>CATIUR010000002.1:85813629-88623629 GCA_949592205.1 Helichrysum umbraculigerum | reverse complement strand
TGTAAGAATTAAAGGGAATGAAATGAGTATACGTATCCAGTGTTGTCTTTATCCAGTTTCATTTCCTAAACCTTCTGGATACGTTCCAGAAAGAAGTAAAAATCGCAGGAGCCTTAACCCTCACCAGTCTTCAATTTAAAAACTTCAATTCAATCTTCTAGGGTTTAAATCATCATCTTCTTCATCACTTTTAATCATTGTAAGTTAGTTCTTCATCTTCCTTAACCTAGAAATTTAGGTGTTGGTGGATTTTATAAAATTGATGATTTCAAATGCGAAATTAGGGTTTAAATTTGATAGAATTGTTGTTTGTTAGTGTTATTAAGCTTAGTAATAATCATTAAACAAGTTGAAAGTGATGAATTAATCATTAGTGTTCTTGAATATTTTCTAGGGTTTTACTAAATCTTTTATGGATTGATGTTAATCAATTTAATATGTAATTAGAGATGTTAAATGAATATGAAAATGATGTTAGAAGTGAATATGAATGTTTAAAATATAACTTTGGTTAGTTAGTAATGATTTAGCTAAACTAATCAAAGTGGGGGAGTATTAGTGTTGATAGATATTTAATAATGATAATTAGTAAGTTCTAAATACGTTGTATATGATTATGTGTTATGTTAGGTGCTAAAGCATTGGAATAATCATTGTTGGTCACGTATTGTAAATCATCGATCAAAGGCAAAGGTGAGTATTGTAGGGATTGATCAAGTAATGGTTGTATGTGTTTCCGGATTGCTTCCGAGCAAGAGGATCATATAATCATGTGGAAGTTAATTGTTATTTATGTGTTTTAAATGAGAAGTATTATGATTTAGTTATATGAATGTGTAAGTCCCTAGTTCTAGGATCGATAACTTCGTTATCTGTAGTATTAAGGTGCGGAATGCCTTAATACGGTGTTATCTTACTAATAACGAGTAAGTTCGTAATTGCGTTTACTAATACTTAACTTTAAACGATAATCCGTCAAAGCCTAGTCGTAGGTTTCGTTTTCTCTGGGTTTATCGAATTCGCAGGTATGGAATTCAGAATGCCAAAAGTTATGTTTTTCACCGAATGAAAAACATTATATACGATCAGCTTGTCTCGGCTCGCATGGGCCTGCGAGTTCAGCCCAACTCGCAGCCCAAGTCCACTTAATAGACTCGGCTCGCCAGACTTGTTATTCTTTGGCTTTGCGAGTTCAGTCCTCATCTCACATCGCTGCGACTTGAGATCTCTACTCGCCTTGCACAAAACACATATATCTATTTCGTATTTAATAATTCGTCTAACTTAACAAAATAATATGTTTAATGAATATTACTAACAAAACAAATATTTATTTACAAATCTAAACCAATGTACAAACGTAATAATAATTACACCAGTCCTATTTCAAGCTAGATCTGTTGTCACAATCTATGTCTCAACAGACTCCCCCTTGACAATAGCTCTAACGTCTTTATCTTCACGCTGTCTTTGAGTTTCAAGAGTAAATCTTACTTCCTGCAAAAATTTTAAGCTTAATGCATGTTTTAACCATCCTGTGATAATCTCGTGCTAAATCACCCCAACCAATAGTAGATTTGATCTTGTTCTTGTACAACGTAATCAGATCTTCCTTTGATAAGTTCATCAGGTGTCTATGATCATATACACGAAGAATCTCTTTTTCGCCATCAGGATAATCATCATCAGCTTCAATCATAAAGGCTTCCCCTGTTCCAGCATCTACCCCCCAATATTTCAACTTTCCCAATATATTCTGAGGCATAGTCTTCATAGGTATTTGCTTAATGCATTTGACCGCTGGATAAACCTTCTTCCTTCTTCTTCTTCCTGTCCTCTGACTGAGTTCGTTCAGTTTTATCGACTTCTTTCAAAATGCGTGGCTTATTTTCCTTTTTCTTCTTCAGCATTTCTTGGATAAACATAGGATTACCAACCATATGTTTGTATTTATCCTCTATTTCTTCAACTTCAGTATCCGAATCTTCAGAAGCATTCTCAAAAGCTTCTAAATCAATAACTGATTCTCCTTGTTCATTCACAAAAACAAATTCAGTCGTTGATGGATTCACAATATGTTCATCTACATTTGCATCCAGATCAACACCTTCATCTATCACAGATTCAAATACTGCAGTCCAGTCTTCAGGAAGTTTGAACTCTCCTTCTTCAATATCATAATCAATCTCTTCATCTATCTCATCCAAAATATCATCTTCTGAATCTGATAGATCTAGCATTTCCATTCCTAGAGAAAAATGTAAATACAAATATATTAATAATTCAAATTCTTCATTGATTTCCCTGAACCAATCTAAGAATTTATTTATTAATTCTTTTGTATATTTTAACCTAAAATATAAACGCAATTTACATATAACTTATAAAATCTTTTATTGATTACCCTGAATCAAACTAAGATTTCTAAAGTCTTATGTCAAACACTTAGTAAATATTAATTAAATTTAAACTCTAATGTCTTGTAAACAATCACCAAACATTTATGTTTACAATTAATTAACTTATACAATTTCCAAGACTTAATTGAACTGTTATATTTTCCAAAAACTTAACTTTCAACTATATCTTTAAATTATATATCATTTACCTAGTTATCACATTTTTAACTTGTCAGTTACACAAACTCTCAAGTCTAAAATGCATATGTTATATAAAAATTTTTGACCGCCGATATTAATCGGAACACGCCGCTCGACTACTCAATGAGTCGGAAGACTTTCGATCACTATTTTAAATTAACATATATAAAATCAAATAAATTAATAATATCTAATACATTTAACTTGTAATTACAATCTCAAGCCGAATATATTACCAAAATATTAAGTTACAATTATTCTGTACAAATTACTACCGATAATTACTACACTATGCTAATACTAAGCTATCTTACCAGCTTCTGTATCAACCTGTGCAGTCTTATCAGCACTTGTACCAGCTCCAGCACCACTTGCTTGACCACCAGACTCCCCCTGAATCGTAGCTTGCTCACCAGTCTTTGAAGGACCAGTCTGCTCACCACTCGGTGCATTGGGATCATCGTCTTTGTCAGAGTCTCTTTTCCTTCTCAGCTCATCTTGCTTGCAAGACTCCAGATATACCAATACCTCCCCCTGAGCAGACTGTCCTGAATTAACTCTTAACACCAAACGTTCTAAGTTATCAAGCTTCAGTCGCTGAGCAGTAAAATCATCAAGGAGTGTATTGTGAGTCTTCAGCAATGTAGTATAAGCTTGACTCTGTTCAAGCACTTGCTGGCCTAGAGTAAGATTGTTTACAACCAACTCTGAAACCCTAGCAACAACCTTCTCTAACTCCTTCACTCTCGACTCCAAGGATGTAATCCTTTCAGCATCAGTCACAGGAATAATAGGAATGATCGTCGGTCCAGGTGGTGTCAACGAAGCAACATGTGACTCAAATGTACGCGGTGGAAGTGGCTGAGTCAAAGCTGTCTTCAGAAGATCAGCTGTAAATGTGCTTGCTGTAGTAGTCGGAATCGGCTCCGAACGTACTAAGTCAACAATCTCCTAAAATATTAGACAAAAATTAAATAAGTAATTGTTACAGATTACTCTGTCTCAATCTCTAATTAATTTTGTAATACTTGTAGTACTAAACTTAAATCTCATACCTTAGCAGGTACAGACATCGGCTCAGACTCTACCGATATCACCGTCTCGACCTGCGGTGTATCTTGAGCAACTGTCATAGAATTAACTGTCTCAGTTTAACTCCTGATAAACAACAAGTTAAGATTATCTAACGTTGTATAATACTAACCTTCTCTAATGGTCAAATTCCTCGACCTCTTCCTCAAAGGAGTTTCAACCTCCTCAGAACCTTCCTCCAGAATACCCTTACCTTTTTTCTTCTTTTCAGAAATAGACGAAGGAGGAGAAGGTGTATTCTCAGAATCCTCATCTGAAGCCGTCTCACCATCACGACCTCCAGATGATCTAACAAGATCCTAAATATTAAACATTTATGATTAGCGTAAGCTCTATCATACAAGTTCTATATATTTAAGATTAATCAGATATAATACCTCAGCCGGTACAACAACTGATCTATCTAGCTGTCTCTGCTCCCCCTTAGGTATTGCAACCTCTGGGTTTGCAGCCTCAGCTTCAGCTACCTGTTTTTATAATGATATTTATATTTATATTTAATAATGACATCGAACATCTAAATATCTATATTATTATACAAATGATTTAATACCTGTTCCGGTGTAATTTCAAAGAACATATCAATATCCCTCAACTTGGGATCTTGTGCCTCATCATTCTGATCTAGCACTTCCTGCACTACCTGTGCAGCAACCTCAGCATCAACCTGTTGACCTGGTTGATCAGTTTGTATCAACACATCCTCAAGCAATGCCTGTGGCTCAGGTTGTGGAACCGCAGCAGCAGCAGGCTCTGGAACAGCAGCAGCAGGAGCAACCACATCCAACCAACCATGATTTGGCGGTGCAACGTAGTTTGGGTCAATAATATACCCAAAGAGTGGTCTTACCTCAGGTTTTACCACTCCCTCTTTCCTCACTGTCTGCATAAACATGGCGTTATACCCTCGATGATCAATCGTATTAACCACTAGATGTGGTTCAGGTATAGCCAAATCCGGTAGACAAGCACGGATAATCAACATACAAAACCTTGGGTAAACCAAAAACCGTGATCTAACAGAACCCGATATCTGTTTTGCAATCTCACCAAAAAGATAATCACAGAAACTGTATGGTTTATTATAAACCAGTGACAGTGCAGCATATAAAATAGCAGGGCTTAACTCATCAAAGCCACCCTTCTTCGGTGCAAAAACTGTATTCATCACGTGCCATAGAAACCTCCACTGACAGATAACCAGAGGTTTCTGGAACTGACATCCGCGCCTATCACCCGTATAACCCATACGGCCTATAGCACCCTTGATAAAATCCATAAGATATTCGGTATCCCCATTCTCTTGTTCTTCTGTCCCTAGCTGCAATACCTCATGAAGATATCCAGCAGTAAATACAACCGGTTGTCCATTAACCGTTGTCCTAATCTCCGGTGGGTTGATAGATTCGTCATATGCAATATCCGTCCAGAAATCGTTCAGAATCGCCTGAGAAATAGGTGGATTGGCCGTAATGGCGTATCGAATACGTGACCGTGCAAGAAAGCGAAGAATATCAGCAACCCTATCAGCCCGCTTGGCTTCAAGGTTCAGATCCACAAGAATATTGTGTCCCTTGTCAAATGCTCTCGCCATATCTGTAAAATAAACACAAACAACAGATATAATTTTAATGCACGATTAAAAGACTTTAAACTATAACGTATTATGAATCGGGATTCATCAAACATCTTAGTTTAAAATTGAAATTATATATAACTTGTTACAAAATAGTCTCAAGTCGTATATAAAAATTTAACTTATAACTAATAAGTCTTAAGTCTAATTTAAATCCATTATATATAAAAGTTATTATATACAAAGTATTAACATTTATATCACTACTTTAAAAAATAAATTTTTTCTAAGTACTGGTTTCGTAGAAACTGGCCTTGCGAATCGAGTTCAACTCGGTTCGCATGTCAACTCGCCAAATGGTCAACTCGCCTACCAAGTCGATTCACAGATGAACTCGGTTCGCGAAGTCAACTCGCAATAGGTTCTCAACTCGCTTCGTTTAGGTATGCGAGTCGAGTTGAAAACTCAACTCGTTCGATGAACAGCCGTCGCAAGTTGATTTTCAAAATCAATTAATCCGTTGATTTTAACGTGATCTATTGATTTATTTACGTTTATTAAGCATCGTTTAACATTAACCCTAACGATTCATGCTAAACAAAGTCCTTAGTCGACGTGAATCATTTCGTTTATAACCCGAAACCCTAAGTTTATGAAAACTTCGATTTTTCGTTATTTGCACGGTGAAATCCGTAGTATTATACCTCAAAATGTTCGTAAAGTGAAGATGTATAAAGTCTACGGATCAAAAACTCGTTCCTATTACTTGTAAAATCGAAATCAAACGAAATATAGATTTCGCCTCGTTTCGCCGCTGAAGTGGATTCGCAAGCTTTAGTGAACTCGCGAATGATCTGGGTTCAGTGGGTTGGCTTGACTCGTTTGACCCCCTTTATACCTTAAACTCGCTTCGCACGTTTTAAACTCGATCCGCAGAGTTGGGTCGACTAGCAGGATTAAGTAATTTGCGAATTTAATTCTAAGTATAAATAAAACCCATTATTTTTACAAGTCTAAATTAAAATGTAATTTTCACTTGTAAATTGTTACGTTTGTTCAACTCAAAAATATTCAGTATAATTTAATTCCGAAGGGTAAAACCTAATAAATACAGAAACTTAAATTAAACATAAACTAAAATAAGATAAAAACACAATTATGTAACATTGGTATCAAGTATCAGTTTATTAATCACTTGAGCAAAACAAAATACATAAACAAAATGAATATGAATTTATCTGCTTAGGGATCATATTAGAAAGAATAAGCAATTAAGTATTTATTTAAAAGTCTAAGCAGATTTGTAGTATACATACCTCATGAAATTTAAATAAATTACTATAAAGTTACAACTAAATTCATCATTGAAACATTTATATTTATAAAACTATATCTTAGGTACCTTTATCCACAGAGCATAATTAATAAATGCATTACTCACATAAAGTGAATATTTTAATTATAGACAGTTCAAGACGATTACTGGTATTATGATCTACATAAACAAATTATACTCAATTTTCTAAGCAAGCACTTTATTGTTAGTATGAATATTATCAAGTGCTTCCTATTATATGACATACTGAAGAATTTCAAGTAAAACTCATAACACTGCATCATTAAATTTTCAAGGTAGTGGTTACTAAATGATGTATCTTTTCGAAACATATAACATACACTTGAATTTTAAGGTTAGACAAATATCAGACATACCTTGATTATGCTATGTTATTCAAGTCTGTACTTAGTACAATAGAGAATCCCTTCTAGCATAATTCAAAATACATTTGAGAATATTAATTTAATTAAAGGTTTCAGATCTGTACTTAGTACAACAAAGTTACCAGTAATTAAGTTAATACCCATATTGCTACTATTTGTCAATTCAAATTAAAATACATGATAACAATGTATGGCAATACCATCATTCAACAATTAAGACTAATGTCATACATCATAGAATAGTAACACAAGATAACAAACAAGTAGTTAATTAACTTCTTAAGGCTTACAAAATTTCATATAATTTGCCTACCAGTACATCATATGATGAAGCCATCTAAAGTTTTCACTAAAAATAGACAAATTATAACTTGTGGATATAGGTGTATAATCAAATAAATATAAACACATACCTGATAGAACCGCTGTAGTTCTAAAGCAACTTTATTTGAACCTACTACCATATCATACTTAGGACTTAAGCTTATTATTGTGAAGCTTATTCTCCTAATGTACTATCATTTCCCTTAGTTTTTGCAGATAAAGACTTAAATGAAGGCGATTCCCCTTAGGTAACAAGCAAATGAATGCCATACGCCCCCTTTTTTTTTTTTAAACATAGAAATACTAACTATTACAAAAATACCCTTGGATGACTAATCACTCTGGATTTCTCATTCCGTTTAGTTGAACCAACGTCTCAATCCTTGCTATGTCGAACGCCTTTGTGTATAAGTCTGCTAAGTTATCCAATGATGGAAACTTAACTAACTTTATCAACTTCTTCTCAGCACAATCTCTAATAAAATGATGTCGAATATCAATATGCTTAGTTTTACTGTGCTTTACCGGATTATTGGTGATCGACATAGTAGATTCGTTATCAATCATCATAGGAGTATTGGTTATATTTAACCCCTAATCCCGCAGTTGCTGTTGAATCCAAAGTACTTGAGAGCAACAGCTACCAGCTGCAACATACTCAGCTTCACATGTAGAAATGGCTACCGAGGTTTGCTTCTTGCACTGCCAGGATACTAATCTACCTCCTAGGAATTGACATCCTCCGGTCGTAGATTTCCTATTCTGATTGCATCCTCCGTAATCCGAATCAGTATAAGCTACGAGATCTAAATCTCCATCAATCGGATACCAAAGTCCCAGCTTAGGTTTCCCTTTGAGGTAACGAAAAATTCGTTTAACAGCTTGCATGTGTGACTCTTTCGGATTAGCCTGATATCTTGCGCATAAACAAACAGCAAACATTATGTCAGGCCTAGAGGCTGTTAGATACATTAGTGATCCGATCATGGCTCTATAAAGAGTTGGATCCACATCGCCATCACTCGATGTATCTGGACCTAGTCCATGATTGACTGGAATTGGAGTATTGTAGACCTTACTTTCATCCATCTTGAAGCGTTATAATAGCTCATATGTATATTTAGATTGATGAATAAAGAATCCATCCTTCTTTTGATCAACTTGTAATCCTAAGAAGAAATCCAACTCTCCCATCGCAGACATTTCAAACCTTTTCCTCGTGACTTTCTCAAATTCTTGACACATCTTTTCATCAGACGATCCAAAGATAATGTCATCAACATAAACTTGCACAAGAAGAAAGTCTTTCTTTTTCCACTTCACAAACAGTGTACTATCAATCGATCCTCTTGTAAATCCATTCTCAAGTAGATACGTTGATAGTGTTCCATACCATGCCCTAGGTGCTTGATGTAATCCATATAGAGCCTTATTCAAACGATATACTCTATCTGGATACTCAGGATCAGCAAACCCTGGCGGTTGTGAAACATACACCAGTTCTTCCACTTTGCCATACAAAAAGGCACTCTTAACATCCAACTGATACACTTTTATACCAAAATATGATGCGAATGCTAAGAATACTCTAATTGCTTCTAGCCTAGCAACTGGTGCAAACACCTCATTGTAGTCAATACATTCTTGTTGATTAAAACCTTGTACCACCAGACGAGCTTTATTGCGAGTAACAATTCCTTTATCATCTCTCTTGCACTTAAATACCCATCTAGTTCCAATTGGATATTCTCCCTTTGGTAGGTCAACCAACTCCCATACTTGTAATTTAGAGAACTATGATAGTTCCTCTTGCATTGCTTCTACCCACGAGCTTTCTTTTAAAGCCATTTGAACATTTTTAGGCTCGACTTGTGAGATAAAGCATGAATATAGACATTGATTAGGAATCCCTGTCTCTTTCATTGCAGTATACAAGCTTTGGTATTCTAAATTTTTAGATTTACTAGCTCTGGATTGATGCCTAATTTGAACCGGAGTATTAATATCACCGATGATGTTTTCAACGGGATGATTCTTACTCGTTCTAGTTGTAGTAACTGGTTCAACCGGTATATCATCTCCTAAATTAGTACCAATCTCTTCCAATGAAGGTACATCTTCCGTACGAGCAGAAGATATCCTTAAGTGTTTCAAAGGAGTAAGTATATCATCAAACTTTGTAGGAAGATCATCAAGATCTTCTGTTTCTTGAGACTTATCCTCTGAAGGTTGTTGTGACTCACTTGTAGAAGCTTTATCTGAGTCAACATTAGTCGTAATTCCAGACTGTTGAACACTTGATGTTGAAGCGGGACCAATATTCCTATCTTCAAACAATAAATGTTCAGATATCTCTGAATCACTGACATAGTCACTAATAGGAACTTTAAATGATGCAAAAAGATCAGAATAATCAAATTGCCAATCTAATCCCTTATGAATATCCGGTGAGTAGCTCGTAACCTCAATATTATAAACTACCTTCAAACGTCCTGTGACTTTATTAAAGACTCTCTTGTTTGGCGAATTGGGCATATAACCTAGGAAAAATCCTTCGTCAGCCTTCTCACCAAATTTTGCTTGATGCCCAGTCTTTAATATGGTGCATGAAACTCCAAAGGGTTCAAACCCCTTTAAGTTAGGTTTCTTATTGTTCAAAAGCTCATAACAAGTCTTGTTATGTCTTTTAACCGTAAGAACTGTATTGAGAACATAACATGATGTATTCACTGCTTCTGCCCAAAAGATGACCGGAAGCTTTGAATCAGCAAGCATTGTTCTTGCAGCTTCAATCAACGTCCTATTTGTCCTTTCAGCAACACCATTCTGTTGAGGTTCATAAGGTGCACTGAATTGATGTAATATCCCTTTGCTTAAGCAATAGATATTCAACGTTGAATTCTTAAATTCTGTACCATTGTCACTACGAATACGCTTCACTCTCTTTTTATAGACATTCTCTACTAGATCAAAGAACTCAATTAGAATTCCAGGAGTTTCATCCTTTGATCCCAAAAAGAATACCCATGAGAATCTAGAATAATCATCTGTGACAACCAAACAGTACCATTTGCCACCTATACTTCTCTTGCTTATAGGGCCAAAGAGATCCATATGTAGCAATTCAAATGGCGAGGAGATAGAGTTTTCAGTCTTAGGTCTGTGTGGTTTCTTGTGCCGCTTTCCTTTCATGCAAGGAACACACTTATCTTCAGACTCGAAACGTTTTTGTGGTACACCTAGAACCAAACCATTCTTGGTTATATAATTCATCTTTCTCCAGTTCAGGTGTGCCATTCTCCTATGCCATAATAATGCGTCTGTTTCCGAAGCCTTGGATAATATACAGGTCGACACCATTGAAGAGTTAGGAACACCCATGTTGATAGCATAGATGTCCTTCTTCCTTGGCGCCCTCATCAATATCCATTCATCAGGAATTTTGAAACCTGGCTTCAGGACTAAGGCCTCTTTTTCATTGAAATAAACTGGATGACCCCTATCACAGACTTGGGAAACACTCACTAGGTTGTGAGTTAGTTCTTCAACATAGTTCACATCCTCAAGAGTCAAAGTTCCATTTGAAACTTTTCCTTTTCCCGAAATTACTCCTCCTTTATCTCCTGCAAAATTTACTTTTTGCTTGAGACTCTCCTTGAAGTCCTTCAGTAGACTTCTTTCTCCGGTCATGTGCCTCGAGCATCCACTGTCTACATACCACCAGCTATCCTTGTTTACAGCATGCTCATGCACATAACACAAAATACGATCAGTTATCAAGAGGGACCCAAGCCATTACGGTCTTGGTTTGTCCCTTATCATCAACAAACTTAAGCTCTTTAAAATAACCATCCTTCCCATCAGGAGCTTTGGTTACTTTCGAAGTAGCTTGAGTTTGTGGACGATCAGCCTTAAGAGGTGAATTTGAGGATAACCTCCTAGGCACAAAATTATGAGCTCTATTATGATAATTATAATTAAACTCATGTGATCGCGAAGTAGTACTACTCTCATAATGACTATGGCCTCTACTTGGAGTTCTAAACCTCGACGGTGTCACATCCCTAGGCTTATAGACAGAATTATCACTTTGAGTATATGGCCGTTTAGGTTTAGGTGGGGAGACACTATGTTTACCGTCTCTTTTAAGAATGTTAACAGGTTTATTGCCTAAATTAGGTTTGGTATCTAACCTATC
Source organism: Helichrysum umbraculigerum (assembly GCA_949592205.1). Lineage (NCBI taxonomy): Eukaryota > Viridiplantae > Streptophyta > Magnoliopsida > Asterales > Asteraceae > Helichrysum > Helichrysum umbraculigerum. The sequence goes on along the minus strand of CATIUR010000002.1, from coordinate 88,612,117 downwards.
TACAGTCATACTAGAGTCGGTCTGTGTCTTTTCATCAATCACAAACTTATGTGGTGATTCAGGCTTTTTGTTAGGACAACACGAAGCCACGTGTCCCTTTTGGTGACACTTGAAACATGACATCTGCTTGCGTGATTTAGGAACTTTTGCATTACCACTCGGAGTCTTAGGCACTAAAGGTTCAAGTATTTGTTCCTTATTAACCTTATCATCAGTCTTAGCATCGTTAATCACTCCACCCGATACAAACTGTATTTTGGTGAAATGAGACACCTTACTATTTTCTGATAATTGGTTCTTAATAACATCCTTCTGTGCCCCTGACTGTTCTGATTTATCAATTACTGTAATCTCAGGATTAACATCAGCCATCTCAGAATCTTCAGGAATAGGGGTGTAATTGGTATTAAAAGGAGGGGATACATCATTGTAACCTATCCCAGTTTTGTCCTTTACACTTCGTTGAGCATCTAACATTTTATCCATTTGAGATGTCCTAAAATTCTCAAGTTTACGGTTTTGCTCAACTAATCTTAAATTAAGATTCACTATTTCCTGATCCTTACTAGCAATTGTCTCATTTAAGTCTTTAATATTCATATAGAGACCATCTATGATAACAGACTTTTCACTTATGGTATCTCTAAGTTTTGTTCTATCCGAGGCATCAGACTTAATTTTATCTTTTAAGGCCCGTTTATCATCACTTAATCTACGAATATCCATAATGGCTTGATCAAGTTCAGATCTAACAGTCTTATAGAATTCCTTATCCACATTCAATTGTGATGACAAATTGCTATTTGACATAGTTAAAACACTATTCTGAGATTGTAAATCAGTAACTAAGTAACAAACATCAGCAAGATTAAAAATATCTAAACATACCTTCTTCTTGTCAGTTTGTACTTCAGCCATGCGTGCCACGAATTCTTCAGGACTCATATCTGGAGTTGAATCCATATATAGCACGTCATCATCACTTGCCTTCACTTCAGACTCAGGCACCTCTACTCTCTGTTCCATATCAGTGGGCATGTAGGACACTGATCCAGCAGTTGTCTCTTCGATCTCGGCCATCAAGGCTTCCTCAGAATGAGCTTGCCAATCATAAGAGCCATCCAACTGTTTCACCACTAAGGCTTTGGAAGCAAGAGTACTTCCCAAACCTTGTTTTCCTTGTGCTTCTACTTTAGGTCTTTGGCATTCTCTAGCAAAATGACCAACACCCTGACAGTTAAAGCATCTGACCTTGGTTTTATCAAACCCTGATCTATTTCCCAACACCTTTCTACCAGTTCTCTTGAGGAAATTTCTAACTTTTCTTGAAACCAATGCTAACATCTCTTGAAGTTCCAATTCCACAACATAATCCGGATCTATCTGTTCATAATCCTCGTCAAATAGAACAGGATCATTGATCTTTCCCTCTATGTAATTCTCATATGATGCCACAAAGGAAGCAAGAACAGACAATTGCTGTTCAGCAGATTTCACACTAATAGGCATCTTCTGATGCTCTTGAGGTGACTTCTTAGAATTCTTTCCCTTTGTCTCATCACTAGAGGAGGAAATAAAACACAGATCTTCAGAAATCATTTCTCCATTTTCACCAGTATCACCAACTAACAGTGCAGTTGTCGAACTAGAGGACGCAGTCGAAAGATTTGTCTTTCCATGATATAACCCAGGGTTCTGAACCTGATCAGAATCACTATCTCTTGACTTTCTGGAGAAATCATAACCTTTCAGCTTGTCAATGACTTGCTCTAAGGTCATAGTAGAATACCTGGTTTCGTTATCCTTAATCATAACGCCATACATTTCCCATTTAGAAGGCAAACCCTCAAGAAACTTGTCGGTTTTAGCTGCTTCTTCGTCAACAATCTCATGGTATTCCAGTTCACTTAGCAGATGGTAGAAACGCGTGACATAGGCATCAAGATCTTCTCCTTTTAAAGCTTTAAACATAGTAAACTGCTTTTTGAGAAGACTCCTCTTGCCAGCTCTCACTTGTGGACTTCCCTCACCTCTTTTCTCTAGAGCTTCCCAGAGCGTTCTAGCAGTATGAAAAGACTTCAGTTGATGAGCGATCCCTTTAGGAAGACACATCTTTATGCATGAATGTGCTTTATTTTCATTTATGTATTCTTCCTTCTGTTGATCACTCATGTTCGGATAGGTAAGAACCACAGTGGCATTTTGAACAGTTTGAGTAGGTGCGGTGTATCCATTCTTGATACACATCCAGATTGACAGATCATGGAATCTACAGTAAGATTCAAATCTGTCCTTCCAATTGTAGTAATCCTCGATCCTCAACAACTTAGGTGGAACGTTCGATTTTCCCACCTCGTGATCCATCTCGATCATTCTACTTAAGTCAGACATCTTAAAAACGTAAAATTAAACTGTTTCGCGAATTCAGAAAACTCAACTCGCAGGACTCAACTCAACTCGCAATCTCAGCTCGACTCGCAGAACTCAGTTCGCAAGTCTCAGTTCGGATCGCACAAGATGTCAATTTGCAAGTGACTTGGTTTCGCAGGAGATCTCGATTCGCAAGACAAAGTTCGACTCGCAAGTTTGATGTTCGACTCGCAAGTTCAACTCGGTTCGCAGGCGAAGCTGGAACCCTAATCTCGACTCGCGAAACGGTTGTTAAACCCGAAAACGAATGTTTAAGGTATTTTGACGATTGAAACAGGAAATTTCGACCTTAAACAAAGCCTAAAACGTCCAGAGAGTGATTTTGATCGTTAGTATGTACTTATGCACGGATAAACGATCCGAATCACAACGCAATCACCTCTAAAACTTATGAACACACTCGTATTTAGCCCGAAAGCTCTGATACCAGATGTAAGTCCCTAGTTCTAGGATCGATAACTTCGTTATCTGTAGTATTAAGGTGCGGAATCCCTTAATACGGTGTTATCTTACTAATAACGAGTAAGTTCGTAATTGCGTTTACTAATACTTAACTTTAAACGATAATCCGTCAAAGCCTAGTCGTAGGTTTCGTTTTCTCTGGGTTTATCGAATTCGTAGGTATGGAATTCAGAATGCCAAAAGTTATGTTTTTCACCGAATGAAAAACATTATATACGATCAGCTTGTCTCGGCTCGCATGGGCCTGCGAGTTCAGCCCAACTCGCAGCCCAAGTCCACTTAATAGACTCGGCTCGCCAGACTTGTTATTCTTTGGCTTTGCGAGTTCAGTCCTCATCTCACCTCGCTGCGACTTGAGATCTCGACTCGCCTTGCACAAAACGTATATATTTATTTCGTATTTAATAATTCGTCTAACTTAACAAAATAATATGTTTAACGAATATTACTAACAAAACAAATATTTATTTACAAATCTAAACCAATGTACAAACATAATAATAATTACACCAGTCCTATTTCAAGCTAGATCTGTTGTCACAATCGAAAGATTATCCTAATCATAACGCCATACATTTCCCATTTAGAAGGCAAACCCTCATGAAACTTGTCGGTTTTAGCTGCTTCTTCTTCAACAATCTCATGGTATTCCAGTTCACCTCGCTGAGGATGTGTTGATACAAGCTATCTGTTGTCACAATCTATGTCTCAACAGAATGATTGTGTATGTTTCCGGATTGCTTCCGAGCAAGAGGATTGCACAATCAAGTGGAAGTTACTTGTTTCTTAATTTATTTCTAATGATTGATTATGTGGATGGGAAATAATGTAGAGATTAGCTAGCGTTGCTAGCATAGACTTGTTTCTTAAGCTTGGTATCCATTTCGATGTGATTTGGTTCCTTGTTTCCTTGTTTCTTATGGTCGCGGATCCGCATAGTGTTTAAATCTCTACATATTGTGCCCGTAGTTATTTGTGTAAGATTTTAAGTGGTTTATTGTGTATAATGTTGTGAATTACTTGGTTGATTGCCTATATGCTCACTAAGCATGCGTGCTTATTCTTTCAAGTGTTAACATTTTAGGTGATCTTGGGAAAAGAGAGGGCAAGGAGATTATGAAGTGATAGCGTGGATTGCTAGCTTGTAGTGAGTTGACTCTCTTTTAATTATCGTTTAGAAAGATGCTTGTGTAATACGCCTGATATCGTGTAAAAAGTAACGTTTTTACTACCGATATCTCTCTCATTCTGGAGCAATACTTGGCATTTGGACTCAAACAATGCACAAATCAGTGATAATATGTTAAGAAGGCCAAAACAAAGGTTGCACGATAAAAATCAAGCAAAACGGCCGAGAAACGAAGATTCCACACACGTTTGAAGATTCAAGGCATCAAAACGAGATTTCAAGACTAAAGTACCCTTCACCAACATCCATTCTATCCAAGATGTTCATTTTTAAAATACGAATCCAACAGAAGAAGAATCAACTAAAACGGACAAAGAACGAAGATTCTACGCCCGTCGGAAGATCCAAATGATTCGTACGCGATATCTGGAGTTAAGGACCTCATTTTAGGGCCTATCTTTTGTCAAAATCTTCGTTTTTGAATTACTAATCCAACAAAAAAAGAATCGACGCAAACGGACGCTTAACGAAGAAAATACGCACGAATCGAGAAACAAAGCAAAAGAAGGCGAACCGGGGCGGGGGTGGGCCAGCCGCCGCCGGCCACCACACCACCGCCGCCGGCCACACCAAGGCCGCCGCCGGCCACCCTGTACCTGCCTCGTTTTCCGTTTTTGGCAACTTTTGGTACCTGGTGCGCCTACTTTTCGTGTTGTACAGTACCCGGTGCGCCTACTTTTCGTGTTGTACAGTACCCGGTGCACCCTTTTGGCTACCTTTTACTAACATGCACCTCTTGATGCTAATGTGAGCCAAAGCTCACCTATAAATAGGAGGCTTAGGTTCCATTTGTACACACACCTACAATACACTTTGTAATACATTTTCTCACCATCCACTCTTTTCTTTCTTTATTGTAATACTTCCTTAGTTAATTAGACTAGCTAATTAACTAATCAAGGAAGATTTGTACGGAGGTGCTCCGGGACGCATTTGTAGCTACGAGTTATTGTATTTCGTTATCAGGTTTTAATCTATCTTTCATATTTAATTATGTTCGCACTTTCTTTAATAAATTTAAATATGTATGCTAGAATTGCCATGATTAGTTAAATAACTCAATTGTCTGCTATGATAGTCGTTTAGGAAAGATTTAAATATGTGATCGTGTCGTATGTTATAAGATTGCGAGTGCTTTATATCATGAATGGATGTAGGAATTGAATCTTTATTGTTTATCTGCCCAACTCATGTTGTGACTAAAACCTTATCCAAAAATGAACGTAGCTAACTCATAGGGTATAGGTCACTTAGTTATACTATGTTTGATTGAATCATTGAACTCGGCATGGCCGGTGTTCTCTAGACCAAATTAGGATCCAAGAGACACGGAATATGGGAATAGAGGTAGATTAAGATTTAATTCAGATAGACGGTATTTTTGAGACAACTTTCAGAATATCCTCGATTTAATTAATACATTTGTATGCTTAGGTTTAACTATTGTCTTGATTGTCTTATTGCATGTTCTTGTTTGATTGTTGCCTTAGGATTATCGTACTAGTGAAATACACCTAGCCTTAATTATTGTGAAATAACATGACGGCCCCTATTCGACTGTTCTTCGATATAGTACTGGAAATGCTTATGGCAAAGTACAAACGTATGGAAGTCGAGAACGACCGAAGGTAGTTGTGTTATGAATCAATTAACAAATGTATTACTTAAGTTTCTATTTGTAATATAAATCACCCCTGTCTTGTTGCATACTTGAGTAATGTTGATAATTCATACGAATAAGTGATGACATCTTATCTGACCGCTTAGACTAGTTCTTCCAACTTATTCCGACGAGGGTAAAACCCGTTTACAAGATTGTTTATTCAACAAACTGTGCCATGATTCGGACATCTATGACGACCGAGATTGGGGAATAGGATTCGAGATTAACTGTCAGATGATATGGACATGCATTTGAGAGAACTTTCGGTGTATGTTTTAATATATTCTGCAACCCACGTGACATTCTATTTGCCTGATTGTGGACACATCCGCGTTAGCCCGATAGTAGGATTGTAGCAATAACTCACATTAACTTATGACTTATCCTCATTAGAACTCTTCACGCTTTAATATCACCTGAACCACTTCATAGTAGACAATCGCTTTAACTGCTGAACGCCCGAAGTAACCTCCATCTCCATTTCTGATTTAATTTAGTTTAATCTTAGAATAGAAAACCCAAAACCTAAACCAACTCTCTTTCGCCCTAGCTAAATTCATAAAAGTCTCTAAATTCCCCTAGTTTCAATTCGTCGTGCTTTGAAGAACGATCCTAGGTCATACTTATCCTTTGCTAGCCCTTAGATTAGCAATAGTAGTAACCCTAGGCCCCAGCCTTATAAATTTAAAAACCCACTGTTGTAACCGGATAGTTATCGTTAACGACACCAACCTATCAGGACGCAACAAGTTTTTGGCGCCGCTGCCGGGGAGCGTCGACGACCGATTTTAGGAAGTTTAGTGACTCTAGTATTTAGCGATCCTTTTGAAAGATTAACATCAATCAAAAGTTACACTTTTTGCCCTTAGGATTAGATTAGTTTTTCATTAACCAACCATGTCAACCCCTTATTTTAATTTAACCAACCATACGCCAAGTGGATCATTAACCCAACTTTTGGCCATTCCTTCACCAACAACCCACTTACATTCCTCAAAACAACTTTTATCTGATTTTATACTAGAACAAAATGTTATAAACAAAAGGATAGCCGGATTTCAAGACAACATTGATGCCATGATAAAAATTTCTGACAAATTAATTTCTAACATGGAGTCTATTTTGGAAAACTTGAATTTTATTGAGGAAAGTACGTCGGCAACTATCATTCAACCCAATGATGTGTTAATCGTCACTAGGGGAGGAAAAATAACCAAAATTGATCCACCACCACCAGATAACACCCCCGAAAACACTTCTTCGCCTACACCTACACCGAGTGAACATGTGTCCATTGACATCCCTGTCACAACACCTGACCCATCACCAACCAAAACTCCGGATAATGTACCTCGCACGAGAATACCTTATCCCGGTAGACTTAAAAAGGAAAAGCAAGAAGCCCAATTCGGTAAATATCTGGAAATGTTTATAAGCTTGTACTTGAATGTTAGACTATTAGTGCATTAGTAGAAATGCCCACATGTGCCAAATTCTTTAAAGAACTTCTTTCAAACAAAGAAAAACTGAGGCAAATAGTTAGTTTACCCTTAGATGCTGAATGCTCTTTAATTGTACAACATGGTCTTCCACCTAAGTTAGGAGACACTGGACGTTTTACAATACCTTGTTTTCTCCAAGATATCCAAATTAGTAATGCCTTAGCTGACCTAGGTGCTAGTGTTAATCTTATGCCTTATTCCCTCTATAAGAAATTAGGATTAGGTAACCTACTGCCTACTCGTACGACCATCCAATTAGCAGACAGATCAGTTAAACTCCCTCGAGGAATTGCTGAAGATGTCATGGTCAAGGTCGATAAGTTCGTCTTTCCAATGGACTTAATCATCATGGATATAGAGGAAGACACCCACATCCCACTCATCCTTGGTAGACCTTTCTTAAATACTGCCAAGGCCGTAATCGACGTAAACGAAAAATCGTTAAAACTAAGAGTCGAGAAAGAGGAGGTCACCTTTAATGTCGATCGATTAATGAAGCAACCTCTGGGAGAGGACCTTGGTTTGTGCGATACTATGCAGGACATTTTTGATGAACATCTCCACGAAGTGTTGGCACTATCCAGCCAGAACCCGATACCTACCACGGTAGTCACCGTTCGAAGATTATATAACGAGGATCCTGGGCTGCAGTCCGCAATCACTTCGCCAGCAAAGTCTGAAGAACTACTATTTCCCTTGTTTGAAAAGAAGCCATCTTGCACCAATGGCAAAACGATAGCCGTCCCATTGGGATGCGGTACACCGATACCTTGGCTAAAGAGGGATAAACTCATATCAAATGAACCAAACCCGTTTCCATCAATTAGAGAGATCCTTGATTCATTCAAAGGAATGAGTGTTGAGCCACCATCGTTTGAACTACAATTAATCAACCAACCCGAACCACTATCACTTCCAAACCCTGAATTAACCATAAACCAATCCTCGACCGCTCAATTTCAAGAATTCCAATTCACCGACGACGGATAAATTATTCTCACCCGAAATGACAAAGTGTCCTCATCATCAGTTAACAAGTACGAGCTAAAGACGGACGAATTCTCAAACAGAACCGAGTGGGTTGAAATAGCATCAATCTCCACATCTGAACCCGAGACAGATGAAGCACCATTCCAAGCTGAATATGAGAAGCTGAATAGAGACGAGATAGCTAGAATGAAGCCGTCTATTGAGGAACCACCAAACTTGGAATTAAAGGAATTACCGCCTCACCTTGAATACGCTTACCTCCAAGGAACCTCCCAACTCCCGGTGATAATCTCAAAAGAGTTGAAACCAAAAGAGAAAGCTCAGCTAGTTGATGTGTTGAAATCACACAAGAAGGCAATCGCATGGAAAATTTCTGACATACAGGGAATTAGTCCTAACTATTGCACACATAAGATCCTAATGGAGAACGATTTCAAACCATCTTTTCAAAGGCAGAGACGAGTAAATCCTAAGATTCAAGACGTGGTTAAGCAAGAAGTTATCAAACTCTTAGATGCTGGATTGATCTACCCAATATCCGACTCACCGTGGGTTAGCCCTGTTCAAGTCGTATCGAAGAAAGGAGGAATGACGGTCATTACAAACGAAGAAAATGAGCTCATACCAACTCGGACCGTCACCGGTTGGAGGGTTTGTATTGATTACCGAAAGTTAAACGAAGCAACTCGCAAGGACCACTTTCCACTTCCGTTTATTGACCAAATGCTCGAGAGGCTGTCAGGAAACGAATTCTACTGTTTCCTTGATGGATTCTCCGGTTATTTCCAAATTCCGCTCGATCCAAAAGACCAGGAGAAGACGACGTTTACATGCCCTTATGGAACATTCGCATATCGACGAATGCCGTTTGGATTATGCAATGCGCCTGCAACATTTAAGAGATGCATGCTTGCAATCTTCCACGACATGATTGAACAATGCATGGAAGTCTTCATGGATGACTTCTCGGTCTTCGGAGACTCTTTCGCATCATGTTTATCCAACCTCGATAGGATGCTCGCCAAGTGTGAAGAATCGAATCTCGTCTTGAATTGGGAAAAATGCCACTTTATGGTAAAGGAGGGGATAGTCTTAGGACATAGAATATCAAAGTCAGGAATCGAAGTAGACAAAGCCAAAGTCGAAACCATTGCGAAACTTCCACCACCCACCAACGTTAAAGCCATTCAAAGTTTTCTAGGTCACGCTGGGTTCTACCGTCGTTTTATCAAGGACTTTTCCAAGATCTCTCGACCTATCACCCACCTGTTAGGAAAAGACATCAAATTCGCATTTGACGAAAGCTGCCTGAAAGCCTTTGACTACCTAAAGAAAGAACTAACCAACGCACCAATCATGGTCGCTCCGGACCGGAGCCTTCCATTTGAAATCATGTGCGATGCAAGCGACTTCGCTGTAGGGGCAGTTCTCGGGCAACGGAAGGATAATCATTTTCGGCCAATCTACTACGCTAGCAAAACTCTCACAGATGCTCAAGAGAATTATACAACCACCGAAAAGGAGCTGCTGGCTGTAGTATTTGCCTTTGATAAATTTCGATCCTATCTGATATTGTCAAAGACAATAGTATACACGGATCACTCAGCTCTGAAATACCTCTTCAAGAAGCAAGACGCAAAGCCAAGACTGTTACGATGGATTCTACTCCTACAAGAATTTGACATTGAGATAAAAGATAAAAAGGGAGCAGAGAATGTCGCCGCAGACCATCTGAGTCGACTCAAAAATCCATCAATGGAACAACTTGTAGAAGGGGACATCAAAGATCGATTTCCAGAAGAGTAGTTAATGAGTTTAGGAGAGCAATTGCAAGGATCACAATTCACGGACGATCCTTGGTTTGAAGACATAGCCAATTTCGTAGTTGGAGGGATCACAAGGAAAGGAATGCCGTCATCACGAAGACAAAAGTTCTTCCGCGATGTCAAGCACTACTTCTGGGATGATCCATATTTGTTTAAGGTCTGTCCCGACCAGATTATAAGAAGATGTGTCGATGGAAAGGAAGCCGAACACATCCTCCATCAAAGCCATCACGGACCCACCGGAGGACATCACGCAACCAACTTGACAGCAAAGAAAGTGTACGACTCAGGATTCTATTGGCCAACTATTTTCAGAGACGCACAAGACTTGGTGAAACGCTGCGATATTTGCCAAAGGTTTGGAAATATCACAACGCGTAACGAAATGCCATTAACGAATATCCAAGCATGTGAAATATTCGATATATGGGGATTAGACTTCATGGGACCTTTTCCGAAATCCTACGAAAAGGAATACATTCTAGTAGCTGTCGACTACGTATCCAGATGGGCCGAAGCTCAAGCCTTCCCAACGAATGACTCGAGAGTCGTAACAAAGTTCTTAAAACAGCTATTCTGTCAGTTTGGAACTCCTCGAGCGATCATCAGTGACCGCGGCACACACTTTTGCAATACTCAGTTGATGAAGATATTGCAACAATATGGTGTTACCCATAAGACATCTACGGCCTACCACCCGCAGACAAATGGGCGAGCAGAAATAACAAACCGAGCGCTAAAAAGAATTTTGGAACGAACAGTTGGTCAACACAAGGAAAACTGGGCAGACAAGCTAGATGATGCGTTATAGGCATTCCGTACAACCTACAAAACACCATTAGGGACAACCCCCTATAGGCTCGTATATGGAAAAGCATGTCATCTTCCGATCGAACTCGAATACAAAGCTTACTGGGCACTAAAGAATTGCAGCTTAGATCCCACAATAATGGGAGCGCACCGGAAAATGCAACTAAATGAGTTAGGAGAACTAAGAGATCAAGCATACGAGAGCTCCTACAAGTTCAAGGAAAGAACTAAGTTGCTCCACGATGCAAAACTACGCCCCACACGCTTCAATCCAGGTGATAAAGTTCTACTCTTTAACTCTTAATTTAAGAAATTTTCTGTTAAATTCAAAACGAGGTGGAGCGGCCCATTTACAATCTCTAAGGTTTTTCCTTATGGCGCCATTGAACTCGAGGCTCAAGACGGAAATTTCAAGGTAAACGGTCATCGTTTAAAACATTACATACAAGACTTTCCCCCATACGAGGAAGTCTACGGTTGCAAAGCACCCTGACAAACACTTAAATGTAGAAGAGTCAAGCTACGAGACTCGATAAACAAAGCGCTCTTGGGAGGCACCCCAAGCCTATCTTATGTTTTCAACATTTATTTTATCTTACTGTTGTGTTTAAGCTAATCCAATTTTCTATGCAGTACCTCACCTTATGAAGGACTAATGATCTTAGACCATTTATATTTTGCAGGAAGAGTTCGCCGTCAGACAGAGCACGAGACCCCAGTCAGAGACGCTCGTGTACCATGCATCACTCCCGGAGTTCATCACCGGGCAGTAGCATGAGGACTGTCAGAGGATCCCAGTCACCACCCCCTAGTCTGGACGAGATTTCGACAGACTTGATGGAAGTGTACGTTCAGGAGTCATTCCTGTTACGTCCCATCCATTCCAGGTTACCGCCATCTCACCAACCAGCGGGACAGACCGCAGGGACCTCTATAGTACCCATCATTGAGCATGGGGTTACTACTGCAGACCCTGCTATCACTTGGTCTATACTGAGAGCCATTAAGGTCCAGCACACCGCCATCTCTGAGATCCGTACTGCCCTGGGTCTTACCTCTACACCTGTGTGCCCCTTTCAGATGGGACCTGATCCCTCTCCGCACATTCCACCATGGGATTTATTCCCATCTTGGAGCTTGACTGCGCAGGACCACCCCACTTTTATGGCCCCACTAGAGGAAGAAGCTTCTGCAGTGGACGCTTGGATCCAGGATCCAGAGAGTGATGTTGCATCACCTATGTACACCATCGAGGAGTCAGCATCTCCTACATCGATCGTGGAAAACACGATCTTTATGGATGATGACTTCACTGACTGGGAGGCACTCTATGCTGACATGGATTAGCCGTTTTTAGTTTTATTTATGTATTGACTTGTGTTAACATTTGTGTTTTACGAAGGATGTGTACTATGCAGAATTTGGAGTAAGATTTATGGAACAAGTTCATTTTTAATGAGCCTAGGTCCATTTCCAGCGAATTCACACACTTGAACCTGGTCCATTAAATCCAGTGGCATCACACGCATCACAAGGAAGTGTCCCTTCTAACCTTACTTTACTCGAACCACACAAGAATTTTAAGAAAAACTCTAAGTGTGGGATTGTTACTCACAAATAGAGAATAACTTTGAAAATATTGACCCGTATTCAAAATCTAAGTGTGGGATTATCCTAACTTAGAAATAGAGAACATTAGGGACAATGTTCTTTTAAGTGTGGGATAGCAGTAGTATTCACTACTATATTGCAACATAAACTTTTGATCACACTTCTTAGCAAAACTCATATTTTCAGCAAAATTTTCAAAATTTTCAAAATTTTTAAATCATGGGAAGCTCAAAAAGGGTATTTTCGGTCAACAAAAATTCAAAAGGTTTGGCAAATCGACCACAACAGGCAAAACTCTTTGACAACTTTCAAACCAAGTTTCAAACAAGCAATCGCATGACTAGGCACAAAACCACCAAAAATGAGTGAGGAATCTTGAGCCGTATAAAAGCATTCACATTTAATGCTTCACTTTTTCGTTTGTGAGTGTGCCGTTGTACGCCTTCTCGAGTTAGAACTTGTTCGGAGAATACATTTTGAAATTACAAAAATGAGCGTCATACGTGGCGAAGGTGCAATTAGAGGATCTCGACATTCCCTAGGATTAAACCCTCTCGTAAAACCCCTGTTTTCAAGCCTGACCTTACCAATGCCTATTTTCGGCATTGAAGATCAATTAGAAAACCTTTTGAGCCTTAGTTTTTTTTTTTTCATTTCGAATACTCACTTCAAAAACCAATCCTTTCTCTACATCTCTTGGCCATAGCCTAAGTTTATGTTCTGTCAGCAAAACTACTGCAAGAAACAAAACTCTAGAAGGAATCCCAAAAAAAAAAAAAAAAAAAAAAAAAAAAAGATATCATCCACAAAATGACTCCAGAGAAAGCACAAACAAAGCTGCCAAAGAAATTGAAGAGGTAAAAGACCCAAGGATCATTTAAAGCCAAGGAGAGGTTCTTCAAAGAAGAAAATGTTACGAAAAGAAGGCTTTCATAGAGAAAAATCCAAAAAGAGGTATCATCTAAAACATCAAAGGCAAGTCATCACTCTTAGACTATATTAAACTCCCAAATTAAACCACCTACACCAAAACCCTTGTTCCATACACCACCTTCACCCTCTTGCGAATGTCTAGGGATAATTAGCACCGTCCTCATTTAGGTATTATAGATTTGATTCTCGATCAAGCTTATGACAATGGAAGAACTACATAACTGGCCCCTAAGTGAATTAGAAGTTAGGAAACCTGATACACTTGAGTGAACCGAGTGACCACCTGTGAGGGCCCCAGTCATGTATATCTTACATTATGAAGATTGAAGAGAAAGCTTGTTAGAACCAAAAGTTTGAGGGAACATCAAGGGATGGAACCTCGTCCGAAATCTTTCTACCAAACCTGCAGGAATCAAAGTCCTCCGGAATATGAAGACACCCTTTCAGCCTTTCACAACTTGCTGAAGGTTTGCTTGAGGACAAGCAAAACTCCAAGTGTGGGATACTTGATATCGTGTAAAAAGTCACATTTTTACTACCGATATCTCTCTCATTCTGGAGCAATACTTGGAATTCGGACTCAAACAACGCACAAATCAGTGATAATATGTTAAGAAGGCCAAAACAAAGGTTGCACGATAAAAATCAAGCAAAACGGCCGAGAAACGAAGATTCCACACACGTTTGAAGATTCAAGGCATCAAAACCAGATTTCAAGACTAAAGTACCCTTCACCAACATCCATTCTATCCAAGATGTTCTTTTTTAAAATACGAATCCAACAGAAGAAGAATCAACTAAAACGGACAAAGAACGAAGATTCTACGCCCGCCGGAAGATCCAAATGATTCGTACACGATATCTGGAGTTAAGGATCTCATTTTAGGGCCTATCTTATGTCAAAATCTTCATTTTTGATCTACGAATCCAACAAAAAAAGAATCGACGCAAACGGACGCTTAACGAAGATAATACGCACGAATCGAGAAACGAAGCAAAAGACGGCGAACCGGGACGGGGGTGGGCCAGCCGCCGCCGGCCACCACACCACCACCGCCGGCCACCCTGTACCCGTCTTGGTTTCCGTTTTTGGCAACTTTTGGTACCTGGTGCGCCTACTTTTCGTGTTGTACAGTACCCGATGCGCCTACTTTTCGTGTTGTACAGTACCCGGTGCACCCTTTTGGCTACCTTTTACTAACATGCACCTCTTGATGCTAATGTGAGCCAAAACTCACCTATAAATAGGAGGCTTAGGTTCCATTTGTACACACACCTACAATACACTTTGTAATTCATTTTCTCACCATCCACTCTTTTCTTTCTTTATTGTAATACTTCCTTAGTTAATTAGACTAGCTAATTAACTAATCAAGGAAGATTTGTACGGAGGTGCTCCGGGACGCATTTGTAGCTACGAGTTATTGTATTTCGTTATCAGGTTTTAATCTATCTTTCATATTTAATTATGTTCGCACTTTCTTTAATAAATTTAAATATGTATGCTAGAATTGCCATGATTAGTTAAATAACTAAATTGTTTGCTATGATAGTCGTTTAGGAAATATTTAAATATGTGATCGTGTCGTATGTTATAAGATTGCAAGTGCTTTATATCATGAATGGATGTAGGAATTGAATCTTTATTGTTTATCTGCCCAACTCATGTTGTGACTAAAACCTTATCCAAAAATGAACGTAGCTAACTCATAGGGTATAGGTCACTTAGTTATACTATGTTTGATTGAATCATTGAACTCGGCATGGCCGGTGTTCTCTAGACCAAATTAGGATCCAAGAGACACGGAATATGGGAATAGAGGTAGATTAAGATTTAATTCAGACAGACGGTACTTTTGAGACAACTTTCGGAATATCCTCGATTTAATTAATACATTTGTATGCTTAGGTTTAACTATTGTCTTGATTGTCTTATTGCATGTTCTTGTTTGATTGTTGCCTTAGGATTATCGTACTAGTGAAATACACCTAGCCTTAATTATTGTGAAATAACATGACGGCCCCTATTCGACTGTTCTTCGATATAGTACTGGAAATGCTTATGGCAAAGTACAAACGTATGGAAGTCGAGAACGACCGAAGGTAGTTGTGTTATGAATCAATTAACAAATGTATTACTTAAGTTTCTATTTGTAATATAAATCACCCCTGTCTTGTTGCATACTTGAGTAATGTTGATAATTCATACGAATAAGTGATGACATCTTATCTGACCGCTTAGACCAGTTCTTCCAACTTATTCCGACGAGGGTAAAACCCGTTTACAAGATTGTTTATTCAACAAATTGTGCCATGATTCGGACATCTATGACGACCGAGATTGGGGAATAGGATTCGAGATTAACTGTCAGATGATATGGACATGCATTTGAGAGAACTTTCGGTGTATGTTTTAATATATTCTGCAACCCACGTGACATTCTATTTGCCTGATTGTGGACACATCCGCGTTAGCCCGATAGTAGGATTGTAGTAATAACTCACATTAACTTATGACTTATCCTCATTAGAACTCTTCACGCTTTAATATCACCTGAACCACTTCATAGTAGACAATCGCTTTAACTGTTGAACGCCCGAAGTAACCTCCATCTCCATTTCTGATTTAATTTAGTTTAATCTTAGAATAGAAAACCCAAAACCTAAACCAACTCTCTTTCGCCCTAACTAAATTCATAAAAGTCTCTAAATTCCCCTAGTTTCAATTCGTCGTGCTTTGAAGAACGATCCTAGGTCATACTTATCCTTTGCTAGTGAAACGCCCTGAAATCTGAGTTTTTTTTTTTTTTTATACTAAACAACTGTATATATATACAACTATTCGTACTATTCGGAACTGATTAGATATTGAAATCGATTAACTATTAAGTCTTTTTATTTGCGAACTTATGAAGTCCTGATGACCAAGGGAATCCGCCGGATTCACTATGAATCCGTCGGATTCAAACAATGTTCAGACCCAACTTTCGACCAGAACTTTTTAAACGAATCCGGTTAGCTGAATCCGCCGGATTCATAGACAATCCGCCGGATTGTCACTGAATCCGCCGGATTCAAACACTTCCAGCAGCAGCTCAAAACTCTGCACTTTTTAGTACCAAAAACCGAACTTTGAACACGCATATCTTGCAAACGACAAAGAATGAGACCATAAAACTTTGCAGACACTTTCATATGGTAAAAATGAAGATTTCTATTTTCGCACTTTCTAAATTTTCTCATTATATCGGGATTTGGACTCATGGGTCATTTTCGGCTAAAATAATCAATTTTGCTAGTACACTAAATCTCAAACCATAGGGACTTAGGAGCTGAGCTTTTAAACACCCATTTCTATCATCAAAACAAAGTTGTAAGGCTTATCACTATACTTTAAAACTTTGTTTAACTCAAATTAATTCATAGATGTCATTAAGACCCGTTTTGACCCATTTTGACCCGCTGATCCAAAAGAGCTAATTTAACCCATTCGATGGCTAAACGCCCTTCAAAATTGACTAATACCACATTTGACTTTCTTTAAAACTTTCAATATGTACATAACCAAATATCACTTTTACTACAACTTGCAGCATAACACATTCTAAATCCATATCTACTAATCATTCACAAAATTATACTATTACAACATAGTCTATCTAGTTATTGCTTTCACAACCCAAAACATGTCAAAACATTGGTTGGGCGATCTTTCAAAGGTTTCAAAACGATAATTTAAAGAGAAGCTTGTGTGATAATTATGATCTATTTACAACTATTTACATAATTATGATCTATTCATTTCATAACTCACCTTGAATTGTTAGGGCAAACGATGGCAATTGTTCAAGATATGATTCCACCTTTTTAACACCTAACACATGAACATAATAATACAATTAAGAACACTCATCATACTCTCACTAATTCATCTAATCTCCCTCCCCCACTATGAATTGACTACTTTCTAATCACTACCTATTTCTACTAACATATTATAATCATACTTTAAGCCAAAACATATGATTCATGAGAAATCTCATAAACCCCAATTCACTATCTTTAAAGTTTATGATTAAATTAAACTATCAATCATCATTACTAAGCTAAACTAGCATAATTTTAACCATTACAAGCCCTAATTTTGGATTAGTGCATACTAATTAATCAAAACCCTTGAAAACCCAAATTCTAGGGTTTTGGAGAAGGAAGAACAACTTACAAGAATTAGAGAGTGATAGAGGACGATGATTCTAATTGATTAGAGCTTGAATTCAGGATTGAAAACTGATTTCTTCTTTGATTCTAGTCTCCTGCGATTTTTCTTTTATTTTATATTTTGGTTCTGAGCTTCTTTGTGAAGTTACTGGAATTGTGAAGAATGTACTGAAACTATGGCACGTACTGTATCTATATTCCTTTTAATTTCCTGTACCACACAGTCTAGAACTGAACAACTAGTTTACATTTTCTATTATAACTCGTTATTTAAGAAATCTATAATTAAAAAGATGTATATATTATTGTACACTAAAATAATACGTTAAAACTGAGCTATTAAAACTTATTTTTATTTACTAAAATCATACCTTGAAAATTGGGGTGTTACAGCTAGCCCTTAGATTAGCAATAGTAGTAACCCTAGGCCCCAGCCTTATAAATTCAAAACCCACTGTTGTAACCGGATAGTTATCGTTAACGACACCGACCTATCAGGACGCAACAACGCCCATGGGTACATGTTTTGGAAAGTCAAACATAACACATGTTGTTTTGGTTTTACGGTATGTTGACTTTGAAAGTCAATCATGATGTAGGTCGTATGTGTATGTGTTTTTGGGAAAACTTTAAAGTTATGATGAATGTAAATTATCTAGTTTGTTTATATGAATGAAATGTAGAAACGTGTCATTTTAATTGGTTGGTCGAAATGAAAGTTGACATATAGTCAACTGTGTTGAAAATAGTCAAACATGTGTGGTTTTGATAGTGTTTTGGGTCAGATTGTTGTTATTATGTTAAACGGGTCAAAAAAGTGTCAATGTGTGTCATGAAAACGCTTTTGAGTTAATTTTGGATGAATTAGCGTTATGATACTTTTGAAATATGCTTTAGACTTGTTTTAGCATACTAAATAAGTGTACAAAGGGTCTTGGTCAGATTTCATGTGGTTTGAGTTTGGACTTGTCACCAAAAAGTGTCAAAAGGGGTCGAAAACTATTCATATGACTAATTGCGTATTTGTGAAATTTGAAAAAGTATAAAAAGGGAAATGTTCATTTTGGTGATATAAAGGTGCCTGCAAATTTTCAGGGTCTAAGTCCTTACGGTTTAAAACTCACGCTCAATCAAAGTTCTTGTTTTGGTATGTGATTAACCAAGTCTGTAGGTCTGTTGTCATTCTTATGTACCAGGCGGGTAAGCCCTTACCCGGCTGGTTTCTCCGGCGGGTAAGCTATCCCTGAATGGGTAGCTATAGTGTATTTTGTTACCGTGAGATTTGGCTTTGGAGTTTTGTAACACCCACTCTAGGAGTCTAGTGGTAACACAGTAAATTTCCTAACTTTAAATTGTTATTTAATGTGTTATGATTGAATTTTATATTATTATGTTTATTTATGAATATTAGGTGAAAGGCCAAATAACTTTTTGTGACTGATAAGTTATTGTTTGTTTTAAATTTATACAGTTGAATGTAAAATAAAAATTGTTGGAATCCTAAATGAATTTAGGTTCCAGACAATAGGTTTAGAAGGGGACTAAAATTAAAATGGTACTGGTGTAACACCCCCAAATTTATTGTTTAGCGGAAGCACGATTTGGGTGTTACGAATCAATAATCACAGCACAAAGATATATAATGAACGACCACTATATGCGTCGTTTTACATTTGTATTGATAAGACCAAAAGTTTACATCAAAAATATTGTTTACATTAGCTCGGTTGAAATTGAGAGATTTAAGTACATAATTAATCTATACAAAATATAATAATGCAGCTAAATCTCTGATTGTTTGCATGATGACTCGAGCTAATTAATCCTTACTTGAGCAGTCCAACCTACTACTGGTCACCTGTGATACATGCTAAAATTGGTCAGCGAAACGCTGGTGAGCTCACAGGTTTGTATGTCAATACATATGTTTGTATGAACCACAAGATTTAATAATTGAATTTAAAATGCAATTAAGCAAAATAAAAGTTATACAGCCATGAGCACATAGTCTGAGCTTAACTTGAGTTGTCAGGCCCACTTAAGGAAACCTAACTTGAAATGCCTCCCACGAGTGCCTAATCCACACTCGTCTTCCCAAATGCTAATACGTCCGTTTGACCAGTTAGTGCGTGCTAACCCGGACGAGGATTGTCAATCCTATATGATATCATATACTAACATTCACGCTACTACGTATTACCAGACTATGCTATGGAGGGCTTTAAATTGATTAGCTTGAAACTCATGTAGTATTTGATTTGATTTGTACTTGCGTTCAACTTGTAAAACAAAACGAGCAATAATATCACACCCCTGATTGAAAAGCAGTAAAATAGGGGCCATGAGACTCACCTGAGTCTTGAAAGTTTGAATTAACAACTTGAATTGATTTGCCTTGAAGTGTTGTCCGAAGACTCGTAACCTGAAGGTGTCCATGACACGCGATGGTTATTAATTGATCAGGCATCTCGAAAGGCTACCTTTGTAGTTGTTTGTCCAAATTACCCCGATTTGGTTGATTGACTTGTCCAAATTACTACGATTTGGTTGATTGAATTGTATGTTTGAAAATTTGTATGGCCCGTTGGTGATTAATTGTAATAATAGTCTTGATGTTATCACATTGATTTCGAAGCGTTATACTTGAAAAGCAAATTTCATTATGTTTGAAAAGTTGTATCGTATAAGCGTTTTGAAGTTGTACAAGTTTGACACTTGGTGAGAAATGTGCTTACGGAATCTAAGTACGGGGGTCCGGGGGCAGCGCCCCTGGTAGCGGGGTCCAAGGGGCGGCAGCCCCTGGCGGGGTCCAAGGGGCAGAGCCCCTTGTTGGGGTCGAGCTGGGATTTGAATTTACGTAAAATCAAGTGACAAATTCCAGGTCTCGACACTTAGTAAAAATCTGAGTTTTCAACATTCTGTTTTATGCGACACAAGATGCGACATAAAAATTTGTCATGCGACACAATGGTTGTGTCGCATAGAAGTGCGACACGACGAACTTAGCGACACAAGGGTTGTGTCGCATAAGCGTCCGATGCTGATTTAACAGCGACATAGTGTTTGTGTCGCATGGAATTTGCGACATAAGGTGCGACATAACATTGTGTCGCAAAAGGTCCGACATAACTGGGTTTTTACGACACAAAATACGACACAAAGGTTTTTATACGACACAAGATGCGACACAAGGCTTGTGTCGCAAAGATGAACATCAGCCCAGAACCCAGCGACTGATGATATTTTCCAACCCAAAACTCAAATATAACTCATTTTTAAGCTATAAAATCGTGTTTTCCCTTATGTAATGGACGTATATACACTTGAATAAGCCACAAATATGTAAAAATAAGCTAAAACGGGAGGTTTCGACTTTTGTCGAAAAACTTACAAAGTGTCGGAATGAAAATCCGAAAAGATAGGATTGTAGATCGTTGCGTGGTGATTTCTTTTCTTCAATTATTTTGACGATTTGAGTTTGTTTGAGGGTGTAATTAGATGATTTGGTGTGGTGGTGGTTTGAAGGATTTTGAGAGAAAATGGAGAAAGAGAGAGAGAGTGATAAAGTGAAAATGGGGTGGGGAGGTGGTGACCTCACCCCTTTTGGCAGATTTTTCGTGGGGCCCACCCCATGTGGGTGTGCCCCAAACTTGTTCCTCGCGTTTGCGCTCCGTGTGGTGTTCGTTTTCTCGATCGTTAAAACGTTAAGTATTTATTTATACATTTGAAAATACGAATAATTTCCCTCAATTTTTGTTGAAGTATTTTACCAAATACTTAATGGTTGCGTTATGAAATATAACTTTAATTTGTTTTGTTTTGTTTTCGCGCTTAATATTTTAATCGCGTAGACGTTATTTGTACGACACGAAATGAATACGAAATATTATAAAAATAATATTTTGGATATAATTGTGTTATTAAATAATATTGTATTATTTAATAAAATTGTTCACCAACGTCCGTATTTACCGGAACCGAATGACATTCGATTTGAAACTTGTACGATTTAATCAAACCGTATACTTGTATATATATATTCAACAATATATATTAGTTGATACACAAATTAGCCTAACACAGAACTAATTACATGTATTAAAACTTGATTAGGCACTAATTACTAGTCCTAATTTGACGGGTGTCACAACTGGGTCGGTTTAGAGGAGAGCCGACCTATTTTCTTTAACTTTCCCTTTCATCCCAATTTTTCCTTATTTCTTCCTTTGTTCCTAAAATAATAACAACATAATACCTAGTAATTCAAAAATCAAAAAAAAAAAAAGAGACTGTGTTTTGATTTCCATATCAGATTCATCATCATCATCTTGTTCTTCATCTTTAAATTGTAAGTATATATGATTATTTGATTGATTATTATTAAAGTTTGGTTTTTCTTGAATTGAGATGAGTTAGTAATACAAGTATGGAATTAGAGTTATATTGATGTTATATGATGTTGTTTGATGCTAGCAGCTATATGTGATTGAATTAGAAACCTGGAATTTAGTTTGGTTTGGTAAGAATTCGGGTTCTGGGTGTAAGTAGAACTGCAGGTCGCTGGTAGGGGTGTAGTACCCGGCGGGTACTACCCTTACCCGGTGGGTAAATAACCTAAATGGATACCCGACGGGTAATCAAGTGAAACTTGGTTACCCGGCTGGTACTACAGGCTTAAAACGAAGGCTTCATTCTGTTACCATTTACCCGGTTGTTTGGCTTGGGACCCGGCTAGTGGGGATGAGTACCCGGCGGGTACTCATGCTACCCGGTGGGTAATATGTGGTTCATCCAGATTTTTGTTTTAGCCTAAATACTTGTGTTTTTATTTATGTTATACCAGTTATGAACTGGATTACTAATTTATATTTCCATTTTGTTCTCAGACACGGAGAAGACTCAGTAATATAAGATTTCTGAGATTTGGGCTGAGACTATCAGGTGAGTGGATCTATGTGTGATTTAGTTGTAACAGGTTTGGTTACAACGGATAAACATAGTACTACTGCTTGATAGACTGTTTAGTCTGATATGATGATTATATTGGTTATGTGCAAATTGGCCATTGGGCATTATGTGCATTATTCGGAGGTCAACATTGGTTGGGTTTGGTTGCTATTGTTTGGCCGGTGGGGGTTTCCTTGTACATATCGTTAATAGGAACCTGTGTCGTGTGAAGATAACAACAAGCTATCGGTTAACCTCTGTATTGGCCTGCAGTTAGTTTTAAGTGTTCTTTGGAGGATACCTCAAGAACCACCGATCCTCTTGGTGTTATGTGTTTACGATTATTAGCTGTAAACAGAGTTGTTATGCTAAGTTAGACTGTTAGTTATACATTCTCTCACTTAGCCTTGTGCTAATCCCACCACTCTACTTCTTGCAGGTTATGGTTTTTGATATAACGGGCTGGGCAAGAAGCTTTGTATTTATGGAATGTTTGACGACCAGCTTACTCTGATAATGTTTT
The DNA here is from genome assembly GCA_949592205.1 of Helichrysum umbraculigerum. Classification (NCBI taxonomy): domain Eukaryota; kingdom Viridiplantae; phylum Streptophyta; class Magnoliopsida; order Asterales; family Asteraceae; genus Helichrysum; species Helichrysum umbraculigerum. The sequence continues at coordinate 88,589,013 of CATIUR010000002.1, read as the reverse complement.
GATAACTTAATATTGTGTTTGTATTATATAACAACCAGTTTGATATACTATAGTTTGGAACAGTAGAACTTTATATGTTTAATATATAATGTAATGTTTTGACCTACGCTTCCGATATGTTGTGTATAAAAAAAATGGTTGTGAAATTAGGGGGTGTTATAAGTTTCTTGAGTCTACCCGGCGGGTAACCCGGTTACCCGGCGGGTACCCGTCTAGTTTGAGTCATGTTTGCTTGTGAGTCTTGTTTTGAGTCTAGTAATGTTAATATTAATACAATAAAATTAGTGATAATTGATCGAACCTAAATTAGTGTAATCTATTGATATAATGTGACACCCGGCACTTTAGGTTAACCGTTAAACCTAACCGAAACCCTCATTGCGTGTATTTAGGCATGATTTAGGCTAAATACTTGTAATTACTTGTAACTATTTGTATATTTATGTGAATATACACTTTCGTGATTGTTTAAATTACGCTTACGTGATTTGTTGGAATTACACGAAACAACCGGACGGAGTCCGACTATTAATACGACGTTGGTGAAAATATTTTAATAAATAACGTAAACCTATTTTATGATTTAAATAGTAGTTATTTACACTATATTATTATTTCGTATATTAATACACGAAAAACCTAGACGTTCTGTCTAAAACATAACAAACACGGTAAAAACGCGCGAATCGAATTTGGCAACGAAACGAAAGTTAATAAATATTTTAACAACCTAAAATAGAGTATTTTAACAATACTTCAATGAAAAATAATCCCAAACATATCATGAATTAAAACGACGCAACAAAACGTTACGCGATTTAACGATTTAACGAACACCGAACGCAACACAGCCTGGAAAATAAGTTGAAAACTCCACCCACATGGTGGGGCCCCCATGGGCCGGCCACCCCCTCCTCCCCTCAAACTTCTCATGCAAAATCATGATTGAGATTCCTTCATACCCCCATTTAGCTTTCATGCACTCCTTCTCTCATTTGCATTCACACTCCATCTTTTTCTCTCTAATTTCCTTCCATAATTTCTCTCAAACTCAGAGAAAAACTCAGCCCTTAACCACCTCAAACAACCACCACACACCATCTTGAAACACCACTCAACCACCATCATCCACCATAACACCACCAACAAAATACTTAAACTTTTGTAATAATAATAAGCTCAAGATCAACACCTCCTTCTCTTCATCTTATTTTCATTGTAAGGAACCTTCTTCTTCTTCATAATACTCTTATAAACATGTTATTATGTTCACTCAACAAGTATTATAACAAAATATTACATGAAAACCCTTTTTCTTAACCAAGAAACTCATAACAGGGCAAGAAAAACTTGCTGTCCAGAAAGTTTTAGCTACATCAATGATTTTTATAAAAATCATTTCTTCCTGAAAATAGACGTTTTTATAGTCAAAAATCAAGTTCAGGAAGTGAGCTTTCCAATCCCGCTATCCTTATATTTTTCTGAGCTCGTTTACTATTTTTAATAATTTTTGTGAGAACACATAGATAATATGTCCAGTAAAGTCAGAAAGTTTAGTCTTGTGGTATTGGCCATATCTCGAGCTATACGGCTCCAAATGACTTGAAACTACCACCAAAAGTTCAAAATTTTTATTGGTTACAAATGTCATGTTGACCACTCTTTTTGAAACCCTATAGAGTTTTCCCAGAAATTATGACTTCATGCATGTGTCCAAATCTGACCTCAGTAGATAAATGTAATTTTTATAAATACTTAGACTTCTCTAAAAATCTTGTAAAAGTTACTGAAGGTAGATAACATATGGGGGAACAATTGATAATTTTGTTGGATTTGATTACAGAATGTAGATTTTTATAAAAATTCGACAAGGAGACGTATATTCTGGAAAAATAAAAAAGTGGACTAATTTTGGATAATGATAAAAACTGACACTCTTCGAAACTTGGTAAATGTGGTGAAATTGATTTTTATGACATATGAACATATCTAAGGTTTGGGTAAAAGTTTCGGGTCAAACCGAGAAGGTTTGACTAAGTCAACAAAAACGGGGTTCGGTTTTGAAAATGTCAAACTTTCTATTTTTGGAAACTTACTATTTTTGGAAAGAATGGTAAACAAAACGGGTTTGGGTGACATATTTAGTAACTTAGACAAAAAACGAGACCCGAAAACAAACCCGAACTAAAAACCAACGCTTGGAACACTTGGACAAAAATCGAAACAAATCAGACCTTTAGTGTCGCCATGACTAGCGACCCTAACCATCAGTGTCGCCATACTAGCGACACTAACTTGAGTGTCGCTATTAAATTGATTTCTCTCCAGTTGCGACACTAAGCCTAATGTCGCCACATATCTAATTTTCGAAACTAGCGACACTAACCTCAGTGTCGCCAAACCCTAGTGTCGCTAAAAACAGAATACTTGAAACCTTATTTTCATTAAGTGTTAGACTTGTGTAACAACCTGTAACCACATACGAAAGCAACTCGATAACACTTGGCCTATACTATTACAAAGTATACAACGAACAAACCTAATAGTAATGTCTTTTTAAGAATTATTATTACAAACTTTCACCAACGGGTCGTACACGTTTTTGATAAACAACTTATTTAAACATATTAGTTGAGTGAACTAGCATAGGTGGACATTCACCCTCCACCTACACGATTAGCCTAAGTGGACATTAACCCTCTACTTGCATAAATGGTCTTTTGAGACATCTACTTATACACAACCTTATACGTTTAGGATATTAGAATGTTGCAGTTTGGAACACACATTGCTTGCTTATTTGATTATTTGCTTGCTACTTGCTAAACTCAGGTGAGTTTCATAGTCCATTTTTACTGTTTTACAACTAGGGGTGAGAATACATACAACTGTTTTATACAACTGCTTTTATGATCACAAGTGACTGGAAACAACTTTTTATACCGATTGCATGAGACCCGATATTAATCCACTGAAGTCCTCAACCCATCATAGTTCGTTAATATATGCGTGAATATTATTGGATAGATCTAACGGAGGTTGACATCCCCGTCGGGCTAGTCGCTCTAGCCAACCCACGGACGCAATTTTATTTGTGAATTAGAAGTATACCGGATTATACACTTACCTGAGGCAACAAACGTTAAGCTCGAACTATGAGACTCATGGCAAATGGTATAGACATATTGCATTTGTAGACGATACTTTTACTTATCTTTGTTGAATGATACAAACTTTAAAATCTTGTGGATCATACTGATAACAGAATAACTGTTTACAAACCTATGAACTCACCTGTTGACCTTTTATTATGTATTTCTCAGGTGACCAGCCGCAGTAGGATGCTTTTGGAAGCATTTAGCTCGAGTCGCATATTTTGAAAACAACCAAGGATTAGATTGCATTTACTATATTTTGTAATAATAGTTATGTAATTCTACTTATCAGATGCGAACTCCAAGTACTATGTAAACACTTTAAGTTTGGTAATATAATTATATTTGAAAACGTTTCATTTAGAGGTCGTTTGTTGTAATCTTTGTGTTGTGATATTTAATTTGGTCGGCGCCCCCTGACACCTCATACTTCCGATGCCACGTGTTTAGGGGGTGCGACATATAAAAAAAAAATTTGGGGCATTTCAAACACACTATAAATACACATACAACTAAACCTCAAATCCACACACTTTTTCTATCATATTTCTTACAATTCCACCCTATTATTCCATACAACAACTATCTATATAATTCTACCCTATTTTTATTCTCAAATCGTAAATCGATTCCAATTCCAATTCCGATTTTGAAGATTTGGAAGCGCTTAATCAAGGCTTCAATCTGGAACTCACACTCGCTTTGCTAGTGTCACACCCCCAAATTCGTTGATTGTGTTTAGCGGAAGCATTAAGTTAAGTATGGGGGTAATGACTCTAACATTGTACATGCATACGTATCAGAGCATATGATTACAACAGAACATGTATATATCAAGATGCCAAAGTTAATGATTTACAAAAGTTGACGATTCACCGATTCGTATAAAGTAATTGCTGTTTTACAAAAGTATATTTCAGAAATATGACTAAAACACTTTTAGTTATACTAGAGAAATCCCATTGTCAAAAGTTGGCATCCTAAAGCTTCGAGGGTCGCCTATGTTCCATATGTGCAGACGGTCCTTACATGTGTTGCTAATTCCCTGAAAAACATAGTAAAAAGTCAACAACGAGGTTGAGTGAATTCACAGGTTTTAAGTTTGCAAGTACAGTTCGTTAAACCAAATACGTTTGTAAACAGTGGTTGCCATAATAGTCAAGTAAACGTTTTGTAGAATGTCATCCAGATATAGTTCAGTTGGGATGTTGCCCAAAATACAGTTTACGTGAAATGTTACCCAAAATACAGTTTAAAAAACGTTGCTGGTCGTTCTCCAGCGTTTCCAAAACAGTATCGGTCATTCTTCGGTCTAAAGACGCACAGGTCATTCTCCCATCCAACTCGGCCAGTCGTTCTCTGGTAATAAACACTGTTGGTCGTTCTCCAGCGAAACACAGTACCGGTCGTTCTCCGGTCTAAAGACGCATGGGTCGTTCTCCCGTCCACTTGGCCAGTCGTTCTCTGGCACTAAAATACGTTGCTGGTCGTTCTCCAGCGTTTACATAAAAAGTACCGGTCGTTCTCCGGTCTACCAAGCAAAGTTTAACACGTTTGTAGTATGAAAGTATTGTTTCATAAACGTCAGTTTTGTGTAAGAGTTCGACAGTTCAAAGTACTCTAATCGTTCGAGTAAAACAAGTATACAATCATGTAAGTAAAAGCAGTTATGACAATCAATAAAGCAGTTGACTATGTTTCTCACCCCAAGTTGAAAGCGGTAAAACAATTAAAAGTGGGGCTGTGAACTCACCTGTTGAGTTAAGTATGTTCGAGTGCTATCAAAGCCTAAAGCCCAAATCTGATCCGAAATCTCCTAACGCCCTAAATGTATGAGATTTAATAAGTACGTGGATGTCTAAGTTGACCATCCATGCTAGTGTTCGTACAACCAAGTTATCTCCAAAGGGTTTGTTTAACGTTTACGTTTGCATTTCATAGTTGTGAAAATGTATACGACTCGTTGGTGATAGTTTGAAATCAAAATTTCAATAATGTATGTGTGTTTGTTATGTTTGTATAGCTCGTGTATCGTGTCGTATGTAAATATCCGTTCCCGGTTAAGTTCAACACTTAGTGAAAACATTGTTTTTCAACAAACTGTTATTGGCGACACTGGGCTAGTGTCGCTATAAGCGACACTAGTTAGGCGACACTAGGTGAGTGTCGCCGGATCCATGATTTTCAACTGATTAGCGACACTTGGTTAGTGTCGCTATAGGCGACACTTCTTCAATTATGGCATCACTATGGTAGTGTCGCTAATATAAATCTGATCAAGTATTTCAGCGACACTGGAGTAGTGTCGCTATATGGGCAACACTTGGTATTGCGACACTTTGCTAGTGTCGCTAGCACTGTTTTTGGCACACTAGCGACACTTACGTCTGTTCGCCGGATTTTGAGTCGGAAACGAGTTTTCCGGCCACCATTTAGTCCAAATCTTTTACCCAACCCATATTTGGACATTTTAAGCTTATAGAAACAACATTTTTGTAAAAATAAACGAAATCGGAGTGTTTTCGAGTTTTGTCGGAAACTTACGAGTTTACGCGGTGAGAATCCGAAAAGATGGAAAGGTAGATCGTTGCGAGGTGATCGTTTTTCTCCAAATGAGCTTCGAGATTTAAGGTCGTTTGGTGGTGGTTTTTGGTGATTTAAGGTGGTGATGGGGTGGTGGTTGTTTATGTTGGAATAGTGTCCAATATCATAACTAATTGGTGAGACTATCATTAATGGTAAAGTCCTTTTTGGGTTGCCCTCATGAACAGTCAAGAGAAAGATGAAGGATAATATTAATTGTATTAATATTATATTTAATTGTTTAATTAATTAATAATAGTTTATTAATTAGAAATTAAAAGTAATTAAATTTGGAGGAAGATTCCAGAATATGATCCAACCGCCGGTTGGAAGACCCAACCGCCGGTTGGGATTAGGGTTTCTAGGCGGTGGAAGTCGCAGACTTGGAGTCCAAGACTAACAGCTCCAACCGCCGGTTGGAAGGTCCAACCCCCGGTTGGAAGGTCCAACCGCCGGTTGGGAGTCGAATTCAGCAAACCGAAGGGTTTCTTCCACAAATATAAATAGGGACATCTTATACCTTCATAACAGACGAATCAGATACGAATTTTCTGAGAATTTTGAAATTCGACTTTCTCTTGGGTTTTTAGGTATGAAGCATTAGAGGTATTCTACTTTGGGTACTTGCCTCCAAGTAACGAAGCTCTGCTCGTTGGTCTACGCGCGAGAAATAGGTTTTCTCAAAGGTTAGTGTTTTCTTTATATTCTCTTTGTTCAATTTATTCATTGTACTATGTTGTTAAAGTTAAAGATCCCTTAGGGTTTTAGTTTCCTAATTGCCTTAGATTATTTAAAGTTTTGTTATTCCGCTGCGTATATGATAATCTAGTTAGGGAATAGAAAACCCAACAGTGGTATCAGAGCCATAGCTTAACAAATAGTAGCATGAAATTATCTGCAACAGTATGTAGGTAAACATAAATTAGAAAGAGAGTTATCTAAATAGGTAATATGTATTTACAGTTTAGATATTGATAATTTTAAATTGTTTAAAATAGACAACTAATTTTAAAAGGTTTAAAATAGAACCCTAAACTTCAAGAGAGATTATATGTATAATATGATTTATATATATGTATAATTAAAATCTAAATACATCGTCAGTCAATTGATAAATCGGCTCACCCATGAGGAACAAACTATAAGAGAGGTATAAGACAGGTCGCTTTGCTTCCCTAAAGAAGTCAGGTTTTTAATAGGCTTCGCGCTGACCTGCTTCTCCGCTTCTTTGTGCGTTCGATGGAGCTACCGAGGATTTTTGATAGGATAATGTCAAAATTAAAAGTAGACTTAAAATATTAAAACAAAATCCCGTTTTAGCTGTAGGAAATGATGAATAGTATGCTAACCCATGAAATCCGCACATCTCTCGTATGAACTGTTAATGGAGCGTGTGTGGTTTACCGGCACATTAATATGAGGACATAATGAGAGGTGATTGAGACTCGCGATTCACGAGCGTACTCGAGCCGGGTAACACACGGGGTTTGCATGGTTAATTCACCATCTTGTTCATGATCCTCGGCATACCAGTCATGAATAGTAGATGTGCATAACCGAGATTAACATGCCGTTGATAGAAATCAATGAATCTCAAATATCTAGGAGTTTCATAGAAATGAAATAGATAATGGTATTTTAGTTATATGATTACGGCGACCCTTTTCATAAAACTTAAAATATGGATCGTAGCCTTAATTTAAAAAATTGGGTAAATAATTAAGGAATATTCAAACTAACTAAAACTGTTTTATCTCATAGATGGCTAATTTAAATGGTGCAAATCCTCCCGTCCCCAATCCCGCACATAACTCGAACTTCTCACTACTCTCAGTTCTTGGGAGGGAAATACTAACCGGTCCAAACTATATGGACTGGATGCGAAACCTAAGGTTTACCTTGAGGTACGAGAACAAGGAGTATGTTCTCGATGAGCATATTCCCATAATTGATGAAGAATCAACCCAAGAGGAGATTGAGGCACACCGGAAACATTATGATGACGCGAATAAAGTGTCTTGTATCATGGCATCTTCCATGAGCCCTGAACTGCAAAAGACTTTTGAAAACACATGGGCTTATGAAATGAACCAACAGCTGAAAGAAATGTTTCAGGCTAAGGCAAGCAAAGAACGCCTTGATGTGGTGAAATCCCTCATGGCTTGCAAGCCCAAACCTGGAGTTTCTATATGTGTTTTTGTCTTAGAGATGAAAGGGTACTTTGATAGGTTGGAGTCATTGAACATGGTATTTGACACAGAGTTTTCGATCGCCATAATTCTATCCAGTTTGCCAGCTGTCTACAATCAGTTTGTAATGTCATATCAGATGAATATGAATGAGAGAGAAGGCTCAATAATGGAACTTCACAATTTACTGCAAACTGCTGAGCAAGGAATCAAGAAAGATGATGTGTCGTCTGGCTCGGCAGCTCCTGTGTTGATTGTTGGTCAAAGTGCAAAGAAAAGGAAAAGGTCAAATACAAACTGGAAAAGAAAGAATACTGATGGAAAGTCCGTTCGTAGGTCTAAGAAAGGGACCGATTCTGAGATTGCACCTGTTAGTGACCCGAAGGAAGCAGTGTGCTTCTACTGCAACACTAAGGGGCATTGGAAGCGTAACTGCCCAAAATACCTGAAGGACCTTGAAGATGGAAAGGTCGAGAAGAGTATTCACTCTGGTATGTTTATGATCGAACTCCATAATACTACAACATCTAATTCGTGGGTTCTGGATACAGGGTGTGGTAATCACATTTGCACTATATTGCAGGGGCTAAAGGAAAGTAGAAGTGTGAAGCATGGAGAGCTCAACTTAGTTATGGGAAACAAGGGAATTGTACATGTGATGAAGATTGGAAGATTTGAGCTCATGCTAAATTATGGAGTTAGGATAGATTTAAATAATTGCTATTATTCGTCAGAAATGACTAGAAACATTATTTCATTTTATGCTTTGTATAAAGATGGTTATCATTTTTCTTTTGATAATGGAAATGGAGACATTTTGGTTCATTTAAATGATTTTTTTATTTTTAAAGCTTCTCCTTACAAAGGCATATATGAAAATGTTGAATGTGTTAGCAATGTTATTTTAAATGTTGATTCGTCTAATGAAATTGATAAATCCAAGTTGTGGCATTATCGTCTAGGGCACATAAACAAGAAACGCATCGCCCAACTCCAAAAGGATGGAGTGTTGGAATCATTCGACCTCAAATCGGATGATGTATGCGAATCCTGTTTATTAGGCAAGATGACCAAATCACCATTCACAGGATCATGTGAAAGAGGTGAAGGACTATTGGATTTGGTACATACAGATGTATGTGGACCATTCCGATGTGTTACAAAAGATGGAAATAAATACTATGTAACATTTACTGATGACTTCAGCAGATTTGGACATGTTTATCTAATCAAACATAAGTCGGATACTTTTGAGGTGTTCAAAAGATATCAAAGCGAAGTAGAGAATCAACTGGGCAGAAAGATAAAGGTTCTCCGATCCGATAGGGGAGGAGAGTACCTGAATATCGAGTTTCTCGATCATCTTAGAAACTGTGGAATAGTTTCACAATTGACTCCTCCTAGAACACCGCAGCTTAATGGTGTTGCTGAGAGGAGAAACAGAACTTTGTTAGACATGGTTCGATCTATGATGAGTCGAGCAACACTTCCAATAAGTTTCTGGGGTTATGCATTAGAAACAGCCGCCCATATCTTAAATCAAATACCCACTAAGAAAGTTTCAAAGAAACCTTATGAGATGTGGAAGGGAAAGAAACCTTCTCTTGGTCACATCAAAATCTGGGGTTGTGAAGTTTACGTTAGACGGGAAACTCAGGACAAACTAGACTCCAGATCTGAAAAGTGTCTTTTCGTCGGTTATCCACAAGAGTCATTTGGATATTTATTCTACAGACCCAAGGATAATGTGGTTTTTTAGCTCGAAGAGGAGTGTTCCTTGAGAGAGAAATGATATCTAAAGAGGACAGTGGGAGTAAAATTGATCTTGAAGAAATTCAAGAGTCTACCGATGAAGAACCTATAATAAACACTGACGTTCGACAAGAGGTGGAAACACCTGTTGAACCTGAAGACATATCCTTACCCCGTCTAAAGAAGACTGTCACACCCCGTCTAAAGCGGAAACAACGGGGTACAACAATGATAGGATCACAACACATTATTATAAAGATGTCTATATGAAAATAAAAATCCAATGTGTTATGATACCTGTAACATGAATAGGAGCTCACGCTACATGTACATATCAACAATGAAAAAGATAACCAAACAATAATCCCATAATCAAATGTTAAGACAAAACGTCTTCCCCAAATTATTAAAACCAAGTTCCATCTCAAATGACAGTCTCAATCTTAGCTCAAATGCAACCTAGAGGTCCACTAAGCTTTCTTGTCCTCTATCTTCAGCCCACTAGTGCTACCTGAAAAGTTATGCTCAAAAACGTCAACAATAATGTTGGTGAGTTTCGTAGGTTTGAAACCAAACACAACAAAATAAAATATTTTCCTGTGATAATGATAAGTTAGGACAATGCAATAGAAATGTACACAAATGTGAAATAATGCAGCCAATATATCTCAATGTATGGCAATTACCTCACAAGGAAGTAAAGCACGAATGTAAGCAACAATCCCAATGTACGGTAAATACCCCACAAGGAGGTAAAGCACGAATGTAAGCAACAAGTCTCAATGCATATAAGTCACATAGTGTCACACATTTCAAGCATATGTCCAAAAATAGAAATGAATACGTTCACAGCATAAAACAGTTGACAAAACATGTGAGCATACTTTTCCCCCAATGATAAAAATATGTAAAGAAAATGGGGCCACGAAAACTCACCTCAAGAAATGATGTAAGTATCGTCCCTTAAGTATAACCACTAATCAGCTCGCCAATCTACAATGTCGTAATGCGTACGGGTCATAACCTAGACATAACTAGGTCATTCCATTGTATTCCACACCCCAAACACTTCTAATATGTTTCCTCACAATTCTACTAGTATATTATTACAAGAACTAATCCTAAATGAAAACTCAGATTCTGACCATAAATTTGGATCCAATTCACGAATTTTTAAATAATACTTACTGAAACCATTTGACTCTATAATTTTTACCAACGATACATTAATGTGTTTAGAAGACTCAGTAATGTTACCAGATTGATTTATGTTGATTTACTATTTTTAAAAATTCATCAAAGTAAACTTCTCTAAACTGTTGACTCTTTCTGACTTCACAAAAGTTTTAATTTACTTAAAATACTTAGAAGTTTCAAATGATTATCATATTTTTACAGAAAATACTTAACACTTTAAAGACACTCCAGTAAAAATATCAAGACCTAAATCTTAGTTTAAGAGATGTTTCAAAAATTGACAACTCAACCGAAATCTGGAACCGAGAAACTCAGAAATGACACATCATCTTGTAAAATCGTTTTGACCAACTTATACTCCACATTTAACCATGAAACCGACACATTTGAAAAAAGACTCAAAGTACTTATGTTTAGACTCCTTTTTCATCAAAAACCATCGTGATATGACCAAGTTACAAGCTTCCCAATCCGAACAAAGTTTCTGATCAGATTAGGGTTTATAATAAATCAACCCTAATCACATATATAACCAATCCAATCCGCAACAACAATCAAAACTCTTAATCCTATCATCATATATACTGATTTTATTAATGTTCTAACCATTTCATTTACCCGGGACACAATGGAAATGAACCGAGAATAACCGACATAAACGAATAATCGAAATATACTAAAACAAAATATTCGGAAGAATTTATATTCCAAAAATCGAGAATCCGCACGATAGAATTACTCACAATCTGTAAATAAAGAGTATAGCATGAGGATTTATTCACCATGCATCAAGATTATGAAGAAAACGAAAGATTAGAAAACGATTCTTACCGAAACACACGAATAAATACTTTCTCGATCAATAGAATGATGATGAGATGATGTGATGTAACACCCCAGATTTCGAGGTATTATTTTAGTGTACGCGAAAATATAATTTCTATGAAGTATTATTATTTTAATAATAAGATACGATATAAAACGCAAACGGTTCCTCAGTTCCAGACTGTATTAAATAAAGTTTTAAGTTAATAGATATATCAATACATACGTATATTCATTCATTCTTATTTCACTTCCCAGAAACTTCAAGAAACAAAAGAGTAAATCGCAGGAGCTTAATTCCATAGTCAAATCTTCAATCTCACTCTTTGATTCAAGCTTCTCATCTTTGATTAATCATCTCCTTCATCCTCTTCTATCTTTGTAAGTGGAATTCTTTCAATTTCATAACCTAGATATTGGGTTTTTCATGGGTTTTGTATAATTAGTGAAATTAACCCGAAATTAGGGCTTGAAATTAGTTAGGTTGATGCTAACTAGTGAAGTAATGATCATTGGTTAACATAAACCAAGTCGTAAATGATTAAATTTCAATTTAGTGTTCTTGATGATTTTAGGGTTTATGTTAAATTCCAAGTAAGTTGAATAAATTGGTGTAGTTGATGTTAAGTAGCTTAGTTATGATCATTGTTAACCATTATGCATATTGAAAGCAATGGAATCACTAGTTTTGTTCTTGGTAAATTTTAAGAGTTTTACTAAAATTTCATGATTTCATAACAATTAAGTGAAAATGAAACTAGTGAAGTTAGTTAAGTATTGTTATGAAGTTTAATAAGAATTTATATAGAAGTGTAGTGAATTAATATAATTATAGAAGATTTAGCTTTGATTTATTAGTTAAGATTCATAAGATTAATCAAAGTGGGGGAGGGGTTTAAAAGTGAATGATAATAGAGATTATGATTCTTTGATGCTAAATGTGTTGTATTGTTATGTGCCATGTGTTTAGGTGTTTAAAGGCGTGACCTCATATCATCAATCAATTGTGTAACTTCATCACATAAGCATCAAGGTGAGTGTTATGAGGATTAATTAAGTGATGTTTGTGCATTCCGGATTGCTTCCGAGCAAGAGGTTTGTACAATCAAGTGATTGTGTATTGGTAACTTGTTTTAGTTTCCAATTATTAATTCTTGTTGTGATTTATGTGAAATGGACAATTGTGTAGAGATTTGCTAGTTTTACTAGCCTTATGATGCTAAGCTTGATTTGCATATTATTATGGTATGTTATCAAGCTATTATGATGTTAAGAGCCGTGGATCCACATAGAGTTTGAATCTCTACCTATTGTTCCAATAGTTTTGTGTTTAGGATTATGTGTTAATGTTGTTGTAAAAGTGATTATGATGTTATGTCATGCATTGCTTAGTTAATTGCTCATAAGCTCACTAAGCAAATATGCTTACTCTTTTATGTGGTTCGTTATGTAGGTACGAGTGGGCATCTGGAAGGGAAGGACATTAAGAAAGAGTAAAGTGGATTAGCTTGCTATTGGGTATGAATGGCGAGTTCTTCTCTTGATACTTATCCTCATGTATCTAGCTTGTATAAATCGCCCACAACTCATGTTTTGAAACTAACCATGTTAAAGTGTTGAACTTGTCGTTTTGTAGATGTTTGAATTTTAAAAGTCAAAGTCAAGTAAATATTGGTAGGTTGTTATGTTGGATAATATTTAGCTACAAGTATGTGGAAATGGTGATTTGTTGTCATAAGATGTGTCATATGGTCAAAACATGTTTTGGGTCAATTTGCATTGAAATGGGTGATCTAGTAATGTCGTTGGTCAATTATGAATTTAAGTTGACTAGTGAATGGGTCAAAACAGCCCCATAGTCATGAACGGGTCATAAGTGTCAAAATGGGTCACAAACGACCCAAGTGGGTGAAATGAGTTAGACTAAGGCTATGGAGCTTTAGTCGATTTCCTTAAGTTTGTTTTAGTATGTAGAAAGTGTGTGAAAAAGGTTGGAACTCATAAGCATGTGGTTTGTGAAATGAGTTGTCAACCAAAAGTGATTAAAATGGGCGAAATTGAGTCATACGCCCAAATCACGCGTTTTTGTGAAAATTGAAAAAGTGTAAAAAGGGAAATCTTCATTTTGATGATAGAAATGTGCCTACAAAATTTTAGAGTCTAACTCTTAACGAGTTAAAAGTTAAGCGCGTACAAAATTGGACTTTGAGTTTTTTGAGCTACAGGTGGTCACCTGGCGAAATTTGGGATCACCTGGTGAAATTATGAAAAACGCAGGTGGTCACCTGGCGATGGGTGTGATCACCTGGCGAAAAGCTTTCTGTTAAAACTTTATGTAGGTTTCACCTGGCGAAGATGAGGATCACCTGGTGAAAAAGCTTTTGTTCAAAAATTTACCCAATACGTTTTCCGTTGCGTCTTTAAGCGTTTGGACCTCATATTATAGTATGTATGGCAAATGTAATGAGATTTTCATTAAAAAAAAAAAAAAATTCTTCAAGATTATGGGCGTTTCAAGTTGGTATCAGAGCGATAGTTTAAGAGAATTATGTAATCCACTTTAGGATTGCCTAATCTTAAACTATTTTGAATATATGATGTTATGTTATAATTGTATTTTAGTAGTTTAATTTTTATATGATTATGTGATGACTTCAAGAACGGTTTTTGCTTTAGCCTGATTATGTTTAAGAGTAATGAATAGAAATGTGTGAATGGTTTAATACTACTACGTCTGGCCAACGCAGTTGTATTACACTGGAACACATGGGTGATTCAAAGCTTTTAAACGTGAAATGGTTATGGTAAGGAATTGTTTTTGATAGTCCGAGTAGGGAGTTTAATTGTTGTTTATACTATGAGTAGTCGAGTAAATTAATTTAATTGTTAATTCTTATAGTAAATGGAAGCACCAACAAATCAAGAGGGTCAAGAATCTCAGGGACATTCTCCCCTACACGAGGAGGATGTAGACGATAGAAGCTTAAACCCTGAGGATGAGTTGATAATAAAACGAGTTATTGGGCAAGCTCTTCAAGACTTTGCCCCTACTGTGTATGCTAAGGTCGACCAAATCGTGACCACTAAAGTTGATCAAGTAGTGACTGCTAAACTAACGGAATTTGAACAAAAACATCCTATCTTAATGAATCCTCCACCAAATGCGCAACTTCTAGCCGCTCAAGATGCAATAAATAGGGAGAAAGAAAGTTTTGACTATAAGAAATTTGCGGGTTGTAAACCACCCGAATTTGAAGGAGAATTAAATCTTGTTGCTAGCTTGAGATGGTTAAGTAGAATTGAGGAAACGTTCATGTTGTGTAAATGTCCCGATCAAATGAAAGTGTTATTTGCGGCGCATCAACTCAAGGGAGATGCTCATGAGTGGTGGAATTCTATGATTGATACTTATGGTTTTGAAACAGCTTCCCAATTTTCATGGGAAAAGTTTAAAGAAATGTTTAAAGGAGAATTCTCCCCGCCTGCTGAAATGGAGAAACTTAAAGGAGAATTTTTCGCTATTAATCAAGGGAAGATGTCGGTGGCAGAATATTCAAAATCCTTTCACGAAAAATCTCGCTTTTGTCCTGAATATACTTCAAATCCGAAATTGTTGAATGATCATTTCTACCGTCATTTGAATATCAATATTCGTGAGTCTATTGATCCGGTTCTATATGACGATATTCCAAAAATGTTGAACCGGGCTCTAGTGAGGGAAAAAGATTTGCAAACTAAAGCTGCTGAGTTTGCAAGTAAGAGAAAAGCGGAACAGTCGAATACTTCTCAATCGTCTCCATTTAAGAAGATTAGATTCGAATCAAAATCTCAACAATCACCACAATCCCAACAAGAAAAACAACAACGTCAATCACAAACACAACCTCAATCACAAACTCGAGATATACCCCCTTGTGATTGTTGGAACATAGAGTGTGACAACAGATCTAGCTTGAAATAGGACTGGTGTAATTATTATTACGTTTGTATATTGGTTTAGATTTGTAAATAAATATTTGTTTTGTTAGTAATATTCGTTAAACATATTATTGTGCTAAGTTAGACGAATGTTTAAATACGAAATAAATAATAGACGTTTCATGCGAGACGAGTCGAGATCTCAAGTCGCAGCGAGTTGAGCTGTGAGGTGAGATCTGAACTCGCGAAGCTTGAGTCTGGCGAGCCGAGTCCTTTACTGGGCTTGGGCTGCGAGTTGGACCAAACTCGCAGGCCCATGCGAGCCGAGACAAGCTGATCGTATATAATGTTTTTCATTCGTGAAAAACATAACTTTTGTCATTCGGTTTTTCTGATCTGCGAATTCACTAAACCCAGAGAAAACTTAAACCTAACGGCTAGGCTTTGACGTATTATTCGTTTAAAGTTAAGCTTTATAAACGCAATTACGAACGTATTCGTTACTAGTAAGATAACACCGTATTGAGGGATTCCGCACCTTAATACTACAGATAACGAAGTTATCGATCCTAAAACTAGGGGACTTACATCTGGTATCAGAGCTTTCGGGCTAAATACGAGTGTGTTCATAAGTTTTAGTGTGATTGCGTTTTTGATTCGGGTCGTTTTTACGTGCTTTCTTGCAATACTAACGATCAAAATCATTCTCTGGACGTTTTAGGGTTTGTTTACGGTCGAAATTTTCAGTTTCAGTCGTAAAAATACCTTAAAAATTTGTTTTCGGGTTTAACAGCCGTTTCGCAAGTCGAGATTAGGGTTCCAGCTTCGCCTGCGAACCGAGTTGAACTAGCGAGTCGAACTGAGGCTTGCGAGTCGAACCGAGATCTCTCGCGAATCCAAATCACTTGCGAATCGACATCTTTAGCAATCCGAACTGAGGCTTGCGAATAGACGAATTCTGCGAGTCAAGCTGAGATTGCGAGTTGAGCTGAGTCCTGCGAGTTGAGTTTTCTGAATTCGCGAAACAGTTTTACTTTACGTTTTTTAAGATGTCTGACTTAAGTAGAATGATCGAAATGGACCACGAGGTGGGAAAATCAAATGTTCCACCTAAGTTGTTAAAGATCGAGGATTACTACAATTGGAAGGACAGATTTGAATCTTACTGTAGATTCCATGACCTGTCAATCTGGATGTGTATCAAGAGTGGATACACCGCACCTACTCAAACTGTTCAAAATGCCACTGTGGTTCTTACCTATCAGAACATGAGTGATCAAGAGAAGGAAGCTTACAAAAATGAAAATAAAGCACATTCATGCATAAAGATGTGTCTTCCTAAAGAGATTGCTCATCAACTGAAGTCTTTTCATACTGCTAGAACGCTCTGGGAAGCTCTAGAGAAAAGAGGTGAGGGAAGTCCACAGGTGAGAGCTGGCAAGAGGAGTCTTCTCAAAAAGCAGTTTACTATGTTTAAAGCTTTAAAAGGAGAAGATCTTGATGCCTATGTCACGCGTTTCTACCATCTGTTAAGTGAACTGGAATACCATGAGATTGTTGAAGAAGAAGTAGCTAAAACCGACAAGTTTCTTGAGGGTTTGCCTTCTAAATGGGAAATGTATGGCGTTATGATTAAAGATAACGAAACCAGGTATTCTACTATGACCTTAGAGCAAGTCATTGACAAGCTGAAAGGTTATGATTTCTCCAGAAAGTCAAGAGATAGTGATTCTGATCAGGTTCAGAACCCTGGGTTGTATCATGGAAAGTCAAATCTTTCGACTGCGTCCTCTAGTTCGACAACTGCACTGTTAGTTGGTGATACTAGTGAAAATGGAGAAATGATTACAGAAGATCTATGCTTTATTTCCTCCTCTAGTGATGAGACAAAGGGAAAGAATTCTGAGAAGTCACCTCAAGAGCATCAGAAGATGCCTATGAGTGTGAAATCTGCTGAACAGCAACTGTCTGTTCTTGCTTCCTTTGTGGCATCATATGAGAATTACATAGAGGGAAAGATCAATGATCCTGTTCTATTTGACGAGGATTGTGAACAGATAGATCCGGATTATGTTGAGGAATTGGAACTTCAAGAGATGTTAGCATTAGTTTCAAGAAAAGTTAAAAATTTCCTCAAGAGAACTGGTAGAAAGGTGTTGGGCAATAGATCAGGGTTTGATAAAACCAAGGTCAGATGCTTTAACTGTCAGGGTATTGGTCATTTTGCTAGAGAATGCCAAAGACCTAAAGTAGAAGCATAAGGAAAACAAGGTTCGGGAAGTACTCTTGCTTCCAAAGCCTTAGTGGTGAAGCAGTTAGATGGTTCTTATGATTGGCAAGCTCATTCTGAGGAAGCCTTGATGGCCGAGATCGAAGAGACAACTGCTGGATCAGTGTCCTACATGCCCACTGATATGGAACAGAGAGTAGAGGTGCCTGAGTCTGAAGTTAAGGCAAGTGATGATGACGTGCTATATAAGGATTCAATTCCAGATATGAGTCCTGAAGAATTCGTGGCACGCATGGCTGAAGTACAAACTGACAAGAAGAAGGTATGTTTAGATATTCTTAATCTTGCTGATGTTTGTTACTTAGTTACTGATTTACAATCTCAGAATAGTGTCTTAACAGTGTCAAATAGCAATCTGTCGTCACAATTGATATCAAAGACTTAAATGAGACAATTGCTAGTAAGGATCAGGAAATAGTGAATCTTAACTTAAGGTTAATTGAGCAAAACCGTAAACTTGAGAACTATAGGACATCTCAAATGGATAAAATGTTAGATGCTCAACGTAGTGTAAAAGACAAGACTGGGTTAGGTTACAATGATGTATCCCTTCCTTTTAATGCCAATTACACTCCTATTCCTGAAGATTCTGAAATGACAGATGCTAATCCTGAAATTTCAGTAACTAATGATCAAGAAAAGTTAGAGGCACAGAAGGATGTTATTAAGAACCCTTCATCAGATAATAGTAAGGCTTCTCATTTCACCAAAATACAATTTGTATCGGGTGGAGTGATTAACGATGCTAAGACTGATGATAAGGTTAATAAGGAACAAATATCTGAACCTTTAGTGCCTAAGACTCCGAGTGGTAATGCAAAAGTTCCTAAATCATGCAAGCAGATGTCATGTTTCAAGTGTCATCAAAAGGGACACGTGGCTTCGTGTTGTCCTAACAAAAAGCCTGAAACATCACATAAGCTTGTGATGGATGAAAAGACACAAACCGACTCTAGTATGACTGTAGATGGGTTAGATACCAAACCTAAGTTAGGTAATAAACCTGTTAACATTCTTAAAAGAGATGGTAAGCATAGTGTCTCCCCACCTAAACCTAAACGGCCATATACTCAAAGTGATAATTCTGTCTATAAGTCTAGGGATGTGACACCGTCGAGGTATAGAACTCCAAGTAGAGGCCATAGTCATTATGAGAGTGGTACTACTTCGCGATCACATGAGTTTAATTATAATTATCATAATAGAGCTCATAATTATGTGCCTAAGAGGTTCTCCTCAAATTCACCTCTTAAGGCTGATCGTCCACAAACTAAAGCTACTTCGAAAGTAACCAAAGCTCCTGATGGGAAGGATGGTTATTTTAAAGAGCTTAAGTTTGTTGATGATAAGGGACAAACCAAGACCGTAATGGCTTGGGTCCCTCTTGATAACTGATCGTATTTTGTGTTATGTGCAGGAGCATGCTGTGAACAAGGACAGCTGGTGGTATGTAGACAGTGGATGCTCGAGGCACATGACTGGAGAAAGAAGTCTACTGAAGGACTTCAAGGAGAGTCTCAAGCAGAAAGTTAATTTTGCAGGAGATAAGGGAGGAGTAATTTCGGGAAAAGGAAAAGTTTCAAATGGAACTTTGACTCTTGAGGATGTGAACTATGTTGAAGAACTAACTCACAACCTAGTGAGTGTTTCCCAAGTCTGTGATAAAGGTCATCCAGTTTATTTTAATGAAAAGGAGGCCTTAGTCCTGAAGCCAGGTTTCAAAATTCCTGATAAATGGATATTGATGAGGGCGCCAAGGAAGAAGGACATCTATGCTATCAACATGGGTGTTCCTAACTCTTCAATGGTGTCTACATGTTTATTATCCAAGGCTTCGGAAACAGACACATTATTATGGCATAGGAGAATAGCACACCTGAACTGGAGAAAGATGAATTATATAACCAAAAATGGTTTGGTTCTAGGTGTACCACAAAAATGTTTCGAGTCTGAGGATAAGTGTGTTCCTTGCATGAAAGGAAAGCAGCACAAGAAACCACACAGACCTAAGACTGAAAACTCTATCTCCTCGCCATTTGAATTGCTACATATGGATCTCTTTGGCCCTATAAACAAGAGAAGTATAGGTGGCAAATGGTACTGTTTGGTTGTCACAGATGATTATTCTAGATTCTCGTGGGTATTCTTTTTGGGATCAAAGGATGAAACTCCAGGAATTCTAATTGAGTTCTTTGATCTAGTAGAGAATGTCTATAAAAAGAGAGTTAAGCGTATTCGTAGTGACAATGGAACAGAATTTAAGAATTCAACGTTGAATATCTATTGCTTAGGCAAAGGGATATTACATCAATTCAGTGCACCTTATGAACCTCAACAGAATGGTGTTGCTGAAAGGAAAAATAGGACGTTGATTGAAGCTGCTAGAACAATGATTCAAAGCTTCCGGTCATCTTTTGGGCAGAAGCAGTGAATACAGCATGTTATGTTCTTAATAGAGTTCTTACGGTTAAGAGACATAACAAGACTTGTTATGAGCTTTTGAACAATAAGAAACCTAACTTAAAAGGGTTTGAACCCTTTGGAGTTTCATGCACCATATTAAAGTGTAACACCCCCAAATTCACAGTTTTGCGGAAGCATAGCTTGGGTGTTACTAATCAAATATCACAGCACAAAGATAAAGCAAACGACATCTATATGCAACGTTTGTAAATTAGTTACATTCCATAGATATAATGTTTGAAAACTTAGTGTTTTCGTATACAAAATGTAGTTTTCTCTAGAGTCCACGCGTATAGCGGGAGATTCTATTACATAATCGTAATATACAAAAGATAATGCTAAGAATCTCCGTTAATGCAGTTGTGTTGAAATCATGCGACTCTAGCTAAAATCCTGGAGTAATCCTACTCCATCCGGGTACCTGAGAAAACATGCTAAAAAGTGTCAACCAAAAGGTTGGTGAGTCTCACAGGTTTGTAAATAATATCGGCTTTGAACACGAGATTTCATTAGTAGTGCCCGTAGGCGTATAATCAACCATTGCAATCCAGCAATCGTAAAATCAGTATTTGCAATCCAGCAAATGCAAATAAATAAGTTTATACCATTGCCATGAGGCTCATAATCGAAGCTTAACCCGTAAATAATATGTTTGCTCCCGTGACATGCTCGTAAGTGAGCAAGCATCAGTAACGAATAAGTTGTCACCCGTTTATACGTGTAAATCGGTACGTGGCAGCGCTACTGCCCCGGGTGGGGAGGGTCATTTCCCTAATGGATCCATTAACTACTGTTCGCGCTTAAGTCCATAACTAACGATATATGATGGAGAGACTTCCGTAAATAGTAAATAACTCATGCAATTTCGTTTGGTATAGAAATCAGTTTAGTACTTGTGTTCAAAAAAAATCAGTAGCATGTATCTCCCCCAATAAGATAAAGCAGTAAAAGTGGGGCCGTAAGACTCACCTGAGTCTTTGCAAGTACGTTTATATCAATAAACGAGTAAGTAATATCGACCGTAGGTTCTCCGAACCCGTAACCTTCAAATGCCTAAACATATAAAGTTAAGTAAGTAGATGTCTCGCAAGACCATCTAGGCTAGTTGTTTACACAACTCATTATGTCCGAGTGTTTGTTTAGTAATCCGTTTGTAGTTTGAAAACAATTATGACCCGTTGGTGACGGTTTGTAATGATGATTCAAAGTGTTATCATTTAAAACGCAATTTAGTGTAATTGTAATAGAAAGTATGTTCTATGACGTTTGTTAAGTCGTATGACATAAGTATTTGAAGTTGTGTAAGTTCGACACTTAGTAAAATCTGACTTTTCAAGGTTCTGGTTTGTGCGACGTAGCATGCGACGTAGCATGCGACGTAGGGTGGTACGTCGCATGATGCGACCTTCGCAAATCAATGCGACGTAGGGGGCGACGTCGCTAATGCGACGTTGGTTCGGTTTGCGACGTAAAAGTCTACGTCGCTATGTGCGACGTCCGCAAGTTAATGCGACGTAATAGGCTGCGTCGCTAGTGCGACGTTGGGATTTTTGTGCGACGTAGGCCGCGACGTCGCTAAATGCGACGTTGGCCACTTAATGCGACGTTTTGAGCTACGTCGCAGATAGTCCAGCGTCTCTGCGACGTAGCGGTCTGATCGGAAAATGGTGGCCGGAAAATCGGTCGAAAAGCTTCCGTTCGGTCCAAATCTTTTACCCAACCCATTTTTGGACATTTTAAGCATATATAAACCATAAAAACGTAAAAATGAGCAAAAACGGAGAGTTTCGGGTTTTGTCGGAAACTTACAAAATGCCGAAACGAAAATCCGGAAAGATAGGAATGTAGATCGTGTGATGGTGAACGTTTTCTTCCAAATGAGAGGTGTGATCCAAGCTCGTTTTGATGTAGTATTTTGTGAAATTGAGTGATGGTGGAGGTTGAAAGTTTGGGAGAAAAAGAAAGAAAATAGAAAAGAAGAGAGAGAGAGTGATGTGGTGAAATGAGAAGAAAAGGAGAAAAATTGGGGGTTTTGATGAAAGCCCCCATTTTCCAGTACGCGCACTGTGCTCCGTGCGGTGTTCGTTTCCCCCGTCGTTTAAACGTTATATTTTTAAAAGGTGACGGGAATATTTTAATGAAATACCTTGAAGTTAATTATAAAAACATTCGTCGAAGTATTAAAATTCTTAACTCGCGTTTAATACGTATTCGTTAAATTATTTAAAATGTCGTCGCGATATTATAATTAGTGTTTGTTCGCTGTGTATTTTATATAATAAAATACGTTCCCATTATTTAGGTAAGTTTCTGTCACCAACGTCCAAATCAACTGTGTCGGACTCCGTCCGGTTAATTCGTACGATTAATCCAAATCGCGTAAGTACACACATATATATATAATTCACCTTATATGTGTACAAATAGAGTCTGCAATTAGTCCTATTACATACTAATTACAACTAGTTACAATCAATTAGGCATAAATAATTATCCTAATTTAGCAGGTGTTACATTCTCCCCTTGTTAAAGAAATTTCGTCCCGAAATTAGCTTGAGTGCACGGACGGTGCGTTGTCTGGGAAGAGTTGTGGGTATTTCTGTCGCATTTGGTCTTCCCGTTCCCAGGTGAACTCAGGGCCGCGCCTAGAATTCCACCTGACTTTTACTATGGGAATACGACTCTGTTTCAATTGCTTGACCTCACGGTCCATGATTTCCATAGGTTTCTCGACAAAATGGAGTTTATCATCGATTTGAATTTCGTCGAGCGGTATAATCAGTGTCTCGTCAGACAGACATTTCTTCAAGTTAGAAATGTGGAATGTGTTGTGTACGCTGCTAAGCTCAGCAGGAAGTTGCAGGCGATATGCCACTGGACCAATCCTTTCAAGGATTTCGAATGGTCCGATGTATCTAGGATTTAGTTTGCCTCGTTTCCCGAATCGAATAACACCTTTCCACGGTGCCACTTTGAGGAGTACCTTGTCTCCTACCTGGAACTCAAGGTGTTTGCGTCTCACGTCAGCATAGCTTTTCTGACGATCACGTGCGGCTTTCAGCCGGTTTTGGATACCAACGATTTTCTCAGTAGTTTCTTGAATGATTTCTGGACCCGTGAGTTGGGATTCTCCTAACTCAGTCCAACAGACAGGTGATCGGCACTTACGTCCGTAAAGTGCCTCGAAGGGTGCAGCCCTTATGCTGGTATGGTAACTGTTGTTGTACGAAAACTCACACAACGGTAAGTGATTTTCCCAAGAAGTACCGAAGTCTACTACGCAGGCTCGTAGCATATCCTCCAGTGTTTGAATAGTTCGCTCGCTTTGGCCATCGGTTTGCGGGTGATAAGCAGTACTCATATCCAGACGAGTACCAAGAGATTTCTGTAGCGATTGCCAAAAGTTAGAAGTAAAACGGCTGTCCCTATCCGAGATGATCGAGATGGGTACACCGTGTCGCGAGATGATTTCTTTGACATAGATGCGAGTCAGACGCTCCATCTTGTCGGTTTCCTTGATGGCCAGAAAATGAGCAGATTTCGTGAGACGGTCCACGATCACCCAAATGGTATCGCAACCATTCGAAGTTTTTGGTAGTTTGGTAATAAAGTCCATGGAAATCTGTTCCCATTTCCATTGCGGAATTTCAGGTTGTTGAAGCAACCCAGAGGGTCTTTGGTGTTCGGTCTTAACTTTGGAACAGGTTAGGCATTTACTGACGTACAAGGCGATGTCAGCTTTCATGTTAGGCCACCAATACAACCCTTTGACGTCATGATACATCTTGTCAGATCCAGGATGTATTGAGTATCGAGATTTGTGAGCTTCAGCCATCACCAAATCTCGCAAGTTTCCGAATTTGGGTAACCACACCCGGTTAGAGAAGTATCGAGTTCCATCGGGTTTGATTTCAAATTGTTTATCCAAGCCTCGCAAGGCTTCATTTTTCAAGTTTTCATCGTTGAGTGCTTCAAGTTGAGCGGTAAGGATTTGAGCAGGAAGCTCGTTATGAATTGTCATAGAAAGTGCTCGAACTCGAAGGGGTTTCACTCGTTCTTTTCGGCTTAAGGCATCGGCAACTACGTTCGCCTTGCCCGGATGGTATTTGATCTCGCAGTCGTAGTCACTAAGTAACTCAACCCAGCGACGTTGCCTCATGTTTAGATCTTTCTGATCGAATATGTGTTGGAGGCTTTTGTGATCGGTAAAGATAGTGCTTTTCGTACCGTAGAGATAATGTCTCCAGATTTTCAATGCGAAGACCACAGCACCTAACTCGAGGTCGTGGGTCGTATAGTTTTTCTCGTGGATTTTCAGTTGTCGTGAGGCATAGGCAATGACTTTTTCCCGTTGCATCAACACACAACCAAGTCCTTGGTGTGAGGCGTCGCAGTAAACTACGAAGTCGTCGGTGCCCTCGGGTAAGGACAAGATTGGTGCACTGCAAAGTTTGTTTTTCAATAGCTGGAAGGCTGACTCTTGTTTATCAGTCCAATCGAACTTCTTATCCTTCTGAGTCAGTGTGGTTAGTGGAACAGCTATTCTTGAAAAGTTTTCGATGAATCGGCGGTAATAACCAGCAAGACCTAAGAATTGTCTCACTTCGGTTGGAGTGGTCGGTGACTCCCAGCCCTTGATTGCTTCAATCTTGGCGGGATCAACATGAATTCCTTGGCTGTCAATCACGTGCCCGAGGAATTGAACGGTTCGAATCCAGAACTCACACTTAGAGAATTTGGCATATAACTCTTCGTGTTTCAGAAGTCCTAGAATGGTTTTCAGATGTTGAGCATGTTCCTGTTCGTTGCGAGAGTAAATCAGGATGTCATCGATGAACACAATGACGAATTTGTCAAGATATGGTTTACACACCCGATTCATAAGGTCCATGAATACGGCCGGTGCGTTGGTTAACCCGAATGGCATCACTTGGAATTCATAATGTCCATAACGAGTCCGGAAAGCTGTCTTTGGGATATCATTGTCACGGACTCGGAGTTGATGATAACCCGACCGTAGATCAATCTTCGAGTAAACACTCGATCCCTGGAGTTGGTCAAACAGGTCATCGATTCTAGGAAGTGGGTACCGATTCTTTATGGTTAGCTTATTCAGCTCTCGGTAGTCGATACACATGCGGAAAGACCCATCTTTCTTTTTCACGAATAAGACCGGAGCTCCCCAAGGTGAGGAACTTGGTCGAATGAATCCTCTGTCCAGGAGTTCCTGTAGTTGGTTAGACAACTCCTGCATTTCGGATGGTGCTAAACGGTAAGGGGCTCGTGCCACGGGTGCAGCTCCGGGCACAAGTTCGATTTGAAATTCAACTTGTCTAGGTGGCGGAAGTCCGGGCAAGTCTTCAGGAAAGACTTCCGGAAAATTCCGCACGATCGGAACATCCTCAAGTCGCTTCTCCTCCGACTTCTTCTCCGTTACATGCGCGAGGATGGCTTGGTACCCCTTTCGTAGATATTTTCTCGTTTTTAGACAGGAGACAATATTCAGATTCCGTCTGCCGGTCTCCCCTTGTAGGACTAAGGTTCCACCGGAGACAAGAGGTATGCGAACGAGTTTGTCATGACAGATGATTTCAGCTCGGTGTTTGGATAACCAATCCATACCGACAATAATATCGAAGCTGCCGATCTCGACAGGGATTAAATCAATGGGAAATGTTTCGTTCGTGAGGTTAAGTGTACAGTTGTGTATGATACTATCAGTCTCAATCAGTTTGCCATTAGCTAATTCAACAATGTATTTAGTATCTAAGGCAGTGGGAGTAATATCAAGTAAAGGGCTAAATTTCTCAGATATGAAGCTTCTATCGGCACCGGTATCAAATAACACAGAAGCAGTAAGGTCGTTGAGAAGGAACGTACCCGTCACGACGTTCGGGTCTTGTCTGGCTTCCCCAGCCTTGATAACGAATGATCTGCCGCGAGCAGGGTTGTTGTTGTTTTTCAGCTTTGGGCAATCTTTCTTGAAATGCCCTGTATTTCCGCACCCAAAGCAGGCCTTTGGTGCACTAGTGTTGGGGGTGGGAATGTTGGTTCGACAATCCTTGGCTAGATGCCCGAACCGCTTGCAGTTGGAGCAAGGGCAAGAACCGTCATGGTGGCGGTTGCATTTGGGACAGTAGGGTCTGCTCCCGCTGTACCCTTTCTTCTCCGAAGTTCCAGATGAATAAGCCTTAATGTACTCAGGCTTTTTGTTGGAGGTTTGGTTGGATGAGTTGCGGTTACCTTCCCACTTGCGTTTGTTGTTTGCAGATGGGGTTGAAGTTGTACCACGGCGGACAGAATTTGCCGTTAGTTCATGGGCCATACGGATGGCGCTCTGAATAGTACCCGGTTTGGAAGAAGTTACCAGGTCTTGGAGTCTCTCAGGAAGACCGTCAACAAATTTCTCGATCCTCTTGTACTCAGGATCGACCATGGTTGGGTACAGAAGTGCTAGTTGGTGGAAACGGTTGGTGTAGCCGGTGATATCATCACCCTGCATCTTGTGGTTCCAGAATTCCACTTCTAGTTGTTTCAATTCATCCCTGGGGCAATACTCACCCCTCAACATCTTCTTCAACTCCTCCCACGGGAGTTGGTAAGCAGTAGCAACACTCACAGTCTGGGCATAAGTGTTCCACCAGGTGAGTGCGGTGTCAGTAAAAGTACTAATGGAGAACTTAACCTTATCCCCCTCCGCACAGTTGCAGATCAGAAATACAGACTCAACTTTCTCGATCCAGCGTACTAGACCGATAGCTCCCTCAGTACCTGCAAAGTTTAAGGGTTTGCAGTTCTGGAAGTCCTTGTAAGAACAAGGTTTAGCAGTAGTGGTTTCAGCGGCATCGCTGTTTCTCGAGGAATTTGGTGGAGTATTCCGAGCCAAGGCTTCAGTAACAGCCTGGGTTATAAGGGAGGTAATCTGGGCATCGGTGTATGGTCGTGTCTTTGGCGGCATGATTCTTCAATAAGAGAAATGAAGATACATGAGATTTTGTATGAGCTGGTAATTGTCACAGATGTACATGTATAAAAGCGGTAACACATAACATCAACATGGAAAATGACAATTTAGGTGAGTTGAGATAATAAAGGATATCTGATAGATAAAGTGAGTTCAAAAGTTACATCCTACCGAGATATTACAAAAGGTGTCGGGAATGGTTACATCCGACTAGTTTATAGAGTAGTGCTAGATAGTCCCTAGATTACGAGATAGATTACAAGACAAAAACTACACTAATCTTAATGTAGATTAATTTGTTCCATTAGCGTGACAAGGCGGTCCACAGTTTCTGCTAGTCGGTTGGTTCATTCTTAGTTAGGGTTCCTGGCCTTCGGATTCTTCTTCCGACTCCAGGTTCAGGTCGTGTGGGTGGTAGCGTGCCTCAAGCATGTCCCTGTATCTTTGAGTCGTGGAGCGGTACCTAGTCTCCTCCGTTGATTTCCTGCCCAAACGTTTGATCCATGTTTTGGTCCTACGGGTTAGGTTGGAGGCCACTTTCTTCCAGTAACGGATCTTATCCTTGATTCGTGTAGGGACAGATCGGTTTGAGATTCTCAATCTTTGTTCATAGTCTATGCACTTACGCTTAAGTGCCCAATTTCGGCCGTCTAGTCCCACAGCCTGATCTCGCACTCTCTCATATTCTTCTATGTCGATGCCAGTCATTTCGAAATTCTGATTTTCGTTTCCCTCCAGCATGATTTCTTCTTCTGGTACGATGTCCTCATCGAGATACGTGTACTGGATTTGTTCCTCTTGGACCTGGTCACTATCAGACACGTAGTCGTCCATTTGGAAATTCGTGACTTTGAGTTCTATAGAAATGACAGAGAGAGGATTTTAGTCCTTGGAAGTACGTTGTTTCCGGGTGTTAGATGTGATTTTTATAAAATCATTAGAGTGCGCCACAAGGTGGTGTGACGGAAATCAAGTCTGTCATGGTCGGTGCAAACCGCTGAGAGAAATTCGTAAGTGTTACCAGAGAACGTCGGCTACCTCTATAGCGAGTGTGTTTACGTGCGAGGCCTATTCATATATATAATAGCCTAGTAGTATAGTCAGCGAGTGAGGCCTAGGTATGTATATACTCGTATATCACCTAATAGCCTAGAGTATGTCTAGCACATATCAAGTAATGGTCCGGTTCTCTCGTGGTCAGAGTCAACTAACGTATCCCCGTTCAACATAATCATTTCAGACCTTACATCATCTTTCCTTAATTGTACATAGTTGATCAGGTTATGTTAAATTAAAGTCGTATGCTGTAATTTCTGAACCAGTCATGTCTAGTAAGAGAATACTGCCTAACGGTCATAGTCTAGGCCCACTAAATGCAACCTAGTTCACTATAACCTTAGGCTCTGATACCAATCTGTAACACCCCCAAATTCACAGTTTTGCGGAAGCATAGCTTGGGTGTTACTAATCAAATATCACAGCACAAAGATAAAGCAAACGACATCTATATGCAACGTTTGTAAATTAGTTACATTCCATAGATATAATGTTTGAAAACTTAGTGTTTTCGTATACAAAATGTAGTTTTCTCTAGAGTCCACGCGTATAGCGGGAGATTCTATTACATAATCGTAATATACAAAAGATAATGCTAAGAATCTCCGTTAATGCAGTTGTGTTGAAATCATGCGACTCTAGCTAAAATCCTGGAGTAATCCTACTCCATCCGGGTACCTGAGAAAACATGCTAAAAAGTGTCAACCAAAAGGTTGGTGAGTCTCACAGGTTTGTAAATAATATCGGCTTTGAACACGAGATTTCATTAGTAGTGCCCGTAGGCGTATAATCAACCATTGCAATCCAGCAATCGTAAAATCAGTATTTGCAATCCAGCAAATGCAAATAAATAAGTTTATACCATTGCCATGAGGCTCATAATCGAAGCTTAACCCGTAAATAATATGTTTGCTCCCGTGACATGCTCGTAAGTGAGCAAGCATCAGTAACGAATAAGTTGTCACCCGTTTATACGTGTAAATCGGTACGTGGCAGCGCTACTGCCCCGGGTGGGGAGGGTCATTTCCCTAATGGATCCATTAACTACTGTTCGCGCTTAAGTCCATAACTAACGATATATGATGGAGAGACTTCCGTAAATAGTAAATAACTCATGCAATTTCGTTTGGTATAGAAATCAGTTTAGTACTTGTGTTCAAAAAAAATCAGTAGCATGTATCTCCCCCAATAAGATAAAGCAGTAAAAGTGGGGCCGTAAGACTCACCTGAGTCTTTGCAAGTACGTTTATATCAATAAACGAGTAAGTAATATCGACCGTAGGTTCTCCGAACCCGTAACCTTCAAATGCCTAAACATATAAAGTTAAGTAAGTAGATGTCTCGCAAGACCATCTAGGCTAGTTGTTTACACAACTCATTATGTCCGAGTGTTTGTTTAGTAATCCGTTTGTAGTTTGAAAACAATTATGACCCGTTGGTGACGGTTTGTAATGATGATTCAAAGTGTTATCATTTAAAACGCAATTTAGTGTAATTGTAATAGAAAGTATGTTCTATGACGTTTGTTAAGTCGTATGACATAAGTATTTGAAGTTGTGTAAGTTCGACACTTAGTAAAATCTGACTTTTCAAGGTTCTGGTTTGTGCGACGTAGCATGCGACGTAGCATGCGACGTAGGGTGGTACGTCGCATGATGCGACCTTCGCAAATCAATGCGACGTAGGGGGCGACGTCGCTAATGCGACGTTGGTTCGGTTTGCGACGTAAAAGTCTACGTCGCTATGTGCGACGTCCGCAAGTTAATGCGACGTAATAGGCTGCGTCGCTAGTGCGACGTTGGGATTTTTGTGCGACGTAGGCCGCGACGTCGCTAAATGCGACGTTGGCCAC
The DNA here is from genome assembly GCA_949592205.1 of Helichrysum umbraculigerum. Lineage (NCBI taxonomy): Eukaryota > Viridiplantae > Streptophyta > Magnoliopsida > Asterales > Asteraceae > Helichrysum > Helichrysum umbraculigerum. The sequence continues at coordinate 88,558,769 of CATIUR010000002.1, read as the reverse complement.
TTAATGCGACGTTTTGAGCTACGTCGCAGATAGTCCAGCGTCTCTGCGACGTAGCGGTCTGATCGGAAAATGGTGGCCGGAAAATCGGTCGAAAAGCTTCCGTTCGGTCCAAATCTTTTACCCAACCCATTTTTGGACATTTTAAGCATATATAAACCATAAAAACGTAAAAATGAGCAAAAACGGAGAGTTTCGGGTTTTGTCGGAAACTTACAAAATGCCGAAACGAAAATCCGGAAAGATAGGAATGTAGATCGTGTGATGGTGAACGTTTTCTTCCAAATGAGAGGTGTGATCCAAGCTCGTTTTGATGTAGTATTTTGTGAAATTGAGTGATGGTGGAGGTTGAAAGTTTGGGAGAAAAAGAAAGAAAATAGAAAAGAAGAGAGAGAGAGTGATGTGGTGAAATGAGAAGAAAAGGAGAAAAATTGGGGGTTTTGATGAAAGCCCCCATTTTCCAGTACGCGCACTGTGCTCCGTGCGGTGTTCGTTTCCCCCGTCGTTTAAACGTTATATTTTTAAAAGGTGACGGGAATATTTTAATGAAATACCTTGAAGTTAATTATAAAAACATTCGTCGAAGTATTAAAATTCTTAACTCGCGTTTAATACGTATTCGTTAAATTATTTAAAATGTCGTCGCGATATTATAATTAGTGTTTGTTCGCTGTGTATTTTATATAATAAAATACGTTCCCATTATTTAGGTAAGTTTCTGTCACCAACGTCCAAATCAACTGTGTCGGACTCCGTCCGGTTAATTCGTACGATTAATCCAAATCGCGTAAGTACACACATATATATATAATTCACCTTATATGTGTACAAATAGAGTCTGCAATTAGTCCTATTACATACTAATTACAACTAGTTACAATCAATTAGGCATAAATAATTATCCTAATTTAGCAGGTGTTACATAAAGACTGGACATCAAGCAAAATTTGGTGGGAAGGCTGACGAAGGATTTTTCCTAGGTTATATGCCCAATTCGCCAAACAAGAGAGTCTTTAATAAAGTCACAGGACGTTTGGAGGTAGTTTATAATATTGAGGTTACGAGCTACTCACCTGATGTTCATAAGGGCTTAGATTGGCAATTTGATTATTCTGATCTTTTTGCATCATTTAAAGTTCCTATTAGTGACTATGTCAGTGATTCAGAGATAGCTGAACATTTATTGTTTGAAGATGAGAATATTGGTCCCGCTTCAACATCAAGTGTTAAGCAGTCTGGAATTAAGACTAATGTTGACTCAGATAAAGCTTCCACAAGTGAGTCACAACAACCTTCAGAGGATAAGTCTCAAGAAACAGAAGATCTTGATGATCTTCCTACAAAGTTTGATGATATACTTACTCCTTTGAAACACTTAAGGATATCTTCTGCTCGTACGGAAGATGTACCTGAATTGGAAGAGATTGGTACTAATTTGGAAGATGAGATACCGGTTGAACCAGTTACTACAACTAGAACGAGTAAGAATCATCCTGTTGAAAACATCATCGGTGATATTAATACTCCGGTTCAAACTAGGCATCAATCCAGAGCTAGTACGTCTGAGAATTTAGAATACCAAAGCTTGTATACTGCAATGAAAGAGACAGGGATTCCTAATCAATGTCTATATTCATACTTTATCTCACAAGTCGAGCCTAAAAATGTTCAAATGGCTTTAAAAGAAAGCTCGTGGGTAGAAGCAATGCAAGAGGAACTATCACAGTTCTCTAAATTACAAGTATGGGAGTTGGTTGACCTACCAAAGGGAGAATATCCAATTGGAACTAGATGGGTATAGAAGTGCAAGAGAGATGATAAAGGAATCGTTACTCGCAATAAAGCTCGTCTGGTGGTTCAAGGTTTTAATCAACAAGAAGGTATTGACTACAACGAAGTGTTTGCACCAGTTGCTAGGCTAGAAGCAATTAGAGTATTCTTAGCATTCGCATCATATTTTGGTATAAAAGTGTATCAGTTGGATGTTAAGAGTGCCTTTTTGTATGGCAAAGTGGAAGAATTGGTGTATGTTTCACAACCGCCAGGGTTTGCTGATCCTGAGTATCCAGATAGAGTATATCGTTTGAATAAGGCTCTATATGGATTACATCAAGCACCTAGGGCATGGTATGGAACACTATCAACGTATCTACTTGAGAATGGATTTACAAGAGGATCGATTGATAGTACACTGTTTGTGAAGTGGAAAAAGAAAGACTTTCTTCTCGTGCAAGTTTATGTTGATGACATTATCTTTGGATCGTCTGATGAAAAGATGTGTCAAGAATTCGAACAAGTAATGAGAAAAAGGTTTGAAATGTCTGCAATGGGAGAGTTGAATTTCTTCTTAGGATTACAAGTTGATCAAAAGAAGGATGGATTCTTTATTCATCAATCTAAATATACATATGAGCTATTAGAACGCTTCAAGATGGATGAAAGTAAGGTCTACAATACTCCAATTCCAGTCAATCATGGACTAGGTCCTGATACATCGAGTGATAGTGATGTGGATCCAACTCTTTATAGAGCCATGATCGGATCACTAATGTATCTCACAGCCTCTAGGCCTGACATAATGTTTGCTGTCTGTTTATGTGCAAGATATCAGGCTAATCCGAAAGAGTCACACATGCAAGCTGTTAAACGAATCTTTCGTTACCTCAAAGGGAAACCTAAGCTGGGTCTTTGGTATCCGATTGATGGAGACTTAGATCTCGTAGCTTATACTGATTCGGATTACGGAGGATGCAATCAGAATAGGAAATCTACGACCGGAGGATGTCAATTCCTAGGAGGTAGATTAGTATCCTGGCAGTGCAAGAATCAAACCTCGGTAGCCATCTCTACATGTGAAGCTGAGTATGTTGCAGCTGAGTATGTTGCAGCTAGCAGCTGTTGCTCGCAAGTACTTTGGATTCAACAGCAACTGCGGGATTACGGGTTAAATATAACCAATACTCCTATGATGATTGATAACGAATCTACTATGTCGATCACCAATAATCCGGTGAAGCACAGTAAAACTAAGCATATTGATATTCGACATCATTTTATTAGAGATTGTGCTGAGAAAAAGTTGATAAAGTTAGTTAAGGTTCCATCATTGGATAACTTAGCAGACTTATACACAAAGGCGTTCGACAGAGCAAGATTTGAGACGTTGGTTCAACTAAACGGAATGAGAAATCCAGAGTGATTAGTCTTCCAAGGGTATTTTTGTAATAGTTAGTATTTCTGTGTTCATTAAAAAAAAAAAAAAAAAAGGCGTATAGCATTCATTTGCTTGTTACCTAAGGGGAATCGCCTTCATTAAAGAATATAACCAAAATATTCTTTGAAATTCATTTAAGTTTTATTTACAAAAACTAAGGGATATGATAGTACATTAGGAGAATAAGCTTCACAATAATAAGCTTAAGTCCTAAGTATGATATGGTAGTAAGTTCAAATAAAGTTGCTTTAGAACTACAGCGGTTCTATCAGGTATGTGTTTATATTTATTTGATTATACACCTATATCCACAAGTTATAATTTGTCTATTTTTAAGTAAAAAACTTTAGATGGCTTCATTATATGATGTACTGGTAGGCAAAATATATGACATTTTCTAAGCCTTAAGAAGTTAATTAACTACTTGTTTATTATCTTGTGTTACTATTCTATGATGTATGACATTAAGTCTTAATTGTTGAATGATGGTATTACCATACACTGTTATCATGCATTTTAATTTAAAGTGACAAATAGTAGAAATATGGGTATTAACTTAATTACTGGTAACTTTGTTGTACTAAGTACAGATCTGAAACCTTTAATTAAATTAATATTCTCAAATGTATTTTGAATTATGCTAGAAGGGATTCTCTGTTGTACTATGTACAGACTTGGATAACATAGCATATTCAAAGTATATCTGATATTTGTCTAACCTTAAAAATTCAAGTGTATGTTATATGTTTTGAAAAGATACATCATTTAGTAACCGCTACCTTGAAATTTAATGATGCAGTGTTATGAGTTTTACTTGAAATTCTTCTGTATGTCATATAATAGGAAGCACTTGATAATATTCATACTAACAATAAAGTGTTTGCTTAGAAAATTGAGTATAATTTGTTTATGTGGATCATAATACCGGTAATCGTCTTGAACTGTCTATAATTAAATATTCACTTTATGTGAGTAATGCATTTATTAACTATGCTATGTGGATAAAGGTACCTAAGATATAGTTTCATAAATATAAATGTATTAATGATAAATTTAGTTGTAATTTTACAGTAATTTACTTGAATTTCATGAGGTATGTATGCTACCAATCTGCTTAGACTTTTTAATATATAATTGATTGCTTATTCTTACTAATATGATCCCTAAGCAGATAAAATCTTATTTACTTTGTATATTTACTTTGTTTCGAGTGATTAATAAAATGGTACTTGATACCAAAGTTTTTATAATTGTGTTTTTATCTTATGTTTATTTGTTTTTAATTTAAGTTTTTGTGTTTATTAGGTTTTACCCTTCGGAATTAAATTATACTGAATATTTTTGAGTTGAACAAACGTAAAAATTTGCAAGTGAAAATTAATTATAATTTAGACTTGTAAAATATAGGGTTTTATTTATACTTACAATTAAATTCGCGTTTTAATATAGTCCTGCGAGTTGACATCGACTTGCGGATCCGCTTGAAATCTCGCGAATTGGATACAAAGTATAAAGGGGGTCAAACGAGTCAAGCCAACCCACCGAACCCACAAACTTCGCGAGTTCACTATAACTTTGCGAATCCGTTTTACAGGCGAAATGAGGCGATTTTGAGTTTTTGTTTGATTTCGATTTTTAGAGTACGGGAACGAGTTTTTCAATCCGTAGACTTTATACATCTTTACTTTGCGCACATTTTGAGGTATATAACAACGGATTTCACCGTTTAAATTGCATGAAATCGAAGGTTTTTTAAACTTAGGGTTTCGATTTGAAGTTTAAACGATTCACATAGATTTACGATGTTATTGGACATGGATCTTTAGGGTTTATGTTAAACGAACATTAATGAACGTAAATCAATCGATAGATCATGTTAAAATCAACGGATTAATCGATTTTGAAAACAAACTCGCGACGGCAGTTCATCGAACGAGTTGACTTTTTGATTCAACTCGCAGCGAGTTGACTAGCCAATCGATGGGATTAGCGAGTTCACTTTAAAAGCGAGCTGTTAAGTTTAGCGAGTTGATGAGTGATGCGAGTTGATAAGCAAAACAAGGCCAGTTTATGCGAGTCCAGGACTTAGATAAATTTTATTTTTAAGTAGTTATATAAATGTTAAGATTTTTTTTTATAATAACTGTTATATAATGGATTTAAATTAGACTTAAGACTTTTTAGTTATAAGTTAAATTTTTATATACGACTTGAGACTATTTTTGTAACAAGTTATATATAATTTTAATTTTAAACTAAAATGTTTGATGAATCTCGATTCATAATACGTTATAGTTTAAAGATTCTTAATCGTGCTTTAAAATTATATCTGTTGTTTGTGTTTATTTTACAGATATGGCTAGAGCATTTGACAAGGGCCACAATATTTTGGTGGATCTGAACCTTGAAGCCAAGCGGGCTGACAGGGTTTCTGATATTCTTAGTTTTCTTGCACGATCACTGATTCGATACGCCATTACGGCCAATCCTCCTATCTCTCAGGCTATACTGAACGATTTCAGGACGGATATTGTATATGACGAATCTGTCAATCCGCCAGAGATTAGAGCTACGGTTAGTGGCCAACCTGTTACATTTTCGGCTGGTAATCTCTGTGAGATTTTGCAGCTAGGTACAGTAGAACAGGAGAATGGGGATATTGAGTATCCTATGGATTTTATAGAGGGTGCTATAGGTCGTATGGGTTATACAGGAGATAGACGCGGACGTCAGTTCCAGAAACCTCTGGTTATTGGTCAGTGGAGGTTTCTCTGGCACGTGATGAATATCTTTTTTGCAGCGAAGAAGGGTGGTTTTGATGAGTTAAGCCCTGCGATTTTATCGGCTGCACTGTCACTGGTTTATAATAAACCATACAGTTTTTGTGATTATCTTTTTGGTGAGATTTCGAAACAGATATCGGGGTCTGTTAGATCAAGATTTTTGGTTTACCCGCGATTTTGCATGTTGATTATCCGTGCGCGTCTACCGGATTTGGCTATACCTGAACCACATCTAGTGGTTAATACGATTGACCATCGTGGGTATAACGCCATGTTTATGCAGACGGTTAGGAAGGAGGGAGTGGTGAAACCTAAGGTTAGACCACTATTTGGGTATATTATTGACCCGAACTACGTTGCACCGCCAAATCATGGGAGGTTAGACGTTGCTCCTGCTGCTGCTGATGTTGTACCGGAACCTGCAGCTGAGGAGGCTCAACCTGAAGATCCACAAGGGCTCCTTGAGGATGTTCTTATTCAGGTTGGTCAGGTTGATCAGCAAGTGAATCAAGAGGTCGCTGCACAAGTTGTGCAAGAGGTTTTGGAGCAGAATGATGATGCAACGAATCCTTTGCTTCAGGATATTGATAGTTATTTTGCACCATCTGAGGTAATATTTTATTTATACAATAATATAGATGCTTAGTTGATAGATTGTTGTTATTAATCATAAATGCATAATACTATTATATAATGATTCTGATATTAGATATTTAGTTAATTGGATATTATTTCTGATTTTAAAATATAAATATCATTAACCAAACAGGAAGCTGAAGCTGAGGCTGCAAACCCAGAAGTTGTATTACTTGAGGGGGAGCAGATACAGCTAGATGAATCAGTTGTTGTACCAACTGAGGTATTATATCTGATTAATCTTAAATATATAGAACTCATATGATAGAGCTTATGCTAATCATAAATGTTTAATATATTCAAAATTTAGGATCCTGTTAGATCATCTAGAGGTCGTGATGGTGAGACGGCTTCAGATGAGGATTATGAGAATACACCTTCTCCTCCTCCGTCTATTTCTGAAAGGAAGAGAAAAGGAAAGGGTATTATGGAGGAAGAAATTGAGGAAATTGATACTCAATTGTTGAAGCGTCCGAGAACGCTGACTATTCGGGAAGGTTAGTATTGATTATAAAAGTTAAATAATCTTAACTTGTTGTTTATCAGGAGTTAAACTGAGACTAGTTAATTTTGTATACAGTTGCTCAGGATACACCACAGGTGGAGACGGATACACCGGTGGTTACTGAACAGATATATGTACCGCTTCAGGTATGAGATATAAGTTCTATAACTATGAGTGTTATGCAATTAATTAGAGTTTGAGACAGAGTAATCTGTAACAATAACTGATTTTAATTGTGTTTAACTTTACAGCATGAGGTTGCTGATCTAGTTCGTGGAGCTAATTTTCCGACGAATAAGGGAGCTAGATTTGCGACAAACTTGCTTACGCAAGCTTTGTCTCAACTTCATACACCGCTGACCAGAGACTGGCATATTGAGTCTCTTACACCGCCTGGACCAACAACGATACCTGTTACTCCGACGACTGATGCTGAAAGGATTCTGTCCTTTGAGTCGAGGGTAAAGGATTTAGAGAAGCTTACTTCTCAGATTCCAGAGCTGGTGTCGAACAATCTCCTTCTTGCTCAGCAGATACTCAAGCAGAGTGAATCTTACAATCTGCTGATGAAGACTCATGAGACTTTGCTTGCGGACTTCAATGTGCAGAGACTGAAGTTATCTTCTTTGGAGAGTCTGGTCTTGAGATCGCATTCAGGACAGTCTACTCAGGGGGAGATATTGGTATATCTGGAGTCTTGCAGAGAAAATGAGTTGAAGAGGAAGAGAGATTCAGACAAGGACGATGATCCCAATGCACCGAGTGGTGAGCAGACTGGTCCTTCAAAGACTGGTGAGCAAGCTACGATTCAGGGGGAGTCTGGTGCTGGTGCTAGTGGTTCTGGAGCAGGTACAAGTGCAGATAAGACTGTACTGGGTGATACTGAAGCTGGTAAGATAGCTTAGTATTATCATAGTAGTGTAATATTTGTAATAGTTTGTAGTGAACAAATGTAAACTTAATTTATTGTGTAAATATATTTGGCTTAGGGTTATTATTATTTTAAGTAAAATATGTTTGGTAATTTAAGTTTATATAATTATGTTAAGATAAAATAGTGATCGAAAGACTTCCGACTCATTGAGTAGTCGAGCGGCGTGTTCCGATTAATATCGGCGGTCAAAATTTTATAATAACATATGCATTTTAGACTTGAGAGTTTGCATACTGACAAGTTAAAAATGTATTCTTATTAACTAGACAAATGATATATAATTTAAAGGTTAAATTGATAATGAATGAGATCAATTAACACTTGGAAATTATATAAGGTAATTAATAGTAAATTTAAATGTTTGGTGATTATTCACAATGCATTAGAATTTAAAATTAATTAATATTTGTTAAGTAGACTTAAGAGATTTTGGATTGATTCAGGGTAATCAATTAAAGATTTTCTAAGTTATTTGTAAATTGCGTTAAAATATACAAAAGAATTAATAAAGAAATTCTTAGGTTGATTCAGGGAAATCGATAAGAGAGTTTTAATTATTAATATTGATTTGTATTTGTGGTTTTCTCTTAGGATTGGAAATGCTTGATCTATCTGATTCGGAAGATGATATTTTTGATGAGATAGATGAAGACATTGATTTTGATCTTGAGGATGGAGAATTTCTACCACCTACAGATTGGACTGCTGTACCTGAGATTGTGCAAGACATTGGTGTAGATCCAGATGCGAATATAAATGAACACCATGTGAGCCCATCTAGAACAAAAGTTATTATTGAAAATGAACAAGGTCCAATGATTGTCGATGTAGATGAAGAAATCGATGACTCAACCGATTCTGAAAAAGATGAAACTTTGATTCCTACCAAGAATCCTGCTGTTTTTCTTAGGAAACTTCCAAAGCTGAAGAAGAAGATTGGAGTTTCAGAAGTTGATATTACGGGAAAACGTGTTCCTCGTAAAGGGATTGTTGGATGGTACTTTGACTCTGAGCTAAAGCTTTTTGCAATCAAAAGATATGACGGAGTTCAATATTTTGAAAGAAAGCTTGCAGTTTTTAGTTCTCTACCACGTTATGAAATACGTGATTTGGCTAGATTAGAGATAAACAACCCAAGTCGTGATGATTATGCTGATCGTGTTGAACGAATCATTAGACATGAGGTTGGTACAAATAAGTTTGTTCAGATTAAGCCAAGAAAGGGAAAAACTGTGAAACTACAAGAGATAAGTCAAAGAATTGGAAGAAGAAGAAGGAAAAAGATTTATCCAGCTGTTAGATGCATACAGCAGATTCCATTGAAGACAATGCCACAGGATATTTTAGGAAATATGAAAAGTTGGCATGTGGATTCAGGAACTGGAGAAGCTGTTATGGTTGAAGCTGATGATGAGGTTGAAGGTGGTGAAAGAGAAATCTTTGGAGTTTATGATCATCGACACCTGATGAATATGTCGAGAAAAGATCTGTTAAAGTTAAATGAGAACAGAATTTTGACGACTATTGAATGGGCTGATTTAGCAAGAGATTATCAGTTGATGGTTAAAACTTGTATCAAGATGAAGATTTACGCAGGCAGTAAGATTTACAAATGAAGATCAAAGACATCGTAAAGATAAAGACGCTAGAGCTATTGTCAAGGGGGAGTCTGTTGGAACATAGAGTGTGACAACAGATCTAGCTTGAAATAGGACTGGTGTAATTATTATTACGTTTGTATATTGGTTTAGATTTGTAAATAAATATTTGTTTTGTTAGTAATATTCGTTAAACGTATTATTGTGCTAAGTTAGACGAATGTTTAAATACGAAATAAATAATAGACGTTTCATGCGAGACGAGTTGAGATATCAAGTCGCAGCGAGTTGAGATGTGAGGTGAGATCTGAACTCGCGAAGCTTGAGTCTGGCGAGCCGAGTCCTTTACTGGGCTTGGGCTGCGAGTTGGACCGAACTCGCAGGCCCATGCGAGCCGAGACAAGCTGATCGTATATAATGTTTTTCATTCGTGAAAAACATAACTTTTGTCATTCGGTTTTTCTGATCTACGAATTCACTAAACCCAGAGAAAACTTAAACCTAACGGCTAGGCTTTGACGTATTATTCGTTTAAAGTTAAGCTTTATAAACGCAATTACGAACGTATTCGTTACTAGTAAGATAACACCGTATTGAGGGATTCCGCACCTTAGTACTACAGATAACGAAGTTATCGATCCTAAAACTAGGGGATTTACAGTGATAAATGTGGAAAGAGGCACCGAGGCGAATGTAGATGCTTCAATTGTGGAAGAACTGGGCATATGGAACAAAATTGCCCAAGTCCATACAGGTTATGTTTTTACTGCTTTAAGGATGATCATCTTCGAGCTGATTGTCCTAAAGAGAAGGAGGATAGATTGAAGAATCAGCAAAGGAAGGAAGCCGAGAAAAAGGGAACTTCATCCGGTTCAAGACCAAAGAACCATTCATTTCAGATAACTGCTGATGAGGCGAAAGAGTCACACGATGTGGTGACAGGTACCTTTATTATAAACTCTACACCTGCCCACATTCTATTCGACTCTGGAGCCACCAAGTCGTTTGTATCATTATCCTTTTGTGCTTTCTTAAATGCTCCTATTTCTAAGCTTGATTGCCCCTTAGAAATAGAAATTGCTGATAGCAAAACAATGATTGTTAATGATGTATATAAGGGGTGTGTTATAGAAATAGGTGATGAAAAGTTTAGAATAGACTTAATTCCCATGCAAATGGGAGAGTTTCATGTAGTTATAGGTATGGATTAGATGGGTAAAAATAAAGGTGTTATAAATTGTCATGAAAAAGTTGTTTTTCTTAAAGCACCTAGTGGGAAAGAAGTAACAGTGTATGGTGAACGTTCCAATCGGTCCATTCCTGTCTGTACTTATGCTCGTGCCAAAAGATTGTTGTCACACGGGTGTCGGGCCTTTTTGGCACACGTGGTTGATGATTCTAAATCTACTCCAAAGCTTTCAGAGATTCCAGTTGTTAATGAATTCCCTGATGTTTTTCCTAATGAACTTCCGGGTGTTCCACCCGATAGACAAGTGGAATTTCGAATAGATCTTATTCCTGGAGCTGCACCAATTGCTAAGACTCCTTATCGTTTAGCTCCCACCGAAATGCAAGAGATGATGAATCAGTTGCAAGAGTTACTTGATAAAGGGTTCATTCGCCCCAGTAGTTCGCCCTGGGGAGCTCCAGTTCTATTTGTTAAAAAGAAAGACGAGTCTTTACGTATGTGCATTGACTATCGGGAGTTGAATAAAGTGACTATTAAGAATCGTTACCCTTTACCCCGAATCGATGATTTATTTGACCAATTGCAAGGTGCCAGTTTCTTTTCTAAAATAGATCTTCGATCTGGGTACCATCAATTGAAGGTAAAGGAGGAAGATATTTCCAAAACTGCTTTCCGTACTCGTTATGGTCACTATGAGTTTGTTGTCATGCCATTCGGCTTGACTAATGCTCCAGCTGCTTTCATGGACTTGATGAATCGTGTATGTCGCCCCATGCTGGATAAATTTGTTATTGTTTTCATTGATGACATCCTCATCTATTCTAAGAATGAGGATGATCATGCAATTCATTTGAGACAAGTCCTTGAAATGCTTAGACGTGAGAAACTTTATGCTAAATTTTCTAAGTGTGAGTTTTGGTTGCGTGAAGTCCAGTTTCTTGGACATGTGATCAATATCCATGGTATTCAAGTTGATCCTTCCTAAATAGTTGCAGTTATGAAGTGGGATCCACCTTCTAGTTCCACTGAAGTCAGGATTTTTCTTGGTCTTGCTGGTTATTACCGTCGTTTCATTCAAGACTTTTCGAAGATTGCTACTCCTTTAACGCAATTGACTCGGAAAAATATTCAATGGAAATGGGGTGAGGAGCAATCTAAAGCTTTTCAGCTGTTAAAAGAGAAACTCAGCCAAGCTCCTGTTCTTGTTCTACCTGAGGGTACAGAGGATTTAGTTGTTTATTGTGATGCCTCAAAGCTTGGTCTGGGATGTGTTTTAATGCAACGTGGGAAAGTAATTACTTATGCTTCAAGTCAACTCAAATCACATGAGCAAAACTACCCCACACATGATCTTGAGTTAGCAGCTATGGTTTTTGCATTAAAAATCTGGCGGCATTATCTCTATGGTGTTAAATTCACCATTTATACGGATCATAAAAGCTTGAAATATTTCTTTGATCAGCGTGACCTCAATAATCGACAAAGAAGATGGCTTGACTTGGTCAAAGATTATGATTGTGACATTCTTTACCATCCTGGTAAAGCTAATGTTGTGGCGGATGCTCTTAGCCGAAAGGCTACTCATTATGTTCTTTCTGTGAGATCCCTTAGCATGATTGTATCTCCTCAATTGTTTGATTCCATTAAAGCTGCACAAGTGGAAGCTTTATCTTCTAATGATCCAAATAAACAGCGTTTAACGGGTCAACTTTCTGAATTGATTGATGATTCTAGAGGTCTAAAGACACGTTATGGTAGGATTTGGATACCAAGAACAAGTGAGGATAAAGGCATGTTGTTAAATGAAGCTCACAAGTCAAAGTATTCTATTCATCCAGGTGCTACCTAGATGTACCGTGATTTAAAACGAGATTATTGGTGGCCTGGTATGAAACGTGACATTGTCAAATACGTACAAAATTGCCTTACCTGTTTACAAGTCAAAGCAGAGCATCAACAACCATATGGGAAACTCCAACCTTTGGAGGTACCGTTATGGAAGTGGGAACACATCACTATGGATCTTATTACTAAGTTGCCGAGAACTCCTCGGCAACATGATGCTATTTGGGTGATCGTGGACCGCCTGACAAAAAGTGCTCTTTTTCTGCCTATTAAAGAAACCGCATCTTCCGAAACATTATCTGATATTTATGTTAAAGAGGTGGTTGCCAGACATGGAGTACCTATTTCTATTGTCTCTGATAGAGACACTCGTTTTACTTCTCGCTTCTTGAAGAAATTCCAAGAAGATATGGGTACTCAGTTATGTATAAGTACGGCTTTCCATCCTCAAACTGATGGGCAAAGCGAAAGAACTATTCAAACTCTTGAGGGTATGCTTAGAGCGTGTGCAATCGACTTTGGCGGTAGTTGGGACACTCATCTTCCATTGGTGGAATTTTCATATAATAACAGTTATCATTCTTCTATTAAAATGCCACCATATGAGATGCTTTATGGTAGGAAGTGTCGTACTCCTATTTGTTGGGGAGAAGTCGGTCAACGTGAATTAGGAAGCACCAATGTGGTTCAATTAACCACTGAGAAAATTGATCAAATACGTGAGAGATTAAAAATGGCTCAGGACCGACATAAATCATATGCCGACAAACGTAGACGACCAATAGAATTTCAAGTAGGTGACAAAGTTATGCTTAAAGTCTCTCCTTGGAAGGGCATTATTCGTTTTCGCAAAAGAGGAAAGCTAAGTCCAAGATATATTGGACCTTTTAATATTCTTGATCGTGTCGGTAAAGTAGCTTATCGGTTGCAATTACCGGATGAGCTTGGTGGTATTCATGACACTTTCCACGTGTCACAGCTTCGGAAATGTCTTGTTGATGAAGCCTCTTATGTGCCACTTCCCGAAATCTAAATCAATGAGAAGTTAAATTATGTGGAGGAACCGATTAAAATTCTCGATCAAAAAGATAAGAAATTAAGGAATAAGACGGTTTCTATTGTTAAGGTTCAATGGCGACACCGAAAGGGTTCTGAGTTTACCTGGGAACCCGAAGAGTGGATGATGATGTACTACCCTTCAAGGCATCAAGAGTGGTTCGTGAGGACAAGAACAGAATAAGTGGGGGAGAGTTGTAACACCCCAGATTTCGAGGTATTATTTTAGTGTACGCGAAAATATAATTTCTATGAAGTATTATTATTTTAATAATAAGATACGATATAAAACGCAAACGGTTCCTCAGTTCCAGACTGTATTAAATAAAGTTTTAAGTTAATAGAAATATCAATACATACGTATATTCATTCATTCTTATTTCACTTCCCAGAAACTTCAAGAAACAAAAGAGTAAATCGCAGGAACTTAATTCCATAGTCAAATCTTCAATCTCACTCTTTGATTCAAGCTTCTCATCTTTGATTAATCATCTCCTTCATCCTCTTCTATCTTTGTAAGTGGAATTCTTTCAATTTCATAACCTAGATATTGGGTTTTTCATGGGTTTTGTATAATTAGTGAAATTAACCCGAAATTAGGGCTTGAAATTAGTTAGGTTGATGCTAACTAGTGAAGTAATGATCATTGGTTAACATAAACCAAGTCGTAAATGATTAAATTTCAATTTAGTGTTCTTGATGATTTTAGGGTTTATGTTAAATTCCAAGTAAGTTGAATAAATTGGTGTAGTTGATGTTAAGTAGCTTAGTTATGATCATTGTTAACCATTATGCATATTGAAAGCAATGGAATCACTAGTTTTGTTCTTGGTAAATTTTAAGAGTTTTACTAAAATTTCATGATTTCATAACAATTAAGTGAAAATGAAACTAGTGAAGTTAGTTAAGTATTGTTATGAAGTTTAATAAGAATTTATATAGAAGTGTAGTGAATTAATATAATTATAGAAGATTTAGCTTTGATTTATTAGTTAAGATTCATAAGATTAATCAAAGTGGGGGAGGGGTTTAAAAGTGAATGATAATAGAGATTATGATTCTTTGATGCTAAATGTGTTGTATTGTTATGTGCCATGTGTTTAGGTGTTTAAAGGCGTGACCTCATATCATCAATCAATTGTGTAACTTCATCACATAAGCATCAAGGTGAGTGTTATGAGGATTAATTAAGTGATGGTTGTGCATTCCGGATTGCTTCCGAGCAAGAGGTTTGTACAATCAAGTGATTGTGTATTGGTAACTTGTTTTAGTTTCCAATTATTAATTCTGTTGTGATTTATGTGAAATGGACAATTGTGTAGAGATTTGCTAGTTTTACTAGCCTTATGATGCTAAGCTTGATTTGCATATTATTATGGTATGTTATCAAGCTATTATGATGTTAAGAGCCGTGGATCCACATAGAGTTTGAATCTCTACCTATTGTTCCAATAGTTTTGTGTTTAGGATTATGTGTTAATGTTGTTGTAAAAGTGATTATGATGTTATGTCATGCATTGCTTAGTTAATTGCTCATAAGCTCACTAAGCAAATATGCTTACTCTTTTATGTGGTTCGTTATGTAGGAACGAGTGGGCATCGGGAAGGGAAGGACATTAAGAAAGAGTAAAGTGGATTAGCTTGCTATTGGGTATGAATGGCGAGTTCTTCTCTTGATACTTATTGTGACACCCGTCAAATTAGGACTAGTGATTAGTGCCTAATCAAGTTTTAGTACATGTAATTAGTTCTGTGTTAGGCTAATTAATGTGACGAATCATTATATATATTGTTGAATATATATCTACAATTATGCGGTTTGTTTAAATCGTACAAGTTTCTAATCGAATGAATCTCGGTACAATTAATTGCGGACGTTGGTGAACAATTTAATTAAATAATGAAATATTATTTAATAATACGATTACATCAAAATATTATTTTGATAAAAATTTCAAGTCAAGTTTGTATGTTACAAACAAAGTCTACGCGAATAAAATATTAAACGCGCAAACGAAACAAAACAAATGAAGTTATAAATTATAACTCAAGTATTAAGTATTTGGTGAAATACTTCAAGTCAAATATTAAATAAATATTCGGGTTTTACAAATTTATAATTTAACGTTTATAAAATCATTTAAACGTTTAAACAATCGGGAAAACAAATATCGCGCGGGACGCGTGTACTGGAATTTAAAAAGATGGAGACCCACACTTTGGTGGGCCCCCACCCTCCAAAAATCAGCCATCATCATCACCCACCCCCAATCTTCTTCATTTTCATCTAACTAAACACACACACAAACCAAAACACTCCCAAACCAAAAATCACAAAATTTCGGAATCAGCAAATCGACACACGAATTTTACATTTTCGGAATCCTCTCGACAAGTGGAACAAGATTATCAAAAGCACCAACATCATTTTCGGACTCCATCCTCTTCAAATCTCGATTGTAAGAATTTTTATAAAAACTCTTAGATCTAACAAATTTGAGTTTGTTTTAGTGTAATAATGTTATATTTAGCTATATATGTCCAAATACATGAATATAACATGATTTTATGGCTGGAAAACGAGTTTAAATTGAGTTTTTGAGTTGAAAATCTCGTCAGTCGAAACTTTCTGGGATGGTGTTCATACATGCGACACAAGCCTTGTGTCGCATGCTATGTCGCATAAAACCCGTTATGTCGCATCTTGTGTCGTACCAAACCTTTAGTGTCGCAACTCATGCGACATAATATTGTGTCGTATACTCTATGTCGCATATTAGGTCGTATTTTCATACGACACAACCACTAGGTCGCTATTAAATTAGCATTTCGCATCTGATGCGACACAATCATTGTGTCGTATCCTTGTGTCGCATGACGTCTGCGACACAACCCTTGTGTCGCATAACCCTTTTAGTGTCGCATGATTGTGTCGCATAAAACAGCAGGATTTCAAAATACAATTTCACTAAGTGTCGAACTTATACAACTTCAACCCGCTATACAATACGACTTTTCAAACACTATGAGACATACTTTTCGAGGTTAACATTTCAAATCATAATGAGAACATTGAAATATTTAAATTTCAACGATCACCAGTGGGCCGTACAAGTTTTCACAACTTTTCTTAAATTCAAACAAGTCGTTGTAACTTGTATCAATTCAATCAAACAAGTCATTGTAACTTGTATCAAGTCAGTCAAACAAGTCGTAATAACTTGTAACTACTCAATCAACCAAATCGTAGTAATTTGGACATGTATACATAGTTGTATAACAACTACAAAGGTAGTCCTTTGGGATATCTGTACAATTAATAACAATTCAAGTGTCGTGGACACATTCAGGTTTCAAGTCTTTGGACACCAACTCACAGTTAATTACTTCGAGCTTATTAAATTAACACTTCAAGACTCAGGTGAGTTTCATAGCCCCATTTTCACTATTTTACAACTAGGGGTGTGATAATACTGCTCTGTTTTGTTTTACAAGTAGAACGCAAGTGCCAAACTTCAAATACTACATGAGTTTCAAGCTAATCAATTTAAAGTCCTCCATAGCATAGTCTCTAGTATTTATAGCGTGAATGTTAGTATATGATATCATATGGGATTGACAATCCTCAACCGGGTTAGCACGCACTAATCGGTCAAACGGATGTATTAGCATTTGGGAAGACGAGTGTGGATTAGACACTCGTAGGAGGCATTTCAAGTTAGGTTTCCTTAATTGGCCTGACAAATCAAGTTAAGCTCAGACTATGTGCTCATGGACAGTATAACTTTTATTTTGCTTAATTGCATTTTAAATTCAATATAAATCTTGCGGTTCTTACAACTATACATTGACATACAAACCTGTGAGCTCACCAGCGTTTTCGCTGACCCATTTTAGTATTTATCACAGGTACCCAGCAGTAGGTTGGCTGCACAAGCAGGAACTATTAGCTCGAGTCAGCATTCATACAACTAGAGATTGGATTGCATTATTATATTTTGTAAAAGTAATTATGCTATGTAATCTCTCAATTTCAGGAATCGAGCTAATGTAACAATATTTTGATGTAAACATTTACTTTATCTATACAAGTTTAAAACGACGCATATAGTGGTCGTTCATTATATCTTATGTGCTTTGTATATTGATTAGTGACACCCAAATCGAGCTTCCGCAAATCAATCAAATTTGGGGGTGTCACAGATTGGTATCAGAGCCTAAGGTTATAGTGAACTAGGTTGCATTTAGTGGGCCTAGACTATGACCGTTAGGCAGTATTCCTTATTAGTTATGACTAGTTCAGGGATTACATCATACGACTTTAATTTAACATAGCCTGATCAACTATGTACAATTAAAGAAAGATGATGTGAGACCTGAAAGAGTTATGTTGAACAGGAATACATTAGTTGACTCTGACCTCGAGAGAAACGGGACTCAAAACATGTCTGTGCTAGACACTCAACAGGTTATTATGTGATATACATATATTTACATGAATAGACCTCATTACAACTTTAGGCTATATTATATTATATGAATATTGGCCTCTTTCTCTCTAACGTATTATCTCGGAATGACAAACACACCACCAAATTCATCGCACTCGGACGAGTATCTCACTTCCTTTCTTTGTTCTTTCTTACTCAGTATCATGCCTCCTCGTCGTCAAATTACCCTTAGCGAAGCTGAGATCGCGGGAATAATTGCCCTCAGTGTGACCGAAGCCTTGGCTACCCGAACACCACCCGGTAGCGAGGACACAGCAACCAATACTCCACCACCCAAACCCTGCTCCTATAAGGACTTTCTTAGCTGTAAACCACTATGCCTCAAGGGCACGGAAGGTGCCATTGGCTTGATCCGTTGGATTGAGCGTATGGAATCTGTTTTCAGTCTCTGCGACTGCACTGAGAACAACAAGGTCAAATTCGCTGCTTACACCTTTCAAGAAGGTGCACTCACGTGGTGGAAAACCCACGCAAACTCTGTAGGCCTTGAGGTTGCAAATCGACTTCCTTGGGCCGAACTGAAAAAGAAGCTGACAGAAAAGTACTGTCCTGAAGAAGAATTGCACAGGCTGGAGGAAGAATTCTGGCATCTGGCAGTACAGGGAAATGATGTTGCTGAATATACCACCAAATTTAAGCAGTTTGCTTTATTATGCCCGAGTTTGGTCGAACCAGAAAGTAAGGGCATTAAGAGATACATTCGTGGACTCCCCGAGAACATCCAGGGAAACATCGCCTCATCCAAACCAACCACCACTGAGAGTGCCATTCGATTGGCCCACGAACTCATGGCCCTAGTTGTCAGCCGTGAGACCTCCAACACCTCATCCTCCAACAACAACAAACGCAAATCCACTGATGTAACACCCGCATAATTAGGATAATTAATTATGCCTAATTGTTTGTAACTAGTTGTAATTAGTATGTAATAGGACTAATTACAGGCTCTATTTGTATATATGTGTATTTATATATATATGTGTGTATTTACGCGATTTGGATAAATCGTACGAACTAACCGGACGGAGTCCGACACAATTATTTTGACGTTGGTGACAGAAACTTACCTAAACAATGAGAACGTATTTTATTATATAAAATACACAGCGAACAAACATTATTTATAATACCGCGACGACAATTTAACGAATACGTATTAAACGCGAGTTAAGAATTTTAATACTTCGACAAATGTTTTTATAATTAATTAATTTAAGGTATTTCATTAAAACATTCCCGTCATCTTTTGAAAATATAACTGCTTGATTTAACGCCTAAACGACGGAGGAAACGAACACCGCACGGGGTGCGGGGACCGGAAAATGGGAGGATAACCTCCCATTTCCCCACCTTCTCTTTCATTTCCATTTCTATTTCTCTCTCTCTCTTTCTTTTACTCTCAATCACCAAACCTCATTCATCACCAAAAATCGCAAAATAACACCATTAAACCTCGCCGGACCATCTCATCCCTTTGGAAGAAAACGTTCACCATCACACGATCTACATCCCTATCTTTCCGGATTTTCATTTCGGCAAATTGTAAGTTTCCGACAAAACCCGAAACTCTCCGTTTTTGCTCATTTTTACGTTTTTATGGTTTATATATGCTTAAAATGTCCAAAAATGGGTTGGGTAAAAGATTTGGACCGAACGGAAGCTTTTCGACCGATTTTCCGGCCACCAAATTCCGATCAGACCGCTACGTCGCAGAGACGCTGGACTATCTGCGACGTAGCTCAAAACGTCGCATTTAGCGACGTCGCGGCCTACGTCGCACAAAAATCCCAACGTCGCACTAGCGACGCAGCCTATTACGTCGCATTAACTTGCGGACGTCGCACATAGCGACGTAGACTTTTACGTCGCAAACCGAACCTACGTCGCATTGATTTGCGAAGGTCGCATCATGCGACGTACCTCCCTACGTCGCACCCTACGTCGCATGCTACGTCGCATGCTACGTCGCACAAACCAGAACCTTGAAAAGTCAGATTTTACTAAGTGTCGGAACCAAGATTTTAACACCTGATTTAACGATACATATAATGATAACACTTTGAATCATTATTACAAACCGTCACCAACGGGCCATAATAGTTTTCAAACTACAAACGGATTACTAAACAAACACTTGGACATAATGAGTTGTGTAAACAACTAGCCTAGATGGTCTTGCGAGACATCTACTTACTTAACTTTATATGTTTAGGCATTTGAAGGTTACGGGTTCGGAGAACCTACGGTTGATATTATTTACTCGTTTATTGATATAAACGTACTTGCAAAGACTCAGGTGAGTCTTACGGCCCCACTTTTACTGTTTTATCTTATTGGGGGAGATACATGCTACTTATTTTTCCTGAACACAAGTACTAAACTGTTTACTATACCAAACGGAATTGCATGAGTTTACTTACAAACAGAAGTCTCTCCATCATATATCGTTAGTTATGGACTTAAGCGCGAACAGTAGTTAATGGATCCATTAGGGAAATGACCCTCCCCACCCGGGGCAGTAGCGCTGCCACGTACCGATTTACACGTATAAACGGGTGACAACTTATTCGTTACGGATGCTTGCTCACTTACGAGCATGTCACGGGAGCAAACATATTATTTACGGGTTAAGCTTCGATTATGAGCCTCATGGCAACGGTATAAACTTACTTATTTACATTTGCTGGGCTGCAAATACTGATTTTACGATTGCTGGATTGCAATGGCTGATTTTTACGCCTACGGGCATTACTAATGAAATCTCGTGTTCAAAGCCGATATTATTTACAAACCTGTGAGATTCACCAACCTTTTGGTTGACACTTTTTAGCATGTTTTCTCAGGTACCCGGACGGAGTAGGATTACTCCAGGATTTTAGCTAGAGTCGCATGTTTTCAACACAACTGCATTAACGGAGATTCTTAGCATTATCTTTTGTATATTACGGTTATGTAATAGAATCTCCCTCTATACGCGTGGACTCTAGGGGAAACTACATTTTGTATACGAAAACACTAAGTTTTCAAACATTATATCTATGGAATGTAACTAATTTACAAAACGTCTCATTTAGAGGTCGTTTGCTGTATATCTTGTGCTTTGTATATTGATTAGTAACACCCAAGTATGCTTCCGCAAAACAGTGAATTTCGGGGGTGTTACAGATTGGTATCAGAGCCTAAGGTTATAGTGAACTAGGTTGCATTAGTGGGCCTAGACTATGACCATTAGGCAGTATTTCCTTATTAGGCATGATTGGTTCAGGAATTACATCATACGACTTTAATTTAACATAGCCTGATCAACTATGTACAATTAAGGAAAGATGATGTGAGGTCTGAAATGGTTATGTCGAACAGGAATACGTTAGTAGACTCTGACCACGAGAGAACCGAGACTCTTACTTGTTATGTGCTAGACATACGCTAGGCTATTATGTGATATACGAGTATATACATACATAGGCCTCACTCGCTGACTATACTACTAGGCTATTATATATATGAATAGGCCTCGCACGTAAACACACTCGCTATAGAGATAGCCGACGTTTCCCTGGGGACACTTACGAATTTCTCTCAGCGGTTTGCACCGACCATGACAGACTTGATTTCCGTCACACCACCTTGTGACGTACTCTAATGATTTTATAAAAATCACATCTAACACCCGGAAACAACGTACTTCCAAGGACTAAAATCCTCTCTCTGTCATTTCTATAGAACTCAAAGCCACGAATTCCCAAATGGACGACTACGTGTCTGATAGTGACCAGGTCCACGAGGAACAAATCCAGTACACGTATCTCGATGAGGACATCGTACCAGAAGAAGAAATCATGCTGGAGGGAAACGAAAACCAGAATTTCGAAATGACTGGCATCGACATAGAAGAATATGAAAGAGTGCGAGATCAGGCCGTGGGACTAGACGGCCGAAATTGGGCACTTAAGCGTAAGTGCATAGACTATGAACAAAGATTGAGAATCTCAAACCGATCTGTCCCTACACGAATCAAAGATAAGATCCGTTACTGGAAGAAAGTGGCCTCCAACCTAACCCGTAGGACCAAAACATGGATCAAACGTTTGGGCAGGAAGTCAACGGAGGAGACTAGGTACCGCTCCACGACTCAAAGATACAGGGACATGCTTGAGGCACGCTACCACCCACACGACCTGAACCTGGAGTCGGAAGAAGAATCCGAAGGCCAGGAACCGTAACTAAGAATGAACCAACCGACTAGCAGAAACTGTGGACCGCCTTGGCATGCTATGGAACAAATTCATCTACATTAAGAATAGTGTAGTTTTTGTCTTGTAATCTACCTCGTAAATCTAGGGACTATCTAGCACTACTCTATAAACTAGTCGGATGTAACCATTCCCGACACCTTTTGTATTATCTCTGTAGGATGTAACTTTTGAACTCACATTAATTGTCATTTTCCATGTTGATGTTATGTATTACTACTTTTATACATGTACATCTGTGACGATTACCAGCTCATACAAAATCTCATGTATCTTCATTTCTTTTATTGAAGAATCATGCCGCCAAAGACACGACCATACACCGATGCCCAGATTACCTCCCTTATAACCCAGGCTGTTACTGAAGCCTTGGCTCGGAATACTCCACCAAACTCCTCGAGAAACAGCGATGCCGCTGAAACCACTACTGCTAAACCTTGTTCTTACAAGGACTTCCAGAACTGCAAACCTCTAAACTTCGCAGGTACCGAGGGAGCTATCGGTCTAGTACGCTGGATCGAGAAAGTTGAGTCTGTATTTCTTATCTGCAACTGTGCGGAGGGAGATAAGGTTAAGTTCTCCGTTAGTACTTTTACTGACATCGCACTCACCTGGTGGAACACTTATGCCCAGACTGTGAGTGTTGCTACTGCTTACCAACTCCCGTGGGAGGAGTTGAAGAAGATGTTGAGGGGCGAGTATTGCCCCAGGGATGAATTGAAACAACTAGAAGTGGAATTCTGGAACCACAAGATGCAGGGTGATGACATCACCGGATACACCAACCGTTTCCACCAACTGGCACTTCTGTGCCCAACCATGGTCGATCCTGAGTACAAGAGGATCGAGAAATTTGTTGATGGTCTTCCTGAGAGACTCCAAGACCTGGTAACTTCTTCCAAACCGGGTACTATTCAGAGCGCCATCCGTATGGCCCATGAACTAACGGCAAATTCTGTCCGCCGTGGTACAACTTCAACCCCATCTACAAACAACAAACGCAAGTGGGAAGGTAACCCCAACTCATCCAACCAAACCTCCAACAAAAAGCCTGAGTACATTAAGGCTTATTCATCTGGAACTTCGGAGAAGAAAGGGTACAGCGGGAGCAGACCCTACTGTCCCAAATGCAACCGCCACCATGACGGTTCTTGCCCTTGCTCCAACTGCAAGCGGTTCGGGCATCTAGCCAAGGATTGTCGAACCAACATTCCCACCCCCAACACTAATGCACCAAAGGCCTGCTTTGGGTGCGGAAATACAGGGCATTTCAAGAAAGATTGCCCAAAGCTGAAAAACAACAATAACCCTGCTCGCGGCAGATCATTCGTTATCAAGGCTGGGGAAGCCAGACAAGACCCGAACGTCGTGACGGGTACGTTCCTTCTCAACGACCTTACTGCTTCTGTGTTATTTGATACCGGTGCCGATAGAAGCTTCATATCTGAGAAATTTAGCCCTTTACTTGATATTACTCCCACTGCCTTAGATGCTAAATACATTGTAGAATTAGCTAACGGCAAACTGATTGAGACTGATAGTATCATACACAACTGTACACTTAACCTCACGAACGAAACGTTTTCCATTGATTTAATCCCTGTCGAGATCGGCAGCTTCGATATTATTGTCGGTATGGATTGGTTATCCAAGCACCGAGCTGAAATCATCTGTCATGACAAACTCGTTCGCATACCTCTTGTCTCCGGTGGAACCTTAGTCTTACAAGGGGAGACCGGCAGACGGAATCTGAATATTGTCTCCTGTCTGAAAACGAGAAAATATCTACGAAAAGGGTATCAAGCCATCCTCGCACATGTAACGGAGAAGAAGTCGGAGGAGAAGCGACTTGAGGATGTTCCGATCGTGTGGGATTTCCCGGAAGTCTTTCCTGAAGACTTGCCCGGACTTCCGCCACCGAGACAAGTTGAATTTCAAATCGAACTTGTGCCCGGAGCTGCACCCGTGGCACGAGCCCCTTACCGTTTAGCACCATCCGAAATGCAGGAGTTGTCTAACCAACTACAGGAACTCCTGGACAGAGGATTCATTCGACCAAGTTCCTCACCTTGGGGAGCTCCGGTTTTATTCGTGAAAAAGAAAGATGGGTCTTTCCGCATGTGTATCGACTACCGAGAGCTGAATAAGCTAACCATAAAGAATCGGTACCCACTTCCTAGAATCGATGACCTGTTTGACCAACTCCAGGGATCGAGTGTTTACTCGAAGATTGATCTACGGTCGGGTTATCATCAACTCCGAGTCCGTGACAATGATATCCCAAAGACAGCCTTCCGAACTCGTTATGGGCATTACGAGTTCCAAGTGATGCCATTCGGTTTAACCAACGCACCGGCCGTATTCATGGACCTTATGAATCGGGTGTGCAAACCATATCTTGACAAATTCGTCATTGTGTTCATCGATGATATCCTGATTTACTCTCGCAACGAACAGGAACATGCTCAACATCTGAAAACCATTCTAGGACTTCTGAAACACGAAGAGTTATATGCCAAATTCTCTAAGTGTGAGTTCTGGATTCAAACCGTTCAATTCCTCGGGCACGTGATTGACAGCCAAGGAATTCATGTTGATCCCGCCAAGATTGAAGCAATCAAGGGCTGGGAGTCACCGACCACTCCAACCGAAGTGAGACAATTCTTAGGTCTTGCTGGTTATTACCGCCGATTCATCGAAAACTTTTCAAGAATAGCTGTTCCACTAACCACACTGACTCAGAAAGATAAGAAGTTCGATTGGACTGATAAACAAGAGTCAGCTTTCCAGCTATTGAAAAACAAACTTTGCAGTGCACCAATCTTGTCCTTACCCGAGGGCACCGACGATTTCGTAGTTTACTGCGACGCCTCACACCAGGGACTTGGTTGTGTGTTGATGCAACGGGAAAAAGTCATTGCCTATGCCTCACGACAACTAAAAATTCACGAGAAAAACTATACGACCCATGACCTCGAGTTAGGTGCTGTGGTCTTCGCATTGAAAATCTGGAGACATTATCTCTACGGTACGAAAAGCACTATCTTTACCGATCACAAAAGTCTCCAACACATATTCGATCAGAAAGATCTAAACATGAGGCAACGTCGCTGGGTTGAGTTACTTAGTGACTACGACTGTGAGATCAAATACCATCCGGGCAAGGCGAACGTAGTTGCCGATGCCTTAAGCCGAAAAGAGCGAGTGAAACCCCTTCGAGTTCGAGCACTTTCTATGACAATTCATAACGAGCTTTCTGCTCAAATCCTTACCGCTCAATTTGAGGCACTCAACGATGAAAACTTGAAAAATGAAGCCTTACGAGGCTTGGATAAACAATTCGAAATCAAACCCGATGGAACTCGATACTTCTCTAACCGGGTGTGGTTACCCAAATTCGGAAACTTGCGAGATTTGGTGATGGCTGAAGCTCACAAATCTCGATACTCAATACATCCCGGATCTGACAAGATGTATCATGACGTCAAAGGGTTGTATTGGTGGCCTAACATGAAAGCTGACATCGCCTTGTACGTCAGTAAATGCCTAACCTGTTCCAAAGTAAAGACCGAACACCAAAGACCCTCTGGGTTGCTTCAACAACCTGAAATTCCTCAATGGAAATGGGAACAGATTTCCATGGACTTCATTACCAAACTACCGAAAACTTCGAGTGGTTGCGATACCATTTGGGTGATCGTGGACCGTCTCACGAAATCTGCTCATTTTCTGGCCATCAAGGAAACCGACAAGATGGAGCGTCTGACTCGCATCTATGTCAAAGAAATCATCTCGCGACACGGTGTACCTATCTCGATCATCTCGGATAGGGACAGCCGTTTTACTTCTAACTTTTGGCAATCGCTACAGAAATCTCTTGGTACTCGTCTGGATATGAGTACTGCTTATCACCCGCAAACCGATGGCCAAAGCGAGCGAACTATTCAAACACTGGAGGATATGCTACGAGCCTGCGTAGTCGACTTCGGTACTTCTTGGGAAAATCACTTACCGTTGTGTGAGTTTTCGTACAACAACAGTTACCATACCAGCATAAAGGCTGCACCCTTCGAGGCACTTTACGGACGTAAGTGCCGATCACCCATCTGTTGGACTGAGTTAGGAGATTCCCAACTCACGGGTCCAGAAATCATTCAAGAAACTACTGAGAAAATCGTTGGTATTCAAAACCGGCTGAAAGCCGCACGTGATCGTCAGAAAAGCTATGCTGACGTGAGACGCAAACACCTTGAGTTCCAGGTAGGAGACAAGGTACTTCTCAAAGTGGCACCGTGGAAAGGTGTTATTCGATTCGGGAAACGAGGCAAACTAAATCCTAGATACATCGGACCATTCGAAATCCTTGAAAGGATTGGTCCAGTGGCATATCGCCTGCAACTTCCTGCTGAACTTAGCAGCGTACACAACACATTCAACATTTCTAACTTGAAGAAATGTCTGTCTGACGAGACACTGATTATACCGCTCGACGAAATTCAAATCGATGATAAACTCCATTTTGTCGAGAAACCTATGGAAATCATGGACCGTGAGGTCAAGCAATTGAAACAGAGTCGTATTCCCATAGTAAAAGTCAGGTGGAATTCTAGGCGCGGCCCTGAGTTCACCTGGGAACGGGAAGACCAAATACGACAGAAATACCCACATCTCTTCCCAGACAACGCACCGTCCGTGCACTCAAGCTAATTTCGGGACGAAATTTCTTTAACAAGGGGAGAATGTAACACCCGCATAATTAGGATAATTAATTATGCCTAATTGTTTGTAACTAGTTGTAATTAGTATGTAATAGGACTAATTACAGGCTCTATTTGTATATATGTGTATTTATATATATATGTGTGTATTTACGCGATTTGGATAAATCGTACGAACTAACCGGACGGAGTCCGACACAATTATTTTGACGTTGGTGACAGAAACTTACCTAAACAATGAGAACGTATTTTATTATATAAAATACACAGCGAACAAACATTATTTATAATACCGCGACGACAATTTAACGAATACGTATTAAACGCGAGTTAAGAATTTTAATACTTCGACAAATGTTTTTATAATTAATTAATTTCAAGGTATTTCATTAAAACATTCCCGTCATCTTTTGAAAATATAACTGCTTGATTTAACGCCTAAACGACGGAGGAAACGAACACCGCACGGGGTGCGGGGACCGGAAAATGGGAGGATAACCTCCCATTTCCCCACCTTCTCTTTCATTTCCATTTCTATTTCTCTCTCTCTCTTTCTTTTACTCTCAATCACCAAACCTCATTCATCACCAAAAATCGCAAAATAACACCATTAAACCTCGCCGGACCATCTCATCCCTTTGGAAGAAAACGTTCACCATCACACGATCTACATTCCTATCTTTCCGGATTTTCATTTCGGCAAATTGTAAGTTTCCGACAAAACCCGAAACTCTCCGTTTTTGCTCATTTTTACGTTTTTATGGTTTATATATGCTTAAAATGTCCAAAAATGGGTTGGGTAAAAGATTTGGACCGAACGGAAGCTTTTCGACCGATTTTCCGGCCACCAAATTCCGATCAGACCGCTACGTCGCAGAGACGCTGGACTATCTGCGACGTAGCTCAAAACGTCGCATTTAGCGACGTCGCGGCCTACGTCGCACAAAAATCCCAACGTCGCACTAGCGACGCAGCCTATTACGTCGCATTAACTTGCGGACGTCGCACATAGCGACGTAGACTTTTACGTCGCAAACCGAACCTACGTCGCATTGATTTGCGAAGGTCGCATCATGCGACGTACCTCCCTACGTCGCACCCTACGTCGCATGCTACGTCGCATGCTACGTCGCACAAACCAGAACCTTGAAAAGTCAGATTTTACTAAGTGTCGGAACCAAGATTTTAACACCTGATTTAACGATACATATAATGATAACACTTTGAATCATTATTACAAACCGTCACCAACGGGCCATAATAGTTTTCAAACTACAAACGGATTACTAAACAAACACTTGGACATAATGAGTTGTGTAAACAACTAGCCTAGATGGTCTTGCGAGACATCTACTTACTTAACTTTATATGTTTAGGCATTTGAAGGTTACGGGTTCGGAGAACCTACGGTTGATATTATTTACTCGTTTATTGATATAAACGTACTTGCAAAGACTCAGGTGAGTCTTACGGCCCCACTTTTACTGTTTTATCTTATTGGGGGAGATACATGCTACTTATTTTTCCTGAACACAAGTACTAAACTGTTTACTATACCAAACGGAATTGCATGAGTTTACTTACAAACAGAAGTCTCTCCATCATATATCGTTAGTTATGGACTTAAGCGCGAACAGTAGTTAATGGATCCATTAGGGAAATGACCCTCCCCACCCGGGGCAGTAGCGCTGCCACGTACCGATTTACACGTATAAACGGGTGACAACTTATTCGTTACGGATGCTTGCTCACTTACGAGCATGTCACGGGAGCAAACATATTATTTACGGGTTAAGCTTCGATTATGAGCCTCATGGCAACGGTATAAACTTACTTATTTACATTTGCTGGGCTGCAAATACTGATTTTACGATTGCTGGATTGCAATGGCTGATTTTTACGCCTACGGGCATTACTAATGAAATCTCGTGTTCAAAGCCGATATTATTTACAAACCTGTGAGATTCACCAACCTTTTGGTTGACACTTTTTAGCATGTTTTCTCAGGTACCCGGACGGAGTAGGATTACTCCAGGATTTTAGCTAGAGTCGCATGTTTTCAACACAACTGCATTAACGGAGATTCTTAGCATTATCTTTTGTATATTACGGTTATGTAATAGAATCTCCCTCTATACGCGTGGACTCTAGGGGAAACTACATTTTGTATACGAAAACACTAAGTTTTCAAACATTATATCTATGGAATGTAACTAATTTACAAAACGTCTCATTTAGAGGTCGTTTGCTGTATATCTTGTGCTTTGTATATTGATTAGTAACACCCAAGTATGCTTCCGCAAAACAGTGAATTTCGGGGGTGTTACAACTGAACACCACCACCACTCAAACAAGAAAAACAACGCCATCCAAGTCTACACCACCAACTCTGAATCCAACCGCAGCTACACCGGGGACAGGCCTTATTGTCCCAAGTGTAACTATCACCACTTTGGTCAGTGCAGGACCCCTTGCAACAACTGCAGGAGGTTCGGGCATTCGACTAAGGATTGCCGAGCCCCCAAATCCAACAACAACCCCTCTAACAAAAATGCCCAACAACCTAAGTCCTGCTTTGAATGTGGGAACCCTGGACACTTTAGGGATACTTGCCCAAAATTGAAGAATAAGGGCAACAACAACAACGCCAAAAGTAGCGCCTTTGTGATCAACTCAGGGGACGCCCATCAGGACCCGAATGTGGTCACGGGTATGTTCCTCCTCAACAATTTAACTGCTTCTATTCTGTTTGATACTGGTGCCGATAGAAGTTTTATTTCCGATGAATTTTGCCCTCTACTTGACATCACACCTGTTGCTTTAGACGTTAAGTACACAGTAGAGCTAGCAAATGGCAAATTGATAGAAACCAATAGTGTGATACCTAATTGCACTTTAAACCTAGCTGACGAAATCTTCTCCATAGATCTTATGCCTGTTGAGATAGGAAGTTTCGATGTCATCGTAGGCATGGACTGGTTATCCAAACATCGCGCCGAAATCATTTGCCATGACAAAATTGTTCGCATACCTCTCGCCGTCGGTAGAACCCTGATCATACAAGGGGAGACCGGTGGGACGAGGCTTAACATCATCTCTTGTCTTAAAACCCGGAAATTTCTGAGAAAGGGTTATCCAGCAATCCTCGCGCACATCATGGAGAAAAAGTCGAAGGAGAAGCGACTTGAGGATGTTCCAATTGTTCGAGACTTTCCAGAAGTCTTTCCTGAAGAACTACCTGGTCTACCACCACCAAGACAGGTTGAGTTCTCAATCGATCTTGTACCAGGTGCTGCGCCTGTGGCCCGAGCACCATACCGTTTAGCTCCATCCGAACTTCAGGAGCTGTCCACCCAGTTACAGGAACTCCTGGAACGAGGGTTTATCAGGCCGAGTTCTTCACCTTGGGGAGCTTTGGTCCTATTTGTTAAGAAGAAAGATGGTTCTTTTCGAATGTGTATCGACTATCGAGAGTTGAACAAGTTAACTGTCAAGAACCGGTATCCACTTCCTCGAATCGATGATCTGTTCGACCAACTTCAAGGGTCGAGCTGTTATTCAAAGATTGATCTCCGATCCGGTTATCACCAATTGCGTGTTCGCGATGCCGATATTCCAAAAACCGCTTTCAGAACCCGTTACGGGCATTACGAATTCCAAGTGATGCCATTCGGCCTAACCAATGCACCGGCTATATTCATGGACCTTATGAATCGGGTGTGTAAACCTTACCTTGATAAGTTTGTCAGTGTATTTATCGATGACATTCTCATATATTCACGAAACAAAGAAGAACACGCGCAACACCTCAAAACCATCCTTGAACTACTTAAACATGAGGAGCTCTATGCCAAGTTCTCTAAGTGTGAGTTCTGGATCAAAACTGTTCAATTCCTTGGTCACGTGATTGACAGTCAGGGGCTTCACGTCGACCCGTCAAAAATCGAGGCTATCAAAGACTGGCAATCGCCAACCACTCCGACCGAAGTACGGCAATTTTTAGGACTGGCCGGATACTATCGACGATTCATTGAAAATTTCTCCAAGATAGCCATACCACTCACGATGCTGACCCAGAAAGACAAAAAGTTTGACTGGACTGATAAACAAGAGTCGGCATTCCAACTCTTAAAACAAAAGCTTTGCAGTGCTCCTATTCTATCATTACCCGAAGGCACCGATGACTTCGTGGTATACTGCGATGCTTCTCATCAAGGTCTCGGTTGTGTGCTCATGCAACGAGACAAAGTCATAGCTTATGCTTCCCGACAACTCAAGATTCATGAAAAGAATTACACCACCCACGACCTCGAGCTAGGAGCTGTCGTTTTTGCCCTCAAAATCTGGAGACATTACCTTTATGGTACCAGATGTACAATCGTTACCGACCATAAAAGCCTTCAACACATATTCGATCAGAAGGATCTCAACATGAGGCAACGTCGATGGGTCGAGTTGCTTACCGATTACGACTGCGAACTCAAATATCATCCAGGCAAAGCAAATGTTGTTGCTGACGCCCTCAGTCGAAAAGAGCGAGTGAAACCACTTCGGGTTCGAGCCCTCAGTATGACCATTCACAACAATTTAAACATTCAAATTCTCACTGCTCAATTCGAAGCCTTAAAACCCGAAAATGTCAAAGATGAAGCCTTGCGAGGCATGGATAAGCAATTCGAAGTCAAACCTAACGGGATTAGGTATTTCTCAAACCGAATCTGGTTGCCTAAATTTGGGAACCTACGAGACTTAGTGATGGATGAAGCTCACAAGTCCAAATATTCTATCCATCCGGGATCCGACAAGATGTACCACGGTATCAAGGACTTCTATTGGTGGCCGAACATGAAAGCTGAAATCGCCACCTATGTCAGCAAGTGTCTTACTTGCTCCAAGCTCAAAATCGAATATCAAAAACCTTCTGGTTTACTTCAACAACCCGATCTTCCTGAATGGAAATGGGAACAAATTGCCATGGACTTCATAACCAAACTACCCAAGTCAGCGAACGGTTGCGATACCATTTGGGTGATCATGGATCGTCTCACAAAGACTGCTCACTTCCTGGCAATCAAGGAATCCGACAAAATGGAACGCCTCACCAGAATCTACCTGAAGGAAATCGTGTGACACCCATCAAATTAGGACTAGTTATTAGATCCTAATCATCTAGTAGTACATGTAATTAGTGCTATGTTTTAGGCTAATTGTATGTATCAATATGTATATTGTTATATATATATCAGTACGCGATTTGTTTAAATCGTGCATTTTCAAATCGGCCGAATTTCCGATACACTTTCATACGGACGTTGGTGAAACTTTTTAATAAATAACCTAAATCTATTTGGTGATTAAATAGTAGTTATTTACATTATATTATTATGTATTAATAATATACAAAACAATGTACGTTTTGTATAAAACGTAACCGACACGAATTAAACGCGTGAGATACGCCCGACAAATAAAATAATCATAAGTTATATTTTTATAACTTCAAACAAAGTAATTTGATTAAATACTTTCATTATAAATATCGTATTTCAAACCGATAACAAAAACGTGTATTTTAAACGCTACGCGATTAAACGACCAAAACACGAAACCGTAAATCAACATCGACACTATAAACAAACACTTTTATAAATGTTTTCCAAGTATTATAAGTAATACTTCAATGTAAACCTATCGAAATTCAATTGGTATTTAAAATGTATACGTATAACGTTTAACGTACGAATTAACGTTTAAACGACCGGGGAAACGAACACCGCACGGAGCACAAACTCGGGGAACAAAAATTGGAGTCATCACCTCCTTGTGGGACCACCTACCCACCAGTTTTCAAACTTGAAAACAAGATCCACACTTTGTGGATCTTGTTTGTTAAAAGTCAAGACCAAAGTTACCACCATCACTTTTCTTTTTCATCCCATTTCATCAATAATTGCACTCACTTCTCACTCTCTCCTCACTCCCTCACGTTCTCTGCTCTCTCTCTCTAAAACCATACCAAAAATTCCCAAATCTACCATCCTATTGAAGAAGGAAGCAAGGAAGAGGAAGAGGAAGTCCAAAACCGAGCACATCACCTTGTTTCGCCTCTAGATCACGTTTTCTTTGTAAGAAACTCTAACTCTTTTTCTATAATTCCTACGATCAAGTTTATTTACATGTTTAGTTGATCATCTAACAAGATAATGTCCAAAACCATGGTTGAAACTCGTTTTTCTTAAGTATATATAAAGTACACAAATCTGCCCAGAAAATAACCGTCACGAAAACGTCTATATCTAGAAAACTAGGAAGAACCAACTCTCGACATATAAACGAAAAATGTTCCTTAAGATATTGTCTACAACTTTTATTTTTGGCCCTTGGACCAGATCCTCACGGATCATAGCTAAAAACACGAGTCTTTGGACTGACCTCACCGTTGAGACGAAACCGACCACTCTTCGTATTTATTTTTGTTAAAAATAGTAAATGAAAATATAAAAATACCATAAAGCGCAGAACTGAACTAGACATATATGAGGACATGTGTTATTTTTGGTTAGGCTTGAATCGGAATAAAAACGGGTGAAATCGCGAGTCGAAACTGAGTAAAAATCAGGAAATTGTAACTAACAGCGGGAAGAAAAATTATAACTAACAGCGGGAAGGAAAATTATAACTAACAGCGGGAAGGAAATTGTAACTAACAGCGGGAAGGAAAATTATAACTAACAGCGGGAAGAAAAATTATAACTAACAGCGGGAAGGAAAATTATAACTAACAGCGGGAAGGAAATTATAACTAACAGAGGGAAGGAAATTATAACTAACAGAGGGAAGGAAATTATAACTAACAGAGGGAAGGAAATTATAACTAACAATGGGAACGAGATTATAACTAGAAGTGGTAACTTATAATCACCTAAGACAACAACATTTGACTTATTCAAATACTAATCATTTCAAATATACTTTATAAGTATATCATTACAACATTCTAATAATAATGTTTTAAGATTGTTATTACAATTAATCACCAATGGGCCGTACATATTTTTCCAATCATACCTAATCAAACCAAATGTATTTGGACATTACTAGTTGAATGAGCAACTAGCAAAGATGGTCTGTTAAGACATCTAATCATTATTATAACCTTGCGCGTTTAGGACGCCCGGCAGGGTCAGTCGTTGTAACGACATCAAATCTGTGTGAATCATCATAATTGTTGGCTAACAATTCATCAGACTCAGGTGAGTCTCATAGCCCCTATTTTAAATGCTTTTACCTAGGGGTGAGATACATGCTCGTTTTGTTTTACATGTGAACGCAAGTATCAAATTATCACGTATGCTGCATGAGTTGTTTTCATCTAATCAATCAAAGTCCTCTGAAGCATAGTCCTGTTAATATGATTTAGCGTGAATGTTAGTGTATGGTACCATATGGGATTGACAATCCCCGTCCGAGTTAGCAAGCACTAACCTGTCAAACGGACGCATTATCATTTGTTCAAACGTATGTTGATTAGGCATACGCATGGAGGCACCATCGATCAGGCACTTGATTGTGATCATGACCCCTCAGTTAAGCTCAGACTATGTGCTCATGTTAGTTGTATCAATCTTTACTTATTTGTTTAATTACAAATATTCATGTGATATCCATCAATCAATTATTTACATGTTTTGTAAATCAAATCATTAAATCTTGCGGTTCACAAATCATATATTGTTATATCAAACCTGTGAGCTCACCAGCTCTTTAGCTGACCTTTTAGCATGTTATCTCAGGTACTCAGCAGTAGGTTGGACTGCCCATCAGGATACTGTAGCTCGAGTTGCATTCAATCATATAAACATCAAGAGATTTCCCTGCATTTCTATATTTTGCTAAAATTAGATATGTATTAG
Source organism: Helichrysum umbraculigerum (assembly GCA_949592205.1). Lineage (NCBI taxonomy): Eukaryota > Viridiplantae > Streptophyta > Magnoliopsida > Asterales > Asteraceae > Helichrysum > Helichrysum umbraculigerum. Next base: position 88,523,617 of record CATIUR010000002.1, on the reverse strand, counting down.
AATCTCTCAAATATCTATGCGAACTCGTCTTTTGTAAAACATATGTAGACTCTTACGTTAATCAATGTTTTTGTAAAACGACGCATGTAGTGGTCGTTCATTATGTATCTTATGTGCTTTGTGTATTGATTAGTAGCACCCCAAAGTATGCTTCCGCCAACAGAAAATTTGGGGGTGTGACAGATTGGTATCAGAGCCTAAGGTTATAGTGAACTAGGTTGCATTAGTGGGCCTAGACTATGACCGTTAGGCAGTATTTTCTGTTAAGTGTGATTGGTTCAAGAGTTACATCATACAAGTTTAATTTAACATAGCCTGATCAACTATGTACAATTAAATAAAGATGATGTAAGGCTTGAAATGGTTATGCTGGAATAGGAATACATTAGTTGACTCTGACCTCGAGAGAAACCGGGACTCATAATTGTTGTGCTAGACACTCATAAGACTATTATGTGATATATGTATGTATACATAGATAGTCATCGCTCAAGCACTGTACGCTAGTCTATTATATATTATATATATATATAGGCACTCACATATTCAAACACTTTGTCATGGAGATAGCAAACACAACCTCCGAAACATCTTCTAATTCATCCCACTCTTGACAATTTCTTTTGGGATCACGAAACTCATAGGTAGCTAGGAGGACCACCGAGTCACTTCGAGCGAGACCTTACCTAACTCAAAACAATTCAAATAACCAGGCTAGTTAGCACGTAGTTGCTAGTCAGTAGAGATGGTTATTCAAACCCTCTTGATTGTTCTATAATGTTGATTGTCATTTTGTGATGTTGTATATTACCGCATTTGTATATGTACATCTATGATAATCATCATTTATGGACAATCTCTCACGAACCTTATCCTTCTAATCTCAGGAAAATCATGCCGCCAAAGTCAAGGACTTACACTGATGCCCAGATGGCATCTATCATCTCTCAGGCTGTGACTGAAGCCTTGGCGCGACATTCGTCATCGACCCCCGAAAGGCATAGTGATACTGCCAATACCCCTCCCACTGCCAAGCCTTGTTCCTACAAGGATTTCCAAAACTGCAAACCCCTAAGCTTTAAAGGAACTGAAGGAGCCATCGGCCTAATCAGATGGGTTGAGAAGATGGAATCCGTCTTTCGCATTAGCAAATGTGCGGAAGGGGATAGAGTTCAGTTTTCCACATGCACCCTTGCTGACGGTGCTCTCACCTGGTGGAACTCTTATACCCAGTCTGTGGGTATAGATACCGCCTATCTACTTCCATGGGAAGATCTGAAGAAAATGCTCACAGAGGAGTATTGCCCATCTGAAGAACTCCAGAAGCTAGATGAGGAGTTCTGGCATCTCAAGGTTCAAGGAACCGACATTATTGGTTATACCACTAGGTTCCAACAACTGGCAACCCTTCGCCCAGCCTTAGTAAGCACTGAGACCGACAAAGTTAAGAGGTACATTCGCGGTCTTCCGGAACCTGTCCGGGGGAACGTCGCCTCTTCTGGCAAAACCACTATTCAGGGAGTGATTCGATTATCTCATGAGCTCATGGCTATGCAAGAGAGCCCAGGGAACCCTGTCTCATCTTCTGGGAACAACAACAAGAGAAAATTGTCTGGGAATCAGAACCAGCAGACATTCAAAAAGACTGAGACTGTCAAGAATGACACATCAGGTTCTGGAGAGAGGAAAGGGTACACTGGAAGTAAACCCTACTGTTCAAAGTGCAATCGTCATCATGATGGTCCTTGTAGTGCACCCTGCAACAACTGCAAGAGGTATGGACATCTTACCAAAGACTGTCGAACACCTGCAACCAACCCCACCGCCAACATCAACAACAACCAACCCCGAGCATGCTATGAGTGTGGAAACACTGGACACTTCAGGAATGCGTGTCCGAAGCTAAAGAACAAGGGTAACAACAACAACGTTGCTAGGGGCAGAGCTTTTGTGCTGAATGCTGGAGAGGCCCGTGAAGACCCTAATGTGGTCACGGGTATGTTTCTTCTCAACAATTTAACTGCTTCAATTTTGTTTGATACTGGTGCTGATAAGAGTTTTATATCTGAGGAATTTAGCCCACTATTAGACATTTCACCTGTTGCCTTAGAAGCTAAGTACACTGTAGAGTTAGCTAATGGCAAATTGATCGAGGCCGATAGTGTAATACCAAATTGCACCCTAAACCTCGCAAATGAACTATTTCCCATAAACCTCATACCTATCGAGATTGGAAGTTTTGACATAGTAGTAGGCATGGATTGGCTATCCAAGCATCGAGCTGAAGTTGTATGTCATGACAAGATCGTTCGTATTCCTCTCGTCACTGGTAGTACTTTGATCATACAAGGGGAGACCAGTGGGACGAGATTGAATATCATATCCTGCATGAAGACTCGCAAGTACCTTAGGAAAGGTTATCAGGCAATCCTCGCTCATGTTATTGAGAAAAAGTCGGAAGAGAAACGACTCGAGGATGTGCCCATCGTTAGAGACTTTCCAGAAGTTTTTCCTGAAGAATTGCCTGGTCTTCCACCACCAAGGCAAGTTGAGTTCTCAATAGACCTTGTGCCTGGGGCAGCACCCGTGGCACGAGCACCATATCGTTTAGCCCCTTCAGAACTTCAGGAGTTGTCTGTTCAGTTACAGGAACTTCTTGATAAGGGTTTCATAAGACCGAGTTCTTCACCCTGGGGAGCTCCGGTCCTGTTTGTGAAAAAGAAGGACGGTTCATTCAGGATGTGTATCGACTACAGAGAGTTGAACAAATTAACCATCAAGAACCGTTATCCACTTCCTCGTATTGATGACCTGTTCGACCAACTCCAAGGGTCAAGCATCTATTCAAAAATAGATCTACGATCGGGTTATCATCAGTTACGAGTTCGCGATGAAGATATTCCGAAAACTGCTTTCCGAACTCGCTATGGTCATTACGAGTTTCAGGTTATGGCCTTTGGTTTGACTAACGCACCGGCAGTATTCATGGATCTTATGAACCGGGTGTGCAAACCATATCTTGACAAGTTTGTCATTGTCTTCATAGACGACATTCTTATCTACTCACGCAACGAGCAAGAGCACGAGCAGCATCTCAGAACCATTCTAGAACTTCTCAGACACGAAGAGTTATATGCTAAGTTCTCCAAGTGTGAGTTCTGGATTCAGACCGTTCAATTCCTTGGTCATGTGATTGACAGTCAGGGAATTCATGTAGATCCCTCAAAGATCGAGGCTATCAAGTGCTGGCAAGCACCGACAACACCGACCGAAGTACGCCAATTCTTAGGACTGGCTGGTTATTATCGGCGCTTCATTGAGAATTTCTCCAAAATAGCACAACCACTCACGACACTGACTCAGAAAGAGAAGAAGTTCAATTGGACTGATAAGCAAGAGTCAGCATTTCACTTATTAAAGCAAAAGCTTTGCAGTGCGCCTATCCTATCACTACCCGAAGGTAACGAGGACTTCGTGGTATACTGCGATGCTTCTCATCAGGGACTTGGTTGCGTGTTGATGCAACGAGAGAAAGTCATAGCTTACGCCTCCCGACAACTCAAAGTTCACGAGAAGAACTACACAACCCATGATCTCGAATTTGGAGCCGTAGTGTTCGCTCTCAAGATCTGGAGACATTATCTGTATGGCACTAAATGTACCATCTTCACTGATCATAAGAGTCTCCAGCACATATTTGATCAGAAGGATCTCAATATGAGGCAACGACGATGGGTCGAGTTGCTCACCGATTATGACTGCGAGATCAAGTATCATCCGGGTAAAGCAAATGTAGTTGCCGATGCCCTAAGTCGAAAAGAGCGCACCAAACCTCTTCGAGTTCGAGCCCTCAGTATCACCATTCATAATGATCTAATTGTTCAAATTCTCACTGCTCAACTCGAAGCATTGAAACCTGAAAACCTCAAGGATGAGGCCTTGCGCAACATGGAGAATAAATTCGAAAACAAGCCCAATGGGGTCAAGTACTTCGCAAACCGAATCTGGTTACCTAAGTTTGGAAACCTTCGAGACCTTGTGATGGATGAAGCTTACAAGTCCAAATACTCTATACATCCTGGATCGGACAAGATGTATCATGGCATCAAGGAATCATACTGGTGGCCAAACATGAAAGCAGAGATTTCCACGTACGTCAGCAAATGCCTCACATGTTCCAAGGTTAAAGCCGAATATCAGAAACCCTCCGGCTTGCTCCAGCAACCGGAAATCCCTCAGTGGAAATGGGAACAAATTTCTATGGATTTCATCACAAAACTCCCGAAAACATCAAGTGGTTGCGATACTATATGGGTAATAGTTGATCGTCTAACCAAATCTGCTCACTTCCTTGCCATGAAGGAAACCGACAAAATGGAACGTCTCACACGAATCTATTTGAAGGAGATCGTATCCCGACACGGCGTTCCAATCTCAATTATCTCTGATAGAGACAGCCGATTCACATCTAACTTTTGGCAATCATTGCAAAAGTCATTGGGTACTCGTTTAGATATGAGTACAGCCTATCATCCACAAACCGATGGCCAAAGTGAAAGGACTATTCAAACACTGGAAGATATGTTACGCGCATGCGTAATTGACTTCAGTGCAAATTGGGAACATCATTTGCCATTGTGCGAATTCTCATACAACAACAGCTATCATACTAGCATTGGAGCTGCGCCTTTTGAGGCACTGTACGGTCGTAAGTGCCGATCGCCTATTTGTTGGACCGAAGTTGGAGACAGTCAACTCACTGGTCCTGAGATCATTCATGAAACCACCGAGAAGATCGTTGGTATCCAGCAACGGCTAAAGGCCGCACGTGATCGTCAGAAGAGTTATGCTGACGTGAGACGCAAGCATCTCGAGTTCCAGGTTGGGGATCGAGTATTGCTCAAAGTATCACCTTGGAAAGGTGTCATCCGATTCGGCAAACGTGGGAAGTTAAATCCTAGGTACATCGGACCTTTTGAAATCCTTGAAAGGATTGGTCCAGTCGCATATCGATTGCAGCTACCTCCTCAGCTCAGTAGCGTGCATCCCGTATTCCACATTTCTCATCTTAAGAAATGTCTGTCCGATGAGACACTCATTATTCCACTCGAGGAAATTCAAATCGACGACAAACTTCATTTTGTTGAGACACCAGTGGAGATCATGGACCGTGAGGTCAAACAGCTTAAGCAAAGTCGTATCCCTATTGTCAAAGTTCGGTGGGATTCGCGGCGTGGTCCGGAATTCACCTGGGAACGGGAAGACCAGATGCGACTCAAGTATCCCCATCTATTTTTAGACTCCACTCACGCGCCAACTCAGAGCTAAATTTCGGGACGAAATTCTCTTAACAAGGGGATAATGTGACACCCATCAAATTAGGACTAGTTATTAGATCCTAATCATCTAGTAGTACATGTAATTAGTGCTATGTTTTAGGCTAATTGTATGTATCAATATGTATATTGTTATATATATATCAGTACGCGATTTGTTTAAATCGTGCATTTTCAAATCGGCCGAATTTCCGATACACTTTCATACGGACGTTGGTGAAACTTTTTAATAAATAACCTAAATCTATTTGGTGATTAAATAGTAGTTATTTACATTATATTATTATGTATTAATAATATACAAAACAATGTACGTTTTGTATAAAACGTAACCGACACGAATTAAACGCGTGAGATACGCCCGACAAATAAAATAATCATAAGTTATATTTTTATAACTTCAAACAAAGTAATTTGATTAAATACTTTCATTATAAATATCGTATTTCAAACCGATAACAAAAACGTGTATTTTAAACGCTACGCGATTAAACGACCAAAACACGAAACCGTAAATCAACATCGACACTATAAACAAACACTTTTATAAATGTTTTCCAAGTATTATAAGTAATACTTCAATGTAAACCTATCGAAATTCAATTGGTATTTAAAATGTATACGTATAACGTTTAACGTACGAATTAACGTTTAAACGACCGGGGAAACGAACACCGCACGGAGCACAAACTCGGGGAACAAAAATTGGAGTCATCACCTCCTTGTGGGACCACCTACCCACCAGTTTTCAAACTTGAAAACAAGATCCACACTTTGTGGATCTTGTTTGTTAAAAGTCAAGACCAAAGTTACCACCATCACTTTTCTTTTTCATCCCATTTCATCAATAATTGCACTCACTTCTCACTCTCTCCTCACTCCCTCACGTTCTCTGCTCTCTCTCTCTAAAACCATACCAAAAATTCCCAAATCTACCATCCTATTGAAGAAGGAAGCAAGGAAGAGGAAGAGGAAGTCCAAAACCGAGCACATCACCTTGTTTCGCCTCTAGATCACGTTTTCTTTGTAAGAAACTCTAACTCTTTTTCTATAATTCCTACGATCAAGTTTATTTACATGTTTAGTTGATCATCTAACAAGATAATGTCCAAAACCATGGTTGAAACTCGTTTTTCTTAAGTATATATAAAGTACACAAATCTGCCCAGAAAATAACCGTCACGAAAACGTCTATATCTAGAAAACTAGGAAGAACCAACTCTCGACATATAAACGAAAAATGTTCCTTAAGATATTGTCTACAACTTTTATTTTTGGCCCTTGGACCAGATCCTCACGGATCATAGCTAAAAACACGAGTCTTTGGACTGACCTCACCGTTGAGACGAAACCGACCACTCTTCGTATTTATTTTTGTTAAAAATAGTAAATGAAAATATAAAAATACCATAAAGTGCAGAACTGAACTAGACATATATGAGGACATGTGTTATTTTTGGTTAGGCTTGAATCGGAATAAAAACGGGTGAAATCGCGAGTCGAAACTGAGTAAAAATCAGGAAATTGTAACTAACAGCGGGAAGAAAAATTATAACTAACAGCGGGAAGGAAAATTATAACTAACAGCGGGAAGGAAATTGTAACTAACAGCGGGAAGGAAAATTATAACTAACAGCGGGAAGAAAAATTATAACTAACAGCGGGAAGGAAAATTATAACTAACAGCGGGAAGGAAATTATAACTAACAGAGGGAAGGAAATTATAACTAACAGAGGGAAGGAAATTATAACTAACAGAGGGAAGGAAATTATAACTAACAATGGGAACGAGATTATAACTAGAAGTGGTAACTTATAATCACCTAAGACAACAACATTTGACTTATTCAAATACTAATCATTTCAAATATACTTTATAAGTATATCATTACAACATTCTAATAATAATGTTTTAAGATTGTTATTACAATTAATCACCAATGGGCCGTACATATTTTTCCAATCATACCTAATCAAACCAAATGTATTTGGACATTACTAGTTGAATGAGCAACTAGCAAAGATGGTCTGTTAAGACATCTAATCATTATTATAACCTTGCGCGTTTAGGACGCCCGGCAGGGTCAGTCGTTGTAACGACATCAAATCTGTGTGAATCATCATAATTGTTGGCTAACAATTCATCAGACTCAGGTGAGTCTCATAGCCCCTATTTTAAATGCTTTTACCTAGGGGTGAGATACATGCTCGTTTTGTTTTACATGTGAACGCAAGTATCAAATTATCACGTATGCTGCATGAGTTGTTTTCATCTAATCAATCAAAGTCCTCTGAAGCATAGTCCTGTTAATATGATTTAGCGTGAATGTTAGTGTATGGTACCATATGGGATTGACAATCCCCGTCCGAGTTAGCAAGCACTAACCTGTCAAACGGACGCATTATCATTTGTTCAAACGTATGTTGATTAGGCATACGCATGGAGGCACCATCGATCAGGCACTTGATTGTGATCCTGACCCCTCAGTTAAGCTCAGACTATGTGCTCATGTTAGTTGTATCAATCTTTACTTATTTGTTTAATTACAAATATTCATGTGATATCCATCAATCAATTATTTACATGTTTTGTAAATCAAATCATTAAATCTTGCGGTTCACAAATCATATATTGTTATATCAAACCTGTGAGCTCACCAGCTCTTTAGCTGACCTTTTAGCATGTTATCTCAGGTACTCAGCAGTAGGTTGGACTGCCCATCAGGATACTGTAGCTCGAGTTGCATGCAATCATATAAACATCAAGAGATTTCCCTGCATTTCTATATTTTGCTAAAATTAGATATGTATTAGAATCTCTCAAATATCTATGCGAACTCGTCTTTTGTAAAACATATGTAGACTCTTACGTTAATCAATGTTTTTGTAAAACGACGCATGTAGTGGTCGTTCATTATGTATCTTATGTGCTTTGTGTATTGATTAGTAGCACCCCAAAGTATGCTTCCGCCAACAGAAAATTTGGGGGTGTGACAAATCGTGACCAAACACGGCGTTCCAATCTCAATTATCTCCGATAGAGATAGTCGTTTCACTTCACAATTTTGGCAATCACTTCAAAGATCTCTGGGTACTCGACTTGATATGAGTACCGCGTACCATCCTCAAACCGACGGCCAAAGTGAACGAACCATTCAAACACTGGAAGACATGCTACGGGCCTGCGTAGTAGACTTCGGTGTAAACTGGGAAAAACACCTACCATTGTGCGAGTTCTCGTACAACAACAGTTATCATACCAGCATCAAAGCTGCACCTTTCGAGGCACTGTACGGTCGTAAGTGCCGGTCACCTATCTGTTGGACTGAAGTTGGGGACAGCCAACTCACGGGTCCAGAAATCATTCACGAGAGGACCGAGAGAATCGTAGAAATTCAAAACTAACTCAAAGCCGCGCGTGATCGTCAGAAAAGTTATGCTGATGTGAGACGCAAGCCACTCGAGTTCCAGGTTGGGGATCGAGTTCTACTCAAAGTATCGCCTTGGAAAGGCGTAATCCGGTTTGGCAAACGAGGGAAGTTGAATCCCAGATACATTGGACCATTCGAGATCCTCGAAAGGATTGGTCCAGTGGCTTATCGATTGCAGCTGCCATCTGAACTCAGCAGCGTGCATCCCACATTTCATGTTTCAAATCTGAAGAAGTGTCTGTCTGATGAGACACTTATCATTCCACTCGATGAAATTCGAGTTGACGAGAAACTTCACTTTGTTGAGGAACCCGCCGAGATCATGGACCGTGAGGTCAAACAACTTAAACAAAGTCGTATTCCAATTGTCAAGGTCAGGTGGAGTTCGCGGCGTGGTCCGGAATTCACCTGGGAACGAGAGGATCAAATGCGACTCAAGTATCCTCAACTCTTCAATGACTCAACTTCAAATACAACTTCAACTTAAATTTCGGGACGAAATTCTTCTAACAGGGGGAGAATGTGACACCCGTCAAATTAGGACTAGTGATTAGTGCCTAATCAAGTTTTAGTACATGTAATTAGTTCTGTGTTAGGCTAATTAATGTGACGAATCATTATATATATTGTTGAATATATATCTACAATTATGCGGTTTGTTTAAATCGTACAAGTTTCTAATCGAATGAATCTCGGTACAATTAATTGCGGACGTTGGTGAACAATTTAATTAAATAATGAAATATTATTTAATAATACGATTACATCAAAATATTATTTTGATAAAAATTTCAAGTCAAGTTTGTATGTTACAAACAAAGTCTACGCGAATAAAATATTAAACGCGCAAACGAAACAAAACAAATGAAGTTATAAATTATAACTCAAGTATTAAGTATTTGGTGAAATACTTCAAGTCAAATATTAAATAAATATTCGGGTTTTACAAATTTATAATTTAACGTTTATAAAATCATTTAAACGTTTAAACAATCGGGAAAACAAATATCGCGCGGGACGCGTGTACTGGAATTTAAAAAGATGGAGACCCACACTTTGGTGGGCCCCCACCCTCCAAAAATCAGCCATCATCATCACCCACCCCCAATCTTCTTCATTTTCATCTAACTAAACACACACACAAACCAAAACACTCCCAAACCAAAAATCACAAAATTTCGGAATCAGCAAATCGACACACGAATTTTACATTTTCGGAATCCTCTCGACAAGTGGAACAAGATTATCAAAAGCACCAACATCATTTTCGGACTCCATCCTCTTCAAATCTCGATTGTAAGAATTTTTATAAAAACTCTTAGATCTAACAAATTTGAGTTTGTTTTAGTGTAATAATGTTATATTTAGCTATATATGTCCAAATACATGAATATAACATGATTTTATGGCTGGAAAACGAGTTTAAATTGAGTTTTTGAGTTGAAAATCTCGTCAGTCGAAACTTTCTGGGCTGGTGTTCATACATGCGACACAAGCCTTGTGTCGCATGCTATGTCGCATAAAACCCGTTATGTCGCATCTTGTGTCGTACCAAACCTTTAGTGTCGCAACTCATGCGACATAATATTGTGTCGTATACTCTATGTCGCATATTATGTCGTATTTTCATACGACACAACCACTATGTCGCTATTAAATTAGCATTTCGCATCTGATGCGACACAATCATTGTGTCGTATCCTTGTGTCGCATGACGTCTGCGACACAACCCTTGTGTCGCATAACCCTTTTAGTGTCGCATGATTGTGTCGCATAAAACAGCAGGATTTCAAAATACAATTTCACTAAGTGTCGAACTTATACAACTTCAACCCGCTATACAATACGACTTTTCAAACACTATGAGACATACTTTTCGAGGTTAACATTTCAAATCATAATGAGAACATTGAAATATTTAAATTTCAACGATCACCAGTGGGCCGTACAAGTTTTCACAACTTTTCTTAAATTCAAACAAGTCGTTGTAACTTGTATCAATTCAATCAAACAAGTCGTTGTAACTTGTATCAAGTCAGTCAAACAAGTCGTAATAACTTGTAACTACTCAATCAACCAAATCGTAGTAATTTGGACATGTATACATAGTTGTATAACAACTACAAAGGTAGTCCTTTGGGATATCTGTACAATTAATAACAATTCAAGTGTCGTGGACACATTCAGGTTTCAAGTCTTTGGACACCAACTCACAGTTAATTACTTCGAGCTTATTAAATTAACACTTCAAGACTCAGGTGAGTTTCATAGCCCCATTTTCACTATTTTACAACTAGGGGTGTGATAATACTGCTCTGTTTTGTTTTACAAGTAGAACGCAAGTGCCAAACTTCAAATACTACATGAGTTTCAAGCTAATCAATTTAAAGTCCTCCATAGCATAGTCTCTAGTATTTATAGCGTGAATGTTAGTATATGATATCATATGGGATTGACAATCCTCATCCGGGTTAGCACGCACTAATCGGTCAAACGGATGTATTAGCATTTGGGAAGACGAGTGTGGATTAGACACTCGTAGGAGGCATTTCAAGTTAGGTTTCCTTAATTGGGCCTGACAAATCAAGTTAAGCTCAGACTATGTGCTCATGGACAGTATAACTTTTATTTTGCTTAATTGCATTTTAAATTCAATATAAATCTTGCGGTTCTTACAACTATACATTGACATACAAACCTGTGAGCTCACCAGCGTTTTCGCTGACCCATTTTAGTATTTATCACAGGTACCCAGCAGTAGGTTGGCTGCACAAGCAGGAACTATTAGCTCGAGTCAGCATTCATACAACTAGAGATTGGATTGCATTATTTTATTTTGTAAAAGTAATTATGCTATGTAATCTCTCAATTTCAGGAATCGAGCTAATGTAACAATATTTTGATGTAAACATTTACTTTATCTATACAAGTTTAAAACGACGCATATAGTGGTCGTTCATTATATCTTATGTGCTTTGTATATTGATTAGTGACACCCAAATCGAGCTTCCGCAAATCAATCAAATTTGGGGGTGTCACACTTATCCTCATGTATCTATCTTGTATAAATCGCCCACAACTCATGTTTTGAAACTAACCATGTTAAAGTGTTGAACTTGTCGTTTTGTAGATGTTTGACTTTTAAAAGTCAAAGTCAAGTAAATATTGGTAGGTTGTTATGTTGGATAATATTTAGCTACAAGTATGTGGAAATGGTGATTTGTTGTCATAAGATGTGTCATATGGTCAAAACATGTTTTGGGTCAATTTGCATTGAAATGGGTGATCTAGTAATGTCGTTGGTCAATTATGAATTTAAGTTGACTAGTGAATGGGTCAAAACAGCCCCATAGTCATGAACGGGTCATAAGTGTCAAAATGGGTCACAAACGACCCAAGTGGGTGAAATGAGTTAGACTAAGGCTATGGAGCTTTAGTCGATTTCCTTAAGTTTGTTTTAGTATGTAGAAAGTGTGTGAAAAAGCTTGGAACTCATAAGCATGTGGTTTGTGAAATGAGTTGTCAACCAAAAGTGATTAAAATGGGCGAAATTGAGTCATACGCCCAAATCACGCGTTTTTGTGAAAATTGAAAAAGTGTAAAAAGGGAAATCTTCATTTTGATGATAGAAATGTGCCTACAAAATTTTAGAGTCTAACTCTTAACGAGTTAAAAGTTAAGATCGTACAAAATTGGACTTTGAGTTTTTTGAGCTACAGGTGGTCACCTGGCGAAATTTGGGATCACCTGGTGAAATTATGAAAAACGCAGGTGGTCACCTGGCGATGGGTGTGATCACCTGGCGAAAAGCTTTCTGTTAAAACTTTATCTAGGTTTCACCTGGCGAAGATGAGGATCACCTGGTGAAAAAGCTTTTGTTCAAAAATTTACCCAATACGTTTTCCGTTGCGTCTTTAAGCGTTTGGACCTCATATTATAGTATGTATGGCAAATGTAATGAGATTTTCATTAAAAAAAAAAAAAAAAATTCTTCAAGATTATGGGCGTTTCAAGTTGGTATCAGAGCGATAGTTTAAGAGAATTATATAATCCACTTTAGGATTGCCTAATCTTAAACTATTTTGAATATATGATGTTATGTTATAATTGTATTTTAGTAGTTTAATTTTTATATGATTATGTGATGACTTCAAGAACGGTTTTTGCTTTAGCCTGATTATGTTTAAGAGTAATGAATAGAAATGTGTGAATGGTTTAATACTACTACGTCTGGCCAACGCAGTTGTATTACACTGGAACACATGGGTGATTCAAAGCTTTTAAACGTGAAATGGTTATGGTAAGGAATTGTTTTTTATAGTCCGAGTAGGGAGTTTAATTGTTGTTTATACTATGAGTAGTCGAGTAAATTAATTTAATTGTTAATTCTTATAGTAAATGGAAGCACCAACAAATCAAGAGGGTCAAGAATCTCAGGGACATTCTCCCCTACACGAGGAGGATGTAGACGATAGAAGCTTAAACCCTGAGGATGAGTTGATAATAAAACGAGTTATTGGGCAAGCTCTTCAAGACTTTGCCCCTACTGTGTATGCTAAGGTCGACCAAATCGTGACCACTAAAGTTGATCAAGTAGTGACTGCTAAACTAACGGAATTTGAACAAAAACATCCTATCTTAATGAATCCTCCACCAAATGCGCAACTTCTAGCCGCTCAAGATGCAATAAATAGGGAGAAAGAAAGTTTTGACTATAAGAAATTTGCGGGTTGTAAACCACCCGAATTTGAAGGAGAATTAAATCCTGTTGCTAGCTTGAGATGGTTAAGTAGAATTGAGGAAATGTTCATGTTGTGTAAATGTCCCGATCAAAAGAAAGTGTTATTTGCGGCGCATCAACTCAAGGGAGATGCTCATGAGTGGTGGAATTCTAAGATTGATACTTATGGTTTTGAAACAGCTTCCCAGTTTTCATGGGAAAAGTTTAAAGAAATGTTTAAAGGAGAATTCTCCCCGCCTGCTAAAATGGAGAAACTTAAAGGAGAAATTCTCGCTATTAATCAAGGGAAGATGTCGGTGGCAGAATATTCAAAATCCTTTCACGAAAAATCTCGCTTTTGTCCTGAATATACTTCAAATCCGAAATTGTTGAATGATCATTTCTACCGTCATTTGAATATCAATATTCGTGAGTCTATTGATCCGGTTCTTTATGACGATATTCCAAAAAAGTTGAACCGGGCTCTAGTGAGGGAAAAAGATTTGAAAACTAAAGCTGCTGAGTTTGCAAGTAAGAGAAAAGCGGAACAGTCGAATACTTCTCAATCGTCTCCATTTAAGAAGATTAGATTCGAATCAAAATCTCAACAATCACCACAATCCCAACAAGAAAAACAACAACGTCAATCACAAACACAACCTCAATCACAAACTCGAGATATACCCCCTTGTGATAAATGTGGAAAGAGGCACCGAGGCGAATGTAGATGCTTCAATTGTGGAAGAACTAGGCATATGGCACAAAATTGCCCAAGTCCATATAGGTTATGTTTTTACTGCTTTAAGGATGATCATCTTCGAGCTGATTGTCCTAAAGAGAAGGAGGATAGATTGAAGAATCAGCAAAGGAAGGAAGCCGAGAAAAAGGGAACTTCATCCGGTTCAAGACCAAAGAACCGTTCATTTCAGATAACTGCTGATGAGGCGAAAGAGTCACACGATGTGGTGACAGGTACCTTTATTATAAACTCTACACCTGCCCACATTCTATTCGACTCTGGAGCCACCAAGTCGTTTGTATCATTATCCTTTTGTGCTTTCTTAAATGCTTCTATTTCTAAGCTTGATTGCCCCTTAGAAATAGAAATTGCTGATAGCAAAACAATGATTGTTAATGATGTATATAAGGGGTGTGTTATAGAAATAGGTGATGAAAAGTTTAGAATAGACTTAATTCCCATGCAAATGGGAGAGTTTCATGTAGTTATAGGTATGGATTGGATGGGTAAAAATAAAGGTGTTATAAATTGTCATGAAAAAGTTGTTTTTCTTAAAGCACCTAGTGGGAAAGAAGTAACAGTGTATGGTGAACGTTCCAATCGGTCCATTCCTGTCTGTACTTATGCTCGTTCCAAAAGATTGTTGTCACACGGGTGTCGGGCCTTTTTGGCACACGTGGTTGATGATTCTAAATCTACTCCAAAGCTTTCAGAGATTCCAGTTGTTAATGAATTCCCTGGTGTTTTTCCTGACGAACTTCCGGGTGTTCCACCCGATAGACAAGTGGAATTTCGAATAGATCTTATTCCTGGAGCTGCACCAATTGCTAAGACTCCTTATCGTTTAGCTCCCACCGAAATGCAAGAGATGATGAATCAGTTGCAAGAGTTACTTGATAAAGGGTTCATTCGCCCCAGTAGTTCGCCCTGGGGAGCTCCAGTTCTATTTGTTAAAAAGAAAGACGGGTCTTTACGTATGTGCATTGACTATCGGGAGTTGAATAAAGTGACTATTAAGAATCGTTACCCTTTACCCCGAATCGATGATTTATTTGACCAATTGCAAGGTGCCAGTTTCTTTTCTAAAATAGATCTTCGATCTGGGTACCATCAATTGAAGGTAAAGGAGGAAGATATTTCCAAAACTGCTTTCCGTACTCGTTATGGTCACTATGAGTTTGTTGTCATGCCATTCGGCTTGACTAATGCTCCAGCTGCTTTCATGGACTTGATGAATCGTGTATGTCGCCCCATGCTGGATAAATTTGTTATTGTTTTCATTGATGACATCCTCATCTATTCTAAGAATGAGGATGATCATGCAATTCATTTGAGACAAGACCTTGAAATGCTTAGACGTGAGAAACTTTATGCTAAATTTTCTAAGTGTGAGTTTTGGTTGCGTGAAGTCCAGTTTCTTGGACATGTGATCAATATCCATGGTATTCAAGTTGATCCTTCCTAAATAGTTGCAGTTATGAAGTGGGATCCACCTTCTAGTTCCACTGAAGTCAGGATTTTTCTTGGTCTTGCTGGTTATTACCGTCGTTTCATTCAAGACTTTTCGAAGATTGCTACTATAACACCCCTCGTTAATTATAAACATTTAATATAAAATTTGCGACTCGGAAGCGTATATTTAAAACATACTATCAATGTACTCAAAATGTCGATAAACTTTTTCAAATCCAATACATGACATTTCAACATACTCGGTGTTATATAATTCAAATACTTCTTTGATTATCAAAATTTAATCAGAGTAACAGCCTGTCAAACATTCCATCCAGTCCAACAACCTCCTGCCCTGCCCAATATGTCCCATCTATTTTAACCTGCAGGAAGAACTGTGGTGGAGTTAGCATAAAGCTAAGTGAATGAAACTATAAACAACAGTCCAACCTAGCATAACAATCTGCTTACATCAATTAACAATAAACAGAAAATCAATCAATCACTCAACATCCAATCAATGTCATACACGCAACATCATGAGGATCGGTGGTCCCTGAGACACCCTAATACCGGTTTGGTACTCAAGGAACTCTTATCAATCATCTGTATTGGCCCATACAGAACTACCGATAACTTGTTGTCAATCACACACGACCTAGATCTCTAAACCAACATTTCAAGTTTCCGAGATCTCCTGTCGTCTACAACAACACCAAGTCCAACCATCAAATCAAGTTGACCTCAAAATCTTACATACTAGCACAATCGGCCAAGTAAGCAACTAATTAAAGTATCATGGCAAGATATCTCTACAGATGTATCATATCAAAGTAATACTATAAATTACTGGTTGTAAATCAAATCATTACAACTAAATCACACTGAGGTTACAGATCCACTCACCGACACCTCAGCTGCAAGCTCAGAAGTCTAATATTACTGAGCCTTCTACACATCTGAGAATACAATCAATAAACAAGGAGTTAGTAACTTGTATCAACTGATAATACTTATGTAATTAACATTGTTACACAATCATAACATAATTACATGTATCAAGTGATCCCTAAGATCACAGCAACAAAAGTTCAATTCGGAACATAATCAAAAAGTCCCGAATTAAGGTCCAAAAACTGTAAAATGCCATTTTCGACCCCTAAACGACCCCGAATGGCCAAAAACTGAGTAGGCTATAGTATATAGCTTTGATCAGTGGGCCGTTTTCGAGTGACCATGCAAATTTCAGCCCAATCAAAGTTTAAAGACAATTTGTCAATTTTTCCGTGGCAAAAATCACTACTAAACACTTATGCACTTTCAAAATTTGCAAAATCCTTCAAACTTTTTCTCATGCAAACGCGATCCGGGTAGTAATGGCTGGATCGCGTTCACCCTCAGAAAAGTTCTGTCACCATTTTACACTTGGCAACGCGATCCAGACAAATTCTTGGGATCGCGTTCCCAAGAACAAAACTCGTCCGATTCCTTTTATAACTAACGAACGCGATCCTGGCTAGGGTTCTGGGATCGCGTTTGAGCCTTTTTCAGCTCATCTTCATCCCTGATCAAACCCTAACCTACGGGTTTTAACCCATAACACTCAAAACTCGATTTCAAATCGATTTAAACCACTAGAAACCTCAGGTAATCAATATGTAACACTTCTAGCATGTTTCTAACATTGATTTCACATCAAATCAATAATTTCTAATATTTCAATCATAATCCAATTAAATCAAACTTACTTACAAATTTGAATGAAGAACACCATGATTATGATGAAACTAACTCAAGATCACAGCTCCAGATTCAATTTATGGTTTTGATTTTGAGTTTCATAAGGTTTTTGAGAGGATTTGAAGAATTGAAATAAACTTTCCAAAAAGGGAAAGTTAAATAAATAGTCGGTTCAACTTAAACCGCCTTCAATATACGGGTATAATTTAATACCCCATCCCAATCTATTGCCTGGAACCCGAAAACCATTTGCGAGTCCAAACATTTTATTGTACCGTCAACTATATTAATTAATAATTCACTTATCACATTGGAATATTTAACTCCTATTCCAATTATTTCACTAATTCAAACAATATTATTTCCAAACACATTTACATATTAATTTAAATCAAGAAATAATATAACACAACTAGGTCCATTTCGAGGATGTTACAACTCTCCTCCCCTTAAAGAGATTTCGTCCCCGAAATCTAACCTCAATCAATCTAACTAATGTGATATAATCACATATATCTTAACATACATTTGTCCTCAATAGCAACTTACAACTATACTTAGACTGTTTGAATTCTTTCCACATGCACATATCCAAATGTACATGCTTCTATCTTTTCCTATGCACACATACAGTGCATCTAATCAATATCATCAATCAGATATATCTTATAGACAAACACTTACTTTAACAAGTGAAACCTACAATCACTTAATCAACAATTAAAACTTAATATTACTTAATAGGTTTATGCAACCCGAAATTAGCAACATGCTAAAATCTTTAACCTATTCTCACTATTCATCACTGTTAACAATAAAACAGCAGCAACAATATCACAACAATAGTGTTTATTAAACCCCAATGTACCTAGCAACATTGAAATACAATTCAGCTCACGACCAACAATCAGTCTAATATACAGATCACAATCTTAAGTCTTTACCATCAAAGATTTGAAATTCAAATCTAGGTCAGCTTTTCATCCAAAAGTTTCATACCTATGCTCTTTTGTACAACCTATAATGTTCACATATCATTTCAATCATATGAAATTCTTTACTTAAAAGTAATCCAGATTCATATCACCTTAATAAGCAAAGCAGAGGTCACACTCAGTAGGTAAAACTACAATCAACAAGTACTTTGCTCAATCAACAAAAGTACTACAATCAATCTTACCTACAATCAACCAACCTCTACATTGACTTATTTCCACTTGTAATTCCTTTCATTACTACCTATCAATTGTCAACAACATCAAAGTTGACAACAACTACTGCTCAAACAATAATCACAACACTAGTGATTATACATTCCAGTACACCTATCAGTACTTTAATATTTGTCTTCAAACTCTAACTAACCATCAAGTTAGAATTTATATACTATTAAACTGGTAAGACATCAAAATCTATTCTTAGCAACCAGTTATTTCAACTCAACCTTACAATCATAAACTACTAATCACAAGCCATTAGAAAATTATACAACTTTAACCACCCAATCATTCAACACTAGATCCCGTCAATCTAGCAACTAAGTCAATCTTAATCCACATATTATGATACTACAGGTCAAGCATCACAATATCAAATTATCAAAATGTGCTACTTTCCAACACATTTTCAACAAAATCTACATCAAGTTAATCACAATTAACTAACCTCCACATATCTTATGGCATATTTTAATTCATTCTATTAAAACTTATCATGCCATTATTATCATGTATACCACACATACATACCTACACAATTTCAAGGTTTCTCTTACTCTCTAACACATACAATTTCTTAAAATATGAACAATCATTCAATTCATATTTCCTCGATTTATCAAACAAAGATCAACTAAATCTTTAACACCATCCAATTCCAGATATACTTTCATATCATACCTTATTTGGATCTAATCCCAGTTTTTCCACTTTATCACTTACTTTACTTGTATACTATCAACAAATAACTAAAGAATTCATCCAATTCTTTCAATACTTAAGTAATTCACCATAAGGTACAAATCAACCTAGACAACTATTAATAATAACTTTCAATTAATTCTCATCTCACATTCTTACCCAGATCCAGACTATCATCACAAGCCTCACACATTGGTAAGATTATCTTATCACAACTCTAATCAATGCGACTTAATTTGCACCTTTCAACAAATTATAACTGTCATAACATATAATGACTTCACATCTTTCTAATTCCTTAACATGTATTCAGCTCAAATATCAAATATCACCTAACTGAATACTCAATTATATTTAACACTATTTCAATTACTTAATACTATCTTTAAGTAATAAATCAACTTTCACAAACTTAGACAATTCATCTATCTCCTCTGGATCTTAAATGACCCCCTTCAACATAATTTAAGCAAATCTAGGAATTCAATCATATTCCATACAATCATAACATTTCAATCTATGTTAGACTATTTCAACACACACAGTTGACTAAATGTCAACTTTGATTTAAATCAACCAATCAATAAAATCCTCTAACTGCTTTTTCTCAAGTTTGATCTATCCTCAAACCAATCACAAGCAATTAATTTTATATACATAATTCCCTATTCATGGTTTGACTTTCAAAGTTAACATACTATTAAGTTAACTCCCAACAAACCATTTCATCTTATATGTTCATTTTCAAACATATATTTTAATTTATTACTTTCAATAATTTTATCAATCCTTTACAAGGACAAGGTCAACCTACATCAATCTTGGCTCCATACAAGCCATTTCATATTGTATGTTTACTTTCAAACATATACTTCAAATTATTATATTCAATAATACTAGAAATTCCTCAAGCAAAACAGTATCAACCTATCTCAACTTTGGCTTCATACAAGCCAGATACTAAGTAGTGACTCATTTAAACACTATCAAATTCACCTACAAGTAATCTATCACAATCAATCACAATTACTCATTCAACAAAATCAAATTAGTCCATTAGGTGTATCATCAAAACCTCTATCAATGACCATTATTATTTACACTCTCACCTTTACAATCTAAAGGTCACAGTTCTATCAACTGATTGTTTTCTTATCAAAACAATTATTAAACAACTTGGCATACTATCATGCTCCATTTTTAAACACAAAATCACATTACACTTCTTTTATACCAAGTAGCCTCAACAAGTTCATGTGACACAACATAATATAACAACGGTGATCAGGCGTTGCAAGATTATGTTCTTCACAATCCATTCTCAGGCTACTCTACATTATAATTATCAATGTGATCTATTCTCATCTCATATATATATTAAATACTTCATGATTTCAAATCAATCATAATCTATTTAATAGTTTCTATCAGCTGATACACATTCAAAATCAGCTTATTACTTACATATTCAACCTTACATATGTAAGCCATCTCACATACACACAATGTTCTAATATTCAATAACTGAATTACTCAGTATATCACTTACCTGAAACCTCAAACACATGATAACTCATCATCATAGTTTCAATACTTAACACTAATCAATGTCCCTATTTACCTCAAAATTCAGGACACATCTTAATTAATTATCATCACTTTGACATATGCTATCATATCAAGCATCACTGTTACCACAAGTCTACTCAGTCATGTTACTGTAAAACATGTCATCTATTTAATCACAATTGACCAGAAAGATCTATCACTTTCCAAATCAATCTCACCTTATCATACTCTACATTTCTCATAAACCTATTCATCTCGGTTTAGGTCAAGTGTTTAACTATAGTTAACACATATCATATAGTCACATAAATACATATTTTCTCAAATAGCAGTCATTTTCAGTTCAAATGACCAACCTTTCTTAACAAGGATTTAGATCACACCTTGTGATCAATCCATTAACATAATACTATCAATTATTTTGTCTCACTAATAAAGACACTCCTTAGGTTCCAACATCAATCCAGTTGAACCTTAATCAACTCTTTTCTGCTTACTTAATCATATTTCTGCATTTTTAATTCAATCAGAAATACTCACAACAATGAGCAACAATAAACAGCTCACTTATCACTTCTATTCTTATGTCAACCTATAACAATCATTAGTTGACTCAAAACTGGGGAATCATATCAGTCTGACTCAATTAACTTCACAATAAAGCTTACTCAACATAACAGAGTAAACAATTCAAGTTAATGTAAATTAACATAGGCTTATCGAAGATTACCTGGAAATCTTAAGTCCACGAGTGTTGAGGAAACATGAAATATACCAATCAGATACTCATGTCCCTCCGTCTCTGCAATCAAACAACAACTTCACAACTTGTTACGGGTTAGTACATATTCAACTAATCACTTTTCACACATCAACTAATCAACTAAACCCGCACCCATTGGAATGTTTGACTCAACTCAATCAAAGTTTAGGATTGAACATTCTATCAAGTCCAATTCACCCAAACTATTGCTCTGATACCAACTTATAACACCCCTCGTTAATTATAAACATTTAATATAAAATTTGCGACTCGGAAGCGTATATTTAAAACATACTATCAATGTACTCAAAATGTCGATAAACTTTTTCAAATCCAATACATGACATTTCAACATACTCGGTGTTATATAATTCAAATACTTCTTTGATTATCAAAATTTAATCAGAGTAACAGCCTGTCAAACATTCCATCCAGTCCAACAACCTCCTGCCCTGCCCAATATGTCCCATCTATTTTAACCTGCAGGAAGAACTGTGGTGGAGTTAGCATAAAGCTAAGTGAATGAAACTATAAACAACAGTCCAACCTAGCATAACAATCTGTTTACATCAATTAACAATAAACAGAAAATCAATCAATCACTCAACATCCAATCAATGTCATACACGCAACATCATGAGGATCGGTGGTCCCTGAGACACCCTAATACCGGTTTGGTACTCAAGGAACTCTTATCAATCATCTGTATTGGCCCATACAGAACTACCGATAACTTGTTGTCAATCACACACGACCTAGATCTCTAAACCAACATTTCAAGTTTCCGAGATCTCCTGTCGTCTACAACAACACCAAGTCCAACCATCAAATCAAGTTGACCTCAAAATCTTACATACTAGCACAATCGGCCAAGTAAGCAACTAATTAAAGTATCATGGCAAGATATCTCTACAGATGTATCATATCAAAGTAATACTATAAATTACTGGTTGTAAATCAAATCATTACAACTAAATCACACTGAGGTTACAGATCCACTCACCGACACCTCAGCTGCAAGCTCAGAAGTCTAATATTACTGAGCCTTCTACACATCTGAGAATACAATCAATAAACAAGGAGTTAGTAACTTGTATCAACTGATAATACTTATGTAATTAACATTGTTACACAATCATAACATAATTACATGTATCAAGTGATCCCTAAGATCACAGCAACAAAAGTTCAATTCGGAACATAATCAAAAAGTCCCGAATTAAGGTCCAAAAACTGTAAAATGCCATTTTCGACCCCTAAACGACCCCGAATGGCCAAAAACTGAGTAGGCTATAGTATATAGCTTTGATCAGTGGGCCGTTTTCGAGTGACCATGCAAATTTCAGCCCAATCAAAGTTTAAAGACAATTTGTCAATTTTTCCGTGGCAAAAATCACTACTAAACACTTATGCACTTTCAAAATTTGCAAAATCCTTCAAACTTTTTCTCATGCAAACGCGATCCGGGTAGTAATGGCTGGATCGCGTTCACCCTCAGAAAAGTTCTGTCACCGTTTTACACTTGGCAACGCGATCCAGACAAATTCTTGGGATCGCGTTCCAAAGAACAAAACTCGTCCGATTCCTTTTATAACTAACGAACGCGATCCTGGCTAGGGTTCTGGGATCGCGTTTGAGCCTTTTTCAGCTCATCTTCATCCCTGATCAAACCCTAACCTACGGGTTTTAACCCATAACACTCAAAACTCGATTTCAAATCGATTTAAACCACTAGAAACCTCAGGTAATCAATATGTAACACTTCTAGCATGTTTCTAACATTGATTTCACATCAAATCAATAATTTCTAATATTTCAATCATAATCCAATTAAATCAAACTTACTTACAAATTTGAATGAAGAACACCATGATTATGATGAAACTAACTCAAGATCACAGCTCCAGATTCAATTTATGGTTTTGATTTTGAGTTTCATAAGGTTTTTGAGAGGATTTGAAGAATTGAAATAAACTTTCCAAAAAGGGAAAGTTAAATAAATAGTCGGTTCAACTTAAACCGCCTTCAATATACGGGTATAATTTAATACCCCATCCCAATCTATTGCCTGGAACCCGAAAACCATTTGCGAGTCCAAACATTTTATTGTACCGTCAACTATATTAATTAATAATTCACTTATCACATTGGAATATTTAACTCCTATTCCAATTATTTCACTAATTCAAACAATATTATTTCCAAACACATTTACATATTAATTTAAATCAAGAAATAATATAACACAACTAGGTCCATTTCGAGGATGTTACAGCTACTCCTTTAACGCAATTGACTCGGAAAAATATTCAATGGAAATGGGGTGAGGAGCAATCTAAAGCTTTTCAGCTGTTAAAAGAGAAACTCAGCCAAGCTCATGTTCTTGTTCTACCTGAGGGTACAGAGGATTTAGTTGTTTATTGTGATGCCTCAAAGCTTGGTCTGGGATGTGTTTTAATGCAACGTGGGAAAGTAATTGCTTATGCTTCAAGTCAACTCAAATCACATGAGCAAAACTACCCCACACATGATCTTGAGTTAGCAGCTGTGGTTTTTGCATTAAAAATCTGGCGGCATTATCTCTATGGTGTTAAATTCACCATTTATACGGATCATAAAAGCTTGAAATATTTCTTTGATCAGCGTGACCTCAATAATCGACAAAGAAGATGGCTTGACTTGGTCAAAGATTATGATTGTGACATTCTTTACCATCCTGGTAAAGCTAATGTCGTGGCGGATGCTCTTAGCCGAAAGGCTACTCATTATGTTCTTTCTGTGAAATCCCTTAGCATGATTGTATCTCTTCAATTGTTTGATTCCATTAAAGCTGCACAAGTGGAAGCTTTATCTTCTAATGATCCAAATAAACAGCGTTTAACGGGTCAACTTTCTGAATTGATTGATGATTCTAGAGGTCTAAAGACACGTTATGGTAGGATTTGGATACCAAGAACAAGTGAGGTTAAAGGCATGTTGTTAAATGAAGCTCACAAGTCAAAGTATTCTATTCATCCAGGTGCTACCAAGATGTACCGTGATTTAAAACGAGATTATTGGTGGCCTGGTATGATACGTGACATTGTCAAATACGTACAAAATTGCCTTACCTGTTTACAAGTCAAAGCAGAGCATCAACAACCATACGGGAAACTCCAACCTTTGGAGGTACCGTTATGGAAGTGGGAACACATCACTATGGATCTTATTACTAAGTTGCCGAGAACTCCTCGGCAACATGATGCTATTTGGGTGATCGTGGACCGCCTGACAAAAAGTGCTCTTTTTCTGCCTATTAAAGAAACCGCATCTTCCGAAACATTAGCTGATATTTATGTTAAAGAGGTGGTTGCCAGACATGGAGTACCTATTTCTATTGTCTCTGATAGAGACACTCGCTTTACTTCTCGCTTCTGGAAGAAATTCCAAGAAGATATGGGTACTCAGTTATGTATAAGTACGGCTTTCCATCCTCAAACTGATGGGCAAAGCGAAAGAACTATTCAAACTCTTGAGGGTATGCTTAGAGCGTGTGCAATCGACTTTGGCGGTAGTTGGGACACTCATCTTCCATTGGTGGAATTTTCATATAATAACAGTTATCATTCTTCTATTAAAATGCCACCATATGAGATGCTTTATGGTAGGAAGTGTCGTACTCCTATTTGTTGGGGAGAAGTCGGTCAACGCGAATTAGGAAGCACCAATGTGGTTCAATTAACCACTGAGAAAATTGATCAAATACGTGAGAGATTAAAAATGGCTCAGGACCGACATAAATCATATGCCGACAAACGTAGACGACCAATAGAATTTCAAGTAGGTGACAAAGTTATGCTTAAAGTCTCTCCTTGGAAGGGCATTATTCGTTTTCGCAAAAGAGGAAAGCTAAGTCCAAGATATATTGGACCTTTTAATATTCTTGATCGTGTCGGTAAAGTAGCTTATCGGTTGCAATTACCGGATGAGCTTGGTGGTATTCATGACACTTTCCACGTGTCACAGCTTCGGAAATGTCTTGTTGATGAAGCTTCTTATGTGCCACTTCCCGAAATCCAAATCAATGAGAAGTTAAATTATGTGGAGGAACCGATTAAAATTCTCGATCAAAAAGATAAGAAATTAAGGAATAAGACGGTTTCTATTGTTAAGGTTCAATGGCGACACCGAAAGGGTTCTGAGTTTACCTGGGAACCCGAAGAGTGGATGATGATGTACTACCCTTCAGTGCATCAAGAGTGGTTCGTGAGGACACGAACAGAATAAGTGGGGGAGAGTTGTAACACCCCAGATTTCGAGGTATTATTTTAGTGTACGCGAAAATATAATTTCTATGAAGTATTATTATTTTAATAATAAGATACGATATAAAACGCAAACGGTTCCTCAGTTCCAGACTGTATTAAATAAAGTTTTAAGTTAATAGAAATATCAATACATACGTATATTCATTCATTCTTATTTCACTTCCCAGAAACTTCAAGAAACAAAAGAGTAAATCGCAGGAGCTTAATTCCATAGTCAAATCTTCAATCTCACTCTTTGATTCAAGCTTCTCATCTTTGATTAATCATCTCCTTCATCATCTTCTATCTTTGTAAGTGGAATTCTTTCAATTTCATAACCTAGATATTGGGTTTTTCATGGGTTTTGTATAATTAGTGAAATTAACCCAAAATTAGGGCTTGAAATTAGTTAGGTTGATGCTAACTAGTGAAGTAATGATCATTGGTTAACATAAACCAAGTCGTAAATGATTAAATTTCAATTTAGTGTTCTTGATGATTTTAGGGTTTATGTTAAATTCCAAGTAAGTTGAATAAATTGGTGTAGTTGATGTTAAGTAGCTTAGTTATGATCATTGTTAACCATTATGCATATTGAAAGCAATGGAATCACTAGTTTTGTTCTTGGTAAATTTTAAGAGTTTTACTAAAATTTCATGATTTCATAACAATTAAGTGAAAATGAAACTAGTGAAGTTAGTTAAGTATTGTTATGAAGTTTAATAAGAATTTATATAGAAGTGTAGTGAATTAATATAATTATAGAAGATTTAGCTTTGATTTATTAGTTAAGATTCATAAGATTAATCAAAGTGGGGGAGGGGTTTAAAAGTGAATGATAATAGAGATTATGATTCTTTGATGCTAAATGTGTTGTATTGTTATGTGCCATGTGTTTAGGTGTTTAAAGGCGTGACCTCATATCATCAATCAATTGTGTAACTTCATCACATAAGCATCAAGGTGAGTGTTATGAGGATTAATTAAGTGATGGTTGTGCATTCCGGATTGCTTCCGAGCAAGAGGTTTGTACAATCAAGTGATTGTGTATTGGTAACTTGTTTTAGTTTCCAATTATTAATTCTTGTTGTGATTTATGTGAAATGGACAATTGTGTAGAGATTTGCTAGTTTTACTAGCCTTATGATGCTAAGCTTGATTTGCATACTATTATGGTATGTTATCAAGCTATTATGATGTTAAGAGCCGTGGATCCACATAGAGTTTGAATCTCTACCTATTGTTCCAATAGTTTTGTGTTTAGGATTATGTGTTAATGTTGTTGTAAAAGTGATTATGATGTTATGTCATGCATTGCTTAGTTAATTGCTCATAAGCTCACTAAGCAAATATGCTTACTCTTTTATGTGGTTCGTTATGTAGGTACGAGTGGGCATCGGGAAGGGAAGGACATTAAGAAAGAGTAAAGTGGATTAGCTTGCTATTGGGTATGAATGGCGAGTTCTTCTCTTGATACTTATCCTCATGTATCTAGCTTGTATAAATCGCCCACAACTCATGTTTTGAAACTAACCATGTTAAAGTGTTGAACTTGTCGTTTTGTAGATGTTTGACTTTTAAAAGTCAAAGTCAAGTAAATATTGGTAGGTTGTTATGTTGGATAATATTTAGCTACAAGTATGTGGAAATGGTGATTTGTTGTCATAAGATGTGTCATATGGTCAAAACATGTTTTAGGTCAATTTGCATTGAAATGGGTGATCTAGTAATGTCGTTGGTCAATTATGAATTTAAGTTGACTAGTGAATGGGTCAAAACAGCCCCATAGTCATGAACGGGTCATAAGTGTCAAAATGGGTCACAAACGACCCAAGTGGGTGAAATGAGTTAGACTAAGGCTATGGAGCTTTAGTCGATTTCCTTAAGTTTGTTTTAGTATGTAGAAAGTGTGTGAAAAAGGTTGGAACTCATAAGCATGTGGTTTGTGAAATGAGTTGTCAACCAAAAGTGATTAAAATGGGCGAAATTGAGTCATACGCCCAAATCACGCGTTTTTGTGAAAATTGAAAAAGTGTAAAAAGGGAAATCTTCATTTTGATGATAGAAATGTGCCTACAAAATTTTAGAGTCTAACTCTTAACGAGTTAAAAGTTAAGCGCGTACAAAATTGGACTTTGAGTTTTTTGAGCTACAGGTGGTCACCTGGCGAAATTTGGGATCACCTGGTGAAATTATGAAAAACGCAGGTGGTCACCTGGCGATGGGTGTGATCACCTGGCGAAAAGCTTTCTGTTAAAACTTTATGTAGGTTTCACCTGGCGAAGATGAGGATCACCTGGTGAAAAAGCTTTTGTTCAAAAATTTACCCAATACGTTTTCCGTTGCGTCTTTAAGCGTTTGGACCTCATATTATAGTATGTATGGCAAATGTAATGAGATTTTCATTAAAAAAAAAAAAAAATTCTTCAAGATTATGGGCGTTTCATGTGATGATGTTCTTGAACTTTAGAAATCGAAATTATGATGATGAATATGCTCCTGGTCGTCTGGAATCGGCTGTGGGTTTGTGGAATACGAGTTAGGGTTTTATGATACGTTTATATACCAGGTCTGGCCGACGTAGGATCGCATCGCGATCATAGGTAAATCGCGTCGCTATCTGTACTAAATCGCGTCGCCATTATAAGAGGAAATCGCGTCGCAATCGTAGGATAATCGCGTCGCGATTATCAAAATTTCAGAAACCCTAGTTTAGTAATAAATGCGTTTGACTTTGTTTAATAGTTAACAAATCTTTTATTGTGAATCAACTGAATCATTCGAATACTATACGAAAATTAAGTTTCCCATATAGTTTAGATTACGAAATGTTTGACCATGAATACGAAATGAAGTTTGAAAACGAACCTAAAAATATAGCATTTAGTGACGGATATCACAAAGACTATCTATCAAACCCGACGAATGCAATACGACGTTCGTGGTAAGATAGAGTTGAAACACAATTGCGTATGGATAGAGAATTACGCGATCGAATGGTACATTATGAATTGCATAATGCTCTAATTGAACACATTTCGCAACTCCCACCAAATTTCCATACCCGTTGACTTTGTAATGTTTTATTTGAATTATTGTATTTTTTTAGAAAATGTAATTTTTTATTTTAATTATTGTATTTTTTTTTTTAGGAAACGTAATGTTTTATTTTAATTATTGTAATGTTTTTAATTAAATGAAATGTGTTTTATTTTAATTATATTGTATTAAATAATTTAATGAAAATGAAGTGGTTAAAAAGTGGTTAGTCATTGATAGCATAAAATAATTAGTTGTGAATCAGTTAGTGGAAAGCTGACATGGTGATGAGGTGACAGAAGTGGTTCAACTACGGTTGAGAGTGGCCTTGATGTTACCATTTCAAATAATATGCATAAATAAAAGGTGGTTGTTATAGAGTAATTTAGTCGTTAAACAATGTTGAGTATATTTTTAGACAAATGAAAAGATGTATTATATATAATCAAGAGTAAGATAATCATAAAATTTTATTCATTTTTGAAAATTGTGTATAAATAGGTGGTGTATGTTTATATATTGCATATAAAATTTCAGGATTTTGAGTGACCCGTAGTAATGATATCTCAATTTTTCTGAACTCGTAGCACAATCAAGAAATGCAACTAAAAATCCTATTTTTCAATAGAAATTACACTGCGTATTGAGAATAGACCCGTAGCACTGTGTGACACCCGACCAATTAGGGCTAGTAATTAGTGCCTAATCATAGAACTAATATATATAATTAGGATTAATTATGTGTATCATTATGTGTATCGATATATTTATTATATATACACGCACATATGCGATTTGTTTAAATCGTACATTTACATATTCGGATGAATTCTGACATCGTAAAATACGGACGTTGGTGAACAAAATATTAAATAATATGAAATTATTTAATAAACTCAAAAACTCGTAAATATTATGTTGATAATATTTAACACGTTAATTATATCGTATAAAGTATCACAAATGCGACGAAAACGCGCGAAACGCGCCCGATAATCAAATGAGAACCAAAATATATTTTATAAGTTTAAAATATATCATTTCGAGTAAAACTTTCATTTAAAATATCGTATTTTAAACCGATAACGAAAAACGTCTAGTTTAAACGTCACGCGATTAAACCTCCGTACCACGAACACGCAAATTGTAACATCCTCACTACCGGCCTAGGAGAAATTTGGTAAATTACTTAATTCATTTGATTATTTAATTGAGTTTAGAAATAATTCGTATTATTTGCCTAATTGAAATTAATAGGGTAAATGGTCAAACGATTTATTGTAATACATAAATTATTACTTGTT
Organism: Helichrysum umbraculigerum; assembly: GCA_949592205.1. Taxonomy (NCBI): domain Eukaryota; kingdom Viridiplantae; phylum Streptophyta; class Magnoliopsida; order Asterales; family Asteraceae; genus Helichrysum; species Helichrysum umbraculigerum. Next base: position 88,493,319 of record CATIUR010000002.1, on the reverse strand, counting down.
TTAAATAAATTTAGTTGACGGTATAATAAAATATATTTTCGCGCAAACGGTTTTTAGGTTCCAGACAATAGGTTTAGAGCGGGTATAATTTAGTATCAACTTATACCCACCCTTAGTTGGTGGATCGGCTTATTTGCTTTTTCCCCCAAATTATTCTAACTCCACCAAACACACCTAGCAACTAAGGGATCAAAGATTAACAACTAGAAATCATTTTGAGGCTTCGGATTTGTGCTAACACGTGATCATCTTCATCTTTAGCGGATTATCATCTTGTTTGTAAGTTCATCTTAACCTACTCATACATAATTATTTTTTAATTTGATTATGGCTAAAACTAGGTTGGATTATTAATGAATGTGTAGAAATCGAGCTAAATGATGTTATTGGTTGCTAGTATATGTTATATGTTGATGATTGGGGTTGCTTGTGTGTAAAAAAAATCGTATTCGGTAGTTGAATTTGTGGTATTAGGGGTTTTGGTTCGGGTTGAGTTTTTGCAGAAACTGGGCTTGCCTGATGATCTTGGGAATCCGGCGGATTCACGGGAATCCGGGCGGATTCCCCCTTTTAATGCTAATCTGAATCAAACGGGAATCCGGTCGGATTCTTTGGAATACGGCGGATTCAGGGCAAATGGGAACCGGATTCATGGGAATCCGGCGTATTCTTGGGGCGTATTCCTTAGTTGAGGTTCTATCCCAAATTGGAGCTGGAAGGGGTGTGGAATACGGCGGATTCATGGGAATCCGGCCGTATTCGTTTGAATCCGGCGGATTCTCATGGAATCCAGTGGATTCCCTCTGTTTGCAGGACTTATTATTCTAGCTTGCTAGGGCTTGAGTTGATCAACTAGTATACTAGCTTTATGGTACTTAATGCTTGCTGAACTGATACTAAGTGTCTAATGAAAGTTAGATATCATATGAAATGAGTATTAACTTGTAATCCTCTTGTGTTCTCAGATAAACCGAAGATTCAATAATATTAGATCTTTGAGTAAAGACGGTGACTGTGAAGGGTGAGTGGATCATTGACTCTTAGTCCGAATTAGTTGTAACAATTGGGTTACAACGGGTAAACATGGTTTTACTATTATGTCTGGTATATGTGCATATTGCCATGAGAATTCTGGAAATGTGATATCTTGTCAGGGGTCAATATGATATTGGGTTTGGGTACTATTACTTTGGACGACATGATGACTTTGTACATGTGTTGTTTATTGACGTTATGTCGTATATAGTAATAGTACTAAACTATCGGTAAGACCACTGTTTGGCCTTCAGTGGTTATAAGTGTTACTTGGGGAACCACCGCGGCATGAGGGTACCTCAAGGACCACCGATCCTCTTTGATGTATTTGTTGTGATGCTTTGTGGTGATCAATTGCTATGATAGTTTAGATTGATAGTTGTGATCTATTCACTTAGCTTCGTGCTAACCCCTCTCCTCACTTCTTGCAGATTACTTTTGATGTGGGTGGGCAAGAAGTTGGTTTGAAGAATGTTTGACAGCCTGCTCTGAATTATATAAACATGTTATCGTTTTGAACATATGTTTTGAAATTAAATAACACTTAGCTTGATATTTGAAGTTATTGTGATTATTGAACCAACTCGTCATGCATGCATAGATTGTGCTTTTGGACATATGTTGTACGCAATCTATAATGCATGATTTGTATTAATCGCTTCCGAAGAATATAAAAAAAAAAAATGCCTCTTGAATTCTTTGTGGTGTTATACAAATCGAGGCCAATAAATTAACGGAACATTTTTATAAATGTTTTCAAGTATTTTAATAAATACTTCAATAAAAAATATCGAGATTTAAATCGTTATCCAAAACGCGAATAGTAATCGTTAAACGTCTAAATAAACGTCCAAACGAACGGGTAAATGGGTACCACGCGTAACGTGAATTGGGGAATTAAATTAACACAATTACTTGGGGTGGGGCCCATGAAAAATCAGCAGATTTTCCCACCCACATGCACCTCATGTGATCTTGATCACTTACACACACAAGACCTCACTTTTCCCCACCTCATCTCATCATTTCACTTCCATTTGCATTTCACACACTCCACCTCTCCTCCTCTCTCCACTCCCATCGATTTTCACCATCAAACACAGACCAAAATTAGTCACATTATCATCCATTATCATCATCATTCATCACCCATTGAAGATCAAGAACAAGGAGGAACAAAAGGAACCAAGATCAAGCTCATCTTCACCATCTTCATCTTCTCTCATCATTTTCTTTGTAAGAAACCCATCCTCACTCACTTAATCTTCTTGCATGTTGTTTATGAATATGTTATATAGCTCATCTAACTATGTTATGTCCAAAAATAATGCTAAAAATCGTTTTTATACATTAAACATGAACATGCAAAAAGTGACAGAATCTGTCTTCATAAAATCAGTTTACTAAAACGGCTATAACTTGAGTTCTAGGAAGAATTAGACAACGAATTTTTTTTAAAAATTTGCGTATTGAAAAGATCTACAACTTTCGTGTTTAGCACTTTTTCCAGATCTGTACGAATTTTTGTTTATAATCTGATCTTTGCGACTGTCTGATGTTTGTCGAAAACCGAGTACGGTTCTTTCACGAAATTAATTACCCATCTATATGAACTCGATAATTGTTGGAATAATCACGTTAGGTCTAATTCGGACTAGAACACGTTAAAATCAAGTGGCGAAATGAACCGACATAAATCGAAAAACACATTTTGGGACTGTTTTTGACATAAACATAAAACCGACACTTCGGGCCGACCATAAAACGTACCGACAACTTTATAAGTCTTAGTTAACTATTTTAAGACTTGTGTAAAAGTTTCGGGTCAAACCGAACTCGTTTGACCAAGTCAACCGAAACGAGCCTCGGTATGAAAAATGTAAAACTTTAGATTTTTGCTCGAAACAATTGTTTTAGGTGTTTTACTATGAAACTTGAACAAAAACGATGCTACGATATTTACGGATAACGATACATGTGTTGAAACACTTAAACAAATACGTATACTTTTACAAGTCAATAAACGAAACAAATATAATAATAATACTTTGGGAATTATTATTACAAACCACCACCAACGGGCCGTACATGTTTTCAAAAACACGAACAAACAAACCAATGTATTTGGACATAACTAGTTGAGAAAAAAACTAGCATAGATGTTCTGTTGAGACATCTAATCATTAAAACCTTGCGCGTTTTGAACGCCCGGCAGGTTACAGTCTGCGGACACATCATTTGGTGCAACATCATATTTGTTTGTTTTGCTAACACATCAGACTCAGGTGAGTCTCATAGCCCCTATTTTACTGTTTTTACTCTAGGGGTGAGAACACATACCTGTTTTGTTTTACATGTGAACGCAAGTATCAAATATCGCTATATTCTGTATGAGTTAATCATCATAAGTCCTCATTAGCATAGTTTGGTAATACTTTGTAGCGTGAATGTTAGTGTATGGTACCATATGAGACTGACAATCCCCGTCCGGGTCAGCAAGTACTGACTGGTCAAAACGGACGCATTATCATTTGTTCATACGTGTGTTGATTAGGCATACGCATAGAGGCACCCTCGCTCAGGCACTTAATTGTGATCCTGACACCTCAGTTAAGCTCAGACTATGTGCTCATGGCAGTAATATACACATTTACTTATTTGATTGATTTCAAACATTATTAAATCTTGTGGTTCATACATTATTATTACATCATTACACATGTGAGTTCACCAGCTTTTAGCTGACCTTTTAGCATGTATTCTCAGGTACCCAGCAGCTGTAGGCTTGCACTCAGGATTTAGCTTAGCTCGAGTCAGCATGCAAACATCAGAGATTTTATTGCATTAATATATTTTATATAAGTATTTATGCTAGGAAATCTCTCATATTCAGAATACGAGCTAATGTATTTGGTACAACTGATGTAAACTTTTATCGAATTAATGTATTTTGTTAAAACGACGCATATAGAGTCGTTCATTGTATACCTTGTGTGCTTGATATTTGATTAGTCGTGCCCCGACCCGAATCGCTTCCGCAACCCGGATTTGGGGGTGCGACACACTGCTACCCCTACCTTCTATATGGCTCCGCCCCTGGTTTCATGTAAAAGTAGTTTATAACAAAAATAAAATAAAATAAAATGTTAATTTCGGATTAATATGTTAGAAATATTTATTAATGTAACACCCCGAATTTCAGGAATTTAATTTCGTACATGAATATATTTTTATTACGAAGTATTATGACGTAAATAATAAGATATAATAGAAAACATAAATGATGTACCAGTTCCAGACTGTAAAAAATAAAGGTATTAAAATATTTATGCAGATACATACGTGGTTATCCAGATGATTATTGTAACACCCCGCAAATTTAAACGAGATTAATAACATTAATCACTTGCATTATTAGGCTAATTCCCTACTTGAGTGAATTCACAACATATTTTAGAGGTAAGTCTAGCAAAGTCCAACTAGATAATACGCGTAGTATTACGTATTCGTAATTAGTAGTAATTACGTACGGAACAATCTGAAAACAAACGCGACAAAAATATACGACTGTTGGTGAACAAAGTTATTTAATAAAACGAAATTATTAAATAACGTCGTAAACAATAAAATATTATGTCGATAATATTTACATATCATTTTATAACGCAAAACGTCAACTCGTATAATTAAAATAAAACAAGGTTTAAAATTTATAAAACTTATTAATTTAGTTTCATAAAAAGATCCTAATTAAAAATATAATGAAAAATGTAATTAAAAATATATTAGTTAAAATAAAGTAACATTTAACGATCGGGTAAACAAACGCGGAGCGCAAACACAGAGGAAGGAAAAAGGGAGACAAAACCCTTTCTCCCACCCCACTTTTCTCATTCATCATCACCCCCTCTTTTTCTTTTTCTCTCTACTACAACCACCACCAACCAAAAACCACCACAAAAACGCCACAAACTACCTTCAAACGACGCCGAATCACCATACTTCTTTGGAATAAAACGACCACGAGACCACGATCTACATTTCTACCTTTTCGGATTTCAAATCCGACACTCGTAAGTTTCCGACAAATCCCGTCAATTCCTAGATTTTGTAGTTTTAGTTAATATTTCATGTTTAGTATACTTAGATTATCACGTTTTAGCGTTTTATACAACCAAAAACGTCCAAATCGACCCAAAACTCGTTGATTTTTAAGCTGTTCGTCGAACAGGCGACTACGTTGCTTTTGGCCCTAAAATAGTACTGCGACGCAGGCCTTTGCGTCGCATAATCATCCCCACGTCGCAGATAGCGACGCAACCCGTTCCGTCGCATTAAATTGCGAACGTCGCCTATGCGACGCAACCCATGACGTCGCAAAACCTGAATGCGACGCAGACCCTTACGTCGCACCTTGCGTCGCACAAGTCAGAACCCTAAAAACACATTTTAAAAAAGTCAAAGTTACTGTAGAAAAGTCAAATTTTACTGTAGCAGTACTGTAGCAAATGAGATAATAACATTTTTGAACTATTGTTTCAAAACATCACCAACAAGTCGTATACATTTTCACAAACAACGAAATACAACGTAAACGTTTAACAAATACTTGGGACATAACTTGGTTGTACAAACACTAGCATGGATGATTAGTTTAGACATCCACATACTTATTAAATCTCGTACGTTTAGGACGTTAGGAGATTCTGGACTGTACTTGGGCTTAGGTTTGCTAGCACTCGCACAACTACTTAACTCAACAGGTGAGTTCACAGCCCCTACTTTTACTGATTTAACTGCTTTTGAACAGGGGTGGAAAACATAGTCAACTGTTTTACTTATTGCCATAACTGCTTTTACTCATATGATTGTTTAATCATACTTGTTTACTCGAACAATTAGAGTACTTTGAACTATTAGACTATTGAACAAACTGATATTTATGAAATAACATTCTCATATTGACACACTGAACGAATGGGATAACTTATTCGACAAACTGTTTTAACTAGACCGGAGAACGACCGGTAAATTGTTTTGCAATCGACTGTAAACCTTTAAACTTATTTGGTATACCGGAGAACGACCGGTACTTTTATGTAAACGCTGGAGAACGACCAGCTACGTATTTTAGTGCCAGAGAACGACTGGCCAAGGGACGGGAGAACGACCCGTGCGTCTTGGATGGGAGAACGACCCATGCGTTTGTTGGACGGGAGAACGACCCGTGCGTAACTAGACCGGAGAACGACCGGTAAACTGTTTTTGTTGAACGGGAGAACGACCCGTGCGTATTTGGCCGGAGAACGACCGGTACTGTTTGTAAAACGCTGGAGAACGACCAGCACGTGTTTTTAAACTGACATTTGGGTAACATCCCACGTATCTATTTTGGGCGAACAACCCACTAAACTAAACCTTGGGCGAACAACCCACTAAACTTGTACTTGGGACGAACAACCCACTAAACGTGTATTTGGATAACATTCCACTAAACCTATTCTCGACTATTATGGCAATACTATTTGTGAACGTATTTGGATAACAACTGTGCTTACAAACTTGGTTCAACTTGTGTAAACTTAAAACCTGTGAATTCACTCAACCTAGTTGTTGACTTTTACTATGTTTTTCAGGGAATTAGCTGCGCCTGTAAGAATCGCCAACACACATGGAGAATTAGGCGACCCGTGAAGTTTTAGGATGCCAACATTTTTGGAAAACATATGGATTTCTCTAGTATAACTGAAACTGTTTTAGTCATATTCCAGAAATCTACTTTTGTAAACTTATTACTTTTAACTTGTACGATTCGATGAATCGTAAACTTTGTAATTAATACTTTTGGCATCTTAATATATATTGTTCTGTTGTAATCATATGCTCTGATACGTATGCATGCTTTGTTATTGTGGCACCCCCATACTTAAACTAAAATGCTTCCGCTAAACAAAACAGACGAATTTAGGGGTGTTACAATTATTTCATTTTCCTCTAAAATCTTCCTGTGAGTTCAAGAGAGAAAACAAAAATAGTAGAAGCCTCAAATCTCTACCAAATCTTTAATCAAACTCTTGAATCAAGTTAGTAATCTTGAAGATTCATCTCCTTTTATCATCCTCTTTCTTTCTTCAATCACTGTAAGTGAATTTCTCCATTGTTTTTAACCTAGTTTTTAGTTTTCATGGGGTTTTGTATAATTGATGGTTTTAAATCCGAAATTAGGGTTTTAAATTGAATGAATTGATATTAATAAGTGTTCTTATGATTGTTAGTAACCTAGTAACAACATGAATTGAAGAATTTATGATTTAAGTGTTCATGAGCAATTTTAGAGTTTTGCTAAAATTGTATGATTTTGTATTAATAAGCTTAAGAAGGTTATAAATAATGTTAAAAGAGTATGATTATGATTATAGAACAAGAATTAAAGTAGAAAATTATGATAAGTGATAAATTGTAAAAGAATGATTATGGTGATTTTTTGAAGTATGTTAAAATCAAATGAAATTATGTAAATAAGGTTAAAGATGAAACTAGTGATTTTCATATGAAACAGAGTATCTAATATGATGAATTGATAGTAGTTAGTGTTCTTATGATCATTAATTATGATAATTAATTAGTGTCTAGTTGTATGATTATGATAGTATAATATGAATGATATGATAGGGATTTAAAGACGTGGAAACCATACGTGGAGGCTTATGTGGATTTATTTGGTGAATTCGTCTAAGGTAATGAGGTGAGTATATAGGGGGTTAAATGGGTAATGGTTGTGTATGTACCGGATAGCTTCTGAGCTAGAGGTTTACACAACCGAGTGGTAGTTACTTGTGTTTATTTTGTTTCTAAATAGTGTATTACACTTGTTTCTAGACTTGTATTGATTGTATGTGTTTCCGGATTGCTTCCGAGCAAGAGGATCATACAATCGGGTGGAAGAGCCTTGTTTCTTACTTGTTTCTAAAGCCTTGTTTCGTAGATTTGGTTCATAGACTTGTTTCATAGACTTGTTTCATAGATTTGTTTCTTATGTGGATTATGTGGATTATGTGGTTGAGCATTTGTAGAGATTCAGTGTTGATCAGAGAGCTAACTGCGGTTAGCATAGTGTACGAATACGTGCTTGCACGTTATGTTGATCCTGGTATGCATATCGACGTGGTATGGTGCCAGGTGTACTAGACTTGTTTTTGAAGTATGGTATCCATTTCGACGTGATTTGGTGCCTAATAGCCTTGTTTCTTATGGCCGCGGATCCGCATAGAGTTCAGTATTATGAATATCTCTACAATGCTCAATGCTTGTTCAGTGATTGTTGTTAGTGTTGATTAGTGTATGCAGTAGTGATTAGGTGGTGTTGATCATGATATGTGCTATGTGTTTTGTGGATTATTCATTTAATCGTCTATATGTTCATTAAGCGGTGGTTGCTTACTCCATTCATGTTTCATGATTTTAGGTGGATGGTTAGTGCTTACATGGAGATAGCGTGGATATGGAGCTAGCTATATGGTTAGAATGCTCCATCTCTTTGAATCGTTGTTTTGATTATCAATTGTGTAATTCGCCCAAACAAAGAGTTTTTGGAATTATATATGTTGGTCAATGGGTAATAGTTGACTTTGAAAGTCAAAAAGAGATATAGTGTCTAGTGTATATGGTTTTGAAGAATATGAAGTTATTTAAATATGATTGGTTTCATTGTGGGTCAAAGTTGTTGAATTATTGTAAAGGGTTGGATTTAATTGGTTGGTCAAACGTGAAGTTGACAAATAGTCAACAGAGTTGAAAATAGTCAAACATATGTATAATAGGTGTTGAAATGATTAAATTGTGGTCATTGTAGTAAACGGGTCAAGAGGGGTCAAAATGGGCATGAAATGAGTCGTAGAGGTAGAACGGGTCATAAAGTATATATGTAGGTTTTGTCTATTGTATTAGACTTGTTTTGAAGTATTGATATTGTGTGCAAAAAGTCAGATTATGAATGTGTGTGGTTTGTGAGTTGATTTGTCATCCAAAAGTAGTCAAATTGGCCGAAAACAACCCATACGTTCAAAATGGTCGTTTATGAGAAAATAGGAAAAGTAAAAAAAAAAAAAGGAAAGTTTTATTATGTCAAAATGAAGGTGCGTGCAAATTTTCAGAGTTTAACTCATTGTGGTTTGGGAGTTATGCGTGTCGGAAGTTGGTATTCTTTAAAAGTGTTAGTATTCTTTAAAAATGTTAGTATTCTTTAAAAGTGTTAGTATTCTTTGAAAATGTTAGTATTCTTTAAAAGTTGTTAGTATTCTTTAGAAGTCGTTATTATTCTTTAGAAGTCAATGGTATTCTAAAAAAAAAAAATTGGGGCGTTTCAATTAAATAATATGTTGTTATTAAAAATTACAATGATATTATAAACATAAATAATGAAAAAGTTATAGTTATTAAATTAAAAAAATTGTTTTAGTGAGTTTAGAACGGTGGTAGGGGTGTTCAAAAAATCGTAAAACGGTAAAACCGACCTGACCCTCTCGATCCGAATCCAAATAAATCCTAATTCGTAAAATTTGAAACCGAAAAAGTCAGAAATTCGAAAAACCCAATCTAGTATGGGTCAGTTACGGTTTTAAATTTTATATATCTGGGGGTACCTGAACTGATCTGATGTATATAATTAAAGAATACATCATATATAATAATCATATATACATTACTAGACTTTATACCCGTGTATTGCAAGGGGTTGGACGAAAACAAATAGATTTTAAAAGTTGTTGATATGAAGGATTAAATATCATCAACGCATCATCAAATCAAATTGTGATATGATAATAGTCCTAATATATTACGAATACCTATTGTGATATGATAATAGTCTTAATGTATTACGAATACCTATTTGGATAAAGTTATCATAATTAATGATTTATAATAAATAATTAATGAAATATGATGTCACTAAATCCTATAATTTAGTTAATTGGACAAAATTGAGTAATCCTATTGATTGATTAGATTTTTGATGACATCATATATGAGATTTAAGATTTTTTTTCGTACATTATCGTGTGACTATAAAAACAAATTATGAAACTCACTTCAGCATTTACAAATTATATAAACACCATGGTACGATTAGTGTCTGAGTACATAGAAAATAATAAATTTTGTAACACCCCCAAATTTACCGAGTTGCGGAAGCATACATTGGGTGTTACTAATCAATATACAAAGCACAAGATATATAGCAAACGACCTCTAAATGAGACGTTTGTAAAATAGTTACATTTCATAATTTGAATCGTTTAAAAACCGTAGGTTTTCGTACACAAAAATGTAGTTTCCTAGAGCCCACGCGTATAGCGGGAGATTCTATTACATCACCATAGTTACAAAAGATAATGCCAAAGAATCTCCGTTAAATGCAGTTTGTAAATCATGCGACTCTAGCTAGTAATCCTGGAGTGATCCTACTCCGTAAGTGTACCTGAGATACAAAGCTAAAAAGTGTCAACCAAAAAGGTTGGTGAATCTCACAGGTTTAGTAATAAGTAGGTGTTATGAACCACAAGTATGTACCCGCATTGCTATCAAGCAAAGTAAGTAATCCAGTAAATCAGTACAGTGCCATGAGCTCATAAGTTGAAGCTTAACCGTGTAGTGTGAATATATCACGTACCCCCGTGAGTGCTATCCGCACACTCATATGTAACAAATACTAATATGTCTGTTTCTACGTGTAAATCAGTACGTGGTGGCGCTACCACCCCAGACAGGGATTGTCAGTCCCAAATGGATCCATCTATTAGTAATCGCGCTTAAGTCCATAACTAACAACTTACGATTAGGAGGCTTTCAGTGGATAAAAATAACTCATGCGTTTGTTTGTAATCAGTAATGTTTTCAGTTCAGTACATTGTGTTCATTCGTAAAACAGTTGCTAAGTATCTCACCCCAAAGTATAAAACAGTAAAAGTGGGGCTGTAAGACTCACCTGAGTCGAGCGGTGGTAAATAGCAAGTAGTAGTAAAGCAAGTAGGTTCTCCGAACCCGTAACCTTCTAGTGCCTAAACACGTAAGGTTAAGTAAGTAGATGTCTCGCAAGACCATCTAGGCTAGTTGTTCATACAACCCGTTGTGTTTAAATGTTGGTTTGTTCGCGTTCGTATCAAAGTATACGGCCCGTTGGTGATTTGTTATATTTAAAGTTTATCATTCAATACGCAAATTAGAGTAATTGTAATAGGAAAGTATGTTTTATTATGATTGTTAGGTCGTATCGTATAAGGATTTGAGGTTGTAAAAGTTCGACACTTAGTGAAAATGTGAGTTTTCAAGGTTCTGGTTTGTGCGACGTAGCATGCGACGTTGCAAGCGACGTAAGGTGCGACGTAGGCAGGTACGTCGCATGATGCGACCTTCGCAAATCAATGCGACGTAGGGGGCGACGTCGCTAATGCGATGTTGGTTCGGTTTGCGACGTTAAAGTCTACGTCGCTACGTGCGACGTCCGCAAGTTAATGCGACGTAAAGGGCTGCGTCGCTAGTGCGACGTTGAGGTTTTTGTGCGACGTAGGTCGCGACGTCGCAGAGGCCCCTGGCCAGGTGCGACGTAGCGGTCTGATGGCCGGAATTTTGGTCGAAAACGAGTTTTCGGGTTTCCGTTGGGTCCAAATCTTTTACCCGACCCTTATATGAACATATTAAGCCTATTTAAACCATAATCTAGTAAAAATGATCAAAAACGAGAGATGTCGGGATTTGTCGGAAACTTACAAAGTGTCGGATTGAAAATCCGAAAAGATAGGAATGTAGATCGTGTAGTCGTGGTCACTTTTCTCCAAACGAGTGGTATGTTTCGGCGAGGTTTGATGGTGTTATTTGGTGATTTAAGTGGGTGGTGGTGGATTGTTAGTTGAAAGAAAAAGATGAGAGGAGAGAGAGAGAAAGGATGAAAATGAGAAGAAAATGGAGGTGGGTGGGGTTTTGGTGAAGCTCCCCCACCTTCAGTCTCCGCTCCGCGTTCCGGGCGGTGTTCGTTTTCTCCGTCGTTTTACGTTAAATATGTATTTTACGCGTTTAATTATATTTATGAAATCACAAATCTTGTTAAATAATTTAATTAAATTATTTCTCTAAATCTTTAATAGATTAAATTAAATTTAATTACTTTTGTTTTTAAATCGTGTACGTTTTAATCGAGTAGTATAAGGCAGTTACTAGTTATTATAAAATAGCATTTCAGTCATAATTGCGTTATTTTAGTTTATAAACATTTGTTCACCAACGTCCGTGTTAATCGAATAGAATTTCATTCTATTTTAGTTGCGTACGATTTAAGCCAAATCGCAAAGTTGTATATATTTACCAACATATAATCTGATACATAAATTAGCCTAACATAGAACTAATTACATGTATTAACAAAGAATTAGGCGCTAATACTAGCCCTAATTTGGCGGTTGTTACATTCTCCCCTTGTTAAAAGAATTTCGTCCCGAAATTAGTTCGATTGCACAGTCGGTGCGTTGTCTGGGAAGAGATGTGGGTATTTCTGTCGCATTTGGTCTTCCCGTTCCCAGGTGAATTCAGGACCACGTCTAGAATTCCACCTGACTTTTACGATGGGAATACGACTCTGTTTTAGTTGTTTGACCTCGCGGTCCATGATTTCCATAGGTTCCTCGACAAAATGAAGTTTGTCATCGATTTGAATTTCGTCGAGTGGTATAATCAGTGTCTCGTCAGACAGACATTTCTTCAGATTAGAAATGTGGAATGTGTTGTGAAAGCTGCTAAGCTCAGCAGGAAGTTGCAGGCGGTATGCCACTGGACCAATCTTTTCAAGGATTTCGAATGGTCCGATGTATCTAGGATTTAGTTTGCCTCGTTTTCCGAATCGAATGACACATTTCCACGGTGCCACTTTGAGAAGTACCTTGTCCCCTACTTGGAACTCAAGGTGTTTGCGTCTCACGTCAGCATAGCTTTTCTGACGATCACGCGCGGCTTTTAGTCGGTTTTGTATGCCGACGATCTTTTCAGTTGTTTCATGTATGATTTCTGGACCGGTGAGTTGTGTATCCCCCACCTCAGTCCAACAGATAGGTGACCGGCACTTACTGCCTCGAAGGGTGCAGCCTTTATGCTGGTGTGATAACTGTTGTTGTACGAGAACTCGCACAACGGTAAGTGATTTTCCCAGTTTTTACCGAAGTCAATTACGCAGGCTCGTAGCATGTCTTCCAGTGTTTGTATGGTTCGTTCGCTCTAGCCATCGGTTTGAGGATGGTAAGCCGTACTCATATCCAGTCGAGTACCGAGAGATTTTTGCAGTGATTGCCAGAAGCGAGAAGTAAATCGAGCATCTCGGTCGGAGATGATTGAGATGGGCACGCCGTGTCTTGACACGATCTCTTTCAGGTAGATCCGTGTCAAACGTTCCATCTTATCAGTTTCCTTGATGGCTAGGAAATGAGCAGATTTAGTGAGTCGGTCAACGATCACCCAAATGGTATCGCAACCGTTAGAAGTTTTCGGGAGTTTAGTGATGAAATCCATGGTGATCTGCTCCCATTTCCATTGTGGTATTTCAGGTTGTTGTAGCAAACCGGAAGGTTTCTGGTGTTCAGCTTTAACTTTGGAACAAGTAAGACACTTGCCAACATAGGTTGCAATGTCAGATTTCATGTTGGGCCACCAATACATTTCCTTGATGCCGTGATACATTTTGTCGGCACCGGGGTGTATAGAGTATTTAGACTTGTGAGCTTCATCCATCACCAAGTCTCGCAGGTTCCCAAAACTTGGTAACCAGATTCGATTCGAACAGTATTTGGCCCCGTTAGGTTTGGTTTCAAATTGTTTGTCCATGCCTCGCAAGGCCTCGTTTATCACGTTTTCTGGTTTGAGTGCTTCGAGTTGAGCGGTGAGAGTTTGATTGATAAGGTCGTTGTGAATGGTCATACTGAGAGCTCGAACTCGAAGTGGTTTCACTCGTTCTTTTCGGCTCAAGGCATCGGCAACAACATTTGCCTTGCCCGGATGATAGCGGATTTCGCAGTCGTAATCAGTAAGCAACTCGACCCATCGACGTTGCCTCATGTTGAGATCCTTTTGATCGAAGATATGTTGAAGACTTTTATGGTCGGTAAAGATTGTACACTTGGTACCGTATAAGTAGTGTCTCCAGATTTTCAGAGCAAATACGACGGCCCCCAACTCTAGGTCATGAGTTGTGTAATTCTTTTCGTGGACCTTGAGTTGTCGAGAGGCGTAAGCGATAACCTTGTCTCGTTGCATCAGCACGCAACCAAGACCTTGGTGTGAAGCATCACAGTATACCACGAAGTCATCGTTGCCTTCGGGTAAAGATAAGATAGGTGCACTGCAGAGTTTCTGTTTTAGTAGCTGAAAAGCTGACTCCTGTTTGTCAGTCCAATCGAACTTCTTTTCTTTTTGAGTCAGTGCAGTGAGAGGTAGGGCTATTTTCGAAAAATTCTCAATGAATCGTCTGTAGTATCCGGCGAGTCCTAAGAATTGGCGTACCTCGGTCGGTGTAGAAGGTGCTTGCCAACACTTGATAGCCTCGATTTTTGAAGGATCGACATGAATCCCTTGATTGTCAATGACGTGTCCAAGGAATTGAACGGTTTGCATCCAGAACTCACACTTAGAGAATTTGGCGTATAACTCTTCGTGTTTGAGCAGCTCTAGGATGGTTTTCAGGTGTTGCGCATGTTCTTGTTCAGTGCGCGAGTAAATCAAGATGTCATCGATAAAGACGATGACAAACTTGTCAAGGTAAGGTTTGCACACCCGATTCATAAGGTCCATGAATACAGCCGGTGCGTTGGTTAAGCCGAATGGCATCACTTGGAATTCATAATGCCCGTAGCGAGTTCGGAAAGCTGTTTTAGGAATATCTTCATCACGAACTCGGAGTTGGTGATAACCTGACCGTAGATCGATCTTTGAGTAGAAACTCGACCCCTGAAGTTGGTCGAACAGGTCATCGATGCGAGGAAGTGGGTAACGGTTCTTGACAGTTAATTTGTTGAGTTCACGGTAGTCGATGCACATGCGGAAAGAACCGTCTTTCTTTTTCACAAACAGGACCGGAGCTCCCCAAGGTGAGGAACTTGGTCGAATAAATCCCTTGTCCAGGAGTTCCTGTAACTGAGTAGACAACTCCTGAAGTTCGGATGGGGCTAGTCGGTAAGGGGCTCGTGCCACGGGTGCTGCGCCGGGCACAAGATCAATAGAGAATTCGACTTGTCTAGTTGGCGGTAGACCAGGCAAGTCTTCAGGAAAGACTTCTGGGAAGTCTCGAACAATAGGCACATCCTCGAGTCGCTTCTCCACCGACTTTTTCTCCAAAACGTGTGCGAGGATTGCCTGGTACCCTTTCCTCAAGTATTTTCGGGTTTTCATGCATGAAATGATATTTATTCTCGTCCCACCGGTCTCCCCTTGTATGCTCAAAGTTCCACCGGTGACGAGAGGAATGCGTACAATTTTCTCAAAACAAACTATTTCGGCTCGGTGCTTGGACAACCAATCCATACCGACGATGAGGTCAAAGCTGCCGATTTCGACAGGTATCAAGTCAATGGAAAAGAGCTCGTTAGCTAAGTTTAGAGTGCAATTAGGTATCACACTGTCGGCCTCAATAAGTTTTCCGTTTGCCAATTCTACCGTGTACTTAGAATCTAAGGCAATAGGTGTGGTGTCAAGTAGTGGATAAAACTCATCAGAAATAAAGCTCTTATCAGCACCAGTATCAAATAATACAGATGCAGTCAAGTTGTTGAGAAGGAACGTACCCGTGACCACATTCGGGTCTTGACGGGCTTCCCCAGACTTCAGCACAAAAGCCCTTCCTCGAGCATTGTTGTTATTCCTGTTGTTGTTGTTCAGCTTCGGGCAGTCTTTCTTGAAATGCCCCGTACCGTTGCACCCATAACAGGTCTTTGGTGCAGAGGTGTTGGTGTCAGTGGTGTTTGATCTACAGTCCTTAGCCAAGTGTCCAAATCTCTTACACTTGCTACAGGGACACGAACCATAGTGGTGTCGTTGGCACTTTGAGCAATAGGGCTTGGTTCCCTTGTACGCTCCCTTGTCATCAAAACTGGCGGTGTAGGCTTTAATGGTTTCAGGTTTCTTGTTTTGGTGGTTGTTGTGGTTGTCGGACCATTTTCGTTTATTGCTGTTGGAGGATGAAGTGATTGGTTCTGGGTCCTCGTTCATGGCTAGAAGTTCATGGGCCAACCGAATGGCGCCGTGAAGGGTGGTTTGGTTTGATGAGGCGACATTTCCCCGGACGGGTTCCGGGAGGCCGCGGATGTATTTCTTAATCTTGTCGGGCCCAGTACCTGCCATAGCTGGGCGGAGGACGGTGAGTTGTTGGAATCTGGTGGTGTATCCAACGATATCAGTTCCTTGCACTTTTAAGTTCCAGAACTCTTCGTCCAGCTTGTGAAGTTGTTCGGACGGGCAATACTCATCCGTGAGCATTTTCTTTAGATCCTCCCAAGGGAGTAGATAAGCGGTGTCAATCCCCACGGACTGGGTATAGGAATTCCACCATGAGAGGGCACCATCTTCGAGGGTGCAGGTGGAGAATTTGACCTTGTCGTCTTCCGCACACTTGCTGATGCGGAAAACAGATTCCATCTTTTCGAACCATCTGATAAGTCCGATGGCTCCTTCGGTTCCCTTGAAGCTCAAGGGTTTGCAGTTTTGAAAATCCTTGTATGAACAGGGTTTAGCAGCAGAGGTTTCAGCGGCATCGCTGCTTCTTGTGGAGTTAGGTGGAGTATTCCGAGCCAAGGCTTCAGTAACAGCCTGGGTTATGAGTGACGTGATCTGAGCATCAGTGTAAGGTCTTGACTTTGGCGGCATGATTCTTCAATAAAAGAGATGAAGATACATGAGATTTGGTAAGAGAATTGCATTTATTTCAGATGTACACGTATAAAGTTGGTAATACATAACATCAATATGAAAAAGGATTATGGCAATTAATATGAGTCGAAACAACAAGGAATATTTAATAGATGATACGAGTTCAAAGGTTACATCCTGCGGATGTATTACAAAAGGTGTCGGGAATTGTTACATCCGACTGAAACATAGAGTAGTGCTTAGATAGTTACTAGATTACAGGATAGTTTACAAAACGAAGACTATGCTAGTCTTAACGTAGGTTAATCTGCTCCATCATTTCGATGAGACGATCCACAGTATTTGCAAGTCTGCTGGCTTGTCGAGCATTGTCTTCAGCTAATGCTAGTCGCTGTACCAATCCGCGGTTAGATTCTTCCGTTTCCCGTGAGCGTTGTTCACACTCATCAAGTCTGTGTTTCAAAAGAGCGGTTTCCACGTTTATCTCCACCACTTTGTTGAAAAGAACGTCCACATTATTAACGGTGGTTTCGTGATCCTCAGAGACTTGTTCGATGCGCTCAAGTGATGTAAGTCTCCAGTTTTCGTTGGTTTCTTGCAACACGACGTCCATGGTGCGAAGTCGTTGCTCGTGTTGGTTTACCCTAGCAGCTAAGGCCGGCAAGGTGAAGTGAGTAGAGTACGGGCCAGCTCGAGGCAACCTGTTGTTCCTCCTTGCTACCCTTGGGTTCTGCGACCCGGATTGAGAACGAGATGAATTGGATGGGGTATTTGCCATTTCTGAGACAAAGCGTTAGTAAGATTGAGGCCTATATTCATATAGTTCCTATATAATATAGCCTATTGAGTGTCTAGCATACACATGTTTAAGTCTCGGTTCTCTCGAGATCAGAGTCAACTAATGTATTCCGGCTCAACATAACCATTTCAGACCTTACATCACCTTTCCTTAATTGTACATAGTTGATCAAGCTATGTTAAATTAAAGTCGTATGATGTAATTCCTGAACCAATCATGCCTAGTAAGGAAATACTGCCTAACGGTCATAGTCTAGGCCCACTAAATGCAACCTAGTTCACTATAACCTTAGGCTCTGATACCAATCTGTAACACCCCCAAATTTACCGAGTTGCGGAAGCATACATTGGGTGTTACTAATCAATATACAAAGCACAAGATATATAGCAAACGACCTCTAAATGAGACGTTTGTAAAATAGTTACATTTCATAATTTGAATCGTTTAAAAACCGTAGGTTTTCGTACACAAAAATGTAGTTTCCTAGAGCCCACGCGTATAGCGGGAGATTCTATTACATCACCATAGTTACAAAAGATAATGCCAAAGAATCTCCGTTAAATGCAGTTTGTAAATCATGCGACTCTAGCTAGTAATCCTGGAGTGATCCTACTCCGTAAGTGTACCTGAGATACAAAGCTAAAAAGTGTCAACCAAAAAGGTTGGTGAATCTCACAGGTTTAGTAATAAGTAGGTGTTATGAACCACAAGTATGTACCCGCATTGCTATCAAGCAAAGTAAGTAATCCAGTAAATCAGTACAGTGCCATGAGCTCATAAGTTGAAGCTTAACCGTGTAGTGTGAATATATCACGTACCCCCGTGAGTGCTATCCGCACACTCATATGTAACAAATACTAATATGTCTGTTTCTACGTGTAAATCAGTACGTGGTGGCGCTACCACCCCAGACAGGGATTGTCAGTCCCAAATGGATCCATCTATTAGTAATCGCGCTTAAGTCCATAACTAACAACTTACGATTAGGAGGCTTTCAGTGGATAAAAGTAACTCATGCGTTTGTTTGTAATCAGTAATGTTTTCAGTTCAGTACATTGTGTTCATTCGTAAAACAGTTGCTAAGTATCTCACCCCAAAGTATAAAACAGTAAAAGTGGGGCTGTAAGACTCACCTGAGTCGAGCGGTGGTAAATAGCAAGTAGTAGTAAAGCAAGTAGGTTCTCCGAACCCGTAACCTTCTAGTGCCTAAACACGTAAGGTTAAGTAAGTAGATGTCTCGCAAGACCATCTAGGCTAGTTGTTCATACAACCCGTTGTGTTTAAATATTGGTTTGTTCGCGTTCGTATCAAAGTATACGGCCCGTTGGTGATTTGTTATATTTAAAGTTTATCATTCAATACGCAAATTAGAGTAATTGTAATAGGAAAGTATGTTTTATTATGATTGTTAGGTCGTATCGTATAAGGATTTGAGGTTGTAAAAGTTCGACACTTAGTGAAAATGTGAGTTTTCAAGGTTCTGGTTTGTGCGACGTAGCATGCGACGTTGCAAGCGACGTAAGGTGCGACGTAGGCAGGTACGTCGCATGATGCGACCTTCGCAAATCAATGCGACGTAGGGGGCGACGTCGCTAATGCGACGTTGGTTCGGTTTGCGACGTTAAAGTCTACGTCGCTACGTGCGACGTCCGCAAGTTAATGCGACGTAAAGGGCTGCGTCGCTAGTGCGACGTTGAGGTTTTTGTGCGACGTAGGTCGCGACGTCGCAGAGGCCCCTGGCCAGGTGCGACGTAGCGGTCTGATGGCCGGAATTTTGGTCGAAAACGAGTTTCCGGGTTTTCGTTGGGTCCAAATCTTTTACCCGACCCTTATATGAACATATTAAGCCTATTTAAACCATAATCTAGTAAAAATGATCAAAAACGAGAGATGTCGGGATTTGTCGGAAACTTACAAAGTGTCGGATTGAAAATCCGAAAAGATAGGAATGTAGATCGTGTAGTCGTGGTCACTTTTCTCCAAACGAGTGGTATGTTTCGGCGAGGTTTGATGGTGTTATTTGGTGATTTAAGTGGGTGGTGGTGGATTGTTAGTTGAAAGAAAAAGATGAGAGGAGAGAGAGAGAAAGGATGAAAATGAGAAGAAAATGGAGGTGGGTGGGGTTTTGGTGAAGCTCCCCCACCTTCAGTCTCCGCTCCCCGTTCCGGGCGGTGTTCGTTTTCTCCGTCGTTTTACGTTAAATATGTATTTTACGCGTTTAATTATATTTATGAAATCACAAATCTTGTTAAATAATTTAATTAAATTATTTCTCTAAATCTTTAATAGATTAAATTAAATTTAATTACTTTTGTTTTTAAATCGTGTACGTTTTAATCGAGTAGTATAAGGCAGTTACTAGTTATTATAAAATAGCATTTCAGTCATAATTGCGTTATTTTAGTTTATAAACATTTGTTCACCAACGTCCGTGTTAATCGAATAGAATTTCATTCTATTTTAGTTGCGTACGATTTAAGCCAAATCGCAAAGTTGTATATATTTACCAACATATAATCTGATACATAAATTAGCCTAACACAGAACTAATTACATGTATTAACAAAGAATTAGGCGCTAATACTAGCCCTAATTTGGCGGTTGTTACAAATTTCATATTTATATTTTAGTAAAACTAATTTCAATAATTAAAACATAGTAGTTGATGATGATAATATTAGATTATTGCAATTTATTAGACATCAGTAAGAAAATGAATTAATTTTTTATGTAGGAACAAAATTATTATTTATTAAGTGTAATGTATAAAATTAAAAGCTATTATAATAAAGTATAATAAAATTGAATTGAGACTCTTCACATAATATAAGACATTACTTTTTTAGGAATTTAAAATTTTAAAAAGTTTCAAGATGAGAGTGTTAGGAATTATGAAAAATTTTAAGGAAAAACTAATTTGATGATGTGGCATAATTAGGAGGTTTTTTGTTGAGCCCTTGCGTTACATGGTAATTAAAATGCATAGTAATTAAAATGCATGGTAATTAAAATAATAAAATTAATCATATGTTATATTTAAGTTTTCATTGTATTACTATTGTTAAAGGTTGAAAATTTATTATTGAAACTCAATAGTAACATATACCAAAATGCACAGAAAATAATCAATTTCATATATATATTTTTAAAACTAATTTAACTAAAACATGATTGTTTATAATCATAATATTAGTACGAAAATGAATTAACTTTTTGTGTAGGAAAAAAATTATTACCTATCAGGTGTAATATATTAATTCTAAAAAGCTATCTCTTTAATATATTATAATAGAGTGTTAATTAGGTAGTCCAAACTAATCTCACCCCTTAAATTAGTTATCTAAATAAATATAAACCATTGATTTAGGCTTAAAATACATGACTACCTAAATAGTGGGAGGAGATAACAAAAAGACTAAAATGACCATGTTTTGACTTTTTAAGAAATTAATTTGGTAACTATTTATTGATTAGTGATTTATTAAAGGAAATATTTAACATTGAAGTCTTTTTTCTGTAAACTAATTATCTCACAAACGGCAAGTCGAAAAATTATAAAAATTGCACCATAAAATTCAGTGTTCTTTCCTCTTCGTTTTAAGATCTCTCAAGGTATACTTTCGAAAATGTTTTTTTTTTTTTCACTTTTTGGTGGGTTACAAATTATCAACACATGTGTTATCGTTCATTCTATATTTGATTTAGGGTTACAGTTAGGGTTTATGATTTAATGTTTAGTAGGGTTTAATGTCAGAGGGTTTAGGGTTTAATAAAGCGTTTAGGGTTTACATTTGATAGTAATTCGTAAAGATTTATTAAAGGAAATATTTAACATTGAAATCTTTTTTTTGTAAATTAATTATATCACAAACGGCAAGGCGAAAAATTATAAAAATTGCACCATAAAATTCAGTGTTCTTTCCTCTTCGTTTTAAGATCTCTCAAGGTATACTTTCGAAAATGTTTTTTTTTATCACTTTTTGGTGGGTTACAAATTATCAACACATGTGTTATCGTTCATTCTATATTTGATTTAGGGTTATAGTTAGGGTTTATGATTTAATGTTTAGTAGGGTGGGTTACAAATTATCAACACATGTGTTATCGTTCATTCTATATTTGATTTAGGGTTACAGTTAGGGTTTATGATTTAATGTTTAGTAGGGTTTAATGTCAGAGGGTTTAGGGTTTAATAAAGCGTTTAGGGTTTACATTTGATAGTAATTCGTAAAGATTTATTAAAGGAAATATTTAGAATTGAAATCTTTTTTTTGTAAATTAATTATCTCACAAACGGCAAGTCGAAAAATTATAAAAATTGCACCATAAAATTCAGTGTCTTTCCTCTTCGTTTTAAGATCTCTCAAGGTATACTTTCGAAAATGTTTTTTTTATCACTTTTTGGTGGGTTACAAATTATCAATACATGTGTTATCGTTCATTCTATATTTGATTTAGGGTTATAGTTAGGGTTTATGATTTAATGTTTAGTAGGGTGGGTTACAAATTATCAACACATGTGTTATCGTTTATTCTATATTTGATTTAGGGTTACAGTTAGGGTTTATGATTTAATGTTTAGTAGGGTTTAATGTCAGAGGGTTTAGGGTTTAATAAAGCGTTTAGGGTTTACATTTGATAGTAATTCGTAAAGATTTTTAAAGGAAATATTTAACATTGAAATCTTTTTTTTGTAAATTAATTATCTCACAAACGGCAAGTCGAAAAATTATAAAAATTGCACCATAAAATTCAGTGTTCTTTCCTCTTCGATTTAAGATCTCTCAAGGTATACTTTCGAAAATGTTTTTTTATCACTTTTTGGTGGGTTACAAATTATCAACACATGTGTTATCGTTCATTTTATATTTGATTTAGGGTTATAGTTAGAGATTATGATTTAATGTTTAGTAGGGTTTAATGTCGGAGGGTTTAGGTGATAATAAAGCGTTTAGGGTTTTACATGTGATAGTAATTCGTAAAACCCACCAAAAAATTTAATCTACATTTATGTGCATAATTCTACACATAATTTAGCAAAACAAAAATAAAATTCTACATAATTATAAAATAAATGATTAGGATGTTGTTGTCTATTAAAGAATTTGGCGACGCAACGCCTTTTCAGCTGAATTTTAAATTTGTATAAATATAATCCAATTTAATTAGTTCGTAATTAAATGGGTTGAAAGTTTCATCTCAATCTATTGTTTGTTTTTCATTTTCAACGGTATTGTGTACACTTGAACTATATATGGGTTATTTGGTCTTCCACAAATCAAAATTCTTTATAATTCGCATCGGCTTAAAGGAAATATTTAACATTGAAGTCATTTTTTTGTAAACTAATTATCTCACAAACGGCAAGTCGAAAAATTATAAAAATTGCACCATAAAATTCAGTGTTCTTTCCTCTTCGTTTTAAGATCTCTCAAGGTATACTTTCAAAAATGTTTTTTTTTTCACTTTTTGGTGAGTTACAAATTATCAACACATGTGTTATCGTTCATTCTATATTTGATTTAGGGTTACAGTTAGGGTTTATGATTTAATGTTTAGTAGGGTTTAATGTCAGAGGGTTTAGGGTTTAATAAAGCGTTTAGGGTTTACATTTGATAGTAATTCGTAAAGATTTATTAAAGGAAATATTTAACATTGAAGTCTTTTTTTTTGTAAATTAATTATTTCACAAACGGCAAGTCGAAAAATTATAAAAATTGCACCATAAAATTCAGTTTTCTTTCTTATTCGTTTTAAGATTTCTCAAGGTATACATTCGAAAATGTTTTTTTTATCACTTTTTGGTGGGTTGCAAATTATCAACACATGTGTTATCGTTCATTCTATATTTGATTTAGGGTTATAGTTAGGGTTTATGATTTAATGTTTAGGAGGGTTTAATGTCGGAGGGTTTAGGTGATAATAAAGCGTTTAGGGTTTTACATGTGATAGTAATTCGTAAAACCCACCAAAAAATTTAATTTACATTTATGTTCATAATTTTACACATAATTTAGAAAAACAATAATAAAATTCTACATAATTATAAAATAAATGATTTAGGATGTTGTGGTCTATTAAAGAATTTGGCGACGCAACGCCTTTTCAGCTAAATTTTAAATTTGTATAAAGATAATCCAATTTAATTAGTTCGTAATTAAATGGGTTGAAAGTGTCATCTCAATCTATTGTTTGTTTTCATTTTCAACGGTATTGTGCACATTTGAACTATATATTGGTTATTTGGTCTTCAACAAATCAAAATTCTTTATAATTCGCATCGGCTTTTTAGTTGAAGTTTTCTAATCCGTATAAATATAATCCAACTTGATTAGTTCGTAATTAAATGGATTGAAAGTGTCATGTTAAGCTCTTGTATGTTTTTCATTTTCAACGGTATACATACGGGAAATGATTTGGGAGGTTGTGGCCTTTTAGATAATTTGGGGACGCATCGCCTTTCAGCTGATTTTTTTAAATTTGTATATATATAACCCAAGCTGATTAGTTCGTAATTAATGGGTTGAAAGTGTCAACTTAAGTTTCTATATGTATTCATTTTCAACGGTATTGTATACACTTGAACTACAAACAGATTATTTCGTCTTCGACAAATCAAAATTTTATATATATCAAAAAAATGATTTGGGATGTTGTGTGCTTTTAAATAATTTGGGGACGCATCACCTTTTCAGTCGAATTTTTTAGATTCGTATAAATATAATCAACTTGATTAATTCGTAATTAAACTGGTTGAAAATGTCATCTCAAACTCTTGTATGTTTTCATTTTCATTGGTATTATGCACATTTGAACCACAGACGAGTTAGTTGGTCTTCGAATAATCAAAAGTCTATATAATTCCAAAAAACAATTTGGGATGTTGTTGGCTTTTAAATAATATGGGGATGCATCGTTTTCTCTGCTGAATTCTTAAATTCGTATGAATATAATCCAAATTAATTAGTTGGTAATTAAATGGGTTGGAAGTGTCATCTCAAGTCCTTGTATATTTTCATTTGCAACGGTATTGTGCATTCTTCAACCACTAACACGTTATTTGGTCTTTGAAAAATCAAAATTTTATATAATCTAAAAAACGATTTGAGATGTTGCGGTGCTCTTATAGAATTTAGGGATGCATTTGCTTTTTAGCTGAATTTTTTTTAATTCTTACAAAATACAATTCAACTTGATTAGATAGTAATTAAATTAGTTGAAAGTTTAGTTGAAAGTGTAACAACCCCGAAATTATGACCAATTTAAAATTTTCCTAATTACGTGATTATTACTTGTATATAATATGAAATAGGATTATATACATTATTTACTTACTATATATATATATATATGGATGGAATATATGTATATATACGCGTATACGATTCGATAAAATCGTATAAAACTACAACTGTACAAACTTGCGTACACTGATAAAACAATTATTAAATAATGTGAAATTATTTAATTACTTTAATTATTACTTTATATTATGTTAATAATATAACGGAAAATGTACGATTTAACCAAAACGTCACTGAACTCTCTGAAAACTCGACCAACCGACTAAACAAACAAATGTTACATTTTATAACTTGAAAACAAAGTATTTTATTAAAATACTTCAACTTAATTGTCGAATATTATTTCGTGTTTTTAAACATATATTAAATCGCGTATAAAATTATTTTTACGTTTAAACGACCGGGGAAACGAACACCGCACGGAGCGCAAACACGGGGAACAAGTTTGGGGCAACCCACACTTCGGTGGGCCACCCCACCAACCGGCCAAAGTAAGGGGACACCACCCCCCTCACTTTCTTTCTCTACACACAAACACCCACACCCTTTCACTCAATTATTTTCTCTTAAACCCTCTCATTCTCTCTCTCTAAACTCGGCACTCTCTCTCTCTAGAAAACACACCCGAAACAAGTTTAAATCACAAAACGCAAAGGAACAACGAAGATCACCACAACGAGGGCTACAATCCTATCTTTTCGGTTTCTCGATTCGACTATTTTGTAAGTTTTCCGGCGACCCGAAACTTTTCCGATTACGTTTATTTTGCTAGATTAATGTTTCCCTAGCTTAGTAATGTCCAAATATGTAATTAAAACTCGTTTTTGAACTCGTTAACGAAAATGTCGGTTTTGGTCATTTTAAAGAAAACGACACCACAAACCTTAAAAACGACTACCAATAATTATTATGGACTTATTATAACATATTAAAACTAGTATAAAAGTTCTAGATCCAACGGAAACCGGAAAATACGTTTTCGGAAACTAAAATTCCGAACAGACCTCTTGTGTCGCATCGGACCAAAATTTCATGCGACACAACACTATGTCGCATGCTATGTCGCATGTTATGTCGCACGTTATGTCGCAATGTATGCGACACAACGCTTATGTCGCACCATATGTCGTATCATCTACGACACAAAGTTCACCTATCGCTTGATTGCGACACAACGACTATGTCGTACCATTGTGTCGTACCCTTGTCTGCGACACAACCATTGTGTCGCATAAACACTAAATCAGAAACCAAACCATACGACACAGACCTTATGTCGCATATGGTCTGCGACACAAGCCTTGTGTTGCAGATAGCCCAGAACAGAAAACTAAATATTTTTCTAAGTGTTGAAACCACTTTTCAATTACTAAAACGAATACGATACGACTTATACATGAAAACAATATACTTTTGAAAGTATACAACGATACCCGAATACGTACAAGTTTATACTAAACTGAACGTGAGATTTCACTCACACCCGCACACGAGTTTACACTCGAAATACTTAGGAGATTACACTCCAACGAACTTACTCTTGTACACTACACGGATTACAACCGATACAAACTTACAAGTTCACCCACTAGTTACGTGCTGGATTACACGTTAACTGATACGAACTTACATACGAATACTTACGAGATTTCACTCGTACCCTTTGGGGACTAAGCCCATTGGAACTTACGCAAACAATATACAATGTGATACGAAACAAACAGTTATACACGTACGCTTTACAAAAGTATAACTACTACGAATACATAATAATAATGGATGGAATTATTATTATACACCGATAACAAACGATTTACAAACGTACAAACAAACTAATGGACATTAACTAGTTTGGGAACAACTAGCATGGATACTTTACAAGTATTCCATTTACTTACCAAACCTTATGCGTATTAGGACGCTAAGGGTTGCTAGTTCGGGATTACTACTTGCTTACTTACTGCATTGTCTGCCAGACTCAGGTGAGTCTTACAGCCCCTACTTTACTGTTTTATACTCAGGGGTGAGATGCATTACTGTTTTACATGAACACACAAAACTTACTTGCTGCCATGAGTTACTTACTGTACGAGATTAACGATACGCCAATTGCATGAGTTTACGACTAATCCAATGAAATCCTCCTGAACCATAGTTGTTAGTTATGTGATAAGCGCGAGTTTTAGTATATGGATCCATATGGGACTGACAATCCCCGCCCGGGGTAGCAAGCACTACCACGAACCGTTCCTGTAGAAACGGGCGTTTCTTACTCGTTCCGTATGAATGTTTTGGATTACATTCATGAGGGGGTACCGATATTTACTGTACGTTAAGCATCAACTATGGGGGCTCATGGCGATTGTATCAAACGGTTGTATATCCTACAACCACCCACTTATTAAAACTTAAGTAATTGATGAGCATAACCTGTGATCATTACTTGCTGGCTAGCTATGATTTACAAATACTACATGTGTGTTCAAACTGTTTACTTACTTACAAACCTGTGAGATTCACCAACCTTTTTGGTTGACCGTTTTAGTAATGCTTCTCAGGTACACAGCATCAGTAGGGATGCCCAGCAGGATAAGCTTACTTAGCTCGAGTCGCATGCATTACAAGCTTGGAGATTTTACTGCATTACTTTTGTACTTACTGTTATGTACTAGAATCTCTAGGAATTTACTTAAACTCGAGCTTGTATTTTGAAACTACTTATGTATTAATGTAATAACTTTTCGAACGTCTCATTTAGAGTCGTTCACTGTATCCTTTGTGCTTGTGATTATTGATTAGTAACACCCAAAACATCGCTTCCGAAAACTGTTAAATTTGGGGGTGTTACAGATTGGTATCAGAGCCTAAGGTTATAGTGAACTAGGTTGCATTTAGTGGGCCTAGACTATGACCGTTAGGCAGTATTCCTCATTAGGTATAACTGGTTCAGGAATTACAGCATACGAGTTTAATTTAACATAGCCTGATCAACTATGTACAATTAAATGAAGATGATGTAAGTTCTGAAAGGGGTTATGTTGAACAGGAATGCAATAGCTGACTCTGACCTCGAGAGAACCGGGACTTCTACTTGACTGTGCTAGACACGAACTAGGCGGTTATGTGTTATATATATATATATATACATAGGCCTTTTTCCCGACACGATGCTCTCTCTCAACTGCTGCGAAATTTATTCTCAACTTACATTAACCAAACGACATCTCGATTCTCGTCATTCTATTTTTATTCAACTTTTACGAATTCATACGTCTGACGACTTCTACACCGTTATAACTGACAACCATAGCTAATCGAATATCCTTTGATATGAAGATCGGGATTCTGTTTTATTCACTAACTCTACCCAATTCAACGTTTATAACGTTTTACGACGTACCCACCGTACTGTTAGATGTATCCTAATAAAATCATTTTCAACTCAAGTCTCCTTCAGACTTCAAAACTGTTCAACCAATTTTTACTATCAAAATTATTACTCAATTTCTTACAAAATGTTTTATAAAATTCTCAAAATTTCAAAACTGTATAAACTTAATTATAATTCACAATTTTGAACAAATTTCAACCTTTGATGAAATTCCTTTGTACTTACTAAATCATCACAACCATAATTCTTGTTCAAACCTTCACATGTTCTTTATTTATTGTTTCAAGGAACATGCCTCCACGACGACAAATCATGCTTACTGAAGCCGAAGTCGCGGGCCTAATTGCCCGTAGTGTGGCCCAAGCCCTAGCTACCCGAACATCAAACCCTGGTAGCGAAGATACAGCTACTAACGGACCGCAACCCAAAACCTGCACCTACAAAGACTTCCATAACTGCAAACCCTTGACTTTTCAAGGAACCGAAGGAGCGATTGGTCTGATTCGTTGGACCGAGAAAATCGAATCAGTGTTCCTCATCTGCAACTGCAAGGAAGAGGATAAAGTCAAATTCGCCGCCAGCACCTTTTCTGAAACCGCCCTAACCTGGTGGAACACTTATGCGCAAACGGTGAGTATTGCCGATGCTTACAAATTACCGTGGGATGAACTAAAGAATATGCTGAGAGGCGAGTACTGCCCAAGAGACGAGCTGAAACAGTTGGAATTAGAATTCTGGAATCACAAGATGCAAGGCGACGATATCACCGGTTACACCAACCGTTTTCACCAGCTGGCACTTCTGTGCCCATCCATGGTTGATCCTGAATACAAAAGGATCGAAAAATACGTTGATGGACTGCCCGAGCGACTTCAAGACTTAGTTACTTCGTCTAAACCGGGAACCATTCAGAGCGCCATTCGTATGGCTCATGAGTTAACGGCTAATTCTGTTCGCCGTGGCTCGACTTCGACCCCACCTGCGAATAACAAACGTAAATGGGAAGTGATTCCCCACTCATCCAACTCTACCTCTGACAAAAAGCCTGCAACTGTCAATGCCAATGACTCAAGGGCTTACAAGGGGAGCAAGCCTTACTGCTCCAAATGTAGTCGTCATCATAACGGCTCCTGTCCCTGTTCCAAATGCAAGAAATTCGGGCACTTGGCCCAAGACTGTCAAACCAACCCCACTGGTACTGATACTCCTGCACCCAAGACCTGCTATGAGTGCAATGGTACCGGGCACTTTAGGAAAGATTGCCCAAAGCTGAAACTCCGAACCAACAATACAAGGAGTAGAGCGTATGTAATCAATGCTAGGGAGGATGACCCAAATCCGAGACTCTGTGATTTACTCAACCCGGGTACGCTCATTCTTTGACTACCCAAATCTATTTTTCTCATAAATCTCTCGCTTAAACTATTTATGTACAACTGTGTTTTATTCTGTGTGTTTTCTTTGATCCTAAGTACACAATAGGATTAGGAAACGACCGACTACTTAGATGCCGACAACACGATTTACCTTACACTTTAGATACAATAACAAAACTCTCTTCCCAGTTATCTCACACTGGTTGAGACCGGGAACTCACCTGCTATTCGTTACTTTAAACAGATAATTTAATATAACTTTACTTACTTGAGGCAAATTCTTAAATAGAACACTTATTTCGTAGGAAAATGACAACTCACTCCGTCAACAACCCTGCACTGCAAAATGAACTGCTCAGTGAGGAACCGAAGATGTTTCCTTACCTCCTCGAACTCGAGTGTGATACAGAACACTCCGCTGAATCAGAAATGACACCTGTTGTTCCTGCTGCTCCAACTGCTACAAAAGCACCAGTTGATGTAACCTTGACTGCTGAATCAGTCAGCCACCTCAACCAAACTATCGATTCGCTGCGAAAACAACTGACTGAAGCACGGGAAGACATTGATGACCTGCGACGAATTGCCTTCCAAAATGACCTGAGTATGCGTGAGTACGAGCTACGTCTAACAGCTTTAGAAAACCCTACTTCACCATCAACTTCACAAACTACTCCTACTGAAGAGGATACCGACACTGACTGTACCCCGCCTCCAGCAAAAAGGGCGAAAATCACTTCGACCAACTCTTCAGGAAATTACTTGGGAAAGAAACCTTTCTGTACCCGATGCACTCGGCATCATGAAGGACCGTGTACCATACCCACTGGTCGATGCAAATCCTACTCAAAAAGTACGAACCCTCCTAAGGTGAAACTCTGCTTCAACTGTGGGAGTGCTGGCCATCTCAAGGCCAAATGCCCACTACCTTCAGGCAACAAAAATTAGGGTACGTTACCAACTGGCAACTGCTTGATTTCGAACACTGTAGGACCTACCCTACTACCCACTACTACTTCGAACAAATTTCGGGACGAAATTTTATTAACAAGGGGAGAATGTAACAACCCCGAAATTATGACCAATTTAAAATTTTCCTAATTACGTGATTATTACTTGTATATAATATGAAATAGGATTATATACATTATTTACTTACTATATATATATATATATGGATGGAATATATGTATATATACGCGTATACGATTCGATAAAATCGTATAAAACTACAACTGTACAAACTTGCGTACACTGATAAAACAATTATTAAATAATGTGAAATTATTTAATTACTTTAATTATTACTTTATATTATGTTAATAATATAACGGAAAATGTACGATTTAACCAAAACGTCACTGAACTCTCTGAAAACTCGACCAACCGACTAAACAAACAAATGTTACATTTTATAACTTGAAAACAAAGTATTTTATTAAAATACTTCAACTTAATTGTCGAATATTATTTCGTGTTTTTAAACATATATTAAATCGCGTATAAAATTATTTTTACGTTTAAACGACCGGGGAAACGAACACCGCACGGAGCGCAAACACGGGGAACAAGTTTGGGGCAACCCACACTTCGGTGGGCCACCCCACCAACCGGCCAAAGTAAGGGGACACCACCCCCCCTCACTTTCTTTCTCTACACACAAACACCCACACCCTTTCACTCAATTATTTTCTCTTAAACCCTCTCATTCTCTCTCTCTAAACTCGGCACTCTCTCTCTCTAGAAAACACACCCGAAACAAGTTTAAATCACAAAACGCAAAGGAACAACGAAGATCACCACAACGAGGGCTACAATCCTATCTTTTCGGTTTCTCGATTCGACTATTTTGTAAGTTTTCCGGCGACCCGAAACTTTTCCGATTACGTTTATTTTGCTAGATTAATGTTTCCCTAGCTTAGTAATGTCCAAATATGTAATTAAAACTCGTTTTTGAACTCGTTAACGAAAATGTCGGTTTTGGTCATTTTAAAGAAAACGACACCACAAACCTTAAAAACGACTACCAATAATTATTATGGACTTATTATAACATATTAAAACTAGTATAAAAGTTCTAGATCCAACGGAAACCGGAAAATACGTTTTCGGAAACTAAAATTCCGAACAGACCTCTTGTGTCGCATCGGACCAAAATTTCATGCGACACAACACTATGTCGCATGCTATGTCGCATGTTATGTCGCACGTTATGTCGCAATGTATGCGACACAACGCTTATGTCGCACCATATGTCGTATCATCTACGACACAAAGTTCACCTATCGCTTGATTGCGACACAACGACTATGTCGTACCATTGTGTCGTACCCTTGTCTGCGACACAACCATTGTGTCGCATAAACACTAAATCAGAAACCAAACCATACGACACAGACCTTATGTCGCATATGGTCTGCGACACAAGCCTTGTGTTGCAGATAGCCCAGAACAGAAAACTAAATATTTTTCTAAGTGTTGAAACCACTTTTCAATTACTAAAACGAATACGATACGACTTATACATGAAAACAATATACTTTTGAAAGTATACAACGATACCCGAATACGTACAAGTTTATACTAAACTGAACGTGAGATTTCACTCACACCCGCACACGAGTTTACACTCGAAATACTTAGGAGATTACACTCCAACGAACTTACTCTTGTACACTACACGGATTACAACCGATACAAACTTACAAGTTCACCCACTAGTTACGTGCTGGATTACACGTTAACTGATACGAACTTACATACGAATACTTACGAGATTTCACTCGTACCCTTTGGGGACTAAGCCCATTGGAACTTACGCAAACAATATACAATGTGATACGAAACAAACAGTTATACACGTACGCTTTACAAAAGTATAACTACTACGAATACATAATAATAATGGATGGAATTATTATTATACACCGATAACAAACGATTTACAAACGTACAAACAAACTAATGGACATTAACTAGTTTGGGAACAACTAGCATGGATACTTTACAAGTATTCCATTTACTTACCAAACCTTATGCGTATTAGGACGCTAAGGGTTGCTAGTTCGGGATTACTACTTGCTTACTTACTGCATTGTCTGCCAGACTCAGGTGAGTCTTACAGCCCCTACTTTACTGTTTTATACTCAGGGGTGAGATGCATTACTGTTTTACATGAACACACAAAACTTACTTGCTGCCATGAGTTACTTACTGTACGAGATTAACGATACGCCAATTGCATGAGTTTACGACTAATCCAATGAAATCCTCCTGAACCATAGTTGTTAGTTATGTGATAAGCGCGAGTTTTAGTATATGGATCCATATGGGACTGACAATCCCCGCCCGGGGTAGCAAGCACTACCACGAACCGTTCCTGTAGAAACGGGCGTTTCTTACTCGTTCCGTATGAATGTTTTGGATTACATTCATGAGGGGGTACCGATATTTACTGTACGTTAAGCATCAACTATGGGGGCTCATGGCGATTGTATCAAACGGTTGTATATCCTACAACCACCCACTTATTAAAACTTAAGTAATTGATGAGCATAACCTGTGATCATTACTTGCTGGCTAGCTATGATTTACAAATACTACATGTGTGTTCAAACTGTTTACTTACTTACAAACCTGTGAGATTCACCAACCTTTTTGGTTGACCGTTTTAGTAATGCTTCTCAGGTACACAGCATCAGTAGGGATGCCCAGCAGGATAAGCTTACTTAGCTCGAGTCGCATGCATTACAAGCTTGGAGATTTTACTGCATTACTTTTGTACTTACTGTTATGTACTAGAATCTCTAGGAATTTACTTAAACTCGAGCTTGTATTTTGAAACTACTTATGTATTAATGTAATAACTTTTCGAACGTCTCATTTAGAGTCGTTCACTGTATCCTTTGTGCTTGTGATTATTGATTAGTAACACCCAAAACATCGCTTCCGAAAACTGTTAAATTTGGGGGTGTTACAGAAAGTGTCAGCTTAAGGTCTTGTATTTTTCATTTACAATGACATTATACACATTTGAACTTCAAACGAGTTATTTGGTCTTTGACAAATCAATTTGATACTCTACTTTGATCCTACTAATAATATTGGTGAAAATGTATAAGAACAGTTTATAGTGATTATTACAACTATAAACAAATTATTTTTTTGTTTACTTCTATTTGTGAGGTGTATATATATATATATATATATATATATATATATATATATATAAACTATTCGCAGGATGTACTTGTAAATGATTGTGATAGCTGCCAATCATAAGTAGGGGAACTGTTAATATATATCACTAAAATGGCATGATATATGCATTACAATATCTACAACATTTTATGCATTATGGTATTGAAGGAAAAGAGTTGTTTATGATCATTCACATAGTTATTATGTAAGATGGACAATCATTAACTAATAACATTCTTAAGAGGGAACTTGGTTCCATCTAATATGATGATCAATGTATGTTTTCACTATTATGGTTGGACTGAAAGAATACCAAATGTGTTTGAGTACTTTGATGGCACCAAATTCCTTGATCTTTATATAATTTTCGGTCAATTATTGTCATATCATATATACGTGTAATTGTACGCATTGGTTTTGTACGATAGTTAAATAGTATGACAGTCAATATGAATCACTTATTATTATTGAAGATGACGATGACTTGCAAACTTTATGGTTTATATTTTTTGATTGTTTAACCGTTACACATAAAGTTGATCATGTTAAACATTTATCTTTATGTGTTGCCTCTTTGTTGTTAAGTTTTTTATTTTATTATTTAATGTTATTAATCATTTTTAATAATGGAGATATCCAAAGCTATTGTATTGAACTGTTAATATATATCACTAAAATGGCATGATATATGCATTACAATATCTACAACGCTTTATGCATTATGGTATTGAAGGAAAATAGTTGTTGATAATCATTCACATAATTATTATGTAAGATAGACAATCATTAATTAATAACATTTTAACAGGGAATTTGGTTCCATCTAATATGATGATCAATGTATTTTCCAGTATTATGGTCGGACTGAAAGAATAACAAATGTGTTTGAGTACTTTGATAGCACGAAATTCCTTGATCGTTATATAATTTCTGGTCAATTATTGTCATATCATATATACGTGTAATTGTGCGCATTGGTTTTGTATGATAGTTAGATGGTATGACGGTCAATATGAATCACTTATTATTATTGAAGATGACGATGACTTGCAAACTTTATGGTTTCTATTTTGTTGATTGTTTGACCGTTACACATTAAGTTGATCATGTTAACATTTATCTTTATGTGTTGCCTCTTTGTTGTTTAGTTTTCTATTTTATTATTTAATGTAATTAATTGTTTATTAATAATGGAGATATCCAAAGCTATTGTCAATAGATAAACATATATATTTTAATTTCAAGATATGTTTATAGTGTCATCACTAAAAAAATGTCAATTTAGACATTATACACTAAAATACATTATAATATAAACATTTATATCAAAATTATGAAATAGCCCGCAAAATTTGCGGGTTATAATCTAGTTATAATAAGTATAATAAAATTGAATTAGGACTCTTAGACATTATTTTGTTAGGGCTAAAACTCTTAGGATGAGAGTGTTAGGATTATAAAAAGTTTTAAGAAAAATTATAAAAATTTTAAAGATAAAATTAATTTGATGATGTGGTATAATTAGGAGGTGTCTAATAAAAGGAAAAATATGATGTGACATAGCAAAAAAAGTTTAGAAAAAAATTAATTTAATGATGTGGCATAATTAGGAGGTGTCTAGTAAAAGGAAAGAAGATTATGTGGCATAGCTAAAAAGCAAGGAAAAGACCTTGTTTTATAAGTATAGATAGATAGATAGTTAATTTAGATATGATTATTGCGTAACGATATTATTGATACAATTGCTATATTTCGGTAATTTTAGCATCATATTAAAATTTTCGGTTACTCACTAACTTTTATATTATAATTTTTACTATTTTAATTATTGTAATGAGACAACTTTAGTATGATTTAATCTTTACAAATCATATATTTACGGAGTATATTACGTTAATTAATATATGTTTGACATCTTTTTATTCGGCCCGACTGTCGTAAGCTTTATAAATGGATTATCCGCAACTCGAACCGTGGGTAACACACGTAAAAGAATGAGGTTAGTTTTGTAATTTATTTATTTAGAAGTAAATATTTAATGGTCGACAAGTTGGACAACGTATGAATTTGACTAGATGATCACGTGGAGTCAACGTGAACTAGGAAACCAGATGATAAATCATAAAAGGTAACAAGTCATCGTGAACTAACTTATAAAACTAGTAACCAGTTAAGCTTAAGCTAGCATTTGCGTGTAGTTAACTAAGTTGTGTCGAAAAAGAATGAAAAATAATTCAAATCGAACATTTTTACACAGTTTAGTGACATACATATCTTAGAGCATCTCTAATGTACTCGCTATTTGTACGTTTTTGCACTATAATAGTGCAAAAGTACAAAAAATGCACTTCAATGTATGCACTAAACCTTACACTATTATAGTGCAATCAAAAGTCAATGCAAATTTACACTATATTTGGTGTAACACTAAACTTAACACTAAAACACTATTCACATTAAATAATAATATATATAATAACTAAATGTATTGTTATCATGCCTTAATTATAAATTTATGATTGCTTTATTTAAAATTACCAATTACAATGTTTACTATCATATTCATCAAAGAAATTCCAAAATTATCGTAAAATTTTCATTTATAAAATTGAAATTTTTGAATATAACGATTGTTATTATATTTCGTATGATAATGTAATAGTTATATACAAGTTTTAGTATTATATTGTTGAATTATATGTTTTAAATTAATTTAAAAAGATTTAGTGCAACACATTGAAACAATTTATTTTTAGTGCAAGCATATTCCCAAAAGTTTATATTTTTACACTAAAATGGTGCAATTTAATGCACTATAATAGTGCATACATTAGAGATGCTCTAATACTCCTTGCCACTTTAGTTACTTGACTTTGAAAACATGTTTACAACTTATTGTTAATATGACGTGTCATTTTTATAGGTCACTAGCTCCAACACCACTTATTGTTAATATGACGTGTCATTTTTATACGTACGATTACTAGTTAAATTTACTTAGGCGGGTCACAACGGTTTCTTCGGTTTCAAATTCTTCCTTTCTTCTTTAAAGACATTGATGGCATGCTTTCATCCTTTGCTTTCGTCACTTGAGTTCTTCGGCTAACCGAATAAGGGAAACGGGTCAGATTGTGGGCCAGCTTAATTTTTTATGTATTGTTAATTATTGTTTAGTGTATGTAAATGTAGGTATATTGGTAAATGTGTGGCTCAAAAATTAAAGGAAGAAATGATTGTTGGTAGTGTTTTGTCAATTTTGGATGTATTGACGTAACGCTGAGCTGGCACAAGGGAAGAAGGAAGTGACGAACAAATGTTGAGAGTGGTCTTATACAACTTATTCTCTATAATATATTCATTTTTAATCTTCTCCTGTACATCAATCAAAACCTTCTAATCCAACCAAACATATTACAAGACATATATATATACTACTTTTAAATTTTAAATTTAGCTAGTACGGAGTACATGACTAAATGTTACTGGTACTTATTGTATTTAAGGTAATGTATTTATCACATTCAATATTTAGCGTAGTACAAGGTTCATAAATACCAATTTACCAAAAAAAAAAAAAAAACGTAACATAATTTAACTTTTAAACTTCAATAATCAAAATTCAAATTCACCCGCCTGCACACAAATAGCACCCCAAAACCAATTTCCACTATCTTACTCCATCCCTCACCCGCCAACTCATCATTTCAATCCCACTTTTAAAACCCTAAAAACCAAAAGGGCAAAAAATTACTGCAGTATAAACATACCCAAAATCTTAAAAGGAAAATTATTAAAAATGGCGCATGAAGCAAGTGGTCGAAAAAGGATCAATGCATTGCGTCGCGCACCCGATGGCAGTGCCTTTCAGAATTGGTATTTATCATTTGATTAGATTAGATTATTCATCCCCTTTTATTTCTATTCTTTTATTCTTTTATATATATAGAAAATTAATATTATTTGGGTATTATAATGGTGTTGCAGTGAAAAATGTGGGGTGTCAGTAGCGGTTGCATTGATGGATATGCATGAATGTGATTCTAAAAAGATCAAGAAATTGAAATGGGAAACAGTGGAACAGAGGTTTCGTGATCAACCCAGATCAGAATTTCGATTCTTCATGTAATTCTTCTTTTATCCATTACAAATAAAATATATGCTGCTTTTTTTTGTGTGTGTGTTAATTGTAGCATTTAATTTAAAGAAATTTTGAAATATGCCATTTGAGAGTTTGTTCATGTAAGTGGACTACATTTTGGGAAAATCGGATGATTTTCGACAAAATGCGTGTGTGACTGTGTGTGAATTTTATTGTTCTAAGGATATATGCTTAAAGTACTGATTTTTGTAAACCATAATGTTTTTTTTTTTTTTTTCAAAAGAAATTATTACTCTGTGATGAAAAGTTAAAGTGTTTCGGATAGCTTAAATAAAATTGTTTTGAGTTTTGATATGATAGATGATCAGTATAGCGTGTTTGGATGAAGGCAAACTGATAATGAATTTTTTATGGTGAAATATCGTTTTACCTTTGAAGTCATCAAAATAACAGAATTGCCAAACACTCACCACATGGTTAATGGGGTGCTAGCCTTTGTTCACACTTGTTTGATTGTAGGGCTGTAAAGCCGAACAGATGCATATGTTGGTGTTCGGTTATAGTAAATCATCACATTCGTTCACGAGAAAATGCTTGCAACACTTGAGTAGTGGCATCTGTTCAATGATCGGTTATTCATAGGTTGATTAAACCATCATGTCTGATTATAAAGGTCACACCCTTTCGTTTTTTTACAGCAGAAATGAACAGCCATGCATATTCAATTCTGACAGAAGTGTGAACAGTCACACCTGTTTGCTTGTGGCAGAATTATCGGCTGCCAGTAGCAAGTGTCCTGCATATTTGGCACGGCGAAACCGTCATTTCATACCCCCATATTCTGCTCTCCTTTTTAACCAGAATGCTTCCAAATATGTTGGTATAAAGATACGATTGTCGAAGCAACAAGTTTTGATTGTTGGTTTCGTATACATAAGCCATTATTCTTAAACCCCGAAACCATGTGTTGTTTTCGTTTACATTATTCTTAAACCCTGACACATAGATGCATTATTTGATTAGTTCAAAAAACATAAGCAGTTTATATCAGCAATTCCAAATACCCCCTAATAGTTCATCTCTCGGTAATTCCACAAGTTAGTTCCATAGGACTTGCAATGAACATCTGAAACTTTATGTATTAGTAGTAGTACAAAAAGGATGTTTATTGAAACTAAGTTTCTTACTATTTTGAGTTCTTGAAGTTTCACACTTGAAAATATTAAAACAGCATTGCTTAAATGTAGATGTTGTAGAGGTAAATTATAACGTAGCCTGTATCGTTGGTTGTAGGGAATCTTTTGCGAAGAAATGTGACACCGAAGATTTACTTGAAATTGACCGAAAAGGGTTTGAAACATGGAAAAACATGTCTTCCAAGGTACTATTTCTCTATTTATATTTACCTTTTTTTTATGAGTTTTGAGTATTTTGTTATTGGTTTGCTTGTGATCTTTGATTTGATTCTGTTTTTAACCCATTTCCTTACTGTTTATAGGAAAGACTAAAATACAAATTTCTAGCTAGGAAGGTGAATGATGCTTATTATCAACGACTAATTGAAGAAGAGGATCAAATGGTTTGTCGTGTAAGTTCTCTAAAGACAAATGATTCATGTTATTGAAGAAACAAATACCGATGTTCCTAAACCTGGAATGAATCATTTAACGTCAACTTAATGATGGTGTTTTTGTGGTTTAAATGTTGCATAAATTTAATATCTTTTGTTTACAAAACATAACTTGATTCTTGATGCACTTTTTGCTAAGGTTGATGAGGAGGCAGATTCTGCTGAGGTTGGGAATTTTGAGGAGGTTTGTTTCTGTTTACACTATTGTTATCGCAATTTTTTTATTTTTTTTTATACCGTTTTTTGAATCTTTGTATTTGAATTTTTATCGCAAACATATACTTTTTCGTTCTTAGGTTTCTTGATGTTTTGTTATTATTTTCAGGTTTATGAACCCTACGAGCGTGAGTGCGCCGAATCTTTAATGTATTACTATTCCGATTAATTTGGTAAGAACGTTATCATTATTGTTATTATTGCTATACTATATATATCAATATCAAGCATTGAATATTGTACATGGTGCACATACAATCGTACACGATAACCCATTGATGTAACCTTTCTTGATCATTTTCTATGACCCTGATGCACCCTTAGAGGCCATGCATTTCTATGACCACTTTTGGCTGACACTGATGCATCGGGCTCATTGACTTAGAAGAGTTCAAAAGCTTGAACCGTTGACGTTATCCACTTTGATTGACCGTTTTTTCTATTGTTTTACAGGTGTTGCTCCTTGGTGGTAATGGTGGAATTCGGATGGCACAGTCAAGTTATTTTGGCTACTGTATAGCAGAATTTAAGGAGCTTCTATCTTTTTGTGTAAGTAAATTAGCAAAATTTGGTCATTTTGAAAGTAATTATGGCATTTCTGGGAGTAAAAATTAGAATGGTTAAGTTTTTTGGTCTTTTGAGGTTGTCTGCTTCTTTCATTGAAGCTAACATTTCAACTTCATATTAATTTAAATGCCATGATCTTTGAATTTGAGTTGATATTATGCTTGTCATTTATACTAACAAGAATGAAATACTAGAAACCAGAGCTATTATCTATTATCGCAAAGTTTGGAATGAAATATAACGTTTGTGAATCATCAATGATGTTGTACAGGATGAAGTATAACAGTTAAAACTCGAAAAGAATGAAGTATCTTAAGTAAACATTAGAATTTGCTATCGAGCAAGTTATTCATCAAGTTCTTAGTAAATATATTTAGAAGAAAGTTTAGGTGCTATAAGCAACACGCAAGTTTGCATGCTTTCGAGGTGCACCTTCCATCTCACAAAAAGTGTCCCTCAACATTTTTTGTTGGGAGTTTGACTGAATAAAATTAAATAAATAAATGATAGAGAGTAATACATGAGGGTAATATGAGGATTTTAAAAAATTTTAATAGTTATATTTTGCAAGTGAACAATTATTTTGAAAGAGATATAAATTGACATTTATAAAATAAAGATCGAGAAAGAATGATTATGTTTAAGTGAAAAAGGTAGGGGTGTGCATGGTCCAGAACCGGACCAAACTATCTCGGTTCGGTTTGGTTCCGAGACCCGAATTGTAACAGATTCTTGGACCAAGGACCGGACCATATATCATTGGTTTAGTTCGGTTCGGTTCGGTTCCAAAACGGTCCTGCTCGGTTCGGTCCAAAAGACCGACCCGTTTGGTTATGTGTAATTTTATTGTCATTTTGTATCTAGCCGATGTTAAGTAATGGTTTATTTGAGAAATATTTAATAAAGGAGCTATACATTTTGGAGTAAGTGCATATACAAATCCAAGTATAAAGGTTTGATGAATTTAAACAATAGACCACTTTGGTTAAATAAACAATCCAACGCTTTTTTATAGTCATCCAAAGATGTACAGCTATAGATGTTTTAAACTGAGTCCTCTTGTAATTAGGTATCAGGATGTCAACCAATAGACCACCTTGGTAATGGTTATGTTGACCATTATATAATTTAGATATAAAATTTATAAGGGAACAAAATATGAAGCCATATAAACATATATATACATGATTTAACTAACTAATCGAGTCCCACATAGGTGACAAAGAATTTGGATGAGCATTTGTTTTTTGACGATACATAAGAAAGTTATATGAAGCTAAATGCTATATTTTGTGAATGTATACGGAATATTCGGTTCGGTCCATTTCCCATTTTTTTCGGGTTTGGTCCAGGACCGGACCGAGTCCCAAATATCCAAAAAACTATGGACCATGGACCGTACCATATATCCTCGGGTATTTCGGTTACGGTCCGGTTCCTCCTCGGTCCTCGAGTATTTTCGGTTATTCCCATAAAATGCACAGTCCTAGAAAAAGGGATCAAATAAAGGCAGAATGATATTTATTGATGCTCCCTATAAAGATGTTTTTGACATCATATTTATGATGCCCATATATGATGTTACTTGTTAATCAACCGTAAAATATAACCTAGTTGTCAAATGTGAATATATAGGTGCCATAAGACGACTTGTGATAATTGTGAAATGTAACATGGTTGTGAAAAAGGATGATGAAAAAAACTGAAAAAGTCAAAATACTTTTATTGTCCAACAAAGCTCAGAATTTGAGTATTTAGTATTTACAACTTTATATATATATATATAAAGACTATTAAAGCAGGGCGGGGGCAGCGTATGCAACCGCCCTCACAAGAATTTTTAAATTACGTAAAAATGAAATTTTTGTAAGGTATTAATGAAACTTTAAAATTTTCGCCAACACTAAACTACAAAAAAAATAAAAAAAAATTAGTTCGCCCCCTCTACTTGGATATCCTGGCTCCGCCCCTGTATTAAAGGATGAAATTCTTAATTCGACGATTTGTTTAATCTACTTTTTATTGATCTACTAGAGTAGTTATACAGATTTTGTAACACCCGGTCAAAAAGTCAAAATCCTCATACAATTTAAACTTTTTATAATCGTAGTTTTATATACAATTATAACCAAGCAAACGAAAATTTTACATTTTTGTATATAACGAATAGTGATTATTTAATAATCACAAATAAATCCATTTGAAGTCACATTATATATTTAAATTTAGTAAAACAATTTTTGATTTAATTGATTTTTAACCGGAAGAACGGAAATAGAAATTAAAAATATTAAATTTATATATATCATTCGGGTACAAAATACGGGCATTTTACACTACGAAATAGGAACGAAGTGGGGGAAAACTCATCCCCACCTCTTTGGATCAGTCACCCAACCCCAAACCCCCCTCATTCTTTCATTTCTTTCATTTCATTTCACACACACCTCACCTAAAACTCTCTCTAAAAAAATTCTTACCAAATTTCGGATCTTCAAATCGACCCACGAAAATTTACATTTTCGGAATCACCATCAAGAGAGGAACAACATTAACAAAGGCGCCACCATCGTTTTCTTCCTCGTTTGGCCTCGATTCGCATTTGTAAGAAATTCTCAAATTCTTAGATTTAATCATTTTGGAGTAATGTTTTAGTGTAAAAATGTTTACATAAGTTACTTATAACCTAAATAACCAAGAAACCACGATTTTATAGCCTGAAAATGCGTTTGATTTGCGATTTTAGCCGGAAAAACGCGATTTCCGAAAGTTTCTGGGCTGGTGTTCTTCAGTGCGACACAAGCCTTGTGTCGCATACTGTGTCGCATAAATTTCCCATGCGACACAACCATTATGTCGTATCCTTGTGTCGTACCTTGTGTCGCAGACTCCATGCGACACAACCGTTATGTCGCTATTGATTTAGCATCGCAAGCTT
Source organism: Helichrysum umbraculigerum (assembly GCA_949592205.1). Lineage (NCBI taxonomy): Eukaryota > Viridiplantae > Streptophyta > Magnoliopsida > Asterales > Asteraceae > Helichrysum > Helichrysum umbraculigerum. The sequence goes on along the minus strand of CATIUR010000002.1, from coordinate 88,449,867 downwards.
TTGCGACACAACCACTGTGTCGCAGAGCTTTTGTGTCGCACTCCATGCGACACAACCATTGTGTCGCATGACACATTTTTGTGTCGCATGTTATGTCGCAGAAAACAGAAAGTTTAAAAACTCACATTTCCACTAAGTGTCGAGACCCTAAATTTTATCACTTGATTTCACCCAATTTCAAGTCCAGATGCGTTTTTCCTTAAAGCAATATAGTAGAAATAAAAATTTTCCAAGCTGACCTGGCAGCTCGACCCCAGCCAGGGGCTCTGCCCCTTGGACCCCGCCAGGGGCTGCCGCCCCTTGGACCCCGCTAACCAGGGGCGCTGCCCCCGGACCCCCGTACTTAGATTCCGTAAGCACATTTTTTTCACCAAGTGTCAAACTTGTACAACTTCAAAACACTTATACGATACACGTTTTCAAACATACAATTCAATCAACCAAATCGTAGTAATTTGGACAAACAACTACAAAGGTAGTCTTTCGAGATGCCTAAACAATTAATAACCATCGCGTGTCATGGACACCCTCAGGTTACAAGTCTTCGGACCATACTTCAAGGCAAATCAATCCAAGTTATTAATTCAAACTTTCAAGACTCAGGTGAGTTTCATAGCCCCACTCTTTCAACTGTTTTACTATTTTCGGGGTGAAACACATGCTCAATTGCTGTATTCAAATCATATTAACAATCGTTTATAATTTACAACTATTTATATTACTGTATGTAATACGAAATGTGTAATACTTAGGAATTACACCCGCAATATTGTTTTAGAACAATATCAATACTTAACCTAGACAGGTTACAATCGTACCCGGTTAGGTCGTTGGAAAACGATTACCAACACATAACTTGATTTAGTTATCACAATCTTTTGGCCATATTGTCACGGGACAATATCATTGAATACATTAGAACTAGTTAGTTCTACCTACACTGAATAACATCTGTACTGTTACAAGTTTAGTTATTCTTTAAGAACTAAAACTGTCGACACACTCCATTATCATTAGAATGGGAACTGAACTTAAGTGAACATTTTCCCAAGACTCCGTAATATATACTTGCTAGGCTTTAGGCTAGGAGTATACAATATTATCACAAGTTAGTACAGACTTCTCATATCCATACGACTCAACTGGTGACGACTCTGGCTCAGGATGTAATCCAACCAGGGATGGTCCCCCGGCCCAGGATGTAATCCAACCGTGGGGGTGTCACCTGATGAATATCTACATACTATTATACGATCTACTTAGTCAGGCATGTCGAGTACTGCTGGCTCTCAAACAACTTAGTCGGGCATGTCATTGTACTGCCGGCTCAATCACAAATTGCTGCGAGCAATTCCAAAAAACGATGCCGCGGTATTGCAGCGGGCACCAAACGATGCCACGGTAAAGTGGGCACAAAACGAAACCACGGTATTGCAGTGGACGAAACTTCAATCAATGGATCAGCGAGTTATACTCGGGATTCACAATAAGTTAACGGATCGGTGGTGCTGCCACGCGAGGCCGTTAGCTCAATTCATGTCCGGGTTAGCTTATGCTAATCGGGTAAACGGACACGCTAAACATTCAAACATAGATCTGCGGATCTACAATCATTTGTTGCTGGATGCAACACCTCATATATTAAATCATAGTTCTGCGGGACTACAGTTACTTACTATCATATGACGTGGTCATACAGTTATTTGGTTACAACTTAGGCAGGTATTGCCTCCCGTTATACACTTACTCATACCAGATAGGTATTCAGGCTCGGTATGCCTCAATTATTGTGTACTTAGGTACGGACTACAATTGATTAGGTATTAGATACCTAAACTTTCGAATTACACATTGGTAATTACATCTACAATTTGCTACAAATCAGAATCGTGGATTCTGAACAACTTCTCAAAACATACAAAATTATTACTTTATGTTTTCAACTAACAAACCTATGAACTCACCAGCTTTATAGCTGACCTGTTTTAGCATGTGTTCTCAGGTGCCCAGCAGGATTAGGGATTACTACAAGATTTTGCTAGCTCGAGTCGCATGATTTCAAACATTTGGGACAACTCTGCATTTACTTTTGTATTTTCAAATTATGTATTTGAAATTTCTAATAAACTTATAACGTTGTAAACGTTCTATTTGGTAAATGTATAATTATTTTCAAACGTCTCATTTAGAGTCATTCATTATGTATCTTATGCTGTGATATTTGATTTGGTAACACCCGACCCGACAGCTTCCGCAAACCGAAATTTGAGGGTGTTACAGATTGGTATCAGAGCCTAAGGTTATAGTGAACTAGGTTGCATTTAGTGGGCCTAGACTATGACCATTAGGCAGTATTCCTCATTAGGTATGACTGGTTCAGGAATTTCATCATACGAGTTTAATTTAACATAGCGTAGCTAACTATGTACAATTAAATAAAGATGATGTAAGATCTGAAAGGGGTTATACTGAAACAGGAATGCGTAGTTGACTCTGATTGTTATGTGCTAGATATCCTAGGCTATTATATGTACTGTAGGTATATATTAATAGGCCTTACATGTATACTACTTCTACGTATCGAATATATACTGGGTATGTACGACTCAGTTCCGCTGTACTATCAATTACTCGCGAAAAGGCACATCGCCGTCTTCCTAACTATCACGACTCGACATCTTTCTCCTACTGTACGCATAGGAAGATATCACATATATCACTGAACCTCGGGGAGGAAGTACAAACGTATTCAATGGGAATGGAAACCCACACATGCTAAACATCCACGAAATTTAAAACAAACAAACGAATCTTTCACCTTTGACCGTACTGGTCACAATTGGATTAGTGTTGACTAAGTCCACAACAAATTAACTATATCAATCACAACTTGATCATTTGGATCAATTGATTCAATACCTCAGTGCCTTGGCACCCATATTCTAGCCTCTGTGCTACATTCGAGAAATCACATAATTACAACATATTTTGGCCTTAGGGCTACAATCAAACAACACATGGCACGTGGTGTCACCTCATGCTTTCAAGCACAACACATGGTATGTTGATACCACAATATGGGCACGTTAGTGCAAACCTCATAGTATGTCAATACTACAAATCATAGCATGTTGATGCTACATTCACAGTACATGGGTACTGCAATTACGGTGCCGCGGGCACTTCATTACGGCACGTGGTGCTGCATTTCATAGTTCTTCGGTACTACAATCACAATACATGGGTATTTCAATCAATGTGCTGATAGCACTACATTACGGCACACGGTGCTGCGTTTTATGGTACGTTTGTACTACAATCATAATACATTACGGTGCTTCAGGCACTACATTTTGGGCACATTGTGCTACACCCAGGCTCGATGAGCTACTATCAATATGCATGTAGACTTGTTATAGTTACATGTACGATTTATATATACATATACACTTACTTAACTAGGCACGAGGTGCCACACTTGACTTTTATTACGCACGTATATTTGTATAGTTACGTGTACACCATATATGTATATATGACTACCCAACTGGACACAAGGTATCCCACTCGATTAATTTGCGTATGAGCACTCGCTATAGGCACCTGTACACTTATACGCATACGTGATTACCTTACTAGGCACGAAGTGCCACACCACGACTACTAAGGCATGTGATGCCTCATTCGATAAATACACTCTAACTTATTAGGATTACATCTATAGCACTTTAGTACTACATTACAGTCTGATAGACTACGACGATACCATTAGTTCTGGTCGAACTACATATAATTTCAAAGTCCGAGGACTTTCATACGAATACCTTAAGTGGTTTCTGGATAACTATCACTTTTACATCCGAGTATACAACTATAAAAGTCAAAACCTTTGAATAAAGATCTCACACTTTGTCATTTCATTCTTGTTCAAGAATCATGCCTCCTAAACGACAAACTTTCACTCAAGCTGAGCACGATCAAATCATTAATCAAGCAGTGACTGCGACCCTAGCTGCTCAGAACCAAGTAAAGCCTTGCACTTTTAGGGATTTCCTGAGGTGCGAACCACCAAACTTCGTTGGTACTGAAGGAGCTGTCGGATTAATTCGATGGTTCGAGAAAATGGAATCTATTTTCCGCGTGTGCAACTGCCCCGACGACTGCAAGGTCTTGTACGCCACATACACCCTCCAGGATAGTGCCTCTACCTGGTGGAATTTTCACGCCCGATCTGTAGGAATCGACACTGCTCACGAACTTCCGTGGGAAGACTTGAAACGAATCATGAAGGACAAGTATTGTCCTATCGAAGTACTTCACAAACTTGAGGACGAACTTTGGCACCTCACCGTAAAAGACAACGACATCGAAACATATACCAATCGTTTCCAACAACTAGCACACTTGTGCCCAACCATAGTAAACCCTGAAAGTCAACGAATCACAAGGTACACCGGTGGGCTCCCGCTACTAATTGAGGGAATGGTCACCGCCTCTAAACCCGCTACTATTGAAGAGGCCATTCGTATGGCCCACAGACTTATGGCACAGAGGGAACGACGCGAAGCCACTGCAACTGAAAACAACCTAACAAAATGGAATGGGGATTCCAGCTCTAGTCAAAATCCAACGAATCAACCTGAACCCTTGAGGTCCTGTGCTGTCGAACCTAACGAAAAACAAGGATATGCGGGTAACAAACCATTTTGTCACGGCTGTAAACGTCATCATGACGGATTATGCGGATTACCCTGCGAAAGATGCCAACGATACGGACACGTAATCCGGGACTGCAGAGTTCCCGCCAATCCCGACTCTCGAAGGATATGCTTCAAATGTAAGGAACCCGGTCATTACAAGAAGGACTGCCCAAAAAGACGCAAAATTCACTTAATCGACTCCGAGTAAATCAAATAAATCTCCAACGAAAATGTAAGTACAACTTCTCCTCGAAAACAAAATCCTTAAATTTTAGATTCGTTAAACGCGCCCTTATTAGCCCCAATATCATTTTATCAACCTGATGTTGATTACATCTTAGGGCTAGTTAACCTAGGCCCACATAAAACCCAAGGTTTGCTTTCAGCAGACCAATCGATAAAACACTCACCAACCAAACTCAATGTTTACTTTCAGTAGACTAATCGACCCAACGATAAATCGCTCAGCCCTGATATAACGACTTACAAAACAGTCACTATGTGACAACCATCTAGTCCCGAATGGACTACGACGTAAACGGTTACCGAGTAACCACAAAATAATCATACTCCAAACAAACAATACGGTCACTATGTGACTACAACGATAAACCACGACACAGTCATGGATTGACTGCTATTCAACCTCGTTATAGACATCATGTGTCTGCAAACTACTCGATAAACTCCTCATACGTACATTGCTCCCCAGACTCCACGCGACCTCGACATCACTTTAAATTTCGGGACGAAATTTTCTTAACGGGGGGAGAATGTAACACCCGGTCAAAAAGTCAAAATCCTCATACAATTTAAACTTTTTATAATCGTAGTTTTATATACAATTATAACCAAGCAAACGAAAATTTTACATTTTTGTATATAACGAATAGTGATTATTTAATAATCACAAATAAATCCATTTGAAGTCACATTATATATTTAAATTTAGTAAAACAATTTTTGATTTAATTGATTTTTAACCGGAAGAACGGAAATAGAAATTAAAAATATTAAATTTATATATATCATTCGGGTACAAAATACGGGCATTTTACACTACGAAATAGGAACGAAGTGGGGGAAAACTCATCCCCACCTCTTTGGATCAGTCACCCAACCCCAAACCCCCCTCATTCTTTCATTTCTTTCATTTCATTTCACACACACCTCACCTAAAACTCTCTCTAAAAAAATTCTTACCAAATTTCGGATCTTCAAATCGACCCACGAAAATTTACATTTTCGGAATCACCATCAAGAGAGGAACAACATTAACAAAGGCGCCACCATCGTTTTCTTCCTCGTTTGGCCTCGATTCGCATTTGTAAGAAATTCTCAAATTCTTAGATTTAATCATTTTGGAGTAATGTTTTAGTGTAAAAATGTTTACATAAGTTACTTATAACCTAAATAACCAAGAAACCACGATTTTATAGCCTGAAAATGCGTTTGATTTGCGATTTTAGCCGGAAAAACGCGATTTCCGAAAGTTTCTGGGCTGGTGTTCTTCAGTGCGACACAAGCCTTGTGTCGCATACTGTGTCGCATAAATTTCCCATGCGACACAACCATTATGTCGTATCCTTGTGTCGTACCTTGTGTCGCAGACTCCATGCGACACAACCGTTATGTCGCTATTGATTTAGCATCGCAAGCTTTTGCGACACAACCACTGTGTCGCAGAGCTTTTGTGTCGCACTCCATGCGACACAACCATTGTGTCGCATGACACATTTTTGTGTCGCATGTTATGTCGCAGAAAACAGAAAGTTTAAAAACTCACATTTCCACTAAGTGTCGAGACCCTAAATTTTATCACTTGATTTCACCCAATTTCAAGTCCAGATGCGTTTTTCCTTAAAGCAATATAGTAGAAATAAAAATTTTCCAAGCTGACCTGGCAGCTCGACCCCAGCCAGGGGCTCTGCCCCTTGGACCCCGCCAGGGGCTGCCGCCCCTTGGACCCCGCTAACCAGGGGCGCTGCCCCCGGACCCCCGTACTTAGATTCCGTAAGCACATTTTTTTCACCAAGTGTCAAACTTGTACAACTTCAAAACACTTATACGATACACGTTTTCAAACATACAATTCAATCAACCAAATCGTAGTAATTTGGACAAACAACTACAAAGGTAGTCTTTCGAGATGCCTAAACAATTAATAACCATCGCGTGTCATGGACACCCTCAGGTTACAAGTCTTCGGACCATACTTCAAGGCAAATCAATCCAAGTTATTAATTCAAACTTTCAAGACTCAGGTGAGTTTCATAGCCCCACTCTTTCAACTGTTTTACTATTTTCGGGGTGAAACACATGCTCAATTGCTGTATTCAAATCATATTAACAATCGTTTATAATTTACAACTATTTATATTACTGTATGTAATACGAAATGTGTAATACTTAGGAATTACACCCGCAATATTGTTTTAGAACAATATCAATACTTAACCTAGACAGGTTACAATCGTACCCGGTTAGGTCGTTGGAAAACGATTACCAACACATAACTTGATTTAGTTATCACAATCTTTTGGCCATATTGTCACGGGACAATATCATTGAATACATTAGAACTAGTTAGTTCTACCTACACTGAATAACATCTGTACTGTTACAAGTTTAGTTATTCTTTAAGAACTAAAACTGTCGACACACTCCATTATCATTAGAATGGGAACTGAACTTAAGTGAACATTTTCCCAAGACTCCGTAATATATACTTGCTAGGCTTTAGGCTAGGAGTATACAATATTATCACAAGTTAGTACAGACTTCTCATATCCATACGACTCAACTGGTGACGACTCTGGCTCAGGATGTAATCCAACCAGGGATGGTCCCCCGGCCCAGGATGTAATCCAACCGTGGGGGTGTCACCTGATGAATATCTACATACTATTATACGATCTACTTAGTCAGGCATGTCGAGTACTGCTGGCTCTCAAACAACTTAGTCGGGCATGTCATTGTACTGCCGGCTCAATCACAAATTGCTGCGAGCAATTCCAAAAAACGATGCCGCGGTATTGCAGCGGGCACCAAACGATGCCACGGTAAAGTGGGCACAAAACGAAACCACGGTATTGCAGTGGACGAAACTTCAATCAATGGATCAGCGAGTTATACTCGGGATTCACAATAAGTTAACGGATCGGTGGTGCTGCCACGCGAGGCCGTTAGCTCAATTCATGTCCGGGTTAGCTTATGCTAATCGGGTAAACGGACACGCTAAACATTCAAACATAGATCTGCGGATCTACAATCATTTGTTGCTGGATGCAACACCTCATATATTAAATCATAGTTCTGCGGGACTACAGTTACTTACTATCATATGACGTGGTCATACAGTTATTTGGTTACAACTTAGGCAGGTATTGCCTCCCGTTATACACTTACTCATACCAGATAGGTATTCAGGCTCGGTATGCCTCAATTATTGTGTACTTAGGTACGGACTACAATTGATTAGGTATTAGATACCTAAACTTTCGAATTACACATTGGTAATTACATCTACAATTTGCTACAAATCAGAATCGTGGATTCTGAACAACTTCTCAAAACATACAAAATTATTACTTTATGTTTTCAACTAACAAACCTATGAACTCACCAGCTTTATAGCTGACCTGTTTTAGCATGTGTTCTCAGGTGCCCAGCAGGATTAGGGATTACTACAAGATTTTGCTAGCTCGAGTCGCATGATTTCAAACATTTGGGACAACTCTGCATTTACTTTTGTATTTTCAAATTATGTATTTGAAATTTCTAATAAACTTATAACGTTGTAAACGTTCTATTTGGTAAATGTATAATTATTTTCAAACGTCTCATTTAGAGTCATTCATTATGTATCTTATGCTGTGATATTTGATTTGGTAACACCCGACCCGACAGCTTCCGCAAACCGAAATTTGAGGGTGTTACAGATTTACATATACGGGCTTGAAGTTAGTATCAAAATCCATATTTAAGCTCAACTCGTCTATCTACTAATAAGTTAAAAGGAATTGAACACAGATTAAATTAGCAAAAAATAATATTTTTAAACTAATATCATGAGAGAGAAAGTTGAAACTGTTTTATAAATTCCGTATAAAATACAAGGGCTAATTTCTTATATATCCTATATAAACCACAAAATATCAAATTTACCCACCTAAATTACAATATATCATATATACTCAATATAAGTTCAATATCTTTCTTATGTACCCACACTATTTTATTTAATCATTAAAATTCAATTTGTGTTGGCTTGTGTCCATGTAGATACACTTTTGATGGCCAAAACTGTGACACCCGGTCAAAATGACCCAAAATTTGGTCTAAATTTAAACTTTAATATCCATACTCGGTATGAACTAAAACAAAAGTATTTGAATAAAATATATATATAAATATATATAGAACGTTAAATGATTATTTTAAAAATCATTTCGCAAACAATATGAAAGAACGCAAAAATCAAAATACGGACGTTGGTGAAACAATTATTAGATAATACGAAATTATTTAATAACGTTATTTATATTATGTTGATAATATAAAACAAAAGTATACGTTTATTTAAAACGTCACAATTATCAAACAATCGTGTAACACTCAACCGACAACCAAATGGAACCAACCAATATTTTAGCAACTCAAGTATATTATTTTGGACAATTATTTTCATTCGAAAAGTTTAGTTCTAAATCGATAACAAAACGTAGTATATAAAACGTTAAACATATATATAAACGTTTAAACGATCGGGTAAACAAACATGGATATAATACCAATACTTGGGACAAGATTTAACACAAACAAACACCACTTTTTGACTTGAAAATGGCTGGCCATACCAGCCCATTTTCTTCCTTAATTCAAGGATCTAGTTCCCCAAAATAATTGAATATAATAACTAAAATATATCATTTCATTTTCATTGTCAATTTTCATCTATTTCTCTACCCTATCTCTTCTATCATACGGCTCTCTCTCTTTCTCTACTACCTCCATATTCTTCCTTATAATCTACACTAAATCTAGCATAAAAACTTGAAGAAAAACCAAGAGAAGAAGCAAGGAAACGAAGAGTAGAACACAAACCGAGCATAATCCACTCATTTCGTCGTTAGATCATCAAAACACTTGGTATGAACTACTATTACTTAGCTATATTTCTTTGGATTACCTATATACATATGTTAGTATGTTAGTATGTTAGATCAACTCCAAAATGTCCAAGAAATATGTTAAAATACGTTTTTTCATATATATATATATAAAGACAGTTTTATGTCTTCCAAAACCGACTCACCAAAACACCCTTATCTCGAAATCTAGGAAGAATCAACTCACGAAGTCTAAACGAAAAATGACCGTTAAGATGTTGGCTACAACTTTCATTTTTGGCTCTCGGACCAGATCTTCACGGATCATGGTGAAAAACGTGAGTCTTTGGACTGAACTCACTGTCGGACTAAAACCGACAACTCTTCATATTTATTTTTTGTTAAAAATAGTAAACGGAAATGTAAAAATACCATAAAATGCAGAAATGACCAAGACATATATGAGAACATGTATGATTTTTGGTTAGGTATGAATCGGACTAGAAGTAGTCCAAACCGAGAGGTTTATCGGGTTTAAAATCTGGAAAATGAACACAAAGGGACTGTTTTGGTAATTTCATAAAACCGACACTTCGGGTTAACCCCGAGACGAACCAATAATTTTTATAAACTTATTTTGACGTATTAGGACTTATGTAAAAGTTTCGGGTCAAACCGAACATGTTTGACCAAGTCGACATAAACGAACCATAAAACGATAAGCTTGAACTCGAAACAAACTTAATTACATTTTTGAAATATGATTTCAAATTGTCACCAATGAGTCGTACTCGATTTATAAAACTTCAAACATAATACGAGACGAGTACTTTAGACATAACCAACCAAATGAACAACTAAACAAACGAATTACTACGCGTACACTTACAAATACAAAATCTTGCGTGTTTAGGGCATTAGGAGATTACTGTTGGCATACGCACGCACTTTAGGATTTGCTTGCTCTACAGGTGAGTCTCACTGCCCCTTTTTAATGTTTTTACTTTGGGGGAGGTGCATTACTTGTTTACTAAATGTATTTGTTTACTGAATATACTGTTTACTGAATATACTTGCTTACTGAATATACTTGTTTACTGTATGTACTTATTTACTGAAAGTACTTGTTTACTAAAATTATTTAAATTATTAAATACATATACAAATGTATTATTTTACCGACTTTAATACAATTACAAATGTATTATTTTACCGACTTTAATACAATTACAAATGTATTATTTTACCGACTTTAATACAATTACAAACGTATTATTTTACCGACTTATTTACTTACAGACTTATTGTAACATCCTCGAATCGGGTATAGTAATTTAATATTATTTCCTGGTTTATATATATATTTAATGTGATAGGAAATAATTGATTGGGTTAAATTGAAATTACATTTGAAAAGTGGTCAAATATTTAATTGTGACCAACAAATTATTAGTTGTTATAAACTTATTAAGTTGAAAGAAAAGTAAAAATATTAGTTTTCGCAAAATGGTTTTAGGTTCCAGAGAATGGGTTTGGAACGGGTATAAAATTATAAACTAAAATGAGTCGGTATTTGGGGGATAAAGCCGACCTAACCTTGCAACTCTTTCCCCAAAGTTTTTTATTCTTCCTTCATCGAGAACGCATAAACAATAATATTAGCACCAACTTTATAATCAAATTAAATGTTGTGATCTTGATTCATTACATCATCTCGTTCATTATCATCTTGTTGCCATATTCAAATTGTAAGTATAACTTTCTTGAATTATTACTTTTAATCTTGAATTCATAAATGATATTTGATGTTCCTTTAGTGTTATCGAGTTGTAATCGTAATTGATAACCGAGTTTAAGAAGAAATTAAGTTTGAATTCGTATTTGGTGTGCTATGTGGGTGGCGCTGCTGATGCTATTTTTGGGCAGAAAGCCGGCGGCCTTTAGGCCATAACCGGCGGCCTCTATTGGCCTAGAAAGCTGGCGGTCATGAGGCCAAAAACCGGCTGGTCCTTTTTCCTTGATCTTGACCCGGCAGCCCACCTATGTAACCTTACGAATAAAACGGCTGACAGCAGATCGGACCTCCATGTAATGGTGTTTTTAACTTATCTATGGCTTTATAGGATAAATAAATGTAATTAGATAATAAGTAAAATAAGGGAATGGTTATATAAGTTAAATCCTGAAGATTTAAATAATGATAGTATTTTAGTGAAGTTAATTAAGATTACTTGATGTTGTCTAATACTTGATGACGTAGTAGTATGATTATAACATAACTTTGATTCCTCAGTTAATATTATTGAATGTTGAATTTGATTAAGTGTTTGTAGTCATTAGTCACTAAAGTTAGTTGAATTTTGAAACTTGAGATATATGATGATTACATGATGCTTATTTGCTGTTAGAAAGTTTGTAAATCTAATTGGTAAATAAGTTGTAAGTATTTATGGTTATAATTTGTGTTAGAAGTTGGAGTTTAAATCGCAAGTGCGAGTCACTAGTTCAGGGTGCATATCCGACGGGTAAATCCACCTAACCGGGTAACCCTGTATTGTTTTAGAACCGCTGTTGTCATAGGACAGGTACCCGGTCGGTACCCATTCTACCCGGCGGATACTTTACATGTTTAAGGAATTTCCTCTTTAAATGAAATATGTACATATAATAAGTAAAGTGATATGAATACATATGTGAAATAAGTGATCCCATCTAAGTACTTGTGATTTATTAATCACATTGGTAATAAAAATGATTATTTAACTTGTGTGATTATGTAAATCATGATTGAATGACATGAACGATTAATACCTATGTCATTAGTATGAATAGTACTTGTGATTAATTAATAGCATGATGGCTCGAGTGATGTTATTATTTATGTAAGTATTGTCAAAGGAGATAAGTAACTGACTTGAGTTACTCTGTTGTGTTTTCAGATAAACAGAAGGCTCAGTGACATTAGACTACTGAGCGGGACGACTGAGGTAACGGTGAGTGGATCGATAACCCTCAGTTTGGTTTAGTTGTAACAGGTTTGGGTTACAACGAGTAACCGCATTATTACTATTGTTTTAGTTGCCATGATTATGAGCTATTAGTAATAATACTGTGAATAGATTATTGTTTGACATATTGATTGGAATATGTGAATATGTGATCACTTGTTGTGTTGCCTTTGGGCATCGTTTAGTCGGAGGCCAGCATGGGGCTGGGCTTGGGGTTTGCTATTGTTTGGATAACACAGGGTCTTAGCACAAGTTTATTTGTCGTAGCCTGTGTTGTTTGGGTTAATAGCACCAAGTAGTCGGTTAAACCGCTGTATTGGCCTGCAGTTGGTTTTAAAGTGTTCTTTGAGAAGGTTTCCTCAAGAACCACCGGTCCTCTATGACACCAGTTGATTGTGTGATTAAAAGTTGCTAACAGACTTGTTGATTGAATATGATTATTTGTTGAACACAAGTTTGTTATGCTAAATTAAACTGTTGTTTATTGATCTTTCTCACTTAGCATTGAGCTAATCCCCCACATTTAACTTCCTTGCAGATTATGACTTAATATTGGACTGAGCAAGAAGATATTAGCATGGTATGGAATGTTTGAAGCGCAGGCAACTACTCTGATATCTGATTTAACTAATCAGTGTTGTTTTAGTTTTAAATAACACCTCGTTTTGTTAGTAAGTTACTATAATAGTTTTGAACTGTTGAATACCAGGTTTTGAAATGGAAAAAGTTTATGCGTATTTTTATATCTTATATAATTGAATGTCGTTTGGGACTTGTGCTTCCGAGTAAAATCATTATTATAATGGTTCTAAAATGAGGGGTGTTATACTTATAGATTTACTGATATACTGAGTTGCATGAGTTTTCTTTAATCCAATGAAGTCCTCTGAATCATAGTTGTTAGTTATACGATAAGCGCGAGTTTTAGTATATGGATCCATATGGGGCTGACAATCCCCGCCTGGGGTGGTAGCGCCACCACGAACCGCACTAGTATAAACAGGCGTTTCTTACTCGTTTCATATGAATGATTTTGGATTAGCATTCACGGGGGCAAATTACTGACGTGTTAAGCTTCGACTATGATGGCTCATGACATGATAAGATAGACCGACCTTACTACAATTGTATAATTATACTTTACTGTTTTACTTACTGTGAAAGATTTATTTATTGATTTATTTAAATTTGTTTATTACTGTTTGAAAACTATTGATTACTGTATGTTACAAACCTGTGAGATTCACCAACCTTTTGGTTGACGCTTTTAGTGATGCATTCTCAGGTACTCAGCATCAGTAAGGATGACCGCAGGATATTAAGCTAGTACGAGTCGCATGCATATATATTTATGAAGATTTTACTTGCATTATCTTTTGGTACCTTGATTATGTATCTAAAATCTTTAGAATCATTTTGCGAACTCGCTAATGATGTATTACTTATGACTTAAAACTTTGTACTACTTTTGGTAATGTACTGTATTATAATGTATTTTATAAAACGTCTCATTTAGAGTCGTTTGCTTGTACTTTGGTGTTTTGATATTTGATTAGTCACACCAAAAAACAATCGCTTCCGCAAAGCATGAAATTGGGGGTGTGACAAAAACAATCTCTTCTTATATAGGAATTCTTGACAAGCTGGAAAAACCCTCCGTATTTCAATTTTAACTTGTACTTGGATGGTACTTGTCTGAAATGGAAATTAAATCGATAAAGTACATAGCGTACAGATCTCCAATAGATAAAGAAAAATGTACAAATAAAACGTTGGAAAACATACTCGATTACGGGTGATTCCACCATGTTATCCCATCTTGGCCTTAAGAAGTCGTGAACACTAGATTGATCCATCTAAACATATATAAAAAAAACTTATAAACGGTACACTATAACAATACATGATTTTTGAGAAACAAAGACTAATAAATCTGATATTACTGATCAAAATATAAGAGATTAAGACCTTACTGGCCTTCATATTACTGATCAAAAGTAAAGCAAAATAAATATCATACATATAGGCAATAAAACCTTTTGTCACTCAAAATTGTTGAGTAATTAGAAAACTATACACATTCGAAGCACACAAAGTGATAATCAAATGATGCATCTGATGCATGAACAAACACATATATATGTCAATATAATAATCATAATATAATAATTAGGGTTTTAAGAAAAAAGGGGAAACAATAATATATACACAAACCTTGTGATGGCTGTATGTTTGTAGAGAAATCAAGGAATGAATGAACAAACTTGATATTCATAACTGAGATATAGTCAATCGACATATGGGTTAGCAATGGCGGGAAGATTTGTCGCTATTAGAGTAGAGGGTAGGATCGTCCATATCTTATTATGAGATCATTATTATGAATTTTATATATTTTAATTGTGACTAATAAATTACTTTGGGTATACAAGAAAGATATTGAACTTATATTGGGTATATATGATATATTGTAATTTAGGTGGGTAAATTTGATATTTTGTGGTTTATATAGGATATATAAGAAATTAGCCCAAAATACAAGGACCGATCATGAAATTTACTTAATAAAAAATAAGTAGTCCGTAAGGCCCTGCTCCCGAGTTAATTTTTTAAGAGAAAAGAAAGGAATCGGAAAGAAGAAAAAATATTTTGTGTTCCTTAGTTTTTCTGATAGACAGAAGAGAAGAGAAGTGGGAGGAGAATTGGATCTTCTTTTCTCTCCAAACTTTCTCTCCAATATTGGAAAGATTTGGAAGGATGGAAGGTTTAACTAGTTATAAAATGTCACTTCCTTCCATTTCTCTCCAACTCGGGAACACGAAATATGTAAATTTCTATTATTTTCTTTCCAACTCAGGAACGCAAAAATTTTATTCATGTTCTTTTCTTTTCTGTCATCTTCTATTCCATTCTTCTCTTTTCTTTTCGTAAAAATCTCAGGAGCAGGCCATAAAGGAAAGTAAGTTATGGACTTATGGTTAAAAAAGTTAATAGAGTTTTGACCCATCGGCCCAGATTGACACCCAACAGGGCCCGTCCATATTCTGTGGATCATCATTCATCAATCAACCCTTGTTTGGACTTTGGATCCTAAATAATTAATGCTCGCAAAAGAAACTCGCAAACAAAAATGGCTTCTTCATCATCATCAGCTGCTGCACGAGACTTGCAGAGAGACTTGGAAGCCAAAGCCAATGATCTCAGCAAAATCCAAAAGGGCAAGTTTCTTTTTTTCTTGAATAATTTAAAAGTATCAAACTTTGTTACAGAAAGACTCGTTATATATATTATTATGGATGGATTTGTTGTTTTGATTGGATGGATATGGATATTTGATAACAGATATATCAAAGAATCATCAAGTGAGAAAGAAGTACACTATCCAGCTTGGTGAAAATGAGCTTGTTCTTAAGGTACCTTACCCTTACCTTTTTTTTTTCTTTTTTTTTCAAGTAATTGAAAACAATGGGGATTAAGGCCACCAATTTAGGATAGTGTGATTCCTGGTTTTGATCTAAACACCCCCTTTAATTAATATATTCAATACTGAAGAATAGAACATGAGTGTTTGGGATTGCATATAAAATTTACAACAAATACAAAATAATTTTAATAGCTTTTGGTTTCTTTCCAACCCTTCACTCTCTACTGTGTAATAGACCTGTATGGCTGAACTATTTATTTATTTGTAAAGAAAGAATGAGAAGTTTCAACGATCTATGTGAGAGCAACAATTGTTCTTAACTGGTGTTAATTAGTTTTAACTGTTCTCTTCTTTTTTATATTGTAATTTTAAAGGAACTGGATCTGTTGAAGGAGGATGCAAATGTCTACAAATTAATTGGACCAGTGCTGGTAAAGCAGGATCTTGCGGAAGCGAATGCAAATGTTCGCAAGAGAATTGAATATATCTCTGCTGAATTGTATGGTCACAACTTTACATTATAATCTCATCCTTAGGTTTATCGGTTCTTGTTTCTAAAAACAATAATTTAGTTATTTAAATCCTTGTTAGAAAGTTTTATTAATTAATTTGATGATGTGATTACATCGTGTCAAGTATGTTCATAATAACCTTTTAGATTAGCTTTGTGGAGGCATTTCAACTTATTGAATGCCAATTTCTTCAATGTTTTTGTTGATTTACATGTTAACAAGATATTTAACCACCAAACAGCATAGAATAGCTATGCTTGAATTCTCATCCATTGCTGTTATTTTAGTTAATTCTTTCTAACTGTGAATGTGATTATATTCACAACAGGAAGCGTCTTGATTCAACTCTTCAGGATATGGAGGAAAAGCAAAATAGCAAGAAAGAAGCGGTCAGTTATTTTTTACTCTCTATTAGTTTTTGTATGTATTTTAGACGTTATAGTATAATATATGATTCACGGGGTCTTGTTATCAAGTCTATAAGTGAATCGTGTGCATGTGTTAGATGTGATGCTGGTGAACTTTAATTACAATTGGTTACTGCCTAATGACTTCACACCTTCAATTTTCAGTTATGCTTCATCCTGTGGTTCAGATAGTGCAATACTTTTGTAGAAGTTAGCAAACAGTTACTAAAAATAATACCTATAATATCTTTTAATTCCTGGACATCATTTCATCATTATCTTCTTATATCTTTTAAAATATATGTACTACATCATATTCCTCGAATTTTTTGAATGAACCTTATACATAATAAAGTAGTAAATGGTAACCACAAGTTTCGCATTATATGAGGTTTAATAGGATTTATGCTTTCATGCTATACTTTTATTGTTTGAAATGCACTTTTTTGTTTCCAATTTTCTGTTGTCAAGAATTCCTAGATTTGTTAAAGTTTTATCACATTATGGAAGTAAAAGCGTCTTCATTTCATCTGTTCATTTGTTTGTGCGATCAGAAATATTTCCTTATCTCATTGAAATAGGGCTTCCTCATTTAAATATAAATGAGTTAGGAGGTTTTATGCATTAAAAGTAGGCTTTGGGCGACTTTTAATGCTTCCTCACTTTAACTAGTTCTTTTTACTTGACGCATTTGACCCGTTTGGGAACAACACAACCCAGATCGACTTAAATATACATAAGTTGGTCGAAATTACCACCTTTACTTCAGATCATAGTGGTTTGCATAGTATAGTTAACAAAGCCCATGTTGTGTCATACATTGTGCTCTGAAGCAGAGTATATCGGCTAAAGAAGCATGCATTATCATCTTTGTCTAGGTTCTTATTGAGGTTTTTAGGACCATTTTACTGTTTTATATCTTTTTTTCATATTGTGTCTTCCTTTGTATTAAAACAAGGTAGATGGCAAACCAAGTTTTATACCAGGTTTGAAAATGAGCTCTTTTAACTTTAGGAGGATATTCGTGTAGTTACTTACAAAATCTTAATTTGACTGGTCATAAGATGAACTTTGGGAATTTTGTTTAAAACAGAGGGAAAGCATCTTATTTGATGCATGGTAATGTCACTCATGGGAATCATCTAAATTTTGTTATATAAGGAAGCATTATTTCCTAGAAACCATTTGCACTTAACAATTTTATAGGGATAACATTCTTTTGACTTTATTATGATATCTTAATTGTGTATTCATCATGACTACACGGCTCTTGTACAGCAAAGCATCTAAAAATAAACACCGTTTCTTTTGCAGATTTTCAAGCTACAGCAAAGGATTCAATCTCTTCAGGCTGGAAAGGCTAAGGCTTAATTTGCAATTTTGCATTATTAGAAGTGTGTTGTTTGTTCAGCAGTATGTTGGTTGTTTTGGAATGTAACTTCGCTCTTGTGATAAACTTCAATTTTTATCAAGTGATATATCCTTTCGAATTCTGCCTATTAGAAATTGTTCCATCTTTGTTTTCATGTAAAATTAGAGAACGTCACATGTAAGTGAGATTGATAGGATATTCACTTAATTGTATTTGGAATCACAATTAACGTCATATTTTTTCTTGCTCAAGTACTGACCTAGTTTTTTGTTTTGCTTTTTTTTTTTTTGATATCACTGTCTCATATGCATCCATAGTATTCAAACCATAATTGTCACTGTTATTACAATGCAAGTAACATGGTGCATATATTTAAGTCTTAAGCTTCCTTTTGCATTCCATTATAAGTATTTGTGTTTGGGTTCGATATGTGCACCCTTTAAATGTATAGGTGCCAGTTTCGACCATCTACATGAGAATGGGTTGATTTGGTTGGGACTTTTCTCGAGTTAGTCAAATGGGTTACCTAAAATGGAAACTGGTTGGTACAACTCGTCCAAATAATGCATGGGATCTGAAGGATGAAAGAACAACGATGTGATGGTGACCCCTTCTTGATGGAAAATGTAGATGTCGCACATTAGTCAAAGAAGAGGGCAAAGTTAAGGTAATATAGTTGTCATTTATAAGCTATTTCATATGGCTAGCAGTTGGTATGATTCATATCTTCTATCTTCAGAATGTGTTTACAGGGTTTTCAAAACTTTAAACTGGATGATAATTACAAAAGTAATAAACTTGCTAAGTATGAAAGGCTTTAACTGTTTACATGTATGCTACCGGGAACAAAGAAACATCTAGCTTTAAAATGCATGATACCTAGTGTATCAGTCTGTGTCACGCCAACAACTCGCTAGTTACCCTTCATTCTTTTCAACTTTCTCAACTCTATTCACTACTCAGTCATAAACAGAAGACAGTTTTCCTAATTTAACTAATTTGCATGTGTTCTCGTGTTAGCAATTTTGCAACTTTTTGCAATTTTGTTCAGTGGCATAGACAAGGTTTTGGCTTTTAGTGGGACAGATAACTTATCTTATGCGTAAAGTGAACGACGCACATTATGTTGGCGAATGGGGCATGATTAAGTTTTTCCAATTAGCGAGCTAGTTAAGATACTTGGGGAACAATAAGAACTGACTCAATTTCAGTCAAGATGAAATTTGAGTTGAACTTGTTCAACATGTGGAAGTAAATCGATGACACTAAAAGAGAATAAATTGAAGAGGTTTGCATCTGATCACCTTCACGTCAAAAAATAGCAGAACAGATCAACTAATTTCGATCAACATAGATATTTTTCTTCCTCTTGGCATATCTATTGAACTTGCAACTTGCAAGCACTAAAGTTCTAAAGTTATTCTGAAACAGTTTCCTACATCTCGTTATCGTAATAAGAACAAGCAAAAAAAGGCTGCAGATAATTCAGAGTGAATTCTTCACTTGATATAACTCAGCAGTTTCAACGATTTGTCTCAATGCTTCAGCACCCAAATGCACGAGAACCTATGCAACAACATATTACCATGCAATGTCAATTTCGGGTGTCACAGAAATTTAAATGAGTTAGTGAATAGACAATGTTTAACCTCATTAGCATCCTTGTAACAACTGAGCTCGTCTTTC
Organism: Helichrysum umbraculigerum; assembly: GCA_949592205.1. NCBI lineage: Eukaryota > Viridiplantae > Streptophyta > Magnoliopsida > Asterales > Asteraceae > Helichrysum > Helichrysum umbraculigerum. The sequence goes on along the minus strand of CATIUR010000002.1, from coordinate 88,429,647 downwards.
TTAGGCCAGGTTACAAGCCAACATCTGGAAAAAAGTTTAAAAGATATGAAAATATAAGATGAATTTATCAAGTAGTTCACTATACATATTTCCAAGGAGAAAAGAGTAAATATCAGTTAGAAAGCCAAGAAAGATGAATAAAATTTCATAAAAAGTTAGAAAGCAAAAAATCTTGCATAATAGAGTCCCTATACATCTAAAATAATTATATTGGACAATAAACAGCATATTACCAAAATTTAGAGGTCGGAAGATGGACGGATTGGGCAGGTTGAATCACAGGTCAAAATGAATCGGACCAGGTTGTATTGACCTACGATCTTTTTTTGTCTATTTTTAGAATTCTTTTGAAGAAAATCAAAGCAATACGTATTCTAACAGGAAATATTATTAGAGCAATAAACCAAATCTTTGAATAAAACGATTAAGGAAATGTTCGCATTAAACTAGACCTTGGGCAACTTTTAATCCCTTTTCCTTTATGCTAATATCTTACAAATGAACCGATTGAGATAACTACAACCCAGATCAACCCTTCATTAAAAAAAGAACAAAAAAATCAACTTTATATGTACACAGCCAAATTATCACCTCTGCGAGAAGTTTACCACAGAATAACCTTACAATAGATTATCAATAAATATCAGAGTACAAATGCACATGACTAGCTAAGTTTTGAAATATACGTTCCCTATCAATTTTCTAGCTATTCACTGAAATTACTCATATATGGATGTCCTTGAAATTCTTAGTTTTCAGCATTACTAAAGTGACAATCTAACCTTTCTTTTCCAAGGCGGCATGAAAGTTCTTCAGCTAAGGCTTGACCAGGTCCATCACCATCTGTTGCCAATATAATTCGAGACGCCTACAACAAATATGTATATACATAAATAAAACATAACCCTTCATCTTGGCAGCATGGACTAACATAATAAAAACTAAACAACAAGAATACATACCTTATCAAGATGTCCATTGCAGTCCGTTAGATACTTAAATCTGGCTTCCTAATCGATGACAAAAGGTTTAATCAACATGCATCTTGATATATAACTAAGTAAACTACTAGATACTTTATGGTAACAGTTTGAATGACTTAGTGGACGTGGCAAGAATAAACCCGTTATCAAATACCCGCACGTTCGCAGGTTGAGAAAAACCCACGTGGGCGGGTCGTGGGTGGCATATCCGTACCCGTTACCTGCGGGTGCCACCAGATAACAGGGTAGGGTTGAAACAGGTCACTTCTTAGTACAGGTCAAAACAGGCCAGTCCTAGTAAGAAACCTACTTTTGTCCACCTTCTAAATAACTAATGCCGTTATTATGATTACGGAAGCAATAAATTTACAATAACAAGTCATTCTTTTTATAAATAAAAACGATTTAGGAGTTTGAATGAAAAAAATAGACTTTGGGCTCTTACGAATCCATTCGGCCAGTTCCCTTTTAGCTTAATATATTTTATTTGACCCGTTTGAGATAATGCACAGCCGAAATCGACCTATTCATAAGTAAACGGGTTGAAATTGCCACCTCTATATTTCATTAACTGGGAAGGTTGTTCATCATATTATTCCTATTCGAAAACATACTTCCTTCATGGCTAGAAATTAAATGTACATCCCAATTATTGAAGGGAAAATATTTCTCGTAGCAAAATGGATTCGTTTTGGGAGATATGCATTTCATAATTGCATAAGAGCAAACAAATGAATCAGGGTCAGTATAAACCTGTTTTTTAGATGGTAATCCTTTTGTTGATACTTGTTGGGGTGCACCGTCAGGAACACTAACACAATTCAGTATTCCAGCCTCTTCCATTGACAGCTTATCAATTTCACCTTCGACCTACTATCACCATCGACGTAGAGTCATCACATACACATAGACATACAAGTAGCTATAAAGTAAAAAAGATAATATTAACAATTAAAAATAATTTGGTTAGGGTTATTACTATAACAATATCATTTCCTTCCTTTATGTGATCAAGTCCATACAATATCCTTTCTCCACGCTTCGCCTGAAGTTTATACACAAAAGGCAATTTATCATGTATGATACAGAAAAAAAATATTTTCATGATGAACAATTAATCATGAAGCACCAGAAAAATAATCCAAATATTATTACCTGCCAAAACTTTCTGTTTGTTATGCTGCGAAACTTACAATTTAAAAGCTCTCCATTCCTTCTATATGTATAAGCTATCACATTCTGTTGATGCAACCATCAAAAAAATTAATAATAATAAGATTAACATTAGTGTAGCTAGATTATGGATATGTAACAGATGTAGCTACCATGAAGATGTAATATAGAAAATAGCAAGACTTAAAAGAGAGCATAATCAACAAGAAGGTGGTTATTTTAACAGTTGATACAAACCAGCATAGAAGATAATCTTAATCTTGTTTAATAGCTGACGCAGTGTAGTTTAAGAGCAAAATGCCAATATATACCTTATCATCCACCATTTGCATCACAGCATTTTTCTGCAGCGTTTCCACCGATATCATTCGCTTAGCAAAGTACTCAATCAACTGAAGCATGCAAAAAATAAAAACAAATAAAATTAATCGAAGTTATTATCAATTAGCTTTCTCATTACCATCTTTTTACATGTTGGTATAATACGTGATTTCTATGATTACTATTGCATGCATTCTATGCTCAAATCTCAATGGTCACGTTTCATAACATACATGAACCTATGGTGTACATATGTGTTTATAATTGAACAGATTGCCTTATCCTTAAATTGAAGCTTAATGTCACTAATTAGCAAGGCACTTTGCAAGATGGTCCACATAGTTTTCTTATTACTATCAACGAATTGATGTTTTTGGGATGGGCTAATATTGTAATTATAGCATGGAAATATATAGGGGGCATAAAAAACCTACAAATACATCAATCACAATAGTGTCCCATTCCAGGAAAGTCTTAACTAACAAATATGATGTACAGTAAGTTACCAGATTGTGTCACAGCTTAATTTGCTATTGTGAGCAAACGTTGCGTAGACCAGTTGATTATCTTTGTTGTATACCATTAAATATTATAAGCGGGCACTAAAAATATGTTTTTTTTTCTCTGCTTGTTGCATTGACCTTAAGGACATCAAACAAAGAGAGAGTCCAATTTTTTTTTGGATTACAACAAAGAAGAAAAATATTAAATCCTAGATTGTAAGGAAATGGATGAATACTAAGACAAAGTCCAAGAAGCACCCTGATTTAAGGGGAAATAGAAAGATTGCAATGGCACCAACAATATGAATCATGATTAAGATTGCTGCAAGGCAAGGAAAAAATGATACCAAAAAAAAAGAAAAAAAGCAAAAAGAAAAGAAAACTAGAATGCAGTAGCCAAACTGGCCATGTCAACTTTAGAGCAAAAACAGTGTTTAGTGAGCAAATGCAATCAACATAACATTTGGTGGAAGACAAGAATGTGCGAATGGGTTTGTGGTCAATAATTGCAAAAAAAAAGTTATGAATATAAATATAACAAATCTAACAGAACCACACTCCATAACATGTCAAGCCATTTGATCTCCTTTGAGGGATTCAGATACCAAACACACAAAGTAAATTATTGAATCTAGGAGGATATCAATCATATTAATGATACTAAGATACACATATCTAGAAATCATTCTAATAATGACACTAAAAGACCTTTTAAAACCTTAAAATATGTTTGCTGGATATACTATTATGTACATACATACTCACCAGACAAGTCATATATTTGATTGTTGCAGAACATAATGTATTTAATAAATAAGTATCAGAAAGAAAGCAATCTTATGAAGAAATTATGATACAGATTTGTCTATTTAATGAAAGAGTACCAAGTACCTCATCACCTAGTGGCTCTAAGCGCAACGTCTCTTCACTCAGTTTTTTAGGTAGGTTTACCTTGTTGACTCCATCTTGTGCAGGACCTACATCTGCTAAAACCTGCGACAGCATTATATACCTGATAGACAATATAATCTGCTATATATTGATACGAACCGATCAATATTTATATTACTTAATGAATTTAAAGAAAACAGCAATAATGCCTAGAATTCGAGAAGTAGGTAATCTCCCAATATCTCAAGACTCAATTTTCTGCACGACCCATAACCAAAACCTAGCGCCTAATTTATATTTATATACTAGAGATAACGTAGATATACCATAAAAGTATAGAACCTTAGCTTGGTTAACAAGTAATCTTGTCTAACAAGCTATCACAATAAAAGGAAATTAATTAAAAAGGAAACTAAAATAATACTACTATGAATTCTTGCAACTGCATAAACCCCCTGGAGTAATTTTTTTAGGCGTTGATAAACTTTTCCAAAACGCTGGTTCGTATCATATATATTAAGTGACAAAATGAAATTCAAGTATACATACATGACCAGCCCATCCACATTCAAAGTTAAAGCATCTCCACATTGCAACTTTCCTGATTACAAAAGAGGAAAAATAACTTCTCTATGAAGTATGAGACAGTAGATAAATATGAACTCAGATACTCTTCATTACCATGAATATAATGTTCCGAAATCTTCATATGAGTTTTATTGAGAAATTAACAAAAATATTATTCTATTTTGAATTACTTGATATGGAGTCAATATAGTAATCTCACCCATTTTGGTTTATGTGGAATGATAGACTCCTCTCTTTGGACTGCCCACCTTTGCACTGTACCAACAAAAAATGATGTTATGAAGAATCAACTCTTTGAAGCAAATCAATAAAAACAAAAGTTTGCAAACAGAGTCAACAGAAATCATACCTTGCTAATTATTATTTATTTATTTTTGTTTTATTTTTTGGTCTATCCTAAGGCATTGAGATTTTTTAAAGTGGAATACAACTTACTACTTCAATGACTTAAACGCTACGGCTATACAAAAAAAAAAGTATATTGTATATAATGATATACAGTATGAGAGTAGGTTACTATTGCATCTGGATACCGTTAGACATCATGCCATTAATCTATGGAACACATTCCAGCAGAAGGTGACAAAATTTCAAAAAATGCTCGATGTAGGTAAGGTAATTTCACTCAACACATTGAAAGGACTGCAAGTTCAATCTGCTTATACTAAGTATAGGAAGTTCAATTTGGTTTTCAAAAGGGAGTGGAAGTTCAAATTCCTTAGCAAAATTTGTAAGATAAAAAGCGGAAATCTGGTTTCCTACATCGGGTTTTTAGCTTTTATGTTACATTTTTCAATTTGCTAATGAACTTTGGTTACATTTTTTGCTACTTTTCCGTAAATTTATCATCCCTTTTCACTTAAAAAAGAATGTCAACTTCCATATGAGCATGTGATGCAAATAACATTTAATTTCACAAATCCGAAAACTTGACCTGATACATATGACCTAAAAGCTTTCAAAGTAACAGGAATGATTGAATTAAAGTAATGAATTACCAAAGGACATATTAGGTATTCGTATTCGCCGGGTTTACAAGAATCGAAGTTAATCCCAATATTAACAACCTTTTGCTTTAAACAATCTCCTCCTTCTTCTCCATTAAGTTTTGCTAAATTGGAAACAAAATGTCATTTATTCAACTAAGAATATCAAATCAAACACAGTGAACTAATAAATAAAAAATATATAAATTAAATATTAATAAAAAATAAAATAAAAGAAGGAACCTGGAGAAGAAGATTTGATTGAAGGAAATTGGTGTTGTTGAAGTAAATAGAAATGACGAAATCGGTGGGGATTAAATCTTTTGCTGTAATTTGATGTTTGAAACAAGCCACCAAAACAAAAACGTATTAGCTGCTGCTGCTGCAAACAACGAATCATTTGTTTGTTTGTTTATTTATCCAAATCCAAATATTATACAAATGAGAAAATTGTGGAATGCTCAAGAACAAGAACAAGATAAGGAGGAGTGTTATTTAGCGGGAAAAAAAAAAGAGAGTAAATAAATGATTAATTCAGTATATGGAAGATACTAGATATCCCCGATTTATTTCTTAGTTATTATCATCCATTTAAACCAAGGGTGGGGTTCAAATGAGAATGACATTTTAAGTGAGAATAAATGAACCAATCACAATGCTTCATTTTATTTAGGGGTGGAAGGGTAGTTTGGTCAACCTACATTATATTTAATACCAATTAAATAATTACTAAAATACAAAAATATAAAAATATTGATATATACGTACATACAGAATATATACATACAGCGAACGAACGTAAGAAACCCCAATCGCAGGTTTTCTCTTCAATTGATCGACGCAGATTTCAAATCGAAGGTACGAATTACTTTATTTCGACTCAAAATTCTTCAATTCAAACAACTAACGTCGATTTATCACCTATGATTCGAACGTCGATTAGGTTTTATGTTAACGTGGATTAGGTTAATGCGCACATACTTTTCGTGATTTTAACATCATTAATCAACTGTTATTTACGAATTGATTGATGAAAATGCAATAGCATTCTGATTTACGATGATTCACCGATCAAATTTTTAATGAAAACGTGAAATCAAAATACGCACAAAAATCTTACGATACTATGATATTCTGTTTTATTAACATTTGTGTTAGTGTATCCTAAAACATGAGTTACTGCATGTTACACAACTGTTGCTGAGTGTAATTGTCACATATGTAAGAATATATCGTATTTCATAAACAATGTGTTACCCTATGCTAACACATGTGTTACTGTGTCAAAAATACTTGTGTCACTGTATACTAACACAAGAGTTACTGAAAAATGATAACACATGTGTTACATTTTAAAAAATGTTTAAGTTTAACTTGTTTTTGAAGTATATGTTTTAAGAAGATAATAGTAGCAAGTACTATCACATGTGTTACTGAAAAAATAATTCAAAAATACATTTATCTGTTTGTACCGTTCACTGGAATAGACAACCACCGAAAAAGTGTGACGCTTGGTGCGGGCTTGCTAAACAATGAAACTTCTGATAGTGTTAGTGTGTTACTAACATATATGCTAGTAGTAGTGTTACAGTATTTGTGGTCTATCTGCTTCAATGTTAGTTGACATAATTCCTCAAAAAAGACTTGCAAAAACAAGTTCCAGCTGTTGATTTTATAAAATTAAGTAACACATGTGTTACTAACATATATGTTGTAGTAGTGTTACAGTATCTGTGGTCTATCAGTTTTGTTGTTAGTTGACTAAATAGAAATACATGTCGTAAACGCCAGTGTTACCGGCTGCTGGTAAGGCAAGTCTTAGTTGTTGAATTTTTATGTTTAAGTAACAAATGTGCTGCCTGTAAAAAAATCGAAACTTATGATAGTGCAGTACGAACGAGATGGCTATAATACAAGAGTTTGAAGTTAATGATCAGGATCATAAAGAAAATGCAGAGGCTGCAGGTAATTTGAATACCAATTGTGTTAGTAGTTGACTAACATATGTATTAGAAGTTGACCAACACATGTGTTAGTAGTTGATTAACACATGTGTTAGTCTTGTCTAACACATGTGTTAATGGTTTCAGAATCTAATATAACTGCAAAACACTTTTACAGGACCACTAGCTACACCGACAATCATGTAGTGCGTTTCAAATGAGTTTGAAACTCCGGGAGGGACTACACTATGGATATCAGAGGTGTCGGAAGACTTGAAACCACACATTGGACAGGTTTTTAAAGAGCTTGATGATGCATACGTATACTATTTAAGATATGCGCATGCGGGTAGATTTGGAGTTAGAAGCTCCACTCAAAAGAGGTTGAAGAGTACAATAGTGTACAAGAAGCAGAGGTTGGAAAGATAGCAGAAGAACAGGCTAACGAAAAATAGACAGTGATTGTTTCCGTATTAACTAACACATGTGTTAAACGTTTAGTAACACATGTGTTAGTAGATGATATAAAAAGTTGATAACATTTAGTGTTGGTTAACATTTCAATTACTTTTTTGATACTGCTTGTTGAATACTATTTTTTACATACAGTTGATATTATGATTTCTTTGTTATTATTTTTTATTAGCATTCTTATGTGAGAAGTAGTACTTGTCTCTGCTATGTGTTTCTATAATTGGTAACACATGTGTTAGTGGTCTTTACACATGTGTTAGCTCTTGGTATTAGTGGATGCTGAAAACGTGAACCATTAAGACATATTACTGTCCTTTAAGACATATTATATGTGTTACAATGACTATCAAAAAGAAATACATTACATTAAAAACATGTGACAAAATTTGATAGTATTTGTGGTAGCTACCACCAGTTGGTAGGTAACACAAGTGTTAGTGTCAGATAACACACGTGTTAGTGGTAGTAACACATGTATTATTAGCGGGTAACGCAAGTGTTATTAGTGATATAAATAACAAGTGTTAGTGATATAAATAACAAGTTTAATGATAGTAACAAGTGTTAGTTATAACACCCCTCGTTTCATTATAAACAATCAATATAATAATAACGACACGGAAGCGTATTTTTAAAACATTTATACCAATGTACTCAAAATGTCAATAAACTTTTTCAAAGTCAAACACTTGACATTTCAACAAATTCGGTGTTATATAATTCAAAACACTTTTACAATTATATAAAAATAACATCATAGTAGCAGCATGTCAAACATTCCATTCAGTCAAACACTTCCTGCCCTGCCCAATATGTCCTATCTATTTCAACCTGCAGGAAGAACTGTGGTGGGGTTAGCATAAAGCTAAGTGAATGAAACTATAAGCAACAGTACAACCTAGCATAACAATCTGTTTACATCAAATAACAATAAACAAAAAACCAATCAATCACTCAACATCCAATCAATGTCAAGCTACTCACATCAAACATTATCAATCGTCATGAGGACCGGTGGCTCCTGAGATACCCTAATACCGGTTTGGTACTCAGGGAACCCTTATCAATCATCTGTATTGGCCTATACAGAATTACCGGTAACCAGTTGTTAATCACACACGACCTAGATCTCTAAACCAACATTTCAAGTTTCAAGATCTCCTGTCGTCTACAATAACAACCAAGTCCAACTGTCAAGTCAAGTTGACCTCAGAATCTTACATACTAGCACAATCAGCCAAGTAAGCAAACCACCTAACTAACATGGCAAGTTATCTCAACAGATGCATCCTATCAAAGTAATACTATAAATTACTTGTTGTAAATCAAATCATTACAACTAAATCACACTGAGGTTACAGATCCACTCACCGACTACCTCAGGCCTCTGCTCAGTAGTCTAATATCACTGAGTCTTCTCCACATCTGACAATCAACAAATCAAATATAAGTTAGTAATCCATATCAATACATAACTTATATCAATCTATTACATTAGGAACTTAACATAATTAATATCACAATTACTAGTTCCTAATTGTATATTAGTTATTACCACATAACTATTATCATATATGATCCTATAACATATATCAAACACATTTTAAATCAACAAGTAACAAACAAGGCAGAACTAGCCCACCAAGCCGCCGGATTCTTTCTCAAGCCGCCGGCTTCACCACAGAAGCCGCCGGCTTCCCACAAACTAGCCTGAATCCGCCGGATTCCCGGAATCCGACCGGATTCCCCAAACTACTCCAAGCCGCCGGCTTCTAAAGGAAGCCGCCGGCTTCAACCGTCGTTCCAGCCCAGTTCGAGCTGATCAAACCCTAATCCACGGGTTTAATACCCAAAACCTCAAAAACACGATTTCTAACCGTTTAAAATCACTAATATCATTACATAATCAATATGTAATACTTATAACATGATTTATAACATCCAAATCACTCAAATCATCAATTTACCCAAATTCAATCAAAAATCAAATTCTTAAATACTCAAGAATACTTACTGATTGAAGAATCTACCGATGGTAATCTGATGATTAGGAAGTTTCACGAGAATCACAACTTCCTGATTTGATTTCTGGATTGATTTGGAGGTTTTCAGAGAGTTTCTGTGAGTTTTTGAATAAAAATGAATAACTTTCCTAAATAGGAAAGGATATATATAAGTCGGCTCATCCAACCGCCTTCAATATACGGGTATAATTTAATACCCCATCTCAATCTATTGCCTGGAACCCGAAAACCATTTGCGAGTCCAAACATTTTATTGTACCGTCAACTATATTAATTTACAACAATTAATAATTCACTTATCACATTGGAATATTTGGCTCCTATTCCAATTATTTCAACTATTTCAAACAATATTATTTCCAAACACATTTAAATATTAATTTAAATCAAGAAATAATATAACCCAACTAGGTCCATTTCGAGGATGTTACAACTCTCCCCCCCTTAAAGAGATTTCGTCCCCGAAATCTAACCTCAATCAATCTGACTAATGTGATATAATCACATACAATCTTATCATACGTTGATCCTCAATAGCAACTTACAACTATATTTAGATTGTTTGAATTCTTTCCACATGCACATATCCAAATGTACATGCTTCTATCTTTTCCTATGCACACTTACAGTGCACCAAATCAATATCATCAATCAGATATATCTTATAAACAAACACTTACTTTAACAAGTGAATCCTACAATCACTTAAACAACAAGTGAAACCTAACATCACTTAATAGGTCTATACAACCAGAAATTAGCAATGTGCTAAAATCTTTAACCTATTCTCACTATTCATTTCTGTTAACAATAAAACAGCAATCACATTATCACAACAGTGGTTATTAAACCACAATGTACCTAGCAACATTGAAATATAATTCAGCTCACGACCAACAATCAATCTAATATACAGATCACAATCTTAAATCTCTACCATCAAAGATCTGAAATTCAAATCTAGGTCAACTTTTCATCCAAAAGTTTCATACTATACTCTTTTGAATACCCTATCATATTCACATATCATTTCAATCATATGAAATCCTTTACTTAAAAGTAATCCAGATTCATATCACCTTAATAAGCAAAGCAGAGGTCACACTCAGTAGGTAAAACTACAATCAACAAGTACTTTGCTCAATCAACAAAAGTACCACAATCAATCTTACCTACAATCAACCAACCTCTACATCGACTTATTTCAGTTTGCAATTCCTTTCATTATGGCTTATCAATTGTCAACAACAACAACAATACAAACAATAATCACAACACTAGTGATTATACACCACAGTATGCCTATCAATACTTACTACTTATCTTCAAAGTCTAACTAACCATCAAGTTAGAATTTATATATTACTTAAACTGGTAAGACATCCATAATCTTATCTTAGCAACCAGTTATTTCACTCAATTCTTAAATTTCAAACTACTGCTTAATTATATCAACTTCCTAATCACAAGAAATTAGAAAGTATACAACTATCATCACATAATCACTTAGTACTACATCCCATCAATATAGCAACTAAGTCAACCTTAATCAACATATTATGATACTACAGATCAAGCATCACAATATCACAATGTGCTACTTTCCAACACATTACTAACCAAATCTACATCAAGCTAATCATAATTAACTAACTTCTACACAACTTATGGCACATTTTAATTCATTCTATTAAAACTTATCATGCCATTTATTATCATGTATACCACACATACATATCTACACAACTTCGGGTACTCTCTTAAATGGACACATACACAACAATTCCATTTCATTCTATACACTAGGCCATTCAAACTATTAAAGTCTATACCAAGCCTTCATATTACTACTAATCATCACATATCCATACCACAGGACATGGAACAATCAATAACTCTATGTTTCACTTATGTACTTACCAACTAGTATATAACTTAAACATTTCATTCTAAACTTTCAAGAAAAGTTTGGGGTGAATACAATCATCACCTATCAATCTCAAGGTTTCTCTTACTCTCTAACACTTTACAATTATACACATCAGGTTTTCAGCCCCAAATGTTAAGCAATCATTATTCTTAAACTATCAAAATAATGATCATTACACTTAATTTCATACCTGATTTCTTAAAATATGAACAACTATTCAATTTACATTTCCTCAATTATCAACAAAGATCAACTAGATCTTTAATACTGCCTATTTACAGATATACTTTCATATCTTTTCTCCTTATTTGGATCTAATCCCAATTTACCACTTTATCACTTACCTCATTTGTATGCAATCAACAAATAACTAAAGAATCCATTCAATTCTTTCAATACTTAGATAATTCACCATAAGGTATCAATCAACCTAGGCAACTAATAATAATAACCTTCAATTATTCATCATCTCACAGTCTTACCCAATCAAAGCTATCATCACAAGCCTCATACACTGGTAAGACTTTCTTATCACAATCCTAATCAATGTGATTTAACTTACATCATTCAACAATTTATAACTGTCATATCATTCAATGACTTCATATCTGTATAATTTTCTAACACATATTCAGTTCAAATATCATATATTTCCTAACTGAATACTTAATTATACTTAACACTATTTCAATTACTTAATACTAGCTTTAAGTAATTACTCAAGTTTTCACAACTTAATACAATTTAGGAATTCAATCAGATTCCTCACAATCATAACATTACAATCTATGTTATACTATTTCACACACACAGTTAACTACATGTCAACTCTGGTTTCAATCAACCAATCAATAAAATTTTCTAATTGCTTTTCTCAAGTTTGACCTAAACTCAAACCAATCACAAGCAATTAATTTTATACACAATTCTCTATTCATGGTCTGACTTTCAAAGTTAACATACCATCAAGTTAACTCCCAAACCATTTCATCTTATATGTTTACTCTCAAACATATATTTCAAATTATTACGTTCAATAATTTTATCAATCCTTCACAAGAACAAAATCAACCTACAGCAATCTTGGCTCCATACAAGCCATTTCATATTATATGTTTACTATCAAACATATACTTCCAATTATTACATTCAATAATACTAGGAATTTCCTTAAACCAGACAATACTCACATGTCTTAACCTTGGCTTCATACAAGCCAGATACCAAATAGTGATTTATCTAAACACTATCAAATCTATCTAAGGTCAATGTAACACAATCAGTTACAATTACATATTCAACAAAATCAAATTAGTCAATTAGGTGTATCATCAAAACCTCTATCAATGACCATTATTATTTACACTTACATCTTTAAAGTCTACCTGTCACAGTTCTATCAACTGCTTGTTTTCTTATCAAAACAACAACTATTAAACAACTTAGCATACTTTCATGCTCAATTTTCTAAACACAAAATCACATTACACTTCTTTTATACCAAGTAGCCTCAACAAGTTCATGTGACACAACATAATATAACAACGGTGATCAGGCGTTGCAAGATTATGTTCTTCACAATCCATTCTCAGGCTACTCTACATTATAATTATCAATGTGATCTACTCTCATCTCATACATATTAAATACTTCATGCTTTCAAATCAATCATAATCTATTTAATAGCTTCTATCAGCTGATACACACTCAAAATCAGCTTACTACTTACATATTCAACCCTACATGTGCAAGTCATCTCACATACACACAATGTTCTAATTTTCAACAACTGAATTACTCAGTATATCACTTATCTGAAACCTCAAACACATGATAACTTATCATCATAGTTTCAACACTTAACATTAATCAATGTCCCTATTTTCCTCAAAATTCAGGACACATCTTAATCAACTATCATCACTTTGACATATGCTATCATATCAAGCATCACTGTCACAACAAGTCTACTTAATCATGTTACTATCAAACATTTCATTTATTAATTTCACAATTGACCAGAAAGATCTATCACTTCCCAATCAATTTCACATTATTACACTCTACATTTCTCTTAAACCTATCAGTAATGGTTTATATCAAATGTTTAACTATAGTCAACACATATCATATAGTCACATAAACACATATTTTCTCAAATAGCAGTCATTATCAATTCAATGACACAACCTTCCTTAGCAAGGATTTAGATCACACCTTGTGATTAATCCATTAACATAATACTATCAATTATCTCGTCTCACCAATAAAGACACTCCTTAGGTTCTAACATCAATCTTGCTAAAACCTTAATCAACTCTCTGTCTACTCAAACATATTTCTGCATTTACAATTCAATCAGAAATAATCACAACAATGAACAACAATGAGCATCTCATTCAATACCTCTATCCTCATGTCAACCTATAGCAATCAATAGTTGACTCAAACTGGGGAATCATATCAGTCTGACTCAATTAACTTCATAACAAGGCTTACTCAACATAACAGAGTAAACAATTCAAGTTAATTTAAATTAACACAGGCTTATCGAAGATTACCTGACAATCTTAAGCCCACGAGCGTTGAGGAAACATGAAATATGCAGATCAGATACTCATGTTCCTCCGTCTCTGCAGTCAAACAACAGCTTCACAACTTGTTATGGGTTAGTACATATTCAACTAATCACTTTCTCACACATTCACTAATCAACTAAACCCACACCTTCTGGAATGTTTGACTCAACTCAATCAAAGTTTAGGATTGAACATTCTATCAAGTCCAATTCACCCAAACTATTGCTCTGATACCAACTTATACCACCCCTCGTTTCATTATAAACAATCAATATAATAATAACGACACGGAAGCGTATTTTTAAAACATTTATACCAATGTACTCAAAATGTCAATAAACTTTTTCAAAGTCAAACACTTGACATTTCAACAAATTCGGTGTTATATAATTCAAAACACTTTTACAATTATATAAAAATAACATCAGAGTAGCAGCCTGTCAAACATTCCATTCAGTCAAACACTTCCTGCCCTGCCCAATATGTCCCATCTATTTCAACCTGCAGGAAGAACTGTGGTGGGGTTAGCATAAAGCTAAGTGAATGAAACTATAAGCAACAGTACAACCTAGCATAACAATCTGTTTACATCAAATAACAATAAACAGAAAACCAATCAATCACTCAACATCCAATCAATGTCAAGCTACTCACATCAAACATTATCAATCGTCATGAGGACCGGTGGCTCCTGAGATACCCTAATACCGGTTTGGTACTCAGGGAACCCTTATCAATCATCTGTATTGGCCTATACAGAATTACCGGTAACCAGTTGTTAATCACACACGGCCTAGATCTCTAAACCAACATTTCAAGTTTCAAGATCTCCTGTCGTCTACAATAACAACCAAGTCCAACTGTCAAGTCAAGTTGACCTCAGAATCTTACTTACTAGCACAATCAGCCAAGTAAGCAAACCACCTAACTAACATGGCAAGTTATCTCAACAGATGCATCCTATCAAAGTAATACTATAAATTACTTGTTGTAAATCAAATCATTACAACTAAATCACACTGAGGTTACAGATCCACTCACCGACTACCTCAGGCCTCTGCTCAGTAGTCTAATATCACTGAGTCTTCTCCACATCTGACAATCAACAAATCAAATATAAGTTAGTAATCCATATCAATACATAACTTATATCAATCTATTACATTAGGAACTTAACATAATTAATATCACAATTACTAGTTCCTAATTGTATATTAGTTATTACCACATAACTATTATCATATATGATCCTATAACATATATCAAACACATTTTAAATCAACAAGTAACAAACAAGGCAGAACTAGCCCACCAAGCCGCCGGATTCTTTCTCAAGCCGCCGGCTTCACCACAGAAGCCGCCGGCTTCCCACCAACTAGCCTGAATCCGCCGGATTCCCGGAATCCGACCGGATTCCCCAAACTACTCCAAGCCGCCGGCTTCTAAAGGAAGCCGCCGGCTTCAACCGTCGTTCCAGCCCAGTTCGAGCTGATCAAACCCTAATCCACGGGTTTAATACCCAAAACCTCAAAAACACGATTTCTAACCGTTTAAAATCACTAATATCATTACATAATCAATATGTAATACTTATAACATGATTTATAACATCCAAATCACTCAAATCATCAATTTACCCAAATTCAATCAAAAATCAAATTCTTAAATACTCAAGAATACTTACTGATTGAAGAATCTACCGATGGTAATCTGATGATTAGGAAGTTTCACGAGAATCACAACTTCCTGATTTGATTTCTGGATTGATTTGGAGGTTTTCAGAGAGTTTCTGTGAGTTTTTGAATAAAAATGAATAACTTTTCTAAATAGGAAAGGATATATATAAGTCGGCTCATCCAACCGCCTTCAATATATGGGTATAATTTAATACCCCATCTCAATCTATTGCCTGGAACCCGAAAACCATTTGCGAGTCCAAACATTTTATTGTACCGTCAACTATATTAATTTACAACAATTAATAATTCACTTATCACATTGGAATATTTGGCTCCTATTCCAATTATTTCAACTATTTCAAACAATATTATTTCCAAACACATTTAAATATTAATTTAAATCAAGAAATAATATAACCCAACTAGGTCCATTTCGAGGATGTTACATTAGTGATATAAATAACTAGTTAGTGATATAAATAATAAGTGTCATATAACACACATGTTAGTGATAGTAACACATATATTATTAAAAGGTAACACAAGTGTTATTCATATAAATAACAAGTTTTAATGGCACTTAGCACATGTGTTAGTTGCAGGTAACACATGTGTTAGTTGCAGGTAACAGATTTGTTATCTGCATGTAACACGAGTGTTAG
This sequence comes from Helichrysum umbraculigerum, assembly GCA_949592205.1. Lineage (NCBI taxonomy): Eukaryota > Viridiplantae > Streptophyta > Magnoliopsida > Asterales > Asteraceae > Helichrysum > Helichrysum umbraculigerum. Next base: position 88,412,911 of record CATIUR010000002.1, on the reverse strand, counting down.
CCTCTTGTAACACGAGTGTTAGTGGTAGGTAACACGAGTGTTAGTAATACAAATCCTTTGTGTTAGTGAAAATTAATACATGTGTTAGTGACAGTTAACACAAGTGTTAGTGCTACAAAAAAAAAAAACCGCAATCATCACCGCCCACCACACCTCATTCCTTTCAGGCATTTTCACAAACACTTTCTCGGCTTTTAAAATCTCGCCACACATCACATACCCTTTAACCAAACTAGTCCAAGTAATTGTATCTCGTTCAGGCATTTCGTTAAACACCTTCTGAGCAATCACCAGTGTTAGTGGTTGGTAAAACAAGTAACTTTTAGTGTTGTCTAACACTTGTGTTAGCGGCAGGTAACACAATTGTAAGCAGCACGTAGCACATGTGTTAGTTGCAGGTAACACATGTGTTAGTGGTAGTAACCTAAGTGTTAGGGGTATGGATAACAAGTGTCAGGGGTGACTAACACTAGTGCTAGTGTTAACTAACACATGTGTTAGTGGTTGGTAACACAAGTATTAGCATTTTTAACACAAGTGTTAGTGGATGTAACACAAATGTTAGGGTTCTGCAACATACATCATAAGTAAAAAGAGATGTGATAAAATATGCAAACAGACAAACAATTCCACAAAAAAAACCATAGTAATATAACCAATTGTACTTGACTGCATCATAGCAGACATACTTAGATTCAAAAAAAAAAAAAATGATAAAACCCTATTATCAACAAAATGTAGTTGAGTACATGGTGCCTAACACCCCCTGATTCCAAAAGATAATAACTAAATACTGTTATGAACAATTGTAATTACAGAAAAGCCTAAAATCCAAAGCCAAACTACGATGTATCATCTTCACATTCTTTGTCACGTGAGTACGAATGCACGAAATGATCAACAAACGAGTTAACACGTTTTCTGTGAATGTTTTGTTCGTGCATCAACATCTTAGCAGCGTACTTTATCCTCAAACGCAAAAGCTGCCGGTTCTGCATACTACCTTCCTCAGCCAGTCCACAAACAAACTTTGAAGAAGCCTCACCACGATAATGATCCATATGCAAAAACCAAAAGCAAAAAGAAAAAAATGTGTAAAACAGATTATGATAACACTTAAAAAAAATTGTAAGGAAAATTATTTAATGGTCAAATAATAACTACAACAGAATGCTAACATATGTGATAATGTATATTAGTATGTGTGATTCAAGCCACAAACACATGTGTTACAGCATACAAAACAAACATGATGCTAAGCTTAAAAAAGTGTAAAAACTATGGAGGTACTCACATTTCAGAGACAACAAAACAAAAAAGATATAACCAAACACATATGCAAGTAACTATAAAAAAGCATGGTAGTGAATACATGAGAGTAAACATGACAATCAACATCAATTTTAATTAGTCTTTTGGGGCTTTTCCAATAAACATTTGAAACCATAACAGACCTAAATAGCACTTGCATAAACTAAAAACTTATTAAACAAAACTAACACGTGTGTTAGTAAAACCCTAATTTCAATCCAGTCACATCTAAACATATAACATGCAAATACAAGATCAAAACAGCAACCTATAGTGCAAATGTTAATATATTGAAAGAAAAAATTATATAAAAACAAAAATCGAAGAAATACTAACGTAGTGGTACGGATGTGATAGGTAGAGCATCAATCGGAGGTGAAGATGTTCGTCCTGCCGCAATCTCATCATGAATATCCATTTACGAAGGTACGCTGGTTATAGAAATGTGTGCTATTTCGTTTTTGAACGATTTTGAAAACCAGGGTTTCACAAAATGATTTTTCGGTAAAAAATGAACAGATAGAAAGTTAAATCGAAGGATGTAGATGAGTAAAATGATGATTTTAGGGAAAAACATCGATGATTTGTTGATTTTTTTTGAAAGAAATTGGATTTCTAGGGTTTTGGGTGAGAATCGCAGAGAGAGAAAACCAAAGGAACAAGAGAGAATGAATGTAACTGTGTGATTTTTTTGAACAAAAGTAGAAAAAGCAATTAATTAATTAATTAAATGGCACATTTACCATTTTACCCCTCCGCCCAAAATTTAATTTAACTTGATTTTTTTAATTAAAAAATGATGTATTAATATAGACCATTGATCTCCCAAATCTGATGGCTCATAATGGTTCCCCCATTCTCACTTAAAAAGGGTGTACTCATTTGAACCTTACTCTTTAAACCAAATATTTATTTTTTAATCTATTCAATCTCATAATTTGAAAACGATACGATAAAATAGGGGTGTACATAAATGGTTTGGAACCGTTAGAACCGGTAAACCAAACCAGGACCGGACCAGAACCGAACCGGACCGTAGCACAATGGTCCGGTTCTCGGTTCTATATTTTAGCCTTAATGGTTCACGGTGCGGTTCGGTTCTAGAACCGGTAAAAATGGTTCGAACCGCCAGAACCGGTTTCATAGGAAAAGAGAGATATATACTTGATATATATATCTTTTAATATCGATAGAAATTGAGTTATATAATTAGATTTTATAAATTGTTATATCAATTATAAGTATATATGTTTTTTTAGATTATTATCTTCTATATTTCATGCACCGAAAAAATTCAACTTACATTTTCTTTCTGTTATTCGTCGTCTGGATACTTCCTCGATGATGTTTTTTTGATAGATTGTTAACGATTGATCCATTTAATAAATCTTTTTGGGAACTTAATCAACCATATTCTTTTGTATTCGACATACATGTATGTTTTGTTTGAAAAAAACATAGATGTATCCAAGGGCAGAGCCATGTACATGGTAGGGGTAATAGTTGCTACGGGTCCATTCGCTACATATAATATAAATTTCTTATAAAAAAATTGCACTTTTTGTTACATTCTTTGTTCGTGCTACGGGTCAAAAAAACTAAGATTTCAATGTTACGGGTCACTATAAATCCTGAATCCGCCACTAGATGTATCCATATTATGTTAGAATTACAACGTTTCAATATTGATTATTAGACGATTTTAAGTTTTTTTCTAATTCCTTAATTGTTTTATTTAATTTGATAACTATATGCTTTTACACATCTTCTTCTTTATAAAATACACGCGTATATTATTTGGTTCGCGGTTTTGAACCAAAACCGCAAGAACCGAACAGGAACCAAACCGGACCAGAACCGAATTACATGGTGCGGTTCATGGTTCTTGATTTTTCATTTAATGGTTCGCTGTCCGGTGCGGTTTTGGTTCGGTTCGGTGCGGTTTTTGGACCACGTACACCCCTACGATAAAAGCCGAGTCGAGTTCGAGTAGGCTTTCGATTGGAGCTCGAGTATATTTGGCTCTAATGTAACGAGTCGAGTCGAATTAAGATTAAGGTATTCTATGACATCATTGAGCTAGATAAATTAGGTAAAAAAATTTTTTTTTGTAAAGTCATTAGCAATTTCATTGATCTAGATAAAATTTATTATTTTTTAGAATTTTTTTTTTAAGTTGCTAGAACATATACGCTCTATTAGATATTCAAAAAAAGTTTTTTTTTTTTTTTAAAAAAAAAAGCTTGTTATTATTGTGAAATGTAAAGAAGAAGAATAATAGATGGAGAGGAAGAGAGATATAATTGAATGAATTCATATTAACAAGAATACAAATGACAAGTATATATAGGGATTATAGTAAACCCTAATAGACTAGTTGTTAGATGGTGGACTATCCACAAGTCCATGGGTTAAGCCCATGAAGATTTCATAACACTCCCCCTTGGATAGTCACCGTTTATAATATGCTATAGACTGCCTCGTTAAAAACCTTATCAAGAAAAACCCAATGGGATAAAACTTGATGAAGGGAAAAAGAGTGCATTACGTATAATACTCCCCCTGAGTATAATGTATATCCTTCAAGCGCTGAATACCGATCTTCCAAACTAAATGCTCAAAAACTTTTGTCGGCAATGATTTAGTGAATAAGTCGGCCAAATTTTTGCTTGATCGGACTTGACTAACATCAATGGTTCCATCCTTTTGTAGATCGTATGTTGAGAAGAACTTTGATGAAATGTGTTTAGTTCTATCTCCTTTGATGTACCCTTTATTGATTTAAGCTATACACTTCACATTGTCTTCATATATAATGTTGGATTTCCTTTGATTGTCTTGAGACCACATTCTTCTTGGATGTGTTGAATCATCGATCTTGAGTAAACACTTCTCGATCGGGTTTATAAAACTCAATAAATTTAGAATTATTTGATGACCTCCAAGAAATTGTGGTATCTCCACAAGTGAAAACATATCATGTTTGTGACCTTATGTGGATTAGATAAATATCCAACATTGGCATATCAAAATTCAACTTTTAATTCTTTCATGTAGAAGGGAACCAGAAACATATCTGGATAGTATTTTGAAGATATGGACATCAATTTCATATGAATGCATATTACTCCCCCTTTGATGTTCATTGCTATAATGATTATGCCTCGTTAAAACCTTACTAGATAAAACCCGATGGGACAAAAGTCTAGTTAAGGAAAAAGAGTACATAATTCTTTTAATATGTTTGGGGATGTTGCCTCGTTAAAAACCTTACTAGGAAAACCCGGTGGGACAAAACCATGGTCAAGGAAAAAAATATATATAGCAACATTTATTTTGTCCCCCTAATAGTCACATCACTTCTGAATTTGTTGACTTAATATCATTTCATCGAAATTAAAAAGCAAAAACTGACTTTTATGAGATAAGTCATGGATCCATCATCGTTGATGTATCCATCAAGTTGAAAAATATTTTATATTTATGTAAGACAATGAGTGTCCTCTCATAGATAATAAGTTATCTCGCAAAAAATGTGAAGTAAATGATTTTCAACTCTTTTATGACCAGTGAGAAATATCAACGTCTAATAATATTTGTCATCCTTCGAGGGTCGGAAGGATTGTCAATATTAAAATAATCATTGCATCATGAGGATGTATGACTCTTTATACATGATAAAAGTTAATCTTTACAAGACATTTCTTTCATATTCAATTATAAATATTCATTCGCGTTTAGAACCTTGTAAAAAGTTCAAAGGATGTATGAATTTGAAAATATTCATAAAGAAAGTATTTATAATATAGGCTAAAATGTCCATTTAATAAAGAATTTTTCGAGCCCAAATTGATATAAGGACTGATTTAATTTGATTCGACAGTGTCCTCGAGAGCAAAAAAAAAACATGAGACATTATAAATAGTGAGATATGTATTTATCATATCTTCCCAATCATTTGATATAAGATCTTATTCAAACTGAATAAATGGTGATCTTAAAAACCTTTCTAAAAAGCTTGAGGCTTTTTAAAGTGGAAGCATCTTTAAGCATTTTATATCCTTGAGGGATCAGATAGCAAATGAGCTCTAATTATCCAATAGACGTGATTTAAGTATTCTTATATCGTCAGACTTGGAAGTTATCAGATATAAAAGAGTCTTGGTATCAACATTCTTGCTTTATATCTTGTAGTTTCACACTCATTGCGCTTTTGAATAAAGAGCGGCGATACAATAGGTTTTACACCTTTATGAAATGGACTATAAGTCCAAAAATCTCGTATGAAGAGATTTCATAAATTTATTGCATTCTTTTATATTGGCCAATAATCTTTGCACTTTTTGGCATAAATAATTTTATGATCCTCAACCACAAAAGGTAGTGCTATATATAAATATTTCATCGATATAGATTTCAATTATTTCGTTTATATCGATTCCACGCTGTTTTAGACATGATATCATTTATTGAGATCAGAGGTTCTGATAGAACCTTCATGTCTAGTTTCGTTAGATTGAAATGGGGACTTTAGTTCCTCGATTTGACCATCTAAATAACCTGCTCCTTCTTTTTTTTCGAGGATATAATATGGAATCGACATTTTTTTTATCACGTTTCACGTGCCATAGGCTTATTAGCCATTTTAATAGGAGCATCAACAACTTATCATTCAAACAAATATGTCTGGCATTTATCAAAAATGAATTATCATTTGAACTTCGAGTTCATACTTTATACTATGAGGATCAATAATTCATTTTGAGATTAAGTTGTTTTAAGATTTTCCCTTTTGGTCTAATAGTTGTGCGTTATGGTTGAGCATATATCGCACAAACAAATAAAAATATCTATGATATATCTTTTGATGACCAAAAATGAATTATAAGGGGGGAGAAATCTTTTCCTTTGGCGCAATGCGAACTCACATCATTGCATGTATGTTAACATGGCCCCAGAGTATAAATAGCATTATTGCTCTCATAATAGATGTTGATTTGCAATCAACTAAGCCTTTTTAACAAAAGTAATTTACGTATGAACTAATATATGTTCAATACTTACTACAATCAACTGATGATGTTGATGTATTTAAACAATATATTCGTTCACCGACATTATCAATACAAAATTTGATATTCTGACATATGTGCTCGTAATCTCATTAGCCGAGTTACTTAGTCACGCAAATTTTATGTTGCGATTTTCATGACCATTTAGACGATGCATCGATTTAAAACTATAAATGGTCCATTATGTGGATATGAAATACCCATTTGTTGATTTCAAAATTTTAAGGAAATGAGTCCCAACAATTATACGTATAAATTTTTCTTGAGAGCAATGCATGTAAAACTATTATGTCGAGGAAACTTGAGGTTCCATTATACTTTTCGCATCATGATTGACTCGGGATGGCCTCACCGGTCTCGCCAATTAATGTAATAATCAAGGTCCATTAAACATGAAGTTTATGACCGTATGTGTTTCAATTGCACATATCTTTTGTGATACAAGCCATTATATGAGAGAAAATAGTGCATGATCACTTTAGATATTATTTCTCATGGCTATTTGACATTAGCTCTTCAAGAGCTTTCAATATATTTACGTAATCAAATATGGTACAAGTGATATTTTTTTTTTCATTGTAGAATTGTACTCGCTAACACTTTTATAATATTGCAACATGAGGTGCATATAGTTAAAGTGAGCTTTTGTAAGTGTTAATAGTTTTTGACGGCAAATAATTCTTTTGGATGTTGCCGTAAATCTAACGGATCTTTCACCGTTGAACATTCTCCTTTAAGTTCTCATTGAGATGAGGAATATCATTGATTTGGCACGGTCATATAAACATACCTTATTGCCAATATAAGTTGATTCTTCAAAAACTTGAAGTAAGATGAATCTCAACATCAAAAGTCCATAGGAGATATGTCGATAATTGTTAAAACTTAACAGAAATATCAAGAGGAGTGATCTTACATTGTAATTAAAAAGAAAATTATTCTTTAAGCAAATTACACATAATTTATCAAATGGATATGTCGTTGTAACGTAAATTAACCAAAAATCATCTATGTACAATAACATGCATATGTCAATGATAAAAGAGTAAATACGTAAATAGTAATCATCAAATTAGATTTTAAAAGCACTTACATATGTAAATAGAGAGAAATGCTATTAAATCATCATCATAAATGTTACATGATGTCACTAATGTATATAACAATAATAATAACTTGAGGTTATGTTAATTTTTAATTATCTTGTAAAGATAATAGTAGATCTTGAAGATCATATATAAATATATAACAATAACATGAGGTTATTGAAAACATTATAGATCAAAAGGATCTTATAAATATATATCAATAACATTAACACGAGGTTATGTTATTTGATTCGTATTGGTGAATCATAACATAGACATCAATATAACAATAACTTGAGGTATTGTATATCGATTCTTTTTATGTAGATACAATAGAACATTGATTGTTCAAAAAAATTCTCCTTATGTAATCACAATAGAACATTGATTGTTCTTGTAAACTACAAAAGAATTTAAGGATTGAACAAAAAAAAAAAAAAAATCTATCAATCCTTCCTTAGAGCCAATTCGTGACTTTAATAAAGTTCTAAGCTTTTAACATTATAGCGAAATATTAATTATGCATTCACGGATAAGAGAAGGGATCATGAGAGTACAAGAATTTTAGAAAGAATGGAAGTACCAATGGGAGGGTGCCATGTGTACAAAGAGAATACAAAACCCATTTACCCCCTAACTTAAATATCTAACAAACGACAAATCAAAAAATTATGAAAATTGCACCATTAGATTCAGCGTTTGATCCTCTTCGATTTGCCGTCCATTAAGACATACTTTCGACGAAATTTTTTTTTCACGTTTTTTGGTGGGTTTTACAATTTACTAACACATGTGTTAAAGTGTTGCGTGTAGGGTTTAGGGTTTGGGGTTTAGGGGTTAGGGTTTAGGGTTTGGGTTTTGGGGTTTCTCCCGAAACCCCAAAACCCAAACCATAAACCCTAACCCCTAAACCATAAACGCTTTATATAACTCTAAACCCTAAACCCTAATAAACCCTAAACCCTACTAAACCCTAAACCCTACTAAACCCTAAACCCTACTAATTCATAAACCCTAATCCCTAAACCCTATACTTAAATTAAATGTTTAACCAAATATTAACACATGTGTTAGCAATTAGTAAAACCCACCAAAAAACGTGAAAAAAAAAATTCGTCGAAAGTATGCCTTAATGGACGGCAAATCGAAGAGGATTAAATGCTGAATCTAATGGTGCAATTTTCACAATTTTTTGATTTGTCGTTTGTGAGATATTTAAATTAGGGGGTAAATTTGGTTTTTACATGTGTGTATTCTCTTTGTACACATGTCACACTTCTATTGGTACTTTCATACTTTACAAAAATTATGTACTTCCTTAGATCTTTTTTCTCACGGATAAACACTTTTATGAAAGCAGACACAAATAATATAGATCTCATGTAAGTTAGATTACATTATCTAAAACAGCTAGACATGATTGATTATGAATATTTATAATATCCATCCAAAACTCTAACAACTAAGATCACAAGTAAAATTTTGTTATGGATCTAGAATAAAAGTAATAGATCTGTCTAATTATAACTTAAGAACGTATAAGATCTCAAATCTTCGTTTTACAATTTATTATTTTAATACGTTATAATTGGATGATTATTTGAAATAAAAACAAGGTTCTAATCATATAATTATAGGACTATGTGTATAATAGTTGGATCAAATCATAGCTAAACACAAGTATCCTTTTATTAAATTTCCAATCAAAAAATTCATACATTAATGAAATTAATTAGATTGTGCACATTGATCCATAAGCGGTGGCCGATTAGTATGAACGTGGCATGCAAATTAGTATATTACGGACATACTATGCAAAATATAGAATTAGATAGTGAATTGAAATTTAAACAAAATCTGACGATCCAATCAAATATAAGAGTCGAATAACATATTTAAGAAAAGATAAGTTGGTACCTCATGATTAACGGTTGAACGTTTAAACTGACTGAGACTCGTGCTGATAACGTATTGTGAAATGTAAAGAAGAAGAATAATAGATGGAGAGGAAGAGAGATATAATTGAATGAATTCATATTAACAAGAATACAAATGACAAGTATATATATGGATTATAGTAAACCCTAATAGACTAGTTGTTAGATGGTGGACTATCCACAAGTCCATGGGTTAAGCCCATGAAGATTTCACAACAGTTATCAGTTTACAATTTTATGTACTAAATAAGCCTTGAATAATATTGTAAATTTTCAATAAAAATTGCATGAGGAAGGTAAATTGCGTAGCTCGCAATTAAAGAAACGTGAGGACATGGATTGAACCCCTAACCTACACCTTTATGTTGCATGTTCCCCACCACTAAGCTACCATCGGATAGACATAAATTTTCAATAATAATATAGCTGAAATATGTTCTACGAATTCCATTTTTTTTAGAACGGCAAACCTTCAATGTAACACATGATTATCTACAACTACCACAAATATTTACAACTTACTGCCTCAAGTGAGCCTTGAACGCCAAGTCCCCAACCTCTAGGTTGGAAGGTCCCTCTCATACCGTTAGACTAAGAGCCCTTCGGTCGAATTCCATATTCAGAATGTTAAGTTACGGGTATAGGTTATTCCTCCAGCAAACTTATATAAATTAAAAAAAAAGCTTTACAACAATACAGAGATGTGGAAACCACACTAGTCTTAATCTAACCCTACGCATGAAAAATTAATGACATATAAAAGACATGCCATGTACATGACAACCATGAAAACAACCAAAAAAATCTAATCTCAATGAACACAAAGCTTGAAAAACCAAGCTATAATCCACTGTAGCCTCATGAGTACCATCAAATTTAGCCCTCAATCATAGGAGACTTCGGAAACTACCACTTCTCCATCATACGAGATGCTTGATCACTCCTCTTATACTAGAAATAAGAAAGCCGAAATCTAACCACCTTAATAATTTCCTCCGCCACCTTCTCAATCGACCTGCAACCCTTCTTGTACAGACGGCTATTACGTTCATGCAAAATAAAATATGTCATAGCACCAAGAACAAGTTTAAAGACCACACTAGGGATCGTCTTCCGGGATGCAATCAGCTTCAAATGCACAATAATGTCTTCCAAATAGTTTGATGCAAGATGCCACCCGACAAATAGCTTCACCTTGTGCCATACCCGAGAAGAAAAATAACACTCAAAGAAAAGATGAGTATGAGTATTCGATTGTGTACCATAAAGGGGACCGTAAGTCAGTAGCTGATATCCCATTGCCTCAACAGGTCAGGAGTCTTCAATTTGCCCTCTAAAATCAGCCATAAAGTGATAGAATGCCAAGGAATACAAAGATAGAACTAGACAATTGGAAACAAATCAACCTTTTCATCCCTTGGCCAAAGAGATTCCCACACATGGCTGGCTTTATAATCAACCAAACCACCCGATAGATTTCTCCAAAACAGCCTATCGGCAGGTTATTCAAAGCAAGACGATGAAGACCGAGGGTACCTGTCCAGCCATGAATTCGGCCAACTTCAAGAATTACCAACCGCCGTATCCGCAATAGTATATCAATAAGAAAATCCCTGGTCATAGCTCGAGTCGAGATAAAGCTTGACGGTGGTCAAATGGGGTCCAATTTATCAAACCAGACTAAAACCGAAGAGCCATCGCCTAACCAAAACTAGAATTGGTTCCACATCACATAATCCGAAGTAACTTCCTCCATCCCTAGCTCATATCCCCATTAGAAGGAAATATCCTAGAATTTTAAGTTTTAAGAGAGAAGTTGAAATGATAGGCAAGTATATATTAGATTTTATAAAGGTACGACTAGTAATCATTTTAGAGTGTTTAAAGTAGATAAATAAAATGTTTATTTGAAGTTTTGAACACTCAAAAATACTTAATCATTAAAGTAGATAAATAAAATGTTTATTTGAAGTTTTGAACACTCAAAAATACTTAATCATGATGTGACACATATTTTTATTTGAAAATGAAATATAAAATAAAATAATGAACAATGCCAAACACCCCCTTACAAATTATACGGAGTATCATAGTTTTGATTTCATTTTACAAGTTAGTTTTTTACTCCGTATAAGAGTTGAAAACTAATCAAATGTTAACTACCTAGTGATCAAATAACTCATATAGACATGTGTACCCTTACAGCATAAGGTTGTTAATATTGGCATACACATAAGGTCAACTAGCCTTTATATGTAGACACAGTTATACTGGTAACATAACCATACACATTATTAAGTTTGTTCTCATTCCGAAAGTACGAAGATTGAGGGGTAACGACACCAATTGGCAGATCTTGCACATGTAATATATACACTTAACCTGAGATCTTTGAATTAGAAATATCTGCGGTCTTGTAGACATGTAAAATCAAGAACCCGATTTTTCACAATTTCGTTCATCAATATACAAAAAATGTGGTAAATACAACATGAAGGTTTTGATGATATTGGTTGAAGGAAATGGTGGTTCATATAAGCCCATTCCTCTCTTTTTCTTTCATCAAAAAATTGCATGCTAACATAGCTGCCCCGACTGCAGGTTCAACCTGGAAGAACAAACAGATTTTAATTCAGAGAAAGTGCCAGTGTGGCATATTTGTTTCACTTTTCAAATTGATGAAGTGAATAGACAGGAAAGATCAAATCTCGGGGTAATATTTTAAGACTTCACCAAAAATGAAGCAGGTCCAATGGGTTGCAAGCCACTAAAAGTGTATTGAAGTGCCCATAGCTTCCTTAAATTAGTATTATTATAAGAAATAAGAGTTATCATACTAAAAGCAACCATCACCAAGATGGCCCAGTGGTTGTCGTCTTGCTATCCTCATAAGAGGCCTCAGGCTCACTAGCTGCACATCTTGGGCCTTGGGGTGGTCAGGGAAAGGGTCTGAAACGGTCACGGGATACCTCGGTATAGATAAAACCTCCTCCGTTTAATAATACAAGTTTAGTTTTAACTTTTAAGATCAGTCGTATTAAATCTTGATACTAAATGCATCAATCAGATACACAAGGAATGAAAGAATGGAGATTAAATGTTATTTTCTTGTTCAACATTTTGGTTGAGATTGAATAGTTTCACAGAAATTCGGGCTGACTAACAAACACTTGTTAATCATTTGTATATAGTTTTATAACTAATGCTTTTAAAAGAAAAATTACAAATACTATATTATCTTAAATTCGGGCTGACTAACAAACACTTGTTAATCATTTGTATATAGTCATTAGATATTTAATTAGCCAATAGGATTACTTAATTTTATCAAATAGGAAAAAATTATGGATATGATGACATCATAAATTATCATTTAAAAAATTATTAAATTAAATAACTTATATAGAAAGAAAACGTATCTATATCCCAAAGAAATACATTCCTAATACATCACGTATACTATCATACAACAATTGATTTTGAAAATAAAACATTTAATTAACTTATAATGTTAAAATTTTATCTTTTAAAATAAAATCATACGATGTCGTTTGAAAAAAATTCTTACACGGATTTCTAAACAATGTTAACCTTCAAATTATCAAATTATTAGATTGTTAATTGAAAATATTTCAAATTTATTCAGTTTATGTTAATAAAAAGTAAACCTTCGTTATTGAAATCTTTAGATGACTTAGAGTTATTAATCAACTAAATGTGTTTTCATTTTTTTAAAAACTACCTGTGAGTATACACGGGTTTAAACGCTAGTTATTAATAAAATAATAGTTGAGGCTTTTTCTAGTAAAGTGATTTAGTAGGCTTTATGCATGTGTGAATTGTGATTCCTTTCAATAACACATTTGACCCGTTTCTTTTTTAGCTTACCCCATTTGACCTTCTAGGCATAGAACACACTGCGCATTTACAAGTAAACACTTCACAGTTGCTACCTTAGTGATCCATAATTTTAATGCCTAATGTCATGACATTAGAAACTAACCTTTGGCCAAACAGGGAAAGCACCAGGGTAGGTCTTCGTAAGAAGGTCAACAACCTTCTGACCTATATCCCAATTTTGGTTACGTACAAGGACACCACCAACCAACACAATGGGAAACTGACCACTGCCATCTGCCGTCAATGGTCAACTTGTAGTTAAAAAGTGTATGCGTCTCATCAAAGAAAATATAATGATAGGTATAAGAACAAAAGAAAGTGAATGATATGATTTACGTGCTTGTAGTTTACAGTTAAAACAAGCAGTAAATCACATCTCATATACATGGTTGGTGATTCTCAATGATAATGAGACAATGTCAATCTATTGACTTATGGATGGGTTGGTTTGGGTTATTTTAGTTGGTGATAGGTCAAAGGGATATTAATAATTAAATAAAAAGGCAAAGAAGGAACTGTTGAAAATTGCGCACAGGTTATTTTTAATGCATACAACCTTATAAATTGCTTAATCAAACATTTTGATTATTGATGTAACAATATGATTTTTGCAATCATACTTAACACATAACTTTTCATACAAAATTCTGAAAACAAACAGGCGAAAGTAGTTTTAAGTCAACTCGAAATGAACCGTTTTAACTAATTATCTATAAGTGGCAAAATGAGTGGGTCGGGTTGGGTCACGTGTTTAGATGGGATTGTGTGACACCCCCAAATTTAATGCTTTGCGGAAGCGAGTTTTGGGTGCCACTAATCAAATATCAAATACCAAGATTAATAGCAAACGACTCTAAATGAGACGTTTTGGAAAATACATTACAGTACAGTACATTACGTAAGTTTTCAAAAGTGAACATAGCTTGGAGTTCGGCTAATAGTATCTAGAGATTTTAAAACATGACATCCAGTACAAAAGTAATGCAATGAAATCTCCAAGTATGTATGCATGCGACTCAAGCTATCAAGCAGTCCTGCGGGCCATCACTACTGTTGACGCGTACCTGTGGGTGCTAGCGTGCCTATTTGCAAGTAATATCTGATCTGTAATCCTCTAACGTCGGTGAAGGTGGTGACCGGAAGTGAGGGTGATGATGACGTGTACGATGATGATGAAGACGATGATGGTGAGTTACTGCTGCTGCTCGTTGGTGTTGTTGTGGTTTCAATGGTGATTGTGGTCCAAAGATGGTGGTGGTGGCTCGGTGGTGGTGGTACCCGGTTGAGCCGAGAGAGATGAGGAAGATTAGAGGGATGATGATGAAGATGAAGAAGGAGATGATGATGATGATGATGATGCTTGAATTGTTGATCTTGTTATTGTTAATTGTTGTTGTTGTTTGAAGTTGAAACCGAGAGGAGAAGAGGGAACGAGAGAGAGATCAGAGAATGAGTTTAGTGTGTGTGTGTGTGTGTGTCAAATAATTGAGGTCGGTTGTATACCGGCCTCCAATAATTGAGTTTTGGTTGGTGATTTTGGACCCGTGTTTGCGTACCCGATCGTAAAGTAGTATAATCTTTTGAAATGATAATTTTCTAAAAATAGATTCGTATAAGTTTTTAATTGAAATATTTTATAAAAATGTTTTTACGGATGTATAAAATTGTAATTTTGTTTTACTTAAAATGTACGGATAGTTTTCTTTATCTAAAATGTATTTAAAAAAATTTCGGAGTAAATTATTATTATCCTCAATAATAATACTCTATTTAAAAAAATGTTTTTCGCCTACTTTCATTTTGGGTTTCTGCGTTCTACCAGATTTGTGTACATGTGATTATTAAATAATCGTTTCGGGTTATGTAATACTTTGTAATAAAAGTTTAAATTTGGGCTGAAATTTGGGTCATTTTTGACCGGGTGTCACATTCTCCCCTTGTTAGGAGAATTTTGTCCCGAAATTCGTTTGTAGTATTTGTCGATGTATTTTAGTTATAGTCTGCGTGTTATCTACGAAAGTCAGACAACACCTATCTCGCGTTGTCTTCCTCCCTTTGTTGGACTAGTGCCCTACTGGCGGCTAAAGGAATTCGAAAAGAAAGTTTCGGGATGTGTTGACCATTATGTCTACATGACAAGGCCAGTCACTAGAAGGTAGCTACAATGTGTACTAGTAGCTTAAAGTATAGTAGTAACTTCCACTGTGTTCACACAGTTTGTAACGAATAGTAGTATCATAGCGTAAACTAGACTCTATCATTCTCCTATAGAAACTAAATGGTTTAGCCTACATCAGTTTTATGTGGGATGTTACCCATTGTATAAAAATTAACCGGTATATCTTCCGGTATAACCGGTATGTTTTCCGGTATAAAACAGTGTAGGATATGTTATTCCTATACATATGCAAGCTAAACCTCGTCTCATATCGAAACTATAGAACCTAAATTGTCGTTTTTCCCTAACCCTATCATACACTTAGAATCTAGGGAAAACAAAGAAGTATTCAAACAGTAAGTAAGATCTATCAAAGCAATTAGCATACAGGTAGTCGGATCATTAGTGAGTGACTATACCTACGTCTTTATTCGGGTCCTGGTACTAGGTAGGCTTTTCTTATAGAAGCAAGGGTGTCATTGTATACTGTGAAATTTTTGCGGACCATTCAGAATTTGAAGTTTGTTTAAAGTTGTGCACTATAAATAAGTTTACATAGTTATAAAATTTTGAAAATTTTATAAAACATTTCGTGAGAAAATTTCCGTAGAATTTTATCAGGAATTCATTTGTTAGAAACTATGATGGTGGAAGTATGTTGAAACTCGAAATCCGGTGAAAATTTGAGTCGATAAGTAGTTCAGTTTAAACCATTGTCAGCGACCATGCTTTGAAAATTTTGTTTAGCAAAATCTGTTAATAAACTGGAGTTATGTAAATTTCAAGTTAAAGGCCTATTGAAATTTTGTTGAAACAGTTTTCCTAGAGAACACCTAATGGTACAGTGGAGTGAGTTTCAAAATGTTATAGGTGTATAGTTAGGTAAGCAGCAGTAAGCAATTACTAAGTCCCGTTCTTCACATTGAGGGATGCTGGAGTAGCTATATTTGTCGGTTACAGTGGTGTGAGTGGCAACAAAAGTATCATCGGATAAGGCCTATTCCTATACCTTCGGTATATAATAGCCTAGAGAGTATTATGTAGTCGAGGCCTATATATGTATATATACCTACATCACATAATAGCCTAATCATATATGTATAACCCATATATACCTATTATCCACCTAGTTGTGTTTATCACAAAACAGATATGAGTCCTGATTCTCTCGTGTCAGTGTCAACTAGTGTATCCTGTTCAGCCATAACCTCTTTCAGATCTCGCATCATCTTTATTTAATTGTACATAGTTGATCAGGCTATGTTAAATTAAACTCGTATGATGTGATCACCGAACCAGTCATGCCTAATAGGGAATACTGCCTAACGGTCATAGTCTAAGCCCACTAAATGCAACCTAGTTCGCTATAACCTTAGGCTCTGATACCAATCTGTGACACCCCCAAATTTAATGCTTTGCGGAAGCGAGTTTTGGGTGCCACTAATCAAATATCAAATACCAAGATTAATAGCAAACGACTCTAAATGAGACGTTTTGGAAAATACATTACAGTACAGTACATTACGTAAGTTTTCAAAAGTGAACATAGCTTGGAGTTTGGCTAATAGTATCTAGAGATTTTAAAACATGACATCCAGTACAAAAGTAATGCAATGAAATCTCCAAGTATGTATGCATGCGACTCAAGCTATCAAGCAGTCCTGCGGGCCATCACTACTGTTGACGCGTACCTGTGGGTGCTAGCGTGCCTATTTGCAAGTAATATCTGATCTGTAATCCTCTAACGTCGGTGAAGGTGGTGACCGGAAGTGAGGGTGATGATGACGTGTACGATGATGATGAAGACGATGATGGTGAGTTACTGCTGCTGCTCGTTGATGTTGTTGTGGTTTCAATGGTGATTGTGGTCCAAAGATGGTGGTGGTGGCTCGGTGGTGGTGGTACCCGGTTGAGCCGAGAGAGATGAGGAAGATTAGAGGGATGATGATGAAGATGAAGAAGGAGATGATGATGATGATGATGATGCTTGAATTGTTGATCTTGTTATTGTTAATTGTTGTTGTTGTTTGAAGTTGAAACCGAGAGGAGAAGAGGGAACGAGAGAGAGATCAGAGAATGAGTTTAGTGTGTGTGTGTGTGTGTGTGTCAAATAATTGAGGTCGGTTGTATACCGGCCTCCAATAATTGAGTTTTGGTTGGTGATTTTGGACCCGTGTTTGCGTACCCGATCGTAAAGTAGTATAATCTTTTGAAATGATAATTTTCTAAAAATAGATTCGTATTAAGTTTTTAATTGAAATATTTTATAAAAATGTTTTTACGGATGTATAAAATTGTAATTTTGTTTTACTTAAAATGTACGGATAGTTTTCTTTATCTAAAATGTATTTAAAAAAATTTCGGAGTAAATTATTATTATCCTCAATAATAATACTCTATTTAAAAAAATGTTTTTCGCCCACTTTCATTTTGGGTTTCTGCGTTCTACCAGATTTGTGTACATGTGATTATTAAATAATCGTTTCGGGTTATGTAATACTTTGTAATAAAAGTTTAAATTTGGGCTGAAATTTGGGTCATTTTTGACCGGGTGTCACAGATTGGGTCTAAACAAGTCCAGGTCTAGATTTGTCATTTAGAAGGACGGGTTTAAACGGGTCCAGGTCAAAGGGGTCTCGAGTCGGGCTGACCCATCGGATTTCCACCAAACTTTCTTTCTTTTTTTATTTGAGTGAAAAATGAAAAAAATGAAATGAGGTGTTAAATGTTTTTTGTTCTTACCCGCCTAGACCCGTTAGTGGTTATACAATTGGAGGTTATATCAAATACCTATTTAGACCCATCTAAAAAAAATAGAGGGAGACCCAACAAAACCCATCACCTCATAAATATTAACCAACTTAACCCATATATAACCAATGGATCTAAAATTGCCACCTCTATAATATCCAACCTGCCCATATTGCAACCTCTACTGAAAGCAAGTAGTTTTGTTGAGCTAGTAAATATTAAAAAAAAGCCACACACCTTCCCCGCACAAACCTAGTCTCTGAACAACAGCTTTCACAGTTAGAGCCAATTCTGCCACAGCATCATTTAATATATCATTTGCGACTCCATCACCAACTTCAGCACAAGTAACCACTATCGGAACCAGTGCTGCAATACGGGCCCAAGATGGATCTGCATATGTCCACCTACGCCCAATAAGAAACATGGAAAAACCAGTTGTGAAATGTGCCATTTGCTGACAACTTTCCTTTTGATATTCAGCCAGCCATATCATATCAATATTTACAATATACATATTTTTATAAATTATGAAAAAATTATTTTAACGTGATTTACAAAGTTCACGATCTTCCTAGGAACTAAAAAGTGGTACCTAGAAAAAATTAATTAGCGAATGAAAGTTACAATATTAAAAGTTACAATATTAATTAACCAATGACCTCTTACCCAAGTGGTAAGAGTGAGGTAAGGAGTTTTCCCAATGATGGAGAGGTCTCGGGTTCGAGCCTCTCTAGAGGGTTTCTTCTTAGGTGAGGCAAAAGGTGGGGTCAGTAGTGGTGGCACGATGATACTTCATTACTGATCCGAAGGAGTTATTTGCCGTTCCAAAAAAAAAAAAAAAAAAAAAAAATGAGAGAGAGAGATACCCAATTAGCTCATCTGAGGAAGAAAGAGCGAGTGATTTCAAAATGGAATCTGTAAGCATTGTCTGAGGGCCTCGGCCATCATGAGCTCTCACAATTGCCGTCAATGCCAGAGCAGCAATTCCATAACCACTGCATGTAAATGTTACTCATCAGATCTTTCCATTATTGCTTTACAACTATCCTTTTTCAGGTAAAGCCGACAAGGGAATATATAAAAGAGGACATGCACAATCAACAACATTACAAAAGCAGCAGAGGGCCAGAGGCTTAACAGATATTCTCCTAAAAAATGAGACCGAGATGCATTTATTGAGGAATCAATGGTATATTGCAAGAAATAAAAGATGGAACGGGACCTAAAACTCTAGCATAAACTAACCGAAGATAGAACTATATCAAACCCACAAAAACTAAGACATTTACACTCACTGCCCTATAAATTTTGTTCAATAAAACTAAAGCCAATGATGAAAAAACCTGCATTTTCTCTAGACCAACATAGCTACTTAGAAAAAATGAAGCTCGGGCGTTGCATCATCGATTGATCATAAATCTGTTGCCCTCTTAGATAGCACATAGATTTGCACTGAATTCTAGCCATTTGAGGAGATCCTTTATAGTTGACTACATATGGTTCAGTTTGGCCAAAAAAAAACATATATTGCATTATTCTTTAACGTATAATATTGTTATCCATGTTTTAATATTTTGACTTCTTTTGAGTAAGAGTAGCATGCCAATATTAATGCTTCTAATGCTTACTTATCTACACGTGTCTAAGCAGATCTCAGCATGTTTACAAATTACATGGTCCATACGTCACTATGGCCAATCAAAATAGTGATCAAATACTATTTTCTACGTCAAACTAAAACCTTGATTTCATTCAATTCCAACACAATATGCCTTCAATTAGAGGGGGATGTGAACCATGAATTAGTCTACCTTAGATAATATTATATGGAGTTTAGTGGGTATTTGGGCCACCCACTGGAGGCGCTCCATATTTCAATGGAGCACGACCGAACCCCCCACAAGGTCCAACATCGTCGGGCAAATCACCTTCATCACATATACCACAACGTCCGAACCGAAACTCACGCTGATTAAGCCTTAACGTTGTGGGTCATGCGCTTCATTGGTGGTAGGTACCTTTTTGATAAATAATACCCATGGCAAGATTCGAACCCATGACCTCAAGGTAGCAGAAGTGGCCATTTTCAACCTATTTATCAATAAATAGGTTAATTTGGATAATGTTTCATCTCTAATGGATCAGCTATGAGACTATAGTAAAAGGGATACGGGTCAAATGGGTCAAAAGACAACCAAAATGTATTAAATGCATAACAGTTCCAAAATTTGTCTCCAAAAAATAAACTAATAGATAATTATTGTTGCAACAGAATAGATTTTGTAATAGAACTTTCTAAGAGAAGATGAATGTGGTACGCCAAACCCAACATGACCCGCCTGATCAAGACAAGCCCATCATGCCACCATAAAGTTCTATGGGTAGCTTTTCTTTCAACTTAAAATTAAGAGCAAACTGCAGCTAACCTCAACTTATCACTTGAAATTTGCAAGTAATCCCTTTTCAGAACAGGGAATACACGAAAAAGTAAAATGCTAGAAACTTGGCATATACAAGATGTACACATTTCATACACTCTAAAAGATTATGTTGGGCCTGGAATATGCTATTTCCAGCTACTATAAGAAAATTTTCTATTTCCTAATTTACGGAAGTCTATATTAGTAGGGAGGTGATTTTTACACGAAAAAGGTACCATAGTGTCAGCAAGCTTAGAGTTCCCATCATTGGGAAAGATAGTTGATTCTCAAAAGCAAAACCATTTTGCATTTCTTTTGATTTATATATAAGAGAATTTAGAAAATTACCTTCCCCAGTCACCCAAGATAGGGCCACCACCAGCTGCACGAGCCTCCTTTCCATCTTCTGAAAAACCATAAGCGATACTCCCTGTACCTGCAATCAAAACACATCCATGAAGTTTCCCCATGGACCCACTTGCAAGAGCTGCTACTGCATCATTCTGAACATAAACCTTCACATGCATTGGGAATATGTCCCTGCCAATATTCATTATAGTATCACAGATATAAAAATGCACAAGAAACGGAATAGGAGATTTAAAGAGAAGGGTGTTTGTCTCTTTGCATTTACATGTTATAATTGATTATGTGATTATTAGGATTCGATAATCAGTTACATACCAGCTGCAACAAAACTAATTATCAAAATTATCTATTCTGTTAGCAACTTTTTTTCACTTGACTTTTCTTTCTGGTCATCTGAAATCATTGAATACTCCAAACAATTCTTAAGTACAAGTTTTCAAGATCTAACTATCTGATCATTACAATTTTAGACCACATAAGTATGTCCAAACACTAAATCTGTATCTATATTTTTTTTCCTGGAATGCAAAAGAGCCTTAGCTGATTATAATGATTCAATATAACATAAGCATTTCTTTTCTTAATCAAATACAGGTCCAAACTGCCCCAAAGGTCAAACCTGATCCAATTTAGTATCCTTTCTTGATCTTTCAGGTGATTGACACCAGATACACCCAAACAAACAGCTTTAACATCTGATAGCTTTTTGCCTGCATTGGAAAGTGCTTCCATCATTACCTGCTCCAATGTATCTCTGGCTAATGTTTCTGTAATTGTCAATTCCAAATACAAAATAAAGAAACAACTTTAAAAACCAAAAAATTACAACTTTTTCCTGACTTAACATATATGGATGTTTGCTTCGAGAATGATTATGTGATATTAAATAATTAGAAAGATTGAAGCTCCCATAGTGAAGTCCAATCCCTGCAAGTTTGGGGCTAGGCGTGTAGACCATTTGGTTCCACCATTCGAAGGGGAGAACCAGTCAAGGTTGACAGTTGTCAACGTTTTGCGAATAATGAGTTCTTGATAATTGGGGATAATATATGTGCTGCTAGCAACATATAAATTATGTGTAGTCAAGATCAATATATTAACATTTATAAACCTTCAACTTTATTTACATATACACAATTATCTCTTGTTTAGACTTAGATGTACCTAGCCATTAGCTTGCAGCTTTTCTTTTTAGAAGGGCAAGTACTCACACACACCACTACCACAAGCATATACATTAATACACGAATATGTACAATTGTCCCATTCCCAGGACTTGAACCCCCAACCTCATGGTTAAAAGGGCACCTCGATACCGTTGCAGCTAGCGACATGTTGCCATGAGCGGATAGAGTACTTGCCCCCATCAAACTTTGGGCTGTCAATGCAATTCTTTGAAGGCCATGTGTTATGCCCCCAACACAAATCTTATTAGGCCCCCAATTTCAAGCTGACACTTGGCAGAGAAGACTAATAATATGCCAAGTATTTAATATGCAAGATATGATAGAACAAACAATTGTGTATCCACATGTCTATTTTTTTTTCTATATATATAAGCACTTTGACTACCCAATTATATCTCTTTAGGCCCCGAATTCCAAATTTGGGATAACCGAAACTTAAGAATACTACATAATATTTGCTCATAATAACTGTTATAACTGATTGATTTATAACTTTACCGAAAAAAAAAAAAGATAGACAGGGTCTGTATTTCGATTATGTTATGACCCGAAAGAGCAGAGTCTGTATTTCGATTATGTTATGACCCATCCAACTGCTCATGTTGGTGTCTAGTACGTAGTACCTAATGCCCCCCCATGGGTCATGGGATATCTGTATCAGTTCAATCATAATTTTTAATTTTCCATTTTATTATTATTTACTAAAAACGCAAAAAGAAGTAGTGTAAAAACCTAAAGTAAGATTTGACCAAATAATAATAAGAATAATAATGGGAAAGGGGTAAGGGTAAGTAGCTAGCTACCTCCAACGCTATTATGATTGGAACAACCAGCAATTGCGCGACCAAGAACACGAATGGGTAAATTGTGATTGGTGTTTATTATGATAGAAGAAGAAGAAGTAACAACGGCTATGGTTGATGTTGTCCCACCATCTATACCCAATACAACTGCTCCTTCTTCATTATCGCTGTTGCTGTTATTTGTTGTCATCAGACTTTTTGATGGATTGGATGATGAAGAATTGTATTTCCAAATGTTTGGTTGGTTTTTGGATTACAACCCTCACTTACTCACTCTTTGGGATCTTCGTCGTCTTTGATCACATAACATTATTATGGATTTATTAATGGGTGGTCGGCAGAGAGTCAACTGAAGAAAGATTCTGAATCTTGTCTTGTCTTGGATAAAATACTACAGGTCTACAGTAGATTTTATAAAGTTAAAGATTGGGTATTTATTTATTCTTACAAACGGGAGAAGGAATACACTGAATTCGGATGACTATGAAATGATACCATGCCCAAAACATGCGACAAAATGTGTGCAACTGTGCATAACAATCGGTAATTTTTTTATTGTGATCGATAAAACTACCCAAACATAAGTGGAGCTTGATAAAGGAAAAGGGGCTAACATGAAAAACTTTAAATTGTGTAACTCAAGAATAAATTGGTATGGGGATGAAATTTCAATTGTCACTTCCACTTTTATATATCGAGCTTGATTGACTCGTTTACACTTAATCAAAATTAAATAAAGTTTATATAAAATAAATTTACACTTAATTAAGTATTTAATTCGATACTTGATCTTGTCATCTATAATGTTTTCATCTCGTACTATTTGTTTCACACATCCAATATGGGATACAAAAATGAAAAAAGTTTGTACCACATAGGAGAAATGAAACACCAATCAGGATATGAATATACCATAAAAAAAAAAAAGTCTCATTCTATATATAATTGCTAGTAGAATATTTGTATTTCTGGATATTAAGTGAATATTATGATGACAGCGCTCGTTTAGCTCATTCGACTTTACAAGCTCGACTAGCTCGTTTGACTCGAGATTACTCAACGAGTTTTCGAGCGAGTCGAGCCAAATTTGTTGTTTTGAAGCTCGGCTCGTGAAACTAATCGAGTAGTCTTTATGTTCGAACTCGACTCGAGCTTGAATAGTATTATGCTCGAATTCAAGATAAACGAGCTCGAACTCGAGTAGCTCGTTAATTGTTCCACTCGTTAACACCCCTTGACATGTAGATGGGATTTAAACCCGTGAATAGGGTTGTTCACGATCCGCATCGAGTCGAATATCAGGATGCTCGAGCTTGACTCGTTCACTAAGTACCCTGTTAAAGCTCGACTCGAATTCGAGTAAGTTGAAAAAATTATGTTCGAGTTCGAATAATTTGTGTTGTTCGAGCTCGAATTTGATGCTCCTTTATTTAATGGGAAAGTGTTTTTAAGAACCAAAAATTTAAGCGCAATTTGCTTGTTCATGAACTCGAAATCGATAAACTCATTCCATAGCTCGAATAAGCTCATTTATTCTTGACGTCCTAGGTTTAAATTTATTAGTTACATATATTTAAAGTTCTAAATATACAATGATCTTATATAAACTCGACTCATTCGACTCAAATAACTCATTTGACTCGGAACTAAACTATAACACCCCTCAGTCTTAACAACATTATTATATGATTTAACTCGGAAGCGTAGGTTTAAATCATACTTCTTTACTGTGCATTATTTAAAATGTACATAACTATTCCAAAACATATTACACAACCGAGGTGTTACATAATTCTAACAAACTTTTGTTTATCACAAAACATATCAGAGATCACAGTTGGTCAAACATTCCCTGCATAAGCATCATCTTCCTGCCCACCCACATAACTAAACATAACCTGGAGGAAGTAAAATGAGGGATTAGCACGAAGCTAAGTGAATGAATAAGTCATACACCATTCAACTTAGCATAACCATCTATTTACAGCAATTAATTGTATATACACATTAATCAATCAATGAGGATCGGTGGCTCTTGAGAAACCATAATACCCGGGTGGCTCTTCAAGAACACTTACCATCAATCTGTAAGGTCAATACAGAATAGACCGATAGCTAATTGTTATTATAATTAAACACAGGTTCTACAAACAACAAATGTATCAAGTCCCTGTGTAATTCACATAATAACAAACTAGCCAACTAACTCGTTGACCTCAATAATACTGATGCCCGAAGGCCAATTAGCACGTAGATTCATAATCAACAATTCAGACTAAACAGTCTAATATTCACATCTACGCTTACTTGTTGCAAATAAACAGTCACAACTAAATCAAATTGTGAGTTCCAGATCCACTCACCTAAATGTCTTAGTTTCCGAACTCAGAAGTCTTATTTTACTGAGTCTTCGGTTGATCTAAGAATTCAAATAAATAATAAGTCAGTAACTCATCCATAATCAATAACTCCTGTTATAATAACAATCATAATTAGTCTAATAACATATTTATTCAAATAAATAGTCCATGAGGTCAAAGAAAGCAAAAAGTCCAATTCCAAATTGTAATCAAAAAGTCCCGAACGAGGTCCAAAAACTGAAAAGTGCCATTTTCGACCCCGAAAGGCCAAAAACTGCCTAGGCTCTTAGAATAGAGCCTTGACTATTGGGCCGTTTTCGAGTGACCATGCGAATTTCAACCCAATCCAAGTTAATGAATTTGTCACTTACTCGCTACCCTGAAAACACTTGTTGTGACAAATTATAAGAATAAAGGAAACTCTTGGGGGTGGACGTAGGCAGGGTTGTGCCAAACCACATAAATCGTCGTGTCTATCGGTTACTTTATATTGCTTTCTACTATTTCTCGCAAGTTTGTCTCAAACAGTTATATCCCCGCTTCCGCTCGTGTGGGTGCGGTAGGCAAGTTTTCATAACAAAGTGGTATCACAGCACCCAGGTTTTTCGGATAGTTTTTGGTTTGAGATGGTGCGTAATAATAGTGCATTGTTTAAGGTGGAGCCATTTGACGGAACCGGGAATTTCACCTTGTGGCAAGCAAGGGTGAAGGATATTCTGGTTCAACAGGGCTTGACAAAGCCGTTGAAGGGTAAAATGGACGGCAAGCCAGAAAAGATGACGGATGACGATTGGAATGACATCGAGGAAAGATGTGTCAGTACCATTTGCATTTCCATCAGTGATAAGATCATCAACAATGTTAGTAGAGAAACAACCGCGACGGGTTTGTGGGTGACCCTCGAGAAGTTATATCTCGGGAAGAACATGACCACGAAGCTGAACTTGAAGCGTGATCGGTATCGGTTAAAGATGGGAGAAGGCGGGAATATCATTGAACACATGAATGTGTTTAATGGTCTGGTGGATCAACTTGCAAAAGTTGAGGTTAATATTGAGGAAGAAGATAAGGCCCTTATTCTTCTTACCTCTCTTCCCAGTTCGTATGATATTTTGGTGCCTACGATTCTATACGGTAAGGCAACCGTACGTAAAGATGGAGGAAGTAGTACCGGCGCTCTTGTCTCAGGATAAGAGGCGAAGATCAAACGAAGATTTTGACCATGAGTTTGCTATGGTTGGTCATGGAAAGGGAAGGTTTGCCGAAAAGAGATCTGGTAGCAGCGGGTCCAGATCAAAAGACGGCGTGAAGGGTGTCCAGTGCTTCAAATGTCATGAGTGAGGTCACTACAAGAAGGATTGTCCACTCTGGAAGAAAGGTGAAGATAATTCTGGGGGTTCATCGGCTGCTGTAGCGGTTAATGAATCGGTTCATTTAGGAGATATTCTCACAGTCTCCGAAAGTATAAATACTTCTACTCAAGATGAATGGATTTTAGATTCTGGTTGTACGATGCATGTGTGTTCCAAGAAAGGCTTTTTTGATAAGCTAGAGTTAAAGAAGGCTGGAGTGCTAACTTTAGGTGACGGTTCAACATGCAACGTTGAAGGTGTTGGCGTGGTGAAAATAAAATTGTTTCACGGATCCATTTACACTCTTGGTGGCGTGGCGTATGTCCCAGTGGCGGATCCAGGAATTTGTATCAGAGTATGCACTTTATAGTGGATAAAATTTTTTCTACTCAAATTCATTCGATAATTATCGATGTAATCGGTACGGGTCGTAAATTCGGGTCATTCGAATTGATTATCAACAATTCAAGTACATAATAATTAAAGTAAATTCAGCAAGTAAAAGAAGCCTTAAACAATGAAGTGTAGCAAGCAAACGGGTTCGATATTGTTTGTTAGCTTCTGAAGATTGATGGTTGAAAACCCTTTGAATTGATGTTTTCGGTTTCATTAAAGACTCAAACTTTTCCCTGGATAGATTATGTATACTATTTACCCCTCCAACATGTTTATCAAACGCATTCGGTCTATTCCATCCTTTGAACCCATTCCTAATAAAAGCATCGCCACCATTTCCATTGAATGTTTCTTTCTGATTGAATAAGTAACAAACAAAACAAAACGCAACCTCTTTGTTAGTACTATATTCGAGCCAATTATACTTGTTAAACCAAGCGGGATTAAAACGACGAAGCTTCCCTCCAAGATGTGATTGAGAAAAGTCATGGGTACGAGGTTGACAGGGACCTCTTTGTATGTATTCTCTCCTTACCTTATCTTGTACATTAGGATGATAAGTAAGGATAAACTTTCTCAATCCAGGATCATGTGGAACAGAGTTGACATCAAATTGGCTTTCTTTCTCATTCGATGGAAACTGAGTTGAATGATCAGTTGGGAGTGATGAAGAAGCATCATTAATCTTTGGTTTCTTTTGTACAAACCAATCCAATGTTCCTGTTTTCTTTGTGTCCATTTATATTTTTTCTTCAAAACTGCAATAACAAAGCAGGCCTAGTAGTTAAAAAAAATATAGTTTCACCTTAAAATAATATGAAGAACATATTCACATTAATATGTCAAACTAAAAACATACATCGAATAATCCATTATAGTATACAAAATTATTAGCAATTAGTTATTTCTTGAACAATCCCTTTAGTCCACCACTGATTCCTAAAAAAATAAAATAATCCAAACCCTAATCCCCAAATAATATAATCGCACAAATAGATTGTCAAAAAGCATATATGTATACAAAACAAAACTCACCATTATTATTATAAAGTATTAAAAGAATCTTTATATGTTAAAGAAAACCTAACTGACCATTACATTGGAATCTTGGTCCTTGGAGAATGCATTTATAGGCAAAAAAATTAAAAGATTATTACACAAACAATATGCAGTAAATTCTAAACAAAAGTTATAAAAGGAATCCCAACGATTATAAAATTTTTTTACCTGTCACCACTTTATTTTATGCTCTTTCAATTTCTTAAGTTCTTGTCTTCCATATCCACAACTAAACTCTCGCTTAACTCTCTCCTAAACAAGTACGAGTAAACCTAAATGAGAAGTGTAAAAGAAGGTAAAAGAGCATGGGCTGATTATTTACAGTCATGTTGAAATCATTATTTGAAGATGGGCCAATATAATTTATTTGTATGTTAATTTAATAGTATCACTAAATGATCAAATTTGCTTAAATGGGCTTTTGTTGTTGAAGAGTTTTTATCTTGGGCTTAAGATAGAACTCAGTCTAGTAAGGGTAGTCACAGCCTTTTTCCAGGGTATGCATCCTTTAACTATATATAATAGTTTTTCAAAAAAAAAAAATTAACTAACACTAACATTTTTGGTGGCAGGGTATGCAAGTGCATACCCTGGTCAAAGAGTATGTCCGCCACTGGTATGTCCCCAAGCTAGATGCGTAGGAATCTAATTTCCTTAAGCCAGTTGGATTCTCAAGGATACGGCTATTCGGCCGTAGGTGGAGTTATGAAAATCACACGTGGCGTGAAGGTCCTGATTAAGGGAGAGAAGTATGAAGGTTTGTATCGTCTGGTTGGGAGTACAAAATGTACTCGGATCTTGAAGGTTTGGAAAGTGTGCACACGTGAAACAGATCGGGAACATGTTATGACATGTTTGACCGAGTTAGACGATGGTGAGAAGGAAAATCCTACTGAGGGAGAGGTGATTCGAGACTCCTCTCGGAAGTCAACTATGTAAGTTGACAAGGGCAGCTGCACATGATTATTGGCCATTTATTTGAATCAGGTGGAGTCAACACCGAGGTGATTCAAGGCGTGCAGCGGTGATGATGGAGGCCAATGGTGGAAGTGCTAGGTGATAGTATTTTCAGAGACGGAGTAGATAAATGTTTGTCAAGGTGGAGATTGTTGGACGGTAGTCCATATAATTGACAAACAAGTATCTAGACAAAATTCTAGAGATGTTTTTTGCATGGGCTATTTGCATGAACTATTTGCATGAACTATTGGAGACTATGCATTAATAGTGGTTGCCAACTATTTGAAGA
Source organism: Helichrysum umbraculigerum (assembly GCA_949592205.1). Taxonomy (NCBI): domain Eukaryota; kingdom Viridiplantae; phylum Streptophyta; class Magnoliopsida; order Asterales; family Asteraceae; genus Helichrysum; species Helichrysum umbraculigerum. The sequence goes on along the minus strand of CATIUR010000002.1, from coordinate 88,383,496 downwards.
AATTGTGAATTCTTTCACATGGCAGAGAGTGTAAAGTCAGAGGAGAAAAGGCAATATGTGGCCTTGAATTGTTTCTACTTTTCACATGGGGTTCTTCATACGTGGCCGGTCTTAAGTTGTGCAAGAAAGATTATTTATGCATGTAGTATAAATAGATGGCCATGAAAAGAGGAAAATCATCACAAAGTATAATAGTTGATAGGTACGATCAACGGAGAGGTTTTCTTTGTGAGGGTATTAAAGAGTTTATTCTTGTAAGGAGTGAAAAAGAGTGTACGAGAAACTTAGATTTTATCCTAAAATCTAAGGGGTTTGGGTTTGGGTTTAACTCATAGTGTACGATTTCTTGTACTGGGATCTTTTTCATTATAAGAATAAAGGGAACTCTTGGGGGTGGACGTAGGCAGGGTTGTGCCGAACCACGTTAATCGTCGTGTCTTGATGTATCGCAAAAAGTCACGTTTTTACATGCATTAATTGTCCCATATTTAGCTCTTTTCTAACAAATACATCTTAAAATCATAATTATTCATTAACTTTTGTTAGAAAGGTATAAACTTGTCGGTCTTTTGAAAATCAAGCAAAAAGGGCAGAAAACTGACCTAAATAGGCACTATTCTGAGCCCAACCCTAATTCTACTGTAAACTTCATACCAGAACCTCATAATAGTCTTATTTTGTAGCTATGAAGATTACGAGAACGTGGATATAAGGATTTCTCAGAACGGATCAAGGACGAGAAAGTTATGCAAGTTACAGCGCAGCCGAAAGCTACAAAACGTATTCTGAACACGCCCGGGCCCCACACATCCAATTTCTACCAAATTGGTATCATTAGAAGCGTAACGGAATTACGAAGCCGTAGGCGAAAGAATCAAGTCAATCGGACGCGAAACGAAGAAGATACGGCCTTCCGAAGATGCGAGAAAAGTCGAAAAAATCACACGGCCTAGCACACGGCCACCACCAGGCCGTACACGGCCTTGCTATAGCCGTACACGGCCATAAACAAGCCGTACACGGCCCTGTTTAGGCCGTACACGGCCTCTGTTGGTCTCACACGGCCTCTTCCTTGCTTCTTTGGCTTGGACGTGTGCTTGTGGACTTGTACTCTTGGATCCAAGGCTTGCCTATAAATAGAGAGCTCATTCACCTCATTTCACACACCATTCTTCATAGAATTCTCTCACTTTCTCTCTCACACACATTCTCTCTCTAGCACTACTCTTAGGAGTTAGAGGAGAATTAGATTAGGTTAGCTTCTCTCTCTAGTTTCTCTCTCTAGAGAACTAGAGAGATGTAGGCACGGTTCGAGTGGGGAAGATAGCTGTAGCTTGGGAATTTTATTGTATTGAAGTTTTCAAGATTCTAGCTTGTACTACTCAGTGTTACGCTGCTTAAATACTGGTTATTACTTATTCCTTTACTTACGGTTATTATGTTTTGTTTGCATGATATCTTTGTTTGTGTAACACCCCCAAATTATCGTTTAGCGGAAGCGTTTAGTTTAAGTATGGGGTGTCACAACAACAAAGCATGCATACGTATCAGAGCTTATGATTACAACAGAACAAATTATATTAAGATGCCAAAAGTGTTAATTACAAAGTTTACGATTCATCGGATCGTATAAGTTAAAAGTAGTGAGTTTACAAAAGTGGATTTCTAGAATATGACAAAACAGTTTCAGTTATACTAGAGAAATCCATATGTTTTCCCAAAAAGTTGGCATCCTAATCTTCAAGGGTCGCCTAGTTCTCCATGTGTGTTGGCGATCTTACATGCGCAGCTAATTCCCTGAAAAACATAGTAAAAGTCAACAACGAGGTTGAGTGAATTCACAGGTTTTATGTTTACAAGCTCAGTTATGATAAACCACTGTTGTTTATATTGTATCGTTGGGATGTCACCCAAAAGTATAGTTTCTGAAATCCGTTACGTTCTTAAATAGTTGTTTGTAGGAATGTTCGTATCCTATAAGTTGTAGGAAAGCAGTATCCTATTTTCAAGTATGTTCTGTAGGATTGTACGTATCCTAGTAGTAGGTATGTTTCGTTGGGATGTTGCCCAAAAGTATAAGTTTAGTGGGTCGTTCGCCCAAAACACAGTTTAAGTTTCGTAGGAAAGCAGTACCCTATTAGTTTACCCAAGGAATAGGGATTTAAATCGTTTGTCCAAGAAGTAGGACCTATAGTGTTGCCCAAGAAGTAGGGACTTCTATGTATGTGCCCAAGACGTAGGGACTTGTATAGTTGTGTCCAAGAAGTAGGACTGGCATCCAAGACGTAGGACCCATCTGCTCAAGAAGTAGAGCCTTCACCCAAGACGTAGGATGGCACCGTGCCCAAGAAGTAGGGACTTTCTGTTTGCCCAAGACGTAGGGACTTTCTGTGCGTGCGTGAGAATGTTGTTTCATAAAAGCTAGTAATAAAAGTATGTAGCTGGTCGTTCTCCAGCATGTTCTCAGTTCAGTTTTCGTATGAAATACCATTAAGTTCAGACAATTGAAGTAGTTGACCGCAGTCATAAACAGTTTGTATAATTGTGCCAAAGGCAGTTAAGTGGCAGTTCGTATAACAGTTTAACAGTTCAAGTACTCTAGTCGTTCGAGTAAACAGTATGATAAATAATCCTATAGTAAAAGTAGTTATGGCAAAGCAGTAAAACAGTTGTCTATGTTTTCCACCCCTGTTCAAAAGTAGTTAAATCAGTAAAAGTAGGGGCTGTGAACTCACCTGTTGAGTTTAAGCAGTTGTGCGAGTGCTAGCAAACCTAAGCCCAAGTACAGTCTGAAATCTCCTAACGTCCTAAACGTACGAGATTTAATAAGTATGTGGATGTCTAAGCTAATCATCCATGCTAGTGTTCGTACAACCAAGTCATGTCCAAATCGTTTGTTTAATGTTTGTATTTCGTTGTTTAAGAAAATGTATACGACTCGTTGGTGAAAGTTTGAAATCAACATTTCGATAAAACAAGTATGTTTAAATTGTTTGTAAGGCTCGTGAATCGAATTTGTATAAAGATATGCGTTTTCGGTTAGTTCGACACTTAGTGAAAACAAGTTTTTAAACTTTCTGTTTTTAGCGACGTAAGGTGCGACGCTGGGTGGTTATGCGACGTAGGGTGCGACGTACGGGTCTACGTCGCATTCAGGTTTTGCGACGTCATGGGTTACGTCGCATAGGCGACGTTCGCAATTTAATGCGACGTAGTGGTCTGCGTCGCTATGTGCGACGTAAGGAAGGGTAATGCGACGTAGAGGCCTACGTCGCAGTACTGTTTTCGGTCCCAATGCGACGTAGTCGCCTGTTCGACGAACAGCGAGAAAATAACGAGTTTTGGGTCGATTTCGGACGTTTTCGGTTGTATAAAACACTAAAACATGTAAATCTAAGTATATTAAACACTAAGTAGCAATTATAACTTTGAAATCTAAAGATTTGCGGGATTTGTCGGAAACTTACGAGTGTCGGATTTGAAATCCGAAAAGATAGGAATGTAGATCGGAGTCTCGTGGTCGTTTAATTCCAAAGGAGTATGGTGATTCGGCGTCGTTTTAGCGTAGTTTTGGTGTGATTTGTGTGATTTTTGAATGAGTTTTAGAGAGAAGGAGGAGAAAAGAAAAGAAGAGAGAGAGAGAGAGTGGATGGTGAAAGTGAAAGAAAAGGAGGAGGTGGATGGGGTTTTGTTCCTCATTTTCTGCCTCTGTGTTTGCGCTCCGTGTTTGTTTACCCGATCGTTAAATGTTATCTTATTTTAACTATTATGTTTTTAATTACATTTTCTTAATTATTTTTAATTATGATAATTTTTATGAAACCAAATTAACTTAGTTATAAAATTTTAAACTTTGTTTTATTTAAATTGTACGAATTAAACGTTTTGCGTTATAAAATGATTTGTAAATATTTTTGACAAAATATTTATTCGCTACTACGTTATTCAATAAATTTCGTTTTATTAAAAAAATTTTGTTCACCAATAGTCGTACGTTTTTGTCGCGTTTGTTTTCAATTTGTTCTGTACGTAATTACAACTAATTACGAATACGTAATACTGCGCGTACTAACCAGTTGGGCTATGCTAGACTTACCTCTAAAATGTGTTGTGAATTCACTCAAGTAGGGAATTAGCCTAATAATGCAAGTGATTAATTTAATTAATCGTGTTTAAATTTGCGGGGTGTTACATTCTCCCCTTGTTAGAGAAATCTCGTCCCGAGATTTAAAATCAAGTCGGATCGCCCGCGGCGTATGTTCTCCGATAAGTCATGTCGTTAACCATAGTTTGCGTGGCGTTCAATTGTTGCCATAAAAGTTCAATTGGTTTAAGTATGCTCGCGGCATAGTTCAATATGTTGTGTGTTTCGTTTCGTGTTCAGAGTTTACCAAATGTTGTGTTCGAATCGACATTCGAATAAACGAAACGTTAAATCGTAGCAAGAGTTGGTAAGACATACCGTGTTTGCCATAGTCCGCAACAGTTTCCGGTGCACGGAGGATGTATGCGCGGCCACGAGCCGGTGGGATGGTTGCGATGTGGTTGTTGTTTCCGGGGTTGTTCTGGGTGTTGTTCAGTTTTGGACATTGGTTTCGATAGTGTCCGGGCTCACCGCACTCGAAACACCCATTGTTTGTTCGAGCGGAGAGGTTGGCTTTGCAGGTTTGAGCTCGATGTCCCCATTGGTTGCATCTGTCGCAGAGAGTACAGTTACCCTCATGATGCCTTTCGCATTTTCCGCATTTAGGCCTTTTGCCTAGGTATGGTTTCGGTTCAGTGTTAGTGATGGCGACGTAGGCTCGAGTGTTTCCCACGTTCCTGTTTTGTTGACCCTGACGGTCGTTGTTCTCACTGTGCCATTTGCGTTTGCTGTCGCCCGCATCAGTACGGTTAAGTTCAGCTTTCCCTGTGATAGCTTTCAGGGTTCCAATTTCGACCGCATCGTCGGTTAAGCTGTGAGCCAGATCCACTGCGCTCCTAAAAGTGGCGGGTTTGGAGGACATAACCATGCCTCGGATTTGTGGTGCCAAACCCCTGTTGTAACGCTCAATGCGTTTGCTCTCGGGGGTTACCATATGAGGCACCAGACGTGCAAGCTCCTGAAATCTAGTTGTGTAACCGGAAATGTCAGCTCCGATCATCTGAATGTTCCAAAACTCGGTTTCGAGTTTCTGCATCTCGTTGGGAGGGCAAAATTCCTCCATCATCATCTGCTTCAGAGTTACCCAGGTCATGGAATGAGCAGCTGGGCGTCCCATAATCTGGACTTGAGCGTTCCACCAGGTTAGCGCTTTGTCGGCTAAAGTGCAGGTGGCGTATTTCACAATTTTGTCGGTGGCACAGTCGCTAATGTCGATCACCGATTCCATTTTCTCAATCCAGTGGACCAGGCCAATGGCCCCTTCGGTCCCGGTGAAGGTGCTAGGTTTACAAGACTGAAAGGTTTTGTAGGAACACCCCTGCTGGATATTAGTTGGGGTTTCGCTGTTGACGGGGGTAGCTCCACTGTTGTTGGTTGGGTTTTCACGATTTCTGCTAGCCTCGTACTGAGCAATAGCCTCAGCCACGCGGCGTTCGATGATTTGTTCGGTTGTTTCTGGAGGTACAGGTGGAGAATTTCGTCGACTGTTTCGAGTATTTCTTTGTTTAGGCGGCATGCTGACGTTCTGCGATGAAAAGATGCAGAAGTCAATGCCAATAAAGAATATGTGAGGAATAAAGTTTCACATATTTCAAATTTTCGAGTATCAAGCAAAATTTGTCGAATCCCCGTCACGTATCTTACGACTATGAAACACCCATATGTACTTAGTATGATATAATCACGTTGGCCAGGCGTCATTATATGATGCCAAATACATACTTCTTTTCATCAACCGTTTAATCACGATCAGGTTCATATGAGATCAGAGTACAATGAACGAGTCGAATGTGGTGAACAGTTCACGCATATCGAGGTATCGTAACGATAGTTTAGATGTATGCAAATGTATGTATGCATGTACGTTCTAGCCAAGGCTATAGTCTAGGTCTCTAGGTTTCTAAGTCACCTAAAGTTTCCTAGTTCGCTATAACCAATGGCTCTGATACCAATCTGTAACACCCCCAAATTATCGTTTAGCGGAAGCGTTTAGTTTAAGTATGGGGTGTCACAACAACAAAGCATGCATACGTATCAGAGCTTATGATTACAACAGAACAAATTATATTAAGATGCCAAAAGTGTTAATTACAAAGTTTACGATTCATCGGATCGTATAAGTTAAAAGTAGTGAGTTTACAAAAGTGGATTTCTAGAATATGACAAAACAGTTTCAGTTATACTAGAGAAATCCATATGTTTTCCCAAAAAGTTGGCATCCTAATCTTCAAGGGTCGCCTAGTTCTCCATGTGTGTTGGCGATCTTACATGCGCAGCTAATTCCCTGAAAAACATAGTAAAAGTCAACAACGAGGTTGAGTGAATTCACAGGTTTTATGTTTACAAGCTCAGTTATGATAAACCACTGTTGTTTATATTGTATCGTTGGGATGTCACCCAAAAGTATAGTTTCTGAAATCCGTTACGTTCTTAAATAGTTGTTTGTAGGAATGTTCGTATCCTATAAGTTGTAGGAAAGCAGTATCCTATTTTCAAGTATGTTCTGTAGGATTGTACGTATCCTAGTAGTAGGTATGTTTCGTTGGGATGTTGCCCAAAAGTATAAGTTTAGTGGGTCGTTCGCCCAAAACACAGTTTAAGTTTCGTAGGAAAGCAGTACCCTATTAGTTTACCCAAGGAATAGGGATTTAAATCGTTTGTCCAAGAAGTAGGACCTATAGTGTTGCCCAAGAAGTAGGGACTTCTATGTATGTGCCCAAGACGTAGGGACTTGTATAGTTGTGTCCAAGAAGTAGGACTGGCATCCAAGACGTAGGACCCATCTGCTCAAGAAGTAGAGCCTTCACCCAAGACGTAGGATGGCACCGTGCCCAAGAAGTAGGGACTTTCTGTTTGCCCAAGACGTAGGGACTTTCTGTGCGTGCGTGAGAATGTTGTTTCATAAAAGCTAGTAATAAAAGTATGTAGCTGGTCGTTCTCCAGCATGTTCTCAGTTCAGTTTTCGTATGAAATACCATTAAGTTCAGACAATTGAAGTAGTTGACCGCAGTCATAAACAGTTTGTATAATTGTGCCAAAGGCAGTTAAGTGGCAGTTCGTATAACAGTTTAACAGTTCAAGTACTCTAGTCGTTCGAGTAAACAGTATGATAAATAATCCTATAGTAAAAGTAGTTATGGCAAAGCAGTAAAACAGTTGTCTATGTTTTCCACCCCTGTTCAAAAGTAGTTAAATCAGTAAAAGTAGGGGCTGTGAACTCACCTGTTGAGTTTAAGCAGTTGTGCGAGTGCTAGCAAACCTAAGCCCAAGTACAGTCTGAAATCTCCTAACGTCCTAAACGTACGAGATTTAATAAGTATGTGGATGTCTAAGCTAATCATCCATGCTAGTGTTCGTACAACCAAGTCATGTCCAAATCGTTTGTTTAATGTTTGTATTTCGTTGTTTAAGAAAATGTATACGACTCGTTGGTGAAAGTTTGAAATCAACATTTCGATAAAACAAGTATGTTTAAATTGTTTGTAAGGCTCGTGAATCGAATTTGTATAAAGATATGCGTTTTCGGTTAGTTCGACACTTAGTGAAAACAAGTTTTTAAACTTTCTGTTTTTAGCGACGTAAGGTGCGACGCTGGGTGGTTATGCGACGTAGGGTGCGACGTACGGGTCTACGTCGCATTCAGGTTTTGCGACGTCATGGGTTACGTCGCATAGGCGACGTTCGCAATTTAATGCGACGTAGTGGTCTGCGTCGCTATGTGCGATGTAAGGAAGGGTAATGCGACGTAGAGGCCTACGTCGCAGTACTGTTTTCGGTCCCAATGCGACGTAGTCGCCTGTTCGACGAACAGCGAGAAAATAACGAGTTTTGGGTCGATTTCGGACGTTTTCGGTTGTATAAAACACTAAAACATGTAAATCTAAGTATATTAAACACTAAGTAGCAATTATAACTTTGAAATCTAAAGATTTGCGGGATTTGTCGGAAACTTACGAGTGTCGGATTTGAAATCCGAAAAGATAGGAATGTAGATCGGAGTCTCGTGGTCGTTTAATTCCAAAGGAGTATGGTGATTCGGCGTCGTTTTAGCGTAGTTTTGGTGTGATTTGTGTGATTTTTGAATGAGTTTTAGAGAGAAGGAGGAGAAAAGAAAAGAAGAGAGAGAGAGAGAGTGGATGGTGAAAGTGAAAGAAAAGGAGGAGGTGGATGGGGTTTTGTTCCTCATTTTCTGCCTCTGTGTTTGCGCTCCGTGTTTGTTTACCCGATCGTTAAATGTTATCTTATTTTAACTATTATGTTTTTAATTACATTTTCTTAATTATTTTTAATTATGATAATTTTTATGAAACCAAATTAACTTAGTTATAAAATTTTAAACTTTGTTTTATTTAAATTGTACGAATTAAACGTTTTGCGTTATAAAATGATTTGTAAATATTTTTGACAAAATATTTATTCGCTACTACGTTATTCAATAAATTTCGTTTTATTAAAAAAATTTTGTTCACCAATAGTCGTACGTTTTTGTCGCGTTTGTTTTCAATTTGTTCTGTACGTAATTACAACTAATTACGAATACGTAATACTGCGCGTACTAACCAGTTGGGCTATGCTAGACTTACCTCTAAAATGTGTTGTGAATTCACTCAAGTAGGGAATTAGCCTAATAATGCAAGTGATTAATTTAATTAATCGTGTTTAAATTTGCGGGGTGTTACAGTTTGTGTTGCGAATATTGCCATGCTATTTACGTAGTTTAATACTGTGATTGTTGAAATGTAGATATTAGGATTATGGATGATATTTAATTCAGTGGGATAAACATTATGAAATAACGGAAGTAACGTTATACGGCTTTCATTTGTATAGCGCCAGAATCATCACGAATGTGTGTAGTACGGAACGTGGAAGCTATGAAAGTCGTGGGCACAATCCGTTATGGAATAATGTCCCCAGTATTATGATTGGTGATTGTTTTGTTGTGTATCTGGTTGAGTTTTACATGAATCTAGACTTAATAAAGTGTCCACCCTTTCCAGTCTTTCACGTGACTATTGCCTTAGGATATGATCTGATCAACCCTAATACTACGTAGATATAGTTATCTCATATTACAGTATGAAGCTATGAATATTCCGTAAAATGGCACAGTACTTCGTATAACGTTTAAACACGTGGGAAAAGCTAAGGAACTGCCGTAGGATTATTTCATCGTGGAATACCTAGAAGTCACCCTTTTAGAATATGGGTCTAGGAACAATAAAGCTGTGGAAATGCTCGCTGCACCGTACACCGTTAGTACACCAAGGTTCAAATACAGCTGTGGAAATGCTCGCTGCACCGTACACCGTTAGTACACCAAGGTTAACATACAGCTGTGGAACTACTTTAACGTACAGTACACCGTTAGTATGCCTTGAGTCTGGAACACTGTGGATATGCCAAATGCACTGTACACCGTGAGTATACCTTGAGTCTGGAACACTGTGGATATGCCAAATGCACTGTACACCATGAGTATTCCTAGGGATGAACACCTGATAGCAAAGGAGGGTCTAATTCATGACGGAGTTAATTATGCTTAAACCAGTAATAAATGAGTTTTGAAAAGAAAGCAAGTATTCGGCTGTAATACAAGATGCTTAAACCGCTTAACTCAACATAACCGACAGCTCAACATATACAACATACAATTAGTACTTACCTAGATAAACTCAGATAGATTTAGGTGTTAAGAAAGGTCAGATAGAAAATTGCAGTTTGTTACCTTATGCCTACACCCAGGATATATCATCCGTAGAGGTCGCTTAGTCTTACAAGGCAAGTGAGGGGGGTTTGAACAACCTGTTTCTGATCAGCATCAGGATAACCTAGGACTCAGTGACATATGCTTTTAGGCTTTTAGACTAAAACGTAGGGTCCTAGTGTTTACACCGACTGTCCGTCTGATGATTTGCCCAAGGTAGTCTCCAATCATCTGTCTAATGAATATCATCCAGAAACCCTAATTATCGAAGTTTTAGCAATCACGCTCTACCTGTTGCCTACTCTCTGTTTAATTTACTTGTTTTATTTAGTAGTAGCTTAGATAACCAACCAAAACCTACCTACTTTTATAAACCCATCCTATCAGAAAGCTCATTTACGGTAAGTCCCTTTTGGTTCCATTCGCTCCGATTTTAAGAACGACACTCGAGTTATACTTACTGCTTACTCCCCAAAAGTAGGTAGTACTTATAGTTTGAGCCCCAGCTCATATAAATTTAAAACCTAACACGTTCACACGTTGTTGCGTCGTTGCCTGCAGGACCGCCGTGCCAGCCCCCCTTGGAAAACGACCGCGGCTGTGTCAGCACTCTGACGGCGCAACAGGTTTTTTTGCGCCGCTGCCGGGGATCGGTTGAACGTAGTGAACTTTAAGATTACCGTAGATAGTTGACTTTTAGGAGACCCTTCCTTAAGATTTTCATTACTTTAGGAAGTTATTTGCTTTAGTAGTTAATTAAAATAAAAAAATATTAAAAAATTAGAAAACCCTAGAAAACCCTAATTCTCCTTCCAATCTTATTTCTCCCATGGATGAGATAACGATCATGGACGATGCGGAATTCTTTGTGTCTTCCCACAAAGAGGTCTGTGTTAACCAGGAAGTTGAGATTGACGAATATTCATCCTTAGACCTAGGTTTTGATATATCTCAGCAGAAGATTCCACCTTCTGTCACTATTGAATTAAGTGGTCAACCCACACTTGACCCTGAGATTTTATCAATCTTATCTAGATATCCACATTACCTTAGACCTGCCACCCTACCAGAAGACGTTCCTTTCGGTATTGAAGTTTTCTTCTATCCACCAATGCCTTGGATGGATTTAAATGAGCGACTTCATTGCTTAGATGAATACTTCAGGTATGATCTTCCAGATATATTGCGAGCCTACCCCACTACTCTTTTCCAAAGTGTAGAAGTGGATGAGCGTCTCCAATATCCGGAGGATCCTGAACTAGAACCACCAACCTTGCCCAACACTGAACCAAGTAACAACCCACCAGAATCAAGTAATGAACATCACTTAGAAAACTTTCACAAGCCCAGTAGGAGAATAGATATCTGTGCTAATTTTCTTAGAAACCTTAAGATATCAGATTTCCCTTTTTCAACTGAGCAGAGGAAGACCTTTGTAGTGATTGATAGGATAATAACATGTCTACGTGCTAATTACAATAAAAAAGACGAGTTATCACTGAAATCAGAGTTAGACCTACTAATGGATCTAATAGCTAGCACCGACCTGATTGACGAGCTCGAATTTTGGATTGAAAGAGCCCCTATCACTTATACTTTGATTCCATGCGTTAAACTGTTCTTTGTTGATCCTGCCACTTATCTGATTAATGAACTGAGATCAATTTTTCCTAATTCTACTTAGGAAGCCATGGATTCTGCTTTCTTTTAAAAGAGAAAAGAAATCCATGTTAAGCTTACTCAGTTGTTACTAACATCTAAATTCCCTTTTACTGAGCAACAAAGGATTTACATCAGAAAGATTTCACAAGTAGTTCACTCTACTTCTGGAAACCCTGATTCAGAAGAAGAAAAGGAATTTCAGCATGTTATCGGAGAATTGCTCTTTGATCTATGTTTTATAGACACATGATTCAGGGATGGTATTTCGAATCCGAGAAAGGTAAGACGAGCATTTAACCAATTCATTGATGCGTTACTAGCATTAGGTCAAGAAGAAAAAGAATTCTTACGAGAATTTGAGCGTTATTATATAAATCCCGCTGACCTAATTCATAGTATCATTAAAGCGCTTCAAGGTACGTTCGTTCTTCGCCACACTTTCTCGCATGTTTCAGGCTTATCTGAAAGTGCCGTCACAAGCACTGACAGATAAATGGTGATGGTCTGATGTAAATAGGTTTGAATATTTCGTTAATTAGGACAAAAATAATTTTAATTAGATTTTCTTTTAATTTACTTTTATAAAAACAAAGAAAAACGTTCTTTAGAGTTTAAACGCGTAAGTTTTTAAACGAATTTTCGCGAACAGTCCAAACGTTTCAGAAATTTGACAAAGTTTTAATTTAAATTTTGGAAAATTTTATTTGGATTGGTTTTGAATTTTAAAGAACACAAAAAGATTTAATAAACGTATTTAAAAACGAAAATGTTTTCGCACGCGAATTAATGTTACGTTTTTAATATACGAATTTAAATACGAAAGTTTCGTGCGTATTTTGGTTGATTTTCATAAAAAAAATATTTTAAAAACCCAAGTATACGTTTCGTTTCGTTCGCATTTAAGTTGAAATTGCATTTTAAAAATGCAATTTAAAAATACATAAAGCAAAGGAAGCTTCCACCACTTTTTACAAAAAAGTAAAAAGCAACTTCTTCTTCCTCCTTCTCCTTTCAAAACCGTCACCCACCTTCACCATCTCCATTTCTCCATTTTTTCATCATTTTTCTTCAAATCAAGCTTCAAATCTTCCATATCTTCATCTCTTTTGCATCTAGAACATCTTTACATCAAGGTTGAGGTATGATTCTAACCTAAAATCATCATTTTGAATATTTTTATAAAGTTAGGGTTTATGCTTAGATCTTGAGTTTTGATCATCAAGTTCCATGCTTTTTGCTTGCAAAGTGCTATATGCTTGATTGTTAACATGTTTGCGGAAGTAATTTGAGGTTTCCATGGCTAGATTTGATGTTTTGATTTTGAATGTTGACTTTTTGTTAGGGTTTTAGCTATTTTGACTTTCTTGAATGATTATTTGCTTATGATTGACTTTTCGGTGATTAATTTGCGCTTAAAATGATTAGTTTACATGAGTAATTGATTATTAAGGATTAGAGGATTAATTTAATTGCATGCTTATGAATTAAAGAAAGGCTTTTTATACAAAACTATTTAAAAACCATTTCTTTAATTAAAATCATTATCTTTTAAAATGGTATTTATTTTAAACTTTGTATAATTTGCTTCATGAAAATGCAATTAAATATATTTGAAGTAGCACTACTTTAATTAATAAAGTTAGTGAGATTTCGAATTAATTATCCTCTAATTAAAGTCTTATGCTTAAACAAAATGATGGATGGTAAATAAAATCGCTTTGCTTGCTTATTTTAATCATAGTAAGGTAATTATATGATTTATGATCATGATGCTTGCTTGATTATTCGATTACTTAGCATGTTTAGAAATATTCATCTTTAAGTAATCTTAGAAAAATAGGAAAGATGCGGTTTTGTTTATTTGGATAAATTGTGGATTGATGATTGCGGTTTTTAGGGTATTCATAAAAATAATAATGGGATAATTGCAAAATCTAAAGCCTACATTTCGAATTTTTTCTGAAAATTTGGAATAAATATTATATTGTCCAATTATTGTTATATGATTTGTTTCCTTGTTTTTCTTAAACAGATGGACCCGATTCCACCTACTCTAGCTTATTTGGCCAAAACTACACAAGAAAAGACTTTGATTCGGAAATGGCTAAAGAGGACATTTGGAAGTAATCGGTACATAGTTTGGGAAGACATGGGGAAACTTGGAATCGAGGACAGGTTGAGGAATTTGATAGGATATGAGGTTCAGGAACATAAGTTCGACTCTTGGATTCAGCTTTTTAGCATTCGTGAGCCCATATACCCCGAGGTTGTCACTGAGTTTCTGATGACATTTGAGCTTAACCCAGAGTTAGGAATTGAAGATGACAAGAAGATAGCATTCAGATACCGAGGGAAGAGCCAGAGTGTTTCCATTTCAGGCTTAGCTAGACATTTGGGATTGTATTCAGCGGATCAGATTAGCTCAGATTGGTTCTTACATAGTCATCAGACGATTCCTCATCATCCCGAGAGGAGCCATAGAGTCATTTGGAGTGAGCTGACGGGCACACATTATACTTGTGGTGCCAAGTCCTCAGCTTTGATTCTACCTCAGCTACGTCTCCTACACAAGCTGATTGTTACATCTATTATGGGAAAGAAGGAGACCGGGCCGATAAATGGGGATGAGCTATATATCATTGATGCTATCATGAGCCGCCAGAATATTAATGTGGCCTGCATTATTGCTGAGAGGATGGCGAAGGAGAAGAACTTGGACCTGACGAAGCATGTGTTTATGGGAGCTTTCATCACCAGATTGTTGAGAGGGTTGCGACTCTTGAAAAAGAGTCATGAGGCCGAGTATAGGGTGTCTTCCACTTCATTACCATGTGACTTGGACTACTGCAAGCAGATCCATTTGATCACTGAGGGTTCTGAGAGACAGTGTTACTGGAAGGACACTGATGAGCTTATCCCTGGATGTTTCATGACCAAGAAGAGGGTCAGAGAGGAGGATATTGAGACTCCGGTTGTTGATAGAGTAGATAGAGTACCGGCTGTGCCTAGGAGTACCAGGACACCAGTCAGGGATGCTGGGGTTGGGACATCAGGTCCCCGAGCTCAGATACGACATACAGATCCAGTCACTCCCTTGACCCAGTACTTCATATTGCACGCATTGGCTGCCAACAACGCGCATCAGGCACTTATAGCTAGGGCTTTAGGTATTCCAGCTCCCGAGCCGCTCCTGTACGAGTGTGTGCCACTACCACCAGCTCCACCATCCACTACCATTCCACCATCTACTACCATTCCACCACCTACTACCATACCACCATACACTACCCACATACCACCTACCACTACCATTCCACCCACACAGTCAGTCGAGCATTGTTTATCGGTTGATGCTGCATTCCCACATCCTACTATGTCAGCCCGTAGAGCCCGTTCTTCTCAGCAGTCCGCAGGAGGAGAGGCTGTTGGTTCCTACCGACCAGATGTTGTTCATTTGGGCACTGATCCATTCACCTTATCAGAGTTTCAGGGATTGTTGGCATTAGACCCTATACCTTCTGATCAGCTTCCTACAGAGGAGATACTTAGGCACATCTACAGATCCAAGATGGAGCAAGAGGGGATGACTTTCGAGGATTTCAGACAGTTGGCATTAGATGATCCGATGAACTTACCTGCTTGCTCCCTTAGAGATGTATTGATGCAGTATAGGCAGGTGAGGTCAGAGGAGCAGAGAGTCTCCAGTGGTCAGCAGTCAGTTGCCGGACCTTTCTCAGTTCCTCCACCGGTCCAGCCTTCTGTTCAGGACTCTGACCAGGGTTCTCCAGCACCCTAGATCTGTGCACCCATATCTACATACTTACTATTTCCTCTATTCCATACTTTTGACTTATTGCGTGGTTGTGGAACTTTACTTTGTTATATTTTTGGAACATGAACTATCAGACACAGTCTGTTTAGTTTCTTTATCTTTTAGTATTTAAGTTATCAGTTATTTAGTTTACTTATTATGTTTTTATTTCTGTTTTTCTTCTTAGTTAGAATAAGTGAATTGTGTTTGTGCAAATGAGAATTGAGGAAAGGAGATGCCGATCATTCACGAAGAAACCGCTTTCTGCATAGATTCAACCAAGGAATTTCAATCACCTGCAGACCGCCGCTTCTTTCTTAAAACCATCTCCACGTCTCTATCGTAGGGAAGTTCCTTTCTTTTTGTCATGATTTTCACCATTACCACATATCCAAATATGCCTAAATTCTAAGTGTGGGATTCCATCCCACCAAATTTTTCAAAACACTTAAAATTGTTCCACTATTTCAGAACCTAAGTGTGGGATTTTTCCCGAAGAAAATCCTACGTCTTAGCAAAGAACATTGAGGACAATGTTGTTTTAAGTGTGGGATACACGGTATATATATACCGCAAGTTTATATTTGCCTGTCCAAAGTAATACCTCCGTTTTCATTCAAACTTTTTCAAAATTTTTTCGCAAAACCAACCCAAAAGGTTGAGATTTTTAATCACCAAAACATTCGAAAACTCAACCTCGACGATGTTCGACATCCATTCGGTTGATTTCGAATATTTTCAAAAGATTTTAGTCTTAGAATATTCTTTTAAAAGAGATAAACCTTCTGTCAAAATAAATAAATTGCTTTGGAAAGTAAGATAAGGCAAAGATAAGAACGTATCTTAAACTGAAAATTGAGAAATCCTCTAGGCATCGCATGACTTGGTGCATATAACCCTTTGATTGTGAGGTACTTGAGCCTTTAATAAGCATTCACTTTTAATGCTTCACTTTCATTTCTGAGTGTGCGCCGATGCATGTGTCTTTGAATTAGAACTTGCTCCTGAATGCGTTTCGAGACCATACCAATGAGTGCCGTACGCGGTATAGGTGCAATTAGAGGATCTTGGCATTTATTAGGATTAACCCATTTCTTTCATATCTTTTCAAGCCAACCCTTCCAACTTTCTTTCTAAGATTGTTGATGATCCAATTAGAAAACCCTTTGCACCTTAGCCATTTCATTTCTCTAAACCCTAAAACACTTCCCCACAACACAAACACTTTCCCACCAAACACCATTCCAGCTCGTGAATCTTCATAGATCATAAGTGAAGGACTGCTTGAGGTATCTTTCTATTGGTGTCTCATCTTCAAACATCTCTCTGTACCTATCAAGAGTTTAAAGAAAGAAATCCAAAGTGAAGATACGGTACAAAAGCGAAGTATTACTCATCACGAAGATATTATCCGCCAAAGACAGTACGAAAAATTGGTACTTGTCAAAAGAGAAGTCAAAGATGTCTCACTATATGAAGGATCTCCAAGGTCATAAAAATAAGAAAAAAAGAAAAGAAAAAAAAAATAAGAAAAAGAGAAAAGAAAAGAAAAGCAGACCTTGGAGAGCTCCTACAAGAAGAAGACTACTCTCCAAAGAAGAAAAATCTATCAGAACTCAAAAGAAACATCAAGAGCATAGATTATTCATCTAGGAGATGAGTCTACTCTAGAAGTTATCTCAAGTGAAACTTGCTTTGATCTTTGAAAGCTCCGAGTCTGAAGTTCAAAAACCCTAAAACCATTGACCAAACTACCCCTATCCTTACCTACCTTACCCTTACTCACACAACCCACTGAAATGCCTTGGGATAATTAGCACCGTTCTCAAAGGAGTGGTGGAGATTCGATTCTCGACCAAGCCTATGACGATAAGCACTGCATGACTGGCAATGAGCGATTTCGTTTCTATAGATTATAGGTAACCCGATACACTTTGAGTGAATTGAGTGACCCACTTGTGAGAATCGCCCAGTCATGTACATCTACGTCTCGAGAGTTGCAAAGCATGCCAAAAAGGGTTGAACAATTTTATGTTTAAGTATAGTTAATTTTGTTGATGCTTATTTTCCGAAAAGATTTATCTACTTTGAAAAAAGTGACTTTCTGCGGAAGATACTCTAAGCATTCAAAAATATTTTTTCAAAAAAACTATTTTCCAAATGAGGTTTGCTTGAGGACAAGCAAAAGCTTAAGTGTGGGATATTTGATGTATCGCAAAAAGTCACGTTTTTACATGCATTAATTGTCCCATATTTAGCTCTTTTCTAACAAATACATCTTAAAATCATAATTATTCATTAACTTTTGTTAGAAAGGTATAAACTTGTCGGTCTTTTGAAAATCAAGCAAAAAGGGCAGAAAACTGACCTAAATAGGCACTATTCTGAGCCCAACCCTAATTCTACTGTAAACTTCATACCAGAACCTCATAATAGTCTTATTTTGTAGCTATGAAGATTACGAGAACGTGGATATAAGGATTGCTCAGAACGGATCAAGGACGAGAAAGTTATGCAAGTTACAGCGCAGCCGAAAGCTACAAAACGTATTCTGAACACGCCCGGGCCCCACACATCCAATTTCTACCAAATTGGCATCATTAGAAGCGTAACGGAATTACAAAGCCGTAGGCGAAAGAATCAAGTCAATCGGACGCGAAACGAAGAAGATACGGCCTTCCGAAGATGCGAGAAAAGTCGAAAAAATCACACGGCCTAGCACACGGCCACCACCAGGCCGTACACGGCCTTGCTATAGCCGTACACGGCCATAAACAAGCCGTACACGGCCCTGTTTAGGCCGTACACGGCCTCTGTTGGTCTCACACGGCCTCTTCCTTGCTTCTTTGGCTTGTACGTGTGCTTGTGGACTTGTACTCTTGGATCCAAGGCTTGCCTATAAATAGAGAGCTCATTCACCTCATTTCACACACCATTCTTCATAGAATTCTCTCACTTTCTCTCTCACACACATTCTCTCTCTAGCACTACTCTTAGGAGTTAGAGGATAATTAGATTAGGTTAGCTTCTCTCTCTAGTTTCTCTCTCTAGAGAACTAGAGAGATGTAGGCACGGTTCGAGTGGGGAAGATAGCTGTAGCTTGAGAATTTTATTGTATTGAAGTTTTCAAGATTCTAGCTTGTACTACTCAGTGTTACGCTGCTTAAATACTGGTTATTACTTATTCCTTTACTTACGGTTATTATGTTTTGTTTGCATGATATCTTTGTTTGTGTTGCGAATATTGCCATGCTATTTACGTAGTTTAATACTGTGATTGTTGAAATGTAGATATTAGAATTATGGATGATATTTAATTCAGTGGGATAAACATTATGAAATAACGGAAGTAACGTTATACGGCTTTCATTTGTATAGCGCCGGAATCATCACGAATGTGTGTAGTACGGAACGTGGAAGCTATGAAAGTCATGGGTACAATCCGTTATGGAATAATGTCCCCAGTATTATGATTGGTGATTGTTTTGTTGTGTATCTGGTTGAGTTTTACATGAATCTAGTCTTAATAAAGTGTCCACCCTTTCCAGTCTTTCACGTGACTATTGCCTTAGGATAGGATCTGATCAACCCTAATACTACGTAGATATAGTTATCTCATATTACAGTATGAAGCTATGAATATTCCGTAAAACGGCACAGTACTTCGTATAACGTTTAAACACGTGGGAAAAGCTAAGGAACTGCTGTAGGATTATTTCATCGTGGAATACCTAGAAGTCACCCTTTTAGAATATGGGTCTTGGAACAATAAAGCTGTGGAAATGCTCGCTGCACCGTACACCGTTAGTACACCAAGGTTCAAATACAGCTGTGGAAATGCTCGCTGCACCGTACACCGTTAGTACACCAAGGTTAACATACAGCTGTGGAACTACTTTAACGTACAGTACACCGTTAGTATGCCTTGAGTCTGGAACACTGTGGATATGCCAAATGCACTGTACACCGTGAGTATACCTTGAGTCTGGAACACTGTGGATATGCCAAATCTGTAACACCCCCAAATTTAGTGATTTGCGGAAGCATACTTGGGTGTTACTAATCAATATACAAAGCACAAGATATACAGCAAACGACCTCTAAATGAGACGTTTTGTAAAATAATTACATTTCATAATTAAATCGTTTGAAAACATATAGTTTTCTTTACAAAAATATGTAAGCCTAGAGTCCGCGTATGTGGCGGGAGATTCTATTACATAACTATAGTTACAAAAGATAATGCCAAAGAATCTCCGTTAAATGCAGTTTGGAAATCATGCGACTCTAGCTAGTAATCCTGGAGTGATCCTACTCCGTAAGTGTACCTGAGAATACATGCTAAAAAGGGTCAACCAAAAGGTTGGTGAATCTCACAGGTTTGTCAGTAAATAATCAGTTTGAACACAAGATTTCATCAGTAGTGCCCGTAGGCGTATATCAAGTATTTGCAAATCTTGCAAAAGTAAAGTAATCAAGTTATACCGTTGCCATGAGGCTCATAATCGAAGCTTAACCCGTAAATAATCAGTTGCTCCCGTGACATGCTCGAAATTGAGCAAGCATAAGTAACGAAATAATAGTCGCCCGTTTATACATAACGGTTCGTGGTAGCGTTACTACCCCGGGCGGGGAGGGTCATTTCCCTAATGGATCCATTAACTACTGTTCGCGCTTAAGTACATAACTAACGATATATGATGGAGAGACTTCAGTAAATAGTAAGTAACTCATGCAATTCCGTTTGGTATAGTAAACAGTTTAGTACTTGTGTTCAAGAAAATCAGTAGCATGCATCTCCCCCAATAAGTTAAAACAGTAAAAGTGGGGCCGTAAGACTCACCTGAGTCTTTGCAAGTACGTTTATATCAATAAACGAGTAAGTAATATCAACCGTAGGTTCTCCGAACCCGTAACCTTCAAATGCCTAAACATATAAAGTTAAGTAAGTAGATGTCTCGCAAGACCATCTAGGCTAGTTGTTTACACAACTCATTATGTCCAAGTGTTTGTTTAGTAATCCGTTTGTAGTTTGAAAACAAATATGGCCCGTTGGTGACGGTTTGTAATAATGATTCAAAGTGTTATCATTATATGTATCGTTGAATCAGGTTTCGTTATTTGTAAGTGTTCAACACTTAGTGTGAAATGTGTTTACAACATTTAATGACGGGGGTCCGGGGGCAGCGCCCCTGGTAGCGGGGTCCAAGGGGCGGCAGCCCCTGGCGGGGTCCAAGGGGCAGAGCCCCTGGCTGGGGTCGAGCTGCCAGGTCAGCTTGGAAAATTTTTATTTCTACTATATTGCTTTGACGAAAAACGCATCTGGATCCGAAAAACGCCCAGGACTTCCGCACCCATAACAAGTCTTCGGGGCACTGGTGTTTCGACAATCCTTGGCCAGATGCCCAAAACGTTTGCAGTTTGTGCAAGGGCAGGAACCGTCGTGGTGACGATTGCATTTGGGGCAGTAGGGCTTGCTTCCACTGTACCCTTTCTTTTCTGAAGTGCCAGATGAATAAGCCCTAAGGGGCTCAAGCTTTCGGTTGGTGATTTGGTTGGATGAGTTGGGGTTTCCTTCCCATTTTCGTTTGTTGTTTGCAGGTGGGGCTGAAGTTGTGTTACGACGGACAGCGTTTGCCGTGAGTTCATGGGCCATACGGATGGCGTTCTGGATAGTACCTGGTTTGGATGAAGTCACCAGGTCCTGGAGTTTCTCGGGCAGTCCATCAACGTATTTCTCGATCCTCTTGTACTCAGGATCGACCATGGTTGGGCACAGAAGTGCCAGCTGGTGGAAACGGTTGGTGTAACCGGTGATATCATTACCTTGCATCTTATGGTTCCAGAATTCCAGCTCCAGTTGTTTCAGTTCATCCCTGGGGCAATACTCACCCCTTAACATCTCCTTCAACTCCTCCCACAGGAGTTTGTAAGCATTGGCAACGCCCACAGTTTGGGCATAGGTGTTCCACCACGTGAGTGCGGTGTCAGTAAAAGTACTAACAGAGAACTTAACTTTGTCCCCCTCCGCACAGTTGCAGATAAGAAATACCGATTCAACTTTCTCGATCCAGCGTATTAGACCGATAGCTCCCTCGGTACCTGCAAAGTTTAGAGGTTTGCAGTTCTGGAAGTCCTTGTAAGAACAAGGTTTAGCAGCAGAGGTTTCAGCGGCATCGCTGTTTCTCGAGGAATTTGGTGGAGTATTCCGAGCTAAGGCTTCAGTAACAGCCTGGGTTATAAGGGAGGTAATCTGGGCATCGGTGTATGGTCGTGTCTTTGGCGGCATGATTCTTCAATAAAAGAAATGAAGATACATGAGATTTTGTATGAACTTGTAATTGTCACAGATGTACATGTATAAAAGCAGTAATACATAACATCAACATGGAAAATGACAATTAATGTGAGTTGAGATAACAAAGGATATCTGATAGATAAAGTGAGTTCAAAAGTTACATCCTACAGAGATATTACAAAAGGTGTCGGGAATGGTTACATCCGACTAGTTTATAGAGTAGTGCTAGATAGTCCCTAGATTACGAGATAGATTACAAGACAAAAACTACACTAATCTTAATGTAGATTAATTTGTTCCATCAGCGCGACAAGGCGGTCCACGGTTTCTGCTAGTCGGTTGGTTTGCCTGGCGTTGTCTTCAACCAAGGCCAGTCGTTGTGCTAGTGTTCGAGAATGATCCGCAGTCTCCTGTGAACGTTGTTCACATTCTTCTAATCGGTTTCTTACAAGTTCATCTGCACCTAATTCGGCGGTCATGGAATCCTGAATTATGCTTACAGAGAGGTTGGTATCCTCTTGTTCTCGCTGTAGTTGTGATATGCGGTCAAGAGCTTGACGAAGCAGGTAAGTCATTCGGTGTTGTTCCAGTTCCAGGTTTTCGAGTCTTTGCTCCTGACGGCGGGATTGGGTAGCCAATACTGGCAACGTGAGATGTGCCGAGTTCTGAGAGTTATGTACAGGATAAGGGCTGGTTCGAGGTGACCTTGTGTTCCTCCTGGCTACACGTGGGTTTCGTGACCCATGTGGGTGAGAGTGTGACGGATTAGGTGGTGTGTTTGCCATTCCTGTGGCAGAGTGTAAGTAAGACGAGGCTAATATATATAGGCATATAATATCCAGCCTAAAGTCTAGCACGTATCAAGTAATGGTCCGGTTCTCTCGTGGTCAGAGTCAACTAACGCATTCCTGTTCGACACAACCATTTCAGACCTCACATCATCTTTCCTTAATTGTACATAGTTGATCTGGCTATGTTAAATTAAAGTCGTATAATGTAATTCCTGAACCAATCATGCCTAGTAAGGGAATACTGCCTAATGGTCATAGTCTAGGCCCACTAAATGCAACCTAGTTCACTATAACCTTAGGCTCTGATACCAATGTGTAACACCCCCAAATTTAGTGATTTGCGGAAGCATACTTGGGTGTTACTAATCAATATACAAAGCACAAGATATACAGCAAACGACCTGTAAATGAGACGTTTTGTAAAATAATTACATTTCATAATTAAATCGTTTGAAAACATATAGTTTTCTTTACAAAAATATGTAAGCCTAGAGTCCGCGTATGTGGCGGGAGATTCTATTACATAACCATAGTTACAAAAGATAATCTAAAGAATCTCCGTTAAATGCAGTTTGGAAATCATGCGACTCTAGCTAGTAATCCTGGAGTGATCCTACTCCGTAAGTGTACCTGAGAATACATGCTAAAAAAGGTCAACCAAAAGGTTGGTGAATCTCACAGGTTTGTCAGTAAATAATCAGTTTGAACACAAGATTTCATCAGTAGTGCCCGTAGGCGTATATCAAGTATTTGCAAATCTCGCAAAAGTAAAGTAATCAAGTTATACCGTTGCCATGAGGCTCATAATCGAAGCTTAACCCGTAAATAATCAGTTGCTCCCGTGACATGCTCGAAATTGAGCAAGCATAAGTAACGAAATAATAGTCGCCCGTTTATACATAACGGTTCGTGGTAGCGCTACTACCCCGGGCGGGGAGGGTCATTTCCCTAATGGATCCATTAACTACTGTTCGCGCTTAAGTACATAACTAACGATATATGATGGAGAGACTTCAGTAAATAGTAAGTAACTCATGCAATTCCGTTTGGTATAGTAAACAGTTTAGTACTTGTGTTCAAGAAAATCAGTAGCATGCATCTCCCCCAATAAGTTAAAACAGTAAAAGTGGGGCCGTAAGACTCACCTGAGTCTTTGCAAGTACGTTTATATCAATAAACGAGTAAGTAATATCAACCGTAGGTTCTCCGAACCCGTAACCTTCAAATGCCTAAACATATAAAGTTAAGTAAGTAGATGTCTCGCAAGACCATCTAGGCTAGTTGTTTACACAACTCATTATGTCCAAGTGTTTGTTTAGTAATCCGTTTGTAGTTTGAAAACAAATATGGCCCGTTGGTGACGGTTTGTAATAATGATTCAAAGTGTTATCATTATATGTATCGTTGAATCAGGTTTCGTTATTTGTAAGTGTTCAACACTTAGTGTGAAATGTGTTTACAACATTTAATGACGGGGGTCCGGGGGCAGCGCCCCTGGTAGCGGGGTCCAAGGGGCGGCAGCCCCTGGCGGGGTCCAAGGGGCAGAGCCCCTGGCTGGGGTCGAGCTGCCAGGTCAGCTTGGAAAATTTTTATTTCTACTATATTGCTTTGACGAAAAACGCATCTGGATCCGAATTTGGGTAAAATCAGGTGTTAAAATCTTGGTTCCGACACTTAGTAAAAATCTGAGTTTTCAAGGTTCTGGTGCGACGTTGAGATTTTCGTGCGACGTAGGCCGCGACGTCGCAGAGGCCCCTGGCCAGGTGCGACGTAGCGGTCTGATGGCCGGAAATTTAGTCGAAAACGAGTTTCCCGGTTTCCGTTGGGTCCAAATCTTTTACCCAACCCAAAAATGGACATAATAAGCCTATTTAAACCATAAACTAGTAAAAATGATCAAAAACGAGAGATGTCGGGATTTGTCGGAAACTTACAAAGTGTCGGATTGAAAATCCGAAAAGATAGGAAGGTAGATCGGGAGATGGTGATGCTTTTATTCCAAACGAGTAGTGCGATCCGATGTCGTTTGATGGTAGTTTTATGTGATTTTTGATGGTGGTGGTGTGGTGGTGATTTAGAGAGAAAAAGGAAAGAAGAAAAGGAAGAGAGAGAGAGTGGAGGTGATGAATGAGGGAAAAAGAGAGAGAGGAGGGGGTTTTGATGAAACTCCCCCACTTTCAGTCTCCGCTCCGCGCTCCGGATGGTGCTCGTTTTCTCCGTCGTTTTTCGTTAAATTATTTCTTTTATGTGTTTAGTTATATTTATAAAAATCACAAATCTTGTTAAATAACTCGCTTAAATTATTTCCTTAAGTCTTTAATGGTTTAGATTAAATTTAATTACTTGTGTTTTTAAATTGCGTAAACTTTAAATCAAGTGGTACGAGATAAGTGCTAATTATTATAAAATAGCATTTTGGTCATAATTGCGTTATTTTAGTTTATAAATATTTGTTCACCAACGTCCGTATTAATCGAATAGAATTTCATTCTATTTAAGTCGCGTACGATTTAAATCAAATCGCAAAGTTGTATATATTTACAAATATGTAATCCGATACATAAATTAGCCTAACACAGAACTAATTACATGTATTAACAAAGAATTAGGCACTAATTCTAGTCCTAATTTGCCGGTTGTTACAAAATGCACTGTACACCGTGAGTATTCCTAGGGATGAACGCCTGATAGCAAAGGAGGGTCTAATTCATGACGGAGTTAATTATGCTTAAACCAGTAATAAATGAGTTTTGAAAAGAAAGCAAGTATTCGGCTGTAATACAAGATGCTTAAACCGCTTAACTCAACATAACCGACAGCTCAACATATACAACATACAATTAGTACTTACCTAGATAAACTCAGATAGATTTAGGTGTTAAGAAAGGTCAGATAGAAAATTGCAGTTTGTTACCTTATGCCTACACCCAGGATATATCATCCGTAGAGGTCGCTTAGTCTTACAAGGCAAGTGAGGGGGGTTTGAACAACCTGTTTCTGATCAGCATCAGGATAACCTAGGACTCAGTGACATATGCTTTTAGGCTTTTAGACTAAAACGTAGGGTCCTAGTGTTTACACCGACTGTCCGTCTGATGATTTGCCCAAGGTAGTCTCCAATCATCTGTCTAATGAATATCATCCAGAAACCCTAATTATCGAAGTTTCAGCAATCACGCTCTACCTGTTGCCTACTCTCTGTTTAATTTACTTGTTTTATTTAGTAGTAGCTTAGATAACCAACCAAAACCTACCTACTTTTATAAACCCATCCTATCAGAAAGCTCATTTACGGTAAGTCCCTTTTGGTTCCATTCCCTCCGATTTTAAGAACGACACTCGAGTTATACTTACTGCTTACTCCCCAAAAGTAGGTAGTACTTATAGTTTGAGCCCCAGCTCATATAAATTTAAAACCTAACACGTTCACACGTTGTTGCGTCGTTGCCTGCAGGACCGCCGTGCCAGCCCCCCTTGGAAAACGACCGCGGCTGTGTCAGCACTCTGACGGCGCAACATGTCTATCAATTACTTTATATTGCTTTATATTATTTCTTGCAAGTTTGTCTCAAACAATTATATCCTCGCTTCCGCTCGTGTGGGTGCGGTAGGCAAGTTTTCATAACAGGGATCCTATTTGTGTTTGAGCTTGATTTGTTTTCGTTGATTTATTTCTGATTTGTCATAATTTGTATAGCTTTGGAGAAATCGGGATTTTGGATTCGTTAACTGTTGGATCATCCTCAAATTCGTACTATAAGTTATTGACACATGGTTCTAGAGTTTCACCGTTCAGGATTTAGAATTGGAGTTTGATATATCGTTGGATAATGTGCAATATAACGATGTGGAAATTTATAAGGATGTTGGCTTATAAAGATGACAACGTAAGCTAAATTACATATGAGAAAAGCTAAAGTTACATCCACATTATAGAAGTCATTTTTGTTGATTACACGTAATGACTTACATTCTAAAGCATTTAACCCATTATTAATAAAAGAAGACCACTTGACTAAATGGTCCAGTGGTAGGTTAGGCTCTTGGCTAGCTTTAGGGAAAGGGTTCAATCCTCCCCTGCGTAAACATTATGGGGGAACTTACAGATAAATTAATGTTCATTCCAACTCCCACATGGGACCAGGGTGTTCCCGCCAATTTATACTTTTTTGCAGATTAATAAAAGAGATAAATTAATGTTCATTCCAACTCCCACATGGGACCAGGGCGTTCCCGCCAATTTATACTTTTTTGCAGATTAATAAAAGAAATAATGTACTATAGCATATAGTAATATACTTACAATAATGTACTATTTTGAAACACTGAACCCATTAACAAAGGGAGTTGATATATACAACAAACAAATTACTACATACACCAAACTGTACAATGATTAAAGCTCGCAGTACAAACAGTGTAAAACATAATGTTTGGTGTATGAATCAACAAATTTGTTGTATTTATCACCTCCCATTAACAAAACATACTAGTAAGCAGTTACGTATATATATTTTTTAATTTTGTTTTTTTTTATTGCTAGTTTCTGGTTTTTATAAAATCAACATGATACGTGCACGGTGAACTTGGTCAACAATCATGCTACTTCTTTAGAATAGTGGAGTAATAGGTTAAGCTTTAGGTCATGCATGTCTAGAAGAGTACGTTCCTGTTTTTACATTTTCATTCAAGTTTCCTTTTAGTAGTCTACTAGTGCCTAAGGTCGGTAGTTAGTCTACTTATTCTAGTTAGTTATTCTCTCTTGAGAGGTTAACCGTCTCGAATTAATCTTCTATCACACCGTCTTAGGAAAAAAAAAAAAAAACCCTGCAATAGTGTACTAAGAGCATCTCCAATGTATACACTAAAACTTTACACTAAGATGGTGCAAAACAAGAATATTTTGAGCATATTCTTACAATAAATTTTTTTCACTCCAATGTGTGCACTAAATATTTACACTAAAACTTTTTAAAAATATAAAGTACATCACACAAAGATAGAGTTCACAAAGTCATAGTATAAAAATGCATTTGTATTGGTTTTTATTATTATTATATAGTGAACAGTGTTTAGTGTAAAGTTTAGTGTAGCACCAAATTTGGTGTAATTTAACATGGATTTAGTGTTGCACTAAAATAGTGTAGTGGTTTAGTGCTAACATTGGAGAGTTTTTTATGTCATTTTTGCACTAAGATAGTGTAAAAGGTACATATAGTGTACACATTAGAGATGCTCTAATAACAAAGTCATCTCATTTTGTTTTGATAGCTAATCAGCAATGATGTACATTTATTGAGCGCGTCAAGGCACAAAGTAACCTTGAGGATGATAGTCTGCTAAAAGCCTAAAAATGGCCCATTTACTTAGAAATAGTGACCAAGTTTTCAGCAATCACCAGTCTCTTTATTCTAATTAAGCTTTTATAACCAACTATTGATGAACGGTAAGATAAGTAGAAAGTTGTAAACAAGTCGAGACCAAAAAAGGATTATGCTGATAAAAGGAGACAACCCGTGGACTTTGAAGTAGGAGAGAATGTCAGGGTTATTTAGATATTCGAAAAGTATGTAACTGAAATTTGACAATATTTTTAGACAGCTTCAATCAGTTTTCTTATCTTCTTGTGTTTGCTGGGTCACATATTTCCCTGAAGTCTTAACATGTCGGGTACAACACTCTTATGCACTATAAAGATGTAACAATTTGACTCATTTCCTTTGAATGTATCAACTTTGGATATGTTTTACCACTAACAAGTCAAACGGGGCTACAATTTAGCAAAAAAGTATATGGGTTATACAGGTCGAAGTCATTGAAAGTGTATCCAGATGCATAAAACCTCTGAAACTGCTTAATAAAAGGTTTAGTTATAATTTAGTGTAATCATATGTACTATAGCATGTAAAAAAATGGAAGAGTGATATTGTGGGTGAGGAAACCTACACGATATGTTTTAACCCGTGCTAAAAGATTACCAGTTTGACCCATAACAATCCCCCCGATCAGCCCATTTGGCTACTAACATGTCACCACCAACTGATGTTGCAGGAGTAAACATAAATGTCAAAATATATCAAACAACTAAACGTTATCACCCAATAATCAAAAAAGATCCATACATACCTTTTTTCTGTTCAAAAATAATCATCAAACAACTAAAGATAACTTTTAATTGTTTCCAAAAATTTAATTGGGATGGTAACGAACATTGAGCATAAAACAAATCCTTACTTCTCTTCTTCTTCTCCTTCAACTTTTCATGGCTTTTATTTCATACGCATAAAGAAAACTCCTGTAAAAAAAAATTCAAGTTATTTGCTCGTAAGACCATTTACATTTACATATATGATGGAAACAAAAGCCTATATGTAATTTGGACTACCAATTTAATTTTAAGAACTTTGAGACGAATAAATATAAGAACTGAAGTGTCTCACCCATTTTCTTGGTTTATTCTTGAATCTGACTCGAAATTGTCATCTGCAATTCACTGACGTATTCACTGGCTGTAGCTTCTTGATTGGGAACTAAACTTGTCATCCGCAATTCATTGACATATTCACTAGCTTTAGCTTCTTGATTCTGATCTAAATTTGTCATATCCACTTCACTGACACATCCACTAGCTGTAGCTTCTTGATTCGGAACAAAACTTGTCATCCGCATTTCATTGATATATTCACTAGCTTCAGCTTCTTGATTCTGATCTAAATTTGTCATATCCAATTCACTGACACATTCACTAGCTATAGCTTCTTGATTCTGAGCTAAATCTGTCATCAGCAATTCACTGGCTGTAGCTTCATAATTCTGACCTAAATCTGTCATCAGCAATTCACTGGCTGTAGCTTCTTGATTCTGACCTATACTTGGCATCTGCAGTTCACTGGCTGTGGCTTCTTGATTCTGACATAAACTTGGCATCCGTAATTCATTGACACATTCACTGGCCGTAGCTTCTTGAGTCAGAAGTTGATGCGTAATCTGCAATTCATTATTACATACACTGGCTGTAACTTCTCGAATCTTATTTAATTTTGGCATCTGCAACTCATTGACACATTCAGTGGCTGTAACTTGTTGAATCTGAACTAAATTTGGCACCTGAAATTCTGAAGCAACCCGTTTTCTTTTCCTAAACCTCTTTTTCTTCGTCTTTTGAAGCACTTCAATGACATGTTCAGTGGCTGTAACTTCTTGATTCTGAACTAAATTTGGCACCTGGAATTCATTGACACATTCAATGTCTGTAGCTTCTGAACTCTGAACTAATTTTGGCACCTGCAATTGATTCACATTTTCATTGGCTGCAGGTTCTTGAATCTGAACTAAATTTGTCATCTGCAAACCATTTACACATTCACTGGCCGTAGCTTCTGAAGCAATCCGTTTCCTTTTCTTACACCTCTTCTTCTTCTGATGCACGTCATTGACATGTTCAGTGGGTGTAACTTCTTGAATCTCAACTAAATTTGGCACCTGCAATTCATTCGCACATTCAATGTCTGTAGCTTCTGAACTCTGAACTAACTTTGGCACCTGCAATTGATTCACATTTTCATTAACTGCAGCTTCTTGAATATGAACTGAATTTGTCATCTGCAATTCATTTACACATCCACCGGCCGTAGCTTCTGAAGCAATCCGTTTCCTTTTCTTACACTTCTTCTTCTTCTGAAGCACTTCATTGACATGTTCAGTGGGTGTAACTTCTTGAATCTCAACTAAATTTGGTACCTGCAATTCATTCGCACATTCAATGTCTCTAGCTTCTGAACTCTGAACTAACTTTGGCACCTGCACTTGATTCACATTTTCATTAACTGCAGCTTCTTGAATCTGAACTGAATTTGTCATCTGCAATTCATTTACACATTCACCGGCTGTAGCTTCTGAAACAGTCTGTTTCCTTTTCTTACACCTCTTCTTCTTCTTTTGAAGCACTTCACTGACATGTTCAGTGGCTGTAACTTCTTGATTCTGAACTAAATTTGGCACCTGCAATTCATTGACACCTTCAATGTCTGTAGCTACTGAACTCTGAACTAGCTTTGGCACCTGCAATTGATTCACATTTACACTGGCTGTAGCTTCTTGAATCTTAACTAAATTTGGCATCTGCAATTCATTCACATATTCGCTGGTTGTAGCTTCTGAAGCAACCTGTTTCCTTTTCCTACACCTCTTCTTCTTCCTTTTCTTCTTCTTTTCAGTAACATCCCTAATTCATCAACATAATCCTCGTTAAAGCAAGACGACCATAAATTCACCACTAATTATATATATCGTCTCAAGACCCAGTGGAATTAGGGTTTAAAATTGGGTTGGTGGGATCGAACTTCACATTAAGTTTACATTTTATAAAAAATTATTTCAAGATTTTATTTATTCATTTTGCAATCTAAACGTTATACTAGACTCAAGAAAGTGTGGTGCATTAATGAATTCCTTCTAAAAAACATAAGCATACCACTAATCCCATGTAAACACATTTCAACAACTAGTAATTTACAAGACTCATTTCATTATTGGAAACTTAGCCAAAGAAGGCAATACCTTTTCTCTTCATCTTGATTAACAATGGCATCTTCATTGCCATCCGTTCTGATCACATTTTTCAAAATGAATTACACACACATTTTTAGCTATTTATAGCTAACTTGTTACCAAAAACAAATGCAAATAGTAAAAATTCGAAAGCATACCCTATTTTCCGGTCAACAGTTATTATGATATTTCTTTCTCTATTTTTCTGTCTAACACCTTTGAGCAGATGTTGAAACACAAAAAATAGTAAAAAATGTGAAATCATATCCATGGATTCTTTAAATACACCTGAGAAAGTTAAAACACAAAAAATATGATACATGAATATCATGAAACCAAAAAGAGCATAGTTGTGTAGGGGCATGTTACGTATTTAAATAATTTTTATGATAAAAAAGTATCTGTATTTGATCACTAGCCAAAAGAATTTTTATTAAAATAATAAATTTGTCATGTCAGACGTTATAGCTTTTTGATAATCAATATGAAATATATTTATAACTTTGTTAGCGGAACAGGATTAATTCTTGCACGTATACTTTCATTTTGCATACTAAATATTTCATCATTTTTCTATCTTAACCAAACAGAGTACACTAAATACTACAAAATCAGAAGATCATGTACAAGTACTACCAGAAATTGATGAAACTAGAATAATGATCAGTCTAATGACATCTTAATATTCGCTATTATCTGTTTAGAAACAGATGGATTGTTTTGTTGTAAGAAAGATACATACCATTTCTTATAGAATCAGGTTCAACCTGTGGCAAATCAAGAACACTACAACCAGCAATCTCCATGGTCGCCTTTTCTTGTCCTTTATGATCACTATAATCAAATCATTGACACATTAGTTGGTCATGTAAAAAAAAGGGCCACAAACTCTTGATACCCTTTATATACCCTATAATCCATGGTCATATTATTAGTTTTCAAGATTAAAACTTAGTAGTACTTCTCAAAATCAAAATCAACTGTGCACAAAAAGTCTTTACGTATAAAATTAGTCAATTGTTAAGTTATAAACTAATCTGTTGACGCTAAACTGTGACACCAATTTTAACTAGTAGGGGGTATTTGGAACAACAAAAAAAAAAAAGTATGACAGTACAGTGATTAACAGGTTACAGGTTTCATAGGTAAAGTCACCAACAAAAGTACATTATATACAACAAAAATTCTTATAAAGTACTCTGGTGACTTTAACCCCTTTAATGATCCGTTTCTCGCCTTTATCATTATTAAGACACTCACATTGTATGATGAGGAGTAGGTTGAACAGGATCCATCAAATAACCAGCAAGATAAACGCATCGTGGCCCCGTGACTGAGAAAACGACATCATGGGATTCCTCAAACTCGAGCTCTAGTTGACAGCAAGTCGACTCGTTTACACATAACGAACAAATAGCTACTGAAGGTTTATCTCCTATCGAACATCTTACTATACTCCTGGCTGGTGACGTACGTGTAGCTTCTCCAAGTGTAGCCTGTTGGTCTCCCACAAATTACTCATTATCAACCCAACAATAATTTTCATTTCAAAATACATAAACAATTACTAGTAACATTCTTTGAAAATAATAAACTTCCAAATTGTGATCATTTTCAGTTAATATTACATCAAATTGTCACAATCTTAAATCTTATTACAACAGATTTCTAGGTTTATAAACACAAATCTTGCATAAAGTTCATTACATTTCCTTGCAATGACCCCTTTCCAGAAAGAAAAAAAAAAAACCGGGATTTGTGTAGTACCTGGGTAATACGAAGTCGTTTTGGGACATTTTCAGTATGATGATCATGATGTAAGGTGTAGGGTTCATTGGGCTTTAAATAAATACCTGTAATAATAATAATGATAATGATAATAAGTAATTGTGATTAGTAGGAATTAAGTGGTGATTGTTAAGATTAAAGTAAGAAATAAACAAGAAAGAAAGATGAAAAGATTGTACATACCCCAGAAGGCCATCGTCGGAGGAGCAGCAAGCAGTGGTAAGTAAAACCCAAATGCGATTGTGGAATGGGTTCACCTTTTAAGGGGTTTCATTTTTGGCGGGAATCAAGGAGTTGAAAGGGTCGGATAATTAGGTAAACACCTCTTAATTTGCTTATATTTTTGTCAAGTTTTATAAATGGGGGTGACATTTAATACGAAATCAATAAATCAAATCAAATATCAAATACTCCTAATAATATGATGATCTTCTTTTATATATTAAAAGAAAATGTTAATTAGGTAATCTAATTTAATCTCAACATTTAAATGATTTAAACAATTAAATGTGAACCATTGATCTTAAGTTGAAAACCATGATTACCTAAATAGTGGATATGAGGTGACAAAAAGTCTAAATTGCCCCTACCCTTTAAATAAATAATCAATTAAAATCCTATTAGAATAATCAACATTTAATGTTCTCATTCAATTTTTAACACTTAAATGAAATTAAATTAAAATTATTATACAAATTAATATCTAATACGAGTAATTAATTTTTGGTTACAAATGTAAACCAATAAATATGTCTTTTTCATAACTTATATGACACATTAATGAATATTCAAACGTATCTTAAGATTATTTTAATATAACTACTAACGGAGAGTCATATGTTTTTTATAAATATATATAACTCACTTCAATCTTCTGCATCTTTTATCATTTATACTATATATAAAGAATTTACTACCAAATTTTAATTTAAACTATAAAAAAGAAGAATGCTTAAAATTTATATACTATTTTGTTAGATATGTTATCTACAATTAAACATTTAAAGTGACTCCAAGTAATTATAAAAGTTAATATTTTAATGCTATATAAAGTATTTGCCCATTTTATTTGAAACAAAAGGATAGAAATTATTATACTCCGTATTAATTTATACAATGACAACTTCATAACTGAAAGCATTTTATAGTTATATTAGATATTTGTTTCTTAATTCTAATTAACTTTCAATTATTATAATTAGGGATTGCTATGTAGGTCGAGTTAGGTTTACGGGTAAAAAGTTAAATAATTATAAAAGTTAATATATCAATGCTATATAGAGAATTTGCCCATTTGATTTGAAAGAAAATAGTAGAAATTACTATATTAGTTTATATAACGTCAAATGCATAACTGGAAACATTTTATAGCTATATTAGATATTTTGTAACATCCTGTTTCTGGGCCTGGAAATAAATTGTATTTTAAATAAGTTCGGTTGGTTTATTTAATAATAAACAAGTAAAAGAGCCTCAGTTTTTATAGTGACTAATGAAATATTGTTTGTTTTAAATAAACGAAGTTGACGGTAAAATAAAAGTATTTTGACTTACGGGTATTTTCGGGTTCCAGACAATAGGCTAAGAGATGGTATAATATTACAAATAATAAAAGATGGGGCGGTGGTGTAGCTGGATCATTATTCACCTAACTTATTTCTTCATCCTTTCTAAACTCTCTCAATTCTATCATCTCTTTCAAAATTAATCAAGAACAAAATAGTGAGATTGAATCTAGCTAAAGGGAATCTGAGTTTCATCATCATCCATATCATCTTCTTCCTTTTGATTGTAAGTAATCTAGTGTTCTTGAGTATATTTCATGAAATTGGTAAAATGATGAACATATGTGATTATGTGAAATTGATGCTAGAGAATAGTTACAATATGATTAGATGACGATTTTTCATGAATATATTGATGATTATAGGGTGATTATATGCTAGAAATGACTAGTGTTCTTCATTTAGTAAATAGGTTAGGGTTTGATGATTTTGGGAATTAAATGATGATGCATGAGTTAGATTGTTGCTAGAAGATGTTTGTTGTAGTTGTTATATGTTTATGGATGATGTTTGTGGTCTTTTACTTGGTAAAATTCGTGTTTGCAACTGATTTTGGTAAAAATGGGGTTTTGGTTCGTGATGTGTTTATGCTGAAAATGCAGGTAGTTTTGAACGCGTGAACGCGATCCTGACCCTTTTCCCGGATCGCGTTCCTTAGTTATAATTTTGGCTAAATCGGATTTTGAACTATCGAACGCGATCCAGCCCTTTGTTCCGGATCGCGTTGCCAAGTGTATTTCGGTGACAGAACTTTTTCTTAAGGTGAACGCGATCCAGCCCCTATAGTCCGGATCGCGTTTGCATGAATAATTTTGACAATTTGTGTAAATTTTGAAAATGCGTAAGTCTTTTCAGGGTCACGGTTATGTAACAATTTCATTAACTCGGTTTGGGATGAGATTCACATGTTCACTCGGAAACGGCCCAATGATCAAAACTATATTCTAATAGCCTAGGTGGTTTTTGGCCATTCGGGGTCATTTAAGGGTCGAAAATGACATTTTACAGTTTTTAAACATTAGTTCGGGATTTTTAATTTCGATTCTGATTGAACTTTTGTTTACTTAGACTTTCGAGATTACTTGATTTGATAAATATGTTATGATGATGATTATGAGACGAGTTATTGACTTGTTATCTTTGTGTTCCCAGATAAGCGGGCGGCCACTCAGTAAGATTAGACCACTGAGTTGGTGATCAGACGATAATATTCGGTGAGTGGAATTGTAGTCCTCGGTTCAACCCGGTTGTAACGAGTTCGGTTACGACGGGTAAACCAGGATAGTTTATATCAGTAGATTGTTGTTATTAGTCATACTGGTACCAGTTTTATTTGTTTATGTTGCTGGTTATATGAGTTGTTGTGTGATTATTATTCGTTGCTTGGTTGATAACAGTTGTTGAACTGTTGTTAGTTGTTGGTTACTATTGCATTGTTGCTTGCAATATGGTTGATTTCAGAGGTCAACATTGGTTGGTTGGGTTTGGGTACTATTGTGTATCTGTCTAGGTTTCTTTGATACACATAGTTGAGAATAAACCTAGTCAGTGAAGGTAGTACTCAGGCTATCGGTAGATCACTGAGAATAGCATACAGTGGTCGTGGTTTTTGGGTTGGTTGTATACCAGGAACCGCCGGTCCTCTTGACGCTATGTGCTTATGTGTTTTACTTGTTGTAGTTTATCTTGTTGTAAGACTTGTTATGAATGGGTTGAACCGTCGGTTACGGTTCCATTCACTTAGCAATAAGCTAATCCCTCGTTGTTTAATGTTTTGCAGATTGTGGTTAGTTGATGTAGATGTTCGGGGTGTAGATGATGACGGGAAGTTTGACTAAGCTTGACGCAACTCTGATCTTTTGTAGTTGTCTTTTGGAAACGTTTTATATAAGGCCCGTTTTGTGTTCATATGGGTTGTGTTAATATAGATTGTAATTACTTAACTAATGTTGTCATATTTTTGGTCGTCGTTAAACTTGGAAGCATTGTAAGTCGGTAAATGTTTTGTTTTGGGGGACTTGCGCTTCCGATTTCGAAATATAATATTCTAATGATATGTTTTGGTTTGAAAACATTAAAATATGTAGTTGGAAAAAAAAATCGGGTCTTACATATTTGTGTCTTGATTTTAATTAACTTTCAATTATTATAATTAAAGATTGCGATGTGGGTCGAGTTAGGTTTGCGGGTCAAAAGTTCACATTATAAACACGAAACTAATTTGATAAATGGGTTAATGGGTTTAAAGTAACCAACCCAGATACAACATGCATTGTGTTGTTTGGCCGGTCAATCCGTTGACGTGGACTTTAACCCAAACTTAATAAGATATGATAAACAAGTTGACGGGTTGAGACTTGAAAATGCAACTCTTCCTTATTTATTTTCGTGTAAAATTTCAAGTTTTGTCGAGAATTATCACCACTAATTTGAATCATTAAAAAATAAAGTATACAAAATAATGTACAAATAGCATTATTATTTTACTATTTACACAAGTACAACATGTCGTTAAACAAATATACAGTGAGTAAATCTTTTGTTGCCACTGCATTGCGAGGGCAAAACGTGCACCTAATCAATATGCAGAGATACACGATGAGAGTCATTTGAAACAATACAAAATTGGATTTACCATTTTGGCAACAGGCGTGATTTATCGTATTGTTCATTAGTGATGGCGATTTCGTTTTCAGGTATTGATGTTTAAGTATTAATCACTATATTCAATGATATAAACGTTCTTAATAATGTCTAAAACTACTATCAAAAGACAAACATCTCCTTCAATTCAAAATCTTTTTCCAAAGTCATATGTGAAAAAGTGTCAAATGATACGTTATACAATTAAACAAAATTAAATCTTCGTATTTAAATTATGAAGTAGCCCGCAAATTTTGCGGGTTATAATCTAGTATGAATCAATTTATTTGATGTCAATATTACCTTTCTGCTAATCCTAAGAAATCAACAGTGAAGAGTGATACGGTAAAGGTTCATTTCTTTGAGTATATAAGACAAGTCTACCGCTTAATAAACTACTCCCTACATCTTGATTATATTGTCCCCCAAACAAAAAAATTTGTTAGGTTCAAGATATAGTATGTAAATGAACAATCTTTATAGTTAATTGAGAGTTAAATTTATAGTTAATTTTTACAAGTGAACAATCTTTTTAGGATAGACAAAAATGGTAACGTAGACAATAAAATTGAGATGGATGAAGTAAATAACTTTTATATATTTAGAAACAATATAAATTAAATCATCTATATATATATATATATATATATATAGGGGAGAGATCAAGAGGAAAGCAATTTTTTGGGGGAAGTAGGGAAGTGTAATATTCATCACGAAGCATCTTAAATTCGCCAATACAAATATCAAAGATAAAATTAATTTTACTCATATATAGTAATCAAAATCGATGCTATAAAGAATATATTAACACATGAAAGTCAATTTTAAGTCATAACATTAGTTTATGAATAATTATTTAATAAAACGTTAATATTCATCGTGATGAATATTAACTTAACATTCATCACGATGCATGTTAAAAAGTAACATTAATTTTATTTTAACATTCATCGTGATGAAAGTTAAGTTAACATTCACCACGACGAATATTAACGATTTGGGATATAAAATTCATCAACTGATGTTATAGCCTACAAAAAGAATTTATCATGGAAGCTTAACATTCATAACATCCATTCTGATTAACATTTATTAAATTTCACTTTTGAATTTTCGACAAATGTATTAACGAAGTTAAGATGCATCATAATGAATATTACACTTCTCTACTTCCCCAAAAAAAGTGCTTCTCCCTAGATCCTCCCACTATATATATATATATATATATATATATATATATATATATAACAAATTTTTTTATTGGTTACGTGGCATCGTTCTTTGCCTTTTATTTCCTTATAAATCTTATGTGTCATTAAATAAATAAAAAAATATATTGAACTCATTTTTATTTATGCCACATATTTTTAGCATGCTATTTCATTTTATGAGTAAGCAAATAATGTTAATGAAGTCTCCTTATAAAAGTAAAGTTGAACAATCTCTTTATTATTAATTTGAATTTTAAAATTGTTACATCAATACCCCTTATTCAATACCCCTTATAAAGGGTTTTGGATATTTGAGTGAATGTTTAGATGTGTCCGATCGGAAATTACAAATGTGCCCTTTAATGCATTCTAATATATTTATTTGTGTTAAATATAATAATACTCCATCGCAATCATTCATCAATATATATGTGGTAATTAATATTAATTATTATAAATAGTGATATTTACGGCATATATTGTGGTTAGTGTCTGTGTACAAAAAGTTTACTCTCCATCACAATCATACAAATATATGAATTCACTAGCAATATCTCTCTAACACAACCAATGATTCAACGTTCAAATAACGTGCAAAATTTCTAAGTAAATAACGGAACGAGAACATTAAAGAAAAGACAGAAGCCCTTTCGAGGGTCCCTTACGAAACGATCACTTTGTGTTTTAACTTACGTAATCCTTCCAACGACGCCAACATAAACCCGATACGAATAAAAATAACATAAAAGGTAAAGATATATTTTTTCCGCTGCATTGCGCGGGTAATTTACTAGTTCTATTTAAATACGAACCAATTTTCTTACTTTAATAATAATGATATCTTAATTTGAAAGTGTTTAATAACACATGTTCAAGTAATCGATATTCCTAATATGTCTCACCATCATCATAATAATTGTCATAACCATCCCCACCATCATAATCATCACCATAACCATTCATTTCTTCTTCATTATCAAAGTCCAATTCATGACCTTGTGATTCATCATCGTTTGTTTCGTTATGTTTCATACTTGTATCTTGCTCCTTGGCATTTGGCACATCAACGCTGTTCTTTTTCTGACTTGGCTGCAAGAACATGAACTAATAAGCTTCCAACATACATTAAAGAAGATTTAATTATCAGAATTCTCATATAGTTTTCATGTTCAATTACCCATTTGATCATTAAAATATCATCTTTTTTTAGTCTAAATATTTTGAAAGCGGTACATTATATATATCTATATGTAGAGAAGGCTAAATACCACTTCTTACATGCATAAACTACATAACCTATGATGTATGCAATGCGAAAAAGAATACAAAGCACTTAATGTCAACAAGAAAACTAAGAGAAACGGATTGCTTACAATTACATCATCTCCAAAAAGATCGTTCAACACGTCATAATTGATTTTTGAACTACGCATCTGCAAAACGAAACAAAAAGGTCAAAAAGCATTAAGCAACATAAGGAATAACAGTTTTGTTTTTGCAAGATTTGTATCAAAACACAGAATGTGTTGTAGAAAATCATAGCAACACAAATCAAAATATTTATCATATGGATCTCCTAAAAGCAATTCAGAATCAGGTTTCAAAGGCATAATCTAATAACAAACCTTCGCAAACTGTTGACGAGCAGCTTCTGCAGCAGTTTGGGCAGGCTTAACGTTCTTAGCCTCTGATGCACGTCTTTTTGTACCTTTCTGCTTTCATGTCCAAAAAAAGCATTAATACCACGAAAGAGGTAAACAACCATGCATGAACCAACCAAACACAAGTCTTATGCATGGGCGGATGTAGAGTACAAGTATGGGGGGCCATGGAACCCCATGAAAAAAGCCTGCTTAATGTAAATTTTGATCTGTTTTTTAGTTGGCCCCCTAGCCCAATATTGTTTGGCCCCTAACCAAAATAAATTTGGCCCAATCCTTAACAATATGTCAATATCCACTAATTAAAAAAGAACGATCATATACTTCCATGTGAACTTGTCGATCAGTGGATGTAAAGTTGTTTCTTCCCAACTGATATCTAAATCACTTGGTTCAAGCAAAGCTTTTAAAAACCCCTTATTTTCGCAACTGTTTTGCTTCTATTTTGCTGCTGTTAAATGATCTTTTAGTTTTGCTATTTTGTGCATACATTAGGCGTTATTTTGTGCAGAATTTAACGTAGTAGGGTGTATGTTATTGCAGTTTTTGGTGTTGTTTTAAAAACAAATAAATACTATCTTGCGCAGAATTTATCTAAAATTTCTGCCCCCCACGATTTGAAAACCTGGATCCGCCACTGGTCTTATGTAGAGTTGGTTGAAATAGATTATTGTGAAATCACATTTGTTTACGGATAGGAGGTCACTATGATTTACTTCTATAAAAGGGTCTATTCAGGCCTGGTTTTGCCTCTAACACATCAAACGGGAGATAAAAATGAGCTTGTTATTGATACAAATTTTAAAAGTTTGGGGCAAATAGTGTTTGCAGTCAACCCCACCCATACCAATAATAACCCTTTTTATACAAACAATCTACCGAGCCGCCCATTTCTCCCTTTAACAAATATCTACTCATCAACCCATTTTCTGAATATATAGATTTTTTTGCATAAAGAAAAACGTGTTCCCTTTTGCTGGCAACAACTTCAATAGCCAGTGAAGAAAGTGCATGTATTTAACGTATTACCTCTGATGTCCGAGTATGATTCTTAGGAGCAGCTGCAGCTTCTTTAGCAGCTTGTTCCTGCAAAACCATATTAAGTGTTTAAATACAGTTAT
Source organism: Helichrysum umbraculigerum (assembly GCA_949592205.1). NCBI lineage: Eukaryota > Viridiplantae > Streptophyta > Magnoliopsida > Asterales > Asteraceae > Helichrysum > Helichrysum umbraculigerum. The sequence goes on along the minus strand of CATIUR010000002.1, from coordinate 88,342,544 downwards.
ATAACAGTAGCATTACGAATCAATTTCAGTGTTCATATAGGTAGAAAAAGGTGCAGGTCAGGGGGTTTGGGTAAAACAGGCCATTTTTGAAAAGGTTAACCCAAAATGCCTTCTTCGAAAAACTGTATTTTCAATATAAAAAAAGTCTATGAAATATGAGTACATAAGTTATATTATTTCAACAATGATCCAACTCTTACATAAAAATGATTTAAGAGGTGCGATGCATTTTAAATACACATGGGGTTATGCATTTCAACATGTAAGACCCATTTGACAATTTTTCATTCAAGCTAATTTAACTATTTACCCTTGTGACCAATGAGAGTTCACCACCTCTTAGTTCCCTAAAACACTAAAGTAAAGGAATTACTTGATCACCTGTATGTAGTCTTTGTTTATATGCTCCCACATTATCTTTTTTGTCCGAATTTCATCCTCATTGTTAATGAAAAAACTCAACTACACCACAAAAAACATGGACAAATTTATATAGCAGCCAATACAAATATAAGAATGATAAATGTGAGAAATCTAAATGCATACAGTTTCATGTACCTCAATATCATCAATATCAGAAAGGGTATCAGTTTCATCAGTCGTATCATTTATGTCCTTTGAGCTTTCAAAAGCATCTACAGTCTCACTAATTTTGCATCTCTTTCCAGGATTCTTGGGAGCTGATAAAGTTATGTTAAAAACAAACACCAGCAAACATTAAATATATGATATTATCAAGAATTAAGTGACACGAAAACAAAAGAAGAATGACAGTACAACTTACAAGCACATTGGAACTTTGTTGAGAACCCTTTATCATTTTCTTTCGCATTCGCTTTGTCTTCATCATTACGTTGAGTTCCCTGAATTTTGTTAAGTATGTCAACATCTTGATACTCATTAAGCATAGTAACCTTAATCAATACTTCTTTATTAACACATCACCACCATACAATGGTATTTAGGCAGTTATATGGGTGTGATCAGAACAAAACTTCCTAACTTTAGATGTCACTGGAGGTGACAATTTCGATCCATGTCCATATGAATGGGCCGATTCAGGTTATGTTTATATCTGACAGGTTAAAAATTAATTCTGTTGGAAGGAGAAAGGTCAATCTGGGTCAAATGGGTCAACAATCTCCCAAAGTGACAACCTACTGCATTAAATCTATATCACTTTATACAAGATTAGCTATTTGCGACATAATATAACTTATGTTATCAAACTCGACACACTAAATTTTTTATTTCAAAATTTTCAGCATTATTGCTAAAATGGCTTCAGCTTTTAACTCAACCCACCTGACTCATACAAAGTGATTGCCTGTAACCCAACCTGATTGACCAGCCCATTTTGCCACATATAGATGTTATTATAGTATAATATAACATAAAATGATAGAAAGTCACATAAATTCATCAAATTGACCTAGTGTCACATAGCTGTAACTATTTTCAACGAGTAATTAAAGTGTAGGGGAAGCAAAAGAATTTTAAATACCTTTTCCTTATTATTTGTTTTATTGCAGGGATCTATGCCAGAAGTTGAGGTGGTAGGAGTTTCCATTGATTCCTTTGATAATCTTTCAATTTCGGCTCGTTGAAATGCCGGAGGTTCTGAACCATCAAGTCCTCCACAAAACTCCAAGTAACACTTTTTGCAAAGCCCAAAACCAGACTGAACAGCATTGTCTTTGTGCTGGCAGACCACTTCATTTAATCCAGGCATCTTTAGGTTTTTTGCAGATTGTTTGCATGAGCTCATTTCTTTCTCAAAATCCTTAGCCTTCTCGGTGAACTCATCAATCTAGTCACAAATTTAAATTGCTTTGTATTATGTGCAAACTCACTATTTATCAACTGATTAAAGACGATAATACTAATGCAAAACAGTGCTAACGGGTAGCAACAAAACTTACTGTTAAACTCCCAGCTTTTGTATTTTCAAATTCAATCAATCGCTTTGTCAACGTTGCTTCACATATGTGTACGACTTTCACCTGAAATTAACATGTACAAAACATTGAATTTGGTTCTTTAAATGAGCAAATGCTTGAATCTTGCAGATTATGTTTGCCAAACAATATAATAATAATAACATCATTTGAAAAAAGTATTGTTGGTAAAATGTGTGGCTCTAGCGGGTAACAGGTCAAAATGGTTGGATTTTTACGGGTCAAGATGGGCAGGGTTGACCTGCCAAGTGCCAACACTTATTAATCTATTTCATAAGAAATTTTTTTTTTACTATAATAATGATCCAAATTTTTCAAAAAGGCAATTGAAAAGGATGTAAAAATTTGGGCATACTTTGAGCGACTTTCAAATGAATTTGACCCAATTCAATCGTATCTCTTTTAGAAGATCTTTTCTAATTTACCCGTTACCACTAATGTATAACAAACCTGTGACAACAGAGGCAGGCTAGCACTATCTTGAATTTGGAAAAATAAAATGTAAAAAGACTCTCCGAAAAAATCACAACTTCGCATACATATCAGGGACTTGACAAGTGAAAAACGTCATCCGTGGTATTATATCGATATGAAAGAAAACAATCAAATTTGCATGCATATATAGTGACAGTTTAAGATGAGTGTTGTACATACCACATCTGCTCTTGTAAAATTATATCCATGTAACACACATGAAACATATATAGCTGCAGCACATATCCCACTAGGTTTCCTTCCCGTCTGTACAAAATTTGAAACAAAACAAACAAGTTATTGAATAAGTTCTACGCGATTGTTATTCAAAAAGGATCAAATCAACCTGAATCCAGTCCCTTTTCATGCTAACTGCAAGATGCAACGCAGTATCCAAAACTTTCTTATCACCACCCCCTTTAATTAGCGCTAAAACACAATAACAATTGGGTATAATTACCACAGAAACAATAAGAATACTCGCAAAAAACATATTATGACAAGTATATATGTATTACCACATGTATATCGATGCATAAAAAGGCTAGGATCAACTGGCTTTTGGATAAAGGGATGATGATGGAGGCTCAACAACTTGCAAAGCTCCAAATACACAACGCCCAACTCATAGCTGGAATATGTGAATAAATTATAGCATCGATCATCAGATTAATTACTACAAGTAGATATTTGGAAAATGTTTCATATATAGTCAAGAAAGGTGATTCCTTACACACTAGCACTCAATTGACTGGAAAATTCAATGAGTAGAAAAGGTTTTTCCTGTTCCCTGTATAACATAACAATACCAACCATTGATTAGGAACCTCATCTGCAAATAACAGTTTGAAATAAGGATATATTTATGAATTCAATGACAACCAGATCAGTGATGCGAAATATATGCTTCTGTATTTATGGGGTTGTTTGGGATGGTTTATTTTATCGGTTACCTGCTTATTTGGTTAGTTTAATAGCAGAGATACAAACATCGTTATAAAAATTAAAACTACTTGTGTGCTTATTATATAAACACATAAGCACTAATAAATAAGCAACCCCAATCATCCCCTCTAGATTGAAATAAAAGAAATTAACAACTTACCGGCAGGCAACATAAAGGCAAGCAGCTGCAACTAGAGATCTTCTACGTCCTCTTGTAAAGCCGCGCTCATAAGCCATCTACATTAAAAAAAGCAGAACCAAAAATTTTGTACTTCACATCATATATCAAAATCTAAAGATATATATGGTAAGCACAAACTTCATAAAATACTGAAGCATGATCAACGCCCTCGATCCCATACGGTTCTTTCAGCTGAGCAATTACTTCATACCCTGCAACATAAAAGTAATAAAGATTGTTACTATATCCTTGCAACTACATGGAACAATTTTTAGAAGAAGCAGACTAAAATATCATTAGAAAAACAAAAAAAGAGTCCATACAAGAAACCACAAAACAAAAAACAAACAAAACCTACTAAATTACAAGGTGTAATTTAGAAGCAGACCACAAAGGACAACAAGACAGAATCGGACAAAACCAAGAAACATAACTGGCAAAACCTACTAAGCTAAAAAACATAAAAAGAAACAGCAGCCACTGCTTCATCCCGAGACCAGACATAAGCAAAGCAGACCCAGCAGGCAGAAGTATAAAACACACCAGATAACACTTCGCCACACACCTTTGTGCCTAGCTGAAAACGACCCACTCCCTTCATGCACAATTACCTCTTCAAGGCTATTAAAATCCCGAATTTCCACACCGACCAATTAGATTTTTTAACCCAAAGTGCTTTAACTATAGGACACTCTAAAAAACAATGTTCCAATGACTCGATATCCTTCCAACAACACGGGCAAAGAACACTATGAAGATCAACACCCATTTTGTCTAGCACACATCACGAACCGGCATGGAACATTAAACTAAATAACCATAAATATATATTATACAGACAGCCCACAAGGCCACAATATCGTCATAATGTACGTCCTATACACTAGCTACCTTTCTCCAATGTTCTTCTATGTGAGTCAGAATAATGACTTGCCATCTTAACAAAATTGCCTGCAAGATGAGCCTGCAATAATATAATACAAATAACAAGAAGTAAAAATAAAATAAAATAGACAAAAAAAGGAAAAAATTATATGAAAAAATCCATATACCCCTCCTGCTGAATCTTTAACAAAAGTGGCATCTTCAGTATATACATCACTAAATATTACTTTACCACAATCAACACAGCATCTGAAAGTAAAACATACATTGACGTAAACTAAAATTATTTATGCATGCGGCCATGGATAGAATAATGAAAGTCATGAACTTGCACGTATATATATATATATATAAGATACAAGATATATACATACACATCGCTAGTTGTATAATCGTGATGTGTTTGACTATTTTTTGAGCAATGAGGGCACCAAGTCATATCGAATAATAACTTTTGGACATAGGCGATCACCGGCGATTGCAGAGTTCTCGTTAATTTGACTACTTTCTTTTATTTAAATTTGGATTAGATTTGATTAGATTATATTTGGAGTTTACAATATTTCTATCTATAACTTTGGGCTTACGCTTCTTAGGCCCAGTTTGTTTTTTCTTTTTTTCCTTTTGTTAAGATCTGAAACGATGCAAAATATCTGTATAGATATATGATGTTTGTTAAGTCAATGTCCGTCTACAATCTACATCTACATGTATATATATAATGTATGTATTAAATAAGTCGTATGTAATTAATTGTTACTAGATTATAACCCGCAAAATTTGCGGGCTACCTCATGAATCTAATAAATAGGTTTGTGTTATAATTTTGTTTTACTCTATGCTACTCGAGTAGAAATTTATACGTGTGTCATGGTAGCAACTGTGTTTAATCGAGGGAGAAATGATTTACGTGATCATAGCTTGATAGGAAATCATTATTAAATTAAAGTTATTAACATTTGGAAACTGTATCATTGAAGAAAAGGAAAATGATTGGTAAACCTAAATTAGTAAGACTAATTACAAACCTAAGGATGTGATTGGTAGGTATGAAATATCGATCGGATGAGATTAAGAGACAGAAAAAATTCAACAAATAAGAAAATTAGGTATAGTTTTAGGTCTATGTAAGTAGACCTATGTAATATTACTAATGTTTAAGTAATTGATATTTGAATTACTAATCAATCATCCGGGAGCGTAGTTAGTTAGGATCACACGTTCACCGCCAACTAACCCATAAAAACAGAAAAAATGAATCCAAAGTCTAACCGGTGAAAGCTACGCCTATGAAAGGATAATACATTTGAGTTCCAAAAATTAGAAAAATGTGAAAAAAAAATAAATTAAGTAAACCATTGCGGTTCTTCTTGCAAGTTATATGAAGTTTCATATAACGCATAATTCGTTTTACAATAGTTGAACAATAACTACCTCTTCGAATATATTATTTTTCATCTTGGGGCATCATATCATATTATTTTTCAAAGTAACTTGGATTTTATGACACTATCGTTGTACAAAAAGTTAATCGTGATTTTACGATGAGTGGATTACAAAATCATTGATGATATAACAAAAGAAGACGATTTCTACCTCTTCATCAATAGAGATAATGCCCAAAGAGCCAAAGAGGCTACACTATTTGGATTGTTTTGAGTAAATTGACCCCAAAGTAAATTTAGACCCGTTCAGACGGATTTGACAACAAATAATTTTATTAGAATATTTAATTGTTTGAATAATTTAGCAAATTTAGACATAAATTTTTTGTTTATAGTTTTCTTTATTACTTTGTGTAGGCATTTCAGTAATGGATTTTTTTTGTTTAAAGTTTTCTTTATTAGCGTGAATACAACCCCATGTAATGTATCCCTTCTCTAGTGCACATAGACACATTGCGAAGAAAAACAATCAAACGATCCATTGATTATAGAGATAGCTCCCTGAAACCCGACGATGCTAAGAACATTGTAGCCTGATTCCTTACTGGAAAATGGATTATACGTGACGACGAGCCTACTTCTTACCCGAAGAATGGTCTTAGTCAATCATGTTTTGGAGAAAAAGCTCAACTAGTATAAGATCAATAATAGTATAATACAACATTTATGTTTACATAACGTTATTTGCTAATAACTCAAAGTGATTATTCACTCCTAAATAGTCATCTTTGAATGGACTAACTTCAATAGCATGAACTTTTTCCTTGTCATATCTCCAATTGTCGGGACCAAAGCCTCATTTATTTGTCGTGGCGAGTAAGCGTGTAACCTGGTCACTGTATCTCACCTGCAAATTGTAACATCCCAAGTTTCAGGTTTTAATATCGTACACGGATATATTTTTATTACGAAATATTATTATGTAGATAACAAGATATAGTGAAAAATGTAAACGGTTTTATCAGTTCCAGACTATAGGGTTTAAAAAGGGTATTAAAACATATAGATATGTACGTACAGTATTATGTTTATTTCATTATCTTCTAAAAATGTTCCAGAGGGTTAGAGAGAGCGGGAGAAAAAGAGAGAAAAACACAGGGACGATTCTACTTCAATTTCTTTCTTTAATTCTTTGATTAATTCTTTCTAAGGTTCAATTCATGATCTTCTTCATCATCTTCATTCATATGTAAGTGATTTCTCTTTAGTTTTAACCTAGTTTCTAGTTAAAATGGGTTTTAGTAAGTTTTATGAAATTATTGAATTTAATTATGAAATTAGGGTTTGAATTGGTTTAAATTAGTGTTATTTAGTGTTTTGATTATGATTATAAACTATGTATCATCATGAAAGTGATTAATTTGAAGTAAAAAGCTAGTAATCAAAGTGGGGTTTTGGTGGGGTTTCATAAAACTAGTGATTATGATATGAATAGATGTTTAATATGTTAAATTGATGCTAGTTAAGCTAAATAGTGAAAGAATTAGTGTTAAAATGAGTTAAAGATTTATAAGTTAGTAATATGTTCATAAAGGTTTTGATGAATTAAGAGGAATTCATGTAATAAGCTTAATAGTGTAATTAGAAGTGTTAATAGAGTATGAATATGATTAATAGTTAGCTTAATGATGATTAGTGTCTAAAAGTGTTGTATGTATCATATATGAATTATGTAGGTGATAAAGACGTGGAGTGCTTTCAATGGTGAAATCGACTAATAGAGTATGGTGAGTGATACGGGGGGGTTAAACAGGTGATTTGGTTGTGTAGTACCGTATAGCTTGCGGGCTAAAGGTTTGCACAATCAAGGAAAGTTAATTGTTAAGTTTGTTTATTTATGTTTATTTATGTTTATTGCTTATAATAGTTAATTGTGTTAAATTACTTGTTATGCTTAATTGTTATGTGAATACATGTTATTTGGAAAAATCAGTAGTGATTATCTCATTAGCGAGTAATGAGTATGTCACTAGCTTGAAGGTAAAAGAAAGAATTGGTGGAGAATAGTGTATGATTCGATTGTGTTGGATCCGGATTACTGTTGGGTAAGAGGCTACACAATCGGGTGAAAGATTATGTGTTGATATATGTGGATTAAATAATTGAGATTATGTAGTTATGATGTTATTTTGAATTGATAGTGTATGATACAATTGTGTTGGATCCGGATTGCTTCCGAGCAAGAGGCTACACAATTGGGTGAAAGAAAATGTGTTTACATATGTGGATTAATTAGTGGAGATAGTGTAGTTATAATGTTATGTGAATCGATTGTTGGGTGATTATGTAGTTTGTGGATTTTGTGGAATATGCTTATGTAGTGAAACAGTGTTAGTATGCATACCGTTGTGGTATGGTACTCAGTGAAATAGTGTTAGCATGCATATCGATGTGGTATGGTGCTCAGTGATCAGTGTTCAGTGTGTTCAGAGATTTATGATTTTGTGTTTATGTGAATTGCTTGTTTGATTTGCCTGTGTACTCACTAAGCAGTTGTGCTTACCCGTTTCAGTGTTTATGATGTAGGTTGAAGTTGCTAGCAAAACGTGGATAAAAGGCTATGTAAAATTAGTGGCGTGGATTATGGAGCATGCTTATGGTTAGAATATGCTTCATTCTTTTAAATTGTTGTTTTGATGCTTAATTGTGTAAATCGCCCAATTATGGTTTTAAAGAGTAATGTGTGAAGAGAATGATGTAGTTATGTTTTAAAGAGTCTAAATATGTTGTGGATTTGATTAGAGAAGTGATTTATTTTAAATTATGGTTGTTTTGGTGAAACGGGTCAAAGAGGTGTCAAAATGGGTTGAAAGTGGTCACGTGACATAATTGAATGTGTTGGAGTTATGGGTTGGTTATTATATGCTTTAAGTGTGTTTTGGTATGTCAAATGAGTGTGCAAAATAGTAGAGTTCATTTGTGTGTAGTTTGTGAATTGGGTCGTAGTCAAAAAGTGGTTAAAATGGTCGAGAAGTGGTCATACGTCCGTTTTCTCGTAAAACGTGAAATTTGGAAAAGTGAAAAAGTAGAAAGTTTCATTTTGTCGATATGGAGATGACTGCAAATTTTCAAGGTCTAACTCAAAACGGTTTAAAAGTTATGCGGGTTTGAATTTGGTCAAAAATTTGAGTCTGTTACCACTGGAACAGGCTTGTTCTAGTCTAAAACAAGCTTGTTCTAGCTAAAACAAGGTTGTTTTACCTACCTGTACTACATGGTTGGTAATTTGCATACCCCGTTGTATTGTTTTGGGTCAAAATGTAAAGATGAGAATACGGTATCAAATATACGAGATGTGGGACCGAGCTGTGGGAACCGAAAAAAAAAAAAAACGGTCGTGTTTCGGGGCGTTTCAAGTTGGTATCAGAGCAATGGTTTAAGAGAGTTAGGTGATCCATGATATAATTGCTTAAACTTAAACTATTGTATGTTGTTTGAATTGCTATGATATGATTATGATTATGCTAAATAGTTAATTGTTGTAGTTTGTATGTGCAAATAAGGTGGATAAGTAGTGAAGTAGTTTTTGACTATGTGTTTCACGGTTAAATTGTTATTTATTCTGTGTTAACTGTTAATTGAGTTGTGTGTTACGTGCTTGTGTGGGAATCACATTGAAAAACGATGATATGAGATAGCTTGAGAATGAAGTGTGTACAACATAATATGTCTACGCCTGATCACCGTAGTTGTATTATGCTAGTTCACATGGAATTGTTGGAGTTATCAAATATCAAAGTGATTTAGTGTGATTGTTAGAATAGAGCGTAAGAGAAGAGGTGTTCAAACTATGTGAATTACGTGTTAAATGTTATAATAAGAGGAGATAATAGAGGAAGTAAGAGTAATAGACTTGTATCTAGTGATACGTATTTCACTAAATAATGTGAAACCAATATGTAGGTGGTATATGATTAAGATCTTGTAGAGTTAGTGTTGATAATGTGTTCGAGTAGGATTAAGTGATGTATGCGTTTATGTATAACCAGTGAATTAAGTGAAGTGTTCTAAAGATGATTAGGTGTTTGTACAAGAGCAGAGATAGTGTTAAGACTGAGTAGTACGGGTGCCATTCGTGAGGACACGAATGAGATAAGTGGGGGAGAGTTGTAACACCCCAAGTTTCAGGTTTTAATATCGTACACGGATATATTTTTATTACGAAATATTATTATGTAGATAACAAGATATAGTGAAAAACGTAAACGGTTTTATCAGTTCCAGACTGTAGGGTTTAAAAAGGGTATTAAAACATATAGATATGTACGTACAGTATTATGTTTATTTCATTATCTTCTAAAAATGTTCCAGAGGGTTAGAGAGAGCGGGAGAAAAAGAGAGAAAAACACAGGGACGATTCTACTTCAATTTCTTTCTTTAATTCTTTGATTAATTCTTTCTAAGGTTCAATTCATGATCTTCTTCATCATCTTCATTCATATGTAAGTGATTTCTCTTTAGTTTTAACCTAGTTTCTAGTTAAAATGGGTTTTAGTGAGTTTTATGAAATTATTGAATTTAACTACGAAATTAGGGTTTGAATTGGTTTAAATTAGTGTTATTTAGTGTTTTGATTATGATTATAAACTATGTATCATCATGAAAGTGATTAATTTGAAGTAAAAAGCTAGTAATCAAAGTGGGGTTTTTGTGGGGTTTCATAAAACTAGTGATTATGATATGAATAGATGTTTAATATGTTAAATTGATGCTAGTGAAGCTAAATAGTGAAAGAATTAGTGTTAAAATGAGTTAAAGATTTATAAGTTAGTAATATATTCATAAAGGATTTGATGAATTAAGAGGAATTCATGTAATAAGCTTAATAGTGTAATTAGAAGTGTTAATAGAGTATGAATATGATTAATAGTTAGCTTAATGATGATTAGTGTCTAAAAGTGTTGTATGTATCATATATGAATTATGTAGGTGATAAAGACGTGGAGTGCTTTCAATGGTGAAATCGACTAATAGAGTATGGTGAGTGATACGGGGGGGTTAAACAGGTGATTTGGTTGTGTAGTACCGTATAGCTTGCGGGCTAAAGGTTTGCACAATCAAGGAAAGTTAATTGTTAAGTTTGTTTATTTATGTTTATTGCTTATAATAGTTAATTGTGTTAAATTACTTGTTATGCTTAATTGTTATGTGAATACATGTTATTTGGAAAAGTCAGTAGTGATTATCTCATTAGCGAGTAATGAGTATGTCACTAGCTTGAAGGTAAAAGAAAGAATTGGTGGAGAATAGTGTATGATTCGATTGTGTTGGATCCGGATTACTGTTAGGTAAGAGGCTACATAATCGGGTGAAAGATTATGTGTTGATATATGTGGATTAAATAATTGAGATTATGTAGTTATGATGTTATTTTGAATTGATAGTGTATGATACAATTGTGTTGGATCCGGATTGCTTCCGAGCAAGAGGCTACACAATTGGGTGGAAGAAAATGTGTTTACATATGTGGATTAATTAGTGGAGATAGTGTAGTTATAATGTTATGTGAATCGATTGTTGGGTGATTATGTAGTTTGTGGATTTTGTGGAATATGCTTATGTAGTGAAACAGTGTTAGTATGCATACCGTTGTGGTATGGTACTCAGTGAAATAGTGTTAGCATGCATATCGATGTGGTATGGTGCTCAGTGATCAGTGTTCAGTGTGTTCAGAGATTTATGATTTTGTGTTTATGTGAATTGCTTGTTTGATTTGCCTGTGTACTCACTAAGCAGTTGTGCTTACCCGTTTCAGTGTTTATGATGTAGGTTGAAGTTGCTAGCAAAACGTGGATAAAAGGCTATGTAAAATTAGTGGCGTGGATTATGAAGCATGCTTATGGTTAGAATATGCTTCATTCTTTTAAATTGTTGTTTTGATGCTTAATTGTGTAAATCGCCCAATTATGGTTTTAAAGAGTAATGTGTGAAGAGAATGATGTAGTTATGTTTTAAAGAGTCTGATGGGCGCCTAGAGGTCGGTCGCGATTTGACTCGCGTCGTTGCGGTGCCTTCCTCCGGGCGCGTCCACCAACGGGTGTTTTAAAATTTGTAAGTGCGGGGCCTAAGTATACTTAAAACTATGGGTACAGTAGTAAGTATGACCTAGGGTCGTTCTATAAACCATTTGTATTGTGAAACGTTTACGTTGGAGACGATTTATCAAACTAGTAATGGTTTTAAAAGATTTTTGGAGGTTTTGGTTTTGGTTTTTATACTTAGGCAGGAAAAATAAAATAATGCAGATAAAATTTATGTAGTTAGCAGATAATCTAGAGGAGGTGCTTGCTATGATTTCATTAGTTTTCTTAACTGAGATGATGTTTGATTTATAGAATGATCTCAAGAGATTTGTATTTCATTTATTCCGAGTATTGAGGGGTAAGCACTAGCTCCCTACTGATAAATCAGTATGTCACTGAGAAACTAGGCTATCGTGATTCTGATCGGAGTAGTTTATCCGGCCATACAACGCCAACCGATAACGGAAGAGCGACCCTTATATGGATATGAATCCTGGGTGCATGAATATGACGATGATGTCGCTTATGAAAGCGCGTCTTGTTTTACAATTTATAAATAGAAATACCTTATAAATACTTTCAAGCAACCAGGCAAGAATACCCGATCAATTGTAAATATAGATTTGGTAAGTCAGATTCGAACACAGGGAAAAGGTGGAATATTTAAAATAGAAATTAACAATTAACTAGAAAGCAGTAAATATGGGGGCGTTTTAGTTCCGTACGAACATTTGTTTAGAAAACACTTAATTAAAATAAACAAACTTAAATAAAACTTTTAAATCAAAATAATGAATAAATAATAATAATAAACCCTAATTGGAAGGAATAAGTAATTGTATAGTTAATGTCACTTAGATTCATATTTCCCGATTTATTACGTATTGATTATCTAATTGTGATTCTTTTAGATCAACTTAATACCAAATTCTTCAATGAATACTAAGTCGAATATGAACTAGCCAACGTTTCGGGTCCAACTAATTCCTATAATCTAGGGTCCAACATGAAACACTGGTTCCAATGTCACAAGATGATCAGTCAATTGTGTGCCTTTCCCTAAATTATGCATTAAACATTCACAACTCATTATAATTACTCTAATGGTATGACTCAACAATACCTAATAATTAACTTATTGTCTTGTTCATTTTAAAGTAGATAATTATTGTATACTCGACCTATCAGACTCAACGTATTTAGTGATAGTCCAAAACCCTAAGGTAGTACTAGCAATAATCAATAATCTTAAAGGAACTCAATCTCATTAAAATTATTAATCACGTGAAGCAACAATAATAACTAGTTACCAATAAACAAGTGTCCACGAGCAATATAACAGTTTTCAATTAAATAACTTATTCAATACGCAATTATAATCGTTCAATAATCATAATCTAAATTAAATCAACTACACAATCACTCTAGATATTCAATTCATCATAAATCAGTAATAATCAGATCATTCAACATCAAATACTTCAATGAAATCAAAATAAAGAAATTATACCGAGTTATAAAGACGAACTACGAATGATTTAGATGAATTATCCTCGTTCTTCACCCTTCGTACCTCCAAACTAACCCTAATTTACGAATTAAAAACCCCTAAAGTCGTCTGGAACCAAAAGAAAATGAAAACTCTTCAGAACTCTGTTTTTAGGGTTTTTTTCGCGATTTTATACTTCTGTGACTTTTGATCCATACGGCGTATGGATTTCCATACGGCGTATGGATTGATTTCAAGCCCAGACCATATCCGCGTAACCTGGGCCTCCACTGCTGCAATCCATACGGCGTATGGAATTCCATACGGCGTATGGATGACTTTTCCAGCCAAATTTTTGATTTTTCTTCTTTTATTCTTTTTTTCGACTTCGGCTTTACTTATTTCTTCAAATACGCATCATTTAACTCTTTTATTGACTGTTTTCCTTCCTTTCTTCATAAACGCTCCATTTCCACATCTAATTGCAAATATGAACGAAATCAATATCTATTCTAAACAAAATGCAATAAAAACATTCAAGAATAGGGGTAAAATACTACTGAAATATAGTACTTTTGAGCGTTTATCAAACATCCCCCACTTGAATCCTACTTGTCCTCAAGTAGACTATCGATTCAAAAATTAAATTCTCAAGAAAACATTCATCTCTATTAATCTAAATAACTAAAATAGGAATTACACAACATCACCCATCTTCAACTCAAATGCTTAAATTTAAAAATCTGTTAATTCTAAAAACAATTATTAAGAAACTATGAGATTTACAAAGACTAACCTACACATAGAGTTATTATTCTTAAACATCAAATAGTTCACAATGATTACTGATATTGTTATCCACTTAAACAATCTATATTTGAATACTCGAGCTCAACTTATTATGATTCGTGTAAATATTCCCTTAGACTCCCAAAAACTATATACTTTCATACTCATAATATGCCGATATTACATATCTTGAAATTTAATCAAAACAATCATTTTTCAAATCAAGACAGAGGTGACAGGTCTGTGCCTCAACACAACAAAGCAACATAACTTGATTTTGGTTTAGCAATAATGTCTTTAGTCAAACCATTGGTGACAGGTCTGTACCTTAGTACAACAAAGCGACTTAATTTGACCACATTTTAAAATTATGAGTTATTAAACTCTTTTGCTCTTTTTCATTAGATATACTGACGGAGACCAGGTCTGTACTTTCGTACAACAGAGGAAACAACACCCAGTATATCCCTAAATGATATTAATTAAATTCCAAAAATATGGCATATCACACATTACTAATATGAAAATTAAGACATATGTCATACATAGCTAAAGTTCATCTACAAGTACCATTTACTCCTTAATTATCATTTCTTAACAGCTCAAACATTCTCATATAAATCGCCTATCAATACATCATATAATGAAGCTAAATAACATCTTTAATAGCTTTAGAATTTAATTGAAAGTGTAGAAAATTTTAAATTTAACCTACATAGTTACAAAATAATTATCTCTAGAAAACAAAAATTTAAATGCAAAAATTTGGTTGAAAAATAGGCAACTCATAACCTCCTAGTTACTCATCTTAATAAGATAACTATTAACCAAATTACAAAATCATCTACTTATTAACAGAACAATTATGTGGAAATTAAACTTCTTTTCTCTCCCATCCCCCACTTAAAGATGTACAATGCCTTCATTGTACAAATAATGAAATTCTTAAAACGGGAAAAAGATAAAAGAACTTAGAACAGAAAAACTCCCATGGAATAGTGTGCAGTTTAATGACAAGGATGATACGAATTTCCCACATCCTCTCGATTCAATTTTTCGTTGCGCTGAACTTACTGCCAGCATGACACGTACTCACAACACAATTCTGAGGGATCAATCAACAAACATAATTAAATAATACCAGATTAAAACATTCTAATTAAAAATAACTACTACCAAATCCTAAAACTACCAATCCAACACAATTAATAAAACCTACAAATAAAAACAGTCATAATAATAATAATAAAACAATAATAATAATAGTGTCTGGAATCATAAACCAAATAGGATGAACATCATCCTAGTCACTGTCATCATCCTGGCGGTACTGGTACTGATGAGAAGGCGCTCCATACTCTGACTGTGGTGGTGGTGGTCGTGGCATGAACTCTGGTGGCATCTGGTACTGGAATGGCTGATACGCGGGTCCAGAAGGAAACTGACCAAACAGCTGCTCAAACAAACCATCCTGGTAGTCCAAGTGTGCACTGGTCTGATGGAAATGCTGTCTCTGCATAAGATCTATCTGATCAAACCTCTGAGTCTGATGTAACTGCATCTGGTGCATCTGCTGAGACAACTGATCAAACTCCGTAGCATATCCTCTGTTACGGCCTCGTGCCGTACCTCGACCTCTATCACTGCCACTCGTATCTCCTCTAGCTCTAGCCTGCCTCGACTGCAAAGTCTGTCCTACCGGAGTAATCGGAACCCAGTAATACATCTCTGCAGGACCACCATAGGTAATGCATGGCTAAATGAGAGCAAACGCCTCCAACCGGCGTGCAGTCAACCATCCCATACTAGGCTGAACAATCATACATGACCCCATCTCATCCTGAGTAGCCAAACCAAAGTATCTCGCCAATCGAGTAACAAAGTGACCTCCACACAAACTACTACCATCTCTAGTACCAGTAGCTCTCTTCGACATCCACTTCGCCAACCTCCAAGGTACATTTACTAACCTCTTCCTGATAATCGAGCTCAAATAAAACAAGTCAGGCCTCGAAACTTTCTCAGGCCCCTCCTTGCGACCAACAATGGTGTAAGTCAACAATCTGTGAATGAGTCGATGACGAGGATCTCGAATACGCGTGTAAGAAGGTGTCGAACTGCCATAACTACCCTGGGGAATAAACTGCCACTCCTGCTCAACTTCCAAATCAGTAAGCTTCTTCACAGCACCTGCAGAAATGTTGTTTAAAAAGTGAGGATTATCCAGCTCATTGAGCTCATAAAGCCCCAATCCCAAAGCAAACTGAACCAAGGTCATCTGTCTGGGCTGTCCCCCTAGCTGGAAGAAAATGGAGTTCTCAGTCCATTGAGTCAACCTGGCATCAAACCTAAAAGTGCTATAAAACTCAACAACCATCTCTCTGTAGATATCCTCCCTGATACTGAATAACCGGGACCAAGCATAGGAAACAAATCCAATGTTTCCATCCTCTAGTACATATGGAACAGCAAGTAAATTCCTAATGGCCTCAGCACCATTAGTAAACCCTTCTCTAGCAATCACATGCTCCAAAACATTCCAGTTAACAGCATCAAACACCTCAATTGACTGGCCAATATTGGAAGCCAGACGATCTCTAAACTGCATCCTAGCAGTCTCAGAATACGACCCATGAAAAGTGAGGTATCTATGAGCTCTAATCAACGGGTTTCCCAAAGTTTCACCTCCTCGTGCTCTCCTGTTAGACATGATAACTGCTAAACAAAACAATTGTTAATAATACTAAATAAGCAGTTAATTGCAAAAAGGTTACTAAAAATTTCGGCAGCATTTCAGCTTAAAATTGAATAATCCACCATAAAGGTTTAGCCTAAAACTACCGCAACAACCAATTTCATAAACCTAAATTGCAATTTTTAAACAAAAACCACTCAAATTGCATACATGTATATACTTAATTAAATATTCATGACAATTGCCTAATCAAATGCATTATAATAACTTGGTACCATTATGAATATACGAAATTGCACAATCACTAAACTCGAGTATTAGCAACTAGCAAACATCCATACAATCTCAAAATGAATTATTGTAACACAATTAATCAAAATAACAACTTATCACATAACCGTAATCACAAACACTTGTGTACCAAACAAATATTTGCATTAATCATCATGTGGTCAGAAAATTAATAAGCACTAAATTAAAACATAGCACAATTGAGTTTCTCATATTCACATTTCATCATTACTAACGAATAATTCGAATAACATAAAATATGCAATACAATTGAAAAACAAGCATGACATTGCAATGTATATAGCAACTAGAACATAATTCAATCAAAACATGCTAATAATCATACCCATATCCAAAATACCCAAAATACTATGATAAACCCTAACTTCCAAACGAGTGATTTAACCAATGAAAATGAAAACGGGAAGTTATACCTTGTAGAGGAAAGTGTGTGTAACACGAATACGCAAAAATGGCGATGAATGCGTGGCCGGAATTTCCGTTTGGGGGTTATGGGTGTTAGAGCCGTAGGTGGTTTTGAAGAAAA
This sequence comes from Helichrysum umbraculigerum, assembly GCA_949592205.1. Taxonomy (NCBI): domain Eukaryota; kingdom Viridiplantae; phylum Streptophyta; class Magnoliopsida; order Asterales; family Asteraceae; genus Helichrysum; species Helichrysum umbraculigerum. Next base: position 88,324,822 of record CATIUR010000002.1, on the reverse strand, counting down.
AGGTTTTGGAGTGAAAAATGAGGAAGAAAGAGGCTGCTGGCGGTTTTCTGCATTTTTGATCCATACAGCGTATGGATTCCATACGGCGTATGGATTAAACAGGCCCAGGTCAACTCATTAAACCCAGTCAACGGCCCGGTCCAGCGGCCCAACCAATCCATACGGCGTATGGATTCCATACGGCGTATGGATTGAAATTTCAGAATTTTTTCAAAAACGATTTTCAAACCCATTTTTAACCCAAATTCATCATTAACTTTATATAAATAAATCTCAAACCTGGAGGATAATCACGACTTCAAAATCTTCACAATTCCACACTATAAAATAAATAACAATAATTAACAAACATTAAAAAGAATAATATTCAAAATAATACTTAATATTCAAATCACACATTCAAAAACAAAAATCCAAAACAACCAAAAGTCTAACATAATCCAAAACAAACCAAAATGTTAGAAACAATCCAATAGCATAAGAAATATAAAAGGGATGGAACGATGAAATTAGTTCAATGGATAGAGGACAAGGAAGCTCTTCATCAGTTCAGTAACTACATTTTCAACCCCATTACCAAAAGTCGCAAAACTTTCCAAATGTCCATTGGCAACATGCTGAAGATAGACCAAGTCCCAGCTGATTCCCTTTATCACTTTATTATTTAATCCCTCAGGTGCCAATACTAACTTATCACCTACCAGCTTGTACTCACGGTCGGGATGATTCCTCTCAAACTCACTCATAAACTCCAAACAATCTGCCACTATCCCAGCATGCTTACTCAGAAACGGTTCTTTCCTTAAACTTCTTATTCTAGTTTCAATCCCTGCAATTACCTCATTCTGAACACAAGTTAGTTCTAATCCTGAATCTTTGAAGATTTCAACCAATTTAGTGTATATTTCCACCATCCCATAGTGGAAATGCTCCCTCATAGTTAGAACCTTATTGTTATCAACTAAAATATCCAAGTTCAGTACCACATAAGTAGCCAAATCAATATCAAAATGAGGATGAATGAAATCCGGGTGAGGCCTTTCTTCCTCTTCCTTAGCAAAGCGATCCATTTTTGTCACCATTTCATGAAGATAGTAATGAATAGTACTCGTAACAATGAACCGATGAGGTGTAATATCCGTCAAATGGTCATCTGAATGTAGCAATCGAACCAATTCTCTTAAACCAAACCTAAATTCCTTGTCTGCTTCTGCCTTTGGATGACCAGTAACCTCGTACAGAGCCCTAAGCATACGGCCAAGACACGCGGTCTGATTTGCCGAATAAGGAAATGCAGAATGCCTCAGAATCTCATAAATCTCCGTGTATCTTTTCTTCTGAGTAGTGTAGAATTTCTCTTCCTCTTTAATCCTAGTTTCTAGAGATTCCCCAAAAGTAGTGAGGGCAATATAGAATTGCCTATCAATCCCATACTGACTCTCAATCAAAGCTGCCTCTAACACATCATTTACCAAAACCCGCTGACTATCAGTAAAATCCACAGTGGACCTGCTAATAATCTCAGAACTGAAAGGGATATCCCCTCTAAACTCCTCAAGTGCCGATAGCAACCCTTGACAAGATGAAGTAATAGGAACGGGAATACGGCCTAATTGGGTATAAGGAGGCACCCTCTCGGCGGAACTAGCATCCGAATTAGCAGACTGATCCCTCTTAACCATGTTATTATCATTTGCATCACTTTCAAAACTCCTCGCCATTGGACAAACCTAAATAAAAATAAATCTGAAAATACAAAACACCACTAACGAAAAAACAAGTTAGTTCACACAAAATAAACAAAAATTAAATAACATGTACAACTTTAAATAAATGGAACTCCAACCGGCGGACGGATTTCCATCCGCCGGTTGAAACTAAAACCCTAAAAGTTTAACCAATTAAAGGATAATTAGTTTCAACCAATAAATTAATGAAGACTTGTTACACAATTACTTAATTTACTTTAAACAACTTCATAAAATTATTCGTTTAATAAAATTATTTTAGAAATCAAAGTTTACAAACAACTAACTCCTATTTAAATACTCACAACCGCTTTTCCCCGGCAGCGGCGCCAAAAACTTGATGTCGCTTATGAAAGCGCGTCTTGTTTTACAATTTATAAATAGAAATACCTAATAAATACTTTCAAGCAACCAGGCAAGAATACCCGATCAATTGTAAATATAGATTTGGTAAGTCAGATTCGAACACAGGGAAAAGGTGGAATATTTAAAATAGAAATTAACAATTAACTAGAAAGCAGTAAATATGGGGGCGTTCCGTACGAACATTTGTTTAGAAAACATTTAATTAAAATAAACAAACTTAAATAAAACTTTTAAATTAAAATAATAAATAAATAATAATAATAAACCCTAATTGAAAGGAATAAGTAATTGTATAGTTAATGTGTGACACCCGTCAATTTAGGCCTAGAATTTAGTGCCTAATCAAGTTTTAATACATGTAATTAGTTCTGTGTTAGGCTAATTAATGTATCAATTATTATATATATTGTTGAATATATATCTACACAATTTTTGCGGTTTGTTTAAATCGTACGAGTTTCAAATCGAATGAATTTCGATACAATAAATACGGACGTTGGTGAACAATTTAACTAAATAACATAACGTTATTTAATGGAACCATTATATATCAAGAATATTATTTTGTAATATTTCAGTTTAAACAGTATCGTATAAATAACAATTTACTTAGTTAAATTATAAACACGCGCGAAAAAACAAAACGAGTTTAAGTTACAATTTATAACTACAACCTAAAGTACTTTGATAAAAATACTTCAATCAAATCATCGGGAATTTATTCGTATTCTAAAACGTATATTAAAACATATAAAATAAATGTTTAACGTTTAAATGACGGAGAAAACGAACACCACGCGGAGAGCGGGGCGAAGACTGAAAAAGGAGGAGGTTTAATGTGACACCCGTCAATTTAGGACTAGAATTTAGTGCCTAATCAAGTTTTAATACATGTAATTAGTTCTTTGTTAGGCTAATTAATGTATCAATTATCATATATATTGTTGAATATATATCTACACAATTATGCGGTTTGTTTAAATCGTACGAGTTTCAAATCGAATGAATTTCGATACAATAAACACGGACGTTGGTGAACAATTTTATTAAGTAATACAAATATTATTTAATAACTAAATGTTATTCAGAATATTATTTATTGTGACATTTCGTATCCAAGTTTTATTACACAATTAATGTATACGCAATTAAAAATACAAAAGCGCAAACAAATAAAACGAAATTCATTTTAAATACCATAAATAGATAATTGGTGAAATATTACAATAAAACATTCTATAATGATTTGTAATTTAAAACGGACAATTAAATGAATAAAACAAATATTTAATGTTAAATGACGGAGAAAACGAACACCACGCGGAGCACGGGACGGAGACTGTGAGGTGAGGCTTTCACCTACACCCCACCTCTCCTTTCCTCTTTCTTTCATTTCCATTTTCCATAAAACACACACTTACACCCAAAAACCTCTCAACCAAAAATCACCAAATTTTCGGATCTCGCAAAACCGACAACAAAAACCATATTTTCGGAATCACCATTTCAAGGGGAACAAGAATTACAAAAGCTCTACCATCATTTTCGGCCTCCATCGTCTTCGATTTGCATTTGTAAGAAAAATTCTAAAAAACTTAGATTTGTTTATTTTGATGTAATCTTTGGATGTTTTGATGTTTACACAACTTATATATGTCCAATACTAGGAAGATAACAAGGTTTTATAGTCTAAAAATGAGTTTGATTTGAGTTTTGGCCGGAAAAATCACGAACAGCCGATGTTTCTGGGCTGGTGTTCTTCAGTGCGACACAAGCCTTGTGTCGCATACTGTGTCGCATAAAACCTGTTATGTCGCACCTTGTGTCGTACCAAATCTTTAGTGTCGTAACGCATGCGACACAATATTGTGTCGCACTCTATGTCGCAAACTATGTCGTACTTCTATACGACACAACCTCTATGTCGCTATTAAATTAGCATTTCATATTCGATGCGACACAGTCCCTGTGTCGTATCCTTGTGTCGCATGACGTCTGCGACACAACCTGTAACACCCCCAAATTTGATGATTTGCGGAAGCTTGATTTGGGTGTTACTAATCAATAACAAAGCACAAAGATAAATAGCAAACGACTCTATATGCGTCGTTTTAACAAAATATATTGATAATTGAAATGTTACAACATTTAAAGCTCTACATAGCTCGAGTTTAATAAAATGAGATTTCAGTACATAAGTACTTGTACAAAATATACTAATGCAAGAAAATCTCAATCGTCTGTATGCTGACTCGAGCTAAATCCTGAAGCAGAAACATCCTACTGCTGGGTACCTGCGATATATGCTAAAAGGTCAGCTATAAAGCTGGTGAGCTCACAGGTTTGAAATCAAGTAATATCGTATGAACCGCAAGATTTAAATAATGAATTGCATCCAGCAATTAAATAATGAATTGCATCCAGCAATTAAATAATGAATTGCATCCAGCAATTAAATGATAATCATCGTGTATACAGCCATGAGCACATAGTTGAGCTTAACTCGAGGGCCGGGTCCCCTATAGAGAATTCCGGGCGAGGTGCCTCCACGAATGCCTAATCCACATTCGTCTTCCCAAATATTAGTACGTCCGTTTACCCGGTTAGTGCTTGCTAACCCGGACGAGGAGGGTCAATCCTATATGGTACCATATACTAATATTCACGCTACAACGTATTAACAACTATGCTGACGGAGGACTTTAAAATGATTAGTTTCGAAAAACTCATGTAGTATATGAAAAGTTGGTACTTGCGTTCACATGTTAAAAGTTGAGCAGTATATCACACCCCTGAGTAAAACAGTAAAAAGAGGGGCTATGAGACTCACCTGAGTCTGAGAGCGTTTAAACAAACGTAAGTTGATTAGCGAATAATGAAGTCCAACGACTTGTAACCTGAGGGTGTCCACGACACGCGATGGTTATAATCATGATTGGGTATCTCAAAAGATCACCCTTGTAGTTGTTACACAACTATATATATGTCCAAATTACTACGATTTGGTTGATTTGTTAAGTGTTTGAAAACATGTACGGCCCGTTGGTGACGGATTTGTAATAATAATCTCAACTATTATTATTGTGATTTCGTGGCGTTTTACTTTGAAAAATGTGTTTCGATTGTGTTTTAGAAGCCGTTACGGAATCTAAGTACGGGGGTCCGGGGGCAGCGCCCCTGGTAGCGGGGTCCAAGGGGCGGCAGCCCCTGGCGGGGTCCAAGGGGCAGAGCCCCTGGCTGGGGTCGAGCTGCCAGGTCAGCTTGGAAAATTTTTATTTCTACTATATTGCTTTGACGAAAAACGCATCTGGATCCGAATTTGGGTAAAATCAGGTGTTAAAATTTTAGGTCTCGACACTTAGTAAAAATCTGAGTTTTCTGTGTTTTGCGACACAATATGCGACATAAAAGGTGGTTATGCGACACAAGGGTTGTGTCGCATAGGAATGCGACACAATGTCTATACGACACAAGGGTTGTGTCGCATAGATGCGAGATGCTGATTCAACAGCGACATAGTGATTGTGTCGTATGGTGTATGCGACATAGTGGTTGTGTCGCAAGACTTGCGACACTAATTATCTGGTACGACACAAGGTACGACACAGGAGGTTTTATACGACACAAGTGGCAAAATACGACACAACATGCGACACAAGGCTTGTGTCGCATGGATGAACACCAGCCCAGAAAGTCCGGCTGTTCAACATTTTCCGGCCAAAAATCCGGTTTTAACCCGTTTTCAAGCTATAAATTCGTGTTCTATTCATTGTAATGGACATATACTAGTTATAATAACAACCACAAATGAAAAATACGAAGAATCGAGAGATTTCGGGATTTTGTCGGAAACTTACAATTTGCCGAAATGAAAATCCGGAAAGGTAGAAATGTAGATCGTTGCGAGGTGGTCGTGAATCTCTAAAAATATTTGTGATCCGGTCGCGTTTCGTGGTAGTATTTTGCGATTTAGGTGGATTGGTGGTTTGTTTGTTTTTAGAGAGAAAAAGAAGAGAGAGAGATAGAATGAAAGATGGAATGAAGAAAAAGATGGGAGGTGGGGGTTATCCCCACTTTCAAATTTTCGCTCCGCGTCCCGTGTGGTGTTCGTTTGCTCCGTCGTTTAAGCGTTAATTAATTATTCACATTTTAATTATAAGTTTTAAATTACGATTTATTACGCGATATATTATCTAAATATTTTACAAATCATTTTATATTTGTGTTATAAAACGTAAGTTAGTTTATTTCGTTTGCGCGGTTTAATGTTTTAAATTGTGTAAGTTTGGTTTGTACTATACGAATGAATACGAAATATTATCAAAATAATATTGTTGACATAAAAGCGTTATTTAATAAAGTTGATCACCAACGTCCGTATTAAATTGAATCGAAATACATCCGATTTAAATTGCGCACGATTTAATCAAATCGCATATTCGTATATATTCAACAATATATATAATTCGATACATTAATTAGCCTAACCAGGAACTAATTACATGTATTAACATATGATTAGGCACTAATTACTAGTCCTAATTTGGCGGGTGTTACATTCTCCCCCTGTTAGAAGAATTTCGTCCCGAAATTTAGCTCGAAGTCGTGTTTGATGTGGAATCAGTGAAGAGTTGAGGATATTTGAGTCGCATTTGGTCTTCCCGTTCCCAGGTGAATTCCGGACCACGCCGCGAATTCCATCTGACCTTGACGATGGGAATACGACTTTGTTTCAGTTGTTTGACCTCACGGTCCATAATTTCAGCGGGTTCCTCAACGAAATGAAGTTTATCGTCAACACGAATTTCATCTAATGGAATAATAAGTGTCTCATCAGATAGACACTTCTTCAAATTTGCAATATGAAAAGTAGGGTGCACGCTGCTGAGTTCGGATGGCAGCTGCAATCGATAAGCTACGGGGCCAATCCGTTCGAGTATTTCAAAAGGCCCTATGTATCTGGGATTCAACTTCCCGCGTTTGCCAAAACGGATGACGCCTTTCCAAGGCGATACTTTTAAGAGTACTCGATCCCCAACTTGGAACTCGAGTGGTTTGCGTCTCACGTCAGCATAACTTTTCTGACGATCACGTGCGGCTTTGAGTCGGTTTTGGATTTCCACAATTTTCTCAGTGGTGGCGTGAATGAGTTCAGGACCAGTGAGTTGACTATCACCCACTTCAGTCCAACAGATCGGTGATCGGCACTTACGACCGTACAGTGCCTCAAAAGGTGCAGCCTTAATGCTGGCGTGATAACTGTTATTGTACGAAAATTCGCACAACGGTAGATGTCTTTCCCAGTTTGTACCGAAATCAACTACGCAGGCGCGTAGCATATCTTCCAGGGTTTGGATGGTTCGTTCACTTTGGCCATCGGTTTGAGGATGGTACGCGGTACTCATATCGAGACGGGTACCCATTGCTTTTTGAAGTGACTGCCAAAAGTGAGAGGTGAAACGGGCATCCCTGTCAGAGATGATCGAGATTGGAACACCGTGATGAGAAACGATTTCCTTGATGTAGATTTGTGTAAGGCGTTCCATTTTATCGCTTTCTTTGATTGCCAGGAAGTGAGCAGATTTGGTGAGACGATCGACGATCACCCAAATGGTATCGCAACCGCTCGCCGACTTGGGTAGTTTGGTTATGAAATCCATGGCAATTTGTTCCCATTTCCATTCAGGGATTTCAGGTTGTTGGAGTAAACCAGGAGGTTTCTGATGTTCGGTTTTGACTTTCGAGCAAGTAAGACACTTGCTGACATAAGTGGCGATTTCGGCTTTCATGTTCGGCCACCAATAAAATTCCTTGATGCCGTGGTACATCTTATCGGATCCCGGATGGATAGAATATTTAGACTTGTGAGCCTCATCCATCACCAAGTCTCTTAGGTTCCCAAAACTAGGCAACCAGATTCGGTTTGAGAAATACCTAATCCCGTTAGATTTGATTTCAAATTGTTTATCAATGCCCCGCAAGGCTTCATGTTTGATGTTTTCCGGTTTCAGGGCTTCGATCTGAGCGGTATGAATTTGAATGGTAAGATCGTTATGAATGGTCATACTGAGGGCTCGGACTCGAAGGGGTTTTGATCGTTCCTTTCGACTGAGGGCATCGGCTACAACATTAGCCTTCCCTGGATGGTACTTGATCTCGCAATCGTAATCGGTAAGCAACTCGACCCATCGACGTTGCCTCATATTGAGATCCTTCTGATCGAAGATATGTTGGAGACTTTTATGATCGGTAAAAATGGTGCACTTAGTGCCGTAGAGATAATGTCTCCAGATTTTGAGAGCAAAAACGACAGCTCCAAGTTCGAGATCATGAGTGGTGTAGTTCTTTTCGTGAATTTTCAGCTGTCGTGAGGCATAAGCAATGACCTTGTCTCGTTGCATCAACACACAACCGAGACCTTGACGGGAAGCATCGCAGTATACCACGAAGTCATCGGTGCCTTCGGGTAAGGATAGAATCGGAGCACTGCAAAGCTTTTGTTTCAAAAGTTGGAACGCTGACTCTTGTTTTTCGGTCCAATCGAACCTTTTGTCCTTCTGAGTCAGTACCGTAAGTGGTTGAGCTATTTTGGAGAAATTTTCGATAAATCGCCGATAGTACCCAGCAAGACCCAAGAATTGACGTACTTCAGTTGCAGAGGTGGGTGCTTGCCAGTCTTTGATAGCCTCGATCTTTGATGGGTCCACGTGAATTCCCTGACTGTCGATCACGTGACCAAGAAATTGAACGGTTTGAATCCAGAACTCACACTTAGAGAATTTAGCGTAAAGCTCCTCGTGTCTAAGTAGTTCAAGGATAGTCTTAAGGTGTTGCGCATGTTCCTGCTCGTTGCGCGAGTAAATGAGTATGTCATCGATAAAGACAATGACAAACTTATCGAGGTAAGGTTTGCACACCCGGTTCATGAGGTCCATGAATACAGCCGGTGCGTTGGTTAGACCAAAGGGCATCACTTGGAATTCGTAGTGCCCGTAACGAGTTCTGAAAGCATTTTTTGGAATATCGGTGTCGCGAACTCGTAATTGATGATAACCTGATCGCAGATCGATTTTTGAGTAGAAACTTGAACCCTGAAGTTGGTCGAATAGATCATCAATGCGAGGAAGTGGGTATCGGTTTTTGACGGTCAATTTGTTTAATTCTCGGTAGTCGATGCACATTCGGAATGAACCGTCCTTCTTTTTGACAAATAAGACCGGAGCTCCCCAAGGTGAAGAACTCGGTCTAATGAATCCTCGATCCAGAAGTTCCTGTAACTGAGAGGACAACTCCTGAAGTTCGGATGGGGCTAAACGGTATGGTGCGCGGGCCACCGGTGCGGCACCCGGCACGAGATCAATCGAGAACTCAACCTGTCTAGGCGGAGGTAGACCAGGTAATTCTTCCGGAAAGACTTCGGGAAAGTCTCTAACAATTGGCACATCCTCAAGTCGCTTCTCTTCCGACTTCTTCTCGGTGATGTGTGCGAGTATGGCAGGGTAACCCTTTCTCAGAAATTTTCGGGTTTTTAAGCAGGAGATTATATTGAGTCCCGTCCCACCGGTCTCCCCCTGTATGATTAAGGTTCCACCAACGGCGAGTGGGATACGGATGATTTTATCGTGACAAACGATTTCAGCGCGATGTTTGGACAACCAGTCCATTCCAATAATGACATCGAAACTTCCGATTTCAATGGGTATAAGATCGATCGAAAAGGTTTCGTCAGCTAGGTTTAAAGTGCAATTAGGTATCACACTGGTGGTTTCTACAAGTTTTCCATTGGCTAGCTCTACAGTGTACTTAACATCTAAGGCAACAGGAGTGATGTCAAGTAATGGGCAAAAATCATCGGAGATAAAGCTTCTATCAGCACCAGTATCAAATAGAACAGAAGCATTTAAGTTGTTGAGGAGGAACATACCCGAGACCACATTCGGGTCTTGGCGGGCGTCCCCAGATTTGATGACGAAAGCTCTGCTGCGAGTGTTGTTGTTGTTGTTGCTGTTGTTGCGGTTGTTGTTGTTGTTGTTCTTCAGTTTTGGGCACGAGTCTCTGAAATGCCCAGGTTTCCCACACTCAAAGCATACCTTGGGTGGTCTGGTGTTGTTGTTGGAATTGTTGTTGGTAGGAGAGCGACAATCTTTGGTAAGGTGGCCGTACCTCTTGCAGTTGTTGCAAAAGGGACCACAGGAGCCTTCATGGTGACGACTGCACTTGGAACAATAGGGTTTGCTCCCAGTGTAGCCCCGGACGATGTCAGTGGTGGTGTTGTAAGCTTTGATGGTGTCGGGTTTCTTGTTTTGTTGGTTGGAGGGGTTGTTGTGGTAGTCAGACCACTTGCGTTTGTTGTTATGAGAGGATGAAGTGGGTGGTTCAGAATCTTGGCTCATGGACATCAGGTCTTGGGCCAATAGGATCGCACCGTCAATGGTGGTTGGTTTTGAAGATATGACGTGTCCCCGAACAGGATCAGGGAGACCAAGGACGTACTTCCTGATTTTATCAGGTTCAGTGCTCACCATAGCTGGGCGGAGGGCAGCTAGTTGTTGAAACCTGGTGGTATAACCATCGATATCACCACCCTAAACCTTTAAGTTCCAGAACTCCTCATCTAGCTTTTGGAGTTTGGCAATAGAGCAGTATTTGGCAGTGAGTTTTGCCTTCAATTCCTCCCAAGTGAGTTGGTAGGCAATATCAGCACCCACTGATTGGGTATATGAATTCCACCAAGAGTGGGCATCATCTTCAAGAGAGCAGGTGGCGAAGTTTACTTTGTCGTTCTCCGCGCATTTACTAACACGGAAAACAGTTTCCATTTTCTCGAACCATCTGATCAGTCCGATGGCTCCTTCAGAACCCTTGAAGCTCGAGGGTTTGCAGCTTTGGAAGTCCTTGTAAGAACAAGGTTTGACGGCAGAGGTTCCAGCGGTATCGCTGTTTCTTGTGGAGTTGGGTGGGGTATTCCGAGCCAAGGCTTCAGTAACAGCCTGGGTTATGAGTGACGTGATCTGAGCGTCTGTGTAAGGTCGTGTCTTTGGCGGCATGATTCTTCAATAAAAGAAATGAAGATACATGAGATTTTGTAAGAAAGTTGTATTTATTTCAGATGTACATGTATAAAGGTGGTAATACATAACATCAATATGAAAAAGAATTATGGCAATTAATATGAGTTGAACAACAAGGAATATTTGATAGCTAATACGAGTTCGAAGGTTACATCCTACAGAGTTATTACAAAAGATGTCGGGAATTGTTACATCCGACTGAATTATAGAGTAGCGCGTAGATAGTTACTAGATTACAGGATAGATTACAAGACAAAGACTACACTAGTCTTGACGTAGATTAATTTGTTCCATCATCGTGACAAGACGGTCCACAGTGTTTGCAAGCCTGCTAGCTTGTCGGGCGTTGTCTTCTGCTAGCGCAAGTCGTTGTGTTATTCCGCGCGCATACTCTTCTGCTTCATGTGAGCGTTGTTCACATTCTTCCATCCTTTGTTGTAGAAGGGCATTTTCCACCCTTATTTCTATAATTTGGTTGCGAAGGACATCCATGTTGTTGTTTGTGGTTTCAAGGTCGTCGGAGACCTGTTCTATGCGTTCAAGAGACGTAAGTCGCCAGTTTTCATTTGTTTCCTGCAACACGACATCCATGGTGCGAAGTCGCTGCTCGTGTTGATTTACCCTAGCAGCTAAAGCTGGTAAGGCGATGTGAGTGGGGTACGGGCCAGCTCGAGGCAACCTGTTGTTCCTCCTTGCTACCCTTGGGTTCTGCGACCCGGATTGAGAACGAGATGAATTTGATGGGATGTTTGCCATTTCTGAGACAAAGCGTTAGTAAGATTGAGGCCTATATTCATATAGCTCCTATATAATATAGCCTATTGAGTGTCTAGCATAAACATGTTTGAGTCTCGGTTCTCTCGAAGTCAGAGTCTTCTATTGTACCCTGTTCAGCCATAACTATCTTCAGATCTTACATCATCTTTGCTTAATTGTACATAGTTGATCAGGCTATGTTAAATTAAACTCGTATGCTGTAATCCCTGAACCAGTCATACCTAATAAGGAATACTGCCTAATGGTCATAGTCTAGGCTCACTAAATGCAACCTAGTTCACTATAACCTTAGGCTCTGATACCAATCTGTAACACCCCCAAATTTGATGATTTGCGGAAGCTTGATTTGGGTGTTACTAATCAATAACAAAGCACAAAGATAAATAGCAAACGACTCTATATGCGTCGTTTTAACAAAATATATTGATAATTGAAATGTTACAACATTTAAAGCTCTACATAGCTCGAGTTTAATAAAATGAGATTTCAGTACATAAGTACTTGTACAAAATATACTAATGCAAGAAAATCTCAATCGTCTGTATGCTGACTCGAGCTAAATCCTGAAGCAGAAACATCCTACTGCTGGGTACCTGCGATATATGCTAAAAGGTCAGCTATAAAGCTGGTGAGCTCACAGGTTTGAAATCAAGTAATATCGTATGAACCGCAAGATTTAAATAATGAATTGCATCCAGCAATTAAATAATGAATTGCATCCAGCAATTAAATAATGAATTGCATCCAGCAATTAAATGATAATCATCGTGTATACAGCCATGAGCACATAGTTGAGCTTAACTCGAGGGCCGGGTCCCCTATAGAGAATTCCGGGCGAGGTGCCTCCACGAATGCCTAATCCACATTCGTCTTCCCAAATATTAGTACGTCCGTTTACCCGGTTAGTGCTTGCTAACCCGGACGAGGAGGGTCAATCCTATATGGTACCATATACTAATATTCACGCTACAACGTATTAACAACTATGCTGACGGAGGACTTTAAAATGATTAGTTTCGAAAAACTCATGTAGTATATGAAAAGTTGGTACTTGCGTTCACATGTTAAAAGTTGAGCAGTATATCACACCCCTGAGTAAAACAGTAAAAAGAGGGGCTATGAGACTCACCTGAGTCTGAGAGCGTTTAAACAAACGTAAGTTGATTAGCGAATAATGAAGTCCAACGACTTGTAACCTGAGGGTGTCCACGACACGCGATGGTTATAATCATGATTGGGTATCTCAAAAGATCACCCTTGTAGTTGTTACACAACTATATATATGTCCAAATTACTACGATTTGGTTGATTTGTTAAGTGTTTGAAAACATGTACGGCCCGTTGGTGACGGATTTGTAATAATAATCTCAACTATTATTATTGTGATTTCGTGGCGTTTTACTTTGAAAAATGTGTTTCGATTGTGTTTTAGAAGCCGTTACGGAATCTAAGTACGGGGGTCCGGGGGCAGCGCCCCTGGTAGCGGGGTCCAAGGGGCGGCAGCCCCTGGCGGGGTCCAAGGGGCAGAGCCCCTGGCTGGGGTCGAGCTGCCAGGTCAGCTTGGAAAATTTTTATTTCTACTATATTGCTTTGACGAAAAACGCATCTGGATCCGAATTTGGGTAAAATCAGGTGTTAAAATTTTAGGTCTCGACACTTAGTAAAAATCTGAGTTTTCTGTGTTTTGCGACACAATATGCGACATAAAAGGTGGTTATGCGACACAAGGGTTGTGTCGCATAGGAATGCGACACAATGTCTATACGACACAAGGGTTGTGTCGCATAGATGCGAGATGCTGATTCAACAGCGACATAGTGATTGTGTCGTATGGTGTATGCGACATAGTGGTTGTGTCGCAAGACTTGCGACACTAATTATCTGGTACGACACAAGGTACGACACAGGAGGTTTTATACGACACAAGTGGCAAAATACGACACAACATGCGACACAAGGCTTGTGTCGCATGGATGAACACCAGCCCAGAAAGTCCGGCTGTTCAACATTTTCCGGCCAAAAATCCGGTTTTAACCCGTTTTCAAGCTATAAATTCGTGTTCTATTCATTGTAATGGACATATACTAGTTATAATAACAACCACAAATGAAAAATACGAAGAATCGAGAGATTTCGGGATTTTGTCGGAAACTTACAATTTGCCGAAATGAAAATCCGGAAAGGTAGAAATGTAGATCGTTGCGAGGTGGTCGTGAATCTCTAAAAATATTTGTGATCCGGTCGCGTTTCGTGGTAGTATTTTGCGATTTAGGTGGATTGGTGGTTTGTTTGTTTTTAGAGAGAAAAAGAAGAGAGAGAGATAGAATGAAAGATGGAATGAAGAAAAAGATGGGAGGTGGGGGTTATCCCCACTTTCAAATTTTCGCTCCGCGTCCCGTGTGGTGTTCGTTTGCTCCGTCGTTTAAGCGTTAATTAATTATTCACATTTTAATTATAAGTTTTAAATTACGATTTATTACGCGATATATTATCTAAATATTTTACAAATCATTTTATATTTGTGTTATAAAACGTAAGTTAGTTTATTTCGTTTGCGCGGTTTAATGTTTTAAATTGTGTAAGTTTGGTTTGTACTATACGAATGAATACGAAATATTATCAAAATAATATTGTTGACATAAAAGCGTTATTTAATAAAGTTGATCACCAACGTCCGTATTAAATTGAATCGAAATACATCCGATTTAAATTGCGCACGATTTAATCAAATCGCATATTCGTATATATTCAACAATATATATAATTCGATACATTAATTAGCCTAACCAGGAACTAATTACATGTATTAACATATGATTAGGCACTAATTACTAGTCCTAATTTGGCGGGTGTTACACAACCATTGTGTCGCATGTCAAATCTTTGTGTCGCATGTTGTGTCGCAAAACACAGAAAAACCAGAATTTTGAACTCAAAGTTACTGTTCAAAAAAGTCAAATTTACTGTAGCAGTACTGTAGCAGTACTGTAGCAAAGTCAACATTTTAGAATTTTTATTATTTCAACTAAATCACCAACGGGCCGTACACGTTTTCAAAACTTACAAAACAGATTATTCAATCAACCAAGTCGTAGTAACTTGGATAATTTAGTCAATCAAGTCGTAGTAACTTGAAACAAAACAATTAATCAACCAAATCGTAGTAATTTGGACATATATAATTAAATAACATCTACAAAGGTAGTCTTTCGAGATACCGGTACAATTAATAACAATCAAGTGTCGTGGACACATTCAGGTTTCAAGTCTTTGGACATCAACTCACAGCTAATTACTTCAAGTTTACTAACTTAAACACTCCAAGACTCAGGTGAGTTTCATAGCCCCATTTTCACTGCTTTACAACTAGGGGTGTGATATTACTACTCGATTTTGTTTTACAAGTAGAACGCAAGTGCCAAACTTCAAATACTACATGAGTTTCAAGCTAATCAATTTAAAGTCCTCCATAAGCATAGTCTCTAGTATTTTATAGCGTGAATGTTAGTATATGATATCATATGGGATTGACAATCCTCATCCGGGTTAGCACGCACTAACCGGTCAAACGGATGTATTAGCATTTGGGAAGACGAGTGTTGATTAGGCACTCGTAGGAGGCATTTCAAGTTAGGTTTCCTTAAGTGGGCCTGACAAATCAAGTTAAGCTCAGACTATGTGCTCATGGACAGTATAACTTTTATTTTGCTTAATTGCATTTTAAATTCAATATAAATCTTGCGGTTCTGACAGCTATACATTGACATACAAACCTGTGAGCTCACCAGCGTTTTCGCTGACCCATTTTAGTATTTATCACAGGTACCCAGCAGTAGGTTGGCTGCACAAGCAAGAAATATTAGCTCGAGTCAGCATACATACAACTAGAGATTGGACTGCATTATTATATTTTGTAAAAGTAATTATGCTATGTAATCTCTCAATTTCAGGAATCGAGCTAATGTAACTATATTTTGATGTAAACATTTACTTTATCTATACAAGTTTAAAACGACGCATATAGTGGTCGTTCATTATATCTTATGTGCTTTGTATATTGATTAGTGACACCCAAATCAAGCTTCCGCAAATCATTAAATTTGGGGGTGTCACATTTAACCTCCCACCTCCCTTTTCTTTTCTTTCATTTCTTTCTTTACTTTCTCTCTCTCACTCTCTTTTCTCTCTAAACCAAAAACCACCACCAAGTCACAAAACTTCAAAATAAATACCCAAAACGACATTGGATCATCAAAATAATTACGGAAAAGGAACCACCTCGACGCGATCTACATTCTCATCTTTCCGGAATTTCATTTCGGCACTTTGTAAGTTTCCGACAAAATCCCGAAAACTCTCGATTCTTTGTATTTTCACTTGTTAGTTGTTTATATAACTTATATATGTCCATTACGAAGGGTAGAACACGATTTTGTAGCTTAAAAACGGGTTTGAAATGGGTTTTTGGCCGGAAAAATCTTGACAGCCGGACTTTCTGGGCTGGTGTTCATCTTTGCAACACAAGCCTTGTGTCGCATACTATGTCGTATTTTGGCCGTTATGTCGCATCTTGTGTCGTACCAAACCTGTTGTGTCGTAACTCATGCGACACAATATTGTGTCGTACTCTGTGTCGCAAACTATGTCGTATTCTATACGACACAACCACTATGTCGCTATTGATTTAGCATTCCGAACCTATGCGACACAACCCTTGTGTCGTATAGGTATTGTGTCGCATACTTATGCGACACAACCCTTGTGTCGCATAACAAATTATTATGTCGCATATTGTGTCGCATAAAACAGAATATTTACAACTTTTTACTAAGTGTCGAGACCAAGATTTTAACACCTGATTTTACCTAAATTCGGATCCAGATGCGTTTTTCGTCAAAGCAATATAGTAGAAATAAAAATTTTCCAAGCTGACCTGGCAGCTCGACCCCAGCCAGGGGCTCTGCCCCTTGGACCCCGCCAGGGGCTGCCGCCCCTTGGACCCCGCTACCAGGGGCGCTGCCCCCGGACCCCCGTACTTAGATTCCGTAAGCACATTTCTCACCAAGTGTTGAACTTGCACAATTTCAAATACTTGTGCGATACGACTTCTAAAACACATTGAAACATACTATTCAAGTATAATGTTTCTAGACCAAAAATTTAATGATGAGATTATTATTACAAACAAACACCAACGGGCCGTACGTGTTTTCAAAACATACTTCAAAACCAAACAAGTCGTTGTAACTTGTATCAATTCAATCAAACAAGTCGTAGTAACTTGTAACAATTCAATCAACCAAATCGTAGTAATTTGGACATATACACATAGTTGTATAACAACTACAAAGGTAGACTTTCGGGATACCGGTACAATTAATAACAATTTAAGTGTCGTGGACACATTCAGGTTTCAAGTCTTTGGACATCAATCCACAGCTAATTACTTCAAGTTTATTAAATTAAACACTTCAAGACTCAGGTGAGTTTCATGGCCCCATTTTCACTATTTTACAACTAGGGGTGTGATAATACTGCTCTGTTTTGTTTTACAAGTAGAACGCAAGTACCAACCTTCAAATACTACATGAGTTTCAAGCTAATCAATTTAAAGTCCTCTATAGCATAGTCTCTAATATTTTAGTGTGAATGTTAGTATATGATATCATATGGGATTGACAATCCTCATCCGGGTTAGCACGCACTAACCGGTCAAACGGATGTATTAGCATTTGGGAAGACGAGTGTGGATTAGACACTCGTAGGAGGCAAACCAGTTAGGTTTCCTTAATTGGACCTAGCGCTCAAGTTAAGCTCAGACTATGTGCTCATGGATTGTATAACTTTTATTTTGCTTAATTGCATTTTAAATTCAATATAAATCTTGCGGTTCTTACAACTATACATTGACATACAAACCTGTGAGCTCACCAGCATTTTCGCTGACCCATTTTAGTATTTATCACAGGTATCCAGCAGTAGGTTGGCTGCACAAGCAGGGACTTTTAGCTCGAGTCATCATACATACAACTAGAGATTTGATTGCATTATTATATTTTGTAAAAGTAATTATGCTATGTAATCTCTCAATTTCAGGAACCGAGCTAATGTAACATTATTTTTGATGTAAACGTTTACTTTATTAATACAAGTTTAAAACGACGCATATAGTGGTCGTTCATTATATATCTTATGTGCTTTGTATATTGATTAGTGACACCCAAATCGAGCTTCCGCAAATCATTAAATTTGGGGGTGTCACATAATGTCACTTAGATTCATATTTCCCGATTTATTACGTATTGATTATCTAATTGTGATTCTTTTAGATCAACTTAATACCAAATTCTTCAATGAATACTAAGTCGAATATGAACTAGCCAACGTTTCGGGTCCAACTAATTCCTATAATCTAGGGTCCAACATGAAACACTGGTTCCAATGTCACAAGATGATCAGTCAATTGTGTGCCTTTCCCTAAATTATGCATTAAACATTCACAACTCATTATAATTACTCTAATGGTATGACTCAACAATACCCAATAATTAACTTATTGTCTTGTTCATTTTAAAGTAGATAATTATTGTATACTCGACCTATCAGACTCAACGTATTTAGTGATAGTCCAAAACCCTAAGGTAGTACTAGCAATAATCAATAATCTTAAAGGAACTCAATCTCATTAAAATTATTAATCACGTGAAGCAACAATAATAACTAGTTACCAATAAACAAGTGTCCATGAGCAATATAACAGTTTTCAATTAAATAACTTATTCAATACGCAATTATAATCGTTCAATAATCATAATCTAAATTAAATCAACTACACAATCACTCTAGATATTCAATTCATCATAAATCAGTAATAATCAGATCATTCAACATCAAATACTTCAATGAAATCGAAATAAAGAAATTATACTGAGTTATAAAGACGAACTACGAATGATTTAGATGAATTATCCTCGTTCTTCACCCTTCGTACCTCCAAACTAACCCTAATTTATGAATTAAAAACCCCTAAAGTCGTCTGGAACCAAAAGAAAACGAAAACTCTTCAGAACTCTGTTTTTAGGGTTTTTTTCGCGATTTTATACTTCTGTGACTTTTGATCCATACGGCGTATGGATTTCCATACGGCGTATGGATTGATTTCAAGCCCAGCCCATATCCGCGTAACCTGGGCCTCCACTGCTGCAATCCATACGGCGTATGGAATTCCATACGGTGTATGGATGACTTTTCCAGCCAAATTTTTGATTTTTCTTCTTTTATTCTTTTCTTCGACTTCGGCTTTACTTATTTCTTCAAATACGCATCATTTAACTCTTTTATTGACTGTTTTCCTTCCTTTCTTCATAAACGCTCCATTTCCACATCTAATTGCAAATATGAACGAAATCAATATCTATTCTAAACAAAACGCAATAAAAACATTCAAGAATAGGGGTAAAATACTACTGAAATATAGTACTTTTGAGCGTTTATTAGACGACAAACCAATCTCGATGTCCGACCTTTCTTAACCCCACAGGAATACTTTAGATTAAACGAAACATTTAAGTTCAAGATCATGTTTTGTATATGTTGATCACTTTCTATCGATGGGTTTGTAGAGTCTAAGTAAAACGTTTGTACACAATAGGGAACTACGACTCTTCCCGTGGAAATACCAAGTTCTTAGCCGAATTACGCTACCTACTTTGCCTTAAACCCTAGAATTTTTTTAACTAAGTTTGTATTTAAGCACAGGAATTCTCCATCTATGATATAAACCAGCCCTTACTTTAAAATCCCAATAAATCCCTAATTTGTAAATAGCGTAATATTTGCGTTCGAGAGAAGACAGTGTTTCCACAGGTACAATGTAAATTATACGTTCTGAGAGGAAAGCGATAATTCCACAATACCGGTGTACTTTGCGTTCAAGTTAGAAAACGTTTTTCCATAATCACCATGTAGTTTGCGTTCATGAGTGAAAGCATTATTTCCATGATGACGATGTACTTGGTGTTCCATTTAGAAAACAATGTTAACATTCTTCACAAATCAGACCATGTTTTAGACACAGATAACTAATCACCTTTGAATAGGGTTCGCGACGTCCTATCATTAAGGTCGTAGCCACGTTTACTGGTTGAAAGGCGTTAAGTTTGATTGAGGTTTAAAATCATAGATAGAAAGTGGATCAACAATTAATTAATCATTAATCGACAACGGATTGTGCCCACGACTTTCATAGCTTCCATGTTCCGTACTACACACATTCGTGATGTTTCCGGCGCTATACAAATGAAAGCCGTATAACGTTACCTCCGTTGTTTTCATAATGACATCATCCCAATTAATATGACAAATTACATCGTAGCAAACACGCAGTAAAACTACTCGCTAATCATGGAAAATGATCCTAAATCTAGCATGATAACAGTAATAACAATCATCATAATAAAATAGATAAAGGATAGAATTAACCAGAGTAACAGCGTAGCTGAATATAACGTGAAGAAATACAAGCAGAACTTCGAGTATCCTCCAAGCAATATTACAATATTACCCCCCTATTCGTCCAGTCAAAGCCGTGACTAACTAGCTGCTAACTACGAAAATAAAATATAAATCTAACCTAAAGAGTATAAGAGAAAAATGGAAGAGAATATGAATATAAGAATGTGTGAAATGGGGAGGTTTAACCCCATATTTATACTAGAAGCTCAACCGTATTCCTCAGCCGTATTTCCATCTTCAAAATCTCAACCGTATTCCTCAACCGTATCAAAATCACACCTTGGATGACCAAAACACACGATACGGTTGAGTTTGGCCGTATACGGGAGAGATTGGCCGTATCGGGGGAGGGACAAGGCCGGATACGAGGGGGAATGGCCGTATACGGCTGGCATCGGGCAGTATACGCCCTAGCCAGGCCGTATACGGTTGGTTCTTGGCCGTATACGGCTGGGATTGTCCGTATACGGCTTGGTGCCTCCCGTATCGTGGTCTGTCGGTTGTCTTGAATCTTTGATTGGGCGTAACTTCTTCATCCGATGTCCGTTTTGAGCGTTCTTTATATCCACGCGATCGTAATCTCCTAAGGAACAAAATGACATAGGTTAGAGGTCATAATTCCAAGCGGAGCTCAAAAAGTGCTAGAATACGTGAACCGGAATGCTTAAGATCGTTTATGCTCTATTTTATTCGTTTTTAGGCCTTTTTAGTTGATTCTTGAAACATCGGCTATATTTTAGCCTTCATTATGAAATTTAGTATAAAAATGTATATTTCAAATGTTTTCATCCATAATTGGGCTAAAAAGGTGAGATAATGGCACGTTAAAACTTGACTTTTTGCGTGTCATCAAATATCCCACACTTAGACTTTGCTTGTCCTCAAGCAAAACTTAAATTTCTCACTTGCTTTCCCAATGAAAATATTTGAAAGTGTCAATGCATTTTGGGTGAATCAAAATGTTTAAGAGCAAACAATTCCATATACAAGTAATATATCCTGGAAGCCAAAAAGAAATAAGGTATTCGTTCCAGAAGCATGAAATAATTTTCTAGGGTAAGCTATTTGGGATATACATGACTAGGCGATCTCACCAGGTGGTCACTCAATTCACTCATAAGTGTTTCGGGTTACCTATCATTCTAATCAAACAAAATCGCTCAATAGCCAGTCATGCGGCATCCTTCGTCATAGGCTTGCTCGAGAATCACATCTCCACCACTTAGGTGAGGACGGTACTAATCATCCCAGGACATTCAGATGGGTTGTAATGTTTGGTGAGGGTTAAAGGGAATGGATAAGCGGGAAATTGGTTTTAAATAAAAGGGTTTTACTTATCTTAGACCTTTTCAAACTTATGAAAAACTTTATTTAGATAAACTTTTTAATGAAAACGGAAATGGATAGCGAGAAGGGAATGAGATAGCTATTTTGACTTCTATCTCTTAAAAACACACAGAGGATTTATATTCTTTTAAGACTCGGAGTTTTTTTTCCGGAAGAATCGAAGCACTTAGCTTTATTACATATTTTTCATTTCTTTTCTTTTTCTATGTATTTTTGGGCTTTAGAACTTCTTTGCCAAGGAATTTCTAAGGCATTTTTCACTTTTTATTTTATTACCCTTTTGAGACCTTTTCAGACTTTCATTTTTCACACTTTTGACAATTTCGTATTTACTTGGTGCCAATTTTACACACCATAAGACTCTCAATTTTTGAGTATTTATATGGAAACGCACGCGAGAAGTTATGAGTAAACACGAATTTGTGGATTTGGAGTGAAAGCAAAAAGAATACCTATATATCATTTTTCAAAAATTTTAAAAATTTCTAAGATAAGGTTTTGGTGGGTGTGAAAGTGAATGGGTTGAAAGTTTGGGTTTTAAAGAAACGAAAAGGCTAGGGCTCAACAGGGTTTTCTAGGCGGATCATCAACACTAAAAATGAGTGTTGGAAGGGTTTTGGGCTTGAAGAGATATGTGAAAAGGGGTTTAAATCCTAAGGAATGTCAAGGTCATCTGATTGCACCTATACCGCGTACGGTACTCTACCAATATGGTCTCGACATGCATAACAGGAGCAAGTTCTAATTCCAGATGCAAGCATCGGCACACACTCATCAAACGAATAGTGAAGCATTAAAAATGAATGCTTTTCATGGGCTCAAGATACCTCACTACAAGATTGGGTTATATGTGCCTAGCCATGCGCTGCCCTTTTAGATTATTATTTCAAGCTCAAGAAATTTCTAACTTATTTAATCTTAACTTCCAAAATACACTACTCATATATGAAAATGCATCCCCTCAAGACATTTAAATTCAAAAATTTTGAAAATTTTTTAAGCAAAAGTGAGTTTTTAAAATTGAGGAACATTTTCCGAGTTTGCTTTTGGAAGAAAGAATCTGACCTAAGGTATTCTATACCGCTATCCCACACTTAGAGGAACATTGTCCCTAATGTTCTCTTGAGTTGAGTTTTTATTGCAAATAAAATCCCATACTTAGAGTTTGAACATATCGGAAAATGTTTCTCAAGCGTTCGTTTTGGGCTGGAATCCCACACTTAGTGATAAGTTAAGGATATGGCATAGATTACTTGAAAAATAAAGTAAAATAATCTATATCAAAACAAGGATAAGAACGAGAGAACTCCCCTAACAAAGCGGTTGAAGGAGGCTGAGAGTCTGAAGATATGTCGCCTTGAAGAAGAGTACTTGCCAGATATCCTTCTTGCGGCAGTTCCATGAAGTGCATTCGGCTGTTGGGAAGAGCACTTGGTATAATATGGCTCAATTCTTCATTCTCTTCATCGTTCTCTCATGTGAACATATCTCGTAAGTGTGAACACGTTGGATATACTTTTTGACCAACTTCTCATTTTTTTATAGCTTTTACCGAAAAAGTGTCACTATTCCAGAATGTGAAAAGATGTTTTCTACTACAAATCATTTGTAAGACATGTGTTTTTAAATGAGTTCGAGCATAATGTGTGAAAGTAGCACACAAGTACCTCAAATGCTCGAAACACATGACTTATCATTTTGAAAATGTTTCTTGAATTCTGGAATTAGTGATGTGGTAAAAGTTTGTTAGTTTGAAAATGAAGTGGTGTTTTGAAAGCTTTTGTATATCCAAGTGTGAAAGATAGTCAGAGATATTTCACTTCTTGGAAATTAAAATACTACTACTACTAAAAGATACTTATTCCACGGGTTGCCTCCCGAGAAGCGCTTCTATTTAAAGTCGAGGGCTCGACTCTTGTTCCTCCTAGATCAGCCGGAAGAGGAACCTCCAAGGCTAGAGATGCTCGGTGGTGGAGCCCTGGAGTTTTGAGGATAGAACTTGAGGAAATAGCGAGTGATGACTTGGGTGATATTCGGGATTCTTGAAACGAAGAGAGGGAAGCTATCGAAGTGTTCTTCAGCCACCCTTTGTAGGTATAAGAGGTCCCAGGTGGTATCATAGACTGCTTTGGAGATGGGTCCATCGGAATCTATGAAGTAGGTCCCGTTGTACTCGAGTCTCTCATGCTCTGAAGCGCAGATGGATGTCTTCATGAGTGCTGACGCTGGTGTTTCCTCCTAATTCTTCAATGGACTCGAGGATGCCTTGGATGAGTTGCTCTTGATGATCGGAGTACGTGAGGTTTTGTTTACGAAAGACGTTAATCATTCTATTGTAAAGCTCACACAGTCCATCATGGAACAACTATCTGGGTTCTCCTGTGAAGATAGTACCGAAGATATCTCTAAGCTGCTCGGTGATAAAGTTCGCGGGGTTAACCATCGAACTATCAGTAATAGATGAAGGGATGCTGCGAATCCTTTCATCCTGGCTCACACGCTCTAGCCTCTCGATGATCTTATGAGCATGAAACTCTATAGTGCAGTCGATGTAAAACCTGTGTGGTGAAGAATCGTCGATATGATCGTTATTGGCCATGGAATCCATTAATCCTCTAAGATCGCTCATCATCTGCCTATCTATTTCATCATCAGGGTTCCCAGTAGCATAGTCCATATTATATCTGAAAGAGTGTAAAAACTCCATCTGTCTGGGCGAATATGGAAATGCAGACCTGATCAGTGCTTCATATACCTTGCCATAGATGATTTCTTGGTTTTCAAAGAACAACCGATCGTCAGTAGATGGCTCGTCAGAAATCTGAGGTTCTTGCAGAAGTTGAGCAGCAAGATTTTCAGCGAAGGCATGAATGCTGTTCTGTAGATGCTGAGGACTTCGGGAGTTGGTGGCACGATAAACATCATATTCTGCTTCGATCCCTTCTATCAAGTCTCTCTGCCGTGGTGTATACTCAATAGTAGAATCTCTGATAATCGCCATGAGGGTACGAAAGTCATCCTCGTGTTGCTCAATAGCACTGATCATCTCTTCATGATTAGAGACGACCGGTACTTGGATAGTTCCGAGAGAAGAATCTGGAATGGCGGAAGGTAGAGGAAGGTGAATAGAGCGGACATCAATCGGAACATCGATGAATACGACATCATCCTCATCACTTTCTGTCGTTGTGGGATCACCCTCTAGTGAATCAGGGAACTCCATAACGGTAGGTGGTGACTGAGACTCGTCGGTGATCTGAGATATCGGCTGAGAAGAGATCATCTCAATTTCCATTTCATCCTGAGAGTCGGAATCATGACTGGAACCAGAAGTACTTCCTAGCTCAAGTTGAGTTCGAAGTCTAGGGAAGGTGAGTGGATCGAGGTCTGATGTGATGAGTTTACTAGAATGATCCTCCATTGGTTCTTCTTCCTCTGAATCACTATCTGGCAGCGGAATAAAACTTTGAGTGTAGTCTATCTGCATTATTTCTGCCTTCGGAAGGTATGACTCAGGAAGGTAAGTCGGTGTGGTTTGATCTTCTTCTGTCTCATCCTCTTCTTCTTCTTCTTCTATTTCTTCTTCAGTCTCTTCCTCTTCTTCCATTTCTTCTTCCTCAGTGTCGGAAGCAATCATAGTAGGCTCGACAGACATCCGTGTATCTGGTTTGGAATCATCCTCCGAAGTAACTCTGCCTGTAGAAATCATACATATCTCCGCATGCTCTGTCAAAGCCTACTCAGTCTGATCAATCTTGAAGGTAACAGTCTCTCCATGAGATCTAAGACTGAGAGTCTGTGAATAAACATCGATGATAGTACGCGCCGTGTTCAAGAATGGCCTTCCTAAGATGATAGGGATATGAACATCCTCCTGAATGTCCATCACTACAAAGTCTGTGGGATATAGGAACTTATCTACCTTAACCATGATATTCTCAGCTATTCCCTTAGGGTATCTAATGGATTGGTCAGCTAGCTGGACACTCATTTTGGTAGGCTTAAGGGGTCCTAATTCCAATCTTCTATAAAGTGAATAAGGCATAAGGTTGATACTGGCTCCTAGGTCGGCTAGAGAGTGTATCATGCCCGAGTGATAGATCGAACAAGGAAGGGTGAATCGTCCTGTATCTCCTAATTTCTCCGGTAGGTCATTCTTAATGATTGCTGAACATTCCGCGTTCAGTGAGACATTGGGTACTTTAGGTACCTTGTCCTTGGTAGACAGGAGTTTAAGGATGTATTTTGAACTGGAAGGGGTTCTAGACACCGTGTCCATGAACTTTCCATCGAGTCGGAAGGTGTTGGCTTTGTAGGCTTTCCTAAGTAGGTTAGGAAACGGAATCTGTACTTCCCTTGGTGGTGTAGGGATAGACGGAGTCTCGACTGTCGGTGGGACAGGAGAAGTAGTGGAAGGTTGGCCCGGTGCCTCCTTCGTGTCTGTAGTACTCATCTGTTTAGCCTATTCTACGTGGGGATTTTGTACCGTGTTACTAGGAAGATTACCCTGAGGCCTAGAGTCAAGACGTTGGGCTAGTTGTCCAATTTGGGCCTCAAGATTTTTGAGAACGGCCAATTGGTTCCTAAGGTATAGGTCAGTTTGGTCTTGCCTAGCGCTAGTCTTTTGGTTGACCTGGTGTTGGCCTTGGATGAACTTAGTGAGGGTGTCATCTGTACTAGTAATGGGCACAAGGGTTTTAATGGGTTCAGTCGATTGAGCTGCGTCGGGTGCAGTCAATGATAGTGGTTGGTTATAGGTGAGTTGGTTTTGTTGTGGGTATCTAGGTTGGTAGTTGGGTTGGAAAGGTGGTTGGTTTCTAGGTGGGTATTGGGTGTTTCTAGTCCTAGGGGGAGAGGTTTGATTGAAACGCGACTGATTTTGAGGGCGAGCTGGAAATTGAGCGTAGTAAACCGTTCCGTCAGCGGGATCCTCATACTCAACCTGATAAGCAGCAGTTGGAAGGTTGGCACAGTTCTGGCATTCCTGAACTTGATGGACATGCTGGGATGGTTTCTTCAATTCGCCGATCTGTTTCGTCAAAGTCTCGATCTTCTCCGTTAGGGACTTGATAGCTTCAGCCTGGAGCGGGTTGGATGCGGCAAGCGGTGCCGATGATGAGGAACGCTCACCAGAGTTCCAATCGTGATGGTGCATCGTCATATTCTCGATCAGATTCCAAGCCTCATCTGCGGAGAGTAGCATAATACTTCCTTGAGCGGCAGCGTCGAGGGTGATGCGGTGGTTTGGAACAAGACCGTTGTAAAACGTGCACAGCTGGCTGGTTTTCTCAATCAGGTGGTTAGGGCATTTGTTTAGGAGACTCTTGAATCTCTCCCATGCCGTATAGATAGATTCATCATGAGCTTGGTGGAAGTTCATGATGTCATTCTTGCATTTGGTTTGTTTGGCCGGAGGAAAGTACTTAGTTAAGAACTTATTACCCATCTTCGTCCAGGAAGAGATAGAGCCGGTCTCTAATCCCTCAAACCAAGTTAAGGCATGGTGAGTAAGCGAATAGGGGAATAGGTATAGGCGGACTATGTCCTGCTCAACCCCATTCTGCTTGTAAGAGTTGGTGGTTTGAATAAATCGGTTTATGTGGGCGTTGGGGTCTTCATTGGGCAGACCATGGAACTGGCAGAATTCCTTGATCAGCTGAATGATATGGTGTCTCAGTTCGAAAGATGCGCCTTCGATAACTGGATAGTTGATAGGTCCTCCTCTTCCTTCGATTGACGGTTTGGTGCTATCAGCGAGAGTGATGCGAGCAGCCATCGGTTGTCGAGTGTGCTTTCCTTTACGAGCGGTTCGGATAATCGACTCAGGATCGAAAACGAAGATGATAGGCTCAGATCCGGATGATCTGGTCGAATATCGTTGTGTGTCGTGGGAAGGAATTTTCGTCTGGAACAACTAAACTAAGAAAGTAAAACTAAACTAAACTAAACTACGGATATTTACTAGAAATAAAAATTCGTCTATAACGTCTACGGATCTTACAACTGATTCCCCAGCAGCGGCGCCAAAAACTTGATGGGTGCCTAGAGGTCGGTCGCGATTTGACTCGCGTCGTTGCGGTGCCTTCCTCCGGGCGCGTCCACCAATGGGTGTTTTAAAATTTGTAAGTGCGGGGTCTAAGTATACTTAAAACTATGGGTACAGTAGTAAGTATGACCTAGGGTCGTTCTATAAACCAGTTGTATTGTGAAACGTTTACGTTGGAGACGATTTATCAAACTAGTAATGGTTTTAAAAGATTTTTGGAGGTTTTGGTTTTGGTTTTTATACTTAGGCAGGAAAAATAAAATAAAGCAGATAAAATTTATGTAGTTAGCAGATAATCTAGAGGAGGTGTTTGCTATGATTTCATTAGTTTTCTTAACTGGGATGATGTTTGATTTATAGAATGATCTCAAGAGATTTGCATTTCATTTATTCCGAGTATTGAGGGGTAAGCACTAGCTCCCTACTGATAAATCAGTATGTCACTGAGAAACTAGGCTATCGTGATTCTGATCGGAGTAGTTTATCCGGCCATACAACGCCAACCGATAACGGAAGAGCGACCCTTATATGGATATGAATCCTGGGTGCATGAATATGACGACAAACCAATCTCGATGTCCGACCTTTCTTAACCCCACAGGAATACTTTAGATTAAACGAAACATTTAAGTTCAAGATCATGTTTTGTATATGTTGATCACTTTCTGTCGATGGGTTTGTAGAGTCTAAGTAAAACGTTTGTACACAATAGGGAACTACGACTCTTCCCGTGGAAATACCAAGTTCTTAGCCGAATTACGGTACCTACTTTGCCTTAAACCCTAGACTTTTTTTAACTAAGTTTGTATTTAAGCACAGGAATTCTCCATCTATGATATAAACCAGCCCTTACTTTAAAATCCCAATAAATCCCTAATTTGTAAATAGCGTAATATTTGCGTTCGAGAGAAGACAGTGTTTCCACAGGTACAATGTAAATTATACGTTCTGAGAGGAAAGCGATAATTCCACAATACCGGTGTACTTTGCGTTCAAGTTAGAAAACATTTTTCCATAATCACCATGTAGTTTGCGTTCATGAGTGAAAGCATTATTTCCATGATAACGATGTACTTGGTGTTCCATTTAGAAAACAATGTTTACATTCTTCACAAATCAGACCATGTTTTAGACACAGATAACTAATCACCTTTAAATAGGGTTCACGACGTCCTATCATTAAGGCCGTAGCCACGTTTACTGGTTGAAAGGCGTTAAGTTTGATTGAGGTTTAAAATCATAGATAGAAAGTGGATCAACAATTAATTAATCATTAATCGACAACGGATTGTGCCCACGACTTTCATAGCTTCTGTAACATCCCCAAATTTAACAGTTTGCGGAAGCGATGTTTTGGGTGTTACTAATCAATAATCACAAGCACAAAGGATACAGTGAACGACTCTAAATGAGACGTTCGAAAAGTATTACATTAATACATAAGTAATTCAAAATACAAGCTCGAGTTTCGAGTAAATTCCTAGAGATTCTAATACATAACAACTAGTACAAAAGTAATGTAATAAAATCTCCAAGCTTGTATAGGCATGCGACTCGAGCTAAGTAAGCTTATCCTGCTGGGCATCCCTACTGATGCTGTGTACCTGAGAAGCATTACTAAAACGGTCAACCAAAAGGTTGGTGAATCTCACAGGTTTGTAAGTAAGTAAATAGTTTGAACACACCAGTAGTATTTGTTTCAGTAAAATGTTTAACTAGCCAGTGAGTAACGATCGCAGGCCATGCTAATCGTTCACTCAGTAATGATTGCAGGTCATGCTAATCATGCATTTTTGTTGCCACGAGCCACCATAGTTGAAGCTTAACGTACAGTAAATAATAGTACCCCCGTGAATGTTAATCCAAAAACATTCATATGAAATGAGTAAGAAATGCCCGTTTCTACAGTAACGGTTCGTGGTAGTGCGTGCTACCCCGGGCGGGGATTGTCAGTCCCATATGGATCCATATACTAAAACTCGCGCTTATCCCATAACTAACAACTATGATTAAGGAGGATTTCATTGGATTAGTCGAAACTCATGCAACAGTGTATCAGTAAGTTCGTAGTAAGTAAACGGCTAGTAAGTAAGTAAATCGGTATGTTCATGTAAAACAAGTAATGTATCTCACCCCTGAGTATAAAAACAGTAAAATAGGGGCTGTAAGACTCACCTGAGTCTAGCAGACAATGCAGTAAGCAAGCAAAGTAGTATCCCGAACTAGCAACCCTTAGCGTCCTAATACGCATAAGGTTTAGTAAGTAAATGGAATACTTGTAAAGTATCCATGCTAGTTGTTCCCAAACTAGTTAATGTCTGTAAGTTTGTTTGTACGTTTGTAAGTTGTAGTTTTGTAGAAAAATTGTACGGCCCGTTGGTATCGGTGTGTAATAATAATCTCGTATTATTATTATGTATTCGTAGTAGTTGTACAGTTGTAAGGTATACTCGTATAACTGTTGGTTTGTATCATAACGTGTATCATTTGCGTAAGTTCCAGTGGGTCTAATCCCCAAAGGGTACGAGTGAAATCTCGTATGTGTTCGAGTGTAAGCTCGTATTAGTTTGCGTGAAATCCTACACGTGAGTATTGAGTGTAAACTCGTAAGTCCGTATCGGGTGCAATCCCGTGTAATTGTACACGTGTATGTTCGTTGGAGTGTAATCTCCTAAGTGTTTCCGAGTGTAATCTCGTGCGTGTGTGTGAGTGAAATCCCACGTTAAATTAAGTATAATCTTGTACGTACTCGAGTATTGGTGTATACTTCCAAAAGTATAGTATTTTCATGTATAAGTCGTATCGTATTCGATTTGGTCGTTGAAAAGTGATTTTTAAACATTTAGAATGTTTTTGGCCTCTGTTTTTAGGTTTTTGCGACACTAAATGCGACACAGCCCTTGTGTCACATGATTTATGCGACACAACCCTTGTGTCACATGGATGCAACTTAATGCGACACAATATGCGACACAACCCTTGTGTCACATGATTTATGCGACACAACCCTCGTGTCACATGGATGCAACTTAATGCGACACAACCCTTGTGTCACATGATTTATGCGACACAACCCTTGTGTCACATGGATGCAACTTAATGCGACACAATATGCGACACAACCCTTGTGTCACATGATTTATGCGACACAACCCTTGTGTCACATGGATGCAACTTAATGCGACACAATATGCGACACAACCCTTGTGTCACATGGTTGCCATGCGACACAACATGTGACACAAGCCTTGTGTCACATGAAAGTTTGGTCCTATGCAACACAGCGGCTGACTTCGTTTTTAAGCTCGGTTTTGGGTCAAACGACCTCGGTTTGACCCGAAACTTTTACACAAGTTCTAAAATGGCTAAATAACGTTAGAAAAATTATCGTTTCGTTTCGGGGGGTCTCGAGATGTCGGTTTTCATTTAACGTCACCAAAACATACATACTTGTACAAATCGATTTTTCTAGCAAAATGAGGGCATTTTGGAGGTAAACTTTCTTCACGAAAGTTGTAGACAACGAAAATACGAAGATTTCATGTTTAGGTTATATTTGTTAGTTTTGAACGTACGATTTTATAAAAATTCGAGAAAGGGACTGTTTTGAGTTTACGGTTTCGGTTTATACTTTCGAGTTTTAAAAACGAGTTTTAACATATCATTTGGACATTATAACGCTAGGGGAACAATATTCTAGTAAAATAAATGTAATCGGAAAGTTTGCGATTCGCCGGAAAACTTACAAAGTTATCGAAACGAAAATCCGAAAAGATGAAGTTGTAGCCCTCGCTCTCGTGATCAATTTTCTCCAAAACGAGCCTAGCCTCCGAGGTGTTTTAATTGTGTTTTTATGGTGGTTTATGGGTGGCGGTTTAGAGAGAGAGAGAGAGAAGCCGTGAGAGAGAGAGAGAGAGAGAGAGAGAGAGAGAGTGTTGAGTGTGTTTGTGTTTTGTGTGTTGAAGAAGCAAGGATGGTGAGGGCTCAATGCCCCCTCACCTAGGCCGGCCCATGGTGGGGTCCACCATGTGTGGATCTCACCAAATGTTGTTCCCTCGCGTTTGCGCTCCGTGCGGTGTTCGTTTCCCCGGTCGTTTAAACGTTAAATAAATTTTATACGCGTTTAAATTATACGTTTTAAAATACGAAATATTATTCGATTATTTAGTTGAAGTATTTTATCAAAATACTAGTTTTTAAGTTATAAAACATAGCTTTGTTTTGTTATGTCGGTTGGTCGAGTTTTCGGAGAGTTCGGTGACGTTTTAAATTAAAACGTACGTTTTCGTTATATTATAAACATAATATAAAGTAGTAGTTGAAGTAATTAAATAATTTCACATTATTTAATAATTGTTTTACCAACGTCCGTATGTTTGTACAATTGTAGTTTTATACGATTTAAACGAATCGTATACGTGTATATATATATCACCTATATATATATAAAAGTAAGTAACGTATTTAATCCTATTTCATATTAAATACAAGTAGTAAACACGTAATTAGGGAAATTTTAAATTGGCCCTAATTTTGGGGTTGTTACAGCTTCCACGTTCTGTACTACACACATTCGTGATGTTTCCGGCGCTATACAAATGAAAGCCGTATAACGTTACCTCCGTTGTTTTCATAATGACATCATCCCAATTAATACGACTAATTACATCGTAGCAAACACGCAGTAAAACTACTCGCTAATCATGGCAAATGATCCTAAATCTAGCATGATAACAGTAATAACAATCATCATAATAAAATAGATAAAGGATAGAATTAACCAGAGTAACAGCGTAGCTGAATATAACGTGAAGAAATACAAGCAGAACTTCGAGTATCCTCCAAGCAATATTAAAATATTACCCCCCCCTATTCGTCCGGTCAAAGCCGTGACTAACTAGCTGCTAACTACGAAAATAAAATATAAATCTAACCTAAAGAGTATAAGAGAAAAATGGAAGAGAATATGAATCTAAGAATGTGTGAAATGGGGAGGTTTAACCCCATATTTATACTAGAAGCTCAACCGTATTCCTCAGCCGTATTTCCATCTTCAAAATCTCAACCGTATTCCTCAACCATATGAAAATCACACCTTGGATGACCAAAACACACGATACGGTTGAGTTTGGCCGTATACGGGAGAGATTGGCCGTATCGGGGGAGGGACAAAGCCGGATACGAGGGGGAATGGCCGTATACGGCTGGCATCAGGCCGTATACGCCCTAGCCAGGCCGTATACGGTTGGTTCTTGGCCGTATACGGCTGGGATTGCCCATATACGGCTTGGTGCCTCTCGTATCGTGGTCTGTATGTTGTCTTGAATCTTCGATTGGGCGTAACTTCTTCATCCGATGTACGTTTTGAGCGTTCTTTATATCCACGCGATCGTAATCTCCTAAGGAACAAAATGACATAGGTTAGAGGTCATAATTCCAAGCGGAGCTCAAAAAGTGCTAGAATACGTGAACCGGAATGCTTAAGATCGTTTATGCTCTATTTTATTCGTTTTTTAGGCCTTTTTAGTTGATTCTTGAAGCATCGTCTATATTTTAGCCTTCATTATGAAATTTAGTATAAAAATGTATATTTCAAATGTTTTCATCCATAATTGAGCTAAGAAGGTGAGATAGTGGCACGTTAAAACTTGACTTTTTGCGTGTCATCAGAGTCTAAATATGTTGTGGATTTGATTAGAGAAGTGATTTATTTTAAATATGGTTGTTTTGGTGAAACGGGTCAAAGAGGTGTCAAAATGGGTTGAAAATGGTCACGTGACATAATTGAATGTGTTGGAGTTGTGGGTTGGTTATTATATGCTTTAAGTGTGTTTTGGTATGTCAAATGAGTGTGCAAAAGAGTCGAGTTCATTTGTGTGTAGTTTGTGAATTGGGTCGTAGTCAAAAAGTGGTTAAAATGGTCGAGAAGTGGTCATACGTCCGTTTTCTCGTAAAACGTGAAATTTGGAAAAGTGAAAAAGTAGAAGTTTCATTTTGTCGATATGGAGATGACTGCAAATTTTCAAGGTCTAACTCAAAACGGTTTAATAGTTATGCGGGTTTGAATTTGGTCAAAAATTTGAGTCTGTTACCACTAGAACAGGCTTGTTCTAGTCTAAAACAAGCTTGTTCTAGCTAAAACAAGGTTGTTTTACCTACCTGTACTACATGGTTGGTAATTTGCATACCCCGTTGTATTGTTTTGGGTCAAAATGTAAAGATGAGAATACGGTATCAAATATACGAGATGTGGGACCGAGCTGTGGGAACCGAAAAAAAAAAACGGTCGTGTTTCGGGGCGTTTCACAAATTCATTTGAGAAAAATCACATCAGCATATTTTAGTTGGAGGAGGGACCAACCGCACAACAAATTTCTTGTTTTTGGACCTCCGGTGCAAAAAGTAAAATATAAGGACTAAAGGTGCAAGTTTGTGGAAAATATAGGGACCAACCATGCAATTAACTCCAAAATTTATGAGTCACTCTGGAAGAACCGAGGATGGAGTAAGATGCTTGGAGTGACAAAATGAGCATGAGGTAATTCATCAAATCTGTACATTGTTTAGAACTAATTAAACAAAGCAGATTAATTTGGGTCAAACCACCAGCCATTAAATTGCAACACAATTGCATATGTTCATATAGCTCTATATATGCTTGTAAACCAATCACTTGCATAATTAATTGGGGAAATCAATCAAAATATACAAATCGCTAGACACAATTAGTAGCTGTACGAAATCAAATCTAATTAAACTGAAGTATAAGAAGTATAACCATGATAAGAGAAAGAATTACCACCATATGTTCCTTCACTATACTGGTTGAGAAGATGATCCAATATAAACCCTAAATTTCATCATAAAGTAAACAGCTTATAACTTTTGATGACAAATTAACCCTCAAAAGCCAGCTTATAAGTTTTGAAAAACATAGATGATGGAACTCATACTGACTTTGGGTTGACTTTAGTAATTGGCCCAATTTAGTCAATGCTCATTCACTCCACTCCAGCACCAACACCTACATGAAGAACACGAAAAATAAAGGCTATGTTGCAATACTATACAAGCTACAAATTGTATCTTTAGAAATGGTAAGAAAGCAAACAAATAACCAGTTGCTTCTAGATATATGGTTTGTTGCAGTTTTCATATCTATAAGAATTAATGAGTAAAATAACAAAAATTACCTTATTTGCATAATCATTAAATCAAACACTTGAAAGACCTCATTTAAGATCACATTATCTACATAAACCTTCAGCATCTTCAGGAAGAAGGATTTTAACTTTTTAAGGATGGCTTGAAGTCCTTAAGCTAGAAAATTGGACTTTTTCAAGTGTACAAATTTCTTATCCCTTGGAAAATACTAATTCAAAATCCTAAATTGCAAAATCTTAATTTAAGCTCTCACATTATGTGTAACATGACCATTTTAGGAGGGTCACTCTTTGTCCCTCTGTAGATTAGAAACACAATGTACGCACTATATATGATTACCAAAGTATATTATTAAAAGTTAAGCTACACTATGCCTAGATTTGGATAAGATAGTACGTTCAATACTGTAGTTCACAAAAGGCACCTTACTAAATATGATTTGGGTGGTGAACATATGATATCACATACTTGTTTCTAATACATTTATGATAGTTGTCAATATAAACACAAATCTTAACTGGTTGACACTAAATAAAGTATACATTAGATGAAAGTAGATGTAGACCATGAATAGAGCATGGGATTGAAGTGCCTTTTGACAGAACTGATGTCCTTGCCTTTTTTTGCTGCATCAATAGATTTCAAATCCACATATTCAGTAGAGCAACAATAAAGACTTCATAATTCTCCATGTCTTGGATTTGTGATAATCATGAACAATCCAACCTTCACCTGGAACACATGCAAATAAATATTAACCTATATGAGTGTTGGTATATAAACAATCAACGACAATCTAAAAAGAATTAGCATAAGCTTACCAAGTGAAAAAAAGATCACCAACAAAGCCTTGCAATGTCTTAACCACGAAATGTGACTCGATAACCTCCAAGAAACACACAAAAAAACATCCGAATGACTAAAGTCCTACAGCAATTGAGTTTACATGGGGCAAAATGTAGGCTCTAGAACAACTTTCTCAAATATCTAGGAAATGACTCCTTTAACACAAATAGCAGCAAGGTTATCGTTAATCTCCAACGGGACCAAAAAAAATATAATACTGTGTATACCAATTAGACATGACAAGTTTGGCCAATTTATTAATTATTGATATAGAAGTTCATTAAAATTGGACAAAAAGAGTATTTGGGTCAATATAACCAATTAAAAATGTTACCAGTTTTGCCCCCAAACTCCCATCTTGCACACTAATTTAATTTGAGGACAATATGTAGCTGAAACAAAACTTCAGAATTTCAAATGCTGTTATACCAAAGTCTATAAGTTGGCATTTGAAAAGGTCAAACTCCTACAGCGTCATCTTACTGAAGACACTGAAAGTTTTCCACGGTCATATACATCGTTAGTAACATGAAAAAGAGCATGTCCTTATGCACAGTTAGTATAGACCGGAGAAGCATGCATATATCATAGCATCAGTAACCTCAGTGCCAATATTAGTCAATAAATAAGCACAGTTAGAATCAGGCAACTAACACGATAAATTGACAGATAGATGAAACCATATATCGTCATTAAAGTTTACAATATCATATCAAATGGTAAATGCATAAAAAAAATCAGGAACATATATCGTCTATACATGTGCCTACAAATGTGTAACAAAACTATAATATAAAATAAATACTTATTCCAATGTTTGATTTCAATTGTCCCATGAAGGTTGGAAGCAATTATTTTCTTAGTATATTACCTAAAATGCCAAGAGAAAAGGAATAATTGAATCCTTCATGGCTTCATTGTCTCGTGATGGAATAATTTAATGTTACCTAGTATCAGTCGTAGTTGTAGACGTTCCCCTCTTTCATTATAAAGAGCGTAAGTTCAAAGCTAAAATCTGAGTAACCCTTCGCAGCAAACAAAAATTTACAAAATATGTTGAAATGATAAAGCATTGATTTTTACCTTATAATGGCAATTGACAAAGTCTAGCAGCACCATATTCATCTGGATTTCTGCTCTTTAAAAGGAAACGTGTATGAAATTTTCTTAGAACAAAGTTATTCTCAATTTATGTTACAACAACATTTTGGCAGATCCATCTTAACAATAATTATAGTTCTTAGTCCCTTTTACTTGAAGAAGCATGATGAATATTTTGTTCATCTAACCCATATTTCATAAGCTATCTGCCTCAATTTAAGCAACGTACATTAAAAATATTCGTAAATGTAATACATGCTTGAATAAATATTGGATAAATAACCAAGGGGTAACCATACAATCAATTCGGAACTCTTTATGATCCAAAACTTTCTAGTTAAAACTGGTTATCAAGGAATACATTGAGATAAAAGCAACATCACAGAAATTGTAGATTGAACTAATGGAGAAATCAAGTAGAGTTTGTACCGTATTGATCAATGGAAGGAAGCAGGTAGAAGTATTAGCGAATGAATTTAGCTTTTGATCTCATTTGATAGGGTTGAGGTAATTGAGAATATACGAAAGCTTTCAAATTTTGTACATAACAAACAAAAGTACAAAACACGGGTATTAAGGAAATCATTAACGGTCAGTTAAACGATTGCGTTCAATTGTAATGTCTTCTATTGACATTATAGCCGCTGTCTTCCATTGACATTACAATCCCCATGGTTACATAAAACCCTAATTTAACTGAGATTGTGAGAGATCCATCCACAAAAACCGACAACTGCTACCAAGTGGTAAAATACCTAAATGAAACATATATATAAACCAAAAATCCTAAACGTTATCAGTCATATGAATTCATATGTAAATTAACCATGGAAAGATAACAAAAAAGCTAAAGTAAGAACACCATGATAAGGGATTTGCGGATGCGGATGATAAGGGATTGCTGATAGAAATGCAAACCTAACTTGAATATCAAAATCTTGATGTGCAAATACCTTAATAAACCAACCTCAAAGAGGAATTGGAAGACCAATCAAGTTGAAGAGAGAATTAAAAAGAGAAAATCAAACCCTGTAATCGTTTCAAAATTGATATTTGTTAAAAATATTGACTGGAGGTCTAGAGCAGTGGAAAAAGTGCGTGGATTGAATGGAGGTTAAAACTTAAAAGAATAAATTGATCGTCTTTTTGCTCTAATGAGATGTTATTTATTTATTTTCTTTCTTACGGATTTTTTTTTAAATAAAGTTAAATTAAAATTAAATTAAATAAAATTGTAAAGGAGGGACAATTATGACTTTTGAGGAATACACATTTACTATTTAGGTTGTCATTTACATGAGAGATTATCAATGGTTTTAATTAAAAATGGTTAATCAATGGAGGGTTGAGATTAGATTAGAGTTGCCTAAATTAAAAATAACAACATAATATACACTCTATTATAATATATTAACTAGATAGATTTGTTTTAAGTGTTAACTTTTGAATAGCAAAAACTAGTTTAGTGACCCATGTTTACACCGGTTTTAATAAGAAACTTACAATATCAGTTGATCGTTTTCTAAAAAATGTATATATAGTCATCCCTAGCAAACTATTCGAAAGATAGGGCTTGACGGAGAATTTGGTGTCTTTCTATTTGGAAACAAAGGACCCCAAACAAGCCCTGCTCTTTTTAGTCGTTTCCAGAAGAAAAATTTGATTGATGAATCTCTGGGTTAACTCCCCCACTAACGCACTCTACTAATAAGATAGATAAAAGGGGGTTTTCTTGAATTTGAGGCATACCCTCAAGGCTGGTAAAAAGTCTACACCACAATTACCCAAGTTTGTACAAGAGCTAAATGGGGCGGCTACCCATTGATGTAAAGCTATCCAACCTTTTTCATATCTCTTTTATATTGTCGATCTTTAGTTGAAACTAAAATCCCATTGACGTAAAGCTATCCAGCCTTTTTCATATCTCTTTTATATTGTCGATCTTTAGTTGAAACTAAAATGAGAAGTACGGCAAAATAAATTTTGAAACATGTAACAACCATCTGAAATCAATAAAACAATCATATGCAACAACAGTACTACACTATAACCTCATAATAGGTCCATTAATATAATAAAAATTAACAGCAAATCATGCATATAAAAACTTGAAACACCAACCATGAGGTCAATAATATACATGACCTAAGGATGTCAATAGTGTTGGAACATAGAGTGTGACAACAGATCTAGCTTGAAATAGGACTGGTGTAATTATTATTACGTTTGTATATTGGTTAAGATTTGTAAATAAATATTTGTTTTGTTAGTAATATTCGTTAAACATATTATTGTGCTAAGTTAGACGAATGTTTAAATATGAAATAAATAATAGACGTTTCATGCGAGGCGAGTCGAGATCTCAGGTCGCAGCGAGTTGAGCTATGAGGTGAGATCTGAACTCGCGAAGCATTAGTCTGACGAGCCGAGTTCTTTGTTGGGCTTGGGCTGCGAGTTGGACCGAACTCGCATGCCCATGCGAGCCGAGACGAACTGAACTATATAATGTTTTTCCAACGTGAAAAACAAAATACTTTTGCATATTCCGAACCTGCGATTCCAGCAAACCAGAGAAAACATAACCTACGGCTAGGCTTTGACGATTCATCGTTTAAAGTTAAGCTTTATTAAAACGCAATTCGAACATATTCGTTGTTAGTAAGATAACATCGTATTGAGGGATTCCGCACCTTAATACTACAGATAACGAAGTTATCGATCCTAGAACTAGGGGACTTACATCTGGTATCAGAGCTTTTGGGCTAAATACGAGTGTGTTCATAAGTTTTAGTGTTATTGCGTTTTTGATTCGGATCGTTTTTACGTGCGTTCTTGCAATACTAACGATCAAAATCATTCTCTGGACGTTTTAGGGTTTGTTTACGGTCGAAATTCTTAGTTTCAGTCGTAAAAATACCTTAACATTCGTTTTTCGGGTTTAACAGCCGTTTCGCGAGTTGAGATTAGGGTTCCAGCGTCGCCTGCGAACCGAGTTGAACTAGCGAGTTGAACTGAGGCTTGCGAGTCGAACCGCGATCCCTCACGAATCGACATCACTTGCGAATCGACATCTTTAGCAATCCGAAATGAGACTTGCGAATCGACGTATTCTGCGAGTCGAGCTGAGATTGCGAGTTGAGCTGAGTCTTGCGAGTTGAGTTTTCTGAATTCGCTGAAACAGTTTAATTTTACGTTTTTAAGATGTCTGACTTAAGTAGAATGATCGAAATGGACCACGAGGTGGGAAAGTCAAACGTTCCACCTAAGTTGTTAAGAATCGAGGATTACTACAACTAGAAGGACAGATTTGAATCTTACTGTAGATTCCATGACCTGTCAATCTGGATGTGTATCAAGAGTTGTAACACCCGCATAATTAGGATAATTAATTATGCCTAATTGTTTGTAACTAGTTGTAATTAGTATGTAATAGGACTAATTACAGGCTCTATTTGTATATATATATGTGTATTTATATATATATGTGTGTATTTACGCGATTTAGATAAATCGTACGAACTAACCGGACGGAGTCCGACACAATTATTTTGACGTTGGTGACAGAAACTTACCTAAACAATGAGAACGTATTTTATTATATAAAATACACAGCGAACAAACATTATTTATTATACCGCGACGACAATTTAACGAATACGTATTAAACGCGAGTTAAGAATTTTAATACTTCGACAAATGTTTTTATAATTAATTAATTTCAAGGTATTTCATTAAAACATTCCCGTCATCTTTTGAAAATATAACTGCTTGATTTAACGCCTAAACGACGGAGGAAACGAACACCGCACGGGGTGCGGGGACCGAAAAATGGGAGGATAACCTCCCATTTCCCCACCTTCTCTTTCATTTCCATTTCTATTTCTCTCTCTCTCTTTCTTTTACTCTCAATCACCAAACCTCATTCATCACCAAAAATCGCAAAATAACACCATTAAACCTCGCCGGACCATCTCATCCCTTTGGAAGAAAACGTTCACCATCACACGATCTACATTCCTATCTTTCCGGATTTTCATTTCGGCAAATTGTAAGTTTCCGACAAAACCCGAAACTATCCGTTTTTGCTCATTTTTACGTTTTTATGGTTTATATATGCTTAAAATGTCCAAAAATGGGTTGGGTAAAAGATTTGGACCGAACGGAAGCTTTTCGACCGATTTTCCGGCCACCAAATTCCGATCAGACCGCTACGTCGCAGAGACGCTGGACTATCTGCGACGTAGCTCAAAACGTCGCATTTTGTGGCCAACGTCGCATTTAGCGACGTCGCGGCCTACGTCGCACAAAAATCCCAACGTCGCACTAGCGACGCAGCCTATTACGTCGCATTAACTTGCGGACGTCGCACATAGCGACGTAGACTTTTACGTCGCAAACCGAACCTACGTCGCATTGATTTGCGAAGGTCGCATCATGCGACGTACCTCTCTACGTCGCATGCTACGTCGCATGCTACGTCGCACAAACCAGAACCTTGAAAAGTCAGATTTTACTAAGTGTCGGAACCAAGATTTTAACACCTGATTTAACGATACATATAATGATAACACTTTGAATCATTATTACAAACCGTCACCAACGGGCCATAATAGTTTTCAAACTACAAACGGATTACTAAACAAACACTTGGACATAATGAGTTGTGTAAACAACTAGCCTAGATGGTCTTGCGAGACATCTACTTACTTAACTTTATATGTTTAGGCATTTGAAGGTTACGGGTTCGGAGAACCTACGGTTGATATTATTTACTCGTTTATTGATATAAACGTACTTGCAAAGACTCAGGTGAGTCTTACGGCCCCACTTTTACTGTTTTATCTTATTGGGGGAGATACATGCTACTGATTTTTCCTGAACACAAGTACTAAACTGATTTCTATACCAAACGGAATTGCATGAGTTAATTACTATTTACAGAAGTCTCTCCATCATATATCGTTAGTTATGGACTTAAGCGCGAACAGTAGTTAATGGATCCATTAGGGAAATGACCCTCCCCACCCGGGGCAGTAGCGCTGCCACGTACCGATTTACACGTATAAACGGGTGACAACTTATTCGTTACGGATGCTTGCTCACTTACGAGCATGTCACGGGAGCAAACATATTATTTACGGGTTAAGCTTCGATTATGAGCCTCATGGCAACGGTATAAACTTACTTATTTACATTTGCTGGGCTGCAAATACTGATTTTACGATTGCTGGATTGCAATGGCTGATTTTTACGCCTACGGGCATTACTAATGAAATCTCGTGTTCAAAGCCGATATTATTTACAAACCTGTGAGATTCACCAACCTTTTGGTTGACACTTTTTAGCATGTTTTCTCAGGTACCCGGACGGAGTAGGATTACTCCAGGATTTTAGCTAGAGTCGCATGTTTTCAACACAACTGCATTAACGGAGATTCTTAGCATTATCTTTTGTATATTACGGTTATGTAATAGAATCTCCCGCTATACGCGTGGACTCTAGGGGAAACTACATTTTGTATACGAAAACACTAAGTTTTCAAACATTATATCTATGGAATGTAACTAATTTACAAAACGTCTCATTTAGAGGTCGTTTGCTGTATATCTTGTGCTTTGTATATTGATTAGTAACACCCAAGTATGCTTCCGCAAAACAGTGAATTTCGGGGGTGTTACAGATTGGTATCAGAGCCTAAGGTTATAGTGAACTAGGTTGCATTAGTGGGCCTAGACTATGACCATTAGGCAGTATTTCCTTATTAGGCATGATTGGTTCAGGAATTACATCATACGACTTTAATTTAACATAGCCTGATCAACTATGTACAATTAAGGAAAGATGATGTGAGGTCTGAAATGGTTATGTCGAACAGGAATACGTTAGTAGACTCTGACCACGAGAGAACCGAGACTCTTACTTGTTATGTGCTAGACATACGCTAGGCTATTATGTGATATACGAGTATATACATACATAGGCCTCACTCGCTGACTATACTACTAGGCTATTATATATATGAATAGGCCTCGCACGTAAACACACTCGCTATAGAGATAGCCGACGTTTCCCTGGGGACACTTACGAATTTCTCTCAGCGGTTTGCACCGACCATGACAGACTTGATTCCCGTCACACCACCTTGTGACGTACTCTAATGATTTTATAAAAATCACATCTAACACCCGGAAACAACGTACTTCCAAGGACTAAAATCCTCTCTCTGTCATTTCTATAGAACTCAAAGCCACGAATTCCCAAATGGACGACTACGTGTCTGATAGTGACCAGGTCCACGAGGAACAAATCCAGTACACGTATCTCGATGAGGACATCGTACCAGAAGAAGAAATCATGCTGGAGGAAAACGAAAACCAGAATTTCGAAATGACTGGCATCGACATAGAAGAATATGAAAGAGTGCGAGATCAGGCCGTGGGACTAGACGGCCGAAATTGGGCACTTAAGCGTAAGTGCATAGACTATGAACAAAGATTGAGAATCTCAAACCGATCTGTCCCTACACGAATCAAAGATAAGATCCGTTACTGGAAGAAAGTGGCCTCCAACCTAACCCGTAGGACCAAAACATGGATCAAACGTTTGGGCAGGAAGTCAACGGAGGAGACTAGGTACCGCTCCACGACTCAAAGATACAGGGACATGCTTGAGGCACGCTACCACCCACACGACCTGAACCTGGAGTCGGAAGAAGAATCCGAAGG
This sequence comes from Helichrysum umbraculigerum, assembly GCA_949592205.1. Lineage (NCBI taxonomy): Eukaryota > Viridiplantae > Streptophyta > Magnoliopsida > Asterales > Asteraceae > Helichrysum > Helichrysum umbraculigerum. The sequence goes on along the minus strand of CATIUR010000002.1, from coordinate 88,281,117 downwards.
CCAGGAACCGTAACTAAGAATGAACCAACCGACTAGCAGAAACTGTGGACCGCCTTGGCATGCTATGGAACAAATTCATCTACATTAAGAATAGTGTAGTTTTTGTCTTGTAATCTACCTCGTAAATCTAGGGACTATCTAGCACTACTCTATAAACTAGTCGGATGTAACCATTCCCGACACCTTTTGTATTATCTCTGTAGGATGTAACTTTTGAACTCACATTAATTGTCATTTTCCATGTTGATGTTATGTATTACTACTTTTATACATGTACATCTGTGACGATTACCAGCTCATACAAAATCTCATGTATCTTCATTTCTTTTATTGAAGAATCATGCCGCCAAAGACACGACCATACACCGATGCCCAGATTACCTCCCTTATAACCCAGGCTGTTACTGAAGCCTTGGCTCGGAATACTCCACCAAACTCCTCGAGAAACAGCGATGCCGCTGAAACCACTACTGCTAAACCTTGTTCTTACAAGGACTTCCAGAACTGCAAACCTCTAAACTTCGCAGGTACCGAGGGAGCTATCGGTCTAGTACGCTGGATCGAGAAAGTTGAGTCTGTATTTCTTATCTGCAACTGTGCGGAGGGAGATAAGGTTAAGTTCTCCGTTAGTACTTTTACTGACATCGCACTCACCTGGTGGAACACTTATGCCCAGACTGTGAGTGTTGCTACTGCTTACCAACTCCCGTGGGAGGAGTTGAAGAAGATGTTGAGGGGCGAGTATTGCCCCAGGGATGAATTGAAACAACTAGAAGTGGAATTCTGGAACCACAAGATGCAGGGTGATGACATCACCGGATACACCAACCGTTTCCACCAACTGGCACTTCTGTGCCCAACCATGGTCGATCCTGAGTACAAGAGGATCGAGAAATTTGTTGATGGTCTTCCTGAGAGACTCCAAGACCTGGTAACTTCTTCCAAACCGGGTACTATTCAGAGCGCCATCCGTATGGCCCATGAACTAACGGCAAATTCTGTCCGCCGTGGTACAACTTCAACCCCATCTACAAACAACAAACGCAAGTGGGAAGGTAACCCCAACTCATCCAACCAAACCTCCAACAAAAAGCCTGAGTACATTAAGGCTTATTCATCTGGAACTTCGGAGAAGAAAGGGTACAGCGGGAGCAGACCCTACTGTCCCAAATGCAACCGCCACCATGACGGTTCTTGCCCTTGCTCCAACTGCAAGCGGTTCGGGCATCTAGCCAAGGATTGTCGAACCAACATTCCCACCCCCAACACTAATGCACCAAAGGCCTGCTTTGGGTGCGGAAATACAGGGCATTTCAAGAAAGATTGCCCAAAGCTGAAAAACAACAATAACCCTGCTCGCGGCAGATCATTCGTTATCAAGGCTGGGGAAGCCAGACAAGACCCGAATGTCGTGACGGGTACGTTCCTTCTCAACGACCTTACTGCTTCTGTGTTATTTGATACCGGTGCCGATAGAAGCTTCATATCTGAGAAATTTAGCCCTTTACTTGATATTACTCCCACTGCCTTAGATGCTAAATACATTGTAGAATTAGCTAACGGCAAACTGATTGAGACTGATAGTATCATACACAACTGTACACTTAACCTCACGAACGAAACGTTTTCCATTGATTTAATCCCTGTCGAGATCGGCAGCTTCGATATTATTGTCGGTATGGATTGGTTATCCAAGCACCGAGCTGAAATCATCTGTCATGACAAACTCGTTCGCATACCTCTTGTCTCCGGTGGAACCTTAGTCTTACAAGGGGAGACCGGCAGACGGAATCTGAATATTGTCTCCTGTCTGAAAACGAGAAAATATCTACGAAAAGGGTATCAAGCCATCCTGGCACATGTAACGGAGAAGAAGTCGGAGGAGAAGCGACTTGAGGATGTTCCGATCGTGCGGGATTTCCCGGAAGTCTTTCCTGAAGACTTGCCCGGACTTCCGCCACCTAGACAAGTTGAATTTCAAATCGAACTTGTGCCCGGAGCTGCACCCGTGGCACGAGCCCCTTACCGTTTAGCACCATCCGAAATGCAGGAGTTGTCTAACCAACTACAGGAACTCCTGGACAGAGGATTCATTCGACCAAGTTCCTCACCTTGGGGAGCTCCGGTTTTATTCGTGAAAAAGAAAGATGGGTCTTTCCGCATGTGTATCGACTACCGAGAGCTGAATAAGCTAACCATAAAGAATCGGTACCCACTTCCTAGAATCGATGACCTGTTTGACCAACTCCAGGGATCGAGTGTTTACTCGAAGATTGATCTACGGTCGGGTTATCATCAACTCCGAGTCCGTGACAATGATATCCCAAAGACAGCCTTCCGAACTCGTTATGGGCATTACGAGTTCCAAGTGATGCCATTCGGTTTAACCAACGCACCGGCCGTATTCATGGACCTTATGAATCGGGTGTGCAAACCATATCTTGACAAATTCGTCATTGTGTTCATCGATGATATCCTGATTTACTCTCGCAACGAACAGGAACATGCTCAACATCTGAAAACCATTCTAGGACTTCTGAAACACGAAGAGTTATATGCCAAATTCTCTAAGTGTGAGTTCTGGATTCAAACCGTTCAATTCCTCGGGCACGTTATTGACAGCCAAGGAATTCATGTTGATCCCGCCAAGATTGAAGCAATCAAGGGCTGGGAGTCACCGACCACTCCAACCGAAGTGAGACAATTCTTAGGTCTTGCTGGTTATTACCGCCGATTCATCGAAAACTTTTCAAGAATAGCTGTTCCACTAACCACACTGACTCAGAAAGATAAGAAGTTCGATTGGACTGATAAACAAGAGTCAGCTTTCCAGCTATTGAAAAACAAACTTTGCAGTGCACCAATCTTGTCCTTACCCGAGGGCACCGACGATTTCGTAGTTTACTGCGACGCCTCACACCAGGGACTTGGTTGTGTGTTGATGCAATGGGAAAAAGTCATTGCCTATGCCTCACGACAACTAAAAATTCACGAGAAAAACTATACGACCCATGACCTCGAGTTAGGTGCTGTGGTCTTCGCATTGAAAATCTGGAGACATTATCTCTACGGTACGAAAAGCACTATCTTTACCGATCACAAAAGTCTCCAACACATATTCGATCAGAAAGATCTAAACATGAGGCAACGTCGCTGGGTTGAGTTACTTAGTGACTACGACTGTGAGATCAAATACCATCCGGGCAAGGCGAACGTAGTTGCCGATGCCTTAAGCCGAAAAGAGCGAGTGAAACCCCTTCGAGTTCGAGCACTTTCTATGACAATTCATAACGAGCTTTCTGCTCAAATCCTTACCGCTCAATTTGAGGCACTCAACGATGAAAACTTGAAAAATGAAGCCTTACGAGGCTTGGATAAACAATTCGAAATCAAACCCGATGGAACTCGATACTTCTCTAACCGGGTGTGGTTACCCAAATTCGGAAACTTGCGAGATTTGGTGATGGCTGAAGCTCACAAATCTCGATACTCAATACATCCCGGATCTGACAAGATGTATCATGACGTCAAAGGGTTGTATTGGTGGCCTAACATGAAAGCTGACATCGCCTTGTACGTCAGTAAATGCCTAACCTGTTCCAAAGTAAAGACCGAACACCAAAGACCCTCTGGGTTGCTTCAACAACCTGAAATTCCTCAATGGAAATGGGAACAGATTTCCATGGACTTCATTACCAAACTACCGAAAACTTCGAGTGGTTGCGATACCATTTGGGTGATCGTGGACCGTCTCACGAAATCTGCTCATTTTCTGGCCATCAAGGAAACCGACAAGATGGAGCGTCTGACTCGCATCTATGTCAAAGAAATCATCTCGCGACACGGTGTACCTATCTCGATCATCTCGGATAGGGACAGCCGTTTTACTTCTAACTTTTGGCAATCGCTACAGAAATCTCTTGGTACTCGTCTGGATATGAGTACTGCTTATCACCCGCAAACCGATGGCCAAAGCGAGCGAACTATTCAAACACTGGAGGATATGCTACGAGCCTGCGTAGTCGACTTCGGTACTTCTTGGGAAAATCACTTACCGTTGTGTGAGTTTTCGTACAACAACAGTTACCATACCAGCATAAAGGCTGCACCCTTCGAGGCACTTTACGGACGTAAGTGCCGATCACCCATCTGTTGGACTGAGTTAGGAGATTCCCAACTCACGGGTCCAGAAATCATTCAAGAAACTACTGAGAAAATCGTTGGTATTCAAAACCGGCTGAAAGCCGCACGTGATCGTCAGAAAAGCTATGCTGACGTGAGACGCAAACACCTTGAGTTCCAGGTAGGAGACAAGGTACTTCTCAAAGTGGCACCGTGGAAAGGTGTTATTCGATTCGGGAAACGAGGCAAACTAAATCCTAGATACATCGGACCATTCGAAATCCTTGAAAGGATTGGTCCAGTGGCATATCGCCTGCAACTTCCTGCTGAACTTAGCAGCGTACACAACACATTCCACATTTCTAACTTGAAGAAATGTCTGTCTGACGAGACACTGATTATACCGCTCGACGAAATTCAAATCGATGATAAACTCCATTTTGTCGAGAAACCTATGGAAATCATGGACCGTGAGGTCAAGCAATTGAAACAGAGTCGTATTCCCATAGTAAAAGTCAGGTGGAATTCTAGGCGCGGCCCTGAGTTCACCTGGGAACGGGAAGACCAAATACGACAGAAATACCCACATCTCTTCCCAGACAACGCACCGTCCGTGCACTCAAGCTAATTTCGGGACGAAATTTCTTTAACAAGGGGAGAATGTAACACCCGCATAATTAGGATAATTAATTATGCCTAATTGTTTGTAACTAGTTGTAATTAGTATGTAATAGGACTAATTACAGGCTCTATTTGTATATATATATGTGTATTTATATATATATGTGTGTATTTACGCGATTTGGATAAATCGTACGAACTAACCGGACGGAGTCCGACACAATTATTTTGACGTTGGTGACAGAAACTTACCTAAACAATGAGAACGTATTTTATTATATAAAATACACAGCGAACAAACATTATTTATAATACCGCGACGACAATTTAACGAATACGTATTAAACGCGAGTTAAGAATTTTAATACTTCGACAAATGTTTTTATAATTAATTAATTTCAAGGTATTTCATTAAAACATTCCCGTCATCTTTTGAAAATATAACTGCTTGATTTAACGCCTAAACGACGGAGGAAACGAACACCGCACGGGGTGCGGGGACCGAAAAATGGGAGGATAACCTCCCATTTCCCCACCTTCTCTTTCATTTCCATTTCTATTTCTCTCTCTCTCTTTCTTTTACTCTCAATCACCAAACCTCATTCATCACCAAAAATCGCAAAATAACACCATTAAACCTCGCCGGACCATCTCATCCCTTTGGAAGAAAACGTTCACCATCACACGATCTACATTCCTATCTTTCCGGATTTTCATTTCGGCAAATTGTAAGTTTCCGACAAAACCCGAAACTCTCCGTTTTTGCTCATTTTTACGTTTTTATGGTTTATATATGCTTAAAATGTCCAAAAATGGGTTGGGTAAAAGATTTGGACCGAACGGAAGCTTTTCGACCGATTTTTCGGCCACCAAATTCCGATCAGACCGCTACGTCGCAGAGACGCTGGACTATCTGCGACGTAGCTCAAAACGTCGCATTTTGTGGCCAACGTCGCATTTAGCGACGTCGCGGCCTACGTCGCACAAAAATCCCAACGTCGCACTAGCGACGCAGCCTATTACGTCGCATTAACTTGCGGACGTCGCACATAGCGACGTAGACTTTTACGTCGCAAACCGAACCTACGTCGCATTGATTTGCGAAGGTCGCATCATGCGACGTACCTCCCTACGTCGCACCCTACGTCGCATGCTACGTCGCATGCTACGTCGCACAAACCAGAACCTTGAAAAGTCAGATTTTACTAAGTGTCGGAACCAAGATTTTAACACCTGATTTAACGATACATATAATGATAACACTTTGAATCATTATTACAAACCGTCACCAACGGGCCATAATAGTTTTCAAACTACAAACGGATTACTAAACAAACACTTGGACATAATGAGTTGTGTAAACAACTAGCCTAGATGGTCTTGCGAGACATCTACTTACTTAACTTTATATGTTTAGGCATTTGAAGGTTACGGGTTCGGAGAACCTACGGTTGATATTATTTACTCGTTTATTGATATAAACGTACTTGCAAAGACTCAGGTGAGTCTTACGGCCCCACTTTTACTGTTTTATCTTATTGGGGGAGATACATGCTACTGATTTTTCCTGAACACAAGTACTAAACTGATTTCTATACCAAACGGAATTGCATGAGTTAATTACTATTTACAGAAGTCTCTCCATCATATATCGTTAGTTATGGACTTAAGCGCGAACAGTAGTTAATGGATCCATTAGGGAAATGACCCTCCCCACCCGGGGCAGTAGCGCTGCCACGTACCGATTTACACGTATAAACGGGTGACAACTTATTCGTTACGGATGCTTGCTCACTTACGAGCATGTCACGGGAGCAAACATATTATTTACGGGTTAAGCTTCGATTATGAGCCTCATGGCAACGGTATAAACTTACTTATTTACATTTGCTGGGCTGCAAATACTGATTTTACGATTGCTGGATTGCAATGGCTGATTTTTACGCCTACGGGCATTACTAATGAAATCTCGTGTTCAAAGCCGATATTATTTACAAACCTGTGAGATTCACCAACCTTTTGGTTGACACTTTTTAGCATGTTTTCTCAGGTACCCGGACGGAGTAGGATTACTCCAGGATTTTAGCTAGAGTCGCATGTTTTCAACACAACTGCATTAACGGAGATTCTTAGCATTATCTTTTGTATATTACGGTTATGTAATAGAATCTCCCGCTATACGCGTGGACTCTAGGGGAAACTACATTTTGTATACGAAAACACTAAGTTTTCAAACATTATATCTATGGAATGTAACTAATTTACAAAACGTCTCATTTAGAGGTCGTTTGCTGTATATCTTGTGCTTTGTATATTGATTAGTAACACCCAAGTATGCTTCCGCAAAACAGTGAATTTCGGGGGTGTTACAAGAGTGGATACACTGCACCTACTCAAACTGTTCAAAATGCCACTGTGGTTCTTACCTATGCGAACATGAGTGATCGAGAGAAGGAAGCTTACAGAAATGAGAATAAAGCACATTCATGCATAAAGATGTGTCTTCCTAAAGAGATTGCTCATCAACTGAAGTCTTTTCATACTGCTAGAACGCTCTGGGAAGCTCTAGAGAAAAGAGGTGAGGGAAGTCCACAGGTGAGAGCTGGCAAGAGGAGTCTTCTTAAAAAGCAGTTTACTATGTTTAAAGCTTTAAAAGGAGAAGATCTTGATGCCTATGTCACGCGTTTCTACCATCTACTAAGTGAACTGGAATACCATGAAATCGTTGAAGAAGAAGTAGCTAAAACCGACAAGTTTCTTGAGGGTTTGCCTTCTAAATGGGAAATGTATGGCGTTATGATTAAGGATAACGAAACCAGGTATTCTACTATGACCTTAGAGCAAGTCATTGACAAGCTGAAAGGTTATGATTTCTCCAAGAAGTCAAGAGATAGTGATTCTGATCAGGTTCAGAACCCTGGGTTGTATCATGGAAAGTCAAGTCTTTCAACTGCGTCATCTAGTTCGACCACTGCACTGTTAGTTGGTGATACTAGTGAAAATGGAGAAATGATTACTGAAGATCTGTGCTTTATTTCCTCCTCTAGTGATGAGACAAAGGGAAAGAATTCTGAGAAGTCACCTCAAGAGCATCAGAAGATGCCCATGAGTGTGAAATCTGCTGAACAGCAATTGTCTGTTCTTGCTTCCTTTGTGGCATCATACGAGAATTACATAGAGGGAAAGATCAATGATCCTATTCTGTTTGATGAGGATTATGAACATATAGATTCTGATTATCTTGAGGAATTGGAGCTTCAAGATCAACTAGCGTTGATATCTAGAAAGGTGAAGAATTTCCTCAAGAGAACTGGTAGAAAGGTGTTGGGCAATAGATCAGGGTTTGACAAAACCAAGGTCAGATGCTTTAACTGTCAGGGTATTGGTCATTTTGCTAGAGAATGCCAAAGACCTAAAGTAGAAGCACAAGGAAAACAAGGTTCGGGAAGTACTCTCGCTTCCAAAGCCTTAGTGGTGAAGCAGTTGGATGGCTCTTGTGATTGGCAAGCTCATTCTGAGGAAGCTTTGATGGCTGAGATCGAAGAGACAACTGCTGGATCAGTGTCCTACATGCCCACTGATATAGAACAGAAAGTAGAGGTGCCTGAGTCTGAAGTGAAGGTAAGTGATGATGACGTGCTATATATGGATTCAGCTCCAGATATGAGTCCTGAAGAATTCGTGGCACGCATGGCTGAATTACAAACTAACAAGAAAAAGGTATGTTTAGATATTCTTAATCTTGCTGATGTTTGTTACTTAGTTACTGATTTACAATCTCAGAATAGTGTCTTAACTGTGTCAAATAGCAACCTGTCATCACAATTGAATATGGATAAGGAATCCTATAAGACTGTTAGATCTGAACTTGATCAAGCTATTATGGATATTCGTAGATTAAGTGATGATAAACAAGTCTTAAAAGATAAAATTAAGTCTGATGCTTCGGATAGAACAAAACTTAGAGATACCATAAGTGAAAAATCTGTTGTCATAGATGGTCTCTATATGAATATCAAAGACTTAAATGAGACAATTGCTAGTAAGGATCAGGAAATAGTGAACCTTAACTTAAGGTTAATTGAGCAAAACCGTAAACTTGAGAATTATAGGACATCTCAAATGGATAAAATGTTAGATGCTCAATGAAGTGTAAAGGACAAGACTGGGTTAGGTTACAATGATGTATCCCCTCCTTTTAATGCCAATTACACTCCTATTCCTGAAGATTCTGAAATGCTAGATGCTACTCCTGAAATTTCAGTTACTAATGATCAGGAAAAGTTAGAGGCACAGAAAGATGTTATTAAGAACGTATCATTAGATAATAGCAAGGCTTCTCATTTCACCAAAATACAATTTGTATCGGGTGGAGTGATTAACGATGCTAAGACTGATGATAAGGTTAATAAGGAACAACTTAAACCTTTAGTGCCTAAGACTCCGGATGAGAAAGCAAAAGTGAGTAAATCACGCAAGCAGATGTCATGTTTCAAGTGTCATCAAAAGGGACACGTGGCTTCGTGTTGTCCTAACAAAAAGCCTGAAACACCACATAAGCTCGTGATTGATGAAAAGACACAGACCGACTCTAGTATGACTGTAGATGGGTTAGATACCAAACTTAAGTTAGGTAATAAACCTGTTAACATTCTTAAAAGAGATGGTAAGCATAGTGTCTCCCCACCTAAACCTAAACGGCCATATACTCAAAGTGATAATTCTGTCCATAAGTCTAGGGATGTGACACCGTCGAGGTTTAGAACTCCAAGTAGAGGCCATAGTCAATATGAGAGTGGTACTACTTCGCGATCACATGAGTTTAACTATAATCATAGAGCTCATAATTATGTGCCTAAGAGGTTCTCCTCAAATTCACCTCTTAAGGCTGATCGTCCACAAACTAAAGCTACTTCGAAAGTAACCAAAGCTCCTGATGGGAAGGATGGTTATTTTAAAGAGCTTAAGTTTGTTGATGATAAGGGACAAACCAAGACCGTAATGGCTTGGGTCCCTCTTGATAACTGATCGTATCTTGTGTTATGTGCAGGAGCATGCTGTGAACAAGGACAGCTGGTGGTATGTAGACAGTGGATGCTCAAGGCACATGACCGGAGAAAGAAGTCTGTTGAAGGACTTCAAGGAGAGTCTCAAGCAAAAAGTAAACTTTGCAGGAGATAAAGGAGGAGTAATTTCGGGAAAAGGAAAAGTTTCAAATGGAACTTTGACTCTTGAGGATGTGAACTATGTTGAAGAACTAACTCACAACCTAGTGAGTGTTTCCCAAGTCTGTGATAAAGGTCATCCAGTTTATTTTAATGAAAAGGAAGCCTTAGTCCTGAAGCCAGGTTTTAAAATTCCTGATAAATGGATATTGATGAGGGCTCCAAGGAAGAAGGACATCTATGCTATTAACATGGGTGTTCCTAATTCTTCAATGGTGTCTACATGTTTATTATCCAAGGCTTCAGAAACAGATGCATTATTATGGCATAGGAGAATGGCACACCTGAACTGGAGAAAAATGAATTATATAACCAAAAATGGTTTGGTTCTAGGTGTACCACAAAAACGTTTCGAGTCTGAGGATAAGTGTGTTCCTTGCATGAAAGGAAAGCAGCACAAGAAACCACACAGACCTAAGACTGAAAATTCTATCTCCTCGCCATTTGAATTGCTACATATGGATCTCTTTGGCCCTATAAGCAAGAGAAGTCTAGGTGGCAAATGGTATTGTTTGGTTGTCACAGATGATTATTCTAGATTCTCATGGGTATTCTTTTTGGGATCAAAGGATGAAACTCCTGGAATTCTAGTTGAGTTCTTTGATCTAGTAGAGAATGTCTATAAAAAGAGAGTGAAGCGTATTCGTAGTGACAATGGAACAGAGTTTAAGAATTCAACGTTGAATATCTATTGCTTAAGCAAAGGGATATTACATCAATTCAGTGCACCTTATGAACCTCAACAGAATGGTGTTGCTGAAAGGAAAAATAGAACGTTGATTGAAGCTGCTAGAACAATGCTTGCTGATTCTAAGCTTCCGGTCATCTTTTGGGCAGAAGCAGTGAATACAGCATGTTATGTTCTTAATAGAGTTCTTACGGTTAAGAGACATAATAGGACTTGTTATGAGCTTTTGAACAATAAGAAACCTATCTTAAAAGGGTTTGAACCCTTTGGAGTTTCATGCACCATATTAAAGACTGGACATCAAGCAAAATTTGATGAGAAGGCTGACGAAGGATTTTTCCTAGGTTATATGCCCAATTCGCCAAACAAGAGAGTCTTTAATAAAGTCACAGGACGTTTGGAGGTAGTTTATAATATTGAGGTTACGAGCTACTCACCTGATGTTCATAAGGGATTAGATTGGCAATTTGATTATTCTGATCTTTTTGCATCATTTAAAGTTCCTATTAGTGACTATGTCAGTGATTCAGAGATAGCTGAACATTTATTGTTTGAAGATGAGAATATTGGTCCCGCTTCAACATCAAGTGTTAAGCAGTCTGGAATTAAGACTAATGTTGACTCAGATAAAGCTTCCACAAGTGAGTCACAACAACCTTCAGAGGATAAGTCTCAAGAAACAGAAGATCTTGATGATCTTTCTACAAAGTTTGATGATATACTTACTCCTTTGAAGCACTTAAGGATATCTTCTGCTCGTACGGAAGATGTACCTGAATTGGAAGAGATTGGTACTAATTTGGAAGATGAGATACCGGTTGAACCACTTACTACAACTAGAACGAGTAAGAATCATCCCGTTGAAAACATCATCGGTGATATTAATACTCCGGTTCAAACTAGGCATCAATCCAGAGCTAGTACGTCTGAGAATTTAGAATACCAAAGCTTGTATACTGCAATGAAAGAGACAGGGATTCCTAATCAATGTCTATATTCATGCTTTATCGCACAAATCGAGCCTAAAAATGTTCAAATGGCTTTAAAAGAAAGTTCGTGGGTAGAAGCAATGCAAGAAGAACTATCTCAGTTCTCTAAATTACAAGTATGGGAGTTGGTTGACCTACCAAAGGGAGAATATCCAATTGGAACTAGATGGGTATTTAAGTGCAAGAGAGATGATAAAGGAATCGTTACTCGCAATAAAGCTCGTCTGGTGGTTCAAGGTTTTAATCAACAAGAAGGTATTGACTATAATGAAGTGTTTACACCAGTTGCTAGGCTAGATGCAATTAGAGTATTCTTAGCATTTGCATCATATTTTGGTATAAAAGTGTATCAGTTGGATGTTAAGAGTGCCTTTTTGTATGGCAAAGTGGAAGAATTGGTGTATGTTTCACAACCGCCAGGGTTTGCTGATCCTGAGTATCCAGATAGAGTATATCGTTTGAATAAGGCTCTATATGGATTACATCAAGCACCTAGGGCATGGTATGGAACACTATCAACGTATCTACTTGAGAATGGATTTACAAGAGGATCGATTGATAGTGCACTGTTTGTGAAGTGGAAAAAGAAAGACTTTCTTCTAGTGCAAGTTTATGTTGATGACATTATCTTCGGATCTTCTGATGAAAAGATGTGTCAAGAATTTGAGAAAGTCATGAGAAAAAGGTTCGAAATGTCTGCAATGGGAGAGTTGAATTTCTTCTTAGGATTACAAGTTGATCAAAAGAAGGATGGATTCTTTATTCACCAATCTAAATATACATATGAGCTATTAGAACGCTTTAAGATGGATGAAAGTAAGGTCTACAATACTCCAATTCCAGTCAATCATGGACTAGGTCCAGATACATCGAGTGATAGCGATGTGGATCCAACTCTTTATAGAGCCATGATCGGATCACTAATGTATCTTACAGCCTCTAGGCCTGACATAATGTTTGCTGTTTGTTTATGCGCAAGATATCAGGCTAATCCGAAAGAGTCACACATGCAAGCTGTTAAACGAATCTTTCGTTACCTCAAAGGGAAACCTAAGCTGGGTCTTTGGTATCCGATTGATGGAGACTTAGATCTCGTAGCTTATACTGATTCGGATTACGGAGGATGCAATCAGAATAGGAAATCTACTACCGGAGGATGTCAATTCCTAGGAGGTAGATTAGTATCCTGGCAGTGCAAGAAGCAAACCTCGGTAGCCATTTCTACATGTGAAGCTGAGTATGTTGCAGCTGGCAACTGTTGCTCGCAAGTACTTTGGATTCAACAGCAACTGCGGGATTACGGGTTAAATATAACCAATACTCCTATGATGATTGATAACGAATCTACTATGTCGATCACCAATAATCCGGTGAAGCACAGTAAAACTAAGCATATTGATATTAGACATCATTTTATTAGAGATTGTGCTGAGAAAAAGTTGATAAAGTTAGTTAAGGTTCCATCATTAGATAACTTAGCAGACTTATACACAAAGGCTTTCGACAGAGCAAGATTTGAGACGTTGGTTCAACTGAACGGAATGAGAAATCCAGAGTGATTAGTCTTCCAAGGGTATTTTTGTAATAGTTATTCATTTGCTTGTTACCTAAGGGGAATCGCCTTCATTTAAGTTTTTATTTGCAAAAAACTAAGGGAAATGATAGTACATTAGGAGAATAAGCTTTACAATAATAAGCTTAAGTCCTAAGTATGATATGGTAGTAGGTTCAAATAAAGTTGCTTTAGAACTACAACGGTTCTATTAGGTATGTGTTTATATTTATTTGATTATACACCTATATCCACAAGTTATAATTTGTCTATTTTTAGTGAAAACTTTAGATGGCTTCATCATATGATGTACTGGTAGGCAAATTTTATGAAATTTTCTAAGTCTTAAGAAGTTAATTAATTACTTGTTTATTATCTTGTGTTACTATTCTATGATGTATGACATCAAGTCTTAATTGTTGAAGGATGGTATTGCCATACACTGTTATCATGCATATTAATTTGAATTGGCAAATAGTAGCAATATGGGTATTAACTTAATTACTGGTAACTTTGTTGTACTAAGTACATAACTGAAACCTTTAATTAAATTAATATTCTCAAATATATTTTGAATTATGCTAGAAGGGATCTTCTGTTGTACTACGTACAGACTTAGATAACATAGCATATTCAAAGTATGTTTGATATTTGTCTAACCTTTAAAATTCAAGTGTATGTTATATGTTTCGAAAAGATACATCATTTAGTAACCGCTACCTTGAAATTTAATGATGCGGTGTTATGAGTTTTACTTGAAATTCTTCAGTATGTCATATAATAGGAAGCACTTGATAATATTCATACTAACAATAAAGAGTTTGCTTAGAAAATTGAGTATAATTTGTTTATGTGGATGATAATACCGGTAATCGTCTTGAACTGTCTATAATTAGAATATTCACTTTATGTGAGTAATGCATTTATTAATTATGCTATGTGGATAAAGGTACCTAAGATATAGTTTCATAAATATAAATGTATAAATGATAAATTTAGTTGTAATTTTACAGTAATTTATTTGAATTTCATGAGGTATGTATACTACCAATCTGCTTAGACTTTTAAATATATAATTAATTGCTTATTCTTTCTAATATGATCCCTAAGCAGATAAATTCTTATTCATTTTGTTTATGTATTTTATTTTGATCAAGTGATTAATAAAATGGTACTTGATACCAATGTTTATATAGTTGTATTTTTATTTATTTCAGTTTTTATGTTTATCTGAATTTACCCTTCGGAATTAAATTATACTAAATATTTTTGAGTTGAACAAACGTGACAAATGCAAGTGAAAAATAATTTTATTTTAGACTTGTAAAATATCGGGTTTTTATTTATACTTAGAATTAAATTCGCGTTTTTATTTATTCCTGCGAGTTGACATCAACTTGTGGATCCGCATCACATCTCGCGAATCGGATACAAAGTATAAAGGGGGTCAAACGAGTCAAGCCCACCCACCGAACCCACAAACTTCGCGAGTTCAGTAAAACTTTGCGAATCCGTCACACAGGCGAAACGAGGCGATTTTATCTTTTCGCTTGATTTCGAATTTTAGAGTACGGGAACGAGTTTTTCAATCCGTAGACTTTATACATCTTCAATTTACGAACATTTTGAGGTATATATCAACGGATTTCACCGTGTAAATAACGAGAAATCGAAGTTTTTATAAACTTAGGGTTTCGGGTTATAAACTAAACAATTTGCGTCGATTACGATGTTATTGGACATAGATCTTTAGGGTTTATGTTAAACGAACATTAATGAACGTGAATCAATCGATAGATCATGTTAAAATTACAAGATTAATCGATTTTAATTGTAAATTCGCGACGGCAGTTCATCGAACGAGTTGACATTTTGAATCAACTCGCAGCGAGTTGACTAGCGAATCGGTGTGATTAGCGAGTTCACTTCAATAGCTGCTTGATAAGTTTAGCGAGTTGATCAATGTAGCGAGTTGATGAGTAAAGCGAGTTGATAAGCAAAACGAGTCGACCTCAACTTGTTAGGCCAGTTTATGCGAGTCCAGAACTTACAAAAATTTTAATTTTTTTTTGTAATAACTTTTATATAATTAATTTAAATTAGACTTAAGACTTTTAGTTATAAGTTAAATTTTTATATACGACTTGAGACTATTTTTGTAACAAGTTATATATAATTTCAATTTTAAATTAAGATGTTTGATGAATCTCGATTCATAATACGTAATAGTTTGAATATTTTTAATCGTGCATTAAATTATATCTGTTGTTTGTGTTTATTTTACAGATATGGCTAGAGCATTTGACAAGGGTCATAACATTTTGGTTGATCTGAACCTTGAAGCCAAGCGGGCTGATAGGGTTGCTGATATACTACGATTCCTTGCACGATCACGGATTAGATACACCATTACGGCCAATCCTCCTATCTCTCAGGCTATACTGAACGATTTCTGGACGGATATAGTATATGACGAATCTGTCAACCCGCCAGAGATTCGAGCTACGGTTAGTGGTCAGCCTGTTACATTTTCAGCTGGTAATCTCCGTGAGATTTTGCAGCTAGGTACAGTAGAACAGGAGAATGGAGATACGGAGTACCCTATGGATTTTATAGAGGGTGCGATAGGTCGTATGGGTTATACCGGAGATAGACGTGGACGTCAGTTCCAGAAACCTCTGGTCATTGGTCAGTGGAGGTTTCTCTGGCACGTGATGAATATAGTTTTCGCAGCGAAGAAGGGTGAATTTGATGAGTTGAGCCCTGCGATTCTATCGGCTGCACTGTCACTGGTTTATAATAAACCATACAGTTTTTGTGATTATCTTTTTGGTGAGATTGCGAAACAGATATCGGGGTCTGTTAGATCAAGATTTTTGGTTTACCCGCGATTTTGCATGCTGATTATCCGTGCGCGTCTACCGGATTTGGCTATACCAGAACCACATCTAGTGGTTAATACGATTGACCATCGTGGGTATAACGCCATGTTTATGCAGACGGTTAGGAAGGAGGGAGTGGTGAAACCTGAAGTTAGACCACTATTTGGGTTTGTTATTGACCCGAACTACGTTGCACCGCCAAATCATGGGTGGTTAGACGTTGCTCTTGCTGCTGCTGTTGCTCCTGCTGATGCTGATGTTGTACCGGAACCTGCAGCTGAGGAAGCTCAACTTGAAGATCCACAAGGGCTCCTTGAGGATGTTCTTATTCAGGCTGGTCAGGTTGATCAGCAAGTGAACCAAGAGGTTGCTGCATAGGTTGTGCAAGAGGTTTTGGAGCAGAATGATGATGCGACAAATCCTTTGCTTCAAGACATTGAGAGTTAGTTAGCACCACCTGAGGTAATATTTTATTTTATTTATGTAATAATATAGATGCTTAGTTGATAAATTGTTTTATTAATCAAAGATGCATAATTTTATTATATAATGATTCTGATATTAGATATTTAGTTAATTGGATATTATTTCTGATTTTAAAATATAAATATCATTAAACGAACAGGAAGCTGAAGCTGAGGCTGCAAACCCAGAAGTTATATTACTTGAGGGGGAGCAGATACAGCTTGATAGATCAGTTGTTGTACCGACTGAGGTATTATATCTGATTAATCTTAAATATATAGAACTTGTATGATAGAGCTTACGCTAATCATAAATGTTTAATATATTTAAACTTTAGGATCCTGTAGATCATCTGGAGGTCGTGATGGCGAGACGGCTTCAGATGATGATTCTGAGAATACACCTTCTCCTTCTCCATCTGCTTCTGAAAGGAAGAGAAAAGGTAAGAGTATTCTGGATGAAGGTACTGAGGAAGTTGAGATTCCTTTGATGAAGCGTCCGAGAACGCTGACTATTCGAGAAGGTTAGTATTGATAATAAAAGTTAAATAATCTTAACTTGTTGTTTATCAGGAGTTGAACTGAGACAGTTAATTCTGTATACAGTTGCTCAGGATACACCACAGGTGGAGATGGATGCACCGGTGGTTACTGAACCGATGTCTTTACCGCTTCAGGTATGAGATATAAGTTCTATAACTATGAGTGTTATGCAATTAATTAGAGTTTGAGACAGAGTAATCTGTAACAATAACTGATTTTAATTGTGTTTAACTTTACAGCATGAGGTTGCTGATCTAGTTCGTGGAGCTAATTTTCCGACGAACAAAACAGCTAGATTTGCGACAAGCTTGCTTACACAAGCTTTGTCTCAACCTCATACACCGCTGACCAGAGACTGGCATATTGAGTCTCTTACACCGCCTGGACCAAGGACGATACCTGTTACTCTGACGACTGATGCTGAAAGGATTACATCCTTAGAGTCTAGGGTAAAGGATTTAGAGAAGCTTACTTCTCAGATTCCAGAGCTGGTGTCGAGCAATCTTCTTCTTTCTCAGCAGATACTCAAGCAGAGTGAATCGTACAATCTGTTGATGAAGACTCATGAGACTTTGCTTACGGACTTCACTGTACAGAGACTGAAGTTATCTTCTTTGGAGAGTCTGGTCTTGAGATCGCATTCAGGACAGTCTACTCAGGGGGAGATATTGGTATATCTGGAGTCTTGCAGAGAGGATGAGCTGAAGAGGAAGAGAGACTCTGACAAGGACGATGATCCCAATGCACCGAGTGGTGAGCAGACCGGTCCTTCAAAGACTGGTGAGCAAGCTACAACTCAGGGGAGTCTGGTGCTGGTGCTAGTGGTTCTGGAGTGGATACAAGTGCAGATAAGACTGTACCGGGTGATACTGAAGCTGGTAAGATAGCTTAGTATTATCATAGTACTGTAATATTTGTAATAGCTTGTAGTGAACAAATGTAAACTTAATTTATTGTGTAAATATATTCGGCTTAGGGATATTATTATTTTAAGTAAAATATGTTTGATGTAATTTAAGTTTATATAATTATGTGTTAAGATAAAATAGTGATCGAAAGACTTCCGACTCATTGAGTAGTCGAGCGGCGTGTTCCGAATAATATCGGCGGTCAAAATTTTATAATAACATATGCATTTTAGATTTGATTATGGACTTAAGACCGTAAGGTATATAAGTAATTAACAAGTTAAAAAAATGTATTCGTATTAACTAGACAAATGATATATAATTTAAAGGTTAAATTGATAATGAAGGAGATCAATTAACGCTTGGAAATTATATAAGGTAATTAATAGTAAATTTAAATGTTTGGTGATTATTCACAATGCATTAGAATTTAAAATTAATTAATATTTGTTAAGTTGACTTAAGAGACTTTGGATTGATTTAGGGTAATCAATAAAAGATTTTATAAGTTATATGTAAATTGCGTTTATATGTTAGGTTAAAATATACAAATGAATTAATAAAGAAACTCTTAGATTGGTTTAGGGAAATCAATGAATAATTTGAATTATTAATATATTTGTATTTACATTTTTCTCTAGGAATGGAAATGCTAGATCTATCAGATTCAGAAGATGATATTTTGGATGAGATAGATGAAGAGATTGATTATGATATTGAAGAAGGAGAGTTCAAACTTCCTGAAGATTGGACTGCAGTATTTGAATCTGTGATAGATGAAGGTGTTGATCTGGATGCAAATGTAGATGAACATGTTGTGAATCCATCAACGACTGAATTTGTTTTTGTAAATGAACAAGGAGAATCAGTTATTGATTTAGAAGCTTTTGAGAATGCTTCTGAAGATTCGGATACTGAAGTTGAAGAAATAGAGGACAAATACAAACATTTGGTTGGTAATCCAATGTTTATCCAAGAAATGCTTAAGAAGAAAAAGGAAAAGAAGCCACGCATTTTGAAAGAAGTTGATATTACTGGAAAGCGTGTACTTAAAACTGACATTATTGGATGGTAATATGACTCTAACCTTAAGCTCTTCGCGATCAAAAGGTTTGACGGAGTTCAATATTTTGAGAAGAAGCTTGCAGTGTTTAGTTCGTTGCCTCGATATGAGATTCGAGACTTGGCTAGATTAGATATGATAAATCCAAGTGATGATGATTATACTAAGTATGTTGAGCGTATCATTAGGACTGAAGGATTATCTATGAAGTTCTCAAAGATTAAGCCAAGGAAAGGAAAAACGATAAAGCTGAACGAACTCAGTCAGAGGACAGGAAGAAGAAGAAGAAGGAAGAAGGTTTATCCAGCGGTCAACTGTATTAAGCAAATACCTATGCAGACTATGCCTCATAATATTTTGGGAAAATTGAAATATTGGGGGGTAGATGCTGGAACAGGGGAAGCCTTTATGATTGAAGCTGATGATGATTATCCTGATGGCGAAAAAGAGATTCTTCGTGTATATGATCACAGACACCTGATGAACTTATCAAAGGAAGATCTGATTATGTTATACAAGAATAAGATCATATCTACTGTTGGTTGGGGTGATTTAGCACGAGATTATCACAGGATGGTTAAAACATGCATCAAGCTTAAATTTTTTGCAGGAAGTAAGATTTACAAATGAAGACTAAAGACAGCGTGAAGATAAAGACGCTAGAGCTATTGTCAAGGGGGAGTCTGTTGGAACATAGAGTGTGACAACAGATCTAGCTTGAAATAGGACTGGTGTAATTATTATTACGTTTGTATATTGGTTTAGATTTGTAAATAAATATTTGTTTTGTTAGTAATATTTGTTAAACATATTATTGTGCTAAGTTAGACGAATGTTTAAATACGAAATAAATAATAGACGTTTCATGCGAGGCGAGTCGAGATCTCAGGTCGCAGCGAGTTGAGCTGTGAGGTGAGATCTGAACTCGCGAAGCATTAGTCTGACGAGTTGGACCGAACTCGCAGGCCCATGCGAGCCGAGACGAACTGAACTATATAATGTTTTTCCAACGTGAAAAACAAAAGACTTTTGCATATTCCGAACCTGCGATTCCAGCAAACCAGAGAAAACATAACCTACTGCTAGGCTTTGACGATTCATCGTTTAAAGTTAAGCTTTATTAAAATGCAATTCGAACATATTCGTTGTTAGTAAGATAACATCGTATTGAGGGATTCCGCACCTTAATACTACAGATAACGAAGTTATCGATCCTAGAACTAGGGGACTTACAAATAGTAATACAAACCATTGGCATCCTTAAAAAGCAATACACAATGACTGTATATCAATTTACGCAAATGATTAAAAAATTCCAAAAATTTCAATTTAATCTCAAACTATGACAATAATAAGGCAAGACAAACTTGTTGGCACCGTCATCTTTAAATTCCCATTTCCTTTGAATAATTGCTAATAATACTCATCTTAATTGGCTTAACCTAAGGACCCATGCATCCCAAAACTTACACATGAGATCCACCAACACGATTATAAATCAGTTGGAGAATGGAATCTCATCAATTTAATTGAAAGAGAACTCCTGAACCGGATTTCCAAGCTGATCAAATGGACCGGATAACATCCAAGTAAACCTGAAATATTTGAAACTTTAAAACATAAGCAAAACATTGTTATATCTAGAAGATGCAAAGATTATACCTTACTCCACAACATCATACCTTGCTAGCCTTAATGCTCGGAAGCTTTGACCTAGACCGTACTATCATAAAAAAGAAGGACAACTTAATAAACTACAGTGTGGGCATTGATTCATTAATTCATAAACTACAGTTTTGAGTGTGCATGTTTAAGGCCTTCCAAAATGCATTTTCAATACACTAGCCAATAACCCGCGCAATGCAGCGGGATAGATTGATATAGTTTGATTCGAGAATAAAATTCAAGTCGATAATGCTGGTAATAATGTCGATAATGGCATGCGAATGTCCTTAACATATTTCTACCTTCATATAGAACTTGGAAGTTCAAACATGTTTTTGCAAACAGACAATGTGTAACACCCGCCAAATTAGGACTAGTAATTAGTGCCTAATCATATGTTAATACATGTAATTAGTTCCTTGTTAGGCTAATTAATGTATCGAATTTTATATATTGTTGAATATATACGAATATGCGATTTGATTAAATCGTACGCAATTTAAATCGAATGTATTTCGATTCTAATTAATATGGACGTTGGTGACAAATTTTATTAAATAACGGGTTATGTCAAAAATATTATTATAATAATATTTCGTATTCATTCGTATCGTACAATCAGAAAGTTACAAAATTTAAAATGTAAAACGCGCAAACTAAATAAACCAACTTACATTTATAACTCAAACGTAATCTTATTTGTAAAATAATTAAATAAAATATCGCGTAATAATTTGTATTTAAAATGTACTTATTAATATTTAAAATGATTAATTAACGTTTAAACGACGGAGCAAACGAACACCGCACGGAGAGCGGGGATTGGAAGTTGGAGGTTAACACCCCCAACTCCCTCCTTTTTCTTTCATTTTCTTCTTTCTCTTTCTCTCTCTTTCTCTTTTTCTCTCAAATCTCACCAACCACACCACCTCCTAAAAACGCACTAAATCGCAAAATAAACATATCAAACGACTTCGGATCTTCAAGATTTTTAGAGATTCACGACCACCGCGACACGATCTATCATCCTATCTTTTCGGATTTTTAATCCGACACCTTGTAAGTTTCCGACAATTCCCGAAATCTCTCGTTTTTAAATGTTTTCACTTGTTAGTAGTTTGTAACAACTTATAATGTCCCTATAAGGGTTGGGTAAAAGTTTTGGACCGAACGGAAACCGAAAAACTCGTTTTCGACACATTTTTCGGCCAACAGACCGCTACGTCGCATTTGACCCAGAATTTATGCGACGTCAGCTTCTACGTCGCAAAACCCCTCGTGACGTCGCATAGTGCGACGTCAGTCACAACGTCGCATTAAATTGCGACGTCGCATATAGCGACGTCAGCCTTAACGTCGCCAATACCTCGCCACGTCGCACTTAGCGACGCAAGCCCCTACGTCGCAGAAATCACCTACGTCGCATTAGCGACGCAGCACCCTACGTCGCATTAAATTGCGAAACGTTGCCTTTAGCGACGTCATGCTCAACATCGCAATCCTACCTGCGACGTCGCACCCAACGTCGCACAAATCAGAACCTCAAAAACATAGATTTTTACTAAGTGTCGAGACTCGAAATTTATCACTCGATTTTACCCAAATTCGGTTCCAGATGCGTTTTTCGTCAAAGCAATATAGTAGAAATAAAAATTTTCCAAGCTGACCTGGCAGCTCGACCCCAGCCAGGGGCTGCCGCCCCTTGGACCCCGCTACCAGGGGCGCTGCCCCCGGACCCCCGTACTTAGATTTCGTAACGGCTTCTAAAACACAATCAAAACACATTTTTCAAGTAAAACGCCACGAAATCAAAATAGTAATAATTGAGATTATTATTACAAATCCGTCACCAACGGGCCGTACACTTTTCAAACACTTAAACGTATCAACCAAATAGTGGAGATTTGGACATTATAGTTGGACGAACAACTACAAGGTAGTCTTATTAGATACCTTCGCATATTATAACCATCGCGTGTCGTGGACACCCTCAGGTTACAAGTCTTTGGACTTCGATTCTCGGCTAATCATTCTCAGTTTATTTTCATAAACTCAACGACTCAGGTGAGTCTCATAGCCCCTCTTTTTACTGTTTTACTCAGGGGTGTGATATACTGCTCAACTTTTAACATGTGAACGCAAGTACCAACTTTTCATATACTACATGAGTTTTTCGAAACTAATCATTTTAAAAGTCCTCCGTCAGCATAGTTGTTAATACGTTGTAGCGTGAATATTAGTATATGGTACCATATAGGATTGACCCTCCTCGTTCGGGTTAGCAAGCACTAACCGGGTAAACGGACGTACAAATATTTGGGAAGACGAATGTTGATTAGGCATTCGTGGAGGCACCTCGCCCGGAATTCTCTATAGGGGACCCGGCCCTCGAGTTAAGCTCAACTATGTGCTCATGGCTGTATACACGATGATTATCATTTAATTGCTGGATGCAATTCATTATTTAATTGCTGGATGCAATTCATTATTTAATTGCTGGATGCAATTCATTATTTAAATCTTGCGGTTCATACAATATTACTTGATTTCAAACCTGTGAGCTCACCAGCTTTATAGCTGACCTTTTAGCATATATCGCAGGTACCCAGCAGTAGGATGTTTCTGCTTCAGGATTTAGCTCGAGTCAGCATACAGACGATTGAGATTTTCTTGCATTAGTATATTTTGTATAAGTACTTATGTACTGAAATCTCATTTTATTTAACTCGAGCTATGTAAAGCTTTAAACGTTGTAAACATTTCAGTTATCAATATATTTTGTTAAAACGACGCATATAGAGTCGTTTGCTATTTATCTTTGTGCTTTGTTATTGATTAGTAACACCCAAATCAAGCTTCCGCAAATCATCAAATTTGGGGGTGTTACAGATTGGTATCAGAGCCTAAGGTTATAGTGAACTAGGTTGCATTTAGTGAGCCTAGACTATGACCATTAGGCAGTATTCCTTATTAGGTATAACTGGTTCAGCGATTACATCATACGAGTTTAATTTAACATAACCTGATCAACTATGTACAATTAAGCAAAGATGATGTAAGACCTGAAAGTAGTTATGGCTGAACAGGGTACAATAGAAGACTCTGACCTCGAGAGAACCAAGACTTAAACATGTTTATGCTAGACACTCAATAGGCTATATTATATAGGAGCTATATGAATATAGGCCTCAATCTTACTAACGCTTTGTCTCAGAAATGGCAAACACACCATCAAATTCATCCCGTTCTCAATCCGGGTCGCAGAACCCAAGGGTAGCAAGGAGGAACAACAGGTTGCCTCGAGCTGGCCCGTATCCAACTCACATCGCCTTACCAGCCTTAGCCGCTAGGGTGAACCAACACGAGCAGCGACTTCGCACCATGGATGTCGTGTTGCACGAAACCAACGAAAACTGGAGACTTACATCTCTTGAACGCATCGAACAAGTCTCCGACGACCTTGAAACCACAAACAACAACATGGATGTCCTTCGCAACCAAATTATAGAAATAAGGGTGGAAAATGCCCTTCTACAACAAAGGATGGAAGAATGTGAACAGCACTCACTTGAAACAGAAGAGTATGCGCGTGGACTAACACAACGACTAGCACTCGCAGAAGACAACGCCCGACAAGCTAGCAGACTTGCTAACACTGTGGACCGTCTTACCACGATGATGGAACAAATTAATCTACGTCAAGACTAGTGTAGTCTTTGTCTTGTAATCTATCCTGTAATCTAGTAACTATCTACGCGCTACTCCAAAATTCAGTCGGATGTAACAATTCCCGACATCTTTTGTAATACATCTGTAGGATGTAACCTTTGAACTCGTATTAGCTATCGAATATTTCTTGTTGTTCAACTCATATTAATTGCCATAATTCTTTTTCATATTGATGTTATGTATTACCACCTTCATACATGTACATCTGAAATAAATACAATTTTCTTACAAAATCTCATGTATCTTCATTTCTTTTATTGAAGAATCATGCCGCCAAAGACACGACCTTACACAGATGCTCAGATCACGTCACTCATAACCCAGGCTGTTACTGAAGCCTTGGCTCGGAATACCCCACCCAACTCCACAAGAAACAGCGATACCGCTGGAACCTCTGCCGTCAAACCTTGTTCTTACAAGGACTTCCAAAGCTGCAAACCCTCGAGCTTCAAGGGTTCTGAAGGAGCCATCGGACTGATCAGATGGTTCGAGAAAATGGAAACTGTTTTCCGTGTTAGTAAATGCGCGGAGAACGACAAAGTAAACTTCGCCACCTGCTCTCTTGAAGATGATGCCCACTCTTGGTGGAATTCATATACCCAATCAGTGGGTGCTGACATTGCCTACCAACTCACTTGGGAGGAATTGAAGGCAAAACTCACTGCCAAATACTGCTCTATCGCCAAACTCCAAAAGCTAGATGAGGAGTTCTGGAACTTAAAGGTTCAGGGTGGTGATATCGATGGTTATACCACCAGGTTTCAACAACTAGCTGCCCTCCGCCCAGCTATGGTTAGCACTGAACCTGAAAAAATCAGGAAGTACACCCTTGGTCTCCCTGATCCTGTTCGGGGACACGTCATCTCTTCAAAACCAACCACCATTGACGGTGCAATCCTATTGGCCCAAGACTTGATGTCAATGAGTCAAGATTCTGAACCACCCACTTCATCCTCTCATACCAACAAACGCAAGTGGTCTGACTACCACAACAACCACTCAAACCAACAAAACAAGAAACCCGACACCATCAAAGCTTACAACACCACCACTGACATCGTCCGGGGCTACACTGGGAGCAAACCCTATTGTTCCAAGTGCAGCCGTCACCATGAGGGTTCCTGTGGTCCCTTTTGCAACAACTGCAAGAGGTACGGCCACCTTACCAAAGATTGCCGCTCTCCTACCAACAAAAACCCCAACAACACCAGACCACATAAAGTATGCTTTGAGTGTGGGAAACCCGGGCATTTCAGGGACTCGTGCCCAAAACTGAAGAACAACAACAACAACAACCGCAACAACAGCAACAACAACAACACCCGCAGCAGAGCTTTCGTCATCAAATCTGGGGACGCCCGCCAAGACCCGAATGTGGTCTCGGGTATGTTCCTCCTCAACAACTTAACTGCTTCTGTTCTATTTGATACTGGTGCTGATAGAAGCTTTATCTCCGATGATTTTTGCCCATTACTTGACATCACTCCTGTTGCCTTAGATGTTAAGTACACTGTAGAGCTAGCAAATGGAAAACTTGTAGAAACCACCAGTGTGATACCTAATTGCACTTTAAACTTAGCTGACGAAACCTTTTCGATCGATCTTATACCCATTGAAATCGGAAGTTTCGACGTAATCATTGGAATGGACTGGTTGTCCAAACACCGAGCTGAAATCGTTTGTTACGATAAGATCGTCCGCATTCCACTCGCTGCCGGTGGAACCTTGATCATACAGGGGGAGACCGGTGGGACGGGACTCAATATCATCTCTTGCTTAAAAACCCGAAAATTTCTGAGAAAGGGTTACCCTGCAATACTCGCACACATCACAGAGAAGAAGTCGGAGGAGAAGCGACTTGAGGATGTGCCGATTGTTAGAGACTTTCCCGAAGTCTTTCCGGAAGAACTACCTGGTTTACCTCCACCTAGACAGGTTGAGTTCTCAATTGATCTCGTGCCGGGTGCCGCACCGGTGGCCCGTGCACCGTACCGTTTAGCCCCATCCGAACTTCAGGAGTTGTCCTCTCAGTTACAGGAACTTCTGGATAGAGGATTCATTAGACCGAGTTCTTCACCCTGGGGAGCTCCGGTCTTATTTGTCAAAAAGAAGGACGGTTCATTTCGAATGTGCATCGACTATCGAGAATTGAACAAATTGACCGTCAAAAACCGATACCCACTTCCTCGCATTGATGATCTATTCGACCAACTTCAGGGTTCAAGCTTCTACTCAAAAATCGACCTGCGATCAGGCTATCATCAGTTACGAGTTCGCGACACCGATATTCCAAAAACTGCTTTCAGAACTCGTTACGGGCACTACGAATTCCAAGTGATGCCCTTTGGTCTAACCAACGCACCGGCTGTATTCATGGACCTTATGAATCGGGTGTGCAAACCTTACCTCGATAAGTTTGTCATTGTATTTATCGATGACATACTCATTTACTCACGCAACGAGCAAGAACATGCGCAACACCTCAAAACCATCCTTGAACTTCTTAGACACGAGGAGCTTTATGCCAAATTCTCTAAGTGTGAGTTCTGGATACAAACCGTCCAATTCCTTGGTCACGTGATCGACAGTCAGGGAATTCACGTTGACCCATCAAAAATCGAGGCTATCAAAGACTGGCAAGCACCCACCTCTGCAACTGAAGTACGACAATTCTTGGGTCTTGCTGGGTACTATCGGCGATTTATCGAAAACTTCTCTAAAATAGCTCAACCACTCACGGTACTGACTCAGAAGGACAAAAGGTTCGATTGGACCGAGAAACAAGAGTCAGCATTTCAACTTCTGAAACAAAAGCTTTGCAGTGCTCCGATCCTATCCTTACCCGAAGGCACCGATGACTTCGTGGTATATTGCGATGCTTCTCACCAAGGTCTCGGTTGCGTGTTAATGCAACGAGATAAAGTCATTGCTTACGCCTCACGACAGCTGAAAATTCACGAAAAGAACTACACCACTCATGATCTCGAGCTTGGAGCTGTCGTTTTTGCTCTCAAAATCTGGAGACATTATCTCTACGGCACTAAGTGCACCATCTTTACCGACCACAAAAGTCTCCAACATATATTCGATCAGAAGGATCTCAATATGAGGCAACGTCGATGGGTCGAGTTGCTTACCGATTACGATTGCGAGATCAAGTACCATCCAGGGAAGGCTAATGTTGTAGCCGATGCCCTCAGCCGAAAGGAACGACCAAAACCACTTCGAGTCCGAGCCCTCAGTATGACCATCCATAACGATCTTACTATTCAAATTCATACCGCTCAGATCGAAGCCCTGAAATCTGAACACATCAAAAATGAAGCCTTACGGGGTATTGACAAACAATTCGAAATCAGACCTAACGGGATTAGGTGCTTCTCAAACCGAATCTGGTTGCCTAGTTTTGGGAACCTCCGAGACTTGGTGATGGACGAGGCTCACAAGTCTAAATATTATATTCATCCGGGATCCGATAAGATGTACCACGGCATCAAGGAATTTTACTGGTGGCCGAACATGAAAGCCGAAATCGCCACTTATGTCAGCAAGTGTCTTACTTGCTCGAAGGTCAAAACCGAACATCAGAAACCTCCCGGTTTACTCCAACAACCTGAAATCCCTGAATGGAAATGGGAACAAATTGCCATGGATTTCATAACCAAACTACCCAAGTCGTCGAGCGGTTGCGATACCATTTGGGTGATCGTCGATCGTCTCACCAAATCTGCTCATTTTCTGGCAATCAAAGAAAACGATAAAATGGAACGCCTCACACAAATCTACATCAAGGAAATCATTTCTCATCACGGTGTTCCAATCTCGATCATCTCCGATAGGGATGCCCGTTTCACCTCTCACTTTTGGCAATCACTTCAAAAAGCTTTGGGTACCCGTCTCGATATGAGTACCGCGTACCATCCTCAAACCGATGGCCAAAGTGAACGAACCATTCAAACCTTGGAAGATATGCTACGCGCCTGCGTAGTTGATTTCGGTACAAACTGGGAAAAACATCTACCGTTGTGCGAATTCTCGTACAATAACAGCTATCACGCCAGCATTAAGGCTGCACCTTTTGAGGCACTGTACGGTCGTAAGTGCCGATCACCGATCTGTTGGACTGAAGTGGGAGATAGTCAACTCACTGGTCCTGAACTCATTCACGCCACCACAGAGAAAATTGTGGAAATCCAAAACAGACTCAAAGCCGCACGTGATCGTCAGAAAAGTTATGCTGACGTGAGACGCAAACCACTCGAGTTCCAAGTTGGGGATCGAGTTCTCTTAAAAGTATCGCCTTGGAAAGGCGTCATCCGTTTTGGCAAACGCGGGAAGTTAAATCCCAGATACATCGGGCCTTTCGAGATCCTCGAAAGGATTGGTCCTGTAGCTTATCGATTGCAGCTGCCATCCGAACTTAGCAGCGTGCACCCTACTTTTCATGTCTCAAACTTGAAGAAGTGTCTGTCTAATGAGACACTTATTATTCCACTAGATGAAATTCGTGTTGACGATAAACTTCACTTCGTTGAGGAACCCGCTGAAATCATGGACCGTGAGGTCAAACAACTGAAACAAAGTCGTATTCCCATCGTCAAGGTCAGATGGAATTCGCGGCGTGGTCCGGAATTCACCTGGGAACGGGAAGACCAAATGCGACTCAAATATCCTCAACTCTTCACTGATTCCACATCAAACCCGACCTCGAACTAAATTTCGGGACGAAATTCTTCTAACAGGGGGATAATGTAACACCCGCCAAATTAGGACTAGTAATTAGTGCCTAATCATATGTTAATACATGTAATTAGTTCCTTGTTAGGCTAATTAATGTATCGAATTTTATATATTGTTGAATATATACGAATATGCGATTTGATTAAATCGTACGCAATTTAAATCGAATGTATTTCGATTCTAATTAATATGGACGTTGGTGACAAATTTTATTAAATAACGGGTTATGTCAAAAATATTATTATATTAATATTTCGTATTCATTCGTATCGTACAATCAGAAAGTTACAAAATTTAAAATGTAAAACGCGCAAACTAAATAAACCAACTTACATTTATAACTCAAACGTAATCTTATTTGTAAAATAATTAAATAAAATATCGCGTAATAATTTGTATTTAAAATGTACTTATTAATATTTAAAATGATTAATTAACGTTTAAACGACGGAGCAAACGAACACCGCACGGAGAGCGGGGATTGGAAGTTGGAGGTTAACACCCCCAACTCCCTCCTTTTTCTTTCATTTTCTTCTTTCTCTTTCTCTCTCTTTCTCTTTTTCTCTCAAATCTCACCAACCACACCACCTCCTAAAAACGCACTAAATCGCAAAATAAACATATCAAACGACTTCGGATCTTCAAGATTTTTAGAGATTCACGACCACCGCGACACGATCTATCATCCTATCTTTTCGGATTTTTAATCCGACACCTTGTAAGTTTCCGACAATTCCCGAAATCTCTCGTTTTTAAATGTTTTCACTTGTTAGTAGTTTGTAACAACTTATAATGTCCCTATAAGGGTTGGGTAAAAGTTTTGGACCGAACGGAAACCGAAAAACTCGTTTTCGACACATTTTCCGGCCAACAGACCGCTACGTCGCATTTGACCCAGAATTTATGCGACGTCAGCTTCTACGTCGCAAAACCCCTCGTGACGTCGCATAGTGCGACGTCAGTCACAACGTCGCATTAAATTGCGACGTCGCATATAGCGACGTCAGCCTTAACGTCGCCAATACCTCGCCACGTCGCACTTAGCGACGCAAGCCCCTACGTCGCAGAAATCACCTACGTCGCATTAGCGACGCAGCACCCTACGTCGCATTAAATTGCGAAACGTCGCCTTTAGCGACGTCATGCTCAACGTCGCAATCCTACCTGCGACGTCGCACCCAACGTCGCACAAATCAGAACCTCAAAAACATAGATTTTTACTAAGTGTCGAGACTCGAAATTTATCACTCGATTTTACCCAAATTCGGTTCCAGATGCGTTTTTCGTCAAAGCAATATAGTAGAAATAAAAATTTTCCAAGCTGACCTGGCAGCTCGACCCCAGCCAGGGGCTGCCGCCCCTTGGACCCCGCTACCAGGGGCGCTGCCCCCGGACCCCCGTACTTAGATTTCGTAACGGCTTCTAAAACACAATCAAAACACATTTTTCAAGTAAAACGCCACGAAATCAAAATAGTAATAATTGAGATTATTATTACAAATCCGTCACCAACGGGCCGTACACTTTTCAAACACTTAAACGTATCAACCAAATAGTGGAGATTTGGACATTATAGTTGGACGAACAACTACAAGGTAGTCTTATTAGATACCTTCGCATATTATAACCATCGCGTGTCGTGGACACCCTCAGGTTACAAGTCTTTGGACTTCGATTCTCGGCTAATCATTCTCAGTTTATTTTCATAAACTCAACGACTCAGGTGAGTCTCATAGCCCCTCTTTTTACTGTTTTACTCAGGGGTGTGATATACTGCTCAACTTTTAACATGTGAACGCAAGTACCAACTTTTCATATACTACATGAGTTTTTCGAAACTAATCATTTTAAAAGTCCTCCGTCAGCATAGTTGTTAATACGTTGTAGCGTGAATATTAGTATATGGTACCATATAGGATTGACCCTCCTCGTTCGGGTTAGCAAGCACTAACCGGGTAAACGGACGTACAAATATTTGGGAAGACGAATGTTGATTAGGCATTCGTGGAGGCACCTCGCCCGGAATTCTCTATAGGGGACCCGGCCCTCGAGTTAAGCTCAACTATGTGCTCATGGCTGTATACACGATGATTATCATTTAATTGCTGGATGCAATTCATTATTTAATTGCTGGATGCAATTCATTATTTAATTGCTGGATGCAATTCATTATTTAAATCTTGCGGTTCATACAATATTACTTGATTTTAAACCTGTGAGCTCACCAGCTTTATAGCTGACCTTTTAGCATATATCGCAGGTACCCAGCAGTAGGATGTTTCTGCTTCAGGATTTAGCTCGAGTCAGCATACAGACGATTGAGATTTTCTTGCATTAGTATATTTTGTATAAGTACTTATGTACTGAAATCTCATTTTATTTAACTCGAGCTATGTAAAGCTTTAAACGTTGTAAACATTTCAGTTATCAATATATTTTGTTAAAACGACGCATATAGAGTCGTTTGCTATTTATCTTTGTGCTTTGTTATTGATTAGTAACACCCAAATCAAGCTTCCGCAAATCATCAAATTTGGGGGTGTTACACAATGTATTTGCATTCCGCAAAAAAACTTGTAATTCTCGTGTTTTGAGAATTTGAGACCCTAAACATTCCGATGTATTTGTATTCCACAAACAAACTTCATGATCCAAACTTCCACTTGCAAGGATTCTGAACTCTATAGAGGAGTGTAACCTGTAGTAATACAATTAGCGCATCAACAAAATAAGAAACCGTCATATATATAGGTATGTAAAAAACATAAAATGGTCATTACATCATAGCCGCTTTTTCCATTGGTCACATTCCATAATACTTGATCTTGATCTTTAGCTTATAATTTTAAGGAAAATATCCCCATTAATTTTTAGCAATTTCTGTCAAAGAAAGTCTTCATGTTATTATTATTGAGCAATTTTATACTTTAATATATAACCAATTATATACTAACATAGCAACCTTGAGCTTCATATCCATGCAAAAAACGCATATGTTATTCTCAATTTAGGATTAGTTTATAAGAGCTGCTAATTACTGTAACATTTTCAAGCGTACTGCAAACCACTTAAGGAATTTTTATAATCACCAACTATATCATAAGGTGATTTTGATTGGATGAGAAAATTCGCCTTTCAAAAAATTAAAATAAATCAATGTAATTACTGTTTGAAATTGCTCACAGGAAGAGCCTTCTCCCATCCGGCAAGCAACACACCATCAGCAATAGACTTCAATTCCACAGCATCTGCAGCATACTACTTCTCGTACTCTGCAAACTTAGCATTTCATTCAGCTTCAAGAGCTGCACCCTCTGGGGTATGGCGGCTCTAGTGCCTGAAAAAAAGAGTTTTAGGTAAGCCCAAACCATCTTAAACCGCCACCCCGCCCATTTTGCCACCTATGAGATCAATTGAAGAAAGCAAAAGGTAGAAGCTTTAAGATGTTTTACTTACTTCTTGATATCCTCTGGAACATGGAAAGGCTCGTAAGGCCATCCACTGGTTGCATCTACTTGTTTAGCACCCAAAGCTGCCCCATGGACACTATATGAATTCGCCTTGTTTGGTGATCCAAAACAAATTGTTGTTGTGACCTGCACATTAACAGAAAGTCTTAGTAAACTCCCAAAAGACACCACATTTCTCTCAGGTTTTTAAAATCATATTATCACTAACCTTAATCAAAGTGGGCTTATCAGTGACAGCTTTAGCTTCCTTGATGGCAGCACGGATCTCATCATAATCGGTATTACCATTCTTCATCCAGATGATATGCCACCCAAGAGCCTCAAAACGTTTATCAACATTCTCGGTGAATACAATATCAGTGTCACCATCAATGGAGATATGGTTGTCATCATAGAAAGCAATCAGTTTTCCAAGTCCCTAGTGACCATCAAATGAAAAAGCTTCATTTGCAATTCTTTCCATTTGACAACCATCTCCAAGAATACAGTATCTGAAGAAAAACACAAACTTTAAATTAATATCATTGAACTTGTAACATACCAAAAAAAGAAACTTGAAATATTACGTATAGTGGTCAACGAAATCGGTTAGAAACGAAATCATTTTCTTATAATATAATAGTACAAGACAGGTTAGCATAAAACAATAACCAAAGTCATATTAAAAACAAATAAAACACCATTTCTGACTTAAATTGATTCATATATCAAATCAAGCGTCCAGTAGCAAAGATCCAACAATAATCTATAAGAAAATTCAAAACCATCATCGTCATCTCCAACGTTCTACAGATTAACCATCATCACTGTTGATCAAAATAGATGTGTCCACAAATCAGTGCTACATTCATAGATATCAAAAAAGAATTAAAGCCCAACATTCATCTTTAGGTTATAGATGGGATTGAATGAATTAGTAATCTAAAACCCAAAAACAAACACAAAACCTAAGATCTACAATTACAAATGTAAAACCCAGTTTTGAGATTATCAAATTAAATACCTTCAGATTTTAAATCTGGTGGAAGAATAGTTTTATGATGGTCTCAAAATTGAAATACAAGATCCAGAGAAACAAAAACAAAACGGTAGATCGGGAAAAACATTATTGAAACCCTAGATCGGAACTGATTATGGTGAAACAACAAGGAGATTTTGTTGGATAAAGTTCGCGACTGCTTTCTGGTTGGAGTTCGTGGAACTTCCTTACCGGAGTTTGTGATGGTTTTTTGCTGCCGGAAAGTGTGAATGGATATGTGATGGCTTACTTGGAAACGCGATGTGGCTGGAAAATTCGAAATCACCAGCGAAAGGAAGGGCTGTTGGATGAGAGGGGGAGAATGAGGATAGCATATAGAGAAATTTGGTGGGTTTTAAATTTTGAATCATGAATGATTGATATCAGATTTGAAATGGGATGGGAAACAAGACTTATGTCTAGTCAAGGGGCAAATTGAGAATTTCCGATATCCCTTTTCTCAACATTTAAGCCAAAAACTTCATCTGCTTAATAAAGGGGTTAAGATATGTAACACCTGGTCAAAAAGTCAATTTTCGCGCCAGATTTAAACTTTGATTAATTGTATTTTTATAAACAATTATAACCAAGTTACATTTTTGTAATTCAAGTGAGATATTTTTATTTAAAATATTTACGAAATTATATAAACAAAATTATAAATTTAAAATATTAAATTTATATTACGATCGGGTACAAAAACATGGGCATTTTGTATTGTGGTTGGAGACCACAGTCCCCAAATTTGGGGATATGAGTTTTAACAAAACCCAAATCCCCTCCCCATTTCACCTCATTCCATCATATTCTTCTTCTTTTTCATCTATCTTTTTTTTCTCTCAACTCATCAAACAACAACAACAACAACAAAATAATAACAACAACAAGATCATCATCATCATAATCGGATATCATCATCATCAACGAGCATTCATCATCATCATCATCATCATCTTCATCTTCTTCCTCAAGATCATCATCAAGTTCATCATCATTCTCAAACCTTCGATCTTCAAATCGTAAGGATTTCTTCACTTTTCCTTGTTATTTCTTGTTAAAAACACTTAATATATCATGTATTAACATTATAACAACAAGATTCGGCCTAAAAATGGGTTAGATTGCGTTTTTGGTGGTGAAATCGTTCGAACAGCTACGAGTGTCGCCCACAAGCCAAAAATAGTATCAGCGACACTTGTTAAGTGTCGCTAGTCAAGTGACGCAAATAGTGTCGCATCTTAGTGACGCAACTTAGTGACGCCTCATAGTGTCGCATTATTAGTGATGCACATAGTGTCGCCCCTTATGCGTCACTTCCCCAAGCGACGCTAACACTTCAGAATTTCCCATTCTATGTGGCACTTCCCGAATGTCGCATAAACCCCTAAGTGACGCTATAAGTGTCGCTAAAAACAGAATGTTACAACTCATTTTCACTAAGTGTCGAGACTCAAATTTTACTACCTAATTTTACTCCGAAATGGAATTTAGGAGGGTTTTCACTACAGCAACATATAGGTAGAAAAATTTTCCAAGCTGACTTGGCAGCTCGACCCCGCCACGGGTTGCCACCCCTTGGACCCCGCTACCAGGGGCGCTGCCCCCGGACCCCCGTACACAATTTCCCACCTTGAACAACAATTGAATATTTACACAACTCGCTTAGACAAACTGATTTGTCTCTTACTTATATAACCTCATGTGGTTAGGACACTCAAAGGTTACCATTCGGACAACACACGTATCATAGGATCCCTAACTCCTCAGGTGAGTTTCATAGCCCCACTCTTTCAAACGTTTTACTGTTTGCGATGTGAGACGCATGCTCAATTACTGTTTTCGAATTATATTAATAAACTTTTAGAATTCACAATTATCTATATTACTGCCATGTAATACGAAATGTGTAATACTTTGAAATTACACCCACCATACTGTTTTGAAATAGTATCAATACTTAACCTAGATAGGTTACAACCATACACTGTTAGATTGTTGGAAAACAATTACCACCTCATGACTTGATTAAGTTATCACCATTCATTGACCATATTGTCGTGGGACAATGCTATCACTTATACTAGAACTAGTTAGTTCTACTTACATTGGACAACGACCATACTTTTACAGGATTAGTCTTCTGATAAGCATCAAATAGATACTATATTTTATACTGTTTATCCCTATATTTATATACATTTTAATGCATTTATATGATTTTAGATACTTATTTCGTTAATATTTGCATAAATGTATTCTAATTTAAGATTGAAGAAAAAGGAACGAGAACAAGTCCGAAACTGAAGGAAATGAAGTATTTGAAGAAAATGAGCTTAAACCTTAAAGAATTGAAGACTAAAATGATAATATTGAAGAATTGGGCCAAAATTAAGATTAAAATCCGTAAAAGAAAAGAAAAGAGCCCAAAGTTAAGCCTGGCCCGAATTTGGAAGATTCTGGAAATCAAGACCAACCGGCGGTTGAGATCTTCAACCGGCGGTTGAATATATTTAATATGAAGGCGGTTCCAGATGCGGAGTTGGAGTAGGACTTAAGTTAACCCAACCGGCGGTTGGGAAGTCCAACCGGCGGTTGGACTGACGGTTTTTAAAACTATAAATAGAGGCCTCATTCAGGTTTAACCATATACGATTCAAGAATACAAAATTCGATTATTAGGGTTTTAGGTCGACTAGAGGTGCGAATTTGGATGCTAAGGAGCTAGGGTTTGAAGGTTTTTAACCCTAGGAAAAGCTGGTTCGACGATTGGTTCGATTTCTTTATCCTTGTAACTTTAATAACCTTATTTAGTTAATTTACGGATATTGTTTATTTGATTTAATTGTGAATTAGGTTTTTGTTATAACTATTTGAATGACTATTTATTGAGTTTATTATATGAATTATATGTTTATGTTGGAACTATATTATTGAATGTTTATTATACAATAATTATCTATATTATAATATATTACTGCTTGTTCTTGACATAGTTAAACTGATTTATATTAAACGAGGATGACCATATTAAGTTTGTATAAATTAAGTGATTGTGTTTATCTCTTGATCTTAACCTTATGCGATAGACGAAGAATATAGTTCATTGATATAAAGTAATATTGTGATTCACGCCATACCGATGAAATGTATTAATAAATTGCTGATAGATCTTAATAATTAGTAATACTTTGCGTAACCTTATGATTGTGTTACTATGATCAAGATTAGCTTAACCTTAAGTAATTTTGTACATTAGTAATTCACCAATAAGAATAGCCAACAAGCAAATAGACATAAGTAAGTATAATAAGTTTAATAAATAATAGTTTGATTAATTATAATCTTCTATCCAATTGAGTATTCTTAAGTTGAACCTTAGACTTATCTATTAGAATCTGTATCAATTATAAATATGTTCATTCGGAACTAAAACGTCCCCCTTATCTTGTAATATTTATTGTACATTGGATACTTTTATCTGTATTATAATTGTAATTAATTGTAATTAGAAATAAATAAGATAACTAGTTATAGATTAGAATCACGTTCCATGTGTTTGATACTTGGACTTACTTATAAAGCTATATTATACGAACAGGTTAATACTTGCCTGAATTGTGTGATAGTATTATTTAGTATTTCCTTAATTTAAAACTTGTGATTATAATTGCCTATACTTAGCACACATCAAGTTTTTGGCGCCGCTGCCGGGGAACGGCGTATTTCTAAATAATAACTAATTATTTTCCTTGTAAAATTTTAATTTCAAATACTTTGCAAAATCAATACGAAATATCGGCTCACCCATTGAGAATACTGACAAAAACAAAGGTATAAGGAGATTTCAGCCCTACCTCATTGATTTTAATCATATAAGAGGCAAGGTGCTTCTCGAAAGAAATAGGTTTTTAATACGCTTCGCGCTGAACTGTTTCTCCGCTTTTGTGTACTATCAATGGAGCTACCGAGATCTATTGATTAGCTTTGTATGAGAAATCTAACAAACTAATTTTAACTTTAGTTGTTGTATAAATTATTAACTTGCATTACTAACAAATAGGAAATTTGGGCTGGGTATTCTTCTTCGAATATTTAATTTTGAATGTGTTTTATTATTGAATTATCGGGATTGACATACACCAACTTGAATATTTCTAACATTTTACTAACATTTATTTTTGAATTTAAGGTACTACTAAAATTTTGTTCTTGTTACAGATAGATGTATGACCCGGACACTTCATCTGGATCCACTTAGTCCATTTGACGAACCAGAACGAGAATTTCATTCTAGAAGACGATTATCATACGCACCACATAATTCACCAGAATACGGAATTTCATCTGAAGAAGACGATTTAATATTTCATAACAGTTTAGTCAAAACGGCTGAATACGGGTATTACTCCGATTCGGAGTTAGGTGAAGATAAAGTACCTTCTAGACAACCTACAGTATATCCAAGTGATTCTGAACCAGATCAAGAATTACCATTAAACATGGCAGACATAGCTAACATGACGCTTAAGGATTACACGATTCAAAGTCATGGAGATCCGAGACCGGGAGTGGTTAGGCCTACCATAGCTAGAGAAGTAGAATTTGAGTTAAAGGGGCAATTTCTGAAAGAATTACGCTAAAATCCTTTCAGAGGAGAAGATAAAGAAGATGCAAACGAGCATGTTGAGAAAATCTTGGAGATTGCAGATATGTTTAATATTCCTAATGTTTCAAGAGATCAGGTTATGTTACGAGTATTTCCTTTAACACTAAAGGATGGAGCTAAGAGATGGATTAATAATGAACCAGCCGGATCTATTACTACTTGGGAAGATCTTCATACAAAATTTTTAAAAATGTATTGTACACCGTCCAAGACTTCGAAGATGATTGATGAGATTAGGAACTTTAAGCAGAAACCCGATGAATCTCTATATCAAGCTTGGGAAAGATATAAGGAGATGTTGCATAAATGCCCACAACATGATTTAAATGTCCAACAAGAAATAATGGTATTTTATAAAGGAGTTGATCGTGCAACACGTAAACAGTTGGATGCACAAGGCCCAATACCTAAGAAGGCTCCAGCAGTAGCAAGAGCCGGAATTGAAGAATTAGCTAAACATTCTCAGTTATGGGATGATGGTTCTTCTGGAAGAAAAAGGATATCTGAAGACAGTGATGGTCTCGCAGCTATCACCGCTAAATTGGAAAGTATGGGAAGAGATATTAAGAAAGTAAATGAACAAGTTCATGCAATCAGAATTGGCTGTGAAATATGTGGAGGAAGTAATCTAAAGGCAGAATGTCCTAATGATGACAGCAAAGTGAGTAATGAAGAGGTTATGTATGGGGATTTTCAAGGAAATCTAAATTATCGTCAAGTTTCCAATTTTAGAAGAGTTAATCAACCAAGCCAACAGTATCAACAAGGAGCACCAGGTTTATATGTTAGAACGGGACAAAATCCATCCAATACTGACAGGATCAACTCGTTAGAAAGTATTTTGGAAAAAATGATGGAAGCTAGTAATAAAAGAATGGATGACCATGATGCAAGAATGCGTAATAGTGAATCATCAATCAAACAAATTGAATGATCAGTTCATCAGATTGCTAAAACATTATAGGAGAGATTTCCAGGAACATTGCCAGGATTTACTGAAACAAATCCAAAGGAATAAGCTAAAGCAGTAATTACCAGAAGTGGTAAGAATGTTGACTCTCCTATTATAACTAATAAAATTGTTGAATCTAAGCAGGTTGAAAAAGAAACAATTGATAAGGACATACAACCAAACGAAAAGGAGATTGGAGAAATTAAAGTTAAAGAAGTCATTAAAAACTATACACCCCCACCTCCATATCCAGCTGCTCTGTGGAAGGACAAAGAAGATGAACAATACCACAAATTTCTGGAAAATCTGAAACAACTTCATATTAACATTCCTTTTATTGAAGCTATAGCTCAGATGCCGAAGTATGCAAAATATCTTAAGGAGCTGCTGACTGATATCGCGTAAAAAGTCACGTTTTTACTACCGATATCTCTCTCATTCTGGAATGATTCTTGGTATTTTAACTCAAAACCATTACAAATCAATAGTATTATGCCAAGATGGTCAAAACAAGGTTGCACGATGAAATTAAGGAAAACGGATGAAAAACGAAGATTCCACACACGTTTGAAGATTCAAGGCATCAAAACGAGACTTCAAGACAAAAGTGCCCATCACCAACATCCATCTTACCCAAGATGTTCGTTTTCAAATTACGAATCCAACAGAAGAAGAATCAACAAAAACGGACGAAGAATGAAGATTCTACGTACGCCGGAAGATCCAAACGATTCGTACGACACATCTAAAGTTCAGAGACATATTTTTGGGATATCTTTTCATCAAAGTCTTCGTTTTTGAATTATAAATCCAATAAAAAAGAATCGACGCAAACGGACGCATAACGATGAAGATACGCGCGAAACGAGCAACGAGGCAACGGGCGACGAACCGGGACGGGTGGCAGCCAGCCACCGCCGGCCAGCCACCAGGCCGCCAGCTACCAGCCACCAGGCCGCCGGCTGCTGCCACCCCCCATCCGGTTCCCACTTTTTGGTCCTTGCGTGTACCCGGTGCTAGACCTTTGCGCAACTTTACGTACCTCGTGCTAGACCTTTACACAACTTTACGTACCTCGTGCCACCACCTGCCCGTACCCGGTGCCACCACCTTTTTCACCTTTTGCTATTGTGAGCTCCTCAAGATGCTAACGTGAGCCGAATTTCACCTATAAATAGAGGCCATAAGCCTTTATTTTTACACACACCATTCTTAGAACAATATACTTCTCCTAAGATATTGCTTCTACTTTCTTTCTATTTTCTTACTAAAAATTAGTCTTAGGGTAGTTTAGGAGCTTGTTTAGAATAGAAGGAAAGTGCGGAATGCATTGTAATCTTC
Organism: Helichrysum umbraculigerum; assembly: GCA_949592205.1. NCBI lineage: Eukaryota > Viridiplantae > Streptophyta > Magnoliopsida > Asterales > Asteraceae > Helichrysum > Helichrysum umbraculigerum. The sequence continues at coordinate 88,240,479 of CATIUR010000002.1, read as the reverse complement.
GGTGTATGCTTGGAATTGTGTCAATTAATTCAAGTCTATTCTCTCTAGCATTTAATCCTGGTTCTTTCTATCCTTATCTATCTTAATTAATTACGTTTTTATTGATTATGCTAGATTTAGTTATTGCCATGATTAGAGAGTAGTATACTTGTTGTGTTTGTTTGCGATGTAGTTAGTTAATTATGGGATGATTTATAATTAAATATTAAAGATCGGTAGTATTGCTTTGATCGTCTTATTGCATGTTCTTGTTTGATTGTTGCCTTAGGATCATCATAGTAGTAAAATATAAACGGTCTTAATTATCGTGAAATAATATGACGGCCCCTATTCGACTGTCACTCGATATAGTACTGGAAACACTTCAAGGTGGAGTACAAATGTATGGAAGTCGAGGAACGACCGAAGGTAGTCATATTACGAAACGGTACAATATTACGAAGTGATATGATGGCCCCTATTCGACTGTTATGCAGTATAGCGTTGGAAACACTTTAGGTGGAGTACAAAAACGTGGAAGCTGTGTAACGACCGAAGGTAGTTATATTACGGACTAATATATCTAAAATGAGAAACCTAGTTTAATTAACCTTTCTAAAATAGACTTTTAAACTTCAAATTAATCTATCGCCTTTCCACCAATAAATGTGATTACAACACCTTTTTAACGACGTCCAATTAAAAGGTAGTCAGTCATCTGTGTCAATATAATTTGTCAAAGGTATGAAACTATGGAACCGCAAGGCTACATGGGGGATTACCATAGGACAAGACATGGCCAAGGTTTGAAGCGGCGGAACCACTTTAAGTGAGGAACGCTGTGGATAATTAGGGGATTTATTGGGTAGTATTAAGCAAGGGCTGGTTTAAAGTCATAAATGAACTTTTTAATTATACAAATATGTTAGGATGACGAGGAATCGTTATATGATTCAGTTATGTCTAGTACCTTAAGATTTTGTTCCCGTTCATATGAAAGTATTATTAAACCATAATTAAGATTTTGCTTATTTTAAATAATTTGTAATGTTACCATAACCTAGCTCCCGGTGTGACATGCTAATGGATTTTTAATTAGTAGGGAATCTAGTGTTTACATCACGAGTATTCAAGAATAACAATTAACAAATATCTTTCAAAACAGTTTCTCCAAACATCATCCCATAACTTAATTAACGAAGTCTCAGCAAACACTATCTTTATTTATCTGCTTTATCTTTTATTTTTATTTCGCTTTTATTTATTTACTTTCCTAAGTTAGTTAATATAAAAACCAAAACTCCCCCACTATTTCATAAACCCTTCACTAGTTTGAAAGCCCTCATCTGCTACACCTTAGTTTCAATTCAGTCGGTCTGAAGAACGACTCTAGGTCATACCTACCACTTGCTCACCTTTCGGATTAGCATTGTTAGGGAAAACTTAGGCCCCGCAATTACAAATTTAAAACACCCACTGATGCCCGCCTCCGGCAGCCGGTTCAACGACAAGGGGTAACATCCTTACCGACCGCTGGTGGCGCATCACTGACAAACAAAAGTAAACTGGATAAAGTGACGAAGGTGACCATGAATGCGAGATGCTCAGCAATAATGCAGAATAAACTACCTCCAAAAGTCAAGGATCCAGGGAGTATTACTATACCTTGCAAAATTGGTAAAATGACTATTGAAAATGCATTGGCAGATTTAGGTACTAGTATTTCATTAATGCCATATACTTTATATATGCGATTAGGATTAGGAGAACCAAAACCTATTCGTATGTGTATTGAATTAGCTGACCGATCTATACAATACCCTAGGGGAATAGTTGAAAATGTTTTGATTAAAGTTGATAAATTTGTTTTTCCATGTGATTTCGTAATCTTAGATATGGTAGAAGACCCTAAAGTCCCTATTATATTAGGAAGACCATTTTTAGCAACTACACATGCCCTAATAGATGTTTTCAATAGGAAAATTACCATGAAATTAGGAAATGATACAATTGTTTTTGATGTTAATAATTCCATGAAATTTCCTGATTATGTGGATGATCCTTGTTATTACTTAAATGCTTATGAGTATATCGATAACCCTTCCTTTCAAGCTTTTCTAGAAAAAGATCACGAAGATACAGTAATTCTTAAGGGGTGGACTGAAGATTTTGACACTGCAAAAGATTTGACAGAATTTGATAAGCTATTAGAGGAAGATGAAGATCCTGAAGAAGAAGCAACTGTGGTTATTCAACAACATCCTGCAGAGAAATCATTACAGCCAGTCGCTAAAATTCTTAATAAAGAATTAACACCATATTCTGTCAACAATATTCCTTGTTTTAAAGAAGAAATTTTCGAGATCAAGACATCTATTAAAGAACCACCACAGTTAGAACTTAAAGAGCTACCATCGCATTTGGAATATGCTTATTTACAAGGCACATCAGATTTGCCAGTTATAATATCTTCTAAGCTATCAATAGCAGAGAAAGAACGCTTAGTTCAGGTTCTTAAACAACATAAACAAGCAATAGCATGGAAAATCACGGATATCAAGGGAATCAGTTCTACGTATTGCACTCATAAAATCTTAATGGGAAAAGATTTCAAGCCAGTTGTATAACCATTAAGAAGATTGAATCCGAATGTTAAAGACGTTGTCAGGAAAGAAATCATTAAATTGCTGGATTCAGGATTAATTTATCCTATTTCAGATAGTCCATGGGTAAGTCCAGTACATGTCGTACCAAAGAAAGGCGGAATAACGGTTGTACCAAATGAAAAGAACGAATTGATACCAACAAGGACGGTAACGGGATGGAGAGTTTGCATTGATTATCGGAAATTAAAGGATGCTACCAGGAAAGATCATTTTCCATTACCATTTATTGATCAAATGATAGAAAGGCTAGCAGGAAAGGAGTTCTATTGTTTTCTGGATGGATTTTCAGGATATTTTCAAATACCGATTGCGGCCGAAGATCAAGATAAAACAACATTTACTTGTCCGTTTGGTACTTTTGCTTACAGAAGAATGCCGTTTGGTTTGTGTAATGCACCAGCTACTTTTCAGCATTGCATGATCGCAATATTTCATGATATGGTAGAAGATTTCATGGAAGTATTTATGGATGATTTTTCGGTATTTGGTGATTCATTTGATTCTTGTTTAGAGAATTTACATAAGATGTTGAAGAGATGTGAAGGTGCAAATCTAGTTCTTAACTGGGAAAAATGTCACTTTATGGTTCGAGAAGGGATTGTTTTAGGACATAAAATATCAAGAATAGGAATCGAGGTAGATCAAGCAAAGATTGAAGCTATTTTGAAATTACCTTATCCTACAAATGTAAAAGGAATACAGAGTTTTCTAGGACATACTGGATTTTATCGAAGATTTATAAAAGATTTTTCAAAGATTGCAAGACCGTTGAATCATTTGTTGGAAAAAGATGCAAAGTTCGAATTTACAGACAAATGTAAACAATCGTTTGTCAAGGTTAGAAAATCCAGAGTTAGAAGCATTAGATGAAGAGGAAATTCAAGATATAATATTTCCGGATGAGAAACTTATGACAGTACAAGAAGTAAAAGAGATACATTGGTTTGCGAATTATGCAAATTATTTGGTTACTAGGGTTCTACCTAGAATGGATTATCAGAAGAAGAAGAAATTCTTTTCTGATTTAAAGTATTATTTTTGGGAAGATCCATTTCTTTTCAGATACTGTGCAGATGGCATAATCAGAAGATGTATACATGGTGACGAGGCTCAACAGATTATTAAGCATTGTCATGAAGGACCAGTTGGCGGTCATAATGGACCAAGTTACACTGCAAAGAAAATATTTGACGCAGGATTTTATTGGCCGACGATTTTTAAAGATACATATACATTCGTGAAGAATTGTGATTCATTACAAAGAGCTGGGAATATTTCTAAACGAGATGAGATGCCGCAAATTAGTATACAGGTTTGTGAAATTTTTTATGTCTGGGGTATTGAATTACAGGATGTTCTTAACATATTGAAGTGTCACTGATAAAATTTGTAGAGTCAAATAATTTCATTAAGTCATGTTTAAAAATTCGTGAAGTGGTACAAAAATTCTGGACAGAATCTGAATTTCACAAAAGAGTTGATTTTGTAAAGATACGTGAGGTTTAGTTGTGAGGAAACTTAGTAGAGGTGATTTGGACTTGGGATACAATGGAAGGACATAGATATGTCTAGGTTGTAACCCATATCAATATGTGATTATTGTATATTGGCGAGTTATTGGGTGGATTCATTTAAGGGCGATACTTACTTTGGTATTTAAAGTGAGTTTTCGTGGCCCCGTTTTTATTTACATATTTTCAAATTGGGGGAAAAGTATGCTCACATGTTTTTATCAACTGTTTTGTGCTGTGATTACATTCATTTTTATTTTGGACATATGCTTGAAATGTGTGACACTATGTGACTTATGTGCATTCGGTTATTGAATTCATTATTTATTGATTATTTGTAAGACTTCGATTCATTGTTGGAATGTATGCTTGGCACGAACCGCTATTCGTGTTAATGACATTATAACACATTGATCTTTAATTGCATTTAGAGTTCTATATATTGATGTGTTGTGATCCTATCATGGTTGCATTCCGTTGTTTCTGCTTTAGACAGGGTGTGACAGATTGGTATCAGAGCCATTGGTTATAGAGAATTAGGTGGATTGACCTAGACTATAACCTAGGAACCTTCATATAGATGCTATGCTAGGAACTACGTGTGCATTAAACGACGTGTACTCATTCGCAATTCGGTTCTCGAGCAAGACATGCTCCGTTGGTGGTTTCGCACGTGCCGCATACCCGAGAGGGTTATGTAGGCTAAACGGCGCATGATCATTAATGTCATCTATCGATACTATATTGATCATAGTATCATTTCCTTATAAATTCGTGCCGCTTTTAGATATGAATATGTAAGAACAAGGTCGAACATTGTGATATAGAATCTGGTAAGAATTATGGCGGCCGACGTAATTGCAAAGGTATCACGACATATATGCGTTTATATGACCATATTCGAGTGTCCAATGTGTCGCTTTCAGAGTCACATGACGACGTCAAAATCTCAACTCTATTTGTTCCGAACTCATGATCTTTGGTCGTTGGTTTGGCGCATACATCTGACACTATCCAAACTGCTCATCTATTCTAAACTCGTACGTACTCGAAATCGTAGTAAACATGCCGCCAAGACGTTTTACTCGAAATGCTAAACGTGATACGTGACGGGAGCGAAACGTGACAAATATAAAAGTGTAAATTGTGTAGTAAGTAAACGTCATTTTGAGATATGGAATCTGTACCGTGAGACTAATAGATGTGGATAATAACTCACTAATGAAGAATCATGCAACACTCTAATAAATCAATACTCACTGGAACCAAAGTAATTAGCTCACTATCCTTCTAATCCTTTGGGCATAATTATATCTTTACTTTCTTTGGAAATTTCTAATCTACAACCACATATCATGCGATAGTCTTTGTAACAACCGCCAAATTAGGACTAGTATTTAGTGCCTAATTCTATGATTTATACATGTAATTAGTTCTGTGTTAGACTAATTAATGTATCAAAATATATATTGATGAATATATACAAATACGCGATCGGATTTAATCGTACGCAATTAAACCGAATGTAATTCGACTCAATTAATACGGAAGTTGGTGAACAATTTTATTGAATAATATAAAATTATTTAATAACACTATTACATTTAAAATATTGTTTTGATAATATTTTGTAATTACGTTGTATCGTACAAATAACGTCTACGCGATTAAAAGATTAAACGCGCAAACAAACAGAACAAAGTTAAATTATATTTATAACTCAATTATAAGGTACTTGACAAAACACTTCAACAAAGATATCGAATAATTTTTCATATTTTAAAACGTATGTTTAAACGCGCGTAATATTAATTTAACGTTTAAATAATCGAGAAAACGAACACCACGCGTAGAGCGAACGCAAGAACGAAAAATGGGTGAAGCCCACACTAGTGGACCCCACCCAAATCAGCCAAAATGGGGGGAAACCCCACCCCAACCTCATTTTCATCATCCTCATCATCCCATCTTTTCTCTCTCTCTCATTCTTTTTCATCCAACACCACCTCCACCACCATTCACACTAAATCACAAAAACACACCATCAAACGACCTTCAATCAACTCGCTCCTTTGGAACAAAAGAATCACCGCATCAAAATCTACAACTTCATCTTTTCGGAATCTCGATTCGCCATTTTGTAAGTTTCCGACAAATCCCGACATCTCTCAATTTTTAGCATTTTCACTAGTTTATGGTTTCTATAGGCTTATTATGTTCATATAAGGGTTGGGTAAAAGAATCGGACCAAACGAAAACCCGAAAACATGTTTTTGGCTCAAAATCCGTCGATCAGACGTAAGTGACGCACTGATGAACCCAGATATGCGTCACTTCGTGCGACACTGACTAAGTGTCGCATAAGCCCTCTTTTCCCGTCACTACCTAAGTGACGTATTTTCAATATCCGTCACTACTAGCGTCACTTGCCTTAGTGACGCCTATGATCGAAATCTAATTTTATATGACACTCTTGCCCGACACTACTCTAGTGACGCCTAGAACCTTAAACCGACACTTGTTACCGTCACTGCCTAAGTGTCGCCACCTTATGCGTCACTCCCCTAAGTGACGCCCTAAACTCATATTTCGCAAATCTATGCGACACTTCCTAAGTGTCGCTATAAGTGACGCTAAAAACAGAAAGTTTCAAACCATTTTTACTAAGTATCGAGACCAAAAATTTATCACTTGATTTCACCCAAATTCAAGTCCAGATGCGTTTTTCACCATAACAATATGATAGGAATAAAAATTTTTCGAGCTGACCTGTCTCGACCCCAGCCAGGGGCCAGCCCCTTGGACCCCGCCAGGGGTTGCCACCCCTGGAACCCCGCTACCCAGGGGCGCTGCCCCCGGACCCCCGTTATAATGAGTTTGTAAATACATTTCACACCAAGTGTCGAACTTAAACAACTTCAAACCTTATTACGACACGACTTTATAAACAAATTGAGACATATTTTTCAAGAGTAACACTTTGGAATCACTAATACAAACCGCCACCAACGGGCCAACCATGTTTTCTAAAAACGAACGATAACGAACCAACATTGGACATAACGAGTTGTGTAGACAACTAGCCTAGATGGTCTTGCGGGACATCTACTTACTTAACTTTATATGTTTAGGCATTTAAAGGTTACGGGTTCGGAGAACCTACACACTACTCACTGTTTGATACTGCTTACTACTCGACTCAGGTGAGTCTTACAGCCCCACTTTTACTGTTTTACATACGTGGTGAGATACATTGCTTACTTTTCTTGAACACAAGTACTAAAACTGTTTACTATACCAAACGGAATTGCATGAGTTGTTTACTACTTACAGAAGTCTCTCCATCATATATCGTTAGTTATGGACTTAAGCGCAAACACTAGTTAATGGATCCATTAGGGAAATGACCCTCCCTGCCCGGGGTAGTAGCGCTACCATGAACCGTTCTGTATAAACGGGCGACTATTATTCGTTACTTATGCTTGCTCAGTTACGAGCATGTCACGGGAGCAAATTATTACTTACGGGTTAAGCTTCGATTATGAGCCTCATGGCAACGGTATAACTTACTTACTTTACATTTGCTGGATTGGCAAATACTTGATTTACGCCTGCGGGCACTACTTATGAAATCTTGTGTTCAAAACTGGTATTATTTACAAACCTGTGAGATTCACCAACATTTGTGTTGACCCTTTTAGCATGTATTCTCAGGTACCCAGACGGAGTAGGATTTCTCCAGGCATAGCTAGAGTCGCATGATTTCACTAAACTGCATTAACGGAGATTCTCAGCATTATCTTTTGTACATGTTGATTATGTAATAGAATCTCCCGCTATACGCGTGGACTCTAGGGAACTACATTTTGTATACGAAAACGTTAAGTTTTCAAACACTTATTTTCTATGAAATCATTTTACAACGTCTCATTTAGAGGTCGTTTGCTGTATATCTTGTGCTTTGTATATTGATTAGTAACACCCAAGTATGCTTCCGCAAATCATTAAATTTGGGGGTGTTACAGTCTTTGCCTCTTTAGTCAGTGATGCATTCACTCACTTGACCCCTTTTACCCTCTCACAACGAAATTTTCTAATCCCTATTTGCAAGCTTGCCCACGATCTTGATAACTGTGGGCACACATTCAATTCTGTGTATTGCTTGGCAACTTCACCTCTATATGATAAAGGCTCCAATGCCTTGTGCTGCAACTGAATAAGACCATTCTTAACATGTATTCTAAACTCGATTTCTAAATTATTTGACTACAACTTCTGTAAGAATTTAAGTTAAACTAAAACATACCTACATTATATTCTCTACCAATTTGCAACTCAGTTCGATCAACATTTTTCTAAGAGTCCTATTATGAACATCACTCATTGATGTATTCGTAATCCAAAAACTTGGTAATAATTCTCAAATTCAACCAACACTTTATTATCTATACAATTAAAATAGTTAACCATCCGTGATCATTTAGATTATTATATGATGCCTCGAGATTCTTCTACAAAAAAAATAAAAATAAAAATAAAATATATTATGTCGTTTTGAAACTCTATATGACTTGGAATACGTTGTTGCGTAGAATAAACTATAGTAATAAATATATAAGATTTTATTACCATTCAAAATTTAAAATAAATCAAACAGCATAATATAAATACACTTCATTGCTTTTAACGTTTTACAACTAAAAATTTAGTGCTACAAACTTTGTAATGTATTTCACTTGTATATGACATACCACTGGATAAACTCTCAAGATAAAATTCACTCATAATTTTCCTATAAAATTTAAGAAATTCCCGATTATAACTATTCTTCAACATACTCAAATAACGAGACATACATTAAATTCAAGATTGACAAACGCCGAACTCCAATGATAAAACCACTTCCTTGCATCATGAAATATCACGAATTTAATCAAGGATAACTTTTGTTTCCCCCTAAGTCAAAACAAAACACGAAACCAACGAGCTTTCATAATCACTGAAAACATAATGAATTCACCGACGAAATGGACAAGGGAAAATCATAAGGAAATAGTTTGTTTGACACGTTAAAATGAATTCACGTATCCTAAGTCATATTGTGTACTAACATGGGAATGATCCTCTACTAGTCCATACGAAATGAGATGGTGGATCTTAACTATTATCTCAAAAATGTTCAACCCAATAATTTGGGAACCCTAATTAGGCCTAATTAAAAAGTGAAGATCAAAATATATGCGAGACGAATAAATCGATGGGAACTCAATAGAATAATTCACGTAAGGCATTGGCTTTAAATACAAATATGGAACACATGATATCTCCGATTGATGTTCTTTCGTTCGATTCACCATTACACTGTATTGCGTGACCATGTTATTAGCGTTATTAAATTGATACACCGAAGAAGACTACTCCAAACCAAAGAACCAATTATGCCTTCAAACGGAACCAATAAACACAATGAAAAAGGTGGTTTGGCACTAACCTGCCAACACCCATTCCTAAGATTCTTCTCCACCTATACTCCCTTATAATTGATTTACCCGTTTTCTTTTCAGCCTCATAAGCTTTAAGATGCGAAAAGACCCAACTACCTTCACTATATTAAACAACATTTACTACATTACTCTTCTCACTAATAAACATTTAGAAAGCTTCAACCTATATGAGATTTAAATTGGGTAGTTATTCATTCAACAAGTTTGGAAACCCTTGACTCTGAGATAAGCGGATGACCAAATAGTTACTTCACCTTACGTTGGTTTATGGAGATTTATGATAATTAATCTAAATAATTTTTGAACTCTACGGCGCCACTGATTAAGATAATCTTTGTATACTATTTCACATCGTAAACATAACATTATTAATGGCCACCAAACAACTATTATTATTCATTCATTCATTCACACAAATGGTCAACTATCAATATGGACCACTATTTCACTCTTCTTACTTGTTTACCATGTTATAACGCGGGAATTTACCTAGTCCCTTGTTCCTATAACGTCTTGCTTCTTTTGGGGTATTGACAGTACGTCGATAATTGTTATGCTATTCGTCTTACTCTATGGGAGTAATGACAACACGCATTGTTGTTTGTTGAGAACTTTTGGATCAATTGATATCAATGGTCATATTCTCTCGGGGAGATTGACTAGATATATCAAGTATCTTGGAAACTTATTATTTACGCTGTGAGCGCAACCCAAATCCAAGCCCTTAGATTTTAAGATGAAATCTATATTCATGATTATTTCACCCATTATACAAGCTAACTTTTATTACCTCGCAAATAAATATACTTGTAAGTATAAATATTTCTTTCCTTGGTGATCATGTGAAACCTACCTTGGCGACACAACCCCTGCGTATATGTGTATATTGCTCTCCGCTACAAATGAAAAAAAAAATGTAAATAGAATTAACAATTAAAACACAAAGGATGAAACAATCAACAAATTCACCTAAATACGTAAGAAGTTAAAAATTTAATATACAATATATATATGGGACCAATTGAGAATACTATGGAAGCTTATAAATGTTGAAACTCTTTTTCATATAATCCAAATCTCAATACGTTGAGTTGAATCTAACAGCGATTGTTCTGCGTTAAAAGTAATTCTCGATGTGAGAATTTCATACAAACTTTGGAGAATTAACAAAAAGTAAGTTTGAAAAAAAAAAAAAAACGAGTTAAATTAACTTCAAGGTTCGGATAGGTGTACAGACTATCGACTTTCAAACAAACTATAAATTCAATTGAGGAATCGCGGGGGAAGCTATACCAAAGATGATGATTAGGACTCGATGTGGTTATGCCACTCGATCCAACCGCTTGTGGTATCTATGGGATTTGGAATCAACAAAGAGCCTTTAGATATTAAGAACACACTATTTTACAAACGCCAGTTTCTTATACTTTCTTAATGGACCGAATGGGTTCATACTATACGTTTAACATATAGGTTCAATAACCTTTTAATCGAAGGGACGGGTGGAGCAAACGGAGTTCGTGATATATAAACAAGTGATGAGTCTATTAGGGTGTCACACAAACGAAACGCAGTAATGTGTAGTCAAATAAAATCGAGAGGGAGTTAAACCATACTTTTTCATAAAACTACTAAAGGCTATGGAACGAGAAGTCAAGTTGCAAAAACGTAACGCGATCATTATAGTTAGGAATACGATATTACGTAGATGAAAATTCAAAATCACTTAGGAATGAGAGGATCATAAGAAACTCCGAAACCATGTCTATTCTATACTAATTTTTTTTTTAGTAATAAATTTGATTGAATTTCGGGACGAAATTCCCTAAACGGAGGGATACTGTGACATCCGTCACCCAAAAAATGTAATTCGAAAATCTCAATTCAAAATCATTTCTTATTTTTATTCAAGTTCGTTAATGATAACTTATATATTCGCTTCGGGCATGAAAACATTAGATTAATTATTTATGGAAATTAATACGTTTAGATAAATGAACGCGAATACGAAACTAAATTGTTTAGGATCATTTATCCGTGAACCGGGTGATCCAAGAACATCTTTGTGCCTACCTTGTTTGGCCCAAAGAAAACAACCCAAACCCCCTCTCTTTTGGTGGAACATTTGGCCCAACCCAATCCACATAACCCTAGAACTATAAAAGCCATCATAATCCTAACCCTAACACTTTTTGATCACAAAAGAAAAGCTTTATGCTGATTAAATTTCGCAGTTGACTTCAGATGCCGTTTCGACCCATTTACATTCGTTTTTAGGTTTTGGTCAAAACTAGAATGTTGTAGATCTCGATTTTTTACACATATTTAAGGGGTTTCGGCCCCTGAAACGCAGTAGATTATTTTATAAAAATTATTTCGTAAACTGCTGTTGTGGGTGACGAATTTTCAGAAACTTTGGTAAGTTTTCGATCTAATAACTCTCATATACGTTTGATTAATCTACAAAAAAATGGATTCTAAGGTATTATACCTTCATTATCTACAGATTTAAATAGTGGATCATGTTCACGATCTCGTTAGTCGGTATATTCACTATCCTATTTTGATCGTTCGTATGTCATTCGATCTATTTCGTTTATTATTGTCTTTTCGGTTCGATCCATTGTATTCCTAGTGAATGAAATCATAAGGATATATGTGAAATCATTGTTTAAATCATTAGGATTGAAATATATTAATTAATTAAGTGTTTGGATTGATTAATACGAAGATTTAGGTTTAAACTCAAAAACCCTAAATCTGGACAGATTTGAGTATTGGATTGGGAAGGTTGTAACTTGGCCATTTCATGATGATTTTTGATAAATATTGAGTCAAAAAATAAGTATTAAGAGTCTACTTTCAAATGGTGTTGGTTTCATATCCAAATGTTGAGTATAAGTTAGTCAAAATGATTTTATAAAATTGAATGTCATTTCTGAGTTTTTCGGTTCGTGATTTCGGTTAACTTTTCGATTTTTGAAACATATCTTAAAATACAACTTTGGTCTTGAAATTTTTACTGGGATAACTTCAAAGTGTTAAAAATTTTCTATAAAAATATAATAAACTTTCTAAGTATTGAAGTATTTTAAATAAAATATAACTTTGGTAAGGTCAGAAAGTGTTGTTGGTTTAGAGTAGTTCACTATGAAGAATTTTTAAAAATAGTAAATCAATAAAATCATATCTGGTAAAATTACAGGATGTTCTTAACATATTGAAGTGTCACTGATAAAATTTGTAGAGTCAAATAATTTCATTAAGTCATGTTTAAAAATTCGTGAAGTGGTACAAAAATTCTGGACAGAATCTGAATTTCACAAAAGAGTTGATTTTGTAAAGATACGTGAGGTTTAGTTGTGAGGAAACTTAGTAGAGGTGATTTGGACTTGGGATACAATGGAAGGACATAGATATGTCTAGGTTGTAACCCATATCAATATGTGATTATTGTAGATTGGCGAGTTATTGGGTGGATTCATTTAAGGGCGATACTTACTTTGGTATTTAAAGTGAGTTTTCGTGGCCCCGTTTTTATTTACATATTTTCAAATTGGGGGAAAAGTATGCTCACATGTTTTTATCAACTGTTTTGTGCTGTGATTACATTCATTTTTATTTTGGACATATGCTTGAAATGTGTGACACTATGTGACTTATGTGCATTCGGTTATTAAATTCATTTTTATTAAAAGGCCTTACTCTTTCGAGGGTAAGTACCTAATGTGTATTGTTAGTATACATTGAAGGTCATATTGTTTTGCAAAAGGCCTTGCTCTCTTTCGAGAGTACGTACCTAATGTATGCGTTGGTGTACATTGAAGGTCATTGATGTGTTCTTTTACGAACGATCAGTGGATGTTTTAAAATTTATAATTGCTGGGGTCTAAGTGTGACATACTAATACTGAACCAAAGGCTAGTAGATGGTAAGTATGACCTAGAGTCGTTCTTAAAGAGAAACTGAATTGAAACAGAGGTGATCCAATCAATCTTTCTTTTCTAGTAAAGGTTTTAAAAGAGTGCGTTGGGGTTTTGGTTCAGTTAACTAAGTAAACTAAATAAAGCGAATAAATGATAAATCAGATAATAGAAAGTAGTATTTGTTGTGAGTTCGTTAGCTTATAATGTGGGACGATGACTTTTAGGGAAAACGTTTACTAAATTTGGAACGTTCACTAGACTCGGTAGTTCATGGTATAACCGATAGATTTCCTATTAGTCGGTTATCAACTAATATGTCACGAGGAACCAAGGTGTCATGATTCTGATCAGACAGACAATGCTCAACTCTCCACACTCTCCTGTGAGAGAGTCAGTGACCCTTATTATTGAACGCATTCGCTCGTGGGCGAAGGAATAGAGTAGCAAGTCCACAACAAGTCTAACCGTTCTTAATAGCATAAAGACTATAAATCCAGCAAACAAGTAACTTAGCAAATATGTTCGGACTTAGTTGATCAATTCCTATTAATGAAGTTTAAGCATGGTAAGCGAAGGAAAGTGTTGAGGTTTCTTGCGTACCTTACTTTAGATTTCATAGGTTAAGGAAAAGTATCGATTTAAGTTGGATTTTAAACTTGCCTTTCTTAATACAATTAACAAATCCCTAGGTTTTCGTAAATGGTTATTTAGCCTATAGCCTACTTATTCTAATCTAATTTAACCTAACTAATCTAATTAAAATGCTAATTAAAATGCTGACGGCTTTTAGCATAAAGTTAAACCCAGACCATGTCGGAAAATACTATGGTAGTTCACAATGTATTTAATCGTTTACCGATGTTTCCATTGTGAATTTAATTACTTCGCGATGTTTACATGATAAGTACATTGTGATTAAAGGTGTACAATACTCATGGCAATTCCACGTAATCACATTGTATTTTATGATGTTTGCATGACGTTACAATTAAAACCATAGTTTTTACACAGATAACTATTGACCAAGTATTAAGGTTCGCGACTCCTCTTTACAAGGTTACAATCACGTTTGTTAATCGAAAGGCGAATGTAAGTTTTAGGTTTAAAATCATAAGGTAAGTCCGTTCATAAAGTTTCCATGTCAATAATGTCGATCCATAATACAACTACCTTCGGTCGTTACCGGCTTCCATGCGTTTGTACTTTGCTCGAAAGCATTTCCAGCACTATACCAAGTAAACAGTCGAATAGGGGCCGTCATATTATTTCACGACACATTTAAAGTCATCCCACAATTATATATGCTAACTACATCACAACAAATACAATAGTAATCTACTCGCTAATCATGGCATAAACGATCTCTAGCATAATTAAAGTATACGTATTTAATTAAGATAGAAAAGGATAGAAATAACCGAGATTAATATGCGAGAAGGAATAGACTTGAATTAATAAGCGTATATCCAAGCGTACACCAAAGATTACAAATGCGTTTCTCACCAAAGACTACAAGCACGTTCCTTGCTTCTATTTTAACTAGCCTAATACTACTTTAAAGTAAGAAAATAAATAAAGAAAGAAAAGCTAGAAGCTAGAGAAAGAAAGTGTGTTTTTCCAAGGTGTGGAAGGTGTGTCTTCCAAATGAGCATAGGCACCCTATTTATAGGTAAAATCCGGCTCATTTTAGCAATCCAAGGAGCACATTAGCAAAAGGTGGAAAAGGTGGTGCACTGGGTACGAAAAAGGGCGTAAAGGTGGTGCACCGGGTACGGAAAAGCATGTAAAGGTCTAGCACCGGGTACACGCAAGGACCAAAAAGCGGAAACAAGGCGGGGGACAGGCAGCCAGTGGCGGCTGGGTGGCAGCCGGCGACGGTGGTGTGGTGGCCGGCGGCGGCTGGCCTCCCCCCGCCCCGGTTCGTCGCCTGTTGCCTCGTTTTTTGATTCGCGCGTGTTTTCTTCGTTATGCGTCCGTTTGCGTTGATTATTTTTGCGTTGGATTCGTAATTAAAAAATGAAGAATTTGATGAAAAGATATCCCAAAAATATGTCTCTGAACTTTAGATGTGTCGTACGAATCGTTTGGATCTTCCGGCGTACGTAGAATCTTCATTCTTCGTCCGTTTTTGTTGATTCTTCTTCTGTTGGATTCATAATTTGAAAACGAACATCTTGGATGAGATGGATGTTGGTTATGGGCACGTTTGTCTTGAAACCTCGTTTTGATGCCTTGAATCTTCAAACGTGCGTGGAATCTTCGTTTTTCATCCGTTTTGCTTGATTTTTATCGTGCAACCTTGTTTTGACCGTCTTGGCATAATACTATTGATTTATATTGTTTTTGAGTTTAAAATGCCAAGAATCGTTCCAAGATGAGAGAGATATCGGTAGTAAAAACGTAACTTTTTACACGATATCAAGTATCCCACACTTAGAACCTTGCTTATCCTCAAGCAAACTCGAATTTCAAGCATGGTTAAAAGTTAGCAGATAATGAAATATTTTAAGGCGGAACTTTTTACTAAGGGGGTTTGGAAAAGTAAAATACTTGTTCTTTGAAAAGGCAGGGTTGTGATCTTTAAGAGCATGCTTTTGATCTTTGATCTTGGATACATGACTAGGCGATCCTCTCAAGGTGGTCACTCAAATCACTCAAAGTGTTTAAGGTTAATGCCAGTCATGTATCATTTATCGTCATAGGCTTGATCGAGAATCAAATCGTTACCTTTTAAGTGAGCGTGAAGTCGATCTCGCCACAATCATTCTAGGAGAGGGAATGTAGGGTTTTTGGAGTGGAGTGTTGGTGATATGAGAGGGGGTTGTGTTAGTTTTTCGGGTTTCTTTTTGGTGAAGCGGAAAGCTGAAATTTTTAAATTTTCGGGAGGATTGACGCCTTTTTTTATCTCTTGGGAGGAGTCTTTTTCTCCATTTGACTTTCTTTTCTTCGAATTTTCTTGGATATTTTTCTTTCTTTGACGTCATATCCTTGTGACTTCTCTTCTTTCATCTTTGGAACTTCTTATGAAGTTTGAGGGATGCTTTTGAGTAGATAAGGGATAACGTATTTATTTTTGGGTGTATAGATGGGTTCAAGAATGATGTGATTCGATCTCCTTTTTACTCACCAGTTCGGATTCGAAATGCATAACAAGAGCAAGTTCTGATTCTAAACGCATACACCGGCACACTCAAGAATCGAAAACATGAAGCATTAAAAGTGAATGCTTTTTATATGGCTCAAGATACCTCACGAATCGAAAGTTGGGTTGTTGTGTGCTTAGTCATGCGATGCTCTTTATGGGATTACTAAACTGATTTTTCAAAAGACTTTGTATTTTATTTGTCCTTCATCCCCAAAGTAAATCATTCTTCATCTAAAATTTTTCAATTTCAACATATTTTTAACTCAATTTTGAAAATTTTGTTTACTTTTTGGAGAAGCAGGGTCTTCTAAAGAGCAACGATTTTAGAATCAATCATATACCATTATCCATTTAAAAGTAGTGCAACTACTGCTATCCCACACTTAAAGGAACATCGTCCTCGATGTTATTCTAAGCTCTGAACGGGGTAAAATCCCACACTTAGGGTTTTAAACATCTAAGACATATTCTTTTAGTGTGTGTGTTGGGTTTGAATCCCACACTTAGTGATAAGCATATTGGATATGGTATATTTAAAATGAATGAAAGAGACGGTATAGAAGTACTCCCCGGTAGTTGCAGTGTTCCTTGGCTTGCATCTGCCGGCTCCGTCTTGCTTGGTGCATTCTTGATCAAGTCTTCTTGTGATTGGTCTCATAGGTGTGAACACGTCAGATATGCGATTCTTCGGGTGTTGATTCTTCCTTGCAGGCTTGGGCATGCTTCGTATGATCCGAGTGTGAAAGATAGTCGGAGATTTCATCACTTCTTGGAAAGTAAAATTGCAGAAATGTAAAAACACGGGTTGCCTCCCGAGAAGCGCTCTTTTAAAGTCGAGAGCTCAACTTAGTCCTTTCTTCAGATGTTGCTGAATGCTTCCCTGGTGCTGGAGTGGTTACCGTGGTTCCTAGGCAGGGAATATCGTGGAGGAAAGTATTGCAGGAATTGCTCTATCATGTCGGCAATGAGAGTTGGTGGCGTAGTGGATTCCATTCTGAAGCTTTTGAAGTGGTCAGTGGCTATTCTGTCTAGGATTGCCATCCCATAGCTGATGTATCGAACTACCCTTGTGACCGGTCCGTTAGGGTCAATTCGGGTGCAGGTGTAGGTTCGAACAACTTCATGCTGGGGGCGGTTTCGACCTATCGAGGCGATTAGGGCCATGAATTGAGTCTTCAGTTCTTCAAAGTCACTAGCCAGATTGTCTCCTCCAAAGGATCTGGTTGCTTGGCATACTTATCTGATGAGTTGATGTTGCTCACGGTTGAAGGGAAAGTCCGAGTCCGTGAAGATATAGATTAGCTTGTTGAATATTTCGCGATATCCATCACGATAAACATTGAGCTCTACATCTTCTTCAGTGTACATTCCGCGTAGTCGAGTTGTCACGTAAGTTGCTAGGTTGATTTATGACATGTTCGGAATGAATCTTGGTACCTCACGAGTTTCTTCTTCATATGCTGATTGGTTTAGTTCATCAATTATTAGCTCAACATGATGACCAATGGTGGAATGAATGACGATCCTATAGTTCTCCGAGGCTGTGAGGTGCTCGCCAGTCTCGATGAGATCTAGAAGGGTTCTAAGATCTCCCACCATTCTGATGTCGGCATAGTTTTGTGGATTTCCAGTAGCTCTTTCAAGATGGGTTCTCATGGATGCTAGCGTAGCCTTCTGACTTGCTGAATAGGGAAAAGCTGATCCGGCCAAAGCACAATATACCTTTTGGTATATTTGCCGTTGGCTGCTGCAGAACTCGACTTCTCCCATTGGGTAGTGTGGTCTTTCTGGCTGTTGAGATTCTCTGGTGACTTGTTCTTGAAGGGAGTCGGAGAATTCTTGAATATGTCTGAGTAAAGTGCGGGGTACTGGTTCTCCATAATTGGCTAGGCATGAATCTTACTCTCGTTCGATTTGCCTTATCAGATGCCTCTAGGCGGTGGTGTAGTTGTTAGTTGATCCTTTGATAGCCTCCACAATGACGCGCACATCGTCGTTTTCATCAATCAGGTCAATCATCTCTTCGTGAGTATCGATGAGGGGAATTTCTAGTCTTTCAGTTGTGATGATGGGTGAATTTGGTGGAGCAAGAGGATTTTGTGGAATAGAGCGTTCATCGAGAGTGACGTCGATACAATCACCTTCATACTCGTCTTCATCTTCAGAATCTTTGTCACGTGAATCTGGCAATTGGTGGAATTCTTCATCTGAGGGTGCATTGTTGAAAGGTTGGGTACTGTCTATTTCGATGGTTCTGACTTCCGTGGTTGTATTTTGAAGGTTCTCTTCAACAAGGCCTCCTTTTTGACGTGCCTTATATGCAGAGATTCTTTATAGGAGTTCAACATACAGGTCTGTGTGCTTTGATGATTGAAGTCCTTTTTCAAAATTATCTGTCTCGGAGTCGGGTTCGGGTGAAAGGTTTAGAAGGATCGATATAGGAGTTAAGAATGTTTCCCATTCTTCTGAGATGAGTGGATTTAAGTTCTTGATGAAGGGTTTCATAATCAACGGATTCTTCTGATGAAGAGTAATCATCATAGCTTTGTATTCTGTTTACTTCGGCCATTTGTGGTGAATCAATTTGATCTTCATCTTCCTCCATTTCTTCCTCCTCCTCTTCAGGTTCTTCTTCTTCCATTTCTTCCGTTTCCTCTTCTTCCTTAGCAGGTTCTTCCTCTTCTTCTTCAGGTTCTGATTCGTCCTTAGATTCTTCATCTTCCTCCACGTCTTGATACTCCTCATCCTCGTCTTGGTCAGTTTCAGTGTCATAGATCAAGGTTGTTGGTCGAGTGAAACATCGTTCTTCTTCGGATTCTGATTCGTCATCGAAACAAATCCTGCCTGTTGATATAGCATAGCATTCTTCTTGTTCTGGTGTACATTCAGGTTGGTCGATCTTGTAAGTGATGCTTTCACCATGTGCTCGTAGAACAATCGTGTGGTTGTATACATCAATCACTGCTCTAGCTATGTTCATGAATGGTCTTCCAAGGATAATCGGGATGTTTATGTCCTCATGGATATCCATTACCACGAAATCCGTCGGAAAGAAAAATTTGTTAACTTGATCTAAGACACTTTCAGCTATTCCTTTTGGGTATCTAACAGATTGGTCAGCTAGCTGGACAGTCATCTTAGTGGGTTTCAAGTTTTCAAGTTCTAGCCTCTTAAACAAGGAGTAGGGCATAAGGTTAATGCTATCTCCTAAGTCGGCTAAGGCGCGTATATCTCCGGATTGGTAAATAGAACAAGGGAGTGTGAATCTACCGGTGTCTCCTAGTTTTTCGGGAAGGCTATTCTTAAGTAGGGCTGATGTTTCAGAACTAAGGGGAATGTTGTTTACTTCGGGCAGTTTATCCTTAGTGGATAGTAATTTCCTAATGTACTTATTACGACCGGGAACTCTAGACATGGTGTCAAGGAATTTTCCATCTAGCTTAAAGGATGATAATTTCTTAGGTTGGGCTTTAAGTCTAGCGGGGTAGGGGATTCTAACCTCTTTGTTCATGGTCGTGGTTTCCACAGCTGGTATCTTGATCTTTGGTTCTTCCGTCACTGGAATAGCGGCAGGTGGTGTAGTAGATGCTTCTTTGGTGGTAGTTAGTTGCTTTGCTTCCTCAACATGTGGGTTGTGAACCGTGTTGCTAGGCAAACTTCCTCTAGGTCTGTCATCAAGACATTGTGCCAATTGTCCAATTTGGGCTTCCAAATTCTTTAGCACAGCCAATTGGTTTCTCATAAAGAGATCGGTTTAATCTTGTCTAGCGGACGTCTTTTGGTTGAGTAGGTGTTGACCTTGCATAAACTGGGTGAAGGCGTCATCTGAACTTGAAGCTGGTGCATTTGTCTTTGCAGGTTGTTCAGAGGTTTGGTTTGCATCGGAAGTTGGTGCAGGAAGTGCGAGGGGTTGGTTGTATGGAAGTTCCGGTTGTTGTGGGTAAGGTGGGTATCTAGGTGGGTATCGGGGTTGGAAAGGTTGGTTGATTCTTTGCGGGAATGGAGGTCCTCTAGGTTGGTTATTGTTTTGGTTGAAACCGGGTGGAAAATTTTGTGGTCGAGCGGGAAACTGAGCATAGTAGACAGTGCCATCTGCTTCTTCGTATTCAACTTGGTATTCACCAGATGGTTGCGGGTTGGTGCAATGTTGACAGACTTGCACTTGGTGTACTTGGTGCTGTTGTTTCTTTAGTTCTCCAAACTGTTTGACAAGTGAGTCCATTTTCTTTGTTAATACCTTAATCGCTTCGATTGGAATCGGATTCGATGCAGCGAGAGGTGCTGAAGATGTTGAGTGATCTCCAGAGTTCCAATCATGGTGATGCATAGTCATGTTCTCTATTAGGTCCCATCCTTCTTCGTCGGTCTTTTCCATGAAGCTTCCTTGTGCGGCAGCATCGAGGGTGGTTCGGTGGTTAGGGTCTAAACAATTGTAGAAGGTGCACAACTGTGCGGACACTACAAAAAAATTGCCATTTAGTGGCACACATTTTTAATGACATTTAATTTAAGTGTCACTATATAACATTTTAGTGACACTTTTCCGTATATGCCATCAATGTACATGTAGTGACAAGTGTGTTTTTCCAAGGTGTGGAAGGTGTGTCTTCCAAATGAGCATAGGCACCCTATTTATAGGTAAAATCCGGCTCATTTTAGCAATCCAAGGAGCGCATTAGCAAAAGGTGGAAAAGGTGGTGCACTGCGTACGAAAAAGGGCGTAAAGGTGGTGCACCGGGTACGGAAAAGCATGTAAAGGTCTAGCACCGGGTACACGCAAGGACCAAAAAGCGGAAACGAGGCGGGGGACAGGCAGCCGGCGGCGGTTGGGTGGCAGCCGGCGGCGGTGGTGTGGTGGCCGGCGGCGGCTGGCCTCCCCCCGCCCCGGTTCGTCGCATGTTGCCTCGTTTCTTGATTCGTGCGTATTTTCTTCGTTATGCGTCCGTTTGCGTCAATTCGTTTTGCGTTGGATTCGTAATTCAAAAACGAAGACTTTGATGAAAAGATATCCCAAAAATATATCTTTGAACTTTAGATGTGTCGTACGAATCGTTTGGATCTTCCGGCGTACGTAGAATCTTCATTCTTCGTCAGTTTTTGTTGATTCTTCTTCTATTGGATTCATAATTTGAAAATGAATATCTTGGATGAGATGGATGTTGGTGATGGGCACTTTCGTCTTGAAATCTCGTTTCGATGCCTTGAATCTTCAAACGTGCGTGGAATCTTCGTTTTTCATCCGTTTTGCTTGATTTTTATCGTGCAACCTTGTTTTGACCGTCTTGGCATAATACTATTGATTTATATTGTTTTTGACTTTAAAATGCCAAGAATCGTTCCAAGATGAGAGAGATATCGGTAGTAAAAACGTGACTTTTTACGCGATATCAGTAATATATGGGTAGCTACCGCATTCACAGGATTTGGTTGGGTCATACTCCTTCGTGGGTGATGACAGTTTGTGGAGATGTTTGGTTATATTGTTTCACTTGTGTACCTATGCATTGTCCTAACTTATTATTATCACAGCAAAAGATTTATATTTTTGTGTGTTGTTTCAAACCTACGAAACTCACCAACATATGTGTTGACGTTTTTGAGCATATCTTTTCAGGTAGCACTAATGGAACTAAGGCTGAGGACAAGAAAACTTAGTGGACCGTTTAGGTTGCATTAAGTGTCACTTCAAGATACATGAAACATTTGGTTTAGCATTTTGGTTGTTTGGAAATGCGTGTTTTGTCGTTATGTTGAACACATTTATTGATTATTTGTAAGACTTCGATTCATTGTTGGAATGTATGCTTGGCACGACCCGCTATTTGTGTTAATGACATTACAACACATTGATCTTTAATTGCATTTAGAGTTCTATATATTGATGTGTTGTGATCATATCATGGTTGCATTCCGTTGTTTCCGCTTTAGACGGGGTGTGACACTATGTCGCAGCTAAAACCCAATGTCGCACGTAGCGACACAGATCCTTACGTCGCATTAAATTGCGAATGTCGCAAAAGCGACACAACCACATATGTCGCACTTAGTGTCGCACCCAGTGTCGCACCTAGTGTCGCATGAAACATAACCAAGAAAACACATATTTTACTAACTGTCGAGACCTGAAATTTTATCACTCGATTATATCCAAATTCAAATTTTAGATGCGTCTTTCACTAAAGCAATATAGTAGAAATAAAAATTTTTCAAGCTGACCTAGCATCTCGACCCCAGCCAGGGGATCTGCCCCTTGGACCCCGCTAGGAGTTGCCACCCCTGGAACCCCGCTAACCAGGGGCGCTGCCCCCGGACCCCCATCACCTAAAGTTGTAAATACTTTATAAGTATAACGCTTCAACATCATAATAATAATACTTTAGAATTATTATTACAAACAATCACCAACGGGCCATACACGTTTTCAAAACTCAAACCAATCAACCAAATCTTAGTCATTTGGGCATTCTAGTTGGACGAACAACTACAAAGGTGATCTTTATAGATACCTACACACATTTATAACAATCGCGCATATTGGACGCCCTCAGGTTTCAAGTCTTCGGACATCATTACTCGGCAAATCAACTCAAGTTTACTAAGTTAAACGCTTCAAGACTCAGGTGAGTCTCATGGCCCCTATTTTACTGTTTTCTCAGGGGTGTGATACATTGCTCGTTTTATTTACAATATGAATGCAAGTACGAAACTAAACTTTATACTACATGAGTTTTCACAACTAATCATTTCAAAGTCCTCCACAACATAGTTTGGTAATACTGTTGTAGCGTGAATTCTAGTGTATGGTACCATATAGGATTGACAATTCTCGTTTGGGTTAGCACGCACTAACTGGGTAAACGGACGCATTAGTATTTGTTCAGGCGAGTGTAGATTAGGCACTCGTAGGAGGCACCTCGATCAGGTCGTTGAATGTGGATCTGACACCTCAAGTTAAGCTCAGACTATGTGCTCATGGCTGTATACTCTCTTTTATTTTGCTGTTGCAACTTAAATACAATTAAAATCTTGCGGTTCATACAATATGTTTTGACATATAAACCTGTGAGCTCACCAACATTTCGCTGACCATTTTTAGCATCTATCATAGGTACTCAGCAGTAGGTTGGACTGGCCATCAGGATTCATTAGCTCGAGTCAGCATTCAATCAATCAGAGATTTAATTGCATTATTATATTTTGTATAACGTAATTATGTAATGTAAATCTCTCAATTCAGAAACTGAGCTAATGTAAACTACACTTTTGATGTAAACTTTTGTTTAATCAATACAATTGTAAAACGACGCATATAGTGGTCATTCATTATATCTTGTGCTGTGATTACCGTATTTGGTCGCGCCCCGACCTGAACCGCTTCCGCATCTTAAATTTGGGGGTGCGACGTACATTGACTTTCTTATACATGAATTAGATAAAAAAGGATGTGGGTCAACCCAACCCATCAAACTTGGTACATTGACTTATCGAGTGTTCATTCTTCGTTTGTATATGTTAATCGTTTCAAAAGCATCTATATGATAGAAACTTGATAAAAATTAGCACTTACGAATATAGTTAACATTTACAACTCAACATCTGGCCTCTAAACTTCTAATCTCTGGTTCCAGCGAAGTACAACTCATAATGTGACTTAACTCATATCTATCTTTCTCTGCACCTTCCTCGGAAAATTTGGATTCAAGTTCTTTTTTATGTCCATCAATCTGTGATCAGATACAAGTGATCTTTTTCCACCTAAAATTCATATTTAAATCAAATATTTAGTAAGCTGCATATACATGGTACAGGGGATGTACAAATAAACGTAAAGTAAATGATAATGAACAAATGTTTTGTGCAACACAGAGTAACGATATGGTAATTGTAGTATGTTAAATTCCATAATCTTGATTGGTACATAATAATGCATTCAAGATCCATTTGTTATGTGGCATATAACAAACCTGCATTGACTCATTTATTGAATCACGTTTTTGTAACTTTAGTTCTGATTTTGTACTTGGTGTAGTAGGTGAGCTGTTTGATTTCTGAGATCATAGTTCCGATCCTTCTATTCTTATGCTTTTGATACAATGAAAATAAGTCTATCAAATGTAAATTAAAATTTTTCAATAAGAGACCATACCCTGACTTTGCAAGCTAAACTCAATACATGCCACAGTGATTAATCAAATATATAAAATTCATCATGTACTACTTTGTGAGTGAAATTTTTGAATTTGCTTAATGCATCAAGTCAAACTTTGCATGTTCGACATCATAAACCTTGAAACTCTATAGCTTGTGTTACTGGATGTTTAAAGACCATATTGTAAGTTTACCTGCTCCACTCAACTACTTATGAATACAGTGTTAGTTTTAATGTCTTAAAACATTTTTATCCATCACATTATGGATACTCTCTTATCGCCACCAAAGAACTAAATCTGACATACATGATGAAGAACAACACATATATATAAATTATAGGGTTATAGGCTAATGAACATAATTGACATTTAAAGGCTTTTAAGGAGAGCAATAGATATACCACACTCTTGACGAAAAGCAGTTCATTGACGAAATATGAATCGTAAACGTCACAATATATGCTTTGCAGTCAGACAATGATTATATAAGTACATTATACAATAACAAATATGATTATATGTATGTATATATGTATATACCTATATAGTGATATATATATATGTATGTATATATATATATATATATATATATATATATATATATATACATACACACACACATGTATGTATGTATGTATGTATGTATGTATGTATGTATGTATGTATGTATGTATGTATGTATGTATGTATGTATGTATGTATGTATAATTGGACCTCTTTGCCATCTCAGGACCGATACCCTTGTCAGGAAACAGAGTAGCGCAAATCAGATTAGACTTCCGATTGATGAGGCTAGCTAGGGTTTCTACACATTATGAAGATATCATTGGTCGTACGATTACGAATGAATCGTTTCACGATTTGTAAAGCCATTGATGAACGCACAGCACGATTGATTGCAAAATTAGGTTACAGGAATTGAGAAAATTGAAAAGGAAAGAATTTTGGAGAGGCTTAATTTTTTTGGAGCGTGGATATAATTTAAGGGTCGGACGTTTTTTTTTTTTCAACTTGTTTAATAGTAATAAGGTCAAAGGTGAGGATAAAAGTAATCTTTATCTTTCTTCTTTATCTCTTATAAAGCATTCAACACTCTCTTTCTTAAATACTTAAAAAACATTTTCTATGCACAATATACAAGTCACAATGTAACACCCGGTTATTTTCGGTCACCTTGACTTTAACTAGAACCACTATCTAGAACATTTAGTCTATATTTAGACTCAATACATGGCAAACTTTACACGCATAGATACGTAATTATTTATAATTACGCAAGAACAATCGGATGGAATCCGACAAGAACAATACGCAAGAACCTGCGGATGAGGTCCGACAAGAACGCAACGTTGGTGAAACAATTTTTATTATAACGTGAGGCTATTTTGATAATAAAATAGTAGTTATACAAGATATGTTATTATTATGTAATAATAATACACGAAATATTACGCGATTTGCATAAAACGTAACGTACGCGTCGAAAGCGCGCAAAACAAACCCGACAACCCAACAAAGCAAAAGTTATATTTTTAAAACTCAAATTAAAGTATTTGAAATAATACTTCAAAATATATTAACGTATATTAGACGTTAACGAATTAAACGAAACAAACGCGTAACAACGTACGATTAACGATTAACCGACAACCGGGCGTAACACGAATTTGAGGAACGGAACGTTACGAGCCCGAGACTTGTTTGGGGGCAGCCCAGGTCGGCCCACGAGTCCAACCCACTCAATAATGGTCCAAGTATACATATATATATATATATATATATATATATATATATATATATATATATATATATATATATATATATATATATCTTATCCTTTGATTTCCTCTCATTTCTCACAAACCACAAGACACAAACCTTACCCCTTCTCTCCCTCCACCTCTTCTCCATCGACTTTCCAGCCCCAAAACCATCTCCCTCACCTTCTCCCACGTTCTCCTAGCACCATCAAGTGACACCACCATAATCTAGCACCATCTACACTCGGTTTTGCAAAGGAGCAGCGAAGAAGGACAGCAGCTGAAACGCCCTAAATTTTTTTTTTTAATAACATCATAATAATGAGTAAAAATGTATTTCTTCACATTTGGTCCCATATAACAATCAATAATAATTTATACCGACACTTGACCGTTTCAATTCAATTACATACAATAAATTACAGTTTAATAAAAACTTTCTTTTAAACAACATCTTATAACAAATCATATTTATGTGGGCGATTTATACAAGAGTCATCATAACGATAATCTAAAAG
This sequence comes from Helichrysum umbraculigerum, assembly GCA_949592205.1. NCBI lineage: Eukaryota > Viridiplantae > Streptophyta > Magnoliopsida > Asterales > Asteraceae > Helichrysum > Helichrysum umbraculigerum. Next base: position 88,213,320 of record CATIUR010000002.1, on the reverse strand, counting down.
AACAGAAGCTTGTCTACCTATGATGCAAGCTTCAATCCACGTAACCGTCTAGCATACTTCTGTTATCCCAATTGCACATTTCGATTTCACCGAAATTTCCACCTACAAAAGGAAACAACTAAAGAATAATTCACAAAGTCACATAACACATAACACATAACAATATTCCACTTATCTTTTCAAATCATTAATCACTAAGCAAATGTAGAGATTTCCCTATATTCCATACGGATCCGCGGTCCAATAGATACAAGCACGCAAGGCACCAAACCATATCGAAATGGATGCCAAGCTCAATAGATACCAATTATTGCTAAGCACTTATTTCGAAACAATCAAATCTCTACACTATTGCTCAATCCACATAAGTCACATAATTCCACATAAGTTGCACATAACTCAACAACTAGCAACAATTAACAATAATGTTGAATAATACATCTCAACTTAAGATATGAGCATACGATACAAGCATAAGAAACAATTAAAACAAGTATAAGAAACAATCATAATCCATTTGATTGTATGAACCTCTTGCTCGTAAGCAATCCGGAACATACAACCATTACACATTTAACCTCCGTATACTCACCTTGGCAATTTAGAATATAATCAATCCGCCAATGAGAATTCATCACTTCTTTAGCAACCTAAAAATCAACATATATACATATATGTCGCACCCCCAAATTATGATGCGGAAGCGGGTCAATTCGGGGCGCGACTAATGAATAACAAAGCACACAAGATATATAATGAACGACCACTACATGCATCGTTTTACAAAATACATTGATTAACGTAAGAGTCTACATATTGTTTACAAAAGATGAGTTCGCATAGATATTTGAGAGATTCTAGTACATATCTAATTTATACAAAATATAGAAATGCAAGGAAATCTCTTGATGTTATATGTTTGCATGCGACTCGAACTACAGTATCCTGATGGGCAGTCCAACCTACTGCTGAGTACCTGAGATAACATGCTAAAAGGTCAGCTAAAAAGCTGGTGAGCTCACAGGTTTAATATGATAAGATATGATTTATGAACCGCAAGATTTAATGAATTGATTTACAAAACATGTAAATAAATGAATAATGAGTATCACTGCCAATAGCACATAGTCTGAGCTTAACTGAGGGGTCAGGATCCACCTTTAAGGACCTGAGCGAGGTGCCTCTCTATGAGTGCCTAATCTACACTCAATACTGAACAAATGATAATGCGTCCGTTTGACAGGTTAGTGCTTGCTAACTCGGACGGGGATTGTCAATCCCATATGGTACCATACACTAACATTCACGCTAAATCATATTAACAGAACTATGCTTCAGAGGACTTTGATTGATTAGATGAAAACAACTCATGCAGCATACGTGATAATTTGATACTTGCGTTCACATGTAAAACAAAACGAGCATGTATCTTACCCCTAGGTAAAAGCATTTAAAAAGGGGCTATGAGACTCACCTGAGTCTAATGAAATGCTACTAAGCACAAATGATGATTCACAAGACAATGATGTCGATCAATCGACTGAAACCTGCAGGGCGTCTTAGACGCGCAAGGTTTTGATAAATGATTAGATATTGAACCTGCCGGGCGTATTAAACGCGCAAGATTTTAATAATGATTAGATGTCTTAACAGACCATCTATGCTAGTTGCTCATTCAACTAGTAATGTCCAAATACATTTGTTTTGTTTGTTTGTGTTTTGAAAATATGTACGGCCCGTTGGTGATTAATTGCAATAATAATCTCAAAACATTATTATCAGAATGTTATAATGATATACTTAGATAGTATATTTGAATTGTTTAGTATTCGTATCGTATAAGTTTTGAAGTGTTGTGTTATTCGATATTTGTTTAAAGGACTTAAGTTTCTAGTGGTTAACTCGGTTCGCAAAACTCAGCTCGCAGGGCAACTCGGTTCGCAAGGCAGTTCAACTCGCAATCCATGGTTCAACTCGCAATCTATGTTCAACTCGCAATCTATGTTCAACACTTATATGGTCAAACGGGCTCGGTTTGACCCGAAACTTTTACCCAACCCTTAAAATGGTTAAATGAGTTTATAAAAATTATTGGTTCGTGTCGGGGTTAACCCAAAGTGTTGGTTTTTACGAAAATACCAAAACAGTCCGTTAGTTTTCGTTTTCCAGGTTTTGGACTCACAAAACCTCTCGATTTGGACAACTTCTAGTCCGATTCATACCTAGCCAAAAATCACACATGTTCTCATATATGTCTAGGTCATTTCTGCATTTTAGGATATTTTTGTATGTCCGTTTACTATTTTTAACAAAAATAAATATGAAGGGTGGTCGGTCTCGTCTCAACAGTGAGGTCAGTCCAAAGACTCGTGTTTTTAGCAATGATCCGTGAGGATCTGGTCCGAGGGCCAAAAATAAAAGTTGTAGAAGACATCTTAAGGAACATCTTTCGTTTAAAAGTCGAGAGTTGATTCTTCCTAGATATCAAGTTATAGTCGTTTCCGTGAGACGAAATTTCTGGACAGATTCTATGTCTTTATGTATGTGTCTTAAAAACGATTTTTAAAGTGATATTTGGACATTTTATGGTTAGATGAACTACTAAACATGTTAAACATCATTAAGCTAGTAAATCTAGTGAGAGGAAGTGATGTATTCTTACAAAAAGTGAAGACCTAGAGAGGAAAGAGATGGATGATGCTTCAAACTAGCTTCCTTGCTTCCTTTCCCTTTGTTTTCTTCAAGTAATTGGAGGTGGATGATGGTGGATGGTGGTGGTGATGTTGAGCCGTGAGGGAGGGAGGAGAGGAGAGGGAGAGAGTGATTTTTAGAGTGAGATTGTAGTGAGATAAATGGAAAACACAAATGAGGAAATTATGGATGCATATTATCTAGGTTAAAGTCAAGGCAACAAGATCCACTTTTTGTGGATCTTGGTTGGCCGATTATTAAGGTCAAAAAGGGAGGTGAGGTTTGCAAAAATCTTGCCTCCCAATTAGTGGTATTATACCCGCGTTTGTTTACCCGATCGTTTTATACGTTCATTTATAATTCAAACGTATTACGTACGTATTTTAAATAACATTTGATTTCCGATATTTTTAACTTGAAGTATTAATCATAATACTTGGAAAACATTTATAAAAATGTTTAGTTGGTGTGTCGGTATTGATTTACGTGCTCGTGTTTCGATTGTTTGATCGTGTAACGTTTATATTAAACGTTTTTGTTATCGGTTTGAAATACGATATTTCAACTAAATACTTTCCATCCAAAATGATATATTTTATCTCATAAAATATATTTTTGACGTTTATTCGATTGTCGGGCGCGCATCGCGCGTTTTTGGTCGTTTATGAGCTTTTTATATGATACGAAATACTTACGTGATATTATCGAAATATTATTTAGAAACAACTATGTTTATTAAATAATTTCATATTATTTAATAATTTGAGTTCACCAACGTCCATAAAGATGAATCGGAATTCGACCGATATAATAAAATGCACGATTAAATAGAATCGCGTAAATGCGTATATTTATAAAATACACGTAATGATACATATAATTAGCCTAACATGGAACTAATTACATGTATTACAAAATGATTAGGCGCAAATTTCTAGCCCTAATTGGTCGGGTGTCACATTCTCCCCTTGTTAAGAGAATTTCGTCCCGAAATTCAGCTCTGAGTCGTAGATGGAGTGGAGTTTGTGAATAGCTGTGGATATTTGAGTCGCATCTAGTCTTCTCGTTCCCAGGTGAATTCCGGTCCTCGCCGCGAATTCCACCGAACTCTGACTATATGGATACGACTTTGCTTAAGCTGCTTGACCTCACGGTCCATGATCTCCACTGGTGTCTCAACAAAATGAAGTTTGTCGTCAATCTGAATCTCCTCGAGGGGAATAATGAGTGTCTCATCGGACAGACATTTCTTAAGATTTGAAATGTGGAATACGGGATGCACGCTACTAAGCTCGGGTGGTAGCTGCAATCGATAAGCGACTGGACCAATCCTCTCAAGGATCTCAAAAGGTCCAACGTATCTAGGGTTTAACTTTCCGCGTTTGCCATAACGGATAACACCTTTCCAAGGTGATACTTTGAGCATTACTCGATCCCCAACCTGGAACTTGAGATGCTTGCGTCTCACGTCAGCATAACTCTTCTGACGATCACGTGCGGCCTTCAGCCGTTGCTGGATACCAACGATCTTTTCGGTGGTTTCATGAATGATTTCAGGACCAGTGAGTTGGCTATCTCCAACCTCGGTCCAACAGATAGGCGACCGGCACTTACGACCGTACAGCTCCTCAAATGGTGCAGCTCCAATGCTGGTATGATAGCTGTTGTTGTATGAAAATTCACACAATGGCAAATGATGTTCCCAATTTGCACCGAAATCAATTACGCAAGCGCGTAGCATATCTTCCAGTGTTTGAATTGCCCTTTCGCTTTGGCCATCGGTTTGAGGATGATACGCTGTACTCATATCCAGGTGAGTACCTAACGATTTATGCAATGATTTCCAAAACTGAGAAGTGAAACGACTATCTCTGTCAGAGATAATCGAGATAGGAACGCCGTGTCTTGATACGATCTCCTTCATATAGATTCGCGTGAGACGTTCCATTTTGTCAGTTTCCTTCATGGCGAGGAAATGAGCTGATTTGGTGAGCTGATCAACGATCACCCAAATGGTGTCGCAACCGCTTGATGTTCTCGGGAGTTTGGTGATGAAAACCATGGAGATTTGCTCCCATTTCCATTTAGGGATTTCCGGTTGCTGAAGCAAGCCGCATGGTTTCTGATATTCGGCTTTAACCTTGGAACATGTGAGGCATTTGCTGACGTACGTGGCAATCTCTGCTTTCATGTTCGGCCACCAGTACAGTCCCTTGATGCCATCATACATCTTGTCCGATCCAGGATGTATGGAGTATTTGGACTTGTGAGCTTCATCCATCACTAAGTCTTGAAGGTTTCTAAACTTAGGTAACCAGATTCGATTTGTGAAGTACTTGACTCCATTGGGTTTGGTTTCGAATTGATTCTCCATGTTTCGCAAGGCCTCATCTTTGCTGTTTTCAGGTTTCAATGCTTCGAGTTGAGCGGTGAGGATTTGAATGATTAGATCATTATGAATGGTAATGCTGAGGGCTCGGACTCGAAGAGGTTTGGTGCGCTCTTTTCGACTTAGGGCGTCAGCAACTACATTTGCTTTTCCCGGATGGTACTTGATCTCACAGTCATAATCGGTGAGCAACTCTACCCAGCGTCGTTGCCTCATGTTGAGATCCTTCTGATCAAATATATGCTGAAGACTTTTATGATCAGTGAAGATGGTACATTTCGTGCCATACAGATAATGTCTCCAGATTTTGAGTGCGAACACTACGGCTCCTAATTCGAGATCATGGGTTGTGTATTTCTTCTCGTGAACTTTGAGTTGTCGGGAGGCGTAAGCTATGACTTTTTCTCGTTGCATCAACACGCAACCATGACCTTGATGTGAAGCATCGCAGTATACCACGAAGTCTTCATTGCCTTCGGGTAATGATAGAATAGGTGCACTGCAAAGCTTTTGCTTTAATAACTGAAATGCTGACTCTTGCTTATCAGTCCAATTGAACTTCTTCTCTTTCAGAGTCAGTGTTGTGAGGGGTTGAGCTATTTTGGAGAAATTCTCAATGAAATGCCGATAATAACCAGCCAATCCTAAAAATTGGCGTACTTCTGTCGGCGTTGTCGGTGCTTGCCAGCACTTGATAGCCTCGATCTTTGAGGGATCAACATGAATTCCCTGACTGTCAATCACATGACCAAGGAATTGAACGGTCTGAATCCAGAACTCACACTTGGAGAACTTAGCATATAACTCTTCGTGTCTGAGAAGTTCTAGAATGGTTTTGAGATGCTGCGCGTGCTCTTGCTCGTTGCGTGAGTAGATAAGAATGTCGTCTATGAAGACAATGACAAACTTGTCGAGGTATGGTTTGCACACTCGGTTCATACGATCCATGAATACTGCCGCTGCGTTAGTCAAACCAAAGGCCATAACCTGAAACTCGTAATGACCATAGCGAGTTCGGAAAGCGGTTTTCAGAATATCTTAATCGCGAACTCGTAACTGATGATAACCCGATCGTAGGTCTATTTTTGAATAGACACTTGACCCTTGGAGTTGGTCGAACAGGTCATCAATAAGGGGAAGTGGATAACGGTTCTTGATGGTTAGTTTGTTCAACTCTCTGTAGTCGATACACATCCTGAATGAACCGTCCTTCTTTTTCACAAATAAGACCGGAGCTCCCCAGGGTGAAGAACTCGGTCTGATGAAACCCTTATCCAGAAGTTCCTGTAACTGAATTAACAACTCCTGAAGTTCTGAAGGGGCTAAACGATATGGTGCTCGTGCCACGGGTGCTGCCCCGGGCACAAGGTCAATTGAGAACTCAACTTGCCTCGATGGTGGCAGACCGGGCAATTCTTCTGGAAAGACTCCCGGAAAGTCTCTGACGATGGGCACATCCTCAAGTCGCTTTTCATCAGACTTCTTCTCGATAACATGAGCGAGGATTGCCTGATACCCTTTCCTTAGGTACTTGCGAGTCTTCATGCAGGATATGATATTCAATCTCGTCCCACTGGTCTCCCCTTGTATTATCAAAGTACTACCAGTGACGAGAGGAATACGAACGATTTTGTCATGACAGACAATTTCAGCTCGATGCTTGGATAGCCAATCCATGCCGACAATGATATCGAAGCTTCCAATCTCGACAGGTATAAGGTTTATGGAAAAGAGTTTGTTTGCAAGGTTTAGGGTGCAGTTTGGTATAACACTATCGGCCTCGATCAATTTGCCATTAGCTAACTCTACTGTGTACTTAGCTTCTAAGGCAACTGGGGAAATGTCTAATAGTGGGCTAAATTCCTCATATATAAAACTCTTATCAACACCAGTATCAAACAAAACTGAAGCAGTTAAATTATTGAGAAGAAAGATACCCGTGACCACATTAGGGTCTTCACGGGCCTCTCCGGCATTCAGCACAAAAGCTCCGCCCCTAGCATTGTTGTTGTTGTTGTTGTTGTTTCCCTTGTTCTTCAACTTTGGACACGTATTCCTGAAGTGTCCAGTGTTTCCACACTCATAGCAGGATCGGGGTTGGTTGTTGTTGGTGTTGGTGGTGGGGCTGGTTGCAGGTGTTCGGCAGTCTTTGGTAAGATGTCCATATCTCTTGCAGTTGTTACAGGGTGTACCACAAGAACCATCATGATGACGATTGCACTTTGAACAGTAGGGTTTACTTCCAGTGTACCCTTTCCTCTCTCCAGAACCTGACGTGTCATTCTTGACAGTCTCGGTCTTTTTGAAGGTCTGCTGGTTCTGATTCCCAGACCATTTTCTCTTGTTGTTGTTCCCAGAAGACGAGACAGGGGTTCCTTGGCTCTCTTGCATAGCTATGAGCTCATGAGCTAATCGAATTGCTCCCTGAAAGGTGGTTTTGCCGGAAGAAGCGACGTTCCCTCGGACAGGTTCCAGAAGACCGCGGACGTACCTCTTGACCTTGTCGGTCTCAGTGCTTACTAAGGCTAGGCGAAGGGTTGCCAGTTGTTGGAACCTAGTGGTATATCCAACAATGTCGGTTCCTTGAACCTTGAGATGCCAGAACTCCTCATCTAGCTTCTGGAGTTCTTCAGATGGGCAATACTCCTCTGTGAACATTTTCTTCAGATCTTCCCATGGAAGTAAATAGGCGGTATCTATACCCACAGACTGGGCATATGAGTTCCACCAGGTGAGGGCACCGTCAGCAAGAGTGCATGTGGAGAACTGAACTTTATCCCCTTCCGCACATTTACTGATGCGGAAGACGGACTCCATCTTCTCGAACCATCTAATTAGGCCGATGGCTCCTTCAGTTCCTTTAAAGCTTAAGGGTTTGCAGTTTTGGAAGTCCTTGTAGGAACAAGGCTTGACAGTAGGAGTGGTATTGGTAGTATCACTAGTCCTTCCGGAGGTCTCTGATGACTGTCGCGCCAAGGCTTCAGTTACTGCCTGGGAAATGAGGGATGCCATCTGGGCATCGGTGTAATTCCTTGACTTTGGTGGCATGATGTTCCTGAGAATAGAAAGATGGGGTTCGTGAGAGATTGTCCATAAATGATGATTATCATAGATGTACATATACAAATGCGGAATATACAACATCACAATATGACAATCAACATTATAGAACAATCAAGAGGTGTTGAATAACCATCTCTATTGACTAGCAACTACGTGCTAACTAGCCTGGTTAATTGAATTGTTGTGAGTTGGATAAGGTCTCGCTCGAAGTGACTCGGTGGTCCTCCTAGCTACCTATGAGTTTCGTGATTCCAAGAGACGTTATTGAGAGTGGGATGAAGTAGAAGATGTTTCGGTGCGTGTGTGTTTCCTTCTCTATGACAATGTGTTTGGATATGTGAGTGCCTATATATATATAATATATAATAGACTAGCGTACAGTGCTTGAGCGGTGACTATCTATGTATACATACATATATCACATAATAATCTTATGAGTGTCTAGCAGAAACAATTATGAGTCCCGGTTTCTCTCGAGGTCAGAGTCAACTAATGTATTCCTATTCCAGCATAACCATTTCAAGTCTTACATCATCTTTATTTAATTGTACATAGTTGATCAGGCTATGTTAAATTAAACTTGTATGATGTAACTCTTGAACCAATCATCCTTAACAGAAAATACTGCCTAACGGTCATAGTCTAGGCCCACTAATGCAACCTAGTTCACTATAACTTTAGGCTCTGATACCAATCTGTCGCATCCCTAAATTATGATGCGGAAGCGGGTCAATTCGGGGCGCGACTAATGAATAATAAAGCACACAAGATATATAATGAACGACCACTACATGCATCATTTTACAAAATACATTGATTAACGTAAGAGTCTACATATTGTTTACAAAAGATGAGTTCGCATAGATACTTGAGAGATTCCAGTACATAACTAATTTATACAAAATATAGAAATGCAAGGAAATCTCTTGATGTTATATGTTTGCATGCGACTCGAACTACAGTATCCTGATGGGCAGTCCAACCTACTGCTGAGTACCTGAGATAACATGCTAAAAGGTCAGCTAAAAAGCTGGTGAGCTCACAGGTTTAATATGATAAGATATGATTTATGAACCGCAAGATTTAATGAATTGAATTACAAAACATGTAAATAAATGAATAATGAGTATCACTGCCAATAGCACATAGTCTGAGCTTAACTGAGGGGTTTGGATCCACCTTTAAGGACCTGAGCGAGGTGCCTCTCTATGAGTGCCTAATCTACACTCAATACTGAACAAATGATAATGCGTCCGTTTGACAGGTTAGTGCTTGCTAACTCGGACGGGGATTGTCAATCCCATATGGTACCATACACTAACATTCACGCTAAATCATATTAACAGAACTATGCTTCAGAGGACTTTGATTGATTAGATGAAAACAACTCATGCAGCATATGTGATAATTTGATACTTGCGTTCACATGTAAAACAAAACGAGCATGTATCTCACCCCTAGGTAAAAGCATTTAAAAAGGGGCTATGAGACTTACCTGAGTCTAATGAAATGCTACTAAGCACAAATGATGATTCACAAGACAATGATGTCGATCAATCGACTGAAACCTGCAGGGCGTCTTAGACGCGCAAGGTTTTGATAAATGATTAGATATTGAACCTGCCGGGCGTATTAAATGCGCAAGGTTTTAATAATGATTAGATGTCTTAACAGACCATCTATGCTAGTTGCTCATTCAACTAGTAATGTCCAAATACATTTGTTTTGTTTGTTTGTGTTTTGAAAATATGTACGGCCCGTTGGTGATTAATTGCAATAATAATCTCAAAACATTATTATCAGAATGTTATAATGATATACTTATATAGTATATTTGAACTGTTTAGTATTCGTATCGTATAAGTTTTGAAGTGTTGTGTTATTCGATATTTGTTTAAAGGACTTAAGTTTCTAGTGGTTAACTCGGTTCGCAAAACTCAGCTCGCAGGGCAACTCGGTTCGCAAGGCAGTTCAACTCGCAATCCATGGTTCAACTCGCAATCTATGTTCAACTCGCAATCTATGTTCAACACTTATATGGTCAAACGGGCTCGGTTTGACCCGAAACTTTTACCCAACCCTTAAAATGGTTAAATGAGTTTATAAAAATTATTGGTTCGTGTCGGGGTTAACCCAAAGTGTCGGTTTTTTCGAAATTACCAAAACAGTCCCTTAGTTTTCGTGTTTAAGGTTTTGGACTCACAAAACCTCTCGATTTGGACCACTTCTATTCCGATTCATACCTAGCCAAAAATCACACATGTTCTCATATATGTCTAGGTCATTTCTGCATTTTATGATATTTTTGTATGTCCGTTTACTATTTTTAACAAAAATAAATATGAAGGGTGGTCGGTCTCGTCTCAACAGTGAGGTCAGTCCAAAGACTCGTGTTTTTAGCTATGATCCGTGAGGATCTGGTCCGAGGGCCAACAATAAAAGTTGTAGAAGACATCTTAAGGAACATCTTTCGTTTAAAAGTAGAGAGTTGATTCTTCCTAGATATCAAGTTATAGTCGTTTCCGTGAGACGAAATTTCTGGACAGATTCTATGTCTTTATGTATGTGTCTTAAAAACGATTTTTAAAGTGATATTTGGACATTTTATGGTTAGATGAACTAGTAAACATGTTAAACATCATTAAACTAGTAAATCTAGTGAGAGGAAGTGATGTATTCTTACAAAAAGTGAAGACCTAGAGAGGAAAGAGATGGATGATGCTTCAAACTAGCTTCCTTGCTTCCTTTCCCTTTGTTTTCTTCAAGTAATTGGAGGTGGATGATGGTGGATGGTGGTGGTGATGTTGAGCCGTGAGGGAGGGAGGAGAGGAGAGGGAGAGAGTGATTTTTAGAGTGAGATTGTAGTGAGATAAATGGAAAACACAAATGAGGAAATTATGGATGCATATTATCTAGGTTAAAGTCAAGGCAACAAGATCCACTTTTTGTGGATCTTGGTTGGCCGATTATTAAGGTCAAAAAGGGAGGTGAGGTTTGCAAAAATCTTGCCTCCCAATTAGTGGTATTATACCCGCGTTTGTTTACCCGATCGTTTTATACGTTCATTTATAATTCAAACGTATTACGTACGTATTTTAAATAACATTTGATTTCCGATATTTTTAACTTGAAGTATTAATCATAATACTTGGAAAACATTTATAAAAATGTTTAGTTGGTGTGTCGGTATTGATTTACGTGCTCGTGTTTCGATTGTTTGATCGTGTAACGTTTATATTAAACGTTTTTGTTATCGGTTTGAAATACGATATTTCAACTAAATACTTTCCATCCAAAATGATATATTTTATCTCATAAAATATATTTTTGACGTTTATTCGATTGTCGGGCGCGCATCGCGCGTTTTTGGTCGTTTCTGAGCTTTTTATATGATACGAAATACTTACGTGATATTATCGAAATATTATTTAGAAACAACTATGTTTATTAAATAATTTCATATTATTTAATAATTTGAGTTCACCAACGTCCATAAAGATGAATCGGAATTCGACCGATATAATAAAATGCACGATTAAATAGAATCGCATAAATGCGTATATTTATAAAATACACGTAATGATACATACATTAGCCTAACATGGAACTAATTACATGTATTACAAAATGATTAGGCACAAATTTCTAGCCCTAATTGGTCGGGTGTCACAATATATGATTCAATAACATATTAGAATCAAATAATACACATATAACTCATCCTTATTAATTTACCCATTTAGTATGATTCGACCCGTTTGACTTTCAAAGTTAAATTAGCTACAACTTTATCAATATGATTCAACCTTATCATGATTATCTAAATCACCACTGTATCTAGCAAATAACTCTTCTCAATTCATGATTATCAATTAACTCTCATTTATGCACCTTACCACATTAAATAAACATTTTATAACATTTTTAATAGCTATTATAAAAGTTGGACAGCAGCTATATGACCCACTTTCTGCCCAACTTCATAATATATTTAGACACTAAGGCCATAACCAATAGAAAATAGACTCTTCCACCTTTCCAACGATATAAGATACATCAAATGGAGTTACGCTTCATTGTTTATGACTATTCTAAAATGACCATTTTTCTGCAAACATGCTGTCCAAAACAAGTTTTTAGTTTCAACTAACTCTTTTTGGACCTCACTTTTAGACCTTCTAAACCTCTCTAATATAAACATATTTTATATCGTTACGAAGGTAATACAACACACTTCAATGTATAATTTTCTCCTTTTTGTAAAATTTAACACATGTTAAGTTATAGCTTTTTAAAAATGATAAAAACTCATTTTGTGCTGCTGAAATTTCAGCAAATAGCACCAACGGGCTGTTTTGCCACCCACTTTTGACACACCTAGACACATCCGTTTTCAGCAAACTTTATATCGAATTAAAGGTCTTTGACCATACTTTCATTCTCTATTTTCAGATTTCTCCACAACATTATACACACCAAGTTACAGCCTCTCGAAGTTGGCCAAAAACACTTATTTCACTTTTCCCAATTAAACTACAACTAACTTTATGGCTTCTACCTTTTTGTACACACTTTGATTATGTTTTAAACATTGTTATAAGAACGTAATTACTCATTCAACTACAATTCAATTGATTATAGCTAGTTCATCAATTTTTACATATTTCCACTTTGTGTTTTTGAAGAATACTTATCAAAATTTTCAATAATTCAATGATAACCATCTAACTATAATCAAACAATTATCATATTACACCTAATCATCTTTTTCAACTATCAATTAACTTAATTATCACTCATATACAAGTATTAAACATAACTCATCATGAACCCTGATCATATATTCATCTTGTAGTTTGAATTGAAGCTAATAATCACAACTCAAATACTTAATACTCATTAATTGGGCATAATCTGCCCTAATTCATTTTTAATATAAACCCTCACTCAAAACCCCTAATAATCAAATTCTAGGTTAAGAGGTTGATGTAAAACACTCACCTAGTGATAGAGATATTCAAGAGATGATGATTTTAACTTCTACGGATTCTTTTGAGTGATTTGGAGCTAATTTTGGCTTCTCTTTGGATCCACTGCGATTTCTCCCTTTCTTCTCCAAAGTTCTAGAGTAAAATTTTGAGTCTGTGTGTATGTATCGATAGATAGAGATAGATATGGCTAAATGGATTAGTTTTATTAATTAAATTGGTATTTACACTACCAACCCCTCTACTATTGTCTAGAAACTTATATATTTTTGTCACACAAATATGTACTATTATAAATAATTCGTACGATTTATAAAATCTGCGATAATAAATTATTTTAGACTCATAAAACAATACCTTAAATTTTGGGGTGTTACAGCAGCGGTACACCTTTCGAGTTTCAGCTCTAGACCCACGAATTTCAGTAAGATCTCCCTCTTTTTCGCTTAGATCTACTTGTTTAACGTTATGGAACACGTTAGTGGTTCACTCACGTCGTATGTTGTCCAAATCTAAGCTCGAAAACGTTTTCCAAGCGCTATTAACCACTGGATAAAGCTATTATACGCTGGACAAAACTTTGTTCGACTTTAGGGCACGATATCTAAACCATAATTCAACTAAATCTCACTTTTCTTGGCTCTAAAATGAAGTTTATAGAGTCTATTTTTGTAATCTGAAAGATTATATTTTATTGAGCTCATTTTATAATTTAAAAAAAAGAAATAAAAGTACATGTCAAATCTGTCACTCTGACCAAGATTTTCAGCCCACTTTGAAAGAGCCTATCTCAAGATCCACGAATTTTGAACTGTTGAGACCACTTGAAAACTCTCACAAATTTTGTCCACTTCAGTTTCCGTCACGGCCTCGTTTCTTGAAAATAAACACAAACCGAGTTATAAACTGATAAGTGAGCGTATATGCTAAAATGTAGCTGCTGGACATACCCTTGTTTGCGAATTATTTAAACGAGTGTTACTTAGCTAAAAATTACATAAAAATATGTTTTGGAAAGCTAAGACATAGGGGAATAACATAAATTTTTCTCGGATTTTATCGTGCACATCTACCTAGTTAAAACGAGCCCCGAACGAGACCGAAATTTGGTAAAAACGACTTTAAAGGTTGTTTTCGTATACGTATTAAAACAACACTTTTGGAATTTTTACGAAACATGAAAACTACTTTTTATGGGTTAGAAAACATATTTAAGACTTGTATAAAAGTCTCAGGTCAAACCGAGCACGTTTGACCAAATTACCATAAACGAAAACGCTAACAGCCGATTCTGCGAACCGAGTCCAATTTCAGTTCGCACGTCATACTGCGAGTTGAGATCTTACGAGTTGAACCCTTCCCTGTGAAATGAACCCTATCTTGCGAGTTGACTCTTTGGCCTGCGATTTGATCTTGAACTGCGACTTGACCTTGACTTGCAAAATGAACTTGTCTTGCGAGTTGAACTGCGAGTTGAGTCGTATTGTGACTTGACCTTGCCCTGCGATTCGAGACTTTGTGAACTGACCCGCGAGTTGAATAAGCAATGCGATCTTAATTCAACGGTCTGTTGGCAACCTAAGTCCATTAACCAAGTATCGTATCCGCGTAACGACAAATATACTTTATACGATAACATTCATACTTACAATACATATATTTTTATAAGTATACAAGGAAACTATATATAATGATATCTTCGGATTATTATTACAAAACTTCACCAACGGGTCGCACGCGTTTTAAAAACAATAAACATTTGGACAATACTAGTTGAGTGGACAACTAACATAGATGAACTATAGGGTCATCTACTTACATTATAATCTCATGCACTTAAGGCGCTAGGAGGTTACGAACTAGAAGCACTTTTGCTTTAGGAAGGCTAGCACTCACAGGTGAGTTTCATAGCTCCACTTTTAACTGTTTTGCTTTACTTCGGGGTGAGAGTACATCCACATGATTTTTATAAAAATCGCTACTTATGAACGTTTATGCTCAAGATTTGATAGAAACATCCATATATGAACACATGTGCAAGCTTTTATGAAATACTTACTTACTTACGAATGCATGTGCAAGATTTCTAAGAACTTTTATTCATGAACTTTACATACACATGATTTTATGGATTCATACCCATGAATCACACGCATACAAGATTTTATTGATTCTTACTTAAGAATCATACCTATGCATGATTTTCCTAGATTTTACTTATGTATGCCTGATAACTGTAACGTATATTTATATACGCCAAGAATGCGAGAAACTAGAAACATAACGTATATTTATATAAATATACGCCAAGAATGCAAGAAACTAGAAACATAATGTATATTTATATACGCCAAGAATGCAAGAATGCAAGAATACAAGAATACAAGAATGTAAGAATAGAAGAATGCAAAAATACAAGAATGCAAGAACTATAATGTATACTTGTATACGTCAAGAAACTAGTTGTGTTTATACTATTCGTACTACTATTACAAGAAACTTGAACGTATACTGTGTATACGCATAGAAAACCTTTGTGTTCACATGATTATTTTTACTAGCAAAAACCTATGAAATCACCAACTTTATGATAACATTTTAGCATGTATCTATAGGTTGACACTGCAGTAGGATTGGGATGCTGTTGGAAGCGTTAGCTCGAGTCGCATGCTTTTACAAACAATAAGAGATTTCCTGCATTACTACTTTTGTAATACTAGTCATGATTCTCTAGTTGTGAACTCTAGGATTTCTGTAACGGTCTGTAAACTTTTATCAAGAAATGTATTTTGAAATTGTATTTTCAAAACGACGCAGATAGAGGTCGTTTGTTATAACTTTGTGCAATGATTACTGATTAGTCGCACCCCGATCTGAATCGCTTCCGCTATACGAATTTGGGGGTGCGACACACAAAAACACACAAAAACACACAAAATTATCACACATTATATAATATAGGCCTATTTTATTAATAGATAAGAGGGATTAGCTAATTGCATAAAAAGGGCGGTGCATTGATATGAAAGGAACCAATGGGAGACTGATATAAAAGTCACGTTTTTACTACCGATATCTCTCTCATTCTGGAACGATTCTTGGCATTTTAAACTCAAAAATAGTACAAATCAATGATATTATGCCAAGATGGTCAAAACAAGGTTGCACGAGAAAAATCAAGCAAAACGGACGTAAAACTAAGATTCCACGCACAATTGAAGATTCAAAGCATCAAAACAAGATTTCAAGAGAAAAGTGCCTATCATCAACATCCATCTTATCCAAGATGTTCATTTTCAAATTACGAATCCAACAGAAGAAGAATCAACAAAAACGGACGAAGAATGAAGATTCTACGTACGCCGGAAGATCCAAACGATTCATACGAGACATCCAAATATGGGAGACATATTTTTGGTATATCTTTTCATCAAAGTCTTCGTTTTTGAATTACAAATCCAACGCAAAACGAATCAACACAAACGGACGTATAACGAAGAAAACACGCACGAATTAAGAAACAAAGCGAAAGACGGCGAACCGGGGCGGCAGGCTGCCAGCCGCCGCTGGCCAGGTGGTGGGCGGCGCCGGCCACCTGCCACCCATCTCATTTCTGCTTTTTTGTCCTTGCTCGTACACGGTGCACCACCTTTACATACTTTTTGGTACCCGATGCACCACCTTTACGCACTTTTTGGTACCCGGTGCACCACCTTTTCCACCTTTTTCTAATGTGAGCCTCTAGTTGCTAACTTGAGCCAAAATTCAAGTATAAATAGGTGCCTTGGGTTCACATTTTAGCCACCCCTTATCTTTTTTTTCTACACACCTTCCTACATTCTCTAAAATCATTAATTATGTAATAGTTAGTAGTAACTAGCTTAGCAATGTAACGTTTTGGAATATTTGGAAGTAATATAAGCATCGTTTTGCTCGCAATAATTACGGGTAATATCTATCATTTTCTTTTATTAATTATTCGTAATGTTCTTGTTTGATGTTTATGATTTATTAATATTTGAAATGTTTATTAGTTGCTTATATGTTTGCCATGATTTAGATAGTTATAATGGGATGATATTAAATATTGTGAAGTAATATGACAGCCCCTATTCGACTGTCCTCGGATATAGTGCTGGAAACGCTTTTGGCGGAGTACAAATGTACGGAAGTCTGAGAACGACCGAAGGTAGTTATATTACGGATCAATACTATAAATGTGCTAAATAAATTTCTGTTTATAGTTTAATTATAATATTATGAACGAATGATGGCATGTTTGGCCAACCGCTTATGACCAAGACTACCCCAACTTATTCCGGTAGGGTAAAACCTGTTTATGCGACTATTTATTCAATAGGCCATGCCATGATACGGACATCTCTGACGACTGAGATTGGGGAATAGGATTCGAGGGTGGTCGTTGGCCGATGTGTTCAGTACATTTGGGAGAACTTTCGGTGTATAGTAATTGTTTGTGTTTACTATCCATGTGACATATCTTCTATCTGATTGCAGACAACTCTACGTTAGTTAGTTGATAGGATCGTAAAAACAACTCATTCCAACATAGTTTAAATTTATAAAAAGAAACTTATATGAATGAGAATTATTATACTTTGTTATTATTTAAATATATGACACCAGACCTAATTTATGGAGTACCCTTTCTAGTTATCCACGTGACTACAACTTAGATATTAGGGAGTCATGAACCTTAATTGTGGTAAGTAGTTATCTGTGCCCATGACATGCAATAAGCAAGACACAGTGAAACCATTCGTTGTATATATTAGATTTACATTTCTGCACTGCTTTTTATTTAATTAGTTTAGAATGTCACTTTCACTGTCAATTACTCCTGACCGCATGTTAGATGTAAGAAGCCGTGAAATTACTCTGTAAAATACACCGTTTATTACTGAAAGGTATGGTCTGCATATGAAACACGTTTTAACAAACTGCGAATAATCCAGGGATGTATAACTGTTTGAAAAGGAGAGGTCTAGGTCATAAATCAAAGTAATTAGAGCTTAAGAAAAGTATTAACAAGGTGTAGAAAGGAAAGTCCAAATGACTTAGATACATCAATCCCCCTAGATCTTACATATTTGATTCTTTAAACATAACAAGTTAATAATTAGATACACAGTTAGAAGAACGAAAGATAAGCTTAGGTGTTAAGAACGGTCGGACCTATGAGACGATACGCTGCTTTATCATGTACCTCCGTTATTCACCAAAATAGGTTGCTTATCTTTCAACTAGGTATGTGATATCGCGTAAAAAGTCACGTTTTTACTACCGATATCTCTCTCATTCTGGAACGATTCTTGGCATTTAAACTCAAAAACAGTACAAATCAATAGTATTATGCCAAGATGGTCAAAACAAGGTTGCACGATGAAAATCAAGCAAAACGGACGAAAAACGCAGATTTCACGCACGTTTTGAAGATTCAAGGCATCAAAACGAGATTTAAAGACAAAAGTGCCCATCACCAACATCCATCTCATCCAAGATGTTCGTTTTCAAATTACGAATCCAACAGAAGAAGAATCAACAAAAACGGACGAAGAATGAAGATTCTATGTACGCCGGAAGATCCAAATGATTCGTACGAGACATCCAAAGATGGGAGACATATTATTGGAATATCTTTTCATTAAAGTCTTCGTTTTTGACTTACGAATCCAACGCAAAAAGAATCAACGCAAACGGACGCATAAAGAAAGAATACACGCGCGATTTAAGAAACGAAGCAAAAGACGGCGAACCGGGGCGGGGGGTGCCAGCCGCCGCCGGTCACCACCCAGCCGCCACCGGCCACAGGTAGGTCGGTGCCGGCTACCCTGCTCCCGCCTCGTTTCAGCTTTTTGGTCCTTGCGCGTACCCGGTGCACCACCTTTACATGCTTTTTGGTACCCGGTGCACCACCTTTTCCACCTTTTGCTAACGTGTGCCTTGGGATGCTAACGTGAGCCGAATTTCCCCTATAAATAGAAGCCCCAAGGCTTCATTTGAAGATTTCCCAATATTCCTACATGTATTAGGCATATTTCTCTATTTACTTTCTCATTCTATTTTCTTACTTCAAAATTAGTATTAGGCTAGTTAGGAAGCTTGTTTAGAGTAGAACGAAAGCTAGGGAACATCTTGTAATCTTTGGTGTACGCTTGGAGATACGCTTATTAATTCAAGTCTATTCCTTCTCACTTATTAATCTCGGTTATATCTATCCTTATCTATCTTAATTAAATATGTATGCTTTAATTATGCTAGAGATAGTTTATGCCACGATTAGCGAGTAGAATACTATTTTATTTTTTGTGATGTAGTTAGCATATATAATTGTTGGATGACTTTAAATGTGTCGTGAAATAATATGACAGCCCCTATTCGACTGTTTACTTGGTATAGTGCTGGAAATGCTTTCGAGCAAAGTACAAACGCATGGAAGCCGGTAACGACCGAAGGTAGTTGTATTATGGATCGACATTATTGACATGGAAACTTTATGAACGGACTTATCTTATGATTTTAAACATAAAACTTACATTCGCCTTTCGATTAACAAACGTGATTGTAACCTTATAAAGAGGAGTCGCGAACCTTAATACTTGGTCAATAGTTATCTGTGTAAAAACTATGGTTTTAATTGTAACGTCATGCAAACATCATAAAATGCAATGTGATTACGTGGAATTGCCATGAGTATTGTACACTTCCAATCACAATGTACTTATCATGTAAACATCACGAAGCAGTTAAATTCACAATGGAAACATCGGTAAACGATTAAATACATTGTGAACTACCATAGTATTTTCCGACATGGTCTGGGTTTAAGTTTATGCAAAAAGCCGTCAGCATTTTAATTAGCATTTTAATTAGATTAGTTAGGTTAAATTAGATTAGAGTAGGTAGGCTATAGGCTAAATAACCATTTACGAAAACCTAGGGATTTGTTAATTCTATTAAGAAAGGCAAGTTTAAAATCCAATTTAAAGTGATACTCTTTCTTAACCTATGAAATCTAAAGTAAGGTACGCAAGAAACCTAAACACTTTCCCTCACTTACCATGCTTGAATTTCATTAATAGGAATTGATCAACTAAGTCCGAACATATTTGCTAAGTTAGTTGTTCGCTGGATTTATAGTCTTAATGGTATTAAGAACGGTTAGACTTGTTGTGGACTTGCTACTCTATTCCTTCGCCCACGAGCGAATGCGTTCAATAATAAGGGCCACTGACTCGCTCATAGGAGAGTGTGGAGAGTTGAGCATTGTCTGTCTGATCAGAATCATGACACCGTAGTTCCTCGTGACATATTAGTTGATAACCGACTAATAGGGAATCCATCGGTTATACCATTAACTACCAAGTCTAGTGAACATTCCAAATTTAGTAAACGTTTTCCCCAAAAGTCATCGTCCCACATTATAAGCTAATGAAATCACAACAAATACTACTTTTATTATCTGATTTATCATTACATTTTATTCGCTTTATTTAGTTTACTTAGTTAACTGAACCAAAACCCCAAACGCACTCTTTTAAAACCCTTACTAGAAAAGAAAGATTGATTTGATCACCTCCGTTTCAATTCAGTTTCTCTTTAAGAACGACTCTAGGTCATACTTACCATCTATTAGCCTTTGGTTTAGTATTAGTAAGTGATGTGACCTAAAATGTCATGTTTTTAGGCACATTATTCTTCACTTATTGGACTTATATTTTGTGAAATCATCTTAAAGCATCTATTATTTACTTGAAATCACCAAAGTAGTCTAATTACGGGCATTGCTGTTAAATCACCAAAAACATCCGTTTATCACGCAAAACGAGGCAAATAATGTCACCTTAAATATCTCCTTCTTAATTTACTTATGAAATTGGATCTTAATTCATATTTTATTATTTCATAGGGAAATACAAGACCGTAGGTGAAAGAATCAGAAGAAACGGATGAAGAACGGAGAAGATGTGCAGTTCGGAATCTCACCGATCGTCATCCGGAATGCGAGAAAGTCAAACATCTCAAAATATGGCAAAGTTAGTGTCATTAGAAGCGTAACGGAAAAATGAATCCAACGGCGCAAGAATCAAGCAAAACGGACTCCAAACGAAGAAGATACGGACGAACCAAACAACCGAGGAATCAGCGGAGGCCAAATGGAGCACCAAACCCCCCCCCCCCTCCCCCTACCACCAAGGGTACCGTATACGGCAGATTTTGTAACACCCCCAAATTTAATGATTTGCGGAAGCTTGATTTGGGTGTTACTAATCAATAACAAAGCACAAAGATATATAGTAAACGACTCTATATGCGTCGTTTTAGCAAAATATATTGATAACTGAAATGTTTACAACATTTAAAGCTTTACATAGCTCGAGTTTAAATAAAATGAGATTTCAGTACATAAGTACTTGAACAAAATATACTAATGCAAGAAAATCTCGATCGTCTGTATGCTGACTCGAGCTAAAATCCTGAAGCAGAAACATCCTACTGCTTGGTACCTGCGATATATGCTAAAAGGTCAGCTAGAAAGCTGGTGAGCTCACAGGTTTGAAATCAGTTAATATAGTATGAACCGCAAGATTTAAATAACGAATTGCATCCAGCAATTAA
The DNA here is from genome assembly GCA_949592205.1 of Helichrysum umbraculigerum. Lineage (NCBI taxonomy): Eukaryota > Viridiplantae > Streptophyta > Magnoliopsida > Asterales > Asteraceae > Helichrysum > Helichrysum umbraculigerum. Next base: position 88,191,549 of record CATIUR010000002.1, on the reverse strand, counting down.
ATAATGAATTGCATCCAGCAATTAAATGATAGTCATCGTGTATACAGCCATGAGCACATAGTTGAGCTTAACTCGAGGGTCGGGTCCCCTATAGAGAATTCCGGGCGAGGTGCCTCCACGAATGCCTAATCCACATTCGTCTTCCCAAATATTAGTACGTCCGTTTACCCGGTTAGTGCTTGCTAACCCGGACGAGGTGGGTCAATCCTATATGGTACCATATACTAATATTCACGCTACAACGTATTAACAACTATGCTGACGGAGGACTTTAAAATGATTAGTTTCGAAAAACTCATGTAGTATATGAAAAGTTGGTACTTGTGTTCACATGTTAAAAGTTGAGCAATATATCACACCCCTGAGTAAAACTGTAAAAGAGGGGCTATGAGACTCACCTGAGTCTAGCGAGTTTAACTTAATAAACTTTGATTGATTAGCCGAGTAGTGAAGTCCAAAGACTTGTAACCTGAGGGTGTCCACGACACGCGATGGTTATAAACATGATTGGGTATCTCAAAAGATCACCCTTGTAGTTGTTTCACAACTATATATGTCCAAATTACTACGATTTGGTTGATTGATTCGAATGTTTGAAAATATGTATGGCCCGTTGGTGACGGATTTGTAATAATAATCTCAACTATTATTATTTTGATTTCATGAAAAATGGGTTTTGATTGTGTTTTCGAAGCCGTAACGGAATCTAAGTACGGGGGTCCGGGGGCAGCGCCCCTGGTAGCGGGGTCCAAGGGGCGGCAGCCCCTGGCGGGGTCCAAGGGGCAGAGCCCCTGGCTGGGGTCGAGCTGCCAGGTCAGCTTGGAAAATTTTTATTTCTACTATATTGTTTTGACGAAAAAAGCATCTGGAACCGAATTTGGGTAAAATCAGGTGTTAAAATTTTAGGTCTCGACACTTAGCAAAAATCTGTGTTTTCTGGTTTTTGCGACGTTGGGTGCGACGTCGCAGGTCCTGACTGCGACGTTGATCATGGCGTCGCTATGTGCGACTTTCGAAATTTAATGCGACGTTGTGCGTGGCGTCGCTATAAGCGACGTTGTTGATTTCTGCGACGTAAGGGTCTGCGTCGCTATACGCGACGTCGGCAACTTAATGCGACGTTAACGACGATGTCGCTATATGCGACGTGGTGACTGGTATTGCGACGTTGCAATTGACGTCGCAATTGGGCCAACCCAGATGCGACGTCGGAGTCTGTTCAGATTCCGGTGGCCGGAAAATCGATCGAAAGGCTTTCGTTCGGTCCAAATCTTTTACCCAACCCATATATGGACATTTTAAGTGTATACAAACAACCACAAGTCGAAAATAATAAGAATCGAGAGATTTCGGGATTTTGTCGGAAACTTACAAATTGCCGAAATGGAAATCCGGAAAGGTAGAAATGTAGATCGTCGAGAGGTGGTCGGGAATCTCTAAAAATCTTGGTGATTCGAGCGCGTATAATGGTGTTATTTGCGGTTTTAGTGATTTGTGGTATTTTGGTGGTTTTGGAGGAAATAAGAGAAGAGAGAGAGAGAAAGATAAAAAGAAATGAGAGAAATGAAAGGGAAATGGGAGGTTATCCTCCCATTTTTCAGTCTCCGACTCGCGATCCACGTGATGTTCGTTTTCTCCGTCATTTAACGTTCTATAATTTATTTTACATATTAATTGGTAAGTTTTAAAATGCAAATTTTTACGCGATATTTTATTTAAATATTTTACAAATCGATTTATATTTGAGTTATAATAAGTAAGTTTTTTTAATTAGTTGTCGCGTTTTAATATTTTTAAATCGTATAAGTTTTGTTTGTATGTTCCGAATAAATACGAAATATTATCATAATAATATTTTTGACATAAAAGCGTTATTTAATAAGATTGGTCACCAACGTCCGTATTAATTTGAATCGAAATATATTCGATTTTACTTGCGTACGATTTAATCAAATCGCATTTTCGTATATATTCAACAATATATATAATTCGATACATTAATTAGCCTAACACAGAACTAATTACATGTATTAACGTATGATTAGGCACTAATTACTAGTCCTAATTTGGCGGGTGTTACAGATTAAGTGCAGTATATGGTACCTAGGGTGCCGTATACGGGGTCTTTTGCCTTGTGAGGTGCCGTTTGACCCCCCTTGGTCCGCTTGTCCCGTATGATGCTTTGGTGCTTGTTCTTGGTGCTTAAGGACTTGTACCATGGCTACCTCCATTCTCCTATAAATAGTGGACTCATTTCTCATTTCCAACACACCTCTCATTCACAAATCCTCTCTCTCTCTCTCTCTACTTTCTCTCTCTAGCACTACTCTTAGGAGTTAGAGGAGAATTGTTCTTATAGGTAGTTAGTTTCTCTATCTAGCACTACTCTTAGGAGTTAGAGGAGAATTAATAGGGTAGCTTTTGTAATAGAGTTGGAATTCTTGGAGGAACTCCTTTGTAATATTGTTCGAGATATTTCGGAGCTCTGTCCGTGTAATCTTTCAGCTACTATTCAATCTACGCACTACTTTCAGTTATTTCTATCCTTATCTCTCATAATGCTTCATGCTATTATTATGTTTGATTTAGGATACATTGCCATGATTAGTGAGTAGATTAGCTATTGTGTTTGTTGTGATGTAGTTAGTCATTAATTGGGATGATGTCATTATGAAACAACGGAGGTAACGTTATACGGCTTTCATTTGTCTAGCGCCGGAAACATCACGAATGTGTGGAGTACGGAACGTGGAAGCTATGAAAGTCGTGGGCACAATGTTCCGTTGTGGAATAATGTTCCCAACTATATATTATAAATGAAAACTCGGTGCTTTGATTACATGTTCCATCCATGATCTTAAATCAATTAATACCCTTCCACCGATAAACGTGGTTAAAACCTTTTTGATAAGACGTCATATCATGGGTAATTAACTATCTGTGTTTTGTTATAAAGCTGTGGAAATACTAAACTAGTAGTGTACACTGTGAATAACTCTTGATTAAATATCTGAGTTTAAATAACATGGTCTAGTTTTGAAGCCGTGGAAATACTGTTTTAAACAAGTACTGTACACTGTGATTAAACTAGGGATTTATTGGTTAATATCAAGTAAGGGTTGGTTTAAATCATAAATGGAGAAACTCTGATCTAAAATACAAACTTAGTTTATGAATCCAGAAAGGAAGACATTGAATCATTATGGATTCTAACCCTTGTTTATCACCTCTGGATTCTACATAACCATTGATGGAAAGTAATCAAACACCGACCATGTCTTAATCTTAAATGCTTTATTCAATTGAGTATTACTGTGGTGTTTAGAACGATCGGACCGTTAGTGGGTCTGTTACTCTATTCATGCACCCAGGAATCTTTGTATTCCAGAAAAGGGTCATTGTTCCGTCACAAGGGCAATGTTGAGAGTCGAACAGCCTCCTCCAATCAGAATCATAACATCTTAGTACTCAGTGACATGCTGATTGAGTAATCAATCAGTAGGGTGCTAATGTTTACACCATAAATACTTAAGACAAATAAAATACAAATCTTTATAAAGACGTTTTCATAACTTAACTAAAACATCATCCCAATGCAAGGCTAACGAAGTCACAACAAACACCCCCTTTATCCTGACTGCTTTCCATTTTATTTTACTTTATTGTCTAGTTTAAATTAGTAGTATAAATTAGAAAACCAACAAAAACAAATTCCCAACTATTTATTAAAAACCTTTCACTAGCTTGAATCGGACATCGTGATTACTTTGTTTCACAATACAGTTGATTTTAAAGAACGACCCTAGGTCATACTTGCTGCCGTACACCTTTAGTTCACATAGCAGTAGTAAACTTGGGCCCCAGCATTTACAAATTTAAAACTCTCCACCGACACTCCACTGGTGGCCGGTCCAACGACAAGGTAAAACCTGACTGACCACTGGTGGTGCGTCAAGTTTTTGGCGCCGCTGCCGGGGAATCAACTGTAAGACTCAGAGACGTCATGATGAACTTTCTTTCTAGTGAACCTTTAGCATTATTCTCTCTTCTTAGCCCCCTAAAAATTCTTTCAACCCTTCCTTTCCCTTATCCCGAAGACGACATCCTACCCATCCGGCAAATAAAACCATCACCTTCCCACAATCCTACAACCACCACACGCATCACTCTCGCCGACTACGGAAAACCCTCGATTGAAGATCAAGGAGGACCCATACGCTACCCGGAGACTGAAGGAGCATCATTCGAACTCACACACGACGTAGTGCATCTGATCTCGAGTCGCTGCCAATTTCACGGATTACCAAACGATGACCCTTACTCCCATCTAAAAAAATTCATCACCCTGTCCGACTCTTTCAAGCAAAATGGGGTTGAGCAAGATATAATCCGACTATATCTATTCCCCTACTCTCTTTCTACACATGCACAGACATGGTTCGAGGACTTAGAGACCGACCCTATCTCCTCATGGGCGGAAATGAAAACTGAGTTCTTAACAAAGTACTTTCCTCCATCCAAACGAATCAAGTTAAAGAAAGACATCTTAAACTTTTGACAGTTTCAAGATGAATCGATCTACAGTGCATGGGAAAGATTTTAGAGGTTGCTTAAAAGATGTCCTAACCATCAAATCGAACGATCAACCTAGTTACGTACGTTCTACAATGGTTTTGCACCACACCATAAGCCAATGCTCGATACCGCTTGTAACACCCCCAAATTTGTTGATTTAGATTTAGCGGAAGCATTAGTTAAGTTAGGGGATGTCACAATTACACAGTACATGCATACGTATCAGAACATATGATTACAACAAAACATCAACATATTAAGATGCCAAAGTTAATAGTTTACAAAAGTTGACGATTCATCGAATCGTATAAAAGTAGTAATGTTATACAAAAGTAGATTTCTGGAATATGACTAAAAACCGATTAGTTATATGAAAGAAATCCAGTGTCAAAAGTTGGCATCCTAAAGCTTCGTGGGTCGCCTATGTTCCATATGTGCAGGCGGTCCTTACGTGTGCTGCTAATTCCCTGAAAAACATAGTAAAAGTCAACAACGAGGTTGAGTGAATTCACAAGTTTTATGTTTACACAAGTTGAATCAAGTTTGTAAGCACAGTTGTTAAACCAAATACGTTCACAAATTGTTATTGCCATAACAGTCAAGTAATGTTTTGTGGAATGTTATCCAAAGTATAAGTTTAGTGGGTTGTTCGCCCCAAAGCTTCGGTTTACGTGGAATGTTACCCAAAATACAGTTACGTGGGATGTTACCCAAAGCACAGTTAAAAAAAAAACACTTTGCTGGTCGTTCTCCAGCGTTTACAAACAGTACCGGTCGTTCTCCGGCCAAATACGCACGGGTCGTTCTCCCGTCCAATAAAAACAGTTTAATACGCACGGGTCGTTCTCCCGTCCAAACACGGCTGGTCGTTCTCCAGCGAAACACAGTACCGGTCGTTCTCCGGTCAAAGACGCATGGGTCGTTCTCCCACCCAAAACGCACGGGTCGTTCTCCCGTCCAGTGGCCAGTCATTCTCTGGCACTAAAATACGTTGTTGGTCGTTCTCCAGCGTTTTCATAAAAGTACCGGTCGTTCTCCGGCCAAATACGCACGGGTCGTTCTCCCGTCCAAACAAAACAGTTTACCGGTCATTCTCCGGTCTAGTAAAACGGTTTTGCCAAATAGTTTACCACATTTGTTTTAGTTTATAGTATGAAAATGTTATTTCATAAGCATTAGTTTGCACAACAGTTCAAAGTATTCTAATCGTTCGAGTAAACACGTATACAATCATGTAGTAAAAGCAGTTATGGCAATTGTACAATGTATAACACAATAGTTATATAAAAGTTAGCTCATGTAGCAAAAGCGTTGACTATGTTTTCCACCCCTGTTCAAAAGCAGTTAAAACAGTAAAAGTAGGGGCTGTGAACTCACCTGCCGAGTTAAGTAGTTGTGCGAGTGCTAGCAAAGCCTAAAGCCCAAAGTACACCTAGTTGAACCTCCTAACGACCTAAACGTACGAGATTTAATAAATATGTGGATGTCTAAGTCGACCATCCATGCTAGTGTTCGTACAACCAAGTTCTGTCCAAGTGTTTGTTCGATGTTTATGTATGAAGTTTGAAAATGTATACGACTTGTTGGTAACGGTTCGTAGTTATAACCTTTGAAAGCGTTTGTCATTTTCATTCCTTTTGAGTTTCATAAAGTACGGAATTGTGTACGGGGGTCCGGGGGCAGCATCCCTGGTAGCGGGGTCCAAGGGGTGGCAACCCCTGGTGGGGTCCAAGGGGCAAAGCCCCTGGTTGGGGTCGAGCTGCCAAGTCAGCTTGGAAAATTTTTATTTCAACTATATTGCTTAAGTAAAAACGCATTCGAAATTTTGTTTCGGGGTAAAATCAAGTGGTAAAAGACTTGGTGAAATCATGCATTTTTAAGGGTCTGAAACCTGCGACGTTAGGTGTGTTGTCGCTACATGCGACGTTGTTTAGTACTGCGATGTTGAGGCTGATGTCGCTAAGTGCGATGTCAGGGTCTAGTGCGACATAAGGGTCGACGTCGCTATGTGCGACTTCGCAATTTAATGCGACGTTAAAGGTGATGTCGCAGTATGCGACATTGTGAGAGGTTTTGCGACGTTGTGACTGATGTCGCATTTGGCCCAAGCCAGGTGCGACGTCGGGGTCTGATCGGACTCCGGTGGCCGGAAACATGGCCGGACGACTTCGTTTTGACCTAAAACTTTTACCCAACCCTTATTTGGACATTTCTTAGTTATATAAACACTAAACATGCATAAAAACCAAAATATAAATAGTTTCGAGAAAAATGTCGGAAACTTACGCTTGTCGGTTTTAAAATCCGAAAAGGCCGAAAGGTAGATCGTGTCGTCGTGGTCACTTTATTCCAAAGGAGTATGGTGATTCGTGACGTTTTTGTGGTAGTTTTTGTGGTTTTTGTGTGATTTTTGGTTGAGTTTAGAGAGAGAGAGTTGAGAGAAAAAGAGAGTGGAGAGAGAATGAGATGAAAGAAAATGAAAGAAAATAGGGAGGTGGAAGGGGTTTTGTCTCCTTTTTCGTCTCCAGTGTTTGCGTTCCGTGTGGTGTTTGTTTACCCGATCGTTTAAATGTTATACTATTTTAATTTGGTAACTTTTTAAATATGTATTCAAATTTATTTTTAGTTGAGATATTTTATAAAGATATTTTAGTTAAGTTATAAAAATTTTAAAAGTTTATTTTGTTTAGTTATGTCAGAAATGTTTCGAGTTGTTTTAGTTTGCGAAATACTTTGTAAATATTATCGACATAATATTTAATAGTTGATAACATTATTTAATAATTTCGTTTTATTAAATAATTTTGTTCACCAACAGTCGTATATTTTCGTCGCGTTTGTTCCAATCGTTTTGTACGTAATTATACAAGTTAAGTATTATGCAATACTACGCGTATTAACTAGTTGGGCTTTGCTAGACTTACCTCTAAAATATGTTGTGAATTCACTCAAATTAGGGAATTAGCCTAAAAATGCGTGCAATTAACGTTTATAATTTAGTTGAAAATGCGAGGTGTTACACCGCTGCTCGAGGCAACTTCACGCGTTGCACAGACGACGAAGCCTGGAACCTGATTGAGCGTATGACCATGAATCACAATGATTGGAACACTGATGAACATTCCTCATCAACGGCACCGCTTGCCCTTCCCAATCCCGTGCAAACTAAGGCGATCAAATCTCTTACGGAACACATCGGAACACTGACCGAGGAAATAGGAAAGCTGAAGAAACCTCCTCAACAGGTCTACCATATTCAGTCCTGCCGGAACTGTACTAATCTACAAGCCACGAACCCTGTTGATGGAACAGCCTACTATGACCAGTTCCAAACTCATCCACGTCTACCTGATTTTACTCAAACCTCTCCTCCTCGAACCCACCAATACCTACCAATTCAACCACCCAACCAATACCCAACCAACCCACAATAGCCTCAACTCGGTCATAACCAATCACCGTTGCTTTCTGGATCCGCACCTGAGATGGCCCAACCTTCTGAAACTACCAGACCAATTACTAGTCTAGACGACACCCTCACGCAAATCATCCAATCGATTACGGCTAGACAAGACCAGGTTGATCTCTTCTTAAGAGAACAACTAACCTTACTGAATTGTCTTGTAACCCAAATGGGCCGACTAGCAGAACGTATCGACACTAGACCTCAGGGTAGTCTTCCTAGTAACACCCTTACCGAAGAAGCCAATCAAATTACCAACCTAGACTTCAAGGTGGCACCGAGCCAACCTTCAGTTCTTTCTCCGGTGAAAGAACAATCTCCTGTCACGCAGACAGTTGAGAAAAAGTCTACTCCTAACAAGGTGCGCATACCGTTTCGAGAACGTCTCAAGCAACATCCTAATGAATTCAAAGCTTTAAAATATGCCAAATACGTTAGGAGACTCATGTCGACCAGAGACAAGGTACCCGAAGTACCTAATCTCCCGCTGAACGCCGAATGTTCAGCTATCCTCCAAAATCGTCTACCGGAAAAACTAGGAGATACCGGACGTTTTACCCTTCCTTGCTCTATCAACGAATCTGGTGATATTCGCTCTCTAGCCGATCTAGGAGCAAGTATTAACCTCATGCCACATTCACTATATAAAAGACTAGAATTAGGAGACTTAAAACCCACTAAAATGAGTGTCCAGCTAGCTGATCAATCCATTAGATATCCTAAGGGAATAGCTGCGAACATCATGGTTAAGGTTGACAAGTTCTTTTTCCCAACTGACTTTGTGGTTATGGAAATTCAGGAAGATATAAACATCCCTATAATCCTAGGTAGACTTTTTATGAACACAGCCAGAGCGGTCATCGATGTGCACTCTCATACGATCACCTTGCGCGCTCATGGAGAAAGCATCACATTCAAGATCGATAAGACCGACCGTGCTTCGATTGAGAATAATGAGCTATTTACTGTCTCTATTAGCCAAGTCACATCAGATGATGAGACCTCTGAACCAGCAGCTGAGCAGGAAAAAGAGATGAAGAAAGAAGAGGAGCCTCTTGCCGATGATACTTTTGCTTGTACCCTCGAAGGAATGATCAATCCTTTCCTGGATCCAACAAGACCACTCAGTCGCCCTCTAGAAGACATCGAACATACTCTTTTACTCTTTTACTCAGCAACACCAAATCAGTAGCCTGTGCCAGTCTATAAGCACATTCAGAGGAGATCCTTACACTGAAGAATTCGAAGAGCTAAATGTTAAATTTCTGGTATTCATGGACTCCATCATACTAAAGCATCCAATGAGGGAAAACATCACAACAAGGACAACCACAGTGATTGATCCTAATGGGCCAGTCACTAAAGCGGTTGACTACATCTCCGAAGGATTGCTAGGCCTCTCCAGAGCTACCTCAGACCACTTTCGGAGCTTCAAAGTGGATGCCATGGAACCACCAGATCTAATCTCAACCATGGTATGCCAATTCCAAAGGATCTACCCTCCGCGCTACACATTCCCACAACCCAGGGCTCATAATAACACCATCACTCGCCCTGGGAGCTCCTTCCCCAACAGCTAATCTCAAAGGAGTAAAGTCGAGCTCTCGACTATAACAGCAGCGCTTCTCGGGAGGCAACCCGTGTAATAAAGTCAGGCTCTCGACTTTAAAAGCAGCGCTTCTCGGGAGGCAACCCATGGAATAAGACGTAGAAGAGAGTAGAGTATTGATAAGTGAAGAAAATCTCTGACTATCCTTCACACTGGATGAACCCAAATGTTTTCAAAACATATTCTGAATTACAACTCATTTTGCAAATAAACCACTGCTCTCAGAAAAAAGGAAATCATTTTTAAAATGACAAACAAATCATGTGTTTCGAGCATTTGAGGTACTTGCATACTACTTTTATGCATTATGCTCGAACTCATTTAAAAACACATGTTTTATAAAACTGATTTGTAGTAGAAAACATATTTTCAAGTTCTGAGATAGAGATTTCTCTTTTAATTTGCAAAAACAATATCGAGTTTGTAAAAAGGGTTTCATCCAACATGTTCACACTTACGAGATCTATTCACGAGAATGGAATGAGTTGATGAAATGAGGAAAACAACTGCAAGTCGCTTGGAGCCAAGCCGATCATCACAAAGAATTCAGAAGAAGATCCTCGCAACATCTCCTTCAGCAAATTCAGAATCTCAGCTCCTATGCAACTCGCTATCTGGGGAGTATCTGATCCTTTCCTCTTTTATCTGTTTTATCATGATTCGTATTTATTTGTTTTGTTAGTGTGTTAATAAAAGTAGTCTATACTCTATCCTAAACTTATCACTAAGTGTGGGATTCCAGCCCAAAACAAAACACTTAAGAAACATTTTCTTACATGTTCAAACTCTAAGTGTGGGATTATACAATCTCAACTCAAGAGAACATTAGGGACAATGTTCCTCTAAGTGTGGGATAGCAGGTATTGAATACCTTGGTTTGTTTTTATGATTTTAGTCCAAAAATAGTTAACACATAAAATGTTCCTTTAAATTTTTTCAAAATTTTTTCAAATTTCAAAAACATTTTCAAAGAAAAAAACGAGTTTAATCACCCAATTAACTCCGAATTTTTGAGTCTTGATGTTTTTAAGAGAAGCCATTTTCAAAAGAAGTTGTTTTTAAAATCTAAGGAAAATAAGGTAATAATTTCTTAAACAAGAAATGACAATCTAATAAGAATATGACTAGGCACATACAACCCATTTGCAGTGAGGACTTGAGCCTTAAAAGCATTCATTTTTAATGCTACATTGTTCATTTCTTGTGTGTGCCGATGCATGTATATCTGAATTAGAACTTGCTGTTGACATACGCTTTGAGACCATATTGGTGAGTACCGTACGCGGTATAGATGCAATTAGATGACCTTGACATTCCTTAGGATTTAACCCACTTTTCAGCCTTCTCTTTCAAGCCCAAAACCCCTTTCGATGCTCATTTTTAGTATCGATGATCCACTTAGTAAACCCTGTTGAGCCTAAACCTTTTAGTTTCATAAAACCCACATGTTTAAACCCCTACTTTCCCAAATATCCCCAAAACTTATCTTAGAATTTCTGAGGTTATGAAGAACGCTTTTTAGAATCATCCCTTCGGATTGTCCCACTCCCTCGAGTTCTCCGAAAAAGAAATATCCCTGGTGTGAAAATTGACACCATGAAAAGACTCGAAGAAGAAAGATGAGAAGAAGGATTTCTGCATTTAATAATCCTTGGAAATTCTCTGGCAAAGAAATTCTGAAAGAAAAAGAAGAGAGAAAAATAGAAAATTGAAAAAAAAAAATAGAAAGAAAGAGAAAAATAGAAAAAGTAAAAGAAAAGAAAAATAGTTCCGAAAAATAAAGCTTATGCTTCAAAGTATCGCCCTAAAAGAAGAAGATCCAATAGAAGACAAAAGCTACTTTACTTTCATCCGTTTCTAAATTAAGTTTTCCGTGACCTTAGGAGTCCTAAGATAAGCAACACCCTTACACCGAAAATTTCCACTATCCATACCCCTTAACCCTCACAAACATTACAACCCCTGAATGTCTTGGGATAATTAGCATCGTTCTCACCTAAGTGGTGGGGATCCGATTCTCGATCAAGCTTATGACGATGAGTACTGCATGACTGTCTAATTGAGCGATTTCTTTGTTTAGAATATTAGGAAACCCGAAACACTCTTGAGTGAATTGAGTGACCACTTTAGTGAGATCGCCTGGTCATGTATACTCCAAGATCACGAGATTTGGAAGTATGCTTAAAGAGAATCATTGCTTGTTTATGAAATGATTATCTTATCTTTCCTGATGTTTTTAGAGCATATATATATATATATATATATATATATATATATATATATATATATATATATATATATATATATGAGAAAATGATAACTTTTAGAAATGTTCTGACTCACCCCAAAACCAGATTTTTAAAATATCTTTTTCACAAGGCATGAATGTGTTGCTTGAGGACAAGCAACGCCTAAGTGTGGGATACTTGATGTGACCTAAAAAGTCATGTTTTTAGGTACATTATTATGCACTTATTGGACTTATATTTGGTGAAATCATCTTAAAGCATCTATTATTTACTTGAAATCACCAAAGTAGTCTAATTACGGGCATTGCTGTTAAAATCACCAAAAACATCCGTTTATCACGTAAAACGAGGCAAATAATGTCACCTTAAATATCTCCTTCTTAATTTACTTATGAAATTGGATCTTAATTCATATTTTATGATTTCATAGGGAAATACAAGACCGTAGGTGAAAGAATAAGAAGAAACGGATGAAGAATGGAGAAGATGTGCAGTTCGGAAGCTCGCTGATCATCATCCGGAACGCGAGAAAGTCAAACATCTCAAAATATGGCAAGTTAGTGTCATTAGAAGCGTAACGGAAAAATGAATCCAACGACGCAAGAATCAAGCAAAACGGACTCCAAACGAAGAAGATACGGACGAACCAAACAACCGAGGAATCAGCGGAGGCCAAATGGAGCACCAACCCCCCCCCCCTACCACCAAGGGTGCCATATACGGCAGCTTAAGTGCAGTACATGGTACCTAGGGTGCCGTATACGGGGTCTTTTGCCTTGTGAGGTGCCGTTTGACCCCCCTTGGTCCGCTTGTCCCGTATGATGCTTTGGTGCTTGTTCTTGGTGCTTAAGGACATGTACCATGGCTACCTCCATTCTCCTATAAATAGTGGACTCATTTCTCATTTCCAACACACCTCTCATTCACAAATCCTCTCTCTCTCTCTCTCTACTTTCTCTCTCTAGCACTACTCTTAGGAGTTAGAGGAGAATTGTTCTTATAGTTAGTTAGTTTCTCTCTCTAGCACTACTCTTAGGAGTTAGAGGAGAATTAATAGGGTAGCTTTTGTAATAGAGTTGGAATTCTTGGAGGATCTCCTTTGTAATATTGTTCGAGATATTTCGGAGCTCTGTCCGTGTAATCTTTCAGCTACTATTCAATCTACGCATTACTTTCGGTTATTTCTATCCTTATCTCTCATAATGCTTTATGCTATTATTATGTTTGATTTAGGATACATTGCCATGATTAGTGAGTAGATTAGCTATTGTGTTTGTTGTGATGTAGTTAGTCATTAATTGGGATGATGTCATTATGAAACAACGGAGGTAACGTTATACGGCTTTCATTTGTATAGCGCCGGAAACATCACGAATGTGTGGAGTACGGAACGTGGAAGCTATGAAAGTCGTGGGCACAATCCGTTGTGGAATAATGTTCCCAACTATATATTATAAATGAAAACTCGGTGCTTTGATTACATGTTCCATCCATGATCTTAAATCAATTAATACCCTTCCACCGATAAACGTGGTTAAAACCTTTTTGATAAGACGTCATATCATGGGTAATTAACTATCTGTGTTTTGTTATAAAGCTGTGGAAATACTAAACTAGTAGTGTACACTGTGAATAACTCTTGATTAAATATCTGAGTTTAAATAACATGGTCTAGTTTTGAAGCCGTGGAAATACTGTTTTAAACAAGTACTATACACTGTGATTAAACTAGGGATTTATTGGTTAATATCAAGTAAGGGTTGGTTTAAATCATAAATTGAGAAACTCTGATCTAAAATACAAACTTAGTTTATGAATCCAGAAAGGAAGACATTGAATCATTATGGATTCTAACCCTTGTCTATCACCTCTGGATTCTACATAACCATTGATGGAAAGTAATCAAACACCGACCATGTCTTAATCTTAAATGTTTTATTCAATTGAGTATTACTGTGGTGTTTAGAACGATCGGACCGTTAGTGGGTCTGTTACTCTATTCATGCACCCAGGAATCTTTGTATTCCAGAAAAGGGTCATTGTTCCATCACAAGGGCAATGTTGAGAGTCGAACAGCCTCCTCCGATCAGAATCATAACAGCTTAGTACTCAGTGACATGCTGATTGAGTAATCAATCAGTAGGGTGCTAATGTTTACACCATAAATACTTAAGACAAATAAAAAACAAATCTTTATAAAGACGTTTTCATAACTTAACTAAAACATCATCCCAATGCAAGGCTAACGAAGTCACAACAAACACCCCCTTTATCCTGACTGCTTTCCATTTTATTTTTCTTTATTGTCTAGTTTAAATTAGTAGTATAAACTAGAAAACCAACAAAAACAAATTCCCAACTATTTATTATAAACCTTTCACTAGCTTGAATCGGACACCGTGATTACTTTGTTTTGACAATACAATTGATTTTAAAGAACGACCCTAGGTCATACTTGCTGCCGTACACCTTTAGGTCACATAGCAGTAGTAAACTTAGGCCCCAGCATTTACAAATTTAAAACTCTCCACCGACACGCCACTGGTGGCCGGTCTAACGACAGGTAAAACCTGATCGACCGCTGGTGGTGCGTCAGTAAGTCACGCTTAGACCCCAACAATTATAAATTTTAAAACTATTGGAGCTAAATGTCTAAAGCTTGATTTTTATTTTGTAAAAATTGTTTAAGTGTTTTGAATGGTGCGACAATAGTGTATTACGTGAATGTGTAGTTCGTGTTTAGGCTATTGACGGAGCAATTGGTCACTCCGACAATACCATTGTCGGAGTTGACCAAGTCAACTCATTATAGTTATTGTCGCATAGTTTTGCCTATAAATAGCCTTTTATAGTTCATTCAATGTTAAGTCTTTTGTAATAAGTTTTCACAGATTCTCTCTGTATTTTGGAGTAATACAAAAGCAATTTGATTAATTCTTCTTGTTCTTGTTTTTCTAATTCATTTCTCGTGAGATATAACTTGTATTCCGCACCTGTTATATCTGTTCTAATTGCGATTCGGTGATCTACGGCACTACAAAGTGGTATCAGAGCCGTACGAATAGAAATTAGGACCGTTTGATTGAATTAGAGGTTAATTTGAGGTATTTGTTTGATTCAAAGGATTCGGAAGCTTCAGCATTGATTGTTTAGTTGCTATTTGACACTGTTTGATTGATTTGGACGAATCTAGACTTCAATTTGCTTCGGATTTGAGAAATTAGAAAGAGATTACTGTTGTACGTGATTCTGTGATCATAATTCATCTAAATTTGATCTGATTTTCTAATTTTTCTCTTCTGATTTTTTACGTGTTTATCGTCAAAGTGTACGGATTATTAAATTTGACGGTAAAAGATCAAATTGAGTAGCTACGAGTGTCAGAAATCAAATTCCGAGTTCAGTGATATCAATTTTAGCCAAAAACGAGCTAGAATTGAAGATTTTACAACACTTTTCAATTTCTGGAAAATTCATCCATGATTAGTATTCCGTGAGTAGTGATAACCGTTTTCTTCCGTGATTAGTGTTCCGTGATTGATTCTGTGTGTGGTCCGACAATAGCTTATTGTCGCATAAACAGTACTTGATCATTCACGGACTAGTATTGACGGACTTGTATTCTCGGACACTCGTTGACGGACTGTTATTGTTGTATAAACAGTGACTAGTATTCACGGATTGTTAGTATTCACGGGTTGTTTGTTATTCACGGAGAGTTGGTATTGACGGATTGTTGATATTCACGGAGAGTTGGTATTCATGGGTTGTGTTAATCTCAGATTAAGGATTCACGGATTCTTGTTATTGACGGGTTGTTGATATTCACGGATTGTTGGTGTTCTCAGTGTGGTATTCTCGGACTTATTATTCTCTGACAGAGTGTGGTATTTTTTCTAAGTGTTTAAAATGGCTCAAGTGAATTGGCAGGCCATGATGAAGAGTGAACAAGAGACGGGAACTACAACCAAACCACCAAAGTTTTTATGTCAGAATGATTATGATGATTGGAAGTATCGGTTTGAGTCGTTTATTGCTCTATATGATCCGGATCTAATGATTCCTATCATGGAGCAATATATTCATCCTAGAACTAAAGGAATTTATAGAGATAACAATCCTCCTCCCAAGTCACTCAAAATGATGACTTCTGATGAAAGGAAAGAACATGACCGAGACAAGAAAGCTAAATCGGTTATCTCTATGAGTCTTCCTAGTGATGTTCTTGCTGGATGGAAAGATTTGACTACTGCATATGAGCTTTATAACGCAATGGCACAACGTTTTTCTGGTAACGATAAGTTGAAGAAAAGTAAACGTGACTTGTTAAAGAAGCAATGGGATGTATTCACATGCATGCCTAATGAATCTTTCATTGACTTAATTGTCCGGTATTCCCAGTTAATCAGTGAACTCAAAGGACATGGTTTGATTTTGGAACGTCTTGAAATCAATGAGAAGTTGATTGAAGCCTTACCTTTAAGGTGGGACATTAAGGCTAACATTTTGTTGGAAGATGAATCATTGGGTGAATATGCATATGAAGATTTGATCAACAAGTTGCAAGTGTATGATGTGTCTTTACAGAAAAAGGAGACTGGAAAGATGATGCAATATTCTCAATTTGGTTCTAAGAATGCTTCAGATACAACATCTTTTTTCTCTGGTAATGATGCATTCAATGTTGGGAATTCTAATGGAGCTACAAGTGGTTATTATAGCTATGGATTTTATGGATCGGGAAGTGCTTCTTCTACCAATCATCAACAACAAAATCCTCACCAACATGTTTCAAAGATTACTGAAGATCATGCAAATGTAGTCACAGCTTTTCTTTCATCATATGAGGCGTTTATCTCTAGAAAGGTTGGCAATGTAGACTTGACAGAAGAGGATTACGATCAGTTACACCCAGACGATCTTGAGGAAATGGATCTCCAATGGAATCTTGCTATGTTAACAAGAAATGTCAAGAAGTTTCTTCAAAGAACTGGAAAAAGCAAGTTGGGGGGTAAACCAGGATTTGATAAATCAAAGGTTCGGTGTTACAACTGTCAGAATTTGGGACACTTTGCCCGGGAATGTGAAAAAAGCAAAGCACCTTCTTCTGGTTTCACCAAGCCTTCTACCTCCAAAACCTATTCTTCTTCATCTCAACCACAATTCTCTGGAAAAGATACAGCATCTGCTCCCACATCATCAGCACTGGTTTCTACAGTTGATGAGTTCTATGATTGGAGTGCGCATGTGGAGGAATATTCTCAAAACCAAGCTTTCATGGAAAATGTTTCTGAGGTTGATTCTTCTCCATTTGAACAAATCTGTTCAAAGTGTACTGACTTGAGTGATCAACTCAGTCTTTACACAACTCAAAATCAACAGCTTTTAACTGACATTGAATTGATTAAAAATCAAAATAAGGAGTTGGTGGAAAACAACAAGCTTAAAACTAAGCGTTTTGAGTCAACTGATGTTGCTACACATGATTTGAAAGCTAAAATTTTAAATCAGCAAACCATCATAGACAGTTATTTGACTGAGATGGATTTACTTAAACTATAAAAATCTGAAGCTGAATCTAAAATTTTAGATCTTGAAAGACAATTGTTGAATGTTTCTACATCAGCAGTGGTTTTTGATGAAATTATCCATAAACAGCGTTTAGATACCAAATCTAAATCTGGACTTGGATATCAAAATGATTTTCAAGAAAAAACCAAAGCATCAAAGGCAGCTTCTAAAGCTGGAGTCGGATATCATTTTGTTCCACCACCCAAATCTTACTTTCAATTGCCAGTTAAAGATGAATCTGATTCTGAGTTTGTGTATGGGAAGGGAAAAGTTGATGACTCAAAACCTCAAACTGAAGTAACCCAAAATGTTTCTTCTAATGAGAGTTTTGAATCACCACCTGACATAAATTCATCAGAAACTTCTAAGATGAAGAACAATGATTGTGATGATTGTGAAAAGAATAAGAAGTGTGTTTTGAATCAAAATAATAAAGAAAAATCTAAAGCTTGTGACTTTCCTAAACAAGTTACCGAGATTTTGAAAAGAACTTCTTCTCCAAATAGTTCACAATCATCTTCTTCATCAACAAAAGGTCAATATCATGCTTTCAAACCCGAATCTTCAAAATGTGAAGCTTCTACTAGTAAAAGCTCATATTCTAAATATGACGCGTCTACAAGTAAAGTTTCACATCATGGTTCTCATAATCATTTTCATACTCAAAGAAAGTATGAAACACGAAGTTGTTTCTATTGTCGTATTCGTGGACATCTTTTGAAAAATTGTCATAAACTTGCTAAAAAACATTCAAGACAAAATTTAAAGCAAGCTAAATTTTCAAATATCAAAGATGTTCATAAATCCACAATACCTGAAAATCCACAGAAATCAAGAACAAATAATTTTGTTTCTTCAAAGAAGAAATCATCATCTAATGATGCGTCAATCAATCATTTCAATGATTTCAAAAAGAATTTGAAAGAGATTGACGTGTTCATCTTAGATGAAATTACTGGACGACCCAAAGCCTCCAAGGCTTGGGTCTCCATTAGCAACTAACTGTTTCCATCAAATGTCTTGTAGTCATCCCGAGCTATCGATAATGTGTGGTACATTGATAGTGGCTGCTCAAGACATATGACCCGGAATCTCTCCTTGCTTGAAGATGTTAAATCTAAGAATGGAGGGTTTGTTGCTTTTGCGGGAGATAAAGGAGGAATGATTTCAGGCGAAGGAACTGTTACGAATGGTGAAATTAGTTTTGACAAAGTGAATGATGTTGAACAACTTCAACATAATTTACTAAGTGTTTCACAAGTTTGTGACAAAAAGCTGTCAACATGGTTCAATGATGAAGAATGTTTGATTCTCAAGCCAGGATTTGTTGTACCAGAAGAATGGATTCTTATGAGATCTCCTAGGGTTAAAGATATGTATGTCCTTGATATGCGTTCTATAACTTATTCAATGGAGCATACTTGTTTGTTGTCAAAAGCATCAGAGAAGGATTCAGTTTTATGGCACAGAAGGATGGGTCATATCAACTTTAGGAAAATGAACTTTTTGGTCAAAAATGATTTAGTGATTGGAGTTCCTAAACAGACTTTTTCACTAAATGATCACTGTATTTCCTGTAAAAAGGGAAAACAAACCAAAAAGTCTCATAAACCTAAGTTGGTGAATTCAATTAACACTCCGTTGGAACTTCTTCATATGGATTTGTTTGGCCCTGTTAGTGTGAGGAGTATAGGTGGTAAATCCTATTGCTTGGTAATCACTGATGATTACTCAAGATTTTCATGGGTTTACTTTCTAATCTCTAAAGATGAGACGGCTGAGAAAATTAAGTATCTAATTTTACGATTAGAGACTTTATTTTCGTTAAAAGTAAAGAGGTTACGAAGTGATAATGGAACGCAATTTAAGAACTACATCATGGAAATGTTTTGTCTTCAACATGGTATTTCTCAACAATTCAGTGCTCCTCGAACTCCACAGCAAAATGGAGTTGCTGAAAGAAAGAATAGAACATTGATTGAAGCTGCAAGAACTATGCTTTCAGATGCCAAATTACCAACAACTTTTTGGGCAGAAGCAGTTAATATGGCTTGTTTTGTGTTAAATAGAGTTCTTGTGGTCAAAGACAAGAAGAAAATGAGTTATGAGTTATTGAACAACCGAAAGCCAAATATACATTTTTTGGAACCTTTTGGATGCTCGTGTTTATTGATGAAAACTAAGGATCGTCTTTCAAAATTTGCTGAGAAATCTGAATCTGGGTTTTTCTTAGGTTACTCAGCTAATTCTCATAACAAAAGAGTTTATAACACGGCATCTCATCGAATAGAAGAATGCTATGAGGTTGAATTCTTACGGTATTCTCCTCCATCCGATGGGATCGGTCCAGAATGGTTATTTGACTATGACTCGTTCTTCAATTCTCTTAATCCTTCATCACATGATGTGTCATCTCTTGTTGAAGATTATGGTAATTTTGTTATTCCGGTTCTTTCTTCTCCTGCTGAGCCGATTCTTACTCCTCTCACACCAGTGTCTACTTCTAATCTTACTCCTCCACCATCAATGGAGGATTCTACTGTTCAAGCTACTTCTCCAACCATTGAAAATGATGCAGATGACTCCATTTCAAATCCTGATGATACTGAGATTTTTCAGGAACCTTCTACTGAACTAGAAGAAACCAATCATGATGATTCTAGTGATGAAGTAGTGAGTAATCCTGAGGATTCACATTTAGGCACCAACTTGAATGTAGAACCTGTTCCTACTTTGCGAGTTAATTCTAAGCATAAACATCCACTCACAAATGTGATTGGAGCTGAATCTGATGGGATCAAAACTCGACATCAACACAAGACTTCTACTTGTTTTCTATCTCAGATTGAACCAAAGAATATTCAGATAGCTTTGTCAGACTCTTCTTGGGTGCAAGCAATGCAAGAGGAACTGTAACAATTTGTCAAGTTGCAAGTTTGGACATTGGTGGAACCTCCCAAGGATATCCATCCAATTGGCACTCGTTGGGTCTTCATAAATAAGAAAGATGATCGAGGAATTGTGGTTCGCAATAAAGCACGATTAGTGGTTCAAGGATTTACTCAAATCGAAGGTTTGGATTACGATGAAGTTTTTGCCCCTGTTGCTAGACTTGAATCCATTCGGATTTTTCTGGCATATGCTTCATTCATTAATTTCAAAGTGTATCAGTTAGATGTCAAGTGTGCATTTCTCTATGAGAAAGTGCATGAAGAAGTGTTCATCAAACAACCACCAGGTTTCGAAGATCCTAAATTTCCACATCATGTATTTAGGTTGGATAAGGCCTTATACGGATTACATCAAGCTCCTCGAGCTTGGTATGAGACTTTATCTCAACATATTCTTGCTAATGGGTTTTTGAGAGGTCAAATTGATAGTACACTCTTCATTCGGAAAACAAAAGGTGATTTGCTTCTCGTACAAGTATATGTGGACGACATTATATTTGGGTCTACGAATGACAGTTTGTGTAAAGAATTCTAGAATATCATGAAGTCTAAGTTTGAAATGAGTTCAATGGGGGAGATGGCTTTCTTTCTAGGTTTGCAAGTTCGACAATTAGATAAGGGCATTTTCATACATCAAACGAAGTATGTTAACGACATCTTAAAGAAATTTAAGATGTTGGATGCAAAATCTATATCAACTCCCATTGATCTTGTTGAGAAAATTGGACATGCTCTCGATGACACACCAACTGATCAAAAGGAATATCAGTCAATGATTGGTTCTCTCATGTACTTAACTGCTTCAAGACCTGATATCATGTTTGCTGTGTCTATTTGTTCGCGGTATCAAGCAAATCTCAAAGTCTCACATTTGAGGGCCGTATAAATAATCTTCCGATATTTGAAAGGCAAGCCTGATCTAGGCATCTGGTATTCGAATGATGGAGATTTTGCACTTTTAGCATACTCTGATTCTGACTATGGTGGATGCGGTATTGATTTCAAATCCACATCAGGAGGATGTCAATTTCTGGGAGATAGACTTGTGACTTGGCAATGCAAGAAACAAAACACGGTTTCTACCTCTACTGCAGAGGCAGAATATATTGCCGCTGCAAGTTGTTGTTCGCAGATCCTTTGGATCCAACAACAACTTCGGGATTACGGTCTACTTCTTACCAAAACTCCTTTAAATATTGACAATACTGCTGCCATAAGTATCATACGCAATCCCGCCCAAAATTCCAAAACAAAACATATTGAAATACGTTTTCACTTCATCCGGGATTGCTATGAGAAAAACTTGATCATTTTGGTTCATGTTGAAACATCGAAACAACGTGCTGATTTGTTTACCAAAGCTTTTACAAAATCAAGTTTTGAGGAACTCATTTCGATGCTCGGCATGAAACATTTGGATCAAATTAAGTAAACTTTGGATATTTAAGTTATATTTTCTGTTTGTTTTTTGCTGGTTTTCTTTTATAAAAAATAAAAATCCAAAAACATCAGAAACACAATAAAATCCAAAAACATTTAAAAAATAAAAAAAATCGGGGGAGATTTTGTGTAAAAAGTTGGGAAATGATAGTACATTGGGAAATGTATTACTAAATAAAAAGTAAAAGAAATGATAAGTACTATATTTGATGTGTTAGTAGGTTTACATAGCATTTTTAAACCAAATTTTCTACTAATTAATTTTATATGTGATGTATTGGTAGGCATTTTTGCATTTGAAGTATCTAGTCTAAGAAATTTTAAACATATATGCATATTATTTTACATAATCCAAAATAATTAATATATGACAATCAAAGGTCTAATCAAAAAGATCAAATGTTATCAAAATGATAATACAATGTCTTAAATTTTGAGGGATTAGTATATTATGATTCATGATTTAGGGTCTTAATATTATGATATCTAGGGAAATATATTGACTATTTGTTGTACTAAGTACATACCTTAGTTGGTATATTTTTATAAAGGACATGCAAATATTCCAAAGTTCATGTATCAAATCAAAATAAACTCTATCACTTTGTTATACTATGTATAGACCTGTGATACAGTTTATAAGTCCAACCCGGGGTATGACATATGTGACTAAGTGTCATTCCAACATATGTGTGTGTTTTGGTCAAAAATTATACTAAGCAATTAAGTGATCAAACTTAGAAAAGTGGGGTTGGGTGCTATAAATTACTTTCAAGATAATTACGCTTTTACACGATTATCTATATGAGTAAATGACAACTTTGAATGAAAATTATGCCTTGAATCCTTGGATTCATGGATCCTTGTTAAAAATGTGTTTAACGGTGAAAACAAATGTTTGTGAACAAGATTATTCCAAAAGTTTAAGTAAAATGCAAAATATTTTAAGGATAATGCAAGTTATGCAATAAAAATATGATTACGATCAATAAAAATGCATGAAACAGAATTATGATGCTAATTTTATGATAAAAACGTGATCACAAATGAAATAAATACGCATACTTATGATAAATTTAGGATAAAATCAGGATAATGCAGAATTTATGATCAAAAGATCAATGAAATGCAAATTAAACGACGGAAACGTAAAGTAAATGCGATCGACACAAGGATGTACGAGGAAAGCCCTTGATCAAGGTTGATCGCGGGCATAAAACCTCGGGAAGGATCAATCGATCCTTGCCTTTGTTGATCTTATTAAGTAAAAATGAAAGATTACAAACTAAAGAGCACAAAGATGATCAAACTTAGTGAATTTGTATGTGATTCGGTTAAGTGTTTGTGTGGAAGGTGTTTGAGCAGAGTGTGAGTGTTAATGGGAGTAAAAAGTGAGCAGAAGTTAGCCTAATGATCATCTTTGCCTCTTATTTATACTAAGGCTACATAACAAATAATTCCTTAAAATCAGGGATCCTCCGAGATCTTCGGGATCCTCTCCGAGATATCTTGAGCTTCTACAACGTTCATATTGACCAAATGTGGAACACATGCTGAATTATCCTTGAAATAGTCTCCTTCCAAGCATTTCGGAGGTGGTTATCCATCCCTCAAACCGCGTATGACCTGGTCAAAAGGAAAGAGAACAACAAGGTAGTAATACATGATCCTGGGATACTGAATATATGCAGGATCCTGATCACCCGGGTTCCTGAATATCCAAGATCCTGAACATAAACTGAAAAATAAATATTAGTAACATCTGATCCCGAGATACTTAACGTATTCGGGATCCTAACCATATGAGATCCTAAACGTATGTGAGATCCTGAGTATGTCTAAGATTTCTATAGTACTCAGGATCCTAAATACTCATCCATAACTGGGATCCTTGATCCAAGAAGGATCCTAGATATATCCAAGATCTTAATAACCTGTATCATATAAGCATAGAATCTCAGGATCCTTAGTCTTAGCCTTATCTTGAACATATGCATGATCCAAGATATAATTTTCAATATTCACTAGAGACTTCAGGATCCTGTATCCTAACTATAAAATTTAGCCCCAAACAATTGCCCCCAAGTTGTGTTATCTTCAGGACCCTGAAGGTGACACAACTTCTAAAAATAAGCATTAAATAAGTTAGGAAAGATATTACAGTGCATCCGTAACCATGCCCATGTCGATTTGATTTTTGATAAGTACAAACTCTTTCATACCTCTTTTGCAAGACTTCGAACTTAATAATGGCTTTGGTTACCTGTTCTTCGTCAAGTTTCAATGAAAAATAGCACAACGATTTCAAAAAGTAGTAAACATACCTGAATCCTGTGTTTAAACCGTGACCAAGCTACGTTACTCCCAAATTGTACTCATGGCTTGGCGTAACTTTTTCTTTTGTCCAAAACATCATAGATTCCCATGACCTTGATCATGGCGTTTCTTTGAAATTTTTTACAAATCAACTATCTTCAAGATCCAAAAGGGATGCCCCTATTCCTATCAATTTTATACATACTTGGGTTGTGCCAATAATTCGGGGTGAGGTCAACCTGACATGGTTGGCCGTGGTGTTATTCAAGTGGTTTATGTTGGCCACTTGTTGAACTTTTATTCAGGATAAGCTAATCCCGAGTGTAGGTTGGCTTGATTTGATTCGTTACACTCCGTAATGTACGTGGATAACCCGTTAGAGTGTAGTGAACGACACTAAGGGTGGTGTGAATCGAACGGATACCATCTGGTGAGATGGGTTTTAGTGATGAGCAAGGCTCAAACTTGGATGATGAATGTATAGAGAGAGAGAGAGAGAGAGAGAGAGAGAGAGAGAGAGAGCATACAGAGGCTCCTCTTCATTCCCTTTTAAACAATCTGAAAAGACAAGTTCTTGGTAGTGAGCAAAACTCACCATGGATGAAGACGATGGAGAGAAAGGGAGCAAGGAGGCCGCCTTCTCATTTGATGTGTGTTATCATCTCTTATTTATCTTCTTTCTTCACGATACTGGGGAGATTCCCTCAATATATGTTTATTTCATCCATACACTCAGAATCCTGAAGAGATTCCCTCAAGATATATTCGAAATAATCCCGTTCCAAGGATTCTAATATTCTAGGATCCTGGAACAGACCTTCAATAGTAAAATTTCTAAGTAACATTAGAATCTTGAAAAGTTATTCAAGATACTCAAAGAACAAGGAAGCCAAAGAAACCAAGGCTACCAATTAAGATTTATATATTCCCTATCTTCAGGATATTGAGGAGATTCCCTCAATATATATTTATATCATACTGACGACTAGGATCCTGAGGAGATTCCCACAGGATATACTTGAAATAATCCGATTTTTAAAATACTGGGGAGATTCCCCCAATACGTGCTTATTCTGATCATATATGTAGTTCTTTCGAAATAATGGGAAGATTCCCCCATCTCATGCTTACTTTACTTACACCTCCAGGATTCTAAGGAGATTTCCTCAGAGAACTTGAAATAACTTCGTACTCAGGATTCCCATATCTTAGGATCCTGAAACATACTTCAGATTGAGAAGCATATTAAAAACCATCAATGATGACGATTATATCCTGTAATAGCATCAAAGGTCGCCAAAGTAACGTGAAAACATTACTAATACTTTATGATGACACAATAGTGTCAAAGTCTTCCAAATAACCTGTAAGCATCATGATCATTTTCATGACCTCTTACTCAGGATCCTTGTATCTAAGGATCCTGAAACAAATCTTGATGCGTTCAAAGAGAATATCAGGATTTTGCTTGGGATAATCCAGCGATCCTATAATATAACATTTTTATAAGATTTTGATAACATAAAACATTCATGTTATCTTCGTAACACCAAAATATTACAATTTTTGTTTAATTTTAAAAACGACATAAAATCTGTCGAAAATATTGTAATAATTTCTGAAAATGTCAAAACTTTTGAATAATGTTAGAACATTATAACAATCATAATCTTTGGATTAAATCCGAAAAATATTTTGGTAATATGATAATGTTACAACCATATGAATCTTTTATGGCCTATGCCAATAAAAATATTTTGGTAATGTGTAAAACATTACAAACCTTAAGAAAACTTTTGATAAATCAGTTTTCGTGACATGTAAATGCCAAACCATTTGGTAATGTGAAAACATTACAACCGTTTGATTCGTGGGCCAAGCCATTTGAGACATGAATATGCCTAACCAATTGGTAATGTGAAAACATTACAAACCTTGCGTAATAGATAATGTAAAAACATTACAAGCCTTGTGTACTTAGTGATGTGAATACGCCAAAACCTTAGGTAATGTGAAAACATTACAAACCTTAGAGTGACGTGAAAACGACACAAACCTTAGGTCGGCACCTAGTGCACTCAGTGCCGACAATCGGAAGAGTTTGATCTATAGGCCAATGGAAATGAAGTTGTCGGGCACCAGAGGCAACCACGATTCCCTAACCCTGACACTATAATCAAACATCGTGCACACCCGGAGGGGTGTGGAAACCCAAATTCTTAGAGAGGTGTTTATGCGTCAGCAAACCTCTAAACCTTAGAGAATCGCTGGGATTCTTAACGGAGGAGAGGTGGCCAACCCCTAATCTTCATTCCATGATCCTTATACGCATGAACTACAACAAATACAAGATCTTGGGTAAAGGTGGGTGTTAGTTTGCCTAACACTCATCCGATGCTTAAGTCAGTGTCAGATTCGAATGAAAATAATAATTATGAAAGATTTTCATTCATATATTAATATATAATTATGATACACACATACATATATAGTAAAGAATATAAAAATTTATAAAAAGTTAAGGATCATAGGTGTACCTTTTTATGTTGTATATAAATACTCAACTTACACATGATAGAGTTTTAGGTGAATAGCATTTCATGATCTTGAAAGTAGTTCCCCATCAACATGGCCCCGTTTTCCAGCATCCACACCAATTAAACATTGATCACATATAGATAATTGGATGCATCGGTTCTGAACGTTTCCATGTATGCCCCTAGGATAGTTTCCGCAGATTCCTCCGTGCATATCCTTCAGTTTCGCTTATGCTTTAGGATCCTCAAAATATCGCAACAACAATGATCCTTCTGCAAAAATTTCTAATGATGGACTACATCCATGATCCTTGTTTGGGGCTAAATTTTATAGTTAGGATACAGGATCCTGAAGTCTCTAGTTACTATTGAAAATTATATCTAGGATCATGCATATGTTCAGGATAATGCTAAGACTAAGGATCCTGAGATTCTATGTTTATATGATACAGGTAATCAAGATCTTTAATATATCCAGGATCACACTTGGATCAAGGATCCCGATTATAGATGAGTATTTAGATATATTCAGGATCCTGAGTACTATAGAAATCTTAAATATACTCAGGATCTCACATATGTTTAGGATCCCGGATATGTTAAGTATCTTGGGATCAGATGTTACTAATGTTTGTTTGTTAGTTTGTGTTCAGGATCTTGGATATTCAGGATCCCGGGTGATCAGGATCCAGGATATATTCGGTATCCTGAGTAAAACGTCACTAATATTTATTTGACCGTTATGTACTTTGACCAAGTCTACCAGGAGTTAAACGTGGGTCAATCATACCTATATTTAAGGATCAAGTCGAGAAGAAGTCAAGGAAAACGTGTAAAAAGGCTTGGTCAAGGTGGAAGACTGGAGGATCCCAGATATTTTGGGAGGATCCCTGATTTTTCAGAAAGTTACTTATATTGTATTTGCTATAAATTGGAGGCAATATGATCGAATATGACGACCATGATTCACTCCAAACACTCTGTAACTTCACCATTTCACAATCAAAACACACTTTTAGTTCATCTTCTTCACCGATTCATCACTTTCATCACCAAATACACTTTAGTTCGATCATATTGTGCTCATTCACTGTATTATCCTTAATTTCAGCAATAAAATCAACAAAGGCAAGGAACAATTGTTCCTTCCCGAGGTTTTATGCCGGCGATCTAACAAGATCAAGGGCTTTCCTCATACATTCGTGTGTCGATTGCGTTTATTTCACGTTTTATTTGTTTAATTTTCGTTTTATTGATCCTTTGATCATAAAACCTGCATTATCTTAGTTTTTACTCATATTTCTGATTAGCATTCATGTTTATCTCACTTGTGGTTACATTTTTATCATAAAATTAGCATTATAAGTCTATTTCATGCATAATTATTGATTGCAATCAGATTTTTATTGCACAACTTGCATTATCTTGAAAATACTTTGCATTTTACTTAAACTTTTGTAATAAACTTGTTTACAAACACTTGTTTTCACCGTTAAACACATTTTTAACAAGGATCCACGAATCCAAGGATTCAAGGCATAATTTTCATTCAAAATTAGTATTTACTCATATAGATAATCGTGTTTCTACGTAATTATCTTGAAAGTAACTTCAAGCACCCAACCTCACTTTTCTAAATTTGATCACTTAATTGCCTAGGGTAATTTTTTACCAAAACAGTTTGGCGCCCACCGTGGGGCAAGTGGTTCTTTTCATAACCAAATTCTTGTTAAAATCCTTGTTAATTCACTCTTTTCAAAGTTTTTTGTCAAAAATGTCAACACAAGGACAACCTATATCTTCTATTGTGCCCTCATCGACATCTGTGATGACCAATCTACCTCCTGCTTCCCCTCTATCGTCATCACAATGGGGACCAGAGAGTATCTATAGGAGAACAACTTCCACAAGATCTACCTTCTTAGGATCCGGGAACACAGATCAGGATCCCGTTATTATTTCTAACAGGAATATTGTGGCTTTGTTTTCACAGATGAAAGAGCAATTAGGACATGTGGAACAGAGTAACGAGGCGCTGAAGAAGGATCTTGAAAGCTTGAGCGGAAGAATCAACACTCCCCCTAATCAGGATACTACTCCTTTTCGGAGCAGGATCCTGGATTTCAACACTCCAGCATTTGCAAGTATTGGAGAAGATTTCATTGCTGTGCAAGGAACTACTGGAATCCCAGATCCAGTGTATGCTACAGGGATCTCCACAATAAAGGATCTTGAACAAAATCAAGGATCCTCATCCAGTATCCCAAATGATGGTAACATATTTACTAATTATTATGCTGACAATATGTTTGGAACTAACATTTTGCAGGATCCTGGAGTAAGCCTTATTATGGCTAGAGAGTTGCAAAATTTGAAGGATATGATATCCAATATTCCTAGAGTTGTGCAACCTATACCTGAAATTGCTCTATCAGCCCATAGGATCTCAAGATTTGCACCACCTATTTGTGATGCTGAGATCCCGAAAAGATTTCAGACTCCAAGTATGAAGCTATATAATGGGACTACGGATCCTGAGGATCATGTGGTGCAGTATCGGGAAAGAATGAAGATCATTCCTATTCCAGCAGACCTTGAGGAAGCATGCTTATGTAGAGGATTTGAATCCACTTTAATAGGATCCGCACTAAAGTGGTTAATGAATGTTCCTCCTTACTCTATTACATCCTTTGCTCATTTGGTTAACTTATTTAATAATCATTTTTCATGTAGTAGAACTTTTGAAAGACTAACTAGTGATCTCTACAGAATTGTTCAAAGGCCTAATGAAATTCCTAGAAATTTTGTAGAAAGATTTGAATGTGTGTGACACCCGACGATTTAGGGTTACTGATTAACCTACTAGAAATCCTAATTACGTGTGTTTAGTTTAGTATTAGGCTAAATACTTGTAATTACTTGTAACTATTTGTGTATTTATGTGAATATACACTCCCGTAATTGATTATATTACGCTTATGTAATTAGTTGTAATTACACTTACGCAATTTGGTGAAATTGTGCAAAACAACCGGACGGAGTCCGACCCAGTATAAATACGACGTTGGTGAAAACATTTCTATAAATAACTTTAATATATTTTTAGAAGTTATTTATCATATATTATTATTTTGTTAAAATAATACACGAAAAACTAAGGCGTTTTGGCTAAAACGTCTCAAACGCAACAGAAACGCGCGGAACGCGCCCGACAATCGAACGAAAGTCAAAATATATATATTTATAAATTAAAATATATTATTTTGTATGAAATTATTATTAAAAACATCGTATTATGATTCGTCAATAAAAACGTCTATTTAAAACGTTACGCGATTAAACCTCCGTACCACTAACGCGCAAATCGAGGCCGATAAATAAACGGAACATTTTTATGAATGTTTTTAAGTATTTTAATAAATACTTCAATCAAAAATGTCAAAATATAAGTCGTCACTTAAAAACGCGTATAAAACACTTAACGTATAAATAAACGTCTAAGCAACCGAGCAAAAGAACGTAAAACGCAACAAATTAAGTTAGGAATGGAAAAAGACCAAAATACCCTTGTGTGGGGCCCCCCCTAAACCGGCCCATGTGCTCCACCACCTCCACCTCACCCAATCCCTCTCCATGCAAAAGGCAATCATCACAAGCCTCATACTTGATCACTCACACTTCATGCAACCTCATTCTCAAACACTCAACTTATTTTCACTTTTCTTTCTAACTTCCTCTCTCTCTTTGACTGAAAGTAATCAGTCCTAAAAGCCACCATACAACCACCTTACACCACCAATCACCACCATAAACCACCATAGCACCACCACCTCAAAAATCACTATTTTTCAAGGATTCAAGCTCAAGAGCATCTCCTTCATTCTCCCATCTCTTTCTATTTGTAAGGAACCTTTTCTCTACCTTTCAATACTTTTATGTACATGTTATATAGCTCAATCAACAAGATTATGTCCAAAATCCTTGTTAAAATACGTTTTTACCAAACATATACAAAAACACAGAATCTGTCCCAGAAAAATCAGTTTACGAAAACGACCATATCTGGAGATTTACGAAGAATTAGACAACGAATTTTTTTTTTAAAGTTGCGTATTGAAAAGGGCTACAACTTTCGTGTTTTGCACTTTTTCCAGATCTGTACGTATTTTTGTGAATCATCTGATCTTTGAGTCTGGTCTGGAAGTTTTCGAAAACTGAGTACGGTTCATACGCGAATTTATTTAATATGTAAACGGACTTGTTAAATGCTGGAAATTTGACATGTTAGTCTAGACACTTAGTAGATCAGTTGGTAAAAGTTTTGAGGTTTGATTTTGATTAGAGATAGGCGAAATCAGTTGGCGTAATGACCCGACATAAACCGAAAACGTTGAATCTTGAAGTTTTAAGATGCGAATTTAAAACCGACACCTCGAAATAATCCCGACATGAACCGACATATTTTATAAGCTTATTTAACTGAAATGTGGGTTGGGTAAAAGTTTCGGGTCAAACCGAGTCGGTTTGACCAAGTCAACAAAAACGGCTCGGTTTCTAAAAACGACAAAACTTACTATTTTTGGAAAGTGGTAACAAAAATGGGTTTGGATGACTTAGTTAGTAACTTGGACCAAAGACTAAACTTAGAAAGTTTCCCGAATTAGAAACCGACACTTAGAACATTTTCTGAAAATACCCTAAGTCTCAAGTAGAGACACTAACCTAGTGATGCTACATTTTGCTAGTGATGCTACATTTTGCTAGTGATGCCACATTTTCTGAAAATATCCTAAGTCTCAAGTAGAGACACTAACCTAGTGATGCTACATTTTGCTAGTGATGCTACTTTTTGCTAGTGATGCCACATTTTCTGAAAATATTCTAAGTCTCAAGTAGAGACACTAACCTAGTGATGCTACATTTTGCTAGTGATGCTACATTTTGCTAGTGATGCTAAGTTTGACCAACCTTGACCAGTTTGACCAGGTTTGACCAGGTTTGACCAGTTTGACCAGGTTTGACCGGTTTGACCAGTTTGACCAGGTTTGACCAGATTGACCAGGTTTGACCGGTTTGACCAGGTTTGACCAGTTTGACCAGGTTTGACCAGCTTTGACCAACGAGTTGACCAACTTTGACCTACGGTTTAAGACTTATACAAACTAAAATAATTGGTTTGCAACACACGATATGTACTAATGAATAGTTTACAGCGAAACAAACTTGATAATAATGTCTAAATGAATTATTATTACAAACTTTCACCAACGGGTCGTACACGTTTTTAATAATCGAACTTGAACAACTTATTTGGACATACTAGTTGATGAACTAGCTCTAGGTGGACATTAACCCTCCACCTACACGATTGGCTTAAGTGGACATTGACCCCCACTTATACAATCGCTATAGATGGTCTTTTGAGATATCTACTTATACCCAACCTTATACGTTTTTAGGACGTTAGAAGGTTGCACACCGGCTTGCTTGCTTATTTGATACTTACTTGCTACTTGCTAATCTAAGATGAGTTTCATAGCCCCTTTTTACTGTTTTTCAACTGGGGTGAGAATACATACAACTGTTTTATAACTGCTCTTATGATCACAAGTAACTGTAACAACTTTTTATACGGATTGCATGAGACTTGATATAATCCACTAAAGCCCTCTACCCATCATAGTCATTAAAATTTGTGCGTGAGTATTATTGGATAGATCTATCAGGGTTTGACAAACCTCGTCCGGACTAGTCGCTCTAGCCAACCCACGGGCGCAGTATTACTTGTGATTTAGAAGTGTATCGGATTAGTACACTTACCGGAGGCAAACAACGTTAAGCTTGACTATGAGACTCATGTAAAAGGTATACTTATATTGCATTATGCAATACTTTTACTTATCGTTGAATAACGATACTTTTAACTGTCATTTTTGAATGATACAACTTGAAATCTTGTGGATCATAACTAAACGATTGTTTACAAACCTATGAACTCACCAACTTTATGTTGACCTTTTAGTATGTATTTCTCAGGTAACCCGCCGCAGTAGGAAGCTTATGGAAAGCTTAGCTCGAGTCGCATTGTTTTCAAACATCAAGAGATTAGATTGCATTTATCTGTATTTTGTATAATCAGTAATGTATTAGAAATCTCTTAACGGTTTATGCGAACTTCAGATATTTTGTAAACATTTGAATTATGGTAATGTAATGTTTTCAAACGTCTCATATAGAGGTCGTTTGCCTTAATCTTTGTGTAATGATATTTGATTTGGTCGGCGCCCCCGTGACACCTCATGTTTCCGCTGCCACGTGTTTTGGGGGTGCGACAATGTGAATCTCTGGATATTCCGAATCTAGATTCAGCAACAACGGTCCAAGCTTTCAAAATGGGGATCAAGAGAGATTCACAGCTTTATCAAGATCCTATGACGAATCCGTGCGAGAATCTGGATGAGGTCAGGAATCAAGCCTTGAGACTCATAAGGCTTGAAGAGTATGTTATGAATCAGAAAAGTGTGGAAATGCCATCAACTTATGATAAGCCAAATAGGAAAAAGAAATCATCATCATGTCTTATGTACGCGATGCAAGATCTTGGAGATAAAGTGAGATGGCCAAAGAAAAAAGTTAGAAATAATGTTTGGTAAGATAAATCCAAATGGTGCGCATTCCAAGAGGATTGTGGTCATGTTACTGAAAATTGTATGGCTCTTAGAAAAGAATTCAACCATTTATTTGGCAAGGGATACTTAAGGGAACTGTTCGGAAAGAAAGGATCTCGCAAAGGATTCTTAGGAGGCTCAGGATCCCGGAGTTCAGGATAATTATAGTATCCTGCACACAGCAAGATTCCAACCGCCTGACGCTAAGGATTGCTACACAACATCAATGAAATCTACTACCAAGCCTCCATCAACATAGCAATCAATGGAAAAAGGCATGGGATATCTTGGCTACAATCAGATAAGGTATCAAAGAAGTGCGACTCCATTCTAAGGATCCTAAGGTGGAAAAGGATAGGACGTATGTTATTGTGTGCTGATATGTTCAAGGAAGCAAGATTCCTGATCTTGGCAAACGTGGTGGTGGAATACAAATCTAATTGGTAAATTATTACTCGTAAATGTGGCGGTATCCTGAAATATGAACGATGCTGCATAAGTTAAAGATCCTGAAAGGTCAGCAACTTCTTATCTATTACTTAAGTAAAAGTCTACTGGATGCTGATACCAGGTACTCTTATCTTAAAAAATTTATGTTTGCATTAGTTATCTAGAAATACATTCTATGCATGATAAGATTAATCAATTATTAAATATAAAAACTAGGAATGTCACTTTGAATAACTAAGTGATCTCGGAAATTAGATGTTTATAATCCTATAATGAGATTGTAGAAATATGATAAAACTTTATGTTTTGAGTAAACTTTACTGACGATCTTTAAAATAAAATATGGATACAATATACTTAGTTAAGTTAATACATGGTATTAAAATCACCTTAAAGGTATGACATGCAACAGGATATTGATTGTAAATTTTAAAGTACCAATAATGAAATAGATTACGAAACATCAACTGAAGGTTTACAATTAACTAAGGATAAAATATATAGATGTATGTTAGTTACTAATCATCATTGCAAATATGCCCTAGGGATAGTTAGACTAGTTTTGTATTTGGATATGCTTTAAGATTCTGCAGGAAACTTCGGGATCTTCAACTGATGCTATGTTGGTGATCTTGAGTTTGAGGATAATTGGACACATCAGGTTCTGGGGGCAAGTCAGGATCATAAATGTAGTCGATCATTAAAATTTTTGCTGAAGGATCATTATTGTTGCGGTATTTTGAGGATCCTGAAGCATAAGCAAAACTGAAGGATATGCATGAAGGAATTTGTGGAAACTATCCTGGGGACATACATGGAAATGTTCAGAACCGATGCATCCAATTATCTATCTGTGATCAATGTTTGATTGGCTTGGATGCTGGAAAACGAGGACTTGTTGATGGAAAACTACTTCCAATATCATGGAATGCTATTCACTTAAAACTCTATCATGTGTAAGTTGAGTATTTATATTCAACATAAAAAGGTACCCCTATGATCCTTAACTTTTCATTAATTTTTATATTCTTTACTATATATGTATGTGTGTATCATAATTATATATTGATATATGCATGAAAACCTTTCACAATTATTATTTTCATTCGAATCTGACACTGATTTAAGCATCTGATGAGTGTTAGGCAAACTAACACTCACCTTTACCCAAGATCTTGTATTTGTTGTAATTCGTGCATCTAAGGATCATGGAATGAAGATTAGGAGTTGGCCACCTCTCCTCCGTTAAGGATCCCAGCGATTCTCTAAGGTTTAGAGGTTTCCATACGGATAAACACCTCTCTAAGAATAGGGTTTTGACACCTCGCCGGGTGTGCACGATGTTTGATTATAGTGTCATGGTTAGGGAATCGTGGTTGCCTCTGGTGCCCGACAACTTCATTTCTATTGGCCTATAAATCAAACTCTTCCGATTGTCGGCACTGAGTGCACTAGGTGCCGACCTAAGGTTTGTGTCATTTTCACGTCACTCTAAGGTTTGTAATGTTTTCACATTACCTAAGGTTTTGGCGTATTCGCGTCACTAAGTACACAAGGCTTGTAATGTTTTTACATTATCTATGACGCAAGGTTTGTAATGTTTTCACATTACCAATTGGTTAGGCATATTCATGTCTCAAATGGCTTGGCCCACGAATCAAACGGTTGTAATGTTTTCACATTACTAAATGGTTTGGCATTTACATGTCACGAAAATTGATTTATCAAAAGTTTTCTTAAGATTTGTAATGTTTTACACATTACCAAAATATTTCTATTGGCGTAGGCCGTAAAAGATTCAAATGGTTGTAATATTATCATATTACCATAATATATTTCTAATTTAATCCAAAGATCATGATTGTTATAATGTTTTCACATTATTCAAAAATTTTGACATTTTCAAAAATAATTGCAATATTTTTGCATTTCTTAAAAATCTTGACAACGATTATGTCATTCTTAAAGATAAATAAAAATCATAATATTTTGATACCATGGACATAACATGAATGTTTTCATGTTATCAAAATCATATAACAATGTCATATTTCAGGATCATTGGATTATCCCAAGAGTGATCCTGATATCTTCTTTGAACATATCAGGAATTGTTTCAGGATCCTAAGATACAGGAATCCTGAGCCAAAGATCATGTAAATGATCATGATGTTTACAGGTTATTCGAAAGACTTTGATACTATTGTGTCATCATAAAGCGTTAGTAATGTTTTCACGTTACTTTACCAACCTTTGATGTTGTCATATTATAGGATTTAATCATCATCATTGATGGTTTTGTTAATATGCTTCTCAAGCTGAAGTATGTCTCAGGATCCTGAGATATGGGAATCCTGAGTATGAAGTTATTTCATGTTTTCCGAGGGAATCTCCTCGGAATCCTTGAGGTATAAGTAAAGTAGGCATGTGATGGGGGAATCCTCCCATTATCTTGAAAGACCTACATATATGATTGGAATAAACATATATTGGGGGAATCTCCCCAATATCCTAAAAACAGGTTATCTCTAGTACATCCTGAGGGAATCTCCTCAGGATCCTGGTCATAAGAATAAAACAGATACATACTGGGGGAATCTCTCCAGTATCTTGAAGACAGAGGATGTATAAATCCTAATCTTATTGGTAGCCTTGGTTTCTTTGGCTTCCTTCTTCTTTGAGTATCATGAATAACTTTTCAAGATTCTGACATCACTTAGGAATTTTATGATTAAAAGTCTGTTCCAGGATCCTAGAATATTGGAATTCTGAGTACAGGATTATTTCAAATATATCTTGAGGGAATCTCCTCAAGATTCTGAGTGTATGGATGAAATAAACATATATTGGGGGAATCTCCCTAGTATCCTTGTTAATTCACTCTTTTCAAAGTTTTTTGTCAAAAATGTCAACACAAGGACAACCTATATCTTCTATTGTGCCCTCATCGACATCTGTGATGACCAATCTACCTCCTGCTTCCCCTCTATCGTCATCACAATGGGGACCAGAGAGTATCTATAGGAGAACAACTTCCACAAGATCTACCTTCTTAGGATCCGGGAACACAGATCAGGATCCCGTTATTATTTCTAACAGGAATATTGTGGCTTTGTTTTCACAGATGAAAGAGCAATTAGGACATGTGGAACAGAGTAACGAGGCGCTGAAGAAGGATCTTGAAAGCTTGAGCGGAAGAATCAACACTCCCCCTAATCAGGATACTACTCCTTTTCGGAGTAGGATCCTGGATTTCAACACTCCAGCATTTGCAAGTATTGGAGAAGATTTCATTGCTGTGCAAGGAACTACTGGAATCCCATATCCAGTGTATGCTACAGGGATCTCCACAATAAAGGATCTTGAACAAAATCAAGGATCCTCATCCAGTATCCCAAATGATGGTAACATATTTACTAATTATTATGCTGACAATATGTTTGGAACTAACATTTTGCAGGATCCTGGAGTAAGCCTTATTATGGCTAGAGAGTTGCAAAATTTGAAGGATATGGTATCCAATATTCCTAGAGTTGTGCAACCTATACCTGAAATTGCTCTATCAGCCCATAGGATCTCAAGATTTGCACCACCTATTTGTGATGCTGAGATCCCGAAAAGATTTCAGACTCCAAGTATGAAGCTATATAATGGGACTACGGATCCTGAGGATCATGTGGTGCAGTATCGGGAAAGAATGAAGATCATTCCTATTCCAGCAGACCTTGAGGAAGCATGCTTATGTAGAGGATTAGAATCCACTTTAATAGGATCCGCACTAAAGTGGTTAATGAATGTTCCTCCTTACTCTATTACATCCTTTGCTCATTTGGTTAACTTATTTAATAATCATTTTTCATGTAGTAGAACTTTTGAAAGACTAACTAGTGATCTCTACAGAATTGTTCAAAGGCCTAATGAAATTCCTAGAAATTTTGTAGAAAGATTTGAATGTGTGTGACACCCGACGATTTAGGGTTACTGATTAACCTACTAGAAATCCTAATTACGTGTGTTTAGTTTAGTATTAGGCTAAATACTTGTAATTACTTGTAACTATTTGTGTATTTATGTGAATATACACTCCCGTAATTGATTATATTACGCTTATGTAATTAGTTGTAATTACACTTACGCAATTTGGTGAAATTGTGCAAAACAACCGGACGGAGTCCGACCCAGTATAAATACGACGTTGGTGAAAACATTTCTATAAATAACTTTAATATATTTTTAGAAGTTATTTATCATATATTATTATTTTGTTAAAATAATACACGAAAAACTAAGGCGTTTTGGCTAAAACGTCTCAAACGCAACAGAAACGCGCGGAACGCGCCCGACAATCGAACGAAAGTCAAAATATATATATTTATAAATTAAAATATATTATTTTGTATGAAATTATTATTGAAAACATCGTATTATGATTCGTCAATAAAAACGTCTATTTAAAACGTTACGCGATTAAACCTCCGTACCACTAACGCGCAAATCGAGGCCGATAAATAAACGGAACATTTTTATGAATGTTTTTAAGTATTTTAATAAATACTTCAATCAAAAATGTCAAAATATAAGTCGTCACTTAAAAACGCGTATAAAACACTTAACGTATAAATAAACGTCTAAGCAACCGAGCAAAAGAACGTAAAACGCAACAAATTAAGTTAGGAATGGAAAAAGACCAAAATACCCTTGTGTGGGGCCCCCCCTAAACCGGCCCATGTGCTCCACCACCTCCACCTCACCCAATCCCTCTCCATGCAAAAGGCAATCATCACAAGCCTCATACTTGATCACTCACACTTCATGCAACCTCATTCTCAAACACTCAACTTATTTTCACTTTTCTTTCTAACTTCCTCTCTCTCTTTGACTGAAAGTAATCAGTCCTAAAAGCCACCATACAACCACCTTACACCACCAATCACCACCATAAACCACCATAGCACCACCACCTCAAAAATCACTATTTTTCAAGGATTCAAGCTCAAGAGCATCTCCTTCATTCTCCCATCTCTTTCTATTTGTAAGGAACCTTTTCTCTACCTTTCAATACTTTTATGTACATGTTATATAGCTCAATCAACAAGATTATGTCCAAAATCCTTGTTAAAATACGTTTTTACCAAACATATACAAAAACACAGAATCTGTCCCAGAAAAATCAGTTTACGAAAACGACCATATCTGGAGATTTACGAAGAATTAGACAACGAATTTTTTTTTTAAAAGTTGCGTATTGAAAAGGGCTACAACTTTCGTGTTTTGTACTTTTTCCAGATCTGTACGTATTTTTATGAATAATCTGATCTTTGAGTCTGGTCTGGAAGTTTTCGAAAACTGAGTACGGTTCATACGCGAATTTATTTAATATGTAAACGGACTTGTTAAATGCTGGAAATTTGACATGTTAGTCTAGACACTTAGTAGATCAGTTGGTAAAAGTTTTGAGGTTTGATTTTGATTAGAGATAGGCGAAATCAGTTGGCGTAATGACCCGACATAAACCGAAAACGTTGAATCTTGAAGTTTTAAGATGCGAATTTAAAACCGACACCTCGAAATAATCCCGACATGAACCGACATATTTTATAAGCTTATTTAACTGAAATGTGGGTTGGGTAAAAGTTTCGGGTCAAACCGAGTCGGTTTGACCAAGTCAACAAAAACGGCTCGGTTTCTAAAAACGACAAAACTTACTATTTTTGGAAAGTGGTAACAAAAATGGGTTTGGATGACTTAGTTAGTAACTTGGACCAAAGACTAAACTTAGAAAGTTTCTCGAGTTAGAAACCGACACTTAGAACATTTTCTGAAAATACCCTAAGTCTCAAGTAGAGACACTAACCTAGTGATGCTACATTTTGCTAGTGATGCTACATTTTGCTAGTGATGCCACATTTTCTGAAAATATCCTAAGTCTCAAGTAGAGACACTAACCTAGTGATGCTACATTTTGCTAGTGATGCTACTTTTTGCTAGTGATGCCACATTTTCTGAAAATATTCTAAGTCTCAAGTAGAGACACTAACCTAGTGATGCTACATTTTGCTAGTGATGCTACATTTTGCTAGTGATGCTAAGTTTGACCAACCTTGACCAGTTTGACAAGGTTTGACCAGTTTGACCAGGTTTGACCAGTTTGACCAGGTTTGACCAGTTTGACCAGGTTTGACCGGTTTGACCAGGTTTGACCAGTTTGACCAGGTTTGACCAGATTGACCAGGTTTGACCGGTTTGACCAGGTTTGACCAGCTTTGACCAACGAGTTGACCAACTTTGACCTACGGTTTAAGACTTATACAAAATAAAATAATTGGTTTGCAACACACGATATGTACTAATGAATAGTTTACAGCAAAACAAACTTGATAATAATGTCTAAATGAATTATTATTACAAACTTTCACCAACGGGTCGTACACGTTTTTAATAATCGAACTTGAACAACTTATTTGGACATACTAGTTGATGAACTAGCTCTAGGTGGACATTAACCCTCCACCTACACGATTGGCTTAAGTGGACATTGACCCCCACTTATACAATCGCTATAGATGGTCTTTTGAGATATCTACTTATACCCAACCTTATACGTTTTTAGGACGTTAGAAGGTTGCACACCGGCTTGCTTGCTTATTTGATACTTACTTGCTACTTGCTAATCTAAGATGAGTTTCATAGCCCCTTTTTACTGTTTTTCAACTGGGGTGAGAATACATACAACTGTTTTATAACTGCTCTTATGATCACAAGTAACTGTAACAACTTTTTATACGGATTGCATGAGACTTGATATAATCCACTAAAGCCCTCTACCCATCATAGTCATTAAAATTTGTGCGTGAGTATTATTGGATAGATCTATCAGGGTTTGACAAACCTCGTCCGGACTAGTCGCTCTAGCCAACCCACGGGCGCAGTATTACTTGTGATTTAGAAGTGTATCGGATTAGTACACTTACCGGAGGCAAACAACGTTAAGCTTGACTATGAGACTCATGTAAAAGGTATACTTATATTGCATTATGCAATACTTTTACTTATCGTTGAATAACGATACTTTTAACTGTCATTTTTGAATGATACAACTTGAAATCTTGTGGATCATAACTAAACGATTGTTTACAAACCTATGAACTCACCAACTTTATGTTGACCTTTTAGTATGTATTTCTCAGGTAACCCGCCGCAGTAGGAAGCTTATGGAAAGCTTAGCTCGAGTCGCATTGTTTTCAAACATCAAGAGATTAGATTGCATTTATCTGTATTTTGTATAATCAGTAATGTATTAGAAATCTCTTAACGGTTTATGCGAACTTCAGATATTTTGTAAACATTTGAATTATGGTAATGTAATGTTTTCAAACGTCTCATATAGAGGTCGTTTGCCTTAATCTTTGTGTAATGATATTTGATTTGGTCGGCGCCCCCGTGACACCTCATGTTTCCGCTGCCATGTGTTTTGGGGGTGCGACAATGTGAATCTCTGGATATTCCGAATCTAGATTCAGCAACAACGGTCCAAGCTTTCAAAATGGGGATCAAGAGAGATTCACAACTTTATCAAGATCCTATGACGAATCCGTGCGAGAATCTGGATGAGGTCAGGAATCAAGCCTTGAGACTCATAAGGCTTGAAGAGTATGTTATGAATCAGAAAAGTGTGGAAATGCCATCAACTTATGATAAGCCAAATAGGAAAAAGAAATCATCATCATGTCTTATGTACGCGATGCAAGATCTTGGAGATAAAGTGAGATGGCCAAAGAAAAAAGTTAGAAATAATGTTTGGTAAGATAAATCCAAATGGTGCGCATTCCAAGAGGATTGTGGTCATGTTACTGAAAATTGTATGGCTCTTAGAAAAGAATTCAACCATTTATTTGGCAAGGGATACTTAAGGGAACTGTTCGGAAAGAAAGGATCTCGCAAAGGATTCTTAGGAGGCTCAGGATCCCGGAGTTCAGGATAATTATAGGATCCTGCACACAGCAAGATTCCAACCGCCTGACGCTAAGGATTGCTACACAACATCAATGAAATCTACTACCAAGCCTCCATCAACATAGCAATCAATGGAAAAAGGCATGGGATATCTTGGCTACAATCAGATAAGGTATCAAAGAAGTGCGACTCCATTCTAAGGATCCTTAGGTGGAAAAGGATAGGACGTATGTTATTATGTGCTGATATGTTCAAGGAAGCAAGATTCCTGATCTTGGCAAACGTGGTGGTGGAATACAAATCTAATTGGTAAATTATTACTCGTAAATGTGGCGGTATCCTGAAATATGAACGATGCTGCATAAGTTAAAGATCCTGAAAGGTCAGCAACTTCTTATCTATTACTTAAGTAAAAGTCTACTAGATGCTGATACCAGGTACTCTTATCTTAAAAAATTTATGTTTGCATTAGTTATCTAGAAATACATTCTATGCATGATAAGATTAATCAATTATTAGATATAAAAACTAGGAATGTCACTTTGAATAACTAAGTGATCTCGGAAATTAGATGTTTATAATCCTATAATGAGATTGTAGAAATATGATAAAACTTTATGTTTTGAGTAAACTTTACTGACGATCTTTAAAATAAAATATGGATACAATATACTTAGTTAAGTTAATACATGGTATTAAAATCACCTTAAAGGTATGACATGCAACAGGATATTGATTGTAAATTTTAAAGTACCAATAATGAAATAGATTACGAAACATCAACTGAAGGTTTACAATTAACTAAGGATAAAATATATAGATGTATGTTAGTTACTAATCATCATTGCAAATATGCCCTAGGGATAGTTAGACTAGTTTTGTATTTGGATATGCTTTAAGATTCTGCAGGAAACTTCGGGATCTTCAACTGATGCTATGTTGGTGATCTTGAGTTTGAGGATAATTGGACACATCAGGTTCTGGGGGCAAGTCAGGATCATAAATGTAGTCGATCATTAAAATTTTTGCTGAAGGATCATTATTGTTGCGGTATTTTGAGGATCCTGAAGCATAAGCAAAACTGAAGGATATGCATGAAGGAATTTGTGGAAACTATCCTGGGGACATACATGGAAATGTTCAGAACCGATGCATCCAATTATCTATCTGTGATCAATGTTTGATTGGCTTGGATGCTGGAAAACGAGGACTTTTTGATGGAAAACTACTTCCAATATCATGGAATGCTATTCACTTAAAACTCTATCATGTGTAAGTTGAGTATTTATATTCAACATAAAAAGGTACCCCTATGATCCTTAACTTTTCATTAATTTTTATATTCTTTACTATATATGTATGTATGTATCATAATTATATATTGATATATGCATGAAAACCTTTCACAATTATTATTTTCATTCGAATCTGACACTGATTTAAGCATCTGATGAGTGTTAGGCAAACTAACACTCACCTTTACCCAAGATCTTGTATTTGTTGTAGTTCGTGCATCTAAGGATCATGGAATGAAGATTAGGGGTTGGCCACCTCTCCTCCGTTAAGGATCCCAGCGATTCTCTAAGGTTTAGAGGTTTCCATACGGATAAACACCTCTCTAAGAATAGGGTTTTGACACCTCGCCGGGTGTGCACGATGTTTGATTATAGTGTCATGGTTAGGGAATCGTGGTTGCCTCTGGTGCCTGACAACTTCATTTCTATTGGCCTATAAATCAAACTCTTCCGATTGTCGGCACTGAGTGCACTAGGTGCCGACCTAAGGTTTGTGTCGTTTTCACGTCACTCTAAGGTTTGTAATGTTTTCACATTACCTAAGGTTTTGGCATATTCGCGTCACTAAGTACACAAGGCTTGTAATGTTTTTACATTATCTATGACGCAAGGTTTGTAATGTTTTCACATTACCAATTGGTTAGGCATATTCATGTCTCAAATGGCTTGGCCCACTAATCAAACGGTTGTAATGTTTTCACATTACTAAATGGTTTGGCATTTACATGTCACGAAAATTGATTTATCAAAAGTTTTCTTAAGATTTGTAATGTTTTACACATTACCAAAATATTTCTATTGGCGTAGGCCGTAAAAGATTCAAATGGTTGTAATATTATCATATTACCATAATATATTTCTAATTTAATCCAAAGATCATGATTGTTATAATGTTTTCACATTATTCAAAAATTTTGACATTTTCAAAAATAATTGCAATATTTTTGCATTTCTTAAAAATCTTGACAACGATTATGTCATTCTTAAAGATAAATAAAAATCATAATATTTTGATACCATGGACATAACATGAATGTTTTCATGTTATCAAAATCATATAACAATGTCATATTTCAAGATCATTGGATTATCCCAAGAGAGATCCTGATATCTTCTTTGAACATATCAGGAATTGTTTCAGGATCCTAAGATACAGGAATCCTGAGCCAAAGATCATGTAAATGATCATGATGTTTACAGGTTATTCGAAAGACTTTGATACT
Organism: Helichrysum umbraculigerum; assembly: GCA_949592205.1. Taxonomy (NCBI): domain Eukaryota; kingdom Viridiplantae; phylum Streptophyta; class Magnoliopsida; order Asterales; family Asteraceae; genus Helichrysum; species Helichrysum umbraculigerum. The sequence continues at coordinate 88,147,249 of CATIUR010000002.1, read as the reverse complement.
ATTGTGTCATCATAAAGCGTTAGTAATGTTTTCATGTTACTTTAGCAACCTTTGATGTTGTCATATTACAGGATTTAATCATCATCATTGATGGTTTTGTTAATATGCTTCTCAAGCTGAAGTATGTCTCAGGATCCTGAGATATGGGAATCCTGAGTATGAAGCTATTTCATGTTTTCCGAGGGAATCTCCTCGGAATCCTTGAGGTATAAGTAAAGTAGGCATGTGATAGGGGAATCCTCCCATTATCTTGAAAGACCTACATATATGATTGGAATAAACATATATTGGGGGAATCTCCCCAATATCCTAAAAACAGGTTATCTCTAGTACATCCTGAGGGAATCTCCTCAGGATCCTGGTCATAAGAATAAAACAGATACATACTGGGGGAATCTCTCCAGTATCTTGAAGACAGAGGATGTATAAATCCTAATCTTATTGGTAGCCTTGGTTTCTTTGGCTTCCTTCTTCTTTGAGTATCATGAATAACTTTTCAAGATTCTGACATCACTTAGGAATTTTATGATTAAAAGTCTGTTCCAGGATCCTAGAATATTGGAATTCTGAGTACAGGATTATTTTCAATATATCTTGAGGGAATCTCCTCAAGATTCTGAGTGTATGGATGAAATAAACATATATTGGGGGAATCTCCCTAGTATCCTGAAGAAAGAGGATAAATAGAAGGTGATATCACACATCAAATGAGAAGGCAGCTACCCTGCTCCCTTTCTCTCCATCGTCTTTATCTATGGTGATTTTTCTCACTACAATGAACCTATTTTTTCAGATTATTCAACGAGAATCAAGAGGAGCCTCCATGTGCTCTCTCTTTTTTTTCTCTATACATTCATCATCCGCATATGAGCCTTGCTCACAACCGAAACCTATCTCCGTAGATGGTAACAAGTCGATTCTTACCACCCTTAGTGTCGTTCAACGCACTCTAACGGGTTATCCACGTAAATTACGGAGTGTAACGAATCGAACCAAGCCAATCCACACTTGGGATTAGCTTATCCTGGATAAAAGTTCCACAAGCGGAAATTGGAAGGCTCAAAAAGACTAAGTGGTCATCATAAACCACTTGAACACCACCATGGCTAACCGTGTTAGGTTGACCTCATTATTGGCACAGCCCATGTATGTATCTCATTGACAGGAATGGGGGCATCCCTTCAGTATCCTGAAGATGGTTGATTTGCAGAGATTTTTGAAGAAACGCCATGATCAAGGTCATGGAAATCCATGATGCTTTGGATAAATAAAAAAGCTACGCCAAGCCATGAGTACAGTTTGGGAGTAACATAGCTTGGTCCCAGAATAATCAAGAAAATGGTGAAAGGAAGCTCGAGGAAACAAACCCATTGGGTTGTATCACATGAAAATGTTTCACAGAATCTTGACCGAGCGATATTAACATCAGATTAAACCCAGGATTCAGGTATGTTTATCGGTTTTTAAATCATTGTATTATCTTTCATTGAAACTTGACGAAGAACAGGTAGCCCAAGCCATTATGAAGTTTGAAGTCATGCAAATGAGGTATGAAAGGGTTTATGTTTATCAAAAATTCAAAAAATGTGGACACGGTTACCAATGCACGGTAATGTCTTGCCTCATTTATTTAATATTTATTTTTAGAAGTTGTTTCACCATCAGGGTCCTGAAGATAACACAACTTGGGGGCAATTGTTTGGGGCTAAATTTTATAGTTAGGATACAGGATCCTGAAGTCTCTAGTTACTATTGAAAATTATGTCTAGGATCATGCATATGTTCAGGATAATGCTAAGACTAAGGATCCTGAGATTCTATGTTTATATGATACAGGTAATCAAGATCTTTGATATATCCAGGATCACACTTGGATCAAGGATCCCGATTATAGATGAGTATTTAGATATATTTAGGATCCTGAGTACTATAGAAATCTTAAATATACTCAGGATCTCACATATGTTTAGGATCCCGGATATGTTAAGTATCTTGGGATCAGATTGTAACACCTGGTCAAAAAGTCAATTTTCGCGCCAATTTTAAACTTTAAATAATTACATTTTATTGTTCAAGTGAAATATTATTATTAAAAATATTTACAAAGTAATATAAACAAAATTATAGAATTAAAATATTAAATCTACATTTTAATCGAGTATAAAAACACGGGCATTTTGTACTGTGGATGGAGACCACAGTCCCCGCATTGGGGATCTGAGTTTAGATAAAAACCCAAAACCCCTCCTCTCTTCGTTTCATTCTCATCTCTTTCTCTCCATCTCAATTCTCTCCCTCTCCTCTCTTCACCACCACCACCGGCCGACCACCACCACCATCGAAATCACCACCGCCACCAAAATCAACAACAACAACAACAACAAGATCAGCAGCAACCGCTCACCATCATCACCATCTTCATCTTCTTCATCATCTAAGCACCATCATCATTATTTTACATCGATCCGTAAGATTTTTCCCCTTCTCCCTTGTTATTTCGTGTTTAAAATGATTAATATACCATGTATTAGTGTTATATTAACTTATTATGTCCAAAAACGACTCAGAAATGTGTTTTTGAAACTAAAAATGCGAACAGCTCGTCGGGCGAGTTGAGTTTCCAGATCTCAGTTCGTCGAGCGAGCCGAGCCGAGCAGCGAACCGAGCCGAGATGCGAGTCGAACCGAGCAGCGAACCGAGCTTAGCTGCGAGTTGAACCGAGCAGCGAACCGAGCCGAGCTGCGAACCAAACCGAGTAACAAACCGAGCTGAGATTGCGAGTCGAGTAGAGATACGAACCGAATCGAGTAGAGAGACGAGTCGAGCTACCTGAACTGACTTGGTCTGCGAAATGAGTTTTTGCCCAACGATTCGACTTTCGCGTAACAACAACTACACTTTTTACAACGATGACTTAAGTACAAAAATTATATTTTTGTAAAATAGACAACAAAACGATTTTAATAATGATTTAATTGAGAATTATCATTATTACAAACTGCCGCAAACGGACCGTACACAATTCTAAAACTAAACAACATAAGTTTACTTTCACGACACGTTTAGTTAAACCGATTAGTATTTTACTCATATAATGTAACACCCTCAAATTTCGGTTTGCGGAAGCGATCGGGTCGGGTGTTACCAAATTAAATATTACAGTATAAGATACATAATGAACGACCCTAAATGAGACGTTTGAAAATAATTATACATTTATGAAATTTAAGTATTTACAAGTTGCGAGTTCGCATAAAAGTAATATTACATTCTACTAGTACTGAGTAAATGCAATAAATATCCTGAGTATTTAAAACATGCGACTCGAGCTAGAATCCTGTAGTCCAATCCTACTACAGCAGTGTACCTGAGAATGCACACTAAAAGGGTCAGCTGGAAAGTTGGTGAGTTCACAAGTAATTTGTAGAAACAAGTAGTTCGAGTAATAAATGTTTCATTCAAAAATATCAATCAAATTTAGCAGTTTAAATAACAACAGTTGCCCCTCGAGGCAGTTATAAGTAATTTATGGTAAGCAGGTGAACCTAATCAATAGGTTTCTAATCAAGTAAAGGGGACCAATCCCCAGCCTGGGTGTTATCCGGTAAGATATTGCCACCTGGCAATATGTATACGAGAGTAGCGTAAGGTGACTATATGTCGTGCTACTGGCCGCAAGCAATCAAGCAAGAAAGTCTTAGGCAGTCGGTATTGCTCCACGGCAATACGGTACGGATAGTTTGTACGGTTTCAAGTATTAGTACTGTGGTTACTAATAGGTCACGATGCCACCTGGCATGAAAGGTTGCACCCCGGCAACGTGATCAAGTTATCTGTTTTGTGATTGTGTCATATCAGTACGGTTTGTGATTACAGTCAAGTGAGCAAAAGCTCGTTATTTCCTGAGTCTCCGACTCGTAAGCATCTAGTAATCACCTACAGTGATGGTAATAGGTTCACAATTACGGTCAAATGAGCAAAAGCTCATAATTTCCCGAGTCTCCAACTCGTAAGCATCTAGTAATCACCTACAGTGATGTAATGATTATCCCCCAAGGGAAGTGTCAAGTTACGTCCCGCAGGACCACGTTTCAGTAAATTAACCAGTTATAGAGCCAACGACCCCGACCGTAATAATTCGTAGGTCCGTTGCTGAATGTAAGTAAAGCATAAGTCCATATGCTGGAATGAGTAACCGTGCAGTACCGCAGGACTACGATAGAGCATGAATCCACATGCTGAGCCAACGACCCCGACCGTAATAATTCGTAGGTCCGTTGCTGAGTGTGAGCATTTAGCTCGTAAGTAAGTTGTACCACCCACCGTGGTATCGTGAGCAATCCAGCTCGCAAGTAAGTTGTACCACCCACCGTGGTATCGTGAGCTCGTTTGTAAATCCGTAATACCAATCACATTGGTATCGTGTTTGTACCACCCACCGTGGCATCGTTTTGCTTCACATATAGTGACAGCGTCCGTTATTCTCCCGCAGGAGATGCAAGTAATCGTTTTGGCAGTACACGACATGCCCGTAAGTAAGTTTAGCCCAAAACTAGTAAAATGTTACAGGCACTCAACAGTACCTCAAGTTGTTACGTGATTCACAGTAGTATATCATACTAAGAAATGTGGGAGCGTCATCTGGATGTAAGGGATAATCGTAATCAATAGATAGGTACGTATCTACGTCACCTAGTTTGCCTGAAATAATGTGTAAAGTCAAGTACGTTCACACGTCACTTAACTGTAAGGAAGTACTTACAGTACTTAGTCAAAGTCATCCGCTAGTTCGTAAAAGTAGTCAATGCTAACTAGCAAGTCGGTGCCTATAGTTGGTGTTCATAAGTTCACTAATCATTATTAGTACTTAGCAAATCACTGATATAGTGAGGCGTCTATTCCCAAGATATCATATGTAATATAATTCTAGGTGTTACTGTCACAGTCATACTTAATATCCCTAAGTATGGTCAAATGGTTCGTAGCTGTCGCGGTCTAGCACCGTTACCATAAACTATAGTAAAACGTTTGTAACGGTTTGAACAGTTGAAAGTAGTAAAACAGGAGTATGCATTCCCACCCCGAAATCAGTTGGAAAACAGTAAAAGAGTGGGGTGATGAACTCACCTGAAGAGCTAGCGTCCCAGCGTAACGAGTCGTGCCAAGTGAAATCTCCTAATGTCCTAAACACGAGAGATTTCGTACGTTTGTAAGTGCGGTTCGTTATGGATGTTCGTAATAATAATTCATATTATTATTAGGTTTGAGTTTTCGTATACTTCATAAAGTATATTTGTTTTGGAGTACAAGTCGTATCGTATTTAAATTGTCTTTTGAAAACGTTTTCCGACACTTAAAAAAAATTGGCAAATTTCTGTTTTCTGCGACATAACATGCGACACAAAAATGTGTCGTGCGACGCAAGGGTTGTGTCGCATAATGCGACACAAGAGTTCTGCGACACAGTGGTTGTGTCGCATAATGTGTGCGATGCTAAATCAATAGCGACATAAGGGTTGTGTCGCATGGAGTCTGCGACACAAGGTACGACACAAGGATACGACATAAGGGTTGTGTCGCATAGATAGTTTATGCGACACAAGGCTTGTGTCGCACTCAAGAACACCAGCCCAGAAACCTTCGGGTTTCGCGTTTTTCCGGCCAAAATCGCAAATCAAACGCATTTTCAAGCTGTAAAATCGTGGTTTCTTGGTTGTTTAGGTTATAAGCAACTTAGGTAAACATTATTACACTAAAACATTACACCAAAATGATTAAATCTAAAAATTTAGGAATTTCTTACAATTGCGAATCGAGGCCAAACGAGGAAGAAAACGAGGGTGTCGTCTTTGTTAATGTTGTTCCTCTCTTGATGGTGATTCCGAAAATGTATGGTGATGGTGGTGGTGGTGATCGGCCGGCGGTGGTGGTGTTTGGTGGTGATTATTTTTAGAGAGAAAAATGAGATGGAGAAGATGATGAAAATGAGATGAAATGGGAAGAGGGTTGGGTTTTGTCCAACACAGATCCCCAGTGCGCGGACTGTGGTCTCCAACCACAGTACAAAATACCCGCGTTTTATTTGTCCAGTCATAATATAAAATAAAATCTTATTTATATTATTTAAAAATGTTTTCTAATGAAAGTATTTTATAAAAATACTAATTGGGAATAAAAGTTAAATCGTTTATTTGAAGTTTAATTCAGCGCGAAAATTGACTTTTTGACGAGGTGTTACATTCTCCCCCTGTTAAGAAAATTTCATCCCGAAATTTAAAAGTGATGTCGTGGTCATGTGAGGTCTGGGGAGCAATGTACGTACATGTTGTTTGTCGAGTAGGTTTTAGACATATCATGTCTTATAACGGGGTTGAAGGGCAGTCAATCCATGATTGTGTCGTGGTTTATCGTTGTAGTCACATCCTGACTATATGGTTTTGTTCAAGTTATCGTTGATTCGTAGTCACTAAGAGACCGTTTGCATTGTAGTCCATACGGGACTGGATAGTTGTCACCACGTGACCGTTCGATGAGTAGTCCTATCAGGACTGAGTGTTTTGTGTACTTTCAGTCGGTTAGTCTGTTGAAAGCAAACTCTAGATTTTAAGTTTGGCTTAATTCGTGTAGTCGGTATTAATTTATGTAATCGGTATCATTTTGGAATCGACTTTCCCGCCGATCGAAACGTTGTGTTTGATTTGGAAGTTTAGTATTGGATAGGGACATACCCGTGATATTGTCGCGGTTTCGTCCGGTCCTTCCGGAGTTGATCATGAGGATTTTTCGTTTCTGATTTGGGCAATCTTTCTTGAAATGTCCAGGAGTGTTACATTTGAAACACGTTTGTTGTTTGTCGGGGTTAGCAGGAACTCTACAGTCCCAGATTTGGTGTCCGAATCGTTGACATCTCTCGCAAGGTGAGCCACAAGGGCCAGAGTGATGACGTTTACAGCTGTGACAGAAGGGTTTATCCCCCGCATAGCCCCGCTTTCCTTTGTATTTAGAAGGGTAAGATTTCAAGGGTTCGGGTTGATTTGTTGGATTATGACTAGTACTGGAATCGCCATTCCACTTTTGTGTATGGTTTTCAGTGGTGAGGGTTCCGCGTTGAACCACCCGCGCCATGAGGTTATGGGCCATGCGAACGGCGTCGCGAATAGTGTTGGGTCTAGAGGAGGTAACCATGCCCGCTATTTGTGTTGGAAGTCCTTCGATGTATTTTTCGATCCGTTTGCTTTCTGGGTTTACTAGTGATGGGCAAAAGAGTGCTAGTCGGTGAAAACGATTGGTATAGGTCATGATGTCGTTGTTTTTCACGGTAAGATGCCAGAGTTCACTCTCGAGTCGGTGTAGTTCCTCGCTAGGACAATATTCGTCCCTCATCAGTTGTTTCAGTTCCTCCCACGAAAGTTCATAGGCGGTGTCGACCCCGACGGTGTGGGCGTGAGCATTCCACCAGGTTAGAGCATTATCTCGAAGGGTGTAGGTGGAGTATTTGACTTTGTATCCATCGGGGCAGTTGCAAATGCGGAAAACAGCTTCTATCCTTTCGATCCATTGGATCAGTCCGACAGCCCCTTCAGTACCAACAAAGATTGGCGGGTTACAGTTCAGAAATTCTTTATAGGTGCAGAGGCGCGTTAGGTTTTGTGCAGCCAGAGCTTCAGCTACTCTTTGTTCCGCGTATTGGTCGCGTTCTGTTTGAGTGTACGTTTGTCGTCCACGTGGCATGATTCTTAAACAAGAATGAAACAACAGTCGTGAGATTCCTTATTCAGGAATTGTGATTATTACAGCTGTATATGTAAATCGGTATTACACCGTTGCCCACGGATATAAAGTGATAATGATCCAGAAACCACTTAAGGTGTCTGTATGAAAGTCCTCGGGCTTTAAAATTTTAAATGTGTAGTCGTACTAACGACCTAGTTGTGTATTATATGTAGTTCGACCAGAACTATGGTATCGTCGTAGTCTATCAGACTATAATGTAGTACTAAAGTACTATAAATGTAATCCCAATAACTTAGAGTGTATTCATCGAATGAGGCATCACATGCCTGAGTAGTCGTGGTGTGGCACTTCGAGCCCACTAAGGAAATTGCGTATGCGTATAAGTGTACAAGTGCCTATAGCGAGTGTTCCTACGCAAAGAAATCGAGTGGGACGCCTCGTGTCCAGTAGAGTAGTCGTATATACATATGTGATGTACACGTAACTATACAAGTATAAGTGCGCAGTAGCAAAGAATCAGGTGTGGCATCTCATGCCCAGTTAAGTAAGTGTATATGTATATATAAGTCGTACATGTAACTATAACAAGTCCACATGCATATTGGATAGTAGCTCATCGAGCCTGGGTGTAGCACAACGTGCCAAAATGTAGTGCCCGAAGCACCGTAATATATTATGATTGTAGTACAAAAGTACTATGAAACGCAGCACCACGTGCCGTAATGTAGTGCCCGCGGCACCGTAGTTGCAGTACCCCTGTACTGTGAGTGTAGCACTTTAACACCCCTTCATTTAATATATAAACAAACAATATAATAATGGCGACGCGGAAGCTTATATTTTCAAAACATTACAACCTATGTTACATGTTACCCAAAATGTCAATAAACTTTTTCAATTCAAAGTACAAGACATTTCAACGCACTGGGTGTTATTAAAAACATTTCTATAATTATCAAAATAACATCAGAGTTACGGCCTGTCAAACATTCCATCAATTCCAAACACTTCCTGCCCTGCCCAATATGTCCCATCTATTTCAACCTGCAGGAAGAACTGTGGTGGGGTTAGCATAAAGCTAAGTGAATGAAACTATAAGCAACAGTACAACCTAGCATAACAATCTGTTTACATCAAATAACAATAAACAGAAAATCAATCATTCACTCGACATCCAATCCATGTCAAGCTACACCAATCAATCATTATCAATCGTCATGAGGATCGGTGGCTCCTGAGATACCCTAATACCGGTTTGGTAATCAAGGAACTCTTATCAATCATCTGTATTGGCCTATACAGAATTACCGATAACCAGTTGTTAATCACACACGACCTAGATCTCTAAACCGACAATTCAAGTTTCCGAGATCTCCTGTCGTCTACAACAACAACAAGTCCAACCATCAAATCAAGTTGACCTCAAAGTCTTACCTACTAGCACAATCAGCCAAGTAAACAACTAGTTAAACTATCATGGCAAGATAGCTCTACAGATGTATCATATCAAAGTAATACTATAAATTACTGGTTGTAAATCAAATCATTACAACTAAATCACACTGAGGTTACAGATCCACTCACCGACTACCTCAGGCCTCCACTCAGTAGTCTAATATCACTGAGCCTTCTCCACATCTGAGAATCAATATCAAATATAAGTTAGTAACCCAGATCATCAATACATAACTTATATCAATCTTTAACATTTAGGAACTTAACATAATTAACATTACAATTACTAGTTCCTAATTGTGTATTAATGATTTACAATATAATCATTATCATATATTATCCTATAACATATATCAAGCACAGTACTATCGAAATCAAACAAGTAATGCTGAAACAGCTCTTCAAGCCGCCGGCTTCCTCCTAGAAGCCGCCGGCTTCAATCCATCACCCGCCGGCTCCCCTTCCCAAACCGCCGGGTAATTTACTATTTGTGGTAACAGAACACAACTAAGTTTTAAAGCCTCTATTGGCCGCCGGTTAGGGTTTATACCCGCCGGGTCCTACAACGCGACACAAGCCGCCGGCTATGGCTTAGAAGCCGCCGGCTTCTCTTGATTCATTCTTACCCGCCGGGCAAGGAAAGTACCCGCCGGGTACTCCCTTCGTCCCAGCCCAGGTCGATCTGCTCAAACCCTAACTCGCGGATTTATATCAAAATCACCCAAAACACGATTTCAAACAGTTATAAATCACTAGAAACATCATATAATCCGCATATAACACTTATAACATGTTTCTAACATCCAATTCTCTCAAATCATCAATTTACCCAAATTTAAATCAAAATCAAATTCTTAAATACTCAAGAATACTTACTGATTGAAGAATCTAACGATGGTAATCTGATGATTAGGAAGTTTCACGAGGATCACAACTTCCTGATCTGATTTCTGGATTGATTTGGAGGTTTTCAGAGAGTTTCTGTGAGTTTTGGAATAAAAATGAATAACTTCCTAAAAAGGAAAGTTATATAAATAGAAACTTAAGTCGGTTCCTCAACCGACCTTCTATTATACGGGTATAATTTAATACCCCATCTCAATCTATTGTCTGGAACCCGAAAACCACTTGCGAGTCCAAACATTTTATTGCACCGTCAGCTATATTAATTCACAACAATTAATATTTCACTTAACACATTGGAATATTCCAAATCCTATTCCAATTATTTCAATTATTTCAAACAATATTATTTCCAAACACATTTAAATACTTATTTAAATCAAGAAATAATATATATACAACTAGGTCCATTTCGAGGATGTTACAACTCTCCCCCCTTAAAGAGATTTCGTCCCCGAAATCTAACCTTAATAAATCTAACTAATGTGATATACTCACATATATCTTAACATACATTAGTCCTCAATAGCAACTTACAACTATACTTAGACTGTTTGAATTCTTTCCACATGCACATATCCAAATGTACATGCTACTATCTTTTCCTACGCACACATACAGTGCATTTAATCAATATCATCAACCAGACATCTCTTATTGACAAATACTTACTTCAACAAGTGAAATCTACAATCACTTAATCAACAAGTAAGACTTCACATTTCTTAATAGGTCTATACAACCAGAAATTAGCAATGTGCTAAAATCTTTAACCTATTCTCACTATTCATCTCTGTTAACAATAAAACAGCAATCACATTATCACAACAGTGGTTATTAAACCACAATGTACCTAGCAACATTGAAATATAATTCAGCTCACGACCAACAATCAATCTAATATACAGATCACAATCTTAAATCTCTACCATCAAAGATCTGAAATTCAAATCTAGGTCAACTTTTCATCCAAAAGTTTCATACCTATACTCTTTTGAATACCCTATCATATTCACATATCATTTCAATCATATGAAATCCTTTACTTAAAAGTAATCCAGATTCATATCACCTTAATAAGTACAACAGAGTTCAACTCAGTAGGTAAAACTACAATCAACAAGTACTTTGCTCAATCAACAAAAGTACTACAATCAATCTTACCTACAATCAACCCACCTCTACATTGACTTATTTCCATTTGTAACTCCTTTCATTACAACCTATCAATTGTCAACAACAACCAAGTCGGCAACAACTACTGCTTAAACAATAATCACAACACCTGTGATTATATTCTACAGTACATCTATCAATACTTACTATTTATTTCCAAAGTCTAACTAACCATCAAGTTAAAACTTATTTATTACTTAAACTGGTAAGACATCAATAATATTCTCTTAGCAACCAGTTAATTTAATTCAACCTTACAATCTTAAACTACTAATCACAAGCAATTAGAAGTTATACAACTTTAATCACATAATCACTTAGTACCAAATTCCATCAATCTAGCAACTAAGTCAATCCTGATCAACATTATGATACCACAATTCAAGTATCACAATATCACAATGTGCTACTTTACAACACATTTCAACAAAATCTACATCAAGTTAATCACAATTAACTGACCTCCACATATCTTATGGCACATTTTAATTCATTCTATTAAAACTTATCATGCCATTTATTATCATGTATACCACACATACATACCTACACAATTTCAGTTACTCTCTAAAATGGATACGTATATCCCAATTCCATTTAATCCTATACACTAGGCCATTCAGACTGTTAAAGTCTTTACCAAGCCTTCTCAGTACTACTAGTCATCACATATCCATACCACAGGACATGGAACAATTAAAATCAACAACTCTATGTTTCACTTATATACATACCAATTCGTATATAACTTAAACAATTCAATCTAAACTTACAAGAAAAGTTTGGTGAATACAATCATCACCTACCAATTTCAAGGTTTCCCTTACTTCTTAACACTTACAATTATACATACAAAATTTCTTAAAACATGAACAACCTTCAATTCATATTCTCTCATTTTATCCAACAACGATCAACTAAACCTTTAACACAATCCAACTCCAGGTATACTTTCATATCATACCTTACTTGGATCTAATCCCAATTTTCTACTTCATCACTTACTTCATTTGTATAAAATCAACAAATAACTAAAGAATCCATTCAATTCTTTCAATGTCTAAGTAACTCACCATGAGGTACCAATCAACCTAGGCAACTAATAATAATAACCTTCAATTATTCATCATCTCACAGTCTTACCCAATCAAAGCTATCATCACAAGCCTCATACACTGGTAAGACTTTCTTATCACAATCCTAATCAATGTGATTTAACTTACATCATTCAACAATTTATAACTGTCATATCATTCAATGACTTCATATCTGTATAATTTTCTAACACATATTCAGTTCAAATATCATATATTTCCTAACTGAATACTTAATTATACTTAACACTATTTCAATTACTTAATACTAGCTTTAAGTAATTACTCAAGTTTTCACAACTTAATACAATTTAGGAATTCAATCATATTCCACACAATCATAACATTACAATCTATGTTATACTATTTCACACACACAGTTAACTACATGTCAACTCTGGTTTCAATCAACCAATCAATAAAATTCTCTAATTGCTTTTATCAAGCTTGACCCAAACTCAAACCAATCACAATCAATTAATTTTATACGCAATTCTCTATTCATGGTTTGACTTTCAAAGTTAACATACTATCAATATTAACTCATAACAAACCATATCATCTTATATGTTCACTTTCAAACATATATTTCAAATTATTACTTTCAATAATCTTATCAATCCTTCACAAGGACAAAGTCAACCTACATCAATTTTGGCTCCATACAATCCATTTCATATTTTATGTTTACTATCAAACATAAACTTCAAATTATTACATTCAATAATTATTAGTAATTCCTCAAACAAGACAATATCAACCTATTTCAACTTTGGCTTCATACAAGCCAAATACAAAATAGTGACTCATTTAAACACTATCAAATTCGCCTACATGTAATCTATCACAATCAATCACAATTACATATTTAACACAATCAAATTAATCACTTAGGTTTATCATCAAAACCTCTATCAATGACAACTATCATTTACACTCTCACCTTTACAGTCTAAAGGTCACAGTTCTATCAACTGATTATTTTCTTATCAAAACAACTATTAAACAACTTAGCATACTATCATGCTCCATTTCCAAAATCACATTACATTTCTTTTATACCAAGTAGCCTCAACAAGTTCATGTGACCCAACATAATATAACAACGGTGATCAGGCGTTGCAAGATTATGCTCTTCACAATCCATTCTCAGGCTACTCTACATTATAATTATCAATGTGATCTATTCTCACCTCATACGTATTAAATACTTCATGATTTCAAATCAATCATACTTCATTTAATAGTTTCTATCAGCTGATACACACTCAAAATCAGCTTACTACTTACATATTCAACCCTACATATGCAAGTCATCTCACATACACACAATGTTCTAATTTTCAATAACTGAATTACTCAGTATATCACTTATCTGAAACCTCAAACACATGATAACTCATCATCATAGTTTCAATACTTAACACTAATCAATGTCCCTATTTACCTCAAAATTCAGGACACATCTTAATTAATTATCATCACTTTGACATATGCCATCATATCAAGCATCACTGTCACAACAAGTCTACTTAATCATGTTACTATCAAACATATCATTTATTAATTTCACAATTGACCAGAAAGATCTATCACTTCCCAATCAATTTCACATTATTACACTCTACATTTCTCTTAAACCTATCAGTCATGGTTTATATCAAGTGTTTAACTATAGTCAACACATATCATACAGTCACATAAACACATATTTTCTCAAATAGCAGTCATTATCAATTCAATGACACAACCTTCCTTAACAAGGATTTAGATCACACCTTGTGATTAATCCATTATCATAATACTATCAATTATCTCGTCTCACCAATAAAGACACTCCTTAGGTTCTAACATCAATCTTGCTAAAACCTTAATCAACTCTCTATCTACTTAAACATATTTCTGCATTTACAATTCAATCAGAAATAACCACAACAATGAACAACAATGAGCATCTCATTCAATACCTCTATCCTCATGTCAACCTATAGCAATCAATAGTTGACTTAAAACTGGGGAATCATATCAGTCTGACTCAATTAACTTCATAACAAGGCTTACTCAACATAACAGAGTAAACAATTCAAGTTAATTTAAATTAACACAGGCTTATCGAAGATTACCTGACAATCTTAAGCCCACGAGCGTTGAGGAAACATGAAATAAACCAATCAGTTACTCATGTTCCTCCGTCTCTGCATCAAATAACACTTTGCAACTTGTTAAGGGTTAGTACATACTCAACTAATCACTTTCTCACACATTCACTAATCAACTAAACCCGCACCCACTGGAATGTTTGACTCAACTCAATCAAAGTTTAGGATTGAACATTCTATCATGCTCAATTCACCCAAACTATTGCTCTGATACCAACTTTTAACACCCCTTCATTTAATATATAAACAAACAATATAATAATGGCGACGCGGAAGCTTATATTTTCAAAACATTACAACCTATGTTACATGTTACCCAAAATGTCAATAAACTTTTTCAATTCAAAGTACAAGACATTTCAACGCACTGGGTGTTATTAAAAACATTTCTATAATTATCAAAATAACATCAGAGTTACGGCCTGTCAAACATTCCATCAATTTCAAACACTTCCTGCCCTGCCCAATATGTCCCATCTATTTCAACCTGCAGGAAGAACTGTGGTGGGGTTAGCATAAAGCTAAGTGAATGAAACTATAAGCAACAGTACAACCTAGCATAACAATATGTTTACATCAAATAACAATAAACAGAAAATCAATCATTCACTCGACATCCAATCCATGTCAAGCTACACCAATCAATCATTATCAATCGTCATGAGGATCGGTGGCTCCTGAGATACCCTAATACCGGTTTGGTAATCAAGGAACTCTTATCAATCATCTGTATTGGCCTATACAGAATTACCGATAACCAGTTGTTAATCACACACGACCTAGATCTCTAAACCGACAATTCAAGTTTCCGAGATCTCCTGTCGTCTACAACAACAACAAGTCCAACCATCAAATCAAGTTGACCTCAAAGTCTTACCTACTAGCACAATCAGCCAAGTAAACAACTAGTTAAACTATCATGGCAAGATATCTCTACAGATGTATCATATCAAAGTAATACTATAAATTACTGGTTGTAAATCAAATCATTACAACTAAATCACACTGAGGTTACAGATCCACTCACCGACTACCTCATGCCTCCACTCAGTAGTCTAATATCACTGAGCCTTCTCCACATCTGAGAATCAATATCAAATATAAGTTAGTAACCCAGATCATCAATACATAACTTATATCAATCTTTAACATTTAGGAACTTAACATAATTAACATTACAATTACTAGTTCCTAATTGTGTATTAATGATTTACAATATAATCATTATCATATATTATCCTATAACATATATCAAGCACAGTACTATCGAAATCAAACAAGTAATGCTGAAACAGCTCTTCAAGCCGCCGGCTTCCTCCTAGAAGCCGCCGGCTTCAATCCATCACCCGCCGGCTCCCCTTCCCAAACCGCCGGGTAATTTACTATTTGTGGTAACAGAACACAACTAAGTTTTAAAGCCTCTATTGGCCGCCGGTTAGGGTTTATACCCGCCGGGTCCTACAACGCGACACAAGCCGCCGGCTATGGCTTAGAAGCCGCCGGCTTCTCTTGATTCATTCTTACCCGCCGGGCAAGGAAAGTACCCGCCGGGTACTCCCTTCGTCCCAGCCCAGGTCGATCTGCTCAAACCCTAACTCGCGGATTTATATCAAAATCACCCAAAACACGATTTCAAACAGTTATAAATCACTAGAAACATCATATAATCCGCATATAACACTTATAACATGTTTCTAACATCCAATTCTCTCAAATCATCAATTTACCCAAATTTAAATCAAAATCAAATTCTTAAATACTCAAGAATACTTACTGATTGAAGAATCTAACGATGGTAATCTGATGATTAGGAAGTTTCACGAGGATCACAACTTCCTGATCTGATTTCTGGATTGATTTGGAGGTTTTCAGAGAGTTTCTGTGAGTTTTGGAATAAAAATGAATAACTTCCTAAAAAGGAAAGTTATATAAATAGAAACTTAAGTCGGTTCCTCAACCGACCTTCTATTATACGGGTATAATTTAATACCCCATCTCAATCTATTGTCAGGAACCCGAAAACCACTTGCGAGTCCAAACATTTTATTGCACCGTCAGCTATATTAATTCACAACAATTAATATTTCACTTAACACATTGGAATATTCCAAATCCTATTCCAATTATTTCAATTATTTCAAACAATATTATTTCCAAACACATTTAAATACTTATTTAAATCAAGAAATAATATATATACAACTAGGTCCATTTCGAGGATTTTACAAGCACCATCGTGCCGAATGCAGTATAAACATACTGTGTAGTTGCAGCATCACGTGCTGGAGTAGTATTGTGCCCAAAGCACGATGCAGCACCACGTGCCACATGTTATCCAAGTATGGCCCTCAGGCCGATAGTAAGTTTGAAAGTAATTCGTGGACTTGGTCATTACGAGTATCTCTCGTAATACCAGTCAGTCGTGACCAACCTGGTCAAAGTTTTGAGATCAAGTCGTAAAGGTTGGGAAGCTGGCGATATGCCACTTCGAAAGTGTGTATCAGTTTGTACAGCGGAATCATGTCAGGTATAATCATACCTACCGGTATATAGATATGCAGGAATAGTATACACGTAAGGCCTATTCATATATACCTACAGTACATATAATAGCCTAAGGTGTCTAGCAAGTAGCAAATAACAATCAGAGTCAACTACTGCATTCCCTTTCAATATAACTCCTTTCAGATCTTACATCATCTTTGCTTAATTGTACATAGTTAGCTACGCTATGTTAAATTAAGTTCGTATAATGCAATCCCTGAACTAGTCATACCTAATGAGGAATACTGCCTAATGGTCATAGTCTAGGCTCACTAAATGCAACCTAGTTCACTACAACCTTAGGCTCTGATACCAATCTGTAACACCCTCAAATTTCGGTTTGCGGAAGCGATCGGGTCGGGTGTTACCAAATTAAATATCACAGTATAAGATACATAATGAACGACCCTAAATGAGACGTTTGAAAATAATTATACATTTATGAAATTTAAGTATTTACAAGTTGCGAGTTCGCATAAAAGTAATATTACATTCTACTAGTACTGAGTAAATGCAATAAATATCCTAAGTATTTAAAACATGCGACTCGAGCTAGAATCCTGTAGTCCAATCCTACTACAGCAGTGTACCTGAGAATGCACACTAAAAGGGTCAGCTGGAAAGCTGGTGAGTTCACAAGTAATTTGTAGAAACAAGTAGTTCGAGTAATAAATGTTTCATTCAAAAATATCAATCAAATTTAGCAGTTTAAATAACAACAGTTGCCCCTCGAGGCAGTTATAAGTAATTTATGGTAAGCAGGTGAACCTAATCAATAGGTTTC
Source organism: Helichrysum umbraculigerum (assembly GCA_949592205.1). Lineage (NCBI taxonomy): Eukaryota > Viridiplantae > Streptophyta > Magnoliopsida > Asterales > Asteraceae > Helichrysum > Helichrysum umbraculigerum. Next base: position 88,129,400 of record CATIUR010000002.1, on the reverse strand, counting down.
TAATCAAGTAAAGGGGACCAATCCCCAGCCTGGGTGTTATCCGGTAAGATATTGCCACCTGGCAATATGTATACGAGAGTAGCGTAAGGTGACTATCTGTCGTGCTACTGGCCGCAAGCAATCAAGCAAGAAAGTCTTAGGCAGTCGGTATTGCTCCCCGGCAATACGGTACGGATAGTTTGTACGGTTTCAAGTATTAGTACTGTGGTTACTAATAGGTCACGATGCCACCTGGCATGAAAGGTTGCACCCCGGCAACGTGATCAAGTTATCTGTTTTGTGATTGTGTCATATCGGTACGGTTTGTGATTACAGTCAAGTGAGCAAAAGCTCGTTATTTCCTGAGTCACCGACTCGTAAGCATCTAGTAATCACCTACAGTGATGGTAATGGGTTCACAATTACGGTCAAATGAGCAAAAGCTCATAATTTCCTGAGTCTCCGACTCGTAAGCATCTAGTAATCACCTACAGTGATGTAATGATTATCCCCCAAGGGAAGTGTCAAGTTACGTCCCGCAGGACCACGTTTCAGTAAATTAACCAGTTATAGAGCCAACGACCCCGACCGTAATAATTCGTAGGTCCGTTGCTGAATGTAAGTAAAGCATAAGTCCATATGCTGGAATGAGTAACCGTGCAGTCCCGCAGGACTACGATAGAGCATGAATCCACATGCTGAGCCAACGACCCCGACCGTAATAATTCGTAGGTCCGTTGCTGAGTGTGAGCATTTAGCTCGTAAGTAAGTTGTACCACCCACCGTGGTATCGTGAGCAATCCAGCTCGCAAGTAAGTTGTACCACCCACCGTGGTATCGTGAGCTCGTTTGTAAATCCGTAATACCAATCACATTGGTATCGTGTTTGTACCACCCACCGTGGCATCGTTTTGCTTCACATATAGTGACAGCGTCCGTTATTCTCCCGCAGGAGATGCAAGTAATCGTTTTGGCAGTACACGACATGCCCGTAAGTAAGTTTAGCCCAAAACTAGTAAAATGTTACAGGCACTCAACAGTACCTCAAGTTGTTACGTGATTCACAGTAGTATATCATACTAAGAAATGTGGGAGCGTCATCTGGATGTAAGGGATAATCGTAATCAATAGATAGGTACGTATCTACGTCACCTAGTTTGCCTGAAATAATGTGTAAAGTCAAGTACGTTCACACGTCACTTAACTGTAAGGAAGTACTTACAGTACTTAGTCAAAGTCATCCGCTAGTTCGTAAAAGTAGTCAATGCTAACTAGCAAGTCGGTGCCTATAGTTGGTGTTCATAAGTTCACTAATCATTATTAGTACTTAGCAAATCACTGATGTAGTGAGGCGTCTATTCCCAAGATATCATATGTAATATAATTCTAGGTGTTACTGTCACAGTCATACTTAATATCCCTAAGTATGGTCAAATGGTTCGTAGCTGTCGCGGTCTAGCACCGTTACCATAAACTATAGTAAAACGTTTGTAACGGTTTGAACAGTTGAAAGTAGTAAAACAGGAGTATGCATTCCCACCCCGAAATCAGTTGGAAAACAGTAAAAGAGTGGGGTGATGAACTCACCTGAAGAGCTAGCGTCCCAGCGTAACGAGTCGTGCCAAGTGAAATCTCCTAATGTCCTAAACACGAGAGATTTCGTACGTTTGTAAGTGCGGTTCGTTATGGATGTTCGTAATAATAATTCATATTATTATTAGGTTTGAGTTTTTGTATACTTCATAAAGTATATTTGTTTTGGAGTACAAGTCGTATCGTATTTAAATTGTCTTTTGAAAACGTTTTCCGACACTTAAAAAAAATTGGCAAATTTCTGTTTTCTGCGACATAACATGCGACACAAAAATGTGTCGTGCGACGCAAGGGTTGTGTCGCATAATGCGACACAAGAGTTCTGCGACACAGTGGTTGTGTCGCATAATGTGTGCGATGCTAAATCAATAGCGACATAAGGGTTGTGTCGCATGGAGTCTGCGACACAAGGTACGACACAAGGATACGACATAAGGGTTGTGTCGCATAGATAGTTTATGCGACACAGTATGCGACACAAGGCTTGTGTCGCACTCAAGAACACCAGCCCAGAAACCTTCGGGTTTCGCGTTTTTCCGGCCAAAATCGCAAATCAAACGCATTTTCAAGCTGTAAAATCGTGGTTTCTTGGTTGTTTAGGTTATAAGCAACTTAGGTAAACATTATTACACTAAAACATTACACCAAAATGATTAAATCTAAAAATTTAGGAATTTCTTACAATTGCGAATCGAGGCCAAACGAGGAAGAAAACGAGGGTGTCGTCTTTGTTAATGTTGTTCCTCTCTTGATGGTGATTCCGAAAATGTATGGTGATGGTGGTGGTGGTGATCGGCCGGCGGTGGTGGTGTTTGGTGGTGATTATTTTTAGAGAGAAAAATGAGATGGAGAAGATGATGAAAATGAGATGAAATGGGAAGAGGGTTGGGTTTTGTCCAACACAGATCCCCAGTGCGCGTACTGTGGTCTCCAACCACAGTACAAAATACCCGCGTTTTATTTGTCCAGTCATAATATAAAATAAAATCTTATTTATATTATTTAAAAATGTTTTCTAATGAAAGTATTTTATAAAAATACTAATTGGGAATAAAAGTTAAATCGTTTATTTGAAGTTTAAATTCAGCGCGAAAATTGACTTTTTGACGAGGTGTTACATTCTCCCCCTGTTAAGAAAATTTCATCCCGAAATTTAAAAGTGATGTCGTGGTCATGTGAGGTCTGGGGAGCAATGTACGTACATGTTGTTTGTCGAGTAGGTTTTAGACATATCATGTCTTATAACGGGGTTGAAGGGCAGTCAATCCATGATTGTGTCGCGGTTTATCGTTGTAGTCACATCCTGACTATATGGTTTTGTTCAAGTTATCGTTGATTCGTAGTCACTAAGAGACCGTTTGCATTGTAGTCCATACGGGACTGGATAGTTGTCACCACGTGACCGTTCGATGAGTAGTCCTATCAGGACTGAGTGTTTTGTGTACTTTCAGTCGGTTAGTCTGTTGAAAGCAAACTCTAGATTTTAAGTTTGGCTTAATTCGTGTAGTCGGTATTAATTTATGTAATCGGTATCATTTTGGAATCGACTTTCCCGCCGATCGAAACGTTGTGTTTGATTTGGAAGTTTAGTATTGGATAGGGACATACCCGTGATATTGTCGCGGTTTCGTCCGGTCCTTCCGGAGTTGATCATGAGGATTTTTCGTTTCTGATTTGGGCAATCTTTCTTGAAATGTCCAGGAGTGTTACATTTGAAACACGTTTGTTGTTTGTCGGGGTTAGCAGGAACTCTACAGTCCCAGATTTGGTGTCCGAATCGTTGACATCTCTCGCAAGGTGAGCCACAAGGGCCAGAGTGATGACGTTTACAGCTGTGACAGAAGGGTTTATCCCCCGCATAGCCCCGCTTTCCTTTGTATTCAGAAGGGTAAGATTTCAAGGGTTCGGGTTGATTTGTTGGATTATGACTAGTGCTGGAATCGCCATTCCACTTTTGTGTATGGTTTTCAGTGGTGAGGGTTCCGCGTTGAACCACCCGCGCCATGAGGTTATGGGCCATGCGAACGGCGTCGCGAATAGTGTTGGGTCTAGAGGAGGTAACCATGCCCGCTATTTGTGTTGGAAGTCCTTCGATGTATTTTTCGATCCGTTTGCTTTCTGGGTTTACTAGTGATGGGCAAAAGAGTGCTAGTCGGTGAAAACGATTGGTATAGGTCATGATGTCGTTGTTTTTCACGGTAAGATGCCAGAGTTCACTCTCGAGTCGGTGTAGTTCCTCGCTAGGACAATATTCGTCCCTCATCAGTTGTTTCAGTTCCTCCCACGAAAGTTCATAGGCGGTGTCGACCCCGACGGTGTGGGCGTGAGCATTCCACCAGGTTAGAGCATTATCTCGAAGGGTGTAGGTGGAGTATTTGACTTTGTATCCATCGGGGCAGTTGCAAATGCGGAAAACAGCTTCTATCCTTTCGATCCATTGGATCAGTCCGACAGCCCCTTCAGTACCAACAAAGATTGGCGGGTTACAGTTCAGAAATTCTTTATAGGTGCAGAGGCGCGTTAGGTTTTGTGCAGCCAGAGCTTCAGCTACTCTTTGTTCCGCGTATTGGTCGCGTTCTGTTTGAGTGTACGTTTGTCGTCCACGTGGCATGATTCTTAAACAAGAATGAAACAACAGTCGTGAGATTCCTTATTCAGGAATTGTGATTATTACAGCTGTATATGTAAATCGGTATTACACCGTTGCCCACGGATATAAAGTGATAATGATCCAGAAACCACTTAAGGTGTCTGTATGAAAGTCCTCGGGCTTTAAAATTTTAAATGTGTAGTCGTACTAACGACCTAGTTGTGTATTATATGTAGTTCGACCAGAACTATGGTATCGTCGTAGTCTATCAGACTATAATGTAGTACTAAAGTACTATAAATGTAATCCCAATAACTTAGAGTGTATTCATCGAATGAGGCATCACATGCCTGAGTAGTCGTGGTGTGGCACTTCGAGCCCACTAAGGAAATTGCGTATGCGTATAAGTGTACAAGTGCCTATAGCGAGTGTTCCTACGCAAAGAAATCGAGTGGGACGCCTCGTGTCCAGTAGAGTAGTCGTATATACATATGTGATGTACACGTAACTATACAAGTATAAGTGCGCAGTAGCAAAGAATCAGGTGTGGCATCTCATGCCCAGTTAAGTAAGTGTATATGTATATATAAGTCGTACATGTAACTATAACAAGTCCACATGCATATTGGATAGTAGCTCATCGAGCCTGGGTGTAGCACAACGTGCCAAAATGTAGTGCCCGAAGCACCGTAATATATTATGATTGTAGTACAAAAGTACTATGAAACGCAGCACCACGTGCCGTAATGTAGTGCCCGCGGCACCGTAGTTGCAGTACCCCTGTACTGTGAGTGTAGCACCATCGTGCCGAATGCAGTATAAACATACTGTGTAGTTGCAGCATCACGTGCTGGAGTAGTATTGTGCCCAAAGCACGATGCAGCACCACGTGCCACATGTTATCCAAGTATGGCCCTCAGGCCGATAGTAAGTTTGAAAGTAATTCGTGGACTTGGTCATTACGAGTATCTCTCGTAATACCAGTCAGTCGTGACCAACCTGGTCAAAGTTTTGAGATCAAGTCGTAAAGGTTGGGAAGCTGGCGATATGCCACTTCGAAAGTGTGTATCAGTTTGTACAGCGGAATCATGTCAGGTATAATCATACCTACCGGTATATAGATATGCAGGAATAGTATACACGTAAGGCCTATTCATATATACCTACAGTACATATAATAGCCTAAGGTGTCTAGCAAGTAGCAAATAACAATCAGAGTCAACTACTGCATTCCCTTTCAATATAACTCCTTTCAGATCTTACATCATCTTTGCTTAATTGTACATAGTTAGCTACGCTATGTTAAATTAAGTTCGTATAATGCAATCCCTGAACTAGTCATACCTAATGAGGAATACTGCCTAATGGTCATAGTCTAGGCTCACTAAATGCAACCTAGTTCACTACAACCTTAGGCTCTGATACCAATCTGTAACACCCTCAAATTTCGGTTTGCGGAAGCGATCGGGTCGGGTGTTACCAAATTAAATATCACAGTATAAGATACATAATGAACGACCCTAAATGAGACGTTTGAAAATAATTATACATTTATGAAATTTAAGTATTTACAAGTTGCGAGTTCGCATAAAAGTAATATTACATTCTACTAGTACTGAGTAAATGCAATAAATATCCTGAGTATTTAAAACATGCGACTCGAGCTAGAATCCTGTAGTCCAATCCTACTACAGCAGTGTACCTGAGAATGCACACTAAAAGGGTCAGCTGGAAAGCTGGTGAGTTCACAAGTAATTTGTAGAAACAAGTAGTTCGAGTAATAAATGTTTCATTCAAAAATATCAATCAAATTTAGCAGTTTAAATAACAACAGTTGCCCCTCGAGGCAGTTATAAGTAATTTATGGTAAGCAGGTGAACCTAATCAATAGGTTTCTAATCAAGTAAAGGGGACCAATCCCCAGCCTGGGTGTTATCCGGTAAGATATTGCCACCTGGCAATATGTATACGAGAGTAGCGTAAGGTGACTATCTGTCGTGCTACTGGCCACAAGCAATCAAGCAAGAAAGTCTTAGGCAGTCGGTATTGCTCCCCGGCAATACGGTACGGATAGTTTGTACAGTTTCAAGTATTAGTACTGTGGTTACTAATAGGTCACGATGCCACCTGGCATGAAAGGTTGCACCCCGGCAACGTGATCAAGTTATCTGTTTTGTGATTGTGTCATATCGGTACGGTTTGTGATTACAGTCAAGTGAGCAAAAGCTCGTTATTTCCTGAGTCTCCGACTCGTAAGCATCTAGTAATCACCTACAGTGATGGTAATGGGTTCACAATTACGGTCAAATGAGCAAAAGCTCATAATTTCCTGAGTCTCCGACTCGTAAGCATCTAGTAATCACCTACAGTGATGTAATGATTATCCCCCAAGGGAAGTGTCAAGTTACGTCCCGCAGGACCACGTTTCAGTAAATTAACCAGTTATAGAGCCAAAAACCCCGACCGTAATAATTCGTAGGTCCGTTGCTGAATGTAAGTAAAGCATAAGTCCATATGCTGGAATGAGTAACCGTGCAGTCCCGCAGGACTACGATAGAGCATGAATCCACATGCTGAGCCAACGACCCCGACCGTAATAATTCGTAGGTCCGTTGCTGAGTGTGAGCATTTAGCTCGTAAGTAAGTTGTACCACCCACCGTGGTATCGTGAGCAATCCAGCTCGCAAGTAAGTTGTACCACCCACCGTGGTATCGTGAGCTCGTTTGTAAATCCGTAATACCAATCACATTGGTATCGTGTTTGTACCACCCACCGTGGCATCGTTTTGCTTCACATATAGTGACAGCGTCCGTTATTCTCCCGCAGGAGATGCAAGTAATCGTTTTGGCAGTACACGACATGCCCGTAAGTAAGTTTAGCCCAAAACTAGTAAAATGTTACAGGCACTCAACAGTACCTCAAGTTGTTACGTGATTCACAGTAGTATATCATACTAAGAAATGTGGGAGCGTCATCTGGATGTAAGGGATAATCGTAATCAATAGATAGGTACGTATCTACGTCACCTAGTTTGCCTGAAATAATGTGTAAAGTCAAGTACGTTCACACGTCACTTAACTGTAAGGAAGTACTTACAGTACTTAGTCAAAGTCATCCGCTAGTTCGTAAAAGTAGTCAATGCTAACTAGCAAGTCGGTGCCTATAGTTGGTGTTCATAAGTTCACTAATCATTATTAGTACTTAGCAAATCACTGATGTAGTGAGGCGTCTATTCCCAAGATATCATATGTAATATAATTCTAGGTGTTACTGTCACAGTCATACTTAATATCCCTAAGTATGGTCAAATGGTTCGTAGCTGTCGCGGTCTAGCACCGTTACCATAAACTATAGTAAAACGTTTGTAACGGTTTGAACAGTTGAAAGTAGTAAAACAGGAGTATGCATTCCCACCCCGAAATCAGTTGGAAAACAGTAAAAGAGTGGGGTGATGAACTCACCTGAAGAGCTAGCGTCCCAGCGTAACGAGTCGTGCCAAGTGAAATCTCCTAATGTCCTAAACACGAGAGATTTCTTACGTTTGTAAGTGCGGTTCGTTATGGATGTTCGTAATAATAATTCATATTATTATTAGGTTTGAGTTTTCGTATACTTCATAAAGTATATTTGTTTTGGAGTACAAGTCGTATCGTATTTAAATTGTCTTTTGAAAACGTTTTCCGACACTTAAAAAAAATTGGCAAATTTCTGTTTTCTGCGACATAACATGCGACACAAAAATGTGTCGTGCGACGCAAGGGTTGTGTCGCATAATGCGACACAAGAGTTCTGCGACACAGTGGTTGTGTCGCATAATGTGTGCGATGCTAAATCAATAGCGACATAAGGGTTGTGTCGCATGGAGTCTGCGACACAAGGTACGACACAAGGATACGACATAAGGGTTGTGTCGCATAGATAGTTTATGCGACACAGTATGCGACACAAGGCTTGTGTCGCACTCAAGAACACCAGCCCAGAAACCTTCGGGTTTCGCGTTTTTCCGGCCAAAATCGCAAATCAAACGCATTTTCAAGCTGTAAAATCGTGGTTTCTTGGTTGTTTAGGTTATAAGCAACTTAGGTAAACATTATTACACTAAAACATTACACCAAAATGATTAAATCTAAAAATTTAGGAATTTCTTACAATTGCGAATCGAGGCCAAACGAGGAAGAAAACGAGGGTGTCGTCTTTGTTAATGTTGTTCCTCTCTTGATGGTGATTCCGAAAATGTATGGTGATGGTGGTGGTGGTGATCGGCCGGCGGTGGTGGTGTTTGGTGGTGATTATTTTTAGAGAGAAAAATGAGATGGAGAAGATGATGAAAATGAGATGAAATGGGAAGAGGGTTGGGTTTTGTCCAACACAGATCCCCAGTGCGCGGACTGTGGTCTCCAACCACAGTACAAAATACCCGCGTTTTATTTGTCCAGTCATAATATAAAATAAAATCTTATTTATATTATTTAAAAATGTTTTCTAATGAAAGTATTTTATAAAAATACTAATTGGGAATAAAAGTTAAATCGTTTATTTGAAGTTTAAATTCAGCGCGAAAATTGACTTTTTGACGAGGTGTTACATATAACCTCACGTGTCTAGGGCACTAGGAGGTTACCATTCGGACAACACACGTATCGTAGGATCGCTGACAACTCACAGGTGATTTCATAGCCCCACTCTTTCAACTGTTTTACTGTTTTCGGGGTGAGACACATGTTCAATTACTATTTTCAAATTATAATGATAAACTTTTATAATTCACACCTATCCATATTACTGTTATGTAATACGAAATGTGTAATACTTAGGAATTACATCCATTATATTGCTGTAGAAGAGTATCACTACCTAACCTAGGGAGGTTACATTTTGACACTGTTGGATTGTTGAAAAACAATCACCCATATATAACTTGATTAAGTTATCACTATACTTTGGCCATATTGTCGCATGACAATATTATCGAATAGACTAGAACTGGTTAGTTCTACCTAACTGGACAACAACTATACTTTTTTACAGAATTAGTATATATATATATATATATATATATATATATATATATATATATATATATATATATATATATATATGTATACCTACTTGTACACTACCTCGAGCACTTGGTGCTACCTATAAATTTCTTATGTATATTGATATACATACGCTGATACAAACACAGTTACTCTAAGTCGGGCATGTCGTAGTACTGCTGGCTCTCATCTACTTTAGTCGGGTATGTCGTAGTACTGCCAACTCTCAATTACACCAGTCGGGCATGTCGTAGTACTGTCGGCTCTCTATTACTCAAGTCGGGCATGTCGTAGTACTGCCGGCTTAATTACATACGTTGCTGGCAAGCAATGCGGTACGATGACACAGTTACAGTGAACACAAAACGATGCCACGGTTACAGTGGGCACAAAACGAAATCACGGTAAATGATTCAGTGATTCAAAACGATATCGTGGTAAAGCGATACAAAACATGGGATCTGCGAGATTACACTTGAGATTATTGGTGGAGCAACGGATCGGCGAGCTTACACTCGAGATCGTTGGCTCGGTATTCGGATAAATACTTATTGCGGGACCACATTTATACGTTGCTGGAGGCAACACACTAGGCCAAGTGGCACGTTAGCACCTTACTATTGAATAAGTAATATTTTTACTTGTTATTATATAACGTGGTGATACGCATACTTGATTTGTACTTAGGCATGTATTGCCACACATTGATAGACTTACTCAACCTGATCGGTATCTGGGCATGGATTGCCACACCCTCGATATGACTCGGTCATACACTTACTCGATAGTACTTAGGCATGTAGTGCCTCACGTCTGTAGACTTACTTATACCTGATAGGTATCTAGGCATGGACTGCCGTTTTCTCTATGTACTTAGGTACACACCACGGTTACTTAGGTATTAGATACCTCGTTAGACGTATACACATTGATGTTGCAACTTTATAACAATACAAATCAAGATCGTAGTTTTTGAACTACTTTTTAAACACACAAGGTTTATACTATTGTTTTCAACTAACGTACCTATGAACTCACCAGCTTTATAGCTGACTCGTTTTAGCATGTGTTCTCAGGTGCCCAGCAGGATTAGGATGGCTACAAGACTATGCTAGCTCGAGTCGCATGTTTTCAAACATTTGGGACTCCTTTGCATAACTTTTGTATTACAATTATGTATTGAAATTATTTTGCGAACTCACAACTTGTATACATTTTATTTTGGGAAATGTAATAACTATTTTCAAACGTCTCATTTAGAGTCATTCATTATGTATCTTATGCTGTGATATTTGATAATGTAACACCCGACCCGATCGCTTCCACAACCCGAAATTTGAGGGTGTACAGATTGGTATCAGAGCCTAAGGTTATAGTGAACTAGGTTGCATTTAGTGGGCCTAGACTATGACCGTTAGGCAGTATTCCCAATTTGGTATAACTGGTTCAGGGATTACATCATACGAGTTTAATTTAACATAGCGTAGCTAACTATGTACAATTAAATAAAGATGATGTGACATCTGAAAGGGGTTATACTGGATCGGGAATGCACTAGTTGACTCTGATTGTTTTGTGCTAGACACCCTAGGCTATTATATGTACTGTAGGTATATATGAATAGGCCTTACATGTGTACTACTTCTACGTATCTATATATATATATATATATATATATATATATATATATATATATATATATATACTGAGTATATATAACCCAATTCCGCTGTACTGTCATAGACTCGCGAAGAGGCACATCGCCCTCTTCCTAACTATCACGACTCGACACTTTCTCCTTATGTACGCATAGGAGAACATCATGCTTATCGCTGAACCTCGGAAAGGAGGTATAAGCATTATCTATTGGGATGGAAACCCACACGTGCTAAAACGTCCACGAAATTTAAAACAAACAAACGAGTTTCTCACCTTTGACCGTACTGGTTACCATTGGATTAGTGTTGACTAAGTCCACCAAAAATTACCTAATACACAACTTGATCTTTTAGATCATCACGAAACAATACCTCGGTGTTAGCTTTCATGCTACAATCTGGAAATTTCGAAAGCCTTAGGGCTACACTTGAACAACCCACAGCACGTGGTGCTGCGTTACACGGTATGTTGATACCACAATTGGGCACGTTAGTGCAACACTCACAGTATGTTAATAATGCAATCGGCACGTTGGTACTACATTCACAGTACATTGTTACTGCAATTCCGGTGCGTTGGGCACTGCATTTCAACACTAGGTGATACTTTCAATATACGTGTAGACTTGATATAGTTACATGTACGATCTATATATATACATATACACTTACTTAATTGGGCACGAGGTGCCACACCTGACTTTTACTACGCACGTATACTTGTATAGTTACGTGTACACCATATATGTATATATGACTACTCTACTAGACACGAGGTGTCCCACTCGATTACTTTGTGTATGAACACTCGCTATAGGCACTTGTACACTTGTACGCATACTCGATTACCTTATTGGGCATGAAGTGCCACACCACGACTACTCAGGCACGTGATGCCTCATTTGATGAATACACTCTAATTTACTAGGATTACATCTATAGTACTTTAGTACTACATTATAGTCTGATAGACTACGACAATACCACAGTTCTGGTCGAACTACATATAATACACAACTAGGTCATTAGTACGACTACACTTTTAAAATTTCAAGTCCGGGGACTTTCATACAGACACCTTAAATGGTTTCAGGATCATCATCACTTTTACATCCGTGGGTTTGCGGTGTAATATCGATTTACGTATATAACTACAATAACCAAAATCTTTGAATAAAGATCTCACACTTTTTCGTTTCACTCTTATTTAAGAATCATGCCGCCTAAACGACAAACCTTCACCCAAGCTGAATGTGAACAGTTCGCGGATCAAAGAGTAGCTGAGGCTCTATGTTGTGACCTGAGACACTATCAGATCTGCTCAGAATACAAGTATGATTGCCGCTGTTAGAAGAAGTTCACCACTGTTAGAGTTTTTGTGTTGACAGTGCCACTGTCAATTAGTTTTAGTCTAACAGTGCCACTGTTGAACGTATAATTTGTATTTTGTATTAAGTACTCAACCTCTGTTAGTAATATACGAGTACTACCCCTGTTAGTTATATAGACAACCACTGTTGGTTAGATAAAGTTGGTTAGAGTTATATTAGGAGTAGATGAGGATTCCTAATTTGTTTGATTCTGTAAAGGACTCTATATGTTATAAATAGAGATCCTGTAAAACCCTAGAAGATACGAGTCATTCAAGTTATTAGCTTCAAGGTTGTAAACCCTAACACAATTGTGTGTTCGTATTATTGTTTATAATATTGAAGCTTTTGGTTAGATATTCTGTTATATACAAGTTTGTTCTTCAAATTATTAATAAACTATTCTGCAAGCTTATTAATAATCAATCAAAGTAATACATACTAAGATCTCATACTGGGATCATCAAGTGGTATCAGAGCTTGATATTGCTTTGATCTTGAAGAAGGTAATTAAATTCCGCAGCTTTTTCAACAAATAACAAGATGTCTACTGAAACAATGGAAGGTATACAAGCTACAAAGATTCCCATGCTCAAACCTGATGAGTTTGAGCTATGGCAGACTAGGATTAGGCAATACATGTTGCTTACGGATTATATGATGTAGGAGGTGGTTACTAATGGACCAAACTATACTAAGGATGCAGATGGTAAAAAGGAGGAAAGACCACCACCAAAGACTGATGCAGAGAGGAAAGAAAGAGCAACAGAATGGAAGGCATTAAGTACTCTACTTTTGTCTATTCCTAATGAGTATCAAATGAAATTTGAAAACTGTGAAGATGCTCAGGTTCTCATGGAAACAATTGTTAAGAGATTTGGTGGTAATGACAACACCAAGAAGAATAAGAGATCTCTTCTCAAACAACAATTTGAAAACTTTGCAGGTGTAAAGTCTAAAACTTTGACTCAGACTTTTGACAGATTTCAAAAACTTGTGGGTGATCTTGAAAATCACAATGTCAAGATTGATAAGGATGATTTGAATAGGAAGTTTCTAAGATCACTAGGCACAGATTGGAATATGTACACTGTGGGACTTAGACAAAGTGCAGATCTTGAAGAAAAGGAGATTGAAGATCTATACAATGATCTGAGAAACTTTGAGCCTGAGGTGTTGGCTCTAAAACAGTCCAATGGTAGCTCTAACAATGCTGCTTTTGTGTCTGTTGGTGAATCTGGTAGTTGTAGCACATCTGGTGCTAATGATAATGTCTTGGAAGCTTTCTTTGCAAGTCATGTGAATTCATCCTTAACAACAGAGGATTTGGAACAGGTTAATGAAGAGGATCTTGAAGAGATGGATTTGAGATGGCAGATGGCTATGATTACTATAAGGGCAAAAAGGTTTATGCAGAGGTCAGGGAACAAAAACTTTACTTACAAGAGAGATGGTGTAGCTGGTTTTGATAAGAGCAAGGTGGAGTGTTTCAACTGTCACTAGATGGGTCACTTTGCTAGAGAATGCAAGAGCACACAGGCTGGAGGATCTCAGAATACTTCTAATGGTATTGTAAGAAATAGTTCTGGTCCACAAAGAAGATTGGTACCTGTTCAGAACACCACTTCAGATTCATTGGTTGCACAAGATGGAATGGGAGGATTTTACTGGAGTGACCAGGAAGAGCTTGTAGTCAAGAATCAAGCTTTAATGGCTGTCACAGAAGAACCAGAGCCTTCAGACATTCCATATGAGGTACAATCTAAATTATGTTCTCCTACATGCAAGAAAATGGTTAAATTTTATAGGGATCATAATATGGTTGTGTGTAATGAATTGAAAGCTTGTGTGGAAAAGAGTCAACATGCAACTTTAGCTATTGAAAACTTAGAAAAACAGATAAAAGCTTTTGAAAAGAATGAATCACAATTTCACTTAGATATTAAATATCTGAATTGGGAAAAGAAAGCTTTACAAACAAAAGTTGATATGCTAAGTGCAAAGTTGGCTGAGGCAATTTCTGATAAAGAGTCAATAAAGTTGAAAGTTGATGAATTGGAAAATGCTTCAAAAGGTGTTCAAAACTTAATCAAGTCTCAAATTCATGATAAATTAAAAATTGGATTAGGTTACAACCTTAATGCTGTACCCCCACCTTATAATCATACTTACTTCCCATCTAAACTTGAGTTTGACTTAGAAAAACTTAAGGTAGGTGCGTCTGAGGAGATTAAAAAGGTAGATCCAGTAGTTAATTGTGCTAATAATGTAAATTTTGATAAAGTGGATGTGTCTGATTGGACTGAGGAAGATGAGAGTGATAGTGATAGCTCATCTAGTGGTAATTCTACGGATGGTTATGTTAAGCCTATTACTGGTCTAGTTTCTGAACTAAATAGTACTAAACTAGAAGAGGGTAAAAAGTTGTTTGTTGAGAAAGCAAAGGCTCAGATAGATCAAGTTAGAAAATTCAATAAATCTAGATCTGGTCTAGGTTATGTGCACAAAAGAGTCAATCCTGAATCAAAAGATATGTCAAAAGATAAATCTGAGTGTGATAAATGTGCATGTAAATCAAACAGGTCTGATTTAAATACTGCAAATAATGTAAATAAATCCATTCCCAGGGGTAATCAGAGAAATTGGAACCAATTGGTTTCACAAAGGCTGGGTAATGGGTTTGAATGTGTGAAAAGAAAATCATGTTTTATTTGTGGTAGGTATAATCATCTTCAACAGGACTGTTACTACAATCCTAAAAATAATAGGAACAGTGGTAAAGGACAAATGTTGAAAATTAGGCCAAACAGAGGCAAGGCTGCAGCCCCTGTTAATGCTACAGCAGTGCCACTGTCAAAGGCTAACAGAGGCAAGACAAGAACAGGGGAGGGTTTGACCATTGTCAGGTATGGTACCTCTGCTGGTATTAAACATTTCAAAAGAATGTTTATACCAAGTAAAGCTACCACTGCTAGGGTAATAAATACGAATTTGAAGGTAACCACTGTCAGACCATTAACCCCTGTCAGGTCTAAAACAGATTGTTTTTGGAAACATAAGAATGCATCTACATCAAATGTATCCAAAATCAATGGAGCATTGAGATCAATCACCTTTAAGAGGGTTGATGTCAAAACTGCTCATGGGAAACCCAAAGCCAAATTGGTTTGGGTTCCGAAGAGAAACTAATATGTTCTCTTTTTATATGTGCAGGGCAAGCCAAAGAGCTTATGGCACATTGATTTTGGCTGCTCAAGGCACATGACTGGAGATAGGAAAAAGCTGCAGGACTTCAAAGTATTTAATGGAGAAGATGTAGCATTTGGCAGCAATCCTAAAGGAGGAAAGATCACTGGAAAAGGTAAGGTAAAAAGCAGTAAGCTCACTTTCAATGATGTGTATTATGTTGAGCAATTGAGATATAATTTGCTTAGTGTGAGTCAAATCACAGATAAGCAAAATCCTGTTTATTTCACTGACACAGAATGCCTTATACTTTCTGAAAAACTCAAAATACCTTAAGATAAAATTTTAATGAGAGTTCCAAGAAAGGATAATGTATACTGTAGTGATTTAAACAAGATGGAATCTCAAAATGTTAACTGTCTTATTTCCAAAGCTACTGTTTCTGAATCTGAACTATGGCATAGGAGGATGTGTCACTTGAATTTCAAGACCATGAATAAACTTGTTAGGAATAAGCTAGTGAGAGGCTTACCTGAAAAGTTATTTGAATGTCATGACCACTGTGTAGCTTGTCTCAAAGGAAAGCAACACAAGACCTCTTATAAGACCAAGCTTGTGAATTCCAATACCACTCTCTTACACCTGTTACATATGGACTTGTTTGGCCCTACCAATGTAGCTAGTCAAGGGAAGAAATCTTACTGTTTGGTGATAACTGATGATTATTCTAGAATGAGTTGGGTATGCTTTCTTAGGACCAAGGATGAGACAGGTGAAATACTTAGATCATTCATAACTAGGATTGAGAATTCAACTAATCAAAAGGTTAAGATCATCAGGTGTGATAATGGGACAGAATTTAAGAATCATGAGATGAATAAGTTCTGTGAGGAGAAAGGTATAGAAAGACAGTTTAGTGCACCTAGGACTCCACAACAAAATGGAGTAGCTGAAAGGAGGAATAGGACACTAATTGAGGCTGCTAGAAGCATGCTAGCAGATGCTAAACTTCCAATGTCCTTTTGGGCAGAGGCAGTCAGCACTGCTTGTTATGTTTTGAATAGGATTTTGATCATTAAACCTCATAACAAGACACCCTATGAGTTATTCTTTAAGAGAAAACCTTTGGTTAGCTTTTTAAAACCATTTGGATGTCCTTGTACTGTCTTAAATACCAGGGATCACCTTGGTAAGTTTCAGAGTAAGGTAGATGAGGCTGTATTTGTTGGATACTCTATTCAAAGCAAGGCTTATAGAGTATTTAATAAAAGGACTAGGATCATAGATGAGACCATGGATGTGACCTTTAATGAAAATACATCAAATGTAGAAGGAAAAGGTCCAGAAGTATTGTTTGATATTGATGCACTAACCCATGCTTTTAGATATCCAGATTTGTCTACTAGTGCAGGTACAGATGCAGGTAATGATGCAAGTGAAGATGGGCCTTCAAGCTCAAGTCAGACTAAAAAGGATGACTTGAAGTATGTATTGTTTCCTATTTGGTCTCCAGATCCTCCAGAAGCATTCCAATCAGAGCAACAAGAGGAAGATGAACCTTCAGATGATACAAGTGGGTCAACTGGCAAAAATGGTTCAAACAAGGATGAAGATGGTTCAACTCCAACAGATCCTCAACCATTTACTTCAAAGGGTTCTCATACAGATTCAGAGCATGATTCAGAAGGAGAGCATGAATCTCCAAAGTATTTTGAACAAAGTCCTCCATTTCAAGTTTTGGAAAGGACTTCTTTGTCAGATTCTGAAGCAACTCCAAAGCCTTCAAAAGAAAGAGAGGAAAGAGATTCTTTTTCAGAATCAGAGATGGATAATCGTTTGGGTCCTAATTTGGAAAGAGAATTACTTGATACATCCACATCTAAGTATCTGGTTCACAAAGATCACTCCTTGGATTTGGTCATTGGTGATATTAGCTCTCATGTTCAGACTAGACATCAAACCAAGGTAAGAGAAGAAGATTTACATACTTCACTATATGTTTGTTTTCTTTCTCAGATGGAACCAAAGAAGGCTGTGGAAGCTCTTAAAGATCCAAGTTGGATAGAGTCGATGCAAGAAGAATTGTTGCAGTTCAAACTGCAAGATGTATGGGATTTGGTTGATCTACCAAAAGGAAAGAAAGCTATAGGCACAAGGTGGATCTTCAAGAACAAGAGAGATGAAAGAGGAATAGTGATAAAGAATAAAGCAAGGTTGGTAGCACAGGGGTACACACAGGAAGAAGGAATAGATTATGATGATGTATTTGCTCCTGTTGCTAGAATAGAAGCTATTAGGTTATTTTTAGCTTATGCATCTTATCAGGATTTCAAAGTTTATCAAATGGATGTGAAGAGTGCTTTTCTTCATGGTCTAATTGATGATGAGGTGTATGTATGCCAACCACCAGGGTTTGAAGATCCAACATATCCAGATAGAGTGTGCAGATTGAAGAAAGCTTTGTATGGGTTACATCAAGCACCAAGAGCTTGGTACGATACTCTATCTGAGTATCTTCTCAAGAATGGATTCAAGAGAGGTACTATTGACAAGACTTTGTTTACCAAGAGGGTTCAGAGAGATATATTGTTGGTACAAGTTTATGTTGATGATATTATTTTTGGGTCAACTAGGGATTCATTGTGCAAAGAGTTTGAGGGCTTAATGCATAAGAAATTCAAGATGAGTTCAATAGGTGAACTCACTTTCTTTTTAGGATTGCAGGTTAAACAGAAGACAGATGGAATCTTTATTAACCAAGGAAAGTATGTGCAGGATATTTTGAATAAATTTGGTTATAAAGATGTAAAGATAGCTAGCACTCCTATGGAGGCACACAAACATCTTAATTCTGATCCTGAGGGAGAGGAAGTAGATGTGCACTTGTACAGGTCAATGATTGGTTCTTTGATGTATTTAACTTCATCTACGCTTGATATTATGTTTGCAGTGTGTCTTTGTGCTAGGTACCAAACCAATCCAAAGCAGTCACACATGTATGCTGTGAAAAGGATCTTTAGATACTTGAAAGGTCAACCAGATTTGGGACTTTGGTATGCTAAAGGATCAGATTTTGAGCTTAAGGCTTTCACAGATAGTGACTATGGTGGTGAGAACATGGATAGAAAATCAATAAGTGGAGGATTTTAATTTCTTGGAAATAGGTTAGTGTCATGGCAATGCAAAAAGCAGACCACAGTTTCCACTTCTACAGCAGAAGCAGAATATGTTGCAGCATCAAGTTGCTGTGCACAGGTTCTTTGGATTCAGAATCAAATGTTGGATTATGGTTTGACTTTCATGAACACTCCTATTTATATTGATAATACCTCTGCTATTAGTATCATTCAAAATCCAGTTAAGCATTCAAAAACCAAACACATTGAGATCAGATATCATTTTATACGAGATTGTTATGATAAAAGATTGATTCATATTTTTAAAATTCATACTGATAATCAACTTGCAGATCTTTTTACAAAAGCATTTGATGTAGGAAGATTTACATTTTTGATAACTAATATTGGTATGATCAATCTCACTTAGTGTTTTGGTCTGGATTTGATACTAACAGGGACGAAGTATATTGTATGTGACAGGGTCAAGTGTTGCCACTGTTAGCTTCATCATGATAACAGTTGGTGCCACTGTTAGTTTACTTATGCCACTGTCAATGTATTTTCAACCCCTGCTGTATATGTGTGTAGATTAACCCCTGCTGGTTGTTTTTCTTAGGTTAATATTGCAGGACTCAGCCACTGTCAAGAGACATCACTTGCGCTGGAGTCTAATGTTTTCTTTGTTGCTTCTTCTTTTGGTTAAAAAAAAAAAAAAAAAAAAAAAAACGGTTCTTTTTCTAATAAAGCTAAGTTTATGCCCCTGTTAGTTCTAAGCTGGAGTTTCCCTGGTCGGATGCCCCTGCTAGACTATCAGCCGCTGTTAGCTTTGTTAGATGGTTAAAAAGGGTTGACTATAATTGACCAAGTGAGGTACCCCTGTTGGGCTTATTTGTAAGTTGTGCCCCTGCTGGGTATAACCAGCAGTGCCACTGTTAGTTCTATTTTTAGGGCTTGGCACTGTGTAACACCCCCGAAATTCACTGTTTTGCGGAAGCATAGTTTGGGGTGTTACTAATCAATATACAAAGCACAAGATATACAGCAAACGACCTCTAAATGAGACGTTTTGTAAATTAGTTACATTCCATAGATATAATGTTTGAAAACTTAGTGTTTTCGTATACAAAATGTAGTTTCCCCTAGAGTCCACGCGTATAGCGGGAGATTCTATTACATAACCGTAATATACAAAAGATAATGCTAAGAATCTCCGTTAATGCAGTTGTGTTGAAATCATGCGACTCTAGCTAAAAATCCTGGAGTAATCCTACTCCATCCGGGTACCTGAGAAAACATGCTAAAAAGTGTCAACCAAAAGGTTGGTGAATCTCACAGGTTTGTAAATAATATCGGCTTTGAACACGAGATTTCATTAGTAATGCCCGTAGGCGTAAAAATCAGCCATTGCAATCCAGCAATCGTAAAATCAGTATTTGCAGTCCAGCAAATGTAAATAAGTAAGTTTATACCGTTGCCATGAGGCTCATAATCGAAGCTTAACCCGTAAATAATATGTTTGCTCCCGTGACATGCTCGTAAATGAGCAAGCATCAGTAACGAATAAGTTGTCACCCGTTTATACGTGTAAATCGGTACGTGGCAGCGCTACTGCCCCGGGTGGGGAGGGTCATTTCCCTAATGGATCCATTAACTACTGTTCGCGCTTAAGTCCATAACTAACGATATATGATGGAGAGACTTCTATAAATAGTAATTAACTCATGCAATTCCGTTTGGTATAGAAATCAGTTTAGTACTTGTGTTCAGGAAAAATCAGTAGCATGTATCTCCCCCAATAAGATAAAACAGTAAAAGTGGGGCCGTAAGACTCACCTGAGTCTTTGCAAGTACGTTTATATCAATAAACGAGTAAGTAATATCGACCGTAGGTTCTCCGAACCCGTAACCTTCAAATGCCTAAACATATAAAGTTAAGTAAGTAGATGTCTCGCAAGACCATCTAGGCTAGTTGTTTACACAACTCATTATGTCCGAGTGTTTGTTTAGTAATCCGTTTGTAGTTTGAAAACAATTATGACCCGTTGGTGACGGTTTGTAATGATGATTCAAAGTGTTATCATTTATAACGCAATTTAGTGTAATTGTAATTGAAAGTATGTTCTATGACATTTGTTAAGTCGTATGACATAAGTATTTGAAGTTGTGTAAGTTCGACACTTAGTAAAATCTGACTTTTCAAGGTTCTGGTTTGTGCGACGTAGCATGCGACGTAGCATGCGACGTAGGGTGCGACGTAGGGAGGTACGTCGCATGATGCGACCTTCGCAAATCAATGCGACGTAGGTTCGGTTTGCGACGTAAAAGTCTACGTCGCTATGTGCGACGTCCGCAAGTTAATGCGACGCAATAGGCTGCGTCGCTAGTGCGACGTTGGGATTTTTGTGCGACGTAGGCCGCGACGTCGCTAAATGCGACGTTGGCCACTTAATGCGACGTTTTGAGCTACGTCGCAGATAGTCCAGCGTCTCTGCGACGTAGCGGTCTGATCGGAAAATGGTGGCCGGAAAATCGGTCGAAAAGCTTCCGTTCGGTCCAAATCTTTTACCCAACCCATTTTTGGACATTTTAAGCATATATAAACCATAAAAACGTAAAAATGAGTAAAAACGGAGAGTTTCGGGTTTTGTCGGGAACTTACAATTTGCCGAAATGAAATTCCGGAAAGATAGGATTGTAGATCGCGAAGTGGTGAACGTTTTTCTCTAAAGAGGTGGTATGATCCGGCGTCGTTTAATGGTGTTATTTTGCGATTTTTGGTGATGAATTGGGTTTAGTGATTGGGAGTAAAAGAAAGAGAGAGAGAGAAAATAGAGAAAGAAAATGAAAGAGAAGGTGGGGAAATGGGAGGTTATCCTCCCATTTTCCGGTCCCCGCACCCCGTGCGGTGTTCGTTTTCTCCGTCATTTAGGCGTTATATCAAGCAGTTATATTTTTAAAAGGTGACGGGAATGTTTTAAATGAAATACCTTGAAATTAATTAATTATAAAAACCTTTGTCGAAGTATTAAAATTCTTAACTCGTTTTTAATATGTATTCGTTAAATTATTTAAATTGTCGTCGCGGTATTATAATTAGTGTTTGTTCGCTGTGTATTTTATATAATAAAATACGTTCCCATTATTTAGGTAAGTTTCTGTCACCAACGTCAAAATAATTGTGTCGGACTCCGTCCGGTTAATTCGTACGATTTATCCAAATCGCGTAAATACACACATATATATATAAATCAACTTATATATATACAAATAGAGTCTGTAATTAGTCCTATTACATACTAATTACAACTAGTTACAAACAATTAGGCATAATTAATTATCCTAATTATGCGGGTGTTACATTCTCCCCTTGTTAAAGAAATTTCGTCCCGAAATTAGCTTGAGTGCACGGACGGTGCGTTGTCTGGGAAGAGTTGTGGGTATTTCTGTCGCATTTGGTCTTCCCGTTCCCAGGTGAACTCAGGGCCGCGCCTAGAATTCCACCTGACTTTTACTATGGGAATACGACTCTGTTTCAATTGCTTGACCTCCCGGTCCATGATTTCCATAGGTGTCTCGACAAAATGAAGTTTATCATCGATTTGAATTTCGTCGAGCGGTATAATCAGTGTCTCGTCAGACAGACATTTCTTCAAGTTAGAAATGTGGAATGTGTTGTGTACGCTGCTAAGTTCAGCAGGAAGTTGCAGGCGATATGCCACTGGACCAATCCTTTCAAGGATTTCGAATGGTCCGATGTATCTAGGATTTAGTTTGCCTCGTTTCCCGAATCGAATAACACCTTTCCACGGTGCCACTTTGAGAAGTACCTTGTCTCCTACCTGGAACTCAAGGTGTTTGCGTCTCACGTCAGCATAGCTTTTCTGACGATCACGTGCGGCTTTCAGCCGGTTTTGGATACCAACGATTTTCTCAGTAGTTTCTTGAATGATTTCTGGACCCGTGAGTTGGGAATCTCCTAACTCAGTCCAACAGATGGGTGATCGGCACTTACGCCCGTAAAGTGCCTCAAAGGGTGCAGCCTTTATGCTGGTATGATAACTGTTGTTGTACGAGAACTCGCACAACGGTAAATGATTTTCCCAAGAAGTACCGAAGTCGACTACGCAGGCTCGTAGCATATCCTCCAGTGTTTGAATAGTTCGCTCGCTTTGGCCATCGGTTTGCGGGTGATAAGCAGTACTCATATCCAGACGAGTACCAAGAGATTTCTGTAGCGATTGCCAAAAGTTAGAAGTAAAACGGCTGTCCCTATCTGAGATGATCGAGATAGGTACACCGTGTCGCGAGATGATTTCTTTGACATAGATGCGAGTCAGACGCTCCATCTTGTCGGTTTCCTTGATGGCCAGAAAATGAGCAGATTTCGTGAGACGGTCCACGATCACCCAAATGGTATCGCAACCACTCGAAGTTTTCGGTAGTTTGGTAATGAAGTCCATGGAAATCTGTTCCCATTTCCATTGAGGAATTTCAGGTTGTTGAAGCAACCCAGAGGGTCTTTGGTGTTCGGTCTTTACTTTGGAACAGGTTAGGCATTTACTGACGTACAAGGCGATGTCAGCTTTCATGTTAGGCCACCAATACAACCCTTTGACGTCATGATACATCTTGTCAGATCCGGGATGTATTGAGTATCGAGATTTGTGAGCTTCAGCCATCACCAAATCTCGCAAGTTTCCGAATTTGGGTAACCACACCCGGTTAGAGAAGTATCGAGTCCCATCGGGTTTGATTTCGAATTGTTTATCCAAGCCTCGCAAGGCTTCATTCTTCAAGTTTTCATCGTTGAGTGCTTCAAGTTGAGCGGTAAGGATTTGAGCAGGAAGCTCGTTATGAATTGTCATAGAAAGTGCTCGAACTCGAAGGGGTTTCACTCGTTCTTTTCGGCTTAAGGCATCGGCAACTACGTTCGCCTTGCCCGGATGGTATTTGATCTCGCAGTCGTAGTCACTAAGTAACTCAACCCAGCGACGTTGCCTCATGTTTAGATCTTTCTGATCGAATATGTGTTGGAGGCTTTTGTGATCGGTAAAGATAGTGCTTTTCGTACCGTAGAGATAATGTCTCCAGATTTTCAATGCGAAGACCACAGCACCTAACTCGAGGTCGTGGGTCGTATAGTTTTTCTCGTGGATTTTCAGTTGTCGTGAGGCATAGGCAATGACTTTTTCCCGTTGCATCAACACACAACCAAGTCCTTGGTGTGAGGCGTCGCAGTAAACTACGAAGTCGTCGGTGCCCTCGGGTAAGGACAAGATTGGTGCACTGCAAAGTTTGTTTTTCAATAGCTGGAAGGCTGACTCTTGTTTATCAGTCCAATCGAACTTCTTATCCTTCTGAGTCAGTGTGGTTAGTGGAACAGCTATTCTTGAAAAGTTTTCGATGAATCGGCGGTAATAACCAGCAAGACCTAAGAATTGTCTCACTTCGGTTGGAGTGGTCGGTGACTCCCAGCCCTTGATTGCTTCAATCTTGGCGGGATCAACATGAATTCCTTGGCTGTCAATCACGTGCCCGAGGAATTGAACGGTTCGAATCCAGAACTCACACTTAGAGAATTTGGCATATAACTCTTCGTGTTTCAGAAGTCCTAGAATGGTTTTCAGATGTTGAGCATGTTCCTGTTCGTTGCGAGAGTAAATCAGAATATCGTCGATGAACACAATGACGAATTTGTCAAGATATGGTTTGCACACCCGATTCATAAGGTCCATGAATACGGCCGGTGCGTTGGTTAACCCGAATGGCATCACTTGGAATTCATAATGCCCATAACGAGTCCGGAAAGCTGTCTTTGGGATATCATTGTCACGGACTCGGAGTTGATGATAACCCGACCGTAGATCAATCTTCGAGTAAACACTCGATCCTTGGAGTTGGTCAAACAGGTCATCGATTCTAGGAAGTGGGTACCGATTCTTTATGGTTAGCTTATTCAGCTCTCGGTAGTCGATACACATGCGGAAAGACCCATCTTTCTTTTTCACGAATAAGACCGGAGCTCCCCAAGGTGAGGAACTTGGTCGAATGAATCCTCTGTCCAGGAGTTCCTGTAGTTGGTTAGACAACTCCTGCATTTCGGATGGTGCTAAACGGTAAGGGGCTCGTGCCACGGGTGCAGCTCCGGGCACAAGTTCGATTTGAAATTCAACTTGTCTAGGTGGCGGAAGTCCGGGCAAGTCTTCAGGAAAGACTTCCGGAAAATCCCGCACGATCGGAACATCCTCAAGTCGCTTCTCCTCCGACTTCTTCTCCGTTACATGCGCGAGGATGGCTTGATACCCTTTTCGTAGATATTTTCTCGTTTTTAGACAGGAGACAATATTCAGATTCCGTCTGCCGGTCTCCCCTTGTAGGACTAAGGTTCCACCGGAGACAAGAGGTATGCGAACGAGTTTGTCATGACAGATGATTTCAGCTCTGTGTTTGGATAACCAATCCATACCGACAATAATATCGAAGCTGCCGATCTCGACAGGGATTAAATCAATGGGAAATGTTTCGTTCGTGAGGTTAAGTGTACAGTTGTGTATGATACTATCAGTCTCGATCAGTTTGCCATTAGCTAATTCAACAATGTATTTAGTATCTAAGGCAGTGGGAGTAATATCAAGTAAAGGGCTAAATTTCTCAGATATGAAGCTTCTATCGGCACCGGTATCAAATAACACAGAAGCAGTAAGGTCGTTGAGAAGGAACGTACCCGTCACGACGTTCGGGTCTTGTCTGGCTTCCCCATCCTTGATAACGAATGCTCTACCGCGAGCAGGGTTATTGTTGTTTTTCAGCTTTGGGCAATCTTTCTTGAAATGCCCTGTATTTCCGCACCCAAAGCAGGCCTTTGGTGCACTAGTGTTGGGGGTGGGAATGTTGGTTCGACAATCCTTGGCTAGATGCCCGAACCGCTTGCAGTTGGAGCAAGGGCAAGAACCGTCATGGTGGCGGTTGCATTTGGGACAGTAGGGTCTGCTCCCGCTGTACCCTTTCTTCTCCGAAGTTCCAGATGAATAAGCCTTAATGTACTCAGGCTTTTTGTTGGAGGTTTGGTGGGATGAGTTGTGGTTACCTTCCCACTTGCGTTTGTTGTTTGCAGATGGGGTTGAAGTTGTACCACGGCGGACAGAATTTGCCGTTAGTTCATGGGCCATACGGATGGCGCTCTGAATAGTACCCGGTTTGGAAGAAGTTACCAGGTCTTGGAGTCTTTCAGGAAGACCATCAACAAATTTCTCGATCCTCTTGTACTCAGGATCGACCATGGTTGGGCACAGAAGTGCTAGTTGGTGGAAACGGTTGGTGTAGCCGGTGATATCATCACCCTGCATCTTGTGGTTCCAGAATTCCACTTCTAGTTGTTTCAATTCATCCCTGGGGCAATACTCACCCCTCAACATCTTCTTCAACTCCTCCCACGGGAGTTGGTAAGCAGTAGCAACACTCACAGTCTGGGCATAAGTGTTCCACCAGGTGAGTGCGATGTCAGTAAAAGTACTAACGGAGAACTTAACCTTATCTCCCTCCGCACAGTTGCAGATAAGAAATACAGACTCAACTTTCTCGATCCAGCGTACTAGACCGATAGCTCCCTCGGTACCTGCGAAGTTTAGAGGTTTGCAGTTCTGGAAGTCCTTGTAAGAACAAGGTTTAGCAGTAGTGGTTTCAGCGGCATCGCTGTTTCTCGAGGAGTTTGGTGGAGTATTCCGAGCCAAGGCTTCAGTAACAGCCTGGGTTATAAGGGAGGTAATCTGGGCATCGGTGTATGGTCGTGTCTTTGGCGGCATGATTCTTCAATAAAAGAAATGAAGATACATGAGATTTTGTATGAGCTGGTAATCGTCACAGATGTACATGTATAAAAGTAGTAATACATAACATCAACATGGAAAATGACAATTAATGTGAGTTGAGATAATAAAGGATATCTGATAGATAAAGTGAGTTCAAAAGTTACATCCTACAGAGATATTACAAAAAGTGCCGGGAATGGTTACATCCGACTAGTTTATAGAGTAGTGCTAGATAGTCCCTAGATTACTAGATAGATTACAAGACGAAAACTACACTAATCTTAATGTAGATTAATTTGTTCCATAGTGTGCCAAGGCGGTCCACAGTTTCTGCTAGTCGGTTGGTTCATTCTTAGTTAGGGTTCCTGGCTTTCGGATTCGTCTTCCGACTCCAGGTTCAGGTCGTGTGGGTGGTAGCGTGCCTCAAGCATGTCCCTGTATCTTTGAGTCGTGGAGCGGTACCTAGTCTCCTCCGTTGACTTCCTGCCCAAACGTTTGATCCATGTTTTGGTCCTACGGGTTAGGTTGGAGGCCACTTTCTTCCAGTAACGGATCTTATCTTTGATTCGCGTAGGGACAGATCGGTTTGAGATTCTCAATCTTTGTTCATAGTCTATGCACTTACGCTTAAGTGCCCAATTTCGGCCGTCTAGTCCCACAGCCTGATCTCGCACTCTCTCATATTCTTCTATGTCGATGCCAGTCATTTCGAAATTCTGATTTTCGTTTCCCCCCAGCATGATTTCTTCTTCTGGTACGATGTCCTCATCGAGATACGTGTACTGGATTTGTTCCTCGTGGACTTGGTCACTATCAGACATGTGGTCGTCCATTTGGGAATTCGCGTCTTTGAGTTCTATAGAAATGACAGAGAGAGGATTTTAGTCCTTGGAAGTACGTTGTTTCCGGGTGTTAGATGTGATTTTCGTAAAATCATTAGAGTACGCCACAAGGTGGTGTGACTGAAATCAAGTCGGTCATGGTCGGTGCAAACCGCTGAGAGAAATTCGTAAGTGTCACCAGGGAAACGTCGGCTATCTCTATAGCGAGTGTGTTTACGTGCGAGGCCTATTCATATATATAATAGCCTAGTAGTATAGTCAGCGAGTGAGGCCTATGTATGTATATACTCGTATATCACATAATAGCCTAGAGTATGTCTAGCACATAACAAGTAAGAGTCTCGGTTCTCTCGTGGTCAGAGTCTACTAACGTATTCCTGTTCGACATAACCATTTCAGACCTCACATCATCTTTCCTTAATTGTACATAGTTGATCAGGCTATGTTAAATTAAAGTCGTATGATGTAATTCCTGAACCAATCATGCCTAATAAGGAAATACTGCCTAATGGTCATAGTCTAGGACCACTAAATGCAACCTAGTTCACTATAACCTTAGGCTCTGATACCAATCTGTAACACCCCCGAAATTCACTGTTTTGCGGAAGCATAGTTTGGGGTGTTACTAATCAATATACAAAGCACAAGATATACAGCAAACGACCTCTAAATGAGACGTTTTGTAAATTAGTTACATTCCATAGATATAATGTTTGAAAACTTAGTGTTTTCGTATACAAAATGTAGTTTCCCCTAGAGTCCACGCGTATAGCGGGAGATTCTATTACATAACCGTAATATACAAAAGATAATGCTAAGAATCTCCGTTAATGCAGTTGTGTTGAAATCATGCGACTCTAGCTAAAAATCCTGGAGTAATCCTACTCCATCCGGGTACCTGAGAAAACATGCTAAAAAGTGTCAACCAAAAGGTTGGTGAATCTCACAGGTTTGTAAATAATATCGGCTTTGAACACGAGATTTCATTAGTAATGCCCGTAGGCGTAAAAATCAGCCATTGCAATCCAGCAATCGTAAAATCAGTATTTGCAGTCCAGCAAATGTAAATAAGTAAGTTTATACCGTTGCCATGAGGCTCATAATCGAAGCTTAACCCGTAAATAATATGTTTGCTCCCGTGACATGCTCGTAAATGAGCAAGCATCAGTAACGAATAAGTTGTCACCCGTTTATACGTGTAAATCGGTACGTGGCAGCGCTACTGCCCCGGGTGGGGAGGGTCATTTCCCTAATGGATCCATTAACTACTGTTCGCGCTTAAGTCCATAACTAACGATATATGATGGAGAGACTTCTGTAAATAGTAATTAACTCATGCAATTCCGTTTGGTATAGAAATCAGTTTAGTACTTGTGTTCAGGAAAAATCAGTAGCATGTATCTCCCCCAATAAGATAAAACAGTAAAAGTGGGGCCGTAAGACTCACCTGAGTCTTTGCAAGTACGTTTATATCAATAAACGAGTAAGTAATATCGACCGTAGGTTCTCCGAACCCGTAACCTTCAAATGCCTAAACATATAAAGTTAAGTAAGTAGATGTCTCGCAAGACCATCTAGGCTAGTTGTTTACACAACTCATTATGTCCGAGTGTTTGTTTAGTAATCCGTTTGTAGTTTGAAAACAATTATGACCCGTTGGTGACGGTTTGTAATGATGATTCAAAGTGTTATCATTTATAACGCAATTTAGTGTAATTGTAATTGAAAGTATGTTCTATGACATTTGTTAAGTCGTATGACATAAGTATTTGAAGTTGTGTAAGTTCGACACTTAGTAAAATCTGACTTTTCAAGGTTCTGGTTTGTGCGACGTAGCATGCGACGTAGGGTGCGACGTAGGGAGGTACGTCGCATGATGCGACCTTCGCAAATCAATGCGACGTAGGTTCGGTTTGCGACGTAAAAGTCTACGTCGCTATGTGCGACGTCCGCAAGTTAATGCGACGCAATAGGCTGCGTCGCTAGTGCGACGTTGGGATTTTTGTGCGACGTAGGCCGCGACGTCGCTAAATGCGACGTTGGCCACTTAATGCGACGTTTTGAGCTACGTCGCAGATAGTCCAGCGTCTCTGCGACGTAGCGGTCTGATCGGAAAATGGTGGCCGGAAAATCGGTCGAAAAGCTTCCGTTCGGTCCAAATCTTTTACCCAACCCATTTTTGGACATTTTAAGCATATATAAACCATAAAAACGTAAAAATGAGTAAAAACGGAGAGTTTCGGGTTTTGTCGGGAACTTACAATTTGCCGAAATGAAATTCCGAAAAGATAGGATTGTAGATCGCGAAGTGGTGAACGTTTTTCTCTAAAGAGGTGGTATGATCCGGCGTCGTTTAATGGTGTTATTTTGCGATTTTTGGTGATGAATTGGGTTTAGTGATTGGGAGTAAAAGAAAGAGAGAGAGAGAAAATAGAGAAAGAAAATGAAAGAGAAGGTGGGGAAATGGGAGGTTATCCTCCCATTTTCCGGTCCCCGCACCCCGTGCGGTGTTCGTTTTCTCCGTCATTTAGGCGTTATATCAAGCAGTTATATTTTTAAAAGGTGACGGGAATGTTTTAAATGAAATACCTTGAAATTAATTAATTATAAAAACCTTTGTCGAAGTATTAAAATTCTTAACTCGTTTTTAATATGTATTCGTTAAATTATTTAAATTGTCGTCGCGGTATTATAATTAGTGTTTGTTCGCTGTGTATTTTATATAATAAAATACGTTCCCATTATTTAGGTAAGTTTCTGTCACCAACGTCAAAATAATTGTGTCGGACTCCGTCCGGTTAATTCGTACGATTTATCCAAATCGCGTAAATACACACATATATATATAAATCAACTTATATATATACAAATAGAGTCTGTAATTAGTCCTATTACATACTAATTACAACTAGTTACAAACAATTAGGCATAATTAATTATCCTAATTATGCGGGTGTTACACACTGTCATCATATAAATACTCAAATAATTCACTTTTTCAATTACGCTTTCAAAATTTTCAAAACCCTTCAATAATCGCTCTCGTTTGGATTTGTTTATTGTAAATCGCTCCTCGTTCTTTCATCACTTTCATCAATGGCATCGTCATCTTCATCTGATTCTGGTACTTCTACGCTAAGTGTTCATTCTGAACACAATATGAGGGCTTTCTTGAACAAAGAAATTGCAGATGATTATTTTCACCCTATTATCGATTTCTTGAGTAACTGTCCAGTTACTTATGCCCTTACTGTCGCTCCAAGATTGATACGATCACACATTCAAGAATTCTGGCAAAACACAAAGGAAGGGAATGTTAATGGAATTACTCACATTCATTCCACTGTCAAAGGTAAGAAGGTAATGGTGACTGAGATTGTTCTTAGAGAACTTCTGCAGTTGGATGATGAAGGAGGAATTCTGGAATTATCAAGAGATGATTTGTTTAAAGGTATAAATGATATGGGGAATGAAGGTTCTGGAAAAGCAAGATCAGAATATACTTTCTTGAAATCATGGTTCTGTCCTCAGTGGAAGTTCTACATTCATACTTTTCTGGTATGTTTGTCACAAAAGAGAACTAGTTTTAATGAATTTAGTTCTAGTATTGCATATCCTATTATCTACTTGGCACAGGGTATTAAATTTAATATGTCTAGGTTTATCTTAGATAATATGATTAGGAATGTAAAGGGAGATACATTCATTATGTACCCTAGATTTGTTCAGCTTTTATTGAATACTCAATTGTCAAATTTGCCAGCAGAGGATAGTGTAATAGTTAGTTCTACTCTATCTTTGAGGACTATTAGAGCCATGAACCAGTATCAGAATACTTTTTCCAAGAAGGAAACTGCATTATTTTCTACAATGTTAGTTGCTCCTTCTGCCACTGGTGGTGTATTACCAACACCACCTGGACCAAATGATGACAGGCCAACAACACAAGTTGGTTCTGAACACACATCAGGAGGTGGCACCAAAAGAAAACAAGGGAACCAACAGCCTTCCCAAAGTAAAGCCAAGAAATCCAAGAAGGCTAAACAGGCTGTGGAGATTCCTGTTTCTCCACAGTCTCAGTCAAATGATCCACCACAACAGGTGAACATACTTGATGAAAATGTTCATTCTGGAAGGGCTGCCACTACTGTTTCTAGCCCACTGGCAGGGCAGGATAGTGGTAACATCAATAAGACCCAACCAGAGGCAACTATATTTGATGAACCTATGGGTGATGATTCAAATGTAGGTCCCAGTACCAATAACAAAGGGACATCTGCAGTGGCAGATGTAGTCGATGATTCATCTAGGAGGTCACACTCCAATGTTGATGAGGCTAGTAATGAAACTAGGGAATTGACTATTGATGATTTGGTACATGATGTCAAGATTATTTGGACTAAATTTGAAAAGGAAAGAGCTTTGAGAAGGGAGCAACAGGTTATGTTGGCTGCCCAGAGTGAATTGATAAAGAAGCAGAGGGAGGAAATTATTGATTTACAAAACAGGTTGGCAGTTGTTGAAGATGCAGTTGATAAAGTTTTGTTGCCTGCTAGGGAATCTTCAGGCAAGGGGGAGAATAAAGATGATGATCATGAGTAGAATGATATGCCTGAAGATAAGAAGAATAATGGTGATGATTCAGATGGTCAAGATGATAACAATGATGGTAATACTGAAGGTGCAGGTGATTTTAGCTTTATGGATATACCTGAGTTTAATGAGATGAGTGATAGAGGTGTTGAAGATGAATTGAATGTCTCAGATTATGTGATTAATGAAGACATGGATGAACAGATGGTGGATGCTGAGAATGATAGGAGAATGGTGGTGTATGTTGGTGAAAATGTTGCAGATGATGATACACCAAGTGGTCCAGCTTTAAATGTTTTTCCATTAAACAAAGGATTACCTTTTAAGGCTGTGGCTAATCTGTATATCTGGGATATTATGGGAGCAAATCTTGATATGAGCAAAAGAGTAAGTTTTAGTGATAGGTTGGTGTATGAAGAAAAGAGTGATAATGATGATGATAAATCTGTTGAAACAGAGGATATGGAAGGTGGTGATGTAGATGTTGAGGGGGAGTTTATAGAGGCAAAACCTGAAGCAAAAGAGGAAGAAAGAGTGAAGATTTATAATAGAAAGAAATCAATTCCAAAGAGAAAGTCTACCTCTGCTAAGGTACAAACCCCTGTTGAAACTCAATCTTTGACCACTGCTAGTAGTGTTTCTACCTCTGCTAGTAGTTTGGTATCTACCCCTGTTGAGGTATCTACCACTGTTGGTACTTCAACAGCAACCCCTGTTAGTACAATTCCTACCCCTGTTATCACAAAGTCAACCACTGTTATATCAACCTCTGTTAACACTTCATCTATTCCCACAACTGTTGTCACACCTACTGTTACTCCAGTTTACACCACTGCTACAGCAACGACCACTGCCAGGGCTCTAGAAGTGCCTATTACTCTGAGAGAGCCTACACAAACACCCAAACCTAAGTCTGATCTTCCAAAGATTGATTCAAAAGACAAAGGTAAGGGAAAATTGAAAGAAGAAAGAAAGATTAAGAAGGTTGTAGAGCCTCCAATTAATTTGGATGAGGCCAGGAGAGTTCAAGAGGAGCATGATGAGAGAATGTTAAGAATGGCAGTTGAGTCTAAGAGAAAGGAAGGACCTGATGTTGATGTTATACTGGAAGACCTGAGTATGGTAACCTTATCACAAAAGGCTGCACAGATGTTGAATGATATGGCTGCAAAAGGTCAAGGGTTGTCTGCTCAAAAGGTCCATGACATGATCAAGAAAAAGGTTGTAATGATGGTTTGGATCCAGGGTTTGTAAAGCTCAAACAAGCTGCTGAAGAAAAGGAAAAATTGAAAAGACAAGCTGAGCTTGAGAAGAAAAGAAACAAACCACCAACTGCTGCTCAAAGGAAAAAGGATTTGCTTAGAATTCTTGGTGATAGATATGCACCAAAAAGTGTGCTTGAAGGATGGGATGTACAGAAACTGGAAAGAGCATATGAAAAATATCAGAATGAGGAGAAGGAAGATTTTGAGAAAAGGATTCAGAAAGACAAATTCATTAAGAAAAAATTGGATGAGGATAGAAAGAGAATTGCTGAGCAGGTGAGAAAAGAGGAGCAAGAGAGAATTGAAAAGAAAGAACAAGAGGAAGCAGAAGCCAAAGAAAGAGAAATCAAAAGACTTTCTGATCAAAATTTAAAGATAAGGTGGAATGGAGTTCTTGCTTCTGATAGTGTAGTTCCTGATTTAGAAAGAGATGCAGAAGAATTGAAGAAAAAT
The DNA here is from genome assembly GCA_949592205.1 of Helichrysum umbraculigerum. Classification (NCBI taxonomy): domain Eukaryota; kingdom Viridiplantae; phylum Streptophyta; class Magnoliopsida; order Asterales; family Asteraceae; genus Helichrysum; species Helichrysum umbraculigerum. The sequence goes on along the minus strand of CATIUR010000002.1, from coordinate 88,095,904 downwards.
ATATCAAAGAAGTGAAGGATTATAAAGAAAATATTCACATCAATCATGATAGATCATCAAAGATAATTGAATGGAAAGGAATAAAATCAAAAGTTGCTGATGGTGATAAAGAACAGATTAAGATTGTTACAGAGAATGGGAATGAGCAATGTTTGTCATCTGTTGCTGATGTGCTTAAGAATGTGAATAGATTTGACATTCTAGATATGTTTGAGCTAAACAGTCAAGGAGATAGGCAGGCTTCACTGGTGATTATGGAAAGAGAATTGGGAAGATGTCTGAATATGCTGTTTGAGCCTGACCCATTCATTAATTTGTTCTTAAATTGTATTGATGCTGTGAATACATGGAGGCATTTTGTTAGAGCTGGAGTTCATATGATTCTATTAAAAAGTGGAATGTCAATCTACATGCTTGATGAAAGAAGATATGTTCTAGGAACTCAGACTCTAAGAAATGTGCTTGCATTTCAACTGAGAACTACAGTGATTTCAGAAGGAGCATTTAATGCTTTATATATGGTGCTCAATCAGTTCTATAAAAGAATGGAGTTGGAAAGAATGAAAGAGGAGGAGAGAAGAAGAAAACATAATCAAACTCAGAAAGATGAAAAGAAAGATGAAGAAACTTGATTCATTGCTGAGAATGATCAAGTTTAGGGGGAGATTGTTGAGACCTGAGACACTGTCAGATCTGCTCAGAATACAAGTATGATTGCCGCTGTTAGAAGAAGTTCACCACTGTTAGAGTTTTTGTGTTGACAGTGCCACTGTCAATTAGTTTTAGTCTAACAGTGCCACTGTTGAACGTATAATTTGTATTTTGTATTAAGTACTCAACCTCTGTTAGTAATATACGAGTTCTACCCCTGTTAGTTATATAGACAACCACTGTTGGTTAGATAAAGTTGGTTAGAGTTATATTAGGAGTAGATGAGGATTCCTAATATGTTTGATTCTGTAAAGGACTCTATATGTTATAAATAGAGATCCTGTAAAACCCTAGAACATACGAGTCATTCTAGTTATTAGCTTCAAGGTTGTAAACCCTAACACAATTGTGTGTTCGTATTATTGTTAATAATATTGAAGCTTTTGGTTAGATATTATGTTATATACAAGTTTGTTCTTCAAGTTATTAATAAACTATTCCGCAAGCTTATTAATAATCAACCAAAGTAATACATACTAAGATCTCATACTGGGATCATCACTCTAGCTACTCGGAACCAAGCAAAGCCCTGCACCTTTAGGGACTTCCTGAGGTGCGAGCCACCAAACTTCGTTGGAATCGAAGGGGCTGTCGGATTAATCCGATGGATCGAGAAAATGGAATCAATATTCCACTTTTGCAACTGCCCCGACGACTGTAAAAGTCATGTACGCCACATACACCCTCAATGATACTGCCCGTACCCGGTGGAATTTCTATGCCCAAACTGTAGGGGTCGACACCGCTCAACTGAAACGATTAATGAGGGACGAGTATTGCCCCAGTGAGGAACTACACAAACTCGAGAACGAACTTTGGCACCTCACCGTAATAGACAACGACATCATGACATACACCGACCGCTTTCAACAACTGGCACTTCTTTGCTCAACCATGGTGAACCCTGAACACAAACAAATCGAAAGGTACATCGGAGGACTTCCGTTACAAATTGAGGGAATGGTCACCGCCTCTAAACCCGACACTATTCACGATGCTGTTCGCATGGCCCACAAACTCATGGCACAGGTGGTTCGACGCGGAACACCTGCAACTGAAAACCAACAAGGAAAATGGAATGGAGATTCCAGCACTAGTCATGACCCAACAAATCAACCCGAACCCTTGAGGTCCTACACCACCGAACCCAAAGAAAAACGAGGCTATGCGGGTAACAAACCATTTTGTCACGGTTGTAAACGTCATCATGACGGTTCATGTGGTTTACCCTGTGAAAGATGCCAACGATACGGACACGAAATCTGGGATTGCAGAGTTCCCGCCAATCCCGACTCTCGAAGGATATGCTTCAAATGTAGCGAACCTGGACATTACAAGAAGGATTGCCCAAAACAAAAACGCAAAATCTACCTGATCGGCTCTGGATGAACCGAACAAATATCCGACAACAATGTAGGTATAACCTCTCTCGAAAACAAAATCCTTCAATTTTAAATTCACTAAAGGAGTACTTTTACCCCCCCCCCCCCCCAATGCCACTTTTATCAACTTAATGCCGAGTGCATCATAGGGCTAGCTGACCTAGGCCCAAGTAAAACTCCAAGTTTGCTTTCAGCAGACTAATCGACTGAACGTTCGCCAAACACTTAGTCCTGATAGGACTATTCACTAAACGGTCACTATGTGACAACTATCTAGTCCCGAATGGACTACAATGTAAACGGTTACCTAGTAACCACGACTTAATCATACCATGAACAAACAATATAGTCAGGATGTGGCTACAACGATAAACCAAGACACAGACACGGATTGACTGCTTTCAAACTCGACATAGGCATTATATATCTACGATCTATTCGACAAACCTCTCGTACATACATGTCTCCCCGGACCCCACACGATCACGACTCACACGAAATTTCGGGACAAAATTTTCTTAACAGGGGGAGAATGTAACACCTGGTCAAAAAGTCAATTTTCGCGCCAATTTTAAACTTTAAATAATTACATTTTATAGTTCAAGTGAAATATTATTATTAAAAATATTTACAAAGTAATATAAACAAAATTATAAATTTAAAATATTAAATCTACATTTTAATCGAGTATAAAAACACGGGCATTTTGTACTGTGGATGGAGACCACAGTCCCCGGATTGGGGATCTGAGTTTAGATAAGAACCCAAAACCCCTCCTCTCTTTGTTTCATTCTCATCTCTTTCTCTCCATCTCAATTCTCTCCCTCTCCTCTCTTCACCACCACCACCGGCCGACCACCACCACCATCGAAATCACCACCGCCACCAAAATCAACAACAACAACAACAAGATCAGCAGCAACAGCTCACCATCATCACCATCTTCATCTTCTTCATCATCTAAGCACCATCATCATTATTTTACATCGATCCGTAAGATTTTTCCCCTTCTCCCTTGTTATTTCGTGTTTAAAATGATTAATATACCATGTATTAGTGTTATATTAACTTATTATGTCCAAAAACGACTCAGAGATGTGTTTTTGAAACCAAAAATGCGAACAGCTCGTCGGGCGAGTTGAGTTTCCAGATCTCAGTTCGTCGAGCGAGCCGAGCCGAGCAGCGAACCGAGCCGAGATGCGAGTCGAACCGAGCAGGGAACCGAGCTTAGCTGTGAGTCGAACCGAGCAGCGAACCGAGCCGAGCTACGAACCAAACTGAGTAACAAACCGAGCTGAGATTGCGAGTCGAGTAGAGATACGAACCGAATCGAGTAGCGAGACGAGTCGAGCTTCGAGCCGAGTCGAGCTACCTGAACTGACTTGGTCTGCGAAATGAGTTTTTGCCCAACGATTCGACTTTCGCTAACAACAACTACACTTTTTACAACGATGACTTACGTACAAAAATTATATTTTTGTAAAATAGACAACAAAACGATTTTAATAATGATTTAATTGAGAATTATCATTATTACAAACTGCCACAAACGGACCGTACACAATTCTAAAACTAAACAACATAAGTTTACTTTCACGACACGTTTAGTTAAACCGATTAGTATTTTACTCATATAACCTCACGTGTCTAGGGCACTAGGAGGTTACCATTCGGACAACACACGTATCGTAGGATCGCTGACAACTCACAGGTGAGTTCATAGCCCCACTCTTTCAACTGTTTTACTGTTTTCGGGGTGAGACACATGTTCAATTACTATTTTCGAATTATAATGAAAAACTTTTATAATTCACACCTATCCATATTACTGTTATGTAATACGAAATGTGTAATACTTCGGAATTACATCCATTATATTGCTGTAGAACAGTATCACTACCTAACCTAGGGAGGTTACATTTTGACACTGTTGGATTGTTGAAAAACAATCACCCATACATAACTTGATTAAGTTATCACTATACTTTGGCCATATTGTCGCAGGACAATATTATCGAATAGACTAGAACTGGTTAGTTCTACCTAACTGGACAACAACTATACTTTTTTACAGAATTAGTATTCTTTTAGAAAACCAAGACTGCCTACACATTCCAGGATTTCTAGGGTGGACTTGTACTTAAGTGACCGTCACCCAGAGACCTCAATATACTTGCTAGGCTGGAGGCTAGGGGTATACGATAGTAAAGTACGATAGTATAATTCCTTATACTGTTATCAAACAACTAGGTGATGATTATTCATACCTAGGTTTATCATGCTACACTTAATATCTAAGTATTGTATATACGTACCTAGATACACTGAACCACTTCCATGGGTTATACGATACTCTGTTAGATGCGTTTGTTGATTTGACATATTTATACATATATATATATATATATACCTACTTGCACACTACCTCGAGCACTTGGTGCTACCTACAAATTTCTTATGTATATTGATATACATACGCTGATACAAACGCAGTTACTCTAAGTCGGGTATGTCGTAGTACTGCTGGCTCTCATCTACTTTAGTCGGGTATGTCGTAGTACTGCCGACTCTCAATTACACTAGTCGGGCATGTCGTAGTACTGTCAGCTCTCTATTACTCAAGTCGGGCATGTCGTAGTACTGCCGGCTTAATTACATACGTTGCTGGCAAGCAATGCGGTACGATGCCACAGTTACAGTGGGCACAAAACGATGCCACGGTTACAGTGGGCACAAAACGAAATCACGGTAAATGATTCAGTGATTCAAAACGATATCGTGGTAAAGCGATACAAAACATGGGATCTGCGAGATTACACTCGAGATTATTGGTGGAGCAACGGATCGGCGAGCTTACACTCGAGATCGTTGGCTCAGTATTCGGATAAATACTTATTGCAGAACCACATTTATACGTTGCTGGAGGCAACACACTAGGCCAAGTGGCACGTTAGCACCTTACTATTGAATAAGTAATATTATTACTTGTTATTATATAACGTGGTGATACGCATACTTGATTTGTACTTAGGCATGTATTGCCACACATTGATAGACTTACTCAACCTGATCGGTATTTGGGCATGGATTGCCACACCCTCGATATGACTCGGTCATACACTTACTCGATAGTACTTAGGCATGTAGTGCCTCACGTCTGTAGACTTACTTATACCTGATAGGTATCTAGGCATGGACTGCCGCTTTCTCTATGTACTTAGGTACACACCACGGTTACTTAGGTATTAGATACCTCGTTAGACGTATACACATTGATGTTGCAACTTTATAACAATACAAATCAAGATCGTAGTTTTTGAACTACTTTTTAAACACACAAGGTTTATACTATTGTTTTCAACTAACGTACCTATGAACTCACCAGCTTTATAGCTGACTCGTTTTAGCATGTGTTCTCAGGTGCCCAGCAGGATTAGGATTGCTACAAGACTATGCTAGCTCGAGTCGCATGTTTTCAAACATTTGAGACTCCTTTGCATAACTTTTGTATTACAATTATGTATTGAAATTATTTTGCGAACTCACAACTTGTATACATTTTATTTTGGGAAATGTAATAACTATTTTCAAACGTGTCATTTAGAGTCGTTCATTATGTATCTTATCCTGTGATATTTGATAATGTAACACCCGACCCGATCGCTTCCACAACCCGAAATTTGAGGGTGTTACAGATTGGTATCAGAGCCTAAGGTTATAGTGAACTAGGTTGCATTTAGTGGGCATAGACTATGACCGTTAGGCAGTATTCCCAATTTGGTATAACTAGTTCAGGGATTACATCATACGAGTTTAATTTAACATAGCGTAGCTAACTATGTACAATTAAATAAAGATGATGTGACATCTGAAAGGGGTTATACTGGATCGGGAATGCACTAGTTGACTCTGATTGTTTTGTGCTAGACACCCTAGGATATTATATGTACTGTAGGTATATATGAATAGGCCTTACATGTGTACTACTTCTATGTATCTATATATATATATATATATATATATATATATATATATACTGAGTATATATAACCCAATTCCGCTGTACTGTCATAGACTCGCGAAGAGGCACATCGCCCTCCTCCTAACTATCACGACTCGACACTTTCTCCTTATGTACGCATAGGAGAACATCACGCTTATCGCTGAACCTCGGAAAGGAGGTATAAGCATTATCTATTGGGATGGAAACCCACACATGCTAAAACGTCCACGAAATTTAAAACAAACAAACGAGTTTCTCACCTTTGACCGTACTGGTTACCATTGGATTACTGTTGACTAAGTCCACCAAAAATTACCTAAAACACAACTTGATCGTTTAGATCATCACGAAACAATACCTCGGTGTTAGCTTTCATGCTACAATCTGGAAATTTCGAAACATCAACGCAATCGATGGCCTTAGGGCTACACTTGAACAACCCACAGCACGTGGTGCTGCGTTACACGGTATGTTGATACCACAATTGGGCACGTTAGTGCAACACTCACAGTATGTTAATAATGCAATCGGCACGTTGGTACTACATTCACAGTACATTGTTACTGCAATTCCGGTGCGTTGGGCACTGCATTTCAACACTAGGTGATACTTTCAATATACGTGTAGACTTGATATAGTTACATGTACGATCTATATATATACATATACACTTACTTAATTGGGCACGAGGTGCCACACCTGACTTTTACTACGCACGTATACTTGTATAGTTACGTGTACACCATATATGTATATATGACTACTCTACTAGACACGAGGTGTCCCACTCGATTACTTTGTGTATGAACACTCGCTATAGGCACTTGTACACTTGTACGCATACTCGATTACCTTATTGGGCATGAAGTGCCACACCACGACTACTCAGGCACGTGATGCCTCATTTGATGAATACACTCTAATTTACTAGGATTACATCTATAGTACTTTAGTACTACATTATAGTCTGATAGACTACGACAATACCACAGTTCTGGTCGAACTACATATAATACACAACTAGGTCATTAGTACGACTACACTTTTAAAATTTCAAGTCCGGGGACTTTCATACAGACACCTTAAATGGTTTCAGGATCATCATCACTTTTACATCCGTGGGTTTGCGGTGTAATATCGATTTACGTATATAACTACAATAACCAAAATCTTTGAATAAAGATCTCACACTTTTTCGTTTCACTCTTATTTAAGAATCATGCCGCCTAAAATTCATTATGTATCTTATGCTGTGATATTTGATAATGTAACACCCGACCCGATCGCTTCCGCAACCCGAAATTTGAGGGTGTTACACAGATGTTACTAATGTTTGTTTGTTAGTTTGTGTTCAGGATCTTGGATATTCAGGATCCCGGGTGATCAGGATCCAGGATATATTCGGTATCCTGAGTAAAACGTCACTAATATTTATTTGACCGTTATGTACTTTGACCAAGTCTACCAGGAGTTAAACGTGGGTCAATCATACCTATATTTAAGGATCAAGTCGAGAAGAAGTCAAGGAAAACGTGTAAAAAGGTTGGGTCAAGGTGGAAGACTGGAGGATCCCAGATATTTCGGGAGGATCCCTGATTTTTTGGAAAGTTACTTATATTGTATTTGCTATAAATTGGAGGCAATATGATCGAATAGGACGACCATGATTCACTCCAAACACTCTGTAACTTCACCATTTCACAATCAAAACACACTTTTAGTTCATCTTCTTCACCGATTCATCACTTTCATCACCAAATACACTTTAGTTCGATCATATTGTGCTCATTCATTGTATTATCCTTAATTTTAGCAATAAAATCAACAAAGGCAAGGAACGATTGTTCCTTCCCGAGGTTTTATGCCGGCGATCTAACAAGATCAAGGGCTTTCCTCGTACATCCGTGTGTCGATTGCGTTTATTTCACGTTTTATTTGTTTAATTTTCGTTTTATTGATCCTTTGATCATAAAACCTGCATTATCTTAGTTTTTACTCATATTTCTGATTAGCATTCACGTTTATCTCACTTGTGGTTACACTTTTATCATAAAATTAGCATTATAAGTCTATTTCATGCATAATTATTGATTGCAATCAGTTTTTTATTGCACAACTTGCATTATCTTGAAAATACTTTGCATTTTACTTAAACTTTTGTAATAATCTTGTTTACAAACACTTGTTTTCACCGTTAAACACATTTTTAACAAGGATCCACGAATCCAAGGATTCAAGGCATAATTTTCATTCAAAATTATTATTTACTTATATAGATAATCGTGTTTCTACGTAATTATCTTGAAAGTAACTTCAAGCACCCAACCTCACTTTTCTAAATTTGATCACTTAATTGCCTAGGGTAATTTTTGACCAAAACAATCCTAACTTGCCCCCAGAACCTGATGTGTCCAATTATCCTCAAACTCAAGATCACCAACATAGCATCAGTTGAAGATCCCGAAGTTACCTGCAGAATCTTAAAGCATATCCAAATACAAAACTAGTCTAACTATCCTTAGGGTATATTTCCAATGATGATTAGTAACTAACATACACCTATATGTTTTACACCGACATCCTTAGTTAATCCTAAACCTTCAATTGGTGTTTCGTAATCCGTTTCATGATTGGCACTTTAAATTTTATAATCAATATCATGTTGCATGTCATACCTTTAAGGTGATTATAATACCATATCTAAGCATATTGTATCCATATTTTATTTGAAAGATCGCCAGTAAAGTTTACTCAAAACATAAAGTTTTATCATATTTCTACAATTTCATTATAGGATTATAAACATCTAATTTCCGAGATTATTTAATTATTCAAAGTGACATTCCTGGCTTTTATATTTAATAATTGATTAATCTTATCATGCATAGAATGTATTTTCAAGATAACCAATGCAAACATAAAAATTTTTAAGATAAGAGTACCTGGCATCAGCATCTAGTAGACTTTTACTTAAGTGATAGATAAGAAGTTGCTGACCTTTCAGGATCTTTAACTTATGCAGCATCGTTCATATTTCAGGATACCACCACGTTTACGAGTAATGATTTACCAATTAGATTTGTATTCCACCACCACATTTTCCAAGATCAGGAATATTGCTTCCTTGAACATATCAGCACGCAATAACATTCATCCTATCCTTTTCCACCTTAGGATCCTCAGAATGGAGTCGCACTTCTTTGATACCTTATCTGATTGTAGCCAAGATATCCCATGCCTTTTTCCATTGATTGCTATGCTGATGGAGGCTCGGTAGTAGATTTCATTGATGTTGTGTAGCAACCCTTCGCTTCCCGTTGATCGCTATTGATCTTGACTTGGCGTCTAACGGTGGTGATCCTGCTATGTGTGGGATCCTATGAATATCCTGAGCTTCGGGATCCAAAGCCTTGTCATGATCCCGGCCGTGATCCTTCTTTCTTCCAAGTAGCTCCTTCAAGTATCCCTTGCTGAGCAGATGGCTGATTACCTTTCTGAGGGGTATACAATCCTTAGTTACGTGACCAAAATCCTTATGATATGCGCACCACTTGGTCTTATCCTTCCAAGCGACGGCTTTATGATTTCTTTTTGGCCATCTCACCTCATCTCCAAGACCCTGCATAACACACAAGATACCTGTAGTGTCAACAGAAAAATAATAATCAGTTAGCTTAGGATATTCTTCGTCATCCTCTCTAATTGCAATGATCCGACGATCCTCATTTCTGGCATAAGACTTGTTCCTATTGGATCTATACAAGGATGATTCTGATTTCCTGTTGGGCCTGTCATACGTTGATGAAATTTCCACCCTTTTCTGGATCAAAGCGTCCTCTTCTAGCCTTATGAACCTCAGAGCTCTATTCCTGACTTCATCAAGGTTTCTGCAAGGATTCATCACAAGATCCTCATAAAATGGAGAATCCCTATTGACCCCCATCTTAAAGGCCTGTGCTGCAGTAGCCATATCAAAGTTAGGTATATCCAAAGATTCTCTTCCAAATCTTCCTACAAAATCTCGAAGAGACTCATTAGTCCTTTGAACAATTCTATATAAATCAATGGTTAATTTTTCAAATGTTCTACTACAAGAAAATTGATTATTGAATAAATTAACCATATGAGCAAACGAAGTAATAGAAAAAGGAGGAACGTTTAACATCCATTTTAAAGCAGATCCGGTTAGAGTTGATACGCTTCTCTGAGATCAGCAGGAATCGGAATGATCTCCATCCTTTCCCTATTCTGGGCGATGTGCTCCTCAGAATCCGTCGTTCCATCGTAAAGCTTCATGCTAGGAGTCTTTAATCTTGTCGGGATCTAAGCATCACAAATCGGTGGTGCAAATCTCGAGATCCTGTGGGCTGATGGAGTGACTTCAGGAATAGGTTGAACAACACCAGGAACACTTGATATCATGTTCTTTAGTTTTTGCAACTCCCTTGTCATTATAGGGCTTACTCCAGGATCCTGCACATTGTTAGTACCAAAAGAATAACCATAGGATACATTACCATTGTTAGGCGACATGATTGAGGATCCTAGAGTCTGCCCAGGATCCAAGATCCCAGTAGTTCCTTGCATAGCAATAAAATCTGCTCCAATACTTGCAAATGCTGGAGTATTGAAATCCAGGATCCTGCTCCGAAAAGGAGTAGTATCCTGATCAGGGGGAGTGTTGATTTTACTGCTCAAGCTTTCAACATCCTTCTTCAGGGCCTCATTACTCTGTTCCACACGTCCTAATTGCTCTTTCACCTGTGAAAACAAAGCCATATTATTCCTGTTAGAAATAATAACGGGATCCTGATCTGTGATCTCGGATCCTGAGAAGATAGATCCTGTGGAAGTTGTCCTCCTATAGGTATTCTCTGGTCTCCATTGTGATGATGAAGGAGGGGAAGCAGGAGGTAGATTAGTCATCACAGATGTCGATGATGGCACAATAGAAGATATAGGTCGTCCTTGTGTCGACATTTTTGACAAAAACCTTTGAAAAAAGTGATTTAAAAAGGATTTGATTATGAAAAGCACCACTTGCCCCACGGTGGGCGCCAAACTGTTTTGGTCAAAAATTAAACCAAGCAATTAAGTGATCAAACTTAGAAAAGTGAGGTTGGGTGCTATAAATTACTTTCAAGATAGTTACGCTTTTACACGATTATCTATATGAGTAAATGACAACTTTGAATGAAAATTATGCCTTGAATCCTTGGATTCGTGGATCCTTGTTAAAAATGTGTTTAACGGTGAAAACAAATGTTTGTGAACAAGATTATTCCAAAAGTTTAAGTAAAATGCAAAATATTTTAAGGATAATGCAAGTTATGCAATAAAAATATGATTACGATCAATAAAAATGCATGAATTTATGATGCTAATTTTATGATAAAAACGTGATCACAAATGAAATAAATACGTATACTTATGATAAATTTAGGATAAAATCAGGATAATGCAGAATTTAGGATCAAAAGATCAATGAAATGCAAATTAAATGACGGAAACGTAAAGTAAATGCGATCAACACTAGGATGTACGAGGAAAGCCCTTGATCAAGGTTGATCGCCGGCATAAAACCTCGGGAAGGATCAATCGATCCTTGCCTTTATTGATCTTATTAAGTAAACATGAAATATTACAAACTAAAGAGCACACAGATGATCAAACTAAGTGAATTTGTATGTGATTCGGTTAAGTGTTTGTGTGGAAGGTGTTTGAGCAGAGTGTGAGTGTTAATAGGAGTAAAAGTGAGCAGAAGTTAGCCTAATGATCATCTTTGCCTCATATTTATACTAAGGCTACATAACAAATAATTCCTAAAAATCAGGGATCCTCCGAGATCTTCGGGATCCTCTCCGAGATATCTTGAGCTTCTACAACGTTCATATTGACCAAATGTGGAACACATGCTGAATTATCCTTGAAATAGTCTCCTTCCAAGCATTTCGGAGGTGGTTATCCATCCCTCAAACCGCGTATGACCTGGTCAAAAGGAAAGAGAACAACAAGGTAGTAATACATGATCCTGGGATACTGAATATATGCAGGATCCTGATCACCCGAGATCCTGAATATCCAAGATCCTGAACATAAACTGACAAATAAATATTAGTAACATCTGATCCCGAGATACTTAACGTATTCGGGATCCTAACCATATGAGATCCTAATCATATGTGAGATCCTGAGTACGTCTAAGATTTCTATAGTACTCAGGATCCTAAATACTCATCCATAACCGGGATCCTTGATCCAAGAAGGATCCTAGATATATCCAAGATCTTAATAACCTGTATCATATAAGCATAGAATCTCAGGATCCTTAGTCTTAGCCTTATCTTGAACATATGCATGATCCAAGATATAATTTTCAATATTAACTAGAGACTTCAGGATCTTGTACCCTAACTACAAAATTTAGCCCCAAACAGTGTGTACTTCTAAAGATATCATCATATTCTCACCCTTTATATGGAAATACTAATATATTATGAACTCAAAAGTATATTATTATTTAGATTATATAAAGTAATATGCATGCTAATAATAAAAGAATTGAATATATTTAAATGCATGAATGCTTAAGAGGACAAACATACCAATAATCACTTGTAGAATGATTCCTAGAAAGTATGTTTTATTAATGCTAAGTAAATTAAAAGAGGACAAAACATACCAACAATCAAAATAGGCTTTCATTTCTAAACAATAAAAATAAATACATTCATTTATCCCAATATGATCCCAACTCATGAGATTTACCCCAACAAAAATATTTTGCATTTATTTTGCTTTGTTTTAGTTTGTAAATATTTAGTTCAAAGATTTTTACATTTTTCAAATTTTTAGTATTAATAGTTTAGATTTTATCCAAAGTAAATTTGATTTGATTGAAATGTTTCATTAAAAGCAATTGACGGATTTTTTATTGTCGGATCTCATTCTCGGATAATAAACTGAAAAAGAAGTGTATAAATATTTCAAAATTTAAACTTTTCACACACACTTCATATTTTCATCCGACAATTCCTTTTACTCTGACAATAGAAACATTCCGACAATACGCAGCCGATCGTTTCTGTGACACCCGACAATTTAGGTTAACTTTTAAGCTTAACCGAAACCCTAATTACGTGTGTTTAGTTTAGTATTAGGCTAAATGCTTGTAATTGCTTGAAACTACTTGTATATTTTGTGAATATACGCTTACGTAATTAGTTATAATTACGCTCACGCAATTTGTTGAAATTGTGCGAAACAACCGGACGGAGTCCGACAAACTATACGACGTTGGTGAAAACATTTCTATAAATAACTTAAATCTATTTTTAGAAGTTATTTATCGTATATTATTATTTTTATATAATAATACACGAAAAACCTAGACGTTTTGTTTAAAACGTAATAAACGCAACAAAAACGCACGAATCGAATTCGACAACCCAACGAAAGTCAATAAATATTTTGACATCTAAAAACAAACTATTTTAACAATACTTCAATGAAAAATAATCCAAAAAAAAATATCGTTAATTAAAGCGACTCAAGAAAACGCTAGACGATTTAACGTTTTAGCGAAAATAACGGGTAAATGACCAAAATATGTAACATAAATTGGGAAAATAAATTAAATCATTCCCACCCTTGTGGGGCCCCCAAAATATGCAGAAAAATCCGCCCTTCCTCCACTCCCAAAACATGCAAAAATAAATGATTATATTTTTACCCTTAACCATTAGCAATACATGCAAACTCACATTTTCACACTCAAACTCACTTTGGTTTTCTCTCTAACTTCAAGAACTCCCCCTCACTCAAAAGTTGCTGAGAATATCAGCCATCTACTCACCACCATCTACCACCATTCCACCACCATAAACTACCATAGCACCACCACCTTAAAAGTTTACTTTTTGCAAGGCAAATTAGCTCAAGAACACAAGCATCATCATCTTAGCCTTCTTTCTTCAAACCACCATTGTGAGGACACATCTCTACTCTCATTTATGTTTATTTAGATGTTATTATGTTCATCTATCACTAATATGTCCAAAACTATTTTTAAAATACGTTTTTATACTTTATTCAAGAACAAGCACAAATCTGCCCAGAAAAGTCAGACTCAAAGAAAAATCCGTATAAAATCGAATACTGAGAGTTAGAAGATGCATTTTTTTAAAAATTTGCGTATTGAAAAGATCTACAACTTTCTTGTTTTACACTTTTTCCAGAAATTTACACGATTTTCCCTACGAATCGATTTGTAGGACTGACCTGTGTAAAATCAGAAACTGAGATATGAACTTTTGTGGATTTTATTTGTATACTTAGATGACCCTTGTAATGGCTAGAAAAATTATGTTAGACACTAGAAACATAGAGGATTCATGAGTAATTTTTGTGAGAACTGATTTTGACCAGAAAGTGTGTAAAATAAATGTTGAACCAAACCGATAAAACCGAAAAATGTGAGATTTTGAAGCTTTAAAGTTACATTTTAAAAACCGACACTTTGAATGACTCCGACACAAACCGACAAATTATTTGGACTCTTTAAACTGATATATGGACTAGGTAAAAGTTTCGGGTCAAACCGAATAGGTTTGACCAAGTCAACAAAAACGGCTCGGTTTCTAAAAACGACAAAACTTACTATTTTTGGAAAGTGGTAACAAAAATGGGTTTGGATGACTTAGTTAGTAACTTGGACCAAAGACTAAACTTAGAAAGTTTCCCGAATTAGAAACCGACACTTAGAACAATTTCTGAAAATATCCTAAGTCTCAAGTAGAGACACTAACCTAGTGATGCTACATTTTGCTAGTGATGCTACATTTTGCTAGTGATGCTACATTTTGCTAGTGATGCCACATTTTCTGAAAATATCATAAGTCTCAAGTAGAGACACTAACCTAGTGATGCTACATTTTGCTAGTGATGCTACATTTTGCTAGTGATGCCACATTTTCTGAAAATATCCTAAGTCTCAAGTAGAGACACTAACCTAGTGATGCTACACTTTGCTAGTGATGCTAAGTTTGACCAACCTTGACCAGTTTGACCAGGTTTGACCAGATTTGAGCAGTTTGACCAGGTTTGACCAGTTTGACCAGGTTTGACCGGTTTGACCAGGTTTGACCAGTTTGACCAGGTTTGACCAGTTTGACCAGGTTTGACCAGTTTGACCAGGTTTGACCATGTTTGACCAGGTTTGACCAGTTTGACCAGGTTTGACCAGTTTGACCAGGTTTGACCAGGTTTGACCAGGTTTGACCAGTTTGACCAGCTTTGACCAACGAGTTGACCAACTTTGACCTACGGTTTAAGACTTATACAAACTAGAATAATCTATTTGCAACACACGATTTGTACTACTAAATAGTATACAACAAAACAAACTTGATAATAATATCTAAATGAATTATTATTCCAAACTTTCACCAACGGGTCGTACACGATTTTAATAAACAAACTTGAACAACTAATTTGGACATACTAGTTGATGAACTAGCTCTAGGTGGACATTAACCCTCCACCTACACGATTGGATTAAGTGGACATTAACCCCCACTTATACAATCGCTATAGATGGTCTTATAAGACATCTACTTACACAACCTTATACGTTTAGGGCGTTAGAAGGTTACGCTTTGGACTTTGCTTGCTTATTTGATATTTGCTTGCTACTTTCTAATCTAAGGTGAGTTTCATAGCCCCACTTTTTACTGCTTTTTACTTTGGGGTGAGAATACATGCTCTGTTTTATAAACTGTTTTACACATGAACGCAAGTAACGAAAACTCTTATACTAATTGCATGAGTAACTAAACCAAACTACGATGGCCCCTAACAAATATCATAGTACGTTAATACTAAGCGCGAACATTATGGATAGATCTATCGGGACCTGACAATCCGCCATCCGGGTTAGTCGCTCTAACCACTATACGGATGCATAATATTTCGTACAACCGAGTGTACTGGTTACACACTCACTGGGGGTAAACAACTACGGTTAAGCTTCGGACTATGAGCTCATGGCAATAGTATACTATGATTTACTTTGGCATTCGTGCAACTTTGATAACTATGAAATCTTGTGGTTCATACTATGATTTTAACTGCGTAAACCTATGAACTCACCAACTTTATGTTGACCTTTTAGCATGTATTTCTCAGGTTCACAGACGCTGTAGGACTTCCCACAGGAAACAAGGCAGTAGGATGCTTTAGGAAAGCATTAGCTCGAGTCGCATGTTTTCACAAACAACAAGAGATTAGACTGCATTACGATATTTTGTATCAACAACATTTATGTATTAGAAATCTCTAACGGTTTATGCGAACTCCGGATATTTTGTAAACATTTGAATTATGGTAATGTAATATTTTCAAACGTCTCATATAGAGGTCGTTTGCTTTAATCTTTGTGTTGTGATATTTGATTTGGTCGGTGCCCTCGTGACACCTCCTGTTTCCGCTGCCACGTGTTTCGGGGGTGCGACAGATTGGTATCAAAGCCTAAGGTTATAGCGAACTAGGATTGCATTAGTGACCTAGACTATAACCATTAGGTTAGTATTCTTTGTTCGGTATGACTGGTTCAGCGATTGTATCATTCGAATTTAATTTAACATAGCCTGATCAACTATGTACAATTAAAGGAGATTCGATGCAAGATCTGAAATGTTGTAGTGAACGAGAATACAATAGCAGACACAGACCGAGGATAGAACGGGACCAACCTTTATATGTGCTTATGTGCTAGGCTTTTATGTGAATATATATGTATAACCTTACGTACACTAAACTTACTTACCACCTTTCACGGCAACCACTCCCACAACTACGTCACCCAACTCTGAAAACAAGGCTCTAGCCTTACTCACTACTGTGGAGATTTCCATGGTATCCGCTCGACCAACCGAATCAGGCAACGATATAATCTGATAGGACTCATTTGAGGAGAATCCACCTAAGGATTCGCCACCCAAATAAGTGACGCCTACTTCACCCTCTTCTTTCCGCTCACAACCAAATCACTCGGGAACACGTATAAAACTTCAACCGTACGATGCTTCGTCACTTCATACTCTTCATACCCACTTTTATCATAAACCCATGGAGCGCGCGTGCTACACACGACTAGAAGGGCAGACCTCCCCGAACTAGACCTTATCCTATTCACACTACCTATTCGAAATAATATCTCCAACACTTGGATGGATTCCAACGACTTAGCTATGACTCGTTTTATGACTTTAACTACTCTGAACACAACTATCTTAATAACAACTAAACCACTTCGATCGCTGCCGCAATGAATGCTTGCAACCAAGGAGCAAGTCGTTACACTTATTCCACCACCAAATTCCCCTCAGGATTAGTTTATCCCTTGACATTGTAACCTGTTGGGGCGGGATGTGCCCAACTATCTATCTTTGTTATCTTTGTAAACTCTTGAACTAAGACCGGATGTAACACTGCCCGACATATTTTGAGAACCTTCTAAGTCTTGTAATCATTTTGAACTTGCGCCTCAGTGTGGTTATATAAATTTGCTTCCTTGTTTTACTTAATTATCTCGACGTGTCATAAACATCTGTTTTACTTTCCTATATACACCTGCAATGACCTTAAATCCTACTCAACGACATCTTACGTGCCTCTCATTTTCTTACTCTTAGAATCATGGCACCAAAACGTCAAATGAACTCCACCGATATCGAGCGACTCATCAATCAGAGGGTACAAGCGGCCCTAGAAGCTGCCAGAAATGACCTTAACCCGAACCAAGGAAACCTTGGAGGGGCAGGCAACAATCCACCCGTGCCAAAGCCCTGCACCTACAAAGATTTCACAAATTGTAATCCCCTTAATTTCAAAGGAACCGAAGGAGCCGTCGGTCTCATGCACTGGATTGAGAAAATGGAGTCCGTTTTTTGAATAAGTAACTGCCAAGAGGAAAACAAAGTAAAATTCTCTACCTGCACACTAGCTGAGAGTGCACTCACTTTCTGGAACTCATACGCCCAAACCCATAGTATTGATGCTGCCTATCAAATATCCTGGGATGAACTCAAAAGCCTGCTGAGGGAAGAATACTGTCCTCGTGAGCAACTCCAACAGCTCGAATAGGAATTCTGGAACCTCACAGTTCAAGGAAACGACATCACCAGCTACACAACCAGGTTCCACCAGCTTGCTCTTCTTTGTCCATCCATGGTGGACCCCGAATACAAACGTATCGAGAGATACATTTGGGGTCTTCCAGAAACGATCCAGGGAAATGTAACCTCTTCAAAACCCGGAACCATCCAAAGTGCCGTCCGTATGGCACATGAACTCATGGCGCAGATTGTCCGTCGTGGTACACCCACTGAGAAAAGCACTGGAGATAACAAGAGGAAATGGCAGGGAAACAATCAGGGTCAACAACAAACTAAGAGGTCGGAAATTACTAGGGCCTATGCTGCTGGAACTGAAGAGAAACGGTACAAAGGGAACAAGCCTTTTTGCTCCGAATGCAACAGTCATCACGAAGGACCCTGTGGCACTCCATGTGACAAATGCAAAAACTATGGGCATTCAACCAAAGATTGCAGAGTGAAAACTTGTTTCGGTTGTGGAAACACTGGACATTTCAGGAATAACTGTCCGAAACTGAACAACAACTCCCGACAGAACCCATAACTCTTTTTCGGGTACGATACTTCCTGATAACTTAACTTAACTATTTCACTCTTATTCGATACTGGACGAGTTTAGTCTACTATACGATTACATCTGTGATTAAACTTTGGAAACTTTGACAACTTTGAAAACTTGAGACTTGTACTCCGATTTTAGAACTATGCTTTGAACTATGATCTCAACTATGACCTTTTCTTTGATTTCAACTACGATTCCTACTACGAACCACATTGGAATGTTTCCTACTACGAACCATATAGGAATGTTTTCCTACTACGAACCATATAGGAATGTTTTCATACTACGAACCACATAGGAACGTTTTCCTACTACTACCAACTTTATAGCAAACGACCTTACTACGACTGACTATCTAGAAATATTTGTCCTACTAATAGTACACGGAGATAATTCTCCAAACGTGTACAAATGGATGCGTTGCATCACAACAACGAACTTTCCTTTCGTGGACTTAGTTAAACGTTAGAATTACTCACACTTTCTCTAGATCCCACACAAACTATGACTACGAGCAAATTTCGGGACGAAATTCTCCTAACGGGGGGAGAATGTGACACCCGACAATTTAGGTTAACTTTTAAGCTTAACCGAAACCCTAATTACGTGTGTTTAGTTTAGTATTAGGCTAAATGCTTGTAATTGCTTGAAACTACTTGTATATTTTGTGAATATACGCTTACGTAATTAGTTATAATTACGCTCACGCAATTTGTTGAAATTGTGTGAAACAACCGGACGGAGTCCGACAAACTATACGACGTTGGTGAAAACATTTCTATAAATAACTTAAATCTATTTTTAGAAGTTATTTATCATATATTATTATTTTTATATAATAATACACGAAAAACCTAGACGTTTTGTTTAAAACGTAATAAACGCAACAAAAACGCACGAATCGAATTCGACAACCCAACGAAAGTCAATAAATATTTTGACATCTAAAAACAAAGTATTTTAACAATACTTCAATGAAAAATAATCCAAAAAAAAAATATCGTTAATTAAAGCGACTCAAGAAAACGCTAGACGATTTAACGTTTTAGCAAAAATAACGGGTAAATGACCAAAATATGTAACATAAATTGGGAAAATAAATTAAATCACTCCCACCCTTGTGGGGCCCCCAAAATATGCAGAAAAATCTGCCCTTCCTCCACTCCCAAAACATGCAAAAATAAATGATTATATTTTTACCCTTAACCATTAGCAATACATGCAAACTCACATTTTCACACTCAAACTCACTTTGGTTTTCTCTCTAACTTCAAGAACTCCCCCTCACTCAAAAGTTGCTGAGAATATCAGCCATCTACTCACCACCATCTACCACCATTCCACCACCATAAACTACCATAGCACCACCACCTTAAAAGTTAACTTTTTGCAAGGCAAATTAGCTCAAGAACACAAGCATCATCATCTTAGCCTTCTTTCTTCAAACCACCATTGTGAGGACACATCTCTACTCTCATTTATGTTTATTTAGATGTTATTATGTTCATCTATCACTAATATGTCCAAAACTTTTGTTAAAATACGTTTTTATACTTTATTCAAGAACAAGCACAAATCTGCCCAGAAAAGTCAGACTCAAAGAAAAATCCGTATAAAATCGAATACTGAGAGTTAGAAGATGCCTTGTTTTTTAAAATTTGCGTATTGAAAAGATCTACAACTTTTGTGTTTTACACTTTTTCCAGAAATTTACACGATTTTCCCTACGAATCGATTTGTAGGACTGACCTGTGTAAAATCAGAAACTGAGATATGAACTTTTGTGGATTTTATTTGTATACTTAGATGACCCTTGTAATGGCTAGAAAAATTATGTTAGACACTAGAAACATAGAGGATTCATGAGTAATTTTTGTGAGAACTGATTTTGAGCAGAAAGTGTGTAAAATAAATGTTGAACCAAACCGATAAAACCGAAAAATGTGAGATTTTGAAGCTTTAAAGTTACATTTTAAAAACCGACACTTTGAATGACTCCGACACAAACCGACAAATTATTTGGACTCTTTAAACTGATATATGGGTTAGGTAAAAGTTTCGGGTCAAACCGAGTAGGTTTGACCAAGTCAACAAAAATGGCTCGGTTTCTAAAAACGACAAAACTTACTATTTTTGGAAAGTGGTACCAAAAATGGGTTTGGATGACTTAGTTAGTAACTTGGACCAAAGACTAAACTTAGAAAGTTTCCCGAATTAGAAACCGACACTTAGAACAATTTCTGAAAATATCCTAAGTCTCAAGTAGAGACACTAACCTAGTGATGCTACATTTTGCTAGTGATGCTACATTTTGCTAGTGATGCCACATTTTCTGAAAATATCATAAGTCTCAAGTAGAGACACTAACCTAGTGATGCTACATTTTGTTAGTGATGCTACATTTTGCTAGTGATGCCACATTTTCTGAAAATATCCTAAGTCTCAAGTAGAGACACTAACCTAGTGAGGCTACACTTTGCTAGTGATGCTAAGTTTGACCAACCTTGACCAGTTTGACCAGGTTTGACCAGTTTGACCAGGTTTGACCAGTTTGACCAGGTTTGACCGGTTTGACCATGTTTGACCAGGTTTGACCAGGTTTGACCAGTTTGACCAGGTTTGACCAGTTTGACCAGGTTTGACCAGGTTTGACCAGTTTGACCAGGTTTGACCAGTTTGACCAGCTTTGACCAACGAGTTGACCAACTTTGACCTACGGTTTAAGACTTATACAAACTAGAATAATCTATTTGCAACACACGATTTGTACTACTAAATAGTATACAACAAAACAAACTTGATAATAATGTCTAAATGAATTATTATTACAAACTTTCACCAACGGGTCGTACACGATTTTAATAAACAAACTTGAACAACTAATTTGGACATACTAGTTGATGAACTAGCTCTAGGTGGACGTTAACCCTCCACCTACACGATTGGATTAAGTGGACATTAACCCCCACTTATACAATCGCTATAGATGGTCTTATAAGACATCTACTTACACAACCTTATACGTTTAGGGCGTTAGAAGGTTGCGCTTTGGACTTTGCTTGCTTATTTGATATTTGCTTGCTACTTGCTAATCTAAGGTGAGTTTCATAGCCCCACTTTTTACTGCTTTTTACTTTGGGGTGAGAATACATGCTCTGTTTTATAAACTGTTTTACACATGAACGCAAGTAACGAAAACTCTTATACTAATTGCATGAATAACTAAACCAAACTACGATGGCCCCTAACAAATATCATAGTACATTAATACTAAGCGCGAACATTATGGATAGATCTATCGGGACCTGACAATCCGCCATCCGGGTTAGTCGCTCTAACCACTATACGGATTCATAATATTTCGTACAGCCGAGTGTACTGGTTACACACTCACTGGGGGTAAACAACTACGGTTAAGCTTCGGACTATGAGCTCATGGCAATAGTATACTATGATTTACTTTGGCATTCGTGCAACTTTGATAACTATGAAATCTTGTGGTTCATACTATGATTTTAACTGCGTAAACCTATGAACTCACCAACTTTATGTTGACCTTTTAGCATGTATTTCTCAGGTTCACAGACGCTGTAGGACTTCCCACAGAAAACAAGGCAGTAGGATGCTTTAGGAAAGCATTAGCTCGAGTAGCATGTTTTCACAAACAACAAGAGATTAGACTGCATTACGATATTTTGTATCAACATTTATGTATTAGAAATCTCTAACGGTTTATGCGAACTCCGGATATTTTGTAAACATTTGAATTATGGTAATGTAATATTTTCAAACGTCTCATATAGAGGTCGTTTGCTTTAATCTTTGTGTTGTGATATTTGATTTGGTCGGTGCCCCCATGACACCTCTTGTTTCCGCTGCCACGTGTTTCGGGGGTGCGACAGTTTCTTTCTTCGATTACTTTCTGTGCGTTGCATTTCACTCGATTCTGTTCCGATAGAAGTGTGCATCTCATCATTACGCTTCGATTGGTATAACTTTCCCTCTTTATCTCTCTGTAAATAAGTATTAATCGTTGATTTTGTGCGACAAACACTGTTCATGAACAGTACCCTAAACCGATTGTCCGACAATGCCATTGACGGATGAACAATTGAATTAGGGTTTATGCGTGAATTGCTTATTCACGCATGAACAGTGTTCCGTGAGTTTGACTTAGTTGACCATTGACTTGTTTGACCATGACTTTCCGACAATACTGTATTCTCGCATGAACAGTACTTATTCACGCATGAATAGTAC
This sequence comes from Helichrysum umbraculigerum, assembly GCA_949592205.1. NCBI lineage: Eukaryota > Viridiplantae > Streptophyta > Magnoliopsida > Asterales > Asteraceae > Helichrysum > Helichrysum umbraculigerum. The sequence continues at coordinate 88,072,831 of CATIUR010000002.1, read as the reverse complement.
TCCGACAATGTTATTCACGGACCATTTTTGTTGAAAAACTCTTATATTTCGTTATTAACTATTGTCGTATTGTTATTGTCGTATGAACAGTGCTCATTTGCTATTGTCGCATGCCTTCAACACTTAGGAAATTTTTCAGTTTTTGGAAACTTGAAACTTTTATGAAGTATGGTTAGCTTTGTTGCTTAACATATACTTTGTGCAGCTTGTATTTATATATCATGGCAGATCCAGATCCTATTGCTGCAGCACAACCTGAGGTGCTTAGAAGGGCAGTTATTTTTTAGAAAAGACACAATGCCACAGCTTATTTACTTGAGGCACCGGACAAACCTGAAAATAGGAAATTCTTTCCTATGGTTAGGTTTTTGTTACGATCAAGGATTTCCCATGCTTTATTGGTTCCAGTGGAGAACATGTATGAAGATCATATGAATGATTTTTGGCTCACGGCAGCTTATCATACGGATGTTCAACCTCATTGTATTACGGCAACGGTTGATGGATGACCTCTTGTACTAACTGAGGACTTGATCAGGCACACTTTACAATTTGAAGATGATGTAAATGCTTCAAATGACATTCCACGAAATGTTATTGATGATTGTCTTCATCAAATGGGATGTACCAAAGGACCACAAGATGTTCAGATTTTGAAAAATCATTTTTGTCCATATTGGAAGTTTTTAGCACATACGTTGATTTGTTGTATCTCTCCAAGGAAGGCTGGGTTTGACGCTATGAGTTATCATTTAGCCGGTTTGATGACAGCTTTGGTGCTTAATATTCCTTATAATTTTTCACGATATGTCTTTGAGAATCTGATTGGGAATATCAACGAAGATGGATTTTTTATGTATCCACGATTCCTCCAGCTGATTTTCAACCAACATATTCAAGGAATCACTTACCATGGAGATACTTTGAATTACACTCCTATTCCAAAGAGAGTGTTTGCTGACTGTAACAGTTATCGTGGTAAACCTTCACCACCAACTGTTGAACTTTTTGGACACGTGATTGATGAAAACTTTCTTCCACCACAAATTGATATTCAGATGGAATCTGATGATGAAAGTGAAGAAGTTGTGTCAGAGGGGGAGCCAGAATATGAGAATGAACCTCCAGTGGAACATGAGAATGTACCTCTGGTAGAACATGAGGAAGTACCTTTGGTAGAACCTGAGGATGAAATTGCTATAAATGAACCTCCAGTTAATCCTGAGATTGAGGTTGCTAATATTGTTCAAGAAAATATTGATGATAGTGATGAGACTGAGTCTTCGAGTTCTGAGGATGAGGAACCTATTAGTCCCAAGACTCGGGAAGCAATTCAAAAGCAAAATGGAGAACGAATAGCAAAAGAAAGACAAGAGTTGAGACGAGCACAAGAGGAGGCCCAGGATCCTGAATATGTACCTGAGCCTAGACCTACTAAATAAAAGAAACTGACTATCTCAAGAACCTTTGCTTTTGAGAGTGGCTCTTCATCTACTTCTTTACCAGTAACTTCATCTGTCGCTACTTCTTCAGTTTCTCTACCAGTATCTTCTTCCTCAGCAGATACTTCTTCTGGTTCTTTCCCAGTATCTTCTCAGATGACTTCTTCAGCTGCCATGTCTTCTGTTTCTGAACCTGTCTCTTCTTCTATGACTTCATTAACAATATTTTCTTCTGTATCTATGCCCGTCATGTCTTCTACATCTGGTATTTCTACTTCTCTTCCTATTTCATCCTCAATACATGTTTCTTCATCTTCTGCAGCTGCTGGAACATCTGCATCTTCATCCACCACTACAGCTACTCCTACTGTGAGTATGGCAGCTCTTGATGCTTCTCTTCAAAGAGCTGTAAACCCATTGATGAGTTTAGTGGATAAGATGAGAGATGAGTTATTTCATGCTTTAGGATGAATTGGTGCTCAAGATGTTATTATTGCAAATCAAGGATAGAAAATTCATGATCAGACATTACGGATTGAGTCGCTTGAACAAGAGATCTTTCTTTTGAAAGAAAAATTAGGTGATCAGGGGGAGAATGTGCATAATGATAATGAAAATGCAAATGATGGTGATCAGAATGATGATAATGATCAAGGTGGTAATCAAGGATTAAATGATCAAGGAAATGATGGCGGTGATGGCATTGAACATTCTGATAATGTTGATGATGTTGATAATAATGGAGATAATGATGGAGATGGTTCTGATAACGATGATGATAATGATGACGGAAATAATGGTGATCAACCAAATTTTTCTCAAGCATTAGTACTTGTTCAAGAAAGTGAAGAACCCTTGTATGTTGAGCCGATTAGTTATGTTCCTTCTGCTATGGTTTTGTCTCCTGAACCAAGTTTTGAAAATGTTGAGTTTGATGATCTTGGAGATGAAGACTTAGATACTGTTGTTGCGCTACCCATCGTTCGGGTCAGTGTCGTTGTGGTTCCTGATGGTGAAGCGGGCGTAACAGGGGTTTTAAATTTATACGTACTACCTACTCTGGTTAGTAAGCGGTTAGTATGACCTAAGATCTGTAACACCCCCAAATTTACTGTTGGCGGAAGCATACTTTGGGGTGCTACTAATCAATACACAAAGCACATAAGATACATAATGAATGACCACTACATGCGTCGTTTTACAAATACATTGATTAACGTAAAAGTCTACATATGTTTTACAAAAGACGAGTTCGCATAGATATTTGAGAGATTCTAATACATATCTAATTTTAGCAAAATATAGAAATGCAGGGAAATCTCTTGATGTTTATATGATTGCATGCGACTCGAGCTACAGTATCCTGATGGGCAGTCCAACCTACTGCTGAGTACCTGAGATAACATGCTAAAAGGTCAGCTATAAAGCTGGTGAGCTCACAGGTTTGATATGATAATATATGATTTGTGAACCGCAAGATTTAATGATTTGATTTACAAAGCATGTAAATAATTGAATAATGAGTATCACATGAATATTTGTAATTAAACAAATAAGTAAAGATTGATACAACTAACATGAGCACATAGTCTGAGCTTAACTGAGGGGTCAGGATCACTATCAAGTGCCTGATCGAGGGTGCCTCTATGCGTATGCCTAATCAACATACGTTTGAACAAATGATAATGCGTCCGTTTGACAGGTTAGTGCTTGCTAACTCGGACGGGGATTGTCAATCCCATATGGTACCATACACTAACATTCACGCTAAATCATATTAACAGAACTATGCTTCAGAGGACTTTGATTGATTAGATGAAAACAACTCATGCAGCATACGTGATAATTTGATACTTGCTTTCACATGTAAAACAAAACAGAGCATGTATCTCACCCCTAGGTAAAAGCATTTAAAAATAGGGGCTATGAGACTCACCTGAGTCTGATGAATTGTTAGCCAACAATTATAATGATTCACAATGATTTGTTGTCGTTACAACGACTGAACCTGCAGGGCGTCTTAGACGCGCAAGGTTTTGATAATGATTAGATATTGAACCTGCCAGGCGTATTAAACGAAATATGTTTTATTTTATCTAATGTAAATAATAATTATTAATTTCAATAATAATTCATTATTTATATATAGTTTTGTCGCGGACGTTTGATTTGTACGATACGAGATACTTGATATATTATCAATATAATATATAATAATTATGAGGGTATTAAATAACAATTCCATGTTACTTAATTACTTGATTTTTACCAACGCCGTATAATTGAATCGGAATTCGGCCGATTTAAAAATGAACGATTAAATCTAATCGAGTACTGATATATATATTCATCCATATATATTTTTGATACATACAATTAGCCTAATACATAGCACTAACTACATGTATTACATAATGATTAGGAACTAATTTCTAGTCCTAATTTGACGGGTGTCACATTCTCCCCTTGTTAAGAGAATTTCGTCCCGAAATTTAACTCGAAGTTGGCGTGTGAGTGGAGTCTGAAAATAGATGTGGATATTTGAGTCGCATCTGGTCTTCTCGTTCCCAGGTGAATTCCGGACCACGCCGCGAATTCCACCGAACCTTGACGATTGGAATACGACTTTGCTTAAGCTGTTTGACCTCACGGTCCATGACCTCCACTGGTGTCTCGACAAAATGAAGTTTGTCGTCGATTTGAATTTCCTCGAGCGGGATAATGAGTGTTTCGTCGGACAGGCATTTCTTAAGATTAGAAATGTGAAATACAGGATGCAAACTACTGAGCGGAGGAGGTAGCTGCAATCGATAAGCGACTGGACCAATCCTTTCAAGGATCTCAAAAGGTCCGATGTATCTAGGGTTTAACTTCCCACGTTTACCAAAACGGATGACACCTTTCCAAGGTGATACCTTGAGCAATACTCGATCCCCAACCTGGAACTCGAGATGCTTGCGTCTCACGTCAGCATAACTCTTCTGACGATCACGTGCGGCCTTTAGCCGTTGCTGGATACCAACGATCTTCTCGGTGGTTTCATGAATGATCTCAGGACCAGTGAGTTGACTGTCTCCAACTTCGGTCCAACAAATAGGCGATCGGCACTTACGACCGTACAGTGCCTCGAATGGAGCGGCTCCAATACTGGTATGGTAGCTATTGTTGTATGAGAATTCACACAATGGCAAATGATGTTCCCAATTTGCACCGAAATCAATTACGCAGGCGCGTAACATATCTTCCAATGTTTGAATAGTCCTTTCACTTTGGCCATCGGTTTGTGGATGATAGGCTGTACTCATATCTAAACGAGTACCCAATGACTTTTGCAATGATTGCCAAAAGTTAGATGTGAATCGGCTGTCTCTATCAGAGATAATGGAGATTGGAACGCCGTGCCTTGTTACGATCTCCTTCATATAGATTCGCGTGAGACGTTCCATTTTGTCGGTTTCCTTCATGGCAAGGAAATGAGCAGATTTGGTTAGACGATCAACTATTACCCATATAGTATCGCAACCACTTGATGTTTTCGGGAGTTTAGTGATGAAATCCATGGAGATTTGCTCCCATTTCCATTGAGGGATTTCCGGTTGCTGGAGCAAGCCGGAGGGTTTCTGATATTCGGCTTTAACCTTGGAACATGTGAGGCATTTGCTGACGTACGTGGCAATCTCTACTTTCATGCTCGGCCACCAGTACAGTCCCTTGATGCCATGATACATCTTGTCCGATCCAGGATGTATAGAGTATTTGGACTTGTGAGCTTCATCCATCACAAAGTCTCGAAGATTCCCAAACTTGGGTAACAAGATTCGGTTTGCGAAGTACTTGACCCCATTGGGTTTTGTTTCAAATTGATTCTCCATATTTCGCAAGGCCTCTTCCTTGATGTTTTCAGGTTTCAATGCTTCGAGTTGAGCAGTGAGGATTTGAATGATTAGATCATTATGAATGATAATACTGAGGGCTCGGACTCGAAGAGGTTTGGTGCGCTCTTTTCGACTTAGTGCATCGGCAACTACATTTGCTTTACCCGGATGATACTTGATCTCGCAGTCATAATCGGTGAGCAACTCGACCCATCGTCGTTGCCTCATATTGAGATCCTTCTGATCAAATATGTGCTGGAGACTCTTATGATCAGTGAAGATGGTACATTTTGTGCCATACAGATAATGTCTCCAGATTTTGAGTGCGAACACTACGGCTCCTAATTCGAGATCATGGGTTGTGTAGTTCTTCTCGTGAATTTTGAGTTGTCGGGAGGCGTAAGCTATGAATTTCTCTCGTTGCATCAACACGCAACCAAGTCCCTGATGCGAAGCTTCGCAGTATACCACGAAGTCTTCGTTACCTTCGGGTAGTGATAGGATAGGCGCACTGCAAAGCTTTTGCTTTAATAACTGGAATGCTGACTCTTGCTTATCAGTCCAATTGAACTTCTTCTCTTTCTGAGTCAGTGTTGTGAGTGGTTGTGCTATCTTGGAGAAATTCTCAATGAAACGTCGATAGTAACCAGCCAATCCTAAAAATTGGCGTACTTCTGTCGGCGTTGACGGGGCTTGCCAGCACTTGATAGCCTCGATTTTTGATGGATCTACGTGAATTCCCTGACTGTCAATCACATGACCAAGGAATTGAACAGTTTGCATCCAGAACTCACACTTGGAGAATTTTGCATATAACTCTTCGTGTCTAAGAAGTTCTAGAATGGTTTTGAGATGCTGCGCGTGCTCTTGCTCGTTACGCGAGTAGATAAGAATGTCGTCTATGAAGACAATGACAAACTTGTCAAGATATGGTTTACACACTAGGTTCATTAGATCCATGAATACTGCCGGTGCGTTAGTCAAACCAAAGGCCATAACCTGAAACTCATAATGACCATAGCGAGTTCGGAAAGCGGTTTTCGGAATATCTTCATCGCGAACTCGTAACTGATGATAACCCGATCGTAGATCTATTTTTGAATAAAAACTTGACCCTTGGAGTTGGTCGAACAGGTCATCAATACGGGGAAGTGGATAACGGTTCTTGATGGTTAATTTGTTCAACTCTCTGTAGTCGATACACATCCTGAATGAACCGTCCTTCTTTTTCACAAACAGGACCGGAGCTCCCCAGGGTGAAGAACTCGGTCTTATGAAACCCTTATCCAGAAGTTCCTGCAACTGAGTAGACAACTCCTGAAGTTCTGAAGGGGCTAAACGATATCGTGCTCGTGCCACTGGTGCTGCCCCAGGCACAAGGTCTATTGAGAACTCAACTTGCCTTGGTGGTGGAAGACCAGGCAATTCTTCAGGAAAGACTTCTGGAAAGTCTCTAACGATGGGCACATCCTCGAGTCTTTTCTCTTCCGACTTTTTCTCAATAACATGAGCGAGGATTGCCTGATAACCTTTCCTAAGGTACTTACGAGTCTTCATGCAGGATACGATATTCAATCTCGTCCTACTGGTCTCCCCTTGTATGATCAAAGTACTACCAGTGACGAGAGGAATACGAACGATCTTGTCATGACATACAACTTCAGCTCGATGCTTGGATAGCCAATCCATGCCTACTACTATGTCAAAACTTCCAATCTCGATGGGTATGAGGTTTATGGGAAATAGTTCATTTGCGAGGTTTAGGGTGCAATTTGGTATTACACTGTCGGCCTCAATCAATTTGCCATTTGCTAACTCTACAGTGTACTTAGCTTCTAAGGCAACAGGTGAAATGTCTAATAGTGGGCTAAATTCCTCAGATATAAAACTCTTATCAGCACCAGTATCAAACAAAATTGAAGCAGTTAAATTGTTGAGAAGAAACATACCCGTGACCACATTAGGGTCTTCACGGGCCTCTCCAGCATTCAGCACAAAAGCTCTGCCCCTAGCAACGTTGTTGTTGTTACCCTTGTTCTTTAGCTTCGGACACGCATTCCTGAAGTGTCCAGTGTTTCCACACTCATAGTAGGCTCGGGGTTGGTTGTTGTTGGTGTTGGCGGTGGGGTTGGTTGCAGGTGTTCGACAGTCTTTGGTAAGATGTCCATACCTCTTGCAGTTGTTGCAGGGTGCACTACAAGGACCATCATGATGACGATTGCACTTTGAACAGTAGGGTTTACTTCCAGTGTACCCTTTCCTCTCTCCAGAACCTGATGTGTCATTCTTGACAGTCTCAGTCTTTTTGAAGGTCTGCTGGTTCTGATTTCCAGACCATTTCCTCTTATTATTGTTCCCAGAAGATGAGACAGGGTTTCCTTGGCTCTCTTGCATAGCCATGAGCTCATGAGCTAATCGAATTGCTCCCTGAATGGTGGTTTTGCCGGAAGAAGCGACGTTCCCCCGGACAGGTTCCGGAAGACCGCGAATGTACCTCTTGACCTTGTCGGTCTCAGTGCTTACTAAGGCTGGGCGGAGGGTTGCCAGTTGTTGAAACCTAGTGGTATAACCAACAATGTCGGTTCCTTGAACCTTAAGATGCCAGAACTCCTCATCTAGCTTCTCGAGTTCTTCAGATGGGCAATACTCCTCTGTGAGCATTTTCTTCAGATCTTCCCAGGGAAGTAGATAGGCGGTATCTATACCCACAGACTGGGTATACGAGTTCCACCAGGTGAGTGCACCGTCAGCAAGGGTGCATGTGGAAAACTGAACTCTATCCCCTTCCGCACATTTGCTAATGTGAAAGACGGATTCCATCTTCTCAACCCATCTGATTAGGCCGATGGCTCCTTCAGTTCCTTTAAAGCTCAGGGGTTTGCAGTTTTGGAAATCCTTGTAGGAACAAGGCTTGGCAGTAGGAGGGGTATTGGCAGTACCACTATTTCTTTTGGGGGTCTCTGACGAATGTGGCGCCAAGGCTTCAGTCACAGCCTGAGAGATGATAGATGCCATCTGGGCATCAGTGTAAGTCCTTGACTTTGGCGGCATGATTTTCCTGAGATTAGAAGGATAAGGTTCGTGAGAGATTGTCCATAAATGATGATTATCATAGATGTACATATACAAATGCGATAATATACAACATCACAATATGACAATCAACATTATAGAACAATCAAGAGGAGTTGAATAACCATCTCTACTGACTAGCAACTACGTGCTAACTAGCCTGGTTATTTGAATTGTTTTGAGTTGGGTAAGGTCTCGCTCGAAGTGACTTGGTGGTCCTCCTAGCTACCTATGAGTTTCGTGATTACAAGAGATGTTGTCGAGAGTGGGATGAAGTAGAAGATGTTTCGGTGGGTGTGTTTGCCATTTCTATGACAAAGTGTTTGAATACGTGAGTGCCTATATATATAATATATAATAGACTAGCGTACAGTGCTTGAGCGATGACTATCTATGTATACATACATATATCACATAATAGTCTTATGAGTGTCTAGCACAACAATTATGAGTCCCGGTTTCTCTCGAGGTCAGAGTCAACTAATGTATTCCTATTCCAGCATAACCATTTCAAGCCTTACATCATCTTTATTTAATTGTACATAGTTGATCAAGCTATGTTAAATTAAATTTGTATGACGTAACTCTTGAACCAATCACACTTAACAGAAAATACTGCCTAACGGTCATAGTCTAGGCCCACTAATGCAACCTAGTTCACTATAACCTTAGGCTCTGATACCAATCTGTAACACCCCCAAATTTACTGTTGGCGGAAGCATACTTTGGGGTGCTACTAATCAATACACAAAGCACATAAGATACATAATGAACGAGCACTACATGCGTCGTTTTACAAATACATTGATTAACGTAAAAGTCTACATATGTTTTACAAAAGACGAGTTCGCATAGATATTTGAGAGATTCTAATAAATATCTAATTTTAGCAAAATATAGAAATGCAGGGAAATCTCTTGATGTTTATATGATTGCATGCGACTCGAGCTACAGTATCCTGATGGGCAGTCCAACCTACTGCTGAGTACCTGAGATAACATGCTAAAAGGTCAGCTATAAAGCTGGTGAGCTCACAGGTTTGATATGATAATATATGATTTGTGAACCGCAAGATTTAATGATTTGATTTACAAAGCATGTAAATAATTGAATAATGAGTATCACATGAATATTTGTAATTAAACAAATAAGTAAAGATTGATACAACTAACATGAGCACATAGTCTGAGCTTAACTGAGGGGTCAGGATCACTATCAAGTGCCTGATCGAGGGTGCCTCTATGCGTATGCCTAATCAACATACGTTTGAACAAATGATAATGCGTCCGTTTGACAGGTTAGTGCTTGCTAACTCGAACGGGGATTGTCAATCCCATATGGTACCATACACTAACATTCACGCTAAATCATATTAACAGAACTATGCTTCATAGGACTTTGATTGATTAGATGAAAACAACTCATGCAGCATACGTGATAATTTGATACTTGCTTTCACATGTAAAACAAAACAGAGCATGTATCTCACCCCTAGGTAAAAGCATTTAAAAATAGGGGCTATGAGACTCACCTGAGTCTGATGAATTGTTAGCCAACAATTATAATCGTTCACAATGATTTGATGTCGTTACAACGACTGAACCTGCAGGGCGTCTTAGACACGCAAGGTTTTGATAATGATTAGATATTGAACCTGCCAGGCGTATTAAACGAAATATGTTTTATTTTATCTAATGTAAATAATAATTATTAATTTCAATAATAATTCATTATTTATATATAGTTTTGTCGCGGACGTTTGATTTGTACGATACGAGATACTTGATATATTATCAAAATAATATATAATAATTATGAGGGTATTAAATAACAATTCCATGTTACTTAATTACTTGATTTTTACCAACGCCGTATAATTGAATCGGAATTCGGCCGATTTAAAAATGAACGATTAAATCTAATCGAGTACTGATATATATATTCATCCATATATATATTTTTGATACATACAATTAGCCTAATACATAGCACTAACTACATGTATTACATAATGATTAGGAACTAATTTCTAGTCCTAATTTGACGGGTGTCACAAGATCGTTCTATGAATCCAAACGTGTGGGTGATTAAAGCTGATGCTTTCGGCAGGAGGTATTTAGGATGGAACAAAGTAGGTAGGTTTGGGGGTTTTTAAACTAAAGACAAGTAATTAAAGTGCAGAAAAGTAAATTGCAGGAAATTAAAGTGCAGGAAAGCAGATAAAGATAGATATGTGATTGCTAAGATTTTGATAATTAATGTTTCAGGATAACAGATTAAACAGGGACAACACTTAATGTTATGAATAAACTATTAGGTGTAAACTCTAGAACCCTACCAATTAAGTTTCCCATTGGCATGTCACTAGGAACTAGGTTATCGTGATACTGATCGGAGCAATACGCAAACTTCGAATACTCATCTAGTTGAAAGATAAGCAACCTATCTTGGCTTGATACCGAGGTGCATGAATCAGTAGCGTATCGTCTCATAGGTCCGACCGTTCTTAACCCCTAAAATGATTTACTATTCCATTAGCATGCAGATTAATAACTTCGTATGTTTAGACCGTTGATTATGTAAGGCTTAGTATTTTAAGGATTCTAGGTCGCTAGGACTTTACTCTTATTCCTAAGTCTTATTTTGGGTATTAAGGCTTGGTTACTTCAACTTATGATTTGAGTTCTCCTTTTCAAACAGTTATACATCCCTGGATTATTTGCAGTTTATAAAAACGTGTTTCATATGCAGACCATGCCTTTCAGTAATCGGACAGTGTACTTTACATGGTAGTTCCACTGCTTCTTACATCAAACATGCGGTCAGGAGTAATTGACGGTGAAAGTGACACTCTAAACTAACTAAATGTAAAGCAATGCGGAAATGTAAACCTAATATGTACAACGAGTGGATTCACTGTGTCTTACTTGTTGCATGTCATGGGCTCAGATAACTACTTACCATAATTAAGGTTGATCAGGTCCTAATTAATAGGTTGCAGTCATGTGGATAACCAGAAAGGGTACTCCATAAATTAAACTCAAGTTCATAAAGTCTTAACATTACAAAGGTTATTAATTCCTATTTTATCTGAACGTGCTTCACGAACATCATTTTATTGTGTATTGACTTTGTAGGATACACCAGTTAGTTGTGCAGTTGTATTATCCTGTCGGAGTTCCAACTGTTAAACCAGAGCTGATTCCCGTGATATAACTACCTTCGGTCGTTTATTGACTTCCATACATTTGTACTCCGCTTGAAGCGTTTCCAGTACTATATCACAGTCGAATAAGGGCCGTCATATCACTTTTACAATTATCGTACACTTAATTATATAATGTCATCCTTACTTATAATTATCTACATCATCAACAATCACAATAATAAACTACTCGCAACTCATGGCAATAGACAAATCACATACAAGGCAATAATACATAATTAAAATATGAAATAAAGCAAGTATGATAAAATTTTAGATATCACCCGGAGATATATGCGTAGCAGCGTATTATTATAATTGAATACTCGTTCACACGTACAAAGATGAATCTCCAAACTCCTAACGTTCGCTCTAGCCTCTACGTTAATCCGAAGATTAATTACGATAATCCTAGACTAAAATATGAGAGAATTTTTAGAGTGAGAAAGTGAAAATGGATGAGTGAGAGTATGTGTATGAGTGTGAATTTGATAATGTGAGTGTGTGTTTAAATGTGAGCTAGTGGCCTCTATTTATAGGAGAAATTTGGCTTAAGTTAGCATCCCAAGGCTCACATTAGCAAAAAGATGGAAAAGTGAAAAAGGTAGTTGCACCGGGTACGAAAAAGAGCGTAAAGGTGGTGACCCGGGTACGAAAAAGCGCGTAAAGGCCTAGCACCGGGTACACGCAAGGACCAAAAAGCGGCATCAAGACAGGGGGTGGTGGCCGGCACCGCCCATCATGTGGCCGCCGGCGGTGGGTGGTTGGCCGGCGGCGGCTGGCACACCCCCGCCCCGGTTCGTTGTCTTTTGCCTCGTTTCTCGATTCGTGCGTGTTTTCTTCGTTATGCGTCCGTTTGAGTCGATTCTTTTTTTGTTGGATTCGTAATTCAAAAACGAAGACTTTGACGAAAAGATATCCCAAAAATATGTCTCTGAACTTTAGATGTGTCATACGAATCGTTTGGATCTTCCGGCGTACGTAGAATCTTCATTCTTCGTGCGTTTTTGTTGATTCTTCTTCTGTTGGATTCGTATTTTGAAAAAAAACATCTTGGATGAGACGGATGTTGGTGACGAGAACTTTTGTCTTGAAATCTCGTTTTGGTGTCTTGAATCTTCAAACGTGCGTGGAATCTTCGTTTTTCGCCCGTTTTGCTTGATTTTCATCGTGCAACCTTGTTTTTACCATCTTGGCATAATACTATTGATTTGTACTGGTTTTGAGTTAAAATGCCAAGAATCATTCCAGAATGAAAGAGATATCGATAGTAAAAACGTGACTTTTTACGCGATATCAAGTATCCCACACTTAGAACTTTGCTTGTCCTCAAGCAAACTCATTCATAAAAAGCTTCTGGAAGGATTCTAATCACATTAGTCCTTAGAGATACTATTTCCAAAGAATATAAAATTGAAGTTATCAAAGAGTTTTCACTGGAAACTAAGGGTTTATAGAATTTGATACCTTCTTCGAGCAACTTATATGATGATCATGACTAGGAAATCCTCACAAGTGGGTCACTCAAATCACTCAGGTGTTTGGGGTTTCCTACTCACAAGTGTCAATCACTCAGATAGCCAGTCATGCAGCATTCTCGTCATAGGCTTGATCAAGAATCAAATCTCCGTCACTTTTGATGAGGACGATACTAACCTCTCGAGATATCTTGGAAAGGAATCATTTGCTTGGTTTTGAAGAAGGTGTGTGGTGAGGGGTGTGATGGGTTTGTGTATTTTCTCGAAACTAGGGTGCTTTTCTTAAGAGAGTTTCTTTTGGAATTTCTCATATTTTTGGAGAGACTTGTATCCCTTTTCCGTTGGATTTTTCTTTTTGGCCTTTTTCTTGGTCGTGCCGGCATTAGGGGTGTTAACGAACCGAGCCGCTCACGAGCTACTCGATTTCGAACTCGTTTATTTCGAGTTCGAGCATCAGCTATTTCGAACTCGAGTTGAGTTCGAACAAAAATTATTGTTCGATTAATTTCACGAGCCGAGTCATAAAAATTAATATTCGACTCGACTCGCTCGAAAACTCGTATAATACTCTGAGTCGAACGAGTTAATCGAGCATACTCGGCTCAAATAGTTCAACAAGCTCATATATATATCTCGAGTCGAGCCACCCGAGCCTCAGATGAGAACGAAATGAACAATAACAATCGAGTTAAACTTGAATATTCATGCAAATAAGAAAAGTTTAAGTTACTAAACGAGTTTCGAACTCGAACTCGAACAATGAAAAAAATATCGATCTCGAGTTCGAGCCCAATTTAAAAAACTTATTCGAGTTCGAGTCAAGTTCGAGCATACTAAAAATATTTCGAGTCGAGTTCGAGCATCTTGATACTCGGTTCGGCTCGGTTCGTTAACACCCCTAGCCGGCATAATTCTTTTCTTTTTGTTTCTTTTTGTTTTCTTTTCTTCTATTATGCCGACTTCTATATATTCTCTGGCCTTGAAGGTTTTTCAATGGTATTGGGTTGTAATGGCTTCTCTTGCCAAAGTCTTGGGAAATTGAGAATGTCTCTGGAAATTTGCTAGAAGATGAAACTTCTATAGGTTCGGGATGAATAGTAGGAGATTTTGGTTGGGTGTGAAGAGTGGTTGTTGAGTGGGTGGATGTTTAGTGGTGTAAGGGTGTTTTGATTCCTTTAAAGTAATCAAGATAGGTTGTACCTATGCCACGTATGGCACTCATTGGTGTGATCTCGAAATGCATTACAAGAGCAAGTTCTAATTCAAATGCATACATCGGCGCACACATGAAACGAAAAGTGAAGCATTAAAAATGAATGCATATTATGGGCTCAAACCTCACGAAACGAAAGTTTTGGTCAATGTGTGCCTAGCCATGTGTTGCCCTTTTCGTCCGTATCTTATTCTAAAACGGTTTCGTTTCATTGTTAAGATTCATTTCTTACTGTAATTTATAGTTTTTGAAAGATAGGATTCCTAAAGAATAATGTTTTTGAATCCGAAAATTTTTGAAAATTTCTCCATTTTAAGCCTTTTAATGGAAATTTTGTTTGACTTACGGACAAGAGGTAAAACTTATGGTTGAAGGCCGTATATCCCACACTTAGAGGAACATTGTCCCTAATGTTCGAATCTATCTGTTGAGTACCTCTTGTTTGAAGTATCCCACACTTAGAGATTCTACTTATTTTCGGATTGTTTCTTAAGTGTAGTGTGGTTTTTAGGATCCCACACTTAGTTTTTGGAATATCGAACGATATAATCAAAGCTTTAAACGGATAGAGGGTCTTGGAACGGTGTACCGATTTTATTGCGCGCGTTGTCGGCTACTTGTTAGAAGTCAGGTGGCACGCGGCTTGTAGCTTACGTCCTCTGGCGTTCTTCATGGTTAGGTCCACAGTATCCTTTGCCTTGGTCTTCTATAAATAGTGTTTGAATCATACAAACATGCCACTCAATAATTAAATAACAGCTGCTAATAAGAAAAGTAAAATGATAACATAATAAAGCAGTAAATGGATAGAGGTGATGTCTATGCATCCACAGTACATCGGTTACAGACAATAATAATAAAGTCTTGCTAGAAAATAGAAAGAAGTCAGAAAGCGGAGCAATCTAGTGCTCGGCTGGTGGTGGTACTGCTGCTGAAGATACTATAGGTCAAGGAGATGTCTCATCTGATGAAGAATCATCATGCTGATAGTGGGTGCCTTCGTCTGACGCATCTCGATCAGCCTCTGCATCTGGTGTACCTGTAGTAAATACTCCATGCTGTATCAAATGATCAACAAATTCCCCTGCGGGCATGTCAAAGCTGTCAAGCGGGATCTCGGGTGTCCTTTGCTGAGAGTGTCCTCTGAATAAATCAGTCTGTCTGTGAGAGGATACTGGATCAATCGGTGCAGCTACAGGGCTGGCACTCCTGAGAATCCTATGACTCTGAACAATGGTGGCCCGAGTGGAGACTCTGGATATCCTGCTGTTCCTCGAAGTCTGCCCTCTGACTGAATCGGCTGCGGAGGGAACATGCTGTCTCGGGGGAGGAACCTGTGGTGGTGGTGCTCGTGGTCTAGGTGGAGCTGTGCGAGGCGGTAAACCATGGCCACGGTCACGAGCTGGATGTCGGTGAGGTGCTGGAGCAGGAGCTGCAGGGGTATACAAGTGTGGTGGCGCTCGGCCCATCCCACACGGTATGTCTAGCAATGGACTCACTGGAATCCCTGTGATCTGCTGCCTCATAGCTCTATAACTTCTGATCTGCATCTGCATCATCCAATACCAATAGTCTGGCCCTGGAGGTGTCCCATAATGATATATGTATGCAGGCATCTGGGTCATCTGAGCTCTAGGAGCCGGGACAGAAGGTCTTGGCCTAGTGGGATGTGGTGGTGCAACTGGATCATCATAATCATCTACATCCTCATCCTCATCTGAATCGGAATCGCTGGCTTCCTTGGGTGGTTTCCTCTTCTTTGGCTCCCTCGGCAGAACTAAACCTGGTACCAGCGTATCAATACTATCAGGGTCTGATGATCGCGCCCTAATGTAAACAGTGCCTGTGACAACTCTCCAAAATAGGTATTAACTAAACTTTAAGCATGTACATTCTTACGCTAATTTCCTGGTTAAGTTTAAACAAAACTTTTTGATGAGATGTAAGCCTAGCAAGCCCAAATACTCTTAAACAAAATGTATTACAAATTATGCGATTAATTATAATCGCGTACAAATGTATCAGAACGAACCCGACAAAAATAAATAACAAAAGTTCGTGACACAAAAATAATTATTAATTCAATTGTTAATTACGAGCATTAATATATCTATAACATATAGATAAAATGATTTAAATGTACGTTTTATATAAAACGTAATATACAATGAACAGAAATAATTTTAAAACATACTCAGAGATCGCGAATCATAAAGATGCTAATTTTCTTAAACATTTGAAAGTATTTGGAACAATACCTCAAAATATGAATTCGTAATTTAACTGAAATTTGGCGTCCAATTGAATGCGCGCAGTAAAATGTACAAATTTGTACAACAGTAAAAAATAATGAAAATATTATTATTCTGAATTTAAATAACGTAACTGGAGAACATCTACAAAATAAAAATATAAATTATTATATTTTATATTGCACTAATTGAACTAGTACCCGAAATTAGCGGGTTAGATACCTAACATTTAACCCCAAATAAAAATATCAGTCGACCAATTGTACTGATAGCCATACTCCTGAGTTGAAATGTTTGATTTAAATCCTTATTATATACTTCTTTCCCCTCACAATAAGAGAGCCACCAAATATAAATTATTGGAGCTTCATTCTTTTTTTCTCTCCTCTGTGTGTTCCATCGAAGTAACCCGGAGCAAGAAGCAAGAACAGCAAATCTTTCTTCGTCATCATCTTGTTCCCCATCAAACAACCATCTTTATTAACAAAAAAAAAAAAAAAAAAAAACCAATACACATACACTATATAATCGTCATCATCATCAACTCTCGGCATCACCACCATCGGACCATCACACCTCATTGTGAGAAACCTTTTCATTTTCAATTACTTGCTTAAATTTCGTTATATATGATATTAACATGACATAATCCTTGTATATATCATGAGAATTTGATGATTGATTTGTTTATGATCTTGAAATAAAGTTTGAAAACCAAACTTATAAATACAAAATTATACTTAAACACACAAAATTTAGGCTTATAAACTTGTTAATAAGTATTATCTTCTTGTTATAAGTCATCGAGACTTTGGAAAAATGGTTGGAAGAAAAACATAAACTAAAATATGTATGTATGTATGTATGGAAGCAGTAGTCGAACAGAGCATGGAACAAGATATATGTTCTGTACAAAAACTTGTTATATATATATATATATATACCAAGCAACATATAACAAAGCTAGGTGTGTAGCATACTGGTTGAGGCTAGAGTTTGGAAGTGAAAGGTCACAAGTTCAAACCCTGTGACCTGTTTTTGATTCATTTTAATTTTCAGCTAACTCGCTACAAATAGATATAGGTATAAACTTAATAATTAAATCAACGATGAGAACCACAGCCTAGTGGTTAGCGAAAAAGGCCAGGAGCAAAAGGTCACAGGTTCGAAACCTGTGACCTGTTTTGATTCCCATTTAATTTTTAAATTGACTTGTATAAACACATATAAATATATATTGTGCAAAACATTAACAAAATAGGCCCTTAGCCTAATGGTTAAAGCTCAAGTAGTAGTAGTAGTAGTAGTAGTACTAACAGGTCGCAGGTTCAAGTCCTGGACCAGTGTTCTTTTTCTTTTTATACATTGTTCTTTTATTTATTTATTTATTCTATCTTAACATACATACATAAATAAATAATAAATATGTATATATATAAAATAATAAATAATATGTATAAAATTGGAGTAACAACGAATACGACAATTTTTTTTTTTAAAATATAAATTCTTTTCAAATGAAATAAAATGTGTACAACAACAACGTAATAAGTTTACATTGTATACACCTATATATATATATATATATATATATATATATATATATATATATATATATATATATATATATATATATATATATATATATATATATATATATA
Source organism: Helichrysum umbraculigerum (assembly GCA_949592205.1). Taxonomy (NCBI): domain Eukaryota; kingdom Viridiplantae; phylum Streptophyta; class Magnoliopsida; order Asterales; family Asteraceae; genus Helichrysum; species Helichrysum umbraculigerum. The sequence continues at coordinate 88,054,633 of CATIUR010000002.1, read as the reverse complement.
TGTCTATATATATATATATACATTCGAGCAAAAATTAATTGCGTGATTGATATAAATAGCACAATCAACAATTATAAATGGGTAACAAGCAAATTATTGAATATCATCACCAACGATACGTACAAATTAAGAAATCAATAATTTCTTTAAAACAAGTAAACTATTAACATAAATTGATTTAACAAATCAACGTACTTATGTTAATACATTTATTGTATATAGGTTAACACACCTTGGGCAATTATCTGTCGGTTGCTAGCATTCATACCGAACAAACCACCGTGAGTTCACAGCCCCTACTTTACAAATGTTTTATGCTTTTAAACATAGGGGTGTAAACATAGAAACTGCATGCGAACACATGCAGCAAATTATATAAATGCTTTAATTGCTTTATACAACTGTTTGATATGAAATTACATTTTCACAACTGTTTTGAGAATTAGACATTGTATCCTAGTACGGACCCAGACTTGAAATGTGTGCATGAAAGACCTTTATGTCATGCAGACTGTAACCATTAGCTAGGTGACTCTAGCCACTGAGTATACGAAGAGTACTATTACCGTGACGACCCTCCTATGGTTGGAGCGTATACTTAAATGTCCTTCAGGAAAACGACATAAGTTTTGGTTGTGGTTTAGTTATAGGGTTAGGTGGCGTTACTTTAACCTGCGAGGTTTAGCTCACCTTTTAGGGGATCATAGTCTAAATATTCCCACATACTGTATAGGATTAACGTATCCTACAATTGGTTTATACCAGAAAAACATTCTGGTTATCTTCTATATACTGGTAAACCACCAGACTTATATTTTGGGTAACAACCCACATAAAACTGTATTTTAGGGTAACAACCCTACAATCTTATATTTTTGCAAAAACCTGCAAACATTTATTTATTGAATAACATTTCAATAATACAAACATAAATGGTTTAACATACCACATACTGATACAAAACCTGTGAATTCACTCAACATATTTGTTGACGACTTTCTTTCTATGTTTTACAGGAAATTAGCTATGTAAGTAAGCATCGCATGCATTCAGGATGGACAACCCTGGACTACTTAGGATGCCACCTATTTTGGGACAGCTTTTGAGGATTTCCTCTGTATTACTGCAGACATTGCGGTTATACTCATGAAATCTTATTTTATAACTTATGAAATGTAAAACTTAAATGTTTTAACACTATTACTACTGTACGACTTACATAGTCATATTACTTTTGTAATAACTATTTAAAATGGCATCCTTATCTATTATGTTGGCAATAGCCATATGCTCTGAGTATGTATGTATACTGTTTGGTTGGTTTGACTGCTCACGCCCCGTCACGTCACCGAAGCTTCCGCATGATTAATTAGTACTGGCCGTGATTACCGTTTGGCGGGGTGTGACAGTGCCATCCCTCAGAATCTCTAGTATCCCCATGCTTCTCAGAAACTCGTAGTCAATCGGCTGGACACTCCATTCTGGCAGGCTCTTAAATCTTTCAATCTCTGTCGTCCTGATCAATCCCATCTTCCGAATTAACCTTGTAATCACTGGTCCCATGAATGATCGTCTTGCACCAAATTCTTTTTCTTCTAAAATCCGATGTGCAACTAGGTGGGCAACCTGAATATTCCTCCTCTCGAGGATACATGTCATCATGACCACATCAAACTCAGTGACACGACCATTAGTCGTGTGCTTTCCATCTGGCGAACAAGCCAACAGCTTGTGCAAAATCTGCAGGACTGGGTCTGTGAGCCGCGTAGCTTTAATACCCGAGAAGTACGGCTTTGGCGACCAACGACTCCATGCCTCTGCTATAGTAATCGTGATGGAAACAGTGGTGACTCCACTAGTAAACAGAGGTGAATCGATCTCTTCTGGAGTGTAGAGATCTAAGTGACGTGCAAATCGAGCCAATGATAAGGTGAATAGGCTCCCCATGTATCTAAATGTGATCTCCCCATCTCCAACTCTACTCCCTGGCTCAAACGTATAGGTGGTCATAAACTCGGTGGTCATCTCCATATACACCGGCTCATCAATACTGAACAATCTTTTGAAAGACTCGAACTGCTGACCATCCACTGAGTAACTGAGTAGACTCTCTAATCTGTGCCTGAATCCCAATGTCTGCAGCTTTTCCCAATCTACATATCTAAAACGGCCGAATTTCTTGTCCCTCCATATTCGTGCCATCTGGTCGTATGCTGGTGTGGCACTAAGGTAGGCAAGAGATCCTGCAAGTGGACGTGCTGGGTTTAGCTTCTTTTTCTTTGGCGACATAGTACCTGAGAACATGAGAGATTTAAAGTAATATGTCTTACGAAAGGGGAAATTTAAAGCGCTTTCTCGAAATTTCTAATGGAAAATTCGAAATGAGGGCTTTAAATTCTTGACAGTCCAAAGATTACAGTAAATATCCAATGTTCCCAAGTGTCTAATAATCAATTTTTTACAATACTAAGGCGATCATTAATATGTGAAAGTATATAGTCATGGAATGACGGTAACCTAATTGTGAAGTAACGTCGTTTACAAAGTTTGGTGTTAGCCAAGTTTGAAACGTCATTATTTCACAATTTATAGTCACATGGTAGGTTTTGACTTTTAGGAGTCCAATTTGAAGTAAGGTTTTTGAATAAAAATTGCGATTGATTTGTTTTAAAAATGCAATACTTCAAGTTGACTTTTTAGGTCAAAGTGTAGTTCAAACGATAATTTTAAGTGTCCGCATGCCAAAATTATAACCTATTCATGTAAAGATAACCTAAACTATTTTAAACATTTCCCAATTGGTAAATAAGCTAGGTCATGCATAAAGAGTTATGTCACCCATGTGTTTGGTTTTTTATTTAAGACTTCTATTTTCACAATAATGATTCTCTATTTATTTTGCCTAGTTTGATTAGTCAAGTAAGTACAAGTATCCTAGTAAGCAAGAGTTTTTCAAATAATCTCAATTAATTAACCTAATCATGCATGCTAGTTAACTTTTTGTTGACTTTCAAAAGTCAAACTTGCTAATCCTAGTTTATCCGCATTGTGCAATTAACATAGAGCAATCATTCAAAACACCACAATTACTTAAATATTGAATAACTAGCACTTAATCAAGCATAATCCTAGACTAAATCAATAGGTCAAAGTACATCCTTTTGAAAGAGTCAAACTAGTGTGAATTAGCATGGGTAAGTGGTAGTAACATGTAGTTCCTAAGCATCTAACCAAGAAAAGTGTTATTTCCTAGTTACTAACTTAGCTAACTTCATAAAACAAGATATTTTAAGTTCAAAGTGAGTTTTTCATGATCATACCTTAGTTTAAGTGAAGAAAACTTAAAATGATTGTACAACCGCAAAAAAGATGCAACAAGGAGCTCAAAAGGACATAAGATCACATGTTTTGGTGGAGTTTTGATGGTGGTTCATGGGTTGGTGATGGTGGCCGGTTTTTGGGAGAGGAAGGAAGGAGAAGAAAAGATTTTTTCTTTTGTTTTTGAATTATGGGAAATCATATGGAAGGTTGGTGGTCCATGAGAATATTTGTCATGTACCATATTCCTTACGTGGTCCCTAATGTACTTAACTAGTACTAAGCCTAATATCCTAGGTTTATTTCTAATGTCCTACTAATAATGATTACGGATCTTAATTATATGTATTGTAACTAGTTACTTGTTAGTTTCTCGTTACGTTATAAATAATTTAAGAAACGTACAAATTTTTGGGGAACAATTAAAATCAATCCTAAAATATTAAACTTATATTATTTTTGTCGTTCAAAAATTATTTGTCTGACGTGGACTTGTTGAATGTACATGTTTCGGCAAAAAGCTTAACGTTGTACGTTCTTTCCGTCACGCACGTGTTTTCAGGCAAAAACTTTAAAAACGTTTTTCTTTTAAAGGGAACTTTCAAAAATTTATTATATTATATTTATACTAAAATTTGCTCATTTAAAGTCACGAGCCTCGACCTTTTTCGGACGGAATTGTTTTAAGATTCGTTCTGATCCCTCCATAGGGAAAGGGTCGAGATTTGCTCCCTTAAGCGAACGTTTTTCGGCACAAAACATTTTGAAAGTTCCAAAATGACGTTATAAATTAAATAGTAATGACGATTCTCTAAACCACCTAGGACTTTTCGTTCCTCGTATCCTAAATCGACAAGATCACTAATTAACTTATTATACGCTTTCCTTATCTTTTTAGGATTTGACAAACCGACTCGTGGTCCTTGGTCTTTGTAATTCAGATCGTGAGTGAGTTTATTCATGACTTCCAGAAACGCGTTCTCTTCCCGTGAATCAGGTTTTCCGGTTATAGATTTAACTATCCTAACGAGGTCACTGATTTTGTCTTTTTGTGCGGAAGTGAAGGGGTATTTGGTAAAGGCAAAGATTCGAGTTAGCTTGACGTGAAGGTCTTTTCTTTTAGCAAAGAGGGCTGTGTCGATTCTTTCCTCGGCGGAATCAGGAAAAACGTCTCGCAATTTTGAGATCAAGTAAGAGGCAGGGTCAACAAAGAATGGAATTTTACCAGGAATGATGATAGAGATCATCGGATCTTGTTCTACCCAGAACTCAAGTTTACGGATCACTACAGCGACATTGTGATTGATTAAAATCATAGATAGTGGGTGAAAATCCATGTCGGCAAGTGATTCAAAAAGTAGATCTAAATCTGCTATAAACTTTAGTTCTTGATCTCTGAAATTTGTGGAAATGCTTTCGCATTCATGATTTGACAGGCGAAGGAGGAATTCTTCTTGTTTTTCTAATGTGGCAATCATTACTCGATGTTCGTAGGAAAACGGGAGATCGGCATACGTTAATTGCCTAACGAATGTTTTATAGACATCTATCCTTCGGGAAGGATTGAAGGAAGCACCGAGGTGGCGTTCTTCAAAACAAGATTGTTCGGTCTCGACTGATGGAACCTTATCCACCACTCGATAAATGGTGTATTTGGGTTTGTGGGAAAGGAATGGAAAGATGCCGTCATTCCGAGAATCGGACATGGTTTGGGTATACACGGATGTTTCGGGAATGAGGGTGATTAAATCATGAAATTTCGGAGGTTTCTCTTCAAAATCATCTTCGGGAAAATAATTGAAGTGGGTAGAATTTGGTAAACCAGGTAAATGCAAAGTTGGAGAGTGATCTTCTGGAGATGATGCAAGGTCAGGTAATTGGTCCCTGTCATCAAAATCCAGGCAATGTTTTGGAATTGAAAGTGAGGTCCTAAATTCTTCTTGGGTGTTGGAAGTTTCCTTAGTGTTAGAGGAAGAAGGTGAAAAGAAATCAGATCCTATCTCTTTTTCTAAGTAGTTAAAGAATTCCGTATCATCCATTGCCTTAAATTCATCCATTGAAATGAGGCAAGAAGTGGGTTTTCGAGTTGTCATTTTTAAACTAATATTATCCTAATTAACTAATACTAATAACTTAAATTAACTTTCGAAAGATTTCTAAGAAGATTTCAATCGGAAGGATCTCCTAAATACTACTACTTAAGGCGGCTTGAATCGTACGTTTATGATTCCCCGGCAGCGGCGCTAAAAACTTGTTGCGCTGCCCACCGTTCGGGTCAGTGTCGTTGTGGTTCCTGATGGTGAAGCGGGCGTAACAGGGGTTTTAAATTTATATTTAGCTGGGCTTAAATTATATGTACTACCTACTCTGGTTAGTAAGCGGTAAGTATGACCTAAGATCGTTCCATGAATCCAAACGTGTGGGTGATTAAAGCTGATGCTTTCGGCAGGAGGTATTTAGGATGGAACAAAGTAGGTAGGTTTGGGGGTTTTTAAACTAAAGACAAGTAATTAAAGTGCAGAAAAGTAAATTGCAGGAAATTATAGTGCAGGAAAGCAGATAAAGATAGATATGTGATTGCTGAGATTTCGATAATTAATGTTTCAGGATGACAGATTAAACAGAGACAACACTTAATGTTATGAATAAACTATTGGGTGTAAACTCTAGAACCCTACCAATTAAGTTTCCCATTGGCATGTCACTAGGAACTAGGTTATCGTGATTCTAATCGGAGCAATACGCAAACTTCCAATACACATCTAGTTGAAAGATAAGCAACCTATCTTGGCTTGATACCGAGGTGCATGAATCAGTAGCGTATCGTCTCATAGGTCCGACCGTTCTTAACCCCTAAAATGGTTTACTATTCCATTAGCATGCAGGTTAATAACTTCGTATGTTTAGACCGTTGATTATGTAAGGCTTAGTATTTTAAGGATTCTAGGTCGCTAGGACTTTACTCTTATTCCTAAGTTTTGTTTTGGGTATTAAGGCTTGGTTACTTCAACTTATGACTTGAGTTCTTCTTTTCAAACAGTTATACATCCGTGGATTATTCGCAGTTTATAAAAACGTGTTTCATATGCAGACCATGCCTTTCAGTAATCGGACAGTGTACTTTACATGGTAGTTCCACTGCTTCTTACATCAAACATGCGGTCAGGAGTGATTGACGGTGAAAGTGACACTCTAAACTAACTAAATGTAAAGACATGCGGAAATGTAAACCTAATATGTACAACGAGTGGATTCACTGTGTCTTACTTGTTGCATGTCATGGGCACAGATAACTACTTACCATAATTAAGGTTGATCATGTCCTAATTACTAGGTTGCAGTCACGTGGATAACCAGAAAGGGTACTCCATAAATTAAACTCAAGTTCATAAAGTCTTAACATTACAAAGGTTATTAATTCCTATGTTATCTGAACGTGCTTCACGAACATCTTTTTATTGTGTATTGACTTTGTAGGATACACCAGTTAGTTGTGTAGTTGTATTATCCTTTCGGGGTTCCAACTGTTAAACCAGAGCTGATTCCCGTGATATAACTACCTTCGGTCGTTTATTGACTTCCATACATTTGTACTCCGATTGAAGCGTTTCCAGTACTATATCAGATAAACAGTCGAACAGGGGCCGTCATATCACTTTTACAATTGTCGTACACTTAATTATATAATGTCATCCTTACTTATAATTATCTACATCATCAACAATCACAATAATAAACTACTCGCAACTCATGGCAATAGACAAATCACTTACAAGGCAATAATACATAATTAAAAAATGAAATAAAGCAAGTATGATAAAAGTTTAGATATCACCCGGAGATAAATGCGTAGCAGTGTATTATTATAATTGACAACTCGTTCACACGTACAAAGATGAAACTCCAAACTCCTAACGTTCGCTCTAGCCTCTACGATAATCCGAAGATTAATTACAATAATCCTAGACTAAAATATGAGAGAATTTTTAGAGTGAGAAAGTGAAAATGGATGAGTGAGAGTATGTGTATGAGTGTGAATTTGATAATGTGAGTGTGTGTTTAAATGTGAGCTGGTGGCCTCTATTTATAGGAGAACTTTGTCTTAAGTTAGCATCCCAAGGCTCACATTAGCAAAAAGATGGAAAAGTGAAATAGGTAGTGGCACCGGGTACGAAAAAGAGCGTAAAGGTGGTGACCCGGGTACGAAAAAGCGCGTAAAGGCCTAGCACTGGGTACACGCAAGGACCAAAAAGCGGCATCGGGATAGGGGGTGGTGGCCGGCGCCGCCCATCATGTGGCCGGCGGCGGTGGGTGGTTGGCTGGCACACCCCCACCCCGGTTCGTCGACTTTTGCCTCGTTTCTCGATTCGTGCGTGTTTTCTTCGTTATGCGTCCGTTTGAGTCGATTCTTTTTTTGTTGGATTCGTAATTCGAAAACAAAGACTTTGACAAAAAGATATCCCAAAAATATGTCTCTGAACTTTAGATGTGTCGTACGAATCATTTGTATCTTCCGGCGTACGTAGAATCTTCATTCTTCGTGCGTTTTTGTTGATTCTTCTTCTGTTGGATTCGTATTTTGAAAACGAACATCTTGGATGAGATGGATGTTGGTGACGAGCACTTTTGTCTTAAAATCTCATTTTGGTGTCTTGAATCTTCAAACGTGCGTGGAATCTTCGTTTTTCGCCCGTTTTGCTTGATTTTCATCGTGCAACCTTGTTTTGACCTTCTTGGCATAATAATATTGATTTGTACTGGTTTTGAGTTAAAATGCCAAGAATCGTTCCAGAATGAGAGAGATATCGGTAGTAAAAGCGTGACTTTTTACGCGATATCAACTGTATACATTGGAGATATGTTTAATGATCCGGAAATTGGTGAAATGTCTACGTTTGAGTTTGGAGAATCTTCACATAGATTTGAAAAAGAAGAGTTATCGGATAGCGTTGAAAAAGACGAGTTTCTTTGTCCCACTCCATTGAACGTTATTATTGATGGAGATTATGACTTTGATGGCATTGATGATCCAGAATTTCCTCCAGGGTTTGAAGCAGATTTCGATGGAGTTAATGTTGAAGATTGGGAAGATTCTGACTACGAAATTCATCCAGAAGGTCGTCCAAAAGAACAACCTTATACGGGTACTTATGATGGATTTTGGGTTGATTCCGACGAAGAAAAAGAACCTGAGCAAAAATATCCTTGGTGGTTTCCCAAGCAACCCGAGCCTGCAAAGATAACAACTCGTAAGTTCTTCAAAATTCCAAGGCATGAATGTGTTGGAAGAATTATCAGATGGAAGTATGACAATGACAACAAAGTCTTTATTATCAACCGAACGGATGGGCTTCGATATTTTCATCCAACATTTAAAGCTCTCGAGAAACTTCCAAAGTGTGAAATGAATCATATCGCTTCGATTAATATCATTAATCATATGGAAAATGGTTTGATAGATTGGATGGCCGAAGTGTTATTTCAGGAATGTAACAAAGGAAAGTACACGTGGGTCAAAGAAACGTTTCCAAGAAGAACGGTGGATTACTTTGATATAGAACCAATTTCAAATCAACCGAGAGTGATTACAACCTATCCACGTGTGAAGTGTTTAAGAAAAATTCCACTCGAAAGACTTCCAATTAATTTTTGGAAATTCATCAGTTATTGGAGATATAATGGAAGCACGGTAGAAGCTAAAATTGGATGTTATGACAGGGATTACAAGGGAGACATTATCCAAGGGGGAGTTTGTTGGAGCTAAATGTCTAAAGCTTGATTTTTATTTTGTAAAAATTGTTTAAGTGTTTTGAATGGTGCGACAATAGTGTATTACGTGAATGTGTAGTCCGTGTTTAGGCTATTGACGGAGCAATTGGTCACTCCGACAATACCATTGTCGGAGTTGACCAAGTCAACTCATTATAGTTATTGTCGCATAGTTTTGCCTATAAATAGGCTTTTATAGTTCATTCAATGTTAAGTCTTTTGTGTAATACAAAAGCAATTTGATTAATTCTTCTTGTTCTTGTTTTTCTAATTCATTTCTCGTGAGATATAACTTGTATTCCGCACCTGTTATATCTGTTCTAATTGCGATTCGGTGATCTACGGCACTACAAAAACCCACCGATCGGGCTTGCGAACAGCTCGCGAGCCGCGCATCAGTAAGTATTGGGAGTTTAGCGTATTGCTCCGATCAGAATCACGATAACCTGGTTCCTAGTGACATGCCAATGAGAATTTAATTGGTAGGGTTCTAGTGTTTACACCAAAGTCTGTCAATCTATTAATCTGAAAGTGTCCCCATCATAAACACCATCCCGATATTATACTATCCCAAGTCATGGTGAACCACGTCATCCCTATCCTTAGTTGTTCCATACGTGCTAGCTAGCTTGTTTCAATTTTATTGCTTTAGTTATTTTAATTAGATAAAAACCACACAAAACCAACTATTTGAACCCCATCTTGAAGACTGAATTATCCAAACGAGCTCCGCTTCAAATTCGACCGTCTGGAGACGACCCTGATCATCCTTACCATGTAATAGTATTAGGTACTTGTACCTAGTACCAGTAGGTAGTTCGGAGGTTTAGGTCCCGAGCAAAATAAATTTTAAAACGCCCTGATCGCCCCTCAGTCGTTACAACAACACCAACGACACTGACGGCTGGGAGCGCATCAAGTTTTTGGCGCTGCTGCCGGAGACGGTAGTACGATTTGGAGCCTGTTTAGATAAGTTAGTTTTTAAGAGATCCTTTTGACTGGGACTCACCATCCTTATCAGAAGTTACTTTTTGCACGTAGTTTAGCGTAGTTAGGATTACCTTAGGTTAGATTAGTTCCCTTCTCACCCACGACTTTAATTCTGAAACCTTCTCCCTATGCCATCTATTATGGACCCTTGGGAAATGTTAAATCAATGGGAACGATTAGATCAAATGCAAAGTCTTATTAATTCAATCCAAGATAGATGTAGCATGTGCGATAATACCCACGTAGATGGAGAATGCAAAGCCATAGTATGATGTATTCGGATAAGCTAGGGTACTTAGATCCTAAAACACTGTATCAAAATGACCCTAACACTTTCCAACCACATCCATGCCAAACTTTTCATCCTCAACCATTCGAAATCTGCCCACACTCACCTCACCCTGTAAGTATGCCACAACCCTATGAGAATCCTGACTTGAGAGATACGCCCTTAGCCTGTCTCAGCAGTAATGCTGTTTTCTCACCTCCTTCCGAATCACTTGAAGAAATGATTAAAGAACAAGAAGACATACTTAGAAGTTTTACTTATAATGTGTCTAAAATCCCAAGAGAGTAGTGAGGAGATTAGGAATCAAGCTAGAGCCAACTCTAGGATACATAAAGTTGAGAGAAACACACACTCCACATCTATTACACTCGACATAGACTTACATTCTCATGAGTTCGGTTGCAATATCCCTTCAACTCCCACACCAACCCAATCTTCTAAACCTGCAATTTCACCTATTCCTGACCTATCAACATCAAACACCGACGGAGGGTTTGTTCTAGAAGAACTTTGCGAACCACTACAACTCAAAACTTTCGGCCGGAGTGACGAGGATGATGAAGTAGACGAAGAGATCAAGATGGAAAGCCCGAATTTGGAGATTTACATAGAAGACTCAACTTCACATGGACTGGAGGAATACATACCTGAGTAGTGAACTCATTCAAACTGATATGGTTGAACACTTCCCACAACCAGTTGTGGTTGGCTGTATCCCAAAAATCCCTTTGATTGATTCACTTCCTGATCTAATAGACTTCACTAGTACCTTAGAGAAGACAAACACCCAAGTATTTGATGATAACGTTGCTACAAGATTGGAGACACTAATGGACATTGTCCCATCTCCATGCCCAGAGTACAACATTATCATCCAACCAAAGGCTTTAGGAAGCAAGGTGGGTTTTGCATCAAGAGCACCCTACAAACCATCTCTCCATTACATAATGATGTACACGTCATGGATTGATAAGGACCTCTTTGACCAACCCAAACAACCCAAAACTCAAGAGGTAGAAAAAGTCAAGAGCTTTGTTTTACTTCAAATAAAACAAATCACTCACTTTACCATGCCTCTTCCACTGATTGGACATACCCTGACCATAGTCCACTTTAATCACTTAGGTATGTACCAATATTTCCGCTTGTATCTACTGATGGATGCAATGGAGCCCCCTAGATTTCCCAAGAAATAGGTTTGGAGTCAAGCTAGTGACTCGAACAAAAACAAGTGCTTCTCGGGAGGCAACCCGTGTCTAACATAGGATTATCAGTAGTAGTTAAAGTAGTTTAAGTAGTGAACTAACCCCCATAAGTAGAAATAAAGCCCTAGAATAAATGTTTGAAGTTTCTCAGATTTTTATGATGGTTATTAACATGACTTGAAATTTAAATTCTCATATGCATTGAAGTCTTTTGTTAAAGCCTTAAAATCTTCCTTCTCTCACTTGTTTGAACTTCACCATTATTGATAGATCTCAAAATTCTTGAACATCCTTTTACTAACAAATGCTAGCAATACAGTAGGACATCTTGCACCCACACTCACGTATAATGAGCTTTGGGGTATTTGCATATATTTATGTGAACATACATGAGACCTTTTAATGCTTTATCTGATAACATAGTCAGTATGTCAATATGTGAATCATGCTCAAACTCATTAGTAAATGTGTGCTTTAGATATGCCTATACTTGGCTACTGGTCTGTTGATGCTAGCATTTTCATATATACTGTTTGTTTTGCGAAAGTATATGATTAGATCCTAAGTCATACTCCGGTTTATTTTCAAAATACCTTTGAAAATGAGTCTATGATTTAGAGAATAATCACCCGTCTTTTTGATCACATTCACCCGTTACTTGTATGAATGCCTAAAAGACAGGTACTTACGCCTATGGATGGAGAATCTTTATAATGATGAAACGGAGAACGGGTGCACCATAGTTCATTAGATCTAGGAACAAATTGAACATCGCACTTCAAGGAAAATGATAGACTAATGAGATACAAAGAAGTATATCGGGGTTTATAACGGAATTAAAAATCTTATCCGATAAAGATCATATCAAAGACACCATTCAATTGGAGAAGATCACAAAACCCGTTGCAACCAGAATGACTCTCCCTACATCCTGAGAAAGCTATCCCGTCATTTTCGGCAATCTATCCTTTAGTTTTTAGTTATTTTCAAGAGGAAACTAGTTGAGGTATTGAAGAAAGGTTATACTACTGGAGCTCGAGTTCAACACATGAAGGCTGATGCCAACCAAGTTCAGAAAACATTGGAGCTGACAAAGTCGACCACTTAGATCCTCAGCTCACAGTCATATAGACGATAGGGGAGTTCTGCGTTCATTTCTCTAATTTATTTATCCGTTTTTGCAAGATTATATCGACCTATATCCCATTCCAAACACTAAGTGTGGGATCCTTGGAATCCACAAAATACTAAGAGATATTTTCCATAATTAGTAGAAATTCTAAGTGTGGGATACTTCGACAAGAGGTGTTCAATACATAGATTCGAACATTAGGGACAATGTTCCTCTAAGTGTGGGATATACGGTCTGCAACCGCAAGGTTAACCTCTTGTCCGTAAAATAAACAATATTTTCATTAAAAGGGCTAAAAAAGGAGAAATTTTCAAATTTCTTTGGATTCAAAAGCAACATTTTTTAGAACCCCTATTTTCCAAAAATGTAAATTACAGCAAGAAACGAGTTTTAACAAAGAAACAAAACGGTTTTCTTAGGATACGATACGGACGAAAAGGGCAACACATGGCTAGGCATTGACCAAAACATTCGATTCGTGAGGTTTGAGCCCGTGGCTAGCATTCATCATTTAAAATGCTTCACTTTTTGTTTCATATGTGTGCCGATGTATGCATTTGAATTAGAACTTGCTCTTGCAATACATTTCGAGATCACACCAATGAGTGCCATATGTGGCATAGGTACAACCTATCTCTATACTTTTTAAGGAATCCCAACACCCTCTTATCACCAAACATCCACTCTTCACACCCACTAACCAACCAAAACCTCCCTTTATATCCTCATCCCGAACCTACAGAAGTCACGTCTTCTAGAATTTTTAGAGACACTCTCGATTTCCCAAGACTTTTGCAAGAAAAGCCATCACAACCCAATACCATTAGAAACCTTCCAAGCCACAAAATATATATCTATCGGTGAGGTCGGCATAATAATAAAGAAAGAGAAAACAAAAGAAAAACAAAGAAAGCGAAGAATTATGCCGGCACAACCAAGAAAAGGGCCAAGAAAAGGAAAAATCCAAGAAAAAGGGAAGAAAAAGGCTATGAAGTCCTTTCAAAATCTGAGATATTTCAAAAGAGAGTCTCTCGAGAAAACACCCCAGTTTCGAGAAAATACAAGGAAAACCCATCACAATCCTCATCACACACCTTCTTCAAAACCAAACACCCGATTCCTTTTAAGATATCTTGAAAGATTAGTACCGTCCTCATCAAAAGTGATGGAGATTTGATTTTTGATCAAGCATATGACGAGAATGCTACATGACTGGCTATCTGAGTGATTGACACTAGTAAGTAGTAAACCCTAAACACCTGAGTGATTTGAGTGACCCACTTGTGAGGATTTCCTAGTCATGATCATCATATAAGTTGCTCGAAGAAGGTGTCGAATTCTATAAACCCTCAGTCTCCAGTAAAAACTCTTTCATAACTGTAATTTTATATTCTTTGGAAATAGTATCTCTAAAAACTAATGCAATTAGAATCCTTCCAAAAGCTTTTTATGGATGAGTTTGCTTGAGGACAAGCAAAGTTCTAAGTGTGGGATACTTGATATCGCGTAAAAAGTCACGTTTTTACTACCGATATCTCTCTCATTCTGGAACGATTCTTGGCATTTTAAACTCAAAAACAGTACAAATCAATGATATTATGCCAAGATGGTCAAAACAAGGTTGCACGAGAAAAATTAAGCAAAACGGACGTAAAACGAAGATTCCACGCACAATTGAAGATTCAAAGCATCAAAACAAGATTTCAAGAGAAAACGGACGAAGAATGAAGATTCTACGTACGCCGGAAGATCCAAACGATTCGTACGAGACATCCAAAGATGTGAGACATATTTTTGGTATATCTTTTCATCAAAGTCTTTGTTTTTGAATTACGAATCCAACGCAAAAAGAATCAACGTAAACGGACGTATAACGAAGAAAACATGCACGAATTAAGAAACGAAGTGAAAGACCGTGAACCGGGGCAGTAGGCTGCCAGCCGCCGCTGGCCAGGTGGTGGGTGGCGCCGACCACCTGCCACCTGTCTCGTTTCCGCTTTTTTGTCCTTGCTCGTACCGGGTGCACCACCTTTACGTACTTTTTGGTACCCGGTGCACCACCTTTACGCACTTTTTGGTACCCGGTGCACCACCTTTTTCTAATGTGAGCCTCTAGTTGCTAACTTGAGCCAAAATTCAAGTATAAATAGGTGCCTTGGGTTCACATTTTAGCCACCCTGTCGCGCCCCCAGCAGTCACGGTCGTTGTCGCGACTGACGAGAGCACGACGGGGTTTAGTTTTAAAATTTATATTTAGCTGGGGACCTAAGTTCTACTAGAGCTGTATAGCTGAAGTATGACCTAGGGTCGTTCTAAAGAGTTAACCGTATTGTGAAACGACTTTTCGAGACGAAAGTTCAAATTAGCGACGGTTTGAAAATAGTTTTGAGTGGGGGTTTTATACTTAGGTCCGTAATTAAAATTTAAAACTAATTAAAGCAGTAAATAAAAGCGGTAGGTTGAATCAGTAAAGGGGACTTGTGTTTGTTATGACTTCGTTAGCTTTTACGTGGGGTGATGCTGTATTGGGGTTTTATATTTGAAAACGTCTTTTAAGATTTATGTCTTGCGTTTACGTAGATACCTTGTGGTGTAAACACTAGTACCCTATTGATCAGATAAACCGATCAGTATGTCACTGAGTACTAGGCTGTCAAGATTCTGATCAGATCGGACTGCCTTGAAACCCCCCTCACCGTCTCTTATGATGAGACCAAGTGACCCTCCAGATGGGGTGCAGGAATAAGGCGACAGTCCGTAATTTATCCACAGATCTTTCTTAACACAGACAAAGATATCTAAGCTAGGCGAGGCATTTAAGATTTAAGACAGGTCGTGACTGATTAACATATACATTAATGGTTGTGATTGAGTTCAGAGATATTTGGATGTGATACAGTCTTCAACCAACAGAGTTTTCCACAGTTACATAGTGTATTCACCCGTATTACGGTCTTTCCTGGATCACAGACTATGCTAGGATGTAACACAGTATACAGCCTTCGACCTTTCCGTAGTTTGTACGTGTTTGTATTCCACCATAGGTGTTTCCAACGTTAAACCGGATACTCAGTCGTATTAGGGCTTTAACTGGGTTACATACTTTACAGCCATCTAAACTCAATATATCTAAGCTTGTATTACAGTAAGACCATCTATGATAGCTAAACAACCCGTTCACTTTATAATCCCAAACCAATAAATCCCTGATTAATTCACAGTGTACTATACGATAGGTAGACAGTATTTCCATTGCTTCAAAATCAGACCATGTTATTTTAAGAAAACATAGATAGGTAGTGACCGTTTGACTAAGGGTCGCGAGTCCTTGACATAAAGGTTCTAACCACGTTTATTGGAGGAAAGGCGTTAGTTTAGTTTAAAATCATAAATGTATAGTTAACAGTACACCGGTTTTCAATATTTAACAATTGGGATCATTATTCCACAACGGATTATGCCCACGACTTTCATAGCTTCCACGTTCCGTACTACACACATTCGTGATGATTCCGGCGCTATACAAATGAAAGCCGTATAACGTTACCTCCGTTGTTTCATAACGATGTTATCCCAATTGTATTTAAAGTAGCATCACCCTAAATATTAACAAGCTAAATACATCATAACAAACACAATAGCTAATCTACTCACTAATCATGGCAATGTATCCTAAATCAAACATAATAATAGCATGCAACATTATGAGAGATAAGGATAGAAATAACCGAAAGTAATGCGTAGATTGAATAGTAGCTGAAAGATTACACGGACAGAGCTCCGAAATATCCCGAACAATATTACAAAGGAGATCCTCCAAGAATTCCAACTCTATTACAAAAGCTACCCTATTAATTCTCCTCTAACTCCTAAGAGTAGTGCTAGAGAGAGAAACTAACTAAGAACAATTCTCCTCTAACTCCTAAGAGTAGTGCTAGAGAGAAAGTAGAGAGAGAGAAGATTTGTGAATGAGAGGTGTGGTGAAATGAGAAATGGAGGTGACTATTTATAGGAGAAGGTTGAAAGCCTTGGTACAAGCCTTGAAGCACAAAATACAAGCATCAAAGCAGCATACGGGACAAGCGGACCAATGGGGGGGTCACACGGCACCTCACAAGTCAAGAGACCCCATATACGGCACCCCAAGGGCCGTATAAGGCACATAGGGTACCGTATACGGTACCTAGGTGTCCAGGGGGGTTGGTGCTCCGTTTGGCCTCCTGCTGACTTCTCGGTTGCTTAGTTCGTCCGTATCTTCTTCGTTTGGAGTCCGTTTTGCTTGATTCTTGTGCCGTTGGATTCGTTTTTCCGTTACGCTTCTAATGACACTAAGTTTGCCAAATTTGTAGGTGTTTGAGTTTTGCGTGTTCCGGATGACGATCGGCGAGCTTCCAGACTGCACATTTTATCCGTCTTTCATCCGTTTCTTCTGATTCTTTCACCTCCGATCTTGGATTTTCCTATGGAATCATAAAATATGAATTAAGATCCAATTCCACAAGTAAACTAAGAAGGGGATATTTAAGGTGACGTTATTTGCCTCGTTTTGCGTGACAAACGGATGTTTTTGGTGATTTTAACAACAACGCCCATAATTTGACCACTTTGGTGATTTTAAGTAAATAATAGATGTTTTAAGATGTTTTCACCAAATATAAGTCCAATAAGTGCAGAATAATGTGCCTAAAAACATAACTTTTTAGGTCACATCAAGTATCCCACACTTAGACGTTGCTTGTCCTCAAGCAACACATCCATGCCTCGTGAAAAAGGTATTTTAAAAATCTGGTTTTGAGGTGAGTCAGAACATTTCTAAAAGTTATCATTTTCTCATATTCATATATTTGCTTTAAAAACATCAGGACAGATAAGATAATCATTTCAGAAACAAGTAATGACTCTCTTTAAGCATACCTCAAAATCTCGTGATCTTGGAGTATACATGACCAGGCGATCTCACTAAAGTGGTCACTCAATTCACTCAAGAGTGTTTCGGGTTTCCTAGCATTCTAAACAAAGAAATCGCTCAATTTAGCCAATCATGCAGTACTCATCGTCATAAGCTTGATCGAGAATCGGATCTCCACCACTTAGGTGAGAACGATGCTAATTATCTCAAGACATTCAGGGGTTGTAATGTTTGTTAGGGTTAAGGGGTATGGATAGTGGAAATTTTAGGTGTAAGGGTGTTGCTTATCTTAGGATTCCTAAGGTCACGGAAAACTTAATTTAGAAACGGATGAAAGTAAAGTAGCTTTTGTCTTCTATCAGATCTTCTTCTTTTAGGGCGATACTTCGAAGCACTAGCTTTATTTTCTTTTATTTTTTTCTATTTTCTTTTTCTAATTTTCTCTTTTTTCTCTTTTCTTTTTCTTTCAGAACTTCTTTGCCAGAGAATTTCCAAGGATTATTAGATGCAGAAATCCTTCTTCTCATCCTTCTTCTTCGAGTCTTTTCATGGTGTCAATTTTTCACACCAAGGATATTTCTTTTTCGGAGAACACGAGAGAGTAAGACAATTTGAAGGGGTGTTTCTAAAAAGCGTTTTTCATAACCTCAGAAATTCTAGGATAAGTTTAGGAATATTTGGGAAAGTAGGGGTTTAAACATGTGGGTTTATGTAATGAAAAGGTTTAGGCTCAACAGGGTTTACTAAGTGGATCATCGATACTAAAAATGAGCATCGGAAAGGGTTTTGGGCTTGAAAGAGAAGGCTAAAAAGTGGGTTAAATCCTAAGAAATGTCAAGGTCATCTAATTGCATCTATACCGCGTACGGTACTCACCAATGTGGTCTCGAAGCGTATGTCAAGAGCAAGTTCTAATTCAGATATACATGCATCGGCACACACAAGAAATGAACAATGTAGCATTAAAATGAATGCTTTTAAGGCTCAAGTCCTCACTGCAAATGGGTTGTATGTGCCTAGTCATGTTCTTATTAGATTATCATTGCTTGCTTAAGCAATTATTAACTTATTTTCCTTAGATTTTAAAACAACTTATTCATATTTTGAAAATGACTTCTCTTAAAAATATTAAGACTCAAAAATTTAGAGTTAATCGGATGATTAAACTCGTTTTTCTTTTGAAAAAGGTTTTGAAAATTGAAAATTTTTGAAAAATTTAGAGGAACATTTTCTGTGTTAACTATTTTGAACTAAAATCATGAAAACAAACCAAGGTATTCTATACCTGCTATCCCACACTTAGCGGAACATTGTCCCTAATGTTCTCTTGAGTTGAGATTGTAAAATCCCACACTTAGAGTTTGAACATGTAAGAAAATGTTTTCTCAAGTGTTTTGTTTTGGGCTGGAATCCCATACTTAGTGATAAGTTTAGGATAGAGTATAGATTACTTTTATTATCACACTAACAAAACAAATAAACATGAATCACGATAAAACAAATAAAAGAGGAAAGGATCAGATACTCCCCAGATAGTAAGTTGCATAGGAGCTGAGTTTCTGAATTTACAGAAGGAGATGTGGCCAAGATCTTCTTCTGAGTTCTTCATGAAGATCGGCTCGGCTTCAAGCGACTTGCCTATTTCCATCTCAACATCTCAATTCCATTCTCATGAAGAGATCTCTTAAGTGTGAACATGTTGGATGTACCCCTTTTTACAAAGTCGGTTTTGTTTTTGCAAATGAAAAGAAATTACTGTCTCAGATTTTGAAAGATGTTTTCTACTACAAATCAATTTTATAAATAATGTGTTTTTAAACGAGTTCGAGCATAATGCATAAAAGTAGTATGCAAGTACCTCAAATGCTCGAAACATAAGATTCGTTTGTCATTTTTAAAATGATTTTCCTTTTCATCTGAGAACAGTGGTTTATTTGCAAAACGAGTTGTATTTAGAAGATGTTTTGTATAGCAGTTGGGTTCATCCAAGTGTGAAGGATAGTCGGAGGTCTACTTCAATTCCCAGATTCTCTTTATTCCATGGGTTGCCTCCCAAGAAGCGCTGCTTTTATAGTCGAGAGCCTGACTTTATTCCACGGGTTGCCTCCCGAGAAGCGCTGCTTTTAAAGTCGAGAGCCTGACTTTGCCTTCCTTCAGTCTAGTTGGTGCTGGAATCTCCAGGGTTGGAAGTGCTTAAAAGTGAAGCCCTGGGATTGCGTGGATAGATCCTCAGAAAGTGGTGAGAAATGATCTCAACGATGTTTGGAATCTCTTCTAAAAAGATAGGGAAACTTTCAAGATGTTGCCGAGTAACCCTTTTCATGTGCAGAAGGTCCCAAGTGATATCCCTGATTGTTCTGGATATAGGTCCGCGGGAATCAACTTCATAGAAACCATCAGATTCAATCATCTCTCTCTGAGGGTATTGCCGTCTGAATGAGTCCATGAATCCGAGAAATTGGAGGTGTAAAGTGTCGTGATCTGCTATGCCAGAGTTCCCTCTTATTTCTCGAATAGAATCGTGGATGTCCTGGATGAGCTTGGTCTAGTAGCTGGTGAACGTGAGATTTGAGTCTTTGAAGGTGTTGCAAACTATATCATATATCTCACGTAAACCATAGTGGAATATCTGTCTGTGCTCATCCGGATTATCCTCAGCAAAGATTTCTTGGATCCGTTCTGTGAGGAAGTTCGCGATGTTAACCATCGAACCTTCTGGTATAGAGGAAGGGATGTCACGCGACCTTTCGGTAAAACTCACATACACAAGATCTTCAGCAATCTTGTGAACATGGTACTCAATAGTGCAGTCAATGTAGAACCTGTGAGGAGAAGTTTCGTCAATGTGGTCGTTCCTTGCCATAGAATTAAGTATGCCCCGAAGATTATTCATCAGTCGAATATCAGCATCTGCATCAGGGTTCCCAGTAGCACGGTACAATTCCTCGTGGAATGAGTGTAGAAACTCACTTTGCTCCTGGGAAAATGGAAATGCGGATCTGATCAGAGTGTCATAGATCTTCCTGTAGATGCGCTTCTGTTCTTCAAAGAACTTCAGCTCTTCAGATGTTGGTCTGGTGCTTTGTTGTAGTAGCTGAGCAGCGAGATCTTCGACGAAGGAATTGAGACGATTGTGGAAGAATATGAAATCTTGGGAATTCTCGGCTTGGTTGACTTCAGACTCGGCTATGATTTCCTCGATCAAGGCTTGCTGTCATGGAGTGTACTCGTTGGTAGAGTTGAGGATAATGCTAGTCATGATAGGTATGTCATCTTCAAAGTTTTCGATAGCACTTATCATCTCCTCATGGTTGGTGATAATCGGAATTTCTGGAGAAGGTGGATCAGCAGGAGGCGTAGGAAGATGGATAGACCGGGTATCTATTGGAATGTCAGCGTAGACGACATCATCCATGTCACTCTCTATCAGTGGAGAATCCCTAGCCTGGGAATCAGGGAACTCAACATGATCAGATGGTGGCTGGGTGTCATCGGTGATTTGAGATATCGGTTGTGAAGAGTGCATCTCTATGTCTCTCTCCTCCTGAGAATCAGTACATCGGCTGGATTCAGAGGTGCTTCCAAATTCGAACAGGGTTCGTGGCGCAGATGTGTCGAAGGTTTGAATCCTTCGGGAAGGCTCTCTTGAATGCAAATCCGGTAATCGGGAAGCTTTGTAAGCTGAGATCTTCATCAGGAGTTTGTCTCTAAGATCTGGGTATTGTTTTGCTAACGCAATGGTTTTCTCGATATTTAACAGAGTATCGAGTCGAGGCGAGATAAGAGGCTTAGAGGGGTCCATGACAGAGGCTATGAGCCTTTCCATAGTTATGCCGAATCCTGCATCATATGGTTCATCAGTAGGTGGATCATCATCTGATTCGCTATCTAATAAAGGAATAGTGTTCTCGATCTGCATGATTTCTCCTGTCTGATAGTGAGAATCAGGTAAGCAGTGATGCGGTGGGGTGGATTGGTATAAGTCCTCCTCTTCTTCTTCTTCAGGGTCTTCTTCCATTTCTTCTTCGGATTCCTCCATTTCTTCTTGTTCCGGTTCAGTTTCTTCTTCCTCCATTTCTTCCGGTTCTGACTCATCTGGCTCGGAATCTTCACTCTCTTCTTCTGACTCTGACTCTTCCGTTGATGAGAAAAGGCAAGTGTGGTCATCAGGTACGTAGGTGTATGATGGTTCTGAATCAGAAGTGTCGTCATCCGAAGTGATCCTGCCCATAGAGATGGTGTATATCTCTGCTTTCTCTGCGAGAAGCTCATCAGCCTGGTTGATTTTGAATGCAATAGATTGTCCATGTGCTCTGAGGCTGATAGTATGCGAGTAAACATCAATAATAGCACGAGCAGTATTCATGAAAGGCCTTCCTATGATAATGGGTATATTGATGTCTTCCTGAATATCCATCACTACAAAGTTAGTTGGGAAATAGAACCTATCCACTTTTACCATGACGTTCTCAGCTATGCCTCTAGGATATCGGATTGTTTGATCGGCTAGCTGGACGCTCATTCCAGTGGGTTGTAGTGGTCCTTATTCAAGTCTAGAGTAGAGTGAGTAGGGCATGAGGTTGATGCTCGCTCCGAGATCGGCCAAGGAACGGATCATGCCAGAGTGATAGATAGAGCAGGGCAGGGTGAATCGGCCCGTGTCTCCTAGTTTTTCTGGAAGGGAATTCTGAATGACGGCGGAGCATTCAGCGTTGAGAGAGATTTTAGGTACTTCGGGTACCTTTTCCTTAGTAACCAGCATGCGTCGAATATACTTAGAGCCGGAAGGGATTCTAGACACGGTGTCTAAGAATTTTCCGTCAAGTTTGAAAGATTTAACGTTATTTCTTTTTCCAATACGATGTGGGAAGGGGACTCGAACAACCTGAATAGGAGTAGGTACGGGTTTGGTCTCAACTGTCGTCGGGACAGGAGTAGGGTTCTTCATCGGAGAAGAAGCTTCAAAATGGCTCGGTGCCTTCTGGTTATCCGTAGAGTTCAGAGTCTTGGCCTCCTCAACGTGGGGGTTGTGAACAGTATTGCTTGGTAGCGATCCTTGGGGTCGAGTGTCAAGACGGTGGGCTAACTGACCAATTTGATTCTCAAGGCTCTTTAGAACCGAGAGTTGGTTTCGAAGGAATAGGTCGGTTTGATCTTGTCTAGCCGTCGTCTTCTGATTGAAAGCATTATGCCCCTGGATAAACTTGTTCAGGTTGTCATCAGTGCTCGTGATTGGGACGATTGTCTTCACCGGTTCAGCAGGTGGGGTATCCTCAGTGGTGGTTAATGGAAGTGGTTGATTGTATGGAAGTTGTGGTTGTTGTGGGTACATTGGATATCGAGGCTGAAACCTGGGTGGTTGATTGTTCCGTGGAGGAAACTGGGTTCCTCGTGCTCTTGGCGGAGAAGTTCTAGAGAAGCCAGGTGGATTTTGTTGTCTGGTTGGGAATTGGGCATAGTAGACAGTTCCGTCAGTAGGATCTTCATACTCCACAGCGTATTCCTCGGTAGGATGATGGGCACAGTTCTGGCAAGCCTGAACTTGGTGAACCTGCTGTGGTTGCTTTTTCAGTTCTCCAATCTGCTTCGTTAGAGTTTCGATCTGCTCGCTCAGAGATTTGATTGATTCAGCTTGCGCGGTGCTTGCAATAGGCAGGGATGAGGATTGCTCATCGGACTTTCAGTCGTGGTGATGCATTGTCATGTCTTCGATTAAGGCACATGTTTCATCGTCGGTTAACTTCATAAGGTTGCCTTGAGCAGCTGCGTCAAGCGTGATGCAATGGATAGGATTGAGACCATTATAGAAAGTATAGAGTTTATCGGTTTTGGTCATCTGATAGTTGGGACATCTCCTCACCAAACTCTTGAATCGCTCCCATGCTGAGTAGATTGACTCATCGTTAGCTTGTGAAAAGTTCACGATGTCATTCTTGGCTTTAGTTTGTTTGGACGGAGGGAAATATTTCGTAAGGAATTTGTTTCCCATGTCCTCCCATGAGGTGATTGATCCGGTGTCAAGTCCCTCAAACCAGCTCAAAGCATGTAAGGCGAGAGAAAAGGGGAACAGGTGTAGGCGAACTATGTCCTGATCAACCCCATTCTGCTTATACGAGTTGGAGATTTGAATGAATTTGTTGATGTGGGCGTTAGGATCTTCACGGGGTAGTCCGTGGAATTGGCAGTTGTCCTTGATGAGTTGGACGATGTGGTATTTGAGTTCGAAAGATGGTCCGTCGATCACTGGATAGCTAATCGGTCCTCCTCGTCCTTCGATGGATGGTTTGGTACTGTCGGCGAGAGTAACACGAGCGGCCATTGGTGGAAAACGGGAACGTCTTTCTTTGCGGATGGTACGAATAATCGACTCAGGATCAGGTACGAAAATGAGAGGTTCAGATCCGGATGATCGGGTCGAATGTCGTTGTGGATTGTGGGAAAGAATTTTCGGTGGTTACGAGAGAGAAATCTAATCTACGGGTATCACTAAAGAGAAAGTTCGTCGGGACGCCTCAGAATCTTACGATTAACTTCCCCGGCAGCGGCGCCAAAAACTTGTCGTGCCCCCAGCAGTCACGGTAGTTGTCTCGACTGACGAGAGCATGACGGGGTTTAGTTTTAAAATTTATATTTAGCTGGGGACCTAAGTTCTACTAGAGCTGTATAGCTGAAGTATGACCTAGGGTCGTTCTAAAGAGTTAACCGTATTGTGAAACGACTTGTCGAGACGAAAGTTCAAATTAGCGATGGTTTGAAAATAGTTTTGAGTGGGGGTTTTATACTTAGGTCCGTAATTAAAATTTAAAACTAATTAAAGCAGTAAATAAAAGCGGTAGGTTGAATCAGTAAAGGGGACTTGTGTTTGTTATGACTTCGTTCGCTTTTTTGTGGGGTGATGCTGTATTGGGGTTTTATATTTGAAAACGTCTTTTAAGATTTGTGTCTTGCGTTTACGTAGATACCTTGTGGTGTAAACACTAGTACCCTACTGATCAGATAAACCGATCAGTATGTCACTGAGTACTAGGCTGTCAAGATTCTGATCAGATCGGACTGCCTTGAAACCCCCCTCACCGTCTCTTATGATGAGACCAAGTGACCCTCCAGATGGGGTG
Source organism: Helichrysum umbraculigerum (assembly GCA_949592205.1). Classification (NCBI taxonomy): domain Eukaryota; kingdom Viridiplantae; phylum Streptophyta; class Magnoliopsida; order Asterales; family Asteraceae; genus Helichrysum; species Helichrysum umbraculigerum. The sequence continues at coordinate 88,029,906 of CATIUR010000002.1, read as the reverse complement.
CAGGAATAAGGCGACAGTCCGTAATTTATCCACTGATCTTTCTTAACACAGACAAAGATATCTAAGCTAGGCGAGGCATTTAAGATTTAAGACAGGTGGTGACTGATTAACATATACATTAATGGTTGTGATTGAGTTCAGAGATATTTGGCTGTGATACAGTCTTCAACCAACAGAGTTTTCCACAGTTACATAGTGTATTGATGAACGCCAAATTGTACTACATTATAGTACTAATTACCCCTATGTTTAATAGATTTCTTATGCATTTTGTTTAGAATTGATACTTATGTTGTTCATATTTGCATATAGGAATTAATTTGAGCTTGAATTGGAAAAGAATCAGAAAACGAGCTAAAAAGTTGAAGTTTGAAGAAGGAAGTCGAGTTGGTGAAATTCTGGAATTTTGAATCCATACGGCGTATGGAAATCCATACGGCGTATGGATCTGTTGAGCCGGGCTGCAAATAACGCGGGCCTGGTCCATGGGTCAAAAGCATCCATACGGCGTATGGAAATCCATACGGCGTATGGATCGCATCGACAGAAACCCTAAATAGCTTCATTTGTTTCATTTGAATGAGGAGACTTTTCCAGCCGACTTGGGAGCTTAAAGGATGACTTTTGGAGACATCCTAAGTCCGAATCGACCACTTTCAACCGTTCTAAACGTGGAGATTCATCCTACATCATTACAATCTATTGAAGACAATTGGTTTGCTTAATTTTCATTCGATTATGAGTATTTCTTTGTGTTTGATCTATTGTTTGATTGAACCCATTACTATGGGGTAAGTCTTTTGATGTTTGTTTAGACTTAATTATTCTAGTTGTTGGATATTAATTCGTGATTGGGATTATATGCTTTGATTTCACGGTAATCGTCGAACGACTGATGTTTTTGGGTTATTTAATGCATTCAATTAGTAAACTTGATTGATTGTAATTAGTGACAACTTTTACATGTTCTAGTTTGCTCTTGTCAATTGATTTATTGATTGTGGATTTTGATTAGACCTAATTGAAAGAATTGAATGGAGTTATTTGATCATTAACATTGGTGGATCATGTTTAGAGACATCTTACATGATTGATGATTTTTATGAAAATAAGGTCATAGAGATTAACTTGTGATTTCATTGATTGCACAATTTATAATTAGGAGGTTTTAAACTTCAAGGACACTTGGGTTGTATAATCTTAATTAAGTGACTTTGACGTGACAACTAATAAGTCCAAATTGTGTCTTCTAGGTTGACTAATCCTGATCCAGTGCTTAATCTATATATCCAATAACTAGAGGTTAAAAGGTCTAAGCAAACATATTTCATCTATTTGAGTACAACTATCTTTTATTTGTTTTACTTATTTATTTATTAGTTTAATAAATCCTTTTTGACTGTCTGTCATTAAAAGACACAAAAATCCCAATATTTACTTGCTTTGTAAGTTTAACTATTAGATAAATTAATTGCTTAAAATAATCATTACACTGTTCCCTGTGGAGACGAACTTAACCGGAATTTACCTTTACTATACTATTTTGCGATTAGGTACACTTGCCTATTTGTGTTTTAGTGTAACACCCCCGAAATTCACTGTTTTGCGGAAGCATAGTTTGGGGTGTTACTAATCAATATACAAAGCACAAGATATACAGCAAACGACCTCTAAATGAGACGTTTTGTAAATTAGTTACATTCCATAGATATAATGTTTGAAAACTTAGTGTTTTCGTATACAAAATGTAGTTTCCCCTAGAGTCCACGCGTATAGCGGGAGATTCTATTACATAACCGTAATATACAAAAGATAATGCTAAGAATCTCCGTTAATGCAGTTGTGTTGAAATCATGCGACTCTAGCTAAAAATCCTGGAGTAATCCTACTCCATCCGGGTACCTGAGAAAACATGCTAAAAAGTGTCAACCAAAAGGTTGGTGAATCTCACAGGTTTGTAAATAATATCGGCTTTGAACACGAGATTTCATTAGTAATGCCCGTAGGCGTAAAAATCAGCCATTGCAATCCAGCAATCGTAAAATCAGTATTTGCAGTCCAGCAAATGTAAATAAGTAAGTTTATACCGTTGCCATGAGGCTCATAATCGAAGCTTAACCCGTAAATAATATGTTTGCTCCCGTGACATGCTCGTAAATGAGCAAGCATCAGTAACGAATAAGTTGTCACCCGTTTATACGTGTAAATCGGTACGTGGCAGCGCTACTGCCCCGGGTGGGGAGGGTCATTTCCCTAATGGATCCATTAACTACTGTTCGCGCTTAAGTCCATAACTAACGATATATGATGGAGAGACTTCTGTAAATAGTAATTAACTCATGCAATTCCGTTTGGTATAGAAATCAGTTTAGTACTTGTGTTCAGGAAAAATCAGTAGCATGTATCTCCCCCAATAAGATAAAACAGTAAAAGTGGGGCCGTAAGACTCACCTGAGTCTTTGCAAGTACGTTTATATCAATAAACGAGTAAGTAATATCGACCGTAGGTTCTCCGAACCCGTAACCTTCAAATGCCTAAACATATAAAGTTAAGTAAGTAGATGTCTCGCAAGACCATCTAGGCTAGTTGTTTACACAACTCATTATGTCCGAGTGTTTGTTTAGTAATCCGTTTGTAGTTTGAAAACAATTATGACCCGTTGGTGACGGTTTGTAATGATGATTCAAAGTGTTATCATTTATAACGCAATTTAGTGTAATTGTAATTGAAAGTATGTTCTATGACATTTGTTAAGTCGTATGACATAAGTATTTGAAGTTGTGTAAGTTCGACACTTAGTAAAATCTGACTTTTCAAGGTCCTGGTTTGTGCGACGTAGCATGCGACGTAGCATGCGACGTAGGGTGCGACGTAGGGAGGTACGTCGCATGATGCGACCTTCGCAAATCAATGCGACGTAGGTTCGGTTTGCGACGTAAAAGTCTACGTCGCTATGTGCGACGTCCGCAAGTTAATGCGACGCAATAGGCTGCGTCGCTAGTGCGACGTTGGGATTTTTGTGCGACGTAGGCCGCGACGTCGCTAAATGCGACGTTGGCCACTTAATGCGACGTTTTGAGCTACGTCGCAGATAGTCCAGCGTCTCTGCGACGTAGCGGTCTGATCGGAAAATGGTGGCCGGAAAATCGGTCGAAAAGCTTCCGTTCGGTCCAAATCTTTTACCCAACCCATTTTTGGACATTTTAAGCATATATAAACCATAAAAACGTAAAAATGAGTAAAAACGGAGAGTTTCGGGTTTTGTCGGGAACTTACAATTTGCCGAAATGAAATTCCGGAAAGATAGGATTGTAGATCGCGAAGTGGTGAACGTTTTTCTCTAAAGAGGTGGTATGATCCGGCGTCGTTTAATGGTGTTATTTTGCGATTTTTGGTGATGAATTGGGTTTAGTGATTGGGAGTAAAAGAAAGAGAGAGAGAGAAAATAGAGAAAGAAAATGAAAGAGAAGGTGGGGAAATGGGAGGTTATCCTCCCATTTTCCGGTCCCCGCACCCCGTGCGGTGTTCGTTTTCTCCGTCATTTAGGCGTTATATCAAGCAGTTATATTTTTAAAAGGTGACGGGAATGTTTTAAATGAAATACCTTGAAATTAATTAATTATAAAAACCTTTGTCGAAGTATTAAAATTCTTAACTCGTTTTTAATATGTATTCGTTAAATTATTTAAATTGTCGTCGCGGTATTATAATTAGTGTTTGTTCGCTGTGTATTTTATATAATAAAATACGTTCCCATTATTTAGGTAAGTTTCTGTCACCAACGTCAAAATAATTGTGTCGGACTCCGTCCGGTTAATTCGTACGATTTATCCAAATCGCGTAAATACACACATATATATATAAATCAACTTATATATATACAAATAGAGTCTGTAATTAGTCCTATTACATACTAATTACAACTAGTTACAAACAATTAGGCATAATTAATTATCCTAATTATGCGGGTGTTACATTCTCCCCTTGTTAAAGAAATTTCGTCCCGAAATTAGCTTGAGTGCACGGACGGTGCGTTGTCTGGGAAGAGTTGTGGGTATTTCTGTCGCATTTGGTCTTCCCGTTCCCAGGTGAACTCAGGGCCGCGCCTAGAATTCCACCTGACTTTTACTATGGGAATACGACTCTGTTTCAATTGCTTGACCTCCCGGTCCATGATTTCCATAGGTGTCTCGACAAAATGAAGTTTATCATCGATTTGAATTTCGTCGAGCGGTATAATCAGTGTCTCGTCAGACAGACATTTCTTCAAGTTAGAAATGTGGAATGTGTTGTGTACGCTGCTAAGTTCAGCAGGAAGTTGCAGGCGATATGCCACTGGACCAATCCTTTCAAGGATTTCGAATGGTCCGATGTATCTAGGATTTAGTTTGCCTCGTTTCCCGAATCGAATAACACCTTTCCACGGTGCCACTTTGAGAAGTACCTTGTCTCCTACCTGGAACTCAAGGTGTTTGCGTCTCACGTCAGCATAGCTTTTCTGACGATCACGTGCGGCTTTCAGCCGGTTTTGGATACCAACGATTTTCTCAGTAGTTTCTTGAATGATTTCTGGACCCGTGAGTTGGGAATCTCCTAACTCAGTCCAACAGATGGGTGATCGGCACTTACGCCCGTAAAGTGCCTCAAAGGGTGCAGCCTTTATGCTGGTATGATAACTGTTGTTGTACGAGAACTCGCACAACGGTAAATGATTTTCCCAAGAAGTACCGAAGTCGACTACGCAGGCTCGTAGCATATCCTCCAGTGTTTGAATAGTTCGCTCGCTTTGGCCATCGGTTTGCGGGTGATAAGCAGTACTCATATCCAGACGAGTACCAAGAGATTTCTGTAGCGATTGCCAAAAGTTAGAAGTAAAACGGCTGTCCCTATCTGAGATGATCGAGATAGGTACACCGTGTCGCGAGATGATTTCTTTGACATAGATGCGAGTCAGACGCTCCATCTTGTCGGTTTCCTTGATGGCCAGAAAATGAGCAGATTTCGTGAGACGGTCCACGATCACCCAAATGGTATCGCAACCACTCGAAGTTTTCGGTAGTTTGGTAATGAAGTCCATGGAAATCTGTTCCCATTTCCATTGAGGAATTTCAGGTTGTTGAAGCAACCCAGAGGGTCTTTGGTGTTCGGTCTTTACTTTGGAACAGGTTAGGCATTTACTGACGTACAAGGCGATGTCAGCTTTCATGTTAGGCCACCAATACAACCCTTTGACGTCATGATACATCTTGTCAGATCCGGGATGTATTGAGTATCGAGATTTGTGAGCTTCAGCCATCACCAAATCTCGCAAGTTTCCGAATTTGGGTAACCACACCCGGTTAGAGAAGTATCGAGTCCCATCGGGTTTGATTTCGAATTGTTTATCCAAGCCTCGCAAGGCTTCATTCTTCAAGTTTTCATCGTTGAGTGCTTCAAGTTGAGCGGTAAGGATTTGAGCAGGAAGCTCGTTATGAATTGTCATAGAAAGTGCTCGAACTCGAAGGGGTTTCACTCGTTCTTTTCGGCTTAAGGCATCGGCAACTACGTTCGCCTTGCCCGGATGGTATTTGATCTCGCAGTCGTAGTCACTAAGTAACTCAACCCAGCGACGTTGCCTCATGTTTAGATCTTTCTGATCGAATATGTGTTGGAGGCTTTTGTGATCGGTAAAGATAGTGCTTTTCGTACCGTAGAGATAATGTCTCCAGATTTTCAATGCGAAGACCACAGCACCTAACTCGAGGTCGTGGGTCGTATAGTTTTTCTCGTGGATTTTCAGTTGTCGTGAGGCATAGGCAATGACTTTTTCCCGTTGCATCAACACACAACCAAGTCCTTGGTGTGAGGCGTCGCAGTAAACTACGAAGTCGTCGGTGCCCTCGGGTAAGGACAAGATTGGTGCACTGCAAAGTTTGTTTTTCAATAGCTGGAAGGCTGACTCTTGTTTATCAGTCCAATCGAACTTCTTATCCTTCTGAGTCAGTGTGGTTAGTGGAACAGCTATTCTTGAAAAGTTTTCGATGAATCGGCGGTAATAACCAGCAAGACCTAAGAATTGTCTCACTTCGGTTGGAGTGGTCGGTGACTCCCAGCCCTTGATTGCTTCAATCTTGGCGGGATCAACATGAATTCCTTGGCTGTCAATCACGTGCCCGAGGAATTGAACGGTTCGAATCCAGAACTCACACTTAGAGAATTTGGCATATAACTCTTCGTGTTTCAGAAGTCCTAGAATGGTTTTCAGATGTTGAGCATGTTCCTGTTCGTTGCGAGAGTAAATCAGAATATCGTCGATGAACACAATGACGAATTTGTCAAGATATGGTTTGCACACCCGATTCATAAGGTCCATGAATACGGCCGGTGCGTTGGTTAACCCGAATGGCATCACTTGGAATTCATAATGCCCATAACGAGTCCGGAAAGCTGTCTTTGGGATATCATTGTCACGGACTCGGAGTTGATGATAACCCGACCGTAGATCAATCTTCGAGTAAACACTCGATCCTTGGAGTTGGTCAAACAGGTCATCGATTCTAGGAAGTGGGTACCGATTCTTTATGGTTAGCTTATTCAGCTCTCGGTAGTCGATACACATGCGGAAAGACCCATCTTTCTTTTTCACGAATAAGACCGGAGCTCCCCAAGGTGAGGAACTTGGTCGAATGAATCCTCTGTCCAGGAGTTCCTGTAGTTGGTTAGACAACTCCTGCATTTCGGATGGTGCTAAACGGTAAGGGGCTCGTGCCACGGGTGCAGCTCCGGGCACAAGTTCGATTTGAAATTCAACTTGTCTAGGTGGCGGAAGTCCGGGCAAGTCTTCAGGAAAGACTTCCGGAAAATCCCGCACGATCGGAACATCCTCAAGTCGCTTCTCCTCCGACTTCTTCTCCGTTACATGCGCGAGGATGGCTTGATACCCTTTTCGTAGATATTTTCTCGTTTTTAGACAGGAGACAATATTCAGATTCCGTCTGCCGGTCTCCCCTTGTAGGACTAAGGTTCCACCGGAGACAAGAGGTATGCGAACGAGTTTGTCATGACAGATGATTTCAGCTCTGTGTTTGGATAACCAATCCATACCGACAATAATATCGAAGCTGCCGATCTCGACAGGGATTAAATCAATGGGAAATGTTTCGTTCGTGAGGTTAAGTGTACAGTTGTGTATGATACTATCAGTCTCGATCAGTTTGCCATTAGCTAATTCAACAATGTATTTAGTATCTAAGGCAGTGGGAGTAATATCAAGTAAAGGGCTAAATTTCTCAGATATGAAGCTTCTATCGGCACCGGTATCAAATAACACAGAAGCAGTAAGGTCGTTGAGAAGGAACGTACCCGTCACGACGTTCGGGTCTTGTCTGGCTTCCCCAGCCTTGATAACGAATGCTCTACCGCGAGCAGAGTTATTGTTGTTTTTCAGCTTTGGGCAATCTTTCTTGAAATGCCCTGTATTTCCGCACCCAAAGCAGGCCTTTGGTGCACTAGTGTTGGGGGTGGGAATGTTGGTTCGACAATCCTTGGCTAGATGCCCGAACCGCTTGCAGTTGGAGCAAGGGCAAGAACCGTCATGGTGGCGGTTGCATTTGGGACAGTAGGGTCTGCTCCCGCTGTACCCTTTCTTCTCCGAAGTTCCAGATGAATAAGCCTTAATGTACTCAGGCTTTTTGTTGGAGGTTTGGTGGGATGAGTTGTGGTTACCTTCCCACTTGCGTTTGTTGTTTGCAGATGGGGTTGAAGTTGTACCACGGCGGACAGAATTTGCCGTTAGTTCATGGGCCATACGGATGGCGCTCTGAATAGTACCCGGTTTGGAAGAAGTTACCAGGTCTTGGAGTCTTTCAGGAAGACCATCAACAAATTTCTCGATCCTCTTGTACTCAGGATCGACCATGGTTGGGCACAGAAGTGCTAGTTGGTGGAAACGGTTGGTGTAGCCGGTGATATCATCACCCTGCATCTTGTGGTTCCAGAATTCCACTTCTAGTTGTTTCAATTCATCCCTGGGGCAATACTCACCCCTCAACATCTTCTTCAACTCCTCCCACGGGAGTTGGTAAGCAGTAGCAACACTCACAGTCTGGGCATAAGTGTTCCACCAGGTGAGTGCGATGTCAGTAAAAGTACTAACGGAGAACTTAACCTTATCTCCCTCCGCACAGTTGCAGATAAGAAATACAGACTCAACTTTCTCGATCCAGCGTACTAGACCGATAGCTCCCTCGGTACCTGCGAAGTTTAGAGGTTTGCAGTTCTGGAAGTCCTTGTAAGAACAAGGTTTAGCAGTAGTGGTTTCAGCGGCATCGCTGTTTCTCGAGGAGTTTGGTGGAGTATTCCGAGCCAAGGCTTCAGTAACAGCCTGGGTTATAAGGGAGGTAATCTGGGCATCGGTGTATGGTCGTGTCTTTGGCGGCATGATTCTTCAATAAAAGAAATGAAGATACATGAGATTTTGTATGAGCTGGTAATCGTCACAGATGTACATGTATAAAAGTAGTAATACATAACATCAACATGGAAAATGACAATTAATGTGAGTTGAGATAATAAAGGATATCTGATAGATAAAGTGAGTTCAAAAGTTACATCCTACAGAGATATTACAAAAAGTGCCGGGAATGGTTACATCCGACTAGTTTATAGAGTAGTGCTAGATAGTCCCTAGATTACTAGATAGATTACAAGACGAAAACTACACTAATCTTAATGTAGATTAATTTGTTCCATAGTGTGCCGAGGCGGTCCACAGTTTCTGCTAGTCGGTTGGTTCATTCTTAGTTAGGGTTCCTGGCTTTCGGATTCGTCTTCCGACTCCAGGTTCAGGTCGTGTGGGTGGTAGCGTGCCTCAAGCATGTCCCTGTATCTTTGAGTCGTGGAGCGGTACCTAGTCTCCTCCGTTGACTTCCTGCCCAAACGTTTGATCCATGTTTTGGTCCTACGGGTTAGGTTGGAGGCCACTTTCTTCCAGTAACGGATCTTATCTTTGATTCGCGTAGGGACAGATCGGTTTGAGATTCTCAATCTTTGTTCATAGTCTATGCACTTACGCTTAAGTGCCCAATTTCGGCCGTCTAGTCCCACAGCCTGATCTCGCACTCTCTCATATTCTTCTATGTCGATGCCAGTCATTTCGAAATTCTGATTTTCGTTTCCCCCCAGCATGATTTCTTCTTCTGGTACGATGTCCTCATCGAGATACGTGTACTGGATTTGTTCCTCGTGGACTTGGTCACTATCAGACATGTGGTCGTCCATTTGGGAATTCGCGTCTTTGAGTTCTATAGAAATGACAGAGAGAGGATTTTAGTCCTTGGAAGTACGTTGTTTCCGGGTGTTAGATGTGATTTTCGTAAAATCATTAGAGTACGCCACAAGGTGGTGTGACTGAAATCAAGTCGGTCATGGTCGGTGCAAACCGCTGAGAGAAATTCGTAAGTGTCACCAGGGAAACGTCGGCTATCTCTATAGCGAGTGTGTTTACGTGCGAGGCCTATTCATATATATAATAGCCTAGTAGTATAGTCAGCGAGTGAGGCCTATGTATGTATATACTCGTATATCACATAATAGCCTAGAGTATGTCTAGCACATAACAAGTAAGAGTCTCGGTTCTCTCGTGGTCAGAGTCTACTAACGTATTCCTGTTCGACATAACCATTTCAGACCTCACATCATCTTTCCTTAATTGTACATAGTTGATCAGGCTATGTTAAATTAAAGTCGTATGATGTAATTCCTGAACCAATCATGCCTAATAAGGAAATACTGCCTAATGGTCATAGTCTAGGCCCACTAAATGCAACCTAGTTCACTATAACCTTAGGCTCTGATACCAATCTGTAACACCCCCGAAATTCACTGTTTTGCGGAAGCATAGTTTGGGGTGTTACTAATCAATATACAAAGCACAAGATATACAGCAAACGACCTCTAAATGAGACGTTTTGTAAATTAGTTACATTCCATAGATATAATGTTTGAAAACTTAGTGTTTTCGTATACAAAATGTAGTTTCCCCTAGAGTCCACGCGTATAGCGGGAGATTCTATTACATAACCGTAATATACAAAAGATAATGCTAAGAATCTCCGTTAATGCAGTTGTGTTGAAATCATGCGACTCTAGCTAAAAATCCTGGAGTAATCCTACTCCATCCGGGTACCTGAGAAAACATGCTAAAAAGTGTCAACCAAAAGGTTGGTGAATCTCACAGGTTTGTAAATAATATCGGCTTTGAACACGAGATTTCATTAGTAATGCCCGTAGGCGTAAAAATCAGCCATTGCAATCCAGCAATCGTAAAATCAGTATTTGCAGTCCAGCAAATGTAAATAAGTAAGTTTATACCGTTGCCATGAGGCTCATAATCGAAGCTTAACCCGTAAATAATATGTTTGCTCCCGTGACATGCTCGTAAATGAGCAAGCATCAGTAACGAATAAGTTGTCACCCGTTTATACGTGTAAATCGGTACGTGGCAGCGCTACTGCCCCGGGTGGGGAGGGTCATTTCCCTAATGGATCCATTAACTACTGTTCGCGCTTAAGTCCATAACTAACGATATATGATGGAGAGACTTCTGTAAATAGTAATTAACTCATGCAATTCCGTTTGGTACAGAAATCAGTTTAGTACTTGTGTTCAGGAAAAATCAGTAGCATGTATCTCCCCCAATAAGATAAAACAGTAAAAGTGGGGCCGTAAGACTCACCTGAGTCTTTGCAAGTACGTTTATATCAATAAACGAGTAAGTAATATCGACCGTAGGTTCTCCGAACCCGTAACCTTCAAATGCCTAAACATATAAAGTTAAGTAAGTAGATGTCTCGCAAGACCATCTAGGCTAGTTGTTTACACAACTCATTATGTCCGAGTGTTTGTTTAGTAATCCGTTTGTAGTTTGAAAACAATTATGACCCGTTGGTGACGGTTTGTAATGATGATTCAAAGTGTTATCATTTATAACGCAATTTAGTGTAATTGTAATTGAAAGTATGTTCTATGACATTTGTTAAGTCGTATGACATAAGTATTTGAAGTTGTGTAAGTTCGACACTTAGTAAAATCTGACTTTTCAAGGTTCTGGTTTGTGCGACGTAGCATGCGACGTAGCATGCGACGTAGGGTGCGACGTAGGGAGGTACGTCGCATGATGCGACCTTCGCAAATCAATGCGACGTAGGTTCGGTTTGCGACGTAAAAGTCTACGTCGCTATGTGCGACGTCCGCAAGTTAATGCGACGCAATAGGCTGCGTCGCTAGTGCGACGTTGGGATTTTTGTGCGACGTAGGCCGCGACGTCGCTAAATGCGACGTTGGCCACTTAATGCGACGTTTTGAGCTACGTCGCAGATAGTCCAGCGTCTCTGCGACGTAGCGGTCTGATCGGAAAATGGTGGCCGGAAAATCGGTCGAAAAGCTTCCGTTCGGTCCAAATCTTTTACCCAACCCATTTTTGGACATTTTAAGCATATATAAACCATAAAAACGTAAAAATGAGTAAAAACGGAGAGTTTCGGGTTTTGTCGGGAACTTACAATTTGCCGAAATGAAATTCCGGAAAGATAGGATTGTAGATCGCGAAGTGGTGAACGTTTTTCTCTAAAGAGGTGGTATGATCCGGCGTCGTTTAATGGTGTTATTTTGCGATTTTTGGTGATGAATTGGGTTTAGTGATTGGGAGTAAAAGAAAGAGAGAGAGAGAAAATAGAGAAAGAAAATGAAAGAGAAGGTGGGGAAATGGGAGGTTATCCTCCCATTTTCCGGTCCCCGCACCCCGTGCGGTGTTCGTTTTCTCCGTCATTTAGGCGTTATATCAAGCAGTTATATTTTTAAAAGGTGACGGGAATGTTTTAAATGAAATACCTTGAAATTAATTAATTATAAAAACCTTTGTCGAAGTATTAAAATTCTTAACTCGTTTTTAATATGTATTCGTTAAATTATTTAAATTGTCGTCGCGGTATTATAATTAGTGTTTGTTCGCTGTGTATTTTATATAATAAAATACGTTCCCATTATTTAGGTAAGTTTCTGTCACCAACGTCAAAATAATTGTGTCGGACTCCGTCCGGTTAATTCGTACGATTTATCCAAATCGCGTAAATACACACATATATATATAAATCAACTTATATATATACAAATAGAGTCTGTAATTAGTCCTATTACATACTAATTACAACTAGTTACAAACAATTAGGCATAATTAATTATCCTAATTATGCGGGTGTTACATTTAGTCTAGATCTCTGGTATTTTCTATTTAAATTTTATAACCTGATTTTAGCACATCAAGTTTTTGGCGCCGCTGCCGGGGACCAGTTGCGTTATTTTAAGTTTTTAATTTTATTCTAGTAATTTAGTTGTTTTTCTTTTTACTGTTATTTTATTGTTTTATTTTATAGTGTCGGTGCTTTTAATCTGTTTGTTGGTTTTGTTTTGACAGATTCCAGGTACTTTATGACCCGTACCTCCAAATCACCACTTCTTGAGCCGTTCTTCGACCCAGAAAGAGAGTTTAGGAGATTAACACGGATAAACATTTCAGCTACCAGTTTTCAGTTAGAACCAAACACCGAACAGGAGGAAACACCAAGATCTGAGATGGCTGACCCAGAAACTCAGACCATGGAAACTCGAATGAAGGCCACTCGGGATGGTCAGGGCTCGGCTATTACTCAGGCCACGATTAATGATGACTTTGAGATCAAGGGGCAATTCCTGCATATGATCAGTAACCAATGCCAGTTTAGTGGAGCTGAAAAAGAAGACCCAAATGAACATATGAGAAAGTTCTTGGGGATTTGCACCTGATATGTGGCAAAAAGTCATATTTTTAGGCACATATGTCCCGCACATTTGACCCAATTCTTGGTGAAAACACTTGAAATAAACGTTTATCTACTTAATTTCACAAAGTTGGTCAAATTATAGGCATTGTTATAAAAAGTGCCTAAATCATCCAAAAGGCATGCAAATCGAGGCAGATTATTCTAAACACTGATTCTTACAGACTTTTAACCATATTATGATACAAGTTCTTAAATAGTCTCATACGATGTATCAGGTTATTCCAAGACTGTAGAATCAAGAATCGTGCAGATCGGGTAAAGAACGAGGAAGATGGAGCTTTCTGAGCGCAAACCGAGGGCATTCCGCACACGCCAACTCTAGAGACATCCAAATTTGGCATCATTAGAAGCGTAACGGAATTACGAGATCACAGGCGAAAGAATCAAGTCAAACGGAGGAGAAACGAAGATGATACGGCCTTCCAAAGCAACGAGAAAAGTCAGACGGCCACCCCCAAGCCGTACACGGCCTAGAGGAGGCCGTACATGGCCCTCAACTAGCCGTACACGGCCTGGTTGAGGCCGTACACGGCCTGTTTTGCTCTCACACGGCCTCTTCCTTGCTTCGTTTGCTTGTACGTGTGCTTGTGGACTTGTACTCTTGGATCCAAGGCTTGCCTATAAATAGTGGCCTCATTTACCTCATTCCACACACCAATTCTTCATAGAATTCTCACTTTCTCTCTCACACACTCTTTCTTTCTCTTTCTAGTTTAGCTTTCTCTCTCTAGCACTACTCTTAGGAGTTAGAGGGAAAATAGATTAGAGTTTTAGTTCGTTAGTTCTTGGTTAATATTTAACCTAGACTAACGGAGGGACTACTTTTGTAATAGTGTAGGGAATATTCTGAGGGGCTTATTTGTAATATTGTCGAAGATATTGTGGAGGTCCCGTTCGTGTATTCTTCTAACATTATTCTGTCTACGCATAATCTACGGTTATCTCTTTCCTTTTCTATTATGATGATTGCTATTATTATTATAGATTTAGGATTGTTTCCCATGCGTAGTGAGTAGTTCTCTTATGTGCTTGTTGTGATGTAGTTAGCTTGTTAATATTTGGGGTGATGTTACTTTAAATACGCAATTGGGATAATATCGTTATGAAACAACAGAAGTAACGTTATACGGCTTTCATTTGTATAGCGCCGGAATCATCACGAATGTGTGTAGTACGGAACGTGGAAGCTATGAAAGTCGTGGGTACAATCCGTTGTGGAATAATGTTCCCAATTGTTACAAAATGAAAACCGGTGTATTGTTAACTTCGTATTTATGAATTTCTAAACCGAAATCGCCTTTCCTCCAATAAACGTGGTTAGAACCTGTATGACAAGGAGTCGCGAACCTTGATCAACCGGTAACTACCTATCTATGTATTCAAATACAAACATGGTCTGAATTGTGTAGCTGTGGAAATACTGTTAACCCTATCGTATAGTACACCGTGAATCAATCAGGGATTTATTAGGATATGTTTAAATAAGTGAGGGTTGGGTTTATATCATAGATGGTCAAGCTTTAATACAAACTGAGTAAACTAGTCCAGAGTGACCATAAAGTATGTGGCACCGGAAAGACAATAAATCGGCACAGTACTTCGTATCACATCCTGGTTGAACCACACAGCTCTGGACTAAACAAAGACCATTAATACAAAGTTGTCAGTCACCAAATCAAGTCTTAATCTTAAATGACTTGCCTAGCCTTATGTTCCCCGTAGTGTTAAGAATGGTCAGAACTTTTAGTGGGTCTGTTACTCTATCTCATGCGCCCAGGAATACCATTCCAAAAAGGGTCACTATTCCACTAGATGGAAAGTGTTGAAGAGTTGAGCAGCCTCCTCTGATCAGAATCACCATAACCTAGCAACCCAGTGACATACTGTCTGAGAAATCAAACAGTAGGGTGTTAGTGTTTACACCACGAATACTTAAGCAAAAGCAAGACACAAATCTTTAAAAGACGTTTTCATAAATAACCCTAGACATCACCCCATAACACGAGCTAACGAAGTCATAACAAGCACTATTCTCCATTACTGATTCCCTAGCTAGCTTTTATTTACTGTGGTGTTTATTTCCTGCTTTTCATTAGTTTAAACGAACCTAAAACCAAATCAAAACTCTTTTTAAAAACCCATCACTAAATCGAATAGCTTGTCTATATAACTCTGCTTCACAATACGATTGATCTTAAGAACGACCCTGAGTTATACTTACCTCTGTAAGTAGAATTTAGGTCCCCAGCTTTTATAAATATAAAACTCCACCGTTGCAGCTCTTACGTAATGACCGTTTCAGCTGTAACAAGTTTTTGGCGCCGCTGCCGAGGAATCAATCGTAATACCCAGAGGCATCCTGACGAATCCTTTCTTTTTAGTGATACCTTTATTTTTCGTATTTTACTTTTTACTTTCTTTGTTCCAGCCAAAAATAACTTACCACAACACACAACGATATCAGACCAGATCGTCCGAATCTGAACCTCTCATTTTCGTACCTGATCCTGAGTGTATTATCCGTACTATCCGAAATCAAAAGCGCTTCCATCTTCCCGAAATGACCGCTCGTGTCACTCTTGCTGACAACACCAAGCCATCCATTGAAGGACGAGGAGGACCAATCACCTATCCAGAGATAGAGGGAGCATCCTTCAAGCTGAAGCATCACATTGTACAACTCATCAAGGACAACTGTCAATTCCATGGACTACCACGCGAAGATCCTAATGCTCACATTGACAAGTTCATCCACATATCAAACTCCTACAAGCAGAATGGGGTCGAGCAGAACATAGTTCGCCTATACTTGTTCCCTTATTCTCTCGCTTTACATGCACTCTCTTGGTTTGAGGGACTTGAGACCGGCTCAATCACCTCATGGACGGATATGGGAAACAAATTCCTTTCCAGATACTTTCCTCCGTCCAAACAAACCAAACTCAAGAATGACATCGCGCATTTTGAGCAAGCTCACGATGAATCAATCTACTCAGCATGGGAGCGATTCAAAAGTTTGATAAGGAAATGTCCAAATCACCAGATGACGAAAACCGACAAGTTATGCACCTTCTACAACGGTCTCGACCCAAATCACCGCATTACTCTTGACGCAGCTGCTCAAGGTAACTTTATGAAGATGACCGATGATGAAGCATGGAGCTTGATCGAAGACATGACGATGCATCACCACGATTGGAAAGCTGATGGGCAATCCTCATCAACACCTCTCTCTGCTCATAACTCTATCCAAGCTGAAGCTATCAAATCTCTGACGGAACAGATCGAAACCCTAACGAAGCAGATTGGAGAGCTAAAGAAGCAGCCACAGCGAGTTCATCAAGTTCAGGCTTGCCAGAACTGTGCCAACCATCCTACTGAAGAATATGAGGTTGAGTACGAAGACCCGACTGACGGTTCTGTATATTATGCCCAGTTTCCATCTAGACCTCCAAATCCACCTGGCTTCGCTAGAACATCTCCACCCAGAAACCGAGGAACTCAGTATCCTCCACGGAATAACCAGCCACCGTACCCACAGAAATTTCAGCCACGCTATCCGACATATCCACAACAACCACAACTTCCTTACAACCAACCTCTGTCATTGACTGCACCCGAAGATGTCCAGCCTACTGATCCTGCAAAGACTACCGTACCCATCACCAGTGCTGACGATAATCTTAACAAGTTCATCCAGGAATAGACTGCTTTCAACCAGAAGACTACGACCAGACAGGACCAGACTGACCTATTCCTCGGAAATCAACTCTCGGTCCTAAAAAGCCTTGAGAATCAGATTGGTCAGTTAGCCCAACGTCTCGATACCCGACCACAAGGATCTTTACCCAGTAACACCGTTCAGAATCCTCACGTCGAAGAAGCAAAAACCCTGAGCTCACCTTCTACTAATTCCACTCCAGTAAAGGAACATACTCCTGTCCCGCCGACAGTTGAGACCAGATCCGTACCCACTCTGACTCGTGAGGTGCGAGTTCCTTTCCCCAACCGTCTATGCAAAAAGTACAATGCCAAGTCATTCAAACTTGACGGAAAATTCATGGACACCGTGTCTTGAATCCATTCCGGCACTAAGTATATCCGACGAATACTGGCTACTAAAGACAAGGTTCCTGAAACCCCCAAAATCTCTCTAAATGCTGAATGCTCAGCCGTCATCCAGAATACCCTACCGGAAAAACTAGGAGACACAGGACGATTCACCTTGCCCTGCTCTATCTATCACTCAGGCATGATACATTCCTTGGCCGATCTTGGAGCTAGCATCAATCTCATGCCCTATTCACTTTATAGCAGACTAGAAATAGGACCTCTCCAGCCCACTAAGATAAGTGTCCAGCTTGCCGACCAATCCATTCGATATCCAAAGGGCATAGCTGAAAATGTCATGGTTAAAGTTGATAAGTTTTGGTTTCCCACCGACTTCGTAGTGATGGATATTCAGGAAGACATCAATATCCCTATTATTCTAGGTAGGCCATTCATGAATACTGCACGTGCTGTTATTGATGTTTATTCTCAGGTCATAAGTCTGCGAGCACATGGACAAACTGTATCTTTCAAGATTGATCAAGATGAGTGCTCACTAGCAGAACAGGCAGAGATTTACGCAATATCAATGGGCAAATTTATTTCAGATGATGACACTTCTGACTCGGATCTAGAACCATACAGCCCAGATAATCACACCTGTCTCATCTCGGCAACAGAGAAGTCAGAATCAGAAGAAGAAGAAGAGACGGAGGAATCAGAACCCGAGAAGGAAGAGGTAGAAGAGGAGGAAATGGATTAATTAGAGGAAGAAACAGCACCAGAATCAGAACCAGAGGAAATGGAAGAATCAGAGGAAGAACAGGAAGAAGATTCAGAGCCCGAAGAAGAAGAGGAGGATGTATACCAGTCTACACCACCACTAGCACTTACCAGAATCACACCTTCCGACAGTTGAGATTATGAGGATAGAAAACTCTCTATCAAATGTTGATTATGATGCAGAATTTGGTATTACTATGGAGAAGCTCATAGCATCTATCATAGATCCTTCCCAGCCTCTTGTCTCACCTAGACTCAACGCTCTGCTAAACATTGAGAAGATCATTACTTTTTCAAAGCAACACCCAGAGCTTAGAGACAAACTCCTGAAGAAAATACTGGCATACAAAGAATCCATGCTACCGGATCTTTATTCGGACATACCTTCCCGAAGGATTCAAGCCTTCGATGCTTCTACACCTCGAACTCTGTTCGAGTGGGGAGATACTTCTGAATCTAGCCATGATTCTGAGGAGAGAGACATAGAGATGGATTCTTCTCAGCCGATATCTCAGATCACTAGTGATATCCAGTTACCTTCTGATGTTGTTGAGTTCCCAGACTCTCAAAATATGGATACTCCATCAGCAGAGGATGATCAGGATAACACTATATTCATCGATATACCGATTGATATCTACTCTATCCAACTTCCGAAACCTCCAGCTATCCCCATGGTTTCTAATCACGAAGAAATTATTAGTGCTATCGAGGCATTCAAGAATGACCTCCCCTCAATGATGAGCATCATCATGAGTTCTACCAATGAGTACACACCACGCCAAAGGGACCTGATAGAAGAAATCAAGGCTGAATATGACGTTTATCAAGCCAGCAGCAGCCGAGACCCACTGCTATTTCAAAACCGCCTGCAGGCCTTCACCGAAGATCTCACCACTCAACTCCTACACCAAACTGCCGAACCTACATTTGAGGAGTTAGAGTTCTTCGAGGACCAGAGGGCCATATATCGAAAGATACATGATGTGCTGATCAGATCTGCGTTCCCATATTCTGCACAGCAATATGAATACTTAAACTCATACCGCAGGAATATGTACTACGCTACTGGGAACCCTGATGCAGATGCTGATATCCGGCTAATGAATGACCTTCGAAGATTGATAAATCTGATGGCTGAGAATGATCATATAGACAACACTTCTTCCAACAGGTTCTATATTGATTGTACCATTGAGTACCATGCTTACAAGATCATCCATGATCTCGAGTTTGAGATTTTTGATGAAAGAACGCGTGCCATCCCTTCTTCCATACCCGAAGGCTCGATGGTTAACATCGCGACCTTCCTCTCAGACCGAATCAAGGAGATCTTCTGTGAAGTCCATCCGGATGAATATCGCCAGATTTTTCACTACGGATTACGAGAGGTGTACGATATTGTCAACAACATCTTTCGCGACTCTACCCTCTCATTCTCCGCCCATCAGGCCAAACTCATCCAGCGCATTCATGAGTCTATCAGGGAAATCAGAAGAAATGCTAGCCGAGCTGATCACGAAAACATCCATCAGATGTTCCTCAGATTTATAGACTCATTGAAGCAAGACCATCCAGAATGTGAGCTGATTGAAGCTAGTGAAGCAGGATTCTTTGTGATTGATCCCCATGGAGTTATCTCCAAAACCGTAAAAGACATCACTTTGGATCTCCTGCATATGCAGAAAGTCACTGAAGACCACCTTGACAGCTTCCCTGATTTTGCATCTCACACTCCAAAAATCATCAGGGTCGTCGCTTACAAGCTTCTACGGATCTACCCTCGCAACACTTGGGCGCCATGCACTTCCGGCCCAAGTGGTTCCAGTTCTCATTAATTTGAAGGAAGGCAAAGTCGAGCTCTCGACTTTAACAGCAGCGCTTCTTGGGAGGCAACCCGTACAATAAAAAGAAAAGATTGAGTGTCAATAACTGAAGCAGAATCTCCGACTATCCTTCACACTTGGTTATGCTTAAAATATTTTCAAAAATATTTCTCAAAAAAAACAACTCATTTTGCAAAACACTTGTCTCAACAGGAAGTAAAAATAAATAAATCATTGTTTCGAGCATTTTAGGTACTTGCATACTACTTCTATGCATTATGCTCGAACTCGTTTAAAAACAATGTTTTATAAATGATTTGTCATAGAAAACATCCCTTCAAAATCTGAGATGGTGATTTCACTACCATTTGCAAAATATATGAGTTTGTTAAAAGGCATATCCAACGTGTTCACACCTACGAGATCATTTCACAAAGAGAAGAGTATGAATAATTGAAGTTTTGAAGTGTGCAAGAAAACCCTAGCAAGAGTCTCGAGGATAAAACCAGAAGAAAATGCAGAAATGGATCCCGACAAATCTCATTTCAGAAATTTTCTTATCATAAGAATCCGAGCATCTCGCTATTTGGGGAGTTTCCTTATCCTTTCTTCACTTTTCAATAAATAAATAATCTATTTTATTTAGTGTGTTATCTATGCCATATCCTAAACTTATCACTAAGTGTGGGATTCCAGCCCAATAATGACACTTGAGAAACATTTTCTATATGTTCAAACTCTAAGTGTGGGATTTTACTTGTAAAATCCCTACTCAAGAGAACATTAGGGACAATGTTCCTCTAAGTGTGGGATAGCAGGTATATATACCTTGGATTGATTTTACGCCTTTCTGTCCAAATAGTAAACTCAGAAAATGTTCCTCAAATTTCAAATTTTTTTCAAAAATAATAAAAAGTATGAGTTTTTAACTCTGCTATTTTGAATTCTAAACTTTCTAAAGAGGAATCATTCCCGTATATGAGTATGCTATTTTGGAAACTAAGGAAAATAAGGTAGGAATCTCTCAAACAAAAATGATAATCTAAGAGGGGCATCGCATGACTAGGCACATATAACCCAAAAACTTGCAGTGAGGTTTCTTGAGCCCTATAGCATTCATTTTTAATGCTTCACTTTTCGTTTGTTGTGTGTGCCGATGTATGCATCTCTGAATTAGAACTTGCTCATGACATACGTTTCGAGACCATATTAGTGAGTACCGTACGCGGTATAGGTGCAATTAAATGATCTTGACATTCCCTAGGATTTAACCCCTTTTTCTCATATCTTTTCAAGCCCAAAACCCTTCCGATGCTCATTTTTAGCATCGATGATCCGCTTAGTAAACCCTGTTGAGCCTAAACCTTTTCGTTTCATAAAACCCTAATTTTAAACCCACTTTCCCAAAATTCCCAAAAGCTTACCGCAGAATTTCTAGGGTTATGAAAAACGCCTTTTAGAATATCCTTTTTTGATTCAACATTCCACTTTCTCAAATCCTCTCTCACAAAGTCATCAAAGTTATATATGAAGGAGAGAGAAACATGGTGTGAAAAATTGACACAAGAAGACTGTCACGAATGAAGAAATTAAGTTGGAAAGGATTTCTAAGGGAGACAAAAAAAAAATGAAAGAATAATCCCTTGGAAATTCTGTGACAGAGAAATTCTCAAGAAGAAAAAAAAAAAGAGACAAATTAGTTAGTCTAAGAATAAAGCTAAGTGCTTTTAGAAGTATCACTCTCCAGAAAAATCTGATAAAAGCAAAATAGCTATCTAGTTCCGTTTCCGTATTTGCGCTATTCTAAATAAAGTTTTTCATGATCTTTAGAATTCTAAGGTATAGCAAAACCCTTACACCCAAAACAAACCACTATCCATACCCTTTCACCCCCATCAAACATTACAACCCTCATGAATGTCTTGGGATAATTAGCACCGTCCTCACTTAAGTGGTGGAGATCCGATTCTCGATCAAGCCTATGACGATGAGTGCTACATGACTGGCTTTTGAGCGATTTCATTTGTTCTAAAATTTTAGGAAACCTGATACACTTTGAGTGAATTGAGTGACCATCTTGTGAGGAATCGTCCGGTCATGTATACTCCAAGATCACGAGAGTTGGAAGTATGCCTAAGAAAGTCATTCCTTGTTTCTAGGACGATTATCTTATTTCTCCTTATTTTCTATTATGGTTTGCTGATATGCGGGGTGATTACTTTTAAGAATTTTTTTAGAATCCGCCAAATCTGCTTAAAACCGTTTTCATAAAACTTAGTTTTGCTTGAGGACAAGCAATGTCTAAGTGTGGGATATTTGATATGTCAAAAAGTCATGTTTTTAGGCACATATGTCCCGCACATTTGACCCAATTCTTGGTGAAAACACTTGAAATAAACGTTTATCTACTTAATTTCACAAAGTTTGTCAAATTATAGGCATTGTTATAAAAAGTGCTTAAATCATCCAAAAGGCACGCAAATCGAGGCAGATTATTCTAAACACTGATTCTTACAGACTTTTAACCATATTATGATACAAGTTCTTAAATAGTCTCATATGATGTATCAGGTTATTCCAAGACTGTAGAATCAAGAATCGTGCAGATCGGGTAAAGAACGAGGAAGATGGAGCTTTCTGAGCGCAAACCGAGGGCATTCCGCACACGCCAACTCTAGAGACATCCAAAATTGGCAAATTTGGCATCATTAGAAGCGTAACGGAATTACGAGATCACAGGCGAAAGAATCAAGTCAAACGGAGGAGAAACGAAGAAGATACGGCCTTCCAAAGCAACGAGAAAAGTCAGATAAATCACACGGCCTACCACACGGCCACCCCCAAGCCGTACACGGCCTAGAGGAGGCCGTACACGGCCCTCAACTAGCCGTACACGGCCTGGTTGAGGCCGTACACGGCCTGTTTTGCTCTCACACGGCCTCTTCCTTGCTTCGTTTGCTTGTACGTGCTTGTGGACTTGTACTCTTGGATCCAAGGCTTGCCTATAAATAGTGGCCTCATTTACCTAATTCCACACACCAATTCTTCATAGAATTCTCAATTTCTCTCTCACACACTCTTTCTTTCTCTTTCTAGTTTAGCTTTCTCTCTCTAGCACTACTCTTAGGAGTTAGAGGGAAAATAGATTAGGGTTTTAGTTCGTTAGTTCTTGGTTAATATTTAACCTAGACTAACGGAGGGACTACTTTTGTAATAGTGTAGGGAATATTCTGAGGGGCTTATTTGTAATATTGTCAAAGATATTGCGGAGGTTCCATTCGTGTATTCTTCTAACATTATTCTGTCTACGCATAATCTACGGTTATCTCTTTCCTTTTCTATTATGATGATTGCTATTATTATTATAGATTTAGGATTGTTTCCCATGCGTAGTGAGTAGTTCTCTTATGTGCTTGTTGTGATGTAGTTAGCTTGTTAATATTTGGGGTGATGTTACTTTAAATACGCAATTGGGATAATATCGTTATGAAACAACAGAAGTAACGTTATACGGCTTTCATTTGTATAGCGCCGGAATCATCACGAATGTGTGTAGTACGGAACGTGGAAGCTATGAAAGTCGTGGGCACAATCCGTTGTGGAATAATGTTCCCAATTGTTACAAAATGAAAACCGGTGTATTGTTAACTTCGTATTTATGAATTTCTAAACCAAAATCGCCTTTCCTCCAATAAACGTGGTTAGAACCTGTATGACAAGGAGTCGCGAACCTTGATCAACCGGTAACTACCTATCTATGTATTCAAATACAAACATGGTCTGAATTGTGTAGCTGTGGAAATACTGTTAACCCTATCGTATAGTACACCGTGAATCAATCAGGGATTTATTAGGATATGTTTAAATAAGTGAGGGTTGGGTTTATATCATAGATGGTCAAGCTTTAATACAAACTGAGTAAACTAGTCCAGAGTGACCATAAAGTATGTGGCACCGGAAAGACCATAAATCGGCACAGTACTTCGTATAACGTTTAAATACGTGGGAAAAGCTAAGGAACTGCCGTGGGTTGAAGACTGTGTCACATCCTGGTTGAACCACACAGCTCTGGACTAAACAAAGACCATTAATACAAAGTTGGAAGTAACCAAACCAAGTCTTAATCTTAAATGCCTTGCCTAGCCTTATGTTCCCCGTAGTGTTAAGAACGGTCAGAACTTTTAGTGGGTCTGTTACTCTATCTCATGCGCCCAGGAATACCATTCCAAAAAGGGTCACTATTCCACTAGATGGAAAGTGTTGAAGAGTTGAGCAGCCTCCTCTGATCAGAATCACCATAACCTAGCAACCCAGTGACATACTGTCTGAGAAATCAAACAGTAGGGTGTTAGTGTTTACACCACGAATACTTAAGCAAAAGCAAGACACAAATCTTTAAAAGACGTTTTCATAAATAACCCTAGACATCACCCCATAACACGAGCTAACGAAGTCATAACAAGCACTATTCTCCATTACTGATTCCCTAGCTAGCTTTTATTTACTGTGTTGTTTATTTTCTGCTTTTCATTAGTTTAAACGAACCTAAAACCAAATCAAAACTCTTTTTAAAAACCCATCACTAAATCGAATAGCTTGTCTATATAACTCTGCTTCACAATACGATTGATCTTAAGAACGACCCTGAGTTATATTTACCTCTGTAAGTAGAATTTAGGTCCCCAGCTTTTATAAATTTAAAACTCCACCGTTGCAGCTCTTACGTAATGACCGTTTCAGCTGTAACAGCACCCTATTCAATTTGCGGGCCATAGAAAATGCAGTTATATACCTCAGAGTGTTTCCTTGGACTCTCACGGGAGAGGCTAAGGACTGGTTGGATTCCTTGCCAGAAGGAGAGATCACAACTTGGGAAGGCATGGTTGACAGGTTTCTTCAGAGATTTTTCCCTTCTTCAAAAGCAGCTGAGCTACAGGGAGATATTTCCCAATTTGAACAGAAACCTTCAGAAACTTTGTATGAAGCATGGACTAGGTTTGGGAAGATGCTTCAAAGTTGTCCACAACATGGTTTGAACACCTTCCAAAAGGTGCAGATATTCTACAAGGGAGCCGATGTGGATACCAGAAAGGCTATAGATACTGCAGCAGGGGGTTCTATAATGAAGAAGACAGCTACCCAAGCGCATACTGTTCTTGCTGAATTAGCCGCACATACTCATGAGTGGCATCAAAAGAGGGAAAAGTCTAGATCCAAAGTAGCTAGTGCTAAAGCCAGCGATGGTATTGCTGCCTTAACTGTTCAAATGGCAACATTTGGTAGGCAAATGGAGAAAATGACCAAGGACATCCATGCGATTAAAGTTGGTTGTGAGACTTGTGGTGGTATGCACTTGACCAAGGACTGCGATGCAGATAAACCAATGGATCAGTTGGAGAATGTGTCATTTATGAATCAGAGACCGTATAACTATCAGAGAGATCGGAACAACTTCAACAGGAATTACAATTCATCCTATCAACAATCGGGTCCTGGATACTATCAACAACCACAACCGCAAACAGAGGTCAAGAATTCAAACTTGGAAGATCTTGTTAATAAGTTTGTCGCAACTCAAAGTCAGGCAAATGCGATAACTTCTCAGTCTTTAAAAACTCAACGAGCTTCCATTCAGAATTTAGAGCAGCAGGTTAGCAACATCTCAAGGATGTTAGCTGAGAGGCAACAGGGTGCCTTACCAAGTGATACTACAGTAAACCCCCGGAATGAGCACGTGAATGCCATATATTCAGTTGTTGAGGAAGAGAGAGTGGAGGATAAAAGTGATAAAGAACACACCCCAACACCTCAACCTATCATACGAACCAAACCTGTCCCAAGGTACCATATCCTAATGTATTGCTTCGAGACCGAGTTCGGGAGAAACATGGTAAGTTTCTTGATCTTCTAAGATCTATTCATATCAAAATACCATTTGTTGAAGCTATTTCTCATATGCCGAAGTATGTGGGTTTCCAGAAAGAGCTCTTAAAGAATAAGAAGAAGTTGGATGGGTTGACGGTTGTGACTATGGATAGTGATTGTTCAGCGGTTATGTCAGGTAAATTACCTCCGAAGATGAAGGATCCGGGAAGTTTTCTTATTCCTTGCCAATTAGGTAGTTTACCTATGAGCAATGCTTTAGCCGATCTAGGGGCAAGCATAAATGTCACACCCCCAAAAACGGTCAACGTTGGTCAGCGGAAGCATTAAGGTAAGCGGGGGCGCCGACGTAAACATTGGATATTCATACATATCAGAGCATATGATTATCGCAGAACATATATATTAAGATGCCATAAATATTAGTTTACAAAAGTTTACGATTCATCGAATCGTATAAGTAGAGAAGTAGTTACAGTTACACAAAAGTGGATTTCGTAAATATGACTAAAAACTTATTAGTTATTCAAAAGAAATCCCATTGCTTCAAAGATGGCATCCTAAATTCATCGTGGGTCGCCTAGTTCCATAAGTATGCATGCTTACTGGTGCAGCTAATTCCCTGAAAAACAGTAAAAAGTCAACAAAGAATGTTGAGTGAATTCACAGGTTTTATGTTTAATAAGTGTTTGTTGTAGGAAAGTTCGTATCCCAAAATATGTTAGTAAGAAAGTATGTATCCTTAAGTAAGTGTTGTAGGAAAGTAAGTATCCTAACCAAAAGTATTCGTAGGAAAGTATGTATCCTATTTCAAAAGTATTTGTAATATAAAGTTTGTAGAAAAATAAGTATTCCTGATCCAAGTCTGTAGGATTCAGGAATAGTAGGGAGAGTAAGTGTCCCTTGATCTAAGTCAGTAGGATCTGATCCAAGTCAGTAGGATCCAATACCCAAGTCAGTAGGGTCCAAAACAATAGTAGGGAGAGTAAGTGTCCCTCGATCCAAGTCAGTAGGATCTGATCAAAGTCGGTAGGATCCAGTACCCAAGTTCGCAGGGCACAAAACATTTTGAAAATATTGTTTCATCAATAACAGTTTGTATAAAAGCATAAAAGCATTTGATAAATAGTTTACAAGTATAGTATAAAGTCATTCATAAGTACAGTTCAAAAGTACTCAATCTATCAAGTAAACATGGATACATTCATGTAAAAAACAGTTTATAAATATAAAAGTATAAAAGCATTTATATACAGTTGTAGCATACAGTAGTAAATCATTTTCTATGTTTTTCACCCCTGGTTTAAAAGCAGTAAAACAGTAAAAGTAGGGGCTGTGAACTCACCTCGTGAGCTAAATGCGTGAGAGCTAGCAAAGCGTAAGTCCAGGTAGGGTCTCTAACATCCTAAATGTATGAGATTACAAGTTTAAGTAAGTGGATATCTCCATAGACTATCCATGCTAATGTCCACTCAACTAGTATGTCCAATTGTATTTTGATTTTGAAAATACACGTGTACGACCTGTTGGTGAAAGTTTGTAATAATAATTCTTAAAATACATTACTATTAGGTTAATTCATTATATACTATACATTAGTATATATTATGTGTTACCGAGTTGTGTTTGTATGTCGTTATCGGTTGTTACGCAAGTTGAATACTTAGTGAGAATAAAGTTTGAATTTTTGGTCCAAAGGTTCTAAGTGTCGGTTTTTCATTCGGTTTATGTTTTTAGGTCTCATTTTTGGTCCAAGTCACTTGATAAGTCACCCAAACCCATTTTGTTTACAATTCTTTCCAAAAACAGTAAGTTTCCAAAAATAGAAAGTTTGACGTTTTCGAAACCAAACCCCGTTTTTGTTGACACGGTCAAACCTTATCGGTTTGACCCGAGACTTTTACCCAAACCTTAAATATGTTCATGGGTTATAAAAAGTTAGTCTTTCCCTTTATAGCAAGTCCATAAGTGTCGGTTTCATAAGTTACCCAAAATCATTCCACTTTTACATTTTCCAGAAAATACATCAACTTGTCGGATTTTTCTAAAAATCTATAATCCGTAAACAAATCCAAAAAAATTACCAGTTGTTCCCCCATATGTTATCTACCTTCAGTAATTTTACAGTAATTTTAGATAAGTCTAAGTATTTTTAATAATTACATGTGTCCTCTGAGGTCCAACAGTTGACCAATCTGGACACATGCATGAAGATTGAATTTTTGGGCAAAATGTACAACTTTTTAGAGAAAAGTGATCAGTACAACATTTGTAGATTTCTAAATTCGTGAACTTTTGGCGGTGGTTTCAAGTCATTTGGAGTTGTATAACTAGAGATATGGCCAAAACCATATGACTAAAGTTTCTGACTTCACTAGACAGATTGTCTATGTCTCCTTACAAAAATTATTAAAAATATCAAACAAACTCAGAAAAATATGGGGTTTGTGGGGTTGGAAAGCTTATTTCTTGAGATTAATTTTTGACTATAAAAACGTTCATTTTCATGAAGAAATGAATTTTATAAAATTCGTGGAATTAGGTGAAACTTTCTGGACATAATGTAAAATCGACTTTTTCATGAACTTTGAGTTAAGAAAAACGATTTTTAAGCATGGTTTGGTTAATACACTTGTTGAGTGAACTTATATACATGTAATAAGAGTAATTAGGAGTAAGAATCTTCCTTACAATGGTGGTTTTGAAGAAAGTATGATAGATTCTTGATGAGATGTTCTTGGTGCTTCTAGTTCTTGAAAAATCTTTGCAAAGTGTTGGTGATTTAGGAGATGATTTGTGGTGGATTGTGGTGGGGATATGGTGGTTGTTTCCCCAGATTTTAGAGAGAGAGTGGATGGGTAGGGAGAAGGTGGAGCAAATGAGTGAAAGAGTGTGATGGGAAAATGAGTCTTGCATGTAAAATGGAAGGAGGTGTAAGAGAAAGGTGATGATGGGAAATTGCATGGGAGATGAGTGGGGGAGGGGGGTGGTGGCTGGTCATATGGGCCCCATTTGGGTGGGTTGATGATTTAATTTCAATCTTAGACTGTGTTTACGTATTTAGGTCGTTTACCCGTTATTTTCGTGTTAAAACGTTAAATCGCGTAACGTTATTTTGAATCGTTTAAATTAACGATATTTGTGGGATAATTTTTTTATTATTTAAGTGTTATTAAAATACTTTATTTTGAGTTACCGAAATATATATCAAGTTTCATTTGGTTGCCGAATTCGATTCGCATTTTTTTGTTGCGTTAGAGATGTTTTAACCAAAACGTATAAGTTTTTCGTGTATTATTATATTAAAATAATAATATAGGATAAATAACTACTAAAAATAGATTTAAGTTATTTATAGAAATGTTTTCACCAACGTCGTATATTGTATCGGATTTCGTCCAGTCGTTTCACGCGTAATTACTAATAATAACAAATTTTGTAATACCTCACATATTAATTTGTTGGGCTTTGCTAGACTTATCTCATAAAAATAGTGTGAATTCTCTTAAGTAGGGAATTAGCCTAAGACATGCACGTGATTAATGTTCGTAATTGTGTCAAAATTTGCGGAGTGTCACATTCTCCCCCTGTTAGAGAAATCTCGTCCCGAGATTTTAAATCGTGAAGGAGCGTCAGGCACGTGTGTTTCCGAAAAGACGTGATGTCACCATTGTGGCGTTTCAGGTTGTTGCCAACGTTATACATGTCGTTTAGTTTAGTGGATCTCATATCCTAAAGTGGTCTAGGTTTACTAGACACGAAATTCGATTGACGCTCGAATTATATAACGTTAAACATAGTAGAAGTTTACTAGGACATACCAATGTTAGCATAAGGATCCGGGTGTGCATCCCGCGCTCTAACGATGTATGCGCGTCCACGAGCTGGTTGATTGTTGGCGTTGGGATTGTTGTCATTTTGATTGTTGCGGTTGTTGTTGTTGTTACCGCGATTGTTGTTGTTTCGGTTGTTGTTGGGGTTGTTGAGCTGTGGGCACCGATTTCGGTAATGTGTTAGATCACCACATTCGAAACACCCATTATTCTGTCTCTCATTGTTGGTTGGATTGTTTCTGCATGTCTGGGCTCGGTGTCCCCATCGTTTGCAGTTTTCACAGAAGAGGCAGTCTCCCTCGTGGTGCTTTTCGCATTTTCCACACTTAGGTCTCTTACCTAAGTAAGGCTTTGGTTCAGTTGTGGTAGTAGCAACGTACGCCCTGGTGTTTCCCGCATACTTTTTGTTTTGCTGACCCTGACGGTCATTCCCTTCACTGTTCCATTTCCGTTTTTCGTTTCCAGAATTACCAGTATCAGTACGGTTTGGTTCATTCTTTCCCGACGCAGCTTTTTCTGTTAAAGTACCCATCCTAACAACATCATCAGTCAAACTTTGCGCTAGATCCACAGCGCTCCTGAAAGTAGTTGGTTTGGAAGACATTACCAAACTCCGAATTTGTGGTGCTAACCCCCAGTTGTAACGCTCAATGCGTTTGTACTCGGGAGTCACCATGTGGGGTACTAGACGTGCGAGCTCTTGAAACCTCATAATGTAACCAGTGATGTCGGAACCAATCATCTTGATGTTCCATAGCTCGGTTTCAATCTTCTGCAGTTCGTTACGAGGACAGAATTCCTCCATGATCATAGCCTTCAGGTCTTCCCACGAAATGGCGTAGGCGGTTAGTCGTCCAAGGGTTTGAACTTGAGCATTCCACCAGGTCAATGCTTTCTCGGCTAATGTGCATGTAGCGTACTTCACCATGCAGTCGCGCGAACAGTCACTGATGTCGAGTACCGATTCCATCTTTTCAATCCAGTGGACTATGCCAATAGCTCCCTCAGTTCCATTGAAGGTACTTGGTTTGCAAGCTAGGAAGGTTTTGTACGAACACCCTCGCTGGGTATTCTCAGGTTCTCCGTTCACAGGTGTCCTTACTCCAGTTCCACCTCCATTTACCGCATCATCGCGAACGCGGCTTGCCTCATACTGGGCAATGGCTTCGGCCACCCGTCGGTTAATGATTTGTTTGGTGGTTTCCACAACAGGTGGTGTAGTGGCTCGTTGGTTGTTCCTGGTCTTTCGTTGCTTTGGTGGCATGATTGCGTTCTGCGATAAATAAAATGCAGAAATCAATGCCAAAGTAAGGAATGTGAAGAATGATGTTTCACATTGTTTAGTTTTTCAAAGAAATCAGAAGAATTAACGATATCCCCGTCACGTATTTTATGACTTTGAAACGCCCATATGTACTTAGTATAATATAATCACGTTGGCCATACTTCTTTTCATCACCGCTTAATACGATCAGGTTTACACGAAATCAAAGCAAAATAATGAACGAATGGATTATAGTATGGTTCAAGGAATACAAGGTAAATCAACCATACACTATATCATACAAGAGTTGAAAAATGTTCGTATAATGAACAAATAGATTAAGCGTACGATAGGGTCGTGCAGCGGGTTCTCGTGTGACGACGTGTCGTGACGATAGTTATCGTATAGAGAGTTAGATGTATGCAAATGTATGTATGCATGAGTGTCCTAGCCAAGGCTATAGTCTAGGTCTCTAAGGTTTCTAGGTCACTTAAAGAACTCTAGTTCGCTATAACCAATGGCTTTGATACCAATCTGTCACACCCCCAAAAACGGTCAACGTTGGTCAGCGGAAGCATTAAGGTAAGCGGGGGCGCCGACGTAAACATTAGACATTCATACATATCGGAGCATATGATTATCGCAGAACATATATATTAAGATGCCATAAATATTTGTTTACAAAAGTTTACGATTCATCGAATCGTATAAGTAGAGAAGTAGTTAAAGTTACACAAAAGTGGATTTCGTAAATATGACTAAAAACTTATTAGTTATTCAAAAGAAATCCCATTGCTTCAAAGATGGCATCCTAAATTCATCGTGGGTCGCCTAGTTCCATAAGTATGCATGCTTACTGGTGCAGCTAATTCCCTGAAAAACATAGTAAAAAGTCAACAAAGAATGTTGAGTGAATTCACACGTTTTATGTTTAATAAGAGTTTGTTGTAGGAAAGTTCGTATCCCAAAATATGTTAGTAAGAAAGTATGTATCCTTAAGTAAGTGTTGTAGGAAAGTAAGTATCATAACCAAAAGTATTCGTAGGAAAGTATGTATCCTATTTCAAAAGTATTTGTAATATAAAGTTTGTAGAAAAATAAGTATTCCTGATCCAAGTCTGTAGGATTCAGGAATAGTAGGGAGAGTAAGTGTCCCTTGATCCAAGTCAATAGGATCTGATCCAAGTCAGTAGGATCCAATACCCAAGTCAGTAGGGTCCAAAACAATAGTAGGGAGAGTAAGTGTCCCTCGATCCAAGTCAGTAGGATCTGATCAAAGTAGGTAGGATCCAGTACCCAAGTTCGCAGGGCACAAAACAGTTTGAAAATATTGTTTCATCAATAACAGTTTGTATAAAAGCATAAAAGCATTTGATAAATTGTTTACAAGTATAGTATGAAGTCATTCATAAGTACAGTTCAAAAGTACTCAATCTATCAAGTAAACATGGATACATTCATGTAAACAACAATTTATATATATAAAAGCATAAAAGCATTTATATACAGTTGTAGCATACAGTAGTAAATCATTTTCTATGTTTTTCACCCCTGGTCTAAAAGCAGTAAAACAGTAAAAGTAGGGGCTGTGAACTCACCTCGTGAGCTAAATGCGTGAGAGCTAGCAAAGCATAAGTCCAGGTAGGGTCTCTAACGTCCTAAATGTATGAGATTACAAGTTTAAGTAAGTGGATATCTCTATAGACTATCCATGCTAATGTCCACTCAACTAGTATGTCCAATTGTATTTTGATTTTGAAAACACACGTGTACGACCTGTGACAATCCTCCGATTTGGGTATTTACTTAACCTAATTTCATGCATTACCTTGAGTAATTCCATGACTAGTAAATTCAAAACTATTTATGTGTTAAGTTTTGTGAAACTTACTATGTGATACGTGATGTATTTGATAGTAGTTATATGTGTATATATATAATTACGTACGAAATAAATATATCAAACTCTACGAATTGAACACAATAATATTGGTGATACAAAATAATTAATAATTCGAAAATTATTAATTACAACTATTAGATAAATTATATTATTGAGATAATATAATAAATTATACGTTTTATAATAAACGTATTAATCGCAAATAATAAAGTTCCGAAATGAACTTCAAAAATACTTTTGAATAATTTTTGGTTTGAAATTATTATATAAAAGTATTATAACGAAAAGAAAACGAAACATTTAGACGACTTTTTAGTGCACGTTATACGAACAGAAACAATTTTAAAACGCGCTTAGAGGATCAAAATAATAAAAGTATTATTTCGTAAGTTACTGTCTTAATGTGTAGAACATTACTTCAAAATATGATTTCCGAATTTGACTGAAATCTGGCACGCGTTTTAACTATACAGTACTTTTACTGTAAATAATTATATTATACTTTTAATAAAGTATTTCACTTTTATGATTATCAATTACTAAATTCGAGATATTGAGAAACATAACGCGTAATTTTATTATAACCAAAGTACCACAAATTATATCCGTACACGAAATTAACGGGCTAAAAATTACCAATATTACACTAAATAAAATATCTGGACGACAGATTTGTTTCACCACCTTACCTCCTCTTTGAAAATCTGAACCCAAAATCTTCTGCTATACTCTTCCCTCTACATCTCCAATAATTCACACTACATTCACACACTAGTTTTCTTCATCCATGTGGTTTTTGTGCGTGCTGGAGAACAAGCAGTGGAAGAGCAACACCATTTCATCTTCATCATCTCAAACACAAACATCAAACACTTCACAAAAAAAAAAAAAAAAATGATCACATAATCATCCTCATCATCATCGATCGTCATTATCATCATCATCTGTTTGTCCCTTACTTAGGATCTAGAACGAACCGAGTCAATCCAATCGATGGCGGAAACAACGATTAGATTATTAACTAAACACACGAATAATCAATACGCAATCAATATCAAACGAACGTAATATTATTGCTTATATTCGATCAGATTACAGAGAATTTCGACAGATTATGTTTAGGGTTTCGTCAACCCTAAAACAGAAAACACAAATCGTTTTTATACAAAAACTGGCACCTGCGACGTAGCACGCTACGTCGCAGGCCCAAGCCCATGCGACGTCTGCTACGTCGCAGGCCCAATACCTGACGTCGCACCTGCGACGTAGTGCGCTACGTCGCAGGAGTCAGAATTACAAAACTAAATACAAACTACGAGCTAGACCAACTGACAGACACTAAACATGTACTAACAAACTCCCCCGTGTCTTCAGCTTGGTCTTCAAAAATCTTCTTTAAACCCAGCCCGCAGGAAACTGGCCGTCGGCATGAATTCCATTAGCTACGCAAACAGTAACAACATTGTAAAACTGTTGTGCTAATCGTCTGTTGAATTCATTCTTCTGACCAACTCGAATCCGATTATCATAGAGTTTTCTTAAATCTTTTTCATGAAAATTAATTAAACTCATCGGATCATACAGCCTAAACGTTGCTTGCTTCAAATTCCATATACCTCCAACTTCTGGCCACGGTTCAGAATCTGGAACGAAAGTAATAACCGCTTCGCCAGTCTGCGGATCAAGTTCCCATTTCACAAGTCTTCTCAGGAAATAATAAGGAACTGATTCCAGAGGTATCTCAGTCAAACATTTAGCCGGTGAATAGTGAACTTTAACCAAAGGCTTCCTGGTGACTGGATCAATCTTTTTCTTCCACGTATACCGAGTTCCCAACGTCGGCTTCAATTTCGAATAAGTCTTCGATAGTACTTCCCGACGTAGACATCTTTGAATGAACTCAGCATAATCATTCTCAAAAGGATTAATCAATTTAAGCTGAGCTAATCGATTAATCTCTCCTTTTGGCAACGTGCTCAATCTATCAAAGCGCATCCTAAAATACTGAACTCCATCTTCTCTCTTGATCATAAACAGATTCCTTTGACACTTCCAGCTTTTAATAACACCGGTATAATTCCGACTAACCCGGTACACTTGACATTTCACTGGAATAGGGACTGGATTTCGTCCCTTAGGCCACCATTTCTTGTTTCTCTCTCTCTTTTCTTCAGCAGTTAGTTTCTTTGCTGCTGAGTCCGGTGCCTGTGTCTCTGAAACTGGAGTTGCAGCAGAACTAGATTCTCCATGTTGCGCTTTATCAGGACTCTCGTCTTCACTTGAATCAGATTCAATAATTGGTGCATCATCATAAGTTTCCCCAGATTGTGCATCATCATATGTTTCATCTGCATCCAACTGTTCCTCTTCAATCGAGACATCCTCGTTCATCTCAAACACATTTTGGGTTTCTCGCACTCCCTGGCGAAGTGACCCAAATTTTGACAATTGTAACATCGGACCTTACTTTTGTCAAATCCAAAGCCAGTCTTTCCATCACCCTCCAAGCTTTTACGCCCTGTCCTCTGCAAAAACTTCTGAATTCTGCGGGTGATCATTGCCACGTTCCAAGTCAAATCCATTTGCTCCAGATCGTCTTCATCAAGCTGAGCATAGTCCTCCTTAGTCAACTCCAAAGTTAGATTCGGTTGAGTAACCAAATCCTTGTAAGAGCTTAAGAAAGCTGTGTAGATTGCAGCTTGCTCCTGAATAGCAGGTGTGACTTGAACCTGTTGTTGATTTGAAGAAGGTCCAGTCATGAAAACAGAATGAATACCATCAGAAGAGGAAGAAGTCGATGAAGCATTTGTATTTGATACAAAGGCAACTCCTGATCCATAATTCTTTCCAGAGTTGATCTTAACACCATACACACTAGGATTCTGAACAGCAGAACCAGACCTAGTTTCTTTCTTCTTAATCTCCATCGCGTGAGCTTGAAGATCCCCTATCAACGCATCCAAAGACATGTTTGCAAGTTCTTCATTTTCCTTTAAAAATTGAACTTTAATATCCCAAGAACTCGGCAACACATCCAGTAGCTTCTTATTTACTTCAATTGAAGGGAAAGTATAACCCCCTTCAAACAACTCACCAACTAACCGTGAGTACCTAGTAAATAAAGAAGTCGTGTCTTCATCAGGAAGGATGTCAAAGATATCATACTGTTTCTTAATCAGTTCGAGCTTTGCTTCCTTGTACTTATCATTCCCTCCACAACGAGTTTCAATAGCCTTCCACAAATCAAAGGCTGTTTCATGAGTTCTGAAAAGCCATAGCACATCCTTCGTTAAACACATTTTAATCATTGAGAAAGATTTTCTTTCAGTATCAAAATCTTTCTTTTCCTCGGGAGACATGGCTTTATAGGGCTTAGCAGGACGAATACCCCGGTATTCTCCTTCAGCTAATGGAGCTACATAACGCTCACGTAATGGTCCCCATAATTCTGGACAATGGAAATCAATATATTGCTCAACTCGGTCTCTCCAGTACACGTAATCCATGTCCGCAGTAAAAAGTGGAGGTTTATTACTTGAACCTATGTCATTGCTTTGTTTAATCATCTCCCGAAGTCCTCTAATATCCTCTTTATCAGCTGCCATTTTAAATACTTAATCGAAAAATCAAACTTCTGATCTTAGCGACGTAGAGGGGTACGTCGCACAAAGAATATGCGACGTAGATGGGTACGTCGCAAAAAGGATATGCGACGTAGATGGGTACGTCGCAAAAAGCAAATGATTCAATTAAGAATCAGAAAGTGCGACGTAGAGTGGTACGTCGCAGAATCAGGCTACGTCGCAACGCAGCGTCGCAAAAGACTAATTAAAGTCAAAATAGCGACGTAGAGAGGTACGTCGCAACGGTACGTCGCAGGAACTAATTAAAGTTCAAAAACACTACGTCGCACGCGACGTCGCAGCTTACGTCGCTTTGCTACGTCGCAAAACGTGCTGAGCAGCGGCCAAAAACCCTAAAAACGAATTTTTAACCCTAAAACCAAAACCACAAATGTCGAACGACTGAAACCTTCAAGGATCCCAATAATACTGATCGAAAACCTGTAAAAACACAAAACAAACGTAATAAACACGAAAACTCACGAATATCACGTTCTTTTATATCCCAAACTCGATCCAAATCGCCAAAACGAGCACTTTCTGCTCTGATACCAGTTGTTTGTCCCTTACTTAGGATCTAGAACGAACCGAGTCAATCCAATCGATGGCGGAAACAACGATTAGATTATTAACTAAACACACGAATAATCAATACGCAATCAATATCAAACGAACGTAATATTATTGCTTATATTCGATCAGATTACAGAGAATTTCGACAGATTATGTTTAGGGTTTCGTCAACCCTAAAACAGAAAACACAAATCGTTTTTATACAAAAACTGGCACCTGCGACGTAGCACGCTACGTCGCAGGCCCAAGCCCATGCGACGTCTGCTACGTCGCAGGCCCAATACCTGACGTCGCACCTGCGACGTAGTGCGCTACGTCGCAGGAGTCAGAATTACAAAACTAAATACAAACTACGAGCTAGACCAACTGACAGACACTAAACATGTACTAACATCATCATCTCAGAAATCATCACCATCATCATCTAAAATCATTGTGAGGATAAATTCTCTATTTTTATTTCATTTCTATAATCTCTTAAAATTATGAAATTGTTTGATGATTTTAGTTATAAGTTGTTAAAACATGTTATATTAAGTTTATATAACATATTGGTGGTGATTGATCATGTTAAAAACGAAGCTAAAATCAAAATCATTATGTATATGTAATAACAGAGACGAACTGGCTGCTGAAAACTATTGAATCCGGCGGATTCACGGGAATCCGGCGGATTCTCAGCCGAAACACAGGTGAATCCGGCGGATTCACGGGAATCCGGCGGATTCCCACCTTCGACCCGCACACAAATCTTCGGCTAAAACGATGAACGAGTAAAAGACATACTTGATCCGGCGGATCATTGGTGGATCCGACGGATCCTCTTAAACTCGAATGAATCCGGCGGATTCATGTGAATCCGGCGTATTCCCCTTATTGGATCAGAATCCGGCGGATTCACCGGAATCCGGCGGATTCCCCACTGATCCAACTTCTGATTTTTTTTGTATTTTTATATAATGTATAAATTAATAACCACATTACAATATGTTATCGATTATACGACAAATGGTACAAAATAATGTGATACGAGACTTAATATTATCATGGACACAATATTGGGACAAATTAATACGGACAATCGGACGCGACAAACTTTGGAACAATTACAAAATATATATATACAAACTAATGGACCACATATATATATATAACGAAACGTATAAATGGAACGATTTAACTTATCTAGTACAAACTATATACGACAAACGAAAACAAGTTATATTTTGTATAACTAACCAAGCTATGTTTTGATAATATAAACGACAACTAAGTTTTATTCGCGACAATTAACAAACGACATATGTAAACGATATAACAAAGTTATTTTGATAACTATTATAATTATGTTTTGAAAACATAATCAACAACAACGACAACTACATCTATATCTATGTATATATATATATACATACATGCGACATTTATAATATATGTATATATGGATATTAACAATGACGACAACTAATATATATATTAGAATATATATATTCAACTAATATGTATAAAAATATACATAATTGAACTTAACGATTATATGAACGCAAACGTTACCAACAATTAAAATATTACAAACATTTCAACTTAACAAATAATCCATATACTTATACAAGTATTATTATTTGCGTCTAGGTATTTGAGCGACGCGTCTGGATTATTTGGCTAGCTATTGTTTTTGCTGAAGACTTGCAAATAGTGAGTTCACAGCCCCTATCTTTTATTGTTTTAAATGCTTTTAAAACCAGGGGTGGAAAACATAGAACAATGTGATATAACATGCTATATGCTATATGTATTGCACTGCATGCTATTCTGTGAAACTGATTAACATGATTTCTTTCATGCTATCAAACTTGAACTGTTTCTATAAAATGTTTTCATATTGAATTAATTTGAATTAATTATATGAAACGTTTTCATAACATTTTGGGAATAAGACAGCAGATCTTGGTACGATCCTAGGTTTACGCGAGGTAGTTGTAGTGCACATAAGTCCCAGTGCTTAAAACCTATAACCATTAGCTAGGTGACTCTAGCCACTGAGTATACAGATAGTACTATCGATTTGACAACCCTCCCAGGATATTACTCGTTGGTCATTCCAACCCCATCGACGATAGTCGTAACGAGGAGTGTATACTTAAGGTGTTACTGAGGCAACAACAAAACAACTAGTCGTGGTTTGGTTATAGTACTAGTGTCGTTACTTTAACTCTAAAGGTTTAGCTCACCTTGGAGGGATTATAGTCTATATTTCCCACACAACTAAACAACTAAACAACAACTTGATTTGGGAAGGGTATTCCCTGTGATGACTAATAGGACAGGTGTTCCTTTGAGAGACTATTTTTAGGAAACGTTTACCTTAAATGGTAGAACTTGGTTTCCCACAAAACAACTATTTATAGGAAATGTTTACTTAAATGTTAAACATGTGTTTCCTGCAACGTTTATTATTGGAATGTTTACCTTATTGTTAAACTTGAGTTCCTGTTAACTATATGTTGGAAAATGTTTGCTTGACTGCTAAAACTTATTTTCCTTAACTATTGAAATGGATATGTTTACTTATTTGATAAACCTGTATATCCTGCGACTACTTATTAGGAAATGTTTATGATTAAACTTGTGTTTCCTACACATTTATTATTGTAGTAAGAATGACCTTCTTACTAATTATAGGAAATGTTTTCTTTAATTAGAATACTTGTGTTTCCTACTTTACCTATAAATATTATGTTTGTGTACATGAATGATTTATATAAACTTAAACCTGTGAATTCACTCAACATTCAATGTTGACGGTTTACTATGTTTTTCAGGGAATTAGGACTCAGGTACATCTGCATGCATAAAGGACGTAGGCTACCTGACTATTTATGATGCCTCTTTTGGGACACTTGGATTTCCTTTGTATTATCAATTCCATTGGTTATACTTATGAAATCCCTCTTTTATAAACTTGTATTTTCAATTACTTATGTTGTCTTTGACAACCCTACTTATGTACGACTTTATAAGTCATATCTTTTGTAATAACTTTAAACTTATGGCATCTTAAATATTTATATGTTCTGTTTGATCATATGCTCTGATACAGTGAATGCACTATCGAATCTGTCCGCCCCCGATGCTTAACTATTATTAAAATGCTTCCGCTAACTAACTAAAAGCTTCCGCTAAACTGTTAATAAACACGATTATCGATTTTGGGGGTGTGACACGACCCGTTGGTGAAAGTTTGTAATAATAATTCTTAAAATACATTACTATTAGGTTAATTCATTGTATACTTTACATTAGTATATATTATGTGTTACCGAGTTGTGTTTGTATGTCGTTATCGGTTGTTACGCAAGTTGAATACTTAGTGAGAATAAAGTTTCAATTTTTGGTCCAAAGGTTCTAAGTGTCGGTTTTTCGTTCGGTTTATGTTTTCAGGTCTCATTTTTGGTCCAAGTCACTTAATAAGTCACCCAAACCCATTTTGTTTACAATTCTTTCCATTAACAGTAAGTTTCCAAAAATAGAAAGTTTGACGTTTTCGAAACTGAACCCCGTTTTTGTTGACACGGTCAAACCTTCTCGGTTTGACCCGAAACTTTTACCCAAACCTTAAATATGTTCATGGGTTATAAAAATTTAGTCTTTCCCTTTATAGCAAGTCCATAAGTGTCGGTTTCATAAGTTACCCAAAATCATTCCACTTTTACATTTTCCAGAAAATACATCAACTTGTCGGATTTTTCTAAAAATCTACATTCCGTAAACAAATCCAGAAAAATTATCAGTTGTTTCCCCATATGTTATCTACCTTCAGTAATTTTACAGTAATTTTAAATAAGTCTAAGTATTTTTAATAATTACATGTGTCCTCTGAGGTCCAACAGTTGACTAATCTGGACACATGCATGAAGATTGAATTTTTGGGCAAAATGTACAACTTTTTAGAGAAAAGTGATCAGTACAACATTTGTAGATAACTAAATTCGTGAACTTTTGGCGGTGGTTTCAAGTCATTTGGAGTTGTATAACTAGAGATATGGCCAAAACCATATGACTAAAGTTTCTGACTTCACTAGACAGATTGTCTATGTCTCCTTACATAAATTATTAAAAATATCAAACAAACTCAGAAAAATATGGGGTTTGTGGGGTTGGAAAGCTTATTTCTTGAGATTAATTTTTGACTATAAAAACGTCCATTTTCATGAAAAAATGAATTTTATAAAATTCGTGGAATTAGGTGAAACTTTCTGGACAGAATGTAAAATCGACTTTTTCATGAACTTTGAGTTAAGAAAAACGATTTTTAAGCATGGTTTGGTTAATACACTTGATGAGTGAACTTATATACATGTAATAAGAGTAATTAGGAGTAAGAATCTTCCTTACAATGGTGGTTTTGAAGAAAGTATGACAGATTCTTGATGAGATGTTCTTGGTGCTTCTAGTTCTTGAAAAATCTTTGCAAAGTGTTGGTGATTTAGGTGATGATTTGTGGTGGATTGTGGTGGGGATATGGTGGTTGTTTCTCCATATTTTAGAGAGAGAGTGGATGGGTAGGGAGAAGGTGGAGCAAATGAGTGAAAGAGTGTGATGGGAAAATGAGTCTTGCATGTAAAATGGATGGAGGTGTAAGAGAAAGGTGATGATGGGAAATTGCATGAGAGATGAGTGGGGGAGGGGGGTGGTGGCTGGTCATATGGGCCCCATTTGGGTGGGTTGGTGATTTAATTTCAATCTTAGACTGTGTTTACGTATTTAGGTCGTTTACCCGTTATTTTCGTGTTAAAACGTTAAATCGCGTAACGTTATTTTGAATCGTTTAAATTAACGATATTTTTGGGATAATTTTTTTTATTATTTAAGTGTTATTAAAATACTTTATTTTGAGTTACCGAAATTGTTGGCACCCGAACAGGTCGGTGTCGTTAACGATGACTATCCGGGCACCAGCAGTGGGTTTTTATATTTATAAGGCTGGGGGCTAGGGTTACTACTATTGCTAATCTACGGGTTAGCTAAGGATAAGTATGACCTAGGATCGTTCTTCAAAGCGTGACGAATTGAAACTATGAGAATTTAGAGACTTTTATGAATTTAGCTAGGGCGAAAGAGAGTTGGTTTGGATTTTGGGTTTTCTATTCTAAGATTAAACTAAATTAAATCAGAAATGGAGGTTACTTCGGGCGTTCAGCAGTTAAAGCGATTGTCTACTATGAAGTGGTTCAGGTGATATTAAAGCGTGAAGAGTTCTAATGAGGATAAGTTCATAAGTTAATGTGAGTTATTACTACAATCCTACTATCGAGCTAACGCGGAGGTGTCCACAATCAGGCAAATAGAATGTCACGTGGGTTGCAGAATATATTAAAGCATACACCGAAAGTTCTCTCAAGTGCATGCCCATATTATCTAACAGTTAATCTCGAATCCTATTCCCCAATCTCGGTCATCATAGACGTCCGAATCATGGCACAGTTTGTTGAATAAACAATCTTGTAAACGGGTTTTACCCTCGTCGGAATAGGTTGGAAGAACTGGTCTAAGCGGTCAGATAAGATGTCATCACTTATTCGTATGAATTATCAACATTACTCAAGTATGTAACAAGACAGAGGTGGTTTATATTACAAATAGAAACTTAAGTAATACGTTTGTTAATTGATCCATAACACAACTACCTTCGGTCGTTCTCGACTTCCATACGTTTGTACTTTGCCATAAGCATTTCCAGTACTATATCGAAGAACAGTTGAATAGGGGCCGTTATGTTATTTCACAATAATTAAGGCTAGGTGTATTTTACTAGTATGATAATCCTAAGGCAACAATCAAACAAGAACATGCAATAAGACAATCAAGACAATAGTTAAACCTAAACATACAAATGTATTAATTAAATCGAGGATATTCCGAAAGTTGTCTCAAAAATACCGTCTGTCTGAATTAAATCTTAATCTACCTCTATTCCCATATTCCGTGTCTCTTGGATCCTAATTTGTTCTAGAGAACACCGGCCATGCCGAGCTCAATGATTCAATCAAACATAGTGTAACTAAGTGACCTATACCCTATGAGTTAGCTACGTTCATTTTTGGATAAGGTTTTAGTCACAACATGAGTTGGGTAGATAAACGATAAAGATTCGATTCCTACATCTATTCATAATACACAACACCCGCAATCTCATAGCATACAATATAATCACATATTTAAATCTCTCCTAAACGACTATCATAGCAAACAATTGAGTTATTTAGCTAATCATGGCAATTCTAGCATACATATTTAAATTTATTAAAGAAAGAACGAACATAATTAAATATGGAAGATAGATTAAAACCTGATAAAGAAATACAATAACTCGTAGCTACAAATGCGTCCTGGAGAACCTCCGTACAAATCTTCCTTGCCTAGTTAATTAGCTAGTCTAACTAACCTAGGAAGTATTACAATAATGAAAGAAAAGAATTGATGGTGAGAAAGTGTGAAATATGCTAGAATGTGTGCATATATTGGTGTGTCTTTCAAATGAACCTAGGCAACCTATTTATAGGTGAGATTTGGCTCACATTAGCACCATGAGGTGCATGTTAGAAAGCTTTCCAGAATTGGTGTGTACAACACGAAAAGTAGGCGCACCGGGTACCGTACAACACGAAAAGTAGGCGCACCAGGTACCAAAACTTACCAAAAACGGAAACCGGGGCAGGGCATTGGTGGCCGGCGGCGGTGGGGGTCCAGCCGGCGGCGGCTGGCTGGTGGCCGGCGGCGGTGGGCCCACCCCCACCCCGTTGCGTCGTTTGTTGCTTCGTTTCTTGATTCGTGCGTGTTTTCTTCGTTATACATCCGTTTGAGTTGATTCTTTTTTTGTTGGATTTGTAATTCAAAAACGAAGATTTTGACATAAGATAGACCCTGAAATGAGGTCCCTAGCTCCAGATATTGCATAGGAATCATTTGGATCTTCCGGCGGGCGCGAAACCTTCATTTTTCACCCGTTTTGATTGATTCTTCTTCCGTTGGATTCGAATTTTAAAAATGAACATCTTGGAAATATTGGATGTTGATGGAGGGCAATTTAGTCTTGAAATCTCGTTTTTAAGCCTTGAATCTTCAAACGTATGAGGAATCTTCGTTTCTCGGCCGTTTTGCTTGATTTTTATCGTGCAACCTCGTTTTGACCATCTTGGCATAATGTTACTGATTTGTGCTGTTTTTGAATTAATATGCCGAGAATCGTTCCAGAATGAGAGAGATATCGGTAGTAAAAACGTGACTTTTTACGCGATATCAAGTATCCCACACTTAGAATTTTGCT
This sequence comes from Helichrysum umbraculigerum, assembly GCA_949592205.1. NCBI lineage: Eukaryota > Viridiplantae > Streptophyta > Magnoliopsida > Asterales > Asteraceae > Helichrysum > Helichrysum umbraculigerum. The sequence goes on along the minus strand of CATIUR010000002.1, from coordinate 87,985,983 downwards.
TGTCCTCAAGCAAGTCTTCATCAAATCTGGAAAAAGCTGGAGGGGTGTCTTCGTATTTCGGAGAACTTTGGTTCCTGCAGGGTTGGTAAAAAGATTCCGGATGAAGTTCCATCCCTTGATGTTCCCCCAAACTTTTGGTTCTAGCAAGCTTTCTTTTCAATCTTCATATATGTAAGATATATATGACTGGGGCCCTCACAGGTGGTCACTCAATTCACTCAAGTGTATCGGGTTTCCTAACTTCTAAATCACTCAGGGCCAGTCATGTAGCTTTTCTATTGTCATAGGCTTGGTCGAGAATCAAATCTATAATATCTGAATGAGGACGGTGCAAATTATCCCTAGACATTCGAAAGAGGGTGAAGACGGTGTATGGGATAAGGGTTTTGGTAGGTGGTTTAAATTGGAGTTTAATATAGCCTAAGAGTTGTCTGTGATGACTTGTCTTTGACGTTTCTAAGATGGTACCTCTTTATGAATTTTTCTCTTTGAGAGCCTCCTTTTCGTAATTCTTTCTTGTTTTGAATGACATTTCCCTCGGCTTTAAATGATCCTTGGGTCTTTTAGCTTTTTGATTTCTTCGGCAGCTTTGTTCGTGCTTTCTTTGGAGTCCTTGTAGAACTTCGTCTCTTGCAATGTTTCGCTGACAGATCAGAAACTTAGGCTATGGCCAAGAGATTTAAAGAAAGGGTTGGTTTTTTGAGTATTTGAAACGAAAAGGCTAAGGCTCAACAGGTTTTCTAAATGATCCTCAATGCCGAAAATGGGCATTGGCAGGGTTAGTCTTGAAAACGGGGGTTTTACGAGAGGGTTCTATCCTAGTGAATGTCGAGTTCCTTCAATTGCACCTTCGTCACGTATGACGCTTACTTTTTATAGTTTCGAATTGCATTCATCGAGCAAGTTCTGACTCAAGAAGGCATACATCGGCACACTCACAAACGAATAAGTGAAGCATTAAAGTGAATGCTTTTGCATGGCTCAAAATTCCTCACTTAATTTTGGTGGTTTTGTGCCTAGTCATGCGATTGCTTGTTTGAAACTCAGTTTGGAAATTTATCAAAGAGTTTTACCTGTCGTAGTCGATTTGCCAAACCATTCGTATTTTTGTTGACCGAAAATACCCTTTTTGGGCTTTCCATGAAAATTTTTGAAAATTTTTGCTGAAAATATGAGTTTTTGCTAAGAAGTTTGATCAAACGTTTATGTTGCAATACAGTAGTGAATGCTACTGCTATCCCACACTTAAAAGAACATTGTCCCTAATGTTCTCTAAGTTAGGTTAATCCCACACTTAGAGTTTTTCTTAAAATTCTTGTGTGGTTCAAGCAAAGTAAGGTTAGAAGAGATACTTCCTTGCGCTACGTGTGATGCCACTGGATTTAAAGGACCAGGTTCAAGTGTATGTGAATTTGCTGGAGATGGACCAGGCTCATTAAGAATGAACTTGTTCCGTAAATTCTATTTTCAATTCTGCATAGTACACATCCTTCATAACACACAAATGTTAATACGAGTTAATACTAAACATAAATAACTAAAAGTAGCTAATCCGTGTCAGCATAGAGCGCCTCCCAGTCGGTGAAGTCATCATCCATAAAGATCGTGTTTTCCACGATCGATGTAGGAGATGCTGACTCCTCGATGGTATAGACAGGAGATGCAGCACCATCCTCTGGATCCTGGATCCAAGCGTCCAGTGCAGCAGTCTCCTCCTCTAGTGGGACCATAAAAGTGGGGTGGTCCTGCGCAGTCAAGCTCCAAGATGGGAATAAATCCCATGGTGGAATGTGCGGAGCGGGATCAGGTCCCATCTGAAAGGGGCACACAGGTGTAGAGGTAAAGCCTAAAGCAGTGTTGATCTCAGAGATGGCGGTGTGCTGGACCTCAAGGGCTCTCAGTATAGACCAAGTGACAGCAGGGTCCGCAGTAGTAACCCCATGCTCAAAGATGGGTACTCTGGAGGTCCCTGCGGTCTGTCCCGCTGGTTGGTGAGATGAAGGTAACCTGGCCTGGATGGGACGTAACAGGAATGACTCCTGAACGTACACCTCCACCAAGTCTACCGAGATCTCATCCAAACTACGAGGTGGTGACTGGGATCCTCTGACAGTCCTCATGCTACTACCCGATGATGAACTCCGAGAGTGGTGCATGGTATGCGAGCGTCTCTGTCTGGGGGCTCGTGCTCTGTCTGACTGCGAACTCATCCTGCAAAATATGAAAGGTTAATGGTCTAAGATCATTAGTCCTTTATGAGGTACTGCATAGAAAATTGGATTAGCTTAAACACAACAGAAAGATAAAATTAATGCTGAAAACATAAGATAGGCTTGGGGTGCCTCCCAAGAGCGCTTTGTTTATCGAGTCTCGTAGCTTGACTTTTTGATAACCACTAATATATTAAGACGATTCGTAGTTGTAGACTTCCTCAGTTGAGGGAAAGTCTTCTACGTAGTGTTTTAATCGGTGACCGTTTACTTTGAAATTTCCGTCTGGAGCCTCGAGTTCTATGGCACCATAAGGAAATACTTTAGAGATTGTAAAAGGGCCGCTCCACCGTGTTTTAAACTTACCAGAAAACTTTTTAAATCGGGAGTTAAAGAGTAGAACTTTATCACCTGGATTGAAGCGTGTGGGGCGGAGCTTGGAATCGTGGAGCAGTTTGGTTCTTTCCTTAAATTTGTAAGAACTTTCATAAGCTTGATCCCTTAACTCTGCTAGTTCATTCAGTTGCATTCTCCGATGTGTTCCCGTTATCGTAGGATCTAAACTACAGTTCTTCAATGCCCAGTAAGCTTTGTATTCGAGTTCAATCGGGAGATGACATGCTTTACCATACACGAGCCTATAGGGAGTTGTTCCTAAGGGTGTTTTGTAGGCTATCCGGAATGCCCATAAAGCATCATCTAGCTTATCTACCCATCTTTCCTTGTGTTGACCTACTGTTCATTCCAAGATCCTTTTTAGTGCTCGGTTTGTAATTTCTGCTTGCCCATTCATCTGCGGGTGGTAGGCCGTAGAGGTCTTGTGAGTAACACCATACTGTTGCAATAATTTCATAAACCGAGTATTGCAAAAGTGCGTGCCTCGATCACTGATGATCGCTCGAGGTGTTCCAAACTGACAGAACAGCTGTTTTAAGAACTTGGTCACTACTCTTGAGTCATTTGTTGGAAAGGCTTGAGCTTCTGCCCATCTTGACACGTAATCGACAGCTACTAGAATGTATTCTTTTCCGTAAGATTTCGGAAATGGTCCCATGAAATCTAATCCCCATATATCAAATATTTCACATGCTTGGATATTCGTTAACGGCATTTCGTTACGCGTTGTGATATTTCCAAACCTTTGGCAAATATCGCAACGTTTCACCAAGTCTTGTGCGTCTCTAAAAATTGTTGGTCAATAGAATCCTGAGTCGTATACTTTCTTCGCTATCAAGTTGGCTGCGTGATGTCCTCCGGTGGGTCCATGATGGCTTTGATGGAGGATGTGTTCGGCTTCCTTTCCATTGACACATCTTCTTATAATCTGGTCGGGACAGACCTTAAACAAATACGGATCATCCCAAAAGTAGTGCTTGACATTGCGGAAGAACCTTTGTATTTGTGCTGACGGCATTCCTTTTCTTGTGATCCCTCCAACTACGAAATTGGCTATGTCTGCAAACCAAGGATCATCCGTGAATTGTGATCCTTGCAATTGTTCTCCTAAACTCATTAACTGCTCTTCTGGAAATCGATCTTTGATGTCCCCTTCTGCAAGTTGTTCCATTGATGGGTTTTCAAGTCGACTCAGATGGTCTGCAGCGACATTCTCGGCTCCCTTTTTATCTTTTATTTCAATGTCAAATTCTTGTAGGAGTAGAATCCATCGTAACAGTCTTGGCTTTGCGTCTTGCTTCTTGAAGAGGTATTTCAGAGCTGAGTGATCCGTGTACACTATTGTCTTTGACAATATCAGGTAAGATCGAAATTTATCAAAGGCGAATACTACAGCTAGCAGCTCCTTCTCGGTGGTTGTATAATTTTCTTGAGCATCTGTGAGAGTTTTGCTAGCGTAGTAGATTGGTCGAAAGTGATTATCCTTCCTTTGACCTAGAACTACCCCTACAGCAAAGTCGCTTGCATCGCACATGATTTCAAATGGAAGGCTCCAGTCCGGAGCGACCATGATCGGTGCATTAGTTAGCTCTTTCTTTAGGTAGTCAAAGGCCTTCATACAGCTTTCGTCAAATGCGAATTTGATATCTTTTCCTAGCAGGTGGGTAATCGGTCGAGAGATCTTGGAGAAGTCCTTGATAAAACGACGGTAGAACCCAGCGTGACCTAGAAAACTTCGAATGGCTTTAACGTTGGTGGGTGGTGGAAGTTTCGCAATGGTTTCGACTTTGGCTTTGTCTACTTCGATTCCTGACTTTGATATTCTATGTCCTAAGACTATTCCTTCTTTTACCATAAAGTGACATTTTTCCCAATTCAAAATGAGATTCGATTCTTCACACTTGGCGAGCATCCTATCGAGGTTGGACAAACAAGATGCAAAAGAGTCTCCAAAGACAGAGAAGTCGTCCATGAAGACTTCCATGCATTGTTCGATCATGTCATGGAAAATTGCAACCATGCATCTCTGAAATGTTGCAGGTGCATTGCATAATCCAAATGGCATTCGTCGATATGCGAATGTTCCATACGGGCATGTAAACGTCGTCTTCTCCTGGTCTTTTGGATCGAGCGGAATTTGGAAGTAACCGGAGAATCCATCAAGGAAACAGTAGAATTCGTTTCCCGACAGCCTCTCGAGCATTTGTTCAATAAACGGAAGTGGAAAGTGATCCTTGCGAGTTGCTTCGTTTAACTTCCGGTAGTCAATACAAACCCTCCAACCGGTGACGGTCCGAGTTGGTATGAGCTCATTTTCTTCGTTTGTAATGACCGTCATTCCTCCTTTATTTGGGACGACTTGAACAGGGCTAACCCAAGGTGAGTCAGAAATTGGATATATTAGTCCAGCATCCAAGAGTTTAATAACCTCTTGTTTCACTACGTCTTGAATTTTAGGTTTTACTCGCCTCTGCCTTTGAACGGATGGTTTGAAATCGTTCTCCATCAGGATCTTATGCGTGCAATAGTTAGGACTAATTCCTTGTATGTCAGAAATTTTCCATGCGATTGCCTTCTTGTGCGATTTCAACACATCAACTAGCTGAGCTTTCTCTTTTGGTTTCAACTCCTTTGAGATTATCACCGGGAGTTGGGAGGTTCCTTGGAGGTAAGCGTATTCAAGGTGAGGTGGTAATTCCTTTAATTCCAAGTTTGGTGGTTCCTCAATAGACGGCTTCATTCTAGTTATTTCGTCTCTATTCAGCTTCTCATATTCAGCTTAGAAGGGTGCCTCGTTTATCTCAGGTTCGGATGTAGAGATTGATGCGATTTCGACCCATTCGGTTTGGTTTGAAAATTCGTTCGTTTTTAGCTCGTATTTGTTGACCGATGATGAGGACACTTCGTCATTTCGGGTGAGAATAATTTCTCTGTCGTCGGTGAGTTGGAATTCTTGAAATTGAGCGGTTGAGGATTGGTTTATGGTTAATTCAGGGTTTGGAAAAGATAGAGGTTCGGGTTGGTTGATTAATTGAGATTCAAATGGTGGTGGCTCAATGCTCATCCCTTTGAAGGAATCCAGGATTTCTTTAATTGAAGGAGCTGGATTCGGGGCATCGAGTGTGGATGTATCTCTTTTTAGCCAAGGTATCGGTGTACCACATCCCAATGGGACGGCTATCGTTTTGCCATTGGTGCAAGATAGCTTCTTTTCAAACAAGGGAAATAGTAGTTCTTCAGACTTTGCTGGCGAAGTGATTGCGGACCGCAGCCCCGGATCCTCGTTATATAATCTTCGAACGGTGACTACCGTGGTAGGTATCGGGTTCTGGCTGGATAGTGCCAACACTTCGTGGAGATGTTCATCAAAAATGTCCTGCATAGTATCGCACAAACCAAGGTCCTCTTCCAGCGGTTGCTTCATTAATCGATCGACATTAAAGGTGACCTCCTCTTTCCCGACTCTTAGTTTTAAAGATTTTTCGTTTACGTCGATTACGGCCTTGGCAGTATTTAAGAAAGGTCTGCCAAGGATGAGTGGGATGTGGGTGTCTTCCTCTATATCCATGATGATGAAGTCCACTGGAAAGACGAACTTATCGACCTTGACCATGACATCTTTAGCAATTCCTCGAGGGAGTTTAACTGATCTGTCTGCTAATTGAATGGTCATACGAGTAGGCAGTAGGTTATCTAATCCTAATTTCTTATAGAGGGAATAAGGCATAAGATTAACACTAGCACCTAGGTCAGCTAAGGCATTACTAATTTGGATATCTTGGAGAAAACAAGGTATTGTAAAACGTCAAGTGTCTCCTAACTTAGGTGGAAGACCATGTTGTACAATTAAAGAGCATTCAGCATCTAAGGGTAAACTAACTATTTGCCTAAGTTTTTCTTTGTTTGAAAGAAGTTCTTTAAAGAATTTGGCACATGTGGGCATTTCTACTAAAGCATCTAATAGTCTAACATTCAAGTGCAAGCTTTTAAACATTTCCAGATATTTACCGAATTGGGCTTCTTGCTTTTCCTTTTTAAGTCTACCGGGATAAGGTATTCTCGTGCGAGGTACATTATCCGGAGTTTTGGTTGGTGATGGGTCAGGTGTTGTGACAGGGATGTCAATGGACACATGTTCACTCGGTGTAGGTGTGGGCGAAGAAGTGTTTTCGGGGGTGTTATCTGGTGATGGTGGATCAACTTTGGTTATTTTTCCTCCCCTAGTGACGATTAACACATCATTGGGTTGAATGGTAGTCGCCGACGTACTTTCCTCTATAAAATTCAAGTTTTCCAAAATAGACTCCATGTTAGAAATTAATTTGTCGGAAATTTTTACCATGGCGTCAATGTTGTCTTGAAATCCGGCTATCCTATTGTTTATAACATTTTGTTCTAATATAAAATCAGATAAAAGTTGTTTTGAGGAATGTAAGTGGGTTATTGGTGAAGGAATGGCCAAAAGTTGGTTTGATGTTCTACTTGGTGTAAGGTTGGTTAAATTAAAATAAGGGGTTGACATGGTTGGTTATTAAAATAAAACTAATCTAATCCTAAGGGCAAAAAGTGTAACTTTTGATTGATGTTAATCTTTCAAAAAGGATCACTAAATACTAGAGTCACTAAACTTCCTAAAAGACGCTCCCCGGCAGCGGCGCCAAAAACTTGTTGGCACCCGAACAGGTCGGTGTCGTTAACGATGACTATCCGGGCACCAGCAGTGGGTTTTTAAATTTATAAGGCTGGGGCCTAGGGTTACTACTATTGCTAATCTACGGGTTAGCAAAGGATAAGTATGACCTAGGATCGTTCTTCAAAGCGTGACGAATTGAAACTAGGAGAATTTAGAGACTTTTATGAATTTAGCTAGGGCGAAAGAGAGTTGGTTTGGATTTTGGGTTTTCTATTCTAAGATTAAACTAAATTAAATCAGAAATGGAGGTTACTTCGGGCGTTCAGCAGTTAAAGCGATTGTCTACTATGAAGTGGTTCAGGTGATATTAAAGCGTGAAGAGTTCTAATGAGGATAAGTTCATAAGTTAATGTGAGTTATTACTACAATCCTACTATCGAGCTAACGCGGAGGTGTCCACAATCAGGCAAATAGAATGTCACGTGGGTTGCAGAATATATTAAAGCATACACCGAAAGTTCTCTCAAGTGCATGCCCATATTATCTAACAGTTAATCTCGAATCATATTCCCCAATCTCGGTCATCATAGACGTCCGAATCATGGCACAGTTTGTTGAATAAACAATCTTGTAAACGGGTTTTACCCTCGTCGGAATAGGTTGGAAGAACTGGTCTAAGCGGTCAGATAAGATGTCATCACTTATTCGTATGAATTATCAACATTACTCAAGTATGTAACAAGACAGGGGTGGTTTATATTACAAATAGAAACTTAAGTAATACGTTTGTTAATTGATCCATAACACAACTACCTTCGGTCGTTCTCGACTTCCATACGTTTGTACTTTGCCATAAGCATTTCCAGTACTATATCGAAGAACAGTTGAATAGGGGCCGTTATGTTATTTCACAATAATTAAGGCTAGGTGTATTTTACTAGTATGATAATCCTAAGGCAACAATCAAACAAGAACATGCAATAAGACAATCAAGACAATAGTTAAACCTAAACATACAAATGTATTAATTAAATCGAGGATATTCCGAAAGTTGTCTCAAAAATACCGTCTGTCTGAATTAAATCTTAATCTACCTCTATTCCCATATTCCGTGTCTCTTGGATCCTAATTTGGTCTAGAGAACACCGGCCATGCCGAGCTCAATGATTCAATCAAACATAGTGTAACTAAGTGACCTATACCCTATGAGTTAGCTACGTTCATTTTTGGATAAGGTTTTAGTCACAACATGAGTTGGGTAGATAAACGATAAAGATTCAATTCCTACATCTATTCATAATACACAACACCCGCAATCTCATAGCATACAATATAATCACATATTTAGATCTCTCCTAAACGACTATCATAGCAAACAATTGAGTTATTTAGCTAATCATGGCAATTCTAGCATACATATTTAAATTTATTAAAGAAAGAACGAACATAATTAAATATGGAAGATAGATTAAAACCTGATAAAGAAATACAATAACTCGTAGCTACAAATGCGTCCCGGAGCACCTCCGTACAAATCTTCCTTGCCTAGTTAATTAGCTAGTCTAAATAACCTAGGAAGTATTACAATAATGAAAGAAAAGAATGGATTGTGAGAAAGTGTGAAATATGCTAGAATGTGTGCATATATTGGTGTGTCTTTCAAATGAACCTAGGTAACCTATTTATAGGTGAGCTGTGGCTCACATTAGCACCATGAGGTGCATGTTAGAAAGCTTTCCAGAATTGGTGTGTACAACACGAAAAGTAGGCGCACCGGGTACCGTACAACACGAAAAGTAGGCGCACCAGGTACCAAAAGTTACCAAAAACAGAAACTGGGGCAGGGCATTGGTGGCCGGCGGCGGTGGGGGTCCAGCCGGCGGCGGCTGGCTGGTGGCCGGCGGCGGTGGGCCCACCCCCGCCCCGTTGCTTCGTTTGTTGCTTCGTTTCTTGATTCGTGCGTGTTTTCTTCGTTATACATCCGTTTGAGTTGATTCTTTTTTTGTTGGATTCGTAATTCAAAAACGAAGATTTTGACATAAGATAGGCCCTGAAATGAGGTCCCTAGCTCCAGATATTGCGTACGGATCATTTGGATCTTCCGGCGGACGCGAAACCTTCATTTTTCACCCGTTTTGGTTGATTCTTCTTCTGTTGGATTTGAATTTTAAAAACGAACATCTTGGAAATATTGGATGTTGATGGAGGGCACTTTAGTCTTGAAATCTCGTTTTTAAGCCTTGAATCTTCAAACGTATGAGGAATCTTCGTTTCTCGGCCGTTTTGCTTGATTTTTATCGTGCAACCTCGTTTTGACCATCTTGGCATAATGTTACTGATTTGTGCTGTTTTTGAGTTAATATGCCAAGAATCGTTCCAGAATGAGAGAGATATCGGTAGTAAAAATGTGACTTTTTACGCGATATCAGAAATATATATCAAGTTTCATTTGGTTGTCGAATTCGATTCGCGTTTTTTTTGTTGCGTTAGAGACGTTTTAACCAAAACGTATAAGTTTTTCATGTATTATTATATTAAAATAATAATATAGGATAAATAATTACTAAAAATAGATTTAAGTTATTTATAGAAATGTTTTCACCAACGTCGTATATTGTATCGGATTCCGTCCGGTCGTTTCACGCGTAATTACTAATAATTACAAATTTTGTAATACCTCACGTATTAATTTGTTGGGCTTTGCTAGACTTATCTCATAAAAATAGTGTGAATTCTCTTAAGTAGGGAATTATCCTAAGACATGCACGTGATTAATGTTCGTAATTGTGTCAAAATTTGCGGAGTGTCACAATAAATATCATGCCTTACTCGATGTATGCTAGACTCAACCTAGGTGAGCCGAAAAGTACAAACATGAGTATACGATTAGCCGATAGATCATTAACTTATCCTAAAGGCATCGTGGAAAATGTTCTAGTTAAGGTTGAGCATTTCCTTTTCCCGGTTGATTTTGTTATAGTTGATGTAACACCCCCAAATTCACTGTTTGGCGGAAGCAAGTTTTGGGGTGCTACTAATCAAATATCACAGCGCAAAGATAAAGCAAACGACATCTATATGCAACGTTCGTAAATTAGTTACATTCCCATAGATATAATAATTGAAAACTTAATGTTTTCATATACAAAAATGTAGTTTTCTAGAGTCCACGCGTATAGCGGGAGATTCTATTACATAATCGAAATATACAAAAGATAATGCTAAGAATCTCCGTTAATGCAGTTGTGTTGAAATCATGCGACTCTAACTATGTCCTGGAGTAATCCTACTCCGTCTGTGTACCTGAGAAAACATGCTAAAAAGGTCAACATGAATGTTGGTGAATCTCACAGGTTTGTAAGTAATATCAGTTTTGAACACAAGATTTCATCAGTAGTGCCTGTAGGCGAAAAATCAGTATTTGCAATCCAGCAAATGTAAAACCAGTATTTGCAATCCAGTAAATGTAAAACCAGCATTTGCAATCCAGCAAATGTAAGTAAGTAAGTTATACCGTTGCCATGAGGCTCATAATCGAAGCTTAACCCGTAAGTAATAAGTTGCTCCCGTGACATGCTCGTAACTGAGCAAGCATATGTAACGAATAATAGTCGCCCGTTTATACAGAACGGTTCGTGGTAGCGCTACTACCCCGGGCGGGGAGGGTCATTTCCCTAATGGATCCATTAACTAGTGTTCGCGATTAAGTCCATAACTAACGATATATGATGGAGAGACTTCTGTAGATTGTAAATAACTCATGCAATTCCGTTTGGTATAGTAAACAGTTTTAGTACTTGTGTTCAAGGAAAAGTAGTAGCATGTTTCTCCCCCAATAAGAAAAAATAGTAAGAGTGGGGCCGTAAGACTCACCTGAGTCTTGTAGTAAGCAGTAGCAAATAGCAAGTAGTAAGTAAAGCAAGTAGGTTCTCCGAACCCGTAACTTTCAAATGCCTAAACATATGAGGTTATGTAAGTATGTGTCTCGCGAGACGTTTCGTTTAGTTGTACACAACTAGTTTATCCAATGTTTGTCCGTATGTTTGTAATTGTTTGTTGTTGGAAAACATGTTTGGCCCGTTGGTGATGGTTTGTAGCAATAGTTCTAAGTTGTTGTTATTGCGTTGAAACATCGTATATTAGAATGACTTTGCTACAGTAAATTGTTTCAAAATTCTGATCCTGCGACACAATTTGCGACACAAGGATTCGGTATGCGACACAAGGGTTGTGTCGTATAGGAATGCGACACAAGAGCTTAGCGACATAAGGGTTGTGTCGTATTTGGTTTACGACACACGGTGCGACATAATGGTACGACACAATATAGTTTATGCGACACAACATGCGACACAAGCGTTGTGTCGCAAAGATGAACATCAGGCCAGAAAGTTTCGGCTGTCACGATTTTTCGACCAAAAACACAAATCTAACATATTTTTAAGCTGTAAAATCGTGTTTTATTCATACATATGGACAATACTAAGTTGTGTAAACAATATAACATCAAAATAATACATCAAGATGAGTAGATCTAAGTTTTTAGAAATTTCTTACAACTGCAAATCGAAGCCAAACAGGGAAGAGAACGAGTATGGTGCCTTTGTTAATCTTGTTCCTCTCGTGATGGTGATTCCGAATATATGAATTTCGTGGGTTGATTTGTAAATCCGAAATTTTGGTGTGGATTGGGTTGAGAGAGTTTTTAAAGTGTGTGTGTGTTTTGAGTAATGAAAATGAAAGAGAGGAGGGTGAGGGAGAGGGGGGTTTGGCTAATCCCAAAGAGCAACGAGGGGAAAACACTCCCAAAATGCAATATCTACTCCGCGTTCTAATTGGTTGATTGCTCGTTTCTAGTATTTAACCAAGCGGTTATATTTTTAATAATGTAACTGGAGTATTCAAATAAAAATACCTTGAAATTGATTATAAAAATATTTGTCGAGATATTTAAATTATTGATTCGCGTTTAATATGTTTTTGCTAAAATATTCAGAATGTCGTCGCAATGATAGAAATAACATCTGTTCGGATATATATTTATACAGTAAAATACGTTCCCATTATTTAAGTAAGTTTTGTCACCAACGTTCACGTAAAATGTTTCGGACTCCGTCCGGTTAATTCGTACGATTTAGCCAAATCGCGTGTGTACATATATATAAATCACCTTATATATACAAATAGAGTCTGCAATTAGTCCTATTACATACTAATTACAACTAGTTACAGATAATTAGGCATAATTAATTATCCTAATTAGGCAGGTGTTACATTCTCCCCTTGTTAAAGAGATTTCGTCCCGAAATTAGCTCGAGTGCACGGACGGTGCTTTGTCTGAGAAGAGATGTGGGTATTTCTGTCGCATTTGGTCTTCCCGTTCCCAGGTGAATTCAGGACCACGTCTAGAATTCCACCTGACTTTTACGATGGGAATACGACTCTGTTTCAATTGTTTGACCTCACGGTCCATGATTTCCATAGGTTCCTCGACAAAATGAAGTTTATCATCGATTTGGATTTCGTCGAGCGGTATTATTAGTGTCTCGTCAGACAGACACTTTCTTCAGGTTAGAAATGTGAAAAGCGTTGTGAACGCTGCTGAACTCAGCAGGAAGTTGCAGGCGGTATGCCACTGGACCAATCCTTTCAAGGATTTCGAATGGTCCGATGTATCTAGGGTTTAGTTTGCCTCGCTTTCCGAATCGAATGACACCTTTCCACGGTGCCACTTTGAGAAGTACCTTGTCCCCTACCTGGAACTCAAGGTGTTTGCGTCTAACGTCAGCATAGCTTTTCTGACGATCACGTGCGGCTTTCAGCCGGTTTTGAATACCAATGATTTTCTCAGTAGTTTCGTGAATGATTTCCGGACCCGTGAGTTGGGAATCTCCTAACTCAGTCCAACAGATAGGTGATCGGCACTTAAGCCCGTAGAGTGCCTCGAAGGGTGCAGCCTTAATGCTGGTATGGTAACTGTTGTTGTACCAGAATTCGCACAACGGTAAGTGGCTTTCCCAAGAAGTACCGAAGTCCACTACGCAGGCTCGTAGCATATCCTCCAGTGTTTGGATGGTTCGCTCGCTTTGACCATCGGTTTGTGGGTGGTAAGCTATACTCATATCCAGACGAGTACCGAGAGATTTCTGTAGCGATTGCCAAAAGTTGGAAGTGAAACGGCTGTCTCTATCCGAGATGATAGAGATAGGTACACCGTGTCGCGAAACAATTTCTTTGATGTAGATGCGAGCCAAACGCTCCATCTTGTCAGTTTCCTTGATGGCCAGAAAATGAGCAGATTTTGTGAGACGGTCCACAATCACCTAAATGGTATCGCAACCGCTCGAAGTTTTTGGTAGTTTGGTAATGAAGTCCATGGCAATTTGCTCCCATTTCCATTGAGGAATTTCAGGCTGTTGGAGCAATCCCGAGGGTCTTTGGTGTTCGGCCTTGACTTTGGAACAGGTTAAGCATTTACTGACGTACATGGCGATGTCAGCTTTCATGTTAGGCCACCAATACAACCCCTTGACGTCGTGATACATCTTGTCAGAACCAGGATGTATAGAGTATCAAGATTTGTGAGCTTCAGCCATCACCAAATCTCGTAAGCTTCCGAATTTGGGTAACCACACCCGGTTAGAGAAGTATCGAGTCCCATCGGGTTTGATTTCGAATTGTTTATCCAAGCCTCGTAGGGCTTCATTTTTTAGGTTTTCATCACTGAGTGCTTCAAGCTGAGTGGTAAGGATTTGAGCAGGAAGCTCGTTACGAATTGTCATAAAAAGTGCTCGGACTCGAAGGGGTTTCACTCGTTCTTTTCGGCTTAAGGCATCGGCAACTACGTTTGCCTTGCCAGGATGGTATTTGATCTCGCAGTCGTAGTCACTAAGTAACTAAACCCAACGACGTTGCCTCATGTTTAGATCCTTTTGATCGAATATGTGTTGGAGACTTTTGTGATCGGTAAAGATAGTGTTTTTCGTACCGTAGAGATAATGTCTCCATATTTTCAATGCGAAGACCACGGCACCTAACTCGAGGTCGTGGGTCGTATAGTTTTTCTCGTGGATTTTTAGTTGTCGTGAGGCATAGGCTATGACTTTTTCCCGTTGCATTAACACGCAACCAAGTCCTTGGTGTGAGGCGTCGCAATAAACTACGAAGTCATCGATGCCCTCGGGTAAGGACAAGATTGGTGCACTGCAAAGTTTGTGTTTCAATAGCTGGAAAGCTGATTCTTGTTTATCAGTCCAATCGAACTTCTTATCTTTCTGAGTCTGTGTTGTTAAGGGAACGGCTATTCTTGAAAAGTTTTCAATGAATCGGCGGTAATAACCAGCAAGACCTAAGAATTGTCTCACTTCGGTTGGAGTGGTCGGTGACTCCCAGCCCTTGATTGCTTCAATCTTGGCGGGATCAACATGAATTCCCTGGCTGTCAATCACGTGTCCGAGGAATTGAACGGTTCGAATCCAGAACTCACACTTAGAGAATTTGGCATATAACTCTTCGTGTCTAAGGAGTCCTAGAATGGTTTTCAGATGTTGAGCATGTTCCTGTTCATTGCGAGAGTAGATCAGGATATCATCGATAAACACAAAGACGAATTTGTCAAGATATGGTTTGCACACCAGATACATAAGATCCATGAATACGGCCGGCGCGTTGGTTAGACCGAATGGCATCACTTGGAATTCGTAATGCCCATATCGGGTTCGGAAAGCTGTCTTTGGAATATCATTGTCGCGGACTCGGAGTTGATGATAACCTGACCGTAGATCAATCTTTGAGTAGACACTCGATCCCTGGAGTTGGTCAAATAGGTCATCGATTCTAGGAAGTGGGAACCGATTCTTTATGGTTAGCTTATTCAGCTCTCGATAGTCTATACACATGTGGAAAGATCCATCTTTCTTTTTCACGAATAAGACCGGAGCTCCCCAAGGCGAGGAACTTGGTCGAATAAATCCTCTATCTAGGAGTTCCTGTAGTTGGTTAGATAACTCCTGCATTTCGGATGGTGCTAGACGGTATGGGGCTCGTGCCACGGGTGCAGCCCCTGGCACAAGTTCGATTTGAAATTCAATTTGTCTAGGTGGCGGAAGTCCGGGTAAATCCTCAGGAAAGACTTCCGGGAAATCCCGCACGATTGGAACATCCTCAAGTCGCTTCTCCTCCGACTTCTTCTCCGTTACATGTGCAAGGATGGCTTGATACCCTTTTCGTAGATATTTTCTAGTTTTCAGGCAGGATACAATGTTCAGATTCCGTCTGCCGGTCTCCCCTTGTAAGACTAAGGTTCCACCGGAGACAAGAGGTATGCGAACGAGTTTGTCATAACAGATGATTTCAGCTCGGTGTTCGGATAACCAATCCATACCGACAATAATATCGAAGCTGCCGATCTCGACAGGGATTAAATCAATAGGAAACGTTTTGTTCGTAAGGTTAAGTGTACAATTGCGTATGATGCTATCAGTCTCCATCAGCTTGCCGTTAGCTAGTTCTACAATGTATTTAGCATCTAAGGCAGTGGGAGTTATATCAAGTAAAGGGCTAAATTTCTCATAAATGAAACTTCTATCGGCACCGGTATCAAATAATACAGAAGCAGTAAGGTCGTTGAGAAGGAACGTACCCGTCACGACATTCGGGTCTTGTCTGGCTTCACCAGCCTTGATAACGAATGCTCTACCGCGAGCAGGGTTGTTGTTGTTTTTCAGCTTTGGGCAATCCTTCTTGAAATGCCCTGAATTTCCGCACCCAAAGCAGGCCTTTGGTGCATTAGTGTTGGGGGTAGGAACATTGGCCCGGCAATCCTTGGCTAAATGCCTGAACCGTTTGCAGTTGGAGAAAGGGCAAGAACCGTAATGATGGCGGTTGCATTTGGAACAGTAGGGTTTGTTCCCGATGTACCCTTTCTTTTTCGAAGTTCCCGATGAATAAGCCTTAACAGACTCAGGCTTTTTGTTGGAGGTTTGGTTGGATGAGTTGGGGTTTCCTTCCCATTTGCGTTTGTTGTTTGCAGATGGGGTTGAAGTTGTGCCACGGCGGACAGAATTTGCCGTTAGCTCATGGGCCATACTGTGACAACCGTCAATTTAGGACTAGAATTTAGTGTCTAATCAAGTTTTAATACATGTAATTAGTTATGTGTTAGGCTAATTAATGTATCAATTATCATATATATTGTTGAATATATATCTACACAATTATGCGGTTTATTTAAATCGTACGAGTTTCAAATCGAATGAATTTCGATACAATAAATACGGACGTTGGTGAATAATTTTATTAAGAAATACAAATATTATCTAATAACTCAATTTTATTCAGAATCTCATTTATTTTAATATTTCGTATCCAAGTTTTATTACACAATTAATGTATACGAGATTAAAAATACAAACGCGCAAACAAATAAAACGAATTTCCCTTTTAAATATCATAAATAGATAACTGGTAAAATTTTACAATAAATATTTTATAATAATTTATAATTTAAAATGGAAAATTTAAACGAATAAAATAAATATTTAACGTTAAATGACTGAGAAAACGAACACCACGCGGAGCACGGGACGGAGACTGCGAGGTGAGGCTTTCACCTACACCCCACCTCTCCTTCATTCTTTCTTTCATTTTCATTCTCCAAAAACACACACACACCAAAAACACTCTCACCAAATTCATACAAAATTTCGGAATCATCAAATCCGACAACAAAACTTACATTTTCGGAACCACCATCAAGTGAGGAACAAGATTAACAAAAGCTCTACCATCGTTTTCGGCCTCCATCTTCTTCGATTTGCATTTGTAAGGAAATTTCTAAAAACTTAGATTTGTTTAGTTTTATGTAATATTTTGATGTTTTGATGTTTACACAACTTATATATGTCCATTACAAAGATTAGAACACAGTTTTATAGCTTAAAAACGAGTTTAAATTGAGTTTTGGCCGGAAAAATCGCGAACAGCCGGACTTTCTGGGCTGGTGTTCATCCATGCGACACAAGCCTTGTGTCGCATGTTGTGTCGTATTTTGCCCTTTATGTCGCACCTTGTGTCGTATAAATCCTTTAGTGTCGTAACTCATGCGACACAATATTGTGTCGCACTCTATGTCGCAAACTATGTCGTACTTCTATACGACACAACCTCTATGTCGCTATTAAATTAGCATTTCGTATTCGATGCGACACAGTCCCTGTGTCGTATCCTTGTGTCACATGACGTCTGCGACACAACCATTGTGTCGCATGTCAAATCTTTGTGTCGCATGTTGTGTCGCAAAACACAGAAAAACCAGAATTTTGAAGTCAAAGTTACTGTTCAAAAAAGTCAAATTTACTGTAGCAGTACTGTAGCAAAGTCAACATTTTAGAATTTTTATTATTTCAACTAAATCACCAACGGGCCGTACACGTTTTCAAAACTTACAAAACAGATTATTCAATCAACCAAGTCGTAGTAACTTGGATAATTTAGTCAATCAAGTCGTAGTAACTTGAAACAAAACAATTAATCAACCAAATCGTAGTAATTTGGACATATATAATTAAATAACAACTACAAAGGTAGTCTTTCGAGATACCGGTACAATTAATAACAATCAAGTGTCGTGGACACATTCAGGTTTCAAGTCTTTGGACATCAACTCACAGCTAATTACTTCAAGTTTATTAACTTAAACACTCCAAGACTCAGGTGAGTTTCATAGCCCCATTTTCACTGCTTTACAACTAGGGGTGTGATATTACTACTCGATTTTGTTTTACAAGTAGAACGCAAGTGCCAAACTTCAAATACTACATGAGTTTCAAGCTAATCAATTTAAAGTCCTCCATAAGCATAGTCTCTAATATTTTAGCGTGAATGTTAGTATATGATATAATATGGGATTGACAATCCTCATCCGGGTTAGCACGCACTAACCGGTCAAACGGATGTATTAGCATTTGGGAAGACGAGTGTTGATTAGGCACTCGTAGGAGGCATTTCAAGTTAGGTTTCCTTAAGTGGGCCTGACAAATCAAGTTAAGCTCAGACTATGTGCTCATGGACAGTATAACTTTTATTTTGCTTAATTGCATTTTAAATTCAATATAAATCTTGCGGTTCTGACAGCTATACATTGACATACAAACCTGTGAGCTCACCAGCGTTTTCGCTGACCCATTTTAGTATTTATCACAGGTACCCAGCAGTAGGTTGGCTGCACAAGCAAGAAATATTAGCTCGAGTCAGCATACACACAACTAGAGATTGGACTGCATTATTATATTTTGTAAAAGTAATTATGCTATGTAATCTCTCAATTTCAGGAATCGAGCTAATGTAACTATATTTTGATGTAAACATTTACTTTATCTATACAAGTTTAAAACGACGCATATAGTGGTCGTTCATTATATCTTATGTGCTTTGTATATTGATTAGTGACACCCAAATCAAGCTTCCGCAAATCATTAAATTTGGGGGTGTCACAGATTGGTATCAGAGCCTAAGGTTATAGTGAACTAGGTTGCATTTAGTGGGCCTAGACTATGACCGTTAGGCAGCATTCCTTATTAGTTATGACTAGTTCAGGGATTACATCATACGACTTTAATTTAACATAGCCTGATCAACTATGTACAATTAGAGAAAGATGATGTGAAATCTAAAAGAGTTATGTTGAACAGGAATGCATTATTTGACTCTGACCTCGAGAGAAACGGGACTCAAAGTACGTCTGTGCTAGACACTCAATAGGTTATTATGTGATATATATATATATATATATATTTACATAAGTAGACCTCATTACAACTTTAGGCTATATTATATTATATGAATATAGGCCTCTTTCTCTCTAACGCTTTGTCTCGAAATGACAAACACACCACTAGTTCATCATACTCGGACTAGCATCTTATTTCATTTCCTTGTTCTTTCTTACTCAGCATCATGCCTCCTCGCCGTCAAATTACCCTTAGCGAAGCTGAGATCGCGGGAATAATTGCCCGCAGTGTGACCGAAGCCTTGGCTACCCGAACACCACCCGGTAGCGAGGACACAGCAACCAATACTCCACCACCCAAACCTTGCTCCTATAAGGACTTTCTTAGCTGTAAACCGCTATACTTCAAGGGCACGGAAGGTGCCATTGGTTTGATCCGTTGGATTGAGCGTATGGAATCTGTTTTCAGTCTCTGCGACTGTACTGAGAACAACAAAGTCAAATTCGCTGCTTACACCTTTCAGGAAGGTGCACTCACGTGGTGGAAAACCCACGCGAACTCTGTAGGCATTGAGGTTGCAAATCGACTTCCTTGGTCCGAACTGAAGAAGAAGCTGATAGAAAAGTACTGTCCTGAAGAGGAATTACACAGGCTGGAAGAAGAATTCTGGCATCTGGAGGTGCAGGGAAATGATGTTGCTGAATATACCACCAAGTTTCAGCAGTTTGCCTTATTATGCCCAGGTTTGGTCGAACCAGAAAGTAAGGGCATTAAGAAATACATTCGTGGACTTCCCGAGAACATTCAGGGAAACGTCGCCTCATCCAAACCAACTACTACTGAAAGTGCCATTCGATTGGCCCACGAACTCATGGCTCTAGTTGTCAGCCGTGAGACCTCCAACACCTCATCCTCCAACAACAACAAACGCAAATCCACTGAACACCACCACAACTCAAACAAGAAAAACAACGCCATCCAAGTCTACACCACCAACTCTGAATCCAACCGCAGCTACACCGGGGACAGACCTTATTGTCCCAAGTGTAACTATCACCACTTTGGTCAGTGCGGTACTCCTTGCAACAACTGCAGGAGGTACGGGCATTCGACTAAGGATTGCCGAGCCCCCAAATCCAACAACAACCCCTCTGACAGAAATAACCGACAACCTAAGTCCTGTTATGAATGTGGAAACCCAGGACACTTCAGGGATTCTTGCCCAAAACTGAAGAATAATGGCAACAACAACAACAACCACCGCAACAACAACAACGCCAAAAGTAGCGCCTTCGTGATCAACTTAGGGGACGCCCGTCAGGACCCGAATGTGGTCACGGGTATGTTCCTCCTCAACAATTTAACTGCTTCCATACTGTTTGATACTGGTGCCGATAGAAGTTTTATTTCCGATGAATTTTGCCCTCTACTTGACATTACACCTGTTGCTTTAGACGTTAAGTACACCGTAGAGCTAGCAAATGGCAAATTGATAGAAACCAATAGTGTGATGCCTAATTGCACTTTAAATCTAGCCGACGAAATCTTCTCCATAGATCTTATGCCTATTGAGATAGGAAGTTTCGATGTCATCGTAGGCATGGACTGGTTATCCAAACATCGTGCCGAAATCATCTGCTATGACAAAATTGTTCGCATACCTCTCACTGTCGGTAGAACCCTAGTCATACAGGGGGAGACCGGAGGGACGAGGCTTAACATCATATCTTGTCTTAAAACCCGGAAATTTCTGAGAAAGGGTTATCCATCAATCCTCGCGCACATCATGGAGAAAAAGTCGGAGGAGAAGCGACTTGAGGATGTTCCAATTGTTCGAGACTTTCCAGAAGTCTTTCCTGAGGAACTGCCTGGTCTACCACCACCAAGACAGGTTGAGTTCTCAATCGATCTTGTACCAGGTGCTGCGCCAGTGGCCCGAGCACCATACCGTTTAGCTCCATCCGAACTTCAGGAGCTGTCCACCCAATTACAGGAACTCCTGGAACGAGGATTTATCAGGCCGAGTTTTTCACCTTGGGGAGCTCCGGTCCTATTTGTTAAGAAGAAAGATGGTTCTTTTCGAATGTGTATCGACTATCGAGAGTTGAACAAGTTAACTGTCAAGAACCGGTATCCACTTCCTCGAATCGATGACCTGTTCGACCAACTTCAAGGGTCGAGTTGTTATTCAAAGATTGATCTCCGATCCGGTTATCACCAATTGCGTGTTCGCGATGCCGATATTCCAAAAACCGCTTTCAGAACCCGTTACGGGCATTACGAATTCCAAGTGATGCCATTCGGCCTAACCAATGCACCGGCTGTATTCATGGACCTTATGAATCGGGTGTGTAAACCTTACCTTGATAAGTTTGTCATTGTATTCATCGATGACATCCTCATATATTCACGAAGCAAAGTAGAGCATGCGCAACACCTCAGAACCATCCTTGAACTACTTAAACACGAGGAGCTCTATGCCAAGTTCTCTAAGTGTGAGTTCTGGATCAAAACCGTTCAATTCCTTGGTCACGTGATTGACAGTCAGGGGATTCACGTCGACCCGTCAAAAATCGAGGCTATCAAAGACTGGCAATCGCCAACCACTCCGACCGAAGTACGGCAGTTTTTAGGACTGGCCGGATATTATCGACGATTCATTGAAAATTTCTCCAAGATAGCCATACCACTCACGACGCTGACCCAGAAAGACAAAAAGTTTGACTGGACTGATAAACAAGAGTCGGCATTCCAACTCTTAAAACAAAAGCTTTGCAGTACTCCTATCCTATCTTTACCTGAAGGCACCGATGACTTCGTGGTATACTGCGATGCTTCTCATCAAGGTCTCGGTTGTGTGCTCATGCAACGGGACAAAGTCATAGCTTATGCTTCTCGACAGCTTAAGATTCATGAAAAGAATTACACCACCCACGACCTCGAGCTAGGAGCTGTCGTTTTTGCCCTCAAAATCTGGAGACATTACCTTTATGGTACCAGATGTACAATCTTTACCGACCATAAAAGCCTTCAACACATATTCGATCAGAAGGATCTCAACATGAGACAACGTCGATGGGTCGAGCTGCTTACCGATTACGACTGCGAGCTCAAATATCATCCAGGCAAAGCAAATGTTGTTGCTGATGCCCTCAGTCGAAAAGAGCGAGTGAAACCACTTCGGGTTCGAGCCCTCAGTATGACCATTCACAACAATTTAAACATTCAAATTCTCACTGCTCAACTCGAAGCCTTAAAACCCGAAAATGTCAAAGATGAAGCCTTGCGGGGCATGGATAAACAATTCGAAATCAGACCTAACGGGATTAGGTATTTCTCAAACCGAATCTGGTTGCCTAAATTTGGGAACCTACGGGACTTGGTGATGGATGAAGCTCACAAGTCCAAATATTCTATCCATCCGGGATCCGATAAAATGTACCACGGAATCAAGGACTTCTATTGGTGGCCGAACATGAAAGCTGAAATCGCCACCTATGTCAGCAAGTGCCTTACTTGCTCCAAGGTCAAAATCGAATATCAAAAACATTCTGGTTTACTTCAACAACCCGATCTTCCTGAATGGAAATGGGAACAAATTGCCATGGACTTCATAACCAAGCTACCCAAATCCTCGAACGGTTGCGATTCCATTTGGGTGATCGTGGATCGTCTCACAAAATCTGCTCACTTCCTGGCAATCAAGGAATCTGACAAAATGGAACGCCTCACCAACATTTATCTGAAGGAAATCGTGACCAAACACGGTGTTCCAATCTCCATTATCTCCGATAGGGATAGTCGTTTCACTTCACAATTTTGGCAATCACTTCAAAAATCCCTGGGTACTCGACTGGATATGAGTACCGCATACCATCCTCAAACCGACGGTCAAAGTGAACGAACCATTCAAACACTTGAAGACATGCTACGGGCCTGCGTAGTAGACTTCGGTGTAAACTGGGAAAAACATCTACCATTGTGCGAGTTCTCGTACAACAACAGTTATCATACCAGCATCAAAGCTGCACCCTTCGAGGCACTGTACGGTCGTAAGTGCCGGTCACCTATCTGTTGGACCGAAGTTGGGGACAGCCAACTCACGGGTCCAGAAATCATTCACGAGACGACCGAGAGAATCGTAGAAATTCAAAACAAACTCAAAGCCGCGCGTGATCGTCAGAAAAGTTATGCTGATGTGAGACGCAAGCCACTCGAGTTCCAGGTTGGGGATCGAGTTCTACTCAAAGTATCACCTTGGAAAGGCGTAATCCGATTTGGCAAACGAGGGAAGTTAAATCCCAGATACATTGGACCATTCGAGATCCTCGAAAAGATTGGTCCAGTGGCATATCGATTGCAGCTGCCATCCGAACTCAGCAGCGTGCATCCCACATTTCATGTTTCAAATCTGAAGAAGTGTCTGTCTGATGAGACACTTATCATTCCACTCGATGAAATTCGAGTTGACGAAAAACTTCACTTTGTTGAGGAACCCGCTGAAATCATGGACCGTGAGGTCAAACAACTTAAACAAAGTCGTATTCCTATCGTCAAAGTTAGGTGGAATTCGCGGCGCGGTCCGGAATTCACTTGGGAACGGGAAGACCAAATGCGACTCAAGTATCCTCAACTCTTCACTGATTCAACGTCAAACACGACTTCAACATAAATTTCGGGACGAAATTCTTCTAACAGGGGGAGAATGTGACAACCGTCAATTTAGGACTAGAATTTAGTGCCTAATCAAGTTTTAATACATGTAATTAGTTATGTGTTAGGCTAATTAATGTATCAATTATCATATATATTGTTGAATATATATCTACACAATTATGCGGTTTATTTAAATCGTACGAGTTTCAAATCGAATGAATTTCGATACAATAAATACGGACGTTGGTGAATAATTTTATTAAGAAATACAAATATTATCTAATAACTCAATTTTATTCAGAATCTCATTTATTGTAATATTTCGTATCCAAGTTTTATTACACAATTAATGTATACGAGATTAAAAATACAAACGCGCAAACAAATAAAACGAATTTCCCTTTTAAATATCATAAATAGATAACTGGTAAAATTTTACAATAAATATTTTATAATAATTTATAATTTAAAATGGAAAATTTAAACGAATAAAATAAATATTTAACGTTAAATGACTGAGAAAACGAACACCACGCGGAGCACGGGACGGAGACTGCGAGGTGAGGCTTTCACCTACACCCCACCTCTCCTTCATTCTTTCTTTCATTTTCATTCTCCAAAAACACACACACACCAAAAACACTCTCACCAAATTCATACAAAATTTCGGAATCATCAAATCCGACAACAAAACTTACATTTTCGGAACCACCATCAAGTGAGGAACAAGATTAACAAAAGCTCTACCATCGTTTTCGGCCTCCATCTTCTTCGATTTGCATTTGTAAGGAAATTTCTAAAAACTTAGATTTGTTTAGTTTTATGTAATATTTTGATGTTTTGATGTTTACACAACTTATATATGTCCATTACAAAGATTAGAACACAGTTTTATAGCTTAAAAACGAGTTTAAATTGAGTTTTGGCCGGAAAAATCGCGAACAGCCGGACTTTCTGGGCTGGTGTTCATCCATGCGACACAAGCCTTGTGTCGCATGTTGTGTCGTATTTTGCCCTTTATGTCGCACCTTGTGTCGTATAAATCCTTTAGTGTCGTAAATCATGCGACACAATATTGTGTCGCACTCTATGTCGCAAACTATGTCGTACTTCTATACGACACAACCTCTATGTCGCTATTAAATTAGCATTTCGTATTCGATGCGACACAGTCCCTGTGTCGTATCCTTGTGTCGCATGACGTCTGCGACACAACCATTGTGTCGCATGTCAAATCTTTGTGTCGCATGTTGTGTCGCAAAACACAGAAAAACCAGAATTTTGAAGTCAAAGTTACTGTTCAAAAAAGTCAAATTTACTGTAGCAGTACTGTAGCAAAGTCAACATTTTAGAATTTTTATTATTTCAACTAAATCACCAACGGGCCGTACAAGTTTTCAAAACTTACAAAACAGATTATTCAATCAACCAAGTCGTAGTAACTTGGATAATTTAGTCAATCAAGTCGTAGTAACTTGAAACAAAACAATTAATCAACCAAATCGTAGTAATTTGGACATATATAATTAAATAACAACTACAAAGGTAGTCTTTCGAGATACCGGTACAATTAATAACAATCAAGTGTCGTGGACACATTCAGGTTTCAAGTCTTTGGACATCAACTCACAGCTAATTACTTCAAGTTTATTAACTTAAACACTCCAAGACTCAGGTGAGTTTCATAGCCCCATTTTCACTGCTTTACAACTAGGGGTGTGATATTACTACTCGATTTTGTTTTACAAGTAGAACGCAAGTGCCAAACTTCAAATACTACATGAGTTTCAAGCTAATCAATTTAAAGTCCTCCATAAGCATAGTCTCTAATATTTTAGAGTGAATGTTAGTAAATGATATCATATGGGATTGACAATCCTCATCCGGGTTAGCACGCACTAACCGGTCAAACGGATGTATTAGCATTTGGGAAGACGAATGTTGATTAGGCACTCGTAGGAGGCATTTCAAGTTAGGTTTCCTTAAGTGGGCCTGACAAATCAAGTTAAGCTCAGACTATGTGCTCATGGACAGTATAACTTTTATTTTGCTTAATTGCATTTTAAATTCAATATAAATCTTGCGGTTCTGACAGCTATACATTGACATACAAACCTGTGAGTTCACCAGCGTTTTCGCTGACCCATTTTAGTATTTATCACAGGTACCCAGCAGTAGGTTGGCTGCACAAGCAAGAAATATTAGCTCGAGTCAGCATACACACAACTAGAGATTGGACTGCATTATTATATTTTGTAAAAGTAATTATGCTATGTAATCTCTCAATTTCAGGAATCGAGCTAATGTAACTATATTTTGATGTAAACATTTACTTTATCTATACAAGTTTAAAACGACGCATATAGTGGTCGTTCATTATATCTTATGTGCTTTGTATATTGATTAGTGACACCCAAATCAAGCTTCCGCAAATCATTAAATTTGGGGGTGTCACAGATACGAATGGCGCTCTGAATAGTACCCGGTTTGGATGAAGTCACCAGGTCTTAGAGTCTCTCGGGAAGTCCATCAACGTATTTCTCGATCCTCTTGTACTCAGGATCGACCATGGATGGGCACAGAAGTGCCAGTTGGTGGAAACGGTTGGTGTAACCGGTGATGTCATCACCCTGCATTTTGTGGTTCCAGAATTCCAATTCCAGCTGTTTCAATTCATCCCTGGGGCAGTACTCGCCCCTTAACATCTCCTTCAACTCCTCCCACGGGAGTTTGTAAGCATTAGCAATACCCACAGTCTGGGCATAGGTGTTCCACCAGGTGAGAGCGGTGTCAGTAAAAGTACTGACGGAGAACTTAACCTTGTCTCCCTCCGCACAGTTGCAGATAAGAAATACAGACTCGATTTTCTCGATCCAGCGTACTAGACCGATAGCTCCCTAAGTACCTGCAAAGCTCAAAGGTTTGCAGTTCTGGAAGTCTTTGTAAGAACAGGGTTTGGGTTGTGGTGCATTGTTAGCTGTATCTTCGCTACCAGGGTTTGAGGTTTGGGTAGCTAAGGCTTGGGCTACACTGCGGGCAATCAGACCCGCTATTTCGGCTTCACTGAGGGTGACTTGTCGGCGAGGAAGCATGATGCTGAACAAGAAAAGAACAAGGAAAGAGGAATAAGATATTTGCATGAAATTATGATATATCACAAGTGTATATGATGAGATACACGATAACAGTACGAAGTGACAATCACATTCCATTTAGATAAACAAGTTGGATACAAGGTACGGGTTTTCCAAAAGATTACAGAGTAATTGTAGTACAAAAGTACCGGAAATTATTACATCCGGTCGAATTAAATAAGTCCAACTTTGGCAGATAATTGGTTACAAGGTGGAGACTACTCTAGTCTTGACGTAAGTTAACTTGCTCCATTAGCGCAACAAGGCGATCCACCATGTCTGCAAGTCGACTGGATTGCCCGGCGTTGTCTTCAACCAAGGCCAGTCGCTGTACCAATGCTCGAGAGTACTCCTCAGTCTCCTGTGAACGCTGTTCACATTCCTCTAGTCGGTTTCTTATGAGTTCATCCGCACCTAATTCAGCGGTCATTGAATCCTGAATTATGCTTACAGAGAGGCTGGTATCTTCTTGTTCTCGCTGGAGTTGGGATATGTGATCCAGTGCTTGGCGGAGTAGGTAGGTCATTCGGTCTTATTCCCGTTCGAGATTTTCGAGCCTTTGCTCCTGATGATGGAGTTGGGTAGCCAACACTAGCACCG
Source organism: Helichrysum umbraculigerum (assembly GCA_949592205.1). Taxonomy (NCBI): domain Eukaryota; kingdom Viridiplantae; phylum Streptophyta; class Magnoliopsida; order Asterales; family Asteraceae; genus Helichrysum; species Helichrysum umbraculigerum. The sequence continues at coordinate 87,958,625 of CATIUR010000002.1, read as the reverse complement.
TGAGGCGTGCCGAGTTCCGAGAGTTATGAACAAGATAGGGGCTGGTTCGAGGTGACCTAGTGGTCCTCCTGACTACTCGCGGGTTTCGAGATCCTTGCGGATGAGAGTGTGACGAATTGGGTGGTGTGTTTGCCATTCCTGTGGCAGAGGGTAAGTAAGACGAGGCTAATATATAGGTAAGTACATAATATCCATCCTAGTGTCTAGCACGTATCAAGTAATGTTCTGGTTCTCTCGTGGTCAGAGTCAACTAACGTATCCCCGTTCAACATAATCGTTTCAGACCTTACATCATCTTTCCTTAATTGTACATAGTTGATCAGACTATGTTAAATTAAAGTCGTATGCTGCAATTCCTGAACCAGTCATGCCTAATAAGAAAATACTGCCTAACGGTCATAGTCTAGGCCCACTAAATGCAACCTAGTTCACTATAACCTTAGTCTCTGATACCAATCTGTAACACCCCCAAATTCACTGTTTGGCGGAAACAAGTTTTGGGGTGCTACTAATCAAATATCACAGCGCAAAGATAAAGCAAACGACATCTATATGCAACGTTCGTAAATTAGTTACATTCCCATAGATATAATGTTTGAAAACTTAATGTTTTCGTATACAAAAATGTAGTTTTCTAGAGTCCACGCGTATAGCGGGAGATTCTATTACATAATCGAAATATACAAAAGATAATGCTAAGAATCTCCGTTAATGCAGTTGTGTTGAAATCATGCGACTCTAACTATGTCCTGGAGTAATCCTACTCCGTCTGTGTACCTGAGAAAACATGCTAAAAAGGTCAACACGAATGTTGGTGAATCTCACAGGTTTGTAAGTAATATCAGTTTTGAACACAAGATTTCATCAGTAGTGCCTGTAGGCGAAAAATCAGTATTTGCAATCCAGCAAATGTAAAACCAGTATTTGCAATCCAGTAAATGTAAAACCAGTATTTGCAATCCAGCAAATGTAAGTAAGTAAGTTATACCGTTGCCATGAGGCTCATAATCGAAGCTTAACCCGTAAGTAATAAGTTGCTCCCGTGACATGCTCGTAACTGAGCAAGCATATGTAACGAATAATAGTCGCCCGTTTATACAGAACGGTTCGTGGTAGCGCTACTACCCCGGGCGGGGAGGGTCATTTCCCTAATGGATCCATTAACTAGTGTTCGCGATTAAGTCCATAACTAACGATATATGATGGAGAGACTTCTGTAGATTGTAAATAACTCATGCAATTCCGTTTGGTATAGTAAACAGTTTTAGTACTTGTGTTCAAGGAAAAGTAGTAGCATGTTTCTCCCCCAATAAGATAAAACAGTAAGAGTGGGGCCGTAAGACTCACCTGAGTCTTGTAGTAAGCAGTAGCAAATAGCAAGTAGTAAGTAAAGCAAGTAGGTTCTCCGAACCCGTAACTTTCAAATGCCTAAACATATGAGGTTATGTAAGTATGTGTCTCGCGAGACGTTTCGTTTAGTTGTACACAACTAGTTTATCCAATGTTTGTCCGTATGTTTGTAATTGTTTGTTGTTGGAAAACATGTTTGGCCCGTTGGTGACGGTTTGTAGCAATAGTTCTAAGCTGTTGTTATTGCGTTGAAACATCGTATATTAGAATGACTTTGCTACAGTAAATTGCTTCAAAATTCTGATCCTGCGACACAATTTGCGACACAAGGATTCGGTATGCGACACAAGGGTTGTGTCGCATACGAATGCGACACAAGAGCTTAGCGACACAAGGGTTGTGTCGCATAAGCGTTCGATGCTAAATCAATAGCGACATAAGGGTTGTGTCGTATTTGGTTTACGACACACGGTGCGACATAATGGTACGACACAAAATACGACACAATATAGTTTATGCGACACAAGCGTTGTGTCGCAAAGATGAACATCAGGCCCGAAAGTTTCGGATGTCGCGATTTTTCGACCAAAAACGCAAATCTAACATATTTTTAAGCTGTAAAATCATGTTTTATTCATACATATGGACAATACTAAGTTGTGTAAACCTTATAACATCAAAATAATACATCAAGATGAGTAGATCTAAGTTTTTAGAAATTTCTTACAATTGCAAATCGAAGCCAAATGGGGAAGAGAACGAGTATGGTGCCTTTGTTAATCTTGTTCCTCTCGTGATGGTGATTCCGAAAATATGAATTTCGTGGGTTGATTTGTAAATCCGAAATTTTGGTGTGGATTGGGTTGAGAGAGTTTTTAAAGTGTATATGAAACGCCCTGAAAACTTGAACCATTTTTTTTTTTTTTTTTAACGATTCGATCTATTCATCACTAAGATTCATAAATCACTGACATGACTTTTGACTGAGTTAAGACCCTCATGCTAGACATAATAAAATCTACAATATGGCTAGATAAATCAGCCATATGGGCTCAAAATCTGCAATATGACCTTTAAAATTAGCACTCAGCTTTTTGTCTGGGGTTAGGCCCTTACAAAAGACAAAAATGAAAATCTGCAATATGGCTCAGAAAATCATCAATATGGTATTAAAAATCTGCATTCAGGTCTTTGTTTGAAATAAGGCCCTTGTTCAAGACAATTTTCAACACCACCAAACTCAGCTTTTTTCCGAATTTCTAACATGCATAACTTCTAACTCGTTAAGAGTTATGACCTAAAATTTTACACACACCTCCACTTTACCAAAATAAAGGTTTCCCTTTTTACACTTTTCCAAAATTCTCATTCTATAAAAATCTGGACCGTTGACCAATTTTAGCCCCTTTTCGACACTTTTGCTTGATATGTCAAAACACAAACCACTTGGTTTCTAACCTTCACACTTTACCAACACTTTCTATCATGCTTTTGACACTTAAGCCAATAGCAACAAGTGTCATACCTATCCCATGGCTAGTTTTGACGCTTTGACCCAATTAATGCCCATTTGGACACTTCTGACCCGTTTCTCTTTTCGAGAACACTTTGAATCTTTCACTTACATCTTTCACTCACATCTGACCATTTCGACATAGTTGACTATAAGTCAACATTAAAGTCAACCAAAACTTACTTTCAACACTTTGCTCTATTCCATTTCTCTATCATTTATGACACATATACATTACTACTAATTATTTACTTTCTTTATCTACTTTGACTTTACTAAATCAAAGGCTTACATCACAAATCTTTAACCACTTTACACTTTAACTAATTCTTGTCATAAAACTCATTTTGGGCGATTTACACAATGGCTAATCATAACGATAATTTAAAAGAATAAGAAGCTCATCTAACCATAAAGCAAGCTCCTTATCCACGCTATCTTCTTGCAACCCAAAATCTACTCCTTCTATCATTTGGTTCAACCAAACCAAGCACCTACAACATAAGACACTGAACGGGTTAAGCATAAAGCTTAGTGAGCATATGATTATCTAATCAATTCAACTACTAATAAAAAAACAATGCATTATTATAACTAGAACAATAATAAGCAAAGTATGAAAGATTCTTCCCTTTCTTGATTTCACATTTCACTTTCACCTTCACTTAAGCTTTCACTTTCACTTTCCTTTTTCATATGTGCACATCTCTCATGATTATACTAGCTAATATCTAACTAGCTAGTTTAATCACATTCTAGCTAATATCTAATTAGCTAGACTAATCACATCTTTGCTAACATAAGTTAGCTACTAATCAAAACATGGTTAATCTTGATCAACCATTCTAATCATCACATGGCTAACATAAGTTAACCATTCTAATCACATGAATCTTTATCATAATCTTTTCATATTAGTTAAAACTAATCAATTTACCTTTTTACACAATTAAGTGAATCTCTTGCCTAAAAGCAATCCAATTCACTTAATGAGTATCTAATCACTTTCATATAACTCACCTTGATGAATTGAACAACTTGTGGCTAATTGATCAATTGAAGATGTCACATCTTTAACACCTAACACATGAGCACACAACACAATTAAGAACAACTAATCACACTTTCACTAATACTAACATGAGATCTCTTTCTTACTTAATCAACTTTCTTTTACTTTAATTAAACTAGCTAATTACACTATCATAATTCTTATCATACTAAACAATTATTTCATCTACTAATCATTGGAGTTATCATTAACTCATGAAATCATAGTTAGGGCTTTCCATGAACAATTCACTAACTTTCTCATTAAATCATCATCTAATAGCATCTCTAATAACACTTTAAACTAATACACCTAATTCCCATTAGAATTTAACATAGTTCATGAAACCCTTATAAACCCTAATCAAAATCTTTCACTCCTAAGATGAAATTGAGTTTCAATTCATCATTCATAAACTAAACTAACATAAGTAAATCAATTACAAGCCCTAATTCGGATTAATTTATAACAATTAGCTAAAACCCATAAAAACCCAATTTCTAGGGTTCTTGAAGAAAGAAAACCACTTACAAAGATTAGAGAGTGATAGAAGGTAATGATTCTGATGATTTAGAGCTTGAATTGAAGATTAACTAGGAATTCTTGACTTGATTATGATCTCTGCGATTTTTGTTCTTCAAAATAAAGGTTCTGGAGTATATTTTTGAAGTTACTGGAATAAGGCACGTAGCAGTGTCTTTTGTATTTTAATTTGCTATACTACAAAGTCTGGAACTGAACAACTAATTACGTTTTCTATTATATCTTACTATTAAAAGATCTATAATTAAAAAGATGTATATATTATTGTACACTAAAATAATACCTTAAAAAACTGGGGTGTTACAGTATGTGTGTGTTTTGAGTAATGAAAATGAAAGAGATGAGGGTGAGGGAGAGGGGGGTTTGGTTGATCCCAAAGAGCAACGAGGGGAAAACACTCCCAAAATGCAATATCTACTCCGCGTTCTAATTGGTTGATTGCTCGTTTCTAGTATTTAACCAAGCGGTTATATTTTTAATAATGTAACTGGAGTATTCAAATAAAAATACCTTGAAATTGATTATAAAAATATTTGTCGAGATATTTAAATTATTGATTCGCGTTTAATATGTTTTTGCTAAAATATTCAGAATGTCGTCGCAATGATAGAAATAACATCTGTTCGGATATATATTTATACAGTAAAATACGTTCCCATTATTTAAGTAAGTTTTGTCACCAACGTTCACGTAAAATGTTTCGGACTCCGTCCGGTTAATTCGTACGATTTAGCCAAATCGCGTGTGTACATATATATAAATCACCTTATATATACAAATAGAGTCTGCAATTAGTCCTATTACATACTAATTACAACTAGTTACAGATAATTAAGCATAATTAATTATCCTAATTAGGCAGGTGTTACAGTTGACATGGAGGAAGACCCGAATACCCCGCTCATTTTGGGTCGACCATTTCTTGCTACCGCTAGTGCACTTGTAGATGTGAAGGGTGGTAAATTAACTCTTAGAGTTGATGATTCAGAGGTGATTTTTTATAACAAGCCGGTTGTATCACCTACACCTGAAATTGTCAATTCAGTTTGTATTGATAGTCAAGGAGAATTATCGGTTGATCACAAGGTTCATGATAAATATGCAAAGGATATGGAAGATAAAAGTGTAACTTGCAAGTTAAAGAATGAGGTGTAGAAGATTGTTGATAAGGTTATTGAGAAATCAGTGAGAAAGATATACAATAGGGTGTATCAAGCTGCGTTAAAAGGTGATACTTTTTGTGGTACTCGTATTGTTTCAAAGCTTTCGAAGAAAGAGAAAAGAAAGCTTCTCGAGATTGTCAACACCACACGAGGTACGAATGATTGGTTGACTTCACTTATTCAAGGTACGCTTTCCACTAATAGCCCTCACAATAAAACAAGTGTGGGGGAGCTCAAACCCCACTAAATAATAATATTCGGGGTTGAGTCGAACTTAAGACTCTAAAATAAATAAGCCTTGTAAATTGTATATTATTTGCATTTTCTTTGTTTTGTTTTGTTTATTAACAATGTAGGAACTTTTGAACTTTGTGGGTGTGTTCCCTAGAAATCCTCACGAGACTATAACTCGTCCGCTCAGGATACTGAGGGGTTTAAAGGCTTATTGCATGTGCTAAATGCAATCGTGATGCCTACGAAAGTGTGCTGTTGTATATGTTTGGAATGAAGATCGCGAGCAAGTCGATTAGTTGAACGGGATACGACTAAATACGAGCCATATCAGGGGAGTATCTGTTCACTTCTTTTCTATTCCCTATGTTATTGTTTCTTTTGCAATGAGGACATTGCATACTTTTAAGTGGGGGATGGGGGAAAAGAAGTCTGTTTGTCCTCAAGATATGAATGGTAAATATTGGCAAATTTTAAAGCTAAAGGGCATTCTACGTGTTAGTCATTTTTCAGCCCAAATTTTTCTTTTAAAATTGTTTTCTGCCTAAAGTTTAGCGAATCTTGTAACATATTTTAGGAATTCAATGGATGAAATGAACTTAATTTTTAAATATTAGATAGTTCATCTTGAGATGTATCGATAGTCAATCTATATGAAGGTTGTTGAGCTATTAGTAAATTTAATGCATTAAGTAGAACTTATCCTGTGAGGATTTTTTAGCGAGGTATGACATTAGTCTTAATTCTTATATGATAGCGTATTATAACCCATAATTCTGGAATCCTAATTATCATCATTTGGGAATATACTGGGTGTTGTCTCCTCTGTTGTACGAAAGTACAGACCTGATTTCCGTCAGTATATTTGATATCAAAATAGATAAAAAGAAAAGAGTACAAACGACTCATGAATTGAAAAACCAAAGCCAAGTTATGTCGCTCTGTTGTACTGAGGTACAGACCTGCCACCAATGTCTTGGTTTGAAAAATGATTGATTTATTTGGATGTTCATTATTTGGAGAATTGTGACACGTTATTTGTATGAGAGTATTTTGTTATTGGGAATCAAGGGTAAGGTTGCTTGAATAATAATAAGTTGAGCTCAATTTCTGAAATTTAGATTGTTTAAGTGGACAACAATATCGGTAATCTGGGTGAATTATCTTCTATGCATAATAATAATGTATTGGAAGTTGTTTCCCTTAAAGAGTTTCTTGATTGCTAAGCTTTAAGGTAGAATCTATTTAAAGATAATAATTTGGTTTGCCGAATGCTGTGTAGTATGTAAGTCCGTTTGCACCTTTGTTTGTCGTTCATATTTAAAGTTTTTTTTTTATGTTCAATTGATGGTCTACTTGAGGACAAGTAGGATTCAAGTGGGGGATGTTTGATGAACGCCAAATTGTACTACATTATAGTACTAATTACCCTTGTGTTTAATAGATTTCTTATGCATTTTGTTTAGAACTGATACTTATGTTGTTCATATTTGCATATAGGAATTAATTTGAGCTTGAATCGGAAAAGAATCAGAAAACGAGCTAAAAAGTTGAAGTTTGAAGAAGGAAGTCGAGTTGGTGAAATTCTGGAATTTTGAATCCATACGGCGTATAGAAATCCATTCGGCGTATGGATCTGTTGAGCCGGGCTGCCAATAACGCGGGCCTGGTCCATGGGCCAAAAGCATCCATACGGCGTATAGAAATCCATACGGCGTATGGATCGCATCGACAGAAACCCTAAATAGCTTCATTTGTTTCATTTGAATGAGGAGACTTTTTCCAGCCGACTTAGGAGCTTAGAGGACGACTTTTGGAGACATCCTAAGTCCGAATCGACCACTTTCAACCGTTCTAAACGTGGAGATTCATCCTACATCATTACAATCTATCGAAGACAATTGGTTTGCTTAATTTTCATTCGATTATGAGTATTTCTTTGTGTTTGATCTATTGTTTGATTGAACCCATTACTATGGGGTAAGTCTTTTGATGTTTGTTTAGACTTAATTATTCTAGTTGTTGGATATTAATTCGTGATTGGGATTATATGCTTTGATTTCACGGTAATCGTCGAACGATTGATGTTTTTGGGTTATTTAATGCATTCAATTAGTAAACTTGATTGATTGTAATTAGTGACAACTTTCACGTGTTCTAGTTTGCTCTTGTCAATTGATTTATTGATTGCAGATTTTGATTAGACCTAATTGAAAGAGTTGAATGGAGTTATTTGATCATTAACATTGGTGGATCATGTTTAGAGACATCTTACATGATTGATGATTTTTATGAAAATAAGGTCATAGAGATTAACTTGTGATTTCATTGATTGCACAATTTATAATTAGGAGGTTTTAAACTTCAAGGACACTTGGGTTGTATGATCTTAATTAAGTGACTTTGACGTGACAACTAATAAGTCCAAATTGTGTCTTCTAGGTTGACTAATCCTGATCTAGTGCTTAATCTATATATCCAATAAGTAGAGGTTAAAAGGTCTAAGCAAACATATTTCATCTATTTGAGTACAACTATCTTTTATTTGTTTTACTTATTAATTTATTAGTTTAATAAATCCTTTTTGACTGTCTATCGTTAAAAGACACAAAAATCCCAATATTTACTTGCTTTGTTAGTTTAATTATTAGATAAATTAATTGCTAAAACAATCATTACACTGTTCCATGTGGAGACGAACTTAACCGGAATTTACCTTTACTATACTATTGTGCGATTAGGTACACTTGCCTATTTGTGTTTTAGTCTAGATCTCTGGTATTTTCTATTTAAATTTTATAACCTGATTTTAGCACATCATGTATTCACCCGTATTACGGTCTAGCCTGGATCATAGACTATGCTAGGATGTAACATAGTATACAGCCTTCGACCTTTTCGTAGTTTGTACGTGTTTGTATTCCACCATAGGTGTTTCCAACGTTAAACCGGATACTCAGTCGTATTAGGGCTTTAACTGGGCTACATACTTTACAGCCATCTGAACTCAATATATCTAAGCTTGTATTACAGTAAAACCATCTATGATAGCTAAACAACCCGTTCACTTTATAATCCCAAACCAATAAATCCCTGATTAATTCACAGTGTACTATACGATAGGTAGACAGTATTTCCATTGCTTCAAAATCAGACCATGTTATTTTAAGAAAACATAGATAGGTAGTGACCGTTTGACTAAGGGTCGCGAGTCCTTGACATAAAGGTTCTAACCACATTTATTGGAGGAAAGGCGTTAGTTTAGTTTAAAATCATAAATGTATAGTTAACAGTACACCGGTTTTCAATATTTAACAATTGGGATCATTATTCCACAATGGATTGTGCCCACGACTTTCATAGCTTCCACGTTCCGTACTACACACATTCGTGATGATTCCGGCGCTATACAAATGAAAGCCGTATAATGTTACCTCCGTTGTTTCATAACGATGTTATCCCAATTGTATTTAAAGTAGCATCACCCCAAATATTAACAAGCTAACTACATCATAACAAACACAATAGCTAATCTACTCACTAATCATGGCAATGTATCCTAAATCAAACATAATAATAGCATGCAACATTATGAGAGATAAGGATAGAAATAACCGAAAGTAATGCGTAGATTGAATAGTAGCTGAAAGATTACACGGACAGAGCTCCGAAATATCCCGAACAATATTACAAAGGAGATCCTCTAAGAATTCCAACTCTATTACAAAAGCTACCCTATTAATTCTCCTCTAACTCCTAAGAGTAGTGCTAGAGAGAGAAACTAACTAAGAACAATTCTCCTCTAACTCCTAAGAGTAATGCTAGAGAGAGAAAGTAGAGAGAGAGTGAGAGAAGATTTGTGAATGAGAGGTGTGGTGAAATGAGAAATGGAGGTTACTATTTATAGGAGAAGGTTGAAAGCCTTGGTACAAGCCTTGAAGCACAAAATACAAGCATCAAAGCAGCATACGGGACAAGCGGACCAAGGGGGTCAAACGGCACCTCACAAGGTAAGAGACCCCGTATACGGCACCCCAAGGGCCGTATACGGCACCTAGGGTACCGTATACGGTACCTAGGTGTCCAGGGGGTTTGGAGCTCCGTTTGGCCTCCTGCTGACTTCCGGTTGCTTGGTTAGTCCGTATCTTCTTCGTTTGGAGTCCGTTTTGCTTGATTCTTGCGCCGTTGGATTCGTTTTTCCGTTACGCTTCTAATGACATTAAGTTTGCCAAATTTGGAGGTGTTTGATTTTTGCGTGTTCCGGATGACGATCGGCGAGCTTCCAGACTGCACATCTTATCCGTCTTTCGTCCGTTTCTTCTGATTCTTTCACCTCCGATCTTGGATTTTCCTATGGAATCATAAAATATGAATTAAGATCCAATTCCACAAGTAAATTAAGAAGGGGATATTTAAGGTGACGTTATTTGCCTCGTTTTGCGTGACAAACGGACGTTTTTGGTGATTTTAACAGCAACGCCCATAATTTGACCACTTTGGTGATTTTAAGTAAATAATAGATGTTTTAAGATGTTTTCACCAAATATAAGTGCAGAATAATGTGCCTAAAAACATGACTTTTTAGGTCACATCACACCCCTTATCTTTCTTTCTACACACCTTCCTACATTCTCTAAAATCATTAATTATGTAATAGTTAGTAGTAACTAGCTTAGCAATGTAACGCTTTGAAATATTTGGAAGTAATATAAGCATCATTTTGCTCGCAATAATTACGGGTAATATCTATCCTTTTCTTTTATTAATTATTCGTTGTTCTTGTTTGATGTTTATGATTTATTAATATTTGAAATGTTTATTGCCATGATCTGCGAGTAGTTGCTTATATGTTTGCCATGATTTAGATAGTTATAATGGGATGATATTAAATATTATGAAGTAATATGACGGCCCCTATTCGACTGTCCTCGGATATAGTGCTGGAAACGCTTTTGGCGGAGTACAAATGTACGGAAGTCTGAGAACGACCGAAGGTAGTTATATTACGGATCAATACTATAAATGTGCTAAATAAATTTCTATTTATAGTTTAATTATAATATTATGAACGAATGATGGCATGTTTGGCCAACCGCTTATGACCAAGACTACCCCAACTTATTCCGGTAGGGTAAAACCTGTTTATGCGACTATTTATTCAATAGGCCATGCCATGATACGGACGTCTCTGACGACTGAGATTGGAGAATAGGATTCGAGGGTAGTCGTTGGCCGATGTGTTCAGTACATTTGGGAGAACTTCCGGTGTATTGTAATTGTTTGTGTTTACTATCCATGTGACATATCTTCTATCTGATTGCGGACAACTCTACGTTAGTTAGTTGATAGGATCGTAAAAACAACTCATTCCAACATAGTTTAAATTTATAAAAAGAAACTTATATGAATGGGAATTATTATACTTTGTTATTGTTTAAATATATGACACCAGACCTAATTTATGGAGTACCTTTTCTAGTTATCCACGTGACTATAACTTAGATATTAGGGAGTCATGAACCTTAATTGTGGTAAGTAGTTATCTGTGCCTATGACATGCAATAAGCAAGACACAGTGAAACCATTCGTTGTACATATTAGATTTACATTTCTGCGCTGCTTTTTATTTAATTAGTTTAGAATGTCACTTTCACTGTCAATTACTCCTGCCCACATGTTAGATGTAAGAAGCCGTGGAATTACTCTGTAAAATACACTGTTTATGAAACGCCCCGAAAACAGAACCATTTTTTTTTACTCACTTATTTTATACCATAAATCACACTCTATAGGTCCCAGTCATATTTTAAATCAATACCATGTTCGAACGACTCCCATTAACACTTAAAGAATACTAACGAATTATAAAGAATACTAACACTTTTTAAAGAATACTAACACTTTTTAAAGAATACTAACTTCCGACACGCATAACTCCCAAACCACAATGAGTTAGACCCTAAAAATTTACATGCACCTCTAATATGACAAACTGAAACTTTCACTTTTTACACTTTTCTAAATTTCCCAAAAATGACCATTTTGGACATGTCACCAATATATGCCCATTTCGACTCTTTTTGTGATACCATCAAAACACAAACTACACATTTTCAAACCTGGGCACTTTACCAACACTTCTCCAATACCATTTTGACACTAACCACAATTCCCATTTATGTTTATTCAAACTCTAACTCATTTTCACACGTAAATGCATTCTAGACCCATTTTGACCCATTTTTGACCCGTTTAATAAATCACCCATATTTCAACCAAACGCTACTTAACTTCACACATGTTTAACTCTTTCGACATTGTTGACTATTTGTCAACTCAAATTTTGACCAACCAATCACACTTGACACTAAATCACTTTTCACCACTTTGACCCAAACCAAACCAATCATATGACTTCATACACTTGATAACCACATACACTAGACACTATACCTCTGTTTAACTTTCAAGTCATCTACTACATATTGACCAACATATTTAATTCGAAAACTCTTTGTTTGGGCGATTTACACAATTGGGCATCAAAACAACAATTCAAAAGAAAGAAGCATATTCTAACCATAAGCATGCTCCATATCCATGTCACTAGCTTCTCATAACCCTTCTATCCACATGTCGCTTGCCAAACATCAACCTACAACATAAACACTGAAACGGGTAAGCACAACTGCTTAGTGAGTACACAGGCAATCAAACAAGCAATACACATAACACTTAACACATAACACATATCAACACAATACATAAACACAAAATCATTGGGCCCTGAACACTGAACACTAAACACTGTGTTAACCGCAGTTAACTCTCTGATCACCACTGAGTCTTTACACATAATAATTTCCATAATTTCATTAACCATAATCACAACACTAATCAACAACAACTTTCAACATAACATATTAACATTAAGTAAACACATAAGAAACCATACATATAACAAGCAACTTCCACCCGATTGTGTAGCCTCTTGCTCGGAAGCAATCTGGATCCAACACAATCGAATCATACATTATTCACCACATAATCACTATTTAATCAACATATATCAACAAATCATCTTCCACTCGATTGTGTAGCCTCTTGCTCGAAAGCAATCCGGATCCAACACAATCGAATCATATACTGTTCATAATTAACTTATTCCTTTACCTTCAAGCTAGTGACATACTCATTACTCGCTAATGAGATAATCACTACTGACTTTTCCAAATAACATGTATTCACATAACAATTAAACATAACAAGTAATTTAACACAATTAACTATTATAAGCAATAAACATAAATAAACAAACATAACAATTAACTTTCCTTGATTGTGCAAACCTCTAGCCCACAAGCTATTCGGTACTACACAACCAAATCACCTGTTTAACCCCCGTATCACTCACCACAGTCTCTTAGACAATGATTTCACCAAATTGATCATCATAAGCCTCCACGTCTCTTAACACCTACATAATCATACATATCATCATAACAACACTTAGACACTAACAATCATCACTTTCCTACTAATTTCATGTTCTATTATCATAATCATATTTCATTAACACTAGTTCATGATTTAGCTCTATTTCTACAAGTATTTAACATAACTCTTATGAACATATCACTAACTTTTTAATCTTTTACTCATTTTAGCATTAATTCATTCACTATTAAGCTTTACTAACTTCAATTAAACATATTAAACACTAATTTCATATCAAAATCACTAGTTCATGAAACCCCATCAAAACCCCCATATTTGCCCAAGAACACTAATCATAAATTCATCAATTTCAATATGTTATATGATTACTAATGATCATAGAAACACTTACTAGCACTAATTCAATCAATTTCTAACTTCAATTTCGGTTTAAAACCCTCAATTTATCAAAACCCCATGAAAACCATGAAACTTAAACCCTAGGCTATAATCATAGAAAAAATTCACTTACAACATGATAGAGATGATCAAAAGGAGCTGAATTCGAATTCCTAAGGCTTAATTTGAAGATTAGAAGTTGAATTTGGGGTTTGGTTTGCTTCCTGCGTATTTTCTCCATCTCAGGGGAGTGTTGGAATGTTTTAGAAAGAAATAGAATTAAAACGTAGATACATATCTGGTAGCTTCATCCCCTTTTTAATTCTACAGTCTGGAACTGATAAAACCGTTTACGTTTTTCACTATATCTCGTTATCTACATAATAATAGTTCGTAATAAAAATATATCCGTGTACGATATTAATTTCCTGAAATTCGGGGTGTTACAGTTTATTACCGAAAGGTATGGTCTGCATATGAAACACGTTTTAACAAACTGCGAATAATCCAGGGATGTATAACTGTTTGAAAAGAAGAGGTCTAGGTCATAAATCAATGTAATTAGAGCTTAAGAAAAGTATTAACAAGGTCTAGAAAGGAAAGTCCAAATGACTTAGATACATCAATCCCCCTAGATCTTACATATTTGATTCTTTAAACATAACAAGTTAATAATTAGATACACAGTTAGAAGAACGAGAGATAAGCTTAGGTGTTAAGAACGGTCGGACCTATGAGACGATACGCTGCCTTATCATGTACCTCGATTATTCACCAAAATATGTTGCTTATCATTCAACTAGGTAAGTATTGGGAGTTTAACATATTGCTCCGATCAGAATCACGATAACCTGGTTCCTAGTGACATGCCAACGGGAATTTAATTGGTAGGGTTCTAGTGTTTACACAAAAGTCTGTCAATCTATTAATCTGAAAGTGTCCCCATCATAAACACCATCCCGATATTATACTATCCCAAGTCATGGTGAACCACGTCTTCCCTATCCTTAGTTGTTCCATACGTGCTAGCTAGCTTGTTTCAATTTTATTGCTTTAGTTATTCTAATTAGATAAAAACCACACAAAACCAACTATTTGAACCCCATCTTGAAGACTGAATTATCCAAACAAGCTTCGCTTCAAATTCGATCATCTGGAGACGACCCTGATCATCCTTACCGCATACTAGTATCAGGTACTTCTACCTAGTACCAGTAGGTAGTTCGGAGATTTAGGCCCCGAGCAAAATAAATTTTAAAACACCCTGATCGCCCCTCAGTCATTACAACAACACCAATGACACTGACGACTGGGAGCGCCTCAGAGACTAAACATGCAAATACAATTATTAAAGTAGGCATCTCCAAGTCTTTGGAAATCACTCAAGAAAAGAGTTGAAGTAATTTAAGATTGAGGATTGCTATATAGACACCGTCTAAACTAATTACCCTATGTTATTATTACATTAAAACTCGTGAAAGTTAGTAACTCATTGATAAGCACGAAAAAGCTGCTCTAATCATTCAATAATTAATTGTTTAAAGTTAATATTTTAGACTTTAAATTTAGCCAATATTTTATAGTATAAATATATACACAGTAATTTTTAGTTCCTTTTTAAATTTATGTACATGGTTTTACGGTTAGATATAAAGGTTTTATTATATTTTTATAACCAAATTTTTATTGTTTATAGTATGATATACATATCGATCTATTTTCATATCCAATTTTAAATCGAACGAAGCTAAAGTTAGAACGTCACACATTAAATATTTATGAAATGTAAATGTCATTATTTATTTACTACTACCTCCGTCCTAAATTTATAGTCCATTATTCTATTTTGGGATGTCCCAAAATATTTTTCCACTATTGATTTCAACTAATCAGAAAAGCTTTTAGTGGGTGCATATGAAATCTTATTGATTAGGACTGTTTCATTGTCTATATATAAAACTTTCAAACTATATTTGACTATGCAAAGTATATATTTTAGCAAGCGTAAAAACTAAAATTACCATAACTTACTTGAAATATAATCAAGTAATAATTGAATAGTTCTAATAATAATAAATGTAAAAAATATAAAAGTAAATTACTAGTTTTTATTATAATAAGTAAAAAAACCTAATGATTAGTCTAGTGGTATATACTCCCTCCGTCCCAATTTTATTGTCCCCAGACAAAAAGACACGCAGTTTAAGAAAATATAACTATCTCTCTCTTACTTTTTGATAAAATGACAATTTTACCCTCTACTTTTTACCTATTTTTTTGTCTTATATATATACACTAGGGATAAAAAAGAACTTTATTTACTTAAACTTTCTATTTATGAAAGTGGACAATTAATTTGGTACAGCCCAAAATGAAAATAATGGACTAAAGAAATGGGACGGAGGGAGTAACATTCTAGGTGGTGTCTATATAGCACAAGCCTATAAGATTAATTTAAAAAGTCAAAATTTTGAGAAAATTCTTGATAGATATTCTTCCACGTCATCAAATTCTTGTATTTAGAAGGTGCCAATTCAGCTTAAGATGCTTAAACAACTCCCTTTTTGTATATAATATAGATATAGATAGATTCTATACATAAGGTGACTGACATTCATTTTTTAAATAAGGATCAATGTTTGAAAATGGATTCAATTCGTAATCGGTGTCTATTGTATGAAATCAATTTATGTTTTTTATACTTAATGTATTCAACTTTTAGAAAGTATACTTTATGATATGTTAACCTTTACGGAGACAGTAATTTATGGTTAGGATAACTGTAATTATTGCTGGAATTTTACTAGTAAGCTGTTTTGCATTTGATCTTTCGTAAAGTATACTTTCTAATTATTGTTGTTTTGCATTTGATCTTTCGTAAGCGGTGACTGGCATTCATATTATGTAGTATTTTTACGATATGTTAACCTTTACGGGTGTCATAATTAAACCGATAACAAAATAGCAAAATATATTAAAACATATTTTTTGAAAGTTGATGCTTTAAAAATAGTAACAATAATCATATGTATAAGTCGGATGCATTCCCGGATACCAATTATAGAAGTTAACCTTTAACATCATTTTTCCAAAATGAAAAAACATAACTTTTGAATATATTTTCTAAATTTTCAATACTTTTCTAGAAAACAAAAACTCTTCTCATATTTTAGAAAATTGGAGATGAAAAACTGTGAAAAATTTTCCACAACTAAACGCGGTGAAATCAAAATTCGTGTTTTAATATGGTGAAATTCTATTGGTTGTCTAATTTCTTATTATTATTATTATTATTATTTATTTATTTATTATTTATTTATTTATTATTTATTTATTTTAGCATTTTTGTTGTGAACCTATTTGTAAAGAAAGAACCAAAAAAGGCGTCGTATAAACGCCATCTCCATCGTCTCTCTCTCTCTCTCTCTCTCTGCGACCCATTCACAAACGCTTCTTCGATCTCTGCTCAATAACAATGGTAACTTCTTCATTTTTCCCAATCATATATCATATTTAGATATAGATTATATATATACACATTATATGCGTTAGTATCCAGCTATTTATCTATCTAGGGTTACAATTACTATCGCTTTTAATACTATGTATACATGTACGAATTTCAAGTCTCATGTTTGTCACATATGATGCTACTTGTGCTTCTTACTCTGTTTGTTGTTGATATCAATTCTGCCGATTTTGATTCTATTTTTTTTTTTTAGTTTGATCTGATAAATTTTTGAGGTTGAAATGGTAGGTTGTTGTACAACTTATTAGGAACATAAAATTGTTAAACAATCAGTTGAGCACATGAAGTTAATGCTAACTTCAAACAATTAGAGTGAAATGGATGATAATATTTATTAATCTGCTGTGCTTAATGATGGATACTCACTGCTTTATAAAGTATTTTAGAAGATTCTATATATGTCAGGAAGAAGAATGATAAGTGCAGTTTTTTAAGTGTTGATTTGTAAAATTTTGACTGTTGCAAGGTAAGGGTGATAATGTTATACTAGTGACTATGAAACATAATGTGTGCTTTTCGATGGGTTTTTGTTTTTATGATCTATTTGATATTCAACATGTATTATTAAGATTCTTAACAACGTATCATTTAGCCTAATTGCACCGAGTTTATCAATGTAACCTTGAAGCATGTTCATCCAAGTCTCATAAGAAGCAAGTGTGAGGGAGACAGTAATTTATGGTTAGGATAACTGTAATTATTGCTGGAATTTTACTAGTCTATCATGAATTTTGTTCTCTCCTAACAAATAGAACGTGTATCTATCGATATTAAGATTTCGTTTGAGCTCATACATGCTAAGATATGAGTTGCTGCTATTGGCTGATTGCTTAGAAAAAAAATTGCTTGGTTCAATTGCAGGCTGACCCAGAATTAGAAGCTATTAGGCAAAGAAGAATGCAGGAGCTAATGGCTCAACAAGGCGGGGTAAGTGAAATTTCTGTGAGTTGTCTTATTTAGTTTATAAAAGTTATAACTGTGGTATTTACGATTAAACATGCCTAAAAACAGGGAAGTCAGCAGAACCCTGATCAGCAAAAAGCCCAGGAGGAAGCAAAAAGGTTTTTTATTTTATTTTCCCCTTCTTGAATTACCGAGTTAGTAACATTAATTGCGTAGTAACCCTGTAAATCAAGTAGTTTTCTGTTGTTCCTGTAATTAGTCAAATAATTTACTTATGGTTTGTTTTGTTTACATTATGGGACTAGCTGTCAAAGTAAAATTACTAAAATGAGAATTTGTTATAGAGGGAGTGTTAGAGAATACCATTAATTTTCTGTTAGTGGAATATGACGTACAGCTTGTTACAAGGAGGGTGATTGTTTTTTGTTCTTGCTGATTCTAATTTTGTAAATAACTCATCCAGCGAGGCAGATGAACGAAGGCAAATGATGCTTAGTCAGATATTGACATCTCAAGCACGTGAAAGAAGTAAGCTGTTTTGCATATGATCTTTCTTTATATAACATTATTAAATCCAAGTTCTTTTAGTTGATCTTTTATTTCTTTTATTGTGTTAACATTTCATCTAATTCAAATTTGCATTTGTATCAATTTAATTCTTTCCTTATGACCATTTAAATTATATAGGCTACTACAACTTCAAAGTGGCAAGTAATTTCATACATGTATGAGATTCTCAGCTGAACTCTAGCTAGTCAATTATGGTTATCCTCCTGCTAGAGGTTGACTGTTCGTAATTTGTATCTACTTTGACTAGTTAAGATTGCACGGGTTATACACTACTAGGGTTGCACCAGAATCCAGACAGCCAGAAAGTATATCCGTGTCTGTGTAACTGTGTTGATGATTTTTTAGGGTTGATGTTAAAAATGCCCGGGAATTTGAAGTCACCAATATATTAGTGAATCCAGAATTGTATCTAAAGAATAATATGTACTACGCACTATGGCAACCAAATTCCCTTGACTTATGTAACATACAGAGTTATTGATCTGTAGTTTCAGAGAATGAGTTTACCGATATTATAAACCATACCTAGTACTTCCCAAGTTCCCAGAATTAAATATGATACCAAATCCGATACCATGTCTTTCGGTCAGATTTAATTTTTATTTAGAAAACTTTAAAAATTTTCTTTTATCAATGCTATACCCTTGACGAAGTTGTTTGGTCAACACTGTAAAGTCGAATCTGATTTTTTGTTTTTTTTGGATGGTCCTTGCGGGTGGGGCGGAGGCGTACCATTGGAATATGGTACGGGAGTCAGGGGTACCCTCCAAATTATCCTTACAAAATGACCAGATAATCTCAGTTGTATTTCCCTCATTGCTGCTATAGAATTATTCTAATCGGAAACATGTTGATGTGTAATCTTTTCGAGTGGGAGGTTGGTAGAAAGTCATATTTTCACACTGTAACTTATTAGTGATACTGATATGCTGGTGTTGGGAAAAGATTATTGGCACATAAAGAATTTCGGGTTTCTCTGAAAAAAAGTTCAGCTTGCTAGGTTTGAACATACCAAGGAACAATAGCCTCATTGACGGCTCTTGGCCTGCGCACCATGCCACCTCTAGTAATCATCATGCGTTGCTAAGTTGTTATGCATGTGAAATATATGGTATACAGTGTGATGAACCAACTAATGAAGCTTTATCAAAAAATGTAATGTATTATCTGTCATACAGTTGCACGGATTGCTTTGGTGAAACCTGAGAAGGCCCGAGGAGTTGAAGATGTTATACTAAGGGCTGCCCAAATGGGTCAGATTGTTGAGAAGGTATCTGTTTTTACATAAATACATGATATCATGATCAAGATTTATTAATGTGAGTTATGTACACTATTTCACACTCACTACCGTAACAACTGCAAGAAAATGTATTCCTTGTATTAACTGTTGGGTATATATGGTAACTAAATGCAGGTTTCTGAAGAGAAGCTCATATCATTGTTGGAACAGATCAACACCCAAACAACCAAACAAACGAAAGTTACAGTAAGTTAATACTTCATTTTTAGTTGCCATTCAAATAATTTTATATGCTCAGAAAATTGTGGAGCTTGTTCTTTTATATGTTTTGTTCATTGGGTTTCCCACAT
Source organism: Helichrysum umbraculigerum (assembly GCA_949592205.1). Taxonomy (NCBI): domain Eukaryota; kingdom Viridiplantae; phylum Streptophyta; class Magnoliopsida; order Asterales; family Asteraceae; genus Helichrysum; species Helichrysum umbraculigerum. Next base: position 87,938,343 of record CATIUR010000002.1, on the reverse strand, counting down.
AACTGTCCAGTACTCCAGTAGCTATATCAGATCAGTTAAAAACAATATGTGCATGCACATTTTTTAATGCTTTGCTTGTAAAATAACTTGAGATGTGAAAAGAATACAAAACATCCTGGTGACAATTTGTTGAAAATGGCTGTATAGTTCTTCTACTTACTTCGTCCACACCACTAAAAGTGTCGAGTCTATTTTTGCGTATCAAACGAGTTACTTATTTATCTTTAAAAGTTGGTTTTAAATTAGAAGTGACCAAATATTTGTGCCCATTAAAAATTTGTAGATAAAAGTTAATGGAAATGCTTGCAAAGTAGAGGTGAATGGTTGCATCCTGAAGACTCACTTTTAGGTTTGCATTTTAGATGGTATAATGTTGTACTGTACAACATTGTAAGGCGGGTTTAGTGGTCTGGATAAAAATTTGTACTACAAATTATCACCCTAAAGTCATAGGTGCAAACATAAGTAAAGAAGGACCAAGTGTCGATCTATATTTAATATGATTCCACACGATTTAAGTTAAAAGGTTTATGAAGAAATGGCCAGATCAACTGAAATTGAAGGTGACTTTTTTGTTTGTTTTAACTTTCTCCCTCAGATTCAGAGGCGTCGGAGTGTGCTGGACGATGATGATTAGGCTCATTTCATGTGAATTTGTTGGTATGTTTGGTGGATATTATCTACTTGATTACTTGTACTTTTGGGTAGTGTTCGTTTGACGTGTGAAAACCTTTGTATGGGCTATGATGAGTGTTTAAACATCATGTAGTTCTTCTAGTATAATTATTCCTCCTTCCTTATTAGACTATGCGTGCCTGCATTAAGTGTCGTTGGTTTGAGCCTTTGAGGGCATGAGAATGGGAATGGGAATGCAGGTGATATGTGCCCATATGGTGTTTTTATTTGAGGGAATGGGTTTTAATTTGGGAATCAAGGCGTTTCTGAAACCCATCAGAGATGGTGGGTTTGGATATTTATTCCCGTTTCCATTATTTGCTCTATCGAACATTTAAACCTATACCCATAGTAAAAACCGAATGTAAATCAAACACCACATACATTTGCAACTTGGCCATCCGCTCATCAGTAAACTTTAGGTCAAGTATATCCAAATGTGTCAAAATTAGTAGGTTCTGTTATATAACATGTCAAAGAGGATAATTTTGAGTTTTTAACCTAACCATTGTATCTCAAATTACATATTTGCTAAAAGATTGTGGTTTCAAAAATATTTGCATAAAGCCGTTGCATCTCCTTTTTTACCCCCACCTCCCTATTTTTAACCCCAAGAACCTTTCCTTTTTACCCCACCTCCCTGTTTATAATAGGGGTGTGCAAAACACGGTTCGAACCGTGAGAACCGACAAACCGTACCGAAACCGTACCCTCCTGTACCGAACCGCTTCTCTACGGTACGGTTCTCGGTTCTAATATTTGTAGTTTCACGGTTCGCGGTTCGGTTCGGTTCGGGCCGGTTCTACACTTAGGGGTGTGCAAAACACGGTTCGAACCGTGAAAACTGGTAAACCGTACCGGAACCGTACCGTCCCGTACCGAACCACTTCTCGACGGTACGGTTCTCGGTTCTAATATTTGTAGTTTCACGGTTCGCGGTTCGGTTCGGTTCGGGCCGGTTCGGGCCGGTTCTAGCACTTTGCACAGGCCTAGTTTTTAACCCCAAGAACCTTTTTTTTTTCTTTTCTTAAACTCAGGTCTATCATTTTTCTGTGATTACTCTCAATTTTTTTATACTTACGCACACTTTCTTAGACTAATCAAAGTACACATACAATTGAAACTTGAGACCAACAAAGATTACTCAACAACAATTAATTTTTTTACTCTCTTTGATGTCCTTTCCATTCCGTAACCTTGTCGATGGAGGATGACAAAGTTAAATACACCTGAGCCTAGGATGTCTTTCTATCTTTGAAGGTTTTTGAACAACCCAAAACTGAAACATGGTAGCAGCACGAAGAAACGGTGGCGAGGTAGTGGTCGACGGTAGGTGACCGATCGACGGCAGGGGACTTGACAGCGAGAGCAGTTGGCAACGGGAGGAGCAAATCATGGGTTTATCTCGTTTTTTACCATCTTGTATTGTTTAATCGTATGTTAATTATTCAGGTTTGCATAAAAAAAGGGAGACGCAATGGCTTTAGCCAAATATTTTTGAAACCACAATCCTTTCGCAAATACATTTTTTAGATACAGTGGTTAAGTTAAAAACTTAAATATATTTGCTAAGGCATAGATCAAGTTGGGACGACCTGATACTCTTTTTATCAAAGTTTAATACTATGTATATTAAGTATCTAGCGGGTAGATAATGTAAATTAAATTGTTACCATTATAAATTTTTATGGATAAAAAAGATTTAGGGCATATGTATTAAACCTTACAATTAGGTGACTTGCTTTAGACTTGTTTCCATTCTTAGCAAACTCCACTCGAAATTCTATTGTATTTATTGATAGTGCATGCATATGACTCGCTATAGCTTGTTAACTGGTGACATAATGTTGATGTTGATGACGTTTAGTTGGCATATCAACAATATTAGCGATAATTTGATGATCGATACATACAATAGCAAAAGATGAAACTTTGACACATCTTCATGTAATTTACCTTCTTGTGTATGTGTGTGTGTTGAATTTACCTGTTTCACTTTTGAAGATAAAAAATAATTTAAAGTGAGTTATTAATAACTAAATAAGTTGCAAGTGCGCAGTTTTCCTCTCTTTTAATGTTGAAGTATTCAGTTAGTTAGAGCATCTCCAATGCATTACACATTTTGGTGTAATGCAATGCCACATATACATATATTTATACATTCACGTTAATTTTAAAAAAAGAAAAAAAATTAATTTTAAAGGGGACCATTTACTTTTGTGGTGAGAGAAAGTACAGAGTGCAAGGCCCACTCGGTGTGAGTTTAGTATTCTGGTGAGAGAAAATACACAATGGATTAGCCTACTTTTTGTGTATTAAGATGGGTGTGTACAGACCCTAACTCTCAATTCTACGCATTAATACATGGCATCTCTGTAGTGGTAATACACGTGACTCAACAAAATTTCTTTTCTATTAAACTATGCCAAATAGATGCATTGGAGATGCTCTTACTTGATTATTTAAACATTAACATTGACATTTTCAAATAAAGCTGCTCTACGTAAGCATTACTATAACACCAAATATAGTAAGCACGATACGCAAATGGGTCGGAATTTTTTTTGGAAAGCGAAGCATATTATAGAATTTTAATGAAAGGTCGAAGGGAGAGTACAATAAGTAAAGTACACACGAAGACTGTAAAATAAAGCACTCAACAATGCTATCTATAATACCTGCCGTATCCAAATCCATATGAATATCTTTTGGATCGAAACCCACTTTTCCCATGTAAATCCCACTTTATGACACATGTTTGAGAGCCAAAGTAAAGACATGTTTTAGATGCTCGGAAAGATGTCCTCTATGCAGATCTTTTCTCCTCCTCTGTAGCGAAAACCACTTTGTTTCTCCACTTCCACATGGCCCATGAAGTGATTTTGAAATCGGATGATAAACATTAGTCAATATTTTACTACTGATGATGTCTTCAAGCTTCCAAGCTGCTGGAGTCGATAACTCCCGCCATGCAAACACCTTTCACGACCCGATTAGTCTTCGTACACCTTTCACCGGACCCGATTAGTCTTCATACAGAGTGGACATATAATTGAGTCTATTTGCTCCCCTCTATCTTGAAAGATTCACCCTACAAGGTAATAGATTAGTTACTACCCTTCAAGAACATAAGTTTACCTTGATTGGTACCCAAGAGTTCCATCTATGTGATATAGATAAATCCGCAACAGGAAACAACTTTTCCTAGATTATTAAGGACAACTTTTGGACAAAAAACACACCATTCTCGCTTAACCCACACCTCCAGTAGTCACTTCGATTGGGTACTAGGGATACTCCTGCCATAATCAATTTCAACTCCTTCAAGTCATCCACCGACCTACCTCTAAATTCTGATTTCCAAGCTCAATTTCTAGTCAAATTGCCATTTATATTGATCCACCTATCATTGACACTAGCATCCTTGTTTGTCTCTAATGCGAATAACCTTGAAAATTTACACATTAACTTGATATTCTCTTTGCACCATGTCTCTTCCCCGAAAGATGTATCGTGTCCATTTCCCACATTCTAGGAAATTATAGCCATGTGATCTATACCTAGCTTATCAATAGATTCACAGGCCTCAAGAATGCTACACCAGATCCCCGGACCTGACCTGACCTGGAACCACTATTTGACCCAAAACCTCTTGAAGATCCACAAAATTCCTTAATGGTTCGCTGCCAAAAGCATTCTTCTCAGTATGATATCTCCATAGCCATCTTCCTAAGAGTCCAAAATTTTTAGCCTTTAGACTGCATACACCCAAACCTCCTTTGTTTTTAGGCAAGAGAATATGATCCCATTTAACCCACTTTATTTTCTTTTCACCTTCATTAAATCCCCAAAAGAAACATCTTTGAATTGATTCCAATTCTTTTATAATTTTCATCGCAGCTTTAAATAGAGAAAAGATATATAGTGGTAGGCTACTAAGAACATCTTTTATCAATGTCAGCCTTCCGTGAATAGATAACCTCCGAGCCTTCCAAGATGACATTTTTTTTGTGTAACGATCAATCACCACACTCTATGCTTCAACACTATTTATCCTTTTTTGTGACACCCGACCAATTATGGCTAGTAATTAGTGCCTAATCATAGTACTAATACACGTAATTAGGATTAATTATGTGTATCGATATATTTATTATATATACACACACGTATGCGATTTGTTTAAATCGTACATTTACATATTCGGATGAATTCCGACATCATAAATATGGACGTTGGTGAGCAAAATATTAAATAATATGAAATTATTTAATAAACTCAAAAACTCGTAAATATTATGTTGATAATATTTAACACGTTAATTATATCGTATACAGTATCACAAATGCGACGAAAACGCGCGAAACGCGCCCGATAATCAAATGAGAACCAAAATATATTTTATAAGTTTCAAATATATAATTTCGAGTAAAACTTTCATTTAAAATATCGTATTTTAAACCGATAACGAAAAACGTCTAGTTTAAACGTCACGCGATTAAACCTCCGTACAACAAAAACGCAAATCGAGGCCAATAAATTAACGGAACATTTTATTAATGGTTTTAAGTATTTTAATAAATACTTCATTCAAAAATATCAAGATTTAAATCGTTATCCAAAACGCGAATAGAAATCGTTAAACGTCGAAACGGGCGAGAAAACGAACACCGCACGGAGCACAAATTGTGGGATTAAAATTTGGAGACCCACACTTGAGTGGGCCCCCTTGGAAACCTGCCCAAGGCCACCACCACCTCCACCATGAGCCATTGCATGTTGATCTATGCCACCCATTCACCATTTTCCTTCATTTGTACTCAATCAAAACACACACACAATCTCTCCTCCCTCTCTCTAAAAATCTACCCCTCTCTCTCTCTAGAAACCCTCAAAAACTCAGATTCATCCTCATCAATAATCATCATCATTTATCAAGATTAAAAGAATAAACAAGAAGAAGGAATCAAGATCAAAGCTCACTTCCATCATTCTCATCTTTTCACCATCTCCTTTTGTAAGAATCAACACTTTCTCTCTCTAAAAATACAATTGCATGTTACTGATTTTGATGTTTAGTGAATCATCTAACCATGTTATGTCCAAATATAAGCTTAAAAATCGTTTTTGTATATTATATATGAACATGCAGAAATCTGTCTTCAAAAAGTCAGTGTACAAAAACGGCCATAACTTGAGTTCTACTTAGAATTAGACAACGATTTTTTTTTTAAAAGTTGCGTATTGAATATAGCTACAACTTTCGTGTTTTACACTTTTTCCAGATCCGTACGTATTTTTGGTTATAAACTGATCTTTGCGACTGGTCTGCATGTGTTCGAAAACCAAGTACGGTTCTTTCGCGAAATTAATTACCCATCTATATGAACTCGATAATTGTTGGAATAATCACGTTAGGTTCTGGACACACACATGAGCATCTGGTAAAAATCTTGGAATCTAATTCGGACTAGAACACGTTAAAATCGAGTGGCGAAATGAACCGACAAAAACACATTTTGGGACTGTTTTTGAAATAAACATAAAACCGACAATTCGGGCCGACCATAAAACGTACCGACAACTTTATAAGTCTTAGTTAACTACTTTAAGAATTGTGTAGAAGTTTCGGGTCAAACCGAACACGTTTGACCAAGTCAACCGAAACGAGCCTCGGTACGAAAAACGTAAAACGAAATGTAAACCTTTAGATTTTGGATTGAAACAATTGTTTTAGGTGTTTTACTATGAAACTTGAACAAAAACGATGCTACGATATTTACGGATAACGATACATGTGTTGAAACACTTAAACAAATGCGTATACTTTTACAAGTCAATAAACGAAACAAACATAATAATAATACTTTGGGGATTATTATTACAAACCACCACCAACGGGCCGTACATGTTTTCAAAAACACGAACAAACAAACCAATGTATTTGGACATAACTAGTTGAGGGAACAACTAGCATAGATGTTCTGTTGAGACATCTAATCATTAAAACCTTGCGCGTTTAGGACTCCCAGCAGGTTTCGATCGTTGGAGACGACATCATTTCCCTTGTACAACATCATTAGTGCTTGATAGCATCTCATCAGACTCAGGTGAGTCTCATAGCCCCTATTTTACTGTTTTTACTCTAGGGGTGAGAATACATGCTTGTTTTATTTTACATGTGAACGCAAGTATCAAATATCGCTATATTCTGCATGAGTTAATCATCTAATCATCATAAGTCCTCATTAGCATAGTTTGGTAATACTTTGTAGCGTGAATGTTAGTGTATGGTACCATATGGGACTGACAATCCCCGTCCGGGTCAGCAAGCACTGACTGGTCAAAACGGATGCATTATCATTTGTTCATACGTGTGTTGATTAGGCATACGCATAGAGGCACCCTCGCTCAGGCACTTAATTGTGATCCTGACACCTCAGTTAAGCTCAGACTATGTGCTCATGGCAGTTATATACATCACATACACATTTACTTATTTGATTAATTTCAAACATTATTAAATCTTGCGGTTCATACATTATACTTTATCATTAAACCTGTGAGCTCACCAGCGTAAGCTGACCAATTTAGCGTGTATTCTCAGGTTCGCAGCAGCAGTAAGTCTGTTCACTCAGGACGCCCATTAGCTCGAGTCCCATGCAAACATCAGGAGATTATCATGCATTACTATATTTTGTATAAATTAGTTATGACATAGAATCTCTTACATCAATTCGAGCTTTTGTAAACTATTATAACAGTGTAAGACTTTTATAATAATCAATGTATTGTAAACGACGCATATAGAGTCGTTCATTATATCTTATGTGCTGTTGATATTTGATTAGTCGCGCCCCGACGCGAATCGCTTCCGCATCATAATCTGGGGGTGCGACAGATTGGTATCAGAGCCTAAGGTTATAGTGAACTAGGTTGCATTTAGTGGGCCTAGACTATGACCGTTAGGCAATATTCCTCATTAGGTATAACTGGTTCAGGAATTACATCATACGATTTTAATTTAACATAGCGTAGCTAACTATGTACAATTAAATAAATATGATGTGATGTCTGAAAAGGGTTATATTGAACAGGAATGCACTAGTTGACTCTGACCACGAGAGAAATCGGGACTTATACTTGTTTTGTGCTAGACACACACTAGACTATTATGTGATATAGGTGTAAATACATAAATAGGCCTCACCTACGTACTACTCTATAGGCTATTATATGTATTGTAGGTATATATGAATATGCCTTACCCGCGTACGACTCTCTACGTTATTATATATATCGAATATATATATAGACCTCACATGATAATCACTCGTTAATGCTCACGTCATCGAAGCTGACATGTCTTACTACTATCGTATCACTAGATATAAAGAACGAGACTTATTCTCATCTACCACCGTCTATCTCTTTATATACGATTAAAAAATAACTACACGTCTCGCTGTACCGTCACGTACACACTTGAAAGATATCGCTTCGCATTCTTTCCACCATATTATCCTTCGGGATCGCGATCGAAACGTACTACTAGGAAAACTGCTACACTTTAGGCCATATTATATGATATGATATGATTATGAATATAGGCCTCACTTGTTAAACGCTCTTGCCATAGAAGATGGCAGACTCATCATCTAGACAAACTACACGTACTTCATCGTCTATCTCTCGCTCACGTCGCAGCCACTCAGAAGCACTCGTGGATAGACGCACTATTAGCTCTTATTGAGCCAGACCATATCACAACCCAGCCGTCACAGAAAATGTATTTGCGATAGGTCGCCATCGAGTTCTTGCACATCAGTGGAGCTGGTTACCAACGGCTGTTGCTACATGGAGAATCGAAAGAAAAAAAAAACATTGAAATCCCTGCTGATGTTGGAAGATACTCAGTTATGGATCTTTCCCCTTATACTTAAGAACCGACACATCTCACCATGCATGTGTTAACTGCCCGCTTGCATCGTCACTAACACAGGTTACACTACTTGAAAATCGAACAACACGAAACTCATTCAAATTGGATGGAACTAGCTCAAGGCCGCATCGCTCAGATGTACTTGGATCAGGAAGACATCTCCGAAACTATCCATCATACTCACGGTCAAATGAAGGAAACCACCGCAACCACGGAGAGCGTTCATGATCAAGTAATTAGTAATCGAAACAAAATCTTGCACATACAAGGACTCCTCAAACTGCAAGTCTCAAAATTTCAAAGGGCACTGAAGGTACTATTGGGTTGTTACGTAGGATGGAAATAACTCTGGTTTTAACAAAAGAAAGTAGTCTGGGAACCCCAATCAAAATCAACCATCATCGAAAAGGTCTGATACTGTTGAGGCCTACACCTCTGGTTCAGAATCTAAAAAGAGCTATTCAGGGAATGGACCCTTCTGTTCAAAGTGCCGCAGACATCATGAAGGTCCTTGCGGTACTCCATGTGGAAAATGTCAAAGGTATGGGCATCTGGCCAAAGACTGTAGATCTACCAATGCCAACACCGCCACTGACAAACCTAAGTCCTGCTATGAGTGTGGAGACACAGGGCACTTTAGGAATGAGTGCCCAAAGTTGAAGAACAAGGGCAACAACACTGCTAAAGGAAGAGCTTTCGTGCTGAACTCCAAGGAAGCCCGTCAGGACCCGAATGTGGTCTCGGATGATAAGTACATGGTAGAGTTAGCTAATGATAAACTCATAGAGACCGATAGTGTAATCCCAAATTGCACTTTAAACTTAGCCGACGAGCTCTTCACCATTGATCTCATTCCTGTTGAGATTGGAAGTTTCGACGACATTGTTGGCATGGATTGGTTGTCCAAGCACCGCGCTGAAGTTATCTGCTACAATAAAGTTGTCCGCATTCCTCTCGTCACCGGTAGTACTTTGGTCATACAAGGGGAGACCGGTGGGACGAGATTGAATATCATATCATGCATGAAAATTGGCAAATACCTGAGAAAAGGTTATCAGGCAATCCTCGCGCACGATATGGAGAAAAAGTCGGAAGAGAAGCGACTTGAGGATGTGCCCATCGTTAGAGACTTTCCAGAAGTCTTTCCCGAAGACTTGCCTGGTCTACCACCACCGAGACAAGTTGAGTTCTCAATCGACCTTGTCACACCCCGCCAAACGGTAATTACAGTTAACAAGAGTAAATCGCGGAAGCTTAGTGACGTGGCGGGGGTGCGAGCAGTAATACACCCAACAGATACATACTTACTCAGAGCATATGGTTATCGCAGAACGAAATAGATTAAGATGCCATTAGTTAAAGTTTTACAAAAGATTACCACTTGAAAAGTGGTAACAGTAATAGTAGTATTTGAAATCAGTATTTCATAAAATACACAATATCAAAAGTAGATTTCATAGGTATGACTGCAATAGTTGCAGTTATACAGAGGAAATCCAAGAGTCCCAAAAGTAGTGGCATCCTAACAAGTCCAGGGTAGTCCGTCCTGATAGTGCATGCAGATCTTACTTACGCTGCTAATTCCCTGAAAAACATAGAGTAAATCGTCAACAAAATTGTTGAGTGAATTCACAAGTTTGTTTGTTATGTAGGAAACACAAGTTAATCATTTAAGAATAACATTTCCAAATAAGTGTTGTTTGTCAAGTAGGAAACACAAGTTATTAACAAATAACATTTCCCAGATTAGTTGTAGTTGTAATAGGAAACACAGGTTATTTCAATCAAGAGATAACATTTCCTAATTCAGTCATTAGTAGGAAACACAGGTTAACCTAGATAAAGATTAACATTTCCAAATCAGTGTACGTAGGAAATCACTTCCTAAACAATAGTTTTGTGGGAATATTTAGACGGTGATCCCTCGAAAGGTGAGCTAAACCTGTCGAGTAAGGTAACCCGATCTAACCCTATAACCAAACCACAACCCTAATCTGTTGTTGTTTGCCATGCTGGACAATTAAGTATACGCTCCCAAATCCGTAGGAGGGTCGTCACGGCGATAGTACTATCCGTATACTCAGTGGCTAGAGTCACCTAGCTAATGGTTATAGTCTGTAGCCATAAGGTCTTTTATGCACTACATCGTTCAGCCTAGATCTGTACCAAGATTCGTTGCCTAAATTCCCAAAATAGTTATGAAAACATTTCATAAACCATAGTTCAAATAGTTGTGTGAAATACCCTTTCACAAATAGTTCAAGTATGAAATACCCTTTCATAAACAGTTAAGCAAATACGTACCGTATTTAATCAATCACAGCATGAAATCTCATTTCATCAATAGTTTACGTAAATACATCAAGTATTTAAACAGTTGTCGCATGCAATTATACATACGATTTCTATGTTTTCCACCCCGAGGTTTTAAAACATTAAAACATTTAAAAGGGGTTTGTGAACTCACAGTAGGTGCTCGGATGTGAATACTAGCGAGATATGATAGCGTAGCCCAAACGTAGTCAACCTATACACAATATTGTATTAACCATAAGTACATAGTTTACTTACGTTAATAGTTCGTTGTTTGAAGAAATTATCAATTTCTGAAGTTTGTGTATGTCGTTGATAATTGTTGTTGAAAATAATTAATATTTTCCACGTTACGTTTGTTTGTTTAATCGTCCAAAAAGGTGTAAGCATATATACATATATACTTATATAGTTGAATATATATATTCTCGTATATATATATTAATTGTTTTGTCATTTAGGTTTCCAAATCATTATTCTCATTTGTTCCGTATAATATACATCTCGTCCCAAATGTGTCGAGTTTTGTCTAAAGTTTGCATCATTTAAAACTAGCAAGATCAGTCTCTGGTTTGGGGTCTTGGATCCGCCGGATCAGGTAATGATCCGCCGGATCTTTGTCAGATTTTTGGTGATCCACCGGATCAAACCACAAAAGACCGGATCATTCGATTTATAAGGATCCGCCGGATCAGATAGTGATCCGCCGGATCATGTTCGATTTATAAGGATCCGCCGGATCAGATAGTGATCCGCCGGATCGCGCGTGTCATTTACTCGTATATCGTACTCGTTCACAAGACTTGTTCGTGCGTGTTCGTAGTTAGGATCCGCCGGATCACCCGATGATCCGCCGGATCGTGAGTGTCTTTTACTCGTTCACGGTTTTGATCAACGACTAAGGTGCACGAGCGTTTAAGAGTGATCCGCCGGATCAACCGATGATCTGCCGGATCAGTGTAGTTTCCAGGAAAGGATCCGCCGGATCCAAATGTGATCCGCCGGATCTCGAGTGTTTACATGCGTTTAGTTCTTCATTTTCAAAGGTGATCCGCCGGATCCACCTAGGATCCGCCGGATCCTGCGTGTTTCACAGAGTCTGTTCGTGCAGAGTGTAAGTGAACTCGAATGTTTTAGTTTCAAATCCTTTACACAACAATTCCAAGTGTTTACAACAATGTTATATGTCGTTTTATCAACTTATTACCGCATTTTAAACAAGTTTTCTTGTGTAAATTTTTGGATTCATAGTTTGGTTTCATAAACCCATTTCAAGAATAAATCAACAATACTTCAAATTTAGGTGTTTTATGCTTAGATTATGATGTATAAACAAGTTTTATACCGAAATTTAAGCAAAGAAATCAAAGATTGTAAGTTTTCTTACAAAGATGAAAATGATGAAGATGATGAACGAGTGATGATGATGATGTTGAAACCACTGGCTTGTTGCTCTACTACTGCTGCTGCTTTGCTCCTGATCTTGTATAATTTCTTAGTGAAATGAAGAAGTTGATTGATGATGAATGTGTTTGGTGTGTGTGTGTCGAATATCACAGAAAGAAGAAGGAGGGAGTATGGTTTAAACACGAGCTTGTCTGCTCAATTATTGACGTTAGGTGCCAAATTTTGGCACCTCAATTTCGAGTACGGGTATAATTATAGCAATATAAAATATGATATTTTATATTTTTATTTTGTAGATGCTCTCCTGGTTCGTAATATATTTTCAGAATAATGAGATTATCATTATTTTTAGTTGTTGTACATTTTTGTACGTTTTACTGCGCGCGTCCAATTGAGCGCCAGATTTCGGTTGAGTTTCGAATTCATATTTTGAGGTAATTTTCTAAATACTTGAAAACGTACTAGAAAAATAACATTTTTCAGATTTTGACCTTTTAGGTACGTTTTAGAATTGTTTCTGTTCGTTATATAATACGTTTTATGTTAAACGTATAAGTGAACTATTTTATCTATATGTTATAGATATATAAATACTCGTAATTAATAATCGAATTATTAATTATTTCATGTTACCAAATCTGGTTAATTATTTTTGTCGGCTTCGTTCCGATACGTTCGTACGTAATTTATAAATAACTACGTATCATGTAATACTTTTTGTATTATTGTTTTGGGCTCGCTAGACTGACATCACATCATAAGTTTAGTTTAAAACCATCGCAGGGAATTAACGTAAGAAATGCATGTAATTAAGTATAATTATATACCTAATTTGGAGGAGTGTCACATTCTCCCCCCGTTAGTGAAATCTCGTCCCGAGATTTAAGTCGAGTCATGAGTCTCGGTCACGCCCTCAAATAGGTTGGGGTATTTCTTTCGTATTTCATCCTCTCGTTCCCTGGTAAACTCTGGGCCATGTTTCGAGTTCCAACGAACTTTAACCAGTTTGATTCGTTTGTGTCGAAGTTTATGTATTTTAGAATCCATAACTTCAACAGGTTCCTCCACAAAGTTGAGTTTTGAGTCAATGAAGACTTCATCAGGAGGAATGATAAGCGTTTCATCAGAAAGACACTTTTTGAGGTTGCTAACGTGGAAAGTATCGTGTATGCTACAAAGCTCTTGCGGTAGTTTGAGCTTGTAAGCGACAGGACCAACCCTAGCAAGGATTTCAAATGGTCCGATGTATCGTGGGTTCAGCTTTCCGCGTTTGCCAAATCGTGCTACTCCTTTCCAGGGAGATACTTTGAGTAGGACTTTGTCTCCTACTTGAAACTCAAGAGGTTTACGGCGGTTATCAGCGTAACTCTTTTGTCGATCTCGTGCCGTTTTCAGTCGGCTCAATACTTGAGTTATTTTGTCAGTGGTTTCCTGGACAAGTTCGGGTCCAGATAGTTGTCTGTCCTCCAACTCTGCCCAACAGAGTGGTGATCGGCACTTGCGTCCATATAACGCCTCAAATGGTGCCATCTGTATACTCGTGTGATAACTGTTGTTATACGAAAATTCAGCTAGAGGTAGATGGGTATCCCAGTTACCTCCAAAGTCTATCACACATGCTCGCAACAAGTCTTCGAGCGTCTGTATTGTTCGCTCACTTTGGCCGTCAGTCTGCGGGTGGTAGGCAGTACTCATATCGAGTCGAGTACCCAATGCCTGTTGTAATGTTTGCCAAAAGCGAGAAGTGAATCGTGCATCTCTATCAGAGATGATGGATAGGGTCACACCATGCCGAGAAACAATCTCTTTAATATAGATTTTAGCTAGTTTCTCCATTCCATCCGTTTCCTTAATATCGAGGAAGTGGGCTGATTTAGTCAATCGATCGACAATCACCCACATGGCATTTGCTCCAGATGCCGTTCTAGGTAACTTCGTAATGAAGTCCATGGTTATTTGCTCCCATTTCCATTTGGGCAACTCAGGCTGTTGCAAAAGCCCAGACGGCTTTTGGTATTCAACCTTTACCTTCGAGCAAGTTAAACATTTGCTCACGTAGGTGGCAATGTCACGTTTCATTCCAGGCCACCAGTAGAAGCCTTTCAAGTCATGGTACATCTTGTCCGCACCAGGATGTATCGAGTAGTTGGACTTGTGTGCCTCGTCCAAAATCAGCTTGCGTAACTCATCTACGCATGGTACCCAAATTCGGTGCATGAAATACAACACTCCGTTGTCCTTTCTCTCGAGTTGTTTTTCCATCCCTTTCAAGGATTCATCCTTAAGGCGTTCGGAAGTGAAAGCAAACTCTTGTGCCTCGCGAATTTGAGTAATGAGATTCGAGTGGACTGTCAATCCCAAGGCTCGAACTCTTCGGGGTTTGATTCGTTCCTTACGACTCAGGGCATCTGCTACCACGTTAGCTTTACCCGGGTGATACTTTATTTCACAGTCGTAATCGTTAAGTAATTCGACCCATCGTCGTTGTCTCATGTTAAGTTCTTTCTGGTCGAATATATGTTGTAGGCTCTTATGATCAGTGAAGATCGTACACTTTGTACCGTATAGGTAGTGTCTCCAGATTTTCAATGCAAAGAGAACGGCTCCCAATTCCAAATCATGAGTCGTATAGTTTTTCTCATGCACTTTTAGTTGTCGTGATGCATAAGCAATGACCCTTTCGTTTTGCATCAGTACACAACCCAATCCCTGATGCGAAGCATCACAGTAAACAACAAAGTTATCTACTCCTTCAGGTAGGGATAGTATGGGTGCGCTGCTCAGTTTATGTTTCAATAGTTGGAATGCATTCTCTTGTTTCTCATTCCACTCAAATTTCTTGTCTTTTTGAGTTAATGTGGTAAGTGGCTGGGCTATCTTTGAAAAGTTTTCGATGAATCGCCTGTAATAGCCAGCTAGACCAAGAAATTGTCGTACTTCAGTTGGGGTTTTCGGTGCTTCCCAGTTGTTGATTTCCTCAATTTTGGATGGGTCTACGTGAATTCCCTTGTCATTTATCACATGACCAAGGAATTGAACCTCTCGAATCCAAAATTCGCACTTAGAGAACTTTGCGTAAAGCTTCTCTTTTTGTAGTAGCTCGAGGATAAGCTTCAAATGTTGCTCGTGATCCTCTTTCGATCGTGAGTATACTAAGATGTCGTCAATAAACACAATGACGAATTTATCCAGATAGGGTTTGCATACTCTATTCATCAAGTCCATGAATACTGCTGGTGCGTTAGTCAGTCCAAAAGGCATGACTAGGAACTCGTAGTGACCGTATCGAGTCCTAAACGCAGTTTTAGGTACATCTTCTTCTCGTACCTTAAGTTGATGGTAACCAGATCGTAGGTCAATTTTTGAATAATAACTTGACCCTTGCAGTTGATCAAACAGATCGTCAATGCGTGGTAACGGGTATCGGTTCTTGATAGTAACCTTGTTCAGTTCTCGGTAGTCGATGCACATCCGCATAGATCCATCCTTTTTCTTGACAAATAGAACTGGAGCTCCCCAAGGTGAAAAGCTCGGACGGATGAATCCCAAATCTAGAAGTTCCTGCAGTTGTGTAGATAGCTCTTGCATTTCCGAGGGAGCTAGACGATAAGGTGCACGTGCGATAGGTGCGGCTCCTGGCACCAGGTCAATGTGAAACTCAACTTGTCGTGGGGGTGGCAACCCCGGCAACTCATCAGGAAACACTCCTGGATAGTCGCGTACAATGGGCACATCGTCTATACGTCGCTCCTCAGTTTTCTTTTCTATAACATGTGCCAGAAATGCTTGGTACCCCTTTCGGAGG
This sequence comes from Helichrysum umbraculigerum, assembly GCA_949592205.1. Taxonomy (NCBI): domain Eukaryota; kingdom Viridiplantae; phylum Streptophyta; class Magnoliopsida; order Asterales; family Asteraceae; genus Helichrysum; species Helichrysum umbraculigerum. Next base: position 87,922,201 of record CATIUR010000002.1, on the reverse strand, counting down.
TATTTACTGGCTTTCAAACATGAAATCATCTTTGTAACACTTTTTCGTTTCTCACCTTGAATCAATAAAGTTTCTCCTGTCGGTAACGGTAAGCGAACCATTTTATCATGACATATGATCTCAGCGCGGTTCTTAGATAACCAATCCATACCGACTACAATGTCAAAACTTCCCAACTTAACCGGTAGTAAGTCTATTTCGAAGAGATGACCTTCTAACTCCAAGGTACATCCCGGTACTATTTCTCCTGATTCGATCAACTCACCATCGGCTAATTCTATGGTATACTTGTTTTCTAATTTACGGGATTCAAGTTCTAATAGTGGTCTAAACTCAGTAGACACAAAACTTAAATCAGCACCCGAATCAATTAACACAGAGGCATAATGGTTGTTTACGAGGAACGTACCAGTGACGGTGTTGGGGTCCTGGCGTGCCTCTTGTGCTCCGATCACGAATGCCCTTCCTTGAGCTGGTTGATTGTTGATGTTGTTGGCTCGGTTATTGTTGTTACCGCGGTTGTTATTGTTGTTGAGCTTAGGGCATCGGTTGCGGTAGTGCCCTTGCTCACCACATTCAAAACATCCCTGGTTTTGACGCTCAGTGTTTGCCCGAGAGGGAGGGTTAGTTTTGCAGTCTCGGGTTCTGTGTCCCCATGCTCTACAATTTCCACAATACCCACACCCACCTTCGTGGTGTCGGTTGCACTTATCACATTTGGGTTTGTTACCCAGGTATGGTTTCGATTCAGTAGTGGTGGCAACATATGCTTTCGCATTTCCAGAATGTTTCTTGTTTTGCTGACCCTGGCGATCAGTACCACTACCGTTCCACTTTCGCTTTGCACCACCAGAACTACTAACATCAGTACTGTTCGGTTCACTTTTTCCCGACACAGCTTTCTTAGTCAGATTTCCCATCCTGACTGCCTCGTCGGTCAAACTTTGTGCTAGAGTAACAGCACTCCTGAAAGTGTCCGGTTTAGATGACGTCACCAGACTGCGGATTTGTGGTACTAGACCGTATATGTAGCGTTCGATACGCTTATACTCGGGTGTCACCATATGTGGTACTAGACGTGCAAGCTCCTGAAACTTAGTGGTGTACCCAGTAATATCAGCACCAATCATGGTGATGTTCCACAACTCTGTTTCTATTTTCTGCATCTCACTGCGAGGGCAGAATTCCTCCAACATCAAATTCTTAAATGTTCCCCATGACATTGAATAAGCAGCTGGTCGACCAAGTGATTGGATCTGACTGTTCCACCAAGTGAGCGCTTTGTCAGCCAAAGTGCAAGTAGCATACTTCACCATACAGTCAGATGAACAGTCACTAATGTCCAATACCGATTCAGTTTTCTCTATCCAATGAATCATACCAATTGCACCCTCGGTGCCACGGAAAGAAATCGGCTTACAAGCCTGAAATGTTTTGTATGAACACCCTTGGCGAGCATTCATGGGTGTCTCAGTATTAGCAGGGGTAGATCCACTGTTGTTAACTCCAGGTTCGCGACTACGGCTTGCCTCATATTCAGCAATACCTTCAGCTATTCTTCGTGCGATCATTTGTTCGGTGGTTTCAGCGGGTAGTGGTGGAGGCGTAGTCGTTCTTTGACTTTTTCTAGTGACTCGTCGTCGGGGAGGCATGATTTAGCTCTGTGATGAATAAAATGCAGAGTGTTAATGTTGAGATAGTGAATGTGAATAGATCAAAGATTCACATTTGATAGAATGAATGACATGGAAAGATGATTGAACAGGGCTTTACAACACGTGCCTTACAACTTTGAAACACCCACATGTACCTAGCATAATATAATCACGTTGGCCAGGCGTCATTATATAATGTCCAATACATATTTCTTTTCATTGTCGTTTAGCACCGTTAATTTCAGAGGTTCTCAAGAATAATCAATCACCAAGATGCAATATGTTTCAGGGTTTACAAGAATTGATTACAAAGTTATCGATAAAGTATAGTTTTAATCACAAGTCGACAGTTGTAAGAGGAAATAACATGGTTGATAATAGGTATAACTAACACGCGATGTACACCAAACATACAATATATAATAAAAAAAAAGTCATAACGCTGCTACACTAGTTTAATACAAAATGAGATGGGATTTCTAATATACCCATCATTGGTTAGCGTTATACAAAAGGTAATGGGTTTTCTATACATGAACCCATTCTACTAACAAAGTTCCATCCAACATACAGCTAGTACACCCCTAGTACATACATACGTGTACATCAAAAGTAGTAGTATAATCTAGTGTAGGCACAAACCGCCATACACAGGCCTAACGGAACCATGGTAAATACATCCTAACCGCAACCATCACTGCTGCAGTCATCACACACACACTAGCTACAATCTCTGACACCCTAGCACGCCTCTCTAAAGCTGCAACGCGTGCACGGGTGGATGCTAGACTCTGCCAGTCTGTCTGACGGTGAGTCTCCACAAAATCCATCCTCTGATGGAGCATAGCCATATCCATGTCAGTGCGGGAGGCATCGCTCAGTAGCTCCATCACATCTCTGCTCTTGCTAGAGGATATCCTAAACATGGTGTGGACCACAGCCACAAGGGTAGGCACAGTGAGCTCCAGAGGCTAACCAGTGAGAGATGCAGATGGTGGTGAGTGGGAGGACTCTCCAATCTCAAAGGTCGAGGGAATACCCTCTAGTGATCTCCACTCTCTCAATACTAGAGGCATCCAGTCCAGATGAGAAGGTCGAAGCCTCTTCTGTGGCGGCTCGACAACTGGAACCTCAGGCTCAGTCACCGGCGCCTTATCGCGCGGCGCGAGTGGTCCCCTGGGAAAATCCCGAACACAGATCCTAGCTGTCATCCTAGGTACAGGCACACGAGAGGTACTCGCAACAGGTGGTGTAGGGGTAGGAGTGACCACAGGTGCGGTCGGAGGTGGCACTAAGTAAGCATCACTAGTGTCAACAGACATGGCTCTCAAATGAACGGATGACTCATCCTCTACAGTGATCGTGGGACCCTCAAAAGTAGCCTCGGTCGGCTCTTCATCCGAAGCATAAACATGGTAAAGTGATTGACTAGACATACTGTGACAAAAGAAATTGGGTGTGGCGTGTCAGTCGTATGTAAGGTGTATGCAAACGTAAGTATGTATGAATGCATGAATGTTCTAGCCAAGGCTATAGTCTAGGTCTCTAAGGTTTTCAGTCACCTAAAGACTTCTAGTTCGCTATAACCAATGGCTCTGATACCAAGTCTGTCACACCCCGCCAAACGGTAATTACAGTTAACAAGAGTAAATCGCGGAAGCTTAGTGACGTGGCGGGGGTGCGAGCAGTAATACACCCAACAGATACATACTTACTCAGAGCATATGGTTATCGCAGAACGAAATAGATTAAGATGCCATTAGTTAAAGTTTTACAAAAGATTACCACTTGAAAAGTGGTAACAGTAATAGTAGTATTTGAAATCAGTATTTCATAAAATACACAATATCAAAAGTAGATTTCATAGGTATGACTGCAATAGTTGCAGTTATACAGAGGAAATCCAAGAGTCCCAAAAGTAGTGGCATCCTAACAAGTCCAGGGTAGTCCGTCCTGATAGTGCATGCAGATCTTACTTACGCTGCTAATTCCCTGAAAAACATAGAGTAAATCGTCAACAAAATTGTTGAGTAAATTCACAAGTTTGTTTGTTATGTAGGAAACACAAGTTAATCATTTAAGAATAACATTTCCAAATAAGTGTTGTTTGTCAAGTAGGAAACACAAGTTATTAACAAATAACATTTCCCAGATTAGTTGTAGTTGTAATAGGAAACACAGGTTATTTCAATCAAGAGATAACATTTCCTAATTCAGTCATTAGAAGGAAACACAGGTTAACCTAGATAAAGATTAACATTTCCAAATCAGTGTACGTAGGAAATCACTTCCTAAACAATAGTTTTGTGGGAATATTTAGACGGTGATCCCTCGAAAGGTGAGCTAAACCTGTCGAGTAAGGTAACCCGATCTAACCCTATAACCAAACCACAACCCTAATCTGTTGTTGTTTGCCATGCTGGACAATTAAGTATACGCTCCCAAATCCGTAGGAGGGTCGTCACGGCGATAGTACTATCCGTATACTCAGTGGCTAGAGTCACCTAGCTAATGGTTATAGTCTGTAGCCATAAGGTCTTTTATGCACTACATCGTTCAGCCTAGATCTGTACCAAGATTCGTTGCCTAAATTCCCAAAATAGTTATGAAAACATTTCATAAACCATAGTTCAAATAGTTGTGTGAAATACCCTTTCACAAATAGTTCAAGTATGAAATACCCTTTCATAAACAGTTAAGCAAATACGTACCGTATTTAATCAATCACAGCATGAAATCTCATTTCATCAATAGTTTACGTAAATACATCAAGTATTTAAACAGTTGTCGCATGCAATTATACATACGATTTCTATGTTTTCCACCTCGAGGTTTTAAAACATTAAAACATTTAAAAGGGGTTTGTGAACTCACAGTAGGTGCTCGGATGTGAATACTAGCGAGATATGATAGCGTAGCCCAAACGTAGTCAACCTATACACAATATTATATTAACCATAAGTACATAGTTTACTTACGTTAATAGTTCGTTGTTTGAAGAAATTATCAATTTCTGAAGTTTGTGTATGTCGTTGATAATTGTTGTTGAAAATATTTAATATTTTCCACGTTACGTTTGTTTGTTTAATCGTCCAAAAAGGTGTAAGCATATATACATATATACTTATATAGTTGAATATATATATTCTCGTATATATATATTAATTGTTTTGTCATTTAGGTTTCCAAATCATTATTCTCATTTGTTCCGTATAATATACATCTCGTCCCAAATGTGTCGAGTTTTGTCTAAAGTTTGCATCATTTAAAACTAGCAAGATCAGTCTCTGGTTTGGGGTCTTGGATCCGCCGGATCAGGTAATGATCCGCCGGATCTTTGTCAGATTTTTGGTGATCCACCGGATCAAACCACAAAAGACCGGATCATTCGATTTATAAGGATCCGCCGGATCAGATAGTGATCCGCCGGATCACGTTCGATTTATAAGGATCCGCCGGATCAGATAGTGATCCGCTAGATCGCGCGTGTCATTTACTCGTATATCGTACTCGTTCACAAGACTTGTTCGTGCGTGTTCGTAGTTAGGATCCGCCGGATCACCCGATGATCCGCCGGATCGTGAGTGTCTTTTACTCGTTCACGGTTTTGATCAACGACTAAGGTGCACGAGCGTTTAAGCGTGATCCGCCGGATCAACCGATGATCCGCTGGATCAGTGTAGTTTCCAGGAAAGGATCCGCCGGATCCAAATGTGATCCGCCGGATCTCGAGTGTTTACATGCGTTTTGTTCTTCATTTTCAAAGGTGATCCGCCGGATCCACCTAGGATCCGCCGGATCCTGCGTGTTTCACAGAGTCTGTTCGTGCAGAGTGTAAGTGAACTCGAATGTTTTGGTTTCAAATCCTTTACACAACAATTCCAAGTGTTTACAACAATGTTATATGTCGTTTTATCAACTTATTACCGCATTTTAAACAAGTTTTCTTGTGTAAATTTTTGGATTCATAGTTTGGTTTCATAAACCCATTTCAAGAATAAATCAACAATACTTCAAATTTAGGTGTTTTATGCTTAGATTATGATGTATAAACAAGTTTTATACCGAAATTTAAGCAAAGAAATCAAAGATTGTAAGTTTTCTTACAAAGATGAAAATGATGAAGATGATGAACGAGTGATGATGATGATGTTGAAGCCACTGGCTTGTTGCTCTACTACTGCTGCTGCCTTGCTCCTGATCTTGTATAATTTCTTAGTGAAATGAAGAAGTTGATTGATGATGAATGTGTTTGGTGTGTGTGTGTGTGTCGAATATCACAGAAAGAAGAAGGAGGGAGTATGGTTTAAACACGAGCTTGTCTGCTCAATTATTGACGTTAGGTGCCAAATTTTGGCACCTCAATTTCGAGTACGGGTATAATTATAGCAATATAAAATATGATATTTTATATTTTTATTTTGTAGATGCTCTCCTGGTTCGTAATATATTTTCAGAATAATGAGATTATCATTATTTTTAGTTGTTGTACATTTTTGTACGTTTTACTGCGCGCGTCCAATTGAGCGCCAGATTTCGGTTGAGTTTCGAATTCATATTTTGAGGTAATTTTCTAAATACTTGAAAACGTACTAGAAAAATAACATTTTTCAGATTTTGACCTTTTAGGTACGTTTTAGAATTGTTTCTGTTCGTTATATAATACGTTTTATGTTAAACGTATAAGTGAACTATTTTATCTATATGTTATAGATATATAAATACTCGTAATTAATAATCGAATTATTAATTATTTCATGTTACCAAATCTGGTTAATTATTTTTGTCGGCTTCGTTCCGATACGTTCGTACGTAATTTATAAATAACTACGTATCATGTAATACTTTTTGTAACACCTCGTCAAAAAGTCAATTTTCGCGTTGAATTTAAACTTCAAATAAACGATTTAACTTTTATTCCCAATTAGTATTTTTATACAATACTTTCATTAGAAAACATTTTTAAATAATATAAATAAGATTTTATTTTATATTATGACTGGACAAATAAAACACGGGTATTTTGTACTGTGGTTGGAGACCACAGTCCGCGCACTGGGGATCTGTGTTGGACAAAACCCAACCCTCTTCCCATTTCATCTCATTTTCATCATCTTCTCCATCTCATTTTTCTCTCTAAAAATAATCACCACCAAACACCACCACCGCCGGCCGATCACCACCACCACCATCACCATACATTTTCGGAATCACCATCAAGAGAGGAACAACATTAACAAAGACGACACCCTCGTTTTCTTCCTCGTTTGGCCTCGATTCGCAATTGTAAGAAATTCCTAAATTTTTAGATTTAATCATTTTGGTGTAATGTTTTAGTGTAATAACGATTACATGACTTACTTATAACCTAAACAACCAAGAAACCACGATTTTATAGCTTGAAAATGCGTTTGATTTGCGATTTTGGCCGGAAAAACGCGAAACCCGAAAGTTTCTGGGCTGCTGTTCTTGAGTGCGACACAAGCCTTGTGTCGCATACTGTGTCGCATAAACTATCTATGCGACACAACCCTTATGTCGTATCCTTGTGTCGTACCTTGTGTCGCAGACTCCATGCGACACAACCCTTATGTCGCTATTGATTTAGCATCGCACACATTATGCGACACAACCACTGTGTCGCAGAACTCTTGTGTCGCATTATGCGACACAACCCTTGCGTCGCACGACACATTTTTGTGTCGCATGTTATGTCGCAGAAAACAGAAATTTGCCAAATTTTTCTAAGTGTCGGAAAACGTTTTCAAAAGACAATTTAAATACGATACGACTTGTACTCCAAAACAAATATACTTTATGAAGTATACGAAAACTCAAACCTAATAATAATATGAATTATTATTACGAACATCCATAACGAACCGCACTTACAAACGTACGAAATCTCTCGTGTTTAGGACATTAGGAGATTTCACTTGGCACGACTCGTTACGCTAGGACGCTAGCTCTTCAGGTGAGTTCACAACCCCACTCTTTTACTGTTTTCCAACTGATTTCGGGGTGGGAATGCATACTCCTGTGTTACTACTTTCAACTGTTCAAACATTTACGAACGTTTTACTATCGTTTATGGTAACGGTGCTAGACCACGACAGCTATGAACTATTTGACCATACTTAGAGATATTAAGTATGACCGTGTTAGAAACACCTAGAATTATATTACATATGATACCTAGGGAATAAACGCCTCACTACATCAGTGACTTGCTAAGTACTAGAAATGACTAGTGGACTTGTGAATACCAACTAGAGGCACCGATTTGCTAGCTCAGTGATGACTATCTTTACGAACTAACGGATGACTCTAACTAAGTACTGAAAGTACTTCCCTACAGTTAAGTGACTTAGATTTTACACATTACTTCAGGCAAACTAAGTGACGTAGATACGTACTTACTAGTCGATTACGATCATCCCTTACATCTAGGTGACGCTCCTACATTTCTTAGTATGATATACTACTGTGATTTACGTAACAACTTGAGGTACTGTTGAGTGCCTGTAACAATTTACTAGCCTTGGGCTAAACTTACTTGCGGCATGTCGTGTACTGCCAAAACGATTACTTGCATCTCCTGCGGGAGAATAACGGACGCTGTCACTGTATGTGAAGCAATAAGATGCCACGGTGGGTGGTACAAACCCGATACCAATGTGATTGGTATTACAGATTTACAAACGAGCTCACGATACCACGGTGGGTGGTACAACTTACTTGCGAGCTGGATTGCTCACGATACCACGGTGGGTGGTACAACTTACTTACGAGCTAAATGCTCACACTCAGCAACGGACTTACGAATTATTACGGTCGGGGTCGTTGGCTCAGCATGTGGATTCATGCTCTATCGTAGTCCTGCGGGACTGCAAAGTTACTCATTTCAGCATATGGACTTATGCTTTACTTACATTCAGCAACGGACCTACGAATTATTACGGTCGGGGTCGTTGGCTCTATAACTGGTTGATTTACTTAAACATAGTCCTGCGGGACATAACTTGACACTTCCCTTGGGGGATAACCATTACCATCACTGTAGGTGATTACTAGATTCTTATGAGTCGGAGACTCAGGAAATTACGAGCTTTTGCTCACTTGACCGTAATTACGAACCCATTACTATCACTGTAGGTGATGCGAAACACTTACGAGTCGGAGACTCAGGAAATTACGAGCTTTTGCTCACTTGACTGTAATTACAACCCGTACCGATATGACACGATTACAAAACAGATAACTTGATCACGTTGCCGGGGTGCAACCTTTCATGCCAGGTGGCATCGTGACCTATTAGTAGCCATAGTACTAATACTTGAAACCGTACAAACTATCCGTACCGTATTGCCGGGGAGCAATACCGACTGCCTAAGAACTTGCTTGCTTGATTGCTTGCGGCCAGTAGCACGACAGTTAGTCTCCTTACGCTACTCTCGTATACATATTGCCAGGTGGCAATATCTTACCGGATAACACCCAGGCTGGGGATTGGTCCCCTTTACTTGACCAGAAACCTATTGATTAGGTTCACCTGATTACCATAAATTACTTATAACTGCCTCGAGGGGCAACTGTTGTTATTTAAACTGCTAAACTTGATTAATATTTCTGAATGAAATATTTATTACTTGAACTACTTGTTTCTACAAATTACTTGTGAACTCACCAGCTTTTCAGCTGACCCTTTTAGTGTGCATTCTCAGGTACACTGCTGTAGTAGGATTGGACTACAAGATTCTAGTTCGAGTCGCATGTTTTCAACACTCAGGACATTTATTGCATTTGCTTCAGTACTAGTAGAATGTAATATTACTTTTATGCGAGCTCGCAACTTGTAAACACTTTAATTTCAGAAATGTATAACTATTTTCAAACGTCTCATTTAGAGTCGTTCATTATGTATCTTATGCTGTGATTACCAGATTAGTAACACCCTAAACTCGCTTCCGCAAATCATTAAATTTAGGGGTGTTACAGATTGGTATCAGAGCCTAAGGTTATAGTGAACTAGGTTGCATTTAGTGGGCCTAGACTATGACCATTAGGCAGTATTCCTTATTAAGTATAACTAGTTCAGGGATTACATCATACGAACTTAATTTAACATAGCGTAGCTAACTATGTACAATTAAGCAAAGATGATGTAAGATCTGAAAGGGGTTATATTGAAAGGGAATGCAGTAGTTGACTCTGATTGTTATTTGCTACTTGCTAGACACCCTAGGCTATTATATGTACTGTAGGTATATATGAATAGGCCTTACGTGTATACTATTCCGGCATATCTATATACAGGTAGGTATGATTATACCCGACATGATTCCGTTGTGCAACTGATACACATTTTCGAAGTGGCATATCGCCAGCTTCTCAGCCGTTACGACTTAATCTCAAAATTTTGACCAGGTTGGTCACGACTGACTGGTATTACGAGAGATGCTCGTAATGACTAAGTCCACAAATTACTTTCAAACTTACTATCGGCCTGAGGGCCATACTTGGATAACATGTGGCACGTGGTGCTGCATCGTGCTTTGGGCACAATACTACTCCAGCACGTGGTGCTGCAACTACACAGTATGTTTATACTGCATTCGGCACGATGGTGCTACACTCACAGTACAGGGGTACTGCAATTACGGTGCCGCGGGCACTACATTACAGCACGTGGTGCTGCGTTTCATAGTACTTTATACTGCAATCATAATAAATTACGGTGCTTCGGGCACTACATTTTGGCACGTTGTACTACACCCAGGCTCGATGAGCTACTATCCAATATGCATGTGGACTTGTTATAGTTACATGTACGACTTATATGTACATATACGTTTACTTAACTGGGCATGAGATGCCACCCCTGATTCTTTACTACTGCGCACTTATACTTGTATAGCTACGTGTGCATCACATATTTATATACGACTACTCTACTGGACACGAGGTGTCCCACTCGATTTCTTTGCGTAGGAACACCCGCTATAGGCACTTGTACACTTATACGCATACGCAATTACCTTAATGGGCACGAAGTGCCACACCACGACTACTCAGGCATGTGATGCCTCATTCGATGAATACACTCTAAGTTATTGGGATCACATTTATAGTACTTTACTACTACATTATAGTCTGATAGACTACGACGATACCATAGTTCTGATCGAACTACAGATAATACACAACTAGGTCGCTAGTACGACTACACATTTAAAATTTCAAAGTCCGAGGACTTTCATACAGACACCTTAAGTGGTTTCTGGGTCATTATCACTTTTATATCCGTGGGCAACGGTGTAATACCGATTTACGTATACGACTGTAATAATCACAATTCCTGAATAAGGAATCTCACGACTGTTGTTTCATTCTTGTTTAAGAATCATGCCACGTGGACGACAAACGTACACTCAAACAGAACGCGACCAATACGCGGAGCAAAGAGTAGCAGAAGCTCTGGCTGCACAAAACTTAACGCGCCTCTGCACCTATAAAGAATTTCTGAACTGTAACCCGCCAATCTTTGTTGGTACCGAAGGGGCTGTCGGACTGATCCAATGGATCGAAAGGATGGAAGCTGTTTTCCGCATTTGCAACTGCCCTGATGGATACAAAGTCAAATACTCCACCTACACCCTTCGAGATAATGCTCTAACCTGGTGAAATGCTCACGCCCACACCGTAGGGGTCGACACCGCCTATGAACTTTCGTGGGAGGAACTGAAACAACTGATGAGGGACGAATATTGTCCTAGCGAGGAACTACACCGACTCGAGAATGAACTCTGGCATCTTACCGTGAAAAACAACGACATCATGACCTATACAAACCGTTTTCACCGACTAGCACTCTTTTGCCCATCACTAGTAAACCCAGAAAGCAAACGGATCGAAAAATACATCGAAGGACTTCCAACACAAATAGCGGGCATGGTTACCTCCTCTAGACCCAACACTATTCGCGACGCCGTTCGCATGGCCCATAACCTCATGGCGCGGGTGGTTCAACGCGGAACCCTCACCACTGAAAACCATACACAAAAGTGGAATGGCGATTCCAGCACTAGTCATAATCCAACAAATCAACCCGAACCCTTGAAATCTTACCCTTCTGAATACAAAGGAAAGCGGGGCTATGCGGGGGATAAACCCTTCTGTCACAGCTGTAAACGTCATCACTCTGGCCCTTGTGGCTCACCTTGCGAGAGATGTCGACGATTCGGACACCAAATCTGGGACTGTAGAGTTCCTGCCAACCCCGACAAACAACAAACGTGTTTCAAATGTAACACTCCTGGACATTTCAAGAAAGATTGCCCAAATCAGAAACGAAAAATCCTCATGATCAACTCCGGAAGGACCGGACGAAACCGCGACAATATCACGGGTATGTCCCTATCCAATACTAAACTTCCAAATCAAACACAACGTTTCGATCGGCGGGAAAGTCGATTCCAAAATGATACCGATTACATAAATTAATACCGACTACACGAATTAAGCCAAACTTAAAATCTAGAGTTTGCTTTCAACAGACTAACCGACTGAAAGTACACAAAACACTCAATCCTGATAGGACTACTCATCGAACGGTCACGTGGTGACAACTATCCAGTCCCGTATGGACTACAATGCAAACGGTCTCTTAGTGACTACGACTCAACGATAACTTGAACAAAACCATATAGTCAGGATGTGACTACAACGATAAACCGCGACACAGTCATGGATTGACTGCCCTTCAACCCCGTTATAAGACATGATATGTCTAAAACCTACTCGACAAACAACATGTACGTACATTGCTCCCCAGACCTCACATGACCACGACATCACTTTTAAATTTCGGGACGAAATTTTCTTAACAGGGGGAGAATGTAACACCTCGTCAAAAAGTCAATTTTCGCGTTGAACTTAAACTTCAAATAAACGATTTAACTTTTATTCCCAATTAGTATTTTTATACAATACTTTCATTAGAAAACATTTTTAAATAATATAAATAAGATTTTATTTTATATTATGACTGGACAAATAAAACACGGGTATTTTGTACTGTGGTTGGAGACCACAGTCCGCGCACTGGGGATCTGTGTTGGACAAAACCCAACCCTCTTCCCATTTCATCTCATTTTCATCATCTTCTCCATCTCATTTTTCTCTCTAAAAATAATCACCACCAAACACCACCACCGCCGGCCGATCACCACCACCACCATCACCATACATTTTCGGAATCACCATCAAGAGAGGAACAACATTAACAAAGACGACACCCTCGTTTTCTTCCTCGTTTGGCCTCGATTCGCAATTGTAAGAAATTCCTAAATTTTTAGATTTAATCATTTTGGTGTAATGTTTTAGTGTAATAACGATTACATGACTTACTTATAACCTAAACAACCAAGAAACCACGATTTTATAGCTTGAAAATGCGTTTGATTTGCGATTTTGGCCGGAAAAACGCGAAACCCGAAAGTTTCTGGGCTGCTGTTCTTGAGTGCGACACAAGCCTTGTGTCGCATACTGTGTCGCATAAACTATCTATGCGACACAACCCTTATGTCGTATCCTTGTGTCGTACCTTGTGTCGCAGACTCCATGCGACACAACCCTTATGTCGCTATTGATTTAGCATCGCACACATTATGCGACACAACCACTGTGTCGCAGAACTCTTGTGTCGCATTATGCGACACAACCCTTGCGTCGCACGACACATTTTTGTGTCGCATGTTATGTCGCAGAAAACAGAAATTTGCCAAATTTTTCTAAGTGTCGGAAAACGTTTTCAAAAGACAATTTAAATACGATACGACTTGTACTCCAAAACAAATATACTTTATGAAGTATACGAAAACTCAAACCTAATAATAATATGAATTATTATTACGAACATCCATAACGAACCGCACTTACAAACGTACGAAATCTCTCGTGTTTAGGACATTAGGAGATTTCACTTGGCACGACTCGTTACGCTAGGACGCTAGCTCTTCAGGTGAGTTCACAACCCCACTCTTTTACTGTTTTCCAACTGATTTCGGGGTGGGAATGCATACTCCTGTGTTACTACTTTCAACTGTTCAAACATTTACGAACGTTTTACTATCGTTTATGGTAACGGTGCTAGACCACGACAGCTATGAACTATTTGACCATACTTAGAGATATTAAGTATGACCGTGTTAGAAACACCTAGAATTATATTACATATGATACCTAGGGAATAAACGCCTCACTACATCAGTGACTTGCTAAGTACTAGAAATGACTAGTGGACTTGTGAATACCAACTAGAGGCACCGATTTGCTAGCTCAGTGATGACTATCTTTACGAACTAACGGATGACTCTAACTAAGTACTGAAAGTACTTCCCTACAGTTAAGTGACTTAGATTTTACACATTACTTCAGGCAAACTAAGTGACGTAGATACGTACTTACTAGTTGATTACGATCATCCCTTACATCTAGGTGACGCTCCTACATTTCTTAGTATGATATACTACTGTGATTTACGTAACAACTTGAGGTACTGTTGAGTGCCTGTAACAATTTACTAGCCTTGGGCTAAACTTACTTGCGGCATGTCGTGTACTGCCAAAACGATTACTTGCATCTCCTGCGGGAGAATAACGGACGCTGTCACTGTATGTGAAGCAAAACGATGCAACGGTGGGTGGTACAAACCCGATACCAATGTGATTGGTATTACAGATTTACAAACGAGCTCACGATACCACGGTGGGTGGTACAACTTACTTGCGAGCTGGATTGCTCACGATACCACGGTGGGTGGTACAACTTACTTACGAGCTAAAAGCTCACACTCAGCAACGGACTTACGAATTATTACGGTCGGGGTCGTTGGCTCAGCATGTGGATTCATGCTCTATCGTAGTCCTGCGGGACTGCACGGTTACTCATTTCAGCATATGGACTTATGCTTTACTTACATTCAGCAACGGACCTACGAATTATTACGGTCGGGGTCGTTGGCTCTATAACTGGTTGATTTACTTAAACATAGTCCTGCGGGACATAACTTGACACTTCCCTTGGGGGATAACCATTACCATCACTGTAGGTGATTACTAGATTCTTATGAGTCGGAGACTCAGGAAATTACGAGCTTTTGCTCACTTGACCGTAATTACGAACCCATTACTATCACTGTAGGTGATGCGAAATACTTACGAGTCGGAGACTCAGGAAATTACGAGCTTTTGCTCACTTGACTGTAATTACAACCCGTACCGATATGACACGATTACAAAACAGATAACTTGATCACGTTGCCGGGGTGCAACCTTTCATGCCAGGTGGCATCGTGACCTATTAGTAGCCATAGTACTAATACTTGAAACCGTACAAACTATCCGTACCGTATTGCCGGGGAGCAATACCGACTGCCTAAGAACTTGCTTGCTTGATTGCTTGCGGCCAGTAGCACGACAGTTAGTCTCCTTACGCTACTCTCGTATACATATTGCCAGGTGGCAATATCTTACCGGATAACACCCAGGCTGGGGATTGGTCCCCTTTACTTGACCAGAAACCTATTGATTAGGTTCACCTGATTACCATAAATTACTTATAACTGCCTCGAGGGGCAACTGTTGTTATTTAAACTGCTAAACTTGATTAATATTTCTGAATGAAATATTTATTACTTGAACTACTTGTTTCTACAAATTACTTGTGAACTCACCAGCTTTTCAGCTGACCCTTTTAGTGTGCATTCTCAGGTACACTGCTGTAGTAGGATTGGACTACAAGATTCTAGTTCGAGTCGCATGTTTTCAACACTCAGGACATTTATTGCATTTGCTTCAGTACTAGTAGAATGTAATATTACTTTTATGCGAGCTCGCAACTTGTAAACACTTTAATTTCAGAAATGTATAACTATTTTCAAACGTCTCATTTAGAGTCGTTCATTATGTATCTTATGCTGTGATTACCAGATTAGTAACACCCTAAACTCGCTTCCGCAAATCATTAAATTTAGGGGTGTTACAGATTGGTATCAGAGCCTAAGGTTATAGTGAACTAGGTTGCATTTAGTGGGCCTAGACTATGACCATTAGGCAGTATTCCTTATTAAGTATAACTAGTTCAGGGATTACATCATACGAACTTAATTTAACATAGCGTAGCTAACTATGTACAATTAAGCAAAGATGATGTAAGATCTGAAAGGGTTATATTGAAAGGGAATGCAGTAGTTGACTCTGATTGTTATTTGCTACTTGCTAGACACCCTAGGCTATTATATGTACTGTAGGTATATATGAATAGGCCTTACGTGTATACTATTCCGGCATATCTATATACAGGTAGGTATGATTATACCCGACATTATTCCGTTGTGCAACTGATACACATTTTCGAAGTGGCATATCGCCAGCTTCTCAGCCGTTACGACTTAATCTCAAAATTTTGACCAGGTTGGTCACGACTGACTGGTATTACGAGAGATGCTCGTAATGACTAAGTCCACAAATTACTTTCAAACTTACTATCGGCCTGAGGGCCATACTTGGATAACATGTGGCACGTGGTGCTGCATCGTGCTTTGGGCACAATACTACTCCAACACGTGGTGCTGCAACTACACAGTATGTTTATACTGCATTCGGCACGATGGTGCTACACTCACAGTACAGGGGTACTGCAATTACGGTGCCGCGGGCACTACATTACAGCACGTGGTGCTGCGTTTCATAGTACTTTATACTGCAATCATAATAAATTACGGTGCTTCGGGCACTACATTTTGGCACGTTGTGCTACACCCAGGCTCGATGAGCTACTATCCAATATGCATGTGGACTTGTTATAGTTACATGTACGACTTATATGTACATATACGTTTACTTAACTGGGCATGAGATGCCACCCCTGATTCTTTACTACTGCGCACTTATACTTGTATAGCTACATGTGCATCACATATTTATATACGACTACTCTACTGGACACGAGGTGTCCCACTCGATTTCTTTGCGTAGGAACACCCGCTATAGGCACTTGTACACTTATACGCATACGCAATTACCTTAATGGGCACGAAGTGCCACACCACGACTACTCAGGCATGTGATGCCTCATTCGATGAATACACTCTAAGTTATTGGGATCACATTTATAGTACTTTAGTACTACATTATAGTCTGATAGACTACGACGATACCATAGTTCTGATCGAACTACATATAATACACAACTAGGTCGCTAGTACGACTACACATTTAAAATTTCAAAGTCCGAGGACTTTCATACAGACACCTTAAGTGGTTTCTGGGTCATTATCACTTTTATATCCGTGGGCAACGGTGTAATACCGATTTACGTATACGACTGTAATAATCACAATTCCTGAATAAGGAATCTCACGACTGTTGTTTCATTCTTGTTTAAGAATCATGCCACGTGGACGACAAACGTACACTCAAACAGAACGCGACCAATACGCGGAGCAAAGAGTAGCAGAAGCTCTGGCTGCACAAAACTTAACGCGCCTCTGCACCTATAAAGAATTTCTGAACTGTAACCCGCCAATCTTTGTTGGTACCGAAGGGGCTGTCGGACTGATCCAATGGATCGAAAGGATGGAAGCTGTTTTCCGCATTTGCAACTGCCCTGATGGATACAAAGTCAAATACTCCACCTACACCCTTCGAGATAATGCTCTAACCTGGTGGAATGCTCACGCCCACACCGTAGGGGTCGACACCGCCTATGAACTTTCGTGGGAGGAACTGAAACAACTGATGAGGGACGAATATTGTCCTAGCGAGGAACTACACCGACTCGAGAATGAACTCTGGCATCTTACCGTGAAAAACAACGACATCATGACCTATACAAACCGTTTTCACCGACTAGCACTCTTTTGCCCATCACTAGTAAACCCAGAAAGCAAACGGATCGAAAAATACATCGAAGGACTTCCAACACAAATAGCGGGCATGGTTACCTCCTCTAGACCCAACACTATTCGCGACGCCGTTCGCATGACCCATAACCTCATGGCGCGGGTGGTTCAACGCGGAACCCTCACCACTGAAAACCATACACAAAAGTGGAATGGCGATTCCAGCACTAGTCATAATCCAACAAATCAACCCGAACCCTTGAAATCTTACCCTTCTGAATACAAAGGAAAGCGGGGCTATGCGGGGGATAAACCCTTCTGTCAAAGCTGTAAACGTCATCACTCTGGCCCTTGTGGCTCACCTTGCGAGAGATGTCGACGATTCGGACACCAAATCTGGGACTGTAGAGTTCCTGCCAACCCCGACAAACAACAAACGTGTTTCAAATGTAACACTCCTGGACATTTCAAGAAAGATTGCCCAAATCAGAAACGAAAAATCCTCATGATCAACTCCGGAAGGACCGGACGAAACCGCGACAATATCACGGGTATGTCCCTATCCAATACTAAACTTCCAAATCAAACACAACGTTTCGATCGGCGGGAAAGTCGATTCCAAAATGATACCGATTACATAAATTAATACCGACTACACGAATTAAGCCAAACTTAAAATCTAGAGTTTGCTTTCAACAGACTAACCGACTGAAAGTACACAAAACACTCAATCCTGATAGGACTACTCATCGAACGGTCACGTGGTGACAACTATCCAGTCCCGTATGGACTACAATGCAAACGGTCTCTTAGTGACTACGACTCAACGATAACTTGAACAAAACCATATAGTCAGGATGTGACTACAACGATAAACCGCGACACAGTCATGGATTGACTGCCCTTCAACCCCGTTATAAGACATGATATGTCTAAAACCTACTCGACAAACAACATGTACGTACATTGCTCCCCAGACCTCACATGACCACGACATCACTTTTAAATTTCGGGACGAAATTTTCTTAACAGGGGGAGAATGTAACACCTCGTCAAAAAGTCAATTTTCGCGTTGAACTTAAACTTCAAATAAACGATTTAACTTTTATTCCCAATTAGTATTTTTATACAATACTTTCATTAGAAAACATTTTTAAATAATATAAATAAGATTTTATTTTATATTATGACTGGACAAATAAAACACGGGTATTTTGTACTGTGGTTGGAGACCACAGTCCGCGCACTGGGGATCTGTGTTGGACAAAACCCAACCCTCTTCCCATTTCATCTCATTTTCATCATCTTCTCCATCTCATTTTTCTCTCTAAAAATAATCACCACCAAACACCACCACCGCCGGCCGATCACCACCACCACCATCACCATACATTTTCGGAATCACCATCAAGAGAGGAACAACATTAACAAAGACGACACCCTCGTTTTCTTCCTCGTTTGGCCTCGATTCGCAATTGTAAGAAATTCCTAAATTTTTAGATTTAATCATTTTGGTGTAATGTTTTAGTGTAATAACGATTACATGACTTACTTATAACCTAAACAACCAAGAAACCACGATTTTATAGCTTGAAAATGCGTTTGATTTGCGATTTTGGCCGGAAAAACGCGAAACCCGAAAGTTTCTGGGCTGCTGTTCTTGAGTGCGACACAAGCCTTGTGTCGCATACTGTGTCGCATAAACTATCTATGCGACACAACCCTTATGTCGTATCCTTGTGTCGTACCTTGTGTCGCAGACTCCATGCGACACAACCCTTATGTCGCTATTGATTTAGCATCGCACACATTATGCGACACAACCACTGTGTCGCAGAACTCTTGTGTCGCATTATGCGACACAACCCTTGCGTCGCACGACACATTTTTGTGTCGCATGTTATGTCGCAGAAAACAGAAATTTGCCAAATTTTTCTAAGTGTCGGAAAACGTTTTCAAAAGACAATTTAAATACGATACGACTTGTACTCCAAAACAAATATACTTTATGAAGTATACGAAAACTCAAACCTAATAATAATATGAATTATTATTACGAACATCCATAACGAACCGCACTTACAAACGTACGAAATCTCTCGTGTTTAGGACATTAGGAGATTTCACTTGGCACGACTCGTTACGCTAGGACGCTAGCTCTTCAGGTGAGTTCACAACCCCACTCTTTTACTGTTTTCCAACTGATTTCGGGGTGGGAATGCATACTCCTGTGTTACTACTTTCAACTGTTCAAACATTTACGAACGTTTTACTATCATTTATGGTAACGGTGCTAGACCACGACAGCTATGAACTATTTGACCATACTTAGAGATATTAAGTATGACCGTGTTAGAAACACCTAGAATTATATTACATATGATACCTAGGGAATAAACGCCTCACTACATCAGTGACTTGCTAAGTACTAGAAATGACTAGTGGACTTGTGAATACCAACTAGAGGCACCGATTTGCTAGCTCAGTGATGACTATCTTTACGAACTAACGGATGACTCTAACTAAGTACTGAAAGTACTTCCCTACAGTTAAGTGACTTAGATTTTACACATTACTTCAGGCAAACTA
This sequence comes from Helichrysum umbraculigerum, assembly GCA_949592205.1. Classification (NCBI taxonomy): domain Eukaryota; kingdom Viridiplantae; phylum Streptophyta; class Magnoliopsida; order Asterales; family Asteraceae; genus Helichrysum; species Helichrysum umbraculigerum. The sequence continues at coordinate 87,902,053 of CATIUR010000002.1, read as the reverse complement.
AGTGACGTAGATACGTACTTACTAGTTGATTACGATCATCCCTTACATCTAGGTGACGCTCCTACATTTCTTAGTATGATATACTACTGTGATTTACGTAACAACTTGAGGTACTGTTGAGTGCCTGTAACAATTTACTAGCCTTGGGCTAAACTTACTTGCGGCATGTCGTGTACTGCCAAAACGATTACTTGCATCTCCTGCGGGAGAATAACGGACGCTGTCACTGTATGTGAAGCAAAACGATGCCACGGTGGGTGGTACAAACCCGATACCAATGTGATTGGTATTACAGATTTACAAACGAGCTCACGATACCACGGTGGGTGGTACAACTTACTTGCGAGCTGGATTGCTCACGATACCACGGTGGGTGGTACAACTTACTTACGAGCTAAATGCTCACACTCAGCAACGGACTTACGAATTATTACGGTCGGGGTCGTTGGCTCAGCATGTGGATTCATGCTCTATCGTAGTCCTGCGGGACTGCACGGTTACTCATTTCAGCATATGGACTTATGCTTTACTTACATTCAGCAACGGACCTACGAATTATTACGGTCGGGGTCGTTGGCTCTATAACTGGTTGATTTACTTAAACATAGTCCTGCGGGACATAACTTGACACTTCCCTTGGGGGATAACCATTACCATCACTGTAGGTGATTACTAGATTCTTATGAGTCGGAGACTCAGGAAATTACGAGCTTTTGCTCACTTGACCGTAATTACGAACCCATTACTATCACTGTAGGTGATGCGAAACACTTACGAGTCGGAGACTCAGGAAATTACGAGCTTTTGCTCACTTGACTGTAATTACAACCCGTACCGATATGACACGATTACAAAACAGATAACTTGATCACGTTGCCGGGGTGCAACCTTTCATGCCAGGTGGCATCGTGACCTATTAGTAGCCATAGTACTAATACTTGAAACCGTACAAACTATCCGTACCGTATTGCCGGGGAGCAATACCGACTGCCTAAGAACTTGCTTGCTTGATTGCTTGCGGCCAGTAGCACGACAGTTAGTCTCCTTACGCTACTCTCGTATACATATTGCCAGGTGGCAATATCTTACCGGATAACACCCAGGCTGGGGATTGGTCCCCTTTACTTGACCAGAAACCTATTGATTAGGTTCACCTGATTACCATAAATTACTTATAACTGCCTCGAGGGGCAACTGTTGTTATTTAAACTGCTAAACTTGATTAATATTTCTGAATGAAATATTTATTACTTGAACTACTTGTTTCTACAAATTACTTGTGAACTCACCAGCTTTTCAGCTGACCCTTTTAGTGTGCATTCTCAGGTACACTGCTGTAGTAGGATTGGACTACAAGATTCTAGTTCGAGTCGCATGTTTTCAACACTCAGGACATTTATTGCATTTGCTTCAGTACTAGTAGAATGTAATATTACTTTTATGCGAGCTCGCAACTTGTAAACACTTTAATTTCAGAAATGTATAACTATTTTCAAACGTCTCATTTAGAGTCGTTCATTATGTATCTTATGCTGTGATTACCAGATTAGTAACACCCTAAACTCGCTTCCGCAAATCATTAAATTTGGGGGTGTTACACTTTTTGTATTATTGTTTTGGGCTCGCTAGACTGACATCACATCATAAGTTTAGTTTAAAACAATCGCAGGGAATTAGCGTAAGAAATGCATGTAATTAAGTATAATTATATACCTAATTTGGAGGAGTGTCACAGACCTCGTGCCCGGGGCAGCACCCGTTGCACGAGCACCTTATCGCTTAGCCCCATCCGAATTGCAGGAGTTGTTCACTCAATTACAGGAACTTCTGGACAAAAGATTTATTAGACCGAGTTCTTCACCTTGGGGAGCTCCGGTCCTGTTTGTGAAATAGAAGGATGGTTCATTCAGGATGTGTATCGACTACAGAGAGTTGAATAAATTAACCGTCAAGAACCGTTACCTACTCCCTCGTATTGATGACCTATTCAACCAACTTCAGGGGTCAAGTTTCTATTCGAAGATAGATCTACGATCAGGTTATCATCAGTTACGAGTTCGTGACATCGACATCCCAAAGACTGCCTTCCGAACTCGCTATGGGCATTACGAGTTCCAAGTGATTCCATTTGGTTTGACAAACGCACCGGCTGTATTCATGGATCTTATGAACCGAGTGTGCAAACCATATCTCGACAAGTTTGTCATTGTCTTCATCAATGACATTCTCATCTACTCGCGCAATGAACAGGAACACGCACAACATCTCAAAGCCATTCTAGAACTTCTTAGACACGAAGAGTTATATGCTAAATTCTCCAAGTGTGAGTTCTAGATGCAAACCGTACAATTCCTTGGTCATGTGATTGACAGTCAAGGAATTCACGTGGATCCATCAAAGATTGAGGCCATCAAGTACTGGCAAGCACCGACAACGCCGACCGAAGTACGCAAGTTCTTAGGTCTGGCTGGTTACTATCAACGCTTCATAGAGAACTTCTCCAAAATAGCCCCACCTCTCACGACACTGACTCAGAAGGAAAAGAAGTTCGATTGGACTGATAAGCAGGAGTCAGCATTTCAACTATTGAAACAAAAGCTTTGCAGTGCACCCATCCTATCTCTACCCGAAGGCATTGATGACTTCGTGGTATACTGCGATGCCTCACACCAAGGTCTTGGTTGCTTGTTGATGCAACGGGACAAGGTTATTGCCTACGCCTCCCGACAACTCAAGGTTCACGAGAAAAACTACACGACTCATGATCTCGAACTAGGAGCCGTAGTGTTTGCACTCAAAATCTGGAGACACTATCTGTATGGCACAAAATGTACCATCTTCACCGATCATAAAAGCCTTCAGCATATATTCGATCAGAAGGATCTCAACATGAGGCAACGTCGTTGGGTCGAGTTGCTCACCGATTATGATTGCGAGATCAAATACCATCCGGGCAAAGCAAATGTTGTTGCCGACGCCCTTAGTCGAAAAGAACGTTCAAAACCACTTCGAGTCCGAGCCCTCGGCATGATCATTCATAATGACTTCATCATTCAAATCCTCACCGCTCAACTTGAAGCATTGAAACCTAGAAATCTGAAAAATGAGGCCTTGCGCAACATGGAGAAATAGTTCGAAACCAAACCCAACGGGGTCAAGTACTTCGCGAACCGGATCTGGTTGCCCTACTTCGGAAACCTTCGAGACTTGGTGATGGATGAAGCTCACAAGTCCAAATACTCTATACATCCTGGATAGGATAAGATGTATCATGGCATCAAGGGATTGTACTGGTGGCCAAACATGAAAGCAGAGATCGCTACATACGTCAGCAAGTGCCTCACGTGTTCTAAAGTCAAAGCTGAATATCAGAAACCCTCCGGTCTGCTGCAACAACCGGACATTCCTGAGTGGAAATGGGAGCAAATCGCTATGGACTTCATCACTAAACTCCCGAAAACATCAAGCGGTTGCGATACCATTTGGGGGATCGTTGATCGTCTCACCAAATCTGCACATTTCCTCGCTTTCAAAGAAACTGATAAAATGGAACGCTTCACACGAATCTATCTGAAGGAGATCGTATGCCGACACGGCGTTCCTACCTCGATTATCTCAGACAGAGATAGTCGTTTCACTTCTCAGTTCTGGAGATCATTGCAGAAATCCTTAGGTACTCGTCTGGATATGAGTACAGCCTATCATCCACAAACCGACGGCCAAAGTCAAAGGACAATTCAAACACTGGAAGATATGCTACGCACCTGCGTAATTGACTTTGGTGCAAATTGGGAACATCATCTGCCATTGTGCGAATTCTCGTACAACAATGGCTATCATACCAGCATTGGAGTTGCGCCATTCGAGGCACTGTACGGTCGTAAGTGCCGGTCGCCTATCTGTTGGACCGAAGTGGGAGACAGCCAACTCACTGGTACTGAAATCATTCATGAAACCACCGAGAAGATCGTTGGTATCCAGCAACGGCTGAAGGCCGCACGTGATCGTCAGAGAGTTATGCTGACGTAAGACGAAAGCATCTCGAGTTCCAGGTTGGGGATCGAGTATTACTCAAAGTATCACCTTGGAAAGGTGTCATCCGCTTCGGTAAACGTGGAAAGCTAAATCCTAGATACGTTGGACCTTTTGAGATCCTTGAAAGGATTGGTCCAGTCGCATATCGATTACAAATACCTCCCGAGCTTAGTAACGTGCATCCCACATTCCACATTTCTAATCTTAAGAAATGTCTGTCCGATGAGACACTCATTATCCCGCTCGAGGAGATTCAAATCGACGACAGACTTCATTTTGTTGAGACACCAGTGGAGATCATGGACCGTGAGGTCAAACAACTTAAGCAAAGTCGTATTCCTATCGTCAGAATTTGGTGGAATTCGCGGCGTTGTCCGGAATTCACCTGGGAACGGGAAGACCAAATGCGACTCAAATACCCACATCTTTTCACAGACTCTCCTCACACGACAACTCAGAGCTAAATTTCGGGACAAAATTTTCTTAACAAGGGGAGAATGTGACACCCGACCAATTAGGGCTAGTAATTAGTGCCTAATCATGGTACTAATACACGTAATTAGGATTAATTATGCGTATCGATATATTTATTATATATACACACACGTATGCGATTTGTTTAAATCGTACATTTACATATTCGGATGAATTCCGACATCATAAATACGGACGTTGGTGAGCAAAATATTAAATAATATGAAATTATTTAATAAACTCAAAAACTCGTAAATATTATGTTGATAATATTTAACACGTTAATTATATCGTATACAGTATCACAAATGCGACGAAAACGCGCGAAACGCGCCCGATAATCAAATGAGAACCAAAATATATTTTATAAGTTTCAAATATATAATTTCGAGTAAAACTTTCATTTAAAATATCGTATTTTAAACCGATAACGAAAAACGTCTAGTTTAAACGTCACGCGATTAAACCTCCGTACAACGAACACGCAAATCGAGGCCAATAAATTAACGGAACATTTTATTAATGGTTTTAAGTATTTTAATAAATACTTCATTCAAAAATATCAAGATTTAAATCGTTATCCAAAACGCGAATAGAAATCGTTAAACGTCTAATTAAACGTCGAAACGGGCGAGAAAACGAACACCGCACGGAGCACAAATTGTGGGATTAAAATTTGGAGACCCACACTTGAGTGGGCCCCCTTGGAAACCTGCCCAAGGCCACCACCACCTCCACCATGAGCCATTGCATGTTGATCTATGCCACCCATTCACCATTTTCCTTCATTTGTACTCAATCAAAACACACACACAATCTCTCCTCCCTCTCTCTAAAAATCTGCCCCTCTCTCTCTCTCTAGAAACCCTCAAAAACTCAGATTCATCCTCATCAATAATAATCATCATTTATCAAGATTAAAAGAATAAACAAGAAGAAGGAATCAAGATCAAAGCTCACTTCCATCATTCTCATCTTTTCACCATCTCCTTTTGTAAGAATCAACACTTTCTCTCTCTAAAAATACAATTGCATGATGTTTAGTGAATCATCTAACCATGTTATGTCCAAATATAAGCTTAAAAATCGTTTTTGTATATTATATATGAACATGCAGAAATCTGTCTTCAAAAAGTCAGTGTACAAAAACGGCCATAACTTGAGTTCTACTTAGAATTAGACAACGATTTTTTTTTAAAAGTTGCGTATTGAATATAGCTACAACTTTCGTGTTTTACACTTTTTCCAGATCCGTACGTATTTTTGGTTATAAACTGATCTTTGCGACTGGTCTGCATGTGTTCGAAAACCAAGTACGGTTCTTTCGCGAAATTAATTACCCATCTATATGAACTCGATAATTGTTGGAATAATCACGTTAGGTTCTGGACACACACATGAGCATCTGGTAAAAATCTTGGAATCTAATTCGGACTAGAACACGTTAAAATCGAGTGGCGAAATGAACCGACAAAAACACATTTTGGGACTGTTTTTGACATAAACATAAAACCGACACTTCGGGCCGACCATAAAACATACCGACAACTTTATAAGTCTTAGTTAACTACTTTAAGAATTGTGTAAAAGTTTCGGGTCAAACCGAACACGTTTGACCAAGTCAACCGAAACGAGCCTCGGTACGAAAAACGTAAAACGAAATGTAAAACTTTAGATTTTGGATCGAAACAATTGTTTTAGGTGTTTTACTATGAAACTTGAACAAAAACGATGCTACGATATTTACGGATAACGATACATGTGTTGAAACACTTAAACAAATGCGTATACTTTTACAAGTCAATAAACGAAACAAACATAATAATAATACTTTGGGGATTATTATTACAAACCACCACCAACGGGCCGTACATGTTTTCAAAAACACGAACAAACAAACCAATGTATTTGGACATAACTAGTTGAGGGAACAACTAGCATAGATGTTCTGTTGAGACATCTAATCATTAAAACCTTGCGCGTTTAGGACTCCCAGTAGGTTTCGATCGTTGGAGACGACATCATTTCCCTTGTACAACATCATTAGTGCTTGATAGCATCTCATCAGACTCAGGTGAGTCTCATAGCCCCTATTTTACTGTTTTTACTCTAGGGGTGAGAATACATGCTTGTTTTATTTTACATGTGAACGCAAGTATCAAATATCGCTATATTCTGCATGAGTTAATCATCTAATCATCATAAGTCCTCATTAGCATAGTTTGGTAATACTTTGTAGCGTGAATGTTAGTGTATGGTACCATATGGGACTGACAATCCCCGTCCGGGTCAGCAAGCACTGACTGGTCAAAACGGACGCATTATCATTTGTTCATATGTGTGTTGATTAGGCATACGCATAGAGGCACCATCGCTCAGGCACTTAATTGTGATCCTGACACCTCAGTTAAGCTCAGACTATGTGCTCATGGCAGTTATATACATCACATACACATTTACTTATTTGATTAATTTCAAACATTATTAAATCTTGCGGTTCATACATTATACTTTATCATTAAACCTGTGAGCTCACCAGCGTAAGCTGACCAATTTAGCGTGTATTCTCAGGTTCGCAGCAGCAGTAAGTCTGTTCACTCAGGACGCCCATTAGCTCGAGTCCCATGCAAACATCAGGAGATTATCATGCATTACTATATTTTGTATAAATTAGTTATGACATTGAATCTCTTACATCAATTCGAGCTTTTGTAAACTATTATAACAGTGTAAGACTTTTATAATAATCAATGTATTGCAAACGACGCATATAGAGTCGTTCATTATATCTTATGTGTTGTTGATATTTGATTAGTCGCGCCTCGACCCGAATCGCTTCCGCATCATAATCTGGGGGTGCGACATTTTTCCAACCAGCAAACCCAAATACATAAAAGGTGATTCATCATGGGAGCATTTGATAGATTTCGCCATATCCTCTCCTACATCCATATTTATACCGACACCGTAAAGTCTACTTTTTGAAAAGTTTACTTTAAGACCTGAAGCTTCCCAAAAAAAATTCAAGCATTCGAGTCAAATTCCTTGCATTTTTAAAAGACCATTTTCCAAAGAATAGTGCATCATCAACATATTATAGTAACGCTACATTTGCACCATCATCTACAATGACAATCCCCTAAACATGCATTTATTGCATGCTTCAATCACTAGAACTTGCAAAGCTTCCGCCACAAATAAGAACAATAGCGAAGAAAGTGGATCACCTTGTCTAAGACCCCTCTCCAAATTTGAATTACTTAGTTGGAGCTTCATTTACTAGGAATGGAATTGAGGCTGAAAATAGACTTGTATTGATCCAACGTCACCACTTATCACCAAACCCCATTTGAACCATAGTATCGTGTAGGAACTTCCAATTTACACTATCGAATGCTTTTCCTAAAATCCACCTTAGATAACAAAAACTCAAGTCCCTCCTTTTTTGCATAATAAATAATTTCATCGGCGATAAAAAAAAAAAAAAAAAAACCCATCAAGAAAGACGAGTGGCAAATATTTTTGAGATGACCTTGTGTACACACCCTATTAGGCTAATAGGAAGCTTTAATGGATCTAGTTTATTTGCACAAGGGCTATCAAGGAGAGATTACAACCATCTGCAAATCTTCCGGTAGACTCAAAATGTTTAACAAACTGAAAAAAACTGTCTTTTAGCACCTCCCAAAATTTTCTAATAAAATTGAAATTTAACTCCGCATGACTAGAGTTACTTCCTCCATAGTGATACTTGATTCAAGTCAAGAAGAGTCTGACTGTTTCAGCCTTTTAAATAAACTTGAACTAAAAATTGATCTAACCTGATGAGGTTATGTGTAACGATCATCAAAATGAGAGTAGGTTGCGTCCTTGATATCATTGGGCTCTTCATCCATGTTAAATACAATTGGCCAGAAATGGTGACTTGCTACATAATTGTTAGTAGCATGACGAATGACAACAATAATTAACAATACTTCGTTTGACCCTTTTTGATTAAAGAATTTGAACTGCATAATCAAGAGTTCACATGATAATAGATATAACTTGTTATTTTTTTTGCTAACTTAAAAAAAAAAGTAATAAGGTAAGCTTTGGTCATTGTGATTACAAGTTAAGACGACAACTTTAAGGTTGATCTCTCAATTACACTTAAAAAGGTGTAAAAATTATCATATCGGTATATCCCAACCCTAATTAGCATTGGTAACATCAACTCACCAACCCGATAATCCGTTATAATTTGAACAGGTATTTGTATTGTACTACCTTAAGACCGGTTGCAATGGAGCCACCACGGGCTGTGTGGTGGGCTGAGCACGGACGACGGATGAAGTGGTACCCGTCATGACTCATGGGTTGTCATCGTCAAGAATTTGACGGAATGAGCATAGGAGAAATGGTGGGCCCCTTTCAACAGAATGAGCATGGGAGAAATGGTGGGCCCCTTTCAATATTTAAACTAGATCAAAACCCGCGAAATCGCGGGCTACATCATTAAAAAAATACACCAAAATTAATCATAGTAGTAGACATTCAATAAACAATCGAAGAACCGTAAAAGATGATGGAATTTACTTATTAATTGTAAGTTATTATATTTTGACATACAAGGATACTGATTCTGCACACTTTATTGAGTCTAATATCAACAAATTCATTGTGTGTAATGCTATATACCAGACATGCGAGGATGTAATTGTGAAAGACTTCGTTGGGTCTAATATCAACAAATACATAGAGTTTGAGTTATTATATGTCTGTTTATCTTAATTATAGACATTGTGGTAAAGTTAAATTACTTGTACAGAAGGCATTGAGGATTTGTTTGGAATGGATGTATCATATATAGTGTTGCATGTGCACCAGTTTTGAGGTTATTCGGACGTTCGTATCTATTATAAGCGCATAAAAAAAGTATAGGTTATGTTAATAACGTATTAAAGGTGATAATGCTAAAAGAAAACCAAAAATGAGTTTTTTTTTCTTTTAACCGTTAACCACCAGTTACATCTCAAATCTAATCGGAAACAAATAATTTTAGTAGTATGATTGACTAAGTTGTGACTAAGTGTTCATATTTTCATAGTGGTCCTGTGCTTAAAGATTGAGACAGGATGTAAATTAAATTTATTTATTGGAGGATCACAATATATCATATATCACGTTTAAAAAACATATATGATACTAACTATGTATAAACCTTTTACGGAACAAAGTGTTGGTAACATTTATGTATCACTTTAGTCGGTCTAAAAATAAAATTTATGTACAAAAATTGGAAATATCTATCTATAAGATATACTTAAAGCAAAATAGTTTGAGGCATTTCCAACATTTAATTGGTTTTTTCCATATTAATTCAAACGCTTAAAAGTAATTGGATGATTGTTACACTTCACAACCATTAATTTTTAAAGTAATTAATAGTATATATTAAATCAATAAATATCAAAATATTTTTGAAGTTTTTCATATTAATTCAAACCCTGGGCAACATAGATTGAAGTTTTTCACAATGAGTAACGATAAAGTTGAAATAAAAGTAGACCATCATGCGCTATAATAAAGGGAGGCAGTGGATCAACGTACTTCCCATAAACCTGAGTTACTTTGCCACATGCGTGACAGTCAAACAACCTTTCGACTACACCATGTTCCTTGCTGCGACTTGCTTTTGAGTTGCACTTGGTACACGAATATGTAAACCATCCTTCTTCACGTATAATTCTCGTAACGGTTGCCTTGATCACACAATCAAAAAGCTGCAAAAAAGAACATAAATGTAGTAAGTAAGTTATTAGACACAAATCAATTGTAAAATCGTGTGGACTGAACAAAGGAGTTGCCTTGACTACTGCACGAAGGCGTTCAACTGTCCTAAGCGGTGGGGTGGTGAAATACTCGGCAGCTGTCTCAATAACAGGGTCTTGGTTAACCTCAGGAAACTGTGATGTTGCTACAACCGCATCATCACCATTCACATGATTCTGCAGCCTATTAGAAATTTGGCGATTTCAGTATAATTGTAAAAATAAAACAGCTAAAACAAAAATGAAGTCAGGGTATAAATATTGCAGCTTAAAACCATGCAGACATATTAAGGTTTAAGGTTAGGTTTTACTCTTTTGTGAAGGAAACAATCGGCAGTGAGTCAGTGTTTATGTGAAGGCGACAACCGTAGTAGTGATTTGTGACTTGAGGGTTTCCTACAAAAAAAAGTGTTCACATTAAAACACGAGTGAAGTAACAGTAAAAGACAGTAACAAATATTTCGTTTGATTTGTTTTGGTTATAACGTTGAATAAAAAGGTATAGATCACCGAAGTTACATACGTTGCCAAGTCTTCAACTTGGCATTCTGAATCAACACAACAACATGCTCATTTGAGTTTTTGTTTTTGGAAACGAAGTCATTCAGTTGAAGTGCATGTTCACCCCACACGTTGCAACTCACTTTGCTTCCGCTGCATTGTTACATTGTACAGTATAAAGCAATTGATTAGAGAATAAATGGACACAGGTAGAGTTTTTCTGCATGGATAGAGAGTGATGGACGTACGCTGAATTTTGTAGATCAAATTCAATGGATATCTTTTCCTTCCCGTTTTCTCTGAGAATACGCAGTGGACGTATTGTCACCAGCAGACCAACAATATCTGACAAATGAAGATTCGGAGATCAGGTAGTATATTGATTAAGGGGACAAAAGCAGAAAGAAAACATGAAATTGTTTTACAGGGAATTACAATATGAACAGTCGAGTTAGTAATATCTAAGATGTAACGTACCAAAACCAAATATGGTGGATAACCTCATGCTGTTGACATCATCGTACGTAGCCAAGTTAAAGCCATCAGAAACTCCTACAAAGGGGTCACATCTCCGAACTTTGGAAGTCCGAAACAAATTGATCTTCCAGGAATGCTCCAGAATTCTGTAATCTCCATCGTATTTCTCGACACCAAATTGGGAGAAATCAAGATAGTTGCCTTCTTTTATTGTGTCTTCAAAATCAGGGATAAGCCAACGTCTAACCGAGGCCATGATCTTGTTTCCCTATGAGTCAATACAATGCGTAAACGTATGAACATAAAAATAGCAAATAAAACAAAACAGGTATAATTGAAGGCATGAACAGATACAGTCGTACGTAGGGTCAAATGAGAGCATTGAACAAAAGAGCAGCAATCAAGCATACAAATATTATAAATACAAATTAAGTCAGACCCTTAGGTTCATGTCACCGGCACTGTGCATTTAAACCACAAGAGAAGTAAGTAACTGCATGACCAGACACAAGTGAATGTCATTATATCTTTTCCAGTTTTCGGTCCAAAAAATTTTTGTGTATAGAACTGTACCAGATAGCTACAATTGTTACTAAACCTGCACAAATCAGTCATTATATTTTGAAGTTTAAAGGATTGAGTAACGGGTCAACTGACCCAGTTCGAAATAGGTAATGAATGTGTGGGCTGAAACTGGGTGGGTCAGGTTTAGCCGATTTATATAATAGAAACTTGCCTGTAAATACTGACCATGAGTCTGTTTTTAATGTGGTAGCCACAATATACATGTATATAACTTACGAACAGAACATGGAGTTATATCCCTTGATTTCTCATTGCATCAGATTAATTCAAAAAATCTGTTGGGCAAATAGCGGCAGTCATGTGGGTGAGGTGTACAATGATGTTTGCTTTTTGGAGAGCTTGCTGACATGGATTTTAATAACCATTGAAAAGTGTACATGAATGACAAGTTGTAATAGCAGTCTGTCCATGTCACATATCAATATATCATACTTTGGAAAAACATGTCACAAGATCAACAGGTATAATTGAAGGCATGAACAGATACAGTCGTACGTAGGGTCAAATGAGAGCATTGAACAAAAGAGCAGCAATCAAGCATACAAATATTATAAATACAAATTAAGTCAGACCCTTAGGTTCATGTCACCGGCACTGTGCATTTAAACCATAAAAGAAGTAAGTAAATGCATGACCAGACACAAGTGAGTGTCATTATATCTTTTCCAGTTTTCGGTCCAAAAAATTTTTGTGTATAGAACTGTACCAGATAGCTACAATTGTTACTAAACCTGCACAAATCAGTCATTATATTTTGAAGTTTAAAGGATTGAGTAACTGGTCAACTGACCCAGTTCGAAATAGGTAATGAAATTGTGGGCTGAAACTGGGTGGTCTGGTTTAGCCGATTTATATAATAGAAACTTGCCTGTAAATACTGACCATGAGTCTGTTTTTAATGTGGTAGCCACAATATACATGTATATAACTTACGAACAGAACATGGAGTTATATCCCTTGATTTCTCATTGCATCAGATTAATTCAAAAAATCTGTTGGGCAAATAGCGGCAGTCATGTGGGTGAGGTGTACAATGATGTTTGCTTTTTGGAAAGCTTGCTGACATGGATTTTAATAACCATTGAAAAGTGTACATGAATGACAAGTTGTAATAGCAGTCTGTCCATGTCACATATCAATATATCATACTTTGGAAAAACATGTCACAAGATCATATAGCTAGACTGCCTAGTCTCACCTCTAATATTCTTTTTACTTGAACAAAACCAGGTCAGGGAAAGACATATTGGGTCAGGCTGGAGTGACACTAATATACTGAAAATGCTTACGAAAGAAACATTTTTACATGAATGATATAAAATATAAAATAAAACAATATAAATGGCTGCATTCATAAGAATTAGACCTTCAATTACTTTTACCCAGTTTGACCATTTGAACCTATTCCCTTTTAACTAATAAATAAAATTGCTCCATTTGACCTATATGAGATTATAAAAAAAACAACCTATATTGACTCGTCGTTAGTAAATGGGTCAAATTGTTAGCTCTATCCTACAGTCTATCTGACCTCAGCTCCCATAATGCTATTGCCTATTAGTAAATGGCAGAATCTTAATCAGTCATGAAAATTAAACGATACCATGTAGGAAAAAAATAAAAATTTTGTTACCGAGATGTTTACCTCTGGTACCATTAGACACTAAGTTTTTTGTTTTCTTTTTAATGCTTATATGTTCCTACATGGGATTCATACTATCTACCAACATCATCAAATACCAGAGTAAATCAGCATCAATTACTTTCAATTAATTTCAATCAAAATATCTACTTACTGTCATAATTAAAACAGAGTAAAAAAATATCAATTACTTTCATTCATTTTACGCTGGATAATATCCAACCACAATTCGGTTTCGATTACAATATTATGACAAAATAGAGTAAAATCAGGTATATACCTCTTGATCCATAAGGATCATCTCTAGCGATGTCAGCTGTGTAGGATTGTTGGAGTATGATTGCTTCCACAACAACAACACTTTCACACGGATTTTCCAATCATGGCGTTCACCATGGATGAGATTGAGAGGTGTAAATACTTCCGGCTCCATCTTCGATTTCGTACGCTCGAATTGAGTAGCAGGAGGTTATGAATTAGGGTAAATTGATGGTGCACATATATATATACGGAACAATCTAGGCGGGAATGGATCGAGAATTTGAAATTTGGGAGACGAGACATTTGCCTTTGCCCGGAATAATCTCCCGATCGTTGCTCGGCGTTTGTTTCTTTGTTCCGAGATAAATGCAGCAGATATGAAGGATTATTTGGGGTTGTTTCTTTTTTGGCGATTTGTGTTGCTTTTTTCATATATTAAATTTAAAACCCCCAACAATGTAGGTAAGTGATAACTAATCAGTAATTTTATTTATATATTTATTTATTATATTTATATTAATCCACGTTTTTTTTTTGAAAAAATATACAGGGTAGTACTAAATTAGGATAATGAGGGGTACGATAGTAAATTAGGACAATCAGATCTAAGATATTACGTAAACATTTTTGGTAATCTAAATCAAGGGTTAAGATCAATTTAGGAACCTCATTTAAAGGCTAGGATTAATTCATTTCAAATTATTTCAAAAATGTTTACACATTTAGAGTTGTCCAATTAATATTATAAGAGATATTTATTTTCTTTTTCAAAAATAAAATAGTGGGCTCAAATTATAGTAGCGAGGAATAGTGATAAGTCACATTTATCACCACTGAGTGCAAATAATCGTCGGACAATATGTGGCCTTGGCTAACATGGTTGTGATCGTCAGACGGCAATGCATCACGATTAGAAGTGGTCTAACTAATAATCGTTGAGCCAAGAAACACCAAACGACCCAACTCAAAAATTATGTGATCTCATCCAAAAATAAAAACTATAGGGGTATATTTTCACCATATTTTTTTTATATCGTCATAATTTAACCATACATCGTACGTATTATTATTTCTTCAATCAGCTGACACAACTACACAAATCATATACGTGCTTGCCGCTCAATTATTAGGTTTACAATCATCCTAAGTTGACTGAATAAATCATATCATAATCACCGTTTCTTATATATTTTAATACAAAAAATACATTTTTTTAATTAATTTTAATTTCAATTTTAATTAATCCTAATCATTTTTATTCATCTCCCTTTTTTTTCTCCTTCAATCTCGTTTGAATATTCACACTCACGTCTTCTTTCATCATTCAAACATCTCATAAATCATTTTCACTGGTAAGACTTCTTCTAATCATCAATTTAGGGTTTTCAGTTTCAATTCAAATTCATTACTTAGGGTTAGGGTTTCTAATTTCATGTTTTCACATATTACCTCCAATTTCCGGTCAAATTAATCGAATTCTGATGGATAATGAACCACTGATTCCGACTAACACACATCGCACCCCGCCGGTACTTTGTCCGTTACCGGAAAACGATGAAATCTCAATTCCGGTATCATTAACTCCGTCAGAACTTAAAGATATCATTATATTTGGTTCACCTAGAGAACCTAATTCAACACTTGTTGATGCTTTGTTAAATCATACTTCTCAGAGACCATTTGCTCATGATTTTAATTCGATTATAAATTCTAATGACAATCAACAAGTTTCAACACCTCAGTCGTGGTTAATGGATCCGAATTACGTTTTTAAAACAAATTTACACCGGTCGAAAACCGCGCCTGCGATGGCTGCGATTAACGATCTCGATCGGACTTCTGATTCGGAAACGAAACCGCCACAATCGAGTTCGTCGATGATTGTTCAACAGGCGGTTATGTTGTTGATGCTGTATTTGTCACTTGGTGTGTTTATTTATTGGTATAATAGAGATCATTTTGTTGCTAATGAAACACATGTGGTTGTTGATGCTTTATATTTCTGTATCGTGACTATGTGTACTATTGGATATGGTGATATAACGCCTAATAATTACGTCACGAAGCTGTTTTCGATTATGTTTGTGCTGGTTGGTTTTGGATTTATTGATATCTTACTTAGTGGGATGGTTAGTTATGTGCTTGATTTGCAAGAGAATCATTTGTTGAGGTCGTTAAAGAATGGGTACGAGCCTGATCATCCGTCTTATATAATTGATGTGAAAAAGGGGAGGATGAGGATTCGGATGAAAGTTGCGTTAGCTTTAGGGGTTGTGATTCTTTGTATTGGGGTTGGTGTTGCTGTTATGCATTATGTTGAGAGGTTAACTTGGCTTGATTCTTTTTATCTATCTGTTATGTCGGTTACTACTGTTGGGTATGGTGACCGGGCTTTTGAGTCAATGGCGGGTCGGATTTTTGCTTCAATCTGGTTGCTTGTGTCGACACTTGCTGTTGCTCGTGCTTTTCTTTACTTGGCTGAGGCTAGAGTGGATAAGAGGCATAGGAGGATGGCTAAATGGGTTCTTGATCAGGGTTTGACTGTTTCTCAGTTTCTTGCTGCAGACATCGATAACAATGGCTATGTGAGGTAAATCTTTTGGCTTTAGTTCGAGTTTTTTTTTTTCTTCCTTCCATAAATTTCATTTCGTTTGATTATATTTTGTTAAACTATAGATTAAGTATGCACCAACATAGATATCATGTATGCCACCTCTTGGTAAATTGTAAACCCTTACAACTTTGTAGAAAGAAATAGTTGATATATTTGCCAGGGTATACCCCATATCATAGGTCCCAACCAAAGCTTTTGAAAATAAGATAGAATTCTCTTAGAGTGAGAACAAACCACAAACTTTTTAATTGATATTTTGTGTGCCTTCATTCATCATGGGAATGATTTAAATAACAACTTGAAATAAGTAAATAACTAAAATACTTCTGCCCATGTTTGACACTAACGAAAGATAAAGATAATAAATAACGATAATGTAATATAACTTCTATTATCTAGCAAGTAGTGGACATGATCTCAAACTCCCTTGGACTTCTTACTTGCATGCAACGTACCAACATACCAATCAATAGTCATGTGGTATAAATAATTCAAAAATATGCTTTGCTGTATGTTTGGATTTGCGATTTGAGATTAGTTACCTCATTATTATGATATAGGATTTCAAATAGTAGTTATTGGATAAATGCTTGTTTCTTACTATTTGATTGTTCAGGGGTCAAATAGTAACAGTTTTGTATGAACTGCAACAGAACAGTTTTTGGGTACACTTATCTACCTATGTACACATGGGTATACCTATGATTAAGTTTTCTTCTATTGCATTAAGAAGGATATCTTTCATTCATTTCATATTGAAATCTAAATAATCCCAACAGAAGCACACAAACATTAGAAGTCAACACCTCAAATGTTCGAAATGATTTTCTATATTTGAAATCATTTTGTATCGTAAATACAGTAATAAGTGTTTACAGTTAACACCCATAACCATTAGTACGTATGATTTTTTGGGGTACTGCATTTATGCCCCTGGTACCCATGAGTTGAATATATACTTTTATTGACAATACCTGATGAATCATGTAAATTTGACATGCATGTTTCTAAAGTTGCCTCAAATCATATGATAAAATGCTTCCTCTGCAATGATTCATCTAATCAACGCGAAGAATAAGATTAGTGCATCTTTGGTTTTGTCCTGCTCATAATTTATAATAATTACTATGATGCTACCTTACTAAATTGTAACTTTGAATGCGTACATTTTTTCAGTAAGTCAGAGTTTGTGATATATAAGTTGAAGGAGATGGGAAAGATCTCAGAGAAAGACATATTACAGATATGCAAAATATTTGATCGTCTCGACGCAGGAAACTGTGGAAAAATCATGTTGGCAGACCTTATGCAGAGCCACCATAAGTAGATACAAACCACCTGATCGTGAGAAAATGCACAAGGTGGTCTGGCCTCATAGGAGAAGCAGTTGGATTCGGAGAGCTGTACATAGTATTTCTCGCTTTAATTTTGTCACTGGTTCTTTTGTTATATTGTAGCAATTATAGTGTTGACTCTTATGCTAGACGTACTTAGCGAGTGTATCTGATGCAAAAGCATAAGATGACCATATTACGGTATGTTAGATTTAAAAGTCATCTAGAAAAAATCATTTAGTTATGTATTTGTTTTGTTAGATTGAATTGGTTAGTTTCTTTTATTCATATACATATTTCTTATAAACACTATTTTTTTTCTGTATAAATAGGAATCAGTTATTGTGCAATATGTTTGTTGGGCTGTTTCTTGAGCATACACACCGTAGAAGAATTTACAGAATCTGAGAGGATTATTGACATAAAATAGTAAAATGTACCACCAAATATTAGGGATGTACATAGTTCGGTTTGGTTTAGTTGGAGACTTGGAGATGAGTTTAATTTCTCGGCTGCATGTGTAACCAAGGTACCAATAATTACCAAGTGGTTTCAAAATTTCTCAGATTAGGCTGGAGGGTCACCTTAGTTGGCAAAACTACTCAAACAGGGTTTGGTTCGGTTGGTTTTCATGGTTTGAGCTTGATGAACTGATCGATCTCTTTAAAAATGAATGTACTGAACATTATGTGTCCAATCTTTGGGTAGCAGGCTAGCAGCTCGTGTTCGTTTCTTGTTTCGGCTAATTTATATGCAAGTTTTAAAACCAAATCCATGGCTTTATCTCTTAGTTAATGGTAATAGAATGTCACTTGGTGTTAGTAAGAAGATTGAATCTCGTAATAGTTAGAAAGATGTAGGTATATTTAGTTGAACCTTAGGTTACGAATTTAATAATATGTAGGGTCTGTTTGGCATGTGGCTTTTTATTTAAAAAATTAAGCTCCATCGAAAACAAAAGCTCTGTTTGGTTAGACAAGCTTAAGCTTTTGATTCAAGTTAACAACTCCGTTTTCAAACGCTATCAAAACAAGCGTTTAGAATCTTAAAGAGCTTCGTGGTCTCAAAGTGTAAGACCCCACTTTAATTACAAACATATTATATAATTTATACGTCAGAAGCGTGTCCCAAAACATAGATATTCGATATTTACAATACGTGCCAAACGAAACTTTTACAAACTTATATAATTACAAACCATTCTACTAAATTCGGATGTTTTATAAAACTTTCCAAAACATCATATTATCAAAAGTCAGAGTGTGCGCCATATTAGTCAAACATCCAGTCAACATCTAGCACCCGATCATCAACTAACCAAAATCTGCAAAACATTTAACAACGAGGGATTAGCTTATTGCTAAGTGAATGGAACCGTAACCGACGGTTCAATCCATTCATAACAAGTCTTACAACAAAATAAACTTAAACACATAAGCACATAAGTACATGAGGATCGGCGGCTCCTGTATGCGATTCTCAGTATGCCACGACCACTGGGCGCCATGCCATTCCCAGTGATCTACCGATAGCCTGATTACTACCTTCACTGAGTAGGCTAGTCTTCAACTATGTGTATCCAAGAAACCTAGACAGCTACACAGTAGTAACCAAACCCAACCATCGTTGACCCCACTCCGAATCATCTCAACAACTTGTCACATAAAGGCATATCATATGCAATTATGAACACAACTTAGTAACTGGGAAACTTTTACAACAAACTCAATCAATATAATCAACAACTGAATAACTAAATTTAACATGGCAATAACTATAACTGAAACTATCCTGGTTTACCCGTTGTAACCGAACCCGTTACAACTGGGTTGAACCGAGGACTACGGTAACCACTCACCAAAAGTCGACTGAACTCCCAACTCAGTGGTCTTATATTACTGAGTTCTTTTCTGCTTATATGAAATTACCAATATCAATAAGTTAGTAATTTATTTATAATAACAATTTATATCTCAATATACATCCAAGTCCAAATACAATATATATAAAACTACTACAATATTTATTATAGCAACATACATCATTTTACCAATCATAATTAAA
Organism: Helichrysum umbraculigerum; assembly: GCA_949592205.1. Classification (NCBI taxonomy): domain Eukaryota; kingdom Viridiplantae; phylum Streptophyta; class Magnoliopsida; order Asterales; family Asteraceae; genus Helichrysum; species Helichrysum umbraculigerum. Next base: position 87,882,253 of record CATIUR010000002.1, on the reverse strand, counting down.
CTACTAATGATAATCTCTATTAGCAAATCAAATATAACATATAATTCTATCTCTATCATCATTTTAATTTATAACAAATAACTCAATTTATAATAATATAAATATTATAAAAATATATCATAAGTTCACTAATCATAAACAAATTACTATAAATTATCAAGTTTAATTATCTATTAACTTATTTGCTAAACATTTTAAGTAACTAACTTAAATCAATTAAAAGGATAATTAACCAGTTCTTGGCCAAACCCATCGTACCAAACAAACCCATTGGACCTAGTCAGGCCCAAGCCCAAACAACAAACAAAAGAACCATCGGACCAACAGCCCAAAAGCCACCGGCCTTTTGGTCTCTTCGACCCAAATCAGAAAACGTAGCAGCAACGGTAGATAATACCAAATAAACAAATTTAATCTTCCTAACATAAGCTTTAGCACAAATTTATATTAAGTTTTAACATATAAATATTACTAACATCAAACCCACAATCAACTACTTATCTATATCAAGATGTACTCATTATAATTTCAAAATCACATTTTTAAACATAACTCTAACTAACAATTTAAATCAAGAATCAACTTTAAAGGTTATAAATCAAAGATTCAACTTACAAGTGAAAGTAGCAAAATAATGATGAAGATGATGTGAATCAAACACAATCGGTTGCTTTCTTAATATAGTTCCTCTTTTAATTATATGCTTTCTTATGCTTGTACAACTAGCTTTAATCACTTGTACCATAAGCTACCATTTTCTATCTCTTAAAACTTTTATAGATATCGAGTGACTAAGTGTTTGGTCAAAAGTGAAAATGAATCTTTTCTTTTATCTAAGCCATTATACTTGCTCATCATTCTCTAGATCATTTATAATATGCCATCTTTAGTTTTCTAAATTTATTTGTTGGCATGATCTTAAGTAATGAATAGGTTTAGTCATCAAGTCTACTTATTAGTTGGCTAAAGCTTATGATGACATCTGTTCTTTTCATCCACGTAATAATAATGTGGAGGAAATTTTAATTAACTTAATTAATCTATATTGGTCATAATATGGCAATAAATATTAAGCTTGAACCATCTGTACAATATGAACAATTATATGTACTTTACCTCTTTATTAAAAAGAATAAAAAAAAACACTTTAAAACTTAAATATTGTACACAATATATTATTTTGTTGCATATCTTTGGGATGTTACACAAAGTAATCATGTGATTGCTGCTATTCAACTCATCCCTCTTCCCTCTTCTATACTATATAATATAAGGGAGTTAGCGCTGATGTCATCGCGCTGATTTGACCCAATCTAAGGTTGTTTTCTTGATGATGTGGCATGCTCAAAAAATTTTGTGATTATTTTGAATTATTTTAATAAAGTAAAAAATATTTGTATGGTTAAATAGTTTTATGGTTAATATTTGTGAGTTCCTAGGTCTGGAAAAAAAATATCCATTATATCACTTAAACCTTTCCTATTTGTGAGTTTCAATACATCACAGCATGCTTCATCTTCAATTGGTCATTTCTTCTTCAAGCCATCATCTGATTGGTTGTTTGCTATCAATACCACCGCCATCCTCTTCCAATTGATTTTATAGCATTAATCCCACTCCAATACATTTTGAATTAAAAAAGGATACCGTATTCACCAAATATGCTGCTCGATTTATGTGGCTTCATTTACCTATTATCTTTCTTTTCTCAGGTTTTGGAATCTCCATCACTGTAGACATCTTCAAATTCCGTTTTTACTTTGAATCTGATTTCAATTGGAAAGGTAATAAGTTTCTTCTGTGTATGTGGTTTAACTATCGATTTTGATTGAATTTTTGTTTAGGTTTTGACCACGATGATGCTGGTTGCCGTCTGAAAACATTAACGTATTGAAAACATTAAACAAATTAATTGCTTTATATGCATATCAAGTGTTTGATGAAATGTAGCACATAGTTGATAGAAGTTATTCATTAGCTGTTTGCATTTTATACAGCGCATATTGGATATTTAATCAACGAAAAATATGAATTTTATTTTTGCTTCTGTTGTAATTCAATTTTTTTGTTTTGTTTTGTTTTGTTTTTCTAAATTGGGTGAATTAACATAATGACATTCTTATGTGTATTTGAGTACATTTGACTATACTTTGAGAAGAAGTGTGATGAAAGCTCAACTGAAGATAGTGATGGATTTCTGCAATTTTTTGCTTCATTCATATAATTTTTGTAATGCAATTGAAGAGGCATACTTTATAGAGAATGGCAAATTGAGCTTTGGATATATGGAAAAAGAAGAAGAACCAATCTGGTTGATATCCCAGTGAGAACTGCTACAGTTCATTATCTTGAATATTTCCGTCTTAAGAAGGTAAGTTTTGTTACTTAAGGACATTTGTATAAGTTTATTTATGAAGAAAGTGTGAAACTTAATGTTTTATATGGTTATTTTCGTTTTTTAGATGTACTGTGATGGTTGTAATCTTTGGGTACTAGCAGAATGCACCGGAAGTTTTGGCGAGTTCTTCCAAGTATATTTGATTTACTAGCAGTTTTGTCGATTCATGTCTTGTACTTACTTGATTATATTGATTTAAGGATCTGGAAAGCAATGAATATTACTGCCAAGAATGCAAAAATCACTCGTCATTTGAGCAAATACCTATAGATGAATGGCAACCAAAACTCGGGTATTTAAACTGTTGAACATTGGTAGTTAAACAATGAATATAATTGTTTGATTATAGCTGATTTTTTTATATGTGTTCAGCAGATCTACAGACAGCAATGGCCAAAGTACATTACCTGATAAAATAGGAGTCATCTGTAACAGCATGGAAGGAAATTTGTAACATCCTCATTACCGGCCTAGGAGAAATTTGGTAAATTACTTGATTCATTTGCTTATTTAATTGAGTTTAGAAATAATTCGTATTATTTGCCTAATTGAAATTAATAGGGTAAATGGTCAAACGATTTATTGTGATACATAAATTATTACTTGTTTTAAATAAATTTAGTTGACGGTATAATAAAATATATTTTAGCGCAAACGGTTTTTAGGTTCCAGACAATAGGTTTAGAGCGGGTATAATTTGGTACCAACTTATACCCACCCTTGGTTGGTGGATCGGTTTATTTGTTTTCCCCCAATTCATTCTAACTCCATCACACACACACTTGAATAACTAAATCAAAAGGAGAAAAGCATTTCAAACCGATTAAGCTTGGATTCTTGGTTGTCTACTTATCATCCTCATCATCTAATTGTTTGTCCTCTCCATTGTAAGTTAATGTGCTCTAAATATATGTATTTATCTTAGGGTTTGGAGAAATTGAATGTAAGGAGTAATAATGTGTAGGTTTGATGATTGATGAGATTATTTGTTGTTAGAATATGATATATGATGATAGATGCGTTTATTTGGTTGTAAAGATCGTGTCAAGTAGGCGAATTTGTGAATTTAAGAGTTTTGGTTCGTGGTTAGGGAATGCTGATCTGCTGCTGTTTTGATGAACAAGCCGGCGGGTCAAGTGACCTAGCCGGCGGCTTGTTTGTATCGTTTGGGAACCGGCTGGTTGGATACCTCAGCCGGCGGCTTATTTAGGCTTTAAAACGTATTTTTCTTCTGGTTGTGAAAAAACCCATATTAACCGGCGGCTTGGGTATCCCAACCGGCGGCTCTCGTAGTGGAACCGGCGGGTCCGGTGACCCAGCCGGCGGCTTCCTGGCCGTTTCCAGCATAACCAATTTCACTTTTTGCATTACTTTGAAGTCAATCGGTTATGCGGTTATATGATTGGTAACATGTAATAGGGATTCACAATAGGTTATTCTATGAGTTTATGTGCATGTTGAGGTGTTGTAAATCGAGTTGTCATGATTAATGGCAATGGTGCACTTTTGATTCCACTATGTATATTTGAGATGAGTAATTGACTCGTATACCTTTGCTGTGTTTCAGATAAACCGAAGACTCAGTAATATAAGAACTCTGAGTGGAGACAGTGACGTCAAGGGTGAGTGGATCATTGACTCTCTTTCTGAATTAGTTGTAACAATCCGGTTACAACGGGTAAACATGGTTTTACAGTTATATGTTGAATAAGTACATTTTGCCATGATGATTATGGAATGTGCTATCTTGTCAGGGGTCAATATGATATTGGGTTTGGATACTATTACTTTGGACGACATGATGACTTTGTACATGTGTTGTTTATTGAAATCATGTCGTATGTAGTAATGGTACTAAACTATCGGTAAGACCACTGTTTGGCCTTCAGTGGTTATAAGCGTTACTTGAGGAACCACCGCGGCATGAGGGTACCTCAAGGACCACCGATCCTCTTTGATATATTTGTTGTGATGCTTTGTGGTGATCAATTGCTATGATAGTTTAGATTGATAGTTGTGATCTATTCACTTAGCTTCGTGCTAATCCCTCTCCTCACTTCTTGCAGATTACTTTTGATGTGGGTGGGCAAGAAGTTGGTTTGAATAATGTTTGACTGCCTACTCTGACTATATGACATGTCGTCGTTTATAAACTTATGTTTTGAATTTAATTAACACCTAACTTAATGTTTGTAGTTAATATGGTTATTGTATCAACTCATCATGCATGCATAGATTGTGTTTTGGGAATTATGTTATACGCAATCTATAATGCATGATTTGTATTAATCGCTTCCGATATATGTTTGAAAAGAAAAAAAAAATGTCTCTTGAATTTTGTGGTGTTATAATTTGGTATCAGAGCCTAGGTTTGGGTGAATTGTGTAACACCCGCCAAATTAGGACTAGTAATTAGTGCCTAATCATATGTTAATACATGTAATTAGTTCCTGGTTAGGCTAATTAATGTATCGAATTATATATATTGTTGAATATATACGAAAATACGATTTGGTTAAATCGTACGCAAATTTAAATCGAATGTATTTCGATTCAATTTAATACGGACGTTGGTGACCAATTTTATTAAATAACATTGTTATGTCAAAAATATTATTATGATAATATTTCGTATTCATTCGTATCGTACAAACAAAACTTACACAAATTAAAATATTAGAACGCGCAAACTAAATAAACAAACTTACATTTTGTAACTCAAATATAAATAGAATTATAAAACATTTAAATAAAATATCGCGTAATAATTTGTATTTTAAAACATACCATTTAATTTGTAAAATAATTATTTAACGTTTAAACGACGGAGCAAACGAACACCGCACGGAGCGGAAACGCGGGGCGAAAAATGGGAGGATAACCTCCCATTCCCCACCATTTTCTCTCATTTCATTTCTTCTTCCTATCTCTCTTCCCTCTTTTCTCTCAAACTACACCATCACCACCACCATACAAATACACCAAATAACACCTCAAAACGACCGTAAATCGCCATACTCGTTTGGAGAAAAACGTTCACCTATTCCCGATCCACAACGCTATCTTTTCGGATTTCTCATCCGACACTTTGTAAGTTTCCGACAAATCCCGAAATCTCTCGTTTTTAAGTGTTTTCACCTTCTAGTTGTTTGTTTAAGCTTATAATATCCATATTTGGGTTGGGTAAAAGTTTTGGACCAAACGGAAACCGAAAAACTCGTTTTCGACACATTTTCCGGCCAACAGACCGCTACGTCGCAGTTGGCCCAGAATTTATGCGACGTCAGCTTCTACGTCGCAAAACCCCTCGTGACGTCGCATGGTGCGACGTCAGTCACAACGTCGCACGAATCCTCGACGTCGCATATAGCGACGCAGCCTATTACGTCGCATTGATTTGCGAAGTCGCCAATAGCGACGCAGACCGTAACGTCGCATACCAAATTTACGTCGCATTAGCGACGCAACGCCCTACGTCGCATTAAATTGTGAAACGTCGCCTTTAGCGACGTCATGCTCAACGTCGCAATCCTTACCTGCGACGTCACACCCAACGTCGCACAAACCAGAAAACTCAGATTTTTACTAAGTGTCGAAAACTAAAATTTTAACACCTGATTTTACCCAAATTCGGATCCAGATGCGTTTTTCGTCAAAGCAATATAGTAGAAATAAAAATTTTCCAAGCTGACCTGGCAGCTCGACCCCAGCCAGGGGCTCTGCCCCTTGGACCCCGCCAGGGGCTGCCGCCCCTTGGACCCCGCTACCAGGGGCGCTGCCCCCGGACCCCCGTACTTAGATTCCGTAACGGCTTCTAAAACACAATCAAAACACATTTTTTCAAGTAAAACGCCACGAAATCAAAATAATAATAGTTGAGATTATTATTACAAATCCGTCACCAACGGGCCGTACATGTTTTCAAACATTCAAATCAATCAACCAAATGGCATTTGGACATTATAGTTGGACGAACAACTACAAGGTAGTCTTATTAGATACCTTCGCATATTATAACCATCGCGTGTCGTGGACACCCTCAGGTTACAAGTCTTTGGACTTCATACTCGGCTAATCAACTCAAGTTTATTAAGTTAAACTCATAAGACTCAGGTGAGTCTCATAGCCCCTCTTTTACTGTTTTACTCAGGGGTGTGATATATTGCTCAACTTTTAACATGTGAACGCAAGTACCAACTTTTCATATACTACATGAGTTTTTCGAAACTAATCATTTTAAAGTCCTCCGTCAGCATAGTTGTTAATACGTTGTAGCGTGAATATTAGTATATGGTACCATATAGGATTGACCCACCTCGTCCGGGTTAGCAAGCACTAACCGGGTAAACGGACGTACTAATATTTGGGAAGACGAATGTGGATTAGGCATTCGTGGAGGCACCTCGCCCGGAATTCTCTATAGGGGACCCGGCCCTCGAGTTAAGCTCAACTATGTGCTCATGGCTGTATACACGATGACTATCATTTAATTGCTGGATGCAATTCATTATTTAATTGCTGGATGCAATTCATTATTTAAATCTTGCGGTTCACACTATATTAACTGATTTCAAACATGTGAGCTCACCAGCTTTTAGCTGACCTTTTAGCATATATCGCAGGTACTAAGCAGTAGGATGTTTCTGCTTCAGGATTTTAGCTCGAGTCAGCATACAGAAGATTGAGATTTTCTTGCATTAGTATATTTTGTACAAGTACTTATGTACTGAAATCTCATTTGATTTAAACTCGAACTATGTAAAGCTTTAAATGTTGTAAACATTTCAATTATCAATATATTTTGTTAAAACGACGCATATAGAGTCGTTTACTATATATCTTTGTGCTTTGTTATTGATTAGTAACACCCAAATCAAGCTTCCGCAAATCATTAAATTTGGGGGTGTTACAGATTGATATCAGAGCCTAAGGTTATAGTGAACTAGGTTGCATTTAGTGGACCTAGACTATGACCATTAGGCGGTATTCCTTATTAGGTATAACTGGTTCAGTGATTACATCATACGAGTTTAATTTAACATAGCCTGATCAACTATGTACAATTAAGCAAGGATGATGTAAGATCTGAAAGTAGTTATGGCTGAACAGGGTACAATAGAAGACTCTGACCTCGAGAGAACCGAGACTTAAACATGTTTATGCTAGACACTCAATAGGCTATATTATATAGGAGCTATATGAATATAGGCCTCAATCTTACTAACGTTTTGTCTCAGAAATGGCAAACACACCATCAAATTCATCTCGCCCTCAATCCGGGTCGCAGAACCCAAGGGTAGCTAGGAGGAACGTCAGGTTGCCTCGAGCTGGCCCGTACCCCACTCACTTCACCCTTCCGGCCTTAGCCGCTAGGGTGAACCAACACGAGCAGCGACTTCGCACCATGGATGTAGTGCTGCAGGAAACGAACGAAAACTGGAGGCTTACATCCTTTGAACGCATAGAACAAGTCTCCGACGATCTTGAAACCACAAACAACAACATGGATGTCCTTCGCAACCAAATAATAGAAATAAGGGTGGAAAATGCCCTTCTGCAACAAAAGATGGAAGAATGTGAACAGCGCTCACTTGAAGCAGAAGAGTATGCGCGTGGACTAACACAACGACTAGCACTAGCAGAAGATAACGCCCGTCGAGCTAGCAGGCTTGCAAACACTGTGGACCGTCTTGTCACGATGATGGAACAAATTGATCTACGTTAAGACTAGTGTAGTCTTTGTCTTGTAATCTATCCTGTAATCTAGTAACTATCTACGTGCTACTCTATAACTCGGTCGGATGTAACAATTCCCGACGCCTCTTGTAATACATCCGTAGGGTGTAACCTTTGAACTTGTATTAGCTATCAAATATTCCTTGTTGTTCAACTCATATTAATTGTCATTTTTCCATGTTGATGTCATGTATTACTGCTTTTCTACATGTACATCTATAACAAATACAACTTTCCTACGAAATCTCATGTATCTTCATTTCTTTTATTGAAGAATCATGCCGCCAAAGACACAACCTTACACCGATGCTCAGATTACGTCACTCATAACCCGGGCTGTGACAGAAGCCTTGGCTCGGAATACACCACCAAACTCCACAAGAAACAGCGATGCCGCTGAAACCTCTGCCGTCAAACCTTGTTCTTACAAGGACTTTCAAAGCTGCAAACCCTCGAGCTTCAAGGGTTCTGAAGGAGCCATCGGACTGATCAGATGGTTCGAGAAAATGGAAACTGTTTTCCGTGTCAGTAAATGCGCGGAGAACAACAAAGTAAACTTCGCCACCTGCTCTCTTGAAGATGATGCCCACTCTTGGTGGAATTCATATACCCAATCAGTGGGTGCTGACATTGCCTACCAACTCTCTTGGGAGGACTTGAAAGCAAAGCTTACTGCCAAGTACTGCTCAATCGCCAAACTCCAAAAGCTAGATGAGGAGTTCTGGAACTTAAAGGTTCAGGGTGGTGATATCGATGGTTATACCACCAGGTTTCAACAACTAGCTACCCTCCGCCCAGCTATGGTGAGCACTGAACCTGATAAAATCAGGAAGTACGTCCTTGGTCTCCCTGATCCTGTTCGGGGACACGTCATATCTTCAAAACCAACCACCATTGACGGTGCGATCCTATTGGCCCAAGACCTGATGTCCATGAGCCAAGATTCTGAACCACCCACTTCATCCTCTCACAACAACAAACGCAAGTGGTCTGACTACCACAACAACCCCTCCAACCAACAAAACAAGAAACCCGACACCATCAAAGCTTACAACACCACCACTGACATCATCCGGGGCTACACTGGGAGCAAACCCTATTGTTCCAAGTGCAGTCGCCACCATGAAGGCTCCTGTGGTCCCTTTTGCAACAATTGCAAGAGGTACGGCCACCTCACCAAAGATTGCCGCTCTCCTGCCAACAACAATTCCAACAACAACATCAGACCACCCAAAGTATGCTTTGAGTGTGGGAAACCTGGGCATTTCAGAGACTCGTGCCCAAAACTGAAGAACAACAACAACAACCGCAACAACAGCAACAACAACAACAACAACACCCGAAGCAGAGCTTTCGTCATCAAATCTGGGGACGCCCGCCAAGACCCGAATGTGGTCTCGGGTATGTTCCTCCTCAACAACTTAACTGCTTCTGTTCTATTTGATACTGGTGCTGATAGAAGCTTTATCTCCGATGATTTTTGCCCATTACTTGACATCACTCCTGTTGCCTTAGATGTTAAGTACACTGTAGAGCTAGCAAATGGAAAACTTGTAGAAACCACCAGTGTGATACCTAATTGCACTTTAAACCTAGCTGACGAAACCTTTTCGATCGACCTTATACCCATTGAAATCGGAAGTTTCGACGTCATCATTGGAATGGACTGGTTGTCCAAGCACCGAGCTGAAATTGTTTGTCACGATAAGATCGTCCGTATCCCACTCGCCGTCGGTGGAACCTTGATCATACAGGGGGAGACCGGTGGGACGGGACTCAATATCATCTCTTGCTTAAAAACACGAAAATTTCTGAGAAAGGGTTACCCTGCAATACTCGCACACATCACAGAGAAGAAGTCGGAGGAGAAGCGACTTGAGGATGTGCCAATTGTTAGAGACTTTCCCGAAGTCTTTCCGGAAGAACTACCTGGTTTACCTCCACCTAGACAGGTTGAGTTCTCAATTGATCTCGTGCCGGGTGCCGCACCGGTGGCCCGTGCACCGTACCGTTTAGCCCCATCCGAACTTCAGGAGTTGTCCTCTCAGTTACAGGAACTTCTGGATAGAGGATTCATTAGACCGAGTTCTTCACCCTGGGGAGCTCCGGTCTTATTTGTCAAAAAGAAGGACGGTTCATTTCGAATGTGCATCGACTATCGAGAATTGAACAAATTGACCGTCAAAAACCGATACCCACTTCCTCGCATTGATGATCTATTTGACCAACTTCAGGGTTCAAGCTTCTACTCAAAAATCGACCTGCGATCAGGCTACCATCAGTTACGAGTTCGCGACACCGATATTCCAAAAACTGCTTTCAGAACTCGTTACAGGCACTACGAATTCCAAGTGATGCCCTTTGGTCTAACCAACGCACCGGCTGTATTCATGGACCTTATGAATCGGGTGTGCAAACCTTACCTCGATAAGTTTGTCATTGTATTTATCGATGACATACTCATTTACTCGCGCAACGAGCAAGAACATGCGCAACACCTCAAAACCATCCTTGAACTTCTTAGACACGAGGAGCTTTATGCCAAATTCTCTAAGTGTGAGTTCTGGATCCAAACTGTTCAATTCCTTGGTCACGTGATCGACAGTCAAGGAATTCACGTTGACCCATCAAAAATCGAGGCTATCAAAGACTGGCAAGCACCCACCTCTGCAACTGAAGTACGACAATTCTTGGGTCTTGCTGGGTACTATCGGCGATTTATCGAAAACTTCTTTAAATAGCTCAACCACTCACGGTACTGACTCAGAAGGACAAAAGGTTCGATTGGACCGATAAACAAGAGTCAGCATTCCAACTTCTGAAACAAAAGCTTTGTAGTGCTCCAATTCTATCCTTACCCGAAGGCACCGATGACTTCGTGGTATACTGTGATGCTTCTCACCAAGGTCTCGGTTGCGTATTGATGCAACGAGATAAAGTTTTTGCCTATGCCTCACGACAGCTGAAAATTCACGAAAAGAACTACACCACTCATGATCTCGAACTTGGAGCTGTCGTTTTTGCTCTCAAAATCTGGAGACATTATCTCTACGGCACTAAGTGCACCATCTTTACCGATCATAAAAGCCTCCAACATATATTCGATCAGAAGGATCTCAATATGAGGCAACGTCGATGGGTCGAGTTGCTTACCGATTACGACTGCGAGATCAAGTACCATCCAGGGAAGGCTAATGTGGTAGCCGATGCCCTCAGCAGCGTGCACCCTACTTTTCATATTTCGAATTTGAAGAAGTGTCTGTCTGATGAGACACTTATTATTCCACTAGATGAAATTCGTGTTGACGATAAACTTCATTTCGTTGAGGAACCCGCTGAGATTATGGACCGTGAGGTCAAACAACTGAAACAAAGTCGTATTCCCATTGTCAAGGTCAGATGGAATTCGCGGCGTGGTCCGGAATTCACCTGGGAACGGGAAGACCAAATGCGACTCAAATATCCTCAACTCTTCACTGATTCCACATCAAACACGACTTCGAACTAAATTTCGGGACGAAATTCTTCTAACAGGGGGAGAATGTAACACCTGCCAAATTAGGACTAGTAATTAGTACCTAATCATATGTTAATACATGTAATTAGTTCCTGGTTAGGCTAATTAATGTATCGAATTATATATATTGTTGAATATATACGAAAATATGATTTGGTTAAATCGTACGCAAATTTAAATCGAATGTATTTCGATTCAATTTAATACGGACGTTGGTGACCAATTTTATTAAATAACATTGTTATGTCAAAAATATTATTATGATAATATTTCGTATTCATTCGTATCGTACAAACAAAACTTACACAAATTAAAATATTAGAACGCGCAAACTAAATAAACAAACTTACATTTTGTAACTCAAATATAAATAGAATTATAAAACATTTAAATAAAATATCGCGTAATAATTTGTATTTTAAAACATACCATTTAATTTGTAAAATAATTATTTAACGTTTAAACGACGGAGCAAACGAACACCGCACGGAGCGGAAACGCGGGGCGAAAAATGGGAGGATAACCTCCCATTCCCCACCATTTTCTCTCATTTCATTTCTTCTTCCTATCTCTCTTCCCTCTTTTCTCTCAAACTACACCATCACCACCACCATACAAATACACCAAATAACACCTCAAAACGACCGTAAATCGCCATACTCGTTTGGAGAAAAACGTTCACCTATTCCCGATCCACAACGCTATCTTTTCGGATTTCTCATCCGACACTTTGTAAGTTTCCGACAAATCCCGAAATCTCTCGTTTTTAAGTGTTTTCACCTTCTAGTTGTTTGTTTAAGCTTATAATATCCATATTTGGGTTGGGTAAAAGTTTTGGACCAAACGGAAACCGAAAAACTCGTTTTCGACACATTTTCCGGCCAACAGACCGCTACGTCGAAGTTGGCCCAGAATTTATGCGACGTCAGCTTCTACGTCGCAAAACCCCTCGTGACGTCGCATGGTGCGACGTCAGTCACAACGTCGCACGAATCCTCGACGTCGCATATAGCGACGCAGCCTATTACGTCGCATTGATTTGCGAAGTCGCCAATAGCGACGCAGACCGTAACGTCGCATACCAAATTTACGTCGCATTAGCGACGCAACGCCCTACGTCGCATTAAATTGTGAAACGTCGCCTTTAGCGACGTCATGCTCAACGTCGCAATCCTTACCTGCGACGTCACACCCAACGTCGCACAAACCAGAAAACTCAGATTTTTACTAAGTGTCGAAAACTAAAATTTTAACACCTGATTTTACCCAAATTCGGATCCAGATGCGTTTTTCGTCAAAGCAATATAGTAGAAATAAAAATTTTCCAAGCTGACCTGGCAGCTCGACCCCAGCCAGGGGCTCTGCCCCTTGGACCCCGCCAGGGGCTGCCGCCCCTTGGACCCCGCTACCAGGGGCGCTGCCCCCGGACCCCCGTACTTAGATTCCGTAACGGCTTCTAAAACACAATCAAAACACATTTTTTCAAGTAAAACGCCACGAAATCAAAATAATAATAGTTGAGATTATTATTACAAATCCGTCACCAACGGGCCGTACATGTTTTCAAACATTCAAATCAATCAACCAAATGGCATTTGGACATTATAGTTGGACGAACAACTACAAGGTAGTCTTATTAGATACCTTCGCATATTATAACCATCGCGTGTCGTGGACACCCTCAGGTTACAAGTCTTTGGACTTCATACTCGGCTAATCAACTCAAGTTTATTAAGTTAAACTCATAAGACTCAGGTGAGTCTCATAGCCCCTCTTTTACTGTTTTACTCAGGGGTGTGATATATTGCTCAACTTTTAACATGTGAACGCAAGTACCAACTTTTCATATACTACATGAGTTTTTCGAAACTAATCATTTTAAAGTCCTCCGTCAGCATAGTTGTTAATACGTTGTAGCGTGAATATTAGTATATGGTACCATATAGGATTGACCCACCTCGTCCGGGTTAGCAAGCACTAACCGGGTAAACGGACGTACTAATATTTGGGAAGACGAATGTGGATTAGGCATTCGTGGAGGCACCTCGCCCGGAATTCTCTATAGGGGACCCGGCCCTCGAGTTAAGCTCAACTATGTGCTCATGGCTGTATACACGATGACTATCATTTAATTGATGGATGCAATTCATTATTTAATTGCTGGATGCAATTCATTATTTAAATCTTGCGGTTCACACTATATTAACTGATTTCAAACATGTGAGCTCACCAGCTTTTAGCTGACCTTTTAGCATATATCGCAGGTACTAAGCAGTAGGATGTTTCTGCTTCAGGATTTTAGCTCGAGTCAGCATACAGAAGATTGAGATTTTCTTGCATTAGTATATTTTGTACAAGTACTTATGTACTGAAATCTCATTTGATTTAAACTCGAACTATGTAAAGCTTTAAATGTTGTAAACATTTCAATTATCAATATATTTTGTTAAAACGACGCATATAGAGTCGTTTACTATATATCTTTGTGCTTTGTTATTGATTAGTAACACCCAAATCAAGCTTCCGCAAATCATTAAATTTGGGGGTGTTACAGATTGGTATCAGAGCCTAAGGTTATAGTGAACTAGGTTGCATTTAGTGGACCTAGACTATGACCATTAGGCGGTATTCCTTATTAGGTATAACTGGTTCAGTGATTACATCATACGAGTTTAATTTAACATAGCCTGATCAACTATGTACAATTAAGCAAGGATGATGTAAGATCTGAAAGTAGTTATGGCTGAACAGGGTACAATAGAAGACTCTGACCTCGAGAGAACCGAGACTTAAACATGTTTATGCTAGACACTCAATAGGCTATATTATATAGGAGCTATATGAATATAGGCCTCAATCTTACTAACGTTTTGTCTCAGAAATGGCAAACACACCATCAAATTCATCTCGCCCTCAATCCGGGTCGCAGAACCCAAGGGTAGCTAGGAGGAACGTCAGGTTGCCTCGAGCTGGCCCGTACCCCACTCACTTCACCCTTCCGGCCTTAGCCGCTAGGGTGAACCAACACGAGCAGCGACTTCGCACCATGGATGTAGTGCTGCAGGAAACGAACGAAAACTGGAGGCTTACATCCTTTGAACGCATAGAACAAGTCTCCGACGATCTTGAAACCACAAACAACAACATGGATGTCCTTCGCAACCAAATAATAGAAATAAGGGTGGAAAATGCCCTTCTGCAACAAAAGATGGAAGAATGTGAACAGCGCTCACTTGAAGCAGAAGAGTATGCGCGTGGACTAACACAACGACTAGCACTAGCAGAAGATAACGCCCGTCGAGCTAGCAGGCTTGCAAACACTGTGGACCGTCTTGTCACGATGATGGAACAAATTGATCTACGTTAAGACTAGTGTAGTCTTTGTCTTGTAATCTATCCTGTAATCTAGTAACTATCTACGTGCTACTCTATAACTCGGTCGGATGTAACAATTCCCGACGCCTCTTGTAATACATCCGTAGGGTGTAACCTTTGAACTTGTATTAGCTATCAAATATTCCTTGTTGTTCAACTCATATTAATTGTCATTTTTCCATGTTGATGTCATGTATTACTGCTTTTCTACATGTACATCTATAACAAATACAACTTTCCTACGAAATCTCATGTATCTTCATTTCTTTTATTGAAGAATCATGCCGCCAAAGACACAACCTTACACCGATGCTCAGATTACGTCACTCATAACCCGGGCTGTGACAGAAGCCTTGGCTCGGAATACACCACCAAACTCCACAAGAAACAGCGATGCCGCTGAAACCTCTGCCGTCAAACCTTGTTCTTACAAGGACTTTCAAAGCTGCAAACCCTCGAGCTTCAAGGGTTCTGAAGGAGCCATCGGACTGATCAGATGGTTCGAGAAAATGGAAACTGTTTTCCGTGTCAGTAAATGCGCGGAGAACAACAAAGTAAACTTCGCCACCTGCTCTCTTGAAGATGATGCCCACTCTTGGTGGAATTCATATACCCAATCAGTGGGTGCTGACATTGCCTACCAACTCTCTTGGGAGGACTTGAAAGCAAAGCTTACTGCCAAGTACTGCTCAATCGCCAAACTCCAAAAGCTAGATGAGGAGTTCTGGAACTTAAAGGTTCAGGGTGGTGATATCGATGGTTATACCACCAGGTTTCAACAACTAGCTACCCTCCGCCCAGCTATGGTGAGCACTGAACCTGATAAAATCAGGAAGTACGTCCTTGGTCTCCCTGATCCTGTTCGGGGACACGTCATATCTTCAAAACCAACCACCATTGACGGTGCGATCCTATTGGCCCAAGACCTGATGTCCATGAGCCAAGATTCTGAACCACCCACTTCATCCTCTCACAACAACAAACGCAAGTGGTCTGACTACCACAACAACCCCTCCAACCAACAAAACAAGAAACCCGACACCATCAAAGCTTACAACACCACCACTGACATCATCCGGGGCTACACTGGGAGCAAACCCTATTGTTCCAAGTGCAGTCGCCACCATGAAGGCTCCTGTGGTCCCTTTTGCAACAATTGCAAGAGGTACGGCCACCTCACCAAAGATTACCGCTCTCCTGCCAACAACAATTCCAACAACAACATCAGACCACCCAAAGTATGCTTTGAGTGTGGGAAACCTGGGCATTTCAGAGACTCGTGCCCAAAACTGAAGAACAACAACAACAACCGCAACAACAGCAACAACAACAACAACAACACCCGAAGCAGAGCTTTCGTCATCAAATCTGGGGACGCCCGCCAAGACCCGAATGTGGTCTCGGGTATGTTCCTCCTCAACAACTTAACTGCTTCTGTTCTATTTGATACTGGTGCTGATAGAAGCTTTATCTCCGATGATTTTTGCCCATTACTTGACATCACTCCTGTTGCCTTAGATGTTAAGTACACTGTAGAGCTAGCAAATGGAAAACTTGTAGAAACCACCAGTGTGATACCTAATTGCACTTTAAACCTAGCTGACGAAACCTTTTCGATCGACCTTATACCCATTGAAATCGGAAGTTTCGACGTCATCATTGGAATGGACTGGTTGTCCAAGCACCGAGCTGAAATTGTTTGTCACGATAAGATCGTCCGTATCCCACTCGCCGTCGGTGGAACCTTGATCATACAGGGGGAGACCGGTGGGACGGGACTCAATATCATCTCTTGCTTAAAAACACGAAAATTTCTGAGAAAGGGTTACCCTGCAATACTCGCACACATCACAGAGAAGAAGTCGGAGGAGAAGCGACTTGAGGATGTGCCAATTGTTAGAGACTTTCCCGAAGTCTTTCCGGAAGAACTACCTGGTTTACCTCCACCTAGACAGGTTGAGTTCTCAATTGATCTCGTGCCGGGTGCCGCACCGGTGGCCCGTGCACCGTACCGTTTAGCCCCATCCGAACTTCAGGAGTTGTCCTCTCAGTTACAGGAACTTCTGGATAGAGGATTCATTAGACCGAGTTCTTCACCCTGGGGAGCTCCGGTCTTATTTGTCAAAAAGAAGGACGGTTCATTTCGAATGTGCATCGACTATCGAGAATTGAACAAATTGACCGTCAAAAACCGATACCCACTTCCTCGCATTGATGATCTATTTGACCAACTTCAGGGTTCAAGCTTCTACTCAAAAATCGACCTGCGATCAGGCTACCATCAGTTACGAGTTCGCGACACCGATATTCCAAAAACTGCTTTCAGAACTCGTTACGGGCACTACGAATTCCAAGTGATGCCCTTTGGTCTAACCAACGCACCGGCTGTATTCATGGACCTTATGAATCGGGTGTGCAAACCTTACCTCGATAAGTTTGTCATTGTATTTATCGATGACATACTCATTTACTCGCGCAACGAGCAAGAACATGCGCAACACCTCAAAACCATCCTTGAACTTCTTAGACACGAGGAGCTTTATGCCAAATTCTCTAAGTGTGAGTTCTGGATCCAAACTGTTCAATTCCTTGGTCACGTGATCGACAGTCAAGGAATTCACGTTGACCCATCAAAAATCGAGGCTATCAAAGACTGGCAAGCACCCACCTCTGCAACTGAAGTACGACAATTCTTGGGTCTTGCTGGGTACTATCGGCGATTTATCGAAAACTTCTTTAAATAGCTCAACCACTCACGGTACTGACTCAGAAGGACAAAAGGTTCGATTGGACCGATAAACAAGAGTCAGCATTCCAACTTCTGAAACAAAAGCTTTGTAGTGCTCCAATTCTATCCTTACCCGAAGGCACCGATGACTTCGTGGTATACTGTGATGCTTCTCACCAAGGTCTCGGTTGCGTATTGATGCAACGAGATAAAGTTTTTGCCTATGCCTCACGACAGCTGAAAATTCACGAAAAGAACTACACCACTCATGATCTCGAACTTGGAGCTGTCGTTTTTGCTCTCAAAATCTGGAGACATTATCTCTACGGCACTAAGTGCACCATCTTTACCGATCATAAAAGCCTCCAACATATATTCGATCAGAAGGATCTCAATATGAGGCAACGTCGATGGGTCGAGTTGCTTACCGATTACGACTGCGAGATCAAGTACCATCCAGGGAAGGCTAATGTGGTAGCCGATGCCCTCAGCAGCGTGCACCCTACTTTTCATATTTCGAATTTGAAGAAGTGTCTGTCTGATGAGACACTTATTATTCCACTAGATGAAATTCGTGTTGACGATAAACTTCATTTCGTTGAGGAACCCGCTGAGATTATGGACCGTGAGGTCAAACAACTGAAACAAAGTCGTATTCCCATTGTCAAGGTCAGATGGAATTCGCGGCGTGGTCCGGAATTCACCTGGGAACGGGAAGACCAAATGCGACTCAAATATCCTCAACTCTTCACTGATTCCACATCAAACACGACTTCGAACTAAATTTCGGGACGAAATTCTTCTAACAGGGGGAGAATGTAACACCTGCCAAATTAGGACTAGTAATTAGTACCTAATCATATGTTAATACATGTAATTAGTTCCTGGTTAGGCTAATTAATGTATCGAATTATATATATTGTTGAATATATACGAAAATACGATTTGGTTAAATCGTACGCAAATTTAAATCGAATGTATTTCGATTCAATTTAATACGGACGTTGGTGACCAATTTTATTAAATAACATTGTTATGTCAAAAATATTATTATGATAATATTTCGTATTCATTCGTATCGTACAAACAAAACTTACACAAATTAAAATATTAGAACGCGCAAACTAAATAAACAAACTTACATTTTGTAACTCAAATATAAATAGAATTATAAAACATTTAAATAAAATATCGCGTAATAATTTGTATTTTAAAACATACCATTTAATTTGTAAAATAATTATTTAACGTTTAAACGACGGAGCAAACGAACACCGCACGGAGCGGAAACGCGGGGCGAAAAATGGGAGGATAACCTCCCATTCCCCACCATTTTCTCTCATTTCATTTCTTCTTCCTATCTCTCTTCCCTCTTTTCTCTCAAACTACACCATCACCACCACCATACAAATACACCAAATAACACCTCAAAACGACCGTAAATCGCCATACTCGTTTGGAGAAAAACGTTCACCTATTCCCGATCCACAACGCTATCTTTTCGGATTTCTCATCCGACACTTTGTAAGTTTCCGACAAATCCCGAAATCTCTCGTTTTTAAGTGTTTTCACCTTCTAGTTGTTTGTTTAAGCTTATAATATCCATATTTGGGTTGGGTAAAAGTTTTGGACCAAACGGAAACCGAAAAACTCGTTTTCGACACATTTTCCGGCCAACAGACCGCTACGTCGCAGTTGGCCCAGAATTTATGCGACGTCAGCTTCTACGTCGCAAAACCCCTCGTGACGTCGCATGGTGCGACGTCAGTCACAACGTCGCACGAATCCTCGACGTCGCATATAGCGACGCAGCCTATTACGTCGCATTGATTTGCGAAGTCGCCAATAGCGACGCAGACCGTAACGTCGCATACCAAATTTACGTCGCATTAGCGACGCAACGCCCTACGTCGCATTAAATTGTGAAACGTCGCCTTTAGCGACGTCATGCTCAACGTCGCAATCCTTACCTGCGACGTCACACCCAACGTCGCACAAACCAGAAAACTCAGATTTTTACTAAGTGTCGAAAACTAAAATTTTAACACCTGATTTTACCCAAATTCGGATCCAGATGCGTTTTTCGTCAAAGCAATATAGTAGAAATAAAAATTTTCCAAGCTGACCTGGCAGCTCGACCCCAGCCAGGGGCTCTGCCCCTTGGACCCCGCCAGGGGCTGCCGCCCCTTGGACCCCGCTACCAGGGGCGCTGCCCCCGGACCCCCGTACTTAGATTCCGTAACGGCTTCTAAAACACAATCAAAACACATTTTTTCAAGTAAAACGCCACGAAATCAAAATAATAATAGTTGAGATTATTATTACAAATCCGTCACCAACGGGCCGTACATGTTTTCAAACATTCAAATCAATCAACCAAATGGCATTTGGACATTATAGTTGGACGAACAACTACAAGGTAGTCTTATTAGATACCTTCGCATATTATAACCATCGCGTGTCGTGGACACCCTCAGGTTACAAGTCTTTGGACTTCATACTCGGCTAATCAACTCAAGTTTATTAAGTTAAACTCATAAGACTCAGGTGAGTCTCATAGCCCCTCTTTTACTGTTTTACTCAGGGGTGTGATATATTGCTCAACTTTTAACATGTGAACGCAAGTACCAACTTTTCATATACTACATGAGTTTTTCGAAACTAATCATTTTAAAGTCCTCCGTCAGCATAGTTGTTAATACGTTGTAGCGTGAATATTAGTATATGGTACCATATAGGATTGACCCACCTTGTCCGGGTTAGCAAGCACTAACCGGGTAAACGGACGTACTAATATTTGGGAAGACGAATGTGGATTAGGCATTCGTGGAGGCACCTCGCCCGGAATTCTCTATAGGGGACCCGGCCCTCGAGTTAAGCTCAACTATGTGCTCATGGCTGTATACACGATGACTATCATTTAATTGCTGGATGCAATTCATTATTTAATTGCTGGATGCAATTCATTATTTAAATCTTGCGGTTCACACTATATTAACTGATTTCAAACCTGTGAGCTCACCAGCTTTTAGCTGACCTTTTAGCATATATCGCAGGTACTAAGCAGTAGGATGTTTCTGCTTCAGGATTTTAGCTCGAGTCAGCATACAGAAGATTGAGATTTTCTTGCATTAGTATATTTTGTACAAGTACTTATGTACTGAAATCTCATTTGATTTAAACTCGAACTATGTAAAGCTTTAAATGTTGTAAACATTTCAATTATCAATATATTTTGTTAAAACGACGCATATAGAGTCGTTTACTATATATCTTTGTGTTTTGTTATTGATTAGTAACACCCAAATCAAGCTTCCGCAAATCATTAAATTTGGGGGTGTTACAAATTGAGCATGGGTTAAGTGTTCAATCCCAAATCTATGTGTGTCAGTCAAACATTCCTGTGAGGGGGATTTTGTTAGCATGTGAAGTTGGTTAGTATATAGGTACTAACAACTAACGTGTTATGAGATGTTGTTTTGGTACAGATATGGCAGATAATGAACCTCCAGCTGACACACCCAATGATGCCTCTCGAATTAATGTATCCCCTTCTGAAACCCAAAATGTTAGCCAGGGTCAAACTGGTACTTCCTTTTCTGCAGGGGACTTTGATCATGATGATTATATGATTCATCTAGAGACAGAAAATCTGAGACTTAAAGCAATTGAACAACAGTTTTTGCAGCAACAACAAACCCGGTCTTCTCAACAAATCTTGCAATCTTTGCCACCTATTGTTAGCGATGTACCACCACCTTTGGTGACCTCGCAGATTCCAGTATCTCAGTCTTATTATCATCATCCACAACACTATGGTACCTTTCAGACTTCGGCTCCGTTCTCTTCTGGACCTACGGGTTATCAGACTTCAATATTTTAAGCTCAGGGTCAACCTAAGCTATGCTCTTTCAAGACTTTTAAGTCTAGTGGACCATCCGATTACTCAGGGAGTACAAATCCCTCAGTTACCTTGGATTGGCTGAGGGATGTGGAAAGAAAGTTTGAGGTTTGTCGATGTGAAGAGGAAGTCAAAGTTCCTTTTGCGGTACAACTTCTCAAGGGTCCAGCTATGGTTTGGTGGGATTCTATTACATCACATTTTACCCCACAGCAGAGAGCATCAATTTGTTGGTCTGATTTCCATAATGAGGTTTGTAAGTAATATTGTTCGGGATTTGACATGACTCGGATTCGACGCGAGTTTTTGGATTTGCAATTAACGGATAAGATGACGATGGATGATCTCATTTCCCAATTCACTGACAAGCTAAGATTCGTGCAACAATGGGTACCGGATGAACGTATGAAGATTGACCATTTTGTGGGAATGTTACCGCATACTTATCGGACGACCGTGAGACTGGCGGGTACTTTTTCCCAAGCTTTTGATCTTGCCCGTTCTGTGGATGGAGATGTTAGGGCCCAAGGCTTGGAAGTTAAGGAAAAATCTCCATTTAAACCCAAAGGTGATTCTTCGGGTAGTCGTGGAAAGAAGAAATGGCAGGGATTCCATCAACCTAAGAAGCCCAGTTCGGATAGTAAATCATTGAATAGAACCAATTGGTGCCACAATTGTAAATCGAGACACACGGGTCCTTGCACTCCGCAAACTGCTAGGTGTATCAAATGTGGACAACTTGGTCATGACATCAAGGATTGTGCTTTCCCTAGACATGTATGTTGGAATTGCCAAAAGGAAGGTCATCGTTCAGGTTTGTGTCCGGAGGCTGGAAAACAAAAGACGGGTGCGGTCGGAGGGTCTTCATCTTCTGGCCAGAAAAGAAAGAATTCCCCAACGGCAACTGGCAGGGCATTCCAAATGACAGCTGATGATGCTGTCAGGACTGAAGATGTTATAACTGGTACATTTCTCATCAACTCTGTACCAGGTACCGTTCTGTTTGATTCGGGAGCCAATTGCTCAATTATATCTATGCTTTTCTGCGATAAACTAAAATTGACTCCCATTTGTATTACAAATCCTATTGAGGTTGAGGTAGCAAATGGCAAGATAGTCCCAGTTACCACATCGGTGACTGGAGCTAGCATATTGATTGAGGATCATAGCTTTCCAATTTCTTTTCTATTGATGCCTATCCCCAGTTTTGATGCGGTTTTAGGCATGGATTGGTTAAGTAAGAATAAGGCAAGTATAGAGTGCCATAAGAAACTAATTAAAATTCCAATCTCAGATAAGTCATATGTCGTGGCTCGAGGGGAACGGGAAAGAGGTAGTATCCCTATGATTTCTATGATGAAAGCTAGTAAATCTCTAGCTAAGGGGTGTGTATCCTACCTGGCCTATATAATATATGCAAAATTAGAAAAGAAAATCGTTTCCGATGTCCGGGTGGTTTCTGAATACCCAGACGTTTTCCCTGATGAATTGCCTGGTTTACCTCCCATTAGAAAAGTAGAATACAAAATTGACTTGATCCCTGGTTCTACTCCTGTAGCTAAGGCTCCTTATAGACTAGCTCCCTCCGAAATTCGTAAAATGATGACCCAAATCCAGGAGCTATTAGATAAGGGTTTCGTCAAGTCTAGTTCGTCTCCTTGGGGTGCACCTGTGTTGTTTGTTAAAAAGAAGGATGACACCCTTCGAATGTGTATTGATTATAGAGAGTTGAATAAGCGCACCATAAAGAATAAGTACCCTTTGCCCCGAATAGATGAATTGTTTGATCAATTACAAGGGTCTTCTTATTTCTCTAAGATTGACTTGAGGTCAGGTTATCATCAAGTGCGGGTTTGCGAGGAGGATATTCCTAAGACGGCTTTTTGCACTAGATATGGTCATTATGAATTTCTTGTTATGCCTTTTGGGTTGACTAATGTTCCGGCGGTCTTTATGGATTTGATGAATAGAGTTTGTCGACCCTACCTTGATAAGTTCGTTATTGTATTTATTGATGATATATTTATTTATTCTAAGACTGAGTCCGATCATGAAGTACACTTGCGTTTAGTACTTGACACCTTGAAACAGGAGAAGTTGTATGCAAAGTTCTCCAAATGTGAGTTTTGGTTGCGTGAGGTCCAGTTTTTGGGGCATATTATTTGTGAGGATGGAGTTAAGGTAGATCCATCTAAGGTTGAGGCTGTTATGAATTGGCAAGCACCTAAGTCTACTTTGGAGATTAAGAGTTTTCTTGGTCTGGCGGGTTACTATCGAAAGTTCATCAAGGATTTCTCTAAGCTCGCGGCTCCTTTGACGAAATTGACTCGAAAGGATGTTAAGTTTCAATGGAATGATCAGCAGGAGTCGGCTTTCCAGACTTTGAAACAGTTATTGTGTCAGGCTCCCATTTTAGCTCTGCCTGACGGGTCCGATGATTTCATTGTGTATTGTGATGCTTCACATGCGGGTTTGGGCGGTGTTCTGATGCAACGTGGTCAAGTCATAGCATATGCGTCTCGACAGCTTAAGCCTCATGAAAAGAATTATCCTACCCATGACTTGGAGCTCGCGGCTGTAGTTTTTGCTTTGAAAATTTGGAGACACTACTTGTACGGTACTAAATGTGTTATTTGTACGGATCACAAGAGTCTTCAGTACATGTTTTCTCAGAAGGAACTGAATATGCGTCAGAGGCGATGGTTGGAGTTGATAAAAGATTATGATTGTGAAATTCGTTACCATCCGGGTAAGGCGAATGTAGTCGCCGATGCGTTGAGTAGAAAAGGGAAATTCGAGAAAGTTTGCTTTATGCGATTAGAAGTTTCCTCGGATTTGATTGACAAATTGAGAATGGCACAAATGGAAGCATTGTTGGATCAGAATTTGAAAGCCGAGATTCTATTGAAAAGAAAAGAACTGTTATGTGACGATTCTCGTGGATTAAAGACATTCCAATCGCGTGTTTGAGTTCCTTTGCTTGGTGGGCTTCGTGATGTAATATTGATGGAAGCTCATAAGTCCAGATTGTCGATTCATCCCGGGAGCACAAAAATGTATAATGATTTGAAACTTTTGTTTTGGTGGCCTACTTTGAAAACGGATATTGCTCGTTTGGTGGAATCGTGCCATATATGCTCTCAAGTGAAAGCCGAACACCAGAAACCGTATGGGTCGTTGAAACAACTTGAGATCCCCGAGTGGAAATGGAAACACATTACGATGGATTTTGTAACAAAATTTCCGCGAACCATTAGAGGAAATGACATGATTTGGGTGATTGTGGACCGATTGACTAAGAGTGCTCACTTCCTTCCTACTAGTGAGACGGCTTCCTTGAGTAAATTATCCCAATTGTACGTCAATGAGATTGTTTCGCGACATGGAATTCCATTATCTATAGTGTCAGACAGAGATCCTCGGTTTGCATCTGTATTTTGGCGGAGTTTGCAAAAGGAATTGGGTACTAGAATCAATTTGAGTACGGCTTATCATCCTCAGACGGACGGTCAATCCGAGCGCACCATTCAAACTTTGGAGGACATGTTGCGTGCTTGTGTGTTAGAATATGGTTGGTCTTGGGATTCACACCTGCCATTGATTGAGTTTGCTTATAATAATTCTTATCACTCGAGTATAGGTATGCCTCCGTATGAAATGCTTTATGGGCGTCGTTGTAGAACACCCACATGTTGGTTGGAAGCGGGTGAGAAACAATTTGCGGGTCCAGATATTGTTCAGATTATTGCTGATAAAGTAGCTATAGCTCGTGAGAAGTTGAAAGCTGCTCGGGATAGACAGAAACAATATGCCGATCCGCGGCGCCGTCCGGTTTCGTTTGTAGTGGGTGAATTGGTATATTTAAAGGTTTCCCCTTGGAAAGGAGTGATTCGGTTTGGTAAACGTGGTAAACTTGCTCCTAGATTTATTGGGCCATTTAGAATTCGCCAAATAGTTAATGATCAAACGGTATCATTAGATCTTCCTCCTGAATTAGCGGGTATTCATGACACTTTTAATGTTTGTTACTTAAGGAAGTGTAAGGTGGAGGACCAATCCCAAGTCCTTCCGTTACAAGACTTGCGTGTCGACTTAAGTCAGAAACTTGTAGAGGAGCCCATAGAGCTTGTAGATAGAAAAGTGACTAAACTTCGAAAGAAGGAGATACCCATGGTTTTGGTTAAGTAGCGACATAGTTTGGGTGCTAATCTTACGTGGGAAACGGAGGAAAGCATGAGACTACGTTACCCTAATCTCTTTGAGCGTGGCGAGATTTCGGGGACGAAATCTTCTTAAGGAGGGAAGATTTGTAACATCCTCATTACCGGCCTAGGAGAAATTTGGTAAATTACTTGATTCATTTGCTTATTTAATTGAGTTTAGAAATAATTCGTATTATTTGCCTAATTGAAATTAATAGGGTAAATGGTCAAACGATTTATTGTGATACATAAATTATTACTTATTTTAAATAAATTTAGTTGACGGTATAATAAAATATATTTTAGCGCAAACGGTTTTTAGGTTCCAGACAATAGGTTTAGAGCGGGTATAATTTGGTACCAACTTATACCCACCCTTGGTTGGTGGATCGGTTTATTTGTTTCCCCCCAATTCATTCTAACTCCATCACACACACACTTGAATAACTAAATCAAAAGGAGAAAAGCATTTCAAACCGATTAAGCTTGGATTCTTGGTTGTCTACTTATCATCCTCATCATCTAATTGTTTGTCCTCTCCATTGTAAGTTAATGTGCTCTAAATATATGTATTTATCTTAGGGTTTGGAGAAATTGAATGTAAGGAGTAATAATGTGTAGGTTTGATGATTGATGAGATTATTTGTTGTTAGAATATGATATATGATGATAGATGCGTTTATTTGGTTGTAAAGATCGTGTCAAGTAGGCGAATTTGTGAATTTAAGAGTTTTGGTTCGTGGTTAGGGAATGCTGATCTGCTGCTGTTTTGATGAACAAGCCGCGGGTCAAGTGACCTAGCCGGCGGCTTGTTTGTATCGTTTGGGAACCGGCTGGTTGGATACCTCAGCCGGCGGCTTATTTAGGCTTTAAAACGCATTTTTCTTCTGGTTGTGAAAAAACCCGTATTAACCGGCGGCTTGGGTATCCCAGCCGGCGGCTCTCGTAGTGGAACCGGCGGGTCCGGTGACCCAGCCGGCGGCTTCCTGGCCGTTTCCAGCATAACCAATTTCACTTTTTGCATTACTTTGAAGTCAATCGGTTATGCGGTTATATGATTGGTAACATGTAATAGGGATTCACAATAGGTTATTCTATGAGTTTATGTGCATGTTGAGGTGTTGTAAATCGAGTTGTCATGATTAATGGCAATGGTGCACTTTTGATTCCACTATGTATATTTGAGATGAGTAATTGACTCGTATACCTTTGCTGTGTTTCAGATAAACCGAAGACTCAGTAATATAAGAACTCTGAGTGGAGACAGTGACGTCAAGGGTGAGTGGATCATTGACTCTCTTTCTGAATTAGTTGTAACAATCCGGTTACAACGGGTAAACATTGTTTTACAGTTATATGTTGAATAAGTACATTTTGCCATGATGATTATGGAATGTGCTATCTTGTCAGGGGTCAATATGATATTGGGTTTGGATACTATTACTTTGGACGACATGATGACTTTGTACATGTGTTGTTTATTGAAATCATGTCGTATGTAGTAATGGTACTAAACTATCGGTAAGACCACTGTTTGGCCTTCAGTGGTTATAAGCGTTACTTGAGGAACCACCGCGGCATGAGGGTACCCCAAGGACCACCGATCCTCTTTGATATATTTGTTGTGATGCTTTGTGGTGATCAATTGCTATGATAGTTTAGATTGATAGTTGTGATCTATTCACTTAGCTTCGTGCTAATCCCTCTCCTCACTTCTTGCAGATTACTTTTGATGTGGGTGGGCAAGAAGTTGGTTTGAAGAATGTTTGACTGCCTACTCTGACTATATGACATGTCGTCGTTTATAAACTTATGTTTTGAATTTAATTAACACCTAACTTAATGTTTGTAGTTAATATGGTTATTGTATCAACTCATCATGCATGCATAGATTGTGTTTTGGAAATTATGTTATACGCAATCTATAATGCATGATTTGTATTAATCGCTTCCGATATATGTTTGAAAAAAGAAAAAAAAAATGTCTCTTGAATTTTGTGGTGTTATAAATTTTATCTATTTCTCTATATCAGAGTTGAGTGTAAATGTGATTCATGTGGAAGAAGGAAGCAAATCCCCTCTGAATGGGAACGACATGCTGGTTCTAGAGCCAAATGGCGGGGCAGAGAGGTTTTGTTATAGATAATGATCGGTATAGTTTTATTCATATTTCTAATTTGTTTTAGTTACTTTTTTGAGTATATGATACACTTCCTACTAATTTAACTTTGTAACTTATGTGCAACCTACGACATTGTAAGACAGGGAACAATGTTTTATTATAGCAACAATTTTGCTGCTGGTTACATCTATGTGTTTATAAGAGATATTGGAAAATATGATACCGTAAAGTTCAGCTACTAGCATAGTAATAAGTTTAAAGGAATTCTTTTTTACCTTTTTATATAGAGTTTTATTCGATCAAATAGCTCCACATTATAATAGGTATATTATTGTTGTAAAAGTAATACACGATTGAGTTTTGTTCTTTAAACACATAGTTTCTTTACTTCTTCAATTAGGTGCATTATCTTATTTTTATTCATAGTTACATTGCTTTCTAACATTTGTGTGTCATTATTTGTACGATGTCTATATATTTATTTTTAAGGGATGTTTAGGAGCCATATGCAGGACATCATTCACCTTGAAAAGGTTAAAACAATCTACAAGTACATACACTCAATCTCGGCTAATTTTATAATTTTATTTTCGTCAAACTCGTGTATACATGGGTCAATAAATAAACTATAAACTAGTATATATTAAAAGAGGGCTTGATTAGCCTAATCACTTTTGAAATAGCTTTGCAAATTTATAACTAAGCCTCATTTGATTACCCAATAAATCACTAGGCTTATTATTTAATTACCTAATTACCCCTCCTTAACTTCAAAATATGGCGCCATCATGCTCTGTAATTTGAATTTGAATTTCAAAATCAAAATTGCAGATAATACTTGCCACTTAAAAGGAACTTACCTTTTTTATGCTAGCGAAATATCAAATCAAATATTTAAAACACATTCTGGCAATTTGAGTACACATATATTTTCCCCATGTTTTATATATATCAACTACTCCCCACGTTTTACTCAAACAATGGGAAACCATCTTTCACCTTTATCCCATTCTAATCGACTTTCTGAAGCGGCGAATCATCCGGATGCTTTTCACCTTTTTATTTTGCGATGCTAATCATTTATCAGGTACTCTTCCTTAACCCGAGTTAAAGCCTTTCAATTACTTTTTAACTTTGATGTCTTTTTCTTTAAAGAATATTTATTGAATTAGGGTTTTGAGATTCCGATTATGTATCCGATTCTAATTCCGTTTTTCATGTTCACCGGTGAGGGTCTTTTTTTCTTATTCTTTTGATCGATTTGTTTAATTTTTGATAATGTATGGTTTGTAATCACAGGGTAATAGGGGAGGAACTGTTACAGATGTTTTGTCTCTGAAATTCAGCGCTCAGGTAACTAATTTTCATGTTTTTATACGCTTTTCATATATACATGGTGTTACTAGGTAAACAATTTCTCAATTCGTTTTAATTTCTCATTTGATTTATTGATATAATGATTATATATTTTTGACTTTGTGTTTTTCTTTTGCAGATCTTGTAGTTCATGTTTTGAGATTAAAGCATTGTTGATGTTAGGTATAATCATCTTCTCAAGTTTGTTTATCTATTTGTTTCTACTTTGTTTTGTTTCAGGTATTAAACTGATTGGTTCGATTGTATAGTTAAAATAGCTAAACGTGTATGTGTCATTGTATGACTGTAGTGTTATTTTATTGCTTGATAAGAATCGTGTTTAGCATTAGTTTTGGTTATATTTTGAACATGTGAATTAACATGATTTCAATGTGCATTTTTGTATGTCAAACTGAGATGCCTGGTATCAACTCGACATCTTTCAATAATAAAAATTATGATGCCTATGTCATGTCTGAACCGTATGACTACGGACTGACTTTAAAATTCAAACTTCGTCTATAGTTATGCAGGAAAAATGTAGAGGGAGAAATGGTTACTGTGACACCCGGCAATTTAGGTTAACTTTTAAACTTAAACGAAACCCTAATTACGTGTGTTTAGTTTAGTATTAGGCTAAATGCTTGTAATTGCTTGAAACTACTTGTATATTTTGTGAATATACGCTTACGTAATTAGTTGTAATTACGCTTACGCAATTTGGTGCAATTGTGCAAAACAACCGGACGGAGTCCGACACAGTATAAATACGAACGTTGGTGAACAGAACTATTAAATAATATGAAATTATTTAATAAACTCAAAAACTTACAAATATTATGGTAATGTAATATTTTCAAACGTCTCATATAGAGGTCGTTTGCTTTAATCTTTGTGTTGTGATATTTGATTTGGTCGGCGCCCCCGTGACACCTCATGTTTCCGCTGCCACGTGTTTCTGGGGTGTGCGACAGTTACTAGCGATTTACTTCAATCAGCTGAAGCGCGATGAATTCCAAATAGAACCCTTAAGATATTTCAACAGCTAAATAAAAAGGTATGTCTATATTTATCCCCATTCTAACATAGGTTTCTTATTTGAAATTATGTTGTAACAGAATATGTATTTACTTTTGCTGGCCCATAAGTTTTCTTTTCCTATAAGTGCCATGTAAAACTTTGGTTGAACAATTTGGCATGTAAAATTACATTGTTAAGTTGGCAATTGTTTCTATAGGTTAGTGGGTTCAACGTGTATTACTTTAGGAATAAACTATGCTGCTAAAGAAGGGCAGATATCAAGAATGCTTACGAGAAGCTTGCACGGCTACAAAAATGGTCCATTGTAACCTGCTCAAGATACGACAAACATTATGATAAAAGGAGCACAGGTAACAAATAAAATTAGATTAGCTTCCCTTGTAGTTGGCAATAAACATCACATATAATGCCAAAAAAAAGCATCTTTAATGTATTGCAAGCTGGTAACAACAAGTCTATGATATATATTTATTTTGTGTGAGGACCTACATGGATTCGTACCATCAATTGTGTTGTCAAAAATGTATCTTTATTGACTTATGTATTTTGGATTTCTAGGGCAAGGAAAGTGAAGGGTGTGTTATTCTCTTATGTTGCAGTAATATCTCTAGCAGCTATCTTTGTGGAAAAAACAAACAACATTGGTATGGTGTTTATGTATTTGAAAGGTAATTGTCTTTTAGAAATAAGTTGCTATAAGTTGCTATATCTTTGCGGAAAAAACAAACAGCATTTGTATTCTGTGATTTAAGTTGCAAGCACTTGTGTTCCTGGACCACAAGTCTTATGTGCGTGGAATTTATTATATATGTGATAAGCTAATGATTCAATGTACTTTGCGTTTAGATATATGTCCCGAAGGAGCATACACATATTGTTCCCTCTAAGCTGACCTAATCTGTTGGTTTCAGGTTAGAGATACATTGAAGTTTATGTTTGATGCTCAAGCTTTTAAAAGCACTATGGACAGTTTAAATGATTTGATACTTAAGTTTTATGATACAAGGTTATGTTTCAAGCATCAATTTTGTATTTGAGCAAAATTTATATAGTATGAGTGTCGTCTTTGTTTTGTATTTAAGTAGGAGTTTTACTGCAGTCCGATCAGTGCATGCCTTGTAGGGAGGGTAGGATGGCTGTGGAAGTTTATGAAAAGAATGAAGATTGAGAGTGTGAAGTTGGAGAAGATTGATATGCCCCAACAAAGAAGATCGAAGGGCACACAATATGTGCACTTGGTTATGTTGATACTTGACCAGTTCAAGTTCTTATCAGCTATTTTAGGCAAGAGATTGAGAGGAGGATTAGGGAGCATGC
The DNA here is from genome assembly GCA_949592205.1 of Helichrysum umbraculigerum. NCBI lineage: Eukaryota > Viridiplantae > Streptophyta > Magnoliopsida > Asterales > Asteraceae > Helichrysum > Helichrysum umbraculigerum. The sequence goes on along the minus strand of CATIUR010000002.1, from coordinate 87,850,560 downwards.
TGATCAAGAGTTGCTTCTGCAGCTGCAGGTTTGCATTGCAGCTTAATTACTACTTCACTATATATACATATACATATACATATATATATATATATATATATATATATATATATATATATAATAGATGATTTATGGAGTTTAACCAAAATAGTAGAATGGACTATTAAAATGTTGGGAGGTAATTTAGCGTCACCAATCGCATGTGACATGTCCTAGAATTTTTTTACCATTTTTTTTACCTATAGTTCATGCACATAGTTTGCTAAATGCGTTGGTCCTATGAGCAACATGTATTAAGAACAACCATAATAGTCCTTAGTGGTCATCCTTTGCCACCTAGATCTGTCTCGCACTCTCGCATCATAGATTCAAAGAGCCAGACGTATGCTTTAGTCCCGTGATCCTATTTTCTACATTCTATCTCTGAGGTTATCCTTAAATAGTGTCACATGACTTTTGCTCGAATAATTAACCACAACAATAGCCAAATAGGTTGAATGCAGCCATTCGTTGTGGCCTTTTGAAGTTTTATATATACATGAGTCCCTTAATATATGGATCAAAGAACAATAACTAAGAGGACTTGGTGGCCAAAAGCTCAAAAGATAAAACAAGTTTAGTATTATATTTCAGATATTCTTATGTTACGAGGAGTATGATTTTTAACTTAGAAGTCCGCAAGGATACCCAGATTGTAATATAATTAGCTGAAAGAGGGCAAGGGAGAACTTGACGTTTTGGTCTCACGTGTACCCACTATTGTCTGAAAGTGAAGTTCCAAAAATTGGGTTAGGTTGAATGGTAATTTAATCGGGTTTTTGGGTTCTTCCACAAGCATATATATCTTTTCTTCAATTTTGTAATGAATTAATGTTCTGAGTTTGCTTAAAACATTGTATTAACATAATGGTAATATTAAATGTTGAATAAAAGATTTAGAAGTTTCTTTGCATTTCAAAGACTCTTTAAATGAATTTGAACATGTTTGAACCTCTTGAACAAGTGACATCTTTATATTTTAGTTGCCCGTTTTATAAATTGTCTTACTCGACCGTTAGAGACAATACATTGCCCAAAGCGACTATTCACATATCAATAGATCAAAACTGACATTGCTTTTGTTTTTTTGGTTAAGAAATAGCAAAGTTCGATGGGTTTTGTCAAACAACGATACTTATATGATTCGGATTTCATTACATCAAAGTCAGTACGTTCCTTTTTTTCTTTTGCCATGTTAGCTATCTAAGTACATCTTGCTGATTATTAACTTTTATTGTAGCTTCTGGGACGAAAAATGGATTTTCTCAAAACCTTGCAGATAGTTCATTTGAGCTTTTGGGAGTGACCTATTTGAGGACTACATGTTCCGGCTTGCTATGGACCGGTAGCTTTTCTTTATATATTTCTCACATAATGTTAGCAATATAATACTAATAGGTTGATATTGACGAATGTATCTAGAACAAAGGGCATCTATGGAGTCCCAATCAAAAAGCATCAAGAAGTCAAAATTGAGTCTTGAATCAAGTGTTATATAACATCATGAAAGTCGTTGATGAAATGCACAAGAAGTCAAGGCTTAGACATCTGGTAGTTATATATGACTATATCTCTTTATATCTCTTTGTATCAGTAGCACATCATGAAAAAGATAAACGCAGGAAAGACAAGAAGCATGTAATCTCCGCATGTTCATTTTAATCTTCCCATCTCTTTTTATCATTTAAGCATGTAATTATTATTTACAATAATACAGTATATAACTTGGTGTACTTGGAGAGTTAGAGATTAGAATGAGAGGGGGTTAAGTGTAGAATTTAATTATTTTAAATTTGAAAGTGTTAGAGTCTTAATTTTAAGATTTACAAAAATAGAGTATGGAGATGCATTATATGTATTATAGATTATAGATTATAGATAGAATGTAAATTTCAAGAACATGGTGCTCATTTTTTTATCTGGATTTTTGTTTTGAATATTACAAGTTTGACAATATCGGATTCAAATTTTACATTCATTCAGATTTTGTAAAACATTAGACCGCAAACAATTACCAAGCTGATTCACGGATGTTTAGATTGGTGTTATTTAAAAAAAAACCTTAAAGGACAATTACCTCAACGATTATTTCTATATTTATAATTATTTCGGTGTTTGCATTGATATAAAGTCTTCATTACTTTCAAAAGTTTCAAAAACTAATCACCCTACGGTTTTTGAATGTTGTAGCCCGCAAAATTTGCGGGTTATAATATAGTTTTATTATTTTCTTAGTCTCAATTCATATATATACGTTGAATAAAAAATATGAATATCTCTACATTTTATTATTTTCTAAAATGAAACATATGTATAACACTCAAAATACTTTAAGAATTCCAAGCAATTATACATTTTTGAAAAGATTCTTCTACAAAAAATATATATATTAAAAAGTATGTTATAAGAACTAAACTTGTTTATTTATATAATAATAATAATAATAATGTTTATCTGAAAATATGTTTAACATTAGATTTTATTGTTGTCCTTTTTTTGTCATTTTACACATTTTGGTTACAGCTACATCTATCTAACCAAACACATTAATATAAACAAATCTACAGTTTGCAGCTTCAATCAAAAGCTACAGCTACCAGCTAACAGCTAACAGTTTACAGCTAACAGCTATTTTTGCTAAACATACCCGTAGTACTATTTATTTATTTCTACAGATAAATTAAATAAATGTTACTAGTATTACTCCGTATCATTTTCAATAAGGTCACAATTGTATATGTAATGTTTTATGTCAAGAATCAAGTGAACCGGTACCTTTTCAAGCAACGCGATTTTTGAGAATCGCAAAGCAATTCATATAGTCACGATGCAACACTTTATCGATTAGACACGATGCACGCTAAAAGTTAGCTAATTGAATAAAAATAGAACTGAAAAGAGACTTGTAACGAAATTATAGCTAAACTTTGATTTGAATAAACACACAAAAGATAACATATTACATCAAAAGTATGAAATATGTTTGCCTCCTACTTTAAAATTGAAGTGTTCCAAATAAATGTAATAATAATAATCGTAAATAAATATTATTAGATAATTATAATATTTGTAGATGATATCTTACACTAGAAAACAATAAAAATCAACAAAGTAACATATATAACAACAAAATTTACAAGATCTAACGTTGATACCTCAAGTATGAAATCTGTGTTTTTTTTTCTTCCACGGTTTATGAGGTTTTCGCAAAGTCACTTGCACATATATCGAATGATCGATAATCGCCTCCTCCTCGATCATTTTCACCACACGTTTATCGTGTGGGAATGCACTTAACTTTGATACAAACTCTAAAGTGTATATCCAACTTCATTTTGATCTATTGTGTGTCTCAAACTTTCAAATAACGCTATTGTACATATATAATTGTATTTTTATTAACGTGTCATCTGTGTAAGATGTCACGTGAAGGTACTATCTGATACATACAATAACAATATTTGAAAATTGAATACAGAATGTTTAAACTCTGAACCAACAAACTAAATCCCAATTTAAAATAAATGAATAATAATTTATTTTTTATTTAAAATAATTCCCAAATGGCATCGATTCTGTTTATCCGACCCAATCGAACACCGTCGGTTGAAGAAAGTTGTCGTTGGTGGTTTTTAATTTTTATGAAAAGAGTTGCAGCAATCAGCAGCTGATGTATCTGTATCTCTACACATACACACGTACACATACACATACACATACACATACACATACACATACTTGTTTTACAAAAACACAAACACCATTTAACGGTTAAATTGGAATTCTAGCAAATTACAACCACCACCACAACAACACGATAAAGACATCTCTTCCGATCTATCTTCATTTCTTGAAGCAAACGACGTCGTCAACCACCAGTTGTTGTTCTTCTTCTTCTTATTGCTTCAGATCTCTCTCTCTCTCTCTCTCTCTCTATCTCCAGTAGTTAGGGTTTCCTTTTCTCCATTCCTTATTTTTTTCCGTATCTATACATTATTACACACTTCAAACACATCATCCTCCTTACTACTTCTGTGTTTCGTTACATCGCCGATTCGATTAATTCTATTTCGCATTGGCTGATTGCCCGATTTCGATTGCGATTTCGGATTGTTTTCCATCGCAATGGTGGTTTCTGGACCTCTAACACCTGGTCAGGTAAAGATATTAGCTACTACTATATCTTACTTTAAATTGCTTAATTAGGTTAATTTGATTGCTGATCTGTTTGTTAGTTGATTTTGTAAATGCTGATTTGGAGATCTGAGTATTGTATTTGAAGTTTAAATCTAGTGTAGCATTGTGTTCACACTGAAGTATTTGATGTGTATGATATTGTATGCCCTATCTGCATCAGAAGTGATTAATTACTGGTTTCTAAGTGCCACTTCAGCTGATCATTTGTACTCTACATTTGCATTGATATCAGTGTTTGATTAGCTTTTGAAGTGGCTTCTTATTCCTCAAATATATCAGCTTATGCAAAAGTCATTACACTTAATGTGGACGTTAGTGTGTGATCTTATATTCCATTAATTTGTCAACAACTCAAGATATCATTGATGGAGGAATAAACAATATACATATAAGTTATTCTAATATTTAGGTTACATTTTTTCTAGTCATAAGTTTAATATGAAGTTCTGGTAATCCGTAACTGTTATTGATTAATGATATCCCCCGAATAGGTAGATATTGATCTCTTACACAATATGTGTCTTCACTCAAATATCATTTTTAATTATTTCTATGTCGAGCTTGAGTTTGGTAAATTTTATACACCAGTCTGTGTGAGAACTAGTAAAAGGAACAAAAATGCAGTTGAATAGATCCTTTATTGATTTTTTCCAATGTGAATTTGACTCCAATTACTATGTAAGTTGGATGCAAGCAGAACAACCGAAAGGTAAAAACCTGAAGGGTTGGTATTGATTTTTACTTGAATGGTGTAAAAAAATGTATTCTGGTGGTAGGTTTTACCAGCCTTGTATACTAGTATTGCCATTCTGCTTTTCCTTGTATAGCTTTGTGATTGTAAATGTTTTTATCAATAACATTATCATCTTGCAGGTGTCCTTTTTGCTTGGAATCATCCCTATATTTGTTTCTTGGATTTATTCAGAATGGCTGGAATACAAGAAAAATTCATCCCCATCCAAACTGTAAGTTTCTTTTATGTACTATAATCAGCTCTGTCCTATTAGAATATTTTGTCTCAAATTTTCTATGGTCTTTGATCTTCTGTGAATAAGTTATGTATCATATGTGGTTTACACAATTGCCATGTATGATTTGTTCTTATTACCAATCCATACATCAAATTTTCATTTGTTTATTGCATTCAGCATTGTCTATGTATATGCGTACATTGATCTCGCAGTATCTTTTAATGTTCATTTACTTGTGTCTTTCGGAAGCAGCCATTCAGATAATAGCTTGGTTGAATTGGAAATGGAAGCAATAAAGGATGAAGACCGGGCTGTTTTGCTGGAAGGAGGCCTCACAAAGTCAGCATCAGTCAGGCAGCCTGCTGCTGCTATTAAAGCAAACTTAATTAGGTTAGGGTAACATCTGAATGGATTTCTTCAAATTTTTATCCTATTTATTTTGTGTGTTGTTTTTTAAAGTGAAACTACTAAGTACATTCTGTACCTCTTGATTTGTAGATTTGTGACAATGGAGGAGTCTTTTTTACTTGAAAATCGAGCAACTCTAAGAGGAATGTAAGTCATGCTGTTTCTTTTGGTGTTAATATTATTTTGATTTGATGGGTCTGTTCTGTTTTAAGGTGATGCAACAATCACATTTGACTTTACTACTTGATGTAGGTCAGAATTCGGGGGAATTTTATTTTATTTCTACTTATGTGACCGCACCAGCTTAATTCCAGAATCAACAAAGGTTCTTACCTTGTACTTAACATTTTCTTTTATTCGAGCCTTGAATTTTCCCTTTAATGGTACTATGGTAGTAACTGTATTTTTTTCCTAGTGCAGAACTACAATCGTGATCTTTTCCTTTTCCTGTACGCTCTTCTAATCATTGTTTCAGCAATGACTTCTCTGAAGAAACATAGTGACAAATCAGCTTTCTCAGGAAAATCGATACTTTACCTCAATCGACATCAAACAGAGGAGTGGAAAGGATGGATGCAGGCAAGAGTTTTGTCTATATCATTACTCTGCCACTGATTTCATCTTTGTAAATTCAAATTGTTCATATATTTCTGTATTCATTTCTACCTTTAATATTTTCTTATGTCCGCTATTTGAAATTTAATACATCATTTTCTACCGGTGCAAAGACGTATATGTTTAAAGTGCTTTTATTTTCTCTGTGTTTTGTTAGGTTCTCTTTTTAATGTATCATTACTTTGCTGCTACGGAGATATACAACGCTATACGTGTTTTTATTGCTGCGTATGTCTGGATGACTGGTTTCGGGAATTTCTCCTACTACTACATCCGAAAAGATTTCAGTGTTGCACGATTTTCTCAGGTAATTCATTTTATTATTCTTGTTGTTGACCTTGCTGATGGCATAGGTGATGTTTATTGTTTTATAAACATCAAATTTGCACATGTTAGCCACGTCTCTGTATTTAGAGGGTTGGAACTTCAGATCTGTTTTGAGCCACTTATTTCTGCACCTAATGTCATATCTTCTTTCTGCAGATGATGTGGAGGCTGAATTTTTTTGTGGCATTTTGTTGTATAGTTCTTAACAACGACTATATGCTCTATTATATTTGTCCTATGCACACTCTTTTTACTCTTATGGTGTATGGTGCCCTTGCTATCGGAAGCAAATATAATGAGATAAAATCAGTAATGATTATGAAGCTCATTGCATGCTTTCTGGTGGTTATCTTGGTGTGGGAGATTCCTGGAGTTTTTGATCTAATATGGAGCCCTCTTGCATTCCTATTAGGTACATATTACATTCTATGTAGCACATGTTTATATGAAATCTCTGTAAACAGGCATTAAACATTCCTGGATTAATCAGAAGACTATGGCTTCATATTGTGTTGAGATAATGAGATATAATATCTAGTGCTGGCATTTGACACATTACTTATGAATGAGTTAATTTGAAGTATGCATCATCTCTAATGGGTCAAAGGAGTTATATTAGAAAATAGAATAAAAGGAAATGGGTTGAACGGGTCAATTGTATTGTCCGAAGTCTACTTTTATTGCATTCTTCTTATGATATTCTATAAAAAACTATAGATTAGTAATTGTAGAATAAAATAGCTGTAATCATAATTGATCCACTAATTGTTTATAAAATTTTAGATTATGGACAAAGGGTGTTTAGGGACACCGTGATCCAGCCCATCCCGTACAAAAGTTTCCATTTAACCTGTTACGGGTTAATGGGTTATCTAACCCTTCTGACCTATCCATTATGCCACCTGTAGTTTACTTTATTATATACAGTTCTTCCGAGCTCAAAGTTCTATAGTTTTTGGAGAGTGTATATTGATAATGTAAGCTGAAGTTTTGAAAGTAATTCTCTTTTTTCTTTTCCCCTCCTTTTTGCAGGTTACAGTGATCCTGCTAAACCAGATCTCCCTAGGTTGCATGAGTGGCATTTCAGATCTGGGCTAGATCGCTATATATGGATTATTGGAATGATTTATGCATATCTTCATCCTAATGTAAGCTCTAGGAAGTTCTTTTGTCTGTATTCATGAGATATATATCTAAAACTATGTTTACTGATATTATCTCAGGTTGAAAAATGGATGGAAAAACTTGAGGAGTCAGATAGTAAACGGAGACGCACCGTAAAGGCGTCCATTGTTTCAGTATCTGTGCTGGTTAGTTTATATTATTTTTCTTTGGAATGTAGAGGTGGCACAGCCAATTTACGTATGAATAGGTCGATATGGGTTTTGTGTTATATCTCAAATGGGTCAAACTAAAAAATGAGCTATAAGGGAAGCAGGTTGATATTTGCTGAAAGTCTACATTTAATGCATAGAACTTATACTTCTTGTATTCAAAAATGTAAATTGTTATTTATAGAGTTCCTAAAAAGGGATAAATTTTCTTGCAGGGGGTCAACACAACCTGGCCCCGCCATAGTGCAGTAGTAAAAATGACTTTCAACCCATTACCGCATTTTCTCAAATCTCAACCCATCCAGTTTGCTACCTCTATTGAGATGTTAGCTTTATTCGACCTTTTGTGGGCTTATCTTAGATTCATTACAGGCTGGTTACCTGTGGTATGAGTACATATACAAGCTGGACAAGGTTACATACAACAAATATCACCCCTACACATCATGGATACCTATAACGTATGTAATGAGTTTATTATTCATTTATCTTGACTCCATTACCTGTGTACGAATATTTTGATATATAGGCATGCTGTATTTTAAAAACCATGTTGTCTTCTTCAGTGTCTACATTTGCTTGAGGAATTTCACTCAACATCTTCGGAATTACTCACTAACTCTCTTTGCGTAAGCTCCCTATAACTTCCCCATTCCAAGATTTAAGGCCATGAGGATACAATTCCTTATTCAAGTATACTCCTTTACATGTTCTTATAGGTGGCTTGGTAAGATCACTTTGGAGACATACATTTCTCAGTTCCATATCTGGCTTAGGTGAGTACAAAAACCTCATCTTTTGTAAATTTGAATTTTATGTCTTCTGTTTGTAGCAGTCATGAGTTCTTTTTTTCTTTCTTTCATAAAAGAGGTCCCCATTGCTTTGTTTTATGTTTATCGTTTTTCTAATTGTTACAAACTTACAATGAATGTTTTACCATTTCCTAAAATTCCTGGAAAAAGTTACATCTGAAGCCAGTTATATGCAATGTCATAGTACTAACCAACATGAATGGTGCAGATCAGATATTCCCAATGCCCAGCCAAAGTGGCTTCTCTCCTTTATCCCAAATTACCCAATGCTCAATTTCATGCTTACAACTGCAGTATATGTCTTGGTGAGCAACATATCCTTCCACTTTTCTAATTAATGAATCCATAAGTTTACTAATTTTGTCTGTTGGAATTGCTTTTCCTTTGTTCTGCAGATATCCTGCAGGCTATTTGAACTGACAAACACACTGAAATCGGTTTTTATACCCACAAAAAATGATCGTCAGCTGCTGTACAATTTTCTTGCTGGAGCAGCAATTTTTGGGTGTTTATACCTCATTGCATTCATGGTTGTTCAGATTCCTCAATAGCAGGTAAGCGCGAATCAAAGTCCTTTCAGACATTTACTTGCAGAATTCCCAAACTTGCATGCTTGTGTGTGGTGGTGTATGGGGGTGTGTTGTGGTGGTGTTGGTGGTAGCTCTATATGTGGCAATTTCGTCCATCTACTTATGAATAGGCTGATTTGGGTTGTGTTATATATGTAGACCACTCAAGGGTAAAAATAGTATTAGCTAGAAGGGGAAGGCTATTTATAATGCATACAACATCCTAAACCATTTTATATTAGCTAAAAGGGAAGGCTATTTTTAATGCATACAACATCCTAAAACCAATTCTTTCAGTGATACAAATACTACCGTTTTTGTAATGATAGAGCACATCAGTTATTGCAAAAAAGTATCAAGAAATGGATAAAATAAACCAAATTTGAGGGTAAACTCAACTTGACAGGGCTCATCTATTACGTTGTTCAATCTCCCTGACCCATTCATTGCGCCCTCTGTAATCAGGGGACAAAGGTAGCGTTGTGGGGGGTTTTATGAAATAGTTTTAAGTTGGAGTCCATATCATAATATGTAGTGGTTGTTTCATGACTTGCTCGACGTTTGTTTTTTTGTACTTTGTAACTTCACATATATTGAAAAGGGTTTATCAGATAATCCATCCACAGCATAAATTTTTTTTACACTTAATAAACTTTTCTCTTACAATCTATCATACACATAGGCAGCCATCTTAGCATTCAGATAGTTTTGTAAGACTTAAACAGTGACAACTTAATTGTAAAAGACAGAATTCCAGTTGCTCATTTTGCATCCTAGAAAAAAGAGTCATTTTAGGCTTAATTTATTATTATAAATCATAATGTTTGTATTCTAATAGTTGTTATAGAGTGAATAATATCCGTACAACACTGTAAAGCACAATTAGTGGTATACGGAGAATTTTTGGTGGTGTACGTCATCACCCTATTCGGAAACTGTACTTGGTGTTGAACTTCTATTATACTTTTGTATGTGACAAAATAGAAACATTACTTTGGAAAATGCGTGTAATAGGACAAAAGTTAACAAGTTTGAAGGTTGTTTTCACACATTTTGCCATCTACAAGTCTATAGTGGGTGTTTTTGTCAATTTGTCTTTATATGTTTATCTTTTAAAGTCATTGTTGATGTAATGGTGATTAACATGTCCTGACCGTATACAGTGTTTGGAAATGCTATTCACTCATTTTCCATGTAGTTGGATGTAATTATCAAACCTCTGAGCAAATATTCGAGTTTTGTAAGAATAATGTTACACACTACTAAATATTCTCATAAGATATTTGCACTAGCTATGTTTGATGTTAAAAGAGAAACTGTCTGATGCTCAAAACGCAAATGTCGACTTATTTTTGGGACTGATGTGGTATTTTCCTTTTTGTCCTTCGGTTTTGTGTTCTTGAGTATTGACTATTACTTGCACGATCTGAATTTACAGGCACGATGAAGTCCAAAGATTATTAGAAGCTACTTCCTGTTTAAAACATGAAACATACATACATACTTGGAGCAACAATACATCAACCATACGTCTAAATTCAATACCTGGTGCATAAAGCCAAGTGTCTACAACATTTTTGGAGAAAATCGTCACTGTTGCTATCCTGTTTCACTAGTCTGCAAAGTTTGGACATCTTGTGCGCTTTTGAGAAGTCCAGTTGTTATTGTATAAGGTGATTCTTTTGTAATCTTTACGATCAGAGTATTATAGATAGACGATGAAAATGGAACATGCAAGTATATGTAATTTAGATTTATGGGCAATCATATGAAAACTAAAAGGAAGGCATTGTTGCAGTTTTGTGTGTCATTTTATTTCACAGTTGTATAAAGTAAATCGAAGACGAAATATCCTATAATGTAAGTTAGATCATGTATTTAGATTGCATTATTCGACAGGATCGTGTATTTGTGATGATGATAATAAAAACGTATTGCAAGTTTGCAACATGATTTTTGGGTTAGTTATTGTAACACAAAACTTTACATATAATTAATACGTAGTACTACGTAAAACACAATGGAAGTGACACATTGAGTATCACTATGAATTAATGTGCATACGTTAAAGTTAGTTACTTCGTATTTACATGAACTCACCCATAAACATAGAGGCGGATCTTAAGAGGGGCAGGAAGGGGTCGTAGCCCTCCCTAGATTGATTTAGGATAAATTTATAGATTTGAGATGATGAAGTTTGGTTGTGATGAAGAAGAAATACCGAGAAAGAGATAGAAGGTCAAAACTGAAAAGTACAGTATTTGTTTTTGTTTTTTTTTTTTTTCCCACTTATTTCCTTGAAATACGTGCAAGCAATAAAAAATGCTTTATCACCCGGACCGTCTGTCACTTTCGATTTGATTACTTTTACTATATTTACTTTTTTTACATTATTAACTATATTGCTATTAAACACATCTCATATATTTGTTTTACTTTTACTTGTCTATTTATATTATATATATATAGTAAATAGTAATTCTATATTTTATAAAATCACGACTCTTAACTAGTCGAATAACGAGTTAAGTGTTCGAACCATTAATCAATTTGTGAGTTGACAACTATAAATGATAATAGTAAGTTTATTGATAAATACTCATTTAAATCATATCATAAAGATTATAAACTTGGTTGTTTATTTGTTTATCATGACAAGATAAATGTTATATGTTCAAATATGTTATATGCATTAAAAAAAATTTGCCCCCCCCCCCCCCCGAAAAAGACTTTCAAGATCCGCCACAGCATAAACACCGAATATTTGGGCAAAATGGATGAAACAACAAAGGTTATAAATATTTGTGAACGTATTTAAATTGCATTCGATGTATATTGTGTGTACTCGGGTGTTATATTTAATGCATACAATTTTCAAAAAGCGTGTTCAATTGTATTTTATAGTACTTCTGACGATGTATTAATTTCTAAGGATGACACGTAGTACCTTAACTCTTTAAATAGATGACACATAATTAAAATACATTAAAACATACTTTTGAAAGTTGTACACATTAAAAATAACACCTTTAATCGGCTACAAACAATAATGTTGGGTGCAAGGTGGATGTATTGATATAATTATCATATATCCGATTCCAATCACAACATGCATGAAAGCAATTTGTAGGACATAGGAGACAAATGGTCTTTTCACAAGTAAAATAATACGTACACATCACAACATTTAGTTTTTCACACCTCAAATCTAGCTGATGCACATACGATGCAATACCACGGTCAAAAAAGACGACGAATTGTGGGACCAACATTTGGAAAAATATCAATAGCAAAATACAAGATGATTATTGTATTGTACTAGAGATTTTTTTATGTCTTCAACAAATGGCCCAGCATTCGATGCGGGTCGGAGCATATGGTTGCATGGTTGGTTAAAACTCAACTTCGTGACGGGACTATAATACCTACATCATAAATCAAACTAAAATATCTAATCGATCTTTATGTAACAAAATACAAGATCTTATCACATAAGCGTATAATTGATTTCATTCGTGAATATTTTCAACTTATATCGATAGATGGTTAATAGTTAGTGTGATTATAGGATATAAAAAGTTATACGTACAACGAATTTTAAAAAATGATTATGTGCATGACCCCGAATATTGCATTAGATAAACAAATATAGTGTGACAGTGTAACATAAGTAATATTGCTTAAATAAGTTAAATATTCAAAATAATCACAGAAGAAACAAAAAAAAAAGTGACAAATGTGTCGCTTTTTCATAACATGAGAATTATTAGTTATAATATGCAGTGAGCTACTTTTTAGTCCCTTCTTTGCCTTCAATCTATCAGTTATACTGGTTAATTTACTTGAGCTAAAGAAATATACGGAGTACAACTTATTGCGCTAATATATATATTTTGATTTTGATGTCGTAAATTGTTTAATGATGCCATTAGTTACCTCGTACAGTTAACACGCAAATAAAAGTACTAAAAGTTACATATAAAATAGTAATGTGTGAACACAACAACTTTACTACAAAAATGAAAACCTGAACAGTGGGCACTATATATAAATGGGTTTCACAAGGCATACTTTCGACGAGTTTTTTTTTCTTTGTTTTTTGGTGGGTTTCACAAATTACTAACACCTGTGTTAGTCCTTGATTGAACATTTAATTTACGTTTAGGGTTTAGGGTTTAATGTTTAGGGTTTAGAGTTTTGTAAAGCGTTTAGGGTTTGTGGTTTATGGTTTAGGGTTTTTGCCAAACCCTAAATCCCAAATCTCAAACCCTAAACCCTAAATGCAACACTTTAACACATGTGTTAGTAATTTGTGAATCCCATCAAAAAACGAAGATGAAAAAACTCGTCGAAAGTATGCTTTAAGGGATGGCATATCGAAAAGGATTCAACGCCGAATTTTATGGTGCAATTTTCATAATTTTTCGATTTGGCGTTTGTAAGATATCTAAGTTTCAAAAAGAGGGGGACGGGGGTAGATGAGTTTTTTACAAATGACACAATCTTATTGGTTCTTTCATACTTCACAAAATACTTGTACTTCCTTGATCTCATCTCTAATATGTGTTAGCTAATTGCTTTATTATATTCGTTATAAACAAATTATAACATAAGGTAGATGAAACTAACCGTTGTTGGTTAATTTTTCAATCTAGTGACATTAAAAGTTGTTAGTGTGATCATTAGTCAAGAATTTACATTAAGTTATCATACTTTTTTGACATTAGCTGTTTATATCAAAGTGATTAAGTGGACGTTTACTTCGAATCACTATCAACAAGACAATAGAAAAAACAACGTCGTTTTTATCTAATTACCGAGCGACTAAAATTATTATTGATAACGGACCACATCCAACGTAGACTAACAGATCCCAATCCGTTTTCAATTGTCATCACAATACTACACGAAGTAATGAATATGTGTTACTATAGACTTTGTGCACAGTTGCAAGCTAATGATAAACATTTATTGTGAGACGGAGAGAGTAGTTATTATTTATTAAAGTTGTAAATGATAAAATGGCATGGTAGTTGATGAATTTAAGAGGGCATACCCATCCAAGTCGTCTTCAAAGCTGTCACATTTAAAGGTTCTTTGTTTGTCTTTATTTGCTTCAAATCTTCATCAACAACCTTGACCCCATTCTATTTCCCCCTTTCAATTCTTACAACTTGTGCATTAATGGGTGAGGTAGCGACATATTTTTTGGAATTCGGTTAGATTCGTTAATATTCGATCAAAATACCTATGACCTCTTCATTATTTTTGTTTTTAAATAATAATGAAATGAATAAAACAATATTAAGGGCACGTTAGTCATTTTAAATGGCGGAGGAACCATTTACAAAACGATCATATGTGAGATGACAATGGAACTTGTATGGCTAACACGTTATCAAGAAAAATGATGATGAGACCTAATTAATTAGACAAACCCATATAGACTTAATAAGGGGAACATGACATGTGTCATATTTCACCAATAAAAGCATATGAGAGAAAATATTTCACCAATAAGAAATTGATGCCTATTTTTAGGTCTTGATCAGGTATGTATATCATATCATCACTCCGTTATCAATACAAGGGTTCGAGGGAAGGAGAAGTGAGGGAGTATTGAGAACAATGGAAGAAAAATGGGAAGACACTTGTCGCTTTTAAATTTGACTTCTATTTTATACCCACTAATTTCTTTTCCTCATTTGAACCAATTCCACTGTATACAACTAGAGTTGGACTTCTATTGTGTGTATTCAGCTTTATCGTTTTCTAAGTATATATGTATCAAACTTGCAGTTATTTATATATAAAATTATAAATATTATATACAGCTGACTTCTTTTAACTTGTAAATTAGTGAGATGGCTCTACTTTCGATGAAACGGTGATGACTATGATGACATTGCAACTTATATTGTTGTCATTTTTGTAAATTTAACTGTTACGCGATGATTAAGTCATCGATTTCACACAATAAAAAATACAGAAAATTTGAATTATTCACGAATAATTCAGTAAAGAAGTTGCCTTTCGTGGACATTTTTTTTACCTCTCAAATCTTTTTGATCGTGGGGTAGACAAAATTTATCAAATATATAATTATATATTGGGTTTAGTATCTGGAAATACATCAAACTTCAACGATCTTAATTGTGTGTACTCAACTATTTTTTTTTCTATTGTGTGTACCTAACTTTCAAAAAGTGTATTTTTTATGTATATTGCTGATATGTCATTTGTTTACGGTGCCACTTGGCATCCGTAGAAATCAACACGTCATCAAAAGTACTACAAAATGCATCAATAATACAGTTTTTGAAAGTTAGGTACACACAATAGAAAAAAAATTAGTTGAGTACACACAATTAAGATCACGTCAAAGTTTGATGCATTTCTAGATACTAAACCCTTATATATTATATATAATATTGATTTCTTAATTTATTACTTCATCCGTCTCAATTTAATTATCCAGTATTTCATTTTGGGATTTTCCAAAATTATTATCCACTTTTAATTTCAACCAATCAAAAAGGGTTTAGTAGATAAATATTAAATCTTATTAGTTGACACAGTAATCAATGTACATTTCTAGTACTTGGTACATTTGAGTAGTGAACAATTAAATTGACACGAATGGAGTAAACAAGGACGGCACATTAAAAGGGTAGGGGTGGGCCATCCCCCAAAAAAAATCTTGTGGCATTACTGTAATTATGTTGATAATTTAAGGGTATTTTAATATTTTAAAAGTTTGCACCTTCCTAAAATGGTGGTGATAAATCCACCATTATTTTTGATAAATCCATCAAAACTGTGCATCATTGATGTGTACGGTACAAATTTTAATGCACAAATTTGGTGGATCTATCAAAAACAATAGTGGATATATCACCACCCTTCCCAAAAAACTACTCCGTATAAAAAAAATATAGCCAGTGAATCACTTACCCTTCTAGTAAATTAATTGTGTCCATCCTTTTATATCTAATTTTAAGAAGGCAAAATCTAACTTTTGCCCTAAGGGCACAAGATAACAAGCTTTAATAAACTTGAAAATTCCTTTTTTATTTCAAATATGCAATTAAAACATATTAAATAAGTCAAACATTTACATATTTATATTGATTTTTAATTTAAAAAGGAAATTTGAGGTTCATTAATTACTCCTTATCTTATGACCTTAGAGCACAAGATAGCCAAACCCTTTTAAGAATTGAAGTAGTAATTGATGTAATTAACTATCAATATTGGATACGAGATTCCGTTTGTTAAGAAATTTATTTAAGTATGTATTGAATACAAACATAAACAACATTAAAGTCTTAAAGGTCGTATGAGATGTATTTTAACTTTATTTTTTTTTTATCATTTCATTTCATGTTTCTTTCTACATAATATAACTATAACTATATAATTAATATAACTATAACTATGTAATATATATATATATATATGTATATATATATATATATATAACTATAACTATATAATTAATATAACTATAACTATGTAATATATATATATATATATATATATATATATATATATATATATATATATATATATATATATATATATATATATATATGGATTATTGAGTATAATGAATTGCAATTTAAACTATTAAAAGTGTGTTCTCAAATAGATTGATAATAGGATGGAAAGAAAAAGAATTGGAAGGGATAAAAAATGAGATTGTATTCTTTTGTTTTTAAGTACTAGTTTATAGCCCGCAAATTTGCGGGGCTCGATAATTTTTTTTTTTTTAATTTGATTGAGATAAAGAGAATGTACGTAATGTAGTCAACATTATGTGTTTTTAGTACAACACGAAAGCATTGTGTAAAATGTAGAATGACTTTGTTTGAAAGGACATAAAATGCAATTTCTTATGTAAAACATAAGAATTGTGTATACAGTTGTTATGTACATGTCGAGTAGGCTCCCTTTATGGAGCATACACTGAATTCCTTTTTCTACACATCCATCCAACACTAAGCGAACTTATATAGGGTAGATGTGTTAGTTGTAAGGATCGTGTAGTAAGTTCAAAATATATTTGGAAGATATGTGCGAAATATAATGTTAAATGAAAACGATTTTATGGATAGTATGTAATAAAAAAAGGTAATTGACATTATTGTGCATGTAGGGTCATATAACATTTTTATTATGGGGACTAATCCTTACACCACTCTTTTTTCTCCATACACCACCAATTGTGCTTTACAGAGTTGTACAGTACAACACTGTAAAGCATAATTGGTGATGTATGGAGAAAAAAGAGTGGTGTAAGGATCATCACCCTTTTATTATTAGTGTCTCTATTAAATGTGGCCTGCTAATAAATTATAATTTGCAGTTTTATTTTTTGTAGCTAAAATCTACTTTACAATTAATAGAATAAAAAGTAAATAACGCCAACTACAATTATAGTAGTAGATAATATTAGTTCTTCAATTCATAAAATGAAACGTGTACCAAACCACATGTTTACGAATAGGAGAAATAAAGTTGCGATACAATATTATCCAATCTCAAACGATTGGATTGTGTACTATATAAATGTCTAGTGTTGCGTTGTCTTCGCACTTATTGAGCAGTGTTTGCAAGTCAACATCATTTCCAATGGTACCAAAAAATTCATACCCATTATCGTTCCATATAATGATTGTGCCAAAGTAATGCATACGACCGCACACACAATTTAAAAGAGTTTCCTTCCACCGTGATAAGTATAACGTGTTTATTTCAGTTGCTCTGACATTAGATTCTAAATGAGTGTCGCCATCGAAGTATTCCAATCCAGTGTCTATCCTTTTCATGCGGCCATGAAAGTGAAAACAAATGTTGAGCATGATATTTGGTTGATTGAAACATATTATATATACATATAAGTGGTGAACTAATAATAAACGCACTTAGTATTGAAATGATCGATTTCTACCATTTAAACTTGACAAACCAAAAAGTACTCTCAGATACACTATTATAGTGGCAATATATCACTACGTATACAAATTTACATATGCCTACACGTGAATCAAATAAGACTTGATAAGCATATGGCATTAGCTCATAATACCTCCTAGAAGGGACTACATTCTAAAAGGCATGATCTGCTTACATCCTAAATTGTGGTTTATTTGATAAAGAAAATAATATCCAGTAGTCTCCACCATTATATATAGACACAAACCCACAACATTCTGAAGATGATAATATATACATGAGAATGACAGAAATTAAGATAATACTAATAGAATAGAGTAAAACATTAAGTGTATTGGACTAATTACATATTCTACTTTGATTCTTTACGAAATGGCGTTAAGGATTTTTTGCTCAGAGTGTATTTGATCATAGAAGAATGAAAAGTTAGACAAAATAACCCATAAGTATATGCAATCAGAGAAAAAATCATTAATATCTTATTTAAGTAAAACTCATACTCTGTATGTATTATTATATTAAATAATAAGTCAAGAGCCTGACCTTGATATAATTAATTTCAATGAATATCCAAAAAGATAAAAGATACTTACATACTTCGTCCATGGCACATCCTAAATAACTTACCAGAACACTTTGATTCAAATCGACGGTAATCTTTTAAGGCCATGGCACGAGAAGATTTACTTTCAATAATGAATTGTTCTGCACTTATTCGAGTTTTCTTGGGAGTATACAACACTTAGAAGTAGACCGTTCAGGGCGTCAAGATCCAGAGCATTTAACAGTACACTTTGAAACTGCCAAAGAAAGCAACTCAAATTCTCTTTTCCTTCACGATGGCACAATCACATACACCAACACCTGGATTACACAACCTTAAACTTTTTACTACTCAATTCCATGCTCTTTTGTTTCGAAAGACAGGAGGTACTACTAAAATTGTAATCGCTTTGCTACACAAGGTTCAATAAAAAGTGATACCAAAGTGTAGACAAATTATGTGGAAATAACTGTACATATATATAATTTTCATATTTATACATACCTCCTGAAGTATATAAGAGTATACTTGAACGCAATTTTACCATCTTAAAGTATATAAAAAGTGAGCATATAAATAACACACATGAGTTATGTAAAAGAGTATGGCTATAAGAATAAGCAAGTGCCTGTTTGTTTTCATAAACTTCAATATTGTGATCAGGTGTTTTTACTTCTAGAGCATCAAGATTAGGACTATCTTTGGTTACAACGCCTCTCTTGGATTTTTACAAATCACACATTAGATTAAATTAGATGTCGGATACAAAAAAGTAGGTGACAACTGAAATGGTTCAAATTGGTCAAATGGGTTATACGGGACAAAAGTCAGCTAACGTGATTTGAAATGATTACAATAGGTCTTAAAGCGTGTTACATGAAGAGAACTATGTTATTATTTTTACAATATAGCTTTTTTACAAATAAGTCTACCAGAATCGACCCATTCACCAACAAATGGGTCAAAGTTGCCACCTCGGATGATTGGTCATCAACATCAATAAGGCTTATTGATAGAGTATATCCCATTATTCCCATTATTCTGTTATCAACCACAAACTGCTTAGTTTTTTTAGTAGCTCCTATAATGCGTCCACTTCATGCCTAGTACCCTTTAAGAATTGGAAGCGCTCACACTTATCACTGTATTTGTGTATGGTTCTTATAATGTATTTTTGACTACATGTCAAGGATGGGTAGCTACTCCTATTCTTGCTTCAACATCATTATGAACACATGTAAATAAGTAAGAATGTAAGATCTAGCAAGAGCACCATCTAAATAATTCATACTGGATTGAAAATCTAATACCTTTACTTCTGCACAGATAAAGACTAAATTGCAGTAAGAAGTACGATGTGAGATTAATAAGTGTAATCTCACATCCTTCCTGGTGACTGTTATTGTAAGATCGTTCTTAACTTCTTGGTATGCATCACTTCTGTATTTTCGTTTGTTGCTCCTTCTTGGAGGTCAGCTCATTTTTGTAGTTTTTGCTTCTTCGTTAATAAAGGCCAGCCTTTCCAAAAAAACCAAAGTTTTACTTCATAATCATAAATATTAAAGTAAATTCACTTCATGTACAATATAAAAACCAAAGAAATCAAATTCAAAATAGAATATATGATCATTAGAAAGTGTGTATGATGTAATCAATAAAAGAAATAAAGAATTGACACTCACAGATTCTGAAAAATTAGAAGAACGAATGCAGAGAATACGAAAATTGAAGTCACCATGGAATTAGAATGGCTGAACTTGGAAATAGAAGAAGCGTGTGAATCAGTTGAGATTTCATAATAATCTCAGTTAAAACAAAAAGTAATAGCATAAATTATCCTTTGAAGATCAGTTACTTATAGCAATGGTGAATTGAAATCCATATTGTATCAATTACTTTCAATGGAGAAACTGATAGCAATATTAATTGCAAATGAAATTTAAATTGTGAAGATCAAAAAACTGATCAAATTGATCTGCAGAAGAGAAATTCATAAGCTCTCTATGTAACATCCTCAAAATTGGCCTAGTTGAAATACGGTATTTCCCTTAATTTAATTGTTATTTAAATTGTATTTTAAATACTTGGTGTATTTTGATAGCTAAATGAATAGGTCAATTGGTCAATTGGCTTATTGTGATAAATGAATTATTACATGTTTTAAATTTATTTAGTCGACGGTATAATAAAAACTTATTTCTCGCAAATGGTTTTTAGGTTCCAGACAATAGATTTAGGACGGGTATAATTTATACCCAAAATGAGCTGAGTCATAAGGTGTGTCGACACTTGGAAATTCAGTTTTGCCACCACTTCACTTGATCTCTCAAACTCTCACTTTCACCTTCAATGATTTCTTGATTTCTCAAACTCTCCAACAAATTACAAATCTGATTTCATCAACTAGAAGGCTGTGATTTTGTTTCCATAATATTCATCATCTTCTTCATCTCATAAACATCTCCATTGTAAGTGAAATCATCTCCATTTTATGTATGAACTTGAGTTGGTTGAATTGGTTGAATTAATAGGATAAAATGATGAATTTGAGTTAATCTATGTTTGAATGTGTTTGTGTGTTGATTATAAACTGAATTCATGTTCAATTAAGATGAATCAATTGTGTGTTCATTTGTGAAATAGAATGAATTGGGTTTTAGTTAAATTTAGATTGAACACATGATGCATGTGAGAATCTAAGTGTTTAATGATGTTATTAGTTGTTGTTATAGGTTTACACAGGTTTGTAGAGGTCATTTACATGTCAAAAATCGAGTATTACATCTGCATTTGTGAAATTGGTGTTTTTGGTTCGGAGTTTTGTGTGCTGGAACTGATATGCAGGTCGCTGGTAAGGGTGTAGTACCCGGCGGGTACTACCTTACCCGGCGGGTAGTCCCCGTTCACCATTAGTACCCGGCGTGTAACACATGTAGCCGGCGGGTACTAATGCACAATTTTGACCAGAAACTAACCTAAAACGAGTACCCGGTGCGTACGCGGGGTACCCGGCGGGTAGTGTGATTACCCGGCGGGTAGTAACCATACCCGGCGGGTACTCTGTGTTTTCCTGCAACATTTTTCTAGCTTATAAACACACTTCAATTGTGATGTTATATAGTTATTAATATTCTTTTGGTTGATAAACATTGAATTGAGATATTAATACGTGATATAAGATATCATATACTAATGTTTAGTGTCTAGTTCTTGGAGTTGCGCGCTATTATAAATTAATGGTAACTTATATGTGATTGTGTGTTATCTAAGTTTAATTGAGATGTAATACTTATACATTAATATAGATTAAGTAATCATGGGATATATTACTGACTTGTAATTCTCATGTGCTTTCAGATCCACCAAAGACTCAATAACATTAGACTTTTGAGTGGGAACTGCGACGGTGATTGGTGAGTGGATCTTGGACTTTAAGTCTAATTTGGTTGTAACAATTGGTTACAACGGGTAAATGTGAATTTACTGTTTTCATTGTTAAGTTAATATTTTGCCATGATGGTTATAATTAGCTTAATTATTGGTGTCCTTGATTGCCTTGATGGTTGTGGACTATATGAATGTCGGGGGTCAACGTGTGTTGGGTTTGAGTACTATTACTTTGGACATCATAAGTGCTTTGTACATGTGTTGTTCACTGAAATTATGTTGTAAGTAGTAATAGTACCAAGCTATCGGTTTAACCACTGATTTGGCCTTCAGTTGGTTTTAAGTGTTACTTGGGGAACCACCGCGGCATGAGGGTACTCCAAGGACCACCGATCCTTCATGATTAACTGTTGCTATGCTTTGCTGTATTCATTTGTTAAGCTAAGTTAGGTGATAGTTTGAGATTTATTCACTTAGCTTCGTGCTAACCCCTCATTACTTCTTGCAGGTTTACTTTGGTATGTGGGTGGGCAAGAAGTACTATAGGAATGGAATGTTTGACAAGCTCACTCTGTTTTGTTAGCTATGTTAATACTATGACATTATGTTTCGGATTTCTATAACACTAATCTTATCGTGTGTAATGTATAGGATAATCTAGTTTAAAGACTGTATGTATTTGGATTGCCATTTTGAAATGTAAATATGCAATCAAATGGTTTGTATCTAAACTTGCGCTTCCTTTATAAAAAAAAATATATATATATCCTTGTATTTTCGAGAAGGGTGTTATAAATTGGTATCAGAGCAATGGTTTGGGTGAATTGAACATGGGTTAAGTGTTCAATCCCAAATCTATTTGTGTTAGTCAAACATTCCTGGGAAGGGGATTGAGCTAGTGAATATATTTTGGTTAGTATTGCTAAGTACTAACAATTAACGGGTTATGAGATGTGTTGTGATACAGGATATGGCAGAAAATAATGCTCCGACCAGTACCCCGATCAATGCTTCTGGAGCGAGAGACTCTCCTCCTGAAATTCAGTCTCAAAGCCAAGGTCAGCCTAGTACTACACTCCCTGCAAATGAATTGAGCCGTGATGAGTACACTTTATATTTGGAGGATGAGTTAAACAAATACAAGGAGTTATTTGAACAACAAGCTAGAACATCCAGGCAGATTCCTACTGTTAGTACGATTACACCTCCGTTAGTAACATCACAGTTTTCTATGCCACTGCCTACTGGTTACCAGACATCAGCTCCTTTTTCTTCTTCAGGACCTTCGGGATTTCAGTTTCCGGTATTTCCTCCTCCATCTCAGCAAAAATTATGTTCATTTAAGACTTTTAAGTCTAGTGGACCTTCAGATTTCTTTGGGAGTACAAATCCTTCTGTGACAATGGACTGGTTAAGGGATGTCGAAAGGAAATTTGAGGTTTGCCGATGTGAGGATGAGATCAAGGTAACTTATGCGGTACAACTTTTAAAGGGTCCGGCAATGGGATGGTGGGATTCCATCACATCTCATTTAACACCTCAGCAAAAAGCTTCCATTACATGGTCCGATTTCCATAATGCAGTTTGTGAAAAGTATTGCTCCGGGTATGACATGACTCGCATTAGGCGTGAATTCTTGGATATGCAATTGACTGATAATATGACTATGGAGGACCTTATCTCCCAGTTTACCGATAAGTTAAGATTTGTACATCAATGGGTACCGGATGAAAGGACAAAGATTGACCATTTTGTTGGAATGTTACCCCATACTTATCGGACTACTGTGAGACTTGCAGGCGATCTTAACCAAGCTTTTGATTTGGCTCGTTCTGTGGATGGCGATATTAGAGCTCATGATTTGGAAATTAAAGACAAGTCCCCATTGAAACCCAAAGGTGAATCTACGTCAGGTCAGGGAAAGAAGAAATGGCAAGGTAATAGTAATAACCGTAAACCAAATGTTGTTGGTGGTTCAGTGGATAGATCAAATTGGTGCCAAAATTGCAAGTCTAGGCACACGGGACATTGTACACCTCAGACTGTTAGGTGTATTAAGTGTGGTCAGTTCGGTCATGACATCAAGGATTGTCCTTTTCCTAAGCCAGTGTGTTGGAATTGTCGCAAGGAAGGACATCGTTCGGGTGCATGTCCAGAAGCAGGGAAGCAAAAATCGGGCACGGTCGGAGGGTCATCATCATCTTCTGGCCAGAAAAGAAAGAATCCTCCAGCACCAACTGGTCGGGCTTTTCGAATGACCGTGGATGAAGCTGTAGTAGCTGAGGACGTCATAACTGGTACTTTTCTTGTTAATTCAGTACCGGCATGCGCCTTATTTGATTCAGGGGCAAATTGTTCCTTTATGTCCTTGTTATTCTGTGATAGACTTAAATTGACACCCACATGTATTTCACAACCAATTGAGGTTGAGGTAGCGGATGGAAAGTTAGTTTCGGTTACCACATCGGTGACAGGAGCTAGTATTTCGATTGAGGGTCATAGTTTCCCTGTTTCTTTTCTATTGATGCCTATTCATGGGTTTGATGTTGTGTTAGGCATGGATTGGTTGAGTCGTAATAAAGCTAATATAGATTGTCATAAGAAGCTGATAAAAATCCCAATCTCGGACGAGTCATATGTCGTGGCACGAGGGGAAAGGGAGAGGGGTAGTATACCTTTGATTTCTATGATGAAAGCTAGAAAATCTCTAGCTAAAGGGTGTGATTCTTATTTAGCCTATGTTGTCGATGCTAAGCTAGAAAAGAAAGCCATTTGTGATGTCCGAGTTGTTTCTGAGTATTCGGATGTTTTCCCTGATGAATTGCCTGGTTTACCTCCGGTTAGAGAAGTAGAATATAAATTGAGTTAATTCCTGGTTCTACTCCGGTAGCTAAGGCACCTTATAGATTAGCTCCCTCTGAAATCCGTGAAATGATGAATCAAATTCAGAAATTATTAGATAAGGGTTTTGTTAGACCCAGTTCTTCTCCTTGGGGTGCTCCTGTATTATTTGTTAAAAAGAAAGATGGCACTTTCTGTATGTGTATTGATTATAGAGAATTGAATAAGAGGACCGTAAAGAATAAGTATCCTTTGCCCCGAATAGATGAATTGTTTGATCAATTGCAAGGGTCTTCGTTTTTCTCTAAGATAGACTTGAGATCGGGTTATCACCAAGTCCGGGTTTGTGGGGAGGATATCCCAAAAACAGCTTTTCGCACTCGCTATGGTCATTATGAATTTCTTGTTATGCCTTTTGGGTTGACTAATGCTCCAGCAATTTTCATGGATTTGATGAACAGGGTTTGTCGGCCTTTTCTCGATAAATTTGTCATTGTATTCATTGATGATATTTTAGTTTATTCTAAATCTGAATCCGATCATGAAATACATTTGCGTTTAGTTCTTGACACCTTGAGAAAGGAGAAATTGTATGCTAAGTTTTCGAAATGTGAATTTTGGCTTCGTGAAGTTCAGTTTTTGGGGCACATCATTTGTGAAGATGGGGTTAAAGTGGATCCATCAAAAATTGAGGCTGTCATGAATTGGCAATCGCCTAAATCTCCGTCAGAGATCAAGAGTTTTTTGGGTTTGGCAGGTTATTACAGAAAATTTATTAAAGATTTCTCCAAGATTGCAGGTTCTTTGACTAAATTAACTCGTAAGGATGTGAAATTTCTGTGGAGTGATCAACAGGAATCGGCTTTTCAGACCTTGAAACAATTGTTGTGTCAGGCTCCGGTTTTAGCCTTACCTGACGGATCTGAGGATTTTATTGTATATTGTGATGCTTCACATGCGGGTTTAGGTTGTGTTTTGATGCAACGAGACCGTGTTATTGCCTATGCTTCATGTCAGTTGAAACCTCATGAGATTAACTATCCTACCCATGACTTGGAACTTGCAGCTGTGATTTTTGCCTTAAAGATTTGGAGACATTACCTGTATGGAACCAAATGCGTTATTTGTACGGACCACAAGAGCCTTCAATACATGTTTACTCAAAAAGAACTTAACATGAGGCAAAGGCGATGGTTGGAACTGATCAAGGATTATGATTGTGAGATACGATACCATCCGGGTAAGGCAAATGTGGTGGCAGACGCACTTAGCCGAAAGGGTAAATCTGAAAGGGTTTACTTAATGCGTTTGGAAATTTCTTCAGACTTGATTGATCAATTGAAATTGGCACAAATGGAGGCATTATTGGATCATAACTTAAAATCCGAGGTTATGCTTAAAAGAAAAGACTTATTGGTCGAGGATTCTCGTGGATTGAAAATGTTTCAGTCTCGTATTTGGGTTCCTTTCATTGGTGGTCTTCGAGATGTAATCTTGTTGGAAGCTCACAAGTCTAGATTGTCGGTTCATCCAGGAAGCACCAAGATGTATCATGATTTGAAACCATTGTATTGGTGGCCTACTTTGAAGTTGGATGTCGCTCGAATTGTTGAATCTTGCCATATTTGCTCTCAAGTAAAGACCGAGCATCAGAAACCTAATGGAGCTTTGAAGCAACTCGAGATTCCTGAGTGGAAATGGGAACATATTACCATGGATTTTGTAACCAAATTACCTCGAACTGTTAAAGGTAATGATATGATTTGGGTAATTGTCGATAGATTGACCAAGAGTGCTCACTTTCTTGCTACTTGTGAGACGGCATCATTAAGTAAATTGGCGCAATTATACATTAATGAAGTGGTTATTAGACATGGGATTCCGTTGTCAATTGTTTCAGACAGAGATTCTCGGTTTGTGTCGGGTTTTTGGCAGAATTTACAACGTGAATTGGGTTCTAGGGTCAACTTGAGTACGGCTTATCATCCTCAGACGGATGGTCAGTCGGAGCGCACCATTCAAACCTTGGAGGACATGTTGCGGGCATGTGTATTAGAATTTGGCGGGTCGTGGGATTCCCATTTACCATTAGTTGAGTTTGCCTATAATAATTCTTTCCATTCTAGTATAGGCATGCCACCCTATGAAATGTTGTATGGTCGTAGGTGTAGGACACCCACTTGTTGGTTAGAGGCGGGTGAAAAGCAGTTTGCGGGTCCTGACATAGTTCAAATTACAGCCGATAAGGTAGCTATTGCCCAAGATAGATTGAAAGCTGCCCGTGATAGGCAGAAACAGTATACCGACCCACGTCGTCGACCGGTTTCGTTTGTAGAAGGTGAGTTGGTTTATTTGAAAGTTTCACCTTGGAAGGGTGTTATCAGGTTTGGGAAACGTGGTAAACTGGCTCCTAGATACATCGGGCCGTTTAAAATTCGACATGTCGTCAATGATCAAACGGTGTCGTTAGATCTTCCTCCTGAATTTTCGGGTATTCATGATACTTTCAATGTGTGCTATTTAAGAAAATGCAATGTGGAGGACCATTCCCAAGTTCTTCCATTGCAAGATTTACGTGTTGACCTAAGTCAAAAACTTGTAGAAGAACCCGTTGAGCTTTTGGACCGTAAGGTGACTAAACTTCGAAAGAAGGAAATCCCTATGGTATTGGTTAGGTGGAATCATAGTTTGGGTCCGAATCTTACTTGGGAGACCGAGTCTAGCATGAGGACGCGTTATCCCAATCTTTTTTAGCGTGGCGAGATTTCGGGGACGAAATCTTCTTAAGGAGGGAAGATTTGTAACATCCTCAAAATTGGCCTAGTTGAAATACGGTATTTCCCTTAATTTAATTGTTATTTAAATTGTATTTTAAATACTTGGTGTATTTTGATAGCTAAATGAATAGGTCAATTGGTCAATTGGCTTATTGTGATAAATGAATTATTACATGTTTTAAATTTATTTAGTCGACGGTATAATAAAAACTTATTTCTCGCAAATGGTTTTTAGGTTCCAGACAATAGATTTAGGACGGGTATAATTTATACCCAAAATGAGCTGAGTCATAAGGTGTGTCGACACTTGGAAATTCAGTTTTGCCACCACTTCACTTGATCTCTCAAACTCTCACTTTCACCTTCAATGATTTCTTGATTTCTCAAACTCTCCAACAAATTACAAATCTGATTTCATCAACTAGAAGGCTGTGATTTTGTTTCCATAATATTCATCATCTTCTTCATCTCATAAACATCTCCATTGTAAGTGAAATCATCTCCATTTTATGTATGAACTTGAGTTGGTTGAATTGGTTGAATTAATAGGATAAAATGATGAATTTGAGTTAATCTATGTTTGAATGTGTTTGTGTGTTGATTATAAACTGAATTCATGTTCAATTAAGATGAATCAATTGTGTGTTCATTTGTGAAATAGAATGAATTGGGTTTTAGTTAAATTTAGATTGAACACATGATGCATGTGAGAATCTAAGTGTTTAATGATGTTATTAGTTGTTGTTATAGGTTTACACAGGTTTGTAGAGGTCATTTACATGTCAAAAATCGAGTATTACATCTGCATTTGTGAAATTGGTGTTTTTGGTTCGGAGTTTTGTGTGCTGGAACTGATATGCAGGTCGCTGGTAAGGGTGTAGTACCCGGCGGGTACTACCTTACCCGGCGGGTAGTCCCCGTTCACCATTAGTACCCGGCGTGTAACACATGTAGCCGGCGGGTACTAATGCACAATTTTGACCAGAAACTAACCTAAAACGAGTACCCGGTGCGTACGCGGGGTACCCGGCGGGTAGTGTGATTACCCGGCGGGTAGTAACCATACCCGGCGGGTACTCTGTGTTTTCCTGCAACATTTTTCTAGCTTATAAACACACTTCAATTGTGATGTTATATAGTTATTAATATTCTTTTGGTTGATAAACATTGAATTGAGATATTAATACGTGATATAAGATATCATATACTAATGTTTAGTGTCTAGTTCTTGGAGTTGCGCGCTATTATAAATTAATGGTAACTTATATGTGATTGTGTGTTATCTAAGTTTAATTGAGATGTAATACTTATACATTAATATAGATTAAGTAATCATGGGATATATTACTGACTTGTAATTCTCATGTGCTTTCAGATCCGCCAAAGACTCAATAACATTAGACTTTTGAGTGGGAACTGCGACGGTGATTGGTGAGTGGATCTTGGACTTTCAGTCTAATTTGGTTGTAACAATTGGTTACAACGGGTAAATGTGAATTTACTGTTTTCATTGTTAAGTTAATATTTTGCCATGATGGTTATAATTAGCTTAATTATTGGTGTCCTTGATTGCCTTGATGGTTGTGGACTATGTGAATGTCGGGGGTCAACGTGTGTTGGGTTTGAGTACTATTACTTTGGACATCATAAGTGCTTTGTACATGTGTTGTTCACTGAAATTATGTTGTAAGTAGTAATAGTACCAAGCTATCGGTTTAACCACTGATTTGGCCTTCAGTTGGTTTTAAGTGTTACTTGGGGAACCACCGCGGCATGAGGGTACTCCAAGGACCACCGATACTTCATGATTAACTGTTGCTATGCTTTGCTGTATTCATTTGTTAAGCTAAGTTAGGTGATAGTTTGAGATTTATTCACTTAGCTTCGTGCTAACCCCTCATTACTTCTTGCAGGTTTACTTTGGTATGTGGGTGGGCAAGAAGTACTATACGAATGGAATGTTTGATAAGCTCACTCTGTTTTGTTAGCTATGTTAATACTATGACATTATGTTTCGGATTTCTATAACACTAATCTTATCGTGTGTAATGTATAAGATAATCTAGTTTAAAGACTGTATGTATTTGGATTGCCATTTTGAAATGTAAATATGCAATCCAATGGTTTGTATCTAAACTTGCGCTTCCTTTATAAAAAAAAAAAAATATCCTTGTATTTTCGAGAAGGGTGTTATACTCTAAGACCTATAAATATACACAATTATTAAATATAAAATATATATAATATCCAACTTTGAATTTGAATACTTATAGAGGAGTACCTTTCTATTATCTGCAATTCTTCAACTGAGTACCCAAAACACATATGGTTCTTGAATTTCGATGATAACTCGAGTGATGTCAAAATGTCACAAACTCAGGAGAACGATGCATTACTGTAGAAAAAGGCAAATTTTACCTGAATATAAATTAGGATTACCATACCAGAAAAGGCATATAGTTTTTTATGTGTCTAAGTTACTTGAAGCTCAGTTAGCACCATCGTACATAAAGCTTTAAATGTCTATTATCAAATATAAATCTGTTTTGACCCGACACCTGACCCATCCATTTTGTCATCCCTAACAGTTGTTGTGTAAAAAAATGTTGGTCATGGCAAAGGATTCTCACCTCTATGACGTTGGCAGGTACAACTTTACGTGCCTTCTGATCAAACGTATTAGCGATATTTACATCACCAATGGAACAAAGGAATGCATCTGGCAATAAAATGTACAAACAAAATCAAGTAAACATCTCATGAGTATACAAACTTGGAGGTAAAATACATACCATTGAAAACTTTGCTAAGTCAATTTATAGCATAATAAACTAAAATCTAAGTATCCAACTACAAAGTTTGATAAAATCGCCCTAAAGAGCACACTGAATGATCTTGCCACTGTTAGTAAAAATCTTGTTAGTATTGACTATTGAGCAACAGCTGTTTTTGAAGAACACATACAAAAATATGAATGAAATTTTCATGGCATTAGAATCGCAAAATTTCCGATATGATAAACGAATTATGGCAATGGGTAATTTAGACCATCATATGATTGGTGACTTGAATAGGCCCTTGAATTCTCTAAAAATAAGAAAGTGAAATTGATGTTCTCTTTGAAGCACTTAATCAAAAACTTTGGTATGCATTCCACCGTGATCAATGATGATACAGGCCTTCATTAATACTTATATAGTTATATAATATACTCTATAATCAGTAGATAATGGACAAAACTACCACTTAACCATGAACCAATGTGCATAGCTACTAAATGGACAAAACTACCACTTAACCAAGAACCAGTGTGCATAGCTACTAAGCGGTGATGGCTTAGAAATATGTTCCATCATGCTATTGTAATTACATTACCTATACAACCCAAGGAGATCACAAGGCATGGTTATTTGCAACACAAGAAACCATGGGAGATAAGACTCTTATCAAGTATATTTAGGTAATTATGGTACAATACATATGAGACTGAAAAAATCACAAATAGCCAAAATATCTCATTGAAACATTTTATCAAACACCTAATGTGCATATATATCTATCAAATATAATCACTTATAGTTTTCAAACATAAGCAAAAATACATATATTAAGAGAAACAAAATTGCTATCGACTTTTATTAGACATATTATAAACCTGCATACTCAATAAGCATGCATTTAAATTGTAAATATCGCGAATTGAGATCTTCAAACTTCAAGATCAACAAAAGTTTATATCCTTTACGAAATATTTATTATAGATGAAAATTAAATTGATAAACTTACAAATTTGTTCATCCATATCAGAATCCATATGTTAATTTGACACCTATAACAATTCCGGAACAAATTGGTCAGGCCGCCGATCATCAACACCAGAGATGGATGTGTGCCGCCGGCAAGTCTCGGTAGGAACCAGAAAGTCTTCGATCATGGTAGGGTACGGGGTGTAAGATGATCGGTGATGTTGTGGCTGAATGAGGTGGCGCGATTCTTGTGTTTTTGTAAGCGGCCGGATTTGAGCTCGAAAATTGAGTGGTTAATGGAGGCGCTGATTGTTTTGTGAGACGATGGGGAAAGGAGGGTTTGAGGCCCAGCCTAAACGACCTCGTCTTGGCTTGCTGTTTAAATTGTGTGATTTTTATTTTTAATGCCTAATTCAAATTAATTCAAAATTAATTCAAAAAATCAAAGGAACTGCATTTAATACAATGGTTTAAGACTAATTAATAGGGTTAAATTGGTCATTTAAGACTAATTAGGTTTTACTAATTAGGTAGTCATCCAAAAAAATAGATGATCAATGGCTAATAAAATTTGCCTACAAAAATGAAGGGGGAGATTAATCTAATTTGGGTTAATTAAGGTAAGACTACCTAATTATTGGTCTCTTTTAATATAATAAAGAGAAGAGATGTCGGCCCCTCCAACAAACATGTTCAAGCTTCGTCACTGGAGTAAACAATAAAGTCCCACTCATTTACTTGTCAAAATTTAAATGTCCGCTCACATTTTTGTCAAGCATTAAACCTACATTAATGGACTTATGAATTTTTCTTGTATGATCTTATTATATACTCCGTATAACATATAAGTATAAGTTTATAAGTAGTTATAACCACATAAAGAAGAGTTCAATTGAGACCATTTATTTTGTGTGAGAATGGGGGAACCAATCACAATATGCCATGTGTCACTTTTTTCTCTCTCATCCACGTTTTTAAAAATTAAATATCTCACAAACAACAAGTAGAAAAATCATGAAAATTGCACCATATTTTTCAGTGTTTTATCCTCTTCGATTTGCCGTCCATCAAGGCATACTTCCGACGAACTTTTTTTTTTTTCATTTTTTTGGTGGGTTTTACATATTAGTAACACATGTGTTAGTGATTGATTATACATTTGATTTAGGGTTTAGAGTTAGGGTTTAGCAGGGTTTAGTGTTAGGGCTTAGCAGGGTTTAGTGTTAGGGTTTAGCAGGGTTTAGGGTTTAGTATGATTTAGGGTTTAGAGTTTTATAAAGCGTTTAGGGTTTAGGGTTTGGGGTTGGGAGTTTGGGGTTTCGTCCCGAAACCCCAAACTCCCAACCCTAAACCATAAACCCCAAACCCTAAACCCTAAACGCAACACTGTAACACACGTGTTAGTAATGTGAAACCCACTAAAAATAATGAAAAAAAAAACTCGTCGAAAGTATGCCTTAATGGACGGCAAATCGAAGAGGATCAAACGCTGAATCTAATGGTGCAATTTTCATAATTTTTCGATTTGTTGTTTGTGAGATATTTAACTTAAGGGGTAAATGGGTTTTGTATTCTCTTTGTACACATGACACCATATCATTGGTTCCTCTATTCTCACATAAATTTTTAGTCTCATTTGAACCTTACCCTAACCACGTATTATTAATCCATGCTTGTCTAAAGTGACATTTGAACTCACGATCTCCATTCATTTGTTAAAAGACTAACCCAATTTGTATTGAACTTCGCAATTGTGTCATCCATATAAAACACACGCTCGACTCATTCGTATAATTAATTATAGTACATACAACTAGCGATATACTCCCTCCGTCCCGAATTTATAGTCCATCTTTCCATTTTGGGATGTCCCAATTTTATTGTCCACTTTATACTTTGAACCAATCAAAATATTTGAATGTGGTGAGAGATTAAATCTTATTGGTTGTATAGTACAACTAGTACACTTTTCTTAAAGTGCGTGTTTTTTGTCTGGGGACAATAAAATTGGGACGGAGGGAGTATCAAAAACTGGAATATGCAGTACCATAGATTTTTTTATTATACGGAGTAGTTTTTACACTATTCCCGAGAGATCCATAATCTTTTCTCTCCCGAATTACTAGTATAATAATAAAAAATAAATAATAATAAAAGACTTTCTACATGATCCATTGTGCTAGTATTATCTTTTTCATTATCTCTAGAAATATATACGTTTAATATCAATGCATCTCATCAACACGTTTCTCTTACAAAAAGAAAAATGAAAAAGAAAAAGGAAACTTAAAGTCGGTAACTTGGTACTCATAACTACTACGGAGTACTAGCCTACAAATATAAGGGGATAAACCATTTAATATTTTTATTGTATTTTATAATTTTACTTATAATATATAAATAGAAATGGATGGATGGATGGTGTGATAATAGCACTTGCAAATAACACCTTTTATGAACACATAGTTTTAGTTTGAGTTTGAGTTTGATATATATGCACTTTCTCCTCTCCCCATCCTATTAGTCTTCAAATGATGAAGCAACTTCAAGAGCCGGCAACAAATAATTTTGGTAAGTATTATTAAACCTTAACTGATATATATGTATAGATATAGATATAGATATATAACAATTATATTGTTTTACTCTATGTTATCAAGGGCAGTGATATTTTCACAACGATTTTTGTTGAAACCGTCGGGACTGTGCATTATCTACATGTATAGTATAGTGCATATAAATGCATAATTACGGTAAATTTAGCAAAATTTATGGTGAGAACATCGTATAGACCGCACAACATATGTATCCCATGATTTTTAAACATTTTTGGGATCTTTTTACATGGCAGTATAATTCTTACCAATCAGGATTTGGGAATTCTCGCTCTTTTGGAAATCATATTATGATTCTTTCTTTATTAATCTTTTTGGAATTTGAGACACCTTTTATTTATTTATATTTATTTATTTTTAACACAAAATTCAGTGAATATTCAACAAAGATGATGAAATTAGTGCACCTTGAAGAAAGATTAATACTTTCAAAATAAACCCACCTAAAGTTAAACCCTTTTTTTTTTTTTTGGCTTTCTATAAGATACATGGGAGTATGCAATTGATAGTTGTACCTCATCCATTGAAAGTTGTACTTATCAGTTTGGAAAGTATGAGACGGTTGAGACCCATTCCCCAATACCCTGGAAACGGTTCTTGAACATATATGTATATGTTCTTATCGTCAATTTTTGGTTTTTATTTTTAAATTGGAAACATCTGCCAGTTCTTTTAATATACTCCATCCGTGCCTCCCGAAATATCTACATTACTATTTTAGTTTATCCCAAATAAGTGTCCACTTCCATATTCCAATCAATCAAAAGAGACTTTAGTGGGTAGATATGTTACTTGATTGATGAAAAATGTAGTTAGTGAAGAATTTAAAAACTGTTTACAAAATCAAAGTGTACACTTTGAATGAGACGAATGAGATATTAATTTAAAACTATCATTAGATTCAATCCTGATATATGTGTAAAATAATGAGTCAATCTTCTAATATAGATGTGTAATTTTTTATAGTTAATTTTTAAATGTTTGATACGTTTAAAGAGTGTGCTTGGTAACAATGGGCTGGAGCTTGTGGCTGGGGTTGGAGCTTAGGGCTGGAGGTGGGGCTTAAGCTTCCATTCATAAGCCACTTCAAAAAGCTTCTTGTTTAAGGGCTTATTTTTTCAAAAAGCCCCATTTTTTTAGGGAAATTAAAAAAAATGCCCCATGTTTTTGAAGTGTATTGGTTTTGCCCTTTTAAAAAAAAAATTGACGAAATACCCCCTGCATTAGCAAAAGCAAATTTGCTTTTGCTAATGGACTTTTGCGATTTACCTATGCCCGAGTAAACTAACCCGTTCGCGAGATCTTATGCCATCGTGATAAGATCTGGAGCTGTAGGTGAATAGCAAAAGTCGGGAGCTGTAGGTGAATCGCAAATCACAAAACACGATTTGCGATTTGCGATGGCATCAGATGTCGCGAACGGGTCAGTTTACTCGGGCATAGGTAAATCGCAAAAGTCCATTAGCAAAAGCAAGTTTGCTTTTGCGATTCACCTACAGCTCCTGATCTTATTACGATGGCATAAGATCTCGCGAACGGGTTAGTTTACTCGGGCATAGGTAAATCGCAAAAGTCCATTAGCAAAAGCAAATTTGCTTTTGCTAATGCAGGGGGTATTTCGTCAAACTTTTTTTTTAAAGGGCAAAACCAATTACAGTTCAAAAAAATGGGGCATTTTTTTTAATTTCCCATTTTTTTATGTTGCCAAACAAAGCTTATAGCTGGAGCTTATAAAAAATAGAAGTTCAGGCCCCCAAAAGCCTCTCATCCAAAACACCCTAATTAGAGGCGGAGACAGGGTGGAGTAGTACATGAAGCCGCCTTACAAAAAATTTTAAATTATGCAAAAAAAACAAAATTTAAGGTATTAATAACATTTTAAAAATTCCACTCTCACAAAATATAAATAAAATAAAATAAAAATTTACCCCCTCCATCCTAGCTCCGCCGCTACTAATAATAATAAGTTTCGTTAATGACAACCAGAAATTCTTTTGTTGATAAGTTAGTATCTGCATTGAAGGGTTGCGGTTAACATTATCTCAAGGTTTTTATTTATATGGACAAATATCTATATTTGTAATAAGGGTCCATGTAAAGCTACCCCTTTTTTAGTTTTTTCCCATCTCATACCCCCTCCCACTCATCTAATCAATTACATCGTGTTTTTTTTTTTACTTTCTGGTATACCCCCTCTTTCTCTAATTCCTACCCCCTGGTTAGTCTAAAACTGAAACTGATTCTGTACTGAACTGTGACCGATCTTAGATAAAACTGGATTGGACCGGGACTGGACTGGGCCCGAGTGTATCCCCTGTAATTTTGGAGGTGGCTTTATAATTTCCCTTGTAATAATTTTTATTGACGACTTATCGTGAACATGTTTCACAATTAAATTAAAAAGGTAATATTTTAATATTTTGATCAATATATGATTAAAAGTTTATGATGTATTTAGTTACATAAAACTCTTCTAACTTTTTTAGAAAACTTCTTTAAGAAAATTAGAACATTAAAAGTTCAAATATGAGATTCTTAAAAAGCTTTTATAAGAAAAGAAAATTTCTTATTTTTCTTTTTATAACTAAAAATTGAAAGCTACTTTTTATGGTTTTGTAAGTTTTCCATCTTTACAATTTATTGAAGAGTAATGCTAAATAGACCTAATTACATAAACCTAAAAATAGACCTACTTAACTGATTGGTTGTTTTTTTTCTCTCTCCTGATCTCATCCAATCAATATTTCACATCTACCAATCATATTTTTAGACCAAGATTTAGGTCTACATAATTAGGTCCCCCAATCATTTTCCTTTATTGAACATGGAAAATTACATCCGTCGCATTTTAACACATTTTTCACATTTTTATTGTTTTCTAGAGATGTTGAGCACTTCTCATTCCATTGATAAACGTAGAGAAAATGGAAATTTCACGTATAAATAACAACCCGTGCGTTATATAACCTACGCTGAAAGGTCAATTATCTAAAATATTTTAAAAAGCTACGACTTAATATGAAAATTCACATTTTTAAAACTTAATTAAGCCATGTCCCTTTTTATTAAGTCAATAACAAACACACCGACGATCCCTATAAACCCATAACCAAACCCTTTTATATCAAGTATATGCAATAATAACTTGTACCTTACACAATATGGATCGTACAGTTGTAGTTGTATTAGTATAGTGTTTTTTTTTTTTACCTCTAATTCAAGCTTCTTTTGTATGATCAGAAGAAGATAAGCAGCCACTTGAAACCACCCAACATGTTAGGACAAGCACTTCACGGGTTGTACGGTACAAGTGGTGGATGCAGATGGCATTGTTCACAATTTTTGTTCTTTCAGGCCAATCAGTTGCAACAATGTTAGGAAGACTTTACTTTAACAAAGGAGGAAATAGTAAATGGATGGCAACACTTGTTCAAACTGCTGGCTTCCCACTTATGTTTCCTATTATTTTCTTGTTTTTACCTTCAAAATCACAGCAACAAAATCAAATTATTACCACAAATAAACCTTCTTGGATGACCCTTTTTATGCTCTATACATTTCTTGGTGTATTCTTGGCTGCAGACTGCATGTTGTATACACTTGGATTGAACTATTTGCCCGTTTCGACCTACTCTTTGATTTGTGCTAGTCAGCTAGCGTTTAACGCGTTATTTTCTTACTTTCTGAATGGGCAAAAGTTCACTCCTTACATTGCCAATTCACTTGTTCTGCTTAGCTTTTCGTCTACATTACTTGTGTTTCA
Source organism: Helichrysum umbraculigerum (assembly GCA_949592205.1). Lineage (NCBI taxonomy): Eukaryota > Viridiplantae > Streptophyta > Magnoliopsida > Asterales > Asteraceae > Helichrysum > Helichrysum umbraculigerum. The sequence goes on along the minus strand of CATIUR010000002.1, from coordinate 87,812,657 downwards.
AAGTGATTCTGAGGACAGTGTGAAAACGTCGAGAAGCAAGTATATAATTGGCTTTGTTTGCACGGTCGCTGCTTCTGCAGGTATGCTGTTTTTTCAACTTATTAAGACTATAAGTGAGGTTTTTTTTAACGCATATACATACCTCTAAGGCTTTAACCACAGACCGCACATATGAATATAATTATTATACGGTATATTGGTCAGAAATCATTATGGTAAAATGATATAAAACGTAAATATAAAAGTGTTTGTTGGTCAACCAATCAGCTTTATTCCCACTATAGAGCCATTTTGACCTGTTACTCAACCTGTCAGCCCGCTCAAGTATTAGTGAATCTAATAAGAACATTTATAGATTGGCAAAAGAAAGATTTAGGGTTCACGGATCTTATTTCAAAGACGTCAAGTCTCATTTAACATGTCAGGAAAATTGAATACATAAATTCATATTCATTTTCATTAAATTATTGAAACAGAAAATGGAATGAATTTGTAGTTAGGAAGGTAATATCTTTGACTTTTGAGGTTTAAGGAGTCAGATTTGTCTGTTTAATTTTTTAAACCCAAAGTTTGTTTGAATATGCAGGTTATGGATTAATGCTTTCTGTAACACAATTCGCATTTCAAAAGATTTTGAAATCAGAAAGCTACAAAGTGGTATTTGATGTGATCGTGTATCAGAACCTGATAGCAAGTGTTGCAATTCTTGTGGGACTATTCGCTAGTGGCGAATGGAAGGATATACAGGGAGAGATGCAAGGTTACGAGTCAGGAACAGTATCATACATAATGAATTTAGTATGGACCGCAATCTCATGGCAAGTTTTTTCAGTCGGTTGCATTGGTTTAATCTTTGAGGTTTCATCATTATTCTCAAATGTGATTAGTACTTTAGGTATCCCAATTGTGCCTGTTTTAGCAGTAGTGTTTTTTCATGATAAGATGAATGGAGTGAAGGTTATTGCAATGTTGTTGGCAATATGGGGATTTACCTCGTATATCTATCAGCATTATCTAGATGATTTGCAGGATAAAGCCGAGGCTAGAAATGTAAATCGTGAAGTTGTTCTTACTGAAATAAGAAATAGTCAATAAATAAAGCGAATATATGATAGGAATCATGAGTATGCTGCATGATCAGTTGCAATTTTTGTGAATTTCAGGCTTATACTGTAGATAACAAAAGTACAATGTTGCACACCGTAAGATTATACGACAAACAACGGAACACTAAAAAGTAGCAATTTTTATTTTGGTGTATTATAATCAAGAACAAAAACATTTATTACAGAAACTTTGTGCAAGCATTCGTGCTTTTAGGCCAGTTGGTTGCTACACTATTGTGTAAACTGTACTTCAACAAAGGTGGAGATAGCGCATGACTCTAATAAAACTTCTTATTTGTACCAAACTGAAAATTCAAAATATGGCCATGATGAAAAACGTATGTTTGTAATACTCGTGCCGCTTTACACATTCCTTGGTATATTCAACAGCACTGTGTTTCGTACGGAGTATTCGATAGGACTGCGTTATACTTTCTGGGTTCTACATATTCCCAAATCTGTGCCAGCCAATCGGGCTTCAATGCAGAAACTCACCTTATGTTATAAATTCTATGTTCATCCTTACATTATCGACTATATTATTGGTGTTACAAAGTGATTCAGTGAGTTGAATAGCTCCATAGATAACTATGCTTTCGGGTTCATCGGAACTATGACAGAATCTTTTGGTTATGTATTACCGTTTTCTTTAACACAGCTTACCAATCAGAATGGTAAGAAAGGAAAATTATATAGTGGAATTGGCCATGATGATAAACCAGCCAAAATATTGTCTTCTGTGATTGTAATGGGGCTTTTCCTTAGCAAACCTAGGCGGTCTCTTTGCAGATGTTCTCTATTGAGACAGTAGGGTTGACTTTCAAGGTTTCTTTGTTGTTTCCTAATGTTGTTTGTACAATTGGGTTGCCTATTGCTGAATACCTAAATTCCTAGTTATTTTCTTCAATGATAGGATGCATTAAGTGAAGATAATTTACATGGTAGTATCGTTTATGTATCATCTTAATTCTTGATCACACAAAGGTTGAATCCCAAAACAAAGATCTAACAACGAAACATTTCAATATCTAATAGAAGTAATGGTTTCAGATAATACTGCATTCTATAACATTTTCATAATCATACCAGCAAAAGAAAACGTTTAAACAACTTGAGATATAGACTTATAGAGCTTAGATCATCCCAAAATGGTATTGATGGTCTGCATCAACTGCTACTTGTTGCTTTGTAGTGGTTTTCATCGATTGTTGAGTATATCACCCCGTCATCTTCTAGTGTTCTTATAGACTCCCTATCAAAACCGACAATACAAAACTTTCAACATTAGTGTGAGAGAATGACGAAGCACAAGACAATCACACACAAAGACAAAAACAGAGTCAGAGTGAGTTAATATGAGAGAGGTACATGATCTTGTTATGAGGAAGTTTCAGCTTCTGTGCAAGTTCATCTGTATGGATGCCCTTCTCCTTTTCACTACAAAATGATCACATATATGCATTTTAGTATATTGCAACACAACATTATAATGAAATATAACCAACTTCATATCCTCCATTCAGAGCCTCAAAAAACTTAAGAAATCAATATGGTCCAGAACTCCAATTAGAGGCATCAGGCATGATGATCAAAAATCTAAGTTTTTTAAAAAAAAAACCTTCATAGCCGATAAGTACACACCATTTTGATTGAAAAAGTGACAACTTGATAATATATATAAACTACCCAGGGAAAAGTTAAATGATGGTATATGACCAATTTCATAAAATAGTAAACAAAGGATTAGTTTAACTAAGAATTATATAGACAAGTGTAATTGTGTGCACACAAGTTAATATTAATTTATGGATCGAGAATGTTCTAACAACTAGAAAGGACCCGTAGAAGTATATTTCTAACATCAACCGTCACCATGCTCTATGGTAGATATATAACAGACATATTAGCTATCAGAGTATTAGTGATGCCTAGAACACAATCAAGCTACTAAAAACAGCGTGATGACACGTCAAACAACTATTGATATCTTTACCCAAAAAAAAACAACTATTGATATGTAAAAAACTTACTAGTTTTCAGGATGCTGGAGATAAGCAAGAACCATTTGATCAAAGCCTTTCAGTCCATCAACATTGAAAGGTACAGAAAACTGTAAAAGAATCAATTAATCTTGTTAATCAAGGAAGTGAAAAACAAAAAAGTAATATGATAATGAGAGTAAATTTAAGTTAAGCTACCTGACTTGAAAGGGTTGACTTAAAACCATTAGTACCATTCTGGATGGGTGTGTTTGGGGTTGAATTTTCGTTCCCAGAGAGATTTGTACCATCCTCTTGTATCTTCTACAAGTCATAAGAGTTGATTATTCATATTAGAATTACAATCAAATCAACCATATCTATATGCAAGTACTAGTGTCCATGTAAATATCACTCCCCGTCTCCCCGCATGATGTGAAATGGAATATGACATACCTGATCTTTGGTAGTACGCAGATGGTTGTGTATGCATGCAATGAAGTGGAAGGTAATCTCATTAAAATCTGTCACAGGCCTGAAAGTTCACAAACATAAAAACATATATTAAAATCCAATATATTTAATCATAAAACTCATCAATCTTGAAGTAACAATTTCTACACTAGTCCAAGAGTATACATGCCTAACAACTACATTATTGCCAACAAACACATATGTGAATTCTTAGTTAAAGTTTTATTGCAAGACAATTAAATCATCAATACTCCAAAATGAATCAATTGTAATTCTGAACATCGATGCACACAAAACATACATCGAATCCTCGAAATGCTTGCATAGTTACTACAAGATCATCATTCAAGACATACCTCACAGAGAAAACATCAATATGCCTTTCACCTTTAAAGCTTTTCAAATGCCCATCAACATGGACATAAATCCCTTCTCTGCCAAACAGAACACTGTCATAAGATTTCAATAAAAGGCTGGTACTTCCATAACCAAAACTGCAAAGTAACTTACTTAATTGCCTCAGTTTGCATTTTATCAAATGGTTCATTAAGCCTACAACAACAAAATAAAAAAAAAATGCACTTAAATAAATTTCAGAAAATAAAATTCATATCTTATCAATATCAATAATTTAAAAAAAAAAAAAAAAAACAAAGAAAAATTGTAGTGTTACCATCTCTTGCACTCCAGATTTCCAGTTCCATCACCAACACTAAAGGTAACATAACTGTTTCTTTCCACTATGTTGAACACCATTCCAACCACACTAACCTAAAAATAAAATACAATAAAAAAAAAAATTAATTCCAAATAATAGACGAAATAATTATTTCATAATCATCATCATTACAAATATATTTGAGTAAAAAACTGAAAACATACATTAACAACATCTGTACCGGAGATACGGAAATTAGATTTATCATCACCGGAGTGTGAAGCTTCACTGATTTGCTTAACGGTGAGCGGTACTAGTCCAAATGTGTCTCGATTCTACGGATTTACAAACAAAAAACAAACACGTTAATCGCACAAAAAATTAAATGAATCTTGATCGTAAAGAAAATTAGGGTTTATTTACAGCAGCTGTGGCCGGAGAATTGGTGAACTGAGATCCACCGTCAAATTGACTTTCGGAGAACATCATGATGATCCTAAACGTTTGATGAAGAAATTGGATGTAATTGAGGGAATTGAAAAGCTCAGATTATAATGAAATGAAATGAAATGGTTAATATATTGATTGGATTTTCCCGCCCATTTGTAATTCGTTTCCCGCCAGAAGGACTCAAGTCTTATTATCTACTCTAGTTTTTTGAGTAAATTACAAAGATAGTCCCGTTTAACTAGGGGTGATCATCAAACTACCGAACCGTGAAAACCGACCGGACTATATCAATTTAACCAGTTTGATTTATCAACTCCCTTTGATTTATGGCAGTCCGGGTTACATTTTGTACCATTTACCGCCCGGTTAAACCGGACAGGATCGGACCGTTTTTGTCTTGTGGGTGTATATATATATATATACTAGCACCTCCGTCTCAAAATTATTGTCCAGTTTTGACTTTTTGAAGAAATTATTTTTCAACTTTGACTTTAAATATATTTGTTTGTGTTATATAATACTTGATGCAAAATATATGAATTGATTGTAATTTAAATGTATTTTTCATCAGTATGTTTTTCATCAAGTATTATATTACACAAACAAAAATGTTTAATGTTAAAGTTGAAAATAAAATACTTCAAAAAGTCAAAACTGGACAATAATTTTGAAACGGAGGGAGTAGGTAAATACATGTCCGTCGGACAGTCTCATTTAAAGTCCAATTTTGTTTACGATTAAAATAACGTCATTCATGAAAAACTCTTTGATGTACAAATAGTCATGTTTCAAGTATGAAGAAACATTCTTTTTAGCATTCCGTTGAGTCAATCTAAACATTTTCTCTCAAGTAAATATTGTACATAAAGCTAGATGTGTTACTCTTTGATGTTGCTAGTTATTAATGTGAATAGTAGTTATAAATATACATTGTGTCGTAGTGATAAATTAAGTCCATCAATGATTTAACTTATTTCAGGGTGATAATTAGTTTATTTATTTATGTGATATATGATATGATTCCTAAATTTAATTTGTTTTGGTTTTTCACATGCTAATGTATAAACTTTAGTTCATCGTAGTTATAAGTCTACGACCTCATACTATAGCATTTAAAGTCTGCTAAAAGGCTAAACGCATTGCCCAAATAAAAAAAATGAAACGATAAATTTTTGACACTCAACCCTTCTAAATGCTAAATACATAATCCTTTAAAAAAGTTAACTATAGAAACCGCCTTAAAGCTAAAGACACAACCCTTCTAAAATGTTAATCGCTAAACCCTTGACATGGATCACTTTTAGATATCTAAATATATAACTCCTCTAAAGTAAAAACACGTTATTATTTTTAAAGCTAAAAGGAGAGCATATAAAGGCTAAATATTAAACTTTTACCTCATAAGCATTTCTAAAAAACTAAACATAAAACACTTCTAAAAAAACTAAATACATAACCCTTTGAAAAGTTAAGAAAAGAACCCTTAAAAGAAATAAACAATAACCCTTGACGTAAAACCATTATAGAATCTGTATAATTCTATAGAAAGCTAATCACATAACATATCTAAAAGCTTAACACATGACTCTTATAGAAAGCTAAACTCTTAACACATAAACCTATTAGAAAGGTAAACTTAATTTTTATAAAAAAATTAAACATTGAACCCTTTGAAGTTAAACACGTAACCCTTCTAATTCTAAAAGTCTACGAATAAAACCCTTTATCAAAAAATAACACAAAATTCTTTTATATGCTAAACACAAAATTCTTATAAAAGTCACACACACAACCCTTTTAAAATGCTAAACACTAAATCTTGATACATATGCTTCTAAAAGCTGAACACTAAACTCTTAACACATAACAACTAACATCCAATCATAAACATTTCATAGTTGGGAATTATACTTTCCGAAAATCCTAAACTTAATTGTAAAAATGAAAAAGGATCAAATGTATAACATGACAAAAGTCGCCTAAAATGTGATCTTAATACATAAAGGCAAAGAGCCTTCGAGCCTTGTAAATTGTTTGTTTAATCCAATAAATTAATATAATAATGGAAGTCATAAACTCATTATAGTTATTGTAATCACATATTTCATAATAATGATAAGGATTTTGTTTTATAAATGGCTCTAGGGCCTCAAATGAATTGTTAATAAATAAACCTCCCAAATCATATTATCCCTTATATTCAAATCACAAACTATATCATCAAGATATATCATGAGATAGTAAAGTATATCTCACTATTTTCTCATTATATCATGATATTTGAGATCTTTATGACATTTTGAAAGACAATGTTATTTTTCACTTATATTGTCCCCACCACTATGTTTTCACTTTGATATATTGCTTTATAATTATTAAGTTTAATTCTATAATAAATATATAAAAATAAAACTTGACATTCATATATTAAATCTTTTAAAGCTTCAAAAATTATAAAAGTAAATGTTATCACCCTTGAAACTCTTTGTAATTTTAATTTGGAAATCATCATCATCATTGTAACACCTCCAAATTAATGATTTGCGGAAGCATACTTGGGTGTTACTAATCAATATACAAAGCACAAAATATACAGCAAACGACCTCCAAATGAGACGTTGTAAAACGATTTCATATGAAATAAATGTTTGAAAACTCAAAGTTTTCGTATACAAAATGTAGTTCCCTAGAGTCCACGCGTACATAATCAAAATGTACAAAAGATAATGCTGAGAATCTCCGTTAATGCAATTTAGTTGAAATCATGCGACTCTAGCTATGTCCTGGAGTAATCCTACTCCGTCTGGGTACCTGAGAATACATGCTAAAAGGTCAACACGAATGTTGGTGAATCTCACAGGTTTGTAAGTAATATCAGTTTTTGAACACAAGATTTCATCAGTTGTGGCCGCAGGCGTAAATCAAGTATTTGCAATCCAGCAAATGTAAGTAAGTAGGTTATACCGTTGCCATGAGGCTCATAATTGAAGCTTAACCCGTAAGTGATAAGTTGCTCCCGTGACATGCTCGTAACTGAGCAAGCATAAGTAACGAATAATAGTCGCCCGTTTATACAGAACGGTTCGTGGTAGCGCTACTACCCCGGGCGGGGAGGGTCATTTCCCTAATGGATCCATTAACTAGTGTTCGCGCTTAAGTCCATAACTAACAATATATGATGGAGAGACTTCAGTGAAAAGTAAGTAACTCATGCAATCCCGTATAGTAAAATGTATAGTTCGTACTTGTGTTCAAGAAAAGTAAGCAATGTATCTCACCCCGTATGTAAAACAGTAAAAGTGGGGCTGTAAGACTCACCTGAGTCGAGTAGTAAGCAGTAGTAAACAGTGGGTAGTGTGTGTAACACCCCCAAATTCGTTGATTGTGTTTAGCGGAAGCATTAGTTAAGTTAGGGGATGTCACAATTACACAGTACATGCATACGTATCAGAGCTTATGATTACAACCAAACATATATTAAGATGCCAAAAATATTAGTTACAAAGTTTACGATTCATCGAATCGTGCAAAGGTAAAAGTATGTAAGTTACAAAAGTAGATTTCGTAAATATGACTAAACGGTTTTAGTTATACAAAAGAAATCCAGTTGTCAAAAGTTGGCATCTTAAAGTTTCACGGGTCGCCTAAATTCCATGTGTGTAGGCGGTTCTTACATGCGCTGCTAATTCCCTGAAAAACATAGTAAAAGTCAACAACGAGGTTGAGTGGATTCACAGGTTTTATGTTTGCAATAGTTGGATCAAGTTTGTAAGCACGGTTGTTAAACCAAATACGTTCACAAAGAGTTATTGCCATAACAGTCGAGTAAAGTTTAGTGGAATGTTAACCAAAGTATAAGTTTAGTGGGTTGTTCGCCCAAAGCTTCAGTTTACGTGGGATGTTACCCAAAATACAGTTATGTGGGATATTACCCAAAATACAGTTTAAAACATGTTGCTGGTCGTTCTCCAGCGTTTTACAAACAGTACCGGTCGTTCTCCGGTCAAATACGCACGGGTTGTTCTCCCGTCCAATAAAAACAGTTTACCGGTCGTTCTCCGGTCTAGTTACGTACGGGTCGTTCTCCCGTAAAATAAAACATTTTAATACGCACGGGTAGGGATGGCAATGGATCGGATATGGATCGGATGATGCCATATCCACATCCATATCCATTTAAATATTTTTGTCCATATCCATATCCATATCCATTTAATTTCAATTCATACATCCATATCCATATCCGATGGATTAAGCGGGTTAATGGATGTCCATTGGATATTCAAAAAAAGGTTAAAATTTCCTAATATGAAATGAAACCAACAAATATTGTAACAAAAAAATAAATATAACGTAACATACGGAAATCTATTCACAAGAGTGTGTAACAATTATGGTCAATCTGGTATAATTTATTACAATTATAAGTAAACATATATTTTAACAAATACAAATGTGTAATCTCTATGTTTATCGGTTAATCACACATGTTTTGATTGTCTTTAATCGTGGATTGTGACTTCACTATATGGTCGGAAGCAAAACTTAGTTCAACGCGATATATTTATGTATTTCGATTTGTTATATAAATCAATAATCTAAAAAAACCCCTCAAATATACATTTAATTTTAAAAATTTACGATTTTATATATTCAATAACACATTAATAGTTTATGATTTATATGTACGTGGATATATAAATTTATGTGTGTGTGTGTGTGTGTGTATATACATATATATATATATATATATATATATATATATATATATATATATATATATATATATATATATATATATATGTATTTCGGGTTACTGGATAAATCCATGGGTGATAACTTGTAATCCATATCTCATCCACTATTCATCCACATCCATATCCATATCCACTATTCATCCATTTAGATCGTCCGTACCCATCATTAAGTGGATGGATCGGGTGGATATCCATCGGATCGGGTGACAATTGCCATCCCTACGCACGGGTCGTTCTCCCGTCCAAACACGGCTGGTCGTTCTCCAGCGAAACACAGTACCGGTCGTTCTCCGGTCAAAGACGCATGGGTCGTTCTCCCATCCAAGACGCACGGTCGTTCTCCCGTCCCTTGGCCAGTCGTTCTCTGGCACAAAAATACGTAGCTGGTCGTTCTCCAGCAAAAATCAAATAGTTTACCGGTTGTTCACCGGTCTAGTTAAAACAGTTGTCAAATAGTTCACCACGTTTGTTTAGTTTATAGTGTGAAAACGTTGTTTCATAATCAATAGTTCGCAAACAGTTAGACAGTTCAAAGTACTCTATCGTTTGAGTAAACAAGTATGATAACAATCATGTAAGCAAAGCAGTTATGGCAATTAGTAAAACAATTGACTATGTTTTCCACCCCAAAAGCAGTTAAAACAGTAAAAGTAGGGGCCGTGAACTCACCTGTTGAGTTAAGTACGTTCTAGTGCTAGCAAACCTAAGCCCAAGTATGGTCCAGAATCTCCTAACGTCCTAAACGTATGAGATTAATAAGTATGTGGATATCTAAGCTAATCACCCATGCTAATATTCGTACAACCGAGTTATGTCCAAAGTGTTTGTTAAACGTTTAAGTTTGTATTTCGTTGTTTGTGAAACTGTATACGACTCGTTGGTAACGGTTTGTAATAATAACCTTTGAAAGCGTTTATCATTTTCATTCCTTTTGAGTTTCATAAAGTACGGAATTGTGTACGGGGGTCCGGGGGCAGCGCCCCTGGTAGTGGGGTCCAAGGGGTGGCAACCCCTGGCGGGGTCCAAGGGGCAGAGCCCCTGGTTGGGGTCGAGCTGCCAAGTCAGCTTGGAAAATTTTTATTTACACTATGTTGCTGTAGTAAAAACGCCTTCGAAATCCAAATTTGGAGTAAATTCAAGTGGTAAAATCTTAGTCCCAACACTTAGTAAAAATATGAGTTTTCTAGATTCTGATTAGTGCGACGTCGCAGGTCATGATTGCGACGTTGAGCATGACGTCGCTAAGTGTGATGTCCGCAATTTAATGCGACGTTAGTTGTTATGTCGCTACATGCGACGTTGTTTGTTACTGCGACGTAGGGGTCAGCGTCGCTATGTGCGACGTTGGCAATGTAATGTGACGTAAAGGCTGACGTCGCACCATGCGACGTTGTGATATGTTTTGCGACGTTGTGACTGACGTCGCATTTGGCCCAAGCCATATGCGACGTTACGGACTGTTCGTGGATCGGTTTGTAAAAACGAGATTTAAGCTTCGATTTGGACATTTCCATTTGTATAGAACACTAAAACATGTTATATTAAGTATATTGAACACGAAATCTCAAAGATAACTTCAAAATCTAAAAGTTTACGGGATTGTCGGGATCTTACAAAGTCGTCGCGCGGAGAATCCGAAAAGATAGAAATGTAGAGCTCGTCGTCGTGATCACTTTTCTCCAAAAGAGCGGGGTGATTGGAGGTCGTTTAGTGGTAGTTTTGGTGGCGTTTTTGTGGTTGTTTTTGGTTGGTGGTGGTTTTTAGAGAGAAAAAGAAAGAGAGGTGGAGATGATGAGAATGAAAATGAAAGGAAAAGAAAAGGAGGAGGTGGGTTTTGTTCCAAAGTGAGGGGACTTTGTCCCAAATTTCGTGGTATTTTACCCGTGTTCGTTTATCCGATCGTTAATTATTTAAATTATTTTAACTAATACAGTTTTAAATACGTATTTCATTATATTTTTAAATTAAGATATCTTTATAAAACCCATTTAATTAAGTTATAAAATTTTAAACTTTGTTTTATTTTTCATTTTACGAGATATACGTTATTCGTTACGAAATACTTGTAAATATTATCGACATAATATTTATTATGCGTTTACGTTATTTAATATTCGTTCACCAACAGTCGTATATTTTTGTCGAATTTGTTCAAATCGTTTCATATGTAATTACATCTAATTACAAATAAGTAATATTACGCGTATTAACTAGTTGGGCTTTGCTAGACTTACCTCTAAAAGTGGTTGTGAATTCACTCAAGTAGGGAATTAGCCTAATAATGCAAGTGTTTAACTTTTAAAATCGCGTTTAAATTTGCGGGGTGTTACAGTGTGTAGGTTCTCCGAACCCGTAACCTTTAAATGCCTAAACATATAAGGTTAAGTAAGTAGATGTCTCGCAAGACCATCTAGGCTAGTTGTCTACACAACTCGTTATGTCCAATGTTGGTTCGTTATCGTTTGTTCTTAGAAAAACATGGTTGGCCCGTTGGTGACGGTTTGTATTAGTGATTCCAAAGAGTTACTCTTGAAAAATATGTCTCAATTTGTTTATAATGTTGTATCGTAATAAGGTTTGAAGTTGTTTAAGTTCGACACTTGGTGTGAAATGTATTTACAAACTCTAAGTGACGGGGGTCCGGGGGCAGCGCCCCTGGTAGCGGGGTCCAAGGGGCGGCAGCCCCTGGCGGGGTCCAAGGGGCAGAGCCCCTGGTTGGGGTTTCCTTTAATGAAAACGTATCCGAAATTTGAATTTGGAGTAAAATTAGGTGGTAAAATATTGGTTCCGACACTTAGTAAAAATCTGAGTTTTCAGAGTTCTGTTTTATGCGACGTTGGGTGCGACGTCGCAGGTCCTAACTGCGACGTTGATCGTGGCGTCGCTATGTGCGATATTCGCAATTCAGTGCGACGTTGTGGGTGGCGTCGCTATATGCGACGTTGTGGTTCTTGCGACATAAGGGTCGATGTCGCTATGTGCGACGTCGGCCAATTAAGGCGACGTTAGGGATGACGTCGCTATATGCGACGTTGTGAGGGGTATTGCGACGTAATGGTCTACGTCGCAGATAGCCCAGCGTCTCTGCGACGTTGCGGTCTGATCGGAAAGTGGTGGTCGGAAAATCGGTCGAAAAGCTTCCGTTTGGTCCAAATCTTTTACCCAACCCATTTTTGGACATTTTAAGCATATATAAACAACAAACAAGTAAAAACGAGTAAAAACGGAGAGTTTCGGGTTTTGTCGGAAACTTACGCGGTGTCGAAATAAAATTCCGAAAAGGTAGGAAGGTAGATCGTGATGCGGTGAGTCTTTTCTTCCAAAGGAGATGTATGATCCGATGTAGTTTAGTGGTGTTATTTTGTGAATTTGTGAGATGGTGGTGGTTTGTGTTTAGAGAGAAAGAAGAGAGGAAGAAAGAGAAAGAAATGAGAAAATGAGAAAATGAGAAAGGAGGTGGGAGGTTAAGCCTCCCATTTTTCATTCTCTGTCCGTGTCCCGTGCGTGTTCGTTTTCTCCGTTGTTTAAGCGTTAATTATTTATTTTTCGCGTTGATTATTCATTTAAAAATACGAATCTTTGTTATATAATTTAATTGAATTATTTTGTCAAATCTTTAATAAATTTATGTATTTTGTTTTTAATCGCGTAGTTTTAGTTGTACGAAACAGGACAATTTGAGAGTATCATTAAAATACTATTTCGAATACCGTATTGTTTTTAAATAATGTTTCATGCTTAAATTAAAATGTTTCACCAACGTCCAAGTATAATGAATCGGGCTCCGTCCGGTTAATTTGTACGATTTATCCAAATCGCGTAAGTACACATATATATATAAATCACCTTACATATACAAATAGAGTCTGTAATTAGTCCCATTACATACTAATTACAACTAGTTACAAGAAATCAGACATGATTAATTATCTTAATTAGGCAGGTGTTACAATCATCATCATCATCATCATCATCATCATCATCATCATCATCATCATCATCATCATCATTGATATCGCTCATTTTGGCTAGATAAATCAATCGCGATATCATCGTTTTGCATATGTAATTTAGTAGATTTCCGGAACTTTCGATACTTATTTTGTTTGGAAATACATTTCAGGTAAAAAGCTGGAAACGCATGCGAATGGGTGAAGAATTGGTGAAGTTTGGAACAAAGCTGGCTGGGCTGGAATTGGACATTAGCCGATCGGCTAATCACACAAAGCCGAACGGCTTTGTACTTCAAGAAGATCGGCTAAAGTTAGAAGTTCGGCTGTCTTAGTGCAATTTTATTACAGAACTCTGCTTCGTTGTTGATGGTTGTGTTGAGAAGAAGAAGCCGATCTGCTAGGCAACCTTAGCCGTTCGGCTAGACGTGTAAAGCCGATCGGCTATCCTCTTTAAGCCGATCGGCTATGATATAGATCTCAGCGTAGAAAAGGTGGTTGGTGTGCTGTCCGATTCTGATTGGTTGGCATTTATTGCCAACCGTTTTTCCCATCCGTTTTTGATTTAAAGAAAATAAAAAAAAAATAAAAAAAGAAAAAGGAGGGTGTGTTTGGTCCGGCTGTAGCTTCATAATCCATATCATCATCAACATTCAACATACTTCTCATTATTCACTACACACACCACTTCACTCTCTTCATTTACTCCCATCACCACCATCTCATTTACTCTACTTCACCAACAAAAATCATCATCATTTACTCCCTATTTTCGTATATTTGTGGCGAGGAATTTGTGAGTGGAACATCGATCAAACATCACTTGGAACATTTGTGTAACAAATTTGGTATAATTCCTATTTAATCTAATTTGAAGTTATTTATGAATTTGACTTGTGTTTATGATTTTTGTTTGATAATTGTGATTATGAGTGGCTAGTTCCTTATATGTTTGTTTGGATGAAATAACTAGTTGATTAGGGGTGTAATCTTTAGGTGTTAATTTATGTTTGAGTTTGTGAATCATCCATGAATTTGTATGTGTTTAGGTTGTTGTTGTTAGTAAACTTTTGGCATTTTAACTAAGCGATTATAGCGAACGTTTGTTGCTTACAAAAAATACCTATATAAGTTGTTTATCATTTTGTGGAACAAAGCTTTTGGTGATTTTAACAACAACTAGTCAAATACATACAAGTTAGCAATTGTAGCGAATGTTTGTTGTGTGGATGATTTGCAAACTCACAAATCTTAATTTATGTTTAATCGGAGAACCTTATGTAATTGAGCTTAATCACTAGAATTTAACCATTTAGTAATTTACTAATTGATATAGCGAACGTTTTCAACCAAGTAAATTGCTACTAATTATTTGTCTATGAATGATTGAACAAAATTGCTGATGTAATTTTGGAATGTGTCAAATGATTTGGCTAAATTGTGTAAGAGAGTAACCACGGCGAACGTCCGTTACTAGATTAGATCATAGGTTTGTTAATTGAAGTTGAACCTTAGGTCTCAGAGAACTTTGAGCTTAGGTTTGATGAATGTTACCATTTAGCATATGTCTTAACCGGTTATAATTCTACACCCCGAAATCACTAGTGAAATAATCCAAGCAAGCATTGTTTTTAATATTTGAAAAGACAAAACAATTAAACCGACTCTTCAGAGTCCACCTGCCTAGATTAATTAAAGATTGTAGTTTTAAGCATCGTGACAATTGGGTCACACAACCAACCACATTTTATCTTCCCTTTTTAAATTGCTCACACTTATATTGATCATCCAATCTAGTTCCCTGTGTTCGAACCCGAACTTACCAAACTATACTACCACTCGACAGGGTCCACTGCCCGGTTGTGTATTGGTCTAGCGAGGTACTTTTTGGTTTACTAAACAACGATAAACTTTTATAACTAGATTTAGCACATCAATTTTTTAGCGCCGCTGCCGGGGAATCTTGATTTGTGAAAATTGATTTAAGTGTGATTAATTGATCATTTCTAGAATTTATTCTTGGAAAGTTACCTTTGTTTGTATTGCGTCGGTGCGTTTATGGTTTTATCGTTTGTGTACTTTCAGGTGTGATTTGGTAGTGGATGAACACAAGGAGCTCCGGTAAAGAGCTTCTAAGTCCCTTGTCCAATCCGGAAAAGACCAAAATGAGCAAATGAAGGAGGAAGCCAAAGCAAAGATCATCGGAATCATCTAGTAGTCAAACGGATACCGATACATCTTCGGGAAACACCGTTGAGGTGGAAGAGACTTTTGTGGAGGAATTTCCATCACCCGAAGAAGATCCTTCAACACCTTCCGAAGGTGAAGAAGAGATGGCGGATGAGGATGATACCCCCATTTTCTCACGGACGAGAACCGTGGCACCGACACCCGAGTCGGCCATACGGGTTCAAGATATTGAAAATGATAATTTCTCTTTGAAGGGGCATCATATGCAACTCATTAGAGATAAACAATTCGACGGAAGGGTGAGGGTCGATCCACACCAACACATTGCTAGCTTTCTTGAAATCGGGAGCTATTTCAAGTATGGGGCGAATATGGATGAAGTGATTCGCCTACGGACGTTTCCTATGTCACTTTGTGGTGAGGCCAAGATTTGGTATCAAGAATTGGAACCAAACAACATCACTACTTGGGATGAGATGAGGGAAGCATTCGTTAGACGATTTTACCCTCCGGCTTTGGCCGAAAGACTTTTGAATGAGATTAGAGCCTTCAAACAACAAGAAGGCGAAACTTTGGTAGAGGCATGGTGTCGGATGAAAGAAATGTTGAGGAATTGCCATGGTCACGATTTGAAGAAGAGAGAAATCATTGTGTTATTCTACAATGGTCTTAACTTGGATTCGGCAAGTATTCTTGATGCCTCGGGAGGAGGTCAATTCCTCTACAAGACACCGAATGAAGCATGGAGGGTTCTTGAAGACAAGGTTATCCAAAGCTTAAATTGGGCTAAGGATAAAGGAGGAAAACCGGTTAAAAAGCATGTTGCTTTTGTGGAAGGAACTAGTAGTGGAGGTGGAAGCTCCAATGAGTCGGCAATGATGAAAGAAATCAAGGCTTTGTCTTCCAAGTTCGATGCTCAATTCAAGACAATCAAAGGAGAGATCAAAGAGCTTCGAGATGGTTGTGGTAATTGTGGCGGAAATCATGCCACGGCTAGTTGTGCACAAGACGATTTGCCAATGGCGGGAGATGAGGAAGATGTAAACTTTCTCCAACAAGGTAATTACCAAAGTAGGAACTACCAACGGGGTGGTTATCAAAACCGAAATTCGGGAGGTTACCAAGGAGGAAACTACAACCAAAACAACCGATTTTCTCGGCCAAATCAACCTTACAACCAAAACTCCAATCAAAATTACAACCAATCCCAAAACCAAAATTACAATAAAAACCAACACCAAAACCCTTCAAGCCACAATAACCCACCACCGGTTCAAAAACAAGAACCAACCTTGACTCCAATGGAACAAATGATGAAGGAGTTTATGGCAAAGCAAGAAACCGCCACCGAGAGGATGAAAACTCAAATGACAAATATTCGGTTGAGCATGGAACAAGGGCAAAAGAATCAACAAGCTTCAATTCAAGATTTGGAGCGAAAAATGGAGAGGTTGTCCGAGGGGCAAAGTAGTAGGCCAACCGGTGGCTTACCGAGTAATACACAACAAAACCCAAGACAACAACCTTCACTCTCTAGCGGTTCCAAACCTTACCAACCACCACCCGCGAGAAATGAGCATGTGAATGCTATAACCACAAGAAGCGGAAAGGAGCTTCCACCACCTCAAGCCAAAGACAAAAATGTTTCTAACTCTTTTGTGCAGGAAATTGAGGAGGAAGATAATGTAGAGAATGTTGATGCTCCTACACCAACGGTCACACCGGTGTCACCTACTCCGGTTGTGAAAGCTTACAAGCCGAAGATTCCTTATCCCCAAAGGCTAAGGAAAGAAAAGATTGCGGCTCAATATGGGAAGTTTGTGGACATGATCAAGGGCATTCGAATCAATGTGCCTTTGGTTGATGTATTAGCCGGAATGCCGAATTATGCCAAATTCATCAAAGATTTGGTGACCAACAAAGAAAAATTGTCGGAGGCTTCGGCAATGTTTTTGAATGAGGAATGCTCGGCACTTTTCCAAAACCAAATTCCACCCAAGCTTGGAGATCCCGGGAGTTTCATCATTTCTTGTACATTGGGTAAAATCATTACCTGTGATGCACTTGCGGACCTAGGTGCTAGTATTAATTTGATGCCATATTCGTTATATGCTAAATTGGCCCTAGGATCCTTGACCCCCACCCGTATGAGTATAAGACTTGCCGATAGGTCATTCCAATATCCCGTTGGGATTGCGGAAAACATGTTGATAGAGGTAGGGAAATTTACCTTCCCGGTTGACTTTGTTATCCTCGAAATGGAGGAGGATAGTAAAGTGCCCTTGATTTTAGGACAACCTTTCTTGCACACCGCAGATGCCATAATAGGAGTCAAAGACAAGAAATTGACCCTAGGTGTAGGTGACGAAAGGATTACTTTCACGGTCGATATGGCCATGAAGCATCCTTATTCTAACGATGATTCTTGTTTTAGAATTGATGTCATAGATGATGCGGTTGACGAGGAGCTACAAGGATTGCTTGGTATGGAATCGGAGCTTGCTAGCTTGTTAGAGTCAAATGTTGAGATAATGACCGAGGAAGAGCTAGTCATGAGCTTAGAAGAAACAAATGAGGAAGATGAGCTAGTTGATGAGGACACTTTTGAAGAGCTCACTAAAGATGACCAAATGAGGATTAAGACATCTTTGGAGGATCCGCCCAAAGACTTAGAGTTGAAGGAACTTCCAAGTCATTTGGAATATGCATACCTTCATGAGGAGAAATTGTTGCCCGTAATCATTTCTTCATCCCTTTTACCTCATGAAAAATCTAATTTGATTGATGTGCTTGTGGCTCACAAAGGAGCATTTGCTTGGCGCACGTCCGACATACCCGGAATTAGCCCCTCATTTTGCAAACACAAAATCAATTTTCTAGATGAGGTAAAACCCGTTGTTCAAAGACAACGGAGGCTAAATCCGAACATGAAGGACGTAGTCAAGAAAGAAGTTGTAAAGCTTCTTGATGCGGGTATCATTTACCCCATCTCGGATAGTCCGTGGGTTAGTCCGGTTCATTGTGTACCAAAGAAAGGGGGGATGACCGTAGTTGCCAATGACCAAAATGAAATGATACCCACTAGGACAGTCACGGGATGGCGTGTGTGCATTGATTATAGGAGGTTGAATGATGCCACGAGAAAAGACCATTTTCCCTTACCATTCATTGACCAAATGCTTGAGAGGTTGGCGGGTAATGAATATTATTGTTTCCTTGACGGATTTTCGGGATATTTCCAAATACCCATAGATCCCGAGGATCAAGAAAAGACCACCTTCACTTGCCCATTTGGGACCTATGCCTATAGAAGAACGCCCTTTGGTCTTTGCAATGCCCCCGCCACTTTTCAAAGATGTATGATTGCCATTTTCCAAAACATGATCGAAACCTCCATGGAAGTTTTCATGGATGATTTTTCCGTTTTTGGAAACTCATTTGACTCTTGTTTGGCCAATTTGAATAAAATGCTTGAAAGGTGCGAAAAAGCACATTTGGTTTTAAATTGGGAGAAATGCCACTTCATGGTGAAGGAGGGCATTGTGTTGGGACACAAGGTGTCGGGGTTGGGTATTGAGGTTGACAAAGCTAAAATTGATGTGATTGCCAAATTACCCCCACCCACAAATGTGAAAGGCATTAGGAGTTTCTTAGGTCATGCCGGTTTCTACCGTAGGTTCATCAAGGACTTTTCCAAGATAACGAGACCAATGATCAAGCTTCTTGAGAAAGAAGCTCCTTTTGTGTTTGACAAACCGTGTTTGGATGCCTTTGAGACACTCAAGAATCAATTAACCAAAGCACCTATCATAGTCTCTCCCGATTGGTCCCAACCGTTTGAACTCATGTATGATGCAAGCTACTTTGCCCTAGGAGCCGTCTTATGACAAAGAGTAGACAACCATTCTAAACCTATCTATTTCGCTAGCAAGACCTTGAATGGGGCCCAACAAAACTACACAACCACCGAGAAAGAATTGCTTGACGTTGTTTATGCCTTTGACAAATTTTGGCAATACCTTGTTCTTTCTAAAACTATTGTTTTCACCGATCACTCGGCCCTCAAATATCTCTTTGCCAAACAAGACGCTAAACCGCGTCTTATTCGTTGGATTCTTCTCTTGCAAGAATTTGACATTGAAATCAAGGATAAGAGAGGTGCCGAGAACCTTGCCGCCGATCACTTGTCAAGATTGGAAAATCCAAATCTTGACAAGCAAGGCGATACTAATATTGATGATTCCTTTCCCGAGGAATTTCTTTTGCAGGTAGGTGATGAAAACGAGGATGAGGAAGCACCATGGTATGCCGACTTGGTAAACTATTTGGTTGGTGGAGTTTTGAGGAAAGGGATGACTCACCAAGAGAAAAGCAAATTTTTCTCTAACTTGAAGCATTATTTTTGGGAAGAACCTTATTTGTTCCGGGTTTGTGCGGATGGCATGGTGAGAAGGTGTGTTTCGGGTGGTGAAACAAGGAAGATTTTGGATGAATGTCACTATGGGCCCACCGGTGGACATTATGGCCCCTCGGTCACCGCCAAGAAGGTGTTTGATGCGGGGTTCTACTGGCCAACAATATTCAAGGAAGCAAACACTTTGTGCCAAACATGCGATGCGTGTCAAAGAACCGGAAACATCTCCAAAAGGGATGAAATGCCATAAACTAGCATCCAAGTTTACGAAGTATTTGATATTTGGGGCATAGACTTCATGGGACCGTTCCCACCTTCATTCAAAAATGAATACATTCTTGTGGCGGTTGATTACGTGTCCAAGTGGGCGGAAGCTAAGGCTTTACCAAAGAATGACGCTCGTGTGGTCATTGATTTCTTGAAAAGCCTATTTTGCCGATTTAGGATGCCTAAAGCGTTGATTAGTGACCGGGGGACTCACTTTACGAATGCTCAATTAGAAAAAGTTCTCAAGAAGTATGGGGTAAATCACTGGTTCTCGACTTCCTATCACCCACAAACAAGTGGTTAAGTCGAGAACACTAACCGTGCATTGAAAAGAATTTTGGAGAAGACGGTGAAAGACAACCGGGCCATATGGTCCAAAAAGCTTGAAGATGCATTGTGGGCGTTTCGGACCGCCTACAAGACACCTATTGGAACGACACCGTATCGGTTACTTTATGGCAAAACTTGCCATTTACCCTTTGAAATTGAGCATAAAGCTCATTGGGCGCTCAAGAATTGCAATTTGGATAACTTCATGAATTGGACGAACTTTGGTTACAAGCATACGAGAATTCTCGCCTTTACAAAGAAAGAACCAAAGTATTGCACGACCGAAAGCTCAAAACGAGAAAAGAATTCAAGGCGGGTGATAAAGTGCTCCTTTTCCAATCTCGTTTCAAGTTAAAACAACCTAAGTTCAAGCCAAGATGGACCGGTCCTTATACTGTCAAACATGGTTATCCATCCGGATATGTTGAACTTTTCGGTTCGGATAGAGGAACTTTTATTGTCAATGGTCATCGGTTAAAGCTTTACCATGAAGAAGAGGTTGATGGCGAGTGGGAGGAGCTAGCAACTTACCCCAAGGACAAATGAATACGGGGTCGAGTCTAGCTTGGAGTCGTTAATAAATGAAGCCCGATCACGAGGAAACTCGTTTTTATATCCTTTTTTTTTGGTAGTTTAGATATTTTTGCCCGCGTTTTTGATACATTTTATGTGTTTGCTGCTGCTGAGATTGTTTGAATTGTTAGGTGTTTAAGTGTTTTCGTGTTGATGCTGTGTCTGCTGATTTTATAAAGGGAAAGCCGATGGGTTTACCATAGCCGTTCGGCTATAGCTCAACAGAAGATCGGTTTTAGTTAGCCGATCGGTTTAATCTTTGAAAATTCATCACAGAACTTGTCCCTTGTCTGAAGCATTGGTTTTGTACGTGGAAAGCAGATCGGCTAAAACATTGAAGCAGATCGGCTATATATAGCCGTTCGGCTATACTAGTTCAAAATCATCGCAGAACGTGACCCTTAAAACTTACGCATATTTTAACTGAACTAGCCGTTCGGCTAACATGATAAAGCAGATCGGCTGGATTGCTTTGAAAGCCGTTCGGCTATGGGTCTAGAGCCGATCGGCTTAGGGACTGATCTGTGCGAATTTCATAAAGATAAAAACCTTATCTTTTTTTTCACACCACATCACAAAGAAGCAGCTGTTCTGTTCCTTTTTCTCTCTCAAATAAAAACGAAAAAAAAAAACCATAATCTTCACTAAATCACCATCTAATTCTTCAAATCTTTCAAGAAAACAACCACTAATCATGTCTAGACAACCTAAGGTATTTCATGTCTCCATTTAATCTTCCTACTAGTGATTTTTGGGATGAACATCTTGAATCCGGGTTTGGTTTGATTCAAGTGTGGGGATGAATTCCTTTGTGATTTTGTTGTGTATTATGCTTGATTCATACATGTTACTTAGTTTATACCATGATTCCTTGTTTTAATTGCTTGATTTAGATGATTTGCAAATTAGGGTTCATATGCTAATTTGGGGGTAATCCGAATTTAGTAATTTATGCTTGATAGTTGGTGTTAATTGTAGTGTAATTCGTGTTTGCTAGCATAATGTAGTTAATTGGTTGGATGATCTCCATTTGTGGGATGATTTATAGAATTAGGGTTTATGTGAAAATTGGGGAAGAAGGAGTTGACTTTTCTGGTCAAGCTTTGACTTTTGCTTTGACTGTCTTTGGTGTAACTTGTGATTGTAATGCATGTCTAGAATCCATTTAAGTGATCCTTTTTGCTCAATTCAAGTTCATGTTTGATATTGAAGTTATGTATTTATGAGGTAGTCAATAGGTTTGGTATGTAACTTTGATTGTAAGGCTTGCTTGAGTCACATTGTATGTCATTGGCATGATTCAAGCATGGTTTAATATTAGGTTGCATGTTTATCCTTATTGAGTTTAAGTTTTGGCTATGTGATTGATCGGTAATTGTCGGTTTTAGCTATGCTTGCATTTGTTGATTGTTTGCTTTGTGATGCGGTTATGGGCTTGTGTGCTTGGCTATCAGGGGGTGTGGTTGTGTTTGACATTGATCGCTCATTTTGTCATATTTTTGCTAACTCTAACACAAATTTGGAAATTTTGTATCTTGTTGTGTTGTGTTGTGCAGAGAGGCAGGAATACCCAACCTGACACCTATGAGCCTCAGTTTCCTGAAAGTATTTATGAGGGTTTACTGCCTGGAGACCGCCACCCTCATTTGATTTTTGGGCGCCATACGTATAACTACCTGGAATACACCGAAGCCTTGTATAAAATTCATAAAAAGGAATGTGAATACCCTCGGGAAATCAACTGGAACCCGTTGGAGGTTGTTGGGGTTGCCCATGATATTCGCAAGACTTTTACTCAAACTGTGAAATTCGATGACGAGGCTTTTGGTGTGAATGACTTTGAAAAGCTTCTCGGGATTCAAGAAAATATCTACGAAGAGTTGGTAATGGAATTCTTGGCAACTTTAGAAATGTTCATTATCAACAATGTCGACGATAAATTTTTGAGTTTCAGACTTGGTGGGGCTCCTAGAAAATTATCCTTGAAAGAGCTTGCGGGTTGTTTGGGGATTTATACGGACGAGGAATATTCTTCCCATTGGATTGATCGGTATATCATGACTGGGGCAAGGTTGGATGAGGGGCAGTGTGATGCTGAAGTTTGGGCAACGCTCAGTACGTCACGATATCTTGGGGGGAAGAATTTGAACAAACATCTTACATCCCCCAAGTATAGGGTGATACACAAGATGTTAGCAAACATACTGACTCTTCGGGGAAGCAATAGGGAGAAGGTCACCTTGATCGACTTGTGGTTTTTGGATAAGTTGAAAAGTAGGGACAGGATCAATGTTCCATATGCAGTGGGCAAGTACCTTCACGCCTATGCTAGTGGGCATAAGCCCAATTCCAAGCTTTGTGGTGGTCATCTAATCACCCGGATCGCCAAGGGCTTAAAGGTCAGTTTGAAGCTCCGAGGAGTTCCTGCCTATACCTTAATGGAAAACAATACCCTTCCAATTGGGGCCGAATCCTATGCCACGACCCACATCTTGAGAAAGAAAGGTGGATCTTATGTTGCTTATAATCCCACTCCTCAAGAGGCGGCCACTGTGTCTCGGGCCGGGGCTCGGGGAAAAAGGCCAGTTAACGTTGAAGATTCTGATGAGGAAGAAGAGGCGGGGGAAGAAGAAGAATAGAAGCTGCAACTAATGTACATCTGGGTCATGGTCATTTATCTCATTCTGGAGAGCCCGCGTATTGGCAGAGTTTTATGTCAAGATTCAACAATATGCAACTTGAGCAAGATCGAAGATGGGGAGAACCAGAAGACTGGCAACGGGAGAATGTGACTTTCAGGGATGAGTCTAGGTATGAGTGGGGAGCTAATCAATACCAAAACGATTGGCTAATTCACGACCATGAGCGGATGGGCCACCATGTGCCCGACCATGTGCCTATCCCGTATCATCACCCACCTCGTTGGGGCGAGCCGGGGGTTGTCCTCCCTGCTCCTATTTATGATTGGGATGCTGCTTTAGTGGAGCTCCAGCGACATCAGGAGCATATGCACACATCTGATTACCACCAGCAGCAGCAGGATTGGGGCACTCCTTGGTCCTCAGCTCCACCCCAGCCTAACACCTGGACTGCTCCTGAGCCCTCCAACTGGCAACAAGAGGCTCATCACCATTGGCTTTTTCGATCTCCATCACCTTATCCGCAGCAGCATCAGCAGGATGATCCCACCCAGGACCCACCCCATGATGGGGGTTGGTAGTTGGGCATTGTTATTTTTTTTTTTCTGGGATTGTAAAACTCTAAACAATATTTTTATTCTGCGTTATTTTTCTTTTTGGTTCTTTGGATGACTAGCATTCATTGAAGCATTTTTATTGTGATTATTTTATTATCATATGGGCTTGTGTTTGGTGTTTGTTTGTTTGTTGCCCATTTGTAGCATGCGGAGCTGGAGTGGATATCTACAAGTCTATCGTGAGCCAGCTCCTCCTTTCTCACCTTCATGAAAAACCCCCGGGGAAGTTCTCGTTTCTTTTTACCTCCGCACTTGTGCTAATTTATTGATTATATTTGCATTGGGGGCAATGCAAACCTCAAGTGTGGGGAGGTATTCACTTGAATTCCATTTCTAGTGAATTGCTGTTTCTTACCTTTCGTTGGGTTTGTGAAGTCTATTGGCTCTCCAATCGAACTTTACGAATTCCATTAACGGGCTATTGGTCACTTATTGGGTCTGTTATTGATCTTGGGTCCGATAGATTTTTGCAAATTCCAATGAAAGGCCGGGAAATGATAATTTGCTAGGGGTGTGCTTGTCCGTAAAAGATAGATTGCTTTGAAAATCTTAAACTTTGAAAATTAATTAAAAGTGATTTAATCTTCCCTCTTGCAACTAAACCTTTTGGGATGTGTCATAAAAAGCAACCTAATAGGGTGAATTGCATGACTAGCACACTTGTAGCCTCCACTATGAAAATTGTGAGAAATTTGAGCCTATTTGAGAAAAACACTTATCTTTAGTGTTTATATTGATTGATTGCTACGAGTGTGCCGGTGATTGTAGTTTGTTCTAGAACTTGCCTTAGTGATGCATTTTGAGGCCGCTGTGGGATCACAGAAATGTGATATAGGTGGGGTCGAAGATGAGGAGGTATTCTTAGGAATTTTTGATCTTATTTTGCTTTAAAACTATTTATATCCAGTTAACACTGGTCGTTAGCACTCATTTTTAGTGCTAAGAAACCCCTAGAAAACTTCCACATTCAATCCCCTAAATATTAGCCTTATTTTTGTGTAGTCAATTCCCGAACCATCACTTTTCTAAGATGTTGCCTAGTTGGAACTTATGATGAATTTTACCAAAATGTGACTTAAATCGTTTTGAATTGGGATTCTAGTGTTAAATTCTATGATTGAGATTGGAAACAATTAAATGAATAGAAGTTAACTATTGAGCTTAAGGTTTATGGTTGGGTGATTGTAGTCAACTAAATGGCCTTTGGATTCCTGAATAAGTAGTTCCCGAGGGGTGTTCTACACCTAGCCACCAAAGGCCTTTATCCGGTCTAGGATGGTTGGTCCGAAAGTTCGTTACACAGGGTTCATAGAAAGTCATAGAGTGCAATTATTCCAATCAAATGTGAAGAATCAATTTGAGTTATTTGTGTGCAATTGTTGAAGTATGTGTTATAAATGAGAACAAACAATAATTTGAATTGATTTGGCACGAGAGTCCTAAGTTTCATTACTGTCACATGTTTAAACCAATAGGTAACATTTCCGCATTTTTCACGGGTCTTGACTATCACTTTTCACCAATTAATGAGTCTATCATTCCCCTATTCCATAATTAGCCTACATTTGTTACAACACATGCTAGAATACCTCCTTTGAGATCTCACTTGGTGCTCACGCCAAGTCGGTGGAGATTTGATCCTTTTGCAAGCCTATGGTAACAACGCATCACGACTTGGCTTGATTGAGTGTTACATTGCTTACTTCCTTACCTTGTAGTCTTATAGGTTGAGAGTGAGTGACTAAACACTTATTCTTATGTGAGGTGCTAGGTCGTGCATTCGGGCTTGACAAACTAAAACATCTCGAGTTTCTAATGCTTATACATATGTTGCTAGCCTAATTGCTTTGGTAGTTAGTGTTAGTATTGTTTTGGTAAACTTGATCTTAACTTATAATGTTGCAAGAGTGGGTTATGGAATGGTAAAATGATGATTTGCTTGAGGACAAGCAAAGTTCAAGTGTGGGGATATTTGATATCGCTCATTTTGGCTAGATAAATCAATCGCGATATCATCGTTTTGCATATGTAATTTAGTAGATTTCCGGAACTTTCGATACTTATTTTGTTTGGAAATACATTTCAGGTAAAAAGCTGGAAACGCATGCGAATGGGTGAAGAATTGGTGAAGTTTGGAACAAAGCTGGCTGGGTTGGAATTGGACATTAGCCGATCGGCTAATCACACAAAGCCGAACGGCTTTGCACTTCAAGAAGATCGGCTAAAGTTAGAAGTTCGGCTGTCTTAGTGCAATTTTATTACAGAACTCTGCTTCGTTGTTGATGGTTGTGTTGAGAAGAAGAAGCCGATCTGCTAGGCAACCTCAGCCGTTCGGCTAGACGTGTAAAGCCGATCGGCTATCCTCTTTAAGCCGATCGACTATGATATAGATCTCAGCGTAGAAAAGGTGGTTGGTGTGCTGTCCGATTCTGATTGGTTGGCATTTATTGCCAACCGTTTTTCCCATCCGTTTTTGATTTAAAGAAAATAAAAAAACAAAGAAAAAAAGAAAAAGGAGGGTGTGTTTGGTCCGGCTGTAGCTTCATAATCCATATCATCATCAACATTCAACATACTTCTCATTATTCACTACACACACCACTTCACTCTCTTCATTTACTCCCATCACCACCATCTCATTTACTCTACTTCACCAACAAAAATCATCATCATTTACTCCCTATTTTCGTATATTTGTGGCGAGGAATTTGTGAGTGGAACATCGATCAAACATCACTTGGAACATTTGTGTAAAAAATTTGGTATAATTCCTATTTAATCTAATTTGAAGTTATTTATGAATTTGACTTGTGTTTATGATTTTTGTTTGATAATTGTGATTATGAATGGCTAGTTCCTTATATGTTTGTTTGGATGAAATAACTAGTTGATTAGGGGTGTAATCTTTAGGTGTTAATTTATGTTTGAGTTTGTGAATCATCCATGAATTTGTATGTGTTTAGGTTGTTGTTGTTAGTAAACTTTTGGCATTTTAACTAAGCGATTATAGCGAACGTTTGTTGCTTACAAAAAATACCTATATAAGTTGTTTATCATTTGTGGAACAAAGCTTTTGGTGATTTTAACAACAACTAGTCAAATACATACAAGTTAGCAATTGTAGCGAATGTTTGTTGTGTGGATGATTTGCAAACTCACAAATCTTAATTTATGTTTAATCGGAGAACCTTATGTAATTGAGCTTAATCACTAGAATTTAACCATTTAGTAATTTACTAATTGATATAGCGAACGTTTTCAACCAAGTAAATTGCTACTAATTATTTGTCTATGAATGATTGAACAAAATTGCGAATGTAATTTTGAAATGTGTCAAATGATTTGGCTAAATTGTGTAAGAGAATAACCACGGCGAACGTCCGTTACTAGATTAGATCATAGGTTTGTTAATTGAAGTTGAACCTTAGGTCTCAGAGAACTTTGAGCTTAGGTTTGATGAATGTTACCATTTAGCATATGTCTTAACCGGTTATAATTCTACACCCCGAAATCACTAGTGAAATAATCCAAGCAAGCATTGTTTTTAATATTTGAAAAGACCAAACAATTAAACCGACTCTTCAGAGTCCACCTGCCTAGATTAATTAAAGATTGTAGTTTTAAGCATCGTGACAATTTGGTCACACAACCAACCACATTTTATCTTCCCTTTTTAAATTGCTCACACTTATATTGATCATCCAATCTAGTTCCCTGTGTTCGAACCCGAACTTACCAAACTATAATACCACTCGACAGGGTCCACTGCCCGGTTGTGTATTGGTCTAGCGAGGTACTTTTTGGTTTACTAAACAACGATAAATTTTTATAACTAGATTTAGCACATCAATCATCATCATCATCATCATCATCATCATCATCATCATCATCATCATCATCATTGATATCGCGTAAAAAGTCACGTTTTTACTACCGATATCTCTCTCATTCTAGAACGATTTTTGGCATTTTGAACTCAAATATGGTTCAAATCATTGATATTATGTCAAGATGGTCAAAACAAGGTTGCACGATAAAAATCAAGCAAAACGGATGAAAAACGAAGATTCCACACACGTTTGAAGATTCAATGCATCAAAACGAGATTTCAAGACTAAAGTGCCCTCCATCAACATCCATTATTTCCAAGATGTTTGTTTTCAAAATACGAATCCAACAGAAGAAGAATCAACTGAAACGGGTAAAAAAATGAAGATTTCGCGCCCGCCGGAAGATCCAAATGATTCGCACGCAATATCTGGATCTAGGGACCTCATCTCATGGCCTATCTTATGTCAAAATCTTCGTTTTTGAATTACGAATCCAACAAAAAAAGAATCGACGCAAATGGACGCATAACGAAGAAAATAAGCACGAATTAAGAAACGAAGCGAAACGGGGCGGGTAGCCACCGGCCGCCGCCGGCTGGCCACCCCCCGTCTCGCTTTCCTTTTTTGGTTAAAACCCGTACCTGGTCCGCCTACTTTTCGTGTTGTACGGTACCCGGTGCGCCTACTTTTCGTGTTGTACACACCATTTTTGGAAAGCTTTCTAACATGCACCTCATGGTGCTAATGTGAGCCAAAGCTCACCTATAAATAGGTTGCTTAGGTTCATTTGTAAGACACACCATTCTACACACCATATGCACACACTTTAAGCATATTTCTTTCTTTCTTTACTTTCTCATTCTTTTGTATTACTTCAAGATTAGTATTAGGCTAGTTAGGAAGCTTGTTCAAGGTAGAACGAAAGTAAGAAACGCATTGTAATCTTCGGTGTATGCTCGGAATTGTGTCAATTAATTCAAGTCTACTTTCTCCCGCATTTAATCCTGGTTCTTTCTATCCTTATATATCTCAATTAATTTCGTTTATATTGATTATGCTAGATTTAGTTATTGCCATGATTGGAGAGTAGTATACTTGTTGTGTTTGTTTGCGATGTAGTTAGTTAATTATGGGATGATTTATAATTAAATATTAAAGATCGGTAATATTGCTTTGATCGTCTTATTGCATGTTCTTGTTTGATTGTTGCCTTAGGATCATCATAGTAGTAAAATATAAACGGTCTTAATTATCGTCAAATAATATGACGGCCCCTATTCGACTGTTACTCGATATAGTACTGGAAACACTTCAAGGTGGAGTACAAATGTATGGAAGCCGAGGAACGACCGAAGGTAGTCATATTACGAAACGATACAATATTATGAAGTAATATGATGGCCCCTATTCGACTGTTACTCAGTATAGCGTTGGAAACACTTTAGGTGTAGTACAAATAGGTGGAAGCTGCGTAACGACCGAAGGTAGTTATATTACGGACTAATATATATAAAATAAGAAACCTAGTTTAATTAACCTTTCTAAATAGACTTTTAAACTTCAAATTAATCTATCGCCTTTCCACCAATAAACGTGATTACAACACCTTTTTACGACGTCCAATTAAAAGGTAGTTAATTATCTGTGTCAATATAATTTGTCAAAGGTATGAAACTATGGAACCGCAAGGCTACATGGGGGATTATCATAGGACAAGACATGGCCAAGGTTTGAAGCGGCGGAACCACTTAAAGTGAGGAACGCTGTGGATAATTAGGGGATTTATTGGGTAGTCTTAAGCAAGGGCTGGTTTAAAGTCATAAATGAACTGTTTACATATACAAATCTGTTATGATGACGAGGAATCGTTATATGATTCAGTTATGTCTAGTACCTTAAGATTTCGTTCCCGTTCATATGAAAGTATTATTAAACCATATTAAGATTTTGCTTATTATTCAAAATACTTTGTAATGTTACCATAACCTAGCTCCCGGTGTGACATGCTAATGGGATTTTAATTAGTAGGGAATCTAGTGTTTACATGCAAGAATTCAAGAATGATAATTAACTAATATCTTTCAAAATAGTTTCTCCAAATATCATCCCATAACTTAATTAACGAAGTCTCAGCAAACACTATCTTTATTTATCTGCTTTACGTTTTACTTTTATTTCGCTTTTATTTATTTACTTGCCTAAGTTAGTTAATATAAAAACCAAAACCCCCACTATTTTATAAACCATTCACTATTTTGAAAGCCCTCATCTGCCACGCCTTAGTTTCAATTCAGTCGGTTTGAAGAACGACTCTAGGTCATACCTACCACTTGCTCACCCTTAGGATTAGCATCGTTAGGGAAAACTTAGGCCCCGTAATTACAAATATAAAACAACCCACTGCTGGTGCCCGGTTAGTAATCGTTAACGACACCGACCTGATAGGGCGCCAACAAGTTTTTGGCGCCGCTGCCGGGGAACCAACTGTATGATCCTTAGGCGTCAAGATGAACTTACTCGCTAGTGAACCTTTAGGATTAACTCTTCTTCTTAGACCCCTACGTCTTTCTTTATTTTTCCTTCCTTTTACTATTTTTGCAAATTACGTTATCCCTATCCACTCAACTAGTCAACCACCTACAAACGAGACTATGACAGCTACGCGTATAACTCTCGCTGAAAACTCTAAACCTCTGATTGAAGGTCGAGGAGGACCAATTGTCTATCCGGAAACCGATAGAACTTCATTTGAATTAAAGCCCCATATTGTTCAGTTAGTCCAAAACCTCTGTCAATTCCGTGGCCTACCAAATGATGATCCTAACTCCCACCTTGACAAATTCATTTCCTTATCCAACTCTTTTAAGCCGATTGGGGTTAATCAGGGCATAGTCTACCTATACCTATTTCCCTATTCACTCACTCTCAATGCACAAACCTGGCTTGAGGAACTAGAGATTAACTCTATAACCTCTTGGGTAGAATTAGCAACCAAATTTTTGGCCAAATATTTCCCCCCATCAAAACAAGCCACGTTTAGGTCCAACATCATAAACTTTCGTCAAGTGCATGATGAATCAATATTCGATGCATGGGAGCGCTTTAAGAAATTGCTTAAGAAATATCCAAATCATCGATTTGAGCGCTCAGACCAGTTGCGCATTTTCTACAATGGTCTCTTCCCACATCACCGTCCTTTACTTGATACCGCCTCTCAAGGTAGTTTCATAGACTGTACGGCAAATGAAGCTTGGAGCCTTATTGAGAAAATGACAATACACAACCATGACTGGAACAGTGAAAATCACCCCTCGCTAGTGAATTCACCTACTACAATCGGGAATGAAGCTATCAAAACCCTCACTCAGCAAGTGGTAGACCTAACCAAGGAGATTAAGGAATTGAAAAGTCAACAACAACAAGTCTGTCAAGTTCAAACCTGCCTTAATTGTGCTAATCTAAACCACTCAGCCCAAATTCCTCAGTCTCATCTAACTTCACCCAATACTAACCCTTCTTTTAACCCACCTAGGAATAGCCCACTAACTTACCAACCTCAACCTTTAGAACCCTCTTCCTCACAAATCTCTAGTTTTGACGACACCCTGATACAAGTCATTCAAGGAATCTCGACTAGACAAGACCAAGCTGATCTCATCTTAAGTGATCAACTGACTTTGTTAAAAGCTGTCGAATCCCAATTAGGGCAATTAGCACAGCGTATTAACGCTAAACCTCAGGATAGTCCAACTAGTTGCCATAAAGAGGCTTCTCATATTCTAGACTCTCAGGTAGCACATAGCCCACCTTCTGTTTCTTCTCCGGTGAAGGAACCACCTATTGTCCCATCGACAATAGATTTAGAGTCTACACCAAATAGGAAAATCCCATTTCCGGATCGTCTTAAACAACGACCCGACAAGCTTAAGTCTTTTAAGCTTGATAGGAAATTCGTAGATACCGCCTCTGAAGTTCACTCCAAAAAGTACTTCAGAAAACTTCTTACAACCAAGGATAAGGTACCCGAAGTACCCAATGTCCCGCTGAACGAGGAATGTTCAGCTATCTTAAAAAATATCATTCCTGAAAAACTCGGAGATACTGGACGTTTTACTCTTCCATGTTCCATTTACAATTCAGGCATCATCTGTTCTCTTGCCGATTTAGGAGCTAGTGTTAATCTTATGCCATACTCGCTTTTCAAGAGGCTTGAGTTATAAAATCTTCGACCTACCAAAATGACCATACAGCTTGCTGACCACTCGGTCAAATACCCTAGGGGAATAGCTGAAAATGTTGTAGTTAGGATTGACAAATTTCTTTACCCAGCAGATTTTGTAATAATGGATATGCAGGAAGACGTACACATCCCAATCATACTAGGAAGACCTTTCATGAATACGGCCAAGGCAATCATCAACGTCTTCGCACAAACCATCAGCTTGCAGTCTCAGGGAGAAACCATCACTTTCCATATCGACAATCCAAATGCTGGAGAGCAAGCCGATATGTACATGATCTCCATGAAGACCGCCAGAGACGAAGAAACTGCAAAGTCAACAAGTGAAAGTAAATCTAGCAAGGAAATGGCAATCACGCCATATTTCCCGATTGTCCTCCGACGAATAGGACAAGAGATGAAAAACGCATCTCCATCAGCAAACAACCCAACGATGGAAGAATTGATCAGAACGAGAAAGATGGAAGAAGAAAACAAAAGAAGCAGACCGCCACTCAACCTATTTAACACTGATGAAATGGCGGAAAGTAACCACAACCATCCCATGAGAAGAGAAACACTGGAGGAATATTCCAAACGCACAAGATACCAACCGCAAACCATCATAGAACACAAAGTGCTCGAAGAATTCATCCAGAGATTTGACAAAGTAGTAGGAGGAATAAGCGGCGTAGTCAACATGCTTGCTCTTTCCCCTGCTGAACTGCAATTCTGTCTACAACAGAAACGGACTTACGCTAGGATCTACAATGCCCTTAAAAGATCTAACATCCCATTTACCTCAACGCAATGGGAGATGTTAGGATCCATTAGAGCGCATATGAAAGAGACTACTGGACATCCGAGCAGTCGTGCCGACATCTTGATAAAAAATGACCTCACATCATTGCTTGAATTGTTAAATAGAGAAGATCACCTTAGTTCCAAAGAAAGCGGATATATGGTTATCAACTCCACTATTGAAAAACAAGTTGAGTTATTGATTGAAGAACTTAGTGATCTTGTTTGGGAGGAATCAAGGCGCGAACGACCCTTTAGGATTACATATGAATCACCACTTGATATCGCTACTTCTGTTACGATCCATCTAAGGGAGATTCAACAACGGAAAAGTAACTCCAGAACGAAGTTCATATTCTACTCAGGATGCAAGGAGATACTTCGTCAGCTTATTCTAGTTTTCTCAGAATCCGACTTTCCATTCAACAACCATCAGCACCGGCAAATAGAGGACCTGTGCACGTCCATCAGAAGATTCAACGGAGACCCCAAGACCGAGAATTATGAAGGCATAAAACTGCAATTCTTGGCGTTTGTCTGCTCTCTCTGGCAAAACCCACCACCAAGAGAGGTTGTTAAGACAGACACAACCACCATGACCGACCCTAGTGGACCAGTCACTAAAGCAGTTGACTACATCACCTTCGGACTTCACAGACTTGCAAGGACAACTTCAGAGCATCTTCTGAACTACAAGGAAACATCGAGAGATAGTCCACTTGAATTGATTACGACAATAGTCAATCATTTCATAAGAATCTATCCACCTCGATATAATTTTCCGCAACCTAGGGCCCACAACATCAACAAAGGGGATCCCATGGATGCATCCATCTCCATCTAGCTAGGAGAAAAGAAGTCGAGCTATCGACTTTAAAAGAGCGCTTCTCGGGAGGCAACCCGTGTTTTACATTTCTGCAATTTTACATTCCAAGAAGTGATAAAGTCTCCGACTATCTTTCACACTTGGATATACGACCAAGTTTCAGCCCGACGCATCAAGTTTTTGACGCCGCGCATTAAAGAAAAGTATATCCAACGTGTTCACACCTACGAGACCAATCACAAGAAGACTTGATCAAGAGTGAACCCAAGAAGACTAAGTTTGGCAGACGCATACCAAGGAACACAGCAAATACTGGGGAGTACTTCTATACCGTCTCTTTCATTCGTTTTAAATATACCATATCAACTATGCTTATCACTAAGTGTGGGATTCAAACCCAAAACACACCGCTAAAAGAATACGTCTAAGATGTTTCAAATCCTAAGTGTGGGATTCAAACCCATATCAACTAGCGAACGTTTTCAACCAAGTAAATTGCTACTAATTATTTGTCTATGAATGATTGAACAAAATTGCGAATGTAATTTTGGAATGTGTCAAATGATTTGGCTAAATTGTGTAAGAGAGTAACCACGGCGAACGTCCGTTACTAGATTAGATCATAGGTTTGTTAATTGAAGTTGAACCTTAGGTCTCAGAGAACTTTGAGCTTAGGTTTGATGAATGTTACCATTTAGCATATGTCTTAACCGGTTATAATTCTACACCCCGAAATCACTAGTGAAATAATCCAAGCAAGCATTGTTTTTAATATTTGAAAAGACCAAACAATTAAACCGACTCTTCAGAGTCCACCTGCCTAGATTAATTAAAGATTGTAGTTTTAAGCATCTTGACAATTCGGTCACACAACCAACCACATTTTATCTTCCTTTTTTAAATTGCTCACACTTATATTGATCATCCAATCTAGTTCCCTGTGTTCGAACCCGAACTTACCAAACTATACTACCACTCGACATGGTCCACTGCCCGGTTGTGTATTGGTCTAGCGAGGTACTTTTTGGTTTACTAAACAACGATAAATTTTTATAACTAGATTTAGCACATCAATCATCATCATCATCATCATCATCATCATCATCATCATCATCATCATCATCATCATCATAGCGAACGTTTGTTGATTACAAAAAATACCTATATAAGTTGTTTATCATTTGTGGAACAAAGCTTTTGGTGATTTTAACAACAACTAGTCAAATACATACAAGTTAGCAATTGTAGCGAATGTTTGTTGTGTGGATGATTTGCAAACTCACAAATCTTAATTTATGTTTAATCGGAGAACCTTATGTAATTGAGCTTAATCACTAGAATTTAACCATTTAGTAATTTACTAATTGATATAGCGAACGTTTTCAACCAAGTAAATTGCTACTAATTATTTGTCTATGAATGATTGAACAAAATTGCGAATGTAATTTTGGAATGTGTCAAATGATTTGGCTAAATTGTGTAAGAGAGTAACCACGACGAACGTCCGTTACTAGTAGGGGTGTAAAAAAAACCCGAACCCAAATAGATAACTCGAACCCGACCCGACCCAACCCGAATTCGAAGCTTATTTGGCCACCCGACCCCGAATAACCCGCTTCTTATTTGAGTCGGGTTTCGGATAATTTTTTTTCAATTCGGGTAACCCGAATAACCCGAATAAGCTAATAAATTATTTAAATTAAAAAATATAACCATATATATAAGTTATTTATAGTTTATCCATATATAATATACATATATAAGTTACTCATGATGATTTATATAAGCTATTAGTGTCATTTTGTAAAGTTCAAGTTTTATTTTAATTACGAAAATTTGGAATATCATCTTATTCGAGTTTAAATGAATAACCCGAACTCAACCCGAACCCGAATAACCCGACCTTATTTGAATTGAGTTTCGGGTTAGATTATAAACTTGAAAAACCGAATAACCTGATCCGAATAACCCGAAACCCGAATAACCCGACCCGTTGACACCCCTAGTTACTAGATTAGATCATAGGTTTGTTAATTGAAGTTGAACCTTAGGTCTCAGAGAACTTTGAGCTTAGGTTTGATGAATGTTACCATTTAGCATATGTCTTAACCGGTTATAATTCTACACCCCGAAATCACTAGTGAAATAATCCAAGCAAGCATTGTTTTTAATATTTGAAAAGACCAAACAATTAAACCGACTCTTCAGAGTCCACCTGCCTAGATTAATTAAAGATTGTAGTTTTAAGCATCGTGACAATTCGGTCACACAACCAACCACATTTTATCTTCCCTTTTTAAATTTGCTCACACTTATATTGATCATCCAATCTAGTTCCCTGTGTTCGAACCCGAACTTACCAAACTATACTACCACTCGACATGGTCCACTGCCCGGTTGTGTATTGGTCTAGCGAGGTACTTTTTGGTTTACTAAACAACGATAAATTTTTATAACTAGATTTAGTGTAACATCCTCTCCATTAGACTGGTATTTTCTATTTATAATTTCGTATTTAACTGTTTTAAATAATTTTGCGATATAATTGTTTAATTGTGAAACTTAGTGAAATAGGTCTTAGGACTTATTGTGGATAATGAAATATTGCTTGTTTTAATATATTAAAGTTGACGGTACAATAAAATGAATTTCTCGCATTTAGTAATTAAGTGCCAGACAATAGATTTAAAGCGGGTATAATTTACCAATAGTGTCGATTGGTTAAATTAGGGGATCGACCTAATACTTGATCACTTTCCCAATTCCTCTTTCAAATAAAACATAAACCCTAACTAGTGATAATCAAGATCAATAATCAAACTAGAAAGTGTTGGAAGTTGTAATCTACAAACTATAATCATCACCATCTTCTACTTCTCCTATTCATCATCTTCATCTCCATTTTTGAAGGTAAGTGGGGTTATTTCAAATGATAGAATTGATGATTAAGTGATTTAATGAAATTGTTATTGCAATTGTAAGATGATCACTTGTTATATATGATGATATGTGATGTTATTATAGATGTTTGTAGCATTAGAATCGAGTTTGATGAGTTTGAATGTTAAAAATGGTGTTAAGGTCGTTCAGGTCTGTTCTTGAGCTGAAGAACAGATGAACGCGATCCCGGCTACGTTTCCGGATCGCGTTCCCTTGTTGTAAACGCCTTAGTCGAGTTTTTGGCCTGTGAAACGCGATCCAGGCCTATTATCCGGATCGCGTTTGATAGTGTTTTTCGGTGACAGAATTATTTCCTAAGGACAAACGCGATCCAACTCCCCTTAGTCCGGATCGCGTTTGCATAGTAAATCTTGATGGATTCTGAAAATTTCAAAAATGCTTAAGTGTTTAGAAGGAATGTTTATAGTGGCACTTATTGAATGCTATAGTGGCATTTTATAAAAATGCTCATTTTGATATTTACAAATTATGAAGCAAAGTACTAACTTATGTTGATTATTGATTCTCAGATCCTCCGAAAGATAAGTGATCTCTGGAATCAGAGATTTTGAAGACGAAGGTATTGGTGAGTGGATTCAAAACTCACCGTTTGGCTTAGTTGTAATCATTTGATTACGACGGGTAAACGTAGACTTGATTAGTTGTTATTGTTGATCATATGCCTATATGTGCTTTGTGTGGCCTTCGGGCATTGTTGTTAATGAGGTCAACAAGTTGATGAACTGTTGGTTGGGCTAGTGGGTTGTTGTGTGAACGGTACAGGGACGTACTTCATTTGTTGTGTGTGCTGAACTGTACCTAAGTATGATTTGGTGAGTGGATTCAAAACTCACCGTTTGGCTTAGTTGTAATCATTTGATTACGACGGGTAAACGTAGACTTGATTAGTTGTTATTGTTGATCATATGTCTATATGTGCTTTGTGTGGCCTTCGGGCATTGTTGTTAATGAGGTCAACAAGTTGATGAACTGTTGGTTGGGCTAGTGGGTTGTTGTGTGAACGGTACAGGGACGTACTTCATTTGTTGTGTGTGCTGAACTGTACCTAAGTATGATAAACACTAGCTATCGGTCTCGTCCGTTATGGCCATACGGATATGTTTGGATAAGTGATCTTGGGGAGCCGCCCGGGTGCTAAGGTTATCCCCGGATCCACCGATCCTCATTAAGTTGTTGTTGATTGTTGTAGTTGCGAATACTTGTTGTTGTTAATTGGTTTAGCTAAGTTAAATGTTGAGTGTTGGATTTACTCACTTAGCTATGTGCTAATCCCTCGTTGTTGCTTCCTGCAGACTTTTGTTTTGAGCATGCGGGTGGGTAGCAGGAAGGTCAAACCTTGGAAGAATGAAATGTTTGATATTCAAGCTACTCTGATTATTTTGTTGTAACTCAGTTTAGTTTATATAATACCCCGACATGCTAATCTTTTGAACAGGTTTTTAAGTGGTAGTAACTTAACCATCTAAAATGTTTGGTATTTTGGAAAATATGTAATGAAGTAATGTGTTTTATTTATCTTCGCTTCCGTATTTTATATAATAATAATGAGGGGTGTTATAAATTGGTATCAGAGCATAGTTTTGGGATAATTGTTCATTGTTGAATGATCAATTCCAAAACCGGAGCGTGATATATCAAACATTCTTGGGTATGGGATTAGTATTGGTTGACGGTAGTTAGTACTTAGATGCTAACGATTAACAAAGTTCAAGTGTTGTGTTGAATTTCAGAAATGGCAGATAACGAACCACCGACCACCAACCCCAACAATGCCTCCAGGATTGTCGCACCTCAATTTGAGACTCCTACTCAGCAACATGATCATAATGGTACTTCTCAACCAACCGGACAACAATCTAATCGAGAGGAGTATATTCATGAAATGGAAGACGAGTTGGTATTTCTTAGGGAATTTAAGAGGAAAGCTGAGGAAGCTGCGACTAGACAGTTATTTCAGCAAGCCCCAGCTTTTGGTTCTGGTTCGTCCTCTCAAACTGAAAAGAAGTGTTCATACAAGACGTTTATGGCTAGTCGACCGCCGGAATTTCAGGGAAGTAAAAATCCTACAGTAACGTTGAATTGGCTTAGGGACATGGAACGCAAGTTTGATGTGACTTGTTGTGATGAGGAATTGAAAGTCAAGTATGCGGTTCAATGTATGAAGGATGATGCCATGGTTTGGTGGGATTCAATTACTGGTCATTTCACACAACAACAAAAGGAATCTATTAATTGGACTCAATTTCATCAGGCGGTTCGTAATCAATATTGTTCGGATTTTGACATTGCTAGGATTCGAAGAGAATTTGTGAATCTTCGATTAAAGGAGGACATGACTATTGATGAATTGATTACACAGTTTACGGATAAGCTTAGATTTGTGCAACAATGGGTTCCGGATGAGAAAACTCAAATTGAACAATTTGTGGATGCTTTACCGGATAACTACCGAACGGTTGTGAGATTAGCTAAGGATTTATCGCATGCTTTCAATCTTGCGAGGTCTGCCGATAGTGATTTGAGAGGTTTGAGATTATGGCAAGGAAAAGATACAAGTTTCTCTAAGGCAAGAACTGAATCGTCGGGTCGGAATAAATCTAAGTGGCAAGGGAATCGACAAGGTGGTAAGAAGTATGTTGGAAGAAGTAGTTCTTCGGGAAGTTATAATAGTTCAAACTGGTGTAGTTCGTGTAGATCTCGGCATGATGGTCCGTGTACGGATAAGACAAACAAATGTATGAAGTGTGGTGAATTGGGTCATGAGATAAAGAGTTGTCGTTATCCCAACTTTGTTTGTTGGACTTGTAAGAAAGAAGGGCATAGGGTTGGTCAATGTCCGGAGGCAAGGTCGACGGGGTCGGGTTCGGTCGGGAGTTCGGGATCTTCCGGTCAGAAAAGAAAGAACCCTCCTCCAGCAACTAGTAGGGCTTTTCAGATGACGGTTGATGAGGCCGTGCGTACTGAAGATGTTATCACGGGTACATTTCTTATAAACTCTGTACCTGCACGTATATTGTTTGATTCGGGCGCTAATTGTACTTTCATTTCTGTGCAATTTTGTGATAAGTTGAAATTAGCCCCTACTGTGATAACAAAGCCTATAGAAGTAGAAATAGTTAGTGGTAAGTTAGTTCCTGTTACCATCTCGGTGACTGGAGCTAATATTACTATTGATGACCATGTTTTTCCTATTTCCTTCTTGTTGATGCCAATCCCTAGTTTCGATGTAATAATTGGTATGGATTGGTTGAGTCAGAATAAGGCTAGTATTGATTGTCACCAGAAGTTGGTTAGGATCCCAATCTCCAATGAGTCATATGTTGTGGCTCGAGGAGAACGGGATGGTGTAGCTATTCCTTTGATTTCGTTGATGAAAGCTAGGAAATCATTATCAAAAGGTTGTGAGTCATACCTAGCCTATGTAGTTGATGCCAAATTAGAAAGGAAAACTGTTTCGGATGTTCCTGTTGTTTGTGAGTACCCTGAAGTGTTCCCCGATGAGTTGCCTGGGTTACCGCCAGTTAGAGAAGTAGAGTACAGAATTGATCTTGTTCCGGGTTCATCGCCGATTGCTAAAGCTCCCTATAGGTTAGCTCCTTCTGAGATCCGCGAAATGATGAATCAGATTCAAGAGTTGTTGGATAAAGGTTTTATCAAACCTAGTTCCTCGCCTTGGGGTGCACCAGTGTTGTTTGTGAAAAAGAAAGATGGGTCATTGCGGATGTGTATCGATTATAGGGAATTAAATAAGAGGACTGTGAAGAACAAGTATCCTTTGCCGAGAATAGATGATTTGTTTGATCAGTTACAGGGATCATCAGTGTATTCTAAAATTGATTTGAGGTCGGGTTATCATCAGGTTCGTGTTCGTGATGAAGATATACCGAAAACTGCTTTTCGTACTAGGTACGGTCATTATGAATTTTTGGTTATGCCTTTTGGTTTGACGAATGCTCCAGCGGTATTTATGGATTTGATGAACCGTGTGTGTCGACCATTCTTGGATCAATTTGTGATTGTTTTCATTGATGATATACTTATTTATTCGAAATCTGAAACTGAACATGCTACACATTTGAGATTGGTTCTTGAAACATTGAGACGGGAGCAGTTGTATGCAAAGTTTTCCAAATGTGAATTCTGGATTCGAGAAGTTCAGTTTTTGGGTCATATAATTTGTCGAGATGGTGTGAAAGTAGATCCATCAAAGATTTCAGCTGTGATGAATTGGAATGCGCCGAAATCTGTTTCTGAGATAAGAAGTTTCCTTGGATTAGCGGGATATTATCGGAAATTTATTAAAGATTTTTCTAAGATAGCCGGGCCGTTAACTAAGTTAACTCGTAAAGAAGAGAAGTATGTGTGGACTGATCAGCAGGAGCAAGCTTTTCAGACATTGAAGCAATTGTTATGTCAGACACCGATTTTAGCATTACCAGAAGGTACTGACGATTTTGTGGTTTATTGTGATGCTTCATATTCGGGCTTGGGTTGTGTCTTAATGCAAAGGGATAGAGTTATCGCTTATGCTTCTCGACAGTTGAAACCACATGAGAAGAACTATCCTACGCATGATTTAGAACTCGCAGCAGTTGTATTTGCCCTAAAACTTTGGAGACATTACTTATATGGAACTCGATGTGTTGTTTGTACCGATCACAAGAGTTTGCAGTATGTGTTCTCTCAGAAAGAATTGAATATGAGACAGAGACGATGGTTGGAATTGATAAAAGATTATGACTGTGAGATTAGATACCATCCGGGCAAAGCGAATGTGGTAGCTGATGCTTTGAGTCGAAAGAATACTCCCGATCGAGTTTTCTATTTGAAAGTGAATGTTTCCTCGGATTTGATTGATCAAATTAAAGTGGTACAACTTGAAGCTTTGAAAGATCTGAATCTGAAATCGGAAATTATGTTAAAACGCAAGGATGAATTAGTTGAAGATTCAAGGGGATTAAAGACTTATCAGTCTCGTGTTTGGATTCCTTCCATTGGTGGTATTCGAGATTTGATTTTGAATGAAGCTCATAAGTCGCGAATGTCCATTCATCCGGGTAGTACGCGAATGTATAACGATTTGAAACCGTTGTATTGGTGGCCAACGATGAAAACCGACATTGCAAAGTTTGTAGGATCGTGTCATATTTGTGCTCAGGTCAAAGCGGAACATCAAA
This sequence comes from Helichrysum umbraculigerum, assembly GCA_949592205.1. Lineage (NCBI taxonomy): Eukaryota > Viridiplantae > Streptophyta > Magnoliopsida > Asterales > Asteraceae > Helichrysum > Helichrysum umbraculigerum. The sequence goes on along the minus strand of CATIUR010000002.1, from coordinate 87,770,439 downwards.
AGCCGTATGGGTCGTTAAAACAGTTGGAAATACCTGAGTGGAAGTGGGATCACATAACTATGGATTTTGTGACTAAGCTACCGCGTACCGCTCGAGGCAATGATATGATTTGGGTTATAGTGGATCGTTTGACAAAGAGCGCGCATTTTCTTGCTACAAGTGAGACAGCATCGTTGACTAGACTTGCTCAATTGTATGTTAACGAAATTGTTTCTAGACATGGTATTCCTTTATCGATTGTGTCAGATAGAGATACTCGTTTTGCTTCTCGTTTTTGGCAAAGCCTACAACAAGAGTTGGGTACACGTGTAAACCTTAGCACAGCTTATCATCCTCAGACCGATGGTCAGTCAGAACGCACGGTTCAAACTTTAGAGGATATGCTTCGTGCTTGTATTTTGGAATATGGGGGTTCATGGGATTCACATCTCCCATTAGTTGAATTTACTTACAACAATTCGTACCATTCTAGTATTGGGATGCCTCCTTATGAAATGTTGTATGGACGTCGTTGTCGCACACCTATTTGTTGGTTAGAGGCAGGTGAGAAACAGTTTGCTGGACCCGACATTGTACAAATAACTGCTGATAAAGTAGCCATTGCACGGGAGAAGTTGAAAGCCGCGAGAGATAGGCAGAAAATGTATGCGGATCCTAAAAGACGACCGGTTGTATTTTCTGAAGGTGAATTAGTGTATCTTAAAGTTTCTCCGTGGAAAGGTGTGATTAGATTCGGAAAACGTGGAAAGTTGGCGCCTAGGTACATTGGTCCATTTAAGATTCGACAAGTTGTAAATGATCAGTCAATGGCATTGGATCTTCCTCCAGAGCTCTCTGGTATTCATGATACGTTTAACGTATGTTATTTGAGAAAGTGCAACGTGGAGGATCAGTCGCAAATTCTTCCGTTGAAAGATTTAAAGGTTGATCTAAACCAGAAGTTAGTAGAGGAACCAGTTGAAATTGTAGACCGAAAGATTACCAAACTTAGGAAGAAACAAATTCCTATGGTATTAGTTAAATGGAGACATAGTTTAGGTTCCGACCTAACTTGGGAGACCGAGGAGTCGATGAAGTCCAGATATCCTGGATTGTTTGAGGGGGCTGAGATTTCGGGGACGAAATCTCCTTAAGGAGGGGAGATTTGTAACATCCTCTCCATTAGACTGGTATTTTCTATTTATAATTTCGTATTTAACTGTTTTAAATAATTTTGCGATATAATTGTTTAATTGTGAAACTTAGTGAAATAGGTCTTAGGACTTATTGTGGATAATGAAATATTGCTTGTTTTAATATATTAAAGTTGACGGTACAATAAAATGAATTTCTCGCATTTAGTAATTAAGTGCCAGACAATAGATTTAAAGCGGGTATAATTTACCTATAGTGTCGATTGGTTAAATTAGGGGATCGACCTAATACTTGATCACTTTCCCAATTCCTCTTTCAAATAAAACATAAACCCTAACTAGTGATAATCAAGATCAATAATCAAACTAGAAAGTGTTGGAAGTTGTAATCTACAAACTATAATCATCACCATCTTCTACTTCTCCTATTCATCATCTTCATCTCCATTTTTGAAGGTAAGTGGGGTTATTTCAAATGATAGAATTGATGATTAAGTGATTTAATGAAATTGTTATTGCAATTGTAAGATGATCACTTGTTATATATGATGATATGTGATGTTATTATAGATGTTTGTAGCATTAGAATCGAGTTTGATGAGTTTGAATGTTAAAAATGGTGTTAAGGTCGTTCAGGTCTGTTCTTGAGCTGAAGAACAGATGAACGCGATCCCGGCTACGTTTCCGGATCGCGTTCCCTTGTTGTAAACGCCTTAGTCGAGTTTTTGGCCTGTGAAACGCGATCCAGGCCTATTATCCGGATCGCGTTTGATAGTGTTTTTCGGTGACAGAATTATTTCCTAAGGACAAACGCGATCCAACTCCCCTTAGTCCGGATCGCGTTTGCATAGTAAATCTTGATGGATTCTGAAAATTTCAAAAATGCTTAAGTGTTTAGAAGGAATGTTTATAGTGGCACTTATTGAATGCTATAGTGGCATTTTATAAAAATGCTCATTTTGATATTTACAAATTATGAAGCAAAGTACTAACTTATGTTGATTATTGATTCTCAGATCCTCCGAAAGATAAGTGATCTCTGGAATCAGAGATTTTGAAGACGAAGGTATTGGTGAGTGGATTCAAAACTCACCGTTTGGCTTAGTTGTAATCATTTGATTACGACGGGTAAACGTAGACTTGATTAGTTGTTATTGTTGATCATATGCCTATATGTGCTTTGTGTGGCCTTCGGGCATTGTTGTTAATGAGGTCAACAAGTTGATGAACTGTTGGTTGGGCTAGTGGGTTGTTGTGTGAACGGTACAGGGACGTACTTCATTTGTTGTGTGTGCTGAACTGTACCTAAGTATGATAAACACTAGCTATCGGTCTCGTCCGTTATGGCCATACGGATATGTTTGGATAAGTGATCTTGGGGAGCCGCCCGGGTGCTAAGGTTATCCCCGGATCCACCGATCCTCATTAAGTTGTTGTTGATTGTTGTAGTTGCGAATACTTGTTGTTGTTAATTGGTTTAGCTAAGTTAAATGTTGAGTGTTGGATTTACTCACTTAGCTATGTGCTAATCCCTCGTTGTTGCTTCCTGCAGACTTTTGTTTTGAGCATGCGGGTGGGTAGCAGGAAGGTCAAACCTTGGAAGAATGAAATGTTTGATATTCAAGCTACTCTGATTATTTTGTTGTAACTCAGTTTAGTTTATATAATACCCCGACATGCTAATCTTTTGAACAGGTTTTTAAGTGGTAGTAACTTAACCATCTAAAATGTTTGGTATTTTGGAAAATATGTAATGAAGTAATGTGTTTTATTTATCTTCGCTTCCGTATTTTATATAATAATAATGAGGGGTGTTATATTTAGCACATCAATCATCATCATCATCATCATCATCATCATCATCATCATCATCATCATCATCATGATGTTACTATGTATAGTTTATTTATTTTTGAAACAAGTTGAACAATTTAAATATGAAATTTTTATTCAAGAAAATACAATGTAATTTTTTTGTAAATGTAATTAAGTAAAACTCTATAATAACCCAATATTTATAAATATTGGTTCTCAGAAGCCTATTTAGTATTTGAAAAAATCTAACTTGTACCCTTAGGCCTTAGGACACAGGTTAAGGACATTTAATGGAGTTGAGCTTTCTATAAATAATATAAATTTTTATTATTAAAGATGTATAATTAGAAATTAATGAGTTTAATAAATAATTTTTTTATATATTTAAAAAAATTCAAGTACATTTAATGAACCTTATCTTGTGTCCGGACAAAGATTAGTCAAACCCTTCAGTATTAACATATTACTCTAGTTAAGATAATCGTATGTATGCTTATATGCCTAAAATTGTGAATAAGATAATCGTATGTAGCCAAACCCTTAAGGTATAATTATTTGTAATTCACCTATAATAGGTAACTTTAAATGCATCCAATCGCAAAGCGCTTGGCATGTAATCAAGAACATTAGATTGATATAATATTTTACGTCCAAAGAATTTTAAACACTAATCAGTTAAGAAAGGGATTAATATGTTGTTATCAACCCAACCTCAATATATACCAATCAATAACCCATTTTGACTTGCGAATCCTTCAGTATACCAATGCATTGCCTTGGACATTGTTTTGGATATAAACAATTAGCCAATTTACATCTACTTTTACATCTACTAATTAAACGTGGGAACACCATTTTTGGTACTTGAGATATTTGATTTGGAGTTTTTGTAAGCAATAGCAAACAAAATCACAAGCCCATTTAACACCAACACTATGATCACACCACAATAGCATACACAGTTTTGGTAAACCAAGAAACATCAAAAGGTTTATAATCAAGGGCCACCAGGAGTTCAAGATACCTGTCTGTAGCTTGCAGGCGGTCAAGAAACATATGCAGACCCAAAATAGCACAAAACGTAACCGGCATCATAAAAGAATGTTCCGAGTTTTTTTCCTGTTTTTCTGTTAAATAAAACAATATAACAAAATGCACACTGTATATACTGCAATATAGGCAGTTGACGCCCGCTTGGCTTGCTCAAAAGCCCAGGCACTCATTGTCCCTACGGACCTCTTCTTCAGGAGTGAAATCATATTCTTATTAGTTGAATGTCCTGCGAATCTTTTTAGGTTCTGTATTTTTATCCAAAAGTATGTTGTATGCACATATTTCCCACGGGTGGTGACATTTCCACCATTGAATTTGATAAATCCACCAAAAGTATGCATTAAGAACTTGTACCATACAATCAGTAAGGTAGATCTATCAAACACAATGGGGAAATATTATTACCCATTTCCAACAGCTGTGAATCGTTTTAGGCTCTGTATTTTTATCCAAAACTATGTTGAATCGCCAAAAGTTTCCGAAAAAATAACAACCAAAGTGGAGACTTTACTATTTAGGTTACAATTTCATATTAGCATTTTCTGTTCAATAAAATCTGTGTGTGAGAGAGAGAGAAAGGCAATTACTCACACACACCTTACCACGTCTAATTTGTTGAGTGGATATTAATTATCCCTATTTACCTGCTAATAATACCAGCATTATAGATTCTACACCTGAGTACAGGACAACTTTTGAGCCATTTTAAGCAGTAACAGCATAACTTAATGCTGGTATTATTAGCAATGACAAGGAGTTACACTAACATACGTGGGCTTGTAATGGCAACAATGAACAATAGGCTTGTTGGTCCATTGTATATCAGTAATCATTTTCTAGGATTTGATTTTGTCACAATCAACTAGGGAGGCATAATGGTGATTAAAATAATATTTTTGGTTTACCTTTTTGAAATAGCCAGATAACTGTAAAGACATATGAAAAATGACACAAACGAAAGAGCTTAATATTAAGGTTCATTAATTTGGGGACACCTACTGGGATTGATATGTTATAAAATTTAGACAAAAAAACATACACACTAATCAATGGCCATAGCTTCCGAACTCCCTGCAGCATCCTCCACAATGTTTTTGTTCTCATAAATCGCCATTCGCATTTCTTCTACCATACTCTTTTGCTCCTCCTCAATGGTGTTCTGTAACTCATCAACCTGCATTGGATATTACGAAAACATGAGCATTAAAATCACAATTGATATAACGAAATACCAGAAAATATATATAGAAAAATGATTAATATGCTTAAATGTGCCCAACAGGGAGATTGAGATACATGACAAAGTCAAAGGTAAAGATGAAGAAAGGGAAGATGCCTAAGACGTTTGTCAAACAAATTAGGCATATATATCCTTACTCTAATACAGATTAGTTTTTCGGGACTTGCGATGAAAAATGAAAAAGAATACTGATGCACAGAAGTTTTATATCGAATTACTAAAGAAATTATTTAGTCATACGCAGTAAAAACACATATTTGCAAAGAGAAATGCTACCAAGTGAATAATTGGAATCAGGGAAAATGTTTAGCATCAACTGTTTTTCACAAGACGCTTGATTTTGAAAACCTCATGGAGCCAGGTATTAATACCTTCAACATACATTTCATCCTTTTAGGTTAAGTAATTTATACAGCCATATTACTTTGCAAAGACTGCAATCCTTGTTAATAAAATGGCATTGGAAGCACCTCAAACCATATGTACTAGTATATACAAAGAATTGTCTCGGATATAGACTATTCTTAGTGTTGTGTTATAGAAGAATATGGTTTACCAAAATTCATGCCAGGGCCTAGTGACAATATTTTGTTTTAGTTATTGCTTTATGATAGCATAATTCTTCTAGTCAGAACTCAGAAGGCGTTTACTTAAGACTAGCATAAATAAGTTACAGCTGCAGTCCAGAAGATAGAGGATGCTAAAGCACAAAACCTGAAAACACTTTCTCTAAATGTTAGGATCTGCGTACATTGTACTAACATGTGCACGTGGCAATCCAGCACTAAATATATCCATCCAAAGGTTATATGTGAACAGTGAACGCAATATGAATTGTTGCTTAGCACAGTTCAGACGGAGATTAATGTAGTTATCTATATTTTCATAATCATATAAGCATTGAAAGTATAAAACATTTGTCATACTATTGAGCAAGGTACCATCATGCCTGGAATTTAACAACTTCGATGTTGAGTAATGCTATATGTGCCTTAATGGTATGCCTAAAAACATGCCTAAACTATTCACTGTATGACACATCATTTCCTTTCATGTAATCTACTCACTAACCATTAACATTTTCATTATAGGCATGCTCTTTATGAGTAAGTTCATAGTCACATAGATCAAGGTACGCTCCGGTACGGGAACGAGGATCGGGAACGCGGTTCACTAATTTCTAAAATTCGGTACGGAGGGGGTAGGCTCATTCCGGATCGCTTCGGTACGATGTACCATATAACATGGTACGGTGTACCCAATAAGTAATAATATTAATTTTCTATATTTTTTTATAAATCTTCAAGTCACAACCAATTTACCAAACTTCATACTATATTAATATCAATACTTTTAATTTTCCTCCGTAGTGTTTCTTTTTTGCATGTAATTTTCCTTTCTTTTCTTTTTCAAAACTTATTTTACACGCGCTCGAACTGATTATTGATATCTTAAATCGTTGGCTTCTAATTACTTGGAGGAGGAACATATCACAGATTTTCGTAGGAATAATAATTTAGTTATAAGAAAAAATTATAGTTTAATGATTTATGCTTATGTACTTATAATTCAATATTCACTAAGCGTAAATCATTATATCTTATCTATTATCTAAAAAAAGCATATCAGGACATAAGGTTACTCTTTTAAGTTTTACACGTGGCCAAAAAGTTGGTTCATAATAGTCATTATTCAAGGGTTAAAATGAAATGTTAACAATAACAAGGACCTATAAGAAATAATGGTTTTAGTCAAGGGACTAAATAAGAAATATGTTAAATGATAGGGATATAATATGAAAATTGGGTGTCATCTTCCCCACTTGGATCTGTAAAAGCTTTTCAGCCATTGAAGCACCCGTACTCTTAAGTTCGTCCTCCCATGGTGTTTTAGCAAATTAATTACCAAAAAGCTTACAAATACGCGTTCCGAATACCAAATTGAAGACCGATTGGATCGATTTGACCATCGATTTGGACCGCCGTTGACCACCGTTTCGAACACGATTGGGAGAGCGACTGGAACGCGATTGTACCGCGATTGGGAACGTGCGATCCAGATCGCAGATCGTGGGTATTGTAGCAATTTATGTGACTATGAGTAAGTTCTTCCTTTGTTCAACACTTCAACACTGACAACCTTAAACAAGCTCGCCTTCAGGTCATATCATAGCTTCATGTTCACATGTAAAGCATTCCTGATGTATCATTCACCACTGTCTTGACAGAACACTTATTTTATCCAAAAAATTGTATTGACAAACAAATGCAGTATGCAAACTCATATAATATACATAAAACTTATTCTCTAGTTAACTTCTTTCATGAGACTGCAATCTAAAATCCAAGTAGCAGGACAACAGGAAAGTCTTCTTTTGTTTTGTAAAAATTCCCTATAAGATGTACAGAGTTCTCATAGCATGTTAGAACTCATCTAAATTCATTATTACATCCATTTACCCCCATAATACTAAGTGAGATATTACTAACCTGTGGGTTGGATATGACAGAATATTCTTTAACCTTCCGTGCCCATATACTAAGTATCTTATAATTTGATGGCTTTTCACTCAAAACTAATACGGAGTACTACATAGTTAATTATATACAGCTCTACTATTAAAAAAGAGCTTCAAATGAGCTGTGTGATGTAATTGGAGCAAAAATATCAACCAGATCATTCAAGAATTATTATCAGTAGTTTCTCCATGAAAATCCTCTCAAATAATATATCTTAGAAAACCTTCAGCCCAAGTAGTTCTACAAAATGTTGAAGTATTCATGCCCAACATCCATGACTCTCTTCAAAGTCTTAAGCAGGTTATAAATTTATAGTAGTGCAACGAACAGATAAATAACCTTCTTCACCTACATTTTCCAAGTTAAACACACAAAGACATTCTGTCTGGACAGCATGGAGGTAGTAATCTTGTTCTGACATCTGACATATTTCTCAAGCTCAATGTACCATCACCGTTTAACTCTTGGCTACGGTGTATGTTACAATAAGCAAGACACCATGAGAAGCATTAAAATATACTGCAACAGTTGAGATAACTAAGGTAAATAATTTTAAACCTGGAATCCAAAGGTCAATTTAACTAATTTAATATCAAGCAAATAATTTGATGAGCATAGACTTCTTTGAAGATAAATTTATTTATATTAAAAGCACTTCTATGACCATATTAAAACCTGATATAACATAGAAATAAGTAATCAAACTCACACCATCAGTGACCTATTGATCCAAAGGTCAATTTAACTAATTTAATATCAAGCAAATAATTTGATGAGCATAGACTTCTTTGAAGATAAATTTATTTATATTAAAAGCACTTCTATGACCATATTAAAACCTGATATAACATAGAAATAAGTAATCCAACTCACACCATCAGTGACCTATTGATCCAAAATAACACTCGAGTAAACTAAACATGATAAGTCACATTAGATATTCATGTTGATGAAATGCTTGATATTGGACATAAGAAAAGTAACATAAAACTGAGAATAAGCAAGCATGACCATTGAAACGGACTACATTATAAACAAGCCCTTCAAAAATGCAGAACCAGATGCATGTTAAACGAGTCCTTTTGAATATGCAAAAAAGAATACACAGGCTTTTTCTAATACAAGAAAGAGCGTATGGCACAAGCTTCACCTAGATTATTACAAAGAATATTTGCTATAACTATTCAAATTATAAAGATCCTCTTTAACTTCTAAATTGACTTCAACTATCAATACATGCAGTTCTAGAGATAAAAAAACCTATCCCTGGTAAACCTCTACAGGTCTCTTTGAGATATTACACTTCGTCTCCTATACTGTTTTGATATAGTTGGAGTTAGTTTAGCTTGTATATCTATAACAAAATATACGTATTCACCAACATTCAAAAATTTTAAAAATAATACTTACATTACTTAATTAAATCCAAGAGATAAGTGAATTTTTTTCATGAACTGCTTAAAATACATATATTTCACTTTCTATCAAATTCGAAGACGATTGACAATGACACTTTCCAGTTAATATTTACACCAAAGCTCTGTGTACTTGAAGTAGCACATTCGTTTGAATGTTTGATCACAGCAGCAGAGCTTGTAAAGCCTTATAAAAGAGTATAAATCAGGAACAGAACTACGATATCAATGAAACATGACTAGTTTACTTGCATGAAGCCCCTAATATTTTCCAAAGAATTTTTTTTAAAAGAGGCAAACCTAGAAAACGTGTTCAAGTTTGTGTTTTCCAGAAAAATTTTATAAAAAAACAAAAATCCATGGTTTCCCCTTTCTTGCTACAAAGTACAAACTATGATTTATGGTATTTTGCATTTTCTGTTCTGTAAAATGGAAACTGATGTGTTAATAATTTGAACACGTTTTCTAAATTTTCATTACTTTTCTATGGACACAAAACTCTTACCATTCTCTGGAAAAACACAAACAGAAAAAAGGAGAATTTGTTTGAAACTAAAAGCACCCTTAGTTTTCTACTTTTCTATTTTGGCCAACATAAGTTAAGAATATAATCAACTGCCTTTATTTATTTATGTTAATATATGTCAATATATGTCAACTAGGATGCAAACATCACATAAAACAGCAAACAACAATTTAAGAACGCTTAGTACAAAAAAGTACATACCACATGTAACAGAAGAGCAAATTGCTTTTTACGAAGCTCTAGCGTCCTCGAACTAGCAGTATTCTCAGCTTCCAACGCAGCAATCTCCATCTCCAATTCATTAATTAGCTTTTGAGTCTCATATCTAGGCGTTTGTGCAGCAATCAACTTCCTAATCATCTCACACTCCTCCTTATGCTTCCTTTCAACCTTACTCTCCTCAAGTAGCTTCTTCAAATCCTCGATATCATCTTGTGCTTCCACTATCTTCCTATTAATCTCATCATTCAACTCATTAAAATTCTCCTTCTCTCTAACGTTTGCATCAATAACGGCTTTTGTCTTCACTAAGGGAAGCTCAAAAGTCTTTAACTCCTGCAAAAAAGCTTTCGCAAGCCTCTCGCAATCGGCATAATTCTCAACGTCCTTTTCGGTTTCGAGAGCAAAAGATGTGAACTTTTTTTGAAGCTTTTTCAAAGGCGGTTCACCTCTTGTGGTTGTTGTTCGAGTGAGAAGCCTATGTTTGATAATTAAATCATCTTCTGAAGCTCCAAATGCGTAATGTGCAGTTCCTCCCCCTGTTGTTTCCCCTCTACCACTAACTTTTCTAGCTTTCAACATTTACACTGATTGTATAAAATTAATGAAGAATATATATAAGAATCGAGATACTATGAGATTCAACCCAACATTTCTAGGGTTTCAACATCTACACTGAAATTTTATATCTTCATCAAATTAACGAATAAATATACACAGATATCAACTTGAATCGAGGTAATATTACGAAATAGGACCTAAACACTAGGATTTAACATTTACACTGAAAACTTACAATTTCTATCAAATTAATGGAGGAACATACGTTACAGTAATAATAAGAACTAAGATAAAATTATGAAATTTGACCTAATCTCTAACCGCTAAGTAATGTTGGTTTTAACATGATACAAAAAGACACGGATATAAATCGAGGGGGGTACCTTTAGGGTTTGTAATTCGAGAGATTTCAGCAAAACGACGACAAGTGAACATAAACTCAAATCAAGCGGTTAAATTAGTGTAGTTGGCCATCGCAATCGCAGTAGGTTTTACTTCAGCAGCAGCGGGTGTTTGATTTTCGGGGTCAGATAAGATTCTGAGGGTGTTTGGTATTTGGCTTATACGTATGTTTGGTAGAATTAGCTGTAAGTTGTAGCAGTAGCCGTAAGCTTTAGCTGTAGCTTTTAATTGAAGCTGCAAGCTGTAAATTTTATATGTAAATGTGTTTGGTAGATTAGGTGTAGCTGCAATTAATGAATACAAAATGACATAAAAGGACAATTGTAAAAAAAAGGTTAATGATAAACATAATTAACAAAGAAAGTTTATCATATAAATATATAAGTTTATTCTTTAGATAACATATTCATAATTCATGTATCAATAACATTACAAAATATAAAATGGAAAATCTTTTTTTACAGAAAACAAAACCAAAGTTTTTAAGAAATATTAATAATACAAATTAATTTAATTAAAGATTAAAACTTTACGTAATTTAAAATGAAAATGTGAGATAAATAAATTGTGTCTTATATATTTTTATTTTATATATGTGTAGAACTCATTTCAAGACAAAATAAACAAAGAAGAAGCATCGACCACTACTTTACATGCATATGTTCGTTTCTACCGAAATAATATGAGGGTAATTATGTAAACTTGTATACCAAAAGCTCCATGGAAGTTTCAACGCTAGTTCATCCAGCGTTTCAAATTAGAGCTTTTGATTGATTTTAAAAGCTTCTAGCTTGTGCAACCAAACAACACTTTTAATTTTTTAGAAGCTTTTAGTAGAAACACTTTTTAGAAAATTGTTTACACTGAGCTTTAAACGAGTCCAATATCTTTATGTGAGAACGGGAAATTAACAGGAATGTGCCACGTAGTCACTAAACTTTCTTTCCTCACGTTTTTAAAAATTAAATATCAACGGTAAGTCGAAAAATCACAAAAAACTGCACCATAAAAATTAGTGTTTTATTCTCTTCGATCAGAGATATGACAAGGTATATTTCGACGAACTGTTTTTTTGTTTTTCGGTGGGTTTTGAAAACAACTAACACATGTGATACCGGCTAGTAACACATGTGTTACTAGTTTTGTAAAACAAAAAAAAAGTCGTCAAAAGTATATCTTGTGAGATAGCATATCGAAGAGAAAAAAATGCTGATTTTTATGGTGCAATTTTTATAATTTTTTAACTTACCATTTGTGAGGTATTTGATTTTTGAAAAAAGTTGAGGGAAAATGAGTTTTATGACACATGGTGCATTTCTATTGGTTCCCCTATTCTCATTAAAAAATTATTCTCATTTGAAGCTCACTCAAATTGTTTATCTACTTATTTTTTAAAGTATAAGCAATAAGTAATCTATATTACTCCTTCCGTCCCATTTAAAATGTCCACATTACTATTTTGGGATGTCCCATTATAAGTGTCTACTTTGATATTTAACCAATCAAAAAAGACTTTAGTGGGTATATTTAATATTTGATTGGTGAAAAGTGTAGTTAGTGGAGAATCCTAAAATTACGTGCAAAGTCAAAATGAACATTTTAAATGGGACGGAGATAGTACTTATAAAAAGTTTAGGCATTTAATTACTTATCAAACTAACACGTTATGTTATATATAAGATACCGTCACATAGTGCGGATGACTTATTAGTTAAAGTTAAGAAGTATGGAGATATATCCTAATTTTTTAAGCAAAAAATGCTTCCAAATAGGCAATCTCAAAAGCCACCTCTGAGTACTTTTTATACAAAACTAAGACGAGTGCATTAGAATATCAAAAGTTCATTGAAATGACACATCTAACATTTCATTATTATCATTCCCCTCTCAATGAACAACTATGAATAGTAAAAAATAAAATATTTTATATTTTGTCTTATGTGACTTGATTTCATGATATATACATTATTAAGTTTAACATACAAATAACAAGTTACCATGTAGTTCGATGGTTGAATTCTCATCACTACATATTAACTATCATGTTCAATTTAGGGTAAATGGCGGATATAAGCAACGTACTTTCAATTTTGTTCACATATAAGCAATCTACTTTTTATATTACCGAGTTAAGCAACGTACTCTTAAATTTTGTTTCGACTTAGGTAAGATGCCACGCTGTCATTTTTTTTACCGGAAGCAACCGGTCACCAGTATTATTTAGCCGGTTTCACCATTTTTTAAAAAAGAATAGTTTTACCTATTTTGTGACATGGCATAAAACATTTCCCCTCATTTACTCGTTTCCACTCCCGTATCAAAATTAAAAACCCTCTCTCAATTAAATCAAAATTACACACACAAAGATTTCGTTAATGTCGTATGTTGTCTGAAATCGTCTCAGGTATGTGAATTTCGACATGTATATATGCTTATCTTCGTTGATTGTTGTTGATATTTGAAAACCCCAATTATCGAAACCCTAATTTTGTTATCTGCGCAGAATGCTCAACAAATTGAAGGTAAGCTTCCATCACGAAGGCTCTTTCAGTTTAACAGGGGACCGGTTGAAGTATGTGAATGGCGAACACGATAATATCATCAAGGTTGATTTTTCAGGACTCAAATATGAGGTAGTATTAGCTCAATTATCAAAGTTTGTTAGATTACCTATTCGTACGTTATATTATTCTGTGCCTGATCAACCACTACTTACTGGTATAAGAGAGCTAACAAATGATGGCCATTTACTTGATGCTATGCAAGTGGGTAATTTACATGAGGGTAAAGTAGGGATATATGTTGAACACCATGGATATGATGTTATGGCTTGGATAAAGAATAAGGACATGCTAGATGATTCTGATGAATCTGATAGTGATATAGAATTAGAGGAGGATGTTAAGCCTTATGTTGAGTTGCATAACGAAGGTGAAGATGATGTTGTTATTGACCATAAAGGCATAGAGGACCCATTCCTAACTAAGTTGTGTGGAGGCAGTTTTATTAGTTCTTTTGATGAAACCATTGTTTATGATCCTTTTGATCCAAATAGCTCCCGTGAGAAACTGAATGAGTATGAGCTTGAAGAAGATGATATAGAGGAGCAATATAAGGTGCAGCCTGGTATTCAGTATCCTATTCACAACCCCAATGTCCATTGGAAGGAGCAACAACCAGTTTTAGGGATGAGATTTGAGACTCCACAACAAGTGAAGCAAATGATGGTGAACTATGGTGTAGCTAATGGTCTGCCACTATGGTATGCTAGGAATGACTGGAGATCCTTGTTAGTTAAGTGTGGAAGGTGTGTAGATATTGGTAGGTGTGCTGGTGGTGATTGGAGAGCTAGAAGGGCAAGAAAACTAGCTAGAGAGTTTGGTGGAAGTCAAGAGGGAGAAAGCAGTGCACAAGGAGCAAAGAAGAAAAAGTCACCAGTAAAGAAAGGTACTCCCAAGAAGAAAAGGATACCAATGAAGAAGCCTGTTAGTGTGAAAGGAAAAGGCAAGGTGACACCAAAAAAGAAGGGTAATAAAAAAAGTATTCCTAGGAAAACAACGCCCAAGAAAAATAAGAGTCAAGCCTGCCCTTTTAGGTTGTGGGCTTCCTGGATGTCTAGTGAGAGTTCCTTCCAGATTAAATCACTTATTCCTACTCATTCTTGTGTTAGGAATTTTGACTTGAGTCCACTGGTTAGCTTCAAATGGATTGCCAAACATTTTGCATCTGAAATAGTGTCTAATCCTAAGATGACTTATAGGCAATTGAGGGCTGAAATAAAAAAGCATTTTTTGATTAATGTTAGCATGGGGCAGTGTAAAAGGGCTAAGCAAAGGGCCCTATATGATCATGAGGGTGGGTTGAGAGAACACTATGCCAGACTTTGGGACTATAGGGATGCTATACTTAAGAGTAATCCTGGTTCAACAGTGAAGCTTGAGGTGGATGAGAAAGGGGGTGGAGAGGCATACTTCAACAGGATGTACATATGCTTCAAAGGTTTAGCTGATGGCTGGAATGGTAATTGTAGAAGGGTTATAGGATTAGATGGTTGCTTTTTGAAGTCAACAGTGAAGGGTGAGCTGTTAACAGCCATGGGCAGGGATGCAAATAACCAAATGTATCCCATAGCATGGGCTGTGGTTAATGTTGAAAACAGGGATAATTGGTGCTGGTTCCTAGCTGCTCTTTCTGTAGATATTCACCTATACAATGGTGCATATTTAACAGTCATTTCTGATGGACACAAGGTATGTCCCATAGCATATCCATTCTATTATACAATGGTGCATATTTAACAGTCATTTCTAATTGATGTTATTGTACCATTGTTGTAGGGGCTAATTGATGCAGTTGCTACTTGGTTGCCACAAGCTGAACACAGAATGTGTACAAGGCATATTTACCAAAATTTCAAGAAGAAGTGGTCAGGCCTAACTTTCAGGAGTTTGTTCTGGGGTGCAGCTGCATCATGTGTAGTAGAACGTTTTGAAGCTAAGATGTAGCAAATCAAAGCACTTGATGAGGCTGCATATAACTACTTGATTGAAAAGAATCCCAATAGTTGGTGCAGAGCTTTCTTCCAGCTGGATAGAGGCTGTGCAACCTATGAAAATGGGATTTCTGAGAGCTATCACAGAACAATCCTTGATGCAAGGCACAAGCCTATTATCACCATGTTGGAGGATATTAGAGTATACCTGATGCAGAGAGTGTTTGACATGAGTAAGAAGGCCAAAGGGGGCATGGATGAAGTCTGTCCATCTATAAGGAAATATTTAGAGAGACAGAAAATAGTTCAAAAGTAAGTCCATTAATGCCAGTTTATACACTTTTAAGCATGTCACTTGATTAATCTAATGTGGGTTTATAACTAACTGTTTTGCAGGGAGTGGACAGTTTACCCCTCTTCTTACCAACTGTTTGAGGTAAGAAATGCAAATGATTCATTTAGTGTAAACTTAGAAAATAGAACTTGTGGTTGTAGGTTGTGGGACATCTCTGGTATCCCTTGTACACATGCTGTTGCAACATTTGTGTACTGTAAAAGGGATCCAAAAGATGGTGTGAATCCTTGGTACACAAAGGGATGTTGGATGAACACCTATTCCCATAGCATTAGGCCTGTTCCTGGAACATCCATGTGGGGGCATAGTAGGGAGATAACCATTGTACCACCCATGGTGAGGAGAATGCCAGGTAGGCCCAAGAAAAAAAGAATAAGGCACCCTACTGAAAATGACTATGAGGTTTCTAGGGTTGGAAGGCAAATGACTTGTTCAAACTGTTTAGAAAAGGGGCACAATAAGATAACATGCACAAACCCCAAAAAGGACCCACCACCAAGGGTGGCTAGAGGTGGTGGCAGAGGGTCAAGAGGTGGTGGCAGGGGGTCAAGAGGTGGTGGTGGTGATATGGGTGTACCAGGTGGTGGCAATATGGGTGAAACTGGTGGTGGTGATATGGGTGTACCTGGTGGTGGCAATATGGGTGAAACTTATCACACCCCAAATTTCATGCTTTGCGGAAGCGATTGTTTTTGGGTGTGACTAATCAAATATCAAAACACCAAAGTACAAGCAAACGACTCTAAATGAGACGTTTTATAAAATACATTATAATACAGTACATTACCAAAAGTAGTACAAGGTTTTAAGTCATAAGTAATACATCATTAGCGAGTTCGCGAAATGATTCAGAAGATTTCAAACACATAATCAAAGTACAAAAGATAATGCTAATAAAATCTTCATAAGTGTTAATGCATGCGACTCGTACTAGCCTAGCATACCCTGCGGGCCATCCTACTGTTGCTGAGTACCTGAAAATACATCACTAAAAAGGGTCAACCAAAAGGTTGGTGAATCTCACAGGTTTGCAATTACAGTAATAAACAGTTTTGCATAACTCAATAAGTAAATCATTTGCAATGAGTAAAACAGTAAAGTATAATTGTACAACAGTAGTAAGTCAGTAAACCAGTATTTTACAAGTATAGTAAGGTCGGTATAGTCTATCATTCCATGCCATGAGCCATCATAGTCGAAGCTTAACACGTCGGTAATTTTGCCCCCGTGAATGCTAATCCAAAATCATTCATATGAAACGAGTAAGAAACGCCTGTTTAGACAATTGCGGTTCGTGGTGGCGCTACCACCCCAGGCGGGGATTGTCAGTCCCATATGGATCCATATACTAAAACCCGCGCTTATCGTATAATTAACAACTATGATTCAGAGGACTTCATTGGATTAAAAAGGAACTCATGCATTTCAGTATATCAGTAAATCAATACGTCGGTAAGTCGGTAAGTAAATAAGTCGGTAAAACAATACATTTGTATATGTATTTAAGTCGGTAAGTAAATAAGTCAGTAAAACAATACATTTGTATATGTATTTAATAAATCAAGTAATTTCAGTAAGTAAGTACTCACAGTAAACAAGTATATTCATTACACAAACACATTTAGTAAACAAGTGATGTATCTCCCCCAAAAGAGTAAAACAGTAAAAAGGGGCAGTGAGACTCATCTGTGGGTGCTAGCGTTCCTAACCGCAAGTAATATCCAATCCGTAACGTCCTAACGTCCTAAACGTAAGAGATATATTACATGAGTATTTGACGGTTTGTCAAATCATGCAAATGAAGTGATTGTTTTGTAAGTTTGTGTAAATCGAAATATGTAAGATTCGTTGTTGTTCCTTGACTTTGAGAATCTTTGTATTCCTCGAGTTGTGTCATTTGTTATGCGTATGTTTATCCAAATATATATAAACCGTTTAAGTTTGTTTTATATTAAATAAATGGTTTTAATCAAAGTTAGAAGGAAATCAATTAGGGTAAATAATTAATAAATAATATTAATAAGAAAAAACTACATATATGTAAAAAGAGGCCAAGTTGCAGGTTGAACCTGTGACCTCTCGGATGGCAACACTCCCACCAAACCACATGAACTAAGTGATTATTTGTTATATTTACCATAAGTTTAATATATATATATTAACAATTAACATTTCAAAAATAATATATATAAAACGCACAGGTCACAGGTCGAACCTGTGACCTCTCCGTTAACACCCCTCCCATGGCAACCACTTAGCTACATGTCCATTTGTTATTATTATCACAAGTTTGATATATATATCCTTAAATTATTTGTATTATTTGTTTTATTTACAACCAAAGAACCGTCTCTGTTAATACGTACATATATACAATTTTTGGTTCTAATTCATTTTAAAACATGATCAATCAACATATTATGATATATAAACCTAATATAACATGTTTTAACAAGCTATTACAACAATCATTGACCAAATTTCATAAATTAAAGAATTTATATTAATGAAATAAAAATGGTAAAATCCTCACAATGGGTTCAAGATGAAGATGGTGATGATTCTGAGATGATTCGAAGATGATTATCAAGTGATCAAGTTTGTTAGTTGTTTGTGTATGGATGTTTGATTGTATCAAAGATGAAAATGAAGCTTTGGTTGATGTTTCTGCTCCTTGTTTGCTTCTGCTTATCCTTCTGTTCGTTGACTCACAGAGAAAAGGAAAAGAATTGGGTTGGTGGCTCCAATTATTTGAGAAGTGTTGAAGTGATCAATTTTTGTGAGGGAATGATATATAAAAATGTTTCAGTTCATATTTTCAAAGAAAGAGTATGGTTCAAACAGAACCTTGTCGCCAGATATTATTGTTGGTGTATTAGTTTTGGGTTTTTAACCCGTTAATTTCGAGTACGGGTATAATTAGTGCAACATAAAATTTAGTATTTTATATTTTTATTTTGTAGATGTTCTCCAGATATGTTCTGTACAGTCAGAAAAATAATGTGTTGATTATTTTTGGCTGTTTTAGATTTGTACATTTATCATTGCGCATATCCAATTGGGTGCCAAATTTCAGTTGAATTACGAATTCATATTTTGAGGTAATGTTCCAAATGTTTTCAGATGAACAATAAAAATAACATTTTTATTATCTGTGACCTCCGGGTATTATTTAAAATTGTTTCTGTTCGAAATATAATGCGTTTTATGTTTTCAGTATCAAAAGTGTGTTTAAATTTTCTGTTGAGTAAATAATTATTATCCTCACCAATAATATATTATTTAGAAAAGTTTTGCATAACGTTTGTATTTTAGTTCACGCGTTCTTTCAGATTCGTATGTACAAGATTATTAAATAATCTTTTCATGTTACATATATACATTTATATATATATAATACTTGTATCCTTTGGTATTGAGCGTATATGATACGCGAGATAAAAGTTTAAATTTGGCGCAAAAATTTGGGTCATTTTTGACCGGGTGTCACATTCTCCCCTTGTTAGGAGAATTTCGTCCCGAAATTTATTGGTAGTAATTTTAAGTGTGTTAAAGTATTAGTCTGTGCATATTCGTAAAAAGTGTGTGAGTCGAGTATGAGTGATATAACCTCATTCTAATGTTACCTCCCTCCCCTTGTTAAGCTAATGCCCTACTGGCCATTAAAGGCGTAGAGGAAGTGTGTTGTAATGTAATTGACCATTTTGTCGGTAGGACAAGGTCAGTCAGTCACTAAGGTGTAGCTACACTTTGTACTAGAAGCCTAAAGTAAAGTAGTATCTCCCTCTATGTTCATACAGTTTGTAACGGATAGTAGTATCATAGCGTAAACTAGACTCTATCAGCCTCTCATAGAAACTAAATGGTTTAGCCTACATTAGTTTTATGTGGGATGTTAACCATTATATAAAAATTTACCGGTATGTATTCCGGTATAAAACAGTGTAGGATTTGTTATTCCTATACATATGCAAGCTAAACCTCGTCTCATAAAGAAACTATAGAACCTAAATTGTCGTTTTTCCCTAACCCTTTCGTACACTTAGAATCTAGGAAAAACATAGAAGCATTCAAATAGTACGTGAGATCTACTAAAGCAATTAGTAAACAGGCAGTTTGTAATTGTCAGTGACATCATAGTATAAGTTATACTCTATCAGTTTCATATAGAATTAATTTGTTGTGTGGCAGCGTACCCTCAGTGTTGCTTGGATTAAACTTGGTCTCAATGACGTTGTTTGCCAGAATTTCTCCTCGAGAGTTCTTCTCTTCACTGTTGATACTCTCGTCAACCAGTAGTGGGCAGTTAGTTTTATAGTGTCCAGCATTTCCACACTTGAAGCAGACCTTCAAGGCTTTAGAATCAGTGTCCCTAGGAGGGAATTTGCAGTCCTTAGCTTGATGCCCGAATACTTTGCATCGGCTACAGGGCTTAATACAAGATCCTTTGTGATGTCGGTTGCATAGAGAGCAGAAGGGTTGATTTCCTTTGTAAGTACTGACTGTTTTCACCCTCTTCGCCTGAGGTACATCAGGATTGTAGATGGAAATTTCTTCCAATTCTCTCTTACAGTTCGCCACTCTTGCCTCAGTATTCTCCTCAGCAGGATCATCATGTTGAGTTAATTGTGAGGTCGGGCTGTCAACTACAACATTCGCATTTGGAATAGTCTGGTGAAGTAGCATCGACTGTCTTAGGCTGTTTTCCATTGTCAGCATGCGTAGTTCGTATTCGTGGGCGCGCCTTTCACTCTGGTAAGCAATTTATCGGAGGTCAATGATGTCTTTCCATGCTTCGGTCAATTGACTTTGCAACAAGTCTAGGGTTTCCTTAAGGAAGTGAACAACTTTCGTGCCTATGTTACTAGTAGTAGGTGTATCAAGAAGGGCTGTAGTAATGGCAAAGGTAGTAGTAGTGGTGTTATCAATAGTGGGGTTATGATCAGAATTTGGTTGAGCTGTCACAGTAATTCCTTTGATGGAAGTCAATGCAGATTCTATTGTTGATTCAGTCAGGTGTTTCTCTATTTCCTTTACCGGCATCATTTCTTCTGACGCCTCCTCAGTTTCTAGCCTCAACTCGCTATCCAAAGTGAGGAGGTAGGGAAACATCACATGCTCCTCACTGAGCTGATCGTCATCCGACGTGTAGTTGTTAGCAGCGTGCTTAGTCATTTCCTACAGTTAGATGTTTCGTGTTAAGGTGTTATTTTAGTAATTATTTCCAGTTGTCCCCAAGACACATAGAATCTCACAACAAACAATCAGATCATAATCATCACAAGTTAATACAATCAAGTAGATAAGAATGCACACCCCAAGGGATGGACGATTGCACTAATGACCTCAAGTAGCCTATCGATTCCTAATTCTATCATGTACTTAGAATCTAGGAAATACACAGGAATAGATAAGCAGTATATGTAAGGTTTTTCCCAAAGTAAATATAGAGACAGTAGGGTTATTTGTAAGCGAATGTACCATTGTTGAGTAAATCAGCAAGCCTCGGGTTCGGGTCTTCCCTAGCGTTGAGTACGTAGAATCTTCCTTTAGCAGAGTTGTTGTTTTTGTTTTTCAGCTGAGGGCAATCCTTCCTGAAATGCCCAGTACCATTGCATTCATAACAAGTTTTGGGTGCAGAAGTGTTGGTACCAGTTGCGGCTGTCTTGCAATCCTTGGCCACGTGTCCGAATCTTTTGCATTTGGTGCATGGACACGCACCAT
The DNA here is from genome assembly GCA_949592205.1 of Helichrysum umbraculigerum. Classification (NCBI taxonomy): domain Eukaryota; kingdom Viridiplantae; phylum Streptophyta; class Magnoliopsida; order Asterales; family Asteraceae; genus Helichrysum; species Helichrysum umbraculigerum. Next base: position 87,748,985 of record CATIUR010000002.1, on the reverse strand, counting down.
CATGATGAAGGCTACATTTTGAGCAAAAGGGTTTGCTTCCCTTATACTCCTTCTTGTCGCCTGAGCCAGTTGGGTAGGTTTTAACAGCATCAACATTTTTGTTGGAGGTGTTGGGGTTTCCTTCCCACTTACGCTTGCCAGGGTTTCCAGTAGGTGTTGTAGATGTCTCAAACCTTACAATCTGTGCCATAAGCTCATGTGCCATACGAATAGCACTCTGAATAGTTCCAGGCTTTGATGAAGTAACATTCCCTTGAATATCCTTCGGGAGTCCACGGATGTACCTCTCAATCCGCTTGCGTTCAGGATCTACCATAGATGGGCAGAGAAGAGCGAGCTGCTGAAATCGGGTTGTATAACCGATGATGTCAGTACCCTGAACGGTCAAGTGCCAGAATTCGTCTTCCAGCCTCTGGAGTTCCTCATTGGGACAGTACTCATCCCTTAGCATCCTTTTCAGTTCTTCCCATGGGATTCCATATGCAGCATCAATTCCCACAGACTGAATGTACGAGTTCCACCACGTCAGAGCACTTTCCAGAAATGTACAGGTGGCATATTTAACTTGGCAGTCTTCCGAGCAGTTACTGATCCTAAAGACTGACTCCATTCTTTCAATCCACCTGATTAATCCAATGGCACCTTCCGTGCCCTTAAAGTTCAGAGGTTTGCACTTGAGGAAGTCATTGTAGCTGCAGGGTTTAGCAACAGGAGCATCGTTCACAGACGGTGATGATCGAGTAGCTAGAGCTTCGGCTACTCCTTGAGAAACAAATCGTGCGAGTTCAGCCGCGCTGAAAGATTGTCTTTTTGGTGGCATGTTCCTTCAATAACAGCAAGGAAAAATGTGAGTTTTTGTGTAAGAGTATGATTATCGTAGTTGTATATATAACAGTAATATATTACAACACAAGTGACAATCAACGGTGTAGAATAATGAAGATTGTAATCATTTAACATGCGAGTTCAAAAGATTACAAGATTTTGAGTGTTACGAGAGTTGTCGGGGATATTACGTCCGAACATATTTTAGAAGTTATTGCGGAATGTGATAGAGATATAGAAAAGATTTTTGTACTTAGAGGAATATGGAATCAGGATGTTAAACATGATGGGTGAGTGAATGACGGGTCCTCTGATGACCAATTTGTGTAGATTAAGGTGTCGGAGTTCTTAATCTATTCCTAGGGTAAGTCTATTTCGAAGAGATGACCCTCCCTGTCAGGGCACATCCCGTACTATTCTTCCTGACTCGATCAACTTACCATAGGCAATTTCTTAAGGTGTAACGGAACTATAAGTTTGCTACCAAGTATTGAAGAATATTAATAGGTCTAACAACATAGGTGTAACCCATATATACCTATTATCCACCTAGTTGTGTCTAGCACAGAACAATTACAAGTCACGGTTCTCTCGTGGTCAGAGTCAACTAATGCATTCCGGTTTAACATAACCCTTTTCAGATCTTACATCATCTTCATTTAATTGTACATAGTTGATCAGGCTATGTTAAATTAAACTCGTATGATGAAATCCCTGAACCAGTTATATCTAATGAGGAATACTGCCTAACGGTCATAGTCTAGGCCCACTAAATGCAACCTAGTTCGCTATAACCTTAGGCTCTGATACCAATCTATCACACCCCAAATTTCATGCTTTGCGGAAGCGATTGTTTTTGGGTGTGACTAATCAAATATCAAAACACCAAAGTACAAGCAAACGACTCTAAATGAGACGTTTTATAAAATACATTATAATACAGTACATTACCAAAAGTAGTACAAGGTTTTAAGTCATAAGTAATACATCATTAGCGAGTTCGCGAAATGATTCAGAAGATTTCAAACACATAATCAAAGTACAAAAGATAATGCTAATAAAATCTTCATAAGTGTTAATGCATGCGACTCGTACTAGCCTAGCATACCCTGCGGGCCATCCTACTGTTGCTGAGTACCTGAAAATACATCACTAAAAAGGGTCAACCAAAAGGTTGGTGAATCTCACAGGTTTGCAATTACAGTAATAAACAGTTTTGCATAACTCAATAAGTAAATCATTTGCAATGAGTAAAACAGTAAAGTATAATTGTACAACAGTAGTAAGTCAGTAAACCAGTATTTTACAAGTATAGTAAGGTCGGTATAGTCTATCATTCCATGCCATGAGCCATCATAGTCGAAGCTTAACACGTCGGTAATCTTGCCCCCGTGAATGCTAATCCAAAATCATTCATATGAAACGAGTAAGAAACGCCTGTTTAGACAATTGCGGTTCGTGGTGGCGCTACCACCCCAGGCGGGGATTGTCAGTCCCATATGGATCCATATACTAAAACCCGCGCTTATCGTATAATTAACAACTATGATTCAGAGGACTTCATTGGATTAAAAAGGAACTCATGCATTTCAGTATATCAGTAAATCAATACGTCGGTAAGTCGGTAAGTAAATAAGTCGGTAAAACAATACATTTGTATATGTATTTAAGTCGGTAAGTAAATAAGTCAGTAAAACAATACATTTGTATATGTATTTAATAAATCAAGTAATTTCAGTAAGTAAGTACTCACAGTAAACAAGTATATTCATTACACAAACACATTTAATAAACAAGTGATGTATCTCCCCCAAAAGAGTAAAACAGTAAAAAGGGGCAGTGAGACTCACCTGTGGGTGCTAGCGTTCCTAACCGCAAGTAATATCCAATCCGTAACGTCCTAACGTCCTAAACGTAAGAGATATATTACATGAGTATTTGACGGTTTGTCAAATCATGCAAATGAAGTGATTGTTTTGTAAGTTTGTGTAAATCGAAATATGTAAGATTCGTTGTTGTTCCTTGACTTTGAGAATCTTTGTATTCCTCGAGTTGTGTCATTTGTTATGCGTATGTTTATCCAAATATATATAAACCGTTTAAGTTTGTTTTATATTAAATAAATGGTTTTAATCAAAGTTAGAAGGAAATCAATTAGGGTAAATAATTAATAAATAATATTAATAATAAAAAAATACATATATGTAAAAAGAGGCCAAGTTGCAGGTTGAACCTGTGACCTCTCGAATGGCAACACTCCCACCAAACCACATGAACTAAGTGATTATTTGTTATATTTACCATAAGTTTAATATATATATTAACAATTAACATTTCAAAAATAATATATATAAAACGCACAGGTCACAGGTCGAACCTGTGACCTCTCCGTTAACACCCCTCCCATGGCAACCACTTAGCTACATGTCCATTTGTTATTATTATCACAAGTTTGATATATATATCCTTAAATTATTTGTATTATTTGTTTTATTTACAACCAAAGAACCGTCTCTGTTAATACGTACATATATACAATTTTTGGTTCTAATTCATTTTAAAACATGATCAATCAACATATTATGATATATAAACCTAATATAACATGTTTTAACAAGCTATTACAACAATCATTGACCAAATTTCATAAATTAAAGAATTTATATTAATGAAATAAAAATGGTAAAATCCTCACAATGGGTTCAAGATGAAGATGGTGATGATTCTGAGATGATTCGAAGATGATTATCAAGTGATCAAGTTTGTTAGTTGTTTGTGTATGGATGTTTGATTGTATCAAAGATGAAAATGAAGCTTTGGTTGATGTTTCTGCTCCTTGTTTGCTTCTGCTTATCCTTCTGTTTGTTGACTCACAGAGAAAAGGAAAGGAATTGGGTTGGTGGCTCCAATTATTTGAGAAGTGTTGAAGTGATCAATTTTTGTGAGGGAATGATATATAAAAATGTTTCAGTTCATATTTTCAAAGAAAGAGTATGGTTCAAACAGAACCTTGTCGCCAGATATTATTGTTGGTGTATTAGTTTTGGGTTTTTAACCCGTTAATTTCGAGTACGGGTATAATTAGTGCAACATAAAATTTAGTATTTTATATTTTTATTTTGTAGATGTTCTCCAGATATGTTCTGTACAGTCAGAAAAATAATGTGTTGATTATTTTTGGCTGTTTTAGATTTGTACATTTATCATTGCGCATATCCAATTGGGTGCCAAATTTCAGTTGAATTACGAATTCATATTTTGAGGTAATGTTCCAAATGTTTTCAGATGAACAATAAAAATAACATTTTTATTATCTGTGACCTCCGGGTATTATTTAAAATTGTTTCTGTTCGAAATATAATGCGTTTTATGTTTTCAGTATCAAAAGTGTGTTTAAATTTTCTGTTGAGTAAATAATTATTATCCTCACCAATAATATATTATTTAGAAAAGTTTTGCATAACGTTTGTATTTTAGTTCACGCGTTCTTTCAGATTCGTATGTACAAGATTATTAAATAATCTTTTCATGTTACATATATACATTTATATATATATAATACTTGTATCCTTTGGTATTGAGATTATATGATACGCGAGATAAAAGTTTAAATTTGGTGCAAAAATTTGGGTCATTTTTGACCGGGTGTCACAAAACTGGTGGTGGTGATATGGGTGAAACTGGTGGTGGTGATATGGCTGTACCTGGTGGTGGTGATATGGGTGTGCCTGGTGGTGGTGATATGGGTGTACCTGATGGTGGTGATATAGGTATACCTGGTGGTGGTGATATGGGTATACCTGATGGTGGCAGGGGTTCAAGGGGTGGTGGAAGGGGGTCAAGAGGTGGTGGCAGGGGGTCAAGGGGTGGTGGAAGGGGTTCAAGAGGTCGTGGCAGGGGGTCAAGTGGTGGTATTGTGGGGTCAACAATGACTGCAGGTGGATCTAGTCAAGTAACTAGTGGTGGTGCTAAGAGTGGTGGAGCAAGTGGGGTTAGAAGGGGGTCTGCTTATGGTGGGAAGTATAAGGTGAGAAGGAGTATGCTTTTTGACCAGGTATGAATCTTTGACTTCCAGTATATTTCATATGTTTACACATGACAGATGTTTAACCATACATATGTGTATTGACAGGAAAACCAAGAACCTGAAGTTGAGCATGACACTGATGAACATGATGATCCAATGGATGTGGATGAGCCAACTGGTGGCCCATTGACACAATCAAGCCATGTGTCCAATCCAGAACCAAAAGAAACTGAGCTACCTGTTGATCAATGGTGGCTAAATCTTCCAAAGAAGACAAAGAGGAGAAAATCTGAAAGAATTGCACTGATAGGTAAGCCATTCAAGGCTGATAAGTATGGTACTGGATTGACCTTAGAGAGACCATTTGACTTGACTGAGAAGGATGATGAAGATCCTGGATCAAAGTAGTTGTATTGCAGTTCTTGTATGCAGGTGAAGGATCAAAGCAGACTTGGTGATGTTTTTTGTGAGTTTGCAGTATGTATGTCATATAACTAGTAGGATTGCAGTATGTATCAAGACTTGGTGATTGATGTTTGTGTCTTTGCAGTATGTATGTATCAAACTTAGTAGGTCTTAAGTATGTTGCAGTGAATGTATCTAACAAATGATCCCAATTTTCAATTAGCTTAATGCAGTGGGTCATTTTTATATTGATTGTTGTTCTTGGGTCAATGCAATGGCATTTCTTTATATGTTTTGGTCATTGAGATGCTCTATTGTTTTGTCCCATTGGTGTTACTTTTCAAGTTTTGGTCATTGAGATGCTGCCAGGTTGTGCCATTGTTGTTTTGTACCACTTTTCAAGTACAGGAAATATGCAATAAAGTTTCAACAACCAATTGAAATATGCAATAAAGTTTCAACAACAAACTGCAACTACATCCGTTCATTACTACACCAAAAGATTACATTGGATTGATTACATTCACCAACTACACAAAATGTACTGCAACTAACCAAAACACACCATCCTAAATGTTAGCTTCGGGTAAAACTTGAACTATATCAAGCTGCTACTATCCTAAATGTACTGCAACTAACCAAAACACACCATACCAACTATGATCACAACAAGAAACAGAGTTAGCTTCAGGTAAAACTTGATGCTTTTCTTGTAGTCCACCACTTCATTTTGCAGCCGTTCCACCATACCTTCCATCTCGGACCTATACAATGCAAAGTCATCTTCCATTTTCGAAAACATTTCTCTATACTTCATCATCTCATAATACGAATCTCGTTGGTCACGGTTCAAGCTTTCATGCAACTCGTACAGATTCATCTTGTACCACACATTTTTAACTTCCTCATCAACCCAATAATATGCTTTGCACCTCTTCCATGGAATCTAATAAAAACAACAACGGTTTCAGAAATACCAAACAATCGATGGTGACCTATTCAAGAGCTACTATGTACAGATATATCATAATGAAGACCACTCAATTAAAAAAGCTACTACGTATGTGAATGTGTTCATGTTACATACATGAAGATACATCAGCCTGTTTACATACAAATGGTACGGTCAGTTACATACATGAAGATACATTACTCAATTTAAAAAGCTATTACGATGGTGACCTATCACTCTGTTTACATACAAATGCTATAGACTGATGTACCAAGCAAAATACATTCCAACCACCAGTCAAATAGTGAACTACTCAAGAGCTACCAAACAATCAAAACCCCTTACCAGAGCATCCGGACAGTTCAAAAATCGCCTAGCTGGGTTGGTAATCGTCCATGAAGTGCGAAGCTTCAAGGGTTGCGGCACTTTGCATTTGCATAATCTTGGCATTCGAGAGTTACCGGAAGAGCTTGATGAAGCCATTGAAGAAAATTTTGGTTTTTAGGGTTTTATGGTGATGGGTTAGCGGCGGGAACAAAAGGGGGAAGAAGCCGCTATTCTTTTTTATAGTATCACATAATAATGATGTGGACGCTTACGTGTACAAATTTAACAGACGTGGCAGCCACATCAACGATATCCGTGACATGGCAAAACCATGTCAGCAGAAAATCACTTTTAATCGGTAAAAAACAACTTACTTACCTAAGTCGAAACAAAATTTAAGAGTACGTTGCTTAACTCGGTAATATAAAAAGTAGATTGCTTATATGTGAACAAAATTGAAAGTACGTTGCTTATATCCGCCATTTACCCTTCAATTTATTGGAGGTCATGTGTTATTATTTTTATTTTTTTTATATTTCACTTTATTCAATCTTTGAAATTGAATAAGTCAATTCACTCGGGATGATACTAGAAAATATGGTCCGAAGAATCTCGATAGTAGTTCCATGAACTTTTTAACAATTAAGTGAGGTGAGAACAGAAACATTAAAGATAAAGTTGTTGAGGCCAAATTTGAACCTCTTTCCAAAAAGACACAAGTTTAATACATATGAACTAAACGTTTTGCATAAATATAGTGACTTAATAAATAATCTATTGTTAATACTTACAAAAATGACGAAACACAAATTAAAAGTTGACATAATCCACCATTTTTAGACCCATGAAGTTGATCACACGAAATCATCTTACTTAAATTCCTTAAAATTAATAATTAATGTGTTATTTAAAGTGAAATTTTCTAGTATAAAATCTAAGCAGCCAGACACCCATTTTAATCCTCGTATCCAAATCCTTAAATCAATCAAAATTATTATTAAAATTGCAAAATGGCAAATAATAATGTTACTCCGCTCTTATTTACCCTTGTTTTCTTCTTCGTTATCTCAAGTATGTACCCATATTATTTTCAGAAAATTTATATATTATTTAATTAATTTGAATTTAATTGAAATAATGTTGTTATTGTTGTCATTATGTAGGTGGTATAGTGAGACTTGCTAAAGGACAAGCTCCTTTGCAAGCACCTTTCGAAGCACTTGGCGAGGTAAGAAACACCTTTTCTTTATAACTATTGTTGGTTTTTTTGCGTATACTGACACAACATGCGTTGTAGTATAAACGTTGGTGTGTCGCGAAACCATCAGCTTCGGATGAAGAACTACAGAACAACATTGATTATGTTTGCGGAATACTGAATTGCGACATAATAAAACCGGGAGGATCTTGTGCTGAACCGGATAATCACATTAGTCGCGCATCTGTTGCCATGAATCTTTATTACCAACAGAATGGAAGATCCTCGTGGAATTGCGACTTTAAGAAGTCGGGGCTTATTTCTGTCATTGACCCAAGTATGTCGAATTCTAACTTATCGCGCTATGTATATATGCACGTTTATTAACAGCATTTTTACAATTGAATTCGAGTATAAGTAACGGTGTTGTTTGTTTCGTTCGGTTTTGCAGGCTATGGTGATTGCAAGTACGACGGCTAGTGTTTTTCGTTAAGTTTTACTAAGAACTAACTGATTATAGCAAAATTAAGAAAAGTTTGTAAGCTTAGATATCGTGGTGATGTACGCGTGGTTGACCAATTATAAATAAAGTTTAACTGTTTAAGGAAGTGTGTTAGTTAATTATGCAACTTTTTATATGATATAGCATAACCATAACCATAACCATAATATATAAAAATAATGAGATTTTGACATAGTTTTTACGGGTAAAGGAGGTTTGACCCGACAAAATTAAAAATGAGTATAGAATGACTAATTTTTTTATTTTTTTAAAACGACAAACCTACAATCTAACACACAGTTATCTACAACCATCACGAATATTTACAACTCACTGCCTCAAGTGAGGCTTGAACCCCCAACTTCTGGGTTGAAGGGTCCCTCTCATACCGCTAGGCTAAAAGCCCTTTGGTTATACATGGAATTAGTTTAACAGTGAGTATAAAACTATGCAAATAAAGTCAATATGACCAACTAATGAATTAGAGGTAATTGTTAATAAAATGTTCCATTTCATTTTTGTAATTTTTTGTAATAAACTCATGGAACGTAATTAGTTTTGGATAATTTAATGGACCAAACATGATTTTTGGAGTTTTGGGCTCCGAGTTTAACAGAAACGGGCTAAACCAAAAGTAGGTTATGTCATATTTTTGGACCGAACTGGTGCAACCCAAATGGGGAGATGTTAGTCATATTTTAAGCCTATTTCATCTGAAGTCACCTTGAAGTTCATATCACGGGCTTGGATTTGTTAAAGTAAAATAGACGATTAAATATGTATCATGGTGGAATTATCAAAAATTCACGTGGAAATATCAACAGCCAAGTAATTTGGTGACACTGTCAAATTTTAATTCAATGAAATTATGTGAGCCAAAAGCAATCTTTATAGTAATATTTTCTAGTCTTCTTTTATAAATTTATCAAAACATAATTATGAAAAAAAAATTTCTGTTGTATATCAAATTTCGTACCGTAAAAGCCATCCACTTTCAAAAAAGAGTAACAAACAATATATAAATGGACGTTGATATTTCCACCTCAATTTTTGATAATTCCACCATGATTATGCATTGAGAGCTTGTATTGTACAAATAAATACTGCACAGTTTTGTTGGATCTATCAAAACGGGTGGTGGATATATTACTACCCATTACTTCACTCAAGTAATTTAGAGCACACGGTCTAGGCATCGAACGGACGTCGAACGAATTGAATTGAATTGTTTTAACAGAATCCTCGCTCGAGAACGTCGTCGAACGGCGTTCATCCGCATCGGGATGACGTACTGGAAGGTATTCTCAGATGCCATTTGTTGCAAAACGCTGGTTTCCTTTATTTCCTTTTTTTAAAAAAAAATCCCAATGGCTATATTTAAAAAAATAATAATTTTGTAATAAAAGTATAGCCGTTGTATACCTTTTTTTTTTTTTTTTTTTTTCTTTTTTCAAACATTTTCACGTCTCTCTATGTCAATACACATTTTACACTACAATTCACACCTCAATCTTTCTTTTTTCTCTATGATTCAATACACACTTTACACTAAAAATATCATCCGATTCTTTTTCCAACGATGCAACTTCTCATTCTTGCTCGTAATTATCGTAACGATGTATTTATTCCTCTAGAAGAAACCGAAAGTTCCAATGCTCATTCACGTCGCTACATATATCGTGATCGAGAAATGGCGGAACAAAGGTTAATGAATGATTACTTTGTCGAAAATGCGAAAATCCGCACGAAAGGATGTTGAGCGCACTTTTAGTGTAACACCCAAATCGGGCCTAGTAGTATTTTATAATTCTCAATTTCTATCTATTTATTCAAGTGGTAAATATTGGGTTAAATGTCACATGGGTATTTTGTGACAAATAAAAATAAATAAATAAATAAATTAAAAGTTTTAAATTATTAAACTTGTACGAAAAGTAAAAGTTTTAGAATCGCGAAATGGTTTTTGGTTCCAAACAATAGGTGTAACACCCTCAAATCTCGGGTTGCGGAAGCGGTCGGGTCGGGTGTTACCAAATTAAATATCACAGCATAAGATATAAAATGAACGACTCTAAATGAGACGTTTGAAAATAGTTATTACATTTCCAAAATAAAAGTTTAAATAGTTGCGAGATTGTAGTAAATTCCAAATACATAATTTGAAAATACAAAGTAAATGCAGAGTAGTCCCAATGTTTTGAAAGTATGCGACTCGAGCTAGCATAATCTTGTAGCAATCCTAATCCTGCTGGGCACCTGAGAACACATGCTAAAACGAGTCAGCTATAAAGCTGGTGAGTTCATAGGATTGTCAGTTGACAACATAAAGTATAAAACCTTGTATGTTTAGAAAAATAGTACAGAATCCACGATTCTGCTTTGTATTAAGTTGAAGTTATAATCACCAATGTGTATAAGCTAGTCGAGGTATCTAATACCTAAGTAATAGTGGTATGTACTCAAGTACATATTAATTTAGGCATTCCGAGCCTGGATACCTATCTGGTATTAAGTGAAATAAACCAATGCGAGGCAAAACCTGCCTGAGTATAGTCCAAGTAAATGTATGACCACGTCATATGATGTTGAGTAATAATTGTAGTGTTGCCTCCGGCAACGTAAGTTAAGCCAACGATCTCGAGTATAAGCTCGCCGATCCGTTGCTGAGTATGAGTAACCGTGCAGTCCCGCAGGACTACGATAGAGTATTTAATCAAATACTGAGCTAACGACCTCGCGTGAAATCTCACTGACCCGTTAACTGTTGTGGATCACGAGCGTAAGCCCGCCCATCCGTGAGTGTATCACTTTACAGCGAATACGTCCTTGTGCCCACTGCAATACCGTGGCATCGTTTTGTGCCCACTTTACCGTGGCATCGTTGTGTGTCCCTTATGGAACATCGTCCGCATTGCCCGCAAGCAAAGTATGTAATTGAGCCGGCTGTACAACGACAAGCCCGACTAGTGAAATGTAGAGCCAGCTGTACTACGACAGACCTAGCTAAGTAAATGAGAGCCGGCCGTACTACGACGCGCCTGACTTGAGTAGTTGTGTTTGTATGTATGTATGCCAATATGCATATATAAATCGTAAGAAGCACCAAGTGTTTGATATCGTGTATGAGTATATATATATATATATATATACCTATATTAGTCAAATCTACAAACACGAGTAACAGTGTATCATGCCACGCATGAAGTAATATATTGTATCTAAATATATATATGTACAATACTTAGATATAAATTGTAACACATTGAGCCTAGGTATGAACAGTCATCACCTAGTTGGTTTGTATTAGTATAAAGAGTCTATACTAACGTATGTTACTATTGTATACTCCTAGCCTTAAGCCTAGCAAGTATATTTGGGGTCTCGGGAAAATGTTCACCTAAGAACAATTTCCATTCTATGGATCATGGAGTGTGTCAACTGTAACACCCCCAAATTTATTGTTTAGCGGAAGCACGATTTGGGTGTTACGAATCAATAATCACAGCAAAAAGATATATAATGAACGACCACTATATGCGTCGTTTTTAACTTGTATTGATAAAAACAAAGTTTACATCAAAAATATTGTTTACATTAGCTCAGCTTGAAATTGAGAGATTTAAGTACATAATTAGTCTATACAAAATATAATAATGCAGCTAAATCTCTGATTGTTTGCATGATGACTCGAGCTAATTGATCCTTACTTGAGCAGTCCAACCTACTGCTGGTCACCTGTGATACATGCTAAAATGGGTCAGCGAAACGCTGGTGAGCTCACAGGTTTGTATGTCAACACATATGTTTTTATGAACCGCAAGATTTAATAATTGAATTTAAAATACAATTAAGCAAAATAAAAGTTATACAGCCATGAGCACATAGTCTGAGCTTAACTTGAGTTGTCAGGCCCACTTAAGGAAACCTAACTTGAAATGCCTCCTACGAGTGCCTAATCCACACTCGTCTTCCCAAATGCTAATACGTCCGTTTGACCAGTTAGTGCGTGCTAACCCGGACGAGGATTGTCAATCCTATATGATATCATATACTAACATTCACGCTACTACGTATTACCAGACTATGCTATGGAGGGCTTTAAATTGATTAGCTTGAAACTCATGTAGTATTTGATTTGATTTGTACTTGCGTTCAACTTGTAAAACAAAATGAGCAATAATATCACACCCCTTATGAAAAACAATATAATAGGGGCCATGAGACTCACATGAGTCTTGAAAGTTTGAATTAATAACTTGGATTGATTTGCCTTGAAGTGTTGTCCGAAGACTCGTAACCTGGAGGTGTCCATGACACGCGATGGTTATTAATTGTTTAGGCATCTCGAAAGACTACCTTTGTAATTGTTTTGTCCAAATTTCCCCGATTTGGTTGATTGACTTGTCCAAATTACTACGATTTGGTTGATTGAATTGTATGTTTGAAAACGTGTACGACCCGTTGGTGATTAATTGTAATAATAGTCTTGATGTTATCACATTGATTTCGAAGCGTTATACTTGAAAGGCAAATTCCTTTATGTTTGAAAAGTTGTATCGTATAAGCGTTTTGAAGTTGTACAAGTTTGACACTTGGTGAGAAATAGGCTTACGGAATCTAAGTACGGGGGTCCGGGGGCAGCGCCCCTAGTAGCGGGGTCCAAGGGGCGGCAGCCCCTGGCGGGGTCCAAGGGGCAGAGCCCCTGGTTGGGGTCGAGCTGCCAAGTCAGCTTGGAAAATTTTTATTTCTACTATATTGCTTTGGTGAAAAACGCATCTGGACTTGAAATTGGGTGAAATCAAGTGATAAAATTTTGGTCTCGACACTTAGTAAAAATGAGTTGTAAACGTTCTGTTTTTAGCGTCACTTATAGCGACACTCAAGAGTTTAGGCGACACTTAGGAAGTGTCGCATGAAATGACGGATTCTGATCTAATGGCGTCACTTGTGCAAGTGACGCATAAAGGGCGACACTTAAGGAAGTGTCGGTTGTAAGTGTCGGTATAAAGGTCATGAGTCACTAAGGTTAGTGACGGGTGAAATCAGGTTTTGATTGTAGGCGTCACTTAGGCAAGTGACGCTATAAGTGTCGGTCATTAGTGACGGGTATTGAAAATGCGTCACTTAGGTAGTGACGGAAAAAGAGGGTTTTATGCGCCACTTAGGCAAGTGACGCAAAATTAGGGCTTTTGGCGACACTCAATGCGTCACTTAAGTGACGCACGAAGTGACGCTATACTGCAGTCGTCGTTGCGTCACTTCAAGCTGTTAACGGATTTTTGAGCCAAAAACGAGTTTTTCGGCCATAGCTTGGTCCGATCCTTTTACCCAACCCATATATGGACATTTTAAACATATATAAACAACTTTCATGTAAAAATAAGCGAAATCGGAGTGTTTCGGGTTTTTGTCGGAAACTTACGCGGTGTCAAAATGAAAATTCGGAAAGACGAGGTTGTAGATCGTCGCGAGGTGGTTCCTTTTCTACAAAAGCTTCGAGATTTCGGCGGCGTTTGGTGGTGTAATTTGGCGATTTAAGAGGATTGTTGGTGTGGTTTGTTTTGAGAGAAAAAGTAGAGAAGAGAGAGAGAGAGTGGAAAGTGAGAATGGGGAAAGGGTGGGACTTTTCCCCCCTTTTTGTTGGCTGATCACGGTGGGGCCCACCGAGGTGTGGGTCTCCACTTTATTCGTTCCGTGTTTGTGCTCCGTGCGGTGTTCGTTTTCCCGATTGTTTAAACGTTAATTTATTTAATTTACGTGTTTAAACGTACTTTTTAAGTTGCGAATAAGTACCCAAATATTTTGTTAAAGTATTTTAATAATTGCGTTATAAAATATAACTTTCAACTTATTTTGTTTTGTTTACGCGTTTATTATTTTAATCGCGTGATCATTGATTGTATGATTCAAAATGAATACGAAATATTATAAAAAAAAATAATACTTTGAATATAATTGTGTTATTAAATAACGTTTATATTATTTAATTAAATTGTTCACCAACGTCCGTATTAATTGAACCGAATTACATTCGATTTGAAACTTGTACGATTTAACCAATCGTATACTTGTATATATTCAGCAATAAAGCAATATATATTATTTGATACACAAATTAGCCTAACACAGAACTAATTACATGTATTAAAAATTGATTAGGCACTAATTACTAGTCCTAATTTGACGGGTGTCACATCAACAGTTTTAGTTCCTAAAAGGAAGACTAATCCTGTAAAAGTCTAGTCGTTGTCCAGTGTAAGTAGAACTAACCAGTTCTAATATAAGTGATAGTATTGTCCCGTGACAATACGGTCAATGGATAGTGATAACTTAATCATGTTACGTAATGGTAATTGTTTTCCAACAATCTAACTGTGTACGGTTGTAACCTATCTAGGTTAAGTATTGATACTATCTCAAACAGTATGGAATGTGTAATTCCTAAGTATTACACATTCGTATTACATACAGTAATATAAATAATTGTGAATTATAAAAGTTAATTTATATAATTCGAAAACAGTTATTGAGCATGTGTTTCACCCCGAAAACAGTAAAACAGTTGAAAGAGTGGGGCTATGAAACTCACCTGAGTCGAGTAGTAAGCAGTAGCAAACAGTAAGTAGTATGTAGGTTCTCCGAACCCGTAATCTTTAAATGCAAATGCAAATCGAAGCCAAAGGAGGCCGAAAATGATGATGTTGCCTTTGTTAATCTTGTTCCTTGCTTGATGGTGATTCCGAAAATGTAACTTTTGTTGGTTGGTTTGCAAAATCCGAAAATTGGAGAGAATTTGGTGAGAGGGTTTTTGTGTGTGTGAAAATGAAATGGAAAGGAAAGAATGAGAGTTTGGGGATGGTTTTTATCCATTTCCAGATACTCACTTCGTATACTGTGGTCTACAACCACAGTGCAAAATACCCGTGTTTATTTACTCGATCAAAATGTAAATTTTATATTTCAAATCTTTAATTTTGTTTATATTATTTGGTAAATATAAAAATATTTCACTTGAACTTTAAAATGTAATTATTTAAAGTTTAAAATCGGTGCGACAATTGACTTTTTGACCGGTTGTTACAATAGGATTAGAAAGGAGATGAATTTTAAATGAATAGTTGGGGTCGGTTAATGATGGGCCGACTTATTCCCTTATCTTTCCAATCTATTTTACCTTCTTAATTATTTTGAGAACTCAGTAAGAAAGAAATCTTACTTCACCAAATTCTTAAGAACACCAAAATTATCAAGAAAGAAAGTGATTGTGGTTTCAATTCATATTGTTCTATCCTCATCTTCATCATCTTGCTTTCTCCATATCAAAGTTGTAAGTATTTTGTGTTTATAACCTTTTGATGAAATTTGGGTTTGTGATTGTAATATGGAAATTGAAGCTTAAAATTAATTAAAGAGTGAATTTTGATGATTTCATGATTGATAGTAACCAAGTTACATGATTAACCCTTTTATTTTGAAATGAGTTAAGTTTAGGGTTCATAATATACAAATATGGAATTGAGGTAAGAATTGCAAAGAAATAGATGTATTAATTGTTGTTTGGTGATTATAAGTGATGAACACTGAAATAGTAACATCAAGAACTGAGTTTTAGGATTTTTGGTTCTACTATATGCTGCTGCAGGGGGGAGGACCCGGCGGGTCGCTACTCCCACCCGGCGGGTGGTGATGGTGATCCACGGCCCAACCTTTCAAACCAACTATTTCTTTGTAATTTAGTATACTTCGATTCTAAGCTTCACATGTATCTTAATGTTAATATATTAGATGATATATGATGTTGATTATTGTTATTATTGAAGGTATTATGTAGTTAGAACCATAGTTGAGAAATAGAGTAAATCGGATTGGGTTTGATTAGAGATATTGAGTTTATGCTTACTGCTATTGCTCAATATGGACCAAAACGGCATGAAGCCGGCGGGCCTATGGCCAAAGTTGGCGGCTTTATGTGAATGGGAGGAAACCGGCGGCCTTTTAGGCCAATTTGACTTCTGTTTAACTTCTATTTCCCAATTTGATAATGACCCGGTGGGTCATGTAGAGGAGCCAGCGGCTCTATGGCCTGACCCGGTTGTTTCCATTTTCATGTCTTGATTACTCAGTGTCAATACATATAAATGATAATGTATATGTTTATAAGTAATGAGTCATAAATGGATACGTTATGTGTTGGAACTGGTTCAGTACACTTACAGTGAATAGTACCACGATGCACCTAGAATTTACACCACGATGCACCTAGAATTTACTCTATGATGCACCTAGCTTTTGCTTACGATGCACTTGTGTAAACCCTATCTGGTAACTTGAGATTGTTCCCATACGGTATTTAGTGTATAAACTATGGGACCAGGCTATGGGACCCGCTAAAATAAATAAAATAAATAAATTATCTAAGTCTTGGGCGTTTCAAATTGATTGTTTCGTATTTGAAATTAAGTTATATACTTATGAAATGAATAATGAACTTAAATCTATATTGTAACACCCCAAGTTTCAGGTTTTAAAATCGTACGCGGATATATTTTTATTATGAAATAGTATTATGTAGATAACGAGATATAGTGAAAAACGTAAAACGAATTACCAGTTCCAGACTGTAAAGTTTAAAAAGGTATTAAAATAGATAGATAAATATGTACGGTGTTATGTATATCCTTTATTTAGTCTAAAAATATTCCAGAGGATACGTGAAGTGAAGAGAAAATCGCAGGAAGCTTTCCCAAGCCTAAAATCAGTTTCAAAACTATGATTCAAGCTCTAATCATTCGAATTAATCCTTCTATGATCATCTCTAACATCTTGGTAAGTGATTTTTCTATGTTCTAACCTAGAAAATGGGTTTTTAGGGGTTTTGTGAAATTGGTGAATTTAATTACGAAATTAGGGTTTGGGTTTCATTAAATTAGTGTTAGTTAGTGTTTTGATTATGATTATAAATCATGTTTCATCATGTAAGTGATTAATTTGAAGTATGTAGTTATATGATCAAAGTGGGGTTTTGATGAAAATCAATGAACTAGTGATTTATGATATGAAATTGGTTTAATTAGTGTTAGTTAGTGTTTTTATGATTATTAGTAATGATATAACATGATAGAAAGTAATGAAATTATGATCTAGTGTTTATGAGAATTTTAGTGTTTATGTTAGATTATTATGAAACAATGAAATAAGCTTAATAGTGTAATTAGAAGTGTTAATAGATTATGAATATGATTAGTAGTTAGTTTAATGATGATTAGTGTTTAAAAGTGTTGTTATGATTACATGTTTATGCAATAGGTGATTAGAGACATGGAAGCTTATGTTGATCAAGATGGTGAAATCGATTAAAAAGAGTATGGTGAGTGATACGGGGGTTAAACAGGTGATTTGGTTGTGTAGTACCATATAGCTCGCGGGCTAGAGGTTTGCTCAATCAAGGAAAAGTTATTTGTTTATATGTGTTTATTTAGTTTGTTGTATTAAATTATTTGTTTATATTTAATTGTTATGTGAATACGTGTTATTTGGAAAAGTCAGTAGTGATTAACTCATTAGCGAGTAATGAGTATGTCACTAGCTTGAAGGTAAAGGAAAAGTTATTCGTTAATAGTGTATGATTCAATTGTGTTGGATTCGGATTGCTGTTGAGCAAGAGACTACACAATTGGGTGGAAAGTTACTTGTTAATTTATGTGGATTAAATAGTGATTATGTGATGAATAGTGTACGATTCGATTGTGTTGGATTCGGATTGCAGTTGAGCAAGAGACTACACAATCGGGTGGAAGTTGTTTGTTATATGATTGATTTCTTATATGTGTATTTAAGATTTTGTTAAAAGTTGTGATGGTTGTTGATTAGTGTTGTGATTACGGTTAATAAAATGATTATGTGTACAGATAATGTGGTGATTAAAGAGCTAACTGCGGTTAGCACAGTGTTCAGGGTTCAGTGTACAGTGTTCAGAGAAATAGAGTTAAGTGATTTTATGTTTAAGTAGTTATATGATGATATGTGTTATAGTGTTATGTGGAATTGTTTGTTTAATTGCCTGTGTACTCACTAAGCAGTGGTGCTTACCCATTTCAGTGTTTATTATGTAGGTTGAGATTTGGCTAGCGATACGTGGATAAAGAATATGCTTATGTTAGTGAAGTGGATAAGGAGCTAGCTATGTGGTTAGATAATGCTCCTTCTCTGTGAATTGTTGTTTTGATATACGATTGTGTAAATCGCCCAAACAAAGAGTTTTTGAATTAAATATGTTGGTCAATGTATAGTAGTTGACTTTGAAAGTCAAACTGAGTTATGGTGTCTAGTGTATGTGGTTGTCAAGTGTATGAAGTTATATGATTGGTTTGGTTTGGGTCAAAGTGTTGAAAAGTGAATAAGTGTCGAATGTGATTGGTTGGTCAACTGTGAAGTTGACATATAGTCAACAGAGTTGAAATGGTCAAATAAATGTGTTTTGGTTGTTGAATTGGTTGAAAAGTGGTTACATCATGAAACGGGTCATAATAGTGTCAAAACGGGTTAAAAGTGGTCATGTGGTGAATTTAGTGTGTGGTGGTGCTATGGATTGGGTTTCAATTGTTTTAAGTTTGTTTTGAAGTATTGAATTAGTGTATAAAAAGTTAGAGTCAAAAGATTTATGGTTTGTGAATTGGTATGTTCTTAAAATGGTCATTTTAGTGCCGAAAAGAGTCATACGCCAAAATCCCGCGTTTTTGGGAAATTTGGAAAAGTGAAAAAGTAGAAAGTTTCATTTGGTCATAGTACACGTGCCTGCAAAATTTTAGAGTCTAAGTGTTTACGAGTAAAAAGTTATGCGCGTTCAAAGTTCGTTTTTTTTAATGGAGTTGATACAGGTCTGGCAGTGCCATCAAATTTGGTGGCAGCGCCAAGTAGGGGCTGTTTTGAGTTGATGCAGGTTTGGCAGTGCCATCAAATATGACGGCAACGCCAAGTCATGGCTGTTTAAAAATCATTCTTGTTTTATCCCGTTAATTACCCGTTATGTCTTTGATCATTAGGACTTCATATTTTAGTATGTATGAACATATATAATAAGGTTTTAAAAAAATAAAAATAAAAAAATTTCGGTCGTGTTTTCGGGGCGTTTCATATATGATTATTATCATTGATGCTATGTGTAGTAGACTTTTATATAAATGTGTTGTGATAATAATTGAGAAGTGCACAATTGAATTATTGAGATATAATTTCAAATGAATGGTTATGATTAAGACTTTTAATTTGATTCTGACTTGATATAATATTTTTGTATGAGTATACCATGAGATGAAGTTAGTTTGAGTATGGTTCGAATACTTATGATGTTTAAGTATTGTATTAATTAAACCATGAAAGACTTGATTATGTTAAATTCATATTGATGATTAATGGGTTACTAACTTGGTCTTTATTATATTCTCAGATTCAGAAGAGACTCAGTGACATTAGACTACTGAGTGGCATGAGGTATTCGGTGAGTGGACCTGTAACCCTCAGCATGATTTAGTTGCAACATTTGGTTGCAACGATTAACTGTAGTTAGTTGCGCATATTGTTGAATACATTGTTTATCTAAGATGATATGTTATTTTGCTGTTGGCATTATACGTGTTGCTCAGAGGTCAACAGGGTTGGTTGGGCTTGGTTGTTATAGTTGAACAACCCAAGCTATCGGTGTCGCTGTATATGTTGATACAGGTGGTTGATAAGAGTTCTTGAGGAAGTTGCCTCAAGGACCACCGATCCTCTTGAGTGTTTTGTGTTAGCGATTAATTGCTGTAATTAATTGTTGTAGCTAAGTTATACTGTTGTTTACAGTCTGTCTCACTTAGCTTTATGCTAATCCCGTTGTTACCCCACTTCCTGCAGGCTATGATTTTGAGACACTTTGGGATGGGCAGGAAGTTTTGGATGTTCAAGGAATGTTTGACCAGCGTTCAACTCTGATATAATTTTGATAGTATGAAGATGTCGGTTTAATATAACACCCAGTTTTGTTGTATTTGGGTTAAGATAAGTTTTAAATTGTGATGTGTTTTCTATTGAAAAAAAAAAAAGTTTAATTGTATTTTGTATATTGTATTGATGAAATATCTTTTGGGACTTACGCTTTCGAGTTAAAACCAATATAATAATGGTTACAAAATGAGGGGTGTTATAAGTTGGTATCAGAGCATGGTTTGGGTGAATTGAGCATTGAAAGTGTTCAATCCCAAATCTTGATTTTGTTAGTCAAACATTCCCGGGTATGGGATTTAGCAAAGTATGTGAATCGGTTAGTAGGTAGGTACTAACGATTAATGATTTTCAAGTTGTTGTTGTGATTACAGAGATGGCAGGTAACGACCAACCGACCATTAACCCTAATGATGCCTCCAGGATTGATATTCCCTCTTCTGACGCTCAGAATGATAGACATGAATACATTGGTACGTCTGCTCCTGCGGGTGATGAAACGAACAGAAATAATTATATGAAGCAATTAGAGGATGAAGTACTGTTACTTAGAGAATATAAAAGACAAATGGAAGCTAGATTGTCTCAGCAGTATTCTCAGCCACAGCAAACTGTATTTGGCACTGTTCCACCATCTTTGGTATCTACGCATCAGACATCTACGTCAATGCCATTTTCTATTTCTGAACCTTTTGATTATCGGATTCCGGTATTTCTACCATCTCAGCAAAAACAGGTGTGTTCTTTTAAGAATTTCATGGATAGTAAACCTTCTAAATATCATGGTAGTTCAAATCCTTCTGTTACTTTGAATTGGCTGAGAGACACTGAAAGAAAATTTGAAGTTTGCCATTGTGAGGATGAGATGAAAGTTCTATATGCAGTGCAACTTCTTAAAGGACATGCTATGGTTTGGTGGGATTCAATTACCACAGCCTTGACACCTCAGCAGAAATGCTTGATTAGATGGTCAGATTTTTATAACGAGGTTTGTAAGCAGTACTGTTCTGATTTTGAAATGTCGCGTATCAGACGAGAGTTTATGGATTTACATTTGACAGATGAAATCTCTATTGATGAGTTGATTTCACAGTATTCTGAGAAACTAAGATTTGTTCAGCAATGGGTCCCAGATGATAAAACCAGAATAGAGCAATTTGTTGGGACTTTGCCACCAGAATATCGTACTACTGTGAGGTTAGCTGGTTCACTTTCACAGGCTTTTAATCTAGCTCGATCTGTGATTAGTGATTTTCGAGCTAGGGGTAAACAGGGTAAGAGTAAAGAGTTGCAACAAACTAAAAGTGTTTCCTTTGGGAATAAGAGTAAACAGAAAGGGCATAGATCAGATGTGGAAAGCAGAATGGTTGATCGCTCTACTTGGTGCTTTAAATGTAAATCTAGGCATATTGGCTCATGTACGGCTCAAACTGCTAGATGTATAAAGTGTATTTTGTTTGGGCATGAAATTAAAGATTGTGAATATCCTAGCTTTGTATGTTGGAATTGTCAGAAGACAGGACATCGGGCAGGGGAGTGTCAGGAGGCGGTTAGACAAGGATCGGGTTTGGTCAGGGGATCGTCATCTTCTAGCCATAAGAGGAAGAATCCTTCTTCAAAATCTGGTAGAGCTTTCCAGAAGGCAGTTGAAGGAACTGTTGAGACAGATGACGACACTACAGGTATTACTTATAACCTTTACTGTCGGTTTATTGTTTACTATGTGATCAACTAAATGTGACCTTGTTGTGAGTTATAATTTCTTGAAGTAGAAATAGATAGCCATCTTATAGTTCCTATATGATATTAATAATAGGAACTAGTAATTAAAAAAAAAAAAAAAAGGGTCATGTTGTTTCTATAGATTTATGTCAATCCTTAGAGGTAAAGTGATATTGACATTAGAATGGTTAAGTTAAATAAAATAGATATGTGATGTTGTACATGATTAGTGAAACCCTAATCTAAAATAAGCCATATGTTGTGACTTGATAGAGATGAGGGAATAATAATTATGATTCATGATGATATCTTGAAATTAGTGGATAATTGAATCTGAATGTGTAATGTAAATGAGTATTCACTTGGAGAATTGAAAGTGGAATCGCTATGTATCAAATTCCAAATGTGAGTTTTGAGTTTGAAAGATTCAATTGAGACAGATATATTGTGTAGATTAAATGATAAAAGTTATCCATTGTGTTTTGAGATTTGTTGAATTGAAAGGTTTTCAACACCTGTTCTTAAATTCTGAGTTTTTGATTTAGTGGAATTCGTGGTGAATCTGTCAAAGATGTTGTGATTGTTAGAAGCTATGGGTTATGATGAACTTGAACATGACCTTGAATTGAAATCTTTTGCGTTAAATTTCGTATGTGAAATTTGAATTTGAGAGGCTCCATAGTGGAACATGTTAATTGTAAACATGAAGTTAAAGTGGATTCATCTAAGATTGAGGTTGTGATGAATTGAGATGCTTCTATGAATATCTTTTGAAATTTAGAATTTCTGAAATTATTGGACTATTGTTACGTGTTATAACAGATTCGGTTTTAGTGTTACCTGATGGATCTGTAGATTATGATATATAGTAATTTATCCTTTGCTGGGATGGGTTGTAATTGATATATCCGAAAGAATTTTGAAACCTTGAAGAGGTGAGTATCGTTGTGACTAGCTCTTCTTTACTAATTTTGGAATTGAGAGAAAATTCGGAGTTGACATTGCGATTGAATTGAAATACCTTAACAAATGTCATTTTGGAAATAGTGGATTTTATCACTGGTATATATGAGATATTATAACATACGATATGCCTTATGCTGGATTGATAATGATTGAATCGTATAATACCGGAATATTGTTTATGCTTTAATTCGCCTTGACTTGGAGAATTACATAGGAACATAGGCAAAGGTTGGATTGATGAACGAGATTAGAGGATTAAAGATTTCTTCATCGTTTGTTTAGAGTTCTTTTGATCTAAGAAAGTTGTGATATAGAATTGGATGAGATTCATTTGGAGGCATTAAATGAATGATGATTTGAAATTAGATCATCCTGAAAATCAGTGGTGATATGATTAATTCACAAGAGATTCTATAATTAGAATGGTTCTAAACATCGAATGATGGCATGGTTTGGTACTACGGATTGAAATAGGTGAATTTTGAACACTAACTCGGAAGGTAAAGATTTGTATGAGGTTAGAACCCTGTTGCTTAGTTAATAATGTATGATGGGATGACATCAAGTGGTTGGGTTTGAGTTAACTTAAGTTTGGATTAGTATAGAATTATATTGTCTTAATTGTGTGAAATGAGATTTCGAGGACGAAATATTTTTAAGAGGGGTAGATTTGTAACACCCAAATCAGGCCTAGTAGTATTTTATAATTCTCAATTTCTATCTATTTATTTATGTAACACCCGCCAAATTAGGACTAGTAATTAGTGCCTAATCATATGTTAATACATGTAATTAGTTCCTGGTTAGGCTAATTAATGTATCGAATTATATATATATTGTTGAATATATACGAAAATGCGATTTAATTAAATCGTACGCAATTTAAATCGGATGTATTTCGATTCAATTTAATACGGACGTTGGTGATCAACTTTATTAAATAACGCTTTTATGTCAAAAATATTATTTTGATAATATTTCGTATTCATTCGTATCGTACAAACCAAACTTACACGATTTAAAACATTAAACCGCGCAAACTAAATAAACAAACTTATATTTTATAACTACAATATAAATTAAATTGTAAAATATTTAAATAAAACATCGCGTAATAAATTGTATTTTGAACTTATAATTAAAATGTAAATTATTATTTAACGTTAAATGACGGAGCAAACGAACACCACACGGGACGCGGGGCGAAAAACTGGAAAAGTGGGGATAAACCCCCACCTCCCATCTTTTTCTTCATTTCATCTTTCATTCTATCTCTCTCTCTCTTCTTTTTCTCTCTAAAAACAAACAAACCACCAATCCACCTAAATCGCAAAATACTACCACGAAACGCGACCGGATCACAAATATTTTTAGAGATTCACGACCACCTCACGACGATCTACAACGCTACCTTTCCGGATTCTCATTTCGGCAAATTGCAAGTTTCCGACAAAATCCCGAAATCTCTCGATTCTTCGTATTTTTCATTTGTGGTTGTTATTATAACTAGTATATGTCCATTACAATGTATAGAACACGATTTCATAGCTTAAAAACGAGTTTAAAATGGATTTTTGGTCGGAATTAACGTTGACAGCCGGATTTCTGGGCTGGTGTTCATCCATGCGACACAAGCATTGTGTCGCATGTTGTGTCGTATTTTACCTTTAGTGTCGCACGTTATGTCGTATTTCCCATGTTATGTCGCATAAAATCCCTTGTGTCGTACCTTATGTCGTACCAAAGATTTAGTGTCGCAAATCTTGCGACACAACCACTATGTCGCATACCCCATACGACACAATCACTATGTCGCTGTTGAATCAGCATTCCGCATCCATGCGACACAACTCTTGTGTCGTATGGACATTGTGTCGCACTCCTATGCGACACAACCTTTGTGTCGCATAATCCATTTAGTGTCGCATGATTGTGTCGCATAAAACAGCAGGTTTTCAAATCTCAATCTCACTAAGTGTCGGAACTATATAACCTCAAACCCTTATACGATACGACTTATAAAACACTTTGGGACACACTTTTAAGTGCAAAACGCCTATTACAAAATAATAATACTTAAAGTTTATTATTCCAAACCCATCACCAACGGGCCGTACACGTTTTCAAACACTTAACCAATCAACCAAATCGTAGAAATTTGGACATATATAGTTGTGTAACAACTACAAGGGTGATCTTTTGAGATACCCAATCATGATTATAACCATCGCGTGTCGTGGACACCCTCAGGTTACAAGTCGTTGGACTTCATTACTCGCTAATCAACTTACGTTTGTTTAAACGCATTCAGACTCAGGTGAGTCTCATAGCCCCTCTTTTACTGTTTTACTCAGGGGTGTGATATATTGCTCAACTTTTAACATGTGAACGCAAGTACCAACTTTTCATATACTACATGAGTTTTTCGAAACTAATCATTTTAAAGTCCTCCGTCAGCGTAGTTGTTAATACGTTGTAGCGTGAATATTAGTATATGGTACCATATAGGATTGACCCACCTCGTTCGGGTTAGCAAGCACTAACCGGGTAAACGAACGTACTAATGTTTGGGAAGACGAATGTTGATTAGGCATTCGTGGAGGCACCTCGCCCGGAATTCTCTATAGGGGACCCGGCCCTCGAGTTAAGCTCAACTATGTGCTCATGGCTGTATACACGATGATTATCATTAAATTGCTGGATGCAATTCATTATTTAATTGCTGGATGCAATTCATTATTTAATTGCTGGATGCAATTCACTATTTAAAATCTTGCGGTTCATACGATATTACTTGATTTCAAACCTGTGAGCTCACCAGCTTTATAGCTGACCTTTTAGCATATATCGCAGGTACCCAGCAGTAGGATGTTTCTGCTTCAGGATTTAGCTCGAGTCAGCATACAGACGATTGAGATTTTCTTGCATTAGTATATTTTGTATAAGTACTTATGTACTGAAATCTCATTTTATTTAACTCGAGCTATGTAACGTTTTAAATGTTGTAAACATTTCAGTAATCAATATATCTTGTTAAAATGACGCATATAGGGTCGTTTGCTATTTATCTTTGTGCTTTGTTATTGATTAGTAACACCCAAATCAAGCTTCCGCAAATCATCAAATTTGGGGGTGTTACAATTTAAGTGGTAAATATTGGGTTAAATGTCACATGGGTATTTTGTGACAAATAAAAATAAATAAATTAAAAGTTTTAAATTATTAAACTTGTACAAAAAGTAAAAGTTTTAGAATCGCGAAATGGTTTTTGGTTCCAAACAATAGGATTAGAAAGGGGATGAATTTTAAATGAATAGTTGGGGTCGGTTAATGATGGGCCGACTTATTCCCTTATCTTTCCAATCTATTTTACCTTCTTAATTATTTTGAGAACTCAGTAAGAAAGAAATCTTACTTCACCAAATTCTTAAGAACACCAAAATTATCAAGAAAGAAAGTGATTGTGGTTTCAATTCATATTGTTCTATCCTCATCTTCATCATCTTGCTTTCTCCATATCAAAGTTGTAAGTATTTTGTGTTTATAACCTTTTGATGAAATTTGGGTTTGTGATTGTAATATGGAAATTGGAGTTTAAAATTAATTAAAGAGTGAATTTTGATGATTTCATGATTGATAGTAACCAAGTTACATGATTAACTATTTTATTTTGAATTGAGTTAAGTTTAGGGTTCATAATATACAAATATGGAATTGAGGTAAGAATTGCAAAGAAATAGATGTATTAATTGTTGTTTGGTGATTATAAGTGATGAACACTGAAATAGTAACATCAAGAACTGAGTTTTAGGATTTTTGGTTCTGCTATATGCTACTGCAGGGGGGAGGACCCGGCGGGTCGCTACTCCCACCCGGCGGGTGGTGATGGTGATCCACGGCCCAACCTTTCAAACCAACTATTTCTTTGTAATTTAGTATACTTCGATTCTAAGCTTCACATGTATCTTAATGTTAATATATTAGATGATATATGATGTTGATTATTGTTATTATTGAAGGTATTATGTAGTTAGAACCATAATTGAGAAATAGAGTAAATCGGATTGGGTTTGATTAGAGATATTGAGTTTATGCTTACTGCTATTGCTCAATATGGACCAAAACGGCATGAAGCCGGCGGGCCTATGGCCAAAGTTGGCGGCTTTATGTGAATGGGAGGAAACCGGCGGCCTTTTAGGCCAATTTGACTTATGTTTAACTTCTGTTTCCCAATTTGATAATGACCCGGTGGGTCATGTAGAGGAGCCAGCGGCTCTATGGCCTGACCCGGTTGTTTCCATTTTCATGTCTTGATTACTCAGTGTCAATACATATAAATGATAATGTATATGTTTATAAGTAATGAGTCATAAATGGATAAGTTATGTGTTGGAACTGGTTCAGTACACTTACAGTGAATAGTACCACGATGCACCTAGAATTTACACCACGATGCACCTAGAATTTACTCTATGATGCACCTAGCTTTTGCTTACGATGCACTTGTGTAAACCCTATCTGGTAACTTGAGATTGTTCCCATACGGTATTTAGTGTATAAACTATGGGACCGGGCTATGGGACCCGCTAAAATAAACAAAATAAATAAATTATCTAAGTCTTGGGCGTTTCAAATTGATTGTTTCGTATTTGAAATTAAGTTATATACTTATGAAATGAATAATGAACTTAAATCTATATGATTATTATCATTGATGCTATGTGTAGTAGACTTTTATATAAATGTGTTGTGATAATAATTGAGAACTGCACAATTGAATTATTGAGATATAATTTCAAATGAATGGTTATGATTAAGACTTTTAATTTGATTCTGACTTGATATAATATTGTTGTATGAGTATACCATGAGATGAAGTTAGTTTGAGTATGGTTCGAATACTTATGATGTTTAAGTATTGTATTAATTAAACCATGAAAGACTTGATTATGTTAAATTCATATTGATGATTAATGGGTTACTAACTTGGTCTTTATTATATTCTCAGATTTGGAAGAGATTCAGTGACATTAGACTACTGAGTGGCGTGAGGTATTCGGTGAGTGGACCTGTAACCCTCAGCATGATTTAGTTGCAACAGTTGGTTGCAACGATTAACTGTAGTTAGTTGCGCATATTGTTGAATACATTGTTTATCTAAGATGATATGTTATTTTGCTGTTGGCATTATACGTGTTGCTCAGAGGTCAACAGGGTTGGTTGGGCTTGGTTGTTATAGTTGAACAACCCAAGCTATCAGTGTCGCTGTATATGTTGATACAGGTGGTTGATAAGAGTTCTTGAGGAAGTTGCCTCAAGGACCACCGATCCTCTTGAGTGTTTTGTGTTAGCGATTAATTGCTGTAATTAATTGTTGTAGCTAAGTTATACTGTTGTTTACAGTCTGTCTCACTTAGCTTTATGCTAATCCCGTTGTTACCCCACTTCCTGCAGGCTATGATTTTGAGACACTTTGGGATGGGCAGGAAGTTTTGGATGTTCAAGGAATGTTTGACCAGCGTTCAACTCTGATATAATTTTGATAGTATGAAGATGTCGGTTTAATATAACACCCAGTTTTGTTGTATTTGGGTTAAGATAAGTTTTAAATTGTGATGTGTTTTCTATTGAAAAAAAAAAAAAGTTTAATTGTATTTTGTATATTGTATTGATAAAATATCTTTTGGGACTTACGCTTTCGAGTTAAAACCAATATAATAATGGTTACAAAATGAGGGATGTTATATTTAGTGTCTTACAAGGCCGGTGACATATACTACAACAACCGACAAGATCGTGTAGAGTAGTTGCCGAGAATGGAGAATATTATGTATCTGTAGGAAGGTAATTGGATCGAGAGGTGCACAAGGGACTTTGAATTGTAAGGAAATGTCTTTTCGGACAGTAAATTATATAAATGAATTTTAATAATATGTCGCGTTGTATGTCGAATTTGCAAATATTAATAGTGGTCAGTTTTTTTTTTTACAATTTATTTGAATAAATGTTAAATTCCTTACTATTAAAACTCAATATCAAAATTCGATCCAGAGTTAATTGCTAATTAAGGTACGGTAAATTCCTATTTACATGCTTATATCTTTTTTCAACTCCGTACATGTTAAGGTCAATTAATTATTTCCTTTCAACATGTCGCACGGAACATGTTTTATATTTTACTAGTGTTAGTCCCGTACGATACACAATATCACCATGATAATACTCGATAGCGCTTAATGATGGAAAACAAAAATATTTCGAATGAGTCGCGACAACAAATCATGACAATATATGTCATACTTCACCCAGGTGCTTAACTATTTTCCTAAGTATTATTTTAAAAAACCGTTCATTGAATAAGTTTTAACGACAGTAGAAGAGCACATAAAAGTCGATCCCAATGATTCTGTTTAGTTTTGGAACCGGTGGATATATCTTTACATACGTGCCGTATATATGAACGGTGATTATATAGAAATTTTTTCTTATCCTATAGATCGAGCGCCTAAAACATGTATTATAGAACTTAATGTTAATCGTCCAAAACCATAGGCAATATAACATAAAATGACAGCACAAAACACATAATCATAAGCAAACAATATCAGATTAGTCAAATATTGTGGTTTGATTTCCCTTTTTAAAGTAGCAACTGCAAAGAATTACATAAGGAAAATGTAATAAAAAATCAATGCAGATTATCAAATTTTACCAAAACGTGGCAATCAAAACAATGCCAGGCTAAACTTTGAAAATGTATTTGATCAGTAGCGTAACCTGCTCTTATTAGTTAGGGTTTAGCATCTGGGAATGCACTAAACTTGTGCCCCATATCAAGTGTGTGTATCATACTTACATTCATCATTCTTAATGCATCAAACTTTCAAAAAGGGTGTTTTAGTGTATTTTGGTGATGTGTCAAACTCTCGTGATGCAAATATGTATGAATCAAACTAAACACCCTTAGCTTATATGTCATAGAGTTCAAAAATGAACCTTATATGCAAAATTTGAGATCACGGTGGATTCGTTAGCAACAACTTAAAAATGATATCCAAGACATGTACATAGACACCTTTGAAATATTTTTAGTGTGAGACAACATAGCCTCTTGTATTGTATTCCTGACATTTTTGTGGAATAAATTGTTGCACACTAAATTAGAAGACTTTCGGAATATGCGGGTCTATATGAAAGGTCTTATTTTAATAACGGGTATTAATAATATTTATTTTGTTTCAATAATAACTAGATATAAGACCCGCGACAACGCGGGCAACTAAAATGAAATCGTAATAGATAGTAAGTTTAATTTGTACTTTTAATATGACATTAGTCAACCAAAATGAAATTGTTATTAGATATTATTTATTAGTTGAGTAATATATTATTTATTAGTTAATCGAAATGTAAATATGATTAGTGGTGCATCTTTAGTAACACTGAAAAAAAAAGTAAAAAAAACATCGATTCAGTGCAGACTAAACGAAAACAAAATTTATGCAACTTGAAATGATAAGTAGTACTCCGTATTAAATAGACTTACTCTGGTACCATGATCCTCGTGTTATAATTGTTCTCAAAGAATCGTAAGCTTATTGAACTATAAAGAAATGTGATGTGTATATATATTCTTATGTATACTTGTACTTAAAGGTATACCGTCGAAATATTGGAAAAAATCATTTAAATATCCAAACAAATAAATTCTTGACATTAATGTTTCTTCAATTAATTACTAAATTACTACGTATTATTATTACCAATATAATATTTAAAATAATGTTGATGACAGTTGAGTACATAATTAGATATATTGAGTGAAAATAATATCGAAAATTAACATTCAAAACTTATAAACAATACAACATTAACCAAACCCATTAAACTATTTTTTTCATCATAATCGGTACATTCACATCATGGTATAGTATCATACACAAAGACAAGAATCGGCATGACAGTCGGAAGCAACTCAAGTGTGTGACTTGATACTGTAAAGATGGAAAAAACACAAAACGGCCCACTCAAAAATAAATGGTTAAAGAATGCAACCTTTAACTAAAAACTAACACTGCTAATATAAATTTTAAACAGCTTCCAAGAAACTCATCAAAGTTTTAAACCATAATTTGGGTGTTAAACACTTTACAAAAGCTGTCACTCAAGCCATAAGGTGTTCATGCTAGTGTGAAGAAATATATGTTCTAAATAAATACAACTCGTGATGCTCGGTATGCAGAAAACGCCAGCTTCCCATAGCTTCAAGTTAGATTATGTATTCAGCAACCTTCTAAACAAACCATAGAGGTGACCCATAGCAGAAATGCAAACGCAACCGAACCACTTCTAAGTAAAGGGGAAAATTTTGAAGACCCATAGCATAACTTCAAGCCAATTTGACCCATGGACTAAAAGCAGCCAAATGATGTGCCGCGTATGTATAGGATTTGACACATGAAAACCAGGCCATACATATATAATAAAAAGATATGATGAATTTTAGTGAGCACAATATAGAATTAACAATATAATGCTTGTTATAGAATTAACTGGAGTGAACACAATGCAGAGTTGCAGGCTGTGTGGAGACATATTAAACAAATAAACATACCATATATTTTTAAAAAGCAATTCCGGTGAGTTTATAAGGACAAAGCTGTTCAAATTCCCAACAAACGCACATATACCTGTATTATAATCACCATATGAGTAAACAAACAATTTTTTGCTTTATACACCCTACACAAACTTTCTCATCCAAAAGATATTTTTCTCCATGGAAAGCAACCACAAACCACGATCCATGAAAGAACAGTTGGTTTAGAAAATATGAAGATAGTATGACGTTTAGCACTCAAGTATCCATTTAAAATTACCTTTTCAAGGCTGATTTAGTGATTTCATCTACAAAACTTGCTAGTAAGCTCGTGCAGCACTTTGCACTCGCTTGTTATATTAACGTGTAACATGTACGCTTACACAATAGGAAATAGCAATAAGAATGGAGAATGGTCTCTAGTTTTAGATGTTTTTATGATGCTGTTCTGAAAGGCATTCGGTTTATCTGTAAGAGTAGTTTTCATTGATGTCCGACACCAGTGTCATTTATTATGCTATTTTCCAGGTTGTAATTGCATTGGATTTCTCCAATTCTCTTATCGAGTCCACTCGTCTTGGAGAGGGTGTTCACATTCACTACTTTGCGTGTTAAACCATCTAAAATGATGATTGTAAGATTTGAGGGCACAAACTCTACCAATTTTTAATATCGATAAGTATTTGGAGTTCTATGAATCTATGGCAGACCAGTATGTCCACTGTATGCAAATCGCCAAGCTATTTAAATTTGCGACAGTAGGTCAAAAGTCAATTATATACAGTATTTATTTTTGTGTTTGCTTCAAAAAGTGGTTAACTGACTAAGAAGCCATAGTTGCTAGCAACTCCTAAAGTAGTAGGGGTGTTAAATGGGCGGGTCGGATAGACTTGAGCTGAAACATCTTTTCTTTCTAAAAGAGAATTTTTTTTTAAATTTACTTTCCGAGTGAAACATAATGTTACGATTTTAATAATAATTTTTGTTATTGAATATAATGACATACCAATATTTATGCAATATAAATACACTGTCATCGACTTTTGACCACATTACCTATTTCCTATTAAGCAAATTTCAAACACGTTGGAATCTTTACAGACCAACATAACCCCATCAATTGATTCATAAGTAAATAAGTTGATAGTGTGACCTATAGTATTTGATGTAGATTAATGGACTCCAATTAAGAGGGTTGTACAAACTATTCATACATATTCAAAGAGTTCTTAAAAGGTGCACTTGCCTTTGTTGTTGATTTGATGCCGAATCACATCTATCTTCATCAGCTATATCAAACTTACATGCTGAATGAATGTAAGTTATTCGTGCGGAAGATAATTTGATACGATACCATCCGTCATATTCATCAACAATCATTGGTCTCTGATCATAATGCTTCCCACAAACGCAATTTATACTGTAATGCTTCCCACAAACGCAATAAAGCGTACTGTTTATCGAAATACCTGTAGTCAACAAAAATAATGGCTGAACTAAAATAATTTAAAAAAAATCAATAATAGATAGTATTCATGCTACAATTTAACACCAACATTAGTTACCTTCATATCGTTTGTTTTCACCAAAAGGCCTATCAAATCTGTAGGTACAAAAAATATAAAGAAAATATACAATCATAGGTGATTACATGGAGCATAAAAATGTGGCTATAATGTTAACAAAACTCACCAAATACAATCTTAGTGTTGGCATTCGATTTGAGGATATCATCAAAAGCAACAAAAGAAAACACATCCACCTCTTTTTCAAAATCTTGCAACTTCTTCACTCTCGCTGACTTCTTAAAGTTGATCTTGCCCCTATGCTCCACAAGAAGGTAATTACCAACGTGGAAAAGTTCAACAATGGATCCCTCATCCAACACATTTGCATAGTCGGGGATCAGATTCTCTTGATGGTCGCTTAAATCTTATCACCCTATAATAGAATAAATAGTTTGTATTAAAAAAGGTACAAAGATGTAAGTAGTTACATATAAACGCTAAAGACACTATTACTCTGTTTTTCTCTATTTGCGATACTTATACTACTCCAATGATAACATATTAATAAAATTATTCAAGAGGTTTTGATGCATCATTATGGCAAAGTTCTCTTTTCATGATTATCATTATCAACAAACTATTAGTATAAGTGCACTCCGTAATAAAAAAAAATAGTAGTAATAGAAAAGGAACCAACTATTATGAACTTACCAGAAGGAGTAAATGGTTGATCATCGTCATCATCGTCGTTGGTGTACTAACAATATTGGCTACCAGAAACTTTCGCCATACAAAAAGGTGTACTAACAAAATTGACTATGAAGTTCAGTTTCTCATGGTCCCAGACATCCATTATATACACATCAAAGTTTCTGCATATTTGTTTTCGATAAAACGTTGGGCACAATATCTCACATGAATTGTTGGGCAGATAATGTCACTAATAATACATGAATCAAACCTCTAACAAAAGAAATCGAACAAATACATACCCAAAACAACCAAAAATTGGAACCCGCCATCTTATAATTCGAGTGCAAACCCAATACAAATCATATTGAAGAAACAATTAGTGTAGATTATAGTTTAAAGTCAAAACCCAGAAAACACACAGACGCAAACATATACAGATTTAGGTTTTTTAATGAAGAATGTTTACTGAAAATTATTCATAAAGAAAATTGAAAGCTTACCCAATTGAATCGATTGGTACTTTATCAATGGATTCTATAAAGTAATTTCTGATTTTCAAATCTAAAAACATTCACCCGAGGAAAGCAGGAAACTTCTCTTTCCCGGTACGATCGATACATGAGAATCGAGAGAAAACCAATGAAACATGATCACTATGCTATTGAACCCCATTTATGATGATTGATGATGATGAGTTGATGATGGAGAAGGAGCGAACAAAAGGACGGGAGCAGGGTTTTTGTAGATAAGATTAAGAATTTAGTTTGGAGAAGATTTGGGAGAATATTTTTAAAGTATAAATATAAATGTGGCCGGTTTCTTTTTTATTATTTGATTTTATTGTTTAATTTTTTAATTTAATTAACGTTTAATTATATGGAAAAAAAAGCTAGACCGTTGGATCGCGAATGAAAGAAAACCTATTGAAAGGTCAGGATTCCTCCATGTTATTTTGGTTTAAGTATATGTTATAGATAATAAGATGAAAAGTTTAAGAAATCTAATTATCTTACATGGCATACCTTACTTTAGAGAATTCATCAAATTAGCCACATTATAGTTTATAAGAAACATTCAGAAGCGATAGCCAGTTAATATACAGGTAAGATAACAAAATAATGAAATTCGTTAACAAAGTAACTCTTTTTTTTTTTTAAAGCACTAACAAAGTAATTCTAACTCTTATAATGTGTAATGTTTGCGTAAACCACATGTCATTCTATATTTCATTTACGTACATTTACAAAGTCAGATTCTAAGTACTTTTTTTACGACTTTGCTATTACGTAACTTGACATTACGAAGTTATTCCATCTCTTTGATTGATACCTTTTCAAGTATATAATCGTTTACTTTTTTATTATAAAAGCTCTAAACTAACAAATTCGAATTTTCCATTGTAAGCTCATCCTACTTTATTTAAAGTTATACCAAAGTTATCATATTTCCTCTTATATGACATTTCTTACTCCCAAAGTTAATATAAAAACTTCAATTTTTGTAGCAATTTTAACTATAAATAGTAAAAGTCCTCTTATAATGGTTCTTACTTATACCTATATTTTTACTCTAGTTTTTAATAAATTAATTAATTTTCACTCGGTCCCAAACAATTGTCTATAGACAAAAAAAAAAAAAAAAAAAAAAAAAACATTTTAAGAAAACACAATTATTAGATATACTTTTGTGAAAGATGACAATCTTATCTTTATCTTTTACTCTTATTTTCAGTGTTTTAAAACCCGGGTTTTTAGTCGACCCGGAAAATTGTTATTTTCTGGTCGGACCGGTCGAACCGGTTGGGCCGAAAGGTCGGACCGGATTTAATAATAGTATACAATAATAATATTTAGTGAATCTTTTATTTATTTATAATTATAAATATAATTATTAATTATATTATGTATAATAATTATAATCCATAGAGTAATAAAGGGTGATGACACATCGATTCTCTTGTTATTCTTAGAATACACATCAATATAATAATTATATAATCCATAGAGTAATAAATGGTGATGACACATCAGTCAAAGATTCACTTATTACCCTTATTATTCTTGAAATACACAATCAGTAAACATTCCCTAAATATAAATGATTAAATGTACATAGAAATTTTTTTTTTAAAAAAAAAAAAAAAAAAAAAACATGAAACCCGAGTCAATGTGCCTTTCCGGATCCCGGTCCGACCGGCCGGGTCAACCGGGTCGTTGACTAGTCAACTTTTTGAAAAAGCCGGTTTTAAATGGCCCGGAAATCCTTAAAAATGCAGTCCGACCGGTCCGACCGGACCGGTCGAACCGGGTCTTAAAACATTGCTTATTTTTCCGACATAGATGTAAAGTAAGAGCGATATAAGAACTCCACTAGTCCCCTTGATTCTATTCATCTATTTTTGAAATTGAACAATTAATTTAAATCATTAAAAGAAAACGTGAACCATAAATATGTGAATGATAGAAGTATTTATTACAGTACAAATTTTAAACAAAAAATAATCACTTCTTCTACAACTTTCTAACATTTCCTCAATTCTCTCTCTAACACTGTACTACAGTACCACCTTCACTCACAGTAAGCTTTCAAGTTCAAATTCTCATTTTTTTAATATTTTTTTATTTATTTAAATAATTTGTATGTATGTATATCTACTTGTAATCGTTTCATCTCTCGACCAAATTTCATCGATTCCTTGTTTAATATCTCGTGTGTTTGCTTTGTTCATGTTTCGATTTGATTATGATGATGTCATAATTCTGCGTAAAAATCATGTAATTACACTTTTTTTATATGCGCATTTACTTACTTATATGTTTACGATGATCTGTTCTAGATTACGGTTACGTTGTAGTGTATGTATGTATATGAATATATGATGATTAGTAACTGATTTATAACTAATTCTGCTTTAGTGTTGGTGATTTATTATAAGTTGCGTAAAAATCATGAAATTACAGCTTATTTATAGGTGCATTTGCTCATATGTTTATGATTAGGTCTGTATTTATGTATGTGTCATGTGTGTATGTATAAGATGATTAGTAATCGATTTAATAGCTAATTTTGTTTAACTGTAACTGTTTATTTTAGGTTTTCATATGTTTGTGAAGAAGTTGCTTTGTTTTGATTCTGAATGTAACTAACTTTTTTTAACCTAAAATTGAAGCTTATCAGATTTCACAGTAATGGCAAATGTACACAACACTAATCAGCTGAAAAAACGACAATTGGACGATGTTGGTGAATTTGGAGGAGTTAGGAAACCGAAAAAGAGATTCGGAGTTCAAGTTGTTCGTGATTTTCCTCCTGGTTGTGGGATCATGAATGATAGACAGAGGTTACCTTTCAAGAAAGTTGACTGGAATGTTGACTTGAAAATTGGAAATATCAGTTCGAATGATAATAAGCTCAAGAAATTTGTACCGAAAAAGCCTGCTAGGAAGGTTAAGTTTTGGGATCCTAGGAATTCAAAGGAGGGTGAAGCTAGAAAATCAGAAGAAATTAAAGAAGTGGTTGTATCACAAAAGGAGAGAACGAGACGTGAACAGATCGAAGAGGCGATGAAGATGTTTTATGAAGTTTATAAGGAATTGTTCCAAGAGAACCGAGAGAAGGAAAAAGGTGAAAAAATTGCTCACTGGAGGGTTCCAGGTGAGGCAGTGAAAGTAGTCAAGAAAAGATTGAAATGGATTGATGTTGGAAAGACTATAGGTTCAATTTCAGGTGTTCAAGTTGGTGATACATTTAGGTATCGTTCACAGCTGCAGATGATCGGTGTTCACTGTCAGCCACAGTCAGGTATCGATTATATGGATTTTAGAGGGATGAATGTGGCTATCAGTATCGTGGACTCCAATCGTTACCAGAACGATAGGAAATCATGTGATGTTATGAAATATTGTGGTCAAGGTGGGGTTAGGTTTTTGGGAAATAAGGAAGTGTTTCCTGAAGATCAGAAACTGGAACGAGGTAATTTGGCGTTGAAAAACAGTGTGGATATGAAAAATGAGGTTAGAGTGCTTAGAAAGATTCACGAGGTTGGGGTAAGTAATGATGTATTTGTGTATGATGGCTTGTATATTGTGAAGAAATGTGAACAGCAAAAAGGTGATGAAGGAAAGATGGTGTTCATGTTTGAATTGGAAAGAGTTGCTGGGCAGCCTCAACTTCATGAAATGCTTAACAAGCACTAGCAGGTAATAACATCTTTTTGGATTATAAATCTGACTGTGCTGTCTGGTGAATTACAATTAGTATTCGTTAGCTTTTGTATTGTAACTAGTTAGTAACTTAGTACATGAGTATCTCGTGAACTGATAGTGATAGCCTTGATCCATAATAATGAATCTGTTTGACTGTATGCTTGTTATCCTTCTTCAACTATGGTAAAAAGCTCACGAATGCATATTGACATAATTCTTACCTTTTATGTGGATTTTGAAACTTCTTGAATAGGGCATTTGTGTTCATAATCATTGTTATAAGTGCCATAGGATTTGTTGCCATAAGAGGTTCTTGGCATAGGGTTTTTAAATCCGATAAAAAATCAAATATTGTGTAACTTGGTTGTAGTATTGTTTGATGACAAATATTGTATTCTTCTTTAATCAGAATAGAATTACAAAAATAATATTGCCTCCACTTTTGTAGCTTGGTTACATTATTGTTTTGAAAGACTAGAATATGACAAAAAGTGTGCTCTTTTTCAAAGAACTGTCAAAACATGTCGATCATTAAAAAAATTAGTTTTTAATCAAAATATTGGTAGCATAGATTTGAGGTTTGCAGCAGGGCAATAGTTTCCTCATTAAGATGTGTTTTGCTCTTCTACTGTCTGGTTGATTTAAAGTCACAATGATGCTATATTAAGCTCCAAACCTTCAGTTGGTCATCAAACGGGTCACTACTTAATCAAAATGCTTCACTTTTTCTTGAATTTGTCAGTTGGGTCTATGCTTCAAGTCGGCATCAAACAGGTCAAATGGGTCACTACTTCATCTTGTCATCAAACGGGTCACTACTTGAGTACTTTCTCATCACATGAGTCAAATGTGTCACTACTTAAGATTGTCATTACACGGGGAAAATACATCACACTTGAATTCGCTATCAAAAAGTTCCAAACTTAAATGGGTGTAATAATGTCCAGACTCCAGACCACACAAAAGCACGTAACATTTCTTGTACAAAATGTCCAGACCATATGAGAACTGGGCAGCTCAAATAGTGCACCTCATAACAGACTCTTGGCATAAGTTTATACTCATTCATCCCCTCTTTTACCGACATCATTAGTTATTTTGGAGAGTCGTATATATATTGTTAGTAAACAAAAATATTGATCAGTTCCATGATGTTCAAGTTTGAGCTTTTAATTGGGTTTTGATGCAAGTGGTTAGACAAACACCGGGATCAATGACCGAAAGACCTGGGTAGAGTAAATTACTGACACATAACTTTCCTTTGCAATCTTCTACTTCCAGCTGCTGTCATTAAATAAAATTGGATGTTGTTTGAGTTGAGGTATCACCACACAGTGATGGTCTCATTTTGTTTTGTATTGATTACTTCAGTTGATGGGTTTGGTTTACATGTTTATAGTTTGATACAATAAACTGAATCTGTTGATTGTATGCTACGTATCCTTGTTCACATATCGTAAATAGCTCACATATGCATATTTTGTCGACAGTGGCATTTGTAATTTATAATCATTGTGAAATAGTGCAATAGGGTTCATTGTCATAAGGGGTTATTGGTGTAAGGTTTTTAAATGTGTGTTCCCGTGATGACAGTACTTGCTTTCACTTCTGTACTTGGTTATAGTATTGCTTTTCAGTTTGAAAAAAAAAACGATAGAAGTGCAGCAGGGTGATGGTTTTCTCATTCAAACGTATATTGCTTTTCTATTATCAGATTAATTCAAAATCGCAATGATGCTATATTAAGCTCCAAACCTTCAATTCATCATCAAACGAGTCAGTACTTGCTCAAAATGTTTCTTTATCTTGAACAGTTGAACTTGTCAATTGGGTCTATGCTTCAAATTGTTATCAAACGGGTCAAATGGTTCACTACTTCAGTTTGTTATTAAATGGGTCATTACTTCATCCTGTCATTAAACGGGTCACGACATCTTTCATCAAACAGGTAATAACTTCAAAATGCTTCTCTTTTTCTTGGGGCCTATGCTTCAAATAGTCATCAAACGGGTCAAATGGGTCACTACTTCAGTTTGTAATCAAACACGTCACTACTTCATCCAGTGTTTTAAGACCCGGTTCGACCGGCCCGGTCGGACCGGTCGGACCGCAATTTTAAAGATTTCCGGGCGAAAAAAAACCGGGTTTTTCAAAATGTTGACTAGTCAACGACCCGGTTGACCCGGCCAGTCGGACCGGGTTGGACCGGGACCCGGACCGGTGCATTGACCCGGGTTTCATGTTTTTTTTTTTTTTTTTGTTTTTGTTTTTTTTTTTTACAATATCTATGTACATTTAATCATTTATAATTAGGGAATATTGATTAATTGTGTATTTCAAGAATAATGAGGGAATTTTTGACTGATGTGTCATCACTATTTATTACTCTATGGATTATATAATTATTATATTGATGTATATTTCAAGAATAACAAGGGAATCGATGTGTCATCACCCTTTATTATTCTATGGATTATAATTATTATACATGATACAATTAATAATTATATTTATAATTATAAAAAATAAAAAAAGTCACTAAATACTACTACTGTATACTATTATTAACTCCGGTCCGACCTTCCGGCCCAACCGGTCCGACCGGTCCGACCAGAAATTAACACTTTTCCGGGTCGACTAAAAACCCGGGTTTTAAAACATTGACTTCATCCTGTTGTTAAACGGGTCACTTTCATTTTGACAAATCGTTGATTATAAATCTTTAAAAACTCAATTTCAAAAATATAAGAATTCGATTATAAAACATTTTCGATTATTTAGTCCATTTAGCATACCATTTATAAACATACCTTGTCATCACATTTTTTATATTAAACTTTTTTACGGTATTTAAACCATTAAAGTTAAATTTTTAGAGATAATGTCACTTTTAGAGAGGAGTTTCATGATCACATAGATTCCAATATTGCCATCATCCTTGTACGAAAATTGTCCCATTGATGAGCTAGATGCGACAAAAATGTCAAAACATTTGCAGAAAAGATACTATGTACTCTGTATTATGTTTAGTTTAAGTGTTCAACCATCATCAATAATGGTCAA
The DNA here is from genome assembly GCA_949592205.1 of Helichrysum umbraculigerum. Lineage (NCBI taxonomy): Eukaryota > Viridiplantae > Streptophyta > Magnoliopsida > Asterales > Asteraceae > Helichrysum > Helichrysum umbraculigerum. The sequence continues at coordinate 87,708,014 of CATIUR010000002.1, read as the reverse complement.
ATATATACATTTGATGGTTTAGTGTTATATCGATGTCTATTGTGTGTACCATACTCATGTTTGTTATTTTTTATGCATCAAACTTTCAAAAAGGGAGTTTTGATGTATTTTGCTGATATGTCGTTTGTATAAGTGCCACGTGGCATCCGTAGAGTTTGACACATCATCAAAACGTTATCAAAATACATTAATACACACTTTTTGGAAGTTTGATGCATTAAAAATAACAAAGGTAGGTTGAATACACACAATAGACATCGGGTATAAGTTAGATGTATTCCCAGACACTAACTCCTACATTTGAATACGGATAAACTTATAAATATCGTGTCTTTGTTTTAAAATTTTGGTAAAAAGGACACTATCAAAATCTTGCTTAAAAATAAATCAAGCGTTTTTTCAATTACACATTGTTTGTAACACCCGTCAAATTAGGACTAGTAATTAGTGCCTAATCATATATTAATACATGTAATTAGTTCTGTGTTAGGCTAATTAATGTATCGAATTATATATATTGTTGAATATATACGAAAATGCGATTTGATTAAATCGTATGCAACTTAAATCGAATGTATTTCGATTCAATTTAATACGGACGTTGGTGACCAATTTTATTAAATAACACTTTATGTCAAAAATATTATTATGATAATATTTCGTATTCAATCGTATCGTACAAACAGAACGTACACAATTTAAAATGTTTAAAACGCACAAACTAAATAAACAAACTTACATTTTATAACTCAAATATAAATCGAATTGTAAAATATTTAAACAATATATCGCGTAATAAATCGTATTTTAAAACTTATAATTAAAATGTAAATAATTGTTTAACGTTAAACGACGGAGCAAACGAACACCACACGGAACGCGGGGCGAAAACTGGAAAAGTGGGGATAAACCCCACCTCCCACTTTATTTCTTCATTTCATCCATTCCTTCACTCTCTCTCTTTTCTTTTCTCTCTAAAAAGAAAAACCGCCAAACTCGTTAAAATCGCAAAATAAACATACTAAACTCGCTTGGATCATCTCGGCTCTTTGGAACAAAACGACCACGACATCTCGATCTATCATCCTATCTTTCCGGATTTTCATTTCGGCAATTTGTAAGTTTCCGACAAAATCCCGAAATCTCTCGATTCTTAGTATTTTTCATTTGTGGTTGTTATTATCACTTGTATATGTCCATTACAATGTATAGAACACGATTTTATAACCTGAAAACGAGTTTAAAACGGATTTTTGGCCGGAAAAACCTTGACAGCCGGACTTTCTGGGCTGATGTTCATCCATGCGACACAAGCCTTGTGTCGCATGTTGTGTCGTATTTTGCCACTTGTGTCGTATAAAACCTCCTGTGTCGTACCTTGTGTCGTACCAGATAATTAGTGTCGCAAGTCTTGCGACACAACCACTATGTCGCATACACCATACAACACAATCACTATGTCGCTGTTGAATCAGCATCTCGTATCTATGCGACACAACCCTTGTGTCGTATAGACATTGTGTCGCATTCCTATGCGACACAACCCTTGTGTCGCATGACAAACTTTTGTGTCGCATATTGTGTCGCAAAACACAGAAAACTCAGATTTTTACTAAGTGTCGAGACCTAAAATTTTAACACCTGATTTTACCCAAATTCGGATCCAGATGCGTTTTTCGTCAAAGCAATATAGTAGAAATAAAAATTTTCCAAGCTGACCTGGCAGCTCGACCCCAGCCAGGGGCTCTGCCCCTTGGACCCCGCTACCAGGGGCACTGCCCCCGGACCCCCGTACTTAGATTCCGTAACGGCTTCTAAAACACAATCGAAACACATTTTTCAAAGTAAAACGCCACGAAATCACAATAATAATAGTTGAGATTATTATTACAAATCCGTCACCAACGGGCCGTACATGTTTTCAAACACTTAACAAATCAACCAAATCATAGTAATTTGGACATATATATAGTTGTGTAACAACTACAAGGGTGATCTTTTGAGATACCCAATCATGATTATAACCATCGCGTGTCGTGGACACCCTCAGGTTACAAGTCTTTGGACTTCATATTCGGCTAATCAACTTACGTTTGTTTAAACGCTCTCAGACTCAGGTGAGTCTCATAGCCCCTCTTTTTACTGTTTTACTCAGGGGTGTGATATACTGCTCAAACTTTTAATATGTGAACGCAAGTACCAACTTTTCATATACTACATGAGTTTTTCGAAACTAATCATTTTAAAGTCCTCCGTCAGCATAGTTGTTAATACGTTGTAGCGTGAATATTAGTATATGGTACCATATAGGATTGACCCTCCTCGTCCGGGTTAGCAAGCACTAACCGGGTAAACGGACGTACTAATATTTGGGAAGACGAATGTTGATTAGGCATTCGTGGAGGCACCTCGCCCGGAATTCTCTATAGGGGACCCGGCCCTCGAGTTAAGCTCAACTATGTGCTCATGGATGTATACACGATGATTATCATTTAATTGCTGGATGCAATTCATTATTTAATTGCTGGATGCAATTCATTATTTAATTGCTGGATGCAATTCATTATTTAAATCTTGCGGTTCATACGATATTACTTGATTTCAAACCTGTGAGCTCACCAGCTTTATAGCTGACCTTTTAGCATATATCGCAGGTACCCAGCAGTAGGATGTTTCTGCTTCAGGATTTAGCTCGAGTCAGCATACAGACGATTGAGATTTTCTTGCATTAGTATATTTTGTTCAAAGTACTTATGTACTGAAATCTCATTTTATTTAACTCGAGCTATGTAAAGCTTTAAATGTTGTAAACATTTCAGTTATCAATATATTTTGTTAAAACGACGCATATAGAGTCGTTTGCTATTTATCTTTGTGCTTTGTTATTGATTAGTAACACTCAAATCAAGCTTCCGCAAATCATTCAATTTGGGGGTGTTACAGATTGGTATCAGAGCCTAAGGTTATAGTGAACTAGGTTGCATTTAGTGAGCCTAGACTATGACCATTAGGCAGTATTCCTTATTAGGTATGACTGGTTCAGGGATTACAGCATACGAGTTTAATTTAACATAGCCTGATCAACTATGTACAATTAAGCAAAGATGATGTAAGATCTGAAAGTAGTTATGGCTGAACAGGATACAATAGAAGACTCTGACCTCGAGAGAACCGAGACTCAAACATGTTTATGCTAGACACTCAATAGGCTATATTATATAGGAGCTATATGAATATAGGCCTCAATCTTACTAACGCTTTGTCTCAGAAATGGCAAACATCCCATCAAATTCATCTCGTTCTCCATCCGGGTCGCAGAACCCAAGGGTAGCAAGGAGGAACAACAGGTTGCCTCGAGCTGGCCCGTATCCCACTCACATCGCCTTACCGGCTTTAACTGCTAGGGTAAATCAACACGAGCAGCGACTTCGCACCATGGATGTCGTGTTGTAGGAAACAAATGAAAACTGGCGACTTACGTCTCTTGAACGCATAGAACAGGTCTCCGACGACCTTGAAACCACAAACAACAACATGGATGTCCTTCGCAACCAAATTATAGAAATAAGGGTGGAAAATGCCCTTCTACAACAAAGGATGGAAGAATGTGAGCAACGCTCATGTGAAGCAGAAGAGTATGCGCGCGGAATAACACAACGACTTGCGCTAGCAGAAGACAACGCCCGACAAGCTAGCAGGCTTGCAAACACTGTGGACCGTCTTGTCACGATGATGGAACAAATTAATCTACGTCAAGACTAGTGTAGTCTTTGTTTTGTAATCTATCCTGTAATCTAGTAACTATCTACGCGCTACTCTATAATTCAGTCGGATGTAACAATTCCCGACATCTTTTGTAATACATCTGTAGGATGTAACCTTTGAACTCGTATTAGCTATCAAATATTTCTTGTCGTTCAACTCATATTAATTGCCATAATTCTTTTTCATATTGATGTTATGTATTACCACCTTTATACATGTACATCTGAAATAAATACAATTTTCTTACAAAATCTCATGTATCTTCATTTCTTTTATTGAAGAATCATGCCGCCAAAGACACGACCTTACACAGATGCTCAGATCACGTCACTCATAACCCAGGCTGTTACTGAAGCCTTGGCTCGGAATACCCCACCCAACTCCACAAGAAACAGCGATACCGCTGGAACCTCTGTCGTCAAACCTTGTTCTTACAAGGACTTCCAAAGCTGCAAACCCTCGAGCTTCAAGGGTTCTGAAGGAGCCATCGGACTGATCAGATGGTTCGAGAAAATGGAAACTGTTTTCCGTGTTAGTAAATGCGCGGAGAACGACAAAGTAAACTTCGACACCTGCTCTCTTGAAGATGATGCCCACTCTTGGTGGAATTCATATACCCAATCAGTGGGTGCTGACATTGCCTACCAACTCACTTGGGAGGAATTGAAGGCAAAACTCACTGCCAAATACTTGTGACACCCGTCAAATTAGGACTAGTTTTTAGTTCCTAATCATTATGTAATACATGTAGTTAGTGCTATGTAATAGGCTAATTGTATGTATCAAAAATATATATTGTTGAATATATATCAATACGCGATTATATTTAATCGTGCAATTATCAAAATCGGCCGAATTTCCGATTCATATATATATGGCATTGGTGAAAAACAATATTAAATAATATAAGAATTATTATTTAATAACTCATTATGAATTATATATTATTTTGATAATATATATCAAGTATTTCGTATCGTACAAAATCAAATTATTCGCGACAACCTTTATAAATAATGTATTATTATTGGAGATAGTAATTATTATTTACATTAGATAAAATGAAACATATTTCGTTTTATAACCTTTTGCTCAAACGCAACGAGACCACTCGAATCGTGTCCGTCTCTAAAACGTAAAACAATGATATATTTTTATATCTCATTAAAAGTATTTTTATTAAAATACTTCGATTAAAATATGTACGAAATCAATTTTAGAAATTTATCGAATTAAAACATTTTATTATTTTTCGATCGGGTACAAAAACACGGGTATTTTGTACCACAAAGAGGAGCCCAACCGACTCCAATTATTGGAGCCGGATGAACTAAATCAAACACACCCTTATGTTTTCATTTCATTATCTATCTATCTCTTTCTCTCATTTCTTTCAAATTATCAAACAACAACAACAACTAGATTATCATCATCATCATCTTTGGATCATCCTCACCATCATCATCTTCATCACCATTATCATCATCATCCGTTCATCAAAATTTTTGGTAAGAAATCGTTGATTTAAACTTTGTAATTTCATATTTAAATAGCATATACTACCATGTATTGATGTTAGGATTGATGATTGCTAGTTAAATTGCGGATTAGATTTGGTTTGGGTATGATTTTGAAACTACAGACTTGAATCGGCCCTCGGAATACGGCGTATTCAAGGGAATACGGCGTATTCCTGCCCAGACCACATGAATACGGCGTATTCAAGGGAATACGGCGTATTCCCGCCCAGAAAACATGAACTACCTGCGTCTCCTCGGAATACGGCGTATTCAAGGGAATACGGCGTATTCCCTTTATTTTTCATGAATACGGTCGTATTCAAATGAATACGGCGTATTCCCCACAAAAGCCACCAATACGGCGTATTCAAATGAATACGGCGGATTCCCCCATTATATTTCCTGATCCAACGGATCAATAAACTAGCCCTGCGAATTCTAGCTAAAACAGAACAAGTAAATTTTCGAAAACGTCGACGATTTAACAAGTTAAAACAGGGTAGCTTCTCGATGAAAAATTTATTGTAACGGATTGGGCTCAAATTCGCTCGGTCATTCAAAAACAACCCAATGGACAAGGCTAAGTACCTTAGCCTAGTCAGTTTTAGGCCATCCGGAGTCATCTAGGGGTCCAAAATGGCATATTTTAGTTTTCAGACCTCCGTTTTTTCCTTAAACTTAAAACTAAAGGTTTACACTAAGTGTCTGACATCGCGACATATTTCATACTTATACGATACAATATTTAAACACTTCAAATATGCTTTTATAAGTTCACAACAAATGAAAGTAGTAATAATAATTGAAGAATTATTATTTCAATCAATCACCAATGGGCCGTAAACATTTTCACAAACTCAAACATAATCATTAACCAAAGTGTTTGGTCATAACTAGTTAATGGGATAACTAGCATAGATGGTCCGTAGAGTCATCTAATCAATTAAACCTTGCGCGTTCAATACGCCCGGCAGGTTTCAATAATCTAATCATTTATCAAAACCTTGCGCGTCTAAGACGCCCTGCAGGTTCAGTCGTTGTAACGACATCAAATCATTGTGAATCATCAATTGTGCTTAGTAGCATCTCATAGGCTCAGGTGAGTCTCATAGCCCCTTTTTAAATATATTTTCTCAGGGGTGTGATCCATTGCATGTTTTGTTTTACAATATGAACGCAAGTATCATTAAATCGAATACTGCATGAGTTATTTTCTCTAATCATTTTTAAAGCCCTCCATCAGCATAGTTTGGTAATACGTAGTAGCGTGAATATTAGTATATGGATCCATATAGGTTTGACCAGCCTCATCCGGGTTAGCACGCACTAACTGGTAAAACGGATGTATTAATATTTGTGTAGACGAGTGTTTGATTAGGCACTCGTAGGAGGCACCTCGCTCAGGATACCTTAAATGTGGACCTGACATCTCGAGTTAAGCTCAAACTATGTGCTCATGGCTGTATAACTTTTATTTTGCTTAATTGCATTTTAAATTCAATTATCATTAAATCTTGCGGTTCATACAAATATGTGTTGACATACAAACCTGTGAGCTCACCAGCGTTTTCGCTGACCCATTTTAGCATGTATCACAGGTGATCAGCAGCAGTAGGTCTGCCACTCAAGATGCCCATTAGCTCGAGTCATATTCAGACATCAAGAGATTGTCATGCATTACTATATTTTGTATAATTTAGTTATGCCATAGAATCTCTATCATTTGAACTCAGGAGCTTTTGTAAACTATATTATAACAGTGTAAAACTTTTATAATATCCATGTATTTTATCAAACGACGCATGTAGTGGTCGTTCATTATGTAATCTGGTGCTTTGTGTATTGATTAGTCGCGCCCCGAATCGACCCGCTTCCGCATCATAATTTGGGGGTGCGACAATACTGCTCTATCGCCAAACTCCAAAAGCTAGATGAGGAGTTCTGGAACTTAAAGGTTCAGGGTGGTGATATCGATGGTTATACCACCAGGTTTCAACAACTAGCTGCCCTCCGCCCAGCTATGGTTAGCACTGAACCTGATAAAATCAGGAAGTACACCCTTGGTCTCCCTGATCCTGTTCGGGGACATGTCATCTCTTCAAAACCAACCACCATTGACGGTGCGATCCTATTGGCCCAAGACCTAATGTCCATGAGCCAAGATTCTGAACCACCCACTTCATCCTCCCATAACAACAAACGCAAGTGGTCTGACTACCACAACAACCCCTCCAACCAACAAAACAAGAAACCCGACACCATCAAAGCTTACAACACCACCACTGACATCATCCGGGGCTACACTGGGAGCAAACCTTATTGTTCCAAGTGCAGTCGCCACCATGAAGGTTCCTGTGGCCCCTTTTGCAACAACTGCAAGAGGTACGGCCACCTCACAAAAGATTGCCGCTCTCCTACCAACAACAATTCCAACAACAACACCAGACCACCCAAAGTATGCTTTGAGTGTGGGAAACCTGGGCATTTCAGGGACTCGTGCCCAAAACTGAAGAACAACAACAACAACAACAACCGCAACAACAGCAACAACAACAACACTCGCAGCAGAGCTTTTGTCATCAAATCTGGGGACGCCCGCCAAGACCCGAATGTGGTCTCGGGTATGTTCCTCCTCAACAACTTAACTGCTTCCGTTCTATTTGATACTGGTGCTGATAGAAGCTTTATCTCCGATGATTTTTGCCCATTACTTGACATCACTCCTGTTGCCTTAGATGTTAAGTACACTGTAGAGCTAGCAAATGGAAAACTTGTAGAAACCACCAGTGTGATACCTAATTGCACTTTAAACCTAGCTGACGAAACCTTTTCGATCGACCTTATACCCATTGAAATCGGAAGTTTCGACGTCATTATCGGAATGGACTGGTTATCCAAGCATCGAGCTGAAATCGTTTGTCATGATAAAATCGTCCGTATCCCACTCGCCGTTGGTGGAACCTTGATCATACAGGGGGAGACCGGTGGGACGGGACTCAATATAATCTCCTGCTTAAAAACCCGAAAATTTCTGAGAAAGGGTTACCCCGCAATGCTTGCACACATCACAGAGAAGAAGTCGGAGGAGAAGCGACTTGAGGATGTGCCAATTGTTAGAGACTTTCCCGAGGTCTTTCCGGAAGAATTACCTGGTCTACCTCCGCTTAGACAGGTTGAGTTCTCGATTGATCTCGTGCCGGGTGCCGCACCGGTGGCCCGCGCACCATACCGTTTAGCCCCATCCGAACTTCAGGAGTTGTCCTCTCAGTTACAGGAACTTCTGGATCGAGGATTCATTAGACCGAGTTCTTCACCTTGGGGAGCTCCGGTCTTATTTGTCAAAAAGAAGGACGGTTCATTCCGAATGTGCATCGACTACCGAGAATTGAACAAATTGACCGTCAAGAACCGTTATCCACTTCCTCGCATTGATGATCTATTCGACCAACTTCAGGGTTCAAGTTTCTACTCAAAAATCGACTTGCGATCAGGTTATCACCAGTTACGAGTTCGCGACGCCGATATTCCAAAAACTGCTTTCAGAACTCGTTACGGGCACTACGAATTCCAAGTGATGCCCTTTGGTCTAACCAACGCACCGGCTGTATTCATGGATCTCATGAACCGGGTGTGCAAACCTTACCTCGACAAGTTTGTCATTGTCTTTATCGATGACATACTCATTTACTCGCGCAACGAGCAGGAACATGCGCAACACCTTAAGACCATCCTTGAACTACTTAGACACGAGGAGCTTTACGCTAAATTCTCTAAGTGTGAGTTCTGGATTCAAACCGTTCAATTTCTTGGTCACGTGATCGACAGTCAGGGAATTCACGTGGACCCATCAAAGATCGAGGCAATCAAAGACTGGCAAGCACCCACCTCTGCAACTGAAGTACGTCAATTCTTGGGTCTTGCTGGGTACTATCGGCGATTTATCGAAAATTTCTCCAAAATAGCTCAACCACTTACGGTACTGACTCAGAAGGACAAAAGGTTCGATTGGACCGAAAAACAAGAGTCAGCGTTCCAACTTTTGAAACAAAAGCTTCGCAGTGCTCCGATTCTATCCTTACCCGAAGGCACCGATGACTTCGTGGTATACTGCGATGCTTCTCACCAAGGTCTCGGTTGTGTGCTGATGCAACGAGACAAAGTCATTGCTTATGCCTCACGACAGCTGAAAATTCACGAAAAGAACTACACCACTCATGATCTCGAACTTGGAGCTGTCGTTTTTGCTCTCAAAATCTGGAGACATTATCTCTACGGCACTAAGTGCACCATTTTTACCGATCATAAAAGTCTCCAACATATCTTCGATCAGAAGGATCTCAATATGAGGCAACGTCGATGGGTCGAGTTGCTTACTGATTACGATTGCGAGATCAAGTACCATCCAGGGAAGGCTAATGTTGTAGCCGATGCCCTCAGTCGAAAGGAACGATCAAAACCCCTTCGAGTCCGAGCCCTCAGTATGACCATTCATAACGATCTTACCATTCAAATTCATACCGCTCAGATCGAAGCCCTGAAACCGGAAAACATCAAAGATGAAGCCTTGCGGGGCATTGACAAACAATTTGAAATCAAATCTAACGGGATTAGGTATTTCTCAAACCGAATCTGGTTGCCTAGTTTTGGGAACCTAAGAGACTTGGTGATGGACGAGGCTCACAAGTCTAAATATTCTATTCATCCGGGATTCGATAAGATGTACCACGGTATTAAGGAATTTTATTGGTGGCCAAACATGAAAGCCGAAATCGCCACTTATGTCAGCAAGTGTCTTACTTGCCCGAAAGTCAAAACCGAACATCAGAAACCTCCTGGTTTACTCCAACAACCTGAAATCCCCGAATGGAAATGGGATCAAATTGCCATGGATTTCATAACCAAACTACCCAAGTCGTCGAGCGGTTGCGATACCATTTGGGTGATCGTCGATCGTCTCACCAAATCTGCTCATTTTCTGGAAATCAAGGAAAACGATAAAATGGAACGCCTTACACAAATCTACATCAAGGAAATCGTTTCTCATCACGGTGTTCCAATCTCGATCATCTCTGACAGGGATGCCCGTTTCACCTCTCACTTTTGGCAATCACTTCAAAAAGCATTGGGTACCCGTCTCGATATGAGTACCGCGTACCATCCTCAAACCGATGGCCAAAGTGAACGAACCATTCAAACACTGGAAGACATGCTACGAGCCTGTGTAGTTGATTTCGGTACAAACTGGGAAAAACATCTACCGTTGTGCGAATTTTCGTACAATAACAGTTATCACGCCAGCATTAAGGCTGCACCTTTTGAGGCACTGTACGGTCGTAAGTGCCGATCACCGATCTGTTGGACTGAGGTGGGAGATAGCCAACTCACTGGTCCTGAACTCATACACGCCACCACTGAGAAAATTGTGGAAATCCAAAACAGACTCAAAGCCGCACGTGATCGTCAGAAGAGTTATGCTGACGTGAGACGCAAACCACTCGAGTTCCAAGTTGGGGATCGAGTTCTCTTAAAAGTATCGCCTTGGAAAGGTGTCATCCGTTTTGGCAAACGCGGGAAGTTAAACCCCAGATACATAGGGCCTTTTGAGATCCTTGAACGGATTGGCCCCGTAGCTTATCGATTGCAGCTGCCATCCGAACTCAGCAGCGTGCACCCTACTTTTCATATCTCAAATTTGAAGAAGTGTCTGTCTGATGAGACACTTATTATTCCATTAGATGAAATTCGTGTTGACGATAAACTTCATTTCGTTGAGGAACCCGCTGAAATTATAGACCGTGAGGTCAAACAACTGAAACAAAGTCGTATTCCCATCGTCAAGGTCAGATGGAATTCGCGGCGTGGTCCGGAATTCACCTGGGAACGGGAAGACCAAATGCGACTCAAATATCCTCAACTCTTCACTGATTCTACATCAAACACGACTTCGAACTAAATTTCGGGACGAAATTCTTCTAACAGGGGGAGAATGTAACACCCGCCAAATTAGGACTAGTAATTAGTGCCTAATCATATGTTAATACATGTAATTAGTTCTGTGTTAGGCTAATTAATGTATCGAATTATATATATTGTTGAATATATATGAAAATGCGATTTGATTAAATCGTACGCAACTTAAATCGAATGTATTTCGATTCAATTTAATACGGACGTTGGTGACCAATTTTATTAAATAACACTTTATGTCAAAAATATTATTATGATAATATTTCGTATTCAATCGTATCGTACAAACAGAACGTACACAATTTAAAATGTTTAAAACGCACAAACTAAATAAACAAACTTACATTTTATAACTCAAATATAAATCGAATTGTAAAATATTTAAACAATATATCGCGTAATAAATCGTATTTTAAAACTTATAATTAAAATGTAAATAATTGTTTAACGTTAAACGACGGAGCAAACGAACACCACACGGAACGCGGGGCGAAAACTGGAAAAGTGGGGATAAACCCCACCTCCCACTTTCTTTCTTCATTTCATCCATTCCTTCACTCTCTCTCTTTTCTTTTCTCTCTAAAAAGAAAAACCACCAAACTCGTTAAAATCGCAAAATAAACATACTAAACTCGCTTGGATCATCTCGGCTCTTTGGAACAAAACGACCACGACATCTCGATCTATCATCCTATCTTTCCGGATTTTCATTTCGGCAATTTGTAAGTTTCCGACAAAATCCCGAAATCTCTCGATTCTTAGTATTTTTCATTTGTGGTTGTTATTATCACTTGTATATGTCCATTACAATGTATAGAACACGATTTTATAACCTGAAAACGAGTTTAAAACGGATTTTTGGCCGGAAAAACCTTGACAGCCGGACTTTCTGGGCTGATGTTCATCCATGCGACACAAGCCTTGTGTCGCATGTTGTGTCGTATTTTGCCACTTGTGTCGTATAAAACCTCCTGTGTCGTACCTTGTGTCGTACCAGATAATTAGTGTCGCAAGTCTTGCGACACAACCACTATGTCGCATACACCATACGACACAATCACTATGTCGCTGTTGAATCAGCATCTCGTATCTATGCGACACAACCCTTGTGTCGTATAGACATTGTGTCGCATTCCTATGCGACACAACCCTTGTGTCGCATGACAAACTTTTGTGTCGCATATTGTGTCGCAAAACACAGAAAACTCAGATTTTTACTAAGTGTCGAGACCTAAAATTTTAACACCTGATTTTACCCAAATTCGGATCCAGATGCGTTTTTCGTTAAAGCAATATAGTAGAAATAAAAATTTTCCAAGCTGACCTGGCAGCTCGACCCCAGCCAGGGGCTCTGCCCCTTGGACCCCGCTACCAGGGGCGCTGCCCCCGGACCCCCGTACTTAGATTCCGTAACGGCTTCTAAAACACAATCGAAACACATTTTTCAAAGTAAAACGCCACGAAATCACAATAATAATAGTTGAGATTATTATTACAAATACGTCACCAACGGGCCGTACATGTTTTCAAACACTTAACAAATCAACCAAATCATAGTAATTTGGACATATATATAGTTGTGTAACAACTACAAGGGTGATCTTTTGAGATACCCAATCATGATTATAACCATCGCGTGTCGTGGACACCCTCAGGTTACAAGTCTTTGGACTTCATATTCGGCTAATCAACTTACGTTTGTTTAAACGCTCTCAGACTCAGGTGAGTCTCATAGCCCCTCTTTTTACTGTTTTACTCAGGGGTGTGATATACTGCTCAAACTTTTAATATGTGAACGCAAGTACCAACTTTTCATATACTACATGAGTTTTTCGAAACTAATCATTTTAAAGTCCTCCGTCAGCATAGTTGTTAATACGTTGTAGCGTGAATATTAGTATATGGTACCATATAGGATTGACCCTCCTCGTCCGGGTTAGCAAGCACTAACCGGGTAAACGGACGTACTAATATTTGGGAAGACGAATGTTGATTAGGCATTCGTGGAGGCACCTCGCCCGGAATTCTCTATAGGGGACCCGGCCCTCGAGTTAAGCTCAACTATGTGCTCATGGATGTATACACGATGATTATCATTTAATTACTGGATGCAATTCATTATTTAATTGCTGGATGCAATTCATTATTTAATTGCTGGATGCAATTCATTATTTAAATCTTGCGGTTCATACGATATTACTTGATTTCAAACCTGTGAGCTCACCAGCTTTATAGCTGACCTTTTAGCATATATCGCAGGTACCCAGCAGTAGGATGTTTCTGCTTCAGGATTTAGCTCGAGTCAGCATACAGACGATTGAGATTTTCTTGCATTAGTATATTTTGTACAAAGTACTTATGTACTGAAATCTCATTTTATTTAACTCGAGCTATGTAAAGCTTTAAATGTTGTAAACATTTCAGTTATCAATATATTTTGTTAAAACGACGCATATAGAGTCGTTTGCTATTTATCTTTGTGCTTTGTTATTGATTAGTAACACCCAAATCAAGCTTCCGCAAATCATTCAATTTGGGGGTGTTACATTGTTGTTCTCCCTCATCATATGTTGTTCAAGTTTTAAATTTTATCATCACAACATTTTTTGATCATTTAAAACCATATGTAATACAAAGACAGAAATAATTAATTTGTACGGAGTATAAGCTAAGCATTCATTCAATTTATTCAATGAAAATTAATAATAGTAGTAATAATAAAAATAAAATTCTTAAAGGATATAGTTAATTTGTATGCATGATATTTTGAATCGTGCAAGTTAATCACATCTTGAATCCTACCTCCGTCCTATTACAAGTGTCATATTTTGACTTTTCAAAGTTTTTCTCTTTTAACTTTGACCTTAAATAATTTTGTTTGTGTTATATAATACTTGATGAAAATTATACCAACGAAAATACATTAAAAACCCAATCCATTCATATATTTTGCATAAGGTATTATATAACACAAACAAAAATATTTAAGGTCAAAATTGAAAAGAAGGATTTCAAAAAGTCAAAACAAGACACTTGTAATGTGACAGAGAACATATTTCCGACCATATTATTATCTAGGTTAAGTTGCACTACATTATTAAGGTAGCAACAATTCTAAACTACTTATCAGAAACATATTTCAAATAAGGTTTTTCACTTGTTAATTTACGAAAAAGAATAAGTAATTTACTTTTTACATTTTGAGATATCCAATTTGTTTCTTTTTAAAAAGGATAACTATTTTAAAAACACACATTAAAGGTTATATATTACCCATTATGAGTGGTAATGCAATGCTAAATATCATATTTAATTGTAGTTATTTGGAGCGTTTAATAATGTGTATAAATTGGAGATATACCCTTAAATGTGTGGTTTTAAATTAGTGATCCTTTTTAATAAGAAAAAATTAGTCGACGTCTCAAAATGCAAGAAAATGGATTAGTTGTTCATCTCTTGACAATTTACCTTTTTTTAAAGTTGTGTGGCGTCCGCAAAATGCAAATGCTTATATAAAGGGTATTTTTTGGCCAAATTAAATATGTTCCATAGATTGCTATACAAACATAACCCAATTACAAAACTACAAATTATATTTGATGGTGTATAGATAAAAAGTGATGTGTACGGATCAGTACCCATAAAAAAATGGTACGCTAGTTGAGTTTCTTTTCTTCAAAATACGTACACGATTTAACCGATATTTCCTTGATCGTTTCTGAACTTTTTCCGTAACCATTCCACGGTACTAGGTGTTTACAAAACGAGATTTAAGCATAAGTCTCTTTCGAGACCAAAGCACTTTCCGCTAGGCAATTTCAGAATTGGTTTATGAAAGACTACATCATATGTAATTAACCTTTCAAATTATAGTTCCGATCAAATAAGCTGTTTTTCAACATAAGTTTTTATCATTTTGCGACATTATTTACACCAACCGGTTCTTTTCTTCATTTATATTTCCTAAAAAACACAAAAAGCATAAACAATAATTATTTAATTAATTACCAATAATAATATATTCTTAAATAAATTAAATAGTTGCAAACACACGCAAAAACCCTTAAAAGACTCGTGTCTTGTATATTGAAATCTGTTGGTGAAAACAAAATTCATCCCTTATTCTGCAAAGACCTCCCCTAAATTCAGTCTAAAAGTAATGTGACTAATTAACAACTTATGTTATCTTTTCTAGGCTAGGAATTAAAAATGAGACAAAATTAAATTAGCAATTTCTTTTATAGTTTTGAGGGTGCAAATTTATGAAAATGTCAATATTACTATTGAAAATTTTTATTTAAGGTAACTTGGAACTTTTTAACGGGACGGTTGTCCACTCTGCCCCCTAAAAACCGCCCCTGCTTATGATAGTATCATCAATAGTAATAATAATGATAAACTTTATTGTTTATAACATTAATTTAATATATATAATTTTCACATTGTATATGACATATTGACATGGCATGAATATTATAGTATATTTTATCAAAAATTAAAATTAAAATTACTTTTATATGTGAGGATAAATTGTCATAGGAAAATTTGATGGAAAAATAAAGCAAAATAAAATAGGTTACTCTAGTATTTATTAATCCGACTGGTGAAGTATTTACATTAAAAGCATGAAAAAGTTCAGTTACTTTTCTTTTTTTAATACAAAAAGTACCAAAAATAAGAATAAAAATAAAAAAAGTACATCTAAAATGGAGTAAATGGTGAAAATGAAAAGTGTATGAAACGTATAATCATTGCAATTACCATCATTTAAAAACATTGTCACTTTTTAAGAATAATATTATTATTAATTAATATAATAATAATAATAATTAATATAATAATCACACGACAACAAAAAATAATGTTTTAGTCCACTTCATGCAATTCACAACATTAGAAAACAATAAATCCCATATTCCCATCACACATATAATATTTATTATATCTATATCACTTTATCATTAATATCTATATCTATATATAAACGCACACTCACACACAATCATTTGCGTATTCTCGTAACCGGCGATTTCCTCCGTCGTAAACTACCGCACCATGGCCACCGTATCTCCACCCATTCTCCTTACACTTCTCTTCTTCATTTTCTCAGGTACTTTAATTTTTATATATGCTTTTAAATCTCACCGTAAATATAAGTTGATAAACAAATTTTTATGTGGGTTGTACTAAGGTTTTAATAATTAGTAGCGCGCGTGCGCGCACACACATATATTTCTTCACAAATCAATTCTAACTAGTTTTGTAATTGGTACTATTATACTCGTCTATTGGGATTTCGTTCCCGGTTCTTAGTAGAGTTTGTCTAACTTATGCCCTTAGAACATATATATCGAATAATCGAATATGGAGTTTGTCTTCATTTCATACTGAAAAATACATACATTTTATAAACATCAAAAGTAATCCAAATTATCGTCCCAAATTGGACTTGTAATTGATTCTAAACGCAATCTCAAACACCCGGACGGATTGTAGATGATTTGCTTATAGTCTATACGACTGACTATATATATACACGTTATTATTTGATTTTTGTAGGTGCAATATTACGACATGCAAAAGTACTAGCAGAAGGGCAGGTACAAATAACTAGCTACGTTACATTACTTTTTTTTTTTTCCTTTTTTTTTAGAAATATAAAGAAGAATATATAAAAGGTTATTGCATATACAAACAAACCCTTTTGTTACTTAACTTTCGCTTGTTGATGAATAAAATCCAAATTCAGGGCTGGTGTGTAACCAAGCCATCGGCTTCGGAAGCAGAACTTCAGAGTAACATTAACTACGTTTGTGGGGAGATGGGGATGAACTGTAATATAATTCACCCAGGTGGGGGGTGTTATGAACCACAATCTAGCATCAATCATGCTTCGGTTGTTATGAACATGTTCTACCAAGCACACAAACGAGACGAGTGGACTTGTTATTTCTCCAACTCCGGACTCATAACCATTCAGGACCCAAGTATGTTAGACTAGTCTTCGTTATGAACTCCCCGTTTATTATTATCATCTATGATGAATAATGGCAGTGTCGTGGTTTTGCAGGCTATGGTGATTGCAAGTACGAGCATGCTGCCTAGGAGTTTTATGCGCGCAGCATATTGTCGTGATTTTAATGTATCAAACATTGATATGATATTACATCAATTTTATGTGTTTAGCTCGTGATTCATCAGTGTATTTCATGAGGGGTATGATAATAAGCCATGATTTGTCTCATAAGTTTTTTGTTGACCAACTACCACAAATAATAACTTCATGTACAATATCTATGTTTGATGAAATGATCTATGTACAAAAGGTATATTGTTTACTCTAACCACTAACAAGTAACAACTAACAAGGTATTGGTAACTTTGCATTACTAGAAATCTCTTTCAAAATGTGCTTTGCTAAACCGCCCCTTAGCCCATTGCTCATGAACGCGTTACGGAACCTCCACTCTAACTTTGATGCGCTCGCCTCTTTCTTCTCGGGTTTATGGATAGTAAGTTTGAGACATCAATTTCTAAGCCCATTGACTAAGGATCCATATACTTGAAAATTAATTTGAAGTTTTATTGATCTAAAATAAGCAAACACATTCTAAGTTCTAGAATAAAACTAGCAACAACCTAACTTTTTAAACGATACCTTTCAGAATGCTACAAATTAGTAAACTAGTTTTATGATGTGTAAAAACATTACAAATGAATATTCACGCTAAACATAATTCAATAATTCAACTGAAATACAGGATCAAATAGTGAATACAGAGTTAACCTATAAAAAAATTGTTAAACTACATCTGTACCAAAAATGGGAAAGCATGTGTGTTAAGTTTAATTATGGCAATTGAAAGAAGTTTGGATTGTGCGGCTAGATTGAAAAATGGGTATCAAATCCAAGAAAATGGGCATACTTGAAACCCATCAAAAAAGTTGAGTTTGATTCCCATTCTTATTCTCGTGCACAAACCCATTACCATATCCACTAACAAACGGGGTATTAATTATTAACTCCAAGACTAAACAAGTTTTGCTCAAAAACCAGGCCCAACTAAACATGCTTAGACCAGTAATAAAGAGACTTTGTTATAAGTTATAACATCCATCTTGCACTCTTGCGGTAACATAGCACTAGCACAACAAGAAAACGATAAAAATTCCATATGTTAATGATCCAACAATTTCAAAAAGAGTCTACTTTTACTTTCTCAAGCACCGAAGTAGATGGTTGACAAGTCCTACCTCCATGGCTCCATCCCATTATAAGTATCATGTTATAAGTAACAAAGTCTTTCTTTCTCAACTTTGACCGTAAATATTTTTGTTTGCGTTATAAAAATATTTGATGAAAATTATACCAATAAAAATACATTTAAAACTCAATTCATTCATATATTTTGTATCAAGTATTATATAACACAAACAAAATTATTTAAAGTCAAAATTCAAAAAGAAATACTACAAAAGTCAAAACAGAACCCCTATAATAGTATAGATAGATGAAGTAGCATTTTTTAGGTCAATTTTACACTAGAGAACACTGTACAGCATTAATATAGTACAAAGAGAATGACACTTTTACATAAATAAAGAAATAGGAAATCATAGAATAGATTAAAGTACCTTCTTTCACCCAAACAACATGAAACCAACAACTAATAACACAACAGCATAATGATACATCATACATAGCAAGTAGAAGTACCAAAGTACTTCAGTAGTACCCATGAAATAATAAAAAACATATGGCTCCACTCACGCACCAAATCGCATGAACGTCCATTTATTCATATCATATAACGTCAATGCAAGTCTGCAACTTTCAATTCTTTAAATTCGCAACACTAACTTTCTGCAGTTCTACCTTAAGAGACTTAAGGTACTTAACAGCCTCATCAATAACTGCAACTGTATTCATTCGGTTTCCTCCAGGCACGATTCCTCTTAAAGAACTCACCATTTTCCTAATCTTTTCACGCTTTCGTTCACTACTACCACTAGATTTATGGGAATATGACGATAATCCCAGCCTGCTGCTTTTTCTAGGCCTAGAAGAGCAGGAATCTGCAGTGTCACTCGTATCATTTCTGTATGTTCGTGCAGTGCTAACTTCTTCTTCCTCTTCATAATCTTCTTCATCTTCAAAACTCAATAACAAATCAATATCTGCGGAATCTTCTTTTATAACAGAGTGAACTTCACTAGGTGGAAAATTTTCTTCGTTTCGAACGAGCTGTTTGTTTTCAATATAATGCACACCATGGTAACCATTCCCTGGGCCCACTGCCGGGTGGTACATAATTTGACTACGATTATCGGTCCTGTCAAAGATAATGAAATTTCGCGGGCAAATCTTTGAAGGGTGAAGGTCAACATTTTGACCAAAGAATGACCCAATAGGGGGATTTGGAATGTATCCACTACCCACTTGATCGGCAAGAGGGAGTTTTGTATTTTGGTACAAGTGTTGTTGGTCACTATGCATTTGTGAACACTTGTTACTTTTACTCAAATTGTGGTTCCTAAAATGTTCTTTTTTTCAAATCTAGCGGAAGAAAGAATCCTAAAGGGAACGAGAAGAGCAAATGGTGCTCTAAGTTATTTCCATACTCCGTGTATGATTTATACTCCAAACTATAAGTAATTACCAGCAGCCAACAGCCAATAACTTTATCGTCTTCTAATGAAACAATCAATGAGAATGACAACTGTCTATTATCCCGAAGCTTTAACTTTAACAAACTACGTAATGGGTTTAAGCAACTGACGGAAATATTCAGCCTGTAAAGCAAACAATATACGAATAACCATAAATCCAAATATCAAAATTGTAAGTAATCTACGCTTACCGTCATAATATTCAGATATCTCATTACTCAATTGACAGCAGTACATCACATATCAGCATGGTCAACAGGTCAAAAGCAGGTTCAGAACGAAACATGTGATTTTTTAATACAGGTCAGGTTAGGTTGATCAGCAAACAATTTTTACCATTTTTATATATAAATAATGTGATGAATATAGTTACAGAAAACTACATAGGTCTAACGTAAACTTAAATTTTTATACAATTTGGGTAGCTTTCCACCCTTTGAACCCATGACTCATTTCTTTTTCAGCTAATGTGTTGAATTTGACGTATCGGAGATAAAACATCTCCCAAATGGACTTATAATTGCATAAATAGGATAAAGTTGCAACCTCTATGATTCAGGAAGAATCCTGGTGCACCAAGGCCACCTTGTCTCGGAAGGATTGGGAAGAAAGACTATTCCAAATGTAGTAAAACTGTTGACTTCGATAGTCCAACTAGCCATTGAATACTCATATTCTCCAAATGAGTTTAAGTAATGTATTCTACCTACTTATTGGAATAAATGAAGCACTTGACTAGACCCAGTTTAGTGTAAGTTTTTAGCTATTTATTAGTAGTATCGTAAATTATATGTATAGAGAAATATAATACTTCCACATTGTCCAAATATTCCGTACTTGATATGTCCAAATTTATTTAATAAACTCAACATTCAATTAAACAAAGAGCTTGAGTACAACTTAAATATCACGAATACCATGCAATAATGACTTAGTACTTCTTTAGGATAACATTATTAACGCCATGTAACAGTTACCAACTGATCAAGATGTATAAGAGGGAAATGTTGCATTCATTTTCCATTTTAGAACTTCTAAGAGTAACTTGTTTGACCTTCAAATCCAAATATACGTAACTTGATGGAATAAGAGGCTTAATTATCAAAGATAAACATTTATTTATAAGATATATGGACGGTGCATAAACTTACCTGGCAAACTTGCATCAAATTGTAGTAGGCAATGATCCCAACACTCATTTTAATCTCCCCAATATCTTTCAAAACACGAATTCTCTTTTGTGCAACACCAATGAACATTCTCAATCTTCTACCCAGTATGTATAAGCTATAAAAAGCGGATCACAAACCTATAAAACATAACGAGTTACAGCGTTTACATTCATAATAATAAACCAGAACACCCTACAAGCACATTTCAAAAGCACACAAATATTTAAACACGGAACAAAAATCCGATAAGGACAAAAACCAGTATGCATCTCACCGAACAAATCAATTTACAAAATTACACGAAAGAACACCACCAAGCACACACAGTTTCCAAAGTAATTCACGTCCAAAGCGGTCCAAGGCATATTGAACTAGTTTTTCAAAAATAGATTCATAATAGAGTCCCCCACACACCTCAACCTGAAACGAAAAACTCAAAGTCAGTTCAAAATATAAGATATCTATACTTATTATCACATTAAAAAAACCACCATCAATTAAAATATTCACAACTAGGTATACACTATCATCCCATATTCTTTGACATAATGAATTAGATCAAAAAATTCTATTAGTTTGCAATCTCTTTAATGATGTTTAGTGCTATACCATACTTAAACCATCTGTAACAAATCCAAATTATTGATGATATTAATGATAAAGAGATACCTACATGAGTACAAAATTACAGGCTCAATCTGAACAAATTTTCAAACAATCTACTTTAACCAACAGATCTAAAGATTTAAAATCATGTAGACTTTGTAGTATAACAGATAAATGAAACATGAAAACATATGAAAAATCATCATTTGTGTAGAAAGATCACAACTTTAAGCACATATCCATAATTGTAAATCAAATTCATTAAAACTTCACACAAAATCATAACAAAGACAAGAACTTGAGCTACATATCACTAAAGAAAGCATTTTTAAGACACACCCAGATCATGATTCATGTAAAAAATATATATATATATAAAAAAAAAAAAAAAAAAAAAACGCAGTATATTCAAATTTACTAGAATCCCACAAAATCAAAAGCAACAATTAAAATAAGTTGAGCTACAAATCACTAAAGAAAGCATATTTAACACATACCCAGATCAAGATTCTTGAACAAACGAAGAAAGATCGAAGCTTTTTCACCAAAACAAAGCTTTAACAAATTTATTAAGCAGGTAGAAAGAAATAATGGATAGATCTAGAAGTGGGTGTGGTTTGATATTGAGCAAGTTTTAATCTTTTTCGGGTGTTTGTTGGAGAGTGTGAGAAGAGAGTGAATCTGGGCCGTTGGATGAGGGAGTTAGGAAGCAGGGCCTTTACGCGTATTGCGGTTGGGGAAAAGTCACCGTTGGATTGGGATATGAAGAGCATGCGTGAAGATGAGTAGGACCCACAAAGGGTTTGACAAAATGCAAAAAAAAGTGATTGTGAATCTCTTGGGATATGAGGATTGGTGGTACTCTAGTTTTTCCTCTTTTTAAATGTGTTTTTTTATCTGCATGCCATGACAGGACACAACTACTGTGCTGGCTTCTGTACCTGCTAGCTAACTTATGTCGTTTTTTTATACAGTTTAAGTAAACATTTTATATAGGTATTGGCTTGCCTCTCCTTTTATGCGAGTTCGAACCCATTTCAAGCTCGTTTATGATGGAGTCGAATCAACTTTTAGCGATTTGAATTGAGTAGCTCAAAGGTAATCTGACTTGTGTACATCACATAAACTAATTTTAATTGGTACTAGGTGAACCGCGACAACGCGGGCTTTGACATTTTTCTTAGTTAATTTGTAATTTTAAGATTAAAGAGTAGTTTATCTAATTCAAAGTTGTAGATATATTATTTCTTTTTAGTATTTTGATTTGAAAATAAATTGTGAAATTTAGATGTATCAAATATTACTTTTAGTAACTTTATATCATAAAAGGTTATTCAATTTAATAGATCCGTGCTACCTAGGCGGTGCCCGAGAATGCTATGTCTTCTTTTAATTATTTTTTTTACATTGACCAAGTTTGCCGTTCGTAATGCAAGTGGTAAATAAGAGATAAACTATAAAATATGGTATACCAAAATAAAGGTAAGAATACAGAGGTAGAGACGTAGAGTAATGTCACAAACGACTACAAATAAGGAAAAAATATTATGTTGCAAATGATAAGTAATCACAAGCTCATCATACATGTTGACTCGATTCTTCTCCTGCACAAAGATTATGCTGCCACCGGTAAGTAAATGTTCAAAAATTAATAAGGCTATATTAACGGATACCTTTGCAATATATTATTAGTACAGTACAAAGTATGAACAAACGTATGTTATAAAGTCAACCAAACCCAATTTGTACATCGTAAAAGTCATAAGATAGAAATTGGTTATTCACAGTTTCCTCATTGCTTGTAAATATGTGAGTGGCGATCATGTGAATATGTACAAAATTCCTATGTGAACAAACTAATCAGTTCTGAAAACAATATAAAAGAAGGGACTATGTAAAGATCACGGACCAATCTTTGTTGATCATAAAAAAGAACTATGCATCAATGGCCCTAGCAATCTGTAGCTTTTTTATGTTTTAAACCATAGACATGTGAAACATCTCTCATAGTTCCTGCACATAGCGACAAAGATTTAACTATGGGCATCTGCAACAGCTTCCAATAGTTCGTGCACACAACAACAAATATTCAATATATCAAATTACTTATATGGGATAAATTCAACCACCTCAACACCAAAACCCACAATACATTATTGAAATTACCATGCTATGAGCATCTTATTCTCAATGTCATGTATAACTACAGGCCCATAGAAAGTAAACGTTAAGCTACTTGCCTATGACTCTTGCCACCAAGAAGAAATTTCGCTCTCGGTATCAAAAAATATGAACACTTAAAAACGCAGTTGCTTATTTTCCCTAGTGATCTCATAAACGTAGAGATCAATGTGTTGTCAAGTCTACCCAACCTCACATGTTTTGTCCTGAAAAACTACTTACGACACCCATAGGATAACTCATTTTTGCCACCTGTACTGACAATGCACAAAGAAGAACACCTAAAGATACAACAAAGGGTTCTCACTTCCTTACCTCGATGCATGTTGCTCCTTTCTACCTAATCGTCTTCAATTTGATCCTCTTTTGCCATCTTCCTGCCAAATAGCACAAGACTTGTACGTACCGTTTTTATAATATCAATACTGGTAGAGGTGGTAAATTTGGGTGAGTTGTGTAACCGGTCAAAACGGAATGTCTTCTAATTGCAGGTTCATCGGGTTTGTAACATGCTTTATACATTACTAAATTTTAGAAGCGATAGATGTGTTAGATATAACAAAGAAAACCTACAGTATTACAATAATAATTGACTTTGAATCAACGATTTTGGATTTTTTATGCGTTTGAATACATTTTACATGACTTTTGATCCATATCATTATTAGTAACCTTTTCAGTTTAACCCTCTTGACCCATATAAATTAAACAGCCCAAATCAACCCACATTTAAGTAAATTGATCAGAATCATCTCTATGCATATAAAGTAGTTGTAATAGAAGTACCAATGTATCGGCTTGATGGTTGCAGCAAACATTAGAGGGATTCAATGATGTTTATCGTCATTAAGATATAATATGCCGTTTCTGCAAGTTAAAACAAATAAAAACTTATCATGAGTAGATCCTTGTTAGTTAGTTCATTAGCCCATAAAAAAGTTCAAGTTCGGGTGATGCACAAAGTCTAAATTTAGCACCCGTATGTAACTTATATGAAAGCAAAAAAAATAAAAAATAGAAAAATAAAATATTGTTGTTAAAATAAATTAAGCTGATAAACTAAATCAAGTCAATACAAGAATAATTCAGAAAAAGAAAAAAAAGTATTCAAGATCAAATAAGTTATCAACTCACTTTAATGAAAAGAACCATTTCTGGTAGAATATGCTTGAAAATATGAATAAACACTAAAATATAAGTTTCTACATCTTCAAGGTCAAGATCCCCTGCCCACCAAATGCCTAGGATCATTTCCCCTCAAACCCAATTAACAAATGCACCAAACTACAATACATGTAGGGTAGAGTCAAGAAAATAATACACAATCATGTTTTATATCATAACAAAATTTGAAATAGCCATCTTTTACTATGACGAAATAATGGTACCCGATATGTATGTCATGAAAACAAAGGCGTCAAAATGAGTAGTTGCTGTAATCATGAAAAATGACAAGCAGCAAAGGTGTCAAAATGAGTTTTTCTGACAGCTTTAGCATGGGTCAAAACAACCCGTTTTCAAATAAGTTAGCTCAAACTGTTACCTCTGTTTAGAATGTTTAAGGAAAATGTTAAACTATTTATCAAATATCTAAAGTATCTTATACTCAAGAATACTGTTAAAAAAATAAATTGCATCGAGTTATAGTAATAATCAAACCAACCTTCCCAAATAGGCAAATAAGTGACTATCAAATTCAAATACAAATCATTCCATCCCTTCTGCTGATTTAATTACCTCCACTAAATGTAACAAATTATAAAAAAACAACAGGATTAATAATAGTAGTATTCAACCATTTGTAAATTAGAAATTTGAAGCCCTAACGAAAGAGAGAGACGATTACCAAGAGTTCGTTGATTGAGGAAAAAGGGGCTTCAGTTTGCTTCTAGGGTTTAAGGCATAGTTGGAGGGGATATTGAAAACCTATTTACTCCGTATCATTTTTTTTATGTTTGAGGTTATTTATTTATTTATTTTATTTTATTTGTAGGTTTATTTTATTTATTTTTTCCTCCCGAATTAAATGCCATGAACCTATTTTTATAAATCGTAAAGTTTATCAAAAAGTATTAGGGTGTTAAGTGTACATATTTTAAACTAATTTAAGCCATCGATCTATAATTAAGGAGTCTAATCAAGGGTCAAAATTGCTTAATGGTATCCTCTTTTAATTATATATAAAAGATTTAGCTTATGAAATCTCTATTGGGGTTGATCCCCATCCCAATAAGAAATTACACGTACAACCGTCCTTAAGTCGATACAAAACATGCAAAACAAAACAAAATTAATAACACACGATATTTTACGTCCATAACTCTCAATGGAGAGGAAAAATCACACGATCCGGATATACACTGTATATGAAAGATATTGCAAGAATGGACGCTCCTCTCGATACTTTTGAATATCCTCACGTACATCACTCTATACGGTAGATTAGAGGAACAAAGTTGTCCTCGGCGTTATTGAATCACCGGAGACTCACCGCCCGGAACTGAAGGAAGACTCTTATAGATTCTTTCTTTTTCTCTCGACCTTCTCACCTGTACCCTAATACAACCCGTATATTTATAGGCAACACTAAACTTTTCCATCTAGTTAACTTATTCCCAAAGTTATATTGATTTTAGAATCGTTATATTTTATGAATTATGATCATGCCTCAGGAAATCATCGCTTGATTCAAATTCCATCTATGATGTGGAACTCCTCTTCAAAGATAATGAGTGTGATCTTCATCTTGTTGCCGTCGGCTCGCACTTGCTACCGGAACACCGCCTCACCATCTCATTGTTAGGTAGACTTTCGACATAAGGAACCCTCATGATCACCAAGCCAAATCGTCGTAAAACCACTAATCATCCACATCATCAAATAAACTTCATCTATGACATCGATTATAACACTCCTCATAATTATTTTAAATACAATATATCGGAAGCGTCTGTCCAAATTAAAACTTTTATCAATCAAAACATAAAGGTTCAACTAATTTAAAACTTAGTTAATCAATCTGGGTGTTATATGAAAACATGAACAACACTGATTTATAAAATCCAATATCAGAGTAACACTTGGTAGTCAAACATTCTTCAGTCCATTCCTTGCCCAGCCCAAATCATCTCAAAACCTGTAAAGGATAAATAGTGGGATTAGCACAAAGCTAAGTGAGTCAACCTGTCACTATCAGTACAATTCAGCATAACAATACTGATTATCACAAATATCACATAGACACTGACACAACATCACCAAGAGGATCGGTGGTCCTTGTGACAACGCTCAGACCCGGGAGGTGCACCAAGCGACACTTACAACCAACTGCAGGCCAATACAGTAGCTTTACCGATAACTGTCTGCTACCTTTAGTCAATATGTGTTCCATGCTCAACACATGATCACAAATCTCATATTGACTAACCTGTAGCAACCCAGTCCAACTAATCAGTCAAGTTGACCTCCGAATCACAGAATGCTCAAAGGCAACACATCACTTATTACACGTGTATTTCACAATTCAACAGTTCAACAATCACAATCACAATCACTATATCACTATGTTCACCTGTTGTAACCAATTATGTTACAACTAAATCACACTGAGAGTACGAGTCCACTCACCGAATACCTCAGTCTCCACTCAGTAGTCTAATGTCACTGAGTCTCTTGTTTATCTGAGAACATCACAAACAACACAAGTCAGTAACTTGTCTCAATAACAAACTCATGTTATAATTATATAACATATCACATCATCTCAATATATCAACAGATCATATCAAACATTATAAACAATTATCAAGTAATAATCGACACTTATGTCCTCTCATTCACATTACCCGGAATATGTAGAGTATCATTTATGTATTCCCATTTACGCCACTTTAAGCTCTACATCATTATGTCACTTCACTTACTAGCCGCCGCTAAGCTATGAAAAGCGTTTGAAATAAAGTTTGAAATAAAAACAATTTTCTGCCTTGGGGCCATTTAGCCGCCGGCTAAAGGTTTTGACCGCCGGCTACCCTAAAGCGGTCCCCTGACCGCCGGCCAAAGGGATTGACCGCCGGTCACAGGCTCAGTTCAAACCCTCTTCTTCCTGTTCTTCGTTTTCAGCTCGTAAAATTTATATCTAAATCATCAATTAAGCTATTAAACGAGTTTTAAAGTATCCCAAATCAACATACAACATTATGTATTATCACATACCAATTCCTAAGCTTCAATTTCATATAAACATCATTATATCAACTAATTGAATCAAATTACTTTATAAGAAATTTAGAGAAATTACTCACAATTGCTTGTAATTGGTGAAGAAGATGATGATTATGATAAAACCATTTGCATCCCAGCTTACGATTTCAATTTCTAAGTTTTGGGTATGTTTTTCTTAATTTGGGAATGAAGAAATGAATAGAGAATGAACTTTATATAAGAAACTTAAGTCGGTCCCTTTCCCTACCGACTCCGTGTATCATTTAAAATTAGTCCCCTTCTAAACTATTGTCTGAAACAGAAAAACCATTTGCGAGTCCAAACCTTTTATTGTTCCGTCAACTATATTAATTTAAATCACTTAATATTTTACTAACCACAATAAGTCTTGAAACTTATTTCCTATTTATTCGAAATCAATTCAAACAATATTATTTCCAAACACGTTAATATTATTTTAAAATCACCAAATAATATAAAACAACTAGGTCCAATTTACGGATGTTACAAATCTCTCCCCCTTAAAAGATTTCGTCCTCGAAATCTGATCACACTCAGCTTGTCGAATATAACATACTCACCTACATCTTATCATACATTAATCCTCAAGAGCAACTTATACTATATTTATTTTGTTTCAATTCTTTCTACATTCACCTGTCCCCATGGACATGCTTCTGTCTTTTCCCACGCACATATACTGTGCTTTCATCCGATATTTTCCATGAAACAAGCATATATCTGAATTCTTTATCATTAACACACAATCACTTTAACAAATGGACACAAAATCAATTACAACCAAAACTAATAACATACCTTGCTCCCCTTGAGCAACTTATAACAATAATTTATTTATTTGAATTCTTTCCACATGCACATATCCCAATGTACATGTTTCTATCTTTCACTCCTGTATATATATTGTATATTCATCCAACAATTTCTATAAAACAATCATTTACCTGAATTCTCCATCATCAATCAGATATATGTTTAAAACACATACTCACTTTAACAAATAGTCACATAATCACTTACAACCAGACACTAGTAACGTGTCAAAAATCTTTAACAACTATATTAACCAGAGATTAGCAATATGCTAAAATCTTTGACAACTTATCTTTTAATCAACTAAAATAACAACAACATCCAACATCAGTGGTTATAAAACCACAATACACTTAACAACACAATACACTTAACAACACTGAAAATTTATTTCAGTTCATAACCGACAATCAACAAATATTCACATATCACTTCAACTATGTGAAATCCTTTACCTAAAGTAATCCGGATTCATATCACTTTAATAAGCAAAGTAGAGGTCACACACAGTAGGTAAAACATCATCAAAAGTACATTTTTAATCAGCACATGTACTATCATACCGTATTACCTACATTCACCCGACCTCTACATTGACTTATTTCAACTTGTAATCTTAAGTCACAATTCATCATTTTATTTGTTATCAAGTATATAGCAACTTACCTGATTTCACATACACATATAATAATGGAAATATAACCATTATTTTCACAATTCCAACTGTTAGCTTTATAGCATATCACCTTTCTCAATTTAATCACATTCACCTCAACTTGATTATTATTTATTTAGTTCTCTCCCCCTTAGGGTTCATGTTATCACTCTTTTACAATCCAAATTTCTTTCAACTATGAGTTTAATAATAAACTTGCACAAGGTTTATTCACAATTCAACTTTAATATAATTAAGTATAACAGAATGAAATCATCCTTCACCACGAAGTCACTATTTCAGCACTCATTACAATGCATCATGATCATCCAACATCGTTTTGCAATTATCTTAGTTCAGTCAGTGATCTTATATAGATCACATTACAACTACATATCAGTACAACTGTCCAAACAGTTTCAGCACACAAATTGCACACACACAATTTTATCTTTAACAGTATCATTCACAGATATCTTCTTATTCCACAACAAAAGTTCAATATTTTATTCACACTATTCACATGCCAAAGAATTTAACACAATTACTCAAGGTTTCATAACCTTTGACGACTCT
Organism: Helichrysum umbraculigerum; assembly: GCA_949592205.1. Taxonomy (NCBI): domain Eukaryota; kingdom Viridiplantae; phylum Streptophyta; class Magnoliopsida; order Asterales; family Asteraceae; genus Helichrysum; species Helichrysum umbraculigerum. The sequence continues at coordinate 87,677,844 of CATIUR010000002.1, read as the reverse complement.
TTTCACTCATTTGAATTATAAATAACTCATTTAACCCTTTCAATATTGTTGACTATTTGTCAACTTCAACTTAATCAACAAATCAACAAGTACTTTAATCACTTCTCTCAATTTTGACTCGCAACAAATTAATTATATTCCAATGACTTCATATTATGCACTAAACTCTTTATTCATAGTTGATTTTCAAAGTCCACATATCACAATATTAACATTTAAGTACTATGTTTAACCTCAAACATAGATTTTCCATAACTACATTCAACAACAGTGACCCATTCAACCAAAATGGAACCACTACACCTTTCTCTAGTCAATTACCATTCAATGACATTCTATTAACTTATTTAACACACAATATAAGTCATTTACTCATATCACTGATCACATACCTATATATATACCTCATCTGGTAATTATCTCAAGTTTTAGATTTAACCTAATCACAAAATTCAAAACACTGCTCTCACTAAATTTAATGACTCAATCACCATACAGAGTCAGTAACTCAACTCAGCTTAATACAAGTCATGCACACACTAGTAATCCGTTAGGATACTCTATAACTCACTAATATGTAATCTACACCCATTAGTTACACAATCACATTTCAACAATTTCAAACAATTGCAAGTACCATACACACTTGCAAGTTTCACTTACTAATTATCATAATTTTCACTAATTAACCTTTACCCTGTAAACAACAATTAATTTGTTTAATATAACTTCAAATTGTATCTCTCTCAATCACATTCACTTTCTTAGATACTTGGTAACCTCAACAAGTTCATGTGATACAGCATAATATAACAACGGTGATCAAGCGTTGCTTGATTATGTTCTTCACACTTCCTTCTCAGGTTACTTCATATCATCAATCATCAATGTGATTCCTTTCATATTTACACCTATTACTTAAACCTTTGTTTAAAACAATTCTGAACACTCTAAATGCATCCTAACCACAGATATATACTAAATCATCTTTTAGTATGTATTTATTCACACACAATTTCAATTCAACAACTGATTTATTCAGTATTTCCACTTATTTGAAACTTCAAACACCTGATAACCTGTCCTCATCAATTTAACACATAACACTTTGTCAAATAATAATGACACAATAATATCACGTGTAATTCCAAACACGTATTCCATGACAATTAATTGACTATAATATCAACTAACTCAATTTGCTCCAAAACCCACCATTTTCTAGGAGCATGTAATTCCACATAATCAATTTATCACATTTCTTTAGTAATTCTCTTTACAGCTGTTCCCATAACAGCTAACCACTTTTAAATTTACTATCACATTTTCACTTATGATACAATTAAACCCTAATACCACACCTCTCCACGTATAATATCAATAATCAGTACAAGGTACAACAACAAGTACTAAGTACTTTATCACTTTACTTGGCATTACCTCATGCCTCAAGTCACATAACAACTATTCTCCTATTAATAACATTTGTTATTAATTTAACATTTCTAAATCATTCACTAGTTCACACTTCTTTGACTATTTAAATCACACACAACTAGTTTCGCTATTAGTGTTCTATTACAATTTTAAAACACTAATTTCTCAATAAAATCATCCTATTTATATCACTTACAACAAGTTTTAACAAATACTTCTCATAACTTTTTCAACATATATAAAGGTTTGTCAACTACCTTTATTTTCTTACTACATTAATATATCACTTTATATATATATATATATATATATATATATATATATATATATCCCAATTCAACCTACTATAACAATTACTGTCACACAACAACATCTAGTCACTTTTATCACTTTATAGCATAACTATTACCCAAGTTAGATGCTATCACTTTCAACTCTAACTTTGCCTAATCCAGGCACACATTACAACAACTATACACTTTTCCACTTAAACAACAGAATAACTTCAAACCTATTAATTGAGATATACCAACATCTTATTTATTTCACTATTTGGTGTCACATCTATTCAGTTTATCACATATCAACAAATTTTCTAGCAAGGTTTCCTAATCACACCTTGCATTTATCACAGAAAATCACATAACTGGTTATATTTTGTTTCTACATAGTAGACACATTCAGATTCAATAATTTCACTATTAACAACCTGATCATCACTGTGCCTACACAACTTACACATAATCCACAATTCAAAGTTCCATCAGAACTACTCATATCACTAAATGATTCATTTAATACTTATATCATCATAACAGCAATTAACACTCATCACTGACTCATTACTGAGGAATCATATCAGTCTGACTCAATTTACTTTACTACTAATCATATCATAGCAAAGTAATTAATTCAAGCTTATTAAATTCACTAAGCTTATCGAGAAATACCTGATACACTTAGGCTCACGAAGATCGAGGAACCATTGAGAATACCAGTCAATTACTCATGTTCATCCATCTCTGCAATCAGAACAACAACCTTGCATCTTGTTATAGGTTAGTACACTTTTAATAATCACTTTCTCATACAACTACTAATCCCACACTTTAGAATGTTTGACTCAACACAAAATAGATTTGGGATTGAACACTTACCAATGTCCAATTCACCCAAACCTAGGCTCTGATACCAACTTATAACACCCCTCATAATTATTTTATATACAATATATCGGTAGCGTCTGTCCAAATTAAAACTTTTATCAATCAAAACATAAAGGTTCAACTAATTTAAAACTTAGTTAATCAATCTGGGTGTTATATGAAAACACGAACAACACTGATTTATAAAATCCAATATCAGAGTAACACTTGGTAGTCAAACATTCTTCAGTCCATTCCTTGCCCAGCCCAAATCATCTCAAAACCTGTAAAGGATAAATAGTGGGATTAGCACAAAGCTAAGTGAGTCAACCTGTCACTATCAGTACAATTCAGCATAACAATACTGATTATCACAAATATCACATAGACACTGACACAACATCACCAAGAGGATCGGTGGTCCTTGTGACAACGCTCAGACCCGGGAGGTGCACCAAGCGACACTTACAACCAACTGCAGGCCAATACAGTAGCTTTACCGATAACTGTCTGCTACCTTTAGTCAATATGTGTTCCATGCTCAACACATGATCACAAATCTCATATTGACTAACCTGTAGCAACCCAGTCCAACTAATCAGTCAAGTTGACCTCCGAATCACAGAATGCTCAAAGGCAACACATCACTTATTACACGTGTATTTCACAATTCAACAGTTCAACAATCACAATCACAATCACTATATCACTATGTTCACCTGTTGTAACCAATTATGTTACAACTAAATCACACTGAGAGTACGAGTCCACTCACCGAATACCTCAGTCTCCACTCAGTAGTCTAATGTCACTGAGTCTCTTGTTTATCTGAGAACATCACAAACAACACAAGTCAGTAACTTGTCTCAATAACAAACTCATGTTATAATTATATAACATATCACATCATCTCAATATATCAACAGATCATATCAAACATTATAAACAATTATCAAGTAATAATCGACACTTATGTCCTCTCATTCACATTACCCGGAATATGTAGAGTATCATTTATGTATTCCCATTTACGCCACTTTAAGCTCTACATCATTATGTCACTTCACTTACTAGCCGCCGCTAAGCTATGAAAAGCGTTTGAAATAAAGTTTGAAATAAAAACAATTTTCTGCCTTGGGGCCATTTAGCCGCCGGCTAAAGGTTTTGACCGCCGGCTACCCTAAAGCGGTCCCCTGACCGCTGGCCAAAGGGATTGACCGCCGGTCACAGGCTCAGTTCAAACCCTCTTCTTCCTGTTCTTCGTTTTCAGCTCGTAAAATTTATATCTAAATCATCAATTAAGCTATTAAACGAGTTTTAAAGTATCCCAAATCAACATACAACATTATGTATTATCACATACCAATTCCTAAGCTTCAATTTCATATAAACATCATTATATCAACTAATTGAATCAAATTACTTTATAAGAAATTTAGAGAAATTACTCACAATTGCTTGTAATTGGTGAAGAAGATGATGATTATGATAAAACCATTTGCATCCCAGCTTACGATTTCAATTTCTAAGTTTTGGGTATGTTTTTCTTAATTTGGGAATGAAGAAATGAATAGAGAATGAACTTTATATAAGAAACTTAAGTCGGTCCCTTTCCCTACCGACTCCATGTATCATTTAAAATTAGTCCCCTTCTAAACTATTGTCTGGAACCGAAAAACCATTTGCGAGTCCAAACCTTTTATTGTTCCGTCAACTATATTAATTTAAATCACTTAATATTTTACTAACCACAATAAGTCTTGAAACTTATTTCCTATTTATTCGAAATCAATTCAAACAATATTATTTCCAAACACGTTAATATTATTTTAAAATCATCAAATAATATAAAACAACTAGGTCCGATTTACGGATGTTACATCGATCTTCTCTTCAACAATAATGAATGTGATCGAATTATCTTTTACAGCTACTTTCTCTCTACTGAACACGCTGCTTGATCATACAGAATGTTAAGAAGACTTCCAATGCAAGAAACTCCCCATGATCAACTTTCATTATCGAGCCTCATCATTGTTTTGAACCAAACATATAATCCAAGTCACTCTTTTAGCTCCATCAAACCCGGTAATTTAGTGCCATTCATAACACTTTCCATGTGTCACAACTAAGAAAGTGTTTTGTTGATGATGCTACTTACGTGCCATTGCTGGAAATAGAGATTGATGACAAGCTGAGCTATGTGGAAGAGCCGATAGTGATTCTTGATTAGAAGATCAAGAAGTTAAGAAATAAGACTATCTCCATATTAAAAGTGCATTGACATCATATGAAGGGGTCCGAGTTCACTTGGGATCCTGAAGAGTGGATGATGGCTTACCATCCGGCGGTGTATCAAGAGTGGTTCGTGAGGACACGAACCGAATGAACGAGGTAAGTTGTAACACCCCGAAATCATAAGCTATTTTAAATATACATAGTAGTATTATACTTGTGCCATATTGTACATTATGTGTATATTGTTACTTATGTCGTATTAAACCCATAACACTTAAAGGTAGATCATTATACGGGTATCGGAATTAAATAACTTAAGGTTGTTTGTGTTTAAAGTATTAAACTTAGGTAACTAAATCTGTAATTTCGCCATTAGAGGAGTATAAGATGGTCAATATTATTCAACACACACTTTTTTAAGCTCCAAGAAGAAACTAGGGAGATGGACGTCGGTCTTGAGATTATCTAGAGAGAGAAAACAACAACCAATTAATCATAATTCAACCCTCAATAGGTGATTTCAAGTTGTAGTTATCATTCATATTGAAGGTAAAACCCTAATTTAGTGAATTTATAATATAAAAGTGTTGAAATTTGAGGGGTTTTGGAGGTTTTGTGGGTTGGGGACGAAAATGATAACTAAAAATGGATGGGTTAGTCTCAAATGATATTATTATTAGTGTGGAAAGAGTTGGTTTCGATTTTATAGTGTGGTTATGATGAAATAAAATTCTAGTTCATAAGTGGTTTTATACGGAATTTCGTTATGGGTTGAATAGAGACAAACTAATATTTTTGTTGATTCAAGTGAGTATATTGGATGCTAAAAAGAAGGCTAGCTTTTATTACTATTAAAGCGATCACTAAAGTTAGATGAATTTTGGGTCTGACCGGTAAGCTTAACAGGTAGTTGACTTTGAAAGTGAAACTCGTTAGTAATGGGTTTGGGGCTATTTTGGGTAGAAGGAAGGATGAAAACGGCCAACTTAGAATGTAATATATATCATTATTGAATTTTTTGTGCTGTAATTCCATAGGTGATAAGGACTAAAGGTGTGTTTGCTTGTCTTATCGCCTTTATTATTAAAGGTAAGTATTTGGAGGTTGAATGGGCGAAGAAGTTATATTTTAGTGTATAACTTCACATTGGTTGTAGTCTATAAGCGACTGTTAAATTGTGCGGATTTACTTATGCTATATTTTAGAGGATTATGCTTGTTATGCTTGATTTAGCGTTGATATGCGGAGTGGTTGCTTATGGATCTGTTGGTGCATTTTGTAACCGTCGCTATGTAATTCACGAACAAGCCTAGAAGAACATGGTGGGCCAGTGAACCTGATGGGCCAGCGAACTTGTACTAGTTCGCTAGAACCAAGCCCATGAACTTGATTAGGTTTCAGCTATATACAGATGTGTTAGGTTTAGAGTATCGGTGGACGAAGAAATACGGCTAGCAAATTTGTCCTGTGGGAGAAGCAACAAATATGATATAGGCATGTCTTAGGCTAGTCTCAAGTGTTGATATGAGGTTATTTTAATCTCGGATTAGCTAAGATGTATACTCCTTTGGTACTGTAATCTATTATGATTAATGTATAAAAGATTGTTTGCATCTTGCTATTTACCATTCTCGTTTCATTATTGTTCATGTATTGATTGTTATGCTTGTTAATTTCATAATCTAGTCTTGGAAGATTCCGCATTCCTAGACTCGTTACAGATCTCGTATATGGTTAGAACGATCATGGGTGTTGGCAAGATCCATACGTAGCCTGTAAATGTTGATATTTCTATGTGTAATGTAACATCGTGTTTAGTGCTTAACTTGCTATATGCTTACTAAGTTTTTTGTTTACCCCTTAGTGTGTATTGGTTGTAGGTACATCAAAAGATGGCGCAAAACTAGCGGATAGTGGGAAGGGAGCTATGAAGTGAATTGTCATGGATGTGCACTTGTTTGGTATGATAAAAGTGCACTCTCTTTTGCCTTTGTTGATGTAATCAACTTTTGGTTTACACCGTCTTTTGGTCGAAAATGTAATGTTTATGGTTTTAAGAGTTGAAATGGGTCGTGTCTCTTTTGGTTGTATATGATGTACATTCGAATGGTCTAATGTCTTGAACTTGTAGGTCATTTTGGTGCTAAAAAGCAGGTTTCTAAGTTACATGAGTACGTGTTGTGGTTATATTGAAAATTCGGGTCGTTTGGTAACTTGGGCAAAAGCTGAAACACCACTTTTAGTGATCTTTGAGGGGATGTAACTTTTTGTGTATGTTGTTGATGTGACCCAAAAAGTCATGTTTTTAAGGATATATTTCCACACTTTTTGGACTATTCTTTGGTGAAAACATTTCAAAACCATCATTATTTACCAAAAATCACCAAGGTAGTCTAAATATAGACGTTGCTGCAAAAATCGGTTAAAACGTCCAAATAACACGCAAACCGAGGCAAAACAATCACCTTAAATTTTCCATTCTTATGGAAATAGAGCTTAATACATATTTTATGATTCCATAGGAAGATCCAAGACCGGAGGTGAAAGAATCAGAAGAAACGGACGAAAGACAGAGAAGATATGCAGTCTGGAAGCTCGCCGATCGTCATCCGGAACACGCAAAATTTAAACACTTCCAAATTTTGCAAACTCAGTGTCATTAGAAGCGTAACGGAAAAATGAAGCCAACGGCGCAAGAATCAAGCAAATCGGAGCCCAAACGAAGAAGATACAGACGAACCAAGCAACCGAGAAACAAGCGGAGGCCAAACTAAGCACCAACCCCCCCTGCCCACCTAGGTACCTGTCACACCCCCAAAATCGGTAATTGTGTTTATTTAATGATTAGCGGAAGCAAGTTATGATTAGCGGAAGCATTATGTGTAAACAGTTTAACAACGGGGGTGATGACGTTACAAATGTGCATTCATCGTATCAGAGCATATGATCATACAGAACATAATGTATAAAGGATGCCAGTTTAAAATAGTTATTACAAAAATATACGACTATGTAAGTCGTATAGTAGTAACAAAGTTTAAAACATTTAAGTTTTACAGTACATATGTTAAGATAAGATTTCATGAGTATAACTGCAATGTCTGCAGTAATACAGAGGAAATCCTCAAAAGCAGTCCCAAAATATATGGCATCCTAAGTAGTCCAGGGTTGTCCATCCTGAATGCATGCGATCCTTACTTACGTAGCTAATTTCCTGTAAAACATAGAAAGAAAGTCGTCAACAAATATGTTGAGTGAATTCACAGGGTTTGTATAAATATGTGGTATGTTAAACCATTTATGTTTAAGTTATTGAAATGTTATTCAATAAATAAATGTTTGCAGGTTTTGCAATTTATAAGATGTTAGGGATAGTTACCCTAAAATATAGTTTTATGTGGGTTGTTACCCAAAATGTATGTCTGGTGATTCACCAGTATATAAATATTACCAGTAGGTATACCAGTATAAAAACAGTTGTAGGATACGTTCATCCTAAATAGTAAGTGGGAATGCTTAGACTTATAATCCCCTGAAAGGTGAGCTAAACCTCGCAGGTTAAAGTAACGCGACCTAACCCTATAACCAAACCACAACCAAAACTTATGTTGTTTGCCTGAAGGACAATTAAGTATACGCTCCATCCACAGGAGGGTCGTCACGGCAATAGTACTATTCGTATACTCAGTGGCTAGAGTCACCTAGCTAATGGTTATAGTCTGCATGACATAAGGTCTTTCATGCACACATTTCAAGTCTGGTCCGTACTAGGATTTGTTGTCTAATTCCCAAAACAGTTGTGAAATAATATTTCATGTCAAACAGTTGTATAAAGCAATAAAGCATTTATATAATTTGCTGCATGTGTTTGCATGCAGTTTCTATGTTTACACCCCTATGTTTAAAAGCATAAAACATTTGTAAAGTAGAGGCTGTGAACTCACAGTAGTTTGCTCGGTAGGAATGCTAGCAGAAAACAGTGTCGCCCAAGGTATGTTAACCTATATACAATAAATATATTAACATAAGTACGTTTGATTTGTTTTAATCATTTATGTTAACAGTTTGTTTGTTTCGAAGAAATGGTTAATTTCTTAAGAATATAAGTTGTTAACTTTATTATTGACATATCGTTGAAACATTATTATTATTCCTCAAATCGTATACTTGTTAAGCGTACAAACCAATATGTAATTGTCTATTTAACGGAAGGTCGTTTTGTTTCATTTGTACATATACTTTATTTACAGTTGTACGTATGTTATTCCAAAATTGTTGTAAGTACATATATTTGTTTTATATATGTATACTTAAGTAATATACTTGTTGTATATTATTAGATTATACGTTGGTTAAACGTGAAGTTTATTGTGTATATATATATATTTGTGAATATATATTCCTTAAGTGTCGTATATATTTATTTAATCAATACGTTGTTCTCGTATATTAAAATATATATAAGTTTTCATTTGTTTAAGAAAACGTATACGTTTGTGTCTATATATATCGTGTGTCCTCGAATATATGTATATATATATTGTAATACGCTGTTTCGTATTTTAAAAAGATTGCAAGTTTTATTTGTTATAAAACTTAGATTGTTTTTTTATAAAACGAATGTCGTTTGTTTTTAATATCGTTACGTTTGTTTAATAAGTGTTAAATATCTCGAAAGTGTAATCGTATCCAAATCGTATAATTTACAAAGTTCGTATACATATATATGTCATATATCGTTTGTTCGTACGAAATAAATAAGTCCAAAGTCCGTGTCTCGGATATATCACATTATTGTTTTTATTAATGGTTTACAATGTTTTGTAAATGTATCGTATAAATGGAATCGTTAACGAAATCGTTTGTTGTTAAAAAAAAATAAAAGTCAAAGTGTTGACCAGACACGGGAATCCGCCGGATTCTATTGTAATCCGCCGGATTCAAGTACCAAAATCGGAATACGCCGGATTCGAGTGAATCCGCCGTATTCAATCAAGTTCGGGGGAATCCGCTATGACACCCCCAAATTTAATGCTTTGCGGAAGCGAGTTTTGGGTGTCACTAATCAAATATCAAGACACCAAAGTACAAGCAAACGACTCTAAATGAGACGTTTTAGAAATACATTACAGTATAACAAAAGTAGTACAAGGTTTTAAGTTATAAGTAGTACATCATTGCGAGTTCGCAAAGTTAATCAAAAGATTTTAAACACATAATCAAAGTACAAAAGATTATGCCAATAAAATCTTCAAGTGTTTATGCATGCGACTCATTCTAGCTTAGCATATCCTGCGGCCATCCTTACAGAGCAACCCTACTGTTGCTTTGTACCTGAGAATACATCACTAAAAAGGTCAACCAAAAGGTTGGTGAATCTCACAGGTTTGTAGTATACAGTTATAAACAGTTTGTGTGAATCAGTAAGTAAAACATTTACAATCAGCAAAACAGTAATGTATAATTTGTACAACAGTAGTAAGTCAGTAAACAAGTATTTCACAAGTATAGTACAGTTGGTGTAGTCGGTCAATTTATTGCCATGCCATGAGCCATTATAGTCGAAGCTTAACACGTCTGTAGTTTTTGCCCCCGTGAGTACTAATCCAAAAATACTCATATGAAACGAATAAGAAACACCTGTTTAGACACTTGCGGTTCGTGGTGGCGCTACCACCCCAGGCGGGGATTGTCAGTCCCATATGGATCCATATACTAAAATTCGCGCTTATCGTATAACTGACGACTATAATTCAGAGGACTTCATTGGATTAAATAGAAACTCATGCAGTTCAGTAAGGCAATATGTGGGTAAGATAATACATTGTGTATTTGTATTAAAGTCGGTAAAAGAATACATTTTGTACTTGTATTCAGATCAGTAAAATAATACATTGTGTACTTGTATTATAGTTTGTAAAATAATACCTTTTGTACTGGTATTAAAGTCAGTATAGTAATACAGTTTGTACTTGTATTCAAATCAGTAAAATAATACATTTTGTACTTGTATTATAGTCAGTAAAGTAATACAGTTTGTACTTGCATTCAAATCGGTAAAATAATACATTTTGTACTTGTATTAATATTTCAAGTAATTTCAGTAAACAATTACTCACAGTAAACATGTAATAGCAGTAACAAATATATTTTTGTAAACAATATATTCAGTAAACAAGTGATGCACCTCCCCCAAAGTAAAACAGTAAAAAGGGGCAGTGAGACTCACCTGTAGAGCAAGCAATCCTAAAGTGCGCACGTATTCCAAGTGTAATCCCCTAGTGTCCTAAACACGTGAGATTATATATTTGTAAGTGTACGCGTAATAATTCGTTTGTTTAATTGTTCGTTAAGTTAATTACGTTCAATGTATTCGAATTGTATTACATTTGAAGTTTCATTATATCCGTTACTCTTTATCTCATAAGTTACAAAATTTGGCACGAGTCCGAAAACCGAAATACGCCATTTTCGACCCCTAGATGACTCCGGATGGCCTAAAACTGGCTAGGCTAAGGTACTTAGCTTTGACCATTGGGTTGTTTTTGAATGACCGAGCGAATTTGAGCCCAATCCGTTACAATAAATTTTTCATCGAGAAGCTACCCTGTTTTAAGTTGTTAAATCGTCGACGTTTTCGAAAATTTACTTGTTCTGTTTTAGCTAGAATTCGTCGGGCTAGTTTATTGATCAGTTGGATCATGAAATATAACGGGGGAATCCGCCGTATTGGTTTGAATACGCCGTATTCAATGGTTTAGAAGGGAATACGCCGTATTGGTCTGAATACGCCGTATTCACTGGTTTCGAAGGGAATACGCCGTATTCCCTTGAATACGCCGTATTCCGAAGAGGCGCGGGAAAAAAATGTTTTCTGGGCAGGAATACGCCGTATTCCCTTGAATACGCCGTATTCCGAGGTCTGGTTCGAGTCTGTTCGTGCAGAAAACATACAAAACCAGTTCTAAATCCTATTTCCGCTTACAACAACTTAATACAAAGCTAATACATGTAATATAATGTATTATAAACATGAAATTAACGAGAATTGATGAATGTTCTTACTTAGCAAAAATTGGAACCGAGAGCTGTTGATGATGATGAAGAACACGATGATGATGATGATCAAGATGAAGGTGTTGATGATGATTATGATGTTGTGTTGTTGTTTGTGTTTGATGATCCGAAGATCCAAAGAGAAGAGAGCCGAGAGAGATTGAAAATGTGTGAGTGTGTGTGTAAAATAATCGAGGTCGGGTAATATAACCGGCCTCAATTATTGAGGTGGGTGGGTGTTTTCCGACCCGTGTTTGCGTACCCGATCGTTAAATAGTGTAATCTTTTAAAATGATAAATTTCTAAAAATGTAATCGTATGCGTTTTCAATCAAAGTATTTTATAAAAATACTTTTAAAGAGATATAAAAATATATCTTTGTTTTACTTAAAATGTACGGATAGTTTTCAGTATCAAAAAGGTATTTAAATTTCAAACGGAGTACGTAGTTATTATCCTCAATAATAATACTTGATTTAAAAATGTTTTTCACCAAATTTTATTTTGGGTTTCTACGTTTTGTTAAGTTCGTGTATTTGCGATTATTAATTAATCGCTTCGGTTTATATATATACATATATATATAATACTTGTGTACTTGAGTACTGACACGTATGTAATTACGTGTTTTAAAAGTTTAAATTAGGTGCTAATTTTTGGGTTATTTTGACCGGGTGTCACATCCGCCGTATTCAATCGAATACGCCGGATTCGTTTGTGTTCATCAGGCAATTCGTGTGAAGGTTTGGGAATACGCCGGATTCATTTGAATCCGCCGTATTCATCCGTGTCTTTTACTCGTTCATCGTTTTAGCCGAAGATTTGTGTGCGGGTCGGACACGGGAATCCGCCGGATTCCCTTGAATCCGCCGGATTCGTTTGGTTTTTGGTTCTGAATACGCCGGATTCAAAGGAATCCGCCGTATTCGTGGCTCGTTTCAGCCCCTGTTCGTGTCTGATGAAACTTATACACGAGTTTAATTAGCTTATTTCCTTTACACTATGTTACCAAACGTTTATATCAACAAGTTATATCATTTTTACGAGTTACTACACTATTCTAACAAGTTTTTATGTGTTGATTTTTGTACTTGAAGTTTTGGGTTATAAAACCATTTTCATGATCAATCCATTAATCTTCAAGTTTTGTGTGTTATACACTTAGATTATGGTATGAATATAAGTTATATAACGAAATATAAGTAAAGAAATCAAAGAAGTGAAAGTTCCTTACAATGAGATGAAAATGGTGAGGATGATGATGATCGACGATGATGGAGATGTTGCTCCTGGTTTGTTGTTCTACTTCAATTCCTGATGTTGTTGTGGTTGTGATGTTTGAAGAAGAAAATGAAAGAAATGATAGATGATGATTGTGTATGTGTTGAAGAGATCACAGAGAAGGAAGGAGGGAGTAAAATAATTTGAACGGGTATGGTGCAAAAAGAAACTGGTCTCCTGCATTATTGAAGTTAGGTGCCAAATTTTGGCACCTCGATTTCGAGTACGGGTATAATTTTAGCAATATAAAAATAAACATTTTACATTTTTATTTTGTAGGTGTTCTACTGGTTCGTAATTTATGATTAGAATAATGATATTATCATTATTTTAAGATGATGTACATTTTTGTACATTTTACTGCGCGCAACTATTTGAGCGTAAAATTTCAGTTAATTTATGATTTCATATTTTGAGGTAATGTTCTAACTTCTTCCAAATGAACGAGAAAATTTGCATTTTTATGATTCGACCTTTTATGTGTGTTTTAGAATTGTTTCTGTTCGTGTTATAATACGTTTTATTTTAAACGTATATTTAGACCACTTTATCTATTTGTTATAGATATATAAATACTCGTAATTAATAATTAAGTTATTAGTTATTTTTCTGTCAGGAAACTTTTGTTATTTATTTTTGTCGGGTTCGTTCCGATATATTTGTACGTAACTTTTAATACCTACGTATTACGTGTTACTTTTTGTTTAAAAGTACCGGGCTTGCTAGGCTTACATCACATCAAAAAGTTTTGTTAAAACTTAATCAGGAAATTAGCGTAAGAATGCACATGCTTAATTGTTAATTAATACCTAATTTGGAGAGTTGTCACATTCTCCCCCCGTTAGGGAAATCTCGTCCCGAGATTTAATTTGTGTCGTGAGTCGTGGTCACGGGTTCAAATAGGTGGGGATATTTCTTGCGCATTTCATCCTCGCGTTCCCAGGTGAACTCTGGGCCTCTTTTCGAGTTCCATCGAATTTTGACAAGTTTGACCCGACTGTTTCGGAGTTTCTGAGTTTTCGTATCCATTACTTCAAGCGGTTCCTCCACGAAATTGAGTTTTGCGTCGACATAGATTTCTTCGGGAGGTATAATTAACGCTTCGTCGGATAGACACTTCTTAAGGTTACTCACGTGAAACGTGTCGTGAATATTACTAAGTTCTTGTGGCAGTTTAAGCTTATAAGCTACATGACCAATCCTTGCTAGGATCTCAAAAGGTCCAATGTAACGTGGATTCAGTTTACCGCGTTTTCCAAATCGTACAACTCCTTTCCAAGGAGATACCTTGAGTAGGACTCTGTCACCTACTTGAAATTCTAAAGGTTTCCGTCTATTGTCTGCATAACTCTTTTGTCGGTCTCGTGCTGTTTTCAATCGATTAAGCACTTAAGATATCTTGTCCGTTGTCTCTTGGACTATCTCAGGACCTGATAATTGTCTGTCGTCCAACTCTGCCCAACAGAGTGGGGATCGGCACTTGCGTCCGTACAACGCCTCGAAAGGTGCCATTTGTATGCTCGTATGATAACTATTGTTGTACGAGAATTCGGCTAAAGGGAGATGAACATCCCAGTTTCCTCCAAAATCAATCACGCAGGCTCTTAGCAAATCCTCGAGCGTTTGAATGGTTCGCTCGCTTTGACCATCGGTTTGTGGATGGTAGGCGGTACTCATGTCGAGTCTAGTGCCTAAAGCTTGTTGCAATGTTTGCCAGAAGCGAGAGGTGAAACGTGCATCTCTATCAGAGATGATAGATAATGGAACTCCATGTCTAGAAACAACTTCTTTTATGTAAATTCTAGCCAGCTTTTCCATCTTATCTGTCTCTTTGATGGCTAGAAAGTGAGATGATTTTGTCAGTCTGTCGACTATCACCCATATGGAGTCCATCCCAGATGCTGTCTTCGGTAACTTCGTTATGAAATCCATTGTGATATGCTCCCATTTCCATTTGGGCAACTCAGGTTGTTGCAGAAGCCCGGATGGCTTTTGGTACTCAGTCTTAACTTTTGCACAAGTCAGGCATCTACTAACATAGGTGGCATTGTCTCTTTTCATGCCAGGCCACCAATAAAATCCTTTCAGATCGTGGTACATCTTATCTGCACCAGGATGTATCGAGTAATTGGACTTATGAGCTTCGTCCAATACCAGGCTACGTAGCTCATCAACACAAGGAATCCAAATTCGATTCATGAAGTATAATACTCCATTTTCCTTAGACTCCAGTTGCTTCTCCATCCCTTTGAGGGATTCGTCCTTCATACTTTCTGGAGTAAAGGCTGCTTGCTGAGCATCACGAATTTGGGTAATAAGTTCCAAGTGGATTGTCAGTCCTAAGGCTCGAACTCTTCGAGGTTTTACTCGTTCCTTACGACTCAAGGCATCCGCTACTACATTAGCTTTGCCTGGATGGTACTTGATTTCACAGTCGTAATCATTCAACAGTTCAACCCAACGTCTTTGTCTCATGTTGAGTTCTTTCTGATCAAATATATGTTGGAGACTTTTGTGATCAGTGAAGATCGTACACTTTGTACCGTATAAGTAGTGTCTCCAAATCTTAAGGGCAAAAACGACTGCTCCTAGTTCTAGGTCATGCGTCGTATAGTTCTTCTCGTGAATCTTCAATTGACGAGACGCATAAGCAATGACTTTGTCGTTTTGCATTAACACACAACCTAATCCTTGATGTGAGGCATCACAGTAGACAACAAAGTTTTCTACTCCTTCTGGTAAGGACAGGATAGGTGCGGTGCTCAATTTCTCTTTCAGCAGTTGAAAAGCATTCTCTTGCTTCTCGCCCCAATCAAACTTCTTGTCCTTTTGCGTTAGAGCGGTAATTGGTTGAGCTATCTTCGAGAAATTCTCGATGAATCTTCGGTAGTAACCGGCTAGCCCAAGGAATTGTCGTATCTCAGTTGGGGTTTTTAGGGCTTCCCAATTCTTAATCGCCTCTATTTTGGATGGGTCCACGTGAATTCCTTTGTTATTGATCACGTGACCAAGGAAATGAACCTCACGCATCCAAAACTCGCATTTAGAGAACTTTGCATAAAGCTTCTCTTTCTCCAGTAATTCAAGAATCAGCCTCATATGTTGTTCATGGTCTTCCTTCGTTCGTGAGTATATCAAGATATCGTCAATGAACACGATGATGAACTTATCCAAGTAAGGTTTACATACTCTATTCATTAGATCCATGAACACTGCTGGCGCATTCGTTAGCCCAAACGGCATAACCAGGAACTCGTAATGACCATATCGAGTCCTAAACGCAGTCTTAGGGATATCTTCATCCCGTACCTTCAGTTGATGGTAACCCGATCTCAAGTCGATCTTTGAGTAATAACTTGACCCTTGCAGCTGGTCAAACAAGTCATCGATGCGTGGTAATGGGTATCCGTTCTTGATCGTCACTTTGTTCAGTTCTCGATAATCGATACACATCCGCATTGATCCATCCTTCTTTTTGACGAACAGAACCGGAGCTCCCCAAGGTGAAAAGCTCGGTCGGATGAATCCTAAATCCAACAGTTCTTGTAACTGTGCAGACAGTTCTTGCATTTCTGATGGAGCTAAACGGTAAGGCGCACGAGCAATCAGTGCAGCTCCCGGCACCAGGTCGATATGAAATTCAACCTGCCGTGGAGGTGGTAACCCTGGTAGCTCGTCAGGAAATACTCCTGGGTAGTCACGTACTATGGCCACGTCGTCTATGCGTCGCTCCTCGGGTTTCTTATCCACAACACGTACCAAAAATGCTTGGTACCCTTTTCGTAGATACTTATTTGCCTTCATGCATGTAATCGTTTTCACCACACGATTACTCTTTTCTCCTTGAATCATCAATATTTCTCCTGACAGTAAAGGTAACCGTACAATCTTCTCATGACAGATGATTTCCGCGCGATTTAGTGACAACCAATCCATGCCAACCACTATATCGAAGCTCCCTAGTTCTACCGGTAGTAAGTCTATCTTGAAAGAATGACCTTCTAACGTTAAGGTGCATCCTGGTACTATTTCTCCTGATTCAATCAACTTACCATCGGCTAGCTCTACAGTGTATTTGTTATCTAGCTTAAGGGATTCGATCTCTAATAGTGGTCTAAACTCAGTGGACACAAAGCTTAAATCAGCACCTGAATCAAATAACACAGAAGCAAAGTGGTTGTTTACAAGAAACGTACCAGTGACTGTGTTAGGATCCTGTCGTGCCTCTGGTGCTCTTAACATGAACACGCGTCCACGAGCTGGTTGGTTGTTGTTATTGTTAGCATTGTTGTTGTTGGCTCGGTTGTTGTTGTTTCCACGGTCGTTTCCGTTGTTGTTGCGGTTACGAGCGTTGTTGGCGTTACGATTTTGGTTATTGAGTCGAGGACATCGGTTTCGATAATGCCTCGTGTCACCACACTCAAAACATCCCTGGTTTTGGCGAGCAGTGTTTCCCTTAGGGGTAGGGTTTACCTTACAGTTTTGGGTTTTGTGACCCCATCCCTTACAACTGTCGCAAAACCAACATTCACCCTCATGGTGTTTGCTACACTTATCACACTTAGGTTTGTTACCCAAGTATGGCTTCGGTTCCACAATGGTGGCAGCGTAAGACTTAGGATTTCCAGATCCTTTCTTGTTGGTTTGACCCTGACGGTCATTCCATTTACGCTTCTTACTTCCAGAACTACCAGCTTCAGCACTGCTCGGCTCAACCTTGGCCGGCACATTTTTCTGTGTCAACGTCCCCATTCTAACTGCTTCATCAGTCAAACTCTGCGCTAGGGTAACAGCGCTCCTGAAGGTGTCAGGTTTGGAGGACGTAACTAAACTCCTGATCTGTGGTGCCAGTCCATACACATAGCGTTCAATACGCTTGTACTCAGGTGTTACCATATGTGGCACAAGACGAGCTAGTTCTTGGAACCTGGTTGTATAACTAGTGATATCAGCACCAATCATAACAATGTTCCACAGCTCAGTCTCAATTTTCTGCATCTCACTGCGGGGGCAGAATTCTTCCATCATCATATGCTTCAATGTTTCCCATGTCATGGAATAAGCAGCTGGTCGTCCCATCGACTGGACTTGACTGTTCCACCAAGTCAAAGCTTTATCAGCCAGTGTGCAGGCGACATATTTCACCGCAGTGTCTGGTAGACAATCACTAATGTCCAACACAGAATCCATCTTTTCTATCCAGTGTATAATACCAATAGCACCTTCAGTGCCACAGAAGGGAGGTGGTTTACAAGCCTGAAATGTCTTATATTAACACCCTCGGCGAGTATTCACAATAGTCTCAGCATTAACAGGGGTCGATCCACTGTTATTAATCCCATTCTCACGGTTTCGGCTTGCCTCATACTCGGCAATACCTTCAGCAATGCGTCTAGCTATCATCTGCTCAGTAGTTTCCTCAGTGTTAGGGGGTGGAATGGTTTCAGGTGTAGGAGGTACTGTTGTCTTCTGACTGTTCCTAGTAATTCGTCGTTTTGGCGGCATGATTCAGTTCTACGATGAATAAAATGCAGAAGTCAATGCCAAGATAATGAATGTGATGAACAAGATTTCACATTGTCTATCAAATGAATTAGTATGGAGAATTTGAAAGAATAAGGTTTCACATTGAATGTCGCACGACTTTGAAACACTCATATGTACTTTATACAATATAATCACGTTGGCCAGGCGTCATTATATAATGCCAAATACATATTTCTTTTCATTATCGTTCAAGCGAAATCAATGTTTTAAGGAATTCAAGATAAAATCAATAATTCAAAGTGTAGTAGGTTTTCAAAGATTGCAAGAAATGGTTTCAACAATTATTACGTGATAAGTTTTCTATCACATGTATATAGAGATGAATATAATTCGCACGAAATTTCGAATCGAACCTAGGTTATAATATACATTAACTAAAACATTCTTACATCGTTTCAATACAAAACTTGATGACATCTTCTACATCCATCAAGAGTGGTTTCCCATACAACACGAGTTGCTACAGTACTAATTAGACTAAACTTAACTCTACTTAGATCTTAACAAAATAGTTATATTCCTACGACAGTTCTTCATCAGTTCATTATTAAGCTATCTTTAGCTATGTTCTCTGTCGTAGTGTATATTTTTCACTTTTACTCCTGATTCAGATTGGGAGAGAAGTAGCGTGTTTCCAGCATAGTTTTGTATCGCAGAGTCGGATAGTAGCCCAGATCATTCTCAGTTGAGCATTTGCACAAACGTTTGATCCAAGACTTAACTCTTTTCTTGTGATTACTAGCCACTTTCTTCCAGAAGCGTATTTTATCCTTAACTCGGACAATCATAGGCCTCTTTAGGATTCTCAATTCTAGCTCACGGTTCCTACATTTGAACACAAGCTCCCAATTTTGACCATCCAATCTTTCAGCCTGGTCTCGTACTCTTTCGTACTCCTCTACGTCGACCATGCCGAATTGGTGGTTTTCAATTTCTTCTTCCACAAGTTCCACTATAGGAATTGTTTCGGTATCGACATATACATATTGTATTTGCTCGTTGATGGTTATGTCCTCATCTGATGAGTATTCACTTATAACAGGTTCTGCCATTTTTCCAGTTTCAGGAGATCTATAGATTACAAGGACATATTTCAGTATCCACAGTTATGTAGTCTCTATTGTCAATATATAATCCAATCACAACGCACAGTAACATAAACAATAATAATAAACCAAATACATATGTCATATCATATAACTGATCATAGTTAGTTCATAAGTTTTTATACAAAACAGGATGGATCTATCCTAGATATCCATCGGTCCAAAGACTAATCAAAGCATGACGGGCCTGTCTACACACCGTCGATCCAAATGATATACAAAACATGACAGGTCTGTCTATACCCGTCGAACCAAAGTTCCAAGTCTAATACATAGTATATATACAATCCTAAGTAGGCACAACCCACCCTACATAGGTCTAACGGAAGTACGGTAGAAATGATCCCACGGCTGTCCTCAACACAGCCATCACCACACAAGCACCAACCACAAGCCCTGCAATCCTAACATGTCTCTCAAGTGTCCTCACACGAGCACGTGCGGACTCAGCTATCTCCTGGGCAGTAAACACATGGTTCAACAGAAAGTGATGATGCTCATGCATACCAGCCATGTCCCCATACAGACGGGAGATCTCATCCTGTACCTGTCCAAGGTGAGAACCCCTGCTAGAAGTAATACAGAACAATGTACGCATAACAGCAACTAATGTAGGGAGAGTCTGCTCTATCGGCTCTCCAGTGGTAGGCAATGGTGCTGGGGGTCGTGAGGACTCTCCTGTCTCAAATGTGGAGGGAAAACCCTCTAATGACCTCCAGTGCCTCAACATAGGAGTCATCCACTCTAGATGAGCAAGCCTGGGTGCCCTCTGTGGAGACTCAACAGACTCGTCCGCTGGTGCTAACGGACCAATAGGAAGATCTCGGACACACATCCTCGGTGTCCTCCTATACACAGGCCTGCGAGAAGTCTCAGCAGCCTGGTGGTGAATACCTGTAGTAGTAGGGATAACCTCATGTGCTGTCGGTGGTGGCGCAATGTAAGCGTCACTAGTGTCATCTGACATGTCTCTCAAATGAACAGATGACTCATCCATTACAGTGATCGCGGGACCCTCAAAAGTAGCCTCGGTCGGTTCCTCATCCGAAGCATAAACATGGTAAAGTGATTGACTAGACATACTGTGACAAGGGAAATTATGTGTGACGTGTCAATCGTATGTTAGATGTATGCAAACGTATGTATGTATGAATGCATGAATGTTCTAGCCAAGGCTATAGTCTAGGTCTCTAAGGTTTTCAGTCACCTAAAGACTTCTAGTTCGCTATAACCAATGGCTCTGATACCAAGTCTGTCACACCCCCAAAATCGGTAATTGTGTTTATTTAATGATTAGCGGAAGCAAGTTATGATTAGCGGAAGCATTATGTGTAAACAGTTTAACAACGGGGGTGATGACGTTACAAATGTGCATTCATCGTATCAGAGCATATGATCATACAGAACATAATGTATAAAGGATGCCAGTTTAAAATAGTTATTACAAAAATATACGACTATGTAAGTCGTATAGTAGTAACAAAGTTTAAAACATTTAAGTTTTACAATACATATGTTAAGATAAGATTTCATGAGTATAACTGCAATGTCTGCAGTAATATAGAGGAAATCCTCAAAAGCAGTCCCAAAATATATGGCATCCTAAGTAGTCCAGGGTTGTCCATCCTGAATGCATGCGATCCTTACTTACGTAGCTAATTTCCTGTAAAACATAGAAAGAAAGTCGTCAACAAATATGTTGAGTGAATTCACAGGTTTTGTATAAATATGTGGTATGTTAAACCATTTATGTTTAAGTTATTGAAATGTTATTCAATAAATAAATGTTTGCAGGTTTTGCAATTTATAAGATGTTAGGGATAGTTACCCGAAAATATAGTTTTATGTGGGTTGTTACCCAAAATGTATGTCTGGTGATTCACCAGTATATAAATATTACCAGTAGGTATACCAGTATAAAAACAGTTGTAGGATATGTTCATCCTAAATAGTAAGTGGGAATGCTTAGACTTATAATCCCCTGAAAGGTGAGCTAAACCTCGCAGGTTAAAGTAACGCGACCTAACCCTATAACCAAACCACAACCAAAACTTATGTTGTTTGCCTGAAGGACAATTAAGTATACGCTCCATCCACAGGAGGGTCGTCACGGCAATAGTACTATTCGTATACTCAGTGGCTAGAGTCACCTAGCTAATGGTTATAGTCTGCATGACATAAGGTCTTTCATGCACACATTTCAAGTCTGGTCCGTACTAGGATTTGTTGTCTAATTCCCAAAACAGTTGTGAAATAATATTTCATGTCAAACAGTTGTATAAAGCAATAAAGCATTTATATAATTTGCTGCATGTGTTTGCATGCAGTTTCTATGTTTACACCCCTATGTTTAAAAGCATAAAACATTTGTAAAGTAGGGGCTGTGAACTCACAGTAGTTCGCTCGGTAGGAATGCTAGCAGAAAACAGTGTCGCCCAAGGTATGTTAACCTATATACAATAAATATATTAACATAAGTACGTTTGATTTGTTTTAATCATTTATGTTAACAGTTTGTTTGTTTCGAAGAAATGGTTAATTTCTTAAGAATATAAGTTGTTAACTTTATTATTGACATATCGTTGAAACATTATTATTATTCCTCAAATCGTATACTTGTTAAGCGTACAAACCAATATGTAATTGTCTATTTAACGGAAGGTCGTTTTGTTTCATTTGTACATATACTTTATTTACAGTTGTACGTATGTTATTCCAAAATCATTGTAAGTACATATATTTGTTTTATATATGTATACTTAAGTAATATACTTGTTGTATATTATTAGATTATACGTTGGTTAAACGTGAAGTTTATTGTGTATATATATATATATATATATATATATATTTGTGAATATATATTCCTTAAGTGTCGTATATATTTATTTAATCAATACGTTGTTCTCGTATATTAAAATATATATAAGTTTTCATTTGTTTAAGAAAACGTATACGTTTGTGTCTATATATATCGTGTGTCCTCGAATATATGTATATATATTGTAATACGCTGTTTCGTATTTTAAAAAGATTGCAAGTTTTATTTGTTATAAAACTTAGATTGTTTTTTTATAAAACGAATGTCGTTTGTTTTTAATATCGTTACGTTTGTTTAATAAGTGTTAAATATCTCGAAAGTGTAATCGTATCCAAATCGTATAATTTACAAAGTTCGTATACATATATATGTCATATATCGTTTGTTCGTACGAAATAAATAAGTCCAAAGTCCGTGTCTCGGATATATCACATTATTGTTTTTATTAATGGTTTACAATGTTTCGTAAATGTATCGTATAAATGGAATCGTTAACGAAATCGTTTGTTGTTAAAAAAAAATAAAAGTCAAAGTGTTGACCAGACACGGGAATCCGCCGGATTCTATTGTAATCCGCCGGATTCAAGTACCAAAATCGGAATACGCCGGATTCGAGTGAATCCGCCGTATTCAATCAAGTTCGGGGGAATCCGCCGTATTCAATCGAATACGCCGGATTCGTTTGTGTTCATCAGGCAATTCGTGTGAAGGTTTGGGAATACGCCGGATTCATTTGAATCCGCCGTATTCATCCGTGTCTTTTACTCGTTCATCGTTTTAGCCGAAGATTTGTGTGCGGGTCGGACACGGGAATCCGCCGGATTCCCTTGAATCCGCCGGATTCGTTTGGTTTTTGGTTCTGAATACGCCGGATTCAAAGGAATCCGCCGTATTCGTGGCTCGTTTCAGCCCCTGTTCGTGTCTGATGAAACTTATACACGAGTTTAATTAGCTTATTTCCTTTACACTATGTTACCAAACGTTTATATCAACAAGTTATATCATTTTTACGAGTTACTACACTATTCTAACAAGTTTTTATGTGTTGATTTTTGTACTTGAAGTTTTGGGTTATAAAACCATTTTCATGATCAATCCATTAATCTTCAAGTTTTGTGTGTTATACACTTAGATTATGGTATGAATATAAGTTATATAACGAAATATAAGTAAAGAAATCAAAGAAGTGAAAGTTGCTTACAATGAGATGAAAATGGTGAGGATGATGATGATCGATGATGATGGAGATGTTGCTCCTGGTTTGTTGTTCTACTTCAATTCCTGATGTTGTTGTGGTTGTGATGTTTGAAGAAGAAAATGAAAGAAATGATAGATGATGATTGTGTATGTGTTGAAGAGATCACAGAGAAGGAAGGAGGGTGTAAAATAATTTGAACGGGTATGGTGCAAAAAAGAAACTGGTCTCCTGCATTATTGAAGTTAGGTGCCAAATTTTGGCACCTCGATTTCGAGTACGGGTATAATTTTAGCAATATAAAAATAAACATTTTACATTTTTATTTTGTAGGTGTTCTACTGGTTCGTAATTTATGATTAGAATAATGATATTATCATTATTTTAAGATGATGTACATTTTTGTACATTTTACTGCGCGCAACTATTTGAGCGTAAAATTTCAGTTAATTTATGATTTCATATTTTGAGGTAATGTTCTAACTTCTTCCAAATGAACGAGAAAATTTGCATTTTTATGATTCGACCTTTTATGTGTGTTTTAGAATTGTTTCTGTTCATGTTATAATACGTTTTATTTTAAACGTATATTTAGACCACTTTATCTATTTGTTATAGATATATAAATACTCGTAATTAATAATTAAGTTATTAGTTATTTTTCTGTCACGAAACTTTTGTTATTTATTTTTGTCGGGTTCGTTCCGATATATTTGTACGTAACTTTTAATACCTACGTATTACGTGTTACTTTTTGTTTAAAAGTACCGGGCTTGCTAGGCTTACATCACATCAAAAAGTTTTGTTAAAACTTAATCAGGAAATTAGCGTAAAAATGCACATGCTTAATTGTTAATTAATACCTAATTTGGAGAGTTGTCACAGTACTGTATACGGTACCCTAGGTGCCATATACGGCCCTTGGGGTGCCGTATACGGGGCCTGGTGGCTTGTGAGGTGCCATTTGCCCCCTTGGTCCAGTACCCCCCGTATGCGCTTTGGTGCTTGTTCTTCATGCTTTGTGACTTGTACCAAGCTTCACCTCATTCTCCTATAAATACCAAGCCTCCTCATTCATTTCAAACACACCTCATTCACCTCTCACCTCTGATATTACTTTCTCTCTCTAGAATTAGGTTAGCATTCTCTCTCTAGCACTACTCTTAGGAGTTAGAGGAGAATTAGTAGGTTAGAGTAGAAGCTCTCAGTAGCTTTTGTACGGAGTTACTCCGAGACTTCAGATTTGTGAAGATTTGTCTGTATTACTCTCGTATTCAGGTTTAATACAATCTCTCGCATTTTTTCTTTTAATTATGCTTTCTTATTATGCATGCTTAGGAATGAATGCTAGAATTATGCTAGGCTAGACAAATCAATGTTTGTTGTGATGTATGCAATGTTAGGATAGTTATGATATAATATACAGTTGGGGATGACACCATTATGAAACAACGGAGGTAACGTTATACGGCTTTCATTTGTATAGCGCCGGAATCATCACGAATGTGTGTAGTACGGAACGTGGAAGCTATGAAAGTCGTGGGCACAATCCGTTGTGGAAATAATGATTCCCAATTGTAAACATATTGTCACTCTGTCTGTGTAGGTTTAAAACTGTTTGCGAACTTACAAGCTGAACCTCTGCCTGTTTATCTATCCAACTTATGTTGTGGTTTGTATCCTCCTCCCTAGAACCTGGCCAATTGCTAGAAGTAGGATTGCCAACTATTCTGTGTATGATGATCAATGAACTCAACATGGTCGTTGTTCCCTTGATTGAAACACATCCGAGGGACACGAAGCATAGGATTAGAGATAGATTAGGTTCACGCTTGTTTGTTGTGTATCTTTGGGACAACTTCCGGGATATCCATGATTTAATTATTAGGTCAGTTAATATGATGACTAGTGTTCCGTCCTATTGCATGTTCTTGTTTGATTGTTGCTTAGGTACTGCATGCTAGACATACGCAAACATTATCACTGCCCTGCTAATTAGATTTTCACGAACATAATAAACATATTACAGATAGGTTAACATGTATGCAATAGTTGTAATGATTGTATGATTAATGATGAACAATTTAACTGACCGTTAGACAGATTATCCCAACCAGTTCCGCGGGTTAAACCCTGTTCATGTTATTGTTCAATGAACAATTCATGCCATGATACTAACTGTCGCACCCCCAAATTATGATGCGGAAGCGGGTCGATTCGGGGCGCGACTAATCAATACACAAAGCACCAGATTACATAATGAACGACCACTACATGCGTCGTTTACAAATACATTGATAAAATAAAGGTTTTACACCATTATAATATAGTTTACAAAAGCCCTTGAGTTCAAATGATAGAGATTCTATGGCATAACTAAATTATACAAAATATAGTAATGCATGACAATCTCTTGATGTCTGTATGCGACTCGAACTAATGGGCATCGTGAATGGCAGTCCTAATGCTGCTGAGAACCTGAGAATACATGCTAAAAGGTCAGCTATAAAGCTGGTGAGCTCACAGGTTTAATGATAAGATGTAATGTATGAACCACAAGATTTAATAATGATGTTTGAAATTAATCAAATATAATGTATATATAGCCATGAGCACATAGTCTGAGCTTAACTGAGATGTCAGGATCACAATTAAGTGCCTGAGCGAGGGTGCCTCTATGCGTATGCCTAATCAACATACGTATGAACAAATGATAATGCGTCCGTTTTGACCAGTCAGTGCTTGCTGACCCGGACGGGGATTGTCAGTCCCATATGGATCCATACACTAACATTCACGCTACAAAGTATTACCAAACTATGCTAATGAGGACTTAAAATGATTAGATGATTTTAACTCATGTAGTATACATCGATGTTTTGATACTTGTGTTCACATGTAAAACAAAATGAGCATGTATCTCACCCCTAGATAAAAGCATTTAAAAAGGGGCTATGAAACTCACCTGAGCCTAATGTGATGCTAGTAAGCACAATTGATGTTTCACAATACAATGATGTCGATCAATCGACTGAAACCTGCAGGGCGTCTTTGACGCGCAAGGTTTTGATAAATGATTAGATTATTGAAACCTGCCGGGCGTATTAAACGCGCAAGGTTAAATTGATTAGATGACACAACGGACCATCTATGCTAGTTGTTCCCTCAACTAGTTATGACCAAATACTTTGGTTAATGATTATGTTTGAAATTGTGAAAATGTATACGGATCGTTGGTGATTGATTGAAATAATAATTCTTCAATTATTATTACTACTTTCATTTGTTGTGAACTTATAAAAGCATATTTGAAGTGTTTAAATGTTGTATCGTATAAGTATGAAATATGTCGCGTTGTCTGACACTTAGTGTAAACCTTTAGTTTTAAGTTTATGGAAAAACGGGGATCCGAAAACTAAAATACGCCATTTTCGACCCCTAGATGACTCCGGATGGCCTAAAACTGACTAGGCTAAGGTACTTAGCCTTGACCATTGGGTTGTTTTTGAGTGACCAAGCGAATTTGAGCCCAATCCGTTACAATATATTTTTCATCGAGAAGCTACCCTGTTTTAAGTTGTTAAATCGTCGACGTTTTCGAAAATTTAATTGTTCTGTTTTAGCTAGAATTCGCCGGGCTAGTTTATGGGAATACGCCGGATTCCCATGAATCCGACCGTATTCAAGACAAACAACGGGAATACGCCGGATTCCCATGAATCCGACCGTATTCATGACAATGTAGCGTGGATCATGTTTTCTGGGCAGGAATCCGCCGGATTCCCTTGAATCCGCCGGATTCATAGGTCCGGCTCAGGTCTGTTCGTTCCAAATCACACCCAAACCCAATTTAAAACCATTTTTGCATATAACCAACTTATTCTAACATTAATACATGATGATATACGTTATTTAAACACGGAATTACAAAGTTTGAGTTAACGATTCCTTACGATTAAAATGGTGACCGTGGGAATGATTTTGATGATGATGATCCACGATTGATGATGAAGATGATGATTGTGATGATGATGATTATCTTGTTGTTGTTAATTGTTATTGTTGTTGTTGTTTTTGGAATGAAATAAAGAGAGAGCCGAGAGAGAGTTGAGATAGATAGATAGAAAATAAAATGGATCGGCCATCTCCAATTATTGGAGGTGGTTGATCCGAGCTTCGAACCGTTCCGTGGTATTTTGACCCGTGTTTTGGTACCCGATCGAAAAGTAGAAAAATGTTTTCATTCGATAAATTTCTAAAAATGATATCGTATTTACTTTTATTGGAAGTATTTCATAAAAATACTTTTAGTGAGATAAAATAATATATCTTTGTTTTACGTTTGAGAGACGGATATTATTTGGATAATTGAGTCGCTTTTGAGAAAATGAAATAAAATGAAATATGCTTTATTTTAATCCAAGTAAATAATAATTATCATTTTTAATAATAATACATTATTTATAAATGTTGTCACGAATGTTTTGATTTTGTACGATACGAATACTTTATATATTATCAAAATAATATATAATAAATAATGAGTTATATTAAATAATAATTCCTATATTATTTAATATTGTTTTTCACCAACGCCATATATATATGAATCGGAAATTTGGCCGATTTGATAATGAACGATTAAATATAATCGCATATTGATATATATTCAACAATATATATATTGATACATACAATTAGCCTAATACATAGAACTAATTACACGTATTTTTAAATGATTAGGAGCTAAAAACTAGTCCTAATTTGACGGGTGTCACATTCTCCCCTTGTTAAGAGAATTTCGTCCCGAAATTCAGTTTTGAGTTGATGCGTGAGTGGAGTCTGAAAATAGATGTGGATATTTGAGTCGCATCTGATCTTCCGGTTCCCAGGTGAATTCCGGACCTCGCCGCGAATTCCACCGAACCTTGACGATGGGGATACGACTTTGCTTAAGCTGTTTGATCTCACGGTCCATAATCTCCACTGGTGTCTCGACAAAATGAAGTTTGTCGTCGATTTGAATTTCCTCGAGCGGAATAATGAGTGTCTCGTCGGACAGGCATTTCTTCAGGTTAGAAATGTGAAATGTGGGATGCACGCTACTAAGCTCTGGAGGTAGCTGCAATCGATATGCGACTGGACCAATCCTTTCAAGGATCTCAAAGGGTCCGATGTATCTAGGGTTTAACTTTCCACGTTTGCCGAATCGGATGACTCCTTTCCAAGGTGATACTTTGAGCAATACCCGATCTCCAACTTGGAATTCGAGATGCTTACGTCTCACGTCAGCATAACTCTTCTGACGATCACGTGCGGCTTTCAGCCGTTGCTGGATACCAATGATCTTCTCGGTGGTTTCATGAATGATTTCCGGACCAGTGAGTTGGCTATCCCCAACTTCGGTCCAACAGATAGGCGACCGGCACTTTCGACCGTACAATGCCTCAAAAGGTGTAGCCTTGATGCTGGTGTGGTAACTGTTGTTGTATGAGAATTCGCACAAAGGCAAATGATGCTCCCAATTCGCACCGAAGTCAATTACGCATGCACGTAACATATCTTCCAGTGTTTGAATAGTCCTTTCACTTTGGCCATCGGTTTGTGGATGATAGGCTGTACTCATATCTAAACGAGTACCCAATGACTTTTGCAATGATTGCCAAAAGTTAGTTGTGAATCGGCTGTCTCTATCAGAGATAATTGATATTGGAACGCCGTGTCGGGATACGATCTCCTTCAAATAGATTCGTGTGAGACTGATCGCGCCCAAACGGTCGGTCGGTTTTTACACCGGTCGTTGGTCCAGCCGTCGAGGCGCGGATCAGGAAGTTTTAAATTTATAATAGTCGGGGGAGCCTAAACCTTCCGAATTACTTACTATTACTGGGTACGAATACCCGATATTAGTACGTGGTAAGGATGATCCAGGGTCGTTCCTCTCGACGGTAGAATTGAAACAGAGCTAGTTCTGATAAACTAATATTTAAGCTAGGATTTAGATAAGTGGATAGGTGGTTGTTTTTGGGTTTTCATTTATTAAACTATTAAAACTAATGAAACATAAAAGTAAAGGGGAGACTAGCATATATGACACCTAAACGATAACGAAGACGTGGTTTACCATGATTTAGGGTAGTGTATGATTGGGATGATGTTTATTTGGGGACACAATTAGGTAACAACATATAAACTACAGGTGTAAACACTAGGACCCTACTTCTTTAGTTCCGGTTCTAAATTAGTATGTCACTGAGTACCTAGGCTATCGTGAGTCTGATCAGATCAGGTTGCTCGACCCCCAACACTGCCCTTGTGACGGAACAGTGACCCTTCTTGGATTTTAATCTCCTGGGTGCATGAATATGGTAACAAACTGCCTTTAAAGGATATTCTGACCTTTCTTAACACCTAAGTCTAAATGTGTCATCTAAGTGTATGCTAGTTGTTAACTATGTTATTCTAAACTATCAGTTAAGTAGGATTAGGTGGTTTAAGCATCTGACACTACAACTGAGTGTTTGCTTTCATTTCAAAATCCCATTTTAATTTAATTGAGGAGCTCATTTACTTCTGTCATGAATTAGACCCTCCTTTACGATCAGGCGTTCATCCCTAGGAATACTTACGGTGTAATATGCATTAAGTATTTCCACAGCTATATAATTCTAATTATACTCACGGTGTATAATACTTCTATGGGTTTAGCATTTCCACATCTTATGTATCCTAGACCCTGTTCTAGAAGGGTGACTTCTAGGTAATTCACGATGAGATGGTCCTACGGCAGTTCCTTAGCTTCCACGTATTTGTACTCCACCATTGGTGTTTCCAACGCTATACGAAGTACAGTGCCGTTTTACAGGGTCTCATAGCTTCATACCGCAACAGAGATAACTATATCTACGTAGTATTCGGGTTTGCAAAATCCTATCCTAAGGCAATAGTCATATGAAAGTCTGGAAAGGGTGATGAAAGCTAGGTCTATATTCATGATAAGTTTAGACAGATGACAAAGTATAACAACTCCCAATTATATAGATAACGAATTAATGTAACATCATCTATAACTATCTAAATCATGGCAAACATATAAGCAACTACTCACAAAGCATAGCAGTAATCATTTCTAACATTAATAAACCACATACATCAAACAAGAACAATATGACAAATTAATATTAGAAAGGATAGATAATACCGATACGAAATGCGAGCAGAATAACACTTATATTTCTTCATAATATCCGAGCATTACATAAGCTAGCCTCTACGAACGTACTTACATAGCTATTCTAAAAGCGACGGATTCTCCCCCTAATCTTCCCACTAGTTTCTAGAGAGAGAAACTAGAGAGAGAGACTAGAGAGAGAACCTATAACCTACTAATTCTCCTCTAACTCCTAAGAGTAGTGCTAGAGAGAGAATGCTAAACTAGAGAGAGAGAAAGAAGAAAATGAGAGAATGAGGTGTGTGTTGATGGTGTAGTGTGTCCTCAAAATGATGAAATGAGGTTTGTATATATAGGCAACGCACAACCGTATCCGTAGACCGTATCCAAACCTTCAAATGCACAACCGTATCGCAAACCCGAATAAAAACCTGATTTTTATCGCCCAAACGCACGATACGGTTGAGCTAGGGCAAATACGGGAGAACTGGAGCAAATACGGTTGAGCATAGGGTGAATATGGGAGAGCACAGGCCGTATACGGCTGTGCTAGGCCGTATACGGTCTAGCTAGGCCGTATACGGTCTGTGCTAGGCCGTATACGGTCTAGTTTGGCCGTATACGGTCTAGTTCTCCCGTATCCTGATTCCTCGGTTCTTCGTTTCTTCGTTCGGGCGTAATTTCTTCATCCGATGTCCGTTTTGAGCGTTCTTTATATCCCTGAAATCGTAATTGAAAAACGAAGACAATGAGATAAGTTAGAGGTCCTAACTCTATGTCTTGCTCAAAAAAGTGCTAGAATACGTTAACCGGAAGATTCAATGATTGTTTGTGCTCTATTTTACTCATTTTTAGGTTGTTTTTGTTGATTCTTGAAACATCGTCTATATTTTAGCCCTATTGATGAAATGTGACATTTAAGTTCATATTCAAGTGTTTTCATTAATAATAGGGCTAAGATGGTGAGATAATGACGCACAAAAACATGACCCATCAGAGACGTTCCATTTTGTCGGTTTCCTTCATGGCAAGGAAGTGAGCAGATTTGGTTAGACGATCAACTATTACCCATATAGTATCGCAACCACTTGATGTTTTCGGGAGTTTAGTGATAAAATCCATAGCGATTTGCTCCCATTTCCATTCTGGAATGTCCGGTTGCTGTAGCAAACCGGTGGGCTTCTGATATTCAGCTTTAACTTTTGAACATGTGAGGCACTTGCTGACATACGTGGCAACCTCTGCTTTCATGTTTGGCCACCAGTATGATCCCTTGATGCCATGATACATCTTGTCAGATCCAGGATGTATAGAATATTTGGACTTGTGAGCTTCATCCATCACAAAGTCTCGAAGATTCCCAAACTTGGGTAACCATATTCGGTTTGCGAAGTATTTGACCCCATTGGGTTTGGTTTCAAATTGATTCTCCATATTTCGCAAGGCCTCTTCCTTGATGTTTTCAGGTTTTAATGCTTCGAGTTGAGCAGTGAGAATTTGAATGATTAGATCATTATGGATGGTTATGCTAAGGGCTCGGACTCGAAGTGGTTTTGTGCGCTCTTTGCGACTTAGGGCATCGGCAACTACATTAGCCTTCCCTGGATGATACTTGATTTCACAATCATAGTCGGTGAGTAACTCGACCCAGCGACGTTGCCTCATATTGAGATCCTTCTGATCGAATATATGCTGGAGGCTTTTGTGATCGGTGAAGATGGTACATTTTGTGCCATACAGATAGTGTCTCCAGATCTTGAGTGCGAACACTACGGCTCCTAATTCGAGATCATGAGTTGTGTAGTTCTTCTCGTGAACTTTGAGTTGTCGGGAGGCGTAGGCAATAACCTTGTCTCGTTGCATCAACACGCAACCAAGACCTTGGTGTGAGGCATCGCAGTACACCACGAAGTCTTCGTTGCCTTCGGGTAATGATAAAATTGGTGCACTGCAAAGCTTTTGCTTCAATAGCTGAAATGCTGACTCTTGTTTATCAGTCCAATCGAACTTCTTTTCCTTCTGAGTCAGTATTGTGAGAGGTTGAGCTATTTTGGAGAAATTCTCAATGAAGCGCCGATAATAACCTGCCAGTCCTAAGAATTGGCGTACTTCGGTCGGCGTCGTCGGTGCTTGCCAGCACTTGATAGCCTCAATCTTTGATGGATCTACGTGAATTCCTTGACTATCAATCACATGACCAAGGAATTGAACGGTTTGCATCCAGAACTCACACTTGGAGAATTTAGCATATAACTCTTCGTGTCTAAGAAGTTCTAGAATGACTTTGAGATGCTGCGCGTGCTCTTGCTCATTGCGCGAGTAAATGAGAATGTCATCAATGAAGACAATGACAAACTTGTCGAGATATGGTTTGCACACTCGGTTCATAAGATCCATGAATACTGCCGGTGCGTTAGTCAAACCAAAGGCCATAACCTGAAACTCGTAATGACCATAGCGAGTTCGGAAGGCAGTCTTTGGGATGTCGATGTCACGAACTCGTAACTGATGATAACCTGATCTTAGATCTATCTTCGAATAGAAACTTGACCCTTGAAGTTGGTCGAATAGGTCATCAATACGAGGTAGTGGGTAACGGTTCTTGACGGTCAATTTGTTTAACTCTCTATAGTCGATACACATTCTGAATGAACCGTCTTTCTTTTTCACAAACAGAATCGGAGCTCCCCATGGTGAAGAACTCGGTCTAATGAATCCCTTATCCAGGAGTTCCTGCAACTGAGTAGACAACTCCTGAAGTTCTGAAGGGGCTAAACGATATGGTGCTCGTGCAACAGGTGCTGCCCCCGGCACGAGATCGATCGAGAACTCAACTTGTCTCGGTGGTGGAAGGCCAGGTAAGTCTTCGGGAAAGACTTCTGGATAATCTCTAACAATGGGCACATCCTCAAGTCGTTTCTCTTCCGACTTTTTCTCCAAGACATGTGCGAGGATCGCCTGGTACCCTTTCCTAAGGTACTTGCGAGTTTTCATGCAGGATATGATATTCAGTCTCATCCTACCTGTCTCCCCTTGTATGATTAGAGTACTACCAGTGACAAGAGGTATGCGGACGATTTTGTCATAGCAGACAATTTCAGCTCGGTGCTTGGATAACCAATCCATTCCAATAATGACGTCGAAACTTCCAATCTCAACGGGTATAAGGTCAATAGAGAAGATCTCATCGGATAGATTTAAAGTGCAATTAGGTATCACACTATCGGTCTCTATGAGTTTACCATTAGCTAACTCTACAATATACTTAGCATCTAAAGCAATAGGGGTAATGTTAAGCAATTGACTAAACTCATCAGATATGAAGCTCCTATCAGCACCAGAATCAAATAGAACAGAAGCAGTAAGATTGTTGAGAAGAAACGTACCCGAGACCACATTCGGGTCTTGACGGGCATCTCCTGAGTTCAGAACGAAAGCTCTTCCCTTCGCAGTGTTGTTACCCTTGTTCTTCAGCTTTGGGCACTCATTCCTAAAGTGTCCAGTATCTCCACACTCATAGCAGGACTTTGGTTGACTGGTGGTGGTGTTCGCGTTGACAGTGGTAGACCTACAGTCTTTGGTCAAATGTCCATACCCTTGACATTTTCCACAAGGTGTACCGCAAGGACCATCATGATGACGGTAGCACTTTGAACAGTAGGGCTTATTTCCAGTGTAGCCCTTGTTGGAACCAGAACCAGTGTTGGTGGTCTTATCAGACTCAGACCTCTTTGATGATGATTGATTTTGAGTGGTGTTCCCAGACCACTTTCTTTTGTTGTTGTTTCCAGAAGACGGTACAGATGTCTCACGGCTGACAACCATTGCCATGAGTTCATGAGCAATTCCGATAGCTCTTTCCAGAGTGGTTGGTTGAGCTGAGGCGACATTCCCCTGGATATTCTCCGAAAGGCCTCGAATGTACTTCTTGATACTTTTTCCCTCCGTATCAACCAGACCTGGGCACAACAGAGCGAATTGCTGGAACTTGGTGGTGTATCCAGCAATATCGTTTCCTTGTACCGCCAGATGCCAGAACTCCACTTCCAGTCGGTGTAGTTCTTCCTCTCGACAGTACTTCTCCCTTAGCTTTTTCTTCAATTCAGGCCAAGGAAGTTGGTTTGCGATCTCGACGCCAATAGAGTTTGCGTGGGTGTTCCACCACGTTAGTGCACCTTCTTGAAAAGTGTAAGTAGCAAACTTGACCTTACTATCTTCAGCACAGTTACAGAGACTGAAGACAGATTCCATTCTTTCAATCCATCGGATTAAGCCAATAGCACCTTCCGTGCCCTTAAAGTAGAGTGGCTTGCAGCTGAGAAAGTCCTTGTAGGAACAAGGTTTGATAACAGGAGTAGAAGTGGTATTGACTGTCTCAGTACTCCTTTGAGCGTCTCGAGCAGCCATGGCTTCGGCTACAGCTCGGGTAACCGCAGCATTGAGTTCAGCTTGACTGAAATCTTTCCTCTTTGGCGGCATGATTCTGACAAAAGCAAATAGAGTGGATGAGTTGTTTGCACCAAAACATGATACATCACATATGCATATATATATATATATATATATTTATGGGGTAATATACAATGACACAAGTGATAATCACATTTGACAAACAACAGAGTTGCATACTAGATGCGAGTTTGCGAGTAGATGGGGTAAGCAACTACTTATGGGAACCTATAGTCCTTCTAACAACAGGTTCCACTTGTGATTCCAAAGAATTTGAATGATGGAGGAAGTACGAAATGATATACTCCTCCGAACATACGATGGTACAGCGGAATTATGTTGTGAGATGTTATGTGCGTATAAAAGGGATAGACGATAGTAATTCATACACGTCGTCTTTGGTAGTGAAGATGTTAACGAGTGTATTATCATGTGTGATCTATATATATTCGATATATATAATAGCTTAGAAGATAATACGCGAGTGGGGCTTAATCATATATCTTCAATATATAATAGCCTATGAGATAGTACATCAATGAGGCCTATGTATGTATATACGCCTATATCACATAATAGCCTAATGATTGTCTAGCACAAACCAAGTATAAGTCTCGGTTTCTCTCGTGGTCAGAGTCAACTATCGCATTCCTATTCAACATAACCCCTTTCAGCTTTCACATCGTATTCATTTAATTGTACATAGTTAGCTAAGCTATGTTAAATTAAACTCATATGGTGTAATCACTGAACCAGTTATACCTAATAAGGAATACTGCCTAACGGTCATAGTCTAGGCCCACTAAATGCAACCTAGTTCACTATAACCTTAGGCTCTGATACCAATCTGTCGCACCCCCAAATTATGATGCGGAAGCGGGTCGATTCGGGGCGCGACTAATCAATACACAAAGCACCAGATTACATAATGAACGACCACTACATGCGTCGTTTACAAATACATTGATAAAATAAAGGTTTTACACCATTATAATATAGTTTACAAAAGCCCTTGAGTTCAAATGATAGAGATTCTATGGCATAACTAAATTATACAAAATATAGTAATGCATGACAATCTCTTGATGTCTGTATGCGACTCGAACTAATGAGCATCCTGAATGGCAGTCCTACTGCTGCTGAGAACCTGAGAATACATGCTAAAAGGTCAGCTATAAAGCTGGTGAGCTCACAGGTTTAATGATAAGATGTAATGTATGAACCACAAGATTTAATAATGATGTTTGAAATTAATCAAATATGATGTATATATAGCCATGAGCACATAGTCTGAGCTTAACTGAGATGTCAGGATCACAATTAAATGCCTGAGCGAGGGTGCCTCTATGCGTATGCCTAATCAACATACGTATGAACAAATGATAATGCGTCCGTTTTGACCAGTCAGTGCTTGCTGACCCGGACGGGGATTGTCAGTCCCATATGGATCCATACACTAACATTCACGCTACAAAGTATTACCAAACTATGCTAATGAGGACTTAAAATGATTAGATGATTTTAACTCATGTAGTATACATCGATGTTTTGATACTTGTGTTCACATGTAAAACAAAATGAGCATGTATCTCACCCCTAGATAAAAGCATTTAAAAAGGGGCTATGAAACTCACCTGAGCCTAATGTGATGCTAGTAAGCACAATTGATGTTTCACAATACAATGATGTCGATCAATCGACTGAAACCTGCAGGGCGTCTTTGACGCGCAAGGTTTTGATAAATGATTAGATTATTGAAACCTGCCGGGCGTATTAAACGCGCAAGGTTAAATTGATTAGATGACACAACGGACCATCTATGCTAGTTGTTCCCTCAACTAGTTATGACCAAATACTTTGGTTAATGATTATGTTTGAAATTGTGAAAATGTATACGGATCGTTGGTGATTGATTGAAATAATAATTCTTCAATTATTATTACTACTTTCATTTGTTGTGAACTTATAAAAGCATATTTGAAGTGTTTAAATGTTGTATCGTATAAGTATGAAATATGTCGCGTTGTCTGACACTTAGTGTAAACCTTTAGTTTTAAGTTTATGGAAAAACGGGGATCCGAAAACTAAAATACGCCATTTTCGACCCCTAGATGACTCCGGATGGCCTAAAACTGACTAGGCTAAGGTACTTAGCCTTGACCATTGGGTTGTTTTTGAGTGACCGAGCGAATTTGAGCCCAATCCGTTACAATAAATTTTTCATCGAGAAGCTACCCTGTTTTAAGTTGTTAAATCGTCGACGTTTTCGAAAATTTAATTGTTCTGTTTTAGCTAGAATTCGCCGGGCTAGTTTATGGGAATACGCCGGATTCCCATGAATCCGACCGTAATCAAGACAAACAACGGGAATACGCCGGATTCCCATGAATCCGACCGTATTCATGACAATGTAGCGTGGATCATGTTTTCTGGGCAGGAATCCGCCGGATTCCCTTGAATCCGCCGGATTCATAGGTCCGGCTCAGGTCTGTTCGTTCCAAATCACACCCAAACCCAATTTAAAACCATTTTCGCATGTAACCAACTTATTCTAACATTAATACATGATGATATACATTATTTAAACACGGAATTACAAAGTTTGAGTTAACGATTCCTTACGATTAAAATGGTTACCGTGGGAATGATTTTGATGATGATGATCCACGATTGATGATGAAGATGATGATTGTGATGATGATGATTATCTTGTTGTTGTTAATTGTTATTGTTGTTGTTGTTTTTGGAATGAAATAAAGAGAGAACCGAGAGAGAGTTGAGATAGATAGATAGAAAATAAAATGGATCGGCCATCTCCAATTATTGGAGGTGGTTGATCCGAGCTTCGAACCGTTCCGTGGTATTTTGACCCGTGTTTTGGTACCCGATCGAAAAGTAGAAAAATGTTTTCATTCGATAAATTTCTAAAAATGATATCGTATTTACTTTTATTGGAAGTATTTCATAAAAATACTTTTAGTGAGATAAAATAATATATCTTTGTTTTACGTTTGAGAGACGGATATTATTTGGATAATTGAGTCGCTTTTGAGAAAATGAAATAAAATGAAATATGCTTTATTTTAATCCAAGTAAATAATAATTATCATTTTTAATAATAATACATTATTTATAAATGTTGTCACGAATGTTTTGATTTTGTACGATACGAATACTTTATATATTATCAAAATAATATATAATAAATAATGAGTTATATTAAATAATAATTCCTATATTATTTAATATTGTTTTTCACCAACGCCATATATATATGAATTGGAAATTTGGCCGATTTGATAATGAACGATTAAATATAATCGCATATTGATATATATTCAACAATATATATATTGATA
Source organism: Helichrysum umbraculigerum (assembly GCA_949592205.1). Classification (NCBI taxonomy): domain Eukaryota; kingdom Viridiplantae; phylum Streptophyta; class Magnoliopsida; order Asterales; family Asteraceae; genus Helichrysum; species Helichrysum umbraculigerum. The sequence continues at coordinate 87,639,039 of CATIUR010000002.1, read as the reverse complement.
CATACAATTAGCCTAATACATAGAACTAATTACACGTATTTCTAAATGATTAGGAGCTAAAAACTAGTCCTAATTTGACGGGTGTCACACTAACGTCCTCCGGATGTCTGTAAATGGGGACCTGGATTAGAGAATAATCGTCGGTTGAATTGGTCTGTGCATTTGGGAGAACTTCCGGTGTACTGGACATTCTATAACTGCTATCCATGTGACATATTATATATCTAATTGCGGACAACTCTACGTTAGGTATATAGTAGAATCGTAGCTGTAGCTCATTAAGAAATATAGGAATATCTAGTGAGTAATCTGGAACCCTAACTGGTATAACGGAAAAGCTGTAAAACGCCTGAGTATCCGGTATAGCGTTAACATACATACGTGGGAAACCGAGTAAAGGTCGTAGGCATAATACTTTATCTACCAATCAAGTTTCTATGACCTCACCGGATTAATCATCACACCTAGTAACCTTATCCCTCATAACTATCCATCCAAATAACATTGCCGAAGTCACAGCAAACATATTCCTTATCTTGATTTCTCTGCGTACTCCGTACAAACCACTGTCTTTAATTTAGTTTTTAATTTTAGTAATTAGATTAGAAAACCAACCAACCTATCAAAAAGTTTTAAAAATCCCAGCTAAATTGCAAAAGATAATTAATCCTCCTAGATTTCCATGCCCGTTGTAGTTTGAAGAACGACACCTGAGTCATACATACCGCTTACTGCCCTTTAGGTCTTTAGGTTGTATCAAAACTTAGGATACCCAGCATAATAAATATAAAGCACGCTGTCCGCGCGCCCTTTCCGGAAGGTTCAACGACCGGAGTAAAATCCGACCGACCGCGGGAGCCACAACAAGTTTTTGGCGCCGCTGCCGGGGACTACAACGACCGACTTTAGGAATTTAGTTATCTTAGTTATTTAGCGACCCTTTCGGGAGATCAATATCATCCGGAAGTTACCTGCTTTATTCTTAGGTTAATTAGATTAATTAGGTTAATTAGTTTAGATTAGTTTTTCCTTTCCGTAACCCTAATTTCTACTTTACGAGTTATGACGAACCGTATCACACTCGCCTCATCAATCAAGCCACTGCTAGAGGGACGAGGAGGACCGATCGTAGCACCAACCGATGAAACCCTTGAAATTAAGCCTCACTACATAAAAATGATTAAATCTGAGTGTCAGTTTCATGGTCTTTCGGTTGAAAACTCAAACGCCCATCTCAACAAGTTCATCAACCTTACCGACTCATTCGATATAATAGGAACCAATAGAGACCTTCTTCGACTCCATCTGTTTCCTTATTCTCTATCTTCTCGAGCCTTAACCTGGTTTTATGATTTCGAACCCAATTCGATTCATACATGAGAAGAGATGGCTACTAAGTTTCTAGCTAAGTACTTTCCTCCTTCCATGCAAACCAAGCTTAAGACCGACATTGCTAACTTCCATCAGGAAACTAACGAATCATTAAGCAAGGCTTGGGAACGATTTAAGAATCTTATCGGAAGATGTCAAAACCATCAGTTGGCTGAAACGAATCTGGTTTGCACATTCTACAACAGCTTAAATCCTCAGCACCAACAAACCCTCGATGCTGCTTCATCCAGAAACTTCATGCAACATACTTCAGACGAAGCTTGGAAGTTGATTGAGACGATAACGATGCACCATCATGACTTGGAGCCAGATGAATCCACTTCAGAGGAAAGAAATACTTCAGATCAAGCCTTAGACACCTTGAAAACTCAACTCGAATCCATCTCTAAAATTGTCAAGGACTTGCAAGAATCTTCTAAACCCATGCAAAAGAAGAAACCCCCAAAGTTCTTCCCAAACAGACGGGCCAACGAAGAGATTCTTGACACCACTGGTAGAAACCCTGACCAATCCTTTCATTCTAAACCATTCGTTCAGCGGTTATCCACACTACCCCCGTTTCAATCTTTAGTTCTCTCTACTCCTACCCAATTGACTTCTCGTCTAGACAATACGATTTTCAATAACTTCATGGTTGAGCAAAATAATACAAACAAACGAATTCTTGATTTTCAAAACCAAAATGATTATTTGCTCAGGATTTCAAATGATTTAATTAAAAACATGGAGGATAATGTTAAAAGATTGTTTTTAAAAGTTGAGGAGAAGCAAAGGGTGGAAGCGGTCTACAATTCTGTCTTTCACTCATCCTATGAGCACGATGACATGCTTGTGGTCACTAGAGGAGGAAAAGAGACTAAGAACGAGAAAACCATAGATATTCCTTCAGATAAACCTTCTACTTCTCTACCCACTGACTCGGTACAAGCTGACACCCCTGTCACTTCTCCTGAGCCAGAACCTTCTAAAGTCCCAAAAGTTTCTAAACCTGTTCGAATACCTTTCCCTGGTAGGCTTAAGAAAGAGAAACAAGAAGCTCAATTTGGAAAATATCTAGAAATGTTCAAAAGCCTACACTTAAACGTCAGATTATTAGATGCTTTAGTAGAAATGCCCAGTTGTGCTAAATTCTTTAAGAAGCTGATATCCAACAAAGAAAAACTTAGACAGATAGTTAACTTGCCCCTAGATGCCGAGTGCTCTCTAATTATGCAACAAGGACTACCCCCTAAGCTTGGAGATACTGGCCGTTTCACTATTCCTTGTTACCTTCAGGATGTTCAAATAAGTAACGCCTTAGCTGACCTAGGAGCTAGTGTAAACCTCATGCCATTCTCTCTTTATAGGAAACTAGGATTAAACGAACTCTTGCCTACACGTATGACCATCCAATTAGCAGATAGATCAGTTAAACTCCCCCGAGGAATTGCTGAAGATATTATGGTCCGTGTCGACAAATTCGTCTTTCCAGTTGATTTCGTTGTTATGGATATTGAAGAGGACACCCAGGTTCCGCTCATCCTTGGCAGACCTTTCCTAAACACTGCCAAGGCCGTCATTGACGTAAATGAAAAATCTTTAAAACTCCAAGTTGGAACTGAAGAGGTCACCTTCGATGTTGATAAACTAATGAAACAGCCTGTGGGAGAAGATCTTGGTCTTGTAGATTCTATGCAGGAAATAATTGAAGAACACTTGGAAGAGATCCTCGCAGTAAGCAACATTAACCCCCTTCCCAATACTGTCATCACTTCAAGAATACTATGTGAAGAAGGTGCGGGTCTATGCTCAGCTATCTCGGATTCTTCTGACACATCTGGAGAGTTACTATTTCCTTTAAAGAATTCCGAGCCGCAGCTCAACTCCATCTTGACTGCTCCTCTTGGATATGGCACTCCTGTCACTCTACTACGAAGGAAACCGACTTCTGAAGTAGATCATTCATCTCTCTCAAAGGAAGAAATTCTGAAGACTCTTAAAAACATGGAGTCAATGCTTAAAACACCTGCTTCGCAACCATCCGAAGGTTGCGAAAATCCAGAAATCACCATCAGCGAGTCTTCATCAGCTCAATTTCAGAGATTTGCAACAAATGACAAAGGAAAAGAAATAATCACTGAAGAAAATGCAATCTCTCAATCGTCCTAAGTAAAATATGAGCTGAGAAAAGATGAGCTGTCCAACAATACAGAATGGGTTGAGATAGCATCAGCCGACATTCCGGAATCACCTGCAATAGAGTCAGATTATCAAACAACGTACGACGAGCTTAAAAGAGACGAGATTGCCAGGATGAAACCATCTACTGAAGAACCACCCGAATTGGAACTAAAGGAACTTCCCCCACACCTTGAATATGCTTTTCTTGAAGGAACTTCACACTAACCGGTTATCATATCTAAAGAATTGAAGCCCGAAGAGAAAGCATGACTGGTACAGGTTCTAAAGTCACACAAGAAGGCGATTGCTTGGAAGATCTCTGACATACAAGGGATTAGTCCAAACTACTGCATGCATAAAATCTTAATGGAAAACGACTTTAGACCATCAGTTCAAAGGCAAAGGAGAGTCAACCCGAAGGTTCAAGACGTGGTGAAAAAGGAGGTTATCAAACTCCTGGATGCCAGTCTGATCTACCCTATCTCAGATTCCCCGTGGGTTAGCCCAGTTCAAGTCGTCCCAAAGAAAGGAGGCATGACGGTCATCGCTAACGAAAACAATGAATTGATTCCAACACGAACCGTCAATGGTTGGAGGATGTGTATCGACTATCGGAAACTGAATGAAGCTACACGCAAAGATCATTTCCCTCTACCATTCATTGATCAGATGCTCGAAAGGTTATCAGGAAACGAATTCTATTGTTTCCTTGATGGCTTCTCAGGCTATTTTCAGATACCTCTCGATCCAAAGGACCAAGAAAAGACGACGTTCACTTGTCCCTATGGAACATTTGCTTACCGACGTATGCCTTTTGGTCTATGTAATGCACCTGCAACTTTTCAAAGATGCATGGTAGCAATCTTCCACGACATGAATGAACAATACATGGAAGTGTTGATGGACGATTTCTCAGTTTTTGGGGATTCGTTCACCACTTGTCTTTCTAACTTGGATAGAATGCTTGCTCGATGTGAAGAATCAAACCTAGTTCTGAATTGGGAGAAATGTCACTTCATGGTGAAAGAAGGCATAGTTCTTGGACACCGCATTTCTAAATCTGGAATTGAAGTTGACCAAGCAAAAGTTGAAACCATCTCGAAGCTTCCACCCCCTACTTCTGTGAAAGCCATCCGAAGTTTTTTAGGTCACGCCGGATTCTACCGCTACTTTATTAAGGATTTCTCTAAGATTTCTCGACCTATGACTCATCTTCTCGAAAAAGATACTCCGTTTGACTTTACAGATGAATGTCTCAAAGCTTTCAACTACCTGAAGGATCAGCTTGTACATGCACCGATCATGGTTGCCCCCGATTGGAGTCTTCCATTTGAAATCATGTGCGACGCCAGTGATTTCGCTGTTGGAGCTGTACTGGGATAGCGGAAGGAGAAACATTTTCAGCCAATATACTACGCCAGCAAAACGCTCACGGATGCTCAAGAAAACTACACTACTACCGAAAAGGAGCTGCTTGCGGTAGTATTTGCTTTTGATAAATTTCGTTCTTATCTAATCTTGTCCAAAACTATTGTCTATACAGATCACTCCGCTTTAAAATACCTTTTCAAGAAGCAAGACTCTAAACCGCGCCTTCTACGATGGATTCTACTCCACAAGAATTTGATATTGAGATTAAAGATAAGAAAGGAGCATAAAACGTCGCGGCCGATCATCTTAGCCGATTGGAAAATCCATCAATGGAGAAGTTGCACGAGAATGATATTCAAGATCAGTTCCCCGAAGAACAACTCATGACTATAGGAGGCTACCAACAAGGGTCACAGTTCACACACAACCCTTGGTATGCTGACTTCGCCAATTATCTGGTAGGAAACATCGTACCAAAAGGAATGCCAACCTCTCAGAAACGAAAATTCTTCCGAGATGTCAAGAACTATTATTGGAACGATCCTTATCTCTTTAAGGTTTGTCCCGATCAACTTATTCGAAGATGCGTCGATGGGAAGGAGGCAGAACTAATTCTACACCAGAGCCACCACTGACCTACTGGAGGACACCATGGTAACAAAATGACTGCACGAAAGGTTTACGATGCCGGCTTTTATTGGCCAACCATATTCCGAGACGCTTGCGACCTGGTGAAGCGCTGTGATATTTGCCAAAGGCAAGGCAATATCTCAGCCAGAAACGAAATGCCACTTACTAATATCCAGGCCGTGGAGATCTTTGATATCTGGCGATTAGATTTTATGGGACCATTCCTTAAATCTAACGGCAAAGAGTACATCTTAGTCGCAGTTGACTACGTCTCCAGGTGGGCCGAAGCTCAAGCTTTTCCGACCAACGATTCAAAAGTAGTAACCCAGTTCCTCAAAAAGCTGTTCAGTCGATTTGGGACTCCTCGAGCTATAATCAGTGACCGTGGCACGCACTTCTGCAATACTCAATTCATGCGAGTGCTGCAGCAGTATGGTGTCACTCATAAAACCTCGACGGCTTACCATCCACAAACAAATGGGCAAGCTGAAGCGACAAATCGGGCTTTGAAAAGGATATTGGAACGAACTGTGGGAAATCACGGGCATAGGTGGGCCGAAAAATTAGACGATGCGTTGTGGGCATTCAGAACTGCCTACAAAACACCATTAGGAACCACACCGTATCGGCTAGTCTACGGAAAGGCGTGTCACCTTCTAATTGAGTTGGAATATCGGGCGTACTGGGCATTAAAACACTGCAACTTGGATATTTCAGCAGCTAGAGAACAACGGAGAATGCAAATGAATGAGTTAGCAGAGCTAAGAGACCAAGCGTACGACAGTTCGCTAAGCTTTAAGGAGAGAACTAAAAGGGTCCACGACGCTAAGTTAAAGCCCTCTAGGTTCAAACAAGGAGATAAAGTGCTGCTCTTCAAATCGCGATTCAAGAAATTCTCCGGTAAATTCAAAAGTAGGTGGAGCGGACCATTCACGATCTCAAAGGTATTTCCCTATGGCGCAATCGAACTCGAGGCTCCAGAAGGTAATTTTAAGGTTAATGGTCATCGCTTAAAGCATTATGTTGAGGACTTTCCCATCAGGGAAGACGTCTTCATCTTTGAACCTCCATGAGTCTTCAAGAAAGGTACAAAGAGTCAAGCTAGAGACTCGTAAAACAAGCGCTCTTGGGAGGCACCCCAAGCTTATCTTTACTTTTCTGTCAAATTTTTACTTCTTAGTTTATTTTTGTTAAGTATGATTATCTCTAACGAAATTTCAGGATTTGCTACTTATCTGACTATAAACTTCAAATTTTAACAAAATCAGAGATAAGTTTTAAAAATGCAAATGCCAGAACTCTGATAACAGAAATCTTTATAAAACATCTTCACACTGTCATCAGATCTCTGTGCATTTGTATTTATCATTTTATGCATTACTTGTTTATTTTGTTTGTTTCAGGATGGATAGCTCCAGTGACACCAGAGAGATCATAGCTGAGATACCACCGAGACATCGCAGAGATCGCAGATGAGGACATGGAGCACGCAGGACCATGCCCACTATTAGCGAGGAGGACCTTACTGATGTACCGATCACTCATGAGGAGCCATCCGCTGAGAGACCCTCATCACCTGTGCACCAGTCATCTCCCATACCCACTCTTGGGTATGGGATTACACTAGCTGACCCGGTTGCAGCCTGGGCCCTCTTTCGGACACTCCGCCTTCAGCATGACATCATGTCTACCCTCTGTGTGCATGTAGGGCTTCCAAGGCCTTCTGACTGTCCGTTTCATCTAGGTCCGGACCCAGGACCGTCTCGCCCGCCCTGGTCATTCTTCCCTCCTGCTGGACCGTTCACTGCTGGACCTTCCACTGTTCCGCCTGATGCTGTTTGATGTGTAAAATCTAGTTATAAAATTAAACAAAGAAAAACCACTACTTACTATTACACAACTGAGGTAAGTATACCCTATCGTGTATAGTATAGCTACAGTAAGTCCAAGTTCGTTCCACAGGGATTGTGAATTTTAGAATTAAAACTAAATACAATTAACTTAGTACATAAAAGACTTGGGGTTTTTGTGTGACCGAATTGTCACGTTGCTTAACAACTAAATTTAATAAACTAAGTGGACTCAGAAAGAGTCAAAATGATTTGATTGATTAAACTTTATCAGATATTAAAAACGACACTTACTTGAACTAGCTCACTAATGATTTCGGGTTGTATAATAAAAACCAGATTATCTAGCAATCAATGCTCATCTTAATTTAGATCAGGTTTAACGTTCGCCATAACCTTCACACAAATCTTAATTTAATTTAATGAAAGACGTTCGCCAATATCATCACCTTATATATTTAAGTTTAATTATTTAACTTGTACCAAAATCTGCGTCCGCTATCATTGGATTAATCATATATAGACATATAATTAAATAATGAAATAACTTTGTGACAAACGTTCGCTATAGCCACTAATTAAATCATTAACAAGCTTCAATAATATATAAAACTTAAACACATAATAGTTTCAATTAAATATTAATTAAATTGCAATAGATAGTTTACTTATGTTGAATATATGAATCTTAATTAAACTAAGATTAGTGCGTCCACTTAACCTACACCTTAATTTCGATTCAATAATTTAAGATTTAATCTAGTGAATAACTTCCGTTAACTTCACCTACTTACACATTCAAGTTTAAACGATTATCTTGTTTAAAATCTGCTTCCGCAATCAATTAACAATTATTCATAGACAAATAATTATAATAAACTATTATATGAAAAAGCTCCCGCTAAATTGATCATATAATAATTTACCAACAAGATAAATCAATTAATATAAACTCGAATACATAAGGTTCACGATTAAACAAAAATAATTCAACATAAATATTAAAAGATAACAACCCTAATCATTAGATCACATCATTCAAGTAAGTGTAAAAGAATTTAGCTACTCATATTCAAACAATAACAATCAAAAGTAATAATTGAAATCAAAGAAAACATGATTTATAATGAAATAAAAGAGTAAACGAATGATTACAATGATTAAATGATGATCCGTAGTAGCCGAATGATTGAAACAAATGAACGATCTCCAAAAGTATGAAAAACCCTCACAAGTAACTTCAATATTCGTAACCCTATTTTATATATATGAAAAAGTGTTTGTAAAAGTCATCATCCCGTTCGTCTGAATAAAGGCTGCTATTTATATTATGGGGATCAAATCCATACGGCGTATGGATTTGGCATACGGCGTATGGATGATTTATGCTTGTTCCTTAAGCCAAATCAAAAGCTTCACCGCCATATTTGTTTTATATTTTTCGAATCTTCTTTGCTAGCCTCGAAACCAAATGCCATGCCAACTTTGACTTTTGTCTTGGACCATTGACTGTTGACTTGGTCTCATCTGTTGCTTCAATCTGACTACTTCACGTGAAACTTTGTACAAGACATCATCATAATTATTTAATATTATTACTATCATTCTTATTTACATTATTATGAACGTTAGTATTTTTATTAATGTTACTAACTTTGGTATTTTTAGTAACATTATTATAATATCATTATTAATACTTAGCCTAAAATAACTATTTGGTCTAACTCGTAAACTCTAATAAATATACAATTTAACTATTTTTACTCAACTCATTTAACTTTTCGAACTCAAATATTTACGAACTTTATTTATTTATATCACTCTTTAAACTACTTTGTCCCGACTAAATTTAAGTCAAACTAACTTTTATACAAAAACTACTTTATTTGATCTATTTTCATTCTATACTAATAAAAACTCTATTTCTACCCGTTTTATAAATATGAACAAAATAATTCTATTTTATCAAATAATTCTAACTAAAAGTATATAAAAACTATGAAATATTACTATACAAATATAACATTATTCAATGTTATCAAATCATCCCCACACTTAAACTCTACTTGTCCTCAAGTGGACTAAAACTAAACTACTAAATAAAAACTACATCACTAATCCAAAAATGATTACTTAAAAACATAAAACTAATATTTAAAAATTAAAATACTTAAATTAAAAATCTGTTTCCAATTTCTAAAATTTAAACAATTTAATTAACATGGATAACTATTTTGTACAATAAGGGAATAAATTCCTTTATTATTATTCACATAATATATAGCTCATCAACGATTACTAATATTTTTGTCCACTTAAACAATCTATATTCAAATTTCTGAAAACACTTTTATTGTTAGTATGTATATTACTTATGATCCCCACCTATGATATACCCCTAAAATTTAGTCATGCACTTTACTTTATATTTAAAATAAGTATATAAAAATAATTTTAAGAATCAAGACATTGGTGACAGGTCTGCATTTTCATGCAACAAAGCGACATAACTTGATTCAAGTAAAGCAAACCCTTTTTAAATCAAACCAGCGGTGACAGGTCTATACCTTAGTATAACAGAGCAACATAGTTTGATAAGTTTGGGAATCTTAATTTAAAAGATTTTATATTTCTTTTGCTTATTTTTAAGAATACTAATATGAGACCAGGTCTGTATTTTCATACAACAGAGGAAACAATTAGTAAACCCCCAAATGGTTTTATATAAATATTAAAAATATAAAATAATGCATGCTAAATCTAGGAATTAAGACTTTTTGTCATACATCATAGAATGTTTATCACAAAGTAATATACAAGTTTAAAATTTACTTCTTAAAATTCAAAAATTTTCATATAGATTGCCTATCAGTACATCATATAATGAAACTATACATTATTTATTATTACTTTAAAATTAAATGTACAAAAAGTTTAAATCCATGTTAAAGTCTAAACTTTAAAAATAAAAACCAACTTTTAATAAAACTATTTTAACTAATAAATACTTAGTCTCAAAACTTAAAAATAATTTTTTTTTTAATTGAAATAAAAGATACAACAAAACCTAAGGACAAGTAAACTTCTTTTCGACCCCCATCCCCACACTTAAGTTGTACAATGTCCCCATTGTACTAAACAGAATAAAATCATAGTGAAAATGAGAGAAAAGAAGTAGAACAGTAAAACTCCCCTGATATCTCTGTCGAAGTCCAACAGCATGCGAGAGCGAATCCGTGTCAGCAGCATCATTCAACAGCACACAAAACAAACAAAACCAAAAGAAACATAACATATAAAACAATTAAATACATAATTCAAACAGAAAAATAAATCCTAACTCACTTTCGTAGGAATCACGATTGCATTTAGCATATGCAATAAGCCTTTAAACCCCTCGGTATCCCAAGTGGACGAGTTATAGTCTCGTGAGGGTTTCCAGTGAACACACCCACAAAGTTCAAACCCTTGAATTTATCAGTTCCTAGGGTAAATCACGAGTGCCTCCCACTCGTTTCCAACATCTTCCTCATGATAATGCTTTAATCGGTGTCCATTCACAATGAAAGATCCTCCATCGATCTTGTACAATTCCACATAACCCGACGGATACCCATGTTTAACCGTATAAGGACCAGTCCAATGAGGTTTAAGCTTCGGCTGTTTCAATTTAAAACGAGATTGAAATAAAAGTACCTTATCTCCAGCCTTAAATTCCTTTCTCATTTTCAATTTCCGATCATGCCAAACTTTGGTCCTCTCCTTATACAACTTTGAACTCTCATAAGCACTCATCCTCAATTCATCCAACTCATGCAATTGAAGAAACCTCTTCTCACCCGCTTCAACCAAATCCGTATTGCAATTCTTGAGTGCCCAATAAGCCTTATGTTCAACTTCTACCGGCAAATGACATGTCTTACCATAAAGCAACCGATAAGGTGTAGTTCCAATCGGTGTCTTGTAGGCAGTGCGAAATGCCCACAAAGCATCATCAAGCTTCTTCGCCCAAACAGCCCGATTGTCTTTAACAGTTTTCTCTAAAATCCTTTTCAACGCCCTATTAGTGTTTTCTACTTGACCACTCGTTTGTGGGTGGTAAGAAGTTGAAAACCTATGATTAACCCCATACTTCTTTAATACCTTCTCTAATTGTTGATTCGCAAAATGGCTCCCACGATCACTAATTAAAGCTTTAGGGATTCCAAACCGACAAAACAAACCTTTTAGAAAATCGATCACAACCCGGGCATCATTCTTCGGTAACGCTTTTGCCTCCGCCCATTTGGACACATAATCCACCGCAACCAAAATATATACACACTTATGAGATGGTGGAAACGGACCCATGAAATCTATTCCCCATATATCAAAAACCTCACAAACTTGGATGCTTTGTTGTGGCATTTCATCCCTTTTGGAGATGTTGCCTACACGTTGGCATGCATCACAAGTTTGGCAAAGTGTTTGCGCTTCCTTGAAAATGGTGGGCCAATAGAAACCTGCATCATAAACTTTCTTGGCAGTCACAGACGGTCCATAGTGTCCACCGGTTGGTCCATGGTGACACTCATCCAATATTTTCCTTGTTTCATCCCCGGATACACATCTTCTTATCATCCCATCAGCACAAACCCGAAATAGATACGGATCATCCCAGAAATAATACTTCAAGTCCGAGAAAAACTTGCTTTTCTGTTGATGGGTCATTCCTTTCCTCAAAACACCTGCAACTAAATAATTAGCAAAATCCGCGTACCAAGGTGCTTCTTCCTCATTCTCCACGTCGTCTCCTACCTGCAAAAGAAATTCCTCGGGAAAGGAATCATCAATATTAGTATCGCCTAGCTTATCCAGGTTTGGATTTTCCAACCTTGACAAGTGATCGGCGGCAAGGTTTTCAGCCCCCTTTTTATCTTTTATCTCAATGTCAAATTCTTGCAATAAGAGAATCCAACGAATAAGATGTGGTTTAGCATCTTGTTTGGCAAACAAATACTTAAGGGCTGAGTGGTCTGTAAAAACTACGGTCTTAGATAGGACAAGGTAACGCCTAAACTTATCAAAAGCAAAGACAACCGCAAGGAGCTCTTTTTCAGTCGTGGTATAATTCTGTTGTGCTCCATTTAAAGTCTTACTAGCATAGTAAATAGGTTTAAAATGGTTTCCCTCCCTTTGTCCTAAAACAGCCCCTAAGGCGTAGTCACTAGCATCACACATCAACTCAAAAGGCTGAGACCAATCAGGTGAAACCATAATAGGTGCATTGGTCAATCTATCCTTTAGAGTTTCAAAAGCCTTAACACATTCATCATCAAACACAAAAGACACATCCTTCTCAAGCAATTTGGTCATGGGTCTAGTAATCTTAGAAAAGTCCTTAATAAACCTACGGTAGAAACCTGCATGACCCAAGAAACTTCTAACTCCCTTAACATTAGCAGGTGGAGGTAACTTGGCAATGACGTCAATCTTTGCCTTGTCAACCTCAATCCCCACACTTGACACCTTGTGTCCCAAAACAATACCCTCTTTAACCATGAAATGACATTTTTCCCAATTAAGAATTAATGCGCCTTCTCGCATCTTTCAAGCATCTTGTCTAAGTTAGACAAGCATGATTCAAATGAATTTCCAAAAACAAAAAAATCATCCATGAAAACTTCCATGGAAGTCTCAATCATGTCCTGAAAAATAGCAATCATACACCTTTGAAAGGTGGCAGGGGCATTACATAACCCAAAAGGCATTCTCCTATATGCATATGTACCAAAGGGACAAGTAAAAGTAGTTTTCTCTTGATCTTTAGGGTCTATGGGAATTTGGAAATATCCCGAAAACCCGTCAAGAAAACAAAAGAATTTATTACCTGCAAGTCTCTCTAACATTTGGTCAATGAAAGGCAAAGGGAAATGGTCCTTACTGGTGGCATCATTAAGCTTCCTATAGTCAATACATACTCGCCATCCCGTGACTGTCCTAGTGGGAACTAATTCATTTTGGTCATTCGTCACAACAGTCATACCCCCCTTTTTAGGCACACAATGGACAGGACTCACCCAAGGGCTATCAGAAATTGGGTAAATTATACCCGCATCAAGCAATTTAACTACCTCATTCTTGACAACATCTTTCATGTTCGGGTTAAGCCTCCGTTGTCTTTGGACAACGGGTTTTACATCATCTAAAAAGTTTATTTTATGTTTACAAAAAGATGGGCTTATCCTGGGTATGTCCGATGTACGCCAAGCAAAGGCACCCTTGTGAGCTTTCAACACATTCAATAATTCAACTTTTTCAGAATTAACAAGAGTAGAGGAAATTACAACCGGTAATAAATTCTCCTCTTGCAAGAAAGCATATTCCAAATGGCTTGGAAGCGGTTTCAGCTCCAAGTCTCTCGGTGGGTCCTCAAGTGAAGTCTTGATCCTCATTTGATCCTCACTCTTCAACTCCTCAAATCTTTCTTCCTCTTGTGGCTCTTTATCAATCAACATAGCTTCCATTCCTCTTAGAAGATCTCCGGCTATTCCTCCTTCTGTTCCAAAGTTGAGCAATTCCTGTAACTCCTCATCCACGACCTCATCTACAACATCAATTCTAAAACAAGAATCATCAGTTGAATAAGGATGCTTCATAGCCTTATCAACCGTGAAAGCAATCCTCTCCTGGCCCACTCCTAAGGTCAACTGCTTATTTTTAACATGAATAATGGCATCAGCAGTATGTAAAAAGGGACGTCCTAGAATGAGTGGGACTTTACTATCTTCCTCCATTTCGAGGATCACAAAGTCAACTGGAAAAGTAAATTGACCTACCTCTATCAACATATTTTCCACAATCCCTACCGGATATTGGAATGATCTATCGGCCAGTCATATACTCATACGTGTGGGCTTAAGGGATCCTAAAGACAATTTAGCATAAAGGGAATAAGGCATTAAGTTTATACTAGCACCTAAGTCAGCTAGGGCATCACAAGTAATAAATTTCCCTAAAGTACATGAAACAATAAAACTCCCCGGGTCACCCAACTTTGGTGGAATCTGATTCTGAACGATAGCAGAACACTCATCATTCAAAAATGTAGCTGATGCCTCCGATAGCTTATCCTTGTTGCTCACCAAGTCTTTGATAAACTTGGCATAGTTCGGCATTCCAGCTAAAACATCAACCAAAGGCACATTGATCCGAATGCTCTTGATCATATCAACAAACTTCCCATATTGGGCAGCAATCTTCTCCTTCCTCAAACGTTGAGGGTATGGAATCTTCGGTTTATATGCCTTCACCATTGGTTGTGCAACTGGAGTAACTGAAGGTGTAGGTGAAACCGGAATAGATGTGGGTTGACCCGCCTCCTCTTCTTCATCTTCAACCTCCTGCTCATCTGTATCCTGCAAAACAGTGTTAGAAACTTTGGCCCTTTTAGGCGGAGGAGGTGGTAGCACTTTCCCACTACGAGTGATAATAGCATTGGCATGCTCATTTCGGGCTGGTGGTGGTTGGTATGGCTTTGGACCACCGCTAGAAGATGTTTGCCTTGGGTTCGGTTGATTGTTGCTCGGTAAACCACCGGTTGGTCTACTACTCTGCCCCTCAGATAAACGATCCATTTTCCTTTCCAAATCCTGAATCGAGGCTTGTTGATTTTTCTGACCTTGATCCACACTTATTCTCAAATTCGTCATTTGTGTCTTCAACCTCTCAGTACAAGCATCCTGTTTGGAAATAAATTCCTTCATCATCTTTTCTAATGCAGATTCTGTAGCTTCCTGTTGCTGAGCTGGTGGTGGTTGTGCATTATCCCTTTGATATTGATTGTGGTAGTTCTGACCTTGTTGAGAATATCTATTGCCTTGATAATTACCCGAATAGTTACCCTGATTTCGATTCTGGTAGCTGCCTCTCTGATAATTATTTTGTTGCAAATAATTCACATCTTCATCCGCCATCTTCATAGGTTGATTATCACTATCGCAATCATTTGTGGCATGATTACCACCACAATTTCCACACCCATCACGAAGCTCTTTTATCTCTCCCTTGAGAGTTTTGAACTGGTCATCAAACTTTGTGGACATAGCCTTCAACTCTTTCATCATTTCAGAATTATCATACCCGTTAGTAGAAGCTGAAGCAATGGTTTTCCGAGTAGTCTTGGTTTTCTGATCGTTAGCCCAATTGATATTCTGTAAGACCTTATGTCCATCTTCTTCCATGCTTCATTTGGAGTTTTGTACATAAACACTCCCCCTCCTGCAGCATCTAAAACCGAAGCCGATGAGGTATTGAGCCCGTTATAGAAAAGCTCAATAATCTCTCGTTTAGATAACCCATGACCATGACAGTTCCTGAGCATCTCTTTCATTCTCAACCAGGCTTCCACTACTGTTTCTCCATCATTCTGTTTAAATCCTCGAATCTCATTCAGTAACCTTTCTGCTAAAGCCGGAGGAAAGAATCGGCTAACAAAAGCCTCCCTCATTTGATTCCAAGTGGTGATAGTGTTCGGTTCAAGTTCTTGGTACCAAATTTTTGCTTCCCCACACAGAGACATGGGAAAAGTCCTCAATCGAATGGCTTCATCAGTATTTGGCCCATATTTAAACATATCCCCGATTTCCAAGAAACTAGCAATATGCTTGTGCGGATCGGCCCGCACTCTTCCATCAAACTGGCTATCTCTGATCAGACTCATATGACTTCCCTTCAGTGAAAAGTTGTTATCAATGGCCGGCCTTCGAATGGCGGATTCCGGTGTAGGGGCAACATCCCTAGCCCTTGACAGCATTGGGGTATCATTCTCGTCAGCCATTTGATATTCTTCTTCTTCTTTTTCTGATTTGATCTCCTCTTCAAACTTAGATTCAAGCTCTTCTTCGTAAACCTCTTCAATGATTACGTTTGCTGAAGTTGATCCACTTTCCGTTTGGTTTTCAGTTGATTCCGTCGGCGTATTCTTTGATTTCTTCTTTCGTTTCTTCTTTGTGGTTTTCTCCGGATCGGACAATGGACTAACAAGTTCGTTACCCGAAGTCCTCGTGCTCATCC
This sequence comes from Helichrysum umbraculigerum, assembly GCA_949592205.1. Lineage (NCBI taxonomy): Eukaryota > Viridiplantae > Streptophyta > Magnoliopsida > Asterales > Asteraceae > Helichrysum > Helichrysum umbraculigerum. The sequence goes on along the minus strand of CATIUR010000002.1, from coordinate 87,622,582 downwards.
ACTTCCTGATTAAACCTGCAAAAGCACAAAATATAAAATCGTCAAATGTACCGGCACAAAACAAGTTAAAAAGTAACTTTCTAAGAATAAAATTTTCAGAAAGGATCAATTAACTACACTTAATTAAATTCTTAGATTAACACAGTCCCCGGCAGCGGCGCCAAAAACTTTGATGTGTAAAATCTAGTTATAAAATTAAACAAAGAAAAACCACTACTTACTATTACACAACTGAGGTAAGTATACCCTATCGTGTATAGTATAGCTACAGTAAGTCCAAGTTCGTTCCACAGGGATTGTGAATTTTAGAATTAAAACTAAATACAATTAACTTAGTACATAAAAGACTTGGGGTTTTTGTGTGACCGAATTGTCACGTTGCTTAACAACTAAATTTAATAAACTAAGTGGACTCAGAAAGAGTCAAAATGATTTGATTGATTAAACTTTATCAGATATTAAAAACGACACTTACTTGAACTAGCTCACTAATGATTTCGGGTTGTATAATAAAAACCAGATTATCTAGCAATCAATGCTCATCTTAATTTAGATCAGGTTTAACGTTCGCCATAACCTTCACATAAATCTTAATTTAATTTAATGAAAGACGTTCGCCAATATCATCACCTTATATATTTAAGTTTAATTATTTAACTTGTACCAAATCTGCGTCCGCTATCATTGGATTAATCATATATAGACATATAATTAAATAATGAAATAACTTTGTGACAAACGTTCGCTATAGCCACTAATTAAATCATTAACAAGCTTCAATAATATATAAAACTTAAACACATAATAGTTTCAATTAAATATTAATTAAATTGCAATAGATAGTTTACTTATGTTGAATATATGAATCTTAATTAAACTAAGATTAGTGCGTCCACTTAACCTACACCTTAATTTCGATTCAATAATTTAAGATTTAATCTAGTGAATAACTTCCGTTAACTTCACCTACTTACACATTCAAGTTTAAACGATTATCTTGTTTAAAATCTGCTTCCGTAATCAATTAACAATTATTCATAGACAAATAATTATAATAAACTATTATATGAAAAAGCTCCCGCTAAATTGATCATATAATAATTTACCAACAAGATAAATCAATTAATATAAACTCGAATACATAAGGTTCACGATTAAACAAAAATAATTCAACATAAATATTAAAAGATAACAACCCTAATCATTAGATCACATCATTCAAGTAAGTGTAAAAGAATTTAGCTACTCATATTCAAACAATAACAATCAAAAGTAATAATTGAAATCAAAGAAAACATGATTTATAATGAAATAAAAGAGTAAACGAATGATTACAATGATTAAATGATGATCCGTAGTAGCCGAATGATTGAAACAAATGAACGATCTCCAAAAGTATGAAAAACCCTCAAAAGTAACTTCAATATTCGTAACCCTATTTTATATATATGAAAAAGTGTTTGTAAAAGTCATCATCCCGTTCGTCTGAATAAAGGCTGCTATTTATATTCTGGGGACCAAATCCATATGGCGTATGGATTTGGCATACGGCGTATGGATGATTTATGCTTGTTCCTTACGCCAAATCAAAAGCTGCACCGCCATATTTGTTTTATATTTTTCGAATCTTCTTTGCTAGCCTCGAAACCAAATGCCATGCCAACTTTGACTTTTGTCTTGGACCATTGACTGTTGACTTGGTCTCATCTGTTGCTTCAATCTGACTACTTCACGTGAAACCTTGTACAAGACATCATCATAATTATTTAATATTATTACTATCATTCTTATTTACATTATTATGAACGTTAGTATTTTTATTAATGTTACTAACTTTGGTATTATTAGTAACATTATTATAATATCATTATTAATACTTAGCCTAAAATAACTATTTGGTCTAACTCGTAAACTCTAATAAATATACAATTTAACTATTTTTACTCAACTCATTTAACTTTTCGAACTCAAATATTTACGAACTTTATTTATTTATATCACTCTTTAAACTACTTTGTCCCGACTAAATTTAAGTCAAACTAACTTTTATACAAAAACTACTTTATTTGATCTATTTTCATTCTATACTAATAAAAACTCTATTTCTACCCGTTTTATAAATATGAACAAAATAATTCTATTTTATCAAATAATTCTAACTAAAAGTATATAAAAACTATGAAATATTACTATACAAATATAACATTATTCAATGTTATCACTGTTGATCCTGCTATGTCATCAGGGAGTGCATCAGCAGAGCCTTCACTGACTGAGCAGTTGATGGCTGTGTTGGATGTCTTTAGCCCACCTCACGCTCATGCTTCTACTGGCATTACTGAGCCGAGCATGGATACAATTGAGGAGCCTGCACTATCACCCACCTCAGTCCTTGCTGCTACTATTGCTGCTTTCGATCCTGACAACGATGATCTACTTGATGACTTTTAGTTTATTTAGTTTATTTCATTTATCTTATTTCAGTACTTAGATTTTTATAACTCTTTGTTATTTTCGAGATATGACGTTGTGTTGATGTTTATTGCAGAACTTAGCTTTTTGTGGAATGGATAAACTTACACGAGAATGGTCCTCCAATCCAGCAAATCACACGCACCATTTCTACACTAATCTGGTCCTGTCCAGTAAACAGAATGTGGAGTATTTTAAACCTTTCTCCGTTTTTGATGATTCTATGTTTACTTAAGTTTATGTGTTATAATCTGTACCACATCCTAACTTATCACTAAGTGTGGGATTCCAGCCCAATTTAACACTTAGGAAACATTTTCTTACATGTTCAAACTCTAAGTGTGGGATTTTAGTCGTAAAATCTCAACTCAAGAGAACATTAGGGACAATGTTCCCCTAAGTGTGGGATGGTAGGTATGGAATACCTTGGATAAACGATTTTTATGTCTACATGGCATATCTCAGAAAATGTTCCCTAAATTTTTTCAAATTTTTCAAAAATATTTTTCAATAAAACTAAAATATGAGCTAAATCTTGCGATTAACTCTAAATTTTTGAGTTTTGGTATGCCTGAAAGATATCATTTTCAAAATATAAGGAAAATATTTCAAAAACTTGAGGAAATTAAGGTAGAAATTTCCTAAACAAGAAACGATAATCTAAGAGAGGCATCGCATGACTAGGCACATACAACCCAAATTTGCAGTGAGGTTTTGAGCCTTAAAAGCATTTATTTTTAATGCTACATTGTTCATTTCTTGTGTGTGCCGATGCATGTATCTCTGAATTAGAACTTGCTCTTGACATACGCTTCGAGACCATATTGGTGTGTACCGTACACGGTATAGGCGCAATTAGATGACCTTGACATTCCTTAGGATTTGAACCCCTTTTTAGCCTTCTCTTTCAAGCCCAAAACCCTTCCGACACTCATTTTTAGTATCGATGATCCGCCTAGAAAACCTTGTTGAGCCTAAACCTTTTCATTTCTTCAAAAACCCTAATCATAAACCTATTTTCCCAAATTCCCAAAACCTTATCTTAGGAATTTTGAGGTTATGAAAAACATCTTGAAGAATATCCAACTCGATTATCCTACTCGTTCGTGTTCTCCAAAAAGAATCAAACCTCTCTAAAAGTGCGGGAAAATTAGCACACAAGAGAGACAAGAGGACAACGGTGCGGGAAAATTAGCACCCGAAGAAAAGACTCGAATAGATCAAGATAAGAGAAAGGATTTCTGAAGGAGAAAAAGAAAAGAAATTATCCTCGGAAGTTCTCTGACAAAGAAATTCTGAAGAAGAAAAGAAAATAAAAAAAAATTAGAAAAAGAAAAGAAAAGAAAAAGAAAAAGAAAATAAAGCTAAAAAAAAAAAAAAAAAAGCTTCAAAGTATCAACCATTCAAAGGGAGATCCGATAGAAGACGAGTAGCTACTTCATCCGTTCTACAAATAAGTTTTTCATGATTCTTGGAAAGCCTAAGATAAGCGACACCCTTACAAACCAAAAAATTCCCTTATCCATACCCCTTAACCCTCACAAAACATTACAACCCCCGAATGTCTTGGGATAATTAGCACCGTTCTCACCTAAGTGGTGGAGATCCGATTCTCGATCAAGCCTATGACGATGAGTACTGCATGACTGGCTTTATGAGCGATTTCGTTTGAACTAGATTGATAGGAAACCCGATACACTAGTGAGTGAATTGAGTGACCACCTTATGTGAGATCGCCTAGTCATGTATACTCCAAGATCACGAGAGTTGAAAGTATACCTATGAGAATCGCTTCTTGTTTCCGAAAGGATCATCTTACTTTTCCTTGGTTTCCTGAAACTATCTACTCATACGAGAAAACGGTGACCGACAGGGATGTCATAACTCTCCTCTAAAACCTATTTTAAAAATGTTTTCAAAAGGGGATGTTGATGAGTGTTGCTTGAGGACAAGCAACGTCTAAGTGTGGGATACTTGATGTGACCTAAAAAGTCATGTTTTTAAGGATATATTTCCACACTTTTTGGACTATTCTTTGGTGAAAACATTTCAAAACCATCATTATTTACCAAAAATCACCAAGGTAGTCTAAATATAGACGTTGCTGCAAAAATCGGTTAAAACGTTCAAATAACACGCAAACCGAGGCAAAACAATCACCTTAAATTTTCCGTTCTTATGGAAATAGAGCTTAATACATATTTTATGATTCCATAGGAAGATCCAAGACCGGAGGTGAAAGAATCAGAAGAAACGGAGGAAAGACAGAGAAGATATGCAGTCTGGAAGCTCGCCGATCGTCATCCGTAACACGCAAAAGTTAAACACTTCCAAATTTGTCAAACTCAGTGTCATTAGAAGTGTAACGGAAAAACGAAGCCAACGGCGCAAGAATCAAGCAAATCGGAGCCCAAACGAAGAAGATACGGACGAACCAAGCAACCGAGAAACAAGCGGAGGCCAAACTAAGCACCAACTCCCCCTGCCCACCTAGGTACCGTATACGGTACCCTAGGTGCCGTATACGGCCCTTGGGGTGCCGTATACGGGGCCTGGTGGCTTGTGAGGTGCCGTTTGCCCCCTTGGTCCAGTACCCCCCGTATGCGCTTTGGTGCTTGTTCTTCATGCTTTGTGACTTGTACCAAGCTTCACCTCATTCTCCTATAAATACCAAGCCTCCTCATTCATTTCAAACACACCTCATTCACCTCTCACCTCTCATATTACTTTCTCTCTCTAGAATTAGGTTAGCATTCTCTCTCTAGCACTACTCTTAGGAGTTAGAGGAGAATTAGTAGGTTAGAGTAGAAGCTTTCAGTAGCTTTTGTACGGAGTTACTCCGAGACTTCAGATTTGTGAAGATTTGTCTGTATTACTTTCGTATTCAGGTTTAATACAATATCTCGCATTTATTCTTTTAATTATGCTTTCTTATTATGCATGCTTAGGAATGAATGCTAGAATTATGCTAGGCTAGACAAATCAATGTTTGTTGTGATGTATGCAATGTTAGGATAGTTATGACACCATTATGAAACAACGGAGGTAACGTTATACGACTTTCATTTGTATAGCGCCGGAATCATCACGAATGTGTGTGGTACGGAACGTGGAAGCTATGAAAGTCGTGGGCACAATCCGTTGTGGAAATAATGATTCCCAATTGTAAACATATTGTCACTCTGTCTGTGTAGGTTTAAAACTGTTTGCGAACTTACAAGCTGAACCTCTGCCTGTTTATCTATCCAACTTATGTTGTGGTTTGTATCCTCCTCCCTAGAACCTGGCCAATTGCTAGAAGTAGGATTGCCAACTATTCTGTGTATGATGATCAATGAACTCAACATGGTCGTTGTTCCCTTGATTGAAACACATCCGAGGGACACGAAGCATAGGATTAGAGATAGATTAGGTTCACGCTTGTTTGTTGTGTATCTTTGGGACAACTTCCGGGATATCCATGATTTAATTATTAGGTCAGTTAATATGATGACTAGAGTTCCGTCCTATTGCATGTTCTTGTTTGATTGTTGCTTAGGTACTGCATTCTAGACATACGCAAACATTATCACTGCCCTGCTAATTAGATTTTCACGAACATAATAAACATATTACAGATAGGTTAACATGTATGCAATAGTTGTAATGATTGTATGATTAATGATGAACAATTTAACTGACCGTTAGACAGATTATCCCAACCGGTTCCGCGGGTTAAACCCTGTTCATGTTATTGTTCAATGAACAATTCATGCCATGATACTAACGTCCTCCGGATGTCTGTAAATGGGGACCTGGATTAGAGAATAATCGTCGGTTGAATTGGTCTGTGCATTTGGGAGAACTTCCGGTGTACTGGACATTCTATAACTGCTATCCATGTGACATATTATATATCTAATTGCGGACAACTCTACGTTAGGTATATAGTAGGATCGTAGCTGTAGCTCATTAAGAAATATAGGAATATCTAGTGAGTAATCTGGAACCCTAACTGGTATAACGGAAAAGCTGTAAAACGCCTGAGTATCCGGTATAGCGTTAACATACATACGTGGGAAACCGAGTAAAGGTCGTAGGCATAATACTTTATCTACCAATCAAGTTTCTATGACCTCACCGGATTAATCATCACACCTAGTAACCTTATCCCTCATAACTATCCATCCAAATAACATTGCTGAAGTCACAGCAAACATATTCCTTATCTTGATTTCTCTGCGTACTCCGTACAAACCCTGTCTTTAATTTAGTTTTTAATTTTAGTAATTAGATTAGAAAACCAACCAACCTATCAAAAGTTTTAAAAATCCCAGCTAAATTGCAAAAGATAATTAATCCTCCTAGATTCCCATGCCCGTTGTAGTTTGAAGAACGACACCTGCGTCATACATACCGCTTACTGCCCTTTAGGTCTTTAGGTTGTATCAAAACTTAGGATACCCATCATAATAAATATAAAACACACTGTCCGCGCGCCCTTGCCGGAAGGTTCAACGACCGGAGTAAAATCCGACCGACCGCGGGGGCCACGACAGTTGTTCTGGCAAAAATTGAAAATATGGAATGAAAGTATGGTCGAAGGTCTTTAAATTTACATACCGTTTGCTAAAAAGGATACGTCTAGGTAGTTCAAAAGTGGGTCGCAAATCAGCCCCTTGGTGCTGCCAGAAATGGCTTTTTGTAGTTTTTGAAGGGCTATACCGTGGCGTGTATGGCGTTTTATAAAGAGGTGAAGGTTGTACATTAAAGTATATTGTAATACTTGTAATGGTATAATATACGTTTGTTTGGGAAAGGTTTTGAAAGTCCGAAAGTGGTATCCAAAACAGCTCGTTGGGGTTGCTGCAAAATGCACGCGACAATGGTATGGTGATTTTGAATTTTTATTATCTGAGTTTCTTTTTATTCTTTTAAGCGTCGTTTTAATATCGTTAGAGATATGTACAAAAGGTTTGTTTGGATAAGTGTGAATACATGTTTTATGTAAAAAAAAACATAAAATTGGAAATAAAATTATCTATGTGTCGTGAACCCGTTGTTCAAAAATTAGGATGATCCAACGATTACGAACCCGCAAAAGTTGTTTTCGATAGCTTCCTTGAAACTTAAAAAAGGTCTGCAGCAAACTTAGACATTAAGTACATATCTCATCATCGGGTTTTACAATCACAAATCTCAACAGGTTAGATTGTAAAACATCCACTTTTGAACCTACATTTTAGAATTCATAACGATCTGACGGTTAACGAATTCATACCGTCAATTCTCCTAATGTTGCACATATTATGACAACCCGCACTGTGTTTCTCTCATATTGGTCTCTTCTTAGTTATGTGATTCTTCTATGAATCTTGCTTTGATACCACTTGTTGAGATTGATCACCACAACAATACGATATCACACAATCATGTATAATGCAATATTAAACACAAAAAAAAGAAGCAATAACACATGATATTTTACGTGAAAATCCTCTAAAAGTGGAGTAAAATCCACGTGACTTTAGGTCACTTAACATCCACTATATGTGGAATATGTTAACTGAAAGAACGCTTCTCTCAATTAAACACTATAAATTATACTCACAATTCTTCCATATGTTTACGAAAACCACTCAAGAATTCAAAAATTTAGCCAGCAAAACTATAATGATTAATGATATAAACTTCGACTCAAAACCTAAAACTCGCTAATAGAATCAAAGATCCTTTCTACAACCCTCAAAACTTCATAATAATACAAGTAAGTATTCTCTCTGATTCTAAGGCGATTTCCGACCAATTTAATTTTCTGCAGATTCCGACCAATTAATTACTCTAATCCTTCCCTAAAATCCATAATTACTCAATGAATTCTTCGCAAATTCATGTTGATTCTGTTAACAAACCACCTGATCCTCCTGATTCAATTGTATCTGAACAATTTCACACTCCAGATCCACGGTTGTCTGAACCACCGCCGGTTATCAATTTAACTCCCGCTCAGAATCAAGCTTTGTTTAGAGCTGCTAAGCTTGAAGGAGATGCATTGCAGAAGAGTTCTGGTACTAATTCCAAATCCGAGCTTAAGAAGAAACATGGAAGACCTATGAAGCGTAAGAACATACTCAAGAAGGGAGCGGTTGAGCAAGGGTATTCTGATCCGGATAATATGCCTAAAAAGAATAAGCAAGCGGTTGATGCTTTTCCTCTGCTAAACCTCCCTAATTCTGGTAATACTTTTCAGATTGGTATTTCAAATTCTAATAGCAATAAGCAAGCTGAGGTTCATATGAATGAGAGTGTCATTTCTGATGTTGATAATAAGTTGGGAAAGTCTGTGAGGGAGACTATTGGTTTTTTTGAATCGAAGAGTGAAGTTGTAAATGGTACTATGCAGAAAATAGATGAGAGTAATGTTTCTAAGGATAATCTTAAGTCTAGTTCTGTAATGGATCATGCTAGTATTTACAGGTCTGCTACTGAGTTTGTCACAAGTGTTTTTAAGGGTGAATGTAAGACTGATAATATGGTGTTTGGTGTTAATGTGAATGGTGTAAATAATGGTGAAATGGGGAAAAATGGGATAAGTGAGAATGATATTGAGATGAATGATACACCAGGGATGGGAACAAGTGAAATGGATGGTGGTGGTAAAAAGGATCATTCTAGTGCAGGTAATAGTGATCCTAATGTGAATGTATGGTCTACTGGTAGAGGTTCATTTGCTGAGCTGTTAAAGAAGGCTAATGAGGATGTTGAAGTGAAAATGGAGTATATTTCTCCAACAGTTTTGGCAAATGGACAGAAGAGGGTGGAATTTAGTGTTGAAGAAATAAAAATGGGTGGTAAACATTTGAGTTTGCAGTTATATGGTTATTTCATTGGAACTTCAATGGACTACCATACTGTGAATGTCAATTTAAGAAGGATGTGGAGAGGGTATGATTTTAAGGAGGTTACTAAAACTGGTGCTGGGTTTTATTTGTGTAAGTTCAAGAGTGAGCAAGGGATGAGGGCTGCACTTGAAAGTGGTCCATGGTTGGTTTGAAATGTACCTTTTATTCTTAATCAATGGGAGCCTGGAGTATGGCTTGAAAAGATTGAACCATCTAAGATCCCTATTTGGGTTTGCATCCATAATGTTCCCATTGAGTTATGGAATGGTAAGGGTATAGGCAAGCTTGCTAGTAGTATTGGAAAACCATTGTTAATGGATAAAGTGACCATAGATAAATGCATTAGTAAGAATGGTAAGTTTGGTTATGCTAGAGTATCGGTGGAAGCTGTGGCTGAAGAAGAGTTGCCAATGTCAATTGAATTTGGCTATCCTCCTATTGGTAATTTTGAAGCAAAAATAGGTAAGTTGAATGTGTATTATCAGTGGAGACCACCTGTTTGTACTCATTGTAAAGTGTTTGGTCATAGCTTCAAAGCTTGTAAAGTTAGACCATTGTCTGAGGATGAGCAAGCTGCTAAGGTTTTAAAAGAGGCATTGAAGGTGAATGCAGGGGATAATAATGTTGGGAATCAACATAATAAGGATGATGATGGATTTCAGACTGTGCAGAGGAGGAATAAGGTTGTAGACAGAATGAATGCTAATTGGAGGCAGAGTTTTAGTGGTAATGGAATGATGCAATCAAGGGGAAATCAGTCACTTAATCAGAATAAGCAACTAGGTCAGAATAAGGGTGTTTTACCAAATAGGGGTAGTGTATTTGATAGGATTAGAGTTAGTAAACAAGGGGATCAAGGTCAAATGTCTGTTAAAGATGTTAATGGTAAGAAGGTGGAGTTGGGAGAACAAAAGAAAGCCATACCTAATGTAGAGATTAATAAAGCTGATGGTGCATCTACTAGTCAATCTCATAAAATGCATAAGGGGCAGTCTGGTACACAAGTGTATAAGATGGTTAAGGGTAACAGAGATAAGAATGAGGTTGTGGTTGAAAAATAGAAGAATGCACCAATGAATAAATCTGTTAATCTTGAAAAAGGAAATGATGTCTCAGTGTCTAATAGGTTTAATGCTTTGGGCAAAGAACAAGATGAGGATGCTATGTATGATTCAGAATCTGAAACTAATTGGGATACAAAATTGGGTATGTACACCTTCCAAATTAAGGCTGTTAATGCATACTTAGAGCTGAAAAAGTATCCTGATAGAGATGTCAGAGAAGGCTGGACATCTGCTCAAATGGAGTATTGGTGTAAAAAATGTCCAGCTTATGGGATGAATCCTTGTTTTGAGGATGAGGATGATGTTGCTTCAGACTTAAATGGAGCTGCTTGTTTTATGAAAGTAGAGGGACCTGATTTTACTACCTTGCAGCAGGGAATTGAAGGTAGTACCACTCCTAACTTGAATTAATGGATTTTAAAATTTTAGCTTGGAATGTTAGAGGTATTTCTAATATCTCTAGTCAAGATCAAGTTAAGAAATTCATTGAGGAGGGTCAATTTAGTGTATGTGGTCTTATTGAAACACATGTTAGTAAAAAGAATTTGAATAAGATAGGTAATAAAATGTTTGGTCATTGGGAGTGGGTTTCTAATAGTATGAAATGTGATGGTGGCACTAGGATAATGCTTGGTTGGGATCCTAGAACTGTGAACATTATGGTTTTGGAGCACCATTCACAGGAAATGCATTGTTATTTAGAGCCATTAAATGCTCAGAAAGGTTTTTATTGTTCATTTGTTTATGGTCATCATACTAGAATACCTAGGAGAAAGTTGTAGCAAAATCTGGTGTATCATTCTAAATCTGTGAAGGATTTACCATGGGTAGTACTTGGAGATTTTAATGAGACACTTGATCCAAGTGAGCACTCTGCTGGGTCATCTATCATTACTTGGAGTATGAGTGAGTTCATGGATTGTGTAAGTGAAGTTGAAATAAGTGATATGTGCATGACTGGGTTAAGATTAACTTGGAGCCAAAAACCTGGTAAAGTTGATGGTGTATTGAAGAAACTGGATAGAGCTATGGGAAATGAGCAGTTTATGTCATTGTATCCAGGTTCTAAAGCTCACTTTCATCCCTTTTTACATTCAGATCACACTCCTATTATACTTATTGTTAATGGGATTCAAAAGGCTGCTCCTAAGCCTTTTAGATTTGCAAATTATTTGGTGGGTAAGTCTGGTTTTTTACCACTGGTTAGAGATGTATGGAAAGAAGAGGTGAATGGGTATGCAATGTTCAAGCTTGTGACTAAGTTGAAAAGATTAAAGAAGCCAATGAGAAAGCTTAATTATGATCAAGGTAATTTGTTTCTGAAAGTTAAGAGACTCAAGATTGAGTTAGAGAGGATTCAAGTTGAAGTTGAAAGAGATCCTACTAACAAAGTTTTGAGGGCAGAAGAAGATATTGCTGTTAAGGCTTATAAGGAGGCTGTGATTGATGAAGAGTTGTTTCTGAAACAGAAATCAAAGATAGAATGGTTAAAGGAGGGTGATCATAATACCAAATTCTTTCATAGAGCAGTTAAGGAGAGGTTGCATAAGAGCAGAATTGATTCAATTGAGAATATAAATGGTGTGAGATTTTTTGGTAAGCAAGTTGCTGAGCAGTTTGTGTTGCATTTCAAAACGGTGCTGGGTTGTAGCAAACAAGTCCAGCCTATTTTGAATCCTGAAGTGTTATTCACAAGGAAAATATCTTTTGATGAGGCCAATCATATGGTAAGGTATGTTACTAATGAGGAGATTAAACTTGCTTTGTTTGATATAGCAGATGATAAAGCTCCTGGTCCAGATGGCTACTCATCTAAGTTTTTTAAAGCTTCATGGAGCATTGTGGGTGATGATGTTTGCAAGGCTGTAAGGGAATATTTTCAGAATGGAAAGCTTTTGAAAGAAGTAAATGCTACAGTAATTGCACTTGTGCCCAAGGTAAGTGACCCTCAAAAAGTTAATGAGTTTAGGCCTATTGCTTGTTGTAATGTGTTGCTTAAATGTATTAGTAAAGTGATAGCAAATAGAGTTAAAGGTGTATTGAATGACATCGTGGATATGAATCAGAGTGCCTTCATTCCAGGAAGGCAGATTAGTGATAACATACTTTTAACTCAAGAGTTATTAAGGAATTATCATAGGAAGAAGGTAAATGGGCCTGCTAAATGTGCTTTTAAAATTGATGTTCAAAAAGCGTATGATACTGTTGAATGGAGCTTTCTGAGAAACTGTTTGCACAACTTTGGATTTCATCCTTGTATGGTAATGTGGATTATGAACTGTGTGACATCTACCGCTTTCACAATTAATGTCAATGGAGATCATGTAGGTTACTTTCAAGGGGCTAGAGGTCTTAGGCAAGGGGATCCCATGTCACCATATTTATTTACCTTGGTTATGGAGGTACTTACTCTAATGATCAAAAGGCAGATAGATAATGATGATGATTTTGTGTATCATTGGAGATGTAGTGCTATTGAGCTCACTCACTTATGTTTTGCTGATGACCTCCTTCTGTTTTGTAATGCTGATGTTAAGTCTGTGAAGGTGTTAAAGAGGGCATTAGATGAATTTAGTAGTGTGTCTGGGTTAGTGGCTAGTCTAGAAAAAAGTACTACATTTTTTGGAAATGTGAAAAGAAGAGTTCAAAATCAAATTTTACAGATTATGCCTTTTAGTATTGGAGAATTGCCTGTAAGGTACTTGGGTGTTCCCCTGTTGTCTACCAGATTAAAACAGAAAGATTGTTGTGCTTTGATTAATAAAGTGAAGAAGAGATTGATCAATTGGAAAACAAAGTCATTATCATATGCAGGAAGGTTGCAGTTGATCAATTCTGTTTTGACTTCTCTTCAAGTTTATTGGCCGTCCATGTTTATTCTGCCAGTTAGTGTTTCTGAAGACATTGAGAGAATTATTAGGGGTTTTTTGTGGTCTCATGGTGAATATAAAAGGGGGCAGGCTAAAGTTAAATGGTCTGAAGTTTGTAAGTTAAGAAGACAAGGTGGTTCTGGGAATTAAATCTCTTCATGTTTGGAATGTTGCTCTAATTGCCAAGCATGTATGGAATCTGGTCAATAATAAAAACTCCATTTGGGTAAAGTGGGTCAACACTGTGAGATTAAAAGGTAGGAGTTTCTGGAGTTACAAGTCGCCTGGTAATGAGTGTTGGAGTTGGAGATGTATCTTGGCATGCAGTAAGGAGATAAGAAGGTTCATTGTGTATAAACTTGGTAATGGTGAGAATGTATCTGCATGGTATGATAATTGGCATCCATTGGGGCCTCTTGGAAATGACATCACTAGTTTGGATATTAATGAGTCTGAGTTAACTCTTAATTCAAAAGTATCTGATCTTGTTGTGAATGGGGAATGGAATATTCCTGATCAGTGGAGGCATAGATTTCCAAGTTATTTTGATATGCCACCACCATTGTTGATTCCAGAGAGAAGAGATAAAATGATGTGGAAAACATGTAAAGGTAATCTGGTTCATTTTTCTGTTGGTGCAGTTTGGAATGATTTGGTGACCCAAAATGAAGATGTCAAATGGGCAAAGCTTGTTTGGTTTTCCCAATGTATCCCAAGACATTCTTTCATTGTTTGGGTTGCCATAAATCATAGACTTAGAGCACAGGACAGATTTATGGGTGGAGCTATGCAGAATGAGGTGCAATGTGTGTTTTGTAAGAATGAGAAAGATAGCCATTCTCATTTATTTTTTGAATGTGAATGGCCAAGGTGGTTATGGGTAAAGTTTAAAGAGATGTCAAAGTTAGAGCATGCCCCAGATAGGTGGAGTGATATCATTGAATACATGCAAAATAGACCAATCAATAAGTCTATTTGGAGTGTTATTCAAAGGCTTGTTGTGGGGGCTCTTGTTTATTTTGTTTGGCAGGAAAGGAATCTCAGGTTATATCAATCAAAAGCTAGATCAAAGGAGCAATTGATGGATATAATTCTGAATGTGATAAGAGGGAGGTTAATGGGATTGAAGATTAGTAATTCTGTTCAATCCAAGGCTGTTGCTGTAATCTGGAATGTGAGCCTGCATGATGGAAAGCAAGTGAATGGTGAAGGTGCTACTTCTAAACCAGGTCAATGTTAATGTATAATACTATCACTGGGTGGATGGATTGGGTTGGTGATATAAGGGGGAGGTGGGTAGAAATGTTGCCTTTTAGGATGTTTAGATGTTATCTCCTGAAAATGTGTGTGTTTGTGAGTCAGAAAAATATGAGAGAATATGATTGTCATTCACTGTTGATCATATGTGTTATTCCTTGTGTTTTAGATAAGGTAACATTGCATAGGTTTGTGGGGATTAAAATCATCATTGATATGTTGGAGTTTAGCATTGTAGTTAAACCCTGTGGTGTTATAACTGATGTATAATGCAATATTAAACACAAAAAAAAGAAGCAATAACACATGATATTTTACGTGAAAATCCTCTAAAAGTGGAGTAAAATCCACGTGACTTTAGGTCACTTAACATCCACTATATGTGGAATATGTTAACTGAAAGAACGCTTCTCTCAATTAAACACTATAAATTATACTCACAATTCTTCCATATGTTTACGAAAACCACTCAAGAACTCAAAAATTTAGCCAGCAAAACTATAATGATTAATGATATAAACTTCGACTCAAAACCTAAAACTCGCTAATAGAATCAAAGATCCTTTCTACAACCCTCAAAACTTCATAATAATACAAGTAAATCCTCACTATACCATTTAAAACCTCAATGTAATTGTCACTTATTCACCTCGCAGTAAAATATACTATAAGACAAAATTTAAGAAAAATATTTGAGATGAGATAAGTATCTAGGTAAATTATTTATGAAAGATAAATGTAATTTTCAATTACTCACAATAAATGAGTAATAATAAGTCTAATTTTGGACCGGCTTTATGTTTTTTAGTGGAGTAAATAAATCTAAACGTTAAAATCCTACATTTGTGACACATGTACAACTACATAAAAGTCCATTAATTAAGGCAAGAGAACGAGAATAAATTTTATTTGTAATTAAACACATGTATCCATTATTTGCTTTTACATAAACTAGCTAGCCACAATTAAAATTAAAATTAAAATAATTAAAATAATAATAAAAGAATAAATGATAGAATACAAGTCCCATGAACTTTTTTTACCCTATGAGTTTCTCTCTAGTTCAAAAGTATCAAGACCAAAGTTCGAGCATTCAAATATGACAACCACAACATAGATAGTAGACACAAAGTTCGCCCACCAAAACCACCGTTTCAAGCGCGAAAACGATCTTGAAAAGAAAACCATCAACCAACCATAAGTGTAAGTTATACTTCCTCTTCGACGAAAACCCGAGACTTGCCAATCTCTTCCATATCCCCTTTTTGTTCTTCCCTTCTAACCTCTTGAAAAAGAACGAAAAATCTACATTTTTCGCGTCCATTTTTTTAGAGGTTTATTCTATTTATTTGTAAGTTTGTAATGAAGTTCGAGAGTGTTTTCTTGAATGCGTGAGATGGCTTAATTTCTTGCACAGGTAAGCCAATGAATTTATACCGGGGAATGTTTTGTACACTGTGTGTTGTCATGACAATGATCGAAAAAGATGCCCATATATAAAGATGTTCAAATGGTGAACTTTAATTTTGTACATTATGCCTCAAGTTTTCTCAAGTTGCAATTAGGACTCTATAGTTTGTTTACTGTAATTCATGGTTTTATCACATGTGTTCTCGAGTTGTATGAAAAGAAAAAACATTCTCTTTATTCTATAATAATTTGCCTCTCAATATATTTTTTTAGATTTGAGATAGATAACTTCTCACTTTTACTCTTATATTTAGAACAAGTTTGACTGAAATTTTTTAAGAATTGATTGATCGAGAGTAATAAATGAGAGTAAAATATGATGTTGAATGATTTTTAATAATTATTGTGCAAGTAGAAAATCTTTTTACCAAGAACAAAAATGATAGGGTACGTGGATAATTAAAAAGGGATGAAAGGAGCAGAAGATAAAGGAACTTGAAGGAATATTTAACACACTTCGAAAACCTTCTTTCTAAATATAGGATGATTAAATTAAATGTGAATTTAAGAAGAGGTTTTTACGTTTATCAGTTTTATGCAAAATCTTTGTATAAAATAGATTTCAATAAATCAAATGTTTGTAAATTGTGATGCATAAGGCCCGTTAACCGATATGGTGTTAGACACACTATCAGTTAATTTAGCTTTTAGAGCACATGGTGTTGGGAAACTGTTTTCACAGTGTTTTGGTGAGAATGTTATTGTTGAAAATTTTGTAGTGTGGTAGACAGTGTTATGGACAGTGTTCTCATAATTAATTTTTATATTTTTTATAAATGTGTGTGTCGAGCAAAACAAAAAAAAAAGAATAAGAAAGTTGGAAAGCAGCGTACGAAACAAGGCGGCATTCAAGAACACTGTTGAGGATTTCGTTGAGAACACTGTAGCGATGTGGTAGAACACTGGAAGGAAAACGCCGATGGAAACAGTTGCATTCCGTGTGCTCTTAGCGTTTCTCTATAAAAACTCTTTTTGTAATTTGTAAACTACCAATTTATCAATAATAATAGTCTGCAATATTTTTAGTTTCATCAAATGATACTTATTCAAACACTAGGGGTGAATTAATGAAAATATAAAAGTTTGTTTCCACGGAATACTAGAAACAAATATTCCGCGTTTTTTTGTAGATGATTTACATTCGTGAATCCAAACACCGTTCACGTGTTCGATTTGCTGTTTTTCGCATCACATATCTCACTTGACTAGGACCGTACAATGAACTAATAAATATATTTAAGTGATTTTCCCTGTTCAACCTCAAAATGTGCAGATAGTGAAGTTCGAACATGAAACCTCATATGAAGACATCAACTCATCTTACCATAAATCACCTTGGAGATATTTTAAGTAACTTTGTACGATATTAGAAAGGGTTTATGGTACGGATCGTTAACGTATTTTACTTTTTGTTTCAATATCACCAATAAACCAGTTTTATTACCAATGTCGGCAACAAACTTTTTATTTTTTGTCTCAATGTCACCAACGAACTAATTTTATTACAAATGTCGACAACGAACTTGTTAATGTTTCGAGGTTACCACAATACTATTTTTTCAACG
Source organism: Helichrysum umbraculigerum (assembly GCA_949592205.1). Taxonomy (NCBI): domain Eukaryota; kingdom Viridiplantae; phylum Streptophyta; class Magnoliopsida; order Asterales; family Asteraceae; genus Helichrysum; species Helichrysum umbraculigerum. The sequence goes on along the minus strand of CATIUR010000002.1, from coordinate 87,605,003 downwards.
AGATACTATACGTTTTGAGTTTGCGGGTTGTGGTGTTACCATGTTATTTTCATTTATGTGATCAGGCTTCCATGTAAGTTAAATATGTACATGCATGATTAACTTCAATTTCTCTGATTGACTACCATGTAATTTTTGATTACTTTTAAGGTAACCACCACTTTTTTCAACGAATCTAAACGCAATTGCTACATTTTTTTTCGAAAATGTAACTGAAAATTACATGTTAAGCGATTGGATAAGATGAAGTAACCATTCTTATGTATACTTTTAATTAATGATTCCATATAGCGAGACGTTTGTCTTAGACTAGTAATCGTCTACCATATAACAAGGCCAAAAAATGTTTTTACATGGCCCAAATAAACAGAAAAGACCTATCCGGAAAGACCAAGCAGGAAAGGCCCATTAGGAAAGGCCCAGCCGGAACGGCCCAATGTATATAGCAGCCCATCAAGCTAGGGTTCATGTCCCCCTGGCCTACGACAATATAATCTAGGGGATCACCAACGTTAGTGGTGGTCCTCTGTAAGCCGACAAGGGTTTAAACTCTCCATTATTATTGGGCCACGTCATTGCAGGGGGGGTCCACGCGCAAAAGGAATCAACCACAGTCGTACGATCGGCATCATCAAATGATGAGGAATTACGACACGTGGCAAAACTTGCTCTCCAAGGTTATCAAGGGTATGAACAGTATTCACTATAAATACAAAGGCATGAATAGTGCTTACCCTCAAGCACCTCCAAATACACCTTCATCTCAAAAACCCTAAAAACCCTAATCTGCAAGAGGAGATCACTATTCATCTTCTCGCCGCCAATTCACGCCACCTTTGGTTTCGTCCAATACACTCCAACGGGTCATCCACGTAAGTCACGGAGAGGATCGAATTGGATCCAACCCAACCGCACTCAGGTATAAATTTTATGCTTGATCTAATGGCGCCATCCGTGGGACTCGAACCCACGACCACGTGTATTGCTCGCTAATTCGAACACGCTTTACCATCACTGAGTAATTACGATGTGAACTAGTTCAACTGCCTCTACTCCTTGATTTGATAACTCCATGATTTGATCAATGAGTATAACAATTATTTAATTTATAATAGAATCGTATCGTTGTTTTTCAAGCCAATAGACCGCTATAATCTTTCACAACGGAAAAGAGAATAATAAGCCACCTTCATGATTTTGGTCATTGATTATTTCTGTAATATCTAGAGGTTGAATCGTAACTATCACTGATATGCCTTTCCGAATTGCATCCTATCAAACAAATGGATTTGTAACTTCAAATCTTGTGGAGGTCAAAGATGATGTTAATTTGTTAACTGGATTTGTGGATTCACTCGTTTTCTATGTTATGTTTCGACTTAATTACGTAACACTGTAAAAATATGATGAAATATGACTTGTAGTACATAAAATCATGGTAAAATATACCACGGTAGTGTGTACATGATATTACATTGTATGTCATATAAAAATACTATGGCTCGACTACGTTCGAATCCTACAAGAACTTATGGATCTTTTAGATGTTATGGACATACATTACTTAGGTTCCACTTTGGCCGAAATATTGTATCCACCACTGTAGTCAAATGTATCACTGTTACTTGTATTTCTTTTGAGTGTAGCTTCATTATACGGATGTCTAGGTGCACTTTTGACCGACCCAAATTCAGTTGCAGACGAAGATGCAGATGTAGACTCTGTGTGAAGTCCATCACTAATTAAAATGTTTTCTAGTGTCTTCACAACGTCACTCATAGTTGGACGGTCTGCAGCAGAATCTTCAACACATTGCATTGCTAGTTGTAAAAACCTCCCAAAACCGGTCAAACGTGTCATGTTTTTTATGCTTGGATCTAATAAATTCTTCAATCCGTATACTTCTTCATCAGTTGTATCCAGTGCTAATCTAACTTCTCGCACAATATACTTCCCTTTTGAGATAGGAGGTTTAGCAGTTACTAGTTCAAGCATTACCACACCAAAGCTATATACATCACTTTTATCGGTCAGTTGTTGTGTCATGTAGTATTCTGGATCTAGATAGCCCTGTGAAACATGAAAAAAGGTTAGCGTTGTGTTATCAAGTCTTCTTTTGAAGTCAGAAGACATTTTTGTGCACAGATATTCCGTTGGGTTTGGGTCAAAACGTGTAATTTTTCCAGAGAGGTTTGACCCAACACTTTTTGTCCAAGTTTGATTACCTTTTGGAAAAATTAATTGGATTGTCAAATAGGACTACAAAAACATAAAATTTTCAATGATTTAAAAGTTGTGTTCATCATGAATACACTTTGAGCTGTTCATTTTAGTCCACATGTTTAACACATCCGAGATAAACATAAACCGAATCAGCCCATTCACCAGTAAATGGTTCGAAAATACCTCTATTCATCACTGTATGGCACATCATTAGTTTACTCACCATTGTACCCTTAACTTGAGTTGAGACGTGTCCTTCAGTGTCTGAAATAAGCTTAGACAAGCCGAAATCTGCAACTTTTGCAGTTAAATTTTCATCTAATAAGATATTAGTGGATTTGATATCTCTGTGGATGATAGGAGGATTTGCCAGTTCATGTAGATAAGCAAGTCCTCTCGCTGAACCGAGAGCAATGCGAAGCCTCCTCTTCCAGTCTAGATATATTCCTGATTTCCCTGAATTAATATTGAGAACAGACGAGTTTAGTGTCTCCGAAAATTATAAATTGCATAAAACTGAAGTGGGATCGAAACTCACCTGTCAAGCTGTCTCTGAGTGTTCCATTAGGCATAAACTCATACACCAACATCTGTTCTCCCTGTTCAAAACAAAACCCGACAAGACCCACAAGGTTCTTGTGATGAACCCGTGAAAGCAACTCTATTTCAGTCTTGAACTCGAGCCCACCTTGCATGGATGCTTTCTGAGCTCTTTTGATGGCAACTACTTGGCCCCCGGGAACCATTCCTCTATAGACCTGTATGTAACAAACAACCCAACATAAGTCATTTATGAAGTTTTATTTATTTATTTTGTAAGAAAGGCGAAGATTACAGTCGATCGTTTATTCTGATCTAAAAATCAATATACCTTGCCATAGCCACCAAATCCTATCTGATTAGCATCAGAAAAGTTACTAGTACTCTTCTTGAGATCATCGTAAGAGAACCATCTAGCTCCTTTTAGTTGTGGTGCACCTCCACCATCCTTACCACTTGAAGCCCAAGAGGCTGCATAAAGAACATTAAAAACCAGTTAAACAGTCAATGTTAGTTGGATGGAATTGAGATAGCAGAGTAGATGAAAATGGGTAGTTCCGAGAAATTACCGAAAGGTCTACTTAAACCAATTGCCTTTTCAGCACGTTTCTTCTGGCAAACAGCATATAGGAGAAGCCCTATAAGAATGATGACCACAACGGTACAACCAGTAGTGATCCCGACGATAGTACCAACGCCGATTGTAGCACCTCGATGACCATCTGAAACGGTATCAATATATCTTACACCTACACTTGAGATGTAAATACTTATTAACAAAATGTCTTTACACATATAATCTTACCCAAGAAATCATAAGGAGTCGCTATGAAAAAATACGGGCCGAATCCAGCTGGAGGCTTGTACGTTTGGTTACTCAAGTAAAATCCCATCTTTTGAATTTCTGACCGGTTGAATCGCTTATCTTTTGATGGAAAGAGTTGCAAGTACACCTGAAGGTAATCATCAGTGTTGAAGAAGGGATTTTGCAGTGAAACCGAGCCAGGAGTCAGGCCTAGTTTTACCCAAAGGCTCATTTCTAGAGAATGCCAAATGTTAACACTTGATAACTCTCTAAAAGAGGGTGCTCTAAAGTACATTGTGCCTTCATATGGATATGCACAGTCACATGTCTGAGGGCTAAGTTTCTGATCCAACGGACATGATTTGCTCCCACAATTAGCTAGGCTTGTAGAATATGCCTTCGAGGTTTGTTGTTGAACTCGACAATAGGTAGTGTGTGCAAGAGCTGTATTGCACACCGGGTTCCCTGACAATCTAAAATACATAAAACAATAAATGAGTTACATTTTCATAGAGGGTAAGTAAAGTCAGCTGGTTGGAAAACGGGTCAGAATGGGTTGGGTTTAACAGGCGTGTTCTCTTTTTATATTTGAATTTAATTAAATGTCAAATAAGCAATACGAAAAGGTATAAATAATAATATAATTTCCAAATATAAAGTGACATTAGGAAGTATTTTGCATCTGCACATAGTTTCGCGCTATTTTCAGCCCAGTTTCCATTTGACCATTTCCTTATTTCAAAGTATATATTACCCGTTTTGATCAATTTGAGGTAAGATACATACTCAAATAAAGCCTTTTCAGATAAATGGGTCAACATTGCCACCTCTGCATTTTTACTATAAACACATATATCAATGTGTAGCTTAGAGAAATACTCACTCTAAGGTGTTTCTGTATTCTGCACTCAGAGTTACAGCTTCGATGTCGTTGCTTTGCAAATCTACCAGTTGTAGTTGCTCACTGATGCTGCTGCCCATATTCAATGTATCATTGAGCTCGTTGTTCTTCAGTTTCCTGTTAAATAGTTATCCGTGAACTAAGTATATGTAAATCACTCTAAATAAGTAATTACAACGGATGTTCTTTGGCTTTCCAGGTCAAACACCCTTCTATTTTTGAACATTAAAATTGGATTTTGAAACGAATAGTTTGACTTTATAAGTCAAAGTAAGAACCTTACACTTGCTGGATTCCTGATAAACTGAATAGTTCTTGTGGCAACCTTCCTTTAAGTGAAGCAAATTCCATAACCCTTAGCAGAATAATTAAAGTTCATTGTAAGATCAATAGAACAATGTTTTCGAGATCTTTTCGAATATGAAGAACTCACAGAGTGCTTAACGATGGTAACGTCGAAAACCAAACGGGAGGCTCAGATTGACTAAAGGAATTATTGCTCAAGTCTCTGAACAAGAACCATGAAAACTTAGAATGATGCCAGTCAAACATAAAAGTCAAAGCGAAATTCATTTTAAGGTCTCCATTATCTTACACATATGCTAGGGAGTTCATCCCATTTAAATCTGGCAAAGCTCCATATAGATTGTTGTGAGCTACATTCCTAAAATAGAATAGCCAGATATAAGTCAAAGTCCATTTCTACTTGTTCTGTGTTAGATGAAAAAATGAACTCACAATTCACTTAGGCTAGTGAGGTTGTTGAGGTTCAGTGGCACTTCACCTGATAATGCATTTCTATCAAGCCGGCTGTTGCACAAAAGGCGTTTATGCTATGAACTTTGCTGCTTTGTTTTTATAAAAATCTATGGAAGGTAAGGTGATTGGTATTACTTACAGGACCTCTATTGTCTGAACAAACCCTATAGTGGATGGAATTTTTCCGGTTAATTGATTTCCATCAAACAGTCTGTTCTTCCAAAACATGAATAATTAGAAAGTGTATAAACCGAATTTGAGCGTATATTGCAGGGGTCAGTTTTCAACTTACACGTGTATCAGCACCATGTCGCTGCTAAAAAGTTGCTCAGGAATTCTACCTGTAAGCTTGTTCTTATTGAAATGGCTGCCAATGCAAAAGAGTAAGACATCGATACCAAGACAATATTACTGGCGTTTGCATCTTCATAAAAACTAGGAGATATTGAATTATACTTACAAATGCTTAGCATGTTTTAACTGATCTAAGCCTGGTTCGGTATTAGTTGACACGGGAATGGATCCGGTGAGATGATTCTCCGCTAGATCAAGCCAGTAAAGTTTTGAAAGTGATCCCAATGAAGATGGGATTACACCAGCTAAATTGTTTGTGTTCAAGGCCCTGTTGCAATTGTTCATCAAATACGGTTGCATGATTCTAGTCCTGAGTAGATTTTTGACCCATTTTCAACTGAATGGGCTGATTTACTTTGTGTTTTATTTCTAATAGGTATAGATATACCTGAAAGTTTTAGTTAGAAAGGGAATGGGTCAAGTGGACCGAACAGGTTGAAAGCCACCCAAAGTCTATTTTTACTATACACAAAAATTTGTTATAATAATAGCTATACATATGTGTGACCATTATTTTATAAATCTTGTTTAAAAGCCAACTTTTAGCTGGGGACCGAACTTGTACTAAAAATGACTTGTTTGAAAACGACCCTATCTTGCCACCTCAAATTCACATTGTAATTTGTAAGGTTGTAGTTTAAGAGATACATACAAAAATGATAGCTCCTGCAGATTTCCAAGTTCAGCTGGAATGTTACCGGTGAAGCTACAACCCGCTAGAATTCTGGACACAACGTGGCAAAATAGGCATTACAAACATAACATAGATACAGAGCGGTATTAAAAGCGATAATATATTGTATGAGGACTCACAATATGTTGAGGCTTTTCAGATCACCTATCCGTGGAGAGATTGAACCAGTGAGGCCTCCATTAAACGACAAGTCCCTGCCAAATGAATAAAAATTTGTATATAAATTTATTTCAAATAAACATTAAATTGAAATGTGGGTCATATCTTATTGTACTTACAAGGATGTTAATGCAGTAAGGCCACCAATATCACCAGCAAGCTGACCTACGATACCCATGCTTGACAGTCCCCTGCGTAAGAGCGATCCATCTGGTTAACAGCGCTTTACACAAATACAGTGGTTACTAAATACGAAAATTTTAGAAGGAATATAGACCGACAATGAAACGACCCTTGAGTTGCTGCAGGTGACACCTTCCCATAAACATGGATCATTTGACCTTTTCCAGCTAGGTGGTGTATTTTGCCATTGGTCTTTTAATGCTCGGAGCGCCTCGGCTACAATCACAAATTTGTTTATTGATCAACAGCTAGGATGGTTGAGTAACGAGTCAAAATATGTCCAGTTTGAATCATGTCATCTTTTAGTAAGAATTCAGTTGACCCACAAACACGTTTTCTTTTTGTCGATTTTTAATTTTACAACTAGTTAACTACAAAGCTTCTATTATTACTATAATAACAGAAATCTTATTATAAACACAATTTGGGAGATTATATGCATAAAGTAGACTACTAATAACTTTAAACTCGTTTGACTCATTCATTTTTAGGGGACAAAGATAAAAAAAAAAAAAAAAAATACAGCCAAAATGGGCCGAAAATGCAACAATAATCGATAACCAATCTAAGTCACCTACCATCACCAGAATCAGTATCCGAGAACACCACCTTAAACTCGGCATAAAACAGCAGTAGCATACACCACCACAGCAAATGTGATACGCAAACTGCCATAGATTCAGTCACAGCATATATTTTACACCACTTGGATCGTTTACTAGTTAATCGATAATATTCAAAAAACTATTTGGAAGTGATATATGAGTTAGTGTCCCACTTCTAGTGCAGCTGCTTGTAAAGATTTAACTACTTACACTTGAAAAAGCAAAAGCAAAGGTTTTGATGATTGTTAAGACTATGAGTTTAGCTTAGATTAGAAGCCAATCCAACAAACCTCCCACCAACTAAAATACAAATTCATCATATTGTCACCATTGCCACCATTTTAAGTCATCATTTTATTGGGTGCACATCATCTATATCATGCACCTGGTTTAATCAAAATGAGCCATAAAAGGTTTAAATTTAAGTCTTAAAAGTGAATTGTTTTTTCCTATAATATATAATTGTCATATGCATAAATTAAAGAAGAAAACATAACTATACATTAAGTATAATACTCTATCACCTTACTATGTATATTTGTCCCAAAATAAATATACATTTCTAAAAGTAAATATGAATTAATGATTAGATTTTTCTTATGTTACCATTAATTTTAAAACTACACAAACTTCAAAGAAAACATTTAATAAATAGTTGCGGGTTAAATTTGTCATCATAATAAGATCAAAGTTGCTTTTAATGTACTTTTCTTATAATGTGTGTTTTCAACTTAGTGACAAATAATTTGGGACGGAGGAAGTAAGAGTTTAAGAGTAGATTACATTACTCGTCCCTGATGTTTGTTATACATTTCACTCTTCGTCACCGGGTCGGGTTTTTTTGCGTATTCAGTCCTTTGACTGGGTTTTGGTTTTCTCAGCCCTTCATTCCTCATGAAATGACTAAAATACCCTTAAAATTTTAATGCTTTTTACCCTTCGAGAGGGACGAGGAGTGAAATGAAAATTTTGATCAAGGACTCAACCCGAAAAAACTAACACAAAGACGAGGAGTGAAATGTACGACGAGGAATGTAATTACTCAAAGTTTAACCAAATTTTCATTATTTTGACGGCTGAACCTAACTTTTATTATTTTGTTCCTTCCAAACTTGACAAGTCTTAATTTTTCTAAGAAAGTCCTAAAGCTGTTGTTATATTATTGTTATTATATTATTATTGTTATTATTATTATTAAGAAAATGGTATTTGTAGCCCTTAGGGCTATGAATAACAATCACCTTCTATTAAAATAGCCGCCAACTTCCTTCAACCACCAAAAAACCGTCAACTACATGTAGTTAAATAGCCAACATTAATAACATTTGTTAGTTTTTTAACCATAATCTACTAACCACTCTAAAAAGTTAGTTGTTATCCGTAGTCCTAAGGGCTATGTTTAGCAAAATTTCATTATTATTATTATTATTATTATTATTATTATTATTATTATTATTATTAATAATAATTTGATTATGAATATGAAATTGTTGTAGGACCACTTATTGCGTTTGTGACATATCGTTTCGTTGTATATATATGTTGACAACAATTATTTTGATGTCATGTCTACTTTTTCGAAAACATGGAATTGTGGATTGCAAACCAAAATATACGTGGGTATGTTTGGCACAACTAGCTGAAGCTTGTAGCTGAAGCTGTTAGCTTGTAGTTGGTAGCTTGTAGCTGGAGCTTTTGGTAATATTTGTGTTTGGCAGGGTAGCTGGAGCTTGTAGCTTATGAATGTAAAATATCATAAAAGGACAAATATATTAATTTTAAAATATGATATATAATTACTTGGAGGGTATTTATGTAATTTCATTTTCCATAAGCTACAAGCTACTTTGAAAAGCTACTTCAAGTAACTTATGGTTTTGAAGCATATGAAAATCATAAGCTACTCAAAATTTTGGTTGCCAAATGGAGCTTATGAAAAAAACCATAAGCATAAGTTGTCACTTATTAAAAACCATCTCTAGCCATATTTGTATTTTCAACTTCAAATATAAATAAAAAAGAGCATATTTAAAACATAGAGCGTGGTTCAAATTAGAATGAGATTTTTTGTGAGAATAGAGAAGCCAACCAGAACGCGTCACGTGTCACAAAACCTACTTTTCCTTACGTTTTTTAAACTTAAATATCTCCCAAACGGTAAGTCGAAAAATTATAAAAATTGCATCATAAAAATCAACGTTTTTTTCTCTTCGATTTGCCATCTCACAAAGTATACTTTCGACGACTTTTTTTTTTTTTTTTTTGGTTTTACAAATTGTACAAAATTAGTTACACATGTGGTATCACATGTGTTACTCGCCGGTATCACATATGTTACTAGCTTGTAACACATGTGTTACTGCCGGTAACACATGTGTTACCAGCTTGTAACACATGTATTACTCGTTTTCAAAAACGTGGTGATTTGTACACCATTAAAAATTAGCCATATACACCCTTTTCAAAACCCATCAAAAATGGAAAAAAAAGTTTGTCGAAAGTAAATCTTGTCAAATCTCTAATCAAAGAGAATATAACGCTGATTTTTATGGTGCAATTTTTGTGATTTTTTGACATACCGTTTGAGAGATATTAAATTTTTAAAAATACAGGGAAAGTGGATTTAGTGACATTCTCACGTAAAGTTGCTCTACCTTGCTCTTAAAACATAATCTATCTAAAAAAATAAATCTCCAACCATATACTACGAAAATTATACTTCAAAGACTTCTGTACTAGATTGATTAATTTACGGGAAAATAGATGTGCATCGAACTACACGGATAATGGGCATTTGTATATTGGGTTAAGTATCTATAAATGTATATAACTATGCGTTGACTTCTTTAGTGTGTACGTAACTAAATTTACCTCCATTGTATGTACGAAACTATTTATTGTCGTACATTGTATGAATTTTGATGACTTGTCAACCGGTAAAGATGTCACTTGTCACCTTATATTTGATAACACGTCACCAAAATACATACAATGTACGACAATAAATAGTTTCATACATACAATGGAGGTCAGTTTAGTTACGTACACACTAAATAAGTCAACGCATAGTTATATACATTTATAAACACTTAACCCTTGTATATTTATGTAAAAGTTGAGGACCTCAAATTGAGGTGTAGGTAGGTTTTTTTTAGAGTGTATGCACTTCGTATATTTTTATATTTTGTGTACATAACTTTAAACTTTCAAAATGACCAATGATGTTTCCAACATTCAATTTGATAAATCCATCAAAAATATGTATTAATTGATTGTACTGTACAAACTGTTAATGCATATCAATTGTGGATTTATCAAATTGAATGGTGGATTTATCACCACCCTTTCAAAATTCGAAATCTAACATTTATCATGAATGTGATAAATTAGTGAATAGTATCGAACCAATAAAAAATTTACATATGACTATCTCTTTTCTCCTTTCTTTTTTCTTTTCTAGGAATGATAATTTGACGGGTTTAATGCGAGGAGTGATAACCTCAACCCCAAACGCATTAATCGAAAAAAAGCTTCAAATCCGCCCCGAACCCAAACGGGGTTCTTATCGAGGTACCCCATTGCGGACATAGGTTCCCCAAACCCTAACAGGGATCGAGGTACCTCACCGGGGACATGGGTTCTATAATCTGTTTCCACATTGATAATACTCTAAACTCAGTTTCCGATTTTCTTTACAGTATTATCGAGCAATGCATATAGTAATATTCTCTTTGTCTAAAAACAAATTAACATAATGATCAACATAACATATATTAGTCGGTCTACATTAATAACACAAGTGTACGGTTCAAAATTGTCAAGTTCATCACAAAATGGTCTTATAAAATATATTTACTTTTTAAAACACAAAAGTATACCAATCGTCTAGGTAGTGAGAATAATAATAAAATATAGTATCGTAATAACACAGATAAACAAATTTATTTACGAAGTATTGAAGATATATACAAATATTATTATAAATAAGTATATTTATATATCGGGCTAGGGCGGAGCAGGGATGATAGTAACCATTACCCAACTCAAACCTGATAAGAATCCTCATTTGGCGTCCTGAAATCCGATATGACGTTCCCAACCCGACCCGAACAGTGTGAGGTTCAGGATCTCCATCAAATTCGGGTCTTTTTATCGTCCCTATCCTTTTCTTTGTTTTCCTTTTCTCTTTCGTATAAACTTTTTATTACAAATTTTCCCCCCAACTCCTAACAAACCTCTCAATCCCCTTTTAATTTATCCACCTATTTCACCTCCACCTTCTTAATGGTTAGAATAATTTTATTATCATTTGATTATAAGGAAATTTTGTTCCAAGAGAAAAAAAAAAGTCAAAAAATGAAGATAAAAGTGTTTTTATAAATATTATAAAGGGAAAATATATTGTGCTGAACAGCACAATATGAATGTGTTGTTAGTTTTATTAGAGGGGCTATTTGTGTATATATATAGAAGTTAGAGGATAAAAATGTAAAATACATAATTTTAGAGAAAAGATGATTGGATAACAGCACTGCTAAATTGTGTAGCTAACTGCCTAACAGCACACTTTAGTTACCCTGTTATATAAATCTTGACTACACGTTATCATACTTAAATGCAATGTTTTAAAAACCGGTTGAACCGTCCCAACCGGATCTGGATTTACTTGCGAGTCATTTTGAGCCGGTTTTTGACTTCTTAGCGAATCGGGTCAAACCGTTGACTTTCTCGGTTGAACCGGGAATCGGTCAATCGGGTTCGACCGGTTTCAATTATTATTATTATTATCTTTTTAGTTTTCTAATATTTTAATTTAATGTAATAAGCTAATTAAATAAAAAAGCCCTTATCTTCTCTCACTTGAATCACGTACAGACACCACCCACCTCCCAAAATTGAAAACCATAACTATCACCTACTACCACTGTCGTTCGCCCCCATCCCCTGACCTCTCCCGTCCGCAGCCTTCTGCCACCACCCATGTAACACCCTCCAAATTAGAACTAGTGATTAGTGCATAATCAATTGTTAATACATGTAATTAGTTCTGTTAGACTAATTAATGTATCAATTTATATATATATTGTTGAATATATACAAGTATTGCGGTTTAATTTAATCGTACACAATCTAAATCGAATGTAATTCGGTTCAATTAAATACGGACGTTGGTGAACAAATTTAATTAAATAATATAACATTATTTAATCACACTATTGTATCCAAAATATTATTTGATAATATTTCGTATTTACGTTGTATCATACAAATAACGTCTACCCGATTAAAAGATTGACCAACCCAAAACAAGTTAAAGGTTATAATTTTATAACTCAAATGTAAAGTATTTTGTAAAATACTTCCATAAAAATATTGAATAACTTTCCGCATTTTAAAACTTGTAATTACACGTATAAAATAAATATTTAACGTTAAAACGATCGGGAAAACGAACACCGCACGGAGCGCAAACACGGAGTTAAAAATGGAGACCCACACTTCGGTGGGCCCCCACCGAAATCTGCCCAAAAGTGGGGGAAAACCCTCCCCACTCCCCATTCTCACCTCTCTCTTCTCTTTCTTCTTATTTTTTTCTCTCAAACACCACATTACCACCACCACACAAAATCACAAAATACTACCACCACACGACACCGGATCGCAAAGCTCTTTTAGGAAAAACGATCACCACGCAACGATCTACATTTCCATCTTTTCGGATTTTCAATCCGACACTTTGTAAGTTTTACGACAAAACCCGAAACTCTCCGTTTTTACTCATTTTTACGTTTTTATTGTTTATATACGTTCAAAATGTCCAAATATGGGTTGGGTAAAAGATTTGGACCGAATGGTCGCCGGAAAACTCGTTTTCGACACAAATTCCGGTCATCAGACCGCAACGTCGCATTTGGCCCAGACTTTATGCGACGTCAGCTGCGACGTCGCAAAACACATCACGACGTCGCACATAGCGACATCAGCCACTACGTCGCCCTAATTGACCGACGTCGCACTTAGCGACGCCAGCCCTTACGTCGCGGAAATCAACAACGTCGCATATAGCGACGCCACGCACAACGTCGCATTAAATTGCGAAGGTCGCACATAGCGACGCCATGCTCAACGTCGCAGTCAGGATCTGCGACGTCGCACCCAACGTCGCACAAACCAGAACCTCAAAAACACAGATTTTTACTAAGTGTGGAGGCCCGAAATTTATCACTCGATTTTACCCAAATTCAGACCACATATGCGTTTTTCACCAAAGCAATATAGTAGAAATAGAAATTTTTCGAGCTGACCTGGCATCTCGACCCCAGCCAGGGGCCAGCCCCTTGGACCCCGCCAGGGGCGCTGCCCCCGGACCCCCGTACTTAGATTCCGTAAGCACATTTCACACCAAGTGTCAAACTTGTAACGCTTATACGATACAACTTTTTAAACGTAATGGAATATACTTTTCAAATATAACACTTCGAAATCAATGTGATAACATCAAGGTTATTATTACAACTAATCACCAACGGGCCGTACACGTTTTCAAATACTCAAATCAATCAACCAAATCTTAGTAATTTGGACAAGTCAATCAACCAAATCGGGGTAATTTGGACAAACAACTACAAAGGTAGTCTCTCGAGATGCCTGATCAATTAATAACCATCGCGTGTCATGGACACCCTCAGGTTACAAGTCTTCGGACATCAATACAAGTCAAGCCAAATCAAGTTTATTTGTTTAAACGCTTCAAGACTCAGGTGAGTCTCATGGCCCCTATTTTACTGCTTTTCAATCAGGGGTGTGATATTATTGCTCGTTTTGTTTTACAAGTTGAACGCAAGTACAAATCAAATCAAATACTACATGAGTTTCAAGCTAATCAAATTAAAGCCCTCCATAGCATCGTCTAGTAATACGTAGTAGCGTGAATGTTAGTATATGATATCATATAGGATTGACAATCCTCGTCCGGGTTAGCACGCACTAACTGGTCAAACGGATGTATTAGCATTTGGGAAGACGAGTGTAGATTAGGCACTCGTAGGAGGCATTCAAGTTAGGTTTCCTTAATTGGACCTGACAACTCAAGTTAAGCTCAGACTATGTGCTCATGGCAGTATAACTTTTATTTTGCTTTATTGCATTTTAAATTCAATTATAAATCTTGCGGTTCATACAACAGATATTGGCATACAAACCTGTGAGCTCACCAGCGTTTCGCTGACCCATTTTAGCTTATATCACAGGTACACAGCAGTAGGTAGGACTGCACAAGCAGGGACTATTAGCTCGAGTCATCATTCATACAATCAGAGATTTAGCTGCATTATTATATTTTGTATAGATTAATTATGCACTTAAATCTTTCAATTTAAATCGAGCTAATGTAACTATATTTTTGATGTAAACTTATGTTTTATCAATACAAGTTCAAAACGACGCATGTAGTGGTCGTTCATTATATATCTTTGTGTTTTGATTATTGATTAGTAACACCCAAATCGTGCTTCCGCAAATCAATAAATTTGGGGGTGTTACAACCCACCACCCTCGCCGACCGCCACTGCACTTCGTCGCCAGTGCCATCTTCCACATATTGGTAAGTGGTATGTATGAATACTTTGGCCCAAAAAATGGATCTTTAAAAATCATTAAACAAGAAAGAAGATGAAGTTTAAGAAAAGAAATAAAGAAGAAGATGAAGACATAAAACTTTCATAATTCCGGCTGTCACCCGTCTTCCGGTCTTCGTTCGTCACCTTCCATCTCCGGCCATATCATCTTCTATAATTCTTTATTTAGTCGTATTTCTTACTTTATCTTATTTATCACATATTGATTCATTCACCATTTGAAGATGAAGAAGAATGAAGAAAATCCTATGTGAAATAAATAATAAGCAAAGAAATTAAAGTGGGTGTAGCTTAAGGAAAAGTAAAAGAAAGATAGAGTAGGTTTGTGAAAAGAAATGAAGTTACATGTGTCAGGTATCTTTTTTCCTTTTACCACGTGACTTTCCCATTTCCTATCAACTTTTGTTTGAATTTTTAGAGTATGGGGCCTTAAAGTGTACCTCTAATGTTATATATCTACCAAACTGCCATTTGACTCACTAAACTGGTCAAAACCGGTCAAACCGACGGTCAAATCGACCGAACCGGAACCGGGCCTTCGTCTAATTCAATTTAAAAACCGGTTTTTAAAACACTGCTTAAATGAGTTCCACGATGAATTACCATATCTAAAATTAACTCATTATATTCATTGAATGGGATAAATGAGGATAAGCAACCCGAACTTTATAATCGAAGAGAAAATTACATATATACCCAATTTAGGTTGAATAATATCATATTTACCAAAAACATAAGTATTCAATGCATAATGTACAATACTTTTTAAGCATGTTTGAGGAAATATGGAATTATTCAACTTAAGTTGTGTATATATGTAATTATCCCATATTCGGAAGGTTGAGAAAAGTGAAAAAATATTTTGATTTAGAAAATGAAACTTTAGATATTTTTCATTTATGTGCTAAACAAGTATAATATTGACATGCTATAAATTTGTAGGAACATACACATTATTTGTATATATTCAGTAGAACCATTGTTAATATTATATTATTGGTTATATATACGGGTTAAGTGTCTGTAAATGTATATAACTATGCGTTGACTTCTTTAGCGTGCACAAAACTATTTTGACCGTCATTGTGTGTACGTAACTATTAAACTCGACCATTGTATGTACGAGGTGACTTGCCCAAACCTTAACCGGTTACCATCTGATATTACGTGTTATATTATTTATTTTTAAATCCACGCGTCTAAAAAAATAACACCTGGCATCCACGTGTATACAACACGTCATTTCCCGCCCATCGATTCATTACCTTATTAAAATAGCCAATTAGGGTTTGAAACACTTATCCCCAAATCCCATTTTTCTCTCTAATCTAGAGGCGATTTCCACCCGATCCCGTAAATTCTAAATTCGACATCGTAATCCGTCTTATTTTCATGATTTCTACTCGGTTCTAACAACAATTTCAAGCACGATGGCTCAGAAACGAAGTGTGACAAAACAAGGCTATGAAATTGAAGTGTGCTACAATGGGGCTTTCATCTTTCAACCTTTAAGGTACGATTATGGGGACGTTCTTAATGTTATAATTTCTAGGATTTCTTATAATGAATTTCATGAGTTCTTTGTTAAGAAGTGTGGTACTTTTCTTGGTGAAGCTTACTATGTTGTTGGGGATAATATGGAAAATGGGTTATTCAAAATAGGGACTGATTATGAGTTAGATCATTTTTTCGATCTTGTTGAGTCTTATGGTAAACAACGTTTGTATATTGACCACTATGATATGGAAGAAGCGCTAAGTAAGTATGCAAGTAGGTATAAAGAACCTGTAGAAGTAGATAAGGGTAATGATGGATCTCAGACTGTAGACAAAGATGATGGTTTTGAGATGTTAGAGAACAATGATGTATCTAAAAATGAAGTTCATGCTAGTGAAGAGGCTGATGAGGGTAATGATGTATCGGATAATGAAGTTCATGAAGTTCATGATGGTGAAGAGAATCTAAACAATAATGATGTGTCTGGGAATGCAAAAAAGAATGATGGTGAAGAGACTAGTGACAGTGAGAATGATGATGATTATGTTCCTTTGAGCGATGCTGATGATGATTCTAGGTCTGTGGCATCCTTAGATCATCTAAGTGAAGGTGAGGATGAGATAGCAGATGTTAGGAAGGGGAATCCTATAGCATCCATACCATCAGTTAATCAACTTCCACAGTTTGGGCCATCCAAATTAAAAGAAAGAGAAGATGAATACATGAATGTGCAAGCAGAACATGATAAATTCATGAGTGAACTGTTGGAAGCCTTGAGAAAACAAGATGGTGAAGAGAATGATCCACTTAAACCTGAAGAGACACAAGAAAAATGGCCAATTCATGACACTAAGGATCACTGGAGGGTGAAGAGGCCTAAGGTATATTTTATAGTACTTATAGTAGTTGGTATAGTTTAATCTTATAGTACTTGTTTATAGTTGTTGTATTTCAGACTTATATTTATAGTTGTTGTATTTCATACTTATGTGTATACTTAACTTAATTGATAGGTTGGAGAAAGGTATACTGGACCTAAACAACTAAAGGAATGCCTAACCCACTATGCACTTGCTGGAGGTTTTTCAGTGTGGTATGAGAGGAGCTCAAGTGCTCAAATCATTGCAAGATGTGGCACCAGACCACCAAGGGTGGAAGACCCAGAGAAAGGTAAGACCACCAAACTAAACAGGTTTCCTGCTAATCATAAGTCTGAGATACAGCAGTGCTCATTTAGAGTGATGGCTAAGTGGATGGAAGAAGAAAAATCTTCTCAAGTTAGGTCATTAGTTGAAGAGCACACTTGTGGTAGGAATTTCAAATTTGGTGCTTTAGATAACTATAAATGGATAGGTAGACAGTTTGCTCACAAGATTAGGATGAATCCAGAGATAAGAATGGTAGATATTGCTGATTTGGTGATGAAAAAGTATGGCTGTATAGTTACTTCACACCAATGTAAGAATGCTAGGACTTGGGCTTTAACTGACTATGAGAAAACAATTGAAGAACATTATGGGATGTTAAGGGCTTATGGTGATGCCATTGTGAAAAGCAACCCTGGGTCAACTGTTCAATTAGGTGTAACCATCAATCCTGATGATGTAACATACTTTGATAGGTTCTATATTTGTCTTGAAGGTTTGAAGAGGGGGTGGAAGAATGGGTGTAGGAATGTAATAGCATTAGATGGTTGTTTTCTGAAAAACCCTTGTCAAGGTGAGCTATTAACAGCAGTAGGTAGAGATGGAAACAATCAAGTGTACCCTATTTGTTGGGCTGTTGTGAATGTAGAGAATAAGGATAACTGGGTGTGGTTTCTGAGGTTACTGGGTCATGATATTGAGATGCATGAAGGGCGTGAACTAACACTGATTTCAGATGGGCATAAGGGTTTACTTGAGGCAATCAAAGAGGTCATGCCACATGCAGAACATAGGCAGTGTGCCAGACATATTTATGAGAATTTCAGAAAGAAGTGGAGTGGAGTAGAGTTTAGGAATCTGTTTTGGCAAGCATCAAAAGCTTCTTATCCAGCATATTTTGAGAAAGTGATGGCAAAGATCAAAGAGGCTAACCCAGATGCATACAAGTACTTAATGGACAGGGACCCTAAATCATGGTCTAGAGCATTCTTTTGGAAATACCAGTGTTGTGATGCAGTTGAAATGGATTTAGTGAATGTTTCAACTCCATTCTTCTTAGAGTCAGATACAGGCCAATCATTACTATGCTAGAGGCCATAAGGGTGATAGTGATGGTGAGAATGGATACTCAAAGGAAGATTGCAGCAAGATGGACTCAAGACATTTGTCCATCAATCAGAAAGAAGTTGGAGTTCAACAAGAATCAAGTCAGGTGTGTTTCTTCTGATGTTTTCTTAAATGTATCCTACTGTTTTATTCATGAATTACTTTACAAGCAATATATTACTTTCAGGTTCTGGACAGTCATTCATGCAGGGGGTGGTGTGTTTGAAATAAGGAATGGTGACTATGCATACACTGTGGATACATCAAAGAAATTCTGTTCATGCTTGTCTTGGGAAGTTTCAGGAATACCATGTCCACATGCTATAGCAGCCATTTTCACACAAAATGAGATGCCAGAAGATTACATACCTATTTGGTTCAGGAAGGACATGTTTTTGGCTGCATATAACAGCTATATGAAACCTGTAGATGGAATGGATATGTGGCCAACTGTAACACCCGCTTTTGTGACTATCTGGTAATTTCCTTTAAATTAAATGTTATTAGTTGTTATACTTTAAATATTGTGTTTATATATGTTTTGAATTATAGCTTAGTGAATTTGGTTAAGAATTAATTGTGACTAGTGAATTATTTACCGTTTTAAATAGTTATAGTTCACGGTAAAATAAAATAGTTTTCTCGCAAATGGTTTTTAGGTTCCAGACAATAGATTGAAAGGGGACTAGTTTTAAGTGAATACGGAGTCGGTTACATTTTGGGCCGACATGTTTATAACTTTCCAAAAGAGGAAAGTTCTCCATTTTTTCAAAACTTGAAGAACAAAACCTAGAACCTAAACACTAAATCAAAACTTGAAGTTGTGATCTGATCTTGTTATTCCATTTAATTCATCCTCATCATCATCACCTTGATAGGTAAGCTTGTTATTAATCTTGTTTGGTTATGATTATAATTTGTTAGGAGGATTGTTAAATTGAAATTTAAGGTGCATAATGATGTTAGAAGTTGTATTTGATGATATAGGTAGTGATACTACCCTCAATAGTGTTAAAATGAGTCATAAAAACAGGTTGGAGGAATTGTGTTGAAAAATTCGGATCTGGGTTTTAGTTCAGGCGATGGGCGCTGGAAGAAGGGTGGTACCCGGCGGGTACTATCCTTACCCGGCGGGTAAGTGGGCCAAACCGGTAAGCCGGCGGGTAAAGATGCAATCCGGAGGCTAGAATAGCCTTTAAAACTAAACTTGGTTCTGTTACCTCAAAATGTAATTTACCCGGCGGTTTGGATCGGTACCCGGCGGTTTAATTGGGTAACCCGGCGGGTAAAGGGTATACCCGGCGGGTATTTGATGGTTTCCAGGATTTTGATTGTTTTAACAATTGGTGATTATGTTGATTCTAATATTGCAAAATAAATGCAATATGTACAATTAAAGATCATAATATTATATTGTATGTGATAACTGATATAATTACTGATATTCAGTTAATGTTACGTTTGATTAAATTACGTTTGTGAAATGAATTACTAATTGTAATTCTGTTGTGTTTTCAGACACGCCGAAGACTCAGTGAGTTAGTCAGCTGAGTATTTGGACCGAAGTTGACAGGTGAATAGACTTGGAACTTCAGTGTGGTTTGGTTGTGACTTATTGGTTACGATGATATAATTAGTGATTGTTGATTATATTGCTGAGACATATATATATATATATCTGTGATGTGTTGCCTATGTATATTTTGGTGATTCGGGGGTCAACAATTGTTGGACTGATTGCTACAGGTTAGTCAATGTGAGATTTGTAATCATATGTTGAGAATGGAACACATATTGATTAAAGGTAGCAATCAGTTATCGGTAAAATCACTATATTGGCCTGCAGTGATTGTAAGTGTCTCTTGGTGGGCCATCCGCGGTCAGAGGGCTTTACAAGGACCACCGATCCTCTTGGTGATGTTGTGTCAAAGTGATATTGCTGATAATTGATATTGTTATAGCTAAGTCAAACTGTTTGTAACAGGTTTATTCACTTAGCTTCGTGCTAATTCCGTTGTTTACTCCTTGCAGGTTTATGTGATGTTTTGGGATTGGGCAAGGAGTGACTGGGAGTTGTTTGACCAGGATTACTCTGATTTTGATAGACACAATGGTGCATGTTTTGTTATATAATAATTATGATAAAGTAATGGTTTGTAAACTACTAGTTAATACTTATAACTTGTAATATGTTTTGATAGATGACATAATGTCATCCATGTGAATATGAATGGGATTTCGCTTCCGAGTTTAAAAAAAAAATGTGTCAAGTGAAATTAGGTGCGTGTTATAAATTGGTATCAGAGCATAGGTTTGGGCGAATTGAGCAGTGATTAAGTGTTCAATCCCAAACCTAGTGGTATTGGTCAAACATTCCAGGTTACGGGATTGGTTATGAATTGTGATTTGGTTAGTATATTAGTACTAACAATTAACGAGTTGTGAGATGTGTTGTGATTACAGGATGGCTAAAAATGAGCAACCGAACCCTACCCTCAATAATGCCTCAGAGACAGATGTTCCTCCAGATAATCAGGGCACTTCTTATTCAGTTGGTGGGGAATCTGATCGGGATTATATGATGAGATTAGAGGCTGAGGTGATAGATCAACGGAAACAGTTGGTCGAACTTTCTCAACGTCAAATTCTGAGCCAGCCACATGTTGAGAGTACTGTTCCACCTATTACATCTACTTTTAGGGCCCCAACATCAGTTCTGTATGTTTCTCAGCAGCAAACTCAGGGGTATATGAAACACCCCGAAACGTGAACAAATTTTTTTTTTTTTTAAAACATAATACCTCTAATTCCTTGTACTTACTTATTGTGGTCCCAAAACACTGGCTATTACATTACTTAATTATAATCAACACTCAAAAACGAAAGTTGCTGGACACAGGCTGAATCCGGCCGGATTCCCCACTCTTTCATACTCAACTTTTGACCAGAACTGAAACTAAGCAATCCGGTTTTGAATACGTTCCGGAATCCGCCCGGATTCATGGCAATCCGCCGGATTCCCAGTTCCAGCAGCAGAATCCAGAGTCTGCACATTTTAATACCAAAACTCGAACTTTGACAACGCATAACTTTTAATCTATAATACCTGGGATCGCCAAATTTTGCAGATACATTTAAAATGGTCAAATAAATATATCTCAACTTTTACTTTTCCAAAATTTCTCGTTTTGACCCGTTTTGACACTTAAACTCATTTTCGACCATTTTAACCAAAAATATGAACATGTCAAATTCTAAAATACATCAAATCTGACTTCCAGCTTTTGACTACACATTTCAACTTGACTTTAGAATTTATGAGAACCAAAACCATTAACTTTCGACAACATTGACCCATTTTGACACTTAAGCACTTAGTGACCCATTTGGGCACCAACTTGACCCACTTCAATCTTTGACTAACCAATAGCATACATTCTTACTCAGTTGACTTTTACAAAGTCAAAACAACCACTTTTCATTCATATATACACAAGCTCTAACATTTTAAGTCTCACTAATCTAACTTTAACCAAAACATTAGCTTTCATCAAAACCATATATCTTTCACAAGTGAGACTTACTAACTTTTACATGATTAACTAAAACCTTAAACTTTACAAACGGGGGTGTTATTGTATCGTAAGCATGATCAAAAGGGATAAAACTCATTACCAACCAAGCAATGAGCTCCACCACTAGCTATCCATGGGCTTCTTTCCTGACTCGTCTTTTACCTTGCTAGAACTTCCTGTAACATGTTAAACACAACGAATAAGCATAAATGCCTAGTAAGTAAATGGATTCTGACAATTAAAATCTGCAACAAGTTAAGGATCCATAACAATCTTACATGCCAATTTATACAAATTGACATCAAACTAAGCTAATGACAAAGTCATTACTTAGATACCACCAAGCGAATGATAAATCACTCCTTGGTTCCACATGTCCAAATACTTACCTTTTCACTTGCACAAATAATTACTTGAACTCTTGCACACTTGATCACCTATTCATATAATCACATAAACACATATCACTTACACATTCAATTCTTATTCTTATTTCTCATATGTAAATTAGAAGTTAAATCTCATAACCTCTAATTATCTAACATAAGTTCTATCCAATAAATATCTAATCACATGTAAATGGGTAATTAACATTGCTTCCTACTATTACTATCACAATTCACCAAGAACTTAGCTTCTTAGTGATCTTACATATACATAATCATTTCAATTACCCATAAAACACATGATTAGAGATTTATCAACACAACTAACATGAATTATATGCTCTTTCTAACTCAAACACATGTATAGAACTCAATTACATCTAATTACCCACTTACCCCTTAAAATTACTAACTTAGGGCTTTGAGTTCTTAAACCCTAACATCAAATTAAACAAGCTAGAGGAGTTGATTCTTACCTTATACAAACTGAATTGAAGGCTAAGAACTTCAATAAATCAAAGCCCTAACTTGATTTCACCTCTTCTTCTTGACTCTCTCTCTAAATCGTTTCTCTCTCTCTCTCTAAAAGTTTTGTACGTGATTCTTATTTTCTGGAAATGGAAGGAAATAGAAGCTGCAGGATTTTGTTTACAAATTTTCCACATTAAACCCTCCAACTTTATTAACTTGACAGTTTATACCCTCTAACTCAAGTTTCTTTACATAGTTAGTTTCACTAACAATTTCTAACACATAACAATTTATTTCACATAACACAATATGATATACATAGAATTAAATAACTAAACATATATAATATAGTTTAAACTTACAAAATTTGGGGCGTTACAGTATACTTTTCAGACTTCTGTACCATTTTCTACATATGGATCTGCTGGTTTTCCGATATCTATTTTTCCACCAGTTCAGCAGTTAAAGAAAATTTGTTCCCTTAAAACATTCATGTCTAGTAATCCTTCTGTATATTCTGGGAGTACTGATCCTACTGTTACCCTTGACTGGTTACGTGATGTTGAGAGGAAACTGGATGTTTGTGATTGTGAAGAGGAGGATAAGGTACGTTATGCAGTACAGTTGTTAAAGGGGCAGGCAATGACATGGTGGGACTCGATTACTGCACCATTGACTCCACAGCAAATTAGTGCTATCAGATGGCCAGATTTTCATGCTGAGGTTTGTAAGCAGTTTTGTTCTGAGTTTAATCTTTCTCGTATCAGGCAGGAATTTCTTGATTTGGAAAAGACTGATCAGATGAGTATTGATGAGCTTATAAGACAGTTTTCAGAAAAGCTGCGATTTGTACAGGAGTGGGTCCCGACTGATAGGACCAAAATTGATCAGTTTGTTAGAGCTTTACCTCCTGATTACCATACTACTGTGAGATTAGCAGGTACACTTTCACAGGCTTTTGATCTAGCCCGTTCTGTTGACAGTGATATTCAGGCTAAGAGACTGCGAAATAAAGAAAGGTTTCAACAGAGGCAAAAGAGTGATTCTTCTGATCGGGGCAAACAGAAAGGACAGAGTACACAGCCGAGCAGGAGAGTTAGTTTTGGTAATAATACTTCTGACAGTTCTTATTGCTTTAAGTGTAAAGCTAGACACACTGGGCCTTGCACTCCTCAAACATCTAGGTGCATCAAATGCGGGGTATTGGGACATGCAGCCAGAGATTGTACTTATCCTAATCAGGTATGCTGGAACTGTCGTAAGGAAGGTCATAGAGCTGGTGACTGCCCTGAGGCTAGGAGACAGGGATCGGGTATGGGTGGTGGTTCTTCTTCTTCGAGCCAAAAGCGGAAAAATCCGCCTCCTGCTACTGGTCGTGCATTTCAGATGACCGTGGATGAGGCTGTTGTCACTAATGACGTTATCACTGGTACTTTTCTTGTTAATTCTGTACCAGCACGTGTACTTTTTGATTCAGGAGCAAACTGTTCATTTATATCTGTGAATTTCTGTGAAAAGTTAAAGTTGACTCCCTCGTTAATAGTGAATCCTATTGAAGTAGAAGTGGCCAATGGCAAAATGGTTCCTGTTACCACTTCGGTAAAAGGGGCTAGTGTTACGATAGAGAGTCATGACTTCCCTGTTTCATTTCTTCTGTTGCCTATTCCAAGTTTTGATGTGGTGTTAGGTATGAATTGGCTGAGTCAAAACAAAGCCAATATCGAGTTTCATAAAAAGTTGATTAAAATCCCAATTTCCGAGGAGTCATATGTAGTGGCTCGAGGAGAAAGGGAAAAAGGCAGTATTCCATTGATTTCTGTGATGAAAGCTAGAAAATCTCTAGCTAAAGGGTGTGAATTTTATCTGGCCTATGTTATGAATACAAAGTTAGAAAATAAATCTGTGTCTGATGTCCGGGTGGTTTCTGAATACCCGGAGGTTTTCCCTGATGAGCTGCCCGGTTTGCCGCCTATTAGGGAAGTTGAGTATCAGATTGATTTGATTCCTGGTTCCTCCCCTGTAGCTAAGTCTCCTTATAGATTAGCACCTTCTGAAATCCGGGAAATGATGACTCAGATTCAGGAACTGTTAGATAAGGGTTTTGTACGACCTAGTCATTCTCCCTGGGGCGCTCCTGTTTTATTTGTGAAAAAGAAAGACGGCACTCTTCGTATGTGTATTGATTATAGGGAGCTGAATAAAAGGACTGTGAAGAATAAGTATCCTTTACCCAGAATTGACGAGTTATTTGATCAGTTGCAGGGATCCTCGTATTTTTCTAAAATTGATTTAAGATCAGGTTATCATCAGGTGCGGGTTCGTGAAGAAGATATTTCTAAGACTGCTTTTCGCACCAGGTACGGCCATTATGAGTTTTTAGTTATGCCGTTTGGGTTGACTAATGCCCCTGCGGTGTTCATGGATCTAATGAATCGGGTTTGTCGACCGTTCCTTGATAAGTTTGTGATTGTATTTATTGATGATATTCTGATTTATTCAAAGTCTGAGTCTGAACATGAATAGCATTTGAGATTGGTTTTGGAAACTTTAAAAAGGGAACATTTGTATGCTAAGTTTTCAAAATGTGAATTCTGGTTGCGGGAAGTACAGTTTTTGGGGCATGTTATTTGTGATAATGGGATAAAGGTTGCTCCGTCTAAGGTCAAGGCTGTGATGAATTGGAATACACCTAAATCTCCTTCTGAAATTAAAAGTTTTCTGGGGTTGGCGGGTTATTATAGAAAGTTCATCAAAGACTTTTCTAAGATTGCAAGCCCGTTGACCAAATTGACACGTAAGAATGTTAGATTTCAGTGGGATGATCAGCAGGAAACAGCTTTTCAGACTCTGAGACAGTTGTTATGTCAGGCCCCAGTGTTAGCTCTGCCAGATGGTTCTAATGATTTTACTGTTTATTGTGATGCTTCTCATGCTGGGTTGGGATGTGTTTTAATGCAAAGGGATAGGGTAATTGCTTATGCTTCTCGTCAGTTGAAAACTCATGAAAAGAATTACCCTACACACGATTTAGAGCTTGCTGCAGTGGTATTTGCATTAAAGATTTGGAGACATTACTTATATGGCACTAAATGTGTGATTTGTACTGACCACAAAAGTTTACAGTATATGTTTACTCAGAAAGATTTGAATATGAGACAAAGGCGGTGGTTGGAGCTGATTAAGGATTATGACTGTGAAATACGATATCACCCGGGTAAAGCTAATGTGGTGGCAGATGCGTTGAGCAGAAAGATGCCTTCTGATCGGGTATGTTTTATGCGTTTAGACATTCATTCTGATTTGATTTCTCAGTTAAAAGCCGCACAGTCCGAGGCTTTATTGGATGTTAATTTGAAATATGAAATTTTGCTGAAACGAAAGGATTTATTAGTTGATGATTCTCGAGGTTTGAAAACCTTTCAGTCTCGGGTTTGGGTTCCATTGGTTGGGGGACTTCGGGATTTGATATTATCCGAGGCACATAAATCTAGATTATCTGTTCATCCTGGAAGTACAAAGATGTATAATGACCTGAAACCTCTTTATTGGTGGCCTACGATGAAAACCGATGTTGCACGTGTTGTAGAAACTTGTCATATTTGTTCCCAGGTGAAAGCAGAGCATCAGAAACCGTATGGTTCATTGAGACAGCTGGATATTCCCGAGTGGAAATGGGAGAATATTACTATGGATTTTGTCACCAAACTTCCCAAAACACAGAAAGGTAATGATATGATTTGGGTGATTGTTGATAGATTGACTAAGAGTGCACACTTTCTGGCTACCAGTGAGACTGCTTCTTTGACTCGATTGTCCCAGTTGTATATTCATGAGATAGTTTCGAGGCATGGGATACCGTTATCGATTGTGTCAGATAGGGATTCCAGGTTTATTTCTGGATTTTGGCAGAGTTTACAGCGGGAATTGGGTACCAGAGTTAACCTCAGTACGGCTTATCACCCACAGACAGATGGTCAGACAGAGCGTACCATTCAGACTCTGGAAGATATGCTGCGGGCTTGTGTATTAGAGTATGGTGGTTCTTGGGATTCTCATTTGCCTTTGGTAGAGTTCGCTTATAATAACTCTCACCATTCTAGTATTGGTATTCCACCGTACGAGATGTTATATGGACGTCGCTGCAGAACACCCACTTGCTGGTTAGAGGCTGGAGAAAAGCAGTTCGCAGGTCCTGATATTGTACAGATTACATCCGATAAAGTTGATATAGCTCGTGAGAAACTGAAAGCTGCCAGAGATCGACAGAAACAGTATGCTGATCCACGCCGTCGTCCTGTTACTTTTGTTGAAGGTGAACTTGTTTATTTAAAGGTTTCCCCGTGGAAAGGTGTAATCAGATTTGGAAAGCGTGGAAAACTCGCCCCGAGGTATATTGGTCCTTTTAGAATCAGGCAGGTGGTTAATGATCAGACAGTCGCCTTGAATCTTCCTCCTGAGTTATCTGGTATTCATGACACTTTTAATGTTTGTTATTTGAGGAAATGTAATGTGGAGGATCAATCCCAAATCCTTCCATTACAGG
Source organism: Helichrysum umbraculigerum (assembly GCA_949592205.1). Taxonomy (NCBI): domain Eukaryota; kingdom Viridiplantae; phylum Streptophyta; class Magnoliopsida; order Asterales; family Asteraceae; genus Helichrysum; species Helichrysum umbraculigerum. Next base: position 87,577,419 of record CATIUR010000002.1, on the reverse strand, counting down.
ACCTTAGAGTTGATTCTAGTCTGAAACTAGTTGAGGAACCCATTGAGTTAGTTGATAGAAAGGTGACTAAGTTACGTAAGAAAGAGATCCCGATGGTTCTAGTGAAGTGGAGACATAGTTTGGGGGCGAATCTTACCTGGGAAACTGAGTCGAGCATGCGCTCACGATATCCTCATTTGTTTGAATCTAGCGAGATTTCGGGGACGGAATCTTCCTAAGGAGGGGAGATTTGTAACACCTGCTTTTGTGACTATCTGGTAATTTCCTTTAAATTAAATGTTATTAGTTGTTATACTTTAAATATTGTGTTTATATATGTTTCGAATTATAGCTTAGTGAATTTGGTTAAGAATTAATTATGACTAGTGAATTATTTACCGTTTTAAATAGTTATAGTTCACGGTAAAATAAAATAGTTTTCTCGCAAATGGTTTTTAGGTTCCAGACAATAGATTGAAAGGGGACTAGTTTTAAGTGAATACGGAGTCGGTTACATTTTGGGCCGACATGTTTATAACTTTCCAAAAGAGGAAAGTTCTCCATTTTTTCAAAACTTGAAGAACAAAACCTAGAACCTAAACACTAAATCAAAACTTGAAGTTGTGATCTGATCTTGTTATTCCATTTAATTCATCCTCATCATCATCACCTTGATAGGTAAGCTTGTTATTAATCTTGGTATGGTTATGATTATAATTTGTTAGGAGGATTGTTAAATTGAAATTTAAGGTGCATAATGATGTTAGAAGTTGTATTTGATGATATAGGTAGTGATACTACCCTCAATAGTGTTAAAATGAGTCATAAAAACAGGTTGGAGGAATTGTGTTGAAAAATTCGGATCTGGGTTTTAGTTCAGGCGATGGGCGCTGGAAGAAGGGTGGTACCCGGCGGGTACTATCCTTACCCGGCGGGTAAGTGGGCCAAACCGGTAAGCCGGCGGGTAAAGATGCTATCCGGCGGCTAGAATAGCCTTTAAAACTAAACTTGGTTCTGTTACCTCAAAATGTAATTTACCCGGCGGTTTGGATCGGTACCCGGCGGTTTAATTGGGTTACCCGGCGGGTAAAGGGTATACCCGGCGGGTATTTGATGGTTTCCAGGATTTTGATTGTTTTAACAATTGGTGATTATGTTGATTCTAATATTGCAAAATAAATGCAATATGTACAATTAAAGATCATAATATTATATTGTATGTGATAACTGATATAATTACTGATATTCAGTTAATGTTACGTTTGATTAAATTACGTTTGTGAAATGAATTACTAATTGTAATTCTGTTGTGTTTTCAGACACGCCGAAGACTCAGTGAGTTAGTCAGCTGAGTATTTGGACCGAAGTTGACAGGTGAATAGACTTGGAACTTCAGTGTGGTTTGGTTGTGACTTATTGGTTACGATGATATAATTAGTGATTGTTGATTATATTGCTGAGACATATATATATATATATCTGTGATGTGTTGCCTATGTATATTTTGGTGATTCGGGGGTCAACAATTGTTGGACTGATTGCTACAGGTTAGTCAATGTGAGATTTGTAATCATATGTTGAGAATGGAACACATATTGATTAAAGGTAGCAATCAGTTATCGGTAAAATCACTATATTGGCCTGCAGTGATTGTAAGTGTCTCTTGGTGGGCCATCCGCGGTCAGAGGGCTTTACAAGGACCACCGATCCTCTTGGTGATGTTGTGTCAAAGTGATATTGCTGATAATTGATATTGTTATAGCTAAGTCAAACTGTTTGTAACAGGTTTATTCACTTAGCTTCGTGCTAATTCCGTTGTTTACTCCTTGCAGGTTTATGTGATGTTTTGGGATTGGGCAAGGAGTGACTGGGAGTTGTTTGACCAGGATTACTCTGATTTTGATAGACACAATGGTGCATGTTTTGTTATATAATAATTATGATAAAGTAATGGTTTGTAAACTACTAGTTAATACTTATAACTTGTAATATGTTTTGATAGATGACATAATGTCATCCATGTGAATATGAATGGGATTTCGCTTCCGAGTTTAAAAAAAAAATGTGTCAAGTGAAATTAGGTGCGTGTTATAAATTGGTATCAGAGCATAGGTTTGGGCGAATTGAGCAGTGATTAAGTGTTCAATCCCAAACCTAGTGGTATTGGTCAAACATTCCAGGTTACGGGATTGGTTATGAATTGTGATTTGGTTAGTATATTAGTACTAACAATTAACGAGTTGTGAGATGTGTTGTGATTACAGGATGGCTGAGAATGAGCAACCGAACCCTACCCTCAATAATGCCTCAGAGACAGATGTTCCTTCAGATAATCAGGGCACTTCTTATTCAGTTGGTGGGGAATCTGATCGGGATTATATGATGAGATTAGAGGATGAGGTGATAGATCAACGGAAACAGTTGGCCGAACTTTCTCAACGTCAAATTCCGAGCCAGCCACATGTTGAGAGTACTGTTCCACCTATTACATCTACTTTTCGGGCCCTAACATCAGTTCCGTATGTTTCTCAACAGCAAACTCAGGGGTATACTTTTCAGACTTCTGTACCATTTTCTACATATGGATCTGCTGGTTTTCCGATATCTATTTTTCCACCAGTTCAGCAGTTAAAGAAAAGTTGTTCCCTTAAAACATTCATGTCTAGTAATCCTTCTGTATATTCTGGGAGTACTGATCCTACTGTTACCCTTGACTGGTTACGTGATGTTGAGAGGAAACTGGATGTTTGTCATTGTGAAGAGGAGGATAAGGTACGTTATGCAGTACAGTTGTTAAAGGGGCAGGCAATGACATGGTGGGACTCGATTACTGCACCATTGACTCCACAGCAGATTAGTGCTATCAGATGGCCAGATTTTCATGCTGAGGTTTGTAAGCAGTTTTGTTCTGAGTTTAATCTTTCTCGTATCAGGCAGGAATTTCTTGATATGGAAAAGACTGATCAGATGAGTATTGATGAGCTTATAAGACAGTTTTCAGAAAAACTGCGATTTGTACAGGAGTGGGTCCCGACTGATAGGACCAAAATTGATCAGTTTGTTAGAGCTTTACCTTCTGATTACCGTACTACTGTGAGATTAGCAGGTACACTTTCACAGGCTTTTGATCTAGCCCGTTCTGTTGACAGTGATATTCAGGCTAAGAGACTGCGAAATAAAGAAAGGTTTCAACAGAGGCAAAAGAGCGATTCTTCTGATCGGGGCAAACAGAAAGGACAGAGTACACAGCCAAGCAGGAGAGTTAGTTTTGGTAATAATACTTCTGACAGTTCTTATTGCTCTAAGTGTAAAGCTAGACACACTAGGCCTTGCACTCCTCAAACATCTAGGTGCATCAAATGCGGGGTATTGGGACATGCAGCCAGAGATTGTACTTATCCTAGTCAGGTATGCTGGAACTGTCGTAAGGAAGGTCATAGAGCTGGTGACTGCCCTGAGGCTAGGAGACAGGGATCGGGTATGGGTGGTGGTTCTTCTTCTTCGAGCCAAAAGCGGAAAAATCCGCCTCCTGCTACTGGCGGTGCATTTCAGATGACCGTGGATGAGGCTGTTGTCACTGATGACGTTATCACTGGTACTTTTCTTGTTAATTCTGTACCAGCACGTGTACTTTTTGATTCAGGAGCAAACTGTTCATTTATATCTGTGAATTTCTGTGAAAAGTTAAAGTTGACTCCCTCGTTAATAGTGAATCCTATTGAAGTAGAAGTGGCCAATGGCAAAATGGTTCCTGTTACCACTTCGGTAAAAGGGGCTAGTATTACGATAGAGAGTCATGACTTCCCTGTTTCATTTCTTCTGTTGCCTATTCCAAGTTTTGATGTGGTGTTAGGTATGAATTGGCTGAGTCAAAACAAAGTCAATATCGAGTGTCATAAAAAGTTGATTAAAATCCCAATTTCCGAGGAGTCATATGTAGTGGCTCGAGGAGAAAGGGAAAAAGGCACTATTCCATTGATTTGTGTGATGAAAGCTAGAAAATCTCTAGCTAAAGGGTGTGAATTTTATCTGGACTATGTTATGAATACAAAGTTAGAAAATAAATCTGTGTCTGATGTCCGGGTGGTTTCTGAATACCCGAAGGTTTTCCCTGATGAGCTGCCCGGTTTGCCGCCTATTAGGGAAGTTGAGTATCATATTGATTTGATTCCTGGTTCCTCCCCTGTAGCTAAGTCTCCTTATAGATTAACACCTTCTGAAATCCGGGAAATGATGACTCAGATTCAGGAACTGTTAGATAAGGGTTTTGTACGACCTAGTCATTCTCCCTGGGGCGCTCCTGTTTTATTTGTGAAAAAGAAAGACGGCACTCTTCGTATGTGTATTGATTATAGGGAGCTGAATAAAAGGACTGTGAAGAATAAGTATCCTTTACCCAGAATTGACGAGTTATTTGATCAGTTGCAGGGATCCTCGTATTTTTCTAAAATTGATTTGAGATCAGGTTATCATCAGGTGCGGGTTCGTGAAGAAGATATTTCTAAGACTGCTTTTCGCACCAGGTACGGCCATTATGAGTTTTTAGTTATGCCGTTTGGGTTGACTAATGCCCCTGCGGTGTTCATGGATCTAATGAATCGGGTTTGTCGACCGTTCCTTGATAAGTTTGTGATTGTATTTATTGATGATATTCTGATTTATTCAAAGTCTGAGTCTGAACATGAACAGCATTTGAGATTGGTTTTGGAAACTTTAAAAAGGGAACATTTGTATGCTAAGTTTTCAAAATGTGAATTCTAGTTGCGGGAAGTACAGTTTTTGGGGCATGTTATTTGTGATAATGGGATAAAGGTTGATCCGTCTAAGGTCGAGGCTGTGATGAATTGGAATACACCTAAATCTCCTTCTGAAATTAAAAGTTTTCTGGGGTTGGCGGGTTATTATAGAAAGTTCATCAAAGACTTTTCTAAGATTGCAAGCCCGTTGACCAAATTGACACGTAAGAATGTTAGATTTCAGTGGGATGATCAGCAGGAAACAGCTTTTCAGACTCTGAGACAGTTGTTATGTCAGGCCCCAGTGTTAGCTCTGCCAGATGGTTCTGATGATTTTACTGTTTATTGTGATGCTTCTCATGCTGGGTTGGGATGTGTTTTAATGCAAAGGGATAGGGTAATTGCTTATGCTTCTCGTCAGTTGAAAACTCATGAAAAGAATTACCCTACACACGATTTAGAGCTTGCTGTAGTGGTATTTGCATTAAAGATTTGGAGACATTACTTATATGGCACTAAATGTGTGATTTGTACTGACCACAAAAGTTTACAGTATATGTTTACTCAGAAAGATTTGAATATGAGACAAAGGCGGTGGTTGGAGCTGATTAAGGATTATGACTGTGAAATACGATATCACCCGGGTAAAGCTAATGTGGTGGCAGATGCGTTGAGCAGAAAGATGCCTTCTGATCGGGTATGTTTTATGCGTTTAGACATTCATTCTGATTTGATTTCTCAGTTAAAAGCCGCACAGTCCGAGGCTTTATTAGATGTTAATTTGAAATCTGAAATTTTGCTGAAACGAAAGGATTTATTAGTTGATGATTCTCGAGGTTTGAAAACCTTTCAGTCTCGGGTTTGGGTTCCATTGGTTGGGGGACTTCGGGATTTGATATTATCTGAGGCACATAAATCTAGATTATCTGTTCATCCTGGAAGTACAAAGATGTATAATGACCTGAAACCTCTTTATTGGTGGCCTACGATGAAAACCGATGTTGCACGTGTTGTAGAAACTTGTCATATTTGTTCCCAGGTGAAAGCAGAGCATCAGAAACCGTATGGTTCATTGAGACAGCTAGATATTCCCGAGTGGAAATGGGAGAATATTACTATGGATTTTGTCACCAAACTTCCCAAAACACAGAAAGGTAATGATATGATTTGGGTGATTGTTGATAGATTGACTAAGAGTGCACACTTTCTGGCTACCAGTGAGACTGCTTCTTTGACTCGATTGTCCCAGTTGTATATTCATGAGATAGTTTCGAGGCATGGGATACCGTTATCGATTGTGTCAGATAGGGATTCCGAGTTTATTTCTGGATTTTGGCAGAGTTTACAGCGGGAATTGGGTACCAGAGTTAACCTCAGTACGGCTTATCACCCACAGACAGATGGTCAGACAGAGCGTACCATTCAGACTCTGGAAGATATGCTGCGGGCTTGTGTATTAGAGTATGGTGGTTCTTGGGATTCTCATTTGCCTTTGGTAGAGTTCGCTTATAATAACTCTCACCATTCTAGTATTGGTATTCCACCGTACGAGATGTTATATGGACGTCGCTGCAGAACACCCACTTGCTGGTTAGAGGCTGGAGAAAAGCAGTTCGCAGGTCCTGATATTGTACAGATTACAGCCGATAAAGTTGCTATAGCTCGTGAGAAACTGAAAGCTGCCAGAGATCGACAGAAATAGTATGCTGATCCACGCCGTCGTCCTGTTACTTTTGTTGAGGGTGAACTTGTTTATTTAAAGGTTTCCCCGTGGAAAGGTGTAATCAGATTTGGAAAGCGTGGAAAACTCGCCCCGAGGTATATTGGTCCTTTTAGAATCAGGCAGGTGGTTAATGATCAGACAGTCGCCTTGAATCTTCCTCCTGAGTTATCTGGTATTCATGACACTTTTAATGTTTGTTATTTGAGGAAATGTAATGTGGAGGATCAATCCCAAATCCTTCCATTACAGGACCTTAGAGTTGATTCTAGTCTGAAACTAGTTGAGGAACCCATTGAGTTAGTTGATAGAAAGGTGACTAAGTTACGTAAGAAAGAGATCCCGATGGTTCTAGTGAAGTGGAGACATAGTTTGGGGGCGAATCTTACCTGGGAAACTGAGTCGAGCATGCGCTCACGATATCCTCATTTGTTTGAATCTAGCGAGATTTCGGGGACGGAATCTTCCTAAGGAGGGGAGATTTGTAACACCTGCTTTTGTGACTATCTGGTAATTTCCTTTAAATTAAATGTTATTAGTTGTTATACTTTAAATATTGTGTTTATATATGTTTTGAATTATAGCTTAGTGAATTTGGTTAAGAATTAATTGTGACTAGTGAATTATTTACCGTTTTAAATAGTTATAGTTCACGGTAAAATAAAATAGTTTTCTCGCAAATGGTTTTTAGGTTCCAGACAATAGATTGAAAGGGGACTAGTTTTAAGTGAATACGGAGTCGGTTACATTTTGGGCCGACATGTTTATAACTTTCCAAAAGAGGAAAGTTCTTCATTTTTTCAAAACTTGAAGAACAAAACCTAGAACCTAAACACTAAATCAAAACTTGAAGTTGTGATCTGATCTTGTTATTCCATTTAATTCATCCTCATCATCATCACCTTGATAGGTAAGCTTGTTATTAATCTTGTTTGGTTATGATTATAATTTGTTAGGAGGATTGTTAAATTGAAATTTAAGGTGCATAATGATGTTAGAAGTTGTATTTGATGATATAGGTAGTGATACTACCCTCAATAGTGTTAAAATGAGTCATAAAAACAGGTTGGAGGAATTGTGTTGAAAAATTCGGATCTGGGTTTTAGTTCAGGCGATGGGCGCTGGAAGAAGGGTGGTACCCGGTGGGTACTATCCTTACCCGGCGGGTAAGTGGGCCAAACCGGTAAGCCGGCGGGTAAAGATGCTATCCGGCGGCTAGAATAGCCTTTAAAACTAAACTTGGTTCTGTTACCTCAAAATGTAATTTACCCGGCGGTTTGGATCGGTACCCGGCGGTTTAATTGGGTTACCCGGCGGGTAAAGGGTATACCCGGCGGGTATTTGATGGTTTCAAGGATTTTGATTGTTTTAACAATTGGTGATTATGTTGATTCTAATATTGCAAAATAAATGCAATATGTACAATTAAAGATCATAATATTATATTGTATGTGATAACTGATATAATTACTGATATTCAGTTAATGTTACGTTTGATTAAATTACGTTTGTGAAATGAATTACTAATTGTAATTCTGTTGTGTTTTCAGACACGCCGAAGACTCAGTGAGTTAGTCAGCTGAGTATTTGGACCGAAGTTGACAGGTGAATAGACTTGGAACTTCAGTGTGGTTTGGTTGTGACTTATTGGTTACGATGATATAATTAGTGATTGTTGATTATATTGCTGAGACATATATATATATCTGTGATGTGTTGCCTATGTGTATTTTGGTGATTCGGGGGTCAACAATTGTTGGACTGATTGCTACAGGTTAGTCAATGTGAGATTTGTAATCATGTGTTGAGAATGGAACATGTGTTGAGAATGGAACACATATTGATTAAAGGTAGCAATTTTTTATCGGTAAAATCACTGTATTGGCCTGCAGTGATTATAAGTGTCTCTTGGTGGGCCATCCGCGGTCAGAGGGCTTTACAAGGACCACCGATCCTCTTGGTGATGTTGTGTCAAAGTGATATTGCTGATAATTGATATTGTTATAGCTAAGTGAAACTGTTTGTAACAGGTTTATTCACTTAGCTTCGTGCTAATTCTGTTGTTTACTCCTTGCAGGTTTATGTGATGTTTTGGGACTGGGCAAGGAGTGACTGGGAGTCGTTTGACCAGGATTACTCTGATTTTGATAGACACAATGGTGCATGTTTTGTTATATAATAATTATGATAAAGTAATGGTTTGTAAACTACTAGTTAATACTTATAACTTGTAATATGTTTTGATAGATGACATAATGTCATCCATGTGAATATGAATGGGATATCGCTTCCGAGTTTAAAAAAAAAAATGTGTCAAGTGAAATTAGGTGCGTGTTATACCAACTAATACTGAGAACAAGTGTTTGCCTCCCAAGCCTAGGGTCATGCCTGGTAGGCCAAAGAAAAAGAGGCAAAGGGCTGCACATGAGCCCAGGGTTGGTTCTACAGGTAACAAATTAAGGGTGACAAAGCATGGTGTGATCATGACTTGTAGGGTCTGTGGAGTACCTGGTCATAATGCAGGTACTTGCACAGTTGAACCACAACCAAAAGAACCAAAAGTAAAAAAGAAGAGAGGTAGGCCAAAGAAAGATAAAGCTGAAACCAGTGCTGCAGGTGAGGCAAGAAGGACTCCTACTCAACCACCAAGTGGTGTTAATGCAGATGGTGGTGCTGCAGGTCGAGGTGGTGGTGCTGCAGGCAGAGGTGGTAGGGGTGGTAGAAGTGGTGGAGGTGGTGGAAGGGGTGGTAGAAGTGGTGGACGTGGTGGAGCTGCAGCTAGAGGTGGTGGAATAGGAGTTAACATAAGAGGTGGACATAGTGGTGCTCCAGGTATGAAGCTAGAATATACATATTTTTTGCAGACTTCATAGTGTATAGTAATTAATTAAGAATATTTGTTTTTGTAGTGAAAGCTGTTGGTAAGGTGTTCAAAAGTGGTCCTTCAGCTTTTGGAGATGATGGTGTGGGCAAAGGTGGTGAATTGGCAAAATGGTTTGAGTGCTCATCTGGTACTGTGAAAAGGGCTCCTAGTCAGAGGATAGCAGGACAAAAGTTGAAGAAGCAATTTGGTAGACCAGGGAGCACTCCAGGTGATGCAATGGAGTTGGACTAATTGATGGAAGAAACCATATTTTTGTACACTTTTGTGTAGTGATCATTGTTGATCAAAACTCTTAACTTAGTTAGTAATGTGTATGTTATGTCTAGTGATCCTATGTGGTCAAACTTTTAAGGTATGTGCAGTTAGATGAATGTGCAGCTACATAGCTTTTGGGTATAGAAATATGATTTCTTCTAACTGCACATACCTACATAGCTTTTGGTTAGCATTTTGTAACTATCTAACCTGCTTGTGGATGAAAAGAATTCCACTTGTATTTATCTAAGCAGTTTAATGGATGTATGCAAGACTGCAATTACTTTGGTCATTTTATGTTTTATTGCAAGTCTATCAAAGTTTGGTCATTTTACTGCACATCATGCTACTTTGATTGGTCTGCAATTACATTGGTCATTTGACTGGACATCGAGATACTTTTATATGTCAATATGTGCATTGCCAAAGTTTGGTCTTTTTTGCCAAAAGTCTGCAACTAATACTTTGATCATTTCATAAACATCCTTCATAACAAAAAGGGTTAACAAAAAATGTGCTCAAATATCAACATTCAGCAATACCAATTTCATTCATTTAGTAACTAGTACACAAATTACAACCAACAAACACACTACAATCCCTAACAATACAAAGATAAAACGGTCATAAACTTTCAAAGTTGACTTTGCCAAAGTCAACTCTTCCATGGCTTTCACCTTTGCTTCCTGGAGTTCATGAACCACATCTTCTAGGCAACTCTTTGGCGCTCCAGAGTGCATCTCATTCAACAAATCTTTGTAGTATCTAGGAAGCTCAGCATCAAGAAAACGAAATTCTACACAATCACTTGTTTTGATCTACAAATTAAAATATCAAAATTAGGGCAAAATTGAAGACAAATTTACAAATTTTTAAACACCAAACTGATTACTATGACAAAATAAAGAAAACCCCTCTAAGTATTTGAGAAAACGTGACCGAAATCTGGTGGCTTACATTAGGGCACTTTACATATCTTCGAGCCGGATTTTTGTTACTCCACGATGTGCGAACATACATTCTTTCTCCACAAATGCACAGCAAGTATCCATTATAGTGGCTGGATCGTTCGGAAGAACTGAAGAAGAAGAGTGAGTCATGGAACCCTAATTTCTTTTGAAACCCCAACTTTGTTTGATACAAGGCTGTTTGAATATATGAAGAATATATGAAGTAATATAATCGAGATGGTAAATGAAGGTATATAATCGAGATGGTAATAACTAAAAGTATATTTAGGTTTTTCATGTTTCTTTTTTTTTTTTTAAAACGTGGTATTAAAACGTGGCATTTTATAAAATTTTTTTAATGGTAACCGGTTACACGTATGCAAGTCACCTGTTATTGCCCGTCTCGTACATACAATGGTCGAGTTTAATGGTTACATACACACAATGGCGGTCAAAATAGTTTTGTACACGCTAAAGAAGTTAACGCATAGTTATATGCATTTACAGACACTGAACCCTATATATACACATATAAAATATAAATGGAATATTCATGATTCATTGATGTAAAAGAAAGTATGCAATTTTCGTATTTTTACGTTTGCAAACCGTTTTGGAAATTTATTCATTAGCTCACAGCAAATGGTATATGTGAAAATACTTATGAAAATAGCTCTTTAATTAATCTCTTTAATATATTATAATAGAGTGTATATTAGGTTGTCATTATTAATTTAGGCAATTCTAATCTAATCTCAACCCTCCATTAATTAACCCTTTTAAATTAAAACCATTGATAATCTAAAACATAAATGACAACTGTAACATCCTCATTACCGGCCTAGGAGAAATTTGGTAAATTACTCAATTCATTTGATTATTTAATTAAGTTTAGAAATAATTCGTATTATTTGCCTAATTGAAATTAATAGGGTAAATGGTCAAACAATTTATTGTGATACATAAATTATTACTTGTTTTAAATAAATTTAGTTGACGGTATAATAAAATATATTTTCATGTAAACAGTTTTAGGTTCCAGACAATAGGTTTAGAGCGGGTATAATTTGTACTGGCTTATACCTACCTTTGGGGATGGATCGGCCTATTTGTTTTCCCTTTCCCAAATTATTCTAACTCCCCAAATATAACACACACATACATTGGAATTGAGAGAATTCAAAAGAGAAAACTTTGGGAAATCGATTAAGTTTGGATTCGTGGTCAACTACTTATCTTCTTCATCATCTACCTTGCTAGCATCTTGATTGTAAGTGCAAATCTCTTTTAATATGTGTATGTATGTTAGGGTTTGGGTAATTAGATTATATAGGTAAATTTGTATGGATTTGATGTTGGATGATGCTATTTGTTGATATAACATGATGTATGATGATATGTGAAAGTGTTTAATTGAAATAATCGTATTTTGTGTGCGGATTTGAGATTTTAGGGAGTTTGGTTCCTGGGTTAGTTGTTACCTGCTGCTGCTGTTTCGATGAACTAGCCGGCAGGTCAAGTGACCCACCCGGCGGCTTGTTTGTAATGTTTGGGGAACCGGCGGGTAGGATCTACAAACCGGCGGGTTAACCACCCCAGCCGGCGGCTCCCGGACCAAAACGGCGGCTTGTTTTGGCTTTAAAACGCACTTTATTTCTGTTTGTGAAAACCCGTATTAACCGGCGGCTTGGGTATCCCAGCCGGCGGCTCTCGTGGTAGAACCGGCGGGTCCGGTGACCCAGCCGGCGGCTTCCTGGCCGTTTCTAGCATAACAAATTTCACTTCTTGCATTACCTTGAAGTAAATCGGTTATGCGTTTATATGATTGGAAACATGTAATAGGGATTCACAATATGTTATTCTATGAGTTTATGTGCATGTTGAGGCGTTGTAAATCGAGTTGTCATGATTAATGGCAATGGTGCACTTTTGATTCCACTATGGATATTTGAGATGAGTAATTGACTCGTATACCTTTGCTGTGTTTCAGATAAACCGAAGACTCAGTAATATAAGAATTCTGAGTGGAGACAGTGACGTCAAGGGTGAGTGGATCATTGACTCTCATTCTGAATTAGTTGTAACAATCCGGTTACAACGGGTAAACATGGTTTTACAGTTATATGTTGAATAAGTACATTTTGCCATGATGATTATGGAATGTGCTATCTTGTCAGGGGTCAATATGATATTGGGTTTGGATACTGTTACTTTGGACGACATGATGACTTTGTACATGTGTTGTTTATTGAAATCATGTCGTATGTAGTAATGGTACTAAACTATCGGTAAGACCACTGTTTGGCCTTCAGTGGTTATAAGTGTTACTTGGGGAACCACCGCGGCATGAGGGTACCTCAAGGACCACCGATCCTCTTTGATGTATTTGTTATGATGCTTTGTAGTGATCAATTGCTATGATAGTTTAGATTGATAGTTGTGATCTATTCACTTAGCTTCGTGCTAATCCCTCTCCTCACTTCTTGCAGATTACTTTTGATGTGGGTGGGCAAGAAGTTAGTTTGAAGAATGTTTGACTGCCTACTCTGACTATACGACATGTAGTCGTTTATAAACTTATGTTTTGGAATTTAAATAACACCTAACTTAATGTTGTAACTGATGTAGTTATTGTATCAACTTATCATGCAGGCATAGATTGTGGTTTGGGAATTATGTCATACGCAATCTATAATGCATGATTTGTATTTAATCGCTTCCTATATATGTTAAAAAAAAAAATGTCTCTTGAAACTTGTGGCGTTATAAATTGGTATCAGAGCCTAGGTTTGGGTGAATTGAGCATGTGTTAATTATTCAATCCCAAATCTATGTGTGTCAGTCAAACATTCCTATGAGTGGGATTTTGTTAGCATGTGAAGATGGTTAGTATATAGGTACTAACAACTAACGTGTTATGAGATGTTGTTTTGGTACAGATATGGCAGAGAATGAACCTTCAGCTGACACACCCAATGATGCCCCCCGAACTAATGTATCCCCTCCTGAAACCCAAAATGTTAGCCAGGGTCAAACTGGTACTACCTTTTCTGCAGGGGATTTTGATCATGATGATTATATGATTCATCTAGAGACAGAAAATCTGAGACTTAAGGCAATAGAACAACAGTTTTTGCAACAACAACAACAAAATCGGTCTTCTCAACAAATCTTGCAATCTTTGCCACCTACTGTTAGCACTGTACCACCACTTTTGGTGACTTCGCAGATTCCAGTATCTCAGACTTATTATCATCATCCACACAATGGTACCTATCCGATTTCGGCTCCGTTCTCTTCCGGACCTTCGGGTTATCAGACTCCGATATTTCAAGCTCAAAATCAACCTAAGCTATGCTCTTTTAAGACTTTCAAGTCTTGTGGACCATCGGATTATTCGGGTAGTACAAATCCCTCCGTTACCTTGGATTGGCTGAGGGATGTGGAAAGAAAGTTCGAGGTTTGTCGATGTGAAGAGGAAGTCAAGGTTCCTTTTGCGGTGCAACTTCTCAAGGGTCCCGCAATGGTTTGGTGGGATTCCATTACATCGCATTTTACACCACAGCAGAGAGCATCAATTTGTTGGTTTGATTTCCACAATGAGGTTTGTAAGAAGTATTGTTCTGGATTTGACATGACTCGGATTCGACGCGAGTTTTTGGATTTGCAATTAACGGATAAGATGACGATGGATGATCTCATTTCCCAATTCACTGACAAGTTGAGATTCGTGCAACAATGGGTACCGGAGGAACGTATGAAGATTGACCATTTTGTGGGAATGTTACCGTATACTTATCGGACGACCGTGAGATTGGCGGGTACTCTTTCCCAAGCTTTTGATCTTGCCCGTTCTGTGGATGGGGATGTTAGGGCACAAGGTTTGGAGGTTAAGGAAAAATCTTCATTTAAACCCAAGGGTGAATCTTCGGGTAGTCCTGGAAAGAAGAGATGGCAGGGATCTCATCAACCTAAGAAGTCTAGTTCGGATAGTAAATCATTGGATAGAACCAATTGGTGCCACAATTGTAAATCGCGACACACGGGTCCTTGCACTCCACAAACTGCTAGATGTATCAAATGTGGACAACTTGGTCATGACATCAAGGATTGTGCGTTTCCTAGGCATGTGTGTTGGAATTGCCAAAAGGAAGGTCATCGTTCGGGTTTGTGTCCGGAGGCTAGGAAACAAAAGATGGGTGTGGTCGGAGGGTCTTCATCTTCTGGCCAGAAAAGAAAGAATCCACCAACGGCAACTGGTAGGGCATTCCAAATGACAGCTGATGATGCTGTCAGGACTGAAGATGTTATAACTGGTACATTTCTAATCAACTCTGTACCAGCTACTGTTCTGTTTGATTCGGGAGCCAATTGCTCATTTATATCTATGCTTTTCTGCGATAAACTGAAATTGACTCCCACTTGTATTACAAATCCTATTGAGGTTGAGGTAGCAAATGGCAAGATAGTTCCAGTTACCACATCGGTGACTGGAGCTAGCATCTTGATTGAGGATCATAGTTTCCCAATTTCTTTTCTATTGATGCCTATCCCCAGTTTTGATGCGGTTTTAGGCATGGATTGGTTAAGTAAGAATAAGGCAAGTATAGAGTGTCATAAGAAACTAATTAGGATTCCAATCTCTAATGAGTCATTTGTTGTGGCTCGAGGGGAACGGGAAAGAGGTAGTATCCCTATGATTTCTATGATGAAAGCTAGTAAATCTCTAGCTAAGGGGTGTGTATCCTACCTGGCTTATATAGTTGATGCAAAATTAGAAAAGAAAACCGTTTCCAATGTTCGGGTGGTTTCTGATTACCCTGACGTCTTTCCTGATGAATTGCCTAGGTTACCTCCCATTAGAGAGGTGGAATATAAAATTGACCTAATTCCGGGTTCTACTCCCGTAGCTAAGGCTCCTTATAGACTAGCTCCCTCCGAAATTCGTGAAATGATGACCCAAATCCAGGAGCTATTAGATAAGGGTTTCGTCATGCCTAGTTCGTCTCCTTGGGGTGCACCCGTGTTGTTTGTTAAAAAGAAGGATGGCACCCTTCGGATGTGTATTGATTATAGAGAGTTGAATAAGCGAACCATAAAGAATAAGTACCCTTTGCCCCGAATAGATGAATTGTTTTATCAATTACAAGGGTCTTCCTATTTCTCTAAGATTGACTTGAGGTCGGGTTATCATCAAGTGCGGGTTTGTGGGGAGGATATTCCTAAGACGGCTTTTCGCACTAGATATGGTCATTATGAATTTCTTGTTATGCCTTTTGGGTTGACTAATGCTCCGGCGGTCTTTATGGATTTGATGAATAGAGTTTGTCGACCCTACCTTGATAAGTTTGTTATTGTATTTATTGACGATATATTGATTTATTCTAAGTCTGAATCCGATCACGAAGTACACTTGCGTTTAGTACTTGATACTTTGAGACAGGAGAAGTTGTATGCTAAGTTCTCCAAATGCGAGTTTTGGTTGCGTGAGGTTCAGTTTTTGGGGCATATTATTTGTGAGGATGGAGTTAAGGTTGATCCATCTAAGGTTGAGGCAGTTATGAATTGGCAAGCACCTAAGTCTGCTTCAGAGATTAAGAGTTTTCTTGGTTTGGCGGGTTACTATCGAAAGTTCATCAAGGATTTCTCTAAGCTAGCGGGTCCTTTGACGAAATTGACTCGAAAGGACGTTAAGTTTCAATGGAATGATCAGCAGGAGTCGGCTTTCCAGACTTTGAAACAGTTATTGTGTCAGGCTCCAATTTTAGCCTTGCATGAAGGGTCCGAGGATTTCATTGTGTATTGTGATGCTTCGCATGCGGGTTTGGGTGGTGTCTTGATGCAACGTGGTCGAGTCATTGCGTATGTTTCTCGTCAGCTTAAACCTCATGAAAAGAATTACCCTACCCATGACTTGGAACTTGCAGCTGTAGTCTTTGCCTTAAAAATCTGGAGACACTATTTGTATGGTACTAAATGCGTTATTTGTACGGATCATAAGAGTCTTCAGTACATGTTTTCTCAGAAGGAACTGAATATGCGTCAGAGGAGATGGTTAGAGTTGATAAAAGATTATGATTGTGAGATTCGTTACCATCCGGGTAAGGCGAATGTGGTCGCGGATGCGTTGAGTAGAAAAGGGAAATTCGAGAAAGTTTGCTTTATGCGATTAGAAGTTTCCTCAGTTTTGATTGACAAATTGAGAACGGCACAAATGGAAGCATTGTTGGATCAAAATTTGAAAGCCGAGATTCTATTGAAAAGAAAAGAACTGTTATGTGACGATTCTCGTGGATTAAAGACATTCCAATCGCGTGTTTGGGTTTCTTTGCTTGGGGGACTTCGTGATGTAATATTGACGGAAGCTCATAAGTCCAGATTGTCGGTTCATCCCCGGAGCACTAAAATGTATAATGATTTGAAACCTTTGTATTGGTGGCCTACTTTGAAAATGGATGTTGCTCGATTTGTGGAATCGTGCCATATATGCTCTCAAGTGAAAGCTGAACATCAGAAACCTTATGGGTCTTTGAAACAACTTGAGATCCCCGAGTGGAAATGGGAACACATTACGATGGATTTTGTAACAAAATTTCCGCGAACCATTAGAGGAAATGACATGATTTGGGTGATTGTGGACCGACTAACTAAGAGTGCTCACTTCCTGGCTTCTAGTGAGACGGCATCTTTGAGTAAGTTAGCTCAGTTGTACATTAGTGAGGTTATTTCGAGGCATGGGATTCCGTTATCTATTGTATCAGACAGAGATCCTCGTTTTGCATCTGGATTTTGGCGGAGTTTGCAAAAGGAGCTGGGTACTAGAATCAATTTGAGTACGGCTTATCACCCTCAGACGGACGGTCAATCAGAGCGCACCATTCAAACTTTGGAGGATATGTTACGTGCTTGTGTGTTAGAATATGGTGGGTCTTGGGATTCGCACCTGCCATTGATTGAGTTTGCGTATAATAATTCTTATCACTCGAGTATAGGTATGCCTCCGTATGAAATGCTATATGGGCGTCGTTGTCGAACACCCACATGTTGGTTGGAAGCGGGTGAGAAACAATTTGCGGGTCCAGATATTGTTCAGATTACTGCTGAAAAAGTAGCTATAGCTCGTGCGAAGTTGAAAGCTGCTCGGGATAGACAGAAACAGTATGCCGATCCTCGGCGCCGTCCGGTTTCGTTTATGGTGGGTGAATTGGTATATTTAAAGGTTTCCCCTTGGAAAGGTGTGATTCGGTTTGGTAAGCGTGGTAAACTTGCTCCTAGGTTTATTGGGCCATTTAGAATTCGCCAAGTAGTTAATGATCAAACGGTATCGTTAGATCTTCCTCCTGAATTAGCGGGTATTCATGACACCTTCAACGTTTGTTACTTAAGGAAATGTAAGGTGGAGGACCAATCCCAAGTCCTTCCGTTACAAGACTTGCGTGTCGACTTAAGTCAGAAACTTGTAGAGGAACCTATAGAGCTTGTAGATAGAAAAGTGACTAAACTTTGAAAGAAGGAAATATCCATGGTTTTGGTTAAGTGGCGACATAGTTTGGGTGCTAATCTTACTTGGGAAACGGAGGAAAGCATGCGATTGCGTTACCCTAATCTCTTTGAGCGTGGTGAGATTTCGGGGATGAAATCTTCTTAAGGAGGGAAGATTTGTAACATCCTCATTACCGGCCTAGGAGAAATTTGGTAAATTACTCAATTCATTTGATTATTTAATTAAGTTTAGAAATAATTCGTATTATTTGCCTAATTGAAATTAATAGGGTAAATGGTCAAACGATTTATTGTGATACATAAATTATTACTTGTTTTAAATAAATTTAGTTGACGGTATAATAAAATATATTTTCATGTAAACAGTTTTAGGTTCCAGACAATAGGTTTAGAGCGGGTATAATTTGTACTGGCTTATACCTACCTTTGGGGATGGATCGGCCTATTTGTTTTCCCTTTCCCAAATTATTCTACCTCCCCAAATATAACACACACATACATTGTAATTGAGAGAATTCAAAAGAGAAAACTTTGGGAAATCGATTAAGTTTGGATTCGTGGTCAACTACTTATCTTCTTCATCATCTACCTTGCTAGCATCTTGATTGTAAGTGCAAATCTCTTTTAATATGTGTATGTATGTTAGGGTTTGAGTAATTAGATTATATAGGTAAATTTGTATGGATTTGATGTTGGATGATGCTATTTGTTGATATAACATGATGTATGATGATATGTGAAAGTGTTGAATTGAAAGAATTGTATTTTGTGTGCGGATTTGAGATTTTAGGGAGTTTGGTTCGTGGGTTAGTTGTTACCTGCTGCTGCTGTTTCGATGAACTAGCCGGCGGGTCAAGTGACCCACCCGGCGGCTTGTTTGTATTGTTTGGGGAACCGGCGGGTAGGATCTACAAACCGGCGGGTTAACCACCCCAGCCGACGGCTCCCGGACCAAAACGGCGGCTTGTTTTGGCTTTAAAACGCACTTTATTTCTGTTTGTGAAAACCCGTATTAACCGGCGGCTTGGGTATCCCAGCCGGCGGCTCTCGTGGTAGAACCGGCGGGTCCGGTGACCCAGCCGGCGGCTTCCTGGCCGTTTCTAGCATAACAAATTTCACTTCTTGCATTACCTTGAAGTAAATCGGTTATGCGTTTATATGATTGGAAACATGTAATAGGGATTCACAATATGTTATTCTATGAGTTTATGTGCATGTTGAGGCGTTGTAAATCGAGTTGTCATGATTAATGGCAATGGTGCACTTTTGATTCCACTATGGATATTTGAGATGAGTAATTGACTCGTATACATTTGCTGTGTTTCAGATAAACCGAAGACTCAGTAATATAAGAATTCTGAGTGGAGACAGTGACGTCAAGGGTGAGTGGATCATTGACTCTCATTCTGAATTAGTTGTAACAATCCGGTTACAACGGGTAAACATGGTTTTACAGTTATATGTTGAATAAGTACATTTTGCCATGATGATTATGGAATGTGCTATCTTGTCAGGGGTCAATATGATATTGGGTTTGGATACTGTTACTTTGGACGACATGATGACTTTGTACATGTGTTGTTTATTGAAATCATGTCGTATGTAGTAATGGTACTAAACTATCGGTAAGACCACTGTTTGGCCTTCGGTGGTTATAAGTGTTACTTGGAGAACCACCGCGGCATGAGGGTACCTCAAGGACCACCGATCCTCTTTGATGTATTTGTTATGATGCTTTGTAGTGATCAATTGCTATGATAGTTTAGATTGATAGTTGTGATCTATTCACTTAGCTTCGTGCTAATCCCTCTCCTCACTTCTTGCAGATTACTTTTGATGTGGGTGGGCAAGAAGTTAGTTTGAAGAATGTTTGACTGCCTACTCTGACTATACGACATGTAGTCGTTTATAAACTTATGTTTTGGAATTTAAATAACACCTAACTTAATGTTGTAACTGATGTAGTTATTGTATCAACTTATCATGCAGGCATAGATTGTGTTTTGGGAATTATGTCATACGCAATCTATAATGCATGATTTGTATTTAATCGCTTCCTATATATGTTAAAAAAAAAAAATGTCTCTTGAAACTTGTGACGTTATAACAACCTAAATAGTTAATATGTATTCCTCAAAAGTCATAATTGTCCCTCCTTAAATATTACAAATTTAATTTAATTTAATTAGACAAATAATAATCCGTAAAATAAATAAATAAATAAACCGAGTGTTTAGTTAAAAAAAATGAAAAAAAAGGAGGTTTAGGTTGTTGATTAAAAAAAAAAAAAAACCTTAACCCTCATTCCTTAACCTCGTACTAACATTCTGCACATCACTTTCTTCTTCTCTTCTTCTCTTCTTCCGACCAATTCCTATATCCGGAACAACCTTCACCAGAAGGAAGAAGCCTAACGTCTCATGTTACCCCATTCACATCCAACATCAGGTCTCGAAATTGAAGAATCCGGTGGCGAAAGAACCGGTGATCGCATACATCGCATACCAAGATCATTGTGACACCCGTCAAATTAGGACTAGAAATTAGTTCCTAATCATTATGTAATACATGTAGTTAGTGCTATGTATTAGGCTAATTGTATGTATCAAAAATATATATGGATGAATATATATATCAGTACTCGATTAGATTTAATCGTTCATTTTTAAATCGGCCGAATTCCGATTCAATTATACGGCGTTGGTAAAAATCAAGTAATTAAGTAACATGGAATTGTTATTTAATACCCTCATAATTATTATATATTATTTTGATAATACATCAAGTATCTCGTATTGTACAAATCAAACGTCCACGACAAAACTATATATAAATAATGAATTATTATTGAAATTAATAATTATTATTTACATCGGATAAAATAAAACATATTTCGTTTTATACCATTTACTCAAACGCGACGAAACCAATTAAATTCCATCCGTCCCTCAAACGTAAAACAAAATATAATTTATATATCCCGTTAAATGTATTTTTATAAAATACTTCAAATGAAAATACGTACGATATCATTTTTAGAAAATTATCGTTTTAAAACATTATACTACTTTTCGATCGGGTACAAAAACACGGGTATTTTGTACTACGAATGGGAGCCCAACCGACTCCAATTATTGGAGCCGGATGAACAAACCAGACACACCCTTGTTTCTCATTTCATTTTCATTTCAAAATCCATCTCAATCTCTCTAGCTCTCTCTCGGCTCTCTCTCTAAAACCGCAAACAACAACAACACTTAACCATCAAAAGATCATCATCATCATTTCGTGGATCATCATCATCATCCGTTCATCTCCATCATTTTTTACCAAAATCATTGTAAGGAAAAATCACTAACTTTTACTTTATAAATTCGTGTTTAAATAGCTTATATAATCTTGTATCAACATCCTAGTAAGTCGATTGTATGCGGAAATTGATTAAATATGGGTTTGGGTGAATTTTGGAATGACATACTCGAACCAGACCTTTGAATCCGGCGGATTCATGGTGAATCCGGCGGATTCCCACCCAGAACCAAGAACAACCCGGCGTGTGCTGTCTGTACCCGGCGCGTCCTTTAAATTTTCATGAATCCGGTCGGATTCATGGGAATCCGGCGGATTCCCACCCAGAACCAAGAACAACCCGGCGTGTGCTGTCTGTACCTGGCGCGTCCTTTAAATTTTCATGAATCCGGTCGGATTCATGGGAATCCGGCGGATTCCCACCCAGAAAACATGAATCCGGCGGATTCAATAGAATCCGGCGTATTCCCCACAAATGCCACCAATCCGGCGGATTCAAGGGAATCCGGCGGATTCCCCCTTTATATTTCATGACCCGACAAATCAACAAACTAACCCTGCGAATACTAGCTAAAACAGAACAAATAATTTTTCGAAAACGTCGACGATTTCACGATTTCACAAGTTAAAACAGGGTAGCTTCTCGATGAAAAATTTATTATAACGGATTGAGCTCAAATTCGCACGGTTATTCGAAAACAGCCAAATGATCAAAGCTAAGTACCTTAGCCTAGTCGGTTTTAGGCTATTCGGGGTCATCTAGGGGTCGAAAATGGCATATTTTAGTTTTCGGACCCCCGTTTTTCCATAAACTTAAAACTAAAGGTTTACACTAAGTGTCAGATATCGCGACATATTTCATACTTATACGATACAACATTTAAACACTTCACATACACTTTTATAAGCACAACAAATCATGTATAATAATAATAGTTTGAAATTATTATTACAAACCATCACCAACGACCCGTATACATTTTCAAAACTCAAACATAATCGACAACCAAAGTATTTGGGCATAACTAGTTGAGGGAACAACTAGCATAGATGGTCCGTAGAGTCATCTAATCAATCAAAACCTTGCGCGTTTAATACGCCTGGCAGGTTCAATATCTAATCATTATCAAAACCTTGCGCGTCTAAGACGCCCTGCAGGTTCAGTCGTTGTAACGACATCAAATCATTGTGAATCATTATAATTGTTGGCTAACAATTCATCAGACTCAGGTGAGTCTCATAGCCCCTATTTTAAATGCTTTTACCTAGGGGTGAGATACATGCTCTGTTTTGTTTTACATGTGAACGCAAGTATCAAATTATCACGTATGCTGCATGAGTTGTTTTCATCTAATCAATCAAAGTCCTCTGAAGCATAGTTCTGTTAATATGATTTAGCGTGAATGTTAGTGTATGGTACCATATGGGATTGACAATCCCCGTCCGAGTTAGCAAGCACTAACCTGTCAAACGGACGCATTATCATTTGTTCAAACGTATGTTGATTAGGCATACGCATAGAGGCACCCTCGATCAGGCACTTGATTGTGATCCTGACCCCTCAGTTAAGCTCAGACTATGTGCTCATGTTAGTTGTATCAATCTTTACTTATTTGTTTAATTACAAATATTCATGTGATACCCATCAATCAATTATTTACATGCTTTGTAAATCGAATCATTAAATCTTGCGGTTCACAAATCATATATTATCATATCAAACCTGTGAGCTCACCAGCTTTATAGCTGACCTTTTAGCATGTTATCTCAGGTACTCAGCAGTAGGTTGGACTGCCCATCAGGATACGGTAGCTCGAGTCGCATACAATCATATAATCATATAGAGATTTCCTTGCATTTCTATATTTTGTATAAATTAGATATGTATTAGAATCTCTCAAATATCTATGCGAACTCATCTTTTGTAAACCGTATGTATACTCTTACGTTAATCAATGTATTTGTAAAACGACGCATGTAGTGGTCGTTCATTATGTATCTTATGTGCTTTGTGTATTGATTAGTAGCACCCCAAAGTATGCTTCCGCCAACAGTAAATTTGGGGGTGTTACAATCATATCCAATTTCAACATCCAACAAAAGGTCTGAACGTTTTTTAGTTTTAACCTCGTTCTGTACTGATTATATGATCTTTGATGTTTGCAATTGGAACATCTAATTGAATTTTCAGAATTTTAGATTAAAAAATGCATAATTTTGGGGGAAATAAATCATGGCAACAATACTCTTGTCAATCTGATTGCTAACCTTATAGATCAAGTGCTCACTATGTAGAATAACATTTTTATATCGAGTTTCAAATATAAGAATGTTATACTTAAATTGTTGTCAATATGACATTTAAGAAGAATCAGTTTATGCAATTGTTGAACGGGTATCAATAACCCTTTCAAGTTCACCAATTACTTCCTGTGTATGAGATATGGTGGCAAATTCGTTTTAGGGGATGTTTAATTATGTGGTTTGAAAGTGATCGTTGTGACATCTATGTAGGTGATATAATAAGTTTTTGATGTTTGGATAAAATACTATGCTTCTAAAATTAGTTTTAATAATGAAAAATATTCAGATGTAGAGTCAAAGGAAAACAGTGGAAGTAAAGGCTCAGCTTCAAGAAAGTAAAGGCTCAAAAATCAAGCATGAAAGTAGCTATCTCTGAGGTATATAATGTGTCATTTGTACCACTCTATTAAGCACTTTAATTTCAGGTAAAGTTAATATCGATCCGAATTTCTTGTGAAATTGAACAAGTGTAAGATCTGGTACACATCAAGCTCTATTACAAAAAGTACCAGATCAGAGATATGTTGGACCAAAGCTTATATAATGTTAAGTTAGATCTTAGACGTCAAAGTTATGCTTTATGTATATGCTTGAATGAAGAAAGATAATTTATTTAAAATTCATGGCTTCATATGGAATCATATTTATTGAAGAAGATGGAAACGATATTAATTTAATTTGATAGGATAAGATTTCATTATCTTTTTGTGGTGTGAGGTTAATAAAACGTTATACAAGTTGAAGGAACAAATTTTGGTTGCATTTCAGGAAGATAGTTATTTGCCTATGACACAATTTGTGCTCATAGTTAGCTCCTAATATATGGTTTATAGGTTTTGTCCATATGGTTTTATTATTTGTTAGGTCTCCTTGTATTGCAATGGCATGAGGAGCGTGTAAGTATCATAAGCTCTAAAGATAGTCTGGACGGTTTTACAAATTCACATCATGCGCTCCTTAGAACTGGTAATTCGGTTCTCGTCGTGATGTAATATATAATGTACCGTTTTTAAAGCCATATTTCATTGATTTACAATACATTAATTAATGTGATCGCTTAGAAAATTGTCATCAATTGCATGAACAAATCCTAGAATTGTTTGAAATTAGAGTTTTGTCGATGGTGCTGAAAGATTTAGTGACTCGCTATAAACTTTCAAAAAATATCTGAAAATATTGGCGAATGGTTTGAGTAGAGATGAAAAAATGGGCGGATTAGATAAATAGATTAAAAATTGTCGTTAAGGGTTGGAAAAAGACTGAAATTTTCAAGTGTTTTTTATTTCTTTCTTGGAGATGAATTTTTACCTCATATGCCCACCTTTGTTAAATATTATTCTGTATGTGCTTCAAGGTTTGAATATTTTTCTGTTATTTTGTTGGTGTTTAGGGTTAATGAAGCTGCCAAGGTTGATGTTGAAGAGAATTTAGTAGAATTGAAGCTTCAACTGCTGCCGCTAATCAAGCAGATGGTTGGGATGATGGCAATGATGTAATCTCTTCGGTGAGGGGACTGAGCACAACTATAATGTTGCTGAATAAAAAACAGCTAGAACGTGAACTTGTCTTGTCATTGTAAGGTGATATAAGTACTTTGCACTAATATATATACTCAGAAATGAAGTAGGTACAAAAACACTAAAATGGATAAATGATATTTAAAGTACCAATTTTCTGTTCGTTAGTTTCATATTATTTTTCTTCCATTTATAGTATCAGCTGGCAAGTCTTTAGTTCTGTTGGGCGTAAAGCTTCACGATGATGAAATCGAAAATATGCAAAAGATTGATGAATCTGTCACAAGTGTTCAACTGGAGGGCTTGCTTTGGGGTGGTGCATGTAAGTTAATTCAATTTTTCTGAATAATTGTATTGATGGCAGATACAAGACTTTCTTAATTTCGTTAGTTTCAGTAGATGAAGTTGTCTTTAATATATTAAAATTAAAGATGTAAGGTTTGGTTGTTGACTATCAGAAATAGTTGTTAACTAACTTTTTTAAATCTAATATCTTAAACAAATAATTAGTTAGATTTTAATGTAACCTGTTTTACACAGTGACAATTGGCACATGGAATGTTCTTGGACCACTCCCTAACGAAGATCTTGAGATCGATGAGTGGCATTGTATGCATCAACCAGCTGACATCTACATTCTTGGGTAATAATCCACTTCATAAACAATATAGCTTGACTTTTTGAAGTCTAACTTATGAAATCTAAATTTCAAAATTGATACCTAGATTCTTCAAGTTAGATATATCCTATTGCTATTGTTATAAATAATATTCACTTTCAATGAAATGTGATGTATTTTTCCATATAAATTGTAAATTTAAATGAATAATGTACATCTTGAAGTAAATGGCTTGACTTGATTATTTAAAGAAATATATTGTTGTAAAAACCAAGATTTTCTTATACAATTTTCTCGGAGTTATGCTTTAGTTTGGCTCAAAAAAGCATTGGCCAAAAAACCATAACTTCAGCTAATAAGGGTGTTAAGTAGCTCTGCAATAACTATTGGTTTTGGATCTGAAGTAATTGGAATAGATTATAAAGAACGAAAATTTTTTTGTACAATCAGTGTTTATTGTAAGCCCAACTCATTTTGATCAACAGCTACCCAACCAGCTTCCTGCCACCTCTAGGTTACTCCCCACATAATGTAACACAGACTAATTACCTTGAAGCTATAATTCAGGTATGCAAGAATCGTTAGTAAGCAGATGGTTGGGATGTACCTTTCGATTTTGGTTCGGAAAAGACTGAGAACACCAGTTCTATGGGATATATGGGCAGCAAGATAATTAGGATTGGTCTCAGGCTTGCCAAGATTATTGATTTGTGATTCGTTCAAGATAAAGGTAGAAATTCAACCCATTAACTTTGGATTGGTTTGATTGGGGTTCCGTTTTACCTAATAGATCAAACGATTTAACTAAACATAGAAAATAACCTCAAAGGAAATGTGGGCAGATGTGTCAAACCGGAGCATCACCCAACTTACAATGGTACAAGATTTTTATACTGTTATTAAAGGTGTCAGAAATGGATAGGTCAGGAGGGTTGGTGGTTAGTAACTGGTCCGATGGGTCGTATATGGTGTGAGTCAAAATGGGCGGGGTTGGGTCGGGTTATCCTTAAACACTTCTCTGTCCAAGTTTATTAATCGTTCAAAAACAAGTAGCCCACTGAATATCATTAGAGCACTTATTTAATATCCATAATGATCTAAATTCGGTTTTATGTATTAAAGATACACTTGAGCCAACTTGCGACTCATTTGATTTATTTTCTTATTAGCCTTTATTTTTATCTCACCTGTTTGATCCGTAGAAGATAAATCATTACCTAAATCGACTCAGCCATGATTAAATGGGTTAAATTTGGCACCTTTATTTGTTATGCATCCATTGAGAAGTGAGATCATTACTAACTACATCACTTGGCCATTCTGACAGGATCATTAACCTTCTTTTTTATGCTGTAACAACCTGATGTTGAGGTCAGCAAATCTGAGTCTTCTAGAGGCGATGATGCTAATAGTACATTGTTTAGAGGCAACATGGGTGGGTCAATATCTGAAACAATGAATGAGTCGATGTGTCTACTTGTCATATCAAAAATAGCAGGATGCTTTTTAAAGGTTAGGAGGAGTCTAACAAGTACAGATTTCTTTCTCAAGCAGGGTCTCTTACTATAACAATGGTTAGTTATGCGAGTTTTTGTTGAGCATTTATCACTAAGCCCTAAGTTAGAGATACACGATGCTTCCAAACATGGTTACATGTAGCAGTGTAGCACCAAATAAAGACAATTAAATTTAAACAAACTAATTGAACCCTTTCAACAATGTGACTTCGTGTTTCTAAAAGTATGCGAACATGTGCTTTGTAGTATAATTTAGATCATGTTTTTGAAAAAGAGGTTGAGAGGGATGATATATATTTAAAGTAATCGATATT
Organism: Helichrysum umbraculigerum; assembly: GCA_949592205.1. Lineage (NCBI taxonomy): Eukaryota > Viridiplantae > Streptophyta > Magnoliopsida > Asterales > Asteraceae > Helichrysum > Helichrysum umbraculigerum. The sequence continues at coordinate 87,549,812 of CATIUR010000002.1, read as the reverse complement.
TGATATATTTAAGAATGGAAATCATATGTGGTTGAGATTGTTAAAGATCTTTATGCTCATTATAGAAGGAGGGAGGTATATTGGCTACTTGTAACTTAAATAGTCAAACCAATCATGCTTATTTCTTGATGCTAAAATGAAGTGCTTTTATTGAAATTTTATTTCGGATTTAACGAGGAATATTTGATTGTCCTTATCATGGAACTGGAACTGCAGCTTCCTTGCATTATGCTATTACGACATACTCCGTAAACATTGAGTTTGACGATTAATTTGTTTGAGTATTTTTGACTTTGTGTAATTTATCCGTATTCACATTTTATATTATACCATACTTTAAATATCTTTCCAAGTCATTAAATTGATTTCCTCTATATAAAATGTTTAAGATGAAGGATTTACATGTTCGAATCTACGTGAACACAAAACACCTATTCACAAAACACAATGCGCCTCATCCAAATTTCTCAATTTCCACTAATATAGTAAATCGACATACACAAATCATTGAAATGGCTATTTTATTCATACAATACTATTTTAATATCAAAATAATATTTTAATATCAACGGCTGGTTCTATGTAATTTCAATTTTCCTTCTTTTATCATATGTAATCATTTAATCTGTATACAAAAGTAAACAAGCATTTAATTCAATGGAATTATTTTCACAAATCAACCACATGTCCTGATGAACGGATTCAAAACCCTGACCTGTCGATAAGTCTAGACGTTTGAGATGGCTCTACCACTTAAGCTATGCTCAATTGGTCCTATCGATTATTTTATTATCATTGACCTCTACCATATATTGGGTAGCATTATTAACTAAAAATGACATGTTTCGATTACTCTAATTTCATCTTACTTGATACACTTAAAACATACGCATCTTTTTTTTTTTATTTAGAACGGCACATCTCTCCTTACATTCAAAATATTTATGCAATGCAAACCACACAAACATGTCTACTTTCTATGAATTTAAATAAAATTTTAATATAATTCTTGTATTGAATTTATGTGTTAGCCCGCGAATTCGCGGGTTATAATATAGTTTATACATAAAAATAATAATGTAATTGTAAACATCATGTTTTAATACTGTTTAAATGCGTTTTTAAGGGCTCATGAGTCATGATGGACAAATATGTATAAAATCTACATATATAAAATCTGCTACATTTGTGAAATTTTGAGTTCTACATGTTTGTACTGTAGCCTAACATCTCATTAAATTTTTCTTTGGTCGTCATCATATCCCACGTTTCTTTTTTCACAACTCCCTATATAAATATTGTCAATTTATATGGTAAATATAAAAGAGTATGATTCTAATAAGTACAACAATCTTAAATCTTAAGTGAGAATAAAAGAATCAATAGGAGTGCGCCACGTGTCATTAAACCCATTTGCCCCATGTTTTTAAAAATTAAATATCTCCCAAACGGTAAGTCGGAAAATCATAATCGCACCATAAAAATCAACGTTTTTTTCTCTTCGATTAGAGATGTGACAAAAGAAAAAAATGCTGATTTTTATGGTGCAATTTTTATGATTTTTTGACTAACCGTTTGTGAGTTATTCAATTTTTAAAAACGTGAGGGAAAATGGACACGCGACGTTTTCTTGTTGGTTCTCTCATTCTCACCAAATTTTCTATTTTCATTTGAACTTCACTCTAAATATAAAATTTAAAAGTGTGGACTTTTATGATTTCACCAAAATTGTACGTATTTCTTATTTCTATTATATATTCATCTTTCTGAAAGCAACTACAATGGGTAAGACAACATGCCGTCGTAACACCAGAACATCTCCTTTTTAAATGCCACATCAGTATTACACCACAACATCATTTTTAACACTAGCAATGGTAATATCAGAACGCCTCTTTATACCCCCTAGATCCCACAATACCATTTATTTTGAATTAAAACAAAGGAAATAAAACAAAAAAGAAATGGAAATGGTTGTGAATGCTCAATTTTTGCCCATTTTGGACTACACAACGCCTCAATTACGGGCGTTGTTGGCATTCTCAATCAAAAATTGGCTACAAAACGCCCCATTACAGGTGGTCTAAATTTATTCAAAAAGTTTTTCTATGACACTACATTAATTCATTAAGCTAGCTTTGAAAAAAAAACCCATCTTCTCTAATGGGAAAGGTCTTTCAAAAGCTTTATATTTAAACCACAAGGTTTTAAACCACAAGGTCATGGGTTCAATCCCACACAAGGACATTTAAATTCCATTGGGGTCTTGGCCCAGTGGTCAGGGAGTTTTCCATAAGGTTTCTTCCTGGAGGTGATGAGTTCGAGCCTTGTTGTGAGGAGGACTCCTGTGAAGCTATACCCATCCAAGACATGGGAGAGCAACCCCTTTAGGGCGTCGTCTTGGCTACGAACTCAGGAGGCGGTTACTCGATCTCAGGGAAGTAACCGCTTGTGGAGATGATCGGGTGGGCCAAAGGTCCGTCAGTGATTCTACGACTGCCTTTAAAAAAAAAAACACTCACATCGAACTAATAGAGTCATTAAGTAAGAAGCTGAATTTTGGCAAAGCGTTAGTCAAAAAAAGCTATTGAATCCAATGGAGAAAGCTTTTCATATACTTTTTATTGTCCAAGAAAACCTCAAAAAACTCTTAATTGAAGATGCCCTTATGGTTTTTTTATTTTTACAACTATATTATTTTCAACTCCGCCACAACGCGCTAGTAAAACTTACTCATTAGTATTATTTAGAGGGTAAATGACATGACATCAGTTGAGATTTATAATCAACATGCATGTATATATACGATAACAAGTTTCAATCATAATAGAAATACGCACTGATTTATAATCAACATGCATGTATATATACGATAACAAGTTTCAATCATAATAGAAATACGTCATTAGAGGGTGTTTGGTTTGAATATAAAATTACTATGGGTATAGATATTCCATGAAAATTAAAATAGAATTTCAAACCCACCTTAGTTTGAATCATGGGGGTGTTTGGGGGGAGCGGTAAGGGGAAGCTTTTTAGCTTTTACGGTATGTTAACGTTAAAAAGCTCTATTTTAGTGTTTGGATATATGAAGTTTTCAGGGGTTTTAAAGGGTTAAAAAGCTAAAAGCTAAAAAGCCCCAATTTTTGGGCTGCAGCTTACAGCGATAGCTAAAAGCTTAAAGCCGCCCCAAACACCCCCTATGTCTATTTTTGTGGGTTCAATATTCAATTATAGAAGTAAACCCATAAACCAAACTCCACCTTCAACATACCTTCATTCCACACCATCATACCAAACCCACCCCAACTATTTACTTAAGTAGTACAATATATAATTGCATAATAAAGATATTACACATAAAGTATTTAAAATAATATATGTAAATCGTATTATGTATAGTTAAAAATTACACAAATAAAATAGAAATTTTGTATAAGTAGAACTAAATTATAGGAAAATCTTCCGTGTGTAGCCAAAGATAGACTAATTGTGTATATTTGAAAAAGTTAAAGGGCTAAATATATAACTATGTATTTTACTTTGGATTTATTGTTTCAAAATGCATTATACTTTGACTCTTTTCTTATTGTAGATACAAATTCGTGTATATACACGGGCCGTAATTTGTATATGATAATGTTCTATCGTTGTTTAGAAGTTTAAAATATGTAAACATAAGTCCGAAGTTAAATTAATTAATATGATTAATTGATTTTATATGTATAAGTAAAGACATATTAAAGGGGTAAAACATTTAATTTAAGTTATATCTACATCAGAATAAAATAAGTAATATTAATATCATTGGATGAGTTTAGAAAATAAGGAGTGATGGTATTTTATATGAGTTATGAGTTAGAAATGTTAATTAGACTCCTCCCAACAGTGACTAACTACTGACGCGTCAGTTTGTGCCACGTCTGCTCCACATCAGCTTTTTCCACAACTGACACAAACTGACATTTACTGACATTTCACTCCCTACAGTAACATCACTTCACTTATTTTCAGGACCCCACACACTATTTCATTTATTTATTTAATACAAAAACACTTATATTTGCAAAATAAAAAACATTACATTAATATTAAACTAAAGATTAAAATTCCTAAAAGTAAAAAAAAAATACATTTATTGAAAATAAAAAAAAACATTACATTAATATTAAATAAAAGATTACAATTCCTAAAAAATAAAAAAAATACATTTATTGAAAACTAGAAATATTATTAGTCATCTACTCCGAGCCGTCTTCGTTTTCGTTGTCGTCCTCGTCTGGTTGTACTGCGTGACCAAAAACCGTGTTGTAATCCGTCTCATAATTATCAACCACGGTTTTTCAGACCTTTTCGAGCAATTTTTTCTCCTTGCCCTTGAGAAACGACGGTATTGGTTTATATAACATTTTCCACGATTTAAGAATGGTTTTTTTGGTCGCGTTATGTTTTATCGCTTCCAATGCTTCTTTTTGTGATTCCGCGGCTTGTATGTTTGCCAAACGTTCTTTTTATTTGAGAGATCTTGAAGAAGTGGCGGCGTCACTTGAGCCCGAGCTTTTTTGGGATTTTCGTGAAGAAGTACGACCGGGCGGGCGACGTATCAAGTCATTTTGGAACAACCGTTCCATGTTAGCTGCAAGAGGCTCGGAAGTAGGAATGTCGTCACCAAGATTTATCGTCTCGAGCTCGGGTTGGGTTGGCACTTGTCGGTTGCCCATGATTCCACATGTTTCAAGAAACTTTGGATGATTTTTCACTACGTGCCAACAATCTTCGTATATGAATGCTCTTTTTTGTTGGTCCTTGAACGCGGCCTTACACGCCTTAATAATTTGTTCGTCACTTGCACCGCTTTGACGAGGATTCGTTAGACCTTTGTGGATTGCAATGAAGATTTTGCAATCGGTACGAATCTTGTTCCATTTTCCTTGAATTTGGCTCAAGGTACGGGGTTTAGGCGCCACCGTATTATAATCGGCTTCGACTTTGTCCCAAAAAACTTCGTAGCTTTGAGAAGCGCCTCGTTTATCTTTTTCGGATCGGTGGATCCAACGCTCGGCTAATATAACCGCTTCCTCGTCGCTCCATTTGACTTGTACCCTTGTTGCCGGAGCTTTTTCTTTTGATTTTCCTTTCTTCACCACGGGTTCGGGTTCGGGCTCGGGAACGGGTTCGGGTTCGGGTTCGGGTTCAGTTTCGGGAATTGTTTCATCGTCGATATCGGGATGTGGCGGCGTGTTGATGTTTCCGAATTGTGGATGGCTAATTGGTGTTGGTGGGTATGTTGTGTAAGCCGAGTGATGTGGTTGGTGCATATAATGTGGGTTTCCAAATGGCGCGGGAGTTTGGTGGATTGGAATATGTGGTGAAAAATGATGATACGTTGAGTAGTTTTGGTAACCTTGGAATGGTGGCGATGGATTTGATTATAGTGCAAAGCCGGGTGGTTGACTAGGAGAAGAGTTGCTCGATTGAGCGGAAGAAGTGGCACTTGGGGAATCGTGATTGCGGGTTTGATTCGGTATTGAATTGTTGATTAAGTTGTTCCACTTATCGTCGGCGGTTGAGTGACGTCGACTCATTTTTGTATTTGTGTTTGATATGAGAGAAGTGGTATGAATATTATTTTATGAGTTGTATATTGAATTTGGTTTGAATATTGGTTAAAAGGTTGAAAAAAGGTTGGATAAAAGTATAAATAAAGTGTGAAATGAGGTGGGTTTTTGTATGAAATTTGGGGTTGGGTTAAATTGGTATTTATAGGGGATGAAAATTGGTTTGGAAAAAAAATTATGTTTTTTTTTTGTAGCCGTTTTACCCCCCAACGGTCCAAAATTTTTTTATTTTTTTTTAAAATCGTCACTTTTCAGCGAAAAAAGAAAAAAGAAAAAAAAAAACTGACGCGGGCCCCACGTTCTCACTCCCTCCGTCGCCAAACCGAAGCCTCAAACCGACGCCGGCCAACCGACGGGCCGTGTCTATGGCGTCGGTGCCGTCGGTTGAAATCGACGCCCCCAACCGACGTCCGTTGGGACGAGTCTTAGTTTCAATCGGTGTGATCTATTTTCTAGAAAACTATTAATTATTTAATTAATATTAATGATGTCATCATGTCATAAATTCTAGCTAATCTATCTTTCTATCTTTATATATTAAAACAAAAATCTTGAAAGAATAATAACCATTAGATGAAAATCAATAATTAAGATCTAACCATTCATTTATTTAATGACATCATTAATCCCATTTTTATATGACTAAAAGACTAATATACCCTTCTATATTTACAATATAGACCATTCAATATTTACATTATAGATTATCTATTTTTTCTTTAATTGTATATAATCCTCCAAATATTTTATGGAAATTTTAATTTAATAAATACTTAATTATTTCTTCCATAATTCAAACTCTTCCTACAATTATCTTTATTTTTTTTTTCTGAAAAAAGCCCCAATAAGTTATTTTCAATTCTAAAAAATTGTATGACTTCATTCTATCGCCCAGTGATTTAAATTCTTATACGAGCGCCTTTTTTTAATTCTTTTATGAATTTTTAATTTGCAATTCTTGGATTATGGATGCCAACGGGTCCGGTTCCGACAGGTTTTAGTGTATCTTACCCATACCACTGCCTTTTTTAATTCTTTTATCATTTCTAATTTTCAATGCTTAGATTAGGGATGCCAATGGGTCGGGTTCCGCTGGGTTTTAGTGTATCTGTATCCATACCCGTTTAGAATATTTGTACCCATACCTGACCCAATAGCCGCTGGGTACCCAATTAGTATTACCTATCGGTTTTTCATATTTATTCGTGGGTTTCGGTTCCCAATATATGTAACTTTGGCCAAATAAAAAAAATTTAATTATTTAAAATACGACGCAAATTTAAAACACGACAAAAAAAAAAAAAAAAAAAAACGAAACCAAGATACCATAAACTATAGTATATTCAAGATTTCAAATATTAAAGCTAACAATTTAACTTTTTAATTAACTAATTCAAAGTTTCGGTAAGTTCAAGATAACGAACAATTTCATGTTTTCATATCATACAAAACTAAAATCTAATACTCATGAAAATTCAAATATAATAGGGTATGGTATAAGGTTCACCCGTTGATATGTACATTATCTTATTATATATAAAAAATATTGTATATATAGTATATAAAACTCAAGATAATAATAACAATTGTACTTTAATGGATTACTTAAATGTTTTTCATGGACGATTCCACGAATTTCGCGGGTCCTAAACTAGTTTGACAATACTAAAGAGTTTGAATTTGAATGGTTAATTGAATTTTTGATGACATCGTTAAAGTGTTTCTTATATATAATTTAAGATTATACAAACTTTCATTTGTTCTATTGTATGTATTGAATTTGTCAATTCCGTCTATTGTATGTATACTTTTCTTTTTTGTCATTCTATTGTATGTACAAGGAAACATACATTAGAATGCCAAAAAACAAAAGTGTACATATAATAGACGGAATTGATAAGTTCACAACACACAATAGAAGTTTTGAAAGTACGTCCCATACTATAATAAAAGATGTAAAGTATTATACACTTTGAAACAATAAATACTTTTAATTTTACACTATGCTACACATATCTTAGGTGCAATCGCACTCAATAGCACATAAGTCATCGCTTTAAATAATGTTATGGGGGTAATAAACGAGTTGAACTCGAGATTCAAAATATATAACGAGTCAAACTCGAATTTTTCATATTAGAAACAAATCAAAATTGAATTTTACATATCAGGGTAAAAAGGAGTCCAATTTTAGCTCTGTGAAACGAGGCTGAGTTCTAGCTGCTAGCCTCTTTACACCCATGATCAAGCATTTGTTAGCTTGAGTGCGGGTTGGATTGGACCGATTCGTTACACTCCGGATGACGTGGCTAACTCCAAATACACGTATAGAACGAGGTGAAAGGGTGGTAAGAATCGGGGTTTGTACCATCTATAGAGATGGGTTTTGGTGGTGAGCAAAGCTCTCCATGATGAAGATGATGGCGAGGAAGGGAGCAGAGAGGTTGCCCTCCCATCTGCTGTGTGTGGTTGTGATGATGTTAAATGTGTTATTGCAGCTAGGGTTTTAACCCTTATAAAGGGGTGGGGGCAGCCCCCAACATTGGAGCCCATAGGCCAACCAATGTTGGGAGCCCTAAATGTGGGGTACACCATCAAGTTCCCCTAGTTCGGTACGACAAATTTCATAAGTGTCGTATTAAACTAAAAATGTGGTAATGGCAAGTAAACGACAGAGATGGGCACCCATGGTAATAATGAACCTGCAAGCGGGATATCATGCCAAGTTTTGGAGTTGAGGTATGTCTAAAGGATAGCCAATAAGGATGGGGGACTTTGGTACTCTGGCTTTGACAACCATACGTCTGGAGGTGCACTTTTCCCATGAAATGTCAGGAGGGCGTCACACGCTCATGCAATGTTAGCATTCTTTTATCCGTTTTTATTTTAAAAGGAAATCTCTGGCAGGTCAGCGCACTCGGATGTTGCGTTAGAGAAGACCGACCCTATGGGTATCCCGATGGTGGAAAGGTCTGGGGCAGGTCAGCACACTTAATCGTTGCGCTATGGAATACATCGCCCTAGGGATATCCCGATGGTGGTAATACCCGAGGAAAGTCAGCGCACCTGGACATTGCATTATGGAAGGCCTGACCCCAGGGATATCCTGATGGTGGTAATAACTGACAGGTCAGTGCGCTTGGACATTGTGCCACGAAAGACCTGACTCTAGGAATATCCTGGATGGTGGTGATCATGGTTTAAAAGTGACTTGTATACTAGCAATGGCGCTTATATTTAGGCTAGGTGATAGTTTCACAGTAGGCGCCCTCTAGGCAGTGCCTATGCTCCAGGCGAGGTGAGCGGCGCTTTAGGCGCCTTGGATTTCTGCAGGGAGTCTGGTCTATTTACTAACTTATGTTGGGCTAACTATTTTTGGCCCAATACTTCAGCCCATTATTTGCTAACATAATAACCCTATCAAACTTTCATCACGTGAAAAAATCAATAACGGCTCTAAAACTAAAACCCCATTTACGGCTTTGGTCTCCAAAGCGATAAACACCATATTGAAGCAAGAGACAACAAATTGGAGCAAGATTGAAGCCGGAATATGAGTAAATAGAGCTTCCATTCGACAATCTGGAAGATGAGGTGGAGGCTGATGTTAGAGTGTCCAGGGATGAGGGAGATAAACCCGTGCTGGTTATAACACCCCTCACATTCAAACCATTAATTTAATGTATTTAACTCGGAAGCGTAGGATTTAAAACATATTTCATTACTATACATTATATAAAATGTACATAACTTGATTCAAAACTTGACACACAATAGTTTATAATTTCTTAAACCATAATACAACAAACGAGGTGTTATATAATCTTAAAATTTTTGATTTATCACAAAAAATATATCAGAGTTCACGGTTTGTCAAACATTCCTTGCAAAAGCAATAGCTTCATGCCCGCCCTTATCTCAAAACATGACCTGCATGAAGTAATATGGTGGGATTAGCACGAAGCTAAGTGAATGAATATGTCACAAACAATTCAACATAGCATAACTATCCTTTTACATCAAATAACCGTAAACACACATTAATAATCAATGAGGATCGGTGGTTCTAGAGAAACCCTACTACCGCGGTGGCTCTCAAAGAATACTTACCGTCCATCTGTATGGCCAATACAAAAGAGACCGATAACTAGTTGTTATTATCACCAACACCGGTTCCACGCACAACACATGTACAAAGCCCTGGTGTTGTATACACAATAACAAACTAACCCAACAAAACTGTTGACCCAATAATAACTGATGCCCGAAGGCCAGATAGCATGTAGGTTCATAATCAACAATTCAGACTAAACAGTCTAGCAATCATATCTACGTTTACTTATTGTAACCAAACAGTCACAACTAAATCAAACTGTGAGTTCCAGATCCACTCACCTGCCAATCTCAGTCCAATCACTCAGATGTCTAATATCACTGAGTCTTCTGCTGACCGGAGAATGAAATCAAATATAAGTTAGTAATTCGTCACATAAATACTTAACTTATATCCATACATAATTCGAGAACTAGATATTATTTGCATAACAATAATATGTTCCTAATTATGTCTCATTATTCATAATAATACATATTAACTTCTATATATTAACATTAAACCTTGCACAAGGCTTAAAATCAAAAACATAAAAATTGGAGCACAAGCCGCCGGGTTCAAGAAGAACCCACCGGGTTCTCTATAGAAGCAGCCGGCTTCATTGGCAAACAGCCGGGTGAATTTACTTTTCATGGTAACAGAAATATTTCACGTTTTAAACCCTGGAGGAGCAGCCGGGTTGTCATACTAGCAGCCGGGTTCATAGGTTTGGCACACTACCCGCTGGCTTGATATTAAATCAGCCGGGTTCATGCCTTGGACTAGCAAGCTTCGTTCAGTAAACCCCATAACCCGATTTCATCACCCAAAAACCATAAAACTCAGATTATAACTCAATCTTCAACAACAACTAATACTAACAAACATCATATATCATAAATTACAATTTATAACATCAACAACAACTTAAATCAAATGTCAATTTCATACATGCTCATATCCTTTGAAAGTTCAATCAAAAGTAAATAATAACCCAAGAAATTACTTACAATATGAAGATACAAGATGATGATGACGATGATCAAACTAGTTCAAGATCATAACTCCAAATTTGATGTTAAGCTTCTTATTTGTAGTTTCTTAGGTTTAGGTTTTAGTGTTTTCAAAAGAAAGAAAGTAACTTCCCAATTTTGGGAAAGTTATAAACATAAGGTAGGTTAGCTCAAAACCCGACCCATTTAATTAGTCCCCTTCTAAACCTATTGTCTGGAACCGAAAACCATTTACGAGATCAAATATTTTATTTTACCGTTAACTATAACAATTTAAAATAAGTAATATTTTACTATTCACAATAAGTCAATTGACCTATGTACTTAAGTTTCACAATCAAACAAATAATATCAAATTATTTCTAACACATTTAAATAATAATTTAAAGTTAAGAAATTACCAGACCCTTTGGGAGGATGTTACAAATCTCCCCTCCTTAAGAAGATTTCATCCCCGAAATCTCATCACGGTCAAATAATCTAGGGTATCTAGATTTCATGCTTTCCTCAGTCTCCCAAGTAAGATTTGAACCTAAACTGTGTTTCCATTTAACTAACACCGTAGGAATCTGTTTCTTACGCACTTTAGTCACCTTTCTATCTAAAAGCTCAACAGGCTCTTCAACCAATCTCTGATTCCGATCAACACGCAAATCTTGTAATGGAAGTATCTCAACATTGCATTTTCTCAAATAATAAACATTGAACGTATCATGAATACCAGCAAGTTCAGGTGGAAGATCAAGATTAACCGATTGGTCATTAACAACTTGACAAATTCTGAAAGGACCGATATATCTAGGAGCCAATTTACCACGTTTTCCAAACCGAATAACTCCTTTCCATGGGGAAACTTTAAGATAAACTAATTCACCTTCAACAAATGAAACAGGTTGCCTACGCGGATCAGCATACTGTTTCTGTCTATCACGAGCAGCTTTCAATTTCTCACGTGCAACTGCTACTTTATCGGTTGTAATCTGCACAATATCAGGACCAGCAAACTATTTTTCTTCAGCCTCTAACCAACAGGTAGGCGTTCTACAATGACGATCATATAACAACTCATAAGGTGGCACACCAATACTCGAATGAAATGAGTTATTATAAGCAAACTCAATCAATGGCAGGTGAGAATCCCAAGAACCGCCATACTCAATCACACAAGCACGCAACATATCCTTCAGAGTTTGAATAGTTCTCTCTGACTGACCATCGGTCTGAGGGTGATACGCAGTACTTAGATTCACTCGGGTGCCCAACTCATGCTGCAAACTTTGTCAAAACCGAGATACAAACCGAGAATCTCTGTCAGAAACAATCGTTAATGGAATACCATGCCTCGAGACTATTTCATTAACATACAACTGTGCAAGCTTACTCAGAGAAGCAGTTTTACTAGTAGCCAGAAAATGAGCACTCTTGGTCAATCTATCAACAATGACCCAAATAATATCATTTCCTCAAGGTGTACGTGGAAATTTAGTCACAAAATCCATAGTCAACGGCCCGACAAGAACTTACAAACCAAGCCAAGTCAATTTTCATTATAGGCCACCGATACAAAGATTTCAAATCATTATACATCTTTGTACTTCCTGGATGAACAGATAATCGGGATTTATGAGCTTCAGTCAAAATCACATCTCGAAGACTACCTAACAAATGAATCCACACACGAGACTGAAAAGTCTTCAATCCCCTCGAATCATCAATTAATAAATCCTTTCTTTTCAACATAATTCCAGACTTCAAATTATGATCCATCAAAGCTTCTAACTGTGCAACTTTTATTTGATCCACCAAATCCGAGGAAACCTCCAATCGCATAAAATAAATTCTGTCAGAAGTTACTTTACGACTCAAAGCATCTGCAACCACATTTGCTTTCCCTGGATGGTATGTAATTTCACAATCATAATCTTTGATTAATTCTAACCATCGTCTCTGACGCATATTCAACTCTTTCTGCGAAAACATATACTGAAGACTCTTGGGATCTGTACAGATAACACATTTCGTGCCATACAAATAATGTCTCCAAAATTTTAAAGCAAATACAACAGCTGCAAGTTCCAAATCATGGGTAGGATAATTTCTTTCATGCGGTTTAAGCTGCCGAGAAGCATAAGCAATAACTCTATCCCGCTGCATCAGAACACCACCCAACCTAGCATAAGATGCATCACAGAATACAACAAAATCATCAGACCCATCGGGCAATGCTAACACAGGAGCCTGACACAACAACTGTTTTAAAGTCTGAAAAGCTATCTCCTGTTGTTCATCCCACTGAAACTTTACATCTTTTCTAGTTAATTTAGTCAACGGCCCGACAATTTTAGAAAAATCTTTAATAAACTTCCGGTAATAACCCGCTAACCCAAGAAAACTCTTAATCTCTGAAGGCGTTTTAGGCGCATTCCAATTCATAACAGCCTCCACTTTAGATGGATCAACCTTAACCCCATCATTACATATAATATGACCCAAAAACTGTACCTCTCGAATCCAGAATTCACATTTCGAAAACTTAGCATACAAGCGTTCTTTTTTCAAAGTTCCTAAAACTAATCTCAAATGCATTTCATGTTCAAACTCGGATTTCGAATAAACCAAAATATCATCAATGAAGACAATAACAAATTTATCAAGAAAAGGCCGACACACACGGTTCATCAAATCCATAAAAACTGCAGGAGCATTTGTCAACCCAAACGGCATAACCAAAAACTCATTGTGGCCATACCTGGTACGAAAAGCAGTCTTAGGAATATCTTCTTCACGAACACGAACCTGATGATAACCCGACCTCAAGTCAATTTTTTGAATAATAAGATGATCCCTGCAACTGATCTAACAAATCATCTATTCTGGGCAGTGGATACTTATTCTTTACTGTTCATTTATTCAATTCACGATAATCAATGCACATTCTGAAAGTACCATCTTTCTTTTTCACAAACAGAACTGGTGCACCCCACGAGGAAGAACTCGGTCTAATAGCCCCTTATCTAACAATTCATGTATCTGATTCATCATTTCCCGAATTTCTGAGGGAGCTAATCTATACGGAGCTTTAGCTACAGGTGTCGAGCCAGAAATAAGGTCAATATGATATTCAACTTCTCTAACAGGGGGCAGACCAGGCAATTCATCAGGAAATACCTCCGGATATTCAGAAACTACCCGTACCTCAGAGATAGATTTCTTTTCCAGTTTGGCATCAATAACATAAGCTAGGTAAGACTCACAACCTTTAGACAAAGATGTCCTTGCTTTCATCATAGAAATTAAAGGAATATACCCATTCTTCCTTTCTCCTCGAGCCATGACATATGACTCGTCAGAAATAGGGATTTTTATCAACTTTTTATGGCATTCTATCTCTCCTTATTTTGACTTAACCAATCCATACCAATAACCACATCAAAACTAGGAATTGGCATCAACAAAAATGAAACAGAAAAAGTGTGGCCCTCTATCATAATACTAGCTCCAATCACCGAGGTGGTACCAGGAACCAATTTGCCACTAGCTATTTCTACCTCAATAGGTTTGGTAATCACAGTAGGGATCAATCTCAGTTTATCACAAAAACTCACAGGTATAAAGGAATAGTTTGCTCCTGAATCAAATAAGACATGTGCTGGTACAGAGTTTATAAGAAAAGTACCTGTAATAACATCATCTGTGTGGACAGCTTCATCAACTGTCATTTGAAATGCACTACTTGCTGCTGATGGCGGATTCTTCCGATTCTGACCGGAAGATGACGAACTCCCGACCGAACCAAAACCCTGTCTTTTCACCTCAGGACACGAACCATTTCGATGACCTTCTTTCTTTCAGTTCCAACAAACATAATTCGGATACTTACAATTTTTAACTCATGCCCAAGCTCACCACATTTAATATACTTATTTGTCTGTGCAGTACATGGTCCAATATGCTTAGATTTACAAGTGTTACACCAAGTAGATCTGTCAGATGTACCACTTTTATCACTAGACCTCTGATTCTGTTTATTACTCTGCCATCTTTGTTTACCTTTGCTAGAGAAATCTCCTCTAGATTTCTGCGAGGACTTATCCTTTTTCTGATCATCACGAGCTCTCAAATCACTATCTACTGATCGAGCAAGATTGAAAGCCTGTGAAAGAGAACCAGCTAATCACAATGTGGTCCGGTAACTGGGTGGTAAAGTACTAACAAAATGTTATATTCTGGTTTTATCATCCGGAACCCACTGTTGAACAAACCTTAGTTTCTCAGAAAAGTGTGAAATCAGCTCATCAATAGACATTTTATCTGTCATATGCAATTCCATAAAATCTCGTCTAATCCGAGACATGTCAAAGTCAGAACAATACTGATTTCAAACCTCGTTATAAAAATATGACCATCGAATAGATTCTTTTTTCTGCGGTGTCAAGGCTGCAGTAATTGAATCCCACCAAGTCATGGCTTATCCTTTCAGAAGTTGAACAGCATATGGAACTTTAACTTCTTCTTCACAGTGACAAACCTTAATTTTTCTTTCAATATCCCTCAACCAATCTAGAGTCACAAAAGGAATTGAACTACCCTGATATTCAGACGGTTTACTAGCCATGAAAGTTTTAAAAGAATACACCTTATTCTGTTGGGGTGGTGGAAACATAGGAATCCGATAATTAAATGGTCCAGAAGAAGAAAACGGAACTGATATAGATGTCTGAAACGTGGACACCAAAGATGGTGGAACAGAACCAAATACAGGTTGCTGTGGCTGAGAATGAGGCTGAGACATTCCAATCTCCATCAGTTGTTTATACTTCCTGAGTGTTTGTAATTCATCCTCCAGTTGAAGAACATACTCATCTCTATCTACTTCTTCACCGGTAGAGAATGAAGTACCGGTATGACCAGCTCTATCATCATGAGTCTCAGGAGGAACATCAGTCCTGGAGGCATCATTAGGGGTAATGGTCGGTTGCTCGTTATCTGCCATATCTGTAATCACATCAACAGCTCACAACTCGTTAATCGTTAGTACCTTCCTACTAACAGATTCACATACAATGCTAAATCCCATACCCAGGAATGTTTAACTTAACACAATCAAAATTTGGGATTAAACACTTACCATGTTCAATTCGCCCAAACTTATTCTCTGATACCAAATTATAACTCCCCTCACATTCAAACCATTAAGTTAATGTATTTAACTCGGAAGCGTAGGATTTAAAACATATTTCATTACTATACATTATATAAAATGTACATAACTTGATTCAAAACTTGACACACAATAGTTTATACTTTCTTAAACCATAATACAACAAACGAGGTGTTATATAATCTTAACATTTTTGATTTATCACAAAAATATATCAGAGTTCACGGTTTGTGAAACATTTCTTGCAAAAGCAACAGCTTCCTGCCCGCCCTTATCTCAAAACATGACATGCAGGAAGTAATATGGTGGGATTAGCACGAAGCTAAGTGAATGAATATGTCACAAACAATTCAACTTAGCATAACTATCCGTTTACATCAAATGACCGTAAACACATATTAATAATCAATGAGGATCGGTGGTTCTTGGAAAACCCTACTGCCACGGTGGCTCTCAAAGGACACTTACCGTCCATCTGTATGACCAATACAGAAGAGACCGATAACTAGTTGTTATTATCACCAACACCGGTTCCACACACAACACATGTACAAAGCCCAAGTGTTGTATACACAATAACCAACTAACCCAACAAAGCTGTTGACAACAATAATAACTAATGCCCGAAGGCCAGATAGCACATAAATTCATAATCAACAATTCAGATTAAACAGTCTAACAATCATATCTACGTTACTTGTTGTAACCAAACAGTCACAACTAAATCAAACTGTGAGTTCCAGATCCACTCACCTGTCAATCTCAGTCCAATCACTCAGATGTCTAATATCACTGAGTCTTCTGCTGATCTGAGAATGAAATCAAATATAAGTTAGTAATTCGTCACATAAATACTTAACTTATATCCATACATAATTCGAGAACTAGATATTATTTGCATAACAATAATATGTTCCTAATTATGTCTCATTATTCATAATCATACATATTAACTTCTATATATTAACATTAAACTTTGCACAAGGCTTAAAATCAAAAACATAAAATTTGGAGCACAAGCCACCGGGTTCAAGAAGAACCCACCGGGTTCTCTATAGAAGCAGCCGGCTTCATTGGCAAACAGCCGGGTGAATTTACTTTTCATGGTAACAGAAATATTTCACGTTTTAAACCCTGGAGGAGCAGCCGGGTTGTCATACTAGCAGCCGGGTTCCTAGAGAACCCGCCGGCTTGATATTAAATCAGCCGGGTTCATGCTCTGGACCAGCAAGCTTCGTTTAGCAAACCCCATAACCCGATTTCATCACCCAAAAACCCTAAAACTCTTATTATAACTCAATCTTCAACAACAACTAATACTAACAAACATCATATATCATAAATTACAATTTATAACATCAACAACAACTTAAATCAAATGTCAATTTCATACATGCTCATATCCTTTGCAAGTTCAATCAAAAGTAAACAATAACCCAAGAAATTACTTACAATATGAAGATACAAGATGATGATGACGATGATGAAACTAGTTCAAGATCACAACTCCAAATTTGATGTTAAGCTTCTTGTTTGTAGTTTCTTAGGTTTAGGTTTTAGTGTTTTCAAAAGAAAGAAAGTAACTTCCCAATTTTGGGAAAGTTATAAACATAAGGTCGGCTAGCTCAAAACCCGACCCATTTAATTAGTCCCCTTCTAAACCTATTGTCTGGAACCTAAAACCATTTATGAGATCAAATATTTTATTTTACCGTCAACTATAACAATTTAAAACAAGTAATATTTTACTATTCACAATAAGTCAATTGACCTATGTACTTAAGTTTCACAATCAAACAAATAATATCAAATTATTTCTAACACATTTAAATAATAATTTAAAGTTAAGAAATTACCAGACCCTTAGGGAGGATGTTACACTTGTGGAGTTTGATGATGATTTATTGGCTGACTTTTAGTTTATCGGTTATCGCTAGATATTAATATATTAGAGAATAGAGACTACTTATTTGCTTGCTGTTTTTTTGTCACTGGATATTACTATTAGAGACTACTTAGGTTGCTATCACCTGCTAGAACTTATTTGGTTAGTTGCTTGATTGCTTTTGACAATGTGGCGAACTATGATACTTCAATCTTTTGGCTAATTTTATTATGTAATTGAAGTATCTGAGGTGTAAGCATTTATCAGGTAGTTAATGTTATGAAGAAGTAACTTAGAAGTATTTTATGCATTATAGGCGTTTAATTTACGTGAGGCTCTCGCCTTAGCGCCTAGCACCTCGGCTTTTGGGCCCTTAGCACCTCGGAGCGCCTATCGCCTTTTTAAACCAAGGTGGTGATACCTGACGGATTAGCGCAATTGGACATTGCGCCACGAAATATTTGACCCTGGGGATATCCTGGATGGTGGTAATACCTGACGGGTCAGTGCACTTAGACGTTGCATTACGGAGGACCTGACTTTAGGGATATCGTGATGGTGGTAACACCATCAACCTACAAGATGGTTAACCAAACACACTTGCTATAATTGCTCTTTGCATAATAATTCATTGGGGTTGGGTAATATTATACTATCACTCCCCCAAGTTCATGTGGTAACTTTATCAAGTACCATGTTGAACTTATTGTGGGTCTTTCGGTGTGAGAGATTTTGATCATGGAGCCTCAATAAGGAAAGGATCGGATTATTACTCTACAATTGTTGTTATAACCCTAACTTAGTCAAGTTGGGTGGTAAAATTCGATATGGTTTTCTGATGAATAGTAAATATTTTATGGAAAGCGAATGCATATTCCAAAGAATGTCTAGGGAAAAGAATGCAAGTTCTCTCTATGTCAATCGTGTGCTGAGCGGGTAAACCTCATTAGGTTAGCATTCTGGGTAATCCTACTATGGATGACCCAGTCCCAGGGTTATGCTCAGAGGTAGATCCCTCATGAAAGCATATTTGGGGTCCGCATAGCACAAGAGTTGTCCCTTGGGAAAATGGATTTTTGATGCTTTCGTATTAATTTTGTTTGTACGCATATTTTTACTTTATTTTATCATTATTAATTGGCAGGTCTAGATTGCCTTATTGATGTGTTGGCATTTGGCCGACGGTAGGTCTCTCGACCTACGCCTGCGACACGGCAACCTTTCTAATCAACCCCCCAAAGGTTTAATTAAACTGAGGGGGATCTCTACCAGGGGTAGGGTTACAATGCACCTCCCGCTAGGGTAGGACTATTTCACCTGTCTACTCTGTCTAACCCTATGCATGAGGTGCATATACAGGGTGTTATAGTTTGGGCCCATTGTCATGACTTGGCAAGTCTAGATTTCCTCTATTGATATGTTGGTAGTTTGCCGACGGTGGGTCTCTTGACCTACGCCTGCGACGCGACAAGTTTTCTGATCAAACCCTCAAAGGTTTAATAAAACTTGGGGGGATCTCTAACAGGGGCCGGGCTAGAAGGCACCTCCCGCTAGGGTAGGACCACCCCGTCAGTCTGATTTGGCAAGCCTTAGGTGTTATGCGCAGATGCGGGACAAGGCGTCGGAGGCCGATGTTTGTGGCTTATTTTCACTTGTCGTGAAGTACGAGTGTATTTGTTTGCCTTATAAAGACGCATATACATGTGTTAGCGATTGAGGATGAAAAGGTGAGGATAACTTTGAGTTTTCATTCATCGAAGATTCAAAAAATACAACATTGTTATGGGGGGGGGGGGGGGGGGCCTGATCAGGGTGACCCCCATACCATGGCGAAATGTTGTATTTTTTATTATTTTCTTTTAAGGTCTTTGAACATGCTATACACGTGGCAGAGGTTTACCTTTTACATAAGTTATATCTAAGATACAAAATGTCTTGAACATGCCGCACACGTAGCAGAGGTGTACCTTTTGATACAAGCTATCCCTATTCATAACATTTTTTTTGAGTTTTGTAACATGCCATATACGTGGCAGAGGTGTACCTTTTATATAAGTTATCCCTAGGCATAACATTTCTTAAGGTTTTGAACATTCCGTACACGTGGCAGAGGTGAACCATAAAAATAAGTTATCCCTAGGCATATCACTTTTTGAGGTTTATTCAAAACATTATTTGCAAGTGGCATTGCAGGTTTATTAAAAACAAAATGGTTTTATATATATGTACGTATATAAGTCTAACATATCTTGTTGGAGATTTTACAGGGAGAATTCCTGGCAGGTCAGTGCACTCATACGTTGCACTATAGAAGACCTGGCCTCAGGGATGCCCTCGTGGTGGTAATACCTAGCATGTCGGTGCACTTTGACGTTGCGCTATAGAAGACTTCGCCCTCGGGATATCCTCATGGTGGTAATACTAGGCATGTCGGCGCACTTGTACGTTGCGCTATAGAAGACTTGGCCCTGGGGATATCCTGATGGTGGTAATACCATT
Source organism: Helichrysum umbraculigerum (assembly GCA_949592205.1). Taxonomy (NCBI): domain Eukaryota; kingdom Viridiplantae; phylum Streptophyta; class Magnoliopsida; order Asterales; family Asteraceae; genus Helichrysum; species Helichrysum umbraculigerum. The sequence continues at coordinate 87,529,543 of CATIUR010000002.1, read as the reverse complement.
AACCTATATAAATAATTAGTCTTTGCACAAGATGTGACACCCGTCAAAATTAGGACTAGTGATTAGTACCTAATCAAGTTTTAATACATGTAATTAGTTTTGTGTTAGGCTAATTAATGTATCAATCAATATATATATTGTTGAATATATACAAGTAGTATGCGATTTGATTAAATCGTACAAGTTCCGGATCGAATATAATTTGGTTCAATTAAATACGGACGTTGGTGAACAATTTAATTAAATAACATAACATTATTTAATGAAATTATTATATCTCGAGAATATTATTTTTATAATATTTCAGTTCAAACCGTATCATATAAATAACAATTTACTTGATTTAAAATATAAACACGCGCGACAAAGCAACACGAGTTTAAGTTATAATTTATAACCACCACATAAAGTATTTTGATAAAATACTTCAACCCAATTTATCGGGAATTTATTTGCATTTTAAAAAGTAACTAAATTTAATTAAACAATTAAACAATCAGGAAAACGACCACCGCACGGAGCGCGAACGCAAGGATTAAAAATTTGGGACGCACCCACTTTGGGTGGGCCCCACCGACCGGCCAAAGGGATCAAAAGGGGGGAAAACCCTTCCTTTTTCCCATTTTCTTCATCACATCATCTTTCCCTCTCTCTTTTTTTCTCTCTAAATCACCATCCACCACCACCATCAAAAATCATCAAATCACACCCCAAAACGACATCAAATCTTCAAGATTTTTAGAGATTAACGACCACCACGCAACGATCTACACTTCCATCTTTTCAGATTTTCGTTTCGACACCGCGTAAGTTTCTGACAAAAACCCGAAACTCTCCGTTTTCGATTATTTTTACATGTTTATGGTTTATAATTGTCCAAAATGTCCATATAAGGGTTGGGTAAAAGTTTTGGAACCAGCGGTCGCCGGAAAACACGTTTTCGGCTCAAAATCCGGCGAAAAGTTAGAAGTGTCGCTAGTGTGCCAAAAACAGTAGTAGCGACACTATCCAAGTGTCGCTATGCCTAAGTGTCGCCCCTATAGCGACACTACTTAAGTGTCGCTGAATTACTTAACCAAATTTAACTTAGCGACACTCCCTTAGTGACGCCAAAAATTAGAAGTGTCGCCTATAGCGACACTAATCAAGTGTCGCCCTTCAATTAAAAATCAGAAATCTAGCGACACTCACCAAGTGTCGCCTAACATGTGCCGCCTGTAGCGACACTCACCTAGTGTCGCCTAACTAGTGTCGCCTATAGCGACACTAGCTTAGTGTCGCCAAAAACAGAATATTTACAACTTTTTACTAAGTGTCGAGACCAAAATTTTATCACTTGATTTCACCCAAATTCAAGTCCAGATGCGTTTTTCACTAAAGCAATTCAAGCCAGGGGCCAGCCCCTTGGACCCCGCCAGGGGTTGCCACCCCTGGAACCCCGCTAACCAGGGGCGCTGCCCCCGGACCCCCGTCACCTAAAAGTCTGTAAACACTTTTAAGTACAACACTTCAAAATCAAAATAATAATATCGAGATTATTGTTACACACAATCACCAACGGGCCATACACATTTTCAAATACTCAAATCAATCAACCAAATCTTAGTAATTTGGACAAGTCAATCAACCAAATCGGGGTAATTTGGACATCATAGATAAATAAACAATTACAAAGGTAGTCTTTCGAGATACCTGTACAATTAATAACCATTACGTGTCGTGGACACACTCAGGTTACAAGTCTTCGGACATCAATTCACAGCTAATCAGTTCAAGTTATTCGATAAACAATCAAGGCTCAGGTGAGTCTCATAGCCCCTATTTTATTGCTTTTCAATCAGGGGTGTGATATTATTGCTCGTTTTGTTTTACAAGTTGAACGCAAGTACAAATCAAATCAAATACTACATGAGTTTCAAGCTAATCAATTTAAAGCCCTCTGTAGCATAGTCTGGTAATACATAGTAGCGTGAATGTTAGTATATGATATCATATAGGATTGACAATCCTTGTCCGGGTTAGCATGCACTAACTGGTCAAACGGACGTATTAGCATTTGGGAAGACGAGTGTGGATTAGGTACTCGTAGGAGGCATTTCAAGTTAGGTTTCCTTAAGTGGGCCTGACAACTCAAGTTAAGCTCATACTATGTGCTCATGGCTGTATAACTTTTATTTTGCTTAATTGCATTTTAAATTCAATTATTAAATCTTGCGGTTCATACAAACATATGTGTTGACATACAAACCTGTGAGCTCACCAGCGTTTCGCTGACCAATTTTAGCATGTATCACAGGTGACCAGCAGTAGGTTGGACTGCTCAAGTAAGGATCAATTAGCTCGAGTCATCATGCAAACAATCATAGATTTAGCTGCATTATTATATTTTGTATAGATTAATTATGTACTTAAATCTCTCAATTTCAAGCTGAGCTAATGTAAACAATATTTTTGATGTAAACTTTTGTTTTATCAATACAAGTCCAAAACGATGCATATAGTGGTCGTTCATTATATATCTTTGTGCTGTGATTATTGATTCGTAACACCCAAAACGTGCTTCCGCTAAACAATAAACTTGGGGGTGTTACACAAGAATTCATCGAAGCCTAGTAATACTACATTATCACTCTCCCTGGTGATATCGCGTAAAAAGTCATGTTTTTACCACCGATATCTCTCTCATGCTGGAACAATACTTGGCTGCCGGGGAACGGTAGCTTTTGTTTATTTAAATAGAAAGTTTTAGTTTTTAAAAAGTTGTGTTTGAATTCTTTAAATTAATTTTTGTTTAATTGTTTACATAAGTTAGTTAAATTTTAAATTAGATTGTTAAAAGTTAAAATTGGTTGAAACGGTTCAATTTTAAGTTGGTTTAAAAACAAGGATTTTCAGTAATCTGTCTTTTTAATCCAACCGCCGGATTGAAGTTTCATCCGCCGGTTGGATGTCGGTTTGCAAAAATCCTTTGTGTTTTGTTATATTTGAGTTTGTTTTGTTGTGAACTAACTTGCTTGTCGTTAGTTTCGTTTGTGTTCCAGATTTGATTTTTGTTTAGGTTGATCCAATGGCAAAGAGTTATGAGAGCGATGCAAATGATAACAACATGGTTAAGCAAACTGGTTCTGGAAGTACCATTGAGATGAATCCGTCTAATACCTATCTAGGGCGTAGGCAAATCCCAATGACGTCATCATGCTATGGATTGTTGGGTATGATTGAGATGTTTAGGAAAGATGTTCCTTTTGTTGCTGCTATTATAAGGAGATCTGCTGTGGAATTCACCAGTGAACAAGTGGGTTTGGTTCATAATGTGCTAGATAGAGCTAGATTGGAACAAGAATTTGGTTGTGACCAAAAGTTTACTGAGGCTCTGACTGTGCTTGAGGAATCCTTGGAGGATAGGATTGAAAAGGAGACCGACTTTTTCAATCATCAGAAAACCTTGTATGCAAGTATTTATGAGGCTTTGGTGCAATCCTCTTTTCCCTATTCGATGAATCAGGCAAAGTGCCTTCATAGGTTTCGAGGAGCATTAGATGAAGCAACGGGAAACCCGACTTCGGAGGCAGACCAGGTAATTGGAACTAGTTTGAAAGAGTTGGTTCAATTGATACAATTGGAGGATCATCTAAATGACACAACTCCACATAGGTTCATAGTGCAAAACACCATTCCCTACTACCTTCAGGATATGGTGAATGTAACACCCCCAAATATACTGTTCAGCGGAAGCAAGCTTTGGGGTGCTACTAATCAATAATCATCGTACAAGATTACATCGAACGACCTCTAGTATGTTGTATCCTGTAGGTAGTTCTACTGTGTATGTGAACCTAAAAAACATAGTAAAAGTCAACATGGTTGTTGAGTGAATTCACAGGTTTTATGTTAACAAGTGTAGTTTGATAAACCAAGGTTGTTTGTAAAGTCGTATTGCCATAATAGTTTAATGAAGTTGTGTAGAACGTCATCCAAATATAGTTCAAGCCAAATAGCAATAAGTATCCTAGTAGTTGTAGGAAAGTAGTATCCTATTTCCAAGTATGTTTTGTAGGAAAGTACATATCCTAATCCGTGATATGTTTCGTTGGGATGTTGCCCAAAATTCAGTATAAGTTATAGTAGGAATGTCAGTATCCTAATAGTTGTTCTTCGTAAGAATGTCAGTATCCTATAAAATGTTTCGTGGGAAAGTCAGTATCCCTGATCCAAGTCAGTAGGATCGAGTACCCAAGTCAGAAGGGTAAAACCAGAATAGTAGGGAAAGTCAGTATCCCAGATCCAAGTCAATAGGATCGAGTACCCAAGTCAGAAGGGTAAAACCAGAATAGTAGGGAAAGTCAGTATCCCTGATCCAAGTCAGTAGGATCGAGTATCCAAGTCAGAAGGGTAAAACTAGAATAGTAGGGAAAGTCAGTATCCCTGATCCAAGTCAGTAGGATCTGGTCCATGTCAGTATGTGACACCCGTCAAATTAGGACTAGTAATTAGTGCCTAATCAAGTTTTAATACATGTAATTAGTTCTGTGTTAGGCTAATTAATGTATCAATCATACATATATTGTTGAATATATACAAGAATACGATTTAACTGAATCGTACGAGTTTCAAATCGAATGTATTTCGGTCAATTAAATACGGACGTTGGTGAACAATTTTATTAAATAATACAATATTATTTAGTAACACTATTATATCTCAATAATATTATTTTTATAATATTTCGTATTCAATTCATATCGTACAACAACGTCTACGCCACTAAAATATTAAACGCACAAACTTGATGAAACAAGTTAAGTTATATTATATAACTAAACTAATAAGTATTTGGCTAAATATTTCAACGAAAATATTAAACAATTATTCGTATTTTAAAACATACGATTAAACGTATAAAATAATTATTTAATGTTTAAATAATCGGAAAAACGAACACCGCACGGAGCACGAATACACGGAGCAAAAGTGGAGACCCACACCTCGGTGGGCCCCCACCGAATCAGCCAAGATGGGGAATCCCCCACCTTTTTCCCATAATCAACATCATCACCATCTTCTTTCTCTCTCTCTTTTTCTCATTTTCTTTCAAAACAACCATCAAACCATCATCAAAAATCCTCAAATCACACCCCAAAACGACCTTGGATCGACAAAGTAATTAGAGAAAAGGAACCACCTCGATGCGATCTACATTCTCATCTTTCCGGAATTTCATTTCGGCACTTTGTAAGTTTCCGACAAAATCCCGAAACCTTTCGATTCTTAGTATTTTTCACTTGTGAGCGTTTATATAACTTATATATGTCCATTACAAAGTGTAGAACACGATTTTATAACTTAAAAACGGGTTTGAATTGGGTTTTGACCGGAAAAATCTCTGCAGTTGAAACTTTCTGGGCTGGTGTTCTTCAATGCGACACAAGCCTTGTGTCACATGATTGTGTCGTATAAAATCCTCTATGTCGTATTTTGTGTCGTACGAAGCCAGTTATGTCGTATCCTATGCGACACAATATTGTGTCATACCTTATGTCGCAAATACCATGCGACACAACCTCTATGTCGCTGTTGAATCAGCATCTCGAATCTATGCGACACAACCCTTGTGTCGTATAGATATTGTGTCGCATTCCTATGCGACACAACCCTTGTGTCGCATGACAAATTTTTGTGTCGCATATTGTGTCGCAAAACACAGAAAACTCAGATTTTTACTAAGTGTCGAGACTCGAAATTTATCACTTGATTTTACCCGAATTCAGATCCCAGCCAGGGGCCAGCCCCTTGGACCCCGCCAGGGGCGCTGCCCCCAGACCCCCGTACTTAGATTCCGTAAGCACATTTCTCACCAAGTGTCAAACTTGCACAACTTCAAAATGCTTATACGATACAACTTTTCAAACATAATGGAAATTGCTTTTCAAGTATAACGCTTCGAAATCAAAGAGATAACATCAAAACTATTATTACAATTAATCACCAACGGGCTGTACACGTTTTCAAACATACAATTCAATCAACCAAATCGTAGTAATTTGGACAAGTCAATCAACCAAATCGGGGTAATTTGGACAAACAACTACAAAGGTAGTCTTTCGAGATGCCTAAACAATTAATAACCATCGCGTGTCATTGACACCTTCAGGTTACAAGTCTTCGGACCACACTTCAAGGCAAATCAATCCAAGTTATCAATTCAAACTTTCAAGACTCAGGTGAGTCTCATGGCCCCTATTTTATTGCTTTTCAATCAGGGGTGTGATATTATTGCTCGTTTTGTTTTACAAGTTGAACGCAAGTACAAATCAAATCAAATACTACATGAGTTTCAAGCTAATCGATTTAAAGCCCTCCATAGCATAGTCTGGTAATACGTAGTAGCGTGAATGTTAGTATATGATATCATATAGGATTGACAATCCTCATCCGGGTTAGCACGCACTAACAGGTCAAACGGATGTATTAGCATTTGGGAAGACGAGTGTGGATTAGACACTCGTAGGAGGCATTTCAAGTTAGGTTTCCTTAAGTGGGCCTGACAACTCAAGTTAAGCTCAGACTATGTGCTCATGGCTGTATAACTTTTATTTTGCTTAATTGCTTTATAAATTCAATTATAAATCTTGCGGTTCATACAAACATATGTGTTGACATACAAACCTGTGAGCTCACCAGTGTTTCGCTGACCAATTTTAGCATGTATCACAGGTGACCAGCAGTAGGTTGGACTGCTCAAATAACGATCAATTAGCTCGAGTCATCATGCAAACAATCAGAGATTTAGCTGCATTATTATATTTTGTATAGATTAATTATGTACTTAAATCTCTCAATTTCAAGCTGAGCTAATGTAAACAATATTTTTGATGTAAACTTTTGTTTTATCAATACAAGTCCAAAACGACGCATGTAGTGGTCGCTCATTATATATCTTTGTGCTGTGATTATTGATTCGTAACACCCAAAACGTGCTTCCGCTAAACAATAAATATGGGGGTGTTACACAGTAGGACCCATTAGTTGCTCAAAATACCGTTTACGTGGGATGTTACCCAAAATACTATTTACGTGGGATGTTACCCAAAATACTGTTTACTTGGGATGTTACCCAAAATACAGTTTAAAATACGTTGCTGGTCGTTCTCCAGCATTTCCAAAATAGTACCGGTCGTTCTCCGGTCTAAATACGCACGGGTCGTTCTCCCGTCCAACTCGGCTAGTCGTTCTCTGGCACTAAACAATGCTGGTCATTCTCCAGCGAAACAAAACAGTTTATCAAAATAGTTTACCAGTCGTTCTCCGGTTTACTAAGTATAGTTTAACACGTTTGTATTAGTTTGTAGTATGAAAACATTTTTTCATAAACACCAGTTTATACAAAAGTTTAACAGTTCTAAAGTACTCTAGTCGTTTGAGTAAACTAGCAAGTTAAACAATCATGTGAGTAAAAGCAGTTATCGTAATCAGTAAAATAGTTGACTATGTTTCTCACCCCAATTTGGAAGCAGTAAAACAGTTAAAAGTGGGGCTGTGAACTCACCTGTGGGAGCTAGAGTTCTAAAATACACGTGTCGTCCAAATAGTGACCTCCTAGCATCCTAAACGTGTGAGGTTATTTGTATGAGTATGTGACTAATAAGTCGGTCTAGGATAATTGTCCACTCAACTAGTAATGTCCAAGTGTTTGTTTAGTACTTCGTTTGTAGTTTGAAAACACGTATGGCCCGTTGGTGACGGTACGTAGTAATAAAACTATGTACGGGGGTCCGGGGGCAGCGCCCCTGGTAGCAGGGTCCAAGGAGTGGCAACCCCTGGCGGGGTCCAAGGGGCAGAGCCCCTGGCTGGGGTCGAGCTACATTGCTTTATTAAAAATCGCATCTGGAATTTAAATTCGGAAAAATCGACTAAAGTTGGCCGCGGACTGAAATGGTGTTGCGAGTTGAGTTCGCGGTGCGAAATGAGTTTGGGCTTGCAAAACATAGTGGGTTCGCGATCGAAGTTCGACTCGCAAGTCAGCTCGATCCGCAGTCAGTTTCGGTTCGTTAATTGGCTTCGCGAGTCGAGATCTCGGTTCGATTCCCAGGCCGACCGAGATCTGGGATCTCAACTTGCAGGACGAACTGTCAGCGTTTTTCATGCGGATTTCGATTTTTAAAGCATTTTTAACGGGATTTTCGGGCATAATCTTGTTGAATGGACTCATTAACATGTAAATAAACATAAATCAAATGTTTTGAGAGTGAGAAATCCCTTACAAAGCTTGCGAAGATAATGGAGGAAGGAGATGGTGATGAAGATGCTTGTTGATGATGATGATGACGATTCCGACGGTGGTGGTGGTGGCGGTTCGGCGGTGGCGTGGTGGTGGCTCTTGGAGCCGGTTTGTAGAGAGAGAAAGGAGGGAGAGTTGTTGTTTTTAGAGAGGGAGATGGAAGATGAGAATGAGGGTGGGGGTTGGAGTAGAAAGGAAGAAAAAGGGGAAGGTGGGTTGGGTCCGCAGCCCACGGGTCGACCCATTTGGGTCTCGGGCTCGCGTGTTTCTCATTTTCTATTCTCGTGTCATTCGTAAATGTTTAAATGCCGATTGTATGTTAAGAGTAAAAGGTTTCCGTATATCATCGCGTGATATGAGTTCAAATGAATAATGACTAATTTTCAACAAAAATAGATTTATGTTATTTGTGTAAAAGTGTCACCAACGTCCATGTTAAATAATGTCGGACCTCGTCCGATTCGAGTTCGCACGATTACAATTAATCGCGTATGTATGTATCTATATAAAATGTTATGGTTATTTAGCCTAACATAGGACCAAACATATGTAATTATCTCGTAGTTAGGCATAAACGGCGTCCAACTTTTTTCGGGTGATACAGTGAAGAAGTTAGACATTTTGGCTAAGGAAGAGGGCAAGAGGGATAATCCTAGTTTTATTCATCCGTTGGTCGCGATTGATTGGGCTATTTATTTAGTGGTCAACTTGGAAGCTTTAATTGTGTTGGATAAGGTGCTCACCCCACATGAGCATTTTCACCTTGGAATGGTAGAGGTTTACACCAAACTTGTGAAGATTTTCAAGAAATCAGCTTTAGAATTCAGCATCCATCAAGAGACGGCAATTAAGAGAATCGAAAGATGGGTGAGGAGTTTAAGGATGAGTCCCTTGATGTCCAAGCATGCGAGCATTGGTAAGGCGTATTTTGAGTTTATGAGTGAGTTAGAAGAAGCGAACCCTGATCGTGAGGTTACATTGGATAAGGATGATAAGGTCATTTGGGCTGTTAAGGGAACCGTAAACAAAGCTGTTAGAGACATTAGTTGGGATTTAGTTTACCTTCATCCAGCTGCTAGTTCTCACTTGGCAAATTTCCCGAGTTTAGGAAACGGAGTGGAAGACATCATAGCACAAGTCATGAAGCGCTTCTTTGCCCTTTATCCCATGCATTGATTCTCAGTTTCTTTAACGTCTATTTCATTGGATTTCTGACATTTTTGTTTGTTTTGGATTTTGTTTATTGTGTGATTGAATGAGTGAACTTATTATAAGTGTGTGAATGTTAAATTTCTATTGTGTGGTTCGATTTGAATTTTTAAATTTTTAATGTTTGTGTTTATAGTTTGGAATTCAAGAGCTTATTATCACGTATCCAGGTATGATTTTAAATTAAATTTAGTTCATGGCAAAAGCGCGAAAGTGGTGGTGAAAAAAAAAAAAAAAAGAAGCTGGAAGTCACTGTTTTTTTAAAATCCATCCGCCGGTTGGATCAACCATCCACCGGATGGATTGCTTTGGGCTATCGGGCAATGTTGACTGGGCTAACTTTAAAAAGTTGACTTGGGCCTTAATCCATCCGCCGGATGGAACTTCCATCCGCCGGATGGATCAAAAACCTGCAAAAGGTCGAGGGCAGCCCCATATTTCATTTTCACTCCACAAAACCACCACATTTCAATGGGGTCTTGAACCGTTGGAACAACTCCAAGATCTCCAACGAAATTCTTAATCCAGATGGCTTCCTTTGAAGCCTCGCAAGCCGCTATGTACTCAGACTCGCACGTTGAGTCTGCCACCGTATCTTGCTTGGAACTTTTCCATGTCACCGCTCCCCCATTCAGTAAGAATACCCAAGCAGATTGTGAACGAATATCATCTCTGTCTGTTTGGAAGCTTGCATCACTATAACCCGTTACTCTAAGTTCCTCTTCTCCACCATAAACCAAGAACCCGTCCTTAGTATTTCTCAAATACTTAAGAATATTCTTTACAGGTGTCGAATGACCTTCACCAGGATTCTGCTGATGTCGACTCACTAAGCTCAAAGCAAATGAGACATCAGGCCTCGTACACGTCATGGCATACATGATCGATCCTATAGCCCAAGCATATGGGACTCGACTCATTATGTCCGATTCTTCCTTAGATTTCGGACAAAGATCCTTACTGGTCTTAATGCCATGATGTAAGAGTAGATTCCCTTTATTAGAGTTCTCCATTTTGAATCTTTTCAAAATTTTATCTAAGTATGTGTCCTGGCTAAGTCCTATGAGACGTCTCGACCTATCTATATAAATCTTTATACCAAGAATATATGCCACATCTCCCAAGTCTTTCATAGCGAAATATTTTCCCAACCAGTCCTTTACACTTTGTAATGTTGGGACATCGTTTCCTATGAGTAGTATATCATCCACATAAATACTAGGAAGACTAGAACACTCCCACTGAACTTGACATATATACAGGACTCATCTTCACTTCAAGAAAATCCAAACTCTGTGACTTTCTCATGGAAGCAGAGATTCCAGCTACGAGAAGCTTGTTTAAGTCCATAAATAGCCTTTTGAAGCTTGCACACTCTATTAGGATACTTTGCATTTTCAAAACCCTCCGGTTGTGCCATGAACACATCCTCTATCAGTTTCCCGTTAAGGAAGGCGGTTTTGACATCCATCTGCCAAATTTCATAATCATGAAACGCAGCTATGGCTAGCATAATCCTAATTGAATTTATCTTAGCTACTGGCGAGAAGGTTTCCTCATAATCAATCCCGTGGGTTTGAGTATATCCCTTTGCTACCAACCTAGCTTTATAAGTGTGTACTTTCCCATCCATGTCGGTCTTTTTCTTGAAGATCCACTTACAACCCACCGTCTTAAGACCAGGTGTAATGTCAATCAAATTCCAAACTTGGTTGTCATACATGGACTGAATTTTGCTTTTCATAGCTTCCTTCCACTTAGCAGCCTCAAGGCCTGCCATCGCTTACTTGTAGTTAGCAGGTTCATCTAAGTCATTTAGTGTACTGTCACTAATTTTATCCTCTTCTTCTACATGGTAACCATAATAGAACTGAGGAGGCTTGCTAACTCTACTAGATCTGCGAACGGGTAAGGATATGTCTTCAGGTTCAACAGGTGTTTCTGCCTCTTGTTGAATGTCAGTGTTTACTGTAGGTTCTTTATCGGTCGACTCTTGAATTTCTTCAAGATCTATCTTACTCCCACTGTCCTCTTTAGATATCATTTCTCTCTCAAGGAACACTTCTCTTCGAGCTACAAAGACCACATTATCCGTGGGTCTGTAGAACAGATATCCAAATGACTCTTGTGGATAACCGACGAAAAGACACTTTTCAGATCTGGAGTCTAGTTTGTCCTGAGTTTCTCGTCTAACGAAAACTTCAAAACCCCAGATTTTGATGTGACCAAGAGAAGGACGTCTTCCCTTCCACATCTCATAAGGTGTCTTTGAAACCTTCTTGGTGGGTAAAAGATTTAAGATTCGAGCGGCTGTTTCTAATGCATAACCCCAAAAACTTATCATTAGTGTAGCCCGACTCATCATAGAGCGAACCATGTCCAATAAGGTTCTATTTCTCCTCTCAGCAACACCATTAAGCTGTGGCGTTCTAGGAGGAGTTAATTTTGAAACTATTCCACAATCTCTAAGATGATCGAGAAACTCGATACTAAGATATTCTCCTCCCCTATCGGATCGGAGAACATTTATCTTTCTGCCCAGTTGATTCTCTACTTCGCTTTGATATCTTTTGAACACCTCAAAAGTATCTGACTTATGCTTAATCAGATATACATGTCCAAATCTACTGTAATCATCAATAAATGTAACATAGTATCGATTTCCATCTTTTGTGGTGCATCAGAATGGTCCACAAACATCTGTGTGTACCAAGTCCAACAGTCCTTCACCTCTTTCACATGACCCTGTGAATGGTGATTTAGTCATCTTGCCCAATAAGCAAGATTCGCATACATCATCCGATTTGAGGTCGAATGAGTCCAACACTCCATCCTTTTGGAGTTGGCCGATGCGTTTTTTGTTTACGTGCCCAAGATGATAATGCCACAATTTGGATTTATCAAGCTCATTAGACGAATCAACATTTAAAATCAAATTGCTAACACATTCAACATTTTCATATATACCATTGTAAGGAGAAGCTTTACAAATAAAACAACCATTTAAATAAATCAAAATATCACCATTCTCATTGTCAAAAGAAAATCGATAACCGTCCTTAAACAAAGCATAAAATGAAATAATGTTTCTAGTCATTTATGACGAATAACAACAATTATTCAAATCTATCCTAACTCCAGAGTTCAGCACGAGCTCATACTTTCCAATATCGGTAACAGGCATGATTCCTCTGTTTCCCATGACTAGATTAAGCTCCCCATGCTTCAACCTCCTACTTTCCTTTAGACCCTGCAATACAGTGCAAATGTGAGTACCACACCCTGTATCCAGAACCCACGAATTAGAAGTTGTAGTATTATGGAGTTCGATCATGAACATACCTGAGTGAACACTCTTTTCGACCTTACCATCCTCAAGGTCCTTTAGGTATTTCAGGCAGCTACGCTTCCAGTGCCCCTTTGTGTTGCAGTAAAAGCACACTGCTTCCTTTGGATCACTTGCTGGTGCAATATCAGAATCAGTCTTTCTTTTGGACCCACGATTGGACTTTCCATTCGCAGTCTTTGCTTTCCAATTTGACCTCTTTCTTTTCTTTGCATTTTGACCAATTACCAACACAGGATCTGCTGAGCTAGAGGACACATCATCCTTTTTGATTCCTTGCTCAGTGGTTTGTAGCAAATTATAGAGTTCCATTATTGAGCCTTCTCTCTCATTCATATTCATCTGATATGAGATTACAAACTGATTGTAGACAGCTGCAGACTGGACAAAATTATGGCGATGGAAAACTCCTTGTCAAACATCATATCCAATTTTTCCAACCTATCAAAGTACCCTTTCATCTCCAAGACGAAAGCACAGATAGATGCTCCAGGTTTGGGCTTGCAATCCATGAGGGACTTAACCACATCAAGGCGTTCTTTGCTTGCCTTGGCCTGAAACATTTCTTTTAGCTGTTGGTTCATTTCATAAGCCCAGGTATTCTCAAAAGTCTTTTGCAACTCGGGGCTCATGGAGGATGCCATGATACAAGACACTTTATTCGCATCATCATAATATTACCTATGTGCCTCAATCTCCTCTTGGGTTGAATTTTCATCAATCACGGGAATCTGCTCATCGAGAACATACTCCTTGTTCTCATACCTCAAGGTAAACCTTAGGTTACGCATCCAATGCATATAGTTTGGACCAGTCGGTCTTTCCCTTCCAAGAACCGAGAGTAGTGAGAAGTTCGAGTTATGTGCGGGATTGGGGACGGGAGGATTATTACCATTTGTAGAAGACATCTATAAGATAAACAGTTTTAGTTAGTTTGAATATTTCTTAAATAATTAACCAATTACAAAATTGAGGCTAGGATCCGTATTTTAGATTTGTTTTATGAAAAGGTTTGCCGTAATCATATTGCGAATTTATTTTAGGTAGACAATGCCTTTTTCAATTTCATTCTCTATGAAACTCCTAGTTCTTTTGAGATTCATTGATTCTTATCAACGGCATGTTAATCTCGGATATGCTCAACTACCATTCATGACTGGTATGCCGAGGATCATGAACAAGACGGTGAACTTAACCATGCAAAACCCGCGTGATCCCCGGCACGAGTACGCTCGAGAATCGCGAGTTCCACATCACCTCTCAATATGATCTCACATTAATATGCTGGTAAACCACACACGCTCCATTAACAGACCATACGAAAGATGTGCGGTTTTCATGGGTTAGCATACTATTCACATTTTAGTATCTAGGACGGGATTTTGTTTTAGTACTTTTAGGTCATACCTTTGATCTTGACATCATCCTATCAAAAGTCCTCGGTAGCTCCATTGAACGCACAAAAAGCGGAGAAGCAGGTCAGCGCGAAACCTATTAAAAACCCGACTTCTTTAGGGAAGCTGAGCTACCCGCCTTATACCTCTCTTTTAGTTTGTTCACTATGGGTGAGCCGATTTATCAATTGACTGACGATGTATTTAACTTTAATGATACTTATACTTATAGCTTATAATATATGTAATGTCTCTCTTTAAACTCTTAAAGTCTACGGTTCTATTTTAAAACATTTTAAAATTCAGGAGTATATTTTAAAACAATTCAAAATATAAGGGTCTAAAGTGTAAATACTTTTTACCAATTTAGACAAGCCAATTTCCAATTTATCTATACCTACATACTATTGCAGATAATTAAATGCTAGTATTTATCAAGCTAAGGCTCTGATACCACTGTTGGGTTTTCTATTCCCTAACTAGATTAATGTACGCAGCGGAATAATAACAAAATTAATCTAAGGCAATTAGGAAACTAAACCCTAAGAATCTTAACTTGAATAAATAAAAGCAATAAAATAAACAAGATAAATAAGAAATTAGTAACCTTCGAGAAAAACAATTTCTCACGCGTAGACCACCTTGCGGAACCTTTTTGCTTTGGAGGCGAGTGCCCAAACCAGAACACCTCTAATGCTTCATACCCACGAACCAAGAGAAATTCCTAAGTCTCCTGTGGTCACGACTTTTGGTCGTAAAACTCTTACAAGGAGCAGGAGTAAGAAAGAGAGAAGAAGAATTGAAAACTATTCAATTCAAGGTACAAAGAAAACCTAAGGGGTAGGCCCCTATTTATAGGGAAATAGGAGACCCACTGTTTGGTCCTTCAGCCGATGTGGGATAACTGGTTTCATCATCCATCCAACGGATGGACATTCCATCCGGCGGTTAGATGTAATTCCAGAACATTCCATCTAGCCGTTCCACCGCCTTACATCTTTTCATTCCATCTGGCGGTTGGAACATCCAACCGGCGGATGGATCAATTTTCCATAATTCTTTTTTTTCTTTTAGTTTCAATTAATATTCAATTAACAAACTAAATATAATATTAATTCCAATTAATATTATCTCTCTATTTATTTCTCTTACTGTTCATTGAGGGCGACCCAAAAAGGACTCTACTTTTAATGATAGTTTTACCAATTTAGTTATGACCTTAGACACTATTCCAACAGTCTCCCACTTGGACAAGTCATCAACTATTATTGGTCTAAGCCTATTCTATTAACAAAGCAGAGAGTGCCATCCAACGCAACTGCCGAACTCTGATTCTTATCTTAGAGTTAGACCTTTAGATAAGTGATCAACTATTCTTTTGTTCTCCTGATATCGTATGAATCGAGACATGGATTTTAATCAATTTCAAGATTCATAACTTGTTTTCTGATTTCCGATTATTTTGACTTTATGAGACTATTGAACTATCAACTCAGTCTCGGCCAGGCCTAGCACTTTAGAGTCAATCTTTAATCATCAGAGGGCCCAAGATATCGCTTTTCCCATTTAGGCGAAAGGAACAAATAAATTTCAACTACATAGCACTTGTCAACTCATCATGTCATACCTAGCATATCCTTTATAACTGGTAGTTACGCACAGCGTTTGGATAGACCAAAGTATAACAGACTTGAAAAGCTAGAAACTCAATGTATCTCCATTTCAAGAATAGAGGATATTATCATCTTAAAATCACTCTTGATTTAATCCATGAAGTGATCTCTTTAAGTACGGGTCTCTCCTATACTTAAATCTCCATTAAGTATCCATGAGTGTTGCAGCATTCTCCATGCCATGTCTAATCTCCATAGACAATCTACTAACACTCCATGACAGTCTTGATTCACCACTTACTTCCAGGAGTGTGAACGACCGAGGAGGTTTGAGTAAAACTCTTTTACTCGGGAAGTGGTGTCTAAACATGCAAAACAGAAACACAATGACAAAAAATAGTAAATGGTAGAACTCCTTCCAATAAATAAATCTCTATTATTTAATCACCAAGTCTATAGCAATTTATCATTGTTTACAACGTTTCAAAAATCAAACCAACAACAAACTTTACATTATCTCTTAAGCCTATGCTCCTAGCATGCTCATCATGTTTGGACCTTCCAAGTGGCTTTGTGAACGGATCAGCCGGATTATCCTCTGATCTTATACTCTTCACAATCACGTTTCCTTCTTCTACTTTCCTTCGAACAAAATGGTTTTTTATTTCAATGTGCTTTGACTTTCCGTGATCCTTGGGTTCTCTACTCAAGGCAACTGCACTTTCATTGTCACAGAATATTTCAATGGGGTCTTGAACCATTGGTACAACTCCAAGATCTCCAATGAAATTCTTAATCCACATAGCTTCCTTTGAAGCCTCGCAAGCCGCAATGTACTCAGACTCGCACATTGAGTCTGCCACCGTATCTGGCTTGGAACTTTTCCATGTCACCGCTCCCCCATTCGGTAAGAATACCCAACCAGACTGTGAACGACTATCATCTCTGTATGTTTGGAAACTAGCGTCACAATAACCCGTTACTCTGAGTTCTTTTTCTCCACCATAAACCAATAACCTGTCTTTAGTATTTCTCAAATACTTAAGAATATTCTTTACAGCTATCCAATGATCTTCACCAGGATTCTGCTGATGTCGACTCACTAAGCTCAAAGCAAATGAGACATCAGGTCTTGTACACGTCATGGCATACATGATCGATCCTATAGCCGAAGCATATGAGATTCGACTCATTCTATTCGATTCTTCCTTAGATTTCGAACAAAGATCCTTACTGATCTTAATGCCATGATGTAAGGGTAGATTCCCTTTCTTAGAGTTCTCCATTTTGAATGTTTTCAAAATTTTATCTAAGTATGTGTCCTGGCTAAGTCCTATGAGACGTCTCGACCTATCTCTATAAATCTTTATACCAAGAATATATGCTGCATCTCGCAAGTCTTTCATAGCGAAACATTTTCCCAACCAATCTTTTACACCTTGTAAAGTTGGGTTATCATTTCCTATGAGTAGTATATCATCCACATATAATACTAGGAAGACTACAACACTCCCACTGAACTTGACATATATACAGGACTCATCTTCGCTTCTAGAAAATCCAAACTCTGTGACTTTCTCATGGAAGCAGAGATTCCAGCTACGAGAGGCTTGTTTAAGTCCATAAATAGCCTTTTGAAGCTTACACACTCTATTAGGATACTTTGCACTTTCAAAACCCTCCGGTTGTGCCATAAACACATCCTCAGTAAGTTTTCTGTTGAGGAAAGTAGTTTTGACATCCATCTTCCAAATTTCATAATCATGAAACGCAACTATCGCAAGCATTATCCTAATTGACTTTATTTTAGCTACTGGTGAGAAGGTTTCCTCATAATCAATCCCATGAGTTTGAGTATAGCCATTCGCTACCAACCTAGCTTTATAAGTGTGTACTTTCCCATCCATGTCTGTCTTCTTCTTGAAGATCCACTTACAACCCACTGTCTTAAGACCAGGTGTGGGTTCAACCAAATTCCAAAATTGGTTGTCATACATAGACTGAATTTCGCTTTTCATAGCTTCCTTCCACTTAGCAGCCTCAGGGCCAGTTAGCAGGTTCATCTAAGTCATTTAGTGTACTGTCACTAATTTTATCCTCTTCTTCTACATGGTAACCATAATAGAACTGAGGAGGCTTGCTAACTCTACTAGATCTGCGAACGGGTAAGGTTATGTCTTCAGGTTCAACAGGTGTTTCCACCTCTTGTTGAACGTCAGTGTTTACTGTAGGTTCTTTATCGGTCGACTCTAGAATTTCTTCAAGATCTATCTTACTCCCACTATCCTCTTTAGATATCATTTCTCTCTCAAGGAACACTCCTTTTCGAGCTACAAAGACCACATTATCCGCTGGTCTGTAGAACAGATATCCAAATGACTCTTGTGGATAACCGACGAAAAGACACTTTTCAGATCTGGAGTCTAGTTTGTCTTGAGTTTCTCATCTAACGAAAACTTCACAACCCCAGATTTTGATGTGACTAAAAGAAGGACGTCTTCCCTTCCACATCTCATAAGGTGTCTTTGAAACCTTCGTGGTGGGTAAAAGATTTAAGATGCGAGCGGCCGTTTCTAATGCATAACCCTACAAACTTATCGGAAGTGTAGCCCGACTCATCATAGACCGAACCATGTCCAACAAGGTTCTATTTCTCCTCTCAGCAACACTATTAAGTTGTGGTGTTCTAGGAGGAGTTAACTGTGAAACTACTCTACAATCTCTAAGATGATCGAGAAACACGATACTAAGGTATTCTCCTCCCCTATCGGATCGGAGAACCTTTATCTTTCTGCCCAGTTGATTCTCTACTTCGCTCTTGTATCTTTTGAATACCTCAAAAGTATCCGACTTATGCTTAATCAGATAGACATGTCCAAATCTACTGTAATCTTCAGTAAATGTAACATAGTATCGATTTCCATCTTTTGTGGCGCATCGGAATGGTCCACAAATATCTGTGTGTACCAAGTCCAATAGTCCTTCACCTCTTTCACATGAACCAGTGAATGGTGATTTAGCTATCTTACCCAATAAACAAGATTCACATACATCATCCGATTTGAGGTCGAATGATTCCAACACTCCATCCTTTTGGAGTTGGCCGATGCGTTTCTTGTTTACTTGCCCAAGACGATAATGCCACAATTTGGATTTATCAAGCTCACTAGATGAATCAACATTTAAAATCAAATTGCTAACACATTCAACATTTTAATATATGCCATTGTAAGGAGTAGCTTTAAAAATAAAACAACCATTTAAATAAACCAAAATATCACCATTCTCATTATCAAATGAAAACCGATAACCATCCTTAAACAAAGCATAAATTGAAATAATGTTTCTAGTCATTTCTGACGAATAACAGCAATTATTCAAATCTATCTTAACTCCAGAGTTCAGCACGAGCTCATACTTTCCAATCTCGGTAACAGGCGTGATTCCTCTGTTTCCCATGACTAGATTAAGCTCTCCAGGCTTCAACTTCCTACTTTCCTTTAGACCCTGCAATACAGTGCAAATGTGAGTACCACACCCTGTATCCAGAACCCACGAATTAGAAGTTGTAGTATTATGGAGTTCGATCGTGAACATACCTGAATGAACACTCTTTTCGACCTTACCATCCTCAAGGTCCTTCAGGTATTTCGGGCAGCTACGTTTTCAGTGCCCCTTGGTGTTGCAGTAAAAGCACACTGCTTCCTTTGGATCACTTGCTGTGCAATATCAGAGTCGGTCTTTCTTTTGGACCCACGATTGGACTTTCCATTCACAGTCTTTGCTTTCCAATTTGACCTCTTTCTTTTCTTTGCATTTTGACCAATTACCAACTCGGAAGCTGCTGAGCTAGAGGACACATCATCCTTTTTGATTCCTTGCTCAACGGTTTGCAGCAAATTATGGAGTTCCATTATCGAGCCTTCTCTCTCATTCATATTCATCTGATATGAGATTACAAACTGATTGTAGACAGCTGGCAGACTGGACAAAATTATGGCGATGGAAAACTCCTTGTCAAACATCATATCTAATGATTCCAACCTATCGAAGTACCCTTTCATCTACAAGATGAAAGCACAGATAGATGCTCCAGGTTTGGGCTTACAAGCCATGAGGGATTTGACCAAATCAAGGCGTTATTTGCTTGCGTTAGCCTGAAACATTTCCTTAAGCTGTTGGTTCATATCATAAGCCCAAATATTCTCAAAAGTCTTTTGCAACTCGGGGCTCCTGGAGGATGCCATGATACAAGACACTTTATTCGCATCATCATAATATTTCCTGTGTGCCTCAATCTCCTCTTGGGTTGAATTTTCATCAATCACGGGAATCTGCTCATCGAGAACATACTCCTTGTTCTCGTACCTCAAGGTAAACCTTAGGTTACGCATCCAATGCATATAGTTTGGACCAGTCAGTCTTTCCCTTCCAAGAACCGAGAGTAGTGAGAAGTTCGAGTTATGTGCGGGATTGGGGACGGGAGGATTATTACCATTTGTAGAAGACATCTATAAGATAAACAATTTTAGTTAGTTTGAATATTCCTTAATTAATTACCCAATTACAAAATTAAGGCTAGGATCCATATTTTAGATTCGTTTTATGAAAAGGTTTGCCGTAATCATATTGCGAATTTATTTTAGGTAGACAATGCCTTTGTCATTTTCATTCTCTATGAAACTCCTAGTTCTTTTGAGATTCATTGATTCTTATCAACGGCATGTTAATCTCAAATATGCTCATCTACCATTCATGACTGGTATGCCGAGGATCATGAACAAGATGGTGAACTTAACCATGCAAAACCCGCGTGGTCCCCAGCCCAAGTACGCTCGAGAATCGCGAGTTTCACATCACCTCTCAATATGTTCTCATATTAATGTGCCGGTAAACCACACACGCTCCATTAACAGACCATACGAAAGATGTGCGGTTTTCATGGATTAGCATACTATTCACATTTTTAGTATCTAGAACGGGATTTTGTTTTAGTACTTATAGGTCATACTTTTGATCTTGACATCATCCTATCAAAAGTTCTCGGTAGCTCCATTGAACACACAAAGAAGCGGAGAAGCAGGTCAGCGCGAAGCCTATTAAAAACCTGACTTCTTTAGGGAAGCTGAGCGACCCGCCTTATACCTCTCTTATAGTTTGTTCACTATGGGTGAGCCGATTTATCAATTGACTGACAATGTATTTAACTTTAATGATACATATATATATATATAACTTATAATATATGTAAGTTCTTTCTTAAACTTTTAAGGTCTATTGTTCTATTTTAAAACATTTTAAAATTGAAGGGTATATTTTAAAACAATTCAAAATATAAGGGTCTAAAGTGTAAATTCTTTTTACCAATTTAGACAAGTCAATTTCTAATTTATCTTTACCTACATACTATTGTAGATAATTATATGCTAATATTTATTAAGCTAAGGCTCTGATACCACTGTTGGGTTTTCTATTCCCTAATTAGATTAATATACGCAGCGGAATAATAACAAAATTAATCTAAGGCAATTAAGAAACTAAACCCTACGGATCTTAACTTGAATAAATAAAAGCAATAAAATAAACAAGATAAATAAGAAATTACTAACCTTCGAGAAAAAGAATTTCTCACGCGTAGACCACCTTGCGGAACCTTTTGCTTTGGAGGCGAGTGCCCAAACCAGAACACCTGTAATGCTTCATACCCACGAACCAAGAGAAATTCCTAAGTCTCCTATGGTCATGACTTTTGGTCGTAAAACTCTTACAAGGAGCAGGAGTAAGAAAGAGAGAAGAAGAATTGAAAACTATTCAATTCAAGGTACAAAGAAAACCTAAGGAGTAGGCCCCTATTTATAGGGAAGGAGGAGACCCACTGTTTGGTCCTTCAGCCGATGTGGGATAACTGGTTCATCATCCATCCAGCGGATGGACATTCCATCCGGCGGTTAGATGTAATTCCAGAACATTCCATCTAGCCGTTCCACCGCCTTACATCTTTTCATTCCATCTGGCGGTTGGAACTTCCAACCGGCGGATGGATCAATTTTCCATAATTCTTCTTTTTCTTTTAGTTTCAATTAATATTCAATTAACAAACTAAATAAAATATTAATTCCAATTAATATTATCTCACTATTTATTTCTCTTACTGTTCATTGAGGGCGACCCAAAAAGGACTCTACTTTTAATGATAGTTTTACCAATTTAGTTATGACCTTGGACACTATTCCAACAATTCGGACTCAAATAATGCACAATTCAATGAAAATTTGCCAAGACGGTCGAAATGAAGTTGCACAAGAAAAATCAAGCAAAACAGACGAAAAATGGAGATTCCATACACAGTTGAAGATTCAAGACATCCGAGACAAGATTTGAGATAATGTGCCCACCACCATGATATTTCTTATCCAAGATGTTCATTTTCAAAATACGAATCCATCAGAAGAAGAATCAACAAAAACGGATTAAGAATGAAGATTTTACGTACACCGGAAAATTCAAATGATTCGCACGAAACATCTAAAGATCAAAGATACTTTTCAGGGATTTCTTTTTATCAAAGTCTTAGTTTTTGAAAAACGAATCCAACGCAAAAAGAATCAACGAAAACGGACGCAGAACGAAGAAGATAAGCGCGAATCAAAAAACGATCAAAAGACGGCGAACCGGGGCGGGTGGAGGCCAGCCGCCGCCGGCCACCCTGCCCCCGTCCCTCGTCCGCTTTTTTGTCCTTGCTCGTACTCTCCTGGTACATGTGCTAGACCTTTCCGCAACTTTACGGTATATGTGCTAGACCTTTCACCGCTTTAGGGTACATGTGCTAGACCTTTCACCACCTTTTGCTAACATGTGCCCCTAGTTGCTAAAGTGCACCTAAACTCAACTATAAATAGGTGCCTTTAGTTCATTTACAACACACACCTTCCATATCTTTCTTACTTCTCTCTAGCTTCTAGTTTTACTTTCTCATTTTATTTTCTTACTTTAATTTAGTATTAGGCTAGTTTAGGAAGCTTGTTAGAATAGAACGAAAACAAGGAACGTGCTTGTAATCTTTGGTGTAAGCTTGGAGCTACTTTTATTAATTTAAGTCTATTCCTTCTCGCATATTAATCTCGGTTATTTCTATCCTTGTCTATCTTAATTAAATATGTATGCTTTAATTATGCTAGAGATAGTTTGTGCCATGCTTAGCGAGTAGATTACTATTGTATTTGTTGTGATGTAGTTAGCATAAATAATCATGGGATGACTTTAAATATGTCGTGAAATAATATGACGGCTCCTATTCGACTGTTTACTCGATATAGTACTGGAAATGCTTCTGAGCGGAGTACAAATGTATGGAAGTCAGTAAACGACCGAAGGTAGTTGTATTATGGATCGACATTATAAAAATTGAAACTTTATGAACGGACTTATCTTCTCCTTATGATTTTAAACATAAAACTTATATTCGCCTTTCGATTAACAAACGTGATTTTAACGTTGTAGAGAGGAGTCGCGAACCTTAATACTTGGTCAATAGTTATCTGTGTCAAAACTATGGTTTAATTGTAACGTC
This sequence comes from Helichrysum umbraculigerum, assembly GCA_949592205.1. NCBI lineage: Eukaryota > Viridiplantae > Streptophyta > Magnoliopsida > Asterales > Asteraceae > Helichrysum > Helichrysum umbraculigerum. The sequence continues at coordinate 87,506,133 of CATIUR010000002.1, read as the reverse complement.
ATGCAGTCATCATAAAATGCAATGTGATTACGTGGAATTACCATGAGTATAGTACACTTCCAATCACAATGTACTTATCATGAAAACATCGCGAAGCAATTAAACTCACAACGGAAACATTGGTTGACGATTAAATACATTGTGAACTACCATAGTATTTTCTAACACGGTCTGGGTTTAACTTTATGCAAAAGCCGTCAGCATTTTAATTAGATTAGTTAGTTTAGATTAGATTAGATTAGATTAGGTAGGCTATAGGCTAAATAACCATTCACGAAAACCTAGGGATTTGTTAATTGTATTGAGAAAGGCAAGTTTAAAATCCAATTCAAAATGATCTTTTTCCTTAACCTATGAAACCTAAAGTAAGGTACGCCAGAAACCTAAATGCTTTCCCTCGCTTATCATGCTTAAGTTTCATTAATAGGAATTAATCAATTAAGTCCGAACATATTTTCTAAGTTAGTTGTTTGCCGGATTTGTAGTCTTTATGGTATTAAGAACAGTTAGACTTATTATGGACTTGCTACTCTGTTTCTTCGCCCATGAGCAAATGCACTCAATAATAAGGGCCACTGACTCCCTCATAGGAGAGTGTGGAGAGTTGAGCATTGTCTGTCTGATCAGAATCATGACACCTTAGTTCCTCGTGACATATTAGTTGATAGCCGACTAATAGGGAATCTACTGGTTATACCATAAGTTATCAAATCTAGTAAACATCCTAAATTTAGTCGATTGTTTTTCCATAAAAGCCATCATCCCATATTATAAGCTAATGAAGTCACAGCAAATACTACTTTCCATTATCTGATTTATTATTATCTTTTATTCACTTTATTTAGTTCATTTAGTTAACTGAACCAAAACCCCCAACGCACTCTTATAAAAACCTGTTACTAGAAAAGAAAAATTGATTGGATCACCTCCGTTTCAATTCAGTTTCTCTTTAAGAACGACTCTAGGTCATACTTACCATCTACTAGCCCTTGGTTCAGTATTAGTAAGTCATACTTAGACCCCAGCAAATATAAATTTAAAACTTCCACACCACTTCGGTCCCGTTGGCGTTGGGACCGCTCGCAGCGCCATCAAGTTTTTGGCGCCGCTGCCGGGGAGACTAACTGTCCGATACAGAGGCCCAACCGATCCTGTTTTCTAGTACACCCTTAGGATAAAACCTTGTAAAAAAAATATATTTTATTTATTATCTGTTTTTCTTTAGTGTATGACCTATTCCCCTAGATCTGCACCGCTTTTTAACTTTCCAGATCCAGAACTTATTATACGTACTATTCGACGAGAAAAGAAGTAATCTGCACTTAGACAAGCAATGGCTGAACGCATCACTCTCGCTGACAACAGTAAGCCCTCTGTTGAAGGAAGAGGAGGCCCAATTCTCTACCCAGAAACCCCAGGACAATCATTCGAGCTTAAGCACCACATCATTCAGCTAATCCAAAACCACTGTCAATTCCATGGATTACCAAGTGATGATCCAAACTCTCACCTCGACAAGTTCATATCTCTTTCAAACTCCTACAAACAGAATGGAGTTAGCCAAGATAAAATCCGCTTGTATCTCTTCCCTTATTCGCTCACACATCATGCGCAAACATGGTTTGAAGGTTTAGAAACCGGTTCTATCCCTTCATGGACGATAATGGTGACGAAGTTTCTAACCAAATACTTTCCGCCCTCTAAACAAACCAAACTCCGAAATGACATCATGAACTTTCGACAAGCTTTTGTTGAGTCATTATACACCGCATGGGAACGATTCAAAGGAGCCCTGAAGAAATGCCCCAATCACCGACTCGATAAATCCCCACAGTTGTGTACCTTCTATAATGGTTTCGACCCTAACCACCGAACCACCCTCGACGCTGCCGCACAAGGAAGCTTTATGACAAAGACAAATGAAGAAGGATGGGACCGTATATAGAACATGACTATGCATCACCATGATTGGAACTCTGGAGATCACTCAACATCTCCAGCACCTCTCGCTGCATCGAATCCAATTCCAGTCGAAGCAATTAAGGTATTAACGGAGAAGATGGACACACTTGTCAAACAGTTCAGAGAACTTAAGAAGCAACAGCACCAAGTACACCAAGTGCAATCCTGTCAAAACTGCACCAACTCGCAACCATCTAGTGAATATCAAGTTGAATATGAAGATGCAGACGGCACCGTTTACTATGCTCAATTTCGACCACAAAATTTTCCACCCGGTTTCAACTAAAACAACAACCAACCTAGAGGACCTCCATTCCCGCAGAGAAACAACCAACAACCTTTCCAACCCCGATACCCACCTAGATACCCACCTTACCCACAACAACCACAACTTCCCTATAACCAACCCCTCGCACTTCCTAGACTCACTTCCGACACAAACCAAACCACTGACCAACCCAACAAGACAAATGCCCAAGCTTCAAGTTCAGATGACGCCTTCACCCAGTTCATGCAAGGCCAACACATACTCAACCAAAAGACATCCGCTAGGCAAGATCAAGCCGATCTCTTTATGAGAAATCAGTTGGCCGTACTGAAGAACTTGGAAGCTCAAATTGGACAATTGGCACAACGTCTTGAGAACAGACCCAGAGGAAGTTTGCCTAGCAACACAGTTCACAACCCACATGTTGAGGAGGCAAAGCAAGTCACCACCACCAAGGAAGCAGCCACTCCACCACCTGCTGCTGTCCCACTAAAGGAAGAACCAGAGGTTAAGATACCAGCTGTGGAAACCACTCTGACCATGAACAAAGAGGTTAGAATCCCTTACCCCGCTAGACTTAAAACCCAGCCTAAGAAATTATCATCCTTTAAGTTAGACGGAAAATTCCTTGATACTATGTCTAGAGTTCCCGGTCGTAATAAATATATTAGAAAATTGCTATCCACTAAGGATAAACTGCCCGAAGTAAACAACATTCCCATTAGTTCTGAAAGCTCAGCCCTGCTTAAGAATAGTCTTCCCGAAAAACTAGGTGACACCTGTAGATTTACACTCCCTTGTTCTATTTACCAATCCGGAGATATAAGCGCCTTAGCCGACCTAAGAGCTAGCATTAACCTCATGCCCTACTCCCTGTTTAAAAGGCTAGAACTTAAAAATGTGAAACCAACTAAGATGACTGTCCAGCTAGCTGACCAATCCGTTAGATACCCAAAAGGAATAGCTGAGAATGTCTTAGTTCAAGTTAACAAATTCTTCTTTCCTACGGATTTTGTGGTAATGGATATCCACGAGGACATAAACATCCCGATTATCCTTGGAAGACCATTCATGAACACAGCTAGAGCAGTGATTGATGTGTATAACCACACGATTGTTCTACGATCGCATGTGAAAGCATCACTTACAAGATCGACCAACCAGAGTGCACCCCAGAACAAGAAGAATGTTATGCTATATCAACAGGCAGAATTACGTATAATGACGAATCAGAGCTCGAAGAAGAACGACGTTTCACTCGATCGTCAGCCTTCATCTCTGACACTGAAACTGACCCAGAAGAGGAAGAGGAATATCAAGAAGTAGAGGAAGACGAAGAATCTGAAGAAGAAGAAGAATCAGAACCTGAAGAAGAAGGGGAAGAACCTGCTGAGGAAGAAGAAGAAACTGAAGAGGAAGAGGAAGAAATGGATGAAGAAACCGAAGAAGAAGAGGAAAGATATGAAGAAATGGAGGAAGATGAGGATCAATATGATTCACCACAAATGGCTGAATACAGTGCTCCGAAGACAACACCTCATCAGAAGAATATGTTGATTATGAATCCGTTCGTCAATACTTCAAATCCACTCATCTCAAGAGAATGGAAACCATGCTTGACTCTCATCTCGACCCTTCAAAACCTTTCACCCGAACCCGACTCCGAGATATAGATACTTTTGAAGAAGAACTCCGATCATCAAGCACCCCGGACATATACGCTAAACTCCTACAAAGAATCGCTGCGTATAAGGCAACTCAACGGGTGGCTTTATTAAAGAAAACCTTCAAGATTCAATCACGAAAGTCAGGACCATCGAAGTCGACAGTTCCCAACCTTTCAATAACGCACCCTCAGAAGAAGAATTCCACCAATTTCCAGATTCACGTGACGAAGACTCTGAAGACGAAAGCGAGTATGACGACTATTGTATCAGCGTCACTGTTGATGAACGCTCTATTCCACCAACTCCCCCTGCTCCAGCAAATTCTCCTACCTCCTCAACCGAGATAATACGAGTCCCCCTCGTAGATACCCACCAACAGTTGATTGACGTGATTGATGAATACGATGATGTCCGCATCATTGTAGAGGCTATCAGAGAATCAACAAATGACTACCCCACCGCCCAGAGACACCTGATAAGGGAGATCGAACGAGAGTACGATTCATACATCGCCAGTTTTGGAGTACAGGAATCTCGCACTCTACGCAGGCATATCCAAGAACTATCAGATTCCCTTCAAGCTCAAATTACGAGAGAAGCACAACAGCCAGAAAGACCCCACTACCCGATGGGAGAAGTCGAGTTCTGCAGCAAACAAAAGCAAATATACCAAAAAGTATATTGTGCCCTAGCCGGATCAGCTTTTCCTTACTCATCAAGTCAGAAGGCTAAACTAGCATCAATGAGAACCCATCTGGAAAGAGCTACTGGAAACCCGCAGAATTATGCTGATATCAGAATGGTGGGAGATCTTAGAACCCTTCTAGAACTCATCGAGACTTGAGAGCACCTCACAGCCTTAGAAAACTACAGGATCGTCATTCATTCCACTATTGATCATCATGTTGAGTTGATAATTGATGAACTGAACCACTCATCATATGAAGAAGAAACTCGTAAGGTACCAAGATTCATCCCGCACTTGTCGCAAATCAACCTGGCAACTTATGTGACAACTCGACTTCGCAGAATGTACACTGAAGAAGATGTAGAGCTTGATGCCTACCGCAATGGATATTGCGAGATATTCAGCAAACTAATCTACATCTTCAGAGACTCGGATTTTCCCTTCAACCGCGTGCAGCATCAACTCATCAGGCAAGTATGCCAAGCAACCAGATCCTTTGGAGGAGACCCTTTGGCTAGTGACTTTGAAGAAGTAAAAACACAGTTCATGGCCCTAATCGCCTCAATAGGTCGAAACCACCCCCAGCGTAAGATTGTTCAAACTCACACCTGCACAAGAGTTGACCCTAATGGACCCGTCACACGGACAGTTAGATACATCTGCTACGGGATGGCAATCCTCAACCGATTAGCCACTGATCACTTCAAAAGCTTCAGGATGAAATCCACCAACCCACCAACCCTAATTGCTGATATGATAGAGCAATTCCTTCGATACTTCCCTCCACGTTACAGCTTACCTAGGAGCCACGGTGACCACTCCAACACCCGGGACGCATCCAGCATCATCTGAAGAAAGGACTGAGTCGAGCTCTCGACTTTAAAAGAGCGCTTCTCGGGAGGCAACCCGTGTTTTACATTTCCGCAAATTTTACTTTCCAAGAAGTGATGAAATATCCGACCATCTTTCACACTCGGACGTACAAAGAATACCTCCACCTTCAAGGAAGTATCAGCATCTTATATCCGACGTGTTCACACCTACGAGACCAATCACAAAGAAGACTTGATCAAGAGTGCACCCAGCAAGACGAAGTCCGACAGATGCAAAACCAAGGAAAACTGCAACTACCGGGGAGTACTTCTATACCAGTCACTTTCCTTCATTATAAATATACCATATGCAATATGCTTATCACTAAGTGTGGGATTCAAACCCAACACGCACTGCTAAAAGAATACGTCGTAGATGTTTCAAATACTAAGTGTGGGATTTTACCCCAATCAGAGCTTAGAATAATATCGAGGATGATGTTTCTTTAAGTGTGGGATAGCAGTAGTCATACTACTGTAAAATGGATAATGGTATATGCTTGATTCTAAGCTCGCTGCTCTTTAGACCATCCTTCTCCAAAAAGTAAACAAAATTTTAAAAATTGAGTTAAAAATATGTTGAAAATGAAAATTTTAGACAAAGAATGATTTACTTTGGGGAAGAAGGATAAATAAAATACGAATTCCTTTGGAAAATTAGTTGAGTAATCCCATAAAGAGCATCGCATGACTAGGCACACAACAACCCAACTTTTGATTCATGAGGTATCTTGAGCCATATAAAGCATTCACTTTTAATGCTTCACTTTTTCGATTCTTGAGTGTGCCGATGTATGCGTTTAGAATCAGAACTTGCTCTTGTTATGCATTTCGAATCAGAACTGGTGAGTCAAAAGGAGATCGAGTCACATCGTTCTTAAACCCATCCATACACCCAAAAATGAAAATACGTTATCCCTACCCTCTCAAAAGCATCCCTCAAACTTCATAGAAAGTTCCAAAGATGAAAGAAAAGAAGCTACAAGGATATGACGTCGAAAAAAAATCAAAAGAAAAGAATTCGAAGAAAAGAAAGTCAAATGGAGAAAAAGACTCCTTCCAAAAAAAAAAAATCATAAGAAAAGGGTGTCAATCCTCCCAAAAATTCCAACTTTCCTCTTCACCAAAAATAAACCTATGAAAAACCAACACAGCCCCCCTCTCGTAACACTCCACTCAAGAAAACCTACCTCACTTCTCCTAGAATGATTGTGGCTAGATTGACTTCGCGCTCACCTAAAAGGTAACGATTTGATTCTCGATCAAGCCTATGACAATAAACGATACATGACTGGTGTTCTGAGTGATTGATAATATTAGATTAGGAAACCCTAAACACTTTGAGTGATTGGAGTGACCACCGTGAGAGGATCGCCTAGTCATGTATCCAAGATCAAAGATCGAAAGCATGCTCCCAAAGATTACAACCCTACTTTCTCAAAAGCACGAATATTTTATTTTTCCAAAACCCCCTCGGTAAAAAGTTCCACCCTAAAATATTTCATTATCTACTTATCTTTAACAATGCTTGAAATTCGAGTTTGCTTGAGGACAAACAAAGTTCTAAGTGTAGGATACTTGATATCGCGTAAAAAGTCATGTTTTTACCACCGATATCTCTCTCATTTTGGAACAATACTTGGCATTCGACAAATCAATGAAACTTTGCCAAGACGGTCAAAATGAAGTTGCACGAGAAAAATCAAGCAAAACGGATGAAAAACGAAGATTCCGCATACAGTTGAAGATTTAAGACATCCAAGACAAGATTTGAGATAAACTGCCCACCACCATGATCTATCTTATCCAAGATATTCTTTTTCAAAATACGAATCCAACAGAAGAAGAATCAATAAAAACGGATGAAGAATGAAGATTCTACGTACACAGGAAGATTCAAACGATTCGCACGAAACATCTAAAGATCAGAGATACTTTTCAGGGATTTCTTTTCATCAAAGTCTTCGTTTTTGAAAAATGAATCCAACGCAAAAAGAATCGATGAAAATGGACGCACAACGAAGAAGATACGCGCGAATCGAGAAACGAGCAAATGACGATGAACCGGGGCGGGTGGAGGCCAGCCGCCGCCGGCCACCAGGCAGCCGCCGCCGGCCACCCTGCCCCCATCCCTCGGCCACTTTTTCTTCCTTGCTCGTACTCTCCTGGTACATGTGCTAGACCTTTCCGCGACTTTAGGGTACATGTGCTAGACCTTTCACCGCTTTAGGGTACATGTGCTAGACCTTTCACCACCTTTTGCTAACATGTGCCACTAGTTGCTAAAGTGCACCTAAACTCTACTATAAATAGGTGCCTTTGGTTCATTTACAACACACACCTTCCATATCTTTCTTAATTCTCTCTAGCTTCTAGTTTTACTTTCTCACTTTATTTTCTTACTTTAAATTAGTATTAGGCTAGTTTAGGAAGCTTGTTAGAATAGAACGAAAGCAAGGAATGTGCTTGTAATCTTTGGTGTAAGCTTGGAGCTATTCTTATTAATTCAAGTCTATTCCTTCTCGCATATTAATCTCGGTTATTTCTATCCTTGTCTATCTTAATTAAATATGTATGCTATTATTATGCTAGAGATAGTTTGTGCCATGCTTAGCGAGTAGATTACTATTGTATTTGTTGTGATGTAGTTAGCATAAATAATTATGGGTGACTTTAAATATGTCGTGAAATAATATGACGGCCCCTATTCGACTGTTTACTCGATATATGTAACGCCCCTAAAACACGTAAGTTTTAATAGTTTAATATACGTTTATGTTTTAGTTTTATATGTATTTAATAAGTTAAATACGTAAAGTATGTAATGTAACAAGATGGTTAGAATTGGGCTAGTTGGACTAACCAAATAAAAGAAAGTTAGTTAGAGGGGCCATATGTGTTAAAATGAGAACTAGAGGGGAGTAGTATGAAAAATGATCTAATAAAACTCCCTACTGTATTCTAAAATCCTCCAGATGATTTTCAGTACTTATGTGTGCGTGAGTTTGAGAGGGAAAAACAGGGTAAGGCAAGAAAACGAAAATCAAGTGAGGATTTGAAGGAATTGAAGTTAGTAATCTTTAATTAAGTGTTTCTAAGGTATGTATGATCTCTATTCTAGCTCAATTCAAGTTAGGGTTTAAGTTTTGTAAACCCTAGAATCAAAAAAGTTAATTAAAGTTAGTTAATTTGATCAATTGGTGTTCCATGTATGTTTATAAGTTAAGTAGTATGTGTAATTCGTGTTAAATTGAATAGAGAAAAACTTAATCATGTGAAATTGGGTATAAGTAAGTTCTTGTTTATGTAGGTAATGATGTATGAGATGATAATAATGATGATTGATGAAGGTTATGATGAGATGAATGATTAGTACCCAAATTCATGTGATTTTGATATTAGTATATGGAACACTTATGAAAAAGATAGGTGTTCGTAAGCTAGCACCTAATTATGTGATTAAGTTAAAAGTTATGAGATATGTATAAGAAAGGTAGGTGTTGGCGAGTAACACCCAAGTTATGTGATCAAAGTAAAGAAAGACGTAAAGTAAATGTTAATTGATTATGTTGTGTGCTTATGTGTTAGGTGATCAAAAGAAAGAAGTGAATTCAAGTTATTCAAGTAAATTGCTTTATCAAGATAAAGGTAAGTAGATGGATATGAATGAATGATGAGTCAAGTAGTGAGTGAGTCACTAACTTGGCAAGCTCCGAGTAATGAGTCATGAACATTAGCTCGGTATAAATGTTAACTCGTAGTAGTTAGCATTGTGATGATGTTTAAGGATCCTTAATGTGATGATGTTTACGTTAGAGTTAAAGCTTCCATTACTTACTAAGCAATTGCTTACGTGTTATGTTTAAAATGTTTCAGGTGAGCCAAGTGTAAACAAGGGTGATTTGGGCAAGGGACACGTGTGAAGCTAGTGGTGGCGCTTGTTGCTCGGTATTGGTAACAAGCTATCCCTTTTTGATCATGCTCTAGATATGGCTACACCCCTTTTGTAATGTAAATGGCACAAGTTAATGTTTTGATAAAGATAGTGTCACACCCCCAAAACCGGTAATCGCGTTTAATGATAGTTTAGCGGAAGCTTTTAGTTAATTAGCGGAAGCATTTTCATAATAGTTAAACATCGGGGGCTGACAGATTCGATAGTGCATTCACCGTATCAGAGCGTATGATCACACATAACATATATATATTTAAGATGCCATAAGTTCATAGTCATTACAAAAGATACGACTTATAAAGTCGTACATAAGTAGGGTTGTCAAAGACAACATAAGTATTTGAAAATACAAGTTTATAAAAGAGGGATTTCATAAGTATAACCAATGGAATTGATAATACAAAGGAAATCCAAGTGTCCCAAAAGTGGCATCATAAATAGTCGGGTAGCCTACGTCCTTTATGCATGCAGATGTACCTGAGTCCTAATTCCCTGAAAAACATAGTAAACCGTCAACATTTAATGTTGAGTGAATTCACAGGTTTAGTGTGAATGTATTAAATCAAGTTTTGTATAAATCATTCATGTACACAAACAAAATGTTTATATGTAAATAGGAAACACAAGTTTAATCATAAACATTTCCCAATAAGTAGTCGCAGGATATACAAGTTTATCAAATAAGTAAACATATCCATTTCAATAGTTAAAGGAAAATCAGATTTAGCAGTCAAGCAAACATTTTCCAACAGATAGTTAACAGGAACTCAAGTTTAACAATAAGGTAAACGTTCCAAAAATAATTGTTGCAGGAAACACAGGTTTAACATTTAAGTAAACATTTCCTATAAATAGTTGTTTTGTGGGGAAACCAAGTTTTTCCATATTAAGGCAAATGTTTCCTATAGTAGTCACGAGTAGGAACACCTGTCCTAACAATCATCACAGGGAATACCCTTCCCAAAACAATTTGTACTTAGTAGTATAGTTATGTGGGAAATTTAGACTATAATCCCTCTAAGGTGAGCTAAACCTTTAGAGTTAAAGTAACGACACCTAGTACTATAACCAAACCACGACTAGTTGTTTTTTTGTTGCCTCAGTAACATCTTAAGTATACACTCCTCGTTACGACTGCCGTCGATGGGGTTGGAATGACCAACGAGTAATATCCTGGGAGGGTTGTCAAATCGATAGTACTATCTGTATACTCAGTGGCTAGAGTCACCTAGCTAATGGCTATAGGTTGCAAGCACTGGGACTTATGTGCACTACAACTACCTCGCGTAAACCTAGGATCGTACCAAGATCTGCTGTCTTATTCCCAAAATGTTGTGAAAACGTTCCATATAATTAGTTCAAGTTAATTCAATATGAAAACATTTTATAGAAACAGTTTAAGTTTGATAGCGTGAAAGAAATCATATTATTCAGTCTCACATAACAGCATGCAGTGCAATACATAAAGCATATAGCATGTTACATCACATTGTTCTATGTTTTCCACCCCTGGTTTTAAAAGCATTTAAAACAATAAAAGATAGGGGCTGTGAACTCACGTGTAGCAAGTCTTCAACAAAATAGATAACTAGTAAACAATCCAAACGCGTCCCTCAAATACCTAGACACAAATAATATTACTTCGTATAAGTATATGGATTATTTGTTAAGTTAAAATGTTTATAACATTTTGTTGTTGGTGACAATTAAATTTGACAATGCGTTGTGTATAAGTATAAATTTAAATATACTTATTAGTTGAATATATATATATTCTTGCATATATTAATCATCGTCGTCATATATACATATATATATTTCATTCGTTAATGTCGTGTATACATATAAACGTATATATCTCTAAACTTGTTGTTTATTGTTTTATAAACATAAGTATATACACTACGAAAATAAATCTCGTTCTAAACTATTAATAAGATTCAAGTTTACGTTTTAATCACTATGCGGCTCATTGGGCTCGGTCAAATTTTATTTATTTAACACATTTATAGCTATGGTCCACAATGATCTCGGCCCAACACCCGGCCCAAGTTTCCGGCCCATTAATCCCTTCACCCGTTCGGGTTAGGGGATACCCGTCCGGGTCCAGGACACTACCAATACGGGTGGGTCTTGTGACCCGTTAGGGTCCTTTTTGTTTTCGGTTAGTTTAGTCCAAGTCCAACATTATTCAGCCCAAGCCCAAGTCCAAGTAGCTAGCCCACTATGTTTCGGCCCAAAAGGAGATCCACGGCCCATTTATGCAATATACCTGGCCGGGTCACCCATCACACCCGTTCAGTCCAGATTCCATATATGTTTTTGGTAATGTTTCGAGTTACAACTTTTACAAAAGTTTTAACTAACATAATATAAGTTTCATCCATAAGGTTTTACCCATTTTTATACCAAATATTATGTACATAGCACTTATTTTTAGGTGGTTCTTTCTCAAAGTTCCATTTGTACATATATCATTTGAACTTAGTAATCAACTACAAGATTTCTTGTAGAAATCATATTACGACAACTTTTTCATACATAATAATCAAGTTAAAATGTATGAATGAAAAATAAAGTTTGGAACCTCACAGGGGGTTTAAAAGGTGTCGATGATGATGATGACGGATGATGATGATAATGATCAAGAAACCATTTTAGTTTGTGTTTGATTTTGTGTATGTAAGTTTGAATGTGATGAGATGAAGATGAAATGGTGTTGCTTCTTTCCTGTTGTTACTCCCTCTGCTTCTCTTCCAGTTCGCACCAAAACTCAGAGAAAAATAAAGTAGGTGAAGTGTGAATTATTGGAGATGGAGAGGAAGTGTATAATAGAAGTCTTTGGTTCCAAATTTTCAAACGGAAGGTAAGGTGGGAGTATCAATCTGTCGCCAGATATTTTCAATGTGTATTATTGGCAGTTTTTAATACATTAATTTCGTGTACGGGTATAATTTGTGGTACTTCGGGTAATAATAAATTACACGTTAGTTTATTTTATAACTTAAACTTATAAATTTATAATCATAAAAATGAAATACTTTGTTAAAAGTATAATATAATTGTTTACAGTAAATGTACTGTATAGTTAAAAATGCGTGCCATATTTCAGTCAAATTTGGAAATCATATTTTGGGGTAATGTTCTACACATTAAAACAGTAACTAGCAAAATACTACTTTTATTATTTTTGACCTTTAGATGCGCTTTATAATTGTTTCTGTTCGTGTATAACGCGTCTTAAATAGTCGTTTAAAGGTTTTCGTTTTATTTCTGTTCTAACACTTTTCTATAATAATTTCAACCTAAATTATTCAAAAGTATATTGAAGTTCATTTTGGAACGTTATTATTTGCGTTTAATACGTTTATTATAAAAAGTATACTTTATTATATTATATCAATAATATATTTATCTAATAGTTGTAATTAATAATTTCCGAATTATTAATTATTTTATATCACCAACATTATTGTGTTCAACTTGTAGAGTTTAATATGTTTATTTCGTACGTACTTATATATACACATAACTACAATCAAGTATATTACGTAACACATAGTGAGTTTCACAAAACTTTACACAAAAATCGTTTTGAATTCACTAATCAGGGAATTACTATAGGTAATGCATGAAATTAGGTTAAGTAAATACCCTAATCGGATGATTGTCACATTCTCCCCCCGTTAGCGAAATCTCGTCCCGAGATTTAATTTGTATTATTCATGTCAATCGCTTGTTCAAATAGGTGAGGGTACTTCTTTCTTATCTCATCCTCACGTTCCCAAGTAAACTCTGGACCATGCTTCGAGTTCCAACAGATTTTGACGAGTTTGATTCGCTTATTTCGAAGTTTCTGTGTTTTTGTATCAGCTATTTCGATTGGTTCCTCCACAAAGTTAAGCTTTGAGTTAATGAAGACTTCGTCAGGAGGTATAATTAATGTTTCTTCGGAAAGACACTTCTTCAAATTACACACATGAAAAGTGTCGTGAATACTACTAAGCTCTTGTGGCAACTTTAGTTTGTAGGCAACAGGACCAATCCTCGCAAAGATCTCAAAAGGTCCAACATATCGCGGGTTCAGTTTTCCTCGTTTGCCAAATCGTGCTATCCCTTTCCAAGGCGATACTTTGAGTAGAACCTTGTCTCCTACTTGAAACTCAAGAGGTTTACGGCGGTTATCGGCATAACTCTTTTGTCTATCTCTTGCCGCTTTCAATCGGTTAACTACTTGAGATATCTTGTCTGTGGTTTCTTGGACAAGTTCGGGTCCGGATAGTTGTCTGTCATCCAACTCTGCCCAACAGAGTGGGGATCGGCACTTGCGTCCATACAACGCCTCAAACGGTGCCATCTGTATACTGATGTGATAACTATTGTTGTAGGAGAACTCAGCTAAGGGGAGATGAGTATCCCAATTTCCTCCAAAGTCAATCACACATGCTCGCAACAAATCTTCGAGCGTTTAAATCGTTCGTTCACTCTGGCCATCTGTTTGCGGATGATAGGCTGTACTCATATCGAGTCGAGTACCTAAAGCCTGTTGTAGCGTTTTCCAGAAACGAGATGTGAATCTGCTATCTCTATCAGATATAATCGATAGTGGCACACCGTGCCGAGAAACGACTTCTTTGATATAGATCTTTGCCAGTTTCTCAAGTTTGTCAGTCTCTTTGAAAGCAATAAAATGGGCTGATTTCGTCAGTCTATCGACAATCACTCATATTGAATCAACTCCAGTTGATGTCTTTGGTAGCTTCGTGATGAAATCCATCGTTATGTGCTCCCATTTCCATTGTGGCATCTCTGGTTGTTGCAAAAGTCCTGAAGGTTTTTGATACTCAACCTTAACCTTTGAACAAGTTAGACATTTGCTGACATAAGTAGTGATGTCTCTCTTCATGTTAGGCCACCAATAGAATCCTTTCACATCTTGGTACATTTTATCTGCGCCAGGATGAATAGAGTAGTTGGACTTGTGAGCTTCGTCCAAAATCAGCTTACGTAGTTCATCATCGCACGGTACCCAAATCCTATTCATGAAGTATAAAACTCCATTCTCTTTTGTTTCAAGCTGTTTCTCCATTCCTTTCAGGGATTCGTCTTTCATGGGCTCGGCGGTGAAAGCTAATTGTTGCGCATCGCGAATTTGAGAAATGAGATTCGAGTGGATTGTTAACACCAAGGCTCGAACTCTGCGAGGCTTAACATTCTCTTTACGACTCAGGGCATCTGCTACTACATTAGCCTTGCCCGGATGGTACTTAATCTCACAGTCGTAATCATTCAGCAATTCGACCCAACGTCTCTGTCTCATGTTGAGCTCTTTCTGGTCGAATATGTGTTGTAGACTCTTGTGGTCAGTGAAAATTGTACACTTTGTGCCATATAAGTAGTGTCTCCAAATCTTCAATGCAAAAACGACTGCTCCTAACTCTAAGTCATGAGTTGTATAGTTCTTCTCGTGAATCTTCAATTGACGAGATGCATAAGCAATAACATTGTCGTTTTGCATGAGAACACAACCTAATCCTTGATGTGAGGTATCACAATAAACAATGAAGTTCTCTGTTCCCTCAAGTAAGGATAGAATCGGTGCGGTGCTCAACTTTTGTTTCAACTGTTGGAAGGCATTCTCTTGTTTCTCTCCCCATTCGAATTTCTTATCCTTCCGCGTTAAGGTGGTGAGTGATTGGGCTATCTTTGAAAAATTCTCTATAAATCGTCGGTAATAGCCAGCCAAACCAAGAAATTGTCGAATTTCTGTGGGGGTTTCCGGTGCTTTCTAGTTCTTAATCGCCTCTATCTTGGACGGGTCCACATGAATTCCTTTATCATTTATCACGTGACCTAGGAAATGAACCTCTCTAATCTAAAATTCGCATTTGGAGAACTTAGCATACAGTTTCTCGTTCTCAAGTAGTTGGAGGATAAGTCTCAAATGCTGTTCGTGATCCTCTTTAGTCTTTGAGTAAATCAAAATATCGTCAATGAACACAATGACAAACTTATCTAAGTAAGGTTTGCATACTCGATTCATGAGATCCATGAATATTGCCGGCGCGTTAGTCAATCCAAACGGCATGACTAGGAACTCATAATGACCATAACGAGTCCTAAACGCTGTCTTCGGCACATCCTCTTCTCGAACCTTCAGTTGATGATAACCAGAACGAAGATCGATCTTAGAGTAGTAGCTAGATCCTTGAAGTTGATCGAACAGATCGTCAATGCATGGTAACGGATATCGGTTCTTGATAGTTACTTTATTCTATTCTCCGTAGTCAATGCACATGCGCATGGATCCATCCTTCTTCTTGACAAACAAAATCGGAGCTCCCCAAGGTGAAAATCTCGGTCGGATGAATCCTAAGTCTAAAAGCTCCTGCAACTGTGTAGACAGTTCTTGCATCTCTGATGGAGCTAGACGATAAGGTGAGCGAGCGATTGGTGTGGCTCCAGGCACCAGATCGATGCGAAACTCGACTTGTCACGGAGGTGGTAATCCTGGAAGATCATCAGGAAACACTCCCGGATAGTCACGCACTACAGGTATATCGTCTAAGCGTTTCTCTACAGGTTTCTTTTCCACAACATGAACCAAAAATGCTGGATATCCCTTACGGAGATATTTACAAGCTTTTAAGCAATTAATAGTTTTGACGGTGCTCGTCCTCTTATCTCCTTGTATCACCAAAGTTTCTCCAGTTGACAATGGTAAACGTACCATTTTATCAAAGCAAACAATCTCTGCACGATTTTTCGACAACCAGTCCATACCGACTACGATGTCAAAACTTCCCAACTCAACCGGTAGTAAGTCTATTTTGAAAAGATGACCCTCCAATGCTAGAGTACATCCTGGTACTATTTCTCCTGATTCAATCAACCTACCATCGGCTAGTTCCAAGGTGTACTTATTGTCTAGTTTACAAGATCTTACGTCTACTAGTGGTCTAAAGTCCTTAGATACAAAACTCAAATCGGCGCCAGAATCAAATAATACGCAGGCATAATGATCGTTAACTAGAAACGTACCAGTGACAGTGTTGGGGTCCTGGCGTGCCTCTTGCGCTCCAACGACAAATGCACGACCCCTGGCTGGCTGGATGTTGGCGTTTCCACGATTGTTGTTGTTTTTCGGGTTTGCATTGCAGTTCTGATTGTTTTGGTTTCCATGGTTCAATTTAGGGCACTTGTTTCGGAAATGGCCTTGCTCGCCACATTCTAAACATCCATTAGCGGGTCGATCCCTAATTGCTTGAGTGGTAGGGTTCGCTCTACAGTATTGGGCCATATGCCCCCAGCGTTTGCAATTCCCACAGAAAGTACAGTCACCATCATGGTGACGTTCACACTTGCCACACTTGGGCTTACTCCCCATGTAAGTCTTTTGTTCAGCAGTAGTGGCAATGTAGGCTTTCGTGGTACTAGCCTGCTTCTTATTCTTGTGACCCTGACGGTCATTCCACTTGCGTTTTCCTTTCCTAGCATCAGCATTGCTGGATACAACCTTTCCAGTAGCAGCTTTCTTAGTGAGGTTTCCCATTCTGACAGCCTCATCAGTCAAACGCTGTGCTACTTCCACAACACTCTTAAAAGTAGCAGGATTTGATGATGTTACCAAACTTCGAATTTGTGGCACTAAACCCCAGATATACCTTTCAGTGCGCTTGTACTCAGGGGTGACCATGTGAGGTACAAGGCGAGCCAGTTCTTGAAATATGGTGGTATATCCTGTGATATCTGCACCAACCATAGCAATGTTCCAGAGCTCAGTCTCAATCTTCTGCAGCTCATTGCGGGGACAAAATTCTTCCATGACCATAGCTTTAAAAGTTTCCCAAGTCAGTGCATGAGCGGCTGGACGTCCAAGTGCTTTTCTTTGGCTGTTCCACCAAGTCAAAGCCTTATCACAAAACGTGCATGCAGCATACATTACCATGTCTTCATGGGCACACTTGCTAATATCTAGCACAGACTCCATTTTCTTTATCCAATGGATGATTCCAATGGCACCTTCAGTACCATGGAAATGGCTAGGTTTGCAAGCTAGGAATGTTTTGTATGAACATCCCTTTGAGTGCTCTCAGGGTTACTGCCAGATACAATCGGGTCGGTATCTCTACTACCGCTACGGTTTCGGTCAGTGTCATACTGAGCAAGGGCTTCAGCAATCCTTCGGCTGACCATTTGTTCTGTCGTCTCCTCAACAGTAGGAGGGGGTGTGGGGTTTCGTTGGCTGTTCCTGGTGTTTCTACGTTTAGGCGGCATGATTCAGTCCTAATCACACACAAGAAACACTCGTAAGATACCAAATCAAGTCATCACTCATAAAGTATGTGATAAATATAAATATAGTATGAAGTCAATCACCAATTGATATCATTCATAATGTACACAGTGATGTAAACCAAACATAAGTTATATATCATAATCATGGGTTAATTGTCGTTACATAAGTTTTGTACAAAGATGGGATTTACTACAAAATATACCCATCGGATCAAACATGATCTACAAAATGTGACGGATTTACCCTATACATCCATCTAGTCAAAAGTCAACCCAAATACATCATAACTATAGTCCTAATACATTATACATACAGTCTAAAAGAAATATGGTAGACTCCATCCCACAAACATCCTAACAGCTGCCATCAACACACAGAATCCAACTGCGGTACCTACAGTCTCCAAACGACTCTCTAGTCGGATCAGACGTGCTCTAGTAGTATCGGCAGACTCCCTGTCTACTTCGATATGCAACTCAGAAGTCGCAAGGCGTCCATATATCGCCAGCACATCATCATCAAGACGAGAGGTGTCACTGCGCATCACTCGGATGGCAGACTGCGTACCAAAATGAAATCCCAGCAAGGTACAAATAACGGCGACCACAGTAGGGACTGTGAGCTCCAGAGGCTCCTCGGTCAAATGTAGAGATGTCGGTGTGTGAGATGACTCTCCAGTCTCATAAGTGGAAGGAATCCTCTCTATGGTCCTCCAGTGGGGTAGTATGCGTGGCATCCAGTCCAGATGCGGAACTTTAGCTCTCGGTGTCTGCTGATCACAGCGGATCTCTCGCTCCTCAGTCATCGGCTCCTTGCCGCGAGACGATGAGGGTCCTACGGGAAAATCTCTGACACACGACAGCGGTGTCCTCCTAGGTGTAGGCCGATAAGAAGGCTCTCCAATAAGGTGGCGTCTAGACAAGGAAATAGACCCTAACATACGGGTAGCAGGATCAGTGGATGGCAATGGTGGAATGGCTATCGAACCATCTGAAGTATCTCTAGGGAGTGTGGGTGGGTAAACCTCCTCAGACACGACTGTAGCTATCCCGTCGTATGACCCCTCCATGGGCTCCTCCTCAGTATTAGTATCAGTGATGTAAATAGGTGCGTGTCTCGACATGCCTAGTCAAAGAATTGTGTGTGACGTGTCAGACGTATGCAATAGTATGAATGCAGAAACGTGTTAGCCAAGGCTATAGTCTAGGTCTCTAAGGTTTTCAGTCACTTAAAGACTTCTAGTTCTCTATAACCAATGACTTTGATACCAAGTTCTGTCACACCCCCAAAACCGGTAATTGCGTTTAATGATAGTTTAGCGAAAGCTTTTAGTTAATTAGCGGAAGCATTTTCATAATAGTTAAACATCGGGGGCTGACAGATTCGATAGTGCATTCACCGTATCAGAGCGTATGATCACACATAACATATATATATTTAAGATGCCATAAGTTCATAGTCATTACAAAAGATACGACTTATAAAGTCGTACATAAGTAGGGTTATCAAAGACAGCATAAGTATTTGAAAATACAAGTTTATAAAAGAGGAATTTCATAAGTATAACCAATGGAATTGATAATACAAAGGAAATCCAAGTGTCCCAAAAGTGGCATCATAAATAGTCGGGTAGCCTACGTCTTTTATGCATGCAGATGTACCTGAGTCCTAATTCCCTGAAAAACATAGTAAACCGTCAACATTTAATGTTGAGTAAATTCACAGGTTTAGTGTGAATGTATTAAATCAAGTTTTGTATAAATCATTCATGTACACAAACAAAATGTTTATATGTAAATAGGAAACACAAGTTTAATCATAAACATTTCCCAATAAGTAGTCGCAGGATATACAGGTTTATCAAATAAGTAAACATATCCATTTCAATAGTTAAAGGAAAATAAGATTTAGCAGTCAAGCAAACATTTTCCAACAGATAGTTAACAGGAACTCAAGTTTAACAATAAGGTAAACGTTCCAAAAATAATTGTTGCAGGAAACACAGGTTTAACATTTAAGTAAACATTTCCTATAAATAGTTGTTTTGTGGGGAAACCAAGTTTTTCCATATTAAGGCAAACGTTTCCTATAGTAGTCACGAGTAGGAACACCTGTCCTAACAATCATCACAGGGAATACCCTTCCCAAAACAATTTGTACTTAGTAGTATAGTTATGTGGGAAATTTAGACTATAATCCCTCCAAGGTGAGCTAAACCTTTAGAGTTAAAGTAACGACACCTAGTACTATAACCAAACCACGACTAGTTGTTTTGTTGTTGCCTCAGTAACATCTTAAGTATACACTCCTCGTTACGACTGCCGTCGATGGGGTTGGAATGACCAACGAGTAATATCCTGGGAGGGTTGTCAAATCGATAGTACTATCTGTATACTCAGTGGCTAGAGTCACCTAGCTAATGGTTATAGGTTGCAAGCACTGGGACTTATGTACACTACAACTACCTCGCGTAAACCTAGGATCGTACCAAGATCTGCTGTCTTATTCCCAAAATGTTGTGAAAACGTTCCATATAATTAGTTCAAGTTAATTCAATATGAAAACATTTTATAGAAACAGTTTAAGTTTGATAGCGTGAAAGAAATCATATTATTCAGTCTCACATAATAGCATGCAGTGCAATACATAAAGCATATAGCATGTTACATCACATTGTTCTATGTTTTCCACCCCTGGTTTTAAAAGCATTTAAAACAATAAAAGATAGGGGCTGTGAACTCACGTGTAGCAAGTCTTCAGCAAAATAGATAGCTAGTAAACAATCCAAACGCGTCCCTCAAATACCTAGACACAAATAATATTACTTCGTATAAGTATATGGATTATTTGTTAAGTTAAAATGTTTATAACATTTTGTTGTTGGTGACAATTAAATTTGACAATGCGTTGTGTATAAGTATAAATTTAAATATACTTATTAGTTGAATATATATATTCTTGTATATATTAATCATCGTCGTCATATATACATATATATATTTCATTCGTTAACGTCGTGTATACATATAAACGTATATATCTATAAACTTGTTGTTTATTGTTTTATAAACATAAGTATATACACTACGAAAATAAATCTCGTTCTAAACTATTAATAAAATTCACGTTTACGTTTTAATCACTATGCGGCTCATTGGGCTCGGTCAAATTTTATTTATTTAACACATTTATAGCTATTGTCCACAATGATCTCGGCTCAACACCCGGCCCAAGTTTCCGGCCCATTAATCCCTTCACCCGTTCGGGTTAGGGGATACCCGTCCGGGTCCAGGACACTACCCGTACGGGTGGGTCTTGTGACCCGTTCGGGTCCTTTTTGTTTTCGGTTAGTTTAGTCCAAGTCCAACATTATTCAGCCCAAGCCCAAGTCCAAGTAGCTAGCCCACTATGTTTCGGCCCAAAAGGAGATCCACGGCCCATTTATGCAATATACCCGGCCGGGTCACCCATCTCACCCGTTCGGGTGTCGTCATCCCTGTACTTTGTTCAGTTTTGTAGTCCAATTTCAGTCCAGATTCCATATATGTTTTTGGTAATGTTTCGAGTTACAACTTTTACAAAAGTTTTAACTAACATAATATAAGTTTCATCCATAAGGTTTTACCCATTTTTATACCAAATATTATGTACATAGCACTTATTTTTAGGTTCTTTCTCAAAGTTCCATTTGTACATATATCATTTGAACTTAGTAATCAACTACAAGATTTCTTGTAGAAATCATATTACGACAACTTTTTCATACATAATAATCAAGTTAAAATCAAAGTAATATATAAAATGTATGAATGAAAAATAAAGTTTGGAACCTCACAGGGGGTTTAAAAGGTGTCGATGATGATGATGACGGATGATGATGATAATGATCAAGAAACCTTTTTAGTTTGTGTTTGATTTTGTGTATGTAAGTTTGAATGTGACGAGATGAAGATGAAATGGTGTTGCTTCTTTCCTGTTGTTACTCCCTCTGCTTCTCTTCCAGTTCGCACCAAAACTCAGAGAAAAATAAAGTAGGTGAAGTGTGAATTATTGGAGATGGAGAGGAAGTGTATAATAGAAGTCTTTGGTTCTAAATTTTCAAACGGGAGGTAAGGTGGGAGTATCAATCTGTCGCCAGATATTTTCAATGTGTATTATTGGCAGTTTTTAATACATTAATTTCGTGTACGGGTATAATTTGTGGTACTTCGGGTAATAATAAATTACACGTTAGTTTATTTTATAACTTAAACTTATAAATTTATAATCATAAAAATGAAATACTTTGTTAAAAGTATAATATAATTGTTTACAGTAAATGTACTGTATAGTTAAAAACGCGTGCCAGATTTCAGTCAAATTTGGAAATCATATTTTGAGGTAATGTTCTACACATTAAAACAGTAACTAGCGAAATACTACTTTTATTATTTTTGACCTTTAGATGCGCTTTATAATTGTTTCTGTACGTGTATAACGCGTCTTAAATAGTCGTTTAAAGGTTTTCGTTTTATTTCTGTTCTAACACTTTTCTATAATAATTTCAACCTAAATTATTCAAAAGTATATTGAAGTTCATTTTGGAACGTTATTATTTGCGTTTAATACGTTTATTATAAAATGTATACTTTATTATATTATATCAATAATATATTTATCTAATAGTTGTAATTAATAATTTCCGAATTATTAATTATTTTATATCACCAACATTATTATGTTCAACTTGTAGAGTTTAATATGTTTATTTCGTACGTACTTATATATACACATAACTACAATCAAGTATATTACGTAACACATAGTGAGTTTCACAAAACTTTACACAAAAATCGTTTTGAATTCACTAATCAGGGAATTACTATAGGTAATGCATGAAATTAGGTTAAGTAAATACCCTAATCGAAGGATTGTCATAGATAGTATGTCTCACTTGTAATGATACTTGATGTTTTGTGAAAAGTCAAAGTGGGAGTCAAAGTTATAGTGGTGAGACTTAGAAGTTTTAAAAGTAAAAGTATGTAATATGATGTAAAGGTTTTCTTTGAAATGAAAGTGAAGTAAAGTTGATGATGAGATGAGTTAAAAATGTTAAAAGTTGAAGTTAAGAGTCAAATTGAGTTAGACTTGATAAAAGTCAAAGGTTTCGATGTTAATAAGTCTCATTTGTGATGTGGAAAAAGTGGTCAATTTCTTGAAGTCAGATTGTTAGTAATATAGAATATGGTATGTTAAGATTTTGAAGTAAAAATGGTCGAAAACAAGTCAACGGGTCAAAATGAGATAAAAAGCAAAAATTGAAAAAGTACGAAAAGGGAAATGTTCATTTTGTAAAGTTATAAGTGTCTGCAAAATTTTAAGTTCCCAAGTTTTATCATTTGAAAGCAATGTGAGTTTGAAGTTCGACTTTTGGTATTAAGTGTTGTAGACCAGATTTCTTTGGTACTAGAACAGCCTTGTTTTAGTACTAGAACAGCCTTGTTTTAGTACTAGAACAAACCTGTTGATGTGACGTAAAAAGTCATGTTTTTAGAAGCTTTATTCCTCACATTTTGGACCTTTCTTTAGTGAAAACATTTCAAAACATTGATTATTTATTAAAATTCACTAAAGTGGTTCAAAAGTAGACGTTGTGGTAAAAATCACTGAAAACACTCTGAAAACGCACAAAACACAGTATTTTAATACAAGCCAATTCCTCCGACCTCATTTTCCTGACAAGACACACTTCCTAACTTCTACCATCTATTGTATAGGTAAAATCGAGACGGAAAAATCTGGAATCAAGTGAAACGGCCAAAGGACGGAGAAGACACTGCACTTTCAGAGCCACTAAAAGTCATTTCGGCTACGCCTGAGTCCTACATACCCAATTTCTATGAGATTGGCATCATTAGAAGCGTAACGGAATTACGAAACCACAGGCGAAAGAATCAGGTCAAACGGACGCGTAACGAAGGAGATACAGACGTTTTAAGCAACGAATGAAATCAGACGGAGCCCGTATACGGCCCTAGGCACCGTATACGGCCCAATACAAGCCGTATACGGCCCCCTAGCCCATATCGTGCTTCGTTTGCTTGTACGTGCTGCTTCGTGAGTTGTACGCGCAATTTGATGCTTTGCCTATAAATAGTGGACACCCCTCACTTCACCAACATACCATTTTTCTCATTTCATTTCTTCCTTACACTTTCTCTCTCACACACATCACTCTCTCTCTAGTTTCTCTCTCTAGAGATTTTCTCTCTCTAGAATTGGACTAGTTAGAGAGTTAGTTAGGTAGAGGTAGCTTTTAGCTTTTGTACGGAGTCACTCCAAGACATTGTATTCGCGAAGATCTGTCTGTAATAAATTCGTATCAGGTTCTATTTATATATCTCTTACTTTCCAGTTTTAAACATGTGTTGCTTTGTTTATGCTTGTTTAGGATTGTATGCTAGATATATAATGTTAGGCTAGACATTTCTTTGTGTTTACTATGATGTAGTTATGTTAGAATAGTCAAAATGTTTATGCCATGCTGTTACTCTGCCCGTGTTACTTTAAACTGTGTATGAACTCATAAACTGAATCTCGAATGTTTATCTATCCAACTTATGCTGTGGTTAGAAGCTTCCTGCTAGAACTTGGCCAATTACTAGTGGTACGTTCTCTACCTATTCTATACTTGATGATCAATGAACTTGGTATGGCTGTGTTCTCTAGGTTGAAAAAAATCATAAGAGACACGGAGCGTATGATTAGAGATAGGTTAGATTCATGTTTATCTGTTATATATCTTTGAGAGAACTTTCGGGATATCTATGATCTGACTATTGGTTATCTGCTATGCTTAGGATTATGGTGTTCTGTTATGTGTCACCCTATTGCATGTTCTTGTTTGATTGTTGCCTTAGGAATGATGCATGCTAGAGTTATCCTCCTGGTTCATATCAGTAACTGTATAATTAGGTTTTCAGACACAGAATATTGGTTTACACAGTAGATTAACATGCATGGAATAGTTGTGATGATTTATATCTGTAATGCTGAACAATTTAACTGATCGTTAGCCCGATTATCCCAACTTGGTCTGCGGGATTAATCCCGTTCGTGTTCTTGTTCAATCAACAATTCACGCTACAATACAGACGTCTCTGATGACTGTGACTGGGGACCAGGATTCGAGGATAGTCGTCGGTTAAATTGGTCTGTACATTTGGGAGAACTTCCGGTGTATTTGACTTCTATAACTGCTATCCACGTGACATGTTATTTATCTGATTGCGGACAACTCTACGTTAGATATTTAATAGGCTCGTAGTTGTAGCTCATTAGGATATAGGAAATCTGCAAGAGTAATGTGGAACCCTAATTAATGTAACGGAAAAACCGTAAAACGCCCTATTACTCGGTATAGTGCTGGAAACACCAATTGGTGGAGTACAAACGTATGGAAGCCGCGGAACGGTCGTAGGTACAATACTTTGCATTAATTATGTTTCTATCCTCTCCGGATTAGTCATCACATCTAGTAGCCTTATTCTTGACTATTCATCAATAACATATGACGAAATCATAGTAAACACTCGCTTATCCTCTGTTGACCGAGTCTCTGTACAAACCTCTTTTGTTTTATTTTCTTTATTTAAATTAGTATTTAGTTATAAAAAAACCAAATCTAACCAAAAGCTTTAAAAAAAAAAAAAAACCCTAGCTAGATTCTCAAAGATAATAAAACTTCCTAGACTCCTATGCCCGTTGTAGTTTGAAGAACGACACCTGAGTCATACATACCACTTACTGCCCTTTTAGGTCTGTCAGTAGTATACAACTTAGGATTCCCCTGCTCTATAAATTTAAACCCTGTCCACACGTCCTGGTTGGTTGGTTCAACGACCGGATTAAAACCCGTCCGACATCCGGGAGGCACGACAAGCTTTTGGCGCCGCTGCCGGGGACTACGAAGACCGATTTTAGGAATTTTGTTATCTTAGTTATTTAGCGATCCTTACGGAAGATCAATATCATCCGGAAGTTACAATTTTTATCCCTAGGTTAGTTAGTTTTAATTTCCCGTTCTTAGTTAAACCTATCCTTTCCAAAACCCTACTTTCTTCTAAAAAAAGTTATGGCGAATCGTACCACTCTCGCCTCGTCAATCCAACCACTGCTAGAGGGATGAGGAGGACCAATCGTATCACCAACCGACGAAACCATTGAAATCAGACCACACTTCATTAAATTACTTAAATCTCAGTGTCAGTTTCATGGTCTTTCGGTTGAAAATCCAAACGCCAATCTTTACAAGTTCATCAACCTTTCCGACTCTTTCGAACAAACCGGATCCAGTGTCAAAGTCACACGACTTCACCTATTTCCTTATTCTTTAGCTTTCCGAGCTCAGACATGGTTTTATGAACTCGAACCCAATTCAATTCATACATGGGAGGAGATGGCCACTAAGTTCTTAGCTAAATTTTTCCCTCCGTCCCTACAAACCAAGCTAAAAAATGAAATCATTAACTTTCGTCAAGGAACTACTGAATCATTAAGTTCAGCTTGGGAACGCTTTAAGAATCTGCTTGGAAGATGTCCGAATCATCAGTTGGCTGAAACGAATCTGGTCTGCACATTCTACAACAGTCTGAATCCTCATCACCAACAAACCCTCGATGCTGCTTCATCCGGAAATTTCATGCTACATACTTCAGAAGAAGCCTGGAAGTTGATTGAGACGATAACGATGCACCAACATGACTTGGAGTTTGATGAATCAACCTCGGAAGACAAAGACACTTCTACTCAAGCGTTCGACACTTTAAAAGCTCAACTCGAATCCATCTCTAAAGTTGTCAGTAATATGCAATACTCTTCCAAACCTAAAAAGCAACCTCAACGGCTCTTCTCACGCTCGAAGCCCAAGGAAGATGTTCTCGCCACATCTGGAACCACTGATCAAAACATTCATCCGAAACCTTTCACTCAGTGGTTATCCAAACAACCTATCTCTCATTTGTTAGTTCCCTCTACACCCACTATTTCTTCTGAATTGTCTTCTCGTCTAAACAATACGATTTTTAATAACTTCATGGTTGAGCAAAATAATAAAAACAAACAAATTGTTGATTTTCAAAACCAAATTGATTATTTGCTCAGAATTTCAAACGATTTAATTAAAAACATGGAGGATAATGTTAAAAGATTGTTTTTAAAAGTTGAGGAGAAGCAAAGAGAGGAAGCGATTAGCAAAGCTATTCATCATTCATCTTATGATTATGATGATATCCTTGTTGTCACTAGAGGCGGAAAAGAGACTAAGAATGAGAAATCGGTAGATATTACTTCAGAAGAACCTTCTAGTTCTTCTCTACCCACTGATTCAGTACCTGTTGACACTCCTGTCACCTCTCCTGAACCAGAATCTTCCAAAGCCCCAGAAGTAGTTAAACCAACACGTATACCTTTCCCTGGTAGGCTTAGGAAAGAGAAACAAGAAGCCCAGTTTGGAAAATATCTAGAGATGTTCAAAAGCCTACACTTAAACGTTCGATTATTAGATGCTTTAGTTGAAATGCCTAGTTGTGCCAAATTCTTTAAAGAACTTATATCCAACAAAGAAAAACTCAGACAAATAGTTAACTTGCCCTTAGACGCAGAATGCTCTTTAATTATGCAACAAGGACTGCCCCCAAAGCTAGGAGACACTGGCCGTTTCACTATTCCTTGTTACCTTCAGGATGTTCAAATAAGTAACGCCTTAGCTGACTTAGGAGCTAGTGTAAACCTTATGCCATACTCGCTTTATAGGAAACTAGGATTAAGCGAACTTTTACCAACCCGTATGACCATCCAATTAGCTGATAAATCAGTTAAACTCCCTCGAGGAATTGCTAAAGATATTATGGTACGTGTTGATAAATTCGTCTTTCCTGTTGATTTTGTTGTTATGGATATTGAGGAAGACGCTCAGGTACCACTCATCCTTGGTAGACCTTTCCTAAATACTGCCAAGGCCGTCATTGACGTGAATGAAAAATCTTTAAAACTTAGAGTGGGAATTGAGGAAGTCACCTTCAATGTCGATAAACTAATGAAACTTCCTATGGGAGAAGACCTTGGTCTTGTAGATTCTGTGCAGGAAATAATTGAAGAACACTTGGAAGAAATCCT
This sequence comes from Helichrysum umbraculigerum, assembly GCA_949592205.1. Lineage (NCBI taxonomy): Eukaryota > Viridiplantae > Streptophyta > Magnoliopsida > Asterales > Asteraceae > Helichrysum > Helichrysum umbraculigerum. The sequence goes on along the minus strand of CATIUR010000002.1, from coordinate 87,478,267 downwards.
CGCAGTAAGCAGCATTAATCCCCTTCCGAACACTGTCATCACAACAAGGAAAATCTGTGAAGACGATGCGGGTCTATGCTCAGCTATCTCGGATCCATCCATTGCATCAAAGGAAGTGCTATTACCTTTAAAGAATTCCAACTTACAGCCCAACAGATTTATCACTACTGTACCACTTGGACAAGGCACTCCGGTCACTCTCTTGAGAAGAAGCCCTAATTCTGAAGTTCCTGATTCGTCTCTCTCAAAAGAAGAAATTCTGAAGACCCTCAAGGAAATGGAGTCAATGCTTAAACCATCCGATCCGCAACTTTTTGAAAGTTGTGAAAACTTGAATCCAGAGATTACTTTTAGCACATCTTCTTAAGCTCAGTTTCAGAAATTCGCATTCACAAAGGACAACAAAGAAATAATCACTGAAGATAATGCAATCTGTCAATCTTCCCAAGCAAAATATGAGCTGAGAAAAGATGAGCTTTACAACAATACAGAATGGGTTGAAATAGCATCAGCCAACATTCCAGAGGCACCTGCAATTGAGTCAGATTATCAGACAACATACGATGAGCTTAGGAGAGACGAGATTGCAAGGATGAAGCCTTCCACTGAAGAACCACCCGAATTGGAGCTGAAGGAACTTCCCTCACACCTTGAATATGCTTTTCTCGAAGGAACTTCGCACTTACCGGTTATCATATCCAAAGATCTGAAGCCTGAAGAGAAAGCACTACTCATTGAGGTTCTTAAGTCACATAAGAAAGCGATTGCATGGAAAATCTCTGACATACAAGGGATCAGCCCAAATTACTGCACTCACAAGATCTTAATGGAAAATGACTTCAGGCCCTCGATTCAAAGGCAAAGGAGAGTTAACCCAAAGATTCAAGACGTGGTGAAAAAGGAGGTTATCAAACTCTTGGATGCTGGTTTAATTTACCCTATTTCAGATTCCCCATGGGTCAGTCCAGTTCAAGTCGTCCCAAAGAAAGGAGGCATGACGGTCATCGCTAACGAAGACAACGAGTTGATTCCAATACGAACCGTCACCGGTTGGAGGGTATGTATCGACTATCGGAAACTAAATGAAGCTACACGCAAAGATCACTTCCCCCTACCATTCATTGATCAGATGCTTGAAAGATTGTCAGGAAACGAATTCTATTGCTTCCTCGATGGTTTCTCCGGCTATTTTCAGATACCTCTCGATCCAAAGGACCAAGAAAAGACGACGTTCACTTGTCCATACGGAACGTTTGCCTACCGACGTATGCCGTTTGGCTTATGTAATGCACCGGCGACATTTCAAAGATGCATGGTAGCAATCTTCCATGACATGATTGAACAATGCATGGAAGTGTTCATGGATGATTTTTCGGTTTTCGGGGATTCGTTCACCACTTGTCTTTCTAACTTGAACAAGATGCTCACCCGATGTGAAGAATCGAACCTAGTTCTGAATTGGGAAAAATGCCATTTCATGGTAAAAGAAGGCATAGTTTTAGGACACCGTATATCCAAAGCTGGAATTGAAGTTGACAAAGCAAAAGTCGAGACTATCTCAAAACTTCCACCACCCACCTCTGTCAAAGCCATCCGAAGTTTTCTAGGACATGCCGGGTTCTACCGTCGCTTTATCAAAGATTTCTCTAAGATATCCCGACCTATGACTCATCTCCTCGAAAAGGATACTCCGTTTGTCTTTACAGATGAATGTCTCAAGGCCTTCGATCATCTGAAAGATCTGCTTGTTCATGCACCGATCATGGTTGCTCCAGACTGGAGTCTCCCATTTGAAATCATGTGCGACGCCAGTGATTTCGCAGTCGGAGCAGTTCTGGGACAGCGGAAGGAGAAACAGTTTCAACCAATATACTACGCCAGCAAAACGCTCACTGACGCCCAAGAGAATTATACGACCACAGAAAAAGAGCTGTTAGCGGTAGTATTTGCTTTTGATAAATTTCGTTCTTATCTAATCTTGTCCAAAACTATTGTCTATAGAGATCACTCAGCTCTGAAATATCTTTTTAAGAAGCAAGATGCTAAACCTCGCCTTCTACGATGGATTCTACTCCTTCAAGAATTCGACATCGAGATCAAAGACAAAAAGGGAGCAGAAAACGTCGCGACGGACCATCTCAGCCGATTAGAGAATCCTTCAATGGATAAGTTGCACGGAAAAGACATTCAAGACCAGTTTCCAGAAGAACAGCTCATGCATGTTGGTAAATACTATCAAGGGTCACGATCTACAAATGATCCCTGGTATGCTGACTATGCCAATTATTTGGTGGGAAAAGTCTTACCTAAAGGAATGCCAACCTCTCGAAGACAAAAATTCTTCCGCGATATAAAATATTACTATTGGGACAACCCTTTCCTCTTTAAGGTGTGCCCCGATCAAATCATTAGAAGATGTGTTGATGGGAAAGAGGCAGAACATATCTTACACCAAAGCCACCATGGAGCTACTGGAGGACATCACGGTACCAACATGACTGTAAGAAAAGTGTACGATGCCAGCTTTTTCTGGCCAACCATATTTTGAGATGCGTACGATCTGGTGAGACGCTGCGATATCTGCCAAAGACAAGGCAATATAACAGCCCGGAATGAAATGCCACTAACAAACATCCAGGCTGTGGAAATCTTCGATATCTGGGGATTAGATTTCATGGGACCGTTCGCTAAATCTAACGGTAAAGAGTATATCTTGGTTGCAGTCGACTTCATCTCCAGGTGGGCCAAGTCCCAAGCTCTCCCAACAAATGACGCAAAAGTGGTAACCAAATTTCTCAAAAAGCTATTCAGTCGATTTGGAACTCCAAAAGCAATAATCAGTGATCGTGGTACACACTTTTGCAACGTTCAATTCATGAAAGTTCTGCAACAGTATGGTGTCACTCACAAGACATCAACAGCTTATCACCCCCAGACAAATGGGCAAGCTGAGGCAACAAATCGAGCTTTGAAAAGAATCTTGGAAAGAACTGTTGGTAATCATGGGTACAAATGGGCTGAAAAATTAGATGATGCATTGTGGGCATTCTGAACCTCCTATAAAACACCATTAGGAACCACACCGTATCGTCTAGTTTATGGCAAGGCATGTCACTTACCAATTGAGCTGGAATATAAAGCATACTGGGCTTTGAAAAACTGCAACTTAGATATTTCTACAGCAGGAGCAAATAGACGAATGCAGTTGAATGAGTTAGCCGAACTAAGGGATCAGGTATATGACAGTTCGTTAAGCTTCAAGGAATGAACTAATAGAATTCACGATGCTAAGCTAAGGCCCTCAAGATTCAAAACAGGAGATAAAGTGCTGCTTTTTAACTCGCGATTCAAGAAATTCTCTGGAAAGTTTAGGATCAGGTGGAGCGGACTATTCATAGTATCAAAGGTATTTCCTTACGGTGCAGTCGAACTCGAGGCACCAGAAGGTAATTTTAAGGTTAATGGTCATCGCTTAAAGCATTACTTCGAAGACTTTCCCATCAGGGAAGATGTCTTTATCTTTGAACCACCGTGAGTCGACAGAAAGGTACAAAGAGTCTAGCTAGAGACTCGTAAAACAAGCGCTCTTGGGAGGCACCCCAAGCCTATCTTAATTAATTCTGTCATTTTATTTCTTAGTTTATTTTTATTAAGTATGGTTGTCTCTGAACTAATAAAATTGCAGGCTTGCCACTTATCTGACTTCGAATTGCAAAATCTGAGATAAGTGTTGTCCATTAACTATCACTGTTAGCATTACCTATTTATTTTATCTTGTTTCAGGATGGACGCTGTTGACGCTGATCATGTAGCTGCGAGACCACGCAAACGACACAGACCTCGTAGACGCCGAGCGCAGAGAGCGGCTATGCTGACCATCACTAAGGAGGACCTGACTGATGTCCCGATCACTCACGAGGAGTTGCCCGATGAGAGGCCCTCATCACCTTTGCCAGCCCCCGTACCTACTTTCGAGTACGTTATCACTACGGCTGACCCAGCTGCTTCGTGGGCCCTCTTCCGGACACTCTCCATCCAGCATGACATCATGTCCTCTATCTGTGAGCAGCTCGAGATTCCGAGACCTGCTGCCATTCCCTACAGGCTTGGCCCGGATCAAGGACCATCTAGCCTTCCATGGTTCTTCTGTCCTCCTGCTGATCCACCTGTTCTCTCTACTGCTGGACCTTCCACTGGCCCCACTGCTGCAGCTGCTGATCCTGATCCAGCATTGCCCACAGGATTTGCATCACCAGACCGCAGCCTCACAGAGCAGCTTCTGGCTATTTTTGATGCTCACACTTCTGTCACCCACACTTCCACTAACGAGATTGTGAGTCAGGCTATGGCTACTATGGATTTCTCCATCCCATCTCTGACTTCCATCTTTAATAGGGATGCTGTGGAGGAGTTTGATCCTGACACTGATGACCTGCTTGATGACTTTTAGATTTTATCTTTAGTATTTACTTTCTGTATTATGACTCTGTACTTACGCTTTAGACCTGCTACCTAGATGAGATACTGTGATATGTGTATTGTTGTTAATTGCAGAATCCAGCTTTGTGTGGAATGGATGATCTTAAACGAGCCTGATCCTTAAAATCCAGCAATTCACTAGCACCACTCCGGCACAAACCTGGTCTATTCCAGTAAACACAAATGGGGAGTCTCTCTGTTCCTTTTCCCCGTTTCAATTTTGTTTTACTATGCCTATGTTAGTGTATTTAATTTCTGTGCCTCATCTTAAACTTATCACTAAGTGTGGGATTCCAGCCCAAATTAAACACTTGAGAAACATCTACTTATATGTTCAAACTCTAAGTGTGAGATTTTACTAGTAAAATCTCTACTCAAGAGAACATTAGGGACAATGTTCCTCTAAGTGTGGGATGGCAGGTATAGAATACCTTAAAAAGTGATTTTTTATAGCAATCTTTCTCTCAAAATTTTTTCAAAAATAAGGTCAAATTTTTTCAAAATTAATGAGTCTAACTCAGTTTTTGAGTCTCAGATACTACTGAGAGAAACCATTTCAAAATATAAGTATGATATTTCTAAAAGCCTAAAGGAAATAAGGTAGAAATTGCTTAAGCAAGAAGTGATAATCAAAGGAGCATGACTAGACACATACAACCCTTTGCAGTGAGGTATCTTGAGCCCAAAAGCATTCATCTTTATTGCTTCACTACTTGTGTGTGTGCCGATGTCTGTATCTCTGAATTAGAACTTGCTCTTGACATACGCTTCGAGACCATATTGGTGTGTACCGTACGCGGTATAGGTGCAATTAAATGACCTTGACATTCCTTAGGACTTAACCCATTCCTTACATATCTTTTCAAGCCCAAAACCCTTTCTGATGCTCATTTTTAGTATCGAAGATCCGCCTAGTATACCCTGTTGAGCCTAAACCTTTCATTTCTTCAAAACCCTAATTTTCACCCACTTCCCAAAAATACCCCCAAACTTATCTTGGAATTTCTGAGGTTATGAAGAACACCTTTTAGAATATCTGTTTCAAATATCCTACTCATTCGCATTCTCCAAAATCAAGCTTCTCAACAAATGGTGCGGGAAAATTAGCACACAAGAGAACTGGAAGGACGATGGTGCGGGAAAAATTAACACCTGGAAAAGAATCAAAATGATCAAGATAGAAGAAAATATTTCTAAAGGATCCAAAATATAAAATTCCTTGGAAATTCTCTGACAAAGAAATTCTGAAGAAAAGAAAAAGAAAAGACAAAAGAAGAAAAAGAAAAGAAAAAGAAAAGACAAGAAAATAGCTCTGCAAATAAAGCTGAAAGTTTCAAAACATAGCTCTTCATGGAAAATCCGACAGAAGCTGAAACAGCTTCCAACTCTCCGTTCCTCTCCGTTCTAAATAAAGTTGTTCATAATCTCAGTGATTTTAGGATAAGCTAAACACCCCTCGCAAACCAAAATTTCCACTATCCATACCTTTCACCCTCACCAAACATTACAACCCTCTGAATGTCTTGAGATAATTAGCACCGTCCTCACCTAAGTGGTGGAGATCCGATTCTCGATCAAGCCTATGACGATGAGTACAGCATGACAGGCTATTTTGAGCGATTTCGTTTGAGCTAGATTGATAGGAAACCTGATACACTTTGAGTGAATTGAGTGAACACCTTTAGTGAGATCGCCTAGTCATGTGTACTCCAAGATCACGAGATTTGGATGTACGCCTAAGAGAATCTCTTCTTGTTTAAGGAAGGATCATCTTATCTTCCTCCACACTTTTAGAGTAACTTGCTTATATGAGGAAATGCTAATCTCGGAAAATATTCTCTGACTCACCCCTAAAAACATGACTTGAAATATTTTTCAGAGAGTTGTTGCTTGAGGACAAGAAACGTCTAAGTGTGGGATAACTTGATGTGACGTAAAAAGTCATGTTTTTAGAAGCTTTATTCCTCACATTTTGGACCTTTCTTTAGTGAAAACATTTCAAAACATTGATTATTTATTAAAATTCACTAAAGTGGTTCAAAAGTAGACGTTGTGGTAAAAATCACTGAAAACACTCTGAAAACGCACAAAACACAGCATTTTAATACAAGCCAATTCCTCCGACCTCATTTTCCTGACAAGACACACTTCCTAGCTTCTACCATCTGTTTTATAGGTAAAATCGAGATGGAAAAATATGGAATCAAGTGAAACGGCCAAAGGACGGAGAAGACACTGCACTTTCAGAGCCACTAAAAGTCATTTCGGCTACCCCTGAGTCCTACATACCCAATTTCTATGAGATTGGCATCATTAGAAGCGTAACGGAATTACAAAACCACATGCGAAAGAATCAGGTCAAACGGACGCTTAACGAAGGAGATACAGACGTTTTAAGCAACGAACGAAATCAGACGGAGCCCGTATACGGCCCTAGGCACCGTATACGGCCCTAGGCACCGTATACGGCCCTATACAGACCGTATACGATCTTGTATAGACCGTATACGGCCCTATACAAGCCGTATACGGCCCCCTACCCCATATTGTGCTTCGTTTGCTTGTACGTGCTGCTTCGTGAGTTGTACGCGCGATTTGATGCTTTGCCTATAAATAGTGGACACCCCTCACTTCACCAACATACCATTTTTCTCATTTCATTTCTTCCTTACACTTTCTCTCTCACACACATCACTCTCTCTAGTTTCTCTCTCTAGAGATTTTCTCTCTCTAGAATTGGACTAGTTAGAGAGATAGTTAGGTAGAGGTAGCTTTTAGCTTTTGTACGGAGTCACTCCAAGACATTGTATTCGCGAAGATCTGTCTGTAATAAATTCGTATCAGGTTTTATTTATCTATCTCTTACTTTCAAGTTTTAAACATGTGTTGCTTTGTTTATGCTTGTTTAGGATTGTATGCTAGATATATAATGTTAGGCTAGACATTTCTTTGTGTTTACTATGATGTAGTTATGTTAGAATAGACAAAATGTTTATGCCATGCTGTTACTCTGCCCATGTTACTTTAAACTGTGTATGAACTCATAAACTGAATCTCGAATGTTTATCTATCCAACTTATGCTGTGGTTAGAAGCTTCCTGCTAGAACTTGGCCAATTACTAGTGGTACGTTCTCTACCTATTCTATACTTGATGATCAATGAACTTGTATGGCTGTGTTCTCTAGGTTGAAACAAATCATAAGAGACACAGAGCGTAGGATTAGAGATAGGTTAGATTCATGTTTATCTGTTATATATCTTTGAGAGAACTTTCGGGATATCTATGATCTGACTATTGGTTATCTGCTATGCTTAGGATTATAGTGTTCTGTTATGTGTCACCCTATTACATGTTCTTGTTTGATTGTTGCCTTAGGAATGATGCATGCTAGAGTTATCCTCCTGGTTCATATCAGTAACTGTATAATTAGGTTTTCAGACACAAAATATTGGTTTACACAGTAGATTAACATGCATGGAATAGTTGTGATGATTTATATCTGTAATGCTGAACAATTTAATTGATCGTTAGCCCGATTATCCCAACTTGGTCCGCAGGATTATCCCCGTTCGTGTTCTTGTTCAATCAACAATTCACGCTACGATACAGACGTCTCTGATGACTGTGACTGGGGACCAGGATTCGAGGATAGTTGTCGGTTAAATTGGTCTGTACATTTGGGAGAACTTCCGGTGTATTTGACTTCTATAACTGCTATCCACGTGACATGTTATTTATCTGATTGCGGACAACTCTACGTTAGATATTTAATAGGCTCGTAGTTGTAGCTCATTAGGATATAGGAAATCTGCGAGAGTAATGTGGAACCCTAATTAATGTAACGGAAAAACCGTAAAACGCCCTATTACTCGGTATAGTGCTGGAAACACCAATTGGTGGAGTACAAACGTAAGGAAGCCGCGGAACGGTCGTAGGTACAATACTTTGCATTAATTATGTTTCTATCCTCTCCAGATTAGTCATCACATCTAGTAGCCTTTTTCTTGACTATTCATCAATAACATATGACGAAATCATAGTAAACACTCGCTTATCATCTGTTGACCGAGTCTCCGTACAAACCTTTTTTGTTTTATTTTCTTTATTTAAATTAATATTTAGTTATAAAAAACCAAATCTATCCAAAAGCTTTCAAAAAAAAAAAAAAACCCTAGCTAGATTCCCAAAGATAATAAAACTTCCTAGACTCCTATGCCTGTTGTAGTTTGAAGAACAACACCTGAGTCATATATACCACTTACTTCCCTTTTAGGTCTGTCAGTAGTATACAACTTAGGATTCCCCTTGATGTATCGCAAAAAATCACGTTTTTACATGCATTAATTGTCCCATATTTAGCTCTATCCTAACAAAAACATCTTAAAATCATCATTATTCAATAACATTTGTTAGAAAGGTAAAAACGTGTCGGTCTTTTGAAAATCAAGCAAAAAGGGCAGAAAACTGACCTAAATAGGCACTATTCTGAGCCTAACCCTAAATCTACTGTAAACTTCATACCAGAGCCTCATAATAGTCTTATTTTGTAGCTATGAAGATTACAAGAACGTGGATATAAGGATTGCTCAGAACGGATCAAGGACGAGAAAGTTATGCAAGTTACAGCGCAGCCGAAAGCTACAAAACGTATTCTGGACACGCCCGAGCGCCACACATCCAATTTCTACCAAATTGGCATCATTAGAAGTGTAACGGAATTACGAATCCGTAGGCGAAAGAATCAAGTCAATCGGACGCGAAACGAAGAAGATACGGCTTTCGGAAGATGCGAGAAAAGTCAGAAAAATCACACGGCCTAGCACACGGCCACCACCTAGCCGTGTACGGCCTTGATGTGACCGTGTACGGCCCTAAACAGGCCATGTACGGCCCTGTTTAGGCCGTGTACGGCCTCTGTTTCCCTCACATGGCCTCCTTCTTGCTTCGTTGGCTTGTACGTGTGCTTGTGGACTTGTACTCTTGGATCCAAGGCTTGCCTATAAATAGAGAGCTCATTCACCTCATTTCACACATCATTCTTCATAGAATTCTCTCACTTTCTCTCTCACACACATTCTCTCTCTAGTACTACTCTTAGGAGTTAGAGGAGAATTAGATTAGGTTAGCTTCTCTCTCTAGTTTCTCTCTCTAGAGAACTAGAGAGATGTAGGCACGGTTCGAGTGGGGAAGATAGCTGTAGCTTGGGAATTTTATTGTATTGATGTTTTCAAGATTCTAGCTTTTACTACTCAGTGTTACGCTGCTTAAATACTGGTTATTACTTATTCCTTTACTTACGGTTATTATGTTTTGTTTGCATGATATCTTTGTTTGTGTTGCGAATATTGCCATGCTATTTACGTAGTTTAATACTGTGATTGTTGAAATGTAGATATTAGGATTATGGATGATATTTAATTCATTGGGGTATTCATTATGAAATAACGGAAGTAACGTTATACGACTTTCATTTGTATAGCGCCGGAATTATCACGAATGTGTGTAGTACGGAACGTGGAAGCTATAAAAGTCGTGGGCACAATCCGTTGTGGAATAATGTCCCCAGTATTATGATTGGTGATTGTTTTGCTGTGTATCTGGTTGAGTTTTACATGAATATAGACTTAATTCAGTGTCCACCCTTTCCAGTCTTTCACGTGACTATTGCCTTAGGATAGCATCTGATCAACCCTAATACTACGTAGATATAGTTATCTCATATTACAGTATGAAGCTATGAATATTCCGTAAAACGGCACAGTACTTCGTATAGCGTTGGAAACACCTCGTGTGGAGTACAAATACGTGGAAGCTAAGGAACTGCCGTAGGTTTATTTCATCGTGGAATACCTAGAAGTCACCCTTTTAGAATATGGGTCTAGGAATAATAAAGCTGTGGAAATGCTCGCTGCACCGTACACCGTTAGTACACCAAGGTTCAAATACAGCTGTGGAAATGCTCGCTGCACCGTACACCATTAGTACACCAAGGTTAACATACAGTTGTGGAACTACTTTAACGTACAGTACACCGTTAGTATGCCTTGAGTCTGGAACACTGTGGATATGCCAAATGCACTGTACACCGTGAGTATACCTTGAGTCCGGAACACTGTGGATATGCCAATTGCACTGTTCACCGTGAGTATTCCCAGGGATGAACGCCTGATAGAAAAGGAGGGTCTAATTCATGACGGAGTTAATTATGCTTAAACCAGTAATAAATGAGTTTTGAAAAGAAAGCAAGTATTCGGCTGTAATACAAGATGCTTAAACCGCTTAACTCAACATAACCGACAGCTCAACGTATACAGCATACAATTAGTACATACCTAGATAAACTCAGATAGATTTAGGTGTTAAGAAAGGTCAGATAGAAAATTGCAGTTTGTTACCTTATGCCTACACCCAGGATATATCATCCGTAGAGGTCGCTTAGTCTTACAAGGCAAGTGAGGGGGGTTTGAACAACCTGTTTCTGATCAGCATCAGGATAACCTAGGATTCAGTGACATATGCTTTTAGGCTTTTAGACTAAAACGTAGGATCCTAGTGTTTACACCGACTGTCCGTCTGATGATTTGCCCAAGGTAGTCTCCAATCATCTGTCTAATGAATATCATCCAGAAACCCTAATTATCGAAGTTTTAGCAATCACGCTCTACCTGTTGCCTACTCTCTTTTTAATTTACTTGTTTTATTTAGTATTAGCTTAGACAACCAACCAAAACCTACCTACTTTTATAAACTCATCCTATCAGAAAGCTCATTTACGGTAAGTCCCTTTAAGTTCCATTCGCTCTGATTTTAAGAACGACACTCGAGTTATACTTACTGCTTACTCCCCAAAAGTAGGTAGTACTTATAGTTTGAGCCCCAACTCATATAAATTTAAAACCTAACACGTTCACACGTCGTTGCGTCGTTGCCTGCAGGACCGCCGTGCCAACCCCCTTGGAAAACGACCGCGGCTGAGTCAGCACTCTGACGGCGCAACAGGTTTTTGGTGCCGTTGCCGGGGATCGGTTGAGCGTAGTGAACTTTAAGATTACCGTAGATAGTTAACTTTTAGGAGACCCTTCCTTAAGATTTTCATTACTTTAGGAAGTTATCTGCTTTAGTAGTTAATTAATTTAGAAAAAAAATACAAAAAAATTAGAAAACCATAATTCTCCTTCCAATCTTATTTCTCCCATGGATGAGATAACGATCATGGACGATGCGGAATTCTTTGTGTCTTCCCACAAAGAGGTGTGTGTTAACCAGGAAGTTGAGATTGTCAAATATTCATCCTTAGACCTAGGTTTTGATATATCTCAGCAGAAGATTCCACCTTCTGTCACTGTTGAATTAAGTGGTCAACCCACACTTGACCCTGAGATTTTATCAATATTATCTAAGTATCCACATTACCTTAGACCTACCACCCTACCAGAAGACATTCCTTTCGGTATTGAAGTTTTCTTCTATCCACCAATGCCTTGGATGGATTTGAATGAGCAACTTCATTGCTTAGATGAATACTTCAGGTATGATCTTCCAGATATATTGAGAGCCTACCCCACTACTCTTTTCCAAAGTGTAGAAGTGGATGAGCGTCTCCAGTGTCCGGAGGATCCTGAACTAGAAACACCAACCTTACCAAACACTGAATCAAGTAATAACCCACCAGAATCAAGTAATGAACATCACTTAGGAAACTTTCACAAGCCCAGTAGGAGAATAGATATCTGTGCTGATTTTCTTAGAAACCTTAAGATATCCGATCTTCCCTTTTCAACTGAGCAGAGGAAGACCTTTGTAGTGATTGATAGGATAATAACATGTCTACGTGCTAACTACGATCAAAAAGACGAGTTATCACTAAAATCAGAGTTAGACCTACTAATGGATCTAATAGCTAGCACCGAGTATCCATCTGTTTCACAGATTAAGATTAATCGTTATGTTGCTGCCCTGATTGACGAGCTTTAATTTTGGATTGAAAGAGCCCCTATCACTTATACTTTGATTCCATGCGTTAAACTATTCTTTGTTGATCCTGCCACTTATCTGATTAATGAACTGAGATCAATTTTCCCTGATTCTACTGAAGAAGCCATGGATTCTGCTTTCTTCCAAAAGAGAAAAGAAATCCATGTTAAGCTTACTCAGTTGTTACTAACATCTAAATTCCCTTTTACTGAGCAACAAAGGATTTACATCAGAGAGATTTCACAAGTAGTTCACTCTACTACTGGAAACCCTGATTCAGAAGAAGAAAAGGAATTTCAGCATGTTATCGGAGAATTTCTCTTTGATCTATGTTTTAAAAACTTACAGGATTCAGGGATGGTATTTCGAATCCGAGGAAGGTAAGACGAGCATTTAACCAATTCATTTATGCGTTACTAGCATTAGGTCAAGAAGAAAAAGAATTCTTACGAGAATTTGAGCCTTATTATATGAATCCCGCTGACCTAATTCATAGTATCATTAAAGCGCTTCAAGGTACGTTCGTTCTTCGCCACACTTTCTCGCATGTTTCAGGATTATCTGAAAGTGCCGTCACAAGCACTGACAGATAAATGGTGATGGTCTAATGTAAATAGGTTTGAATATTTTGTTAATTAGGACAAAAATAATTTTAATTAGATTTTCCTTTAATTTACTTTTATAAAAACAAAGAAAAACGTTCTTTAAAGTTTAAACGCGTAAGTTTTTAAACGAATTTTCACGAGCAGTCCAAACGTTTCAAAAATTTGACAAAGTTTTTATTTAAATTTTGGAAAATTTTGTTTGGATTGGTTTGAATTTTAAAGAACACAAAAAGATTTAATAAACGTATTTAAAAACGCAAATGTTTTCGCACGCGAATTAATGTTACGTTTTTAATATACGAATTTAAATACGAAAGTTTCGTGCGTATTTTGGTTGATTTTCATAAAAAATATTTTAACTTTAAAAACCCAAGTATACGTTTCGTTTCGTTCGCATTTAAGTTAAAATTGCATATTAAAAATGCAAATTAAAAATGCATAAAGCAAAGGAAGCTTCCACCACTTTTTACAAAAAGTAAAAAGCAACTTCTTCTTCCTCTTTTCTTCTCCAAAACCGTCAACCACCATCACCATCTCCATTTCTCCATTTTTCCATCATTTTTCTCCAAATCAAGCTTCAAATCTTCCATATCTTCATCTCTTTTGCATCTAGAACATCTTTACATCAAGGTTGAGGTATGATTCTAACCTAAAATCATCATTTTGAATATTTTTATAAAGTTAGGGTTTATGCTTAGATCTTGGATTTTGGTCATCAAGTTCCATGCTTTTTGCTTGCAAAGTGCTATATGCTTGATTGTTAACATGTTTGCGGAAGTAATTTGAGGTTTCCATGGCTAGATTTGATGTTTTGATTTTGAAAGTTAACTTTTTGTTAGGGTTTTAGCAATTTTGACTTTCTTGAATGATTATTTGCTTATGATTGACTTTTCGGTAATTAATTTGCGCTTAAAATGATTAGTTTACATAAGTAATTGATTGTTAAGGATTAGAGGATTGATTTAATTGCATGCTTATGAATTAAAGTAAGGCTTTTTATACAAAACTATTTAAAAACCATTACTTTAATTAAAATCATTATCTTTTAAATGGTATTTATTTTAAACTTTGTGTAATTTGCTTCATGAAAATGCAATTAAATATATTTGGAATAGTACTACTTTAATTAATAAGGTTAGTGAGATTTCAAATTAATTATCCTCTAATTAAAGTCCTATGCTTAACCAACATGATGGATGATAAATAAAATCGCTTTGCTTGCTTATTTTAATCATAGTAAGGTAATTATATGATTTATGATCATGATGCTTGCTTGATTATTTGATTACTTAGCATGTTTAGAAATATTCATCTTTAAGTAATCTTGGAAAAATAGGAAAGTTGTGGTTTGTTTATTTGGAAAAAATTATGGATTGATGATTGCGGTTTAGGGTATTCATAACAATAATAATGGGATAATTGCAAAATCTAAAGCCTACATTTCGAATTTTTTCTGAAAATTTGGAATAAATATTATATTGTCCAATTATTGTTATATGATTTGTTTCCTTGTTTTTCTTAAACAGATGGACCCGATTCCACCTACTCTTGCTTATTTGGCCAAGACTACACAAGAAAAGACTTTGATTCGGAAATGGCTAAAGAGGGCATTTGGAAGTAATCGGTACATAGTTTGGGAAGACATGGGGAAACTTGGAATTGAGGATAGGATGAGGAATTTGAAAGGATACGAGGTTCAGGGACATAAGTTCGACTCTTGGATTAAGCTTTTTAGCATTCGTGAGCCCATATACCCCGAAGTTGTTACTGAGTTTCTGATGACATTTGAGCTTAACCCAGAGTTTGGGATTGGAGATGACAAGAAGATAACATTTAGATACCGAGGGAAGAGCCAGAGTGTCTCTATTTCAGGCTTAGCTAGACATTTGGGATTATATTCAGCGGATCAGATTAGCTCAGATTGGTTCTTACATAGTCATCAGACAATTCCTCATCATCCCGAGAGGAGCCATAGAGTCATTTGGAGTGAGCTAACGGGCACACATTATACTTGTGGTGCCAAGTCCTCGGCATTGATTCTACCTCAGTTACGTCTCCTACACAAGCTGATTGTTACATCTATTATGGGAAAGAAGGAGACCGGGCCGATAAATGGGGATGAGTTGTATATCATTGATGCTATCATGAGCCGCCAGAATATCAATGTGGCTTGCATTGTTGCTGAGAGGATGGCAAAAGAGAAGAACTTGGACCTGACGAAGCATGTGTTTATGGGAACTTTCATCACCAGATTGTCGAGAGGGATGCGACTCTTGAAAAAGAGTCATGAGGCCGAGTATAGAGTGTCTTCCACTTCATTACCATGTGACTTGGACTACTGCAAGCAGATCCATTTGATCACTGAGGGTTCTGAGAGGCAGTGTTACTGGAAGGACACTGATGAGCTTATCCCTGGATGTTTCATGACCAGGAAGAGGGGTCAGAGAGGAGGATGTTGAGACTCCGGTTGTTGATAGAGTGGATAGAGTACCGGCTGTGCCTAGGAGTACCAGGACACCAGTCAGGGATACTGGGGTTGGGACATCAGGTCCCCGAGCTCAGATACGACATATAGATCCAGTCACTCCCTTGACCCAGTACTTCACACTGCACGCGTTGGCTGTCAACAACGCGCATCAGGCACTTATAGCTAGGGCTTTAGGTATTCCAGCTCCCGAGCCGCTCCTGTACGAGTGTGTGCCACTACCACCAGTTCCGCCATCTACTACCATTCCACCATCCGTTACCATTCCACCACCTACTACCATACCACCATACATACCACCTACCACAACCATTCCACCCACACAGTCAGTCGAGCACTGTTTATCGGTTGATGCTGCATTCCCACATCCTACTGTGTCAGCCCGTAGAGCCCGTTCTTCTCAGCAGTCCGCAGGAGGAGAGGCTGTTGGTTCCTACCGGCCAGATGTTGTTCATTTGGGCACTGATCCATTCACTTTATCAGAGTTTCAGGGATTGTTGGCATTAGACCCTATACCTTCTGATCAGCTTCCTACAGAGGAGATACTTAGGCACATCTACAGATCCAAGATGGAGCGTGAGGGGATGACTTTTGAGGATTTCAGACAGTTGGCATTAGATGATCCGATGAAGTTACCTGCTTGCTCCCTTAGAGATGTATTGATGCAGTATAGGCAGGTGAGGTCAGAGGAGTGGAGAGTTTCCAGTGGTCAGCAGTCAGTTGCCGGACCTTCCTCAGTTCCTCCACCGGTTCAGCCTTCTGTTCAGGACTCTGATCAGGGTTCTCCAGCACCCTAGATCTGTGCACCCATATCTACATACTTACTATTTCCTCTATTCCTTACTTTTGACTTATTGCGTGGTTGTGGAACTTTACTTTGTTATATTTTTGGAACATAAACTATCAGACACAATCTGTTTAGTTTCTTTATCTTTTAGTATTTAGTTATCAGTTATTTAGTTTACTTATTATGTTTTATTTCTGTTTTTCTTAGTTAGAATAAGTGAATTGTGTTTGTGCAAATGAGAATTGAGGAAAGGAGATGCCGATCATTCACGAAGAAACTGCTTTCTACATGGATTCAACCAAGGAATTTCAATCACCTGCAGACTGCCGCTTCTTTCTTAAAACCATCTCCCCGCCTCTATCGTAGGGAAGTTCCTTTCTTTTTGTCATGATTTTCACCATTACCATATATCCAACTATGCCTAAATTCTAAGTGTGGGATTCCATCCCACCAAAATTTTCAAAACACTTAAAATTGTTCCTCTATTTCAAAAACTAAGTGTGGGATTTTTCCCGAAGAAAATCCTACGTCTTAGCAATGAACATTGAGGACAATGTTGTTTTAAGTGTGGGATACACGGTATATATATACCGCAAGTTTATATTTGCCTGTCCAAAGTAATACCTCAGTTTTCATTCAAACTTTTTCAAAAAATTTTCGCAAAACCAACCCAAAAGGTTGAGATTTTTAATCACCAAAACATTCGAAAACCCAACCTCGACGATGTTCGACATCCATTCGGTTGATTTCGAATATTTTCAAAAGATTTTAGTCTTAGAATATTCTTTTAAAGAGATAAACTTTCTGTCAAAATAAATAAATTGCTTTGGAAAGTAAGATAAGGCAAAGATAAGAACGTATCTTAAACTGAAAATTGAGAAATCCTCTAGGCATCGCATGACTTGGTGCATATAACCCTTTGATTGTGAGGTACTTGAGCCTTTAATAAGCATTCACTTTTAATGCTTCACTTTCGTTTCTGAGTGTGCGCCGATGCATGTGTCTTTGAATTAGAACTTGCTCCTGAATGCGTTTCGAGACCATACCAATGAGTGCCGTACGCGGTATAGGTGCAATTAGATGATCTTGGCATTTATTAGGATTAACCCATTTCTTTCATATCTTTTCAAGCCAACCCTTCCAACTTTCTTTCTAAGACTGTTGATGATCCGATTAGAAAACCCTTTGCGCCTTAGCCATTTCATTTCTCTAAACCCTAAAACACTTCCCCA
Organism: Helichrysum umbraculigerum; assembly: GCA_949592205.1. Classification (NCBI taxonomy): domain Eukaryota; kingdom Viridiplantae; phylum Streptophyta; class Magnoliopsida; order Asterales; family Asteraceae; genus Helichrysum; species Helichrysum umbraculigerum. The sequence goes on along the minus strand of CATIUR010000002.1, from coordinate 87,460,703 downwards.
CAACACAAACACTATCCTCACCCAAACACCATTCCAGCTCATGAATCTTCATAGATCATAAGTGAAGGACTGCTTGAGATATCTTTCTATTGGTGTCTCATCTTCAAACATCTCTCTGTACCTATCAAGAGTTTAAAGCAAGAAATCCTGAAGGGAGATACGGTACAAAAGCAAAGTTATTACTCATCACGAAGATATTATCCGCCAAAGACAGTACGAAAAATTGGTACTTGTCAAAAGAGAAGTCAAAGATGTCTCACTATACGAAGGATCTCCAAGGTCATAAAAAAAGAAAAAGAAAAAAGAAAAAAGCAAAAGAAAAAACAAAAAAAAAAAGAAAAAACAAAAAAAAATGAAAAAAAGAAAAGAAAAGAAAAGCAGACCTTGGAGAACTCCTAGAAGAAGAAGACTACTCTCCAAAGAAGAAAAATCTATCAGAACTCAAAAGAAACATCAAGAGAAGAGATTATTCCTCTAAGAGATGAGTCTACTCTAGAAGTTATCTCAAGTGAAACTTGCTTTGATCTTTGAAAGTTCCGAGTCTGAAGTTCCAAAACCCTAAAACCATTGACCAAACTACCCCTATCCTTACCCACTTTACCCTTACTCACACAACCCACTAAAATGCCTTGGGATAATTAGCACCGTTCTCAAAGGAGTGGTGGAGATTCGATTCTCGACCAAGCCTATGACGATAAGCACTGCATGACTGGCAATGAGCGATTTCGTTTCTATAGATTATAGGTAACCCGATACACTTTGAGTGAATTGAGTGACCCACTTGTGAGAATCGCTCAGTCATGTACATCTACGTGTCTAGAGTTGCAAAGTATGGCCAAAAAGGGTTGATCAATTTTATGTTTAAGTATAGTTAATTTTTGTTGATGCTTACTTTCCGAAAAGATTTATCTACTTTGAAGAAAGTGACTTTCTGCGGAAGATACTCTAATCATCCAAAATAATTTTTCAAAAACTATTTTCCAAATGAGGTTTGCTTGAGGACAAGCAAAAGCTTAAGTGTGGGATATTTGATGTATCGCAAAAAGTCACGTTTTTACATGCATTAATTGTCCCATATTTAGCTCTTTTCTAACAAAAACATCTTAAAATCATCATTATTCAATAACATTTGTTAGAAAGGTATAAACTTGTCGGTCGTTTGAAAATCAAGCAAAAAGGGCAGAAAACTGACCTAAATAGGAACTATTCTGAGCCTAACCCTAAATCTACTGTAAACTTCATACCAGAGCCTCATAATAGTCTTATTTTGTAGCTATGAAGATTACGAGAATGTGGATATAAGGATTGCTCAGAACGGATCAAGGACGAGAAAGTTATGCAAGTTACAGCGCAGCCGAAAGCTACAAAACGTATTTTGGACACGCCCGGGCCCCACACATCCAATTTCTACCAAATTGGCATCATTAGAAGCGTAACGGAATTACGAAGCCGTAGGCGAAAGAATCAAGTCAATCGGACGCGAAACGAAGAAGATACGGCTTTCCGAAGATGCGAGAAAAGTCAGAAAAATCACACGGCCTAGCACACGGCCACCACCCAGCCGTGTACGGCCTTGATGTGACCGTGTACGGCCCTAAACAGGCCGTGTACGGCCCTGTTTAGGCCGTGTACGGCCTCTATTGCTCTCACATGGCCTCCTTCTTGCTTCGTTGGCTTGTACGTGTGCTTGTGGACTTGTACTCTTGGATCCAAGGCTTGCCTATAAATAGAGAGCTCATTCACCTCATTTCACACACCATTCTTCATAGAATTCTCTCACTTTCTCTCTCACACACATTCTCTCTCTAGCACTACTCTTAGGAGTTAGAGGAGAATTAGATTAGGTTAGCTTCTCTCTCTAGTTTCTCTCTCTAGAGAACTAGAGAGATGTAGGCACGGTTCGAGTGGGGAAGATAGCTGTAGCTTGGGAATTTTATTGTATTGAAGTTTTCAAGATTCTAGCTTGTACTACTCAGTGTTACGCTGCTTAAATACTAGTTATTACTTATTCCTTTACTTACGGTTATTATATTTTGTTTGCATGATATCTTTGTTTGTGTTGCGAATATTGCCATGCTATTTACGTAGTTTAATACTGTGATTGTTGAAATGTAGATATTAGGATTATGGATGATATTTAATTCATTGGGGTATTCATTATGAAATAACGGAAGTAACGTTATACGACTTTCATTTGTATAGCGCCGGAATCATCACGAATGTGTGTAGTACGGAACGTGGAAGCTATGAAAGTCGTGGGCACAATCCGTTGTGGAATAATGTCCCCAGTATTATGATTGGTGATTGTTTTGCTGTGTATCTGGTTGAGTTTTACATGAATATAGACTTAATTCAGTGTCCACCCTTTCCAGTCTTTCACGTGACTATTGCCTTAGGATAGCATCTGATCAACCCTAATACTACGTAGATATAGTTATCTCATATTACAGTATGAAGCTATGAATATTCCGTAAAACGGCACAGTACTTCGTATAGCGTTGGAAACACCTCGTGTGGAGTACAAATACGTGGAAGCTAAGGAACTGTCGTAGGTTTATTTCATCGTGGTATACCTAGAAGTCACCCTTTTAGAATATGGGTCTAGGAACAATAAAGCTGTGGAAATGCTCGCTGCACCGTACACCGTTAGTACACCAAGGTTCAAATACAGCTGTGGAAATGCTCGCTGCACCGTACACCGTTAGTACACCAAGGTTAACATACAGCTGTGGAACTACTTTAACGTACAGTACACCGTTAGTATGCCTTGAGTCTGGAACACTGTGGATATGCCAAATGCACTGTACACCGTGAGTATACCTTGAGTCCGGAACACTGTGGATATGCCAATTGCACTGTACACCATGAGTATTCCTAGGGATGAACGCCTGATAGCAAAGGAGGGTCTAATTCATGACGGAGTTAATTATGCTTAAACCAGTAATAAATGAGTTTTGAAAAGAAAGCAAGTATTCGGCTGTAATACAAGATGCTTAAACCGCTTAACTCAACATAACCGACAGCTCAACGTATACAGCATACAATTAGTACATACCTAGATAAACTCATATAGATTTAGGTGTTAAGAAAGGTCAGATAGAAAATTGCAGTTTGTTACCTTATGCCTACACCCAGGATATATCATCCTTAGAGGTCGCTTAGTCTTACAAGGCAAGTGAGGGGGGTTTGAACAACCTGTTTCTGATCAGCATCAGGATAACCTAGGATTCAGTGACATATGCTTTTAGGCTTTTAGACTAAAACGTAGGATCCTAGTGTTTACACCGACTGTCCGTCTGATTATTTGCCCAAGGTAGTCTCCAATCATCTGTCTAATGAATATCATCCAGAAACCCTAATTATCGAAGTTTTAGCAATCACGCTCTACCTGTTGCCTACTCTCTTTTTAATTTACTTGTTTTATTTAGTATTAGCTTAGATAACCAACCAAAACCTACCTACTTTTATAAACTCATCCTATCAGAAAGCTCATTTACGGTAAGTCCCTTTAAGTTCCATTCGCTCCGATTTTAAGAACGACACTCGAGTTATACTTACTGCTTACTCCCCAAAAGTAGGTAGTACTTATAGTTTGAGCCCCAGCTCATATAAATTTAAAACCTAACACGTTCACACGTCGTTGCGTCGTTTCCTGAAGGACCGCCGTGCCAACCCCCTTGGAAAACGACCGCGGCTGAGTCAGCACTCTGACGGTGCAACACCCCTGCTCTATAAATTTAAACCCTGTCCGCGCGTCCTGGTTGGTTGGTTCAACGACCGGATTAAAACCCGTCCGACATCCGGGAGGCAATACACCTGTTCTAGTTTACTCATTATTTTACATATGTTTTGAGACTAGTTCTTAGTATCAATTATGTTAGCAAAGTCTATAAGTTAATAAATTGTATTATATGAAAAAAAAAATGGTTATGTTTTCGGGGTATTTCAAGTTGGTATCAGAGCACGGTATTAAGGGATTCGGGTATCCACCATTAGTGGGTACTTGGACTTAGACCAAATTTATTATGATATTGAGCATGATTTAGTATGATATGTTTAGAAGTTAATAATTGTTAATGATTCTTTACTCGAAGTGTGGCGTGCAGACTATGGATATGTTTAATGTAATACGATAATTAGTGCGCCTGGCCAATGCAGTGATTACCCTATTACTTTATATGTATCCATGGGAACCACGCGACACTAAAGGATTGAATATTAGCAAGTTATTAACTGTTTGTAGCAGAGTTTATGATAAGGTAGACATTAATTGTTCAAGTTATTATGTTAATGTGTTGTGTCTACTTTCAGATAAGATGAGTAAAGAAGTAGAGACTAATGAGACAGGAGGCAGGCAAGATAGGTCCCAGTCTCCTGTTCATGAGACAGACCCGACGATAGAAAGAATGAGGTCCTTTATTTCAAGAGAGATTAGTATTGCTCAGGAGACATCCCTCCCTCTTTTAAAGACTACGATCATGGAGACAGTTAGAGAAGCCGTTAGAGAAGAATTTCAGAAACGTCAAGATGAGGCTAGTGGAAGTAGACAAGAAATACCTCATCCGACTCCGGTACAAGAAGACAACAGAAAGTTTAGTTATAAAGATTTTTCAATATGTAATCCTCCAGACTTTGAAGGAGAGCTAGATCTGATCAAATGTTATCGGTGGATTATGGAAGTAGAAGGGGCATTCACTACTTCACGTTGCCCCGCAGACCTAAAGGTAATCTTTGCAGCATAGAGCTAAGAAGTGGTGGGAAGTGCAACGTCGCACCATGGGTGACGAGGCAATTAGCAAGTTAAGTTGGGACAATTTTAAGAAGAAGTTTGAGAATACGTACTCCCAAGAAGCAGATTTGAAAAGAACACATCGTGAGTTCATTACTATGGAACAAACGACAGAGTCAGTGAATGAATTGGTGGGTATATTTCTTGATAGAGCTCAGTTTTGTCCGGAATACATGGAGAACCCTAAGAGACTTATGGATCATTTTCATGAGGTATTAAAGAAAGAGATTAGCCAGTTTATCAATCCTGCCAGATGTAAGTCTTTTGAAGAGATGGTGAATGAAGCTTGTTTAAAGAAATTTAGTTAAGTCCCACTTCTTCAAAGAAATTTAAAGCCAGTGAGAGTTCTAGACTAGAAGAAAAGAAGACGGAAAGGTCTGTACCTCCAGAATGTAATAAATGCCACAAGAAGCATTTTGGGATATGTAGGTTTGGTTTGAATGTTTTCTATCGGTGTGGAGAAGAGGGACATTTTAGTAAGGATTTCCCTCATCCATTGAAGATTTGCTATGGATGTTATGAACCGGGGCATTTGAAGTCAGAGTGTCCGAAACTTAAAGCACATTCAGCTTCTTCATCATTCCGTCGATCATATGAGAAGAAGACGACTGAACCACCAAAAGCTAGGCCTCGTTCATTTCAGATCACAGCTGAAGAAGCTAAGAGGAACCCAGATGTAGTGTCAGATACCTTTCTTGTTAATATGATACCTGCATATGTCCTTTTTGATTCGGGTGCCTCTAGATCCTTTGTTTCAGAAAAGTTTGGTAAGAGTTTTATGATTCCACTTTCCGAACTAGACACCCCATTAGATGTTGAAATAGCTGACGATAGAAGTGTGTATGTGACTTGTTGATGCAATTTTTTGTCTGTCAGTTGGTCTAGCTCGTAGTTCATTTTGTTAAATGTTTTGAGTTTCCTGATTCCTGCGACGTTGTCTGTAACGTCGCAGGTGCGACGTCAGGTTTTGGGCCTGTGACGTAGTCTATGTCGCATGGGCTTGGGCCTGCGACGTTGTGAGCGATGTCGCAGGTGCCAGAGTTTGTATAAATTCGTATTTACGTTTTCTGTTTAGGGTTAACGAAACCCTAAACGCCATTTGTCGAAATCTCTGTAATCTGATCGATCATTATCATCAATATACAAACATTTTGGTTCGTATTCAAAGCGTATTGATTATTCGTGTGTTTAGTTTATAATTTAATCGTTGATTCCGCAAATGATTGAGTGACTCGTTCCGTTTAGATCCTAGCATAGGGACAAACAACTGGTATCAGAGCAGAAAGTGACTCGTTCCGTTTAGAGCAGAAACTTTTCAATAACCGTAAGCCAAACCTGCAGTTTTTAGAACCATTTGGGTGTCCATGCATGATCATGATTACAAAGGATAAGGTCTCTAAGTTTGGCGATAAAGCTGTTGAAGGGATTTTTCTTGGATATTCAGTCAATTCTCCGAACAAAAGAGTCTACAACAAATCAACAAATCAGATTGAGGAACATTATGAGGTCAAATGTTTAAGGTATACGGAACCTCCTCAAGGGACGGGTCCGGATTGGTTTTTCAACTATGGAAACCTCTTCAACTCTTTCAATATTCTAGAAAAAGATGATACGGAAGAATTGGTTTCTATGCTTCATGGACTTGATCTTACTCAAGATACAACTGTTAATAAACCATCCGACCCATCTCCTAATACAACACCCACACCATCATCAACACCTACTCCATCACCCACAGCGCCCTCATCGGATGTTCCGTCTACTTCCAAGTACAACTATACTAAGGAGCTTCCATATGATCCAAACATGCCTTCTTTAGAGGAACCTCAAGAAGAAGATGAAGAGGAAGAAACAATGGCTTACTCTCACTTATATACTCCTGAAGATGAGGGAGAAGAAGAGTTAGTCTTTCCTGAGTCTGTTGCTACTTCCGCAACTGAGGGAGATTTGAACAATCTGGGTGTGGATCTTGTGCCAACCGCCATACCAGAAACTCGTATACATAAAGATCACCCCATTGATAATATCATTGGTGATCCTCATGCATCTGTTCAAACACGACAACAAGCAAAACATACATCAGCTCAGCAATTTTTGGGACTTATAGCTCATATAGATTCATGTCATTTGTCTCAAATTGAACCTAAAAAAGTTGAACAAGCCTTAAAAGATCCATCTTGGGTCGAGGCTATGCAGGAGGAACTACAGCAAATAAACAAGATTAATGTTTGGGAAATTGTTCCTCTACCCAAGGGTGCTCACTTGACGGGTACTCGTTGGGTTTACCGCAACAAGATGGATGATCGTGGGGCAGTTATTCGAAATAAAGCCCGTCTGGTAGTTCAAGGATATAGTCAACTAGAGGGTATTGACTATGATGAAGTTTTTGCTCCTGTCGCCCGCTTGGAATCAATTCGAATTTTTCTAGCCTATGCTTCTTTCAAAGGATTTTGTGTGTATCAACTTGATGTAAAATGTGCTTTTCTATACGGAGATGTCGACGCTGTGATTTATGTGTGTCAGCCTCCTGGTTTTGAAGACCCAAAGCATCCTAATCATGTTTGCAAGCTGAAGAAAGCTTTATATGGTCTTCATCAATCTCCTCGACTTTGGTATGAGCGACTTGCCAAGTACTTGCTGAAAAATGGTTTTGATAGAGGTCAGATTGATAGCACGCTTTTCATCAAAAGGGAAGGAGCAGATTTACTACTTGTGCAAGTATATGTGGATGATATAATATTCGGATCAACAAATGATTAGTTGTGCAAGGATTTTGAAAAACTGATGAAAGCTGAGTTTGAAATGAGTGCTATGGGGGAACTCACGTTCTTTCTGGGATTACAAGTCGAGCAGTCTGACAATGGAATTTATATACACCAGTCAAAATATGTCACTGACATGTTGAAGCGGTATGATTTGCTCGATTGTAAACATTATGGCACTCCAATTGATGTGAAACACAATCTTGGACCTAATGAGGACGACGAAGATTGCAAGGAGAAAGACTATCGCTCAATGATAGGCTCTCTCATGTACCTGACTGCCTCAAGACCAGATATAGTGTTTGCCGTTTCACTCTGCTCTCGATTTCAAGCAAATCCGAAGGTGTCTCATATGAAGGCAGTAAAACGCATTTTTGGATATCTCGCTTTTAGGCCATCTCTGAGTCTATGGTATTCAAACGAGAAAAACTTCGAGTTGACTGCCTATTTGGATTCGGATCTCGGTGGCTGCAATGTAGATATGAAGTCAACCATTGGAGGATGTCAGTTCCTTGGATCGCACTTAGTTTCTTGGCAGTGCAAAAAGCAGACTACGGTTGCTATTTCCACAGCTGAGGCCGAGTATGTTGCTGCTGCAAGTTGCTGTTCTCAAGTTCTTTGGATTCAGCACCAACTACGCGATTACGGGTTCAATCTCTCTATGACTCCTATTTACATTGATAATACAGCTGCCATATCTATCACACACAATCCCGTACAGCACTCTAAGACCAAACATATCAAACTTAGGTTCCACTTTATACGGGATTGCTTTGAGAAACACCTCATAGATGTTGTACATATAGAAACCCTTAAGCAGTGTGCGGACCTTTTCACAAAAGCCTTTTTGCGATCCCGTTTTATTGAATTGGTCAATATGATAGGTTTAAGGTTCTTTCAGTCAAAAAATGATTTGTGACTTGGATTTTTAAGATTTTAAATTCATTTAATTATAAAAAAAATAAAAAAAAATAAATAAAATAAATAAATAAATAAATTGGCAACAGCCACTCTTTATACTCTTTAGTATTAAAGAAAAGCAAGGTTGCTACATTTTTAAAATAGACGTTGAAGTTGTGTCTGTAAACAACTTGGGATATGATAGTACATCGGGTGACATGCACAAAATGGAATTTTAAGGTTTATCTTTGATGTGTCAGTAGGTTTATCTGACATATTTAAGGCAGTTTTTATAACAAATTAGATTCATCATACGATGTATTGGTAGGCATGATACACACCGATCTTGAGGTAATTAAGAAATAACTTAAATACATGTTTATGAACCTGTGGTAAACACCTTGTGATGTACGACTCTAAGTCTTAATTCCTTAGCATAGCTTGACATACTTCTAATTTTGGATCGTATATCTGAGATCTCTTGGGGGAGTTTGCTGATTGTTTCCTCTGTTGTACGTAAGTGCAGACCTGGTCTCAATTCAGCTTACTCTCAAAACTAAGCAAACATGAGTCAATGTACTTGCAACGTCTTATATTTAAGGTACTGGTCAAGGTCGCCAATTGAATAAATCAAGTTTGGTTGACTGCGATCGGTTTTGCTTAAACCTGAATCAAGTGTATGTTGCTCTGTTGTACGCAAGTACAGACCTGTCACCGCTGGCTTGATTCTTAAAATTGATTCTCTTATATTCTTTCTAAATTTGGAAACTATGTTCTTGTCTGGGCTAAAGGGGTATGTCTATGGTGGGGACAACGGTGAAATATTCATATACTAACAATAATAGGTTTGCCAAAGACACGGATGTAACATGTTTAGGTGGACAAACAATACCAATAATCGTCTTGGAATAATTTTTATAAAAGATGTTTTAAATATGCCACGTAAATTTAAAGTGGACAAATATACTGATAATCGAAATAACACTTATTATTCCTAATAATTGCATGTTATTCCGATATGATCCCTAAACAGATTCACACAACTCCGTCTCCAAAAACAGAGTGTTAGTAGGTTTAATTTTTAAATTTTTAAATTTTTACTTTTTGTGATATTATCAAAAATACCAAAAAGATTTTATTTTTGTTTCATTTTGCTTTTAAGTTAATTTTCCCAAGTCACTTGTGATTTGTACATTATTTGATAAACAAGATTAAGACTTCACAATTTTGAAAATCAAAATCGATTCGAATTCTCCTGCGACGTCCTCTCTGATGTCGCTAGTGAAGTCGCTCGCTACGTCGCATTTTAGGGTTAGACTATATATAGTCTTCAAGCGACGTTGCAAGGTTACTTTTCAAAAAGCTCCTGCGACGCCGCGATTTTGCTCTTGTTTCGATTTTGCTTTTAGAACGGCTTTCGTGTTGATTTGCTTGTGTTTTCTTGTTCTACTCGTTACCACGCACACTTAGGTACCGATCTTACCCTTTTACACCGTGTATTTTAGCTTTAATCGTTATATGAATATTGCGGTTTTTAGGGTTTTCGGTTTGGGTTGAATTAGCTATGTAATCGTGATCTAAACATCGTATAATTTATGTTTTAGTAATCACCGTTCGTTGCCGCACCTTGTAGTGCGTTTAATCTTGAAAAACCCCAATTTCGAATCTTAGGGTTTCTGGGTTTCTGGGTTTGCGCTTGAATGTTCATCAGTGCGATGTCGGTTGCGACGTCTTAGCCTACGTCGCATTATTTCGCCTTTAGTTAATTGTCTGCGCCGTCGCATTTTCTGCGATGTCATGAGCGACGTCGTCCTCTACGTCGCACCATTTTTATAATGTGATTAAATTCACAATTAATAGCAAAATGCGACGTCCCCTTTAACGTCGCTCGAAATTTATGCGACGTCACAGGCTACGTCGCTATTGTTATTATTCTGATTTTCTGCGATGTCCTTTTCTACGTCGCTATTAGACTTGCGACGTCGTTTACAACGTCGCTAATTACAGGAAAAGTGACCTTTTTTGTTACAAATAAAACGTTGCGTTTTTCTGACTGTTAAATTCTGTCCAGCAATGGCGGGCGATTTCTTTCTGTTCCTAGCTGAATGAGAAAGACTGTGTTCACTGCTTCTGCCCAAAGAGTGTCACAACTCGCCCCTCCTCGGCTAGAAGGATTATCTTCCAGTCGTGGATCCTTTTGTGCTTTCTGGTGATCAAGCGCCTTAAAACTACTATCTGGTCACTTAGATATGACCATTTTTGCCTCAGTTGGCTAATGATCCGGTGGGATTCTCTTCTTGTCCTGAATCTTGGCTTCATGGTCTGGAGGAATTCCTTCACTGTCCTGGATCTTGGCCTTATGGTCCGGTGGGATACCATCCTTGTCTTGGATTTTGGCTGTATTTGTTTAACCGGGATCTTTGGTCTAGGTCTAGGTTTAGGGTTTAGGGTTTAGGATTTGATATGTTTATTTGTAACTTTGTACTTATTTAACATATCAATGAAACCTTTCGTTTGTGACAAGTTTGGTATATTCTGTTCATTCTAACGCCTTTCGAGTATATGTATTATGTTTTGTTTTCTCAGATATGGCATTAGCATTCGAACCAAGACATAACACGGCTGCTTTTCTTGATGATACACTGGATAAGGCTGCGCCGTTTTGCCAAATGATTGCATTCTTACGCCGTTCGAGGGTTTATCATGCTATCTCGGAGAATGCGGTTGCTTATAGGAATCTGATTGCTCCTTTTTGGAGAGATGCCACCGTTATCACTGAGAATAACATTCCTCGGTTGGTTTCTATGGTTCTTGGTACTGAGATTACAATTACTGAGCAGAGCATTCGGGAACTCTTCCAGCTAAATGATCATCCTGACATGCCTGTCAACTTTGATCCTAACTTTATAGCTGGCGCGATGCAACGAATTGGATATCCAGGCATTCCTGCAGACCAATACCGCAAAGCAAATCTGACGCGGATCTGGAGATACTTAATGCATATTTTCATTGTTTGTTTAGGAAATAGGAAAGCTGGTACAGATGGAATGAGCAGGAGTCTAGCTTCTGCTATGCTTGCTTTGGTCTACAACAAGCCGTTCAACTATTCTGGATTTATCTTCAAGGCTATGGTAGACAATGCAAACGCTGGGAATTCGAAATGGTTATTATATCCACGTTTTATTCAGCTTCATATCAATCGTCATCATCCAGATCTTATGGCACAGGGTGATGTCGATAACATTTTGAAGATCTCACCAATGATGAACCGTATTTTCGCGGTTTGTTCAGCTTATGAAAAAGGGGTTGAGGCACCAAGGGATGTTCCCTTATTTGGTGCAATTATAGATGCAAATTACGTGCCGCCTGCAGATCCTCAGTATATGGATGCTCCAGCACCACAGCAACCACTTGTGAACATCCCTGTTCAAGCTACGGAGGAGCATGTCGAATCAGAAAATTCAGCGTCTCATGACACTGTTGAGGGATCGGATTCTGAAAGTAATGATGACGGTGGTTCAACTCCTCCTGGTTCTGATGGTGCTGTCCCGCACCCAAATGAGATGGATTTTATTCAACGCACACAACCGCGTCGAGCCAAGAGAATTTCACATCGTATCAGTGAAGGTCGACGTTATGTTGCACGGGATACCGGGAAACGTATTCGAGGCAGTGATGACCCAACCGACACAGATTTTCAGCTTCGCCGTCGCCGTCCTCGTCAGTCTTCTTCTGCAATTCCACCTCGTCAGTCTTCTTCTGCAACAGCTCCTGTTATTCCACCTCCTCAGTAGGTTTTCGCTGTTGAGCCCACTCCAGCATTTATGCAAAAAATGATGGATGATATGCGGAGGATGCAGCAAAAGATGGACGCTCAAGATGAAAAGATTGATGCGCAAGCTGCACTGATTGAGGTTCAAGCTAAGGAGCTTGAGGAAACAAAGCTCAGGGTTAATGTTTTGGAGGCTAGGTCTAGTGCCTCGGGGGAGATTGGGTCTGGGGGCCCAAATGTAGAGTCACTAGGACCTGAAAATGTAACCCCCACTCCTGTAATTGAAAATGTTAATGAAACTGTCCCTCGTTTGGATTACTTTTGTGTTGATGATATTCCAGGACAGCCGAGACCGCTGGCCGTTGACTATTCATTCGCTGATTTATCGTTTATTCAGAGAATGGCCAGTGGAGTTGGTTCTGAGGCAGAATCTGAGAATGTTTTCGATATGGAAGATGATGTTTCGATTGAAGATGAACAGTTAGATTCAGATGAAGCTTATGATGATGCACAATCCGGGGAAGCTTACGATGGTGCACCGATTATAGAATCTGACTCGAGTGAAGATGAGAGGCCTGCTAAAGATCAACGAGGAGAATCAAGTTCTTCTGCAAAGCCTGCTCAAGAATCGACATCAACTCCAGCTCAAGAGACACAGGCACCGGACTCAGCAGTTCCTGAACCTGAATCTACGGATATTCCAAGGAAATACACTGCTGAAGAAAAGAAAGAAAGAAACAAGCAATGGTGGCCTAAGGGACGAAATCCAGTTCCTATTCCAGTTAAATGTCAAGTTTACCGGGTTAGTCGAAATTACACCGGAGTTATTAAAAGCTGGAAGTGTCAGAGAAATATGTTTATGATTAAGAGAGCGGATGGAGTTCAGTACTTCAAAATGCGTTTTGATCGATTAAGCACGTTGCCAAAAGGAGAGATTAATAGATTAGCTCAGCTTAATTTGATTAATCCATTCAAGAATGATTATGCCGAGTTTATTAAGAGGAATTTACGTCAAGAAGTGTTATCGAAGAAATATTCTAAGTTGAAACCGACGTTGGGTACTCGGTATACGTTCAAAAGGAAAATTGATCCAGCTACCAGGAAGCCAATGGTTAAAGTTCATTATCCACCAGCTAACTGTTTGACTGAGATACCTCTGGGACCAGTTCCTTATTATTTTCTGCGAAGACTTGTTAAATGGGAACTCGATTCACAAACTGGTGAAGCGGTTATTACTTTTGTTCCAGATTCAGAACCGTGGCCAGAAGTTGGAGGTATTTGGAATTTGAGACAATCAACGTTTAGATTGTATGATCCGATGAGTTTGATTAACTTTCATGAAAAAGATTTGAGAAAACTCTATGATGATCGGATTCGTGTTGGTCAGAAGAATGAGTTTAACAAACGTTTAGCTGAACAATTTTACAAAGTTGTTACTGTTTGTGTAACTCATGGAATTCATGCTGACGGACAATTTCCTGTGGGCTGGGTTTAGATGATGAAATTTTTGAAGACCAAGCTGAAGACACGGGGGAGTTTGTTGATGCAATTTTGTGTCTGTCAGTTGGTCTAGCTCGTAGTTCGTCTTGTTAAATGTTTTGAGTTTCCTGATTCCTGCGACGTTGTCTGTAATGTCGCAGGTGCGACGTCAGGTTTTGGGCCTGCGACGTAGTCTAAGTCGCATGGGCTTGGGCCTGCGACGTTGTGAGCGACGTCGCAGGTGCCAGAGTTTGTATAAATCCGTATTTACGTTTTCTGTTTAGGGTTGACGAAACCCTAAACACCATTTGTCGAAATCTCTGTAATCTGATCGATCATTATCATCAATATACAAACGTTTTGGTTCGTATGCATTGCGTATTGATTATTCGTGTGTTTAGTTTATAACTTAATCGTTGATTCCACAAACGATTGAGTGACTCGTTCCGTTTAGATCCTAGCATAGGGACAAACATGACTAAAGTCTATCGTGGGTGTCGGTTAGAAATAAGTAATGAACCCTTTTCTATAAACCTAATCCCTATGCAAATGGGGGAGTTTGATGTTGTAATCGGCATGGATTGGTTAGCAGCTCATGATGCTACGATTCAATGTGAACGAAAGATTGTAAGAGTTAAGTTACCACGTGGTGAGATGTTAGATATTTATGGGGAAAAGAGAGAAATGCCCATTCCAATTTGTACTTTTGCTAAAGCCAAACGACATTTATCACATGGTTGTCAGGCCTTTTTGGCACATGTGATAGACACTCAGAAACCAATTCTAAAGATAGAATAGATTCCTGTGGTAAGAGAATTTTTTGATGTGTTTCCCGATGAGCTACCGGGCATACCGCCCGATAGGCAAGTCGAATTTCGGATTGAGTTAATGCCTGGAGCTACACCTATCGCTAAGACACCATATAGGCTTGCTCCAACTGAAATGCAGGAGTTAATGAAACAGTTACAAGAACTATTAGACAAAGGTTTTATACGTCCAAGTAGTTCTCCGTGGGGAGCTCCTATTTTGTTTGTAAAGAAGAAGGATGGTTCGATGAGGATGTGCATAGATTACAGAGAGTTAAACAAGGTAACCGTCAAGAATAGATACCCATTACCTAGGATTGATGACTTGTTTGACCAGTTGCAGGGTGCTAATTACTTTTCAAAAATTGACTTACGTTCGGGTTATCATCAGTTGAAGGTCAGAGAAGAAGATGTTTGTAAGACGGCTTTCAGAGCAAGGTATGGTCACTACGAATTTGTGGTTATGCCTTTTGGTTTAACGAATGCACCTGCAGCTTTCATGGATTTGATGAATCGAGTATGCCGCCTGATGCTCGATAAGTTTGTTATAGTGTTCATTGATGACATTTTGATCTATTCTAAGTATGCTAATGATCATGATTCTCATTTAAGGCAAGTGTTACAGATGTTGAGAAAGGAGAAGCTTTATGCCAAATTCTCGAAATGTGAGTTTTGGCTAGGAGAAGTGCAGTTTTTGGGGCATGTTGTGAATAATGAGGGTATTAAAGTCGACCCAGTTAAGGTTGAAGCAGTTGTGAAATGGGATGCTCCAACGACTCCAACAGAGGTTAGAAGCTTCCTTGGATTAGCGGGCTATTACAGACGATTCATTCAAGATTTCTCAAAGATTGCTACGCCACTTACAAAGCTTACTAGAAAGAATATCAAGTTTGAATGGAAAGAGCAAGCAGAACAAGCCTTTCAGATTCTAAAGCAGAAACTCCGTCAAGCACCAGTCTTAGTACTTCCAGAAGGTACTGAAGATTTGGTGGTATATTGTGATGCATCGTATAACGGTTTGGGCTGTGTTCTTATGCAGCGTGGCAGAGTGATTGCATATGCTTCTAGACAATTAAAGGAGCATGAGAAAAGTTATCCAACTCATGATTTGGAGTTGACAGCGGTAGTTTTTGCCTTAAAGATATGGAGGCATTATCTCTATGGTGTGAAGAGTACCATTTATACTGATCACAAAAGTTTAAAGTACTTCTTCGACCAGAGAGATTTGAATATGAGACAGAGAAGATGGCTAGATCTTGTTAAAGACTATGATTGTGAAATATTGTATCATCCAGGGAAAGCTAATGTTGTAGCTGATGCTTTAAGCTGAAAGGCAACCCACTTTGCTCTAACAGTTAAGTCTCTCGGAATCATAGTTACTCCTAGCTTGATTGGTCAAATTAAAGAAGCACAACAAAAAGCTTGGAGAGAAAAGGATATTAGATCAGAACGTATCAAGGGTCAAGTCAATAGCTTTGTGGAAGATTCACGTGGGTTAAAGACACGTTATGGCAGAATATGGATTCAAAATTCTTGGGATTTGAAGACGTTATTGCTAGACAAGGCCCATAAATCAAAGTATTCTATCCATCCTGGCGCAACAAAGATGTACCACGACTTAAGAGCAGATTATTGGTGGCCAGGTATGAAAAGAGATATTGTTAAATATGTTGAACAGTGTTTAACTTGCTTACAGGTAAAGGCTGGGCATCAAAAGCCATATGGGAAAATGCAGCCTTTAGACATACCTGTTTGGAAGTGGGAACACATAACGATGGATCTTATCACCAAATTTCCAAAGACTCAGCGCCAGCACGATGCAATTTGGGTGATAGTGGATAGATTGACAAAAAGTGCATTATTTTTAGCCATTAAAGAAACGATATCTTCAGAGGCGTTGGCAGATTTGTATGTTAAGGAAGTGATTGCACGTCATGGTATGCCGATCTCTATTGTCTCTGACAGAGATAGTAGGTTTACTTCACGGTTTTGGGCCAAGTTTCAAGAAGATATTGGTACACGTATTAATCTTAGCACAGCTTATCACCCGCAGACAGATGGTCAGAGTGAGAGAACGATACAGACTTTAGAAGATATGTTGCGGGCTTGTGCTATAGATTTTGGAGGTAATTGGGATATGCACTTACCATTAGCAGAATTCTCCTATAATAACAGTTATCACGCAAGTATAGGTATGCCACCTTACGAAATGTTATATGGGAGAAAATGCAGAACTCTAATATGTTGGGGTAAGGTCGGGCAGAGAGAAATGGGCAGTACATATATAGTGCAGAAAACGACATAAAAGATTGATCAAATCAGAGAAAGGTTAAAGATAGCACAAGATAGGCAGAAGTCATATGCCGACAAAAGAAGACGCCCATTAGAGTTTGAGGTTGGAGATATGGTGATGTTAAAGGTATCTCCATGGAAAGGCATAATCAGATTCAGAAAGAGAGGCAAGTTAAGTCCTCGATTCATTGGTCTTTTCAAGATTGTTGAAAGAGTCGGCAAAGTAGCTTATCGCCTCGAGTTACCAAATGAGTTGACAAGTATTCATAGCACTTTCCACGTGTCATATTTAAGGAAGTGCTTGGTGGATGAAGCAGCGTATGTGCCATTGGAGGAGATAGAAGTAAATGATCAGTTGAACTATGTTGAACAACCAATAGCTATCCTTGATGAAAATATTAAAAAGTTAAGAAATAAAGACATTCGGTTGTTCAGAGTCCAATGGAAACATAGAAAAGGTTCAGAATTTACATGGGAGCCGGAAGAAGAGATTATAGTTTATTATCCGGCCTTGTATCAAGAATGGATTGTGAGGACACAATCCTAAATAAGTAGGGGAGAGTTGTGACGCCTGATGACACGCAAAAAGTCAAGTTTTAGTGTGCCATTATTTCACCTTTTTAGCCCAATTATGGATGAAAACATTTGAAATATACATTTTTATACTAAATTTCATAATGAAGGCTAAAATATAGACGATGCTTCAAGAATCAACTAAAAAGGCCTAAAAACGAATAAAATAGAGCACAAACGATCTTAAGCATTCCGGTTCACGTGTTTTAGCACTTTCTGAGCTCCACTTGGAATTACGATCTCTAACTTATGTCATTGTGTTCCTTAGGAGATCACGATCGCGTGGATATAAAGAACGCTCAAAACGGACATCGGATGAAGAAGTTACGCCCAAACGAAGATTCAAGACAACCGACGGACCACGATATGGCCAAGCCCAACCGTATACGGCCAAGACCAAGCCGTATACGGCCTGTCCCAACCGTATACGGCCAAGGTCCAGCCGTATACGGCCAAATCCTCCCGTATCCGGCCTTGTCCCTCCCCCGATACGGCCAATCTCTCCCGTATACGGCCAATCTCAACCGTATCGTGTGTTTTGGTCATCCAAGGTGTGATTTTGATACGGCTGAGGAATACGGTTGAGATTTTGGAGGTGGGAATACGGTTGAGGAATACGGTTGAGCCAAATCTATAAATACTCACCACCACCTCCTCATTTTCATCATCCAATCT
Source organism: Helichrysum umbraculigerum (assembly GCA_949592205.1). NCBI lineage: Eukaryota > Viridiplantae > Streptophyta > Magnoliopsida > Asterales > Asteraceae > Helichrysum > Helichrysum umbraculigerum. The sequence continues at coordinate 87,442,655 of CATIUR010000002.1, read as the reverse complement.
CATAATTTCAATTCATTCTCACTTCTTTTTCTCACTAGAATAATTAGTAAATTTCTCTCTCTAGCACTACTCTTAGGAGTTAGAGGAGAAATCGTAGGTAGTTAGGTTCTCTCTCTAGTCTCTCTCTCTAGTTTCTCTCTCTAGAAACTATTGGGAAGATTAGAGAGAAAATCCGTCGCTTTAGGAGTAGCTATGTAATGTAATTCGTAGAAGCTAGCATTTGTAATACTTGGGATATTATTCGGAGAAATACAAGTGTTATTCTGCTCACAATTATTTATCGGTAATATCCATCCTTTCTTGTATTAATTTGTCATAATGTTCTTGTTTGATGTTTGTGATTTATTAATGTTTGAAGTGTTTATTACCATGCTTTGTGAGTAGTTTCTTGTATGTTTGCCATGATTTGAATAGAGTTATAACACCGTTATGAAACAACAGAGGTAACGTTATACGGCTTTCATTTGTATAGCGCCGGAAACATCACTATGTGTGGAGTACGGAACGTGGAAGCTATGGAAGTCGTGGGCACAATCCGTTGTGGAATAATATTCCCGATTATTATATAAATGGAATTGTTAAACTCTGTATCTGTCTAAACTTATCATGCATCTAGACTTAGTTATGGATCACCCTTTCCAGTCCTTCACGTGACTATCACCTTAGCTGTAGGCCTAAGTTTTGGTGGTTTGTTATCTGTATTATCGTACGAAGCCATGTCCGTTACTGTTATTCGGCTAAATTACTGGGTATAGCAATGGAAACACCACTGGTGGAGTCCAGCCGTGAAAGCCTAAGGAAAAGCCGTTGGTACCGTCATTGTGGACTACCTAGAAACCCTAGAATATGGTCTAGGCACCATAAAGCTGTGGAAATGCCAAGTACACCGTAGGCCTACCTCTGGTTACGAACACGCTGTGGAAATACAGTAACTAAAGTACACCGTGTCTATAGTTAGAATTGGTTAACATGTGGAAAAATAGTTATACGCGGTGAGATCAATTCTGGTTATAAAGCCGTGGAAATGCTGTAAGCATTGTACACTGTAATAGTATCTAGAATTGGTTGAACCGTGGGACCGTTGGAGTACACGGTAGACCGATCTCCGATTATACGGCATTGTGGAAAATGGTAACAGTACTGTACACCGTAATAGTACTCAGGGTTAGCAACCGCTGTGGAAAAGTGCACTGTACCCCGTTAAGTGTGTCTAGGGATGAATGACTGATCGCAAAGGAGAGTTCTAGATCATGACAGAAGTATTTGAGCTAATAAAACCTAAGGAATGAGTCTAGAGATGAAAGTCAAGCCCAGCAGTAGTTCAGGATTCTTAAAACCCCTAGACTCTACAAAACTGATAGTTTAGAATACAAAGATAATAATCAGTACACGTTTAGATAATAACATTTAGACTTAGGTGTTAAGAAAGGTCAGAATAACCCAATGGGCAGCCTGTTACCTTATTCCTGCACCCTTCAAGGGTCACTGTCTCCACAAAGACTAGTGTGGGGGGTCGAATAGTCTGTTCTGATCAGAATCACGATAGCATTAGGTACTCAGTGACATACTTATTTAGGTCTGACCGAAACAAGTAGGGTCCTAGTGTTTACACCTATAGTTTACTTGTCTGTTACCTAAATATGTCCCATCACTATAATGCACTATCCTAAATCATGGTGAACCACGCCTCCGTCATCCTTAAGTGTTACATATATGCTAGCTTCCCTTTTATTTTATGTTTTATTAGTTTAATAAATTAGAAAACCAAATACAAACCTACCCAACTATTCAAAACCCAGCTTAATTACTAAGTTATTTGAACGAGCTCTGCTTCAATTCTACCGTCGTGAGGAACGACCCTGGATCATCCTTACCACATACTAGTATCAGGTACTCGTACCCAATAATAGTAAGTAGTTCGGAAGGTTTTGGCTCCCCCCGACTATTACAAATTTAAAACTACCACACGATGCCGCGTTGAGCGTGAGGTCCGCAACGACATGGAAGCGATTCCTGAAAACCTGACGTCTCGGCGCGCATCAACGCCCCTAAAACACGTAAGTTTTAATAGTTTAATATACGTTTATGTTTCAGTTTTATATGTATTTAATAAGTTAAATACGTAAAGTATGTAATGTAACAAGATGGTTAGAATTGGGCTAGTTGGACTAACCAAATAAAAGAAAGTTAGTTAGAGGGACCATATGTGTTAAAATGAGAACTAGAGGGGAGTAGTATGAAAAATGATCTAATAAAACTCCCTACTGTATTCTAAAATCCTCCATATGATTTTCAGTATGTATGTGTGCATGAGTTTGAGAGGGAAAAACAGGGTAAGGCAAGAAAATGAAAATCAAGTGAGGATTCGAAGGAATTGAAGTTAGTAATCTTCAATTAAGTGTTTCTAAGGTATGTATGATCTCTATTCTAGCTCAATTCGAGTTAGGGTTTAAGTTTTGTAAACCCTAGAATCATGAAAGTTAATTAAAGTTAGTTAATTTGATTAATTGGTGTTCCATGTATGTTTATAAGTTAAGTAGTACGTGTAATTCGTGTTAAATTGAATAGAGAAAAACTTAATCATGTGAAATTGGGTATAAGTAAGTTCTTGTTTATGTAGGTAATGATGTATGAGATGATAATAATGATGATTGATGAAAGTTATGATGAGATGAATGATTAGTACCCAAATTCATGTGATTTTGATATTAGTATATGGAACACTTATGAAAAAGATAGGTGTTCGTAAGTTAGCACCTAATTATGTGATTAAGTTAAAAGTTATGAGATATGTATAAGAAAGGTAGGTGTTGGTGAGTAACACCTAAGTTATGTGATCAAAGTAAAGAAAGACATAAAGTAAATGTTAATTGATTATGTTGTGTGCTTATGTGTTAGGTGATCAAGAGAAAGAAGTGAAGTCAAGTTATTCAAGTAAATTGCTTTATCGAGATAAAGGTAAGTAGATGGATATGAATGAATGATGAGTCAAGTAGTGAGTGAGTCACTAACTTGGCAAGCTCCGAGTAATGAGTCATGAACATTAGCTCGGTATAAATGTTAACTCGTAGTAGTTAGCATTGTGATGATGTTTAAGATCCTTAATGTGATGATGTTTACGTTTAAGTTAAAGCTTCCATTACTTACTAAGCAATTGTTTACGTGTTATGGTTAAAATGTTTCAGGTGAGCCAAGTGTAAACAAGGGTGATTTGGGCAAGGGACACGTGTGAAGCTAGTGGTGGCGCTTGTTGCTCGGTATTGGTAACAAGCTATCCCTTTTTGATCATGCTCTAGATATGGCTACACCCCTTTTGTAATGTAAATGGCACAAGTTAATGTTTTGATAAAGATAGTATGTCTAACTTGTAATGATACTTGATGTTTTGTGAAAAGTCAAAGTGGGAGTCAAAGTTATAGTGGTGAGACTTAGAAGTTTTAAAAGTAAAAGTATGTAATATGATGTAAAGGTTTTCTTTGAAATGAAAGTGAAGTAAAGTTGATGATGTGATGAGTCAAAAATGTTAAAAGTTGAAGTTAAGAGTCAAATTGAGTTAGACTTGATAAAAGTCAAATGTTTCGATGTTAATAAGTCTCATTTGTGATATGGAAAAAGTGGTCAATTGCTTGAAGTCAGATTGTTAGTAATATAGAATATGGTATGTTAAGATTTTGAAGTAAAAATGGTCGAAAACAAGTCAACGGGTCAAAATGAGATAAAAAGAGAAAATTGAAAAAGTACAAAAAGGGAAATGTTCATTTTGTCAAGTTATAAGTGTCTGCAAAATTTTAAGTTCCCAGGTGTTATCATTTGAAAGCTACGTGAGTTTGAAGTTCGACTTTTGGTATTAAGTGTTGCAGACCAGATTTCTTTGGTACTAGAACAGCCTTGTTTTAGTACTAGAACAGCCTTGTTTTAGTACTAGAACAAACCTGTTCTAGTTTACTCATTATTTTACATATGTTTTGAGACTAGTTCTTAGTATCAATTATGTTAGCAAAGTCTATAAGTTAATAAATTGTATTATATGAAAAAAAAAAAAAAAAAAAAAAACGGTCATGTTTTCGAGGTATTTCAATATAGTACTGTAAACGCTTCTAAGCGGAGTACAAATGTATGGAAGTCAGTAAACGACCAAAGGTAGTTGTATTATGGATCGACATTATAAAAATGGAAATTTTATGAACGGACTTATCTTCTCCTTATGATTTTAAACATAAAACTTATATTCGCCTTTCGATTAACAAATGTGATTTTAACCTTGTAAAGAGGAGTCGTGTCGCGGCCTCTATCGGTCGGACGGATTTGATTCTGGTCGTTGTTCCAACAGCAATAGAAGCGGCGAACAGTGAGTTTTAAATTTGTAGAGCAGGGGAATCCTAAGTTGTATACTACTGATAGTCCTAAAAGGGCAGCAAGTGGTATGTATGACTCAGGTGTCGTTCTTCAAACTACAACGGGCATGGGAGTCTAGGACGTTTTATTATCTTTGGAGATTCAGCTAGGGTTTTTAAAAGTTTTTTGGATAGGTTTGGTTTTTATAACTAAATACTAATTTTAATAAAGGAAATAAAACTAAAGAGGTTTGTACGGAGACTCGGTCGACAGAGGATAAGCGAGTGTTTACTATGATTTCGTTATATGTTATTGAAGAATAGTCAAGGGTGAGGCTACTAGATGTGATGACTAATCCGGAGAGGATAGAAATATAATTAATGCAAAGTATTGTACCTACGACTGTTCCACGGCTTCCATACGTTTGTACTCCACCAATTGGTGTTTCCAGCACTATACCGAGTAATAGGGCGTTTTACGGTTTTTCTGTTACATTAATTAGGGTTCCACATTACTCTCGCAGATTTACTAAATCCTAATGAGCTACAACTACGAGCCTATTAAATATCTAACGTAGAGTTGTCCGCAATCAGATAAATAACATGTCACGTGGATAGCAGTTATAGAAGTCAAATACACCGGAAGTTCTCCCAAATGTACAGACCAATTTAACCGACGACTATCCTCGAATCCTGGTCCCCAGTCACAGTCATCAGAGACGTCTGTATCGTAGCGTGAATTGTTGATTGAACAAGAACACGAACGGGGGTAATCCCGCAGACCAAGTTGGGATAATCGGGCTAACGATCAGTTAAATTGTTCAACATTACAGATATAAATCATCACAACTATTCCATGCATGTTAATCTACTGTGTAAACCAATATTCTGTGTCTGAAAACCTAATTATACAGTTACTGATATGAACCAGGAGGATAACTCTAGCATGCATCATTCCTAAGGCAACAATCAAACAAGAACATGCAATAGGGTGACACATAACAGAACACCATAAACCTAAGCATAGCAGATAACCAATAATCAGATCATAGATATCCCGAAAGTTCTCTCAAAGATATATAACAGATAAACATGAATCTAACCTATCTCTAATCCTACGCTCCGTGTCTCTTATGATTTGTTTCAACCTAGAGAACACAGCCATACCAAGTTCATTGATCATCAAGTATAGAATAGGTAGAGAACGTACCACTAGTAATTGGTCAAGTTCTAGCAGGAAGCTTCTAACCACAGCATAAGTTGGATAGATAAACATTCGAGATTCAGTTTACGAGTTCATACACAGTTTAAAGTAACACGGGCAGAGTAACAGCATGGCATAAATATATTGACTATTCTAACATAACTACATCATAGTAAACACAAAGAAATGTCTAGCCTAACATCATATATCTAGCATACAATCCAAAACAAGCATAAACAAAGCAACACATGTTTAAAACTGGAAAGTAAGAGATATATAAATAGAACCTGATACGAATTTATTACAGACAGATCTTCGCAAATACAATGTCTTGGAGTGACTCCGTACAAAAGCTAAAAGCTACCTCTACCTAACTATCTCTCTAACTAGCTCAATTCTAGAGAGAGAAAATCCTCTAGAGAGAGAAACTAGAGAGAGAAAGTGTAGGGAGAGAATGAAAATGAGAAAATGGTATGAATGAAGTGTTGGGGATGTCCACTATTTATAGGCAAACCATCAAATCGCACGTACAACTCACGAAGCAGCACGTACAAGCAAACGAAGCACGATATGGGGTAGGGGGCTGTATACGGCCTTGCAGGGGCCGTATACGGTGGTATACAGGCCGTATACGGTCTTACAAGGGCCATATACGGTGCCTGAGGCCGTATACGGTCTCTGTCTGATTTCGTTCGTTGCTTAAAACGTCCGTATCTCCTTCGTTATGCGTCCGTTTGACTCGATTCTTTCGCCTGTGGTTTCGTAATTCCGTTACGCTTCTAATGATGTCAATCTCACAGAAATTGGATGTGTAGAGCTTAGGCGTAGCCGAAATGACTTTTAATGGCTCTGAAAGCGTAGTGGTTTCTCCGTCCTTTGGCCGTTTCACTTGATTCCAGATTTTTCCGTCTCGATTTTACCTATACAACAGATGGTAGAAGTTAGGAGGTGTGCCTTGACAGGAAAATGAGGTCGGAAGAATCTGTCTGTATTAAAATGCTGTGTTTTGTGCATTTTTAGAGTGTTTTCAGTGATTTTTATCACAACGTCTACTTTTGAACCACTTTAGTGCATTTTAGTAAATAATCAATGTTTTGGAATGTTTTCACTAAAGAAAGGTTCAAAATGTGAGGAATAAAGCTTCTAAAAACATGACTTTTTACGTCACATCAAGTTATCCCACACTTAGACGTTGCTTGTCCTCAAGCAACAACTCTCTGAAAAATATTTTTAGGTCATGTTTTTTAGGGGCGAGTCAGAGAATATGTTCCGAGATTAGTATTTCCTCATATAAGTAAGTTACTTCTAAAAGTGTGGAGGAGGATAAGATGATCCTTCCATAAACAAGAAGGGATTCTCTTAGGCGTACGTCCAAATCTCATGATCTTGGAGTACACATGACTAGGCGATCTCACTATAGGTGGTCACTCAATTCACTCAAAGTGTATCGGGTTTCCTATCAATCTAGCTCAAACGAAATCGCTCAAAATAGCCAGTCATGCTGCATTCATCGTCATAGGCTTGATCGAGAATCGGATCTCCACCACTTAGGTGAGGACGGTGCTAATTATCTCAAGACATTCAGAGGGTTGTAGTGTTTGGTGAGGGTGAAGGGTATGGATAGTGGTTTGTGAGGGTGTTTAGCTTATCCTAGAATCACTGAGATCATGAACAACTTTATTTAGAACGGAGAGGAACGGAGAGTTGGTAGCTGTTTCAGCTTTTGTCGGATTTTCCATGAAGAGCTATGCCTTGAAACTTTCAGCTTTATTTGCGGAGCTATTTTTTTTCTTTTCTTTTTCTTCTTTTCTTCTTTTCTTTTTCTTTTCTTCAGAATTTCTTTTAGAGAATTTCCAAGGAATTTATATTTTGAATCCTTTAGAAATCTTTTTCTCTATCTTGATCATTTTGATTCTTTTCCAGGTGCTAATTTTCCCCGCACCATCGTTCTTCCAGTTCTCTTGTGTGCTAATTTTCCCGCACCATTTGTTGAGAAGCTTGATTTTGGAGAATGCGGATGAGTAGGATAATTGAAACAGATATTCTAAAAAGGTGTTCTTCATAACCTCAGAAATTCCAAGATAAGTTTGGGGGGTAATTTTAGGAAGTGGGTGAAAATTATGGTTTTGAAGAAACGAAAGGTTTAGGCTCAACAGGGTATACTAGGCGGATCTTCGATACTAAAAATGAGCATCGGAAAGGGTTTTGGGCTTGAAAAGATATGTAATAAATGGGTTAAGTCCTAAGGAATGTCAAGGTCATTTAATTGCACCTATACCGCGTACGGTACACACCAATATGGTCTCGAAGCGTATATCAAGAGCAAGTTCTAATTCAGAGATACAGACATCGGCACACACACAAGAAATGAAAGTGAAGCATTAAAGATGAATGCTTTTTAGGCTCAAGATACCTCACTACAAAGGGTTGTATGTGTCTAGTCATGCCCCTTTTATTATTACTTCTTGCTTAAGCAATTTCTACCTTATTTCCTTTAGGCTTTTAGAAATATCATACTTATATTTTGAAAATGATTTCTCTCAGCAGTATCTGAGACTCAAAAACTGAGTTAGACTCATTAATTTTGAAAAAATTTGACCTTATTTTTGAAAAAATTTTGAGAGAAAGATTGCTATTGGACATAAAAATCACTATTTAAGGTATTCTATACCTATCATCCCACACTTAGAGGAACATTGTCCCTAATGTTCTCTTGAGTAGAGATTTTACTAGTAAAATCCCACACTTAGAGTTTGAACATGTAAGTAGATGTTTCTCAAGTGTTCAATTTGGGCTGGAATCCCACACTTAGTGATAAGTTTAGGATGAGGCACAGAAATTAAACGCACTAACATAGGCATGATAAACATAATTGAAACGGGGGGAAAGGAACAGAGAGACTCCCCATTTGTGTTTACTGGAATAGACCAGGTTTGTGCAGGAGTGGTGCTAGTGAATTGCTGGATTTTAAGGACCAGGCTCGTTTAAGATCATCCATTCTACACAAAGCTGAATTTTGCAATAAACCACGACACACATATCACAGTATCTCATCAAGGTAGCAGGTCTAAAGCGTAAGTACAGAGTCATAATACAGAAAGTAAATAATAAAGATAGAATCTAGTAATCATCAAGTAGGTCGTCAGTGTCAGGATCAAACTCTGCCTCAGCATCCCTGTCGAAATCAGAAGTCGGAGATGGGATGGAAAAATCCATAGTAGCCATAGCCAGACTCACAATCTCGTCAGAGGAAGTGACAGAAGTGTGAGCATCAAAATCAGCCAGAAGCTGCTCTGTGAGGCTGCGATCTGGTGATGCAAATCCTGTGGGCAATGCTGGATCAGGATCAGCAGCAGCAGTAGTGGGGCCAGTGGAAGGTCCGGCAGTAGAGACAACAGGTGGATCTGCAGGAGGAAAGAAGGACCATGGAGGTCGAGATGGTCCTGGATCTGGGCCAAGCCTGTAGGGAATGGCATCAGGTCTCGGAATCTCGAGCTGCTCACAGATAGAGGACATGATGTCATGCTGGATGGAGAGTGTCTGGAAGAGGGCCCACGAAGCAGCTGGGTCAGCTGTAGTGATACCGTACTCGAAAGTGGGTACGGGGGCTGGCAAAGGTGATGAGGGCCTCTCATCGGGCAACTCCTCGTGAGTGATCGGGACATCAGTCAGGTCCTCCTCAGTGATGGTCAGCATAGCTGCTCTCTGTGCTCTGTGTCTACGGGGTCTGTGTCGTCTGCGTGGTCTCGCAGCTACATGATCAGTGTCAACAGCGTCCATCATGAAACAAGATAAAATAAACAGGTAATGCTAACAGTGATAGTTAATGAACAATACTTATCTCAGATTTTGCAATTCGAAGTCAGATAAGTGGCAAGCCTGCAATTTTATTAGTTCAGAGACAACCATACTTACTAAAAATAAACTAAGAAATAAAATGACAGAAATAAAGATAGGCTTGGGGTGCCTCCCAAGAGCGCTTGTTTTACGAGTCTCTAGCTTGACTCTTTGTACCTTTCTGTCGACTCACGGTGGTTCAAAGATAAAGACATCTTCCCTGATGGGAAAGTCTTCGAAGTAATGCTTTAAGCGATGACCATTTACCTTAAAATTACCTTCTGGTGCCTCGAGTTCGACTGCACCGTAAGGAAATACCTTTGATACTATGAATGGTCCGCTCCACCTGATCTTAAACTTGCCAGAGAATTTCTTGAATCGCGAATTGAAGAGCAGCACTTTATCTCTTGTTTTGAATCGTGAGGGCCTCAGCTTAGCATCGTGAATTCTCTTAGTTCGTTCCTTGAAGCTTAACGAACTGTCATATGCCTGATCCCTTAGTTCGGCTAACTCATTCAACTGCATTCGTCTATTTGCTCCAGCTGTAGAAATATCTAAGTTGCAGTTCTTCAAAGCCCAGTATGCTTTATATTCCAGCTCAATTGGTAAGGGACATGCCTTGCCATAAACTAGACGATACGGTGTGGTTCCTAATGGTGTTTTATAGGCAGTTCTGAATGCCTACAATGCATCATCTAATTTTTCAGCCCATTTGTACCCATGATTACCAACAGTTCTTTCCAAGATTCTTTTCAAAGCTCGATTTGTTGCCTCAGCTTGCCCATTTGTCTGGGGGTGATAAGTTGTTGATGTCTTGTGAGTGACATCATACTGTTGCAGAACTTTCATGAATTGAACGTTGCAAAAGTGTGTTCCACGATCACTAATTATTGCTTTTGGAGTCCCAAATCGACTGAATAGCTTTTTGAGAAATTTGGTCACCACCTTGGCGTTATTTGTTGGGAGAGCTTGGGCCTCGGCCCACCTGGAGACGTAGTCGACTGCAACCAAGATGTACTCTTTACCGTTAGATTTAAGGAATGGTCCCATGAAATCTAATCCCCAGATATCGAAGATTTCCACGGCCTGGATGTTTGTGAGTGGCATTTCATTCCGGGCTGTTATATTGCCTTGTCTTTGGCAGATATCGCAGCGTCTCACCAGATCGTACGCATCTCGAAATATGGTTGGCCAGAAAAAGCCGGCATCGTACACTTTTCTTGCGGTCATGTTGGTACCGTGATGTCCTCCAGTAGGTCCATGGTGGCTTTGGTGTAAGATGTGTTCTGCCTCTTTCCCATCAACGCATCTTCTAATGATTTGATCAGGGCAAACCTTAAAGAGGAAAGGGTTGTCCCAATAGTAATATTTTATATCGCGGAAGAATTTTTGTCTTCGAGAGGTTGGCATTCCTTTAGGTACAACTTTTCCCACCAAATAATTGGCATAGTCAGCATATCAGGGATCATTTGTAGATCGTGACCCTTGATGGTATCTACCAATATGCATGAGTTGTTCTTCTGGAAACTGGTCTTGAATGTCTTTTTCGTGTAACTTATCCATTGAAGGATTCTCTAATCGGCTGAGATGGTCCGCCGCGACGTTTTCTGCTCCTTTTTTGTCTTTGATTTCGATGTCGAATTCTTGAAGGAGTAGAATCCATCGTAGAAGGCGAGGTTTAGCATCTTGCTTCTTAAAAAGATATTTCAGAGCTGAGTGATCTGTATAGACAATAGTTTTGGACAAGATTAGATAAGAACGAAATTTATCAAAAGCAAATACTACCGCTAGCAGCTCTTTTTCTGTAGTTGTATAATTCTCTTGGGCGTCAGTGAGCGTTTTGCTGGCGTAGTATATTGGTTGAAACTGTTTCTCCTTTCGCTGTCCCAGAACTACTCCGACTGCGAAATCACTGGCGTCGCACATGATTTCAAATGGGAGACTCCAGTCTGGATCAACCATGATCGGTGCATGAACAAGTAGATCTTTCAGATGATCGAAGGCCTTGAGACATTCGTCTGTAAAGACAAACGGAGTATCCATTTCAAGGAGATGAGTCATAGGTCGGGATATCTTAGAGAAATCTTTGATAAAGCGACGGTAAAACCCGGCGTGTCCTAGAAAACTGCGGATGGCTTTGACAGAGGTGGGTGGTGGAAGTTTTGAGATGGTCTCGACTTTTGCTTTGTCAACTTCAATTCCAGCTTTGGATATACGGTGTCCTAAAACTATGCCTTCTTTTACCATGAAATGGCATTTTTCCCAATTCAGAACTAGGTTCGATTCTTCACATCGGGTGAGCATCTTGTTCAAGTTAGAAAGACAAGTGGTGAACGAATCTTCGAAAACCGAAAAATCATCCATGAACACTTCCATGCATTGTTCAATCATGTCGTGGAAGATTGCTACCATGCATCTTTGAAATGTCACCGGTGCATTACATAAGCCAAACGGCATACGTCGGTAGGCAAAGGTTCCGTATGGACAGGTGAACGTTGTCTTTTCTTGGTCCTTTGGATCGAGAGGTATCTGAAAATAGCCGGAGAAACCGTCGAGGAGGCAATAGAATTCGTTTCCTGACAATCTTTCAAGCATCTGATCAATGAACGGAAGAGGGAAGTGATCTTTGCGTGTAGCTTCATTTAGTTTCCGAAAGTCGATACATACCCTCCAACCGTTGACGGTTCGTGTTGGAATCAACTCGTTGTCTTCGTTAGCGATGACCGTCATGCCTCCTTTCTTTGGGACGACTTGAACTGGACTGACCCATGGGGAATCTGAAATAGGGTAAATTAAACCAGCATCCAAGAGTTTGATAACCTCCTTTTTCACCACGTCTTGAATCTTCGGGTTAACTCTCCTTTGCCTTTGAATGGAAGGCCTGAAGTCATTTTCCATTAAGATCTTGTGAGTGCAGTAATTTGGGCTGATCCCCTGTATGTCAGAAATTTTCCATGCAATCGCTTTCTTATGTGACTTTAGAACCTTAATGAGTAGTGCTTTCTCTTCAGGCTTCAGATCTTTGGATATGATAACTGGTAAGTGTGAAGTTCCTTCGAGAAAAGCATATTCCAGGTGTGAGGGAAGTTCCTTTAGCTCCAATTCGGGTGGTTCTTCAGTGGAAGGCTTAATCCTGGTAATCTCGTCTCTTTTAAGCTCATCGTATGTTGTCTGATAATCTGACTCAACTACAGGTGCCTCTGGAATGTCGGCTGATGCTATTTCAACCCATTATATATTGTTGCAAAGCTCATCTTTTCTCAGCTCATATTTTACTTGGGAAGATTGAGACATTGCATTATCTTCAGTGATTATTTCCTTGTTGTCCTTTTTGAATGCAAATCTCTGAAACTGGGCTGAAGAAGATGTGGTAAAAGTAATCTCTGGATTCAAGCTTTCGGATGGTTTAAGCATTGACTCCATTTCCTTGAGAGTCTTCAGAATTTCTTCTTTTGGGAGAGATGAATCAGGAACTTCAGAATTAGGGTTTCTTCTCAAGAGAGTGACCGGAGTGCCTTGTCCAAGTGGTACAGCAGTGATAAATCTGTTGGGCTGTAAGCTGGAATTCTTTAAAGGTAATAGCACTTCCTTTGATGCAATGGATGGATCCGAGATAGCTGAGCATATACCCGCACCTTCTTCACAGATTTTCCTTGTTGTGATGACAGTGTTTGGAAGGGGATTAATGCTGCTTATTGCGAGGATTTCCTCCAAGTGTTCTTCAATTATTTCCTGCATAGAATCTACAAGACCAAGGTCTTCTCCCATAGGAAGTTTCATTAGTTTATCGACATTGAAGGTGACTTCCTCAGTTCCCACTCTAAGTTTCAAAGATTTTTCATTCACGTCAATGACGGCCTTGGCAGTATTTAGGAAAGGTCTACCAAGGATGAGTGGTACCTGAGTGTCTTCCTCAATATCCATAACAACAAAATCAACAGGAAAGACGAATTTATCAACACGCACCATAATATCTTCAGCAATTCCTCGAGGGAGTTTAACTGATCTATCAGCTAATTGGATGGTCATACGGGGTTGGTAAAAGTTCGCTTAATCCTAGTTTCCTATAAAGCGAGTATGGCATAAGGTTTACACTAGCTCCTAAGTCAGCTAAGGCGTTACTTATTTGAACATCCTGAAGGTAACAAGGAATAGTGAAACGGCCAGTGTCTCCTAGCTTTGGGGGCAGTCGTTGTTGCATAATTAAAGAGCATTATGCGTCTAAGGGCAAGTTAACTATTTGTCTGAGTTTTTCTTTGTTGGATATAAAATCTTTAAAGAATTTGGCACAACTAGGCATTTCAACTAAAGCATCTAATAATCGAACGTTTAAGTGTAGGCTTTTGAACATCTCTAGATATTTTCCAAACTGGGCTTCTTGTTTCTCTTTCTTAAGCCTACCAGGGAAAGGTATACGTGTTGGTTTAACTAATCCTGGGGCTTTGGAGGATTCTGGTTCAGGAGAGGTGACAGGAGTGTCAACCGATACTGAATCAGTGGGTAGAGAAGAACTAGAAGGTTCGTCTGAAGGAATATCTTCTGATTTCTCATTCTTAGTCTCTTTTCCGCCTCTAGTGACAACAAGGATATCATCGTAATTATAAGATGAATGATGAATAGCTTTGCTAATCGCTTCTTCTCTTTGCTTCTCCTCAACTTTTAAAAACAATCTTTTAACATTGTCCTCCATGTTTTTAATTAAATCGTTTGAAATTCTGAGCAAATAATCAATTTGGTTTTGAAAATCAACAATTTGTTTGTTTTTATTATTTTGCTCAACCATGAAGTTATTGAAAATCGCATTGTTTAGACGAGAAGACATTTGAGAAGAAGTAGAGGGTGTAGAGGGAACTAACAAATGAGAGATAGGTTGTTTGGATAACCGCTGAGTGAAAGATTTTGAATGAATGATTTGATCAGTGGCTCCAGATGTGGCGAGAACATCTTCCTTGGGCTTCGAGTGTGAGAAGAGCCGTTGAGGTTGCTTCTTAGATTTGGAAGAGTCTTGCATATCCTTAACAACTTTAGAGATGGATTCGAGTTGAGCTTTTAAAGTGTCGAACGCTTGAGTAGAAGTATCTTTGTCTTCCGAGGTTGATTCATCAAACTCCAAGTCATGTTGGTGCATCGTTATCGTCTCAATCAACTTCCAGGCTTCTTCTGAAGTATGTAGCATGAAATTTCCGGATGAAGTAGCATCGAGGGTTTGTTGGTGATGAGGATTCAGACTGTTGTAGAATGTGCAGACCAGATTCGTTTCAGCCAACTGATGATTCGGACATCTTCCAAGCAGATTCTTAAAGCGTTCCCAAGCTGAGCTTAATGATTCAGTAGTTCCTTGACGAAAGTTAATGATTTCATTTTTGAGCTTGGTTTGTAGGGACGGAGGGAAAAACTTAGCTAAGAACTTAGTAGCCATCTCCTCCCATGTATGAATCGAATTGGGTTCGAGTTCATAAAACCATGTCTGAGCTCGGAAAGCTAAAGAATAAGGAAACAGGTGGAGTCGGGTGACTTTGACACTGGATCCGGTTTGTTCGAAAGAGTCGGAAAGGTTGATGAACTTGTTAAGATGGGCGTTTGGATTTTCAACCAAAAGACCATGAAACTGACACTGAGATTTAAGTAATTTAATGAAGTGTGGTCTGATTTCAATGGTTTCGTCGGTTGGTGATACGATTGGTCCTCCTCGTCCCTCTAGCAGTGGTTGGATTGACGAGGCGAGAGTGGTACGATTCACCATAACTTGTTTTTAGAAGAAAATAGGGTTTTAGAAGGATAGGTTTAACTAAGGACGGGAAATTAAAAACTAACTAACCTAGGGATAAAAACTGTAACTTCCGGATGATATTGATCTTCCGTAAGGATCGCTAAATAACTGAGATAACAAAATTCCTAAAATCGGTCGTTGTAGTCCCCGACAGCGGCGCCAAAAACTTGTCGCGGCCTCTATCGGTCGGACGGATTTGATTCCGGTCGTTGTTCCAACAGCAATAGAAGCGGCGAACAGTGAGTTTTAAATTTGTAGAGCAAGGGGAATCCTAAGTTGTATACTACTGACAGACCTAAAAGGGCAGCAAGTGGTATGTATGACTCAGGTGTCGTTCTTCAAACTACAACGGGCATGGGAGTCTAGGACGTTTTATTATCTTTGGAGATTCAGCTAGGGTTTTTAAAAGTTTTTTGGATAGGTTTGGTTTTTATAACTAAATACTAATTTTAATAAAGAAAATAAAACTAAAGAGGTTTGTACGGAGACTCGGTCGACAAAGGAGAAGCGAGTGTTTACTATGATTCGTTATATGTTATTGATGAATAGTCAAGGGTGAGGCTACTAGATGTGATGACTAATCCGGAGAGGATAGAAACATAATTAATGCAAAGTATTGTACCTACGACCGTTCCGCGGCTTCCATACGTTTGTACTCCACCAATTGGTGTTTCCAGCACTATACCGAGTAATAGGGCGTTTTACGGTTTTTCCGTTACATTAATTAGGGTTCCACATTACTCTCGCAGATTTACTAAATCCTAATGAGCTACAACTACGAGCCTATTAAATATCTAACGTAGAGTTGTCCGCAATCAGATAAATAACATGTCACGTGGATAGCAGTTATAGAAGTCAAATACACCGGAAGTTCTCCCAAATGTACAGACCAATTTAACCGACGACTATCCTCGAATCCTGGTCCCCAGTCACAGTCATCAGAGACGTCTGTATCGTAGCGTGAATTGTTGATTGAACAAGAACACGAACGGGGGTAATCCCGCGGACCAAGTTGGGATAATCGGGCTAACGATCAGTTAAATTGTTCAACATTACAGATATAAATCATCACAACTATTCCATGCATGTTAATCTACTGTGTAAACCAATATTCTGTGTCTGAAAACCTAATTATACAGTTACTGATATGAACCAGGAGGATAACTCTAGCATGCATCATTCCTAAGGCAACAATCAAACAAGAACATGCAATAGGGTGACACATAACAGAACACCATAAACCTAAGCATAGTAGATAACCAATAATCAGATCATAGATATCCCGAAAGTTCTCTCAATAAATATATATCAGATAAACATGAATCTAACCTATCTCTAATCCTACGCTCCGTGTCTCTTATGATTTGTTTCAACCTAGAGAACACAGCCATACCAAGTTCATTGATCATCAAGTATAGAATAGGTAGAGAACGTACCACTAGTAATTGGCCAAGTTCTAGCAGGAAGCTTCTAACCACAGCATAAGTTGGATAGATAAACATTCGAGATTCAGTTTACGAGTTCATACACAGTTTAAAGTAACACGGGCAGAGTAACAGCATGGCATAAACATATTGACTATTCTAACATAACTACATCATAGTAAACACAAAGAAATGTCTAGTCTAACATCATATATCTAGCATACAATCCTAAACAAGCATAAACAAAGCAACACATGTTTAAAACTGGAAAGTAAGAGATATATAAATAGAACCTGATACCAATTTATTACAGACAGATCTTCGCAAATACAATGTCTTGGAGTGACTCCGTACAAAAGCTAAAAGCTACCTCTACCTAACTATCTCTCTAACTAGCTCAATTCTAGAGAGAGAAAATCCTCTAGAGAGAGAAACTAGAGAGAGAGTGATGAGTGTGAGAGAGAAAGTGTAGGGAGAGAATGAAAATGAGAAAATGGTATGAATGAAGTGTTGGGGATGTCCACTATTTATAGGCAAACCATCAAATCGCACGTACAACTCACGAAGCAGCACGTACAAGCAAACGAAGCACAATATGGGGTAGGGGGCCGTATACGGCCTTGCAGGGGCCGTATACGGTGGTATACAGGCCGTATACGGTCTTACAAGGGCCGTATACGGTGTCTGAGGCCGTATACGGTCTCTGTCTTATTTCGTTCGTTGCTTAAAACGTCCGTATCTCCTTCGTTATGTGTCCGTTTGACTCGATTCTTTCTCCTGTGGTTTCGTAATTCCGTTACGCTTCTAATGATGCCAATCTCACAGAAATTGGATGCGTAGAGCTTAGGCATAGCCGAAATGACTTTTAATGGCTCTGAAAGCGTAGTGGTTTCTCCGTCCTTTGGCCGTTTCACTTGATTCCAGATTTTTCCGTCTCGATTTTACCTATACAACAGATGGTATAAGTTAGGAGGTGTGCCTTGACAGGAAAATGAGGTCGGAAGAATCTGCCTGTATTAAAATGCTGTGTTTTGTGCATTTTTAGAGTGTTTTCAGTGATTTTTATCACAACGTCTACTTTTGAACCACTTTAGTGCATTTTAGTAAATAATCAATGTTTTGGAATGTTTTCACTAAATAAAGGTTCAAAATGTGAGGAATAAAGCTTCTAAAAACATGACTTTTTACGTCACATCAAGTCGCGAACCTTAATACTTGGTCAATAGTTATCTGTGTCAAAACTATGGTTTAATTGTAACGTCATGCAGTCATCATAAAATGCAATGTGATTACGTGGAATTACCATGAGTATAGTACACTTCCAATCACAATGTACTTATCATGAAAACATCGCGAAGCAATTAAACTCACAACAGAAATATTAGTTGACGATTAAATACATTGTGAACTACCATAGTATTTTCTGACACGGTCTGGGTTTAACTTTATGCAAAATCCTTCAGCATTTTAATTAGATTAGTTAGTTTAGATTAGATTAGAGTAGGTAGGCTATAGGCTAAATAACCATTCACGAAAACCTAGGGATTTGTTAATTGTATTGAGAAAGGCATGTTTAAAATCCAATTCAAAATGATTTTTTTCCTTAACCTATGAAACCTAAAGTAAGGTACGCCAGAAACCTAAATGCTTTCCCTCGCTTATCATGCTTAAGTTTCATTAATAGGAATTAATCAATTAAGTCCGAACATATTTTCTAAGTTAGTTGTTTTCTAGATTTGTAGTCTTTATGGTATTAAGAACGGTTAGACTTATTATGGACTTGCTACTCTGAACCTTCGCCCATGAGCAAATACACTCAATAATAAGGGTCACTGACTCCCTCATAGGAGAGTGTGGAGAGTTGAGCATTGTCTGTCTGATCAGAATCATGACACCTTAGTTCCTCGTGACATATTAGTTGATAGCCGACTAATAGGGAATCTACTGGTTATACCATAAGTTATCAAATCTAGTAAACATCCTAAATTTAGTCGATTGTTTTTCCATAAAAGCCATCATCCCATATTATAAGCTAATGAAATCACAACAAATACTACTTTCCATTATCTGATTTATTATTATCTTTTATTCGCTTTATTTAGTTCATTTAGTTAACTGAACCAAAACCCCCAACGCACTCTTATAAAAACCTGTTACTAGTAAAGAAAGATTGATTGGATCACCTCCGTTTCAATTCAGTTTCTCTTTAAGAACGACTCTAGGTCATACTTACCATCTACTAGCCCTTGGTTCAGTATTAGTAAGTCATATTTAGACCCCAGCAAATATAAATTTAAAACTTCCACACCACTTCGGTCCCGTTGGCGTTGTGACCGCTCGCAGCGCCATCACCTGGTCAGCACACTCGTACGTTGCGCTATAGAAGACATGTCCCTAGGGATACCCTGATGGTGGTAACACCATTAACCTGCAAGAATAATTAACCAAACACACTTGCAATAATTGATCTTTGCCCAACAATTCATTGATATTGGGTAATACCACATTATCACTCCCCCAAGTTCGAGATAGGACCTTTATCAAGTACCATGTTGAACTTACTATAGGAAATCCCTTGGAGGTCAGCGTACTTGGGAATTACGCTATAAAAAACCTTGCCCTAGGGGTAGATCTGCTTAGGTGGATGTCACACAATTATAGACGCAGATGGAATACATGAGAAATGATTACACCCGAAAAGGAAGAGCCTAAGGGCTTAGTGATGGAGAGTTCAATGATGAAGGGCTCGAAATGACGAGCCTAATGTATGGGAGCTCAATGATGGAGAGCTCAAAGATGGATGGCATAGCTAGAAGGCTTGACGCATGGCCAAATGCTGGAAAGAATAGGTGGATAACCCAAAACTGGATGGCATAGGTGGGGCTCAATGTAGTCAATAGTGAAGAGTTCACACATGCCCTACTTGAAATAATTCTGCACGCCTTATGGGTATTCATCCAATACCGGAGTATGGTATGCCATTGGATGGCAAGTATAGATTAATTGCATTAGCTGATGATATATGACAGGAGGTTCAAAACCAACTTGGGCGTTGTGTACTACGGAAGAACCAATCAAGGACATCATCTTAGTAGCGGGAGTTTTATAGAATGGGGGGTTGAAAATCAACTCGGATAAAAGCTCGACTATAGTAGGACTAATCAAGGCCAACATCGCGATATGGTGGATATCACCTTCACGGAGGATTACGATCAGGCAAATGACAACAGATAGGACCAACCGCAAACGGCCATTGTAAATTAGGGATTGGGTCATGTTTGGTTCCGTAGCGGGGTTGAGGTCAATCACAATTCAGACCCGAGTGGGATCACGGGAGACCAGCAATTAGGTCATGACAGACCTGCAGCCGGGTCGACATATCGACAGTGTCACTATTATACGAACGGGTTTAGGCTAACGAGTAGACCTACAGGTCAGCGGAGTCAGGCCAATCGGATAGGAAACATCACGGGTTGTTAAACCAAACTAAGAAAGTGTAGACGTACGAATGACATCATAATTGTACCATGATAGCCCCTATTTCAATGCTACTAAATTATTTAGTGGTATTGAAATCAAGCTCAAAGATGGAAAAATTGAAAGCAAAAAATTCAAATGTGAAATGCAATGCCAAAGAGCTTCAATGACGAGAATCAAACTTAAAGAGCTATTTCCATCCTAATTGGTTAGCTGACTTCTCTAGGATGTGAGTATTTTGAGCCTACAAATAGGCGATAATTATGGTATGGAATTGGATAATACTGCTTCATTTTAACTGCATTATGATGAGATTATGAGGCCCAGAGTTAATTTGAGATAATGTTGGCCATGGATAACCATATTGGCAAGGGTTGCTGCGGTAGGCCAAAGGCCAAGGTTAGCGACAGAAACTTCAGTGTTTGTTACATACAAAAATCTGGGGTCTGTTACGAAAAACCTAGAGTGATGACCAAGAGTCAGGTTTAATGATGACAAGTCGAGAATTGACCATGAATGGGCAGGCGAGCTGATCAGCTACAGGTAAGGCATCATATTAGTGCTGGAAAACCTATAGGATAGGACTAGGTTCAGCGTGCTTGGATCAAGCATGCGTTAGGGTAGCCTCCGTGAGGGCCAGAGGCTAGGGTATGCAACGGAAGACCTTGGGGATAGAACCGGGGTTCACAATGAGGCGCTAAATGGGGGTGCAAAGGTCCTTTGTACATGCCAATAGGGCTAAGGGTCCACCAATAGGGACATTGAGGTTTGCCTAAAGAGGCAGAGGCACGGAAGTTCGCCAAAAAAGGCAAAGTCATGGAGGCCTGCCGAAAAAGGCAAAGGCATGAAGACCAACGAAAGAGGCATGGGCATGGAGCCAAAAGAACCATGAGATGGAGGTCCACCGGCAGGGGTATGTAGGCCAATCGAGGCATGGGCCTAGAGCCGAGAGAACCAGGGGATGGAGGTCCACCGACAGGGGTATGTAGGCCGGTCGAAAGAGGCAAATACGTGGAATTCAGCCAATCGAGGCATGTGCGTTGAGCCGAAAGAGCCAGGGACACGGATCACGGTACCTGCTGATAGAGAGAGGCTGAGGCGAGAGCTCGCCGAGAGAGGTCGGGGCCAGGGCTTGGCAAAAGAGGCTTAGGCGAGGGCCTGTCGGCCAGGGATCGCCGATACGGCCAAGGGTTGCCGATAGAAGCTGATGCAAGAAAATTGTAGAAAGGGGCCGTGGCGAGGGATTACCAAAAGAGGCTGCAGCCCAGGATTGCCGAGTGAGGGTACGGCCAGGGTCGGGCGATAACAGGATGGGGCAAAGGATTACTGAAAGGAGTCGTGGCTAGGAATTGTCGAGAGAGGTTACGGCCAGGCATTACCAAGAGAGGCCGCGACCAAGCATTGCCAAAAGAGGCCGCAATCAGGGATTGCCGAGAGCTGCTGGGCTAGGGCCAACCGAGAGAGGTTGGGATCGAGTAGGAAACAGGTGAACCTCGAGTACTAGTTGTAAAAATGGTTCTTGCTCGATTTAAGTTGCTTTTTAGTATAAAACTATCACAGCCATCTCCCACTAATAAAAATAAAGTAATCTCAACAAAGAAGAGGGTTGTACAATATGCACAATTATTTGTACAATTGGTTGAGACATTTCCTCATACACTTGATGTGCACAATCATTTTCATCGAATTTGAGAGGCTTTTGTGTTTGAAATAGCCACTTTTTCATCAGCATATAATCATTTAATCAACAAACCATATAGTAGTTATGCTAGAAATCAACTAACACTTTAGAAATCAGTGAGGGTTTAGTACGATGTTTAATATGCGCATATGCATTCAAAAGTAAAAATGCGTGTTCGTTATACCTAACGAGAACAATATGAAAATCCCCAACATCAACAAGCGAATAATGACTTGTTCACACTTCTTTTTTGTATAGCATGTGCTTTGAATAAAAAAGGAATTTGTTGGTTCCTTTGCAGAAGATTGATGAAATGAATTATTTTCAAAGCTGCATAGTTTTTGGTGCATAGTTTTTGGTTTGGTGGGGCTAGTGAACACTTGTACTATGTAAATCAAAATATGTACGCCATTTATGTAATACTATAAATCACACATCTTTACTTAAAAATGTCACCAGATTCCATATTGGATTTGCTTGAGGTAACCATAATTTTTTTTTAAAAGTAGTCCAACGTACAATAGCAATAATAGTTGGACATAAACATTTGTTGTATGAGATTTCTTTCATATGAATGAGAATAAAACAAGGGAAATTAAAAAAAATGCCCGTTTTTTCGACGAAATATATCGTTTTGCCCTTCGTGGAAAAAAAGTGACGAAATGCCCCTAGAAATCGCAAAAGCAAATTTGCTTTTGCGATCCACGATTTGCCATTTGCGACCTCGTTCACGTGGCCCGGGAAAAATCACCGATGCACGCGATGGCAAATCGCAAATTTTTTTTTGCGATTTGCGATTTGCCGATGCGGCTGTTTTTTTGCGATGGCCGGTGACACAGACTCGTGAACGGGATCGCAAATGTTGGGCTCGATTTGCGATTTGCCATCGCCTAAGAGACACAATTTCGAGTCGTATTTTTGACATTTTTGTATATATAAACATATATTTATGCATATATGGTATATGTGGTTTTTATATATATACACTTTATTATATTGTTTATATATGATAATCACAATTATTTTTTATCATATTTATATTTATATTATTTTTTAATATATATACACACTATTTATTTTGGATAAGAAATGTAAGCTAATTTTTGACATTTTTGTATATGTAAACATATATTTATGCATATATGGTATATATGGTTTTAATATATATACACACTATTTTATTGTTTATATATGATAATCACAAAATTTTTTTATCATATTTATATATATACACATTATTTATTTTGTATAAGATTTTTAATATATAAGCTATTTTGGATAAGATTTATCGTGATTTTCGTGATGTAAGATTTTTGGATAAGATTTTTGGATAAGATTTTTCGTGATTTGCGGGATCCAAAAATTTTGGATAAGATTTATAGATAAGATATTTGGATAAGAATTTCCGTGATTTTCGTGATCTTTTGCCATCTATAAATACTCTAGCTGTAAGCAAGAAGACATCTAAAAATATTTAAAGATGGTTCAATCAGGTCACTTTTGGCAATTCCGATCAATTAATGAAGAATCATTTACTGAAGAATTATACGCAGAAGTTCCCGAGTTGTTTTCAATCGCTTTTTATCACGGTGGGCACTTTCAGGGCGCAAAAAGAATGTACACGCAAGGTTTGTTGACATATATTGACTGCGTAGATGTCGATGAATTTTCCACCAAATTTCTGGATTACGCTTTGGCAGAGCTAGGTTATTGGGCTCCAAAGAAGTGGTTCTGTTACTATAAAGAGCCTGATAAAGACCTAGATACTGGTTTACAACTGATAACTGATGATGTCGAGCAACTGAAGCAGATTACTGACTACGCGAAAATACATAAAGAAATTGAGGTGTATGTTACGCGTAACGATCTGGCACATTTCTCAAATTCTGATCAAACAATGCCAGTACGAATTTCTAAAATTAGTACTGGCTCTTCAAGTGCAAGACGTTTATTCGATTAGTGAGTAGTCAAATCTTGTAATTCGTATCTATGTTTCAATCAATTGGATGTTTGCCAAATTATGTTAATCTTTATATAAACTGTTTATCTAGTGTCCATTTCAGTGTTATGTAACGTTAATCATTATGTAACGAAGATGTTTTAGTATTGTTATAAAATGGTCCAAATGAATGTTACGCAATTTCATTGATTCAAATTAACCATGATAATAAAAACATAAATAACATTGTTAAGTAATACATAACATAGGTTTTCCATTAAATATAATTTAAGGGTGACTCAAATGAACACTTGGATAACTCTGAGCCGGCTGAGACGTTGTTGCAGCTTCCTCCTCGACATGGCTTTTCGTTGATTTTGTGGACGTTTTCTGCAATTAAATTATTTTTATATGAATTTAATAATACTATTCCGTATGTTAGTTTTTATATGAATATTTTTCAGAACTCACCTTTTTCGTTCTTGATTTGGATCTTGATTTTGACCTTGACTTGGATCTTGTTGTGGCTCTTGATCTGCTTGGCTCGTCTGTTCTATCGTAAAGAGCCAAACAATTAACTCGACTATGACCCTGTTCCTTGCAACGGCTACATTGCTTTGTGTATTTTCCTTTCTCCTCTCCTTTAGAAAGAATACGTGCACGTCCAGGTGGTCGACCAGATTGCCTTTTTAGAAGTATCGGCGGCAAGCAAATCTGCAGATTACCGGGATCGGCCCACTCGGAAGGATGAGGAAGTGGATTTATAGCCTCACTGTATGCCGCTCGATATGTCTCCGTGGTGAAATACCTCTCCGCAAAGCCGGACACGCTGTCCATATGAAAGTGACGGGTCACTGCCGAAACGTGTCCACAAGGTAAACCTGATAATTGCCATTGCATGCAAGTGCATGTTCTCGCTTCCAAGTTGACTGTCCCATTCTTCTTCCCGTCCACCACCTCACATATCATATTTGTTGATGGTCTGACCTTCCAGCGCTGCGATCTGTCAACCCTTTTACCGATTTTGTGCTCCGCGTATGGTGTGACAGGTGTTGTAACAGCTGCGGCAGTATTCCTATGTTTGAAATACCATTGTTGTACTGAAGATCGAAAAAACTCCAATAGCATTGTGACCGGTAGTTTCCTTGCATGCTTGGTCAAGGCGTTAATGGACTCCGCACTGTTGGTTGTGAGGTAAGCATATCGTATCTTTGTTGAATGATGCCTTGACCATCTTTCTTTCCCAACTTCCCTGAGAACTTTGATTGAAGCCGGTAAATGTCTAGAAATGGCATTATAATGTTGATCGAAATCTGACTTACGGTATGCCTTACACATTTTCCAATAATGCCATTCGAAGTGCTTGACCTTAGAAGATTTGCTTTTCAAGTTCATCAACAGATGACGACAACACAAGGCATGAAATGCCTCTGGAAACACAGAAGAGATGCCGGATGCAATTGCTGGAGCCCTGTCAGATATGAATGTCAGGTTGCTAATCCCACCAGCAGATTCAATGGCGTCTCTTAAGTTTCCTAAGAACCACGTCCAAACATCAGACGTCTCTCCCGCCCCAATTCCATAGGCTAGTGGCAAGATGCCATTATTACCGTCCATCGCCACGGCAATCAAGTTAGTACCCAAGTAACCCCCCTTCAAATGGGCACCATCAACAATGATAATTGGGCGTGTATGGTTGACAAAAGAACGTACCTGCAAGTTCAGATTAAAATATATATAAATTATATATGAATGTACGTATGCAAACATAAGATGTAAACCAACAATCATTACTTAAAGCTGCACCTATGGACATGTAACACATTACAAATTTATTCTCTTTGTCTGTACGGAGATTCGTAATGCTGCCTGGGTTATATAGCTTTAGGTTGTGGAGGTAAATGGGAAGTTTCGTAAACGATTCAGCTGGAGTACCTCTCAACAGCTCTATAGCGTAACATTTTGCTCTCCATGCTTGGTTGTATGTAAGGCTTATTTTAAAGCGTTCAGTCATATCAACTTTGATCTCGTTGCCTCTATATACACGTCCTTCCAAACTCATCGCCTCTTTTAATATGTAACCAAGCACTTTCTTGCTCGCAGAACGGCTATTAGGCTTATTTTGAGTACGCGAACAGGTGTGAACATCACGTAACTTCCTAATTAAGATGATGCTACCTTACACGCCCAGCCGAAACCACTCAACGTGTACTGCATCCCTTCTTGACTCAGCCGAGTCTCCAAACCCTTATCCAGCTGCTCATAACTTCTGGCCCAAATAATATTACCCCAAGGGTACCGGTCAAAAACATCAAAATGCTCAACCATATGCATATGATCATCCTCAATATTATGCGAACCCTGCTTTCCCAAAAACCCTTTATATAGCAACATAAGCATACACACGCGCACACAATCCTCATCGCTCAACTTCCTCGGCCCACTAAACAAACATTTATCGTTAAACTTATTAGAAAGGTCGGATACACGTACGCTACGTTTGACAATTTCCGGGAACACACGCACTCTAAATGCCGGGATCGTCCGTCTAACCTCTTTGGGAATATGATCCGCTATATTTTCATTGGGCCCGAACCGAAAACCTGTCACCAGACAAAACTCCCTGCGACCGAAACGTATAAAATGGTCATCCGTATCCGCCGCCCTAAACCACAAATCACCCGGCTCCGCGCGAGGGTGCTTTAAACCGGGACGCTCCTTTCGTCGAAACTGGAGTATATGATGCACAAAACCCGGGTCATTGTCCGCAGCCTTCACATCCAACCAATGGCCAAAGCAGTGGTCTCTAAATATCTTTTCTTGATCGTTTGATAAATGCAGCTTGATATGGCCAGTAACTGTGAGTTGACTTTTCAGAGTCAGCCTTCCATTAAAAATGTCCTGCAGAGTGATCAATCAATCAAAACAAGTTTCGTTAATATAAGTGATAAATAACAACATATTGGAAATGAAACAACTATATTCTATATGTTTAATAAAAGGTCACATTAATATGATATATGTAAAATTTGTATTTACGACATAACTATAATTGGAAATTAGAATAGAGGCGATGACTGATTGTGCAAAAATCTTTTACTACGTATAACATAACTAGTCCATTAATAATTACAAGTGAAATGATCCCAAATTTTCTACAGGTTTTTATTAGCAATAACATTGATTAAATAGTAAAGGCTCCAGTGTATAGAGAAGGCCTTACCGTTTAAGAAGTAACCATAGAAACGATGAAATCCACTATTTATTTATCATGCTATTTTTGACATCGATTATATATCAATTATTACTTGTAGATCTAACTTTTTTTCACGTTATATGAAATTTTTAAGTGATCGATCAGCTACCCCTTTACCCTTTTAATTTGTGTCTTTACCTCACACTTTTATGTATATTTGAAACGACCCAAAAATCATACCTTTCATAAATAACACTATTAAATACCCAAAAACAAAGCCTGTAAGACTTTTGAAAATGTGCTATGAGCCGATTGACATTATGCAAGTGTCAATACATAGTTATTAAAATGTATATATAAGATAAGATGATAGATTTTGTCTATAGAATAAAAAAAATACAAATCACTTAAGCATTAAGTACAAATGATTGAAGCTTTGAGTTGGCCCCAAGTACTACTACGTAACATATAAAAAGGGGCACTAAGTATATTTAGTGATGTATAATGTACAAGTGGTTAAAGCTTGTAGTTTGGCTCTAAGTAACTAATCTAGTGGAGACTTAAACTTCTAGGAATATATTCAATGGAAGGTTTTTTTGTACCAAAAACCCCTTCCAAAAACTTAATCCCATTGGAATGTATAATTAACAAAATTTAGCAAAAGATTTGCCAAAATTGAGTTATTGCTCTATAACTTTATTGTATAAAATGTGTGTAGTTTAATGGTAAAAAAAGCTTTTGGAAAGGTTTTTTCCATCGGAGTATAAAGCTTTTTGTTTAAGTCAATTTGATAAAAGCAAATTGTTAGTTATAAAAAAAGCTTTTCAAAAGGTTTGAGCATTGCGGATGCTCTCACAAAAGATGACAAGTAGCAAGGCTATTATAGATTTATAGGTATGTAACAAGTCTAACTAGGTGTGTGGCAAGTCTAATACACTTAACATCATTACAATACTTATATAAATCCTATCTTATCTTATCTTAGTATATATATAAAGCAAACTCTATATCTTCTTAGCATGACACATGTCCTAATCTTATTATTTATTAAAATTATTATATATATTCTTCATTAATCTTTTATTTATCTCTATGTTATATTATAGTATTATATATTTTATACTCGTATATTACTAAGATACAATCAAATAAAATACATACTATGCTCAACTTTAATACTTAACTCAATTAAAAAGAATAGTTAGTAATTAAAACTTGCCACATTAGTGCTTCAAATGTAGTCATATATGTATCTTCCTCTAACACTTTGTCACTTTGAAATTTCTTAATTAACTTGATATACAAGTTAAATACGTATTATGTTAAACCTTGATACTTGACCTCTAAAAACATATAACACTAATGATTAAAACTTATCATATTAGTAGTTCTAATGTTCCCATGTATCTTATTAATACTTTGTAATATTTAACATCAAATACATAATATATTTATTTGTTTGACTATTCATTGATGTTAAAACGAGTTCTAAGAAGAAGAATACTTTATGTAGTAAGTAAACATGTTATTCTCGTTCTTTGTAAAACAGAAACTAAAGAAACTAATTATATGATGATTACATACCAATCAAACTGTATTACCAACCTAGCTTCGTAATATCAAACAAACATTGCGATTTATTAAACACCAATTAAACTCTATACACAATCTTTTAACCTACCGAGATTCGTAATATGACACAAACATTGCTTAAAGACCGATTTAATTCATGAAGAATGCAAAATATATGTTGCACACCAAGTGTTCGACAAAATGCCACAATGAAATTTCGGATTTAAACCATCTAAATTCAAAAACACGCGCTAACTTTAACAAATATTATTCAAAAACATCGTAATACCTGAGAATCATCCATATTCCGGTCAAGAGCGTCGCCGGTGAGCCGTGGCAGTGGCGAAAACCGCCTCTGAACCCGGAATAACTAGCGCCGGTGGTGAAACCAACTGAGGGTGGTGCGGTTGTGGTACGGGGGTGCTGCGGTGGTCGGGAAGGAGGACGGTACGGTGGTGGTGGTGCGGCGGAGGCTGCGGTGGTGTGACACGTCGAATCTCCGGCGAAAACGGGGAGGTGGGGGTGGTGTTTGGGTCGGGGTGATGGTGGTAGCCCGACCGACGATGGGGACGCGGATCGTAAATCGCAAATCTTGCGATTTACGATCGTCGTTGGGTGGATCGGGGGGTGTACGGAGAGGGTATGGAAGGTTTGGAGGGTTAGGGTTTAATGACCCGTTTATGTCATGATATAGGTTGTAGGTTGGGCGGTGGAAAATCGCAAAAACGAGCCCGACGATATTTGCGATCCCGTTCACGAGAAAAAAACGACCCAGTGTCACGAGCCATCGCAAAAATACACGGACATGCAAATCGCAAATCGCAAAAACATTTTTGCGATTTGCCAACCCGGCCATCGATCAAGAATTCTCGCCAACGTGAACGAGATCGCAAATTGCAAATACGGGATCGCAAAAGCAAATTTGCTTTTGCGATTTCTAGGGGCATATCGTCAATTTTTTCTCGCGAAGGGCAAATCCATATAATTCGTCAAAAAAAGGGGTATTTTTTTTAATTTCCCATAAAACAACATTTTGCATCGCAGATCGGATCTGGAAACTTACATATATGAGTCAAATTCGACTCATTTTCCGTTTGAAGATGAGAACACGAGACATAGTATCGCGTGTTCCACAGATGGCGTCATTTGATCAAGTGTTTGTTAGCTTGAGTGCGGGTTGGATTGGACCGATTTGTGACACTCTGGATGACATGGCTAACCCCAAATACCCGTATAAAACGAGGTGAAAGGGTGGTACAAATCGGGGTTTGTAAGTGGTGAGCAAAGCTCACCATGATGAAGATGATGGAGAGGAAGGGAGCTGGGAGGCTGCCCTCCCATATGCTGTGTGTGATTGTGATGATGTTGAATGTGTTATTGAAGCTACGGTTTTAACCCTTAGCTGGGAGCCCAAAATGTTGAATGTGGGGCAGCGCCCAACATTGGAGCTCATGGGCCAACCAATGTTGGGAGCCCAAAATGTGAGTACACCATTAACCCATTCACATCATGTAGACATTCATAAATGGAGGTAGCAACCCTCAATGGCGGCTGCCTAATTCTAGAAAAGTAGCACAACCTACTTAAAAGGTCTTAATATACACTTTTTCTATGAATTTGTTTGGCAATGACAATCGTGGAGGTGAAATTATTGATCATTATAAGTAATCCACGCATAGGAGATGGTAGTAATTTATATGCTACCAAAATTGTTAATATACCATTAAGTTTTTTTCTCTGTTTCAAAATATATTCTTTAACAATTTTATTTGATTTAGAAAAATTGACGAATTGTGAGTTGCACTCTTACATTTAAGTGAAAATTAATTGGGAATTATATGATTGAAAGTAATAATTTGGGTGAAATATGGAGTTAAATAGTTTTGTACTACGTAAATAATTTTTACAAGAGTGAGGTTCCTGTGAGAAGGAGTATTATAAGTAAGGGAAGGGAGAGAAGTCAATGAGGAGGTGACAAGTGTCCTCTTAATTTATCCACCTTTTTTTATCCATATCTCCCCCCTTTCTCATTTCCCAACAATTTTTTTTATTCATTTCTCCCATTTTCTTTTTTTCTAATTTCTTTTTTTTTTTTCTAAATTTTTTTGTTAAAAAATTTTATTTTTATAAAAAAACAAATTAAATAAATAATAACAATTAAATAAATAAAATTTGATAACATTTTTTTAGAAAAAATTATCGCTTTTAACCATTAAAATCTAAAAATTGGTTTTTTAATTTTTTTTTTTGAACTTTTTTTACTGTTTAGTTTTTTATTTTTTATATTATTTTAACATTTGTGATGTACCGGATATTATACTATACGATGTAGATAAATATAAAAAACAAGATGCAATAAAAGTAAATTATTATTGTGTTCACCAATATTTTAAACCATGATACATTGGATTTCTGTAAATATGATGCATCGAGTGTTTAAATATCATGCATCGACTTTCAAAATATATATAAAACATCGTTATTGAATTAAAAAGTTGTGCATCATTGTTACAAAACGTGGTATTAAACAGCATAGGCGGATTTGAGGGTGTGCAAGGTGAGCTCTGGCATAGGGCCTCTATTTTTCTTGGGGCACAAATTTTTTAAGTTTAGGCTGTATGCAGGGTAAATTTTGTACTTTTCAATCTCATTAACAAAGTTTTATGATGCTAAATAAGATAATTATGGAATGTAAGACAAAAAATCAAGTCTTATGTGTATTTTTAATGGAGGACGTGTGGTTATAAGTCTGGTTTAGAGAAGTATACCATTTTCCAAATTCCCCTCTAAATTTTTAAAGGGCGTAAAAATTTTTTTATGGTACAGGGCACATAAAATCAACGAGACGGCCCTGTTAAACAGTATGTACTAACTGTACGGGATGTTCTCTCCGTTTCAATTTTCGGTTCTTCAAATCCTATAAACGAAGTAATTTTTGAATTTTCTTGAATGAATATAAATTATGTAATTAGCTGATAATATAAGAGTTCAAACTATAATAATAATAATAATAATCGAAATTACTTTTATAAAAGTTATTATTATTGTATAATAATAATAGTGTATGTTAAAAAATTTCAATGATATATTTAAAAGGAAATTTTTTATAAAAGGTGAACATGAAATATTAAAAAGCTTAATAAAATGAAATATAAAATAATGTTGCATAATAATAGTGTTAAATGTTGCAATTTGTAGATAAACTAGTACATAACTTTAATTTTGAACAAGAACATGATCTGTCATGACAAGATATGATTTTTTCATGTAGCATGTAATCTTATTTGAAGAATGCTAACTACAGCTTCAAGACTTTGGTTAATAATACCATATTCAACGTAATTCTAACTTTTTAACTCATAGTTATTATGAATAAACACTTTCATCAAATAGAAATCAGTGTTGAAAATGAATATTACTCCATTCGTCAAAAAATAAATAAATAAATTAAAAAAAAATTCCCCCAACATTTTTGTTTAATTTAGGATATGTTGTTTAAATGTGAGTGCTGCATTTATATTCAAGACAAGTTTAACTGAAATTGTTTATAATATAAATGGTTGAGAGTAAAATGGGGGAGTTTAATGAATTTTTTTTTAGAGTTGTGAACATTTATTTTGGGACAGAGGGGTATACTTTATAATTAATTTAACTGAGTTTAAATTTTTAAATATATCAATTTTTAACCATCGCCCTCGTTTAATATTGAGGAATATGGTTAACATTTTCCTGAAAAATGAATATGTAATTATGCTCTGTTTAGGTGTTCCGTTATGAAAATTAAAATAATAAGATAAATAAAGAATTTAAGTGTTAGGTTCATTTTAAATGAACAATATAATAGAGATCCATTAATTGAAGCAACTATTTAGAATAAACTTGTTATAATCACTTGTTAATTATTAGTTTTCAAGTTATCCTTAATTAATGTTTACAACCGAAAGATACGATGATATATATACACACAACTAGTTGTGTATATTTAATAAGGGAAATGCTATTGACAGCCCTAAGGGCTGTCAATAAATGCATTTATTGAAGTCAAAGTTTCCTTATATAATCTAAATTATAATTAATATACTGAAATTTTGTATTTAATTCATTGAAACTTTCCTTTTATATGTGATGTATTAATTATGATTTTTGATAATAAAGGAAAGTTTGAGTTTAATAAATAAGTTCAAGAGTTCTTATTGACAGCCCTTAGGGCTGTCAATAGCATTTCCCATTTAATAATTTTCTACATCGTACAAAAAATGATTTAAATATATAATGGAACGCTTGATTTTTTTTGTTCTCATAAATAAAGGTTAACGAACGTATGATCCATAATCTTGCGAAAGAAGAACAATAATGTATACCCGAATTGTGAGAAAAATTTACAAGTCCGATGCATTGGGCGGATAACGTAATAGTTATTTAAATATGCTGCCGATGGAACGTTGTTACGATCCCACATCGACCATGTGTGGGAATGGTTGGTAGCTTATAAGTCTAGGTGTTTCACCCTCTTTCAAGCTAGGCTTATGGTTCGATGTGGGCCTAGTATGGACTAGGTTCGTGATCATATTAGAAGCCTAAAGGTTAGAATGACGTGCAAGTAGTTTCTGTTATTCGTAATAAACCAGCCTCCAAGTACCATTTGCATTAAATGTTATATTAACTAGGACGATTTAATACTAATTTTCACTATTTTTTTTACCAAGATCAATGGTTTTAATTATTAATACCTTACTTATAAATGCCACAAATTTTCATATAGTTGTAACACAAGCTGTTACCTTTTCACATATGGGAACTCACGCTGTTCTCATGTCATCGCAAGTATGGGTTTCATCATCTAACCTTTTTCATAAAAACTCTTCATTAAGAGTTGTAAGATCACAATTAGATACATGTGCCAGTGCCCCTAAACGAGAGAAAAATGCTAAAAAACGAGTGGTAATAACGGGTATGGGTCTTGTCTCAGTTTTTGGAAATGAGGTTGATATGTACTATGACAGACTTTTAGCTGGCGAGAGTGGGGTAGCCTTAATAGACCGATTCGATGTTTCAGCGCTTCCAACACGATTTGGTGGTCAGATCCGTGGCTTTAAGTCTGATGGATATATTGATAGAAAAAGTGACCGAAGACTTGATGATATTCAACGATATTGCATTGTTGCAGGGAAAAAAGCTCTTGAAGATGCTGATCTTGGTGATGAACAAATCTCAAAGGTATTTATTATCAGAATTATGAATGTGTTTAGTTTAAATTGTGAGAGAAACACTTTCAGATACAAGTATTTTGTCACTATTATATCTTCCTGAGTTACAAGTATCCTGAGTTAAGTTTTAGAATGAAGTATTCCGTCCTTATGTTTGAACCAAAAACAGGAAGTCCGTGGGAAATGACAGGGTGCCACCCTTTCATGAAATGGCGAGATACTCTGTTGGTTTTGGCAAGGAAAAAACAATTTATTCGATTGGTCAATACACTTATCATTTTTAGTGTCTCTATTTTCTAAATATTTGATATGATGTGATATAACACTAAAGCTATCACCAAGGTGACCTATTGGTAAGGCGTACGTATGTCATCATAAGAGGTCTCAAGTTGAAACCTCCATTAGATATCATTAATGGGGAGGTCAGGAAAATGGTCGGAAATGGTCACGGGATACGCCTGTTAAACTGCGTACATCTGAGTCAAAAAAAGACCGGCCTTCCCCGGATAACCTGAACACGGAAAACCTCACATATTTATGTGATATAATACTTTTGGTTGGTGTGCAGATAGATAAAGTGCGTGCGGGTGTGCTTGTTGGATCAGGAATCGCAGGTTCTACCATATTCTCTGAGGGCATGGCGTCTCTCTTGGAGAGTGGTTATAGAAAAATCACACCATTTTTCGTACCTTATGCTATGACAAACATGGGCTCAGCCTTACTTTCTATCAATCTTGGCTTTATGGGACCAAACTACTCCATTTCAGCTGCTTGTGCTACATCTAATTATGGCTTCTGTGCTGCTGCAAATTTTATCCGTGAAGGGAGAGCTGATTTGATGATTGCTGGTGGTGTGGATGCCTCTGTTACTCCAATTGTGTTCGGAGGTTTTATTGCATGTAAAGCTATGTCAGAAAGAAATAATGATCCCCAGACTGCTTCCAGACCATGGGACAAAGATAGAGATGGTTTTGTTATGGGCGAAGGCGCTGGTGTTTTGGTAACTATAATTACTTACATCCCAAGTTAGATTCCACGTTTTTTATCTGATCTAATATATTGATCCTTAGATTATTTATAGCAGCCCTAAAAGCATCTCAGACATTTATTAAACATAAATTTTCTTTTATAATCCAAAATTTTATATAATGCATCTTTTATAAAAGGCAAATATTAGTTAGGGGTGTTCGATTGGTCGGTTACAGGTTAATAAAGTTATTCTGTTTGGTTTATTCAATTTTTGGCCAACTCCAAATATTTCGGACAACAAATGGATCGGTTGGGTTATTCGATTAAACAAAATATTGAACACCACTAGTTTCAATCTATTAAATGCTACGTACTTTCTGTGTATTAAATGTAATTTTGAATCTAAAAGGGAAATCTTGTTTTAATGAATAAACCCGGTTTTTGTTATTGAGAATACTACAGGCTGTCATTATCAAATCCTTAATCCCTTTGAAACTTCATATGTATTTAGTAGTGATTAGGCAGTGTAGTCCATATACTTTAATTTTGAAGTTGATTTTATTATATTTTGATGTTTATGTATGGAGGTGATGGAGAGTTTAGAACATGCTATGAAAAGGGACGCACCAATACTTGCTGAATACTTGGGAGGTGCAATAAATTGTGATGCTTATCATATGACTAATCCACGATTGGATGCGTTGGGTATCACATCTTGTATTCAAAACAGCCTTGTGAATGCTGGTGTCTCGGTAGAGGAGGTACCAAAATCATTTTCATTCTAATCTAGTACATGTGAAACAAACTTCAGGTTTACGTTCTAAGAACTTAATCCTGTGCTAGGTAAATTATATAAACGCACATGCAACTTCCACAGTGGTTGGAGATCTTGCTGAGCTAAAGGCTCTCAAAAAGGTATTTAGAAATGGTGCAGGGATCAAAATGAACGCTACAAAGGTGATCGCCTTCGAGTTTTCTCTGTTTTCTATATATGCTCATTGTTATATACATATCGGCATTATCTTCTTTCTTAATTTTCAGTCTATGATCGGACACACTTTGGCAGCATCCGGAGGTTTAGAAGCTATTGCTACAATCAAAGCAATTCAAACAGGATGGCTACACCCCACCATTAATCAATTTGTATGTGATAGTTACATTCCTTCCATTCTGTTCTCCCTATACTTCTCTAACCATCTGGATTTTGTTGCAACTATAGAGTATTGAATCTGCTGTTGATTTCGACACTGTTGCCAATAAAAAGAAACAACACGAAATCAATATTGGTGCGTTTGTTTCCATTTCTCCACCTTTGATTGTCATGATTCGTCAAGTTCAGTTAGTCAAACTTTTTTGCTATGCAGCAATCTCAAATTCATTTGGTTTTGGTGGACATAACTCCGTTGTGGTATTCTCTGCATTCAAACCTTGATAGGATCATCGAGCTGAGAAGAGCAGCTTCAAGTCCTTTTATGGGTTTTTAACAAATTTTCAAACTTGTAACCCTATAATAAATTAAATATAGCGTGTATATATGCACAAGATCCAGGAAATAATCAAACTTCAAAACAACGTTGCTTCCGAAACTATAAAACTGCAAGTGATCTGCAACTACCCCGATAGAAGACTGATTCGAGATGGTCAATTTCCCAAGAAACTAGAAAGAAAGTAGACTACTTTTACTAAAACAATTTTCTTCTTAGTTCATATTTCTTCAAGTCAAATTACAACTTAAATAGCAAAAATGGTAACTATGTGCATGCCTAATTTCAAGGAATAACAGGAAACGTAGAAATCAAGTAGTGGACTACATTGAATTAGATAACTATAACGAGCTAGCTTGAAAAGAGATTCAAAGTACATCAGAAATTAAATGGAGATAATGCACTAAACTTAAAGACCAAACAACTACTCCATATGTCTATATGGGATGGACTCGCATCAATTGCCAAAACAATACCAAAAAACTGCACAATAGAACAGTAAAAACTAGACAAAAATTGCACCAAAAATCTGTGTTGGAATAGTACCATATTATTATTCTATAAATAATGGCTGCAACTTTTATATTAGTAGACTATATATTGTATTGAATGTGAAATATGGATGAGTTTGACCAAGTATTGAACTCTTTTCTTATGTGTACTTTGGATAGGAGTTAGACCAAGTAATTAACTGATGTAGAGTACAAAACAAGATATGAACTCAATCCTGTTGATTTCCTGCATACCAGGAATAATCCCTTCCATCACGTGTTGATTCAACGAATACCGCGGTTAGGCAAAATTCAACACAACTGATAAACACCATACTGAGAGGAAATTTCGATTTTTATAAAAACTAAAACTGAAATGTTTGTCACCAACATGAAACCCTAGGAAGGGTGCAGAAATTCGAATGGGCCTAAAATACATAAAGGGCCACACAGAAAGCCTAAAACAAAAGTCCAAAATAAATATAAAAAACATAAAATAGCCCATAACTTATTCTAGGAGGGGTTTTTGAGCCTCAATTTTGGGTAAACCACCTATGGCTGTTTACTAAGCTGTGGGCCTCGTTCCAAGCTTCAATTCGGAAGCTCATGGGCCTGAAACGGAGCCACGTAGCCCAAGTTATGGCATTTTTCATAAAGCCCCTTTAGTAACATGATCACGGGCCTCGAGAAACTTAAGGCCCGATCGGCATCATTAAATCTCTTACTTGAAAGTGGAATGAGTAGTCCCGAAATTCCAATGGCGTATATATATATAGTGCTTTTCATGAGGTTGAGTAGTTAAGACTCTTAATGGTTGAAAGTTCTTTTGTGTAACACCTGTCAAATTAGGACTAGTACTTAGTGCCTAATCATATATTAATACATGTAATTAGTTCTGTGTTAGGCTAATTGATGTATCGAATTATATATTGATGAATATATACAACTTTGCGATTTGATTAAATCGTACGCAAATTAAATCGAATGTATTTCGGTTCCATAAATACGGACGTTGGTGACACAATTTATATTTAAGTATAAAACATTATCTGAAAACATTACTGGGTCCAAACTAATGTTTAAATTACATTCCCAGAGTTGTCCCGTTTTGTACAATTAAAACTTACGTAATTAAAAACAAAATACACAAATTATTTAAATCACATTTTAAATCTTTAAATTGGTAGATAGTTTGTAAAACAATTTAATTAGATTATTAAACAAAAATTCGTATTTTAAAATGGTTAATTAACGCGCAAAATATTTATTAAAACGTTAAATGACGGAGAAAACGAACATCACGCGGAGCGCGGGGCGAAGACTGAAAAGTGGAGAATAACCTCCCACTTTCCATCTCTTTTTCTCATTTCTTTCTTTCCTCTCTCTCTTCTCTTCTTTTTCTCCAAAATCACCAAACCACCACCATCCACTAAAATCGTCAAATAACACCATTATACGCACTCGGATCATCAAGATTTTTAGAGATTCACGACCACCTCGCAACGATCTACACTTCTATCTTTTCGGATTTCCATTTCGCCACTTTGTAAGTTTCCGAAAAAATCCCGAAATCACTCGATTCTTAGTATTTTCATTTGATAGTCGTTTATATAACTTATATATGTCATATACTAGGAAGAGAACACGATTTTATAGCCTAAAAGTATGTTAAAATTGTGTTTTGGATCGGAAAAACGCGTCAGTCGCTGGGTACTGACTTGGTGTTTGTAACACCCCGCGATTTCGACGAAATTATAAACATAATTAACACGCATGTTTAGGCTAATTCCTTACTTGAGTGAATTCACAACACATTTTAGAGATAAGTCTAGCAAAGCCCAACTAGTTAGTACGCGTAGTATTATACGATTCGTAATTTTTATAATTGCGCGCAGAACGATTGGAACAAACGCGACAAAAATATACGACTGTTGGTGAACAAATTTATTTAATAAAACGAAAGTTATTAAATAACGTTAACGTGTAATAAATATTATGTCGATAATAT
Organism: Helichrysum umbraculigerum; assembly: GCA_949592205.1. NCBI lineage: Eukaryota > Viridiplantae > Streptophyta > Magnoliopsida > Asterales > Asteraceae > Helichrysum > Helichrysum umbraculigerum. The sequence continues at coordinate 87,404,062 of CATIUR010000002.1, read as the reverse complement.
TTACAAATATTTCGTAACGAACAACATTTATTTAATACCCTGAAACAAAACAAAGTTTAAAAATTTTGAACTCAACTAAATTAATTTTTTATAAAATGTCTCGATTAAAAATATAATAAAATGCGTAATTAAAAATTCATTATTTAAAATATTGTAACATTTAACGATATGGTACACGAACACGGGCTAAATACCACAAAATTGGGGCAAAATTTCCTCCCCTTTGGTTCCCAAAAATCTGCCCAAACCCCCACCCAAACCCCATTTTCATTTCACTTTCATCTCCACCAAAAACACACATATTCTCTCATCTCTCTCTCTCTCTAAACTCTCTCTCTCTCTCTAAAACTCATCACAAAATCAACAAAAACAACTACAAATCGGACAGACAACAACAACAACTCGTCATCATCATCATCTACATAAGGATTCAAGCTCAAAATCACCATTTTCATCATCATCTTCATCACTCACCTAATTTTCGGATTCACCTCAAATTGGTAAGAAATATTACTTAAAATACTTGTATTTACATGTTTATAGGTTCACCTAATAAGATTATGTCCAAAAACACCATTAAAAACGTTTTAGAAATCGAAATTTGCATAAAAATCACGAACAGCGAGTTTCGCGAGTTGAGATTCAATCTCAACTCGCCTTGCGAAACTCAACTTGCGAAACTCAACTTGCGAACTCAACTTGCCTTGCGAAACTCAACTTGCGAAACTCAACTCGCCTTGCGAAACTCAACTTGCGAACTCCACTCGCCTTGCGAAACTCAACTTGCGAACTCAACTCGCCTTGCGAAACTCAACTCGCCTTGCGAAACTCAACTTGCGAAACTCAACTTGCGAACTCAACTCGCCTTGCGAAACTCAACTTGCGAAACTCAACTTGCAGAACTCAACTTGCAGAACTCAACTTGCAGAACTCAACTTGCAGAACTCAACTTGCGGAACTCAACTTACAAATCATTTTTCCACTAAGTGTCGAACTTAACCGGAAACGAATACCTCCACACGATACGATATACGAATTTTACAGACATTGCAAACAAACTTATTTTATTGAAATCGTGATTTCAAACTAGTACCAACGAGTCGTATACATTTTCACAACTGCGAAATACAAACGTAAACGTTAAACAAACACTTTGGACATAATTTAGTTGCGTGAACACTACCATGGATGGTCAAACTTAGACATCCACGTACTTATTTAATCTTATACGTTTAGGGCGTTAGGAGATTCTGGACCATACTTGGGCTTAGGTTTGCTAGCACTTGCACGTTACTTAGCTCAACAGATGAGTTCACAGCCCCTACTTTTACTGTTTTAACTGCTTTTGAACAGGGGTGGAAAACATAGTCAAACTGCTTTACTGATTGCCATAACTGTTTTTGCTTATATGATTATTTATCATACTTGTTTACTCGCACGATTTGAGTACTTTGTACGATTGAACATTTACAACTAAACTGATATTTATGAAATAGCATTTTCATACTGTAAACGTGGTAAAACTTGATTGTTAGACCGGAGAACGACCGGTACTTTTTATGTAAACGCTGGAGAACGACCAGCAACGTATTTTAGTGCCAGAGAACGACTGGCCACTGGACGGGAGAACGACCCGTGCGTTTCGGATGGGAGAACGACCCATGCGTCTTTAGACCGGAGAACGACCGGTACTGTGTTTCGCTGGAGAACGACCAGTAGTGTTTGGACGGGAGAACGACCTGTGCGTATCCAGACCGGAGAACGACCGGTAAACTGTTTTGTTGGACGGGAGAACGACCTGTGCGTTAAACTGTGTTTTGGGTAACATCCCACGTAAACTGTATTTTGGGTAACATCCCACGTAAACTGTAATTTGGGTAACATCCCACGTAAACTGTGTTTTGGGTAACATCCCAACCGAACTATACTTGGATAACATTCCACTAAACGCTTATTCAACCATTATGGCAATACTTATTTGTGAACGTATTTGGTTTATCAACTGTGCTTACAAACTTGATTCAACTATTGCAAACATAAACATGTGAATTCACTCAACCTCGTTGTTGACTTTTTACTATGTTTTTCAGGGAATTAGCTGCGCACGTAAGAACCGCCTGCACATATGGATTATAGGCGACCCACGAAGGAATAGGATGCCAACTTTTGACAACAGGATTTCTTTTGTATAACTAAAACTGTTTAGTCATATTTACGAAATCTACTTTTGTAAACTTAACAACTTTCATACGATTCGATGAATCGTAAACTTTGTAATCATTATATTTGGCATCTTAATATATATGTTCTGTTGTAATCATATGCTCTGATACGTATGCATGTACAATGTTGACGTGGCACCCCCATGCTTAACCAAATGTTTCCGCTAAAAAAACCCGACGAATTAGGGGGTGTTACATATTGGTATCAGAGCCATTGGTTATAGCGAACTAGATTTCTTAGGTGATTAGAGACCTTAGAGACCTAGACTATAGCATTGGCTAGAACACACATGCATACACACATTTGCATACGTCTAACGTCGTTACGACACATCAATACACGTGATTCCTTCGTCAAACCGTACTATGTCTGAAACTATTCCCTTTCATTCAAAACTCATATGAACCTGATCGTATTAAGCGATTAATGAAAAGAAGTATGTATTTAGCATCATATAATGACGCCTGGCCAACGTGATTATATTATACTAAGTACATATGGGTGTTTCATAGTCGTGAGATACATGATGGGGATCTTGTCATTTCTTCTTAAATACTCGATAACTAAATTATGTGAAACTTCATCCGTCACATCTCTTTCATTGGCATTGACTTCTGCATTTCCTTCATCGCAGAACGTCATCATGCCGCCTAAGCAACGAAAGACCCGAAACAGCCGCCAAACTGATACACCTCCTGTAGTAGAAACCACCGAACAAATCATCGAACGACGTGTGGCCGAAGCTATTGCTCAATACGAGGCCAGCCGCAACCGAGAAAATGTGGTAAACAACAGTGGAGCCACACCTGTCAACAGCGAAACCCCGGCGAATACCCAATAGGGGTGTTCATTCAAAACCTTCCAGGCTTGCAAACCGAGCACATATACCGGGACTGAAGGGGCCATCGGCCTAGTCCACTGGATTGAAAAGATGGAATCCGTGATCGACATCAGCTACTGCGCCGCTGACAAAATAGTAAAGTACGCCACGTGTACTCTAGCTGACAAAGCTTTAACCTAGTGGAACGCTCAGGTCCAGATTATTGGACGCCCAGCTGCTTACTCCATGACCTGGGAGACTTTGAAACAGATGATGATGGAGGAGTTTTGCTCTCCAAACGAGATCCAGAAATTCGAGACTGAACTATGGAACATCCAGATGATCGGTGCTGACATCATCGGATACACGACAAGATTTTAGGAACTTGCACGCCTGGTACCCCACATGGTGACACCCGAAAGCAAACGCATCGAGCGTTACAACAAGGGCTTGGCCCCACAGATCCGAGGCATGGTGATGTCCTGCAAACCGACTACCTTTAGGAGCGCAGTGGATCTGGCTCAGAGTTTGACCGATGACGCGGTCCTGATCGGAACATTGAAAGCTACTGCAGGGAAGCCTGAACCTACCCGTACTGATACGGGCGACTCTGGAATCAACAAACGAAAGTGGAACAGTGAGAACAACGACCGTCAGGGTCAACAAAACAAGAATCAGGGAAACGCCCGAGCCTACGCCACGATCACCAACACTGGACCCAAAACCTACCTTGGCAACAAACCAAAGTGTGATAAGTGCGGGAAGCACCATACAGGCGAATGCGCCTTCTGCCAAGACTGCAGGAATTGGGGTCACTTGGCCCAAAACTGTAAAACAAACCCTAATCCGCGAACAAACAATGGGTGCTTTGAGTGCGATGAACCGGGGCATTACCGAAACCAATGCCCACAACTCAACAACAACCGCATCAATCAGAATAACAACAACCACAACGCCAACGTTCCAAATGCGCCTGGACACGCATACATCATCCGTGCTCGAGATGCGCCGGTACATCCTTGATCTAACATGGTACGTCTTAGTAAACTATTACTACGTTTCAACATTTCTTATTCGGATATCGATTCGAACCTGATACTTGCCAAACATTGACTACTTTTCGAACGCACCGCTTACCAAACTATACCGCGAGTATACATTTATTGTTAGAACTTTTATGGCAACATTTGAACGCCACGTAAACTACTACCGTTGTTAACAAAATGACTTTTCGGAGAACATACGCCGCGGGCGATCCGACTTGAAATTTAAATCTCGGGACGAGATTTCTCTAACATGGGGAGAATGTAACACCCCGCGATTTCGACGAAATTATAAACATAATTAACACGCATGTCTAGGCTAATTCCCTACTTGAGTGAATTCACAACACACTTTAGAGATAAGTCTAGCAAAGCCCAACTAGTTAGTACGCGTAGTATTATACGATTCGTAATTTTTATAATTGCGCGCAGAACGATTGGAACAAACGCGACAAAAATATACGACTGTTGGTTAACAAATTTATTTAATAAAACGAAAGTTATTAAATAACGTTAACGTGTAATAAATATTATGTCGATAATATTTACAAATATTTCGTAACGAACAACATTTATTTAATACCCTGAAACAAAACAAAGTTTAAAAATTTTGAACTCAACTAAATTAATTTTTTATAAAATGTCTCGATTAAAAATATAATAAAATGCGTAATTAAAAATTCATTATTTAAAATATTGTAACATTTAACGATCGGGTACACGAACACGGGCTAAATACCACAAAATTGGGGCAAAATTTCCTCCCCTTTGGTTGCCAAAAATCTGCCCAAACCCCCACCCAAACCCCATTTTCATTTCACTTTCATCTCCACCAAAAACACACATATTCTCTCATCTCTGTCTCTCTCTCTAAACTCTCTCTCTCTCTAAAACTCATCACAAAATCAACAAAAACAACTACAAATCGGACAGACAACAACAACAACTCGTCATCATCATCATCTACACAAGGATTCAAGCTCAAAATCACCATTTTCATCATCATCTTCATCACTCACCTAATTTTCTGTAACACCCCCAAATTTAATGATTTGCGGAAGCATACTTGGGTGTTACTAATCAATATACAAAGCACAAGATATATAGTAAACGACCTCTAAATGAGACGTTGTAAAACGATTTCATAGAAATATATGTTTGAAAACTTAATGTTTTCGTATACAAAAATAGTTCCCTAGAGTCCACGCGTATGGCGGGAGATTCTATTACATAATCAACATGTACAAAAGATAATGCAGAGAATCTCCGTTAATGCAGTTTAGTTGAAATCATGCGACTCTGGCTATGTCCTGGAGAAATCCTACTCCATATGAGTACCTGAGAATACATGCTAAAAGGTCAACACGAATGTTGGTGAATCTCACAGGTTTGTAAGTAATATCAGTTTTGAACACAAGATTTCATAAGTAGTGCCCGTAGGCGTAAATCAAGTATTTGCAAATCCAGCAAATGTAAATAAGTAAGTTATACCGTTGCCATGAGGCTCATAATCGAAGCTTAACCCGTAAGTAATAAGTTGCTCCCGTGACATGCTCGTAACTGAGCAAGCATAAGTAACGAATAATAGTCGCCCGTTTATACAGAACGGTTCGTGGTAGCGCTACTACCCCGGGCGGGGAGGGTCATTTCCCTAATGGATCCATTAACTAGTGTTCGCGCTTAAGTCCATAACTAACGATATATGATGGAGAGACTTCTGTAAGTAGTAAATAACTCATGCAATTCCGTTTGGTATAGTAAGCAGTTTAGTACTTGTGTTCAAGAAAAGTAAGCAATGTATCTCACCCCGTATATATAAAACAGTAAAAGTGGGGCTGTAAGACTCACCTGAGTCGAGTAGTAAGCGGTGGAAATCAGTAAGTAGTGAGCAGGTTCTCCGAACCCGTAACCTTTAAATGCCTAAACATATAAAGTCAAGTAAGTAGATGTCTCGCAAGACCATCTAGTCTAGTTGTCTACACAACTCGTTATGTCCAATGTTGTTTCGTTATTGTTTGTTCTTAGAAAACATGGTTGGCCCGTTGGTGACGGTTTGTATTAATAGTCTTGATGTTATCACATTGATTTTGAAGTGTTATACTTGATAAGTATATCCCATTATGTTTGAAAAGTTGTATCATATAAGCGTTTCGAAGTCGTACAAGTTTGACACTTGGTGAGAAATGTGCTTACGGAATCTAAGAACGGGGGTCCGGGGGCAGCGCCCCTGGCGGGGTCCAAGGGGCTGGTCCCTGGCTGGGGTCGAGATGCCAGGTCAGCTCGAAAATTTTTTATTTCTACTATATTGCTTTGGTGAAAAACGCATCTGGGATCTGAATTTGGGTAAAATCGAGTGATAAATTTCGAGTCTCGACACTTAGTAAAAATCTGTGTTTTTGAGGTTCTGGTTTGTGCGACGTTGGGTGCAACGTCGCAGATCCTGACTGCGACGTTGAGCATGACGTCGCTATGTGCGACTTTCGCAATTTAATGCGACGTTGTACGTGGCGTCGCTATATGCGACGCTGTTGATTTCTGCGACGTAAGGGTTTGCGTCGCTAAGTGCGACGTCCGCCAGTTAGGGCGACGTTGAGGATGATGTCGCTTTATGCGACGTGTGATTAGTATTGCGACGTCGCAGCTGACGTCGCAATATGTCTGGGCCAACTGCGACGTTGCGGTCTGTTGGCCGGAGTTTGTGTCGAAAACGAGTTTTCCGGCCACCGTTCGGTACAAAACTTTTACCCAACCCATAATTGGACATTTTAAGCATATATAAACCATACAAACGTAAAAATGAGTAAAAACGGAGAGTTTCGGGTTTTGTCGGAAACTTACAAAATGTCGGATGAGAAATCCGAAAAGATAGGAATGTAGATCGTTGAAAGGTGATGCTTTTCTTCCAAACGGAGGGTATAATCCGGTGTAGTTTAGTGTTGTTATTTTGTGAAATTGCAAGATGGTGGTGATGGTGAAGTTGGTGATTGAGAGAAAAAGAAAAGAGGAAAGAGAGGAGAGAGGTGAGAAATGGAAAGGAAAAGGAAGGAGGTGGGGGTTTTGTGTGAAAGCCCCCATTTTCAGTCCGCGTTTCCGCGCTCCGTGCGGTGTTCGTTTCCTCCGTCGTTTAAGCGTAAAATATTTATTTCGCACGTTAATTATTCATTTAGAAAGGTAAATTTTGTTAAATAATTTAATTGGATTATTTTTCTAATCTTTAAATAAGTTTGTGTAATTTGTTTTCAAGTCGCGTAGTTTTAGTTGTACTAAATAGGATAATTTGGGAGTATTATTAAGATGCTATTCCGAATGTTATGATGTTTTTAAATAATGTTTTATGCTTAAATTAAAATGTCTCACCAACTTCCGTATTTGCCGAATCGAATTACATTCGATTTAAAACTGTGTACGATTAAATCAAATCGCGTATTCGTATATACTCACCAATATATATTTTGTTACATTAATTAGCCTAACACGGAACTAATTACATGTATTTACAGAGAATTAGGCACTAATTACTAGTCCTAATTTGGCGGTTGTTACATTCTCCCCCTGTTAAAAGAATTTCGTCCCGAAATTTAAGTCGAAGTCGCGTTCGGGGTAGAATCAGTGAATAAGTGAGGATACTTGAGTCGCATTTGGTCTTCCCGTTCCCAAGTGAATTCCAGACCACGCCGCGAATTCCACCTGACTTTGACGATGGGAATACGACTTTGTTTCAGTTGTTTGACCTCACGGTCCATAATTTCGGCGGGTTCCTCAACGAAATGAAGTTTGTTATCGATGCGGATCTCGTCAAGGGGTATGATAAGTGTCTCGTCGGACAGACATTTCTTCAAGTTAGAAATGTGAAACGTAATGTGCACGCTGCTGAGTTCGGAAGGCAGCTGCAATCGATATGCCACGGGGCCAATCCGTTCGAGGATCTCAAAAGGCCCAATGTACCTTGGATTTAATTTCCCGCGTTTACCAAACCGGATTACGCCTTTCCAAGGCGATACTTTTAAGAGTACTCGATCCCCATCTTGGAACTCGAGTGGCTTGCGTCTCACGTCAGCATAATTTTTCAAACGATCACGCGCGGCTTTGAGTCGGTTCTGGATTTCGACTATTTTCTCAGTGGTTTCGTGTATAAGTTCAGGACCAGTGAGTTGACTATCTCCCACTTCAGTCCAACAGATCGGTGATCGGCACTTACGACCGTAATGTGCCTCAAAAGGTGCAGTCTTAATGCTGGCGTGATAACTGTTATTGTAGGAAAACTCACACAACGGTAGGTGTCTTTCCCAGTTGGTATCGAAATCAACTACGCAGGCTCGTAGCATATCTTCCAGTGTCTGTATAGTTCGTTCGCTCTGGCCATCGGTCTGAGGGTGGTACGCGGTACTCATATCGAGACGGGTACCCAGTGATTTTTGGAGTGATTGCCAGAAGCGAGATGTGAAACGAGCATCCCTGTCAGAGATGATCGAGGTAGGGACACCATGTTGACAAATGATTTCTTTGATGTAAATTTGTGTGAGGCGTTCCATTTTGTCGGTTTCTTTGATTGCCAAGAAATGAGCCGATTTGGTGAGACGATCGACGATCACCCAAATGGTATCGCAACCGCTTGACGACTTAGGAAGTTTGGTTATGAAATCCATGGCAATCTGTTCCCATTTCCATTCAGGAATGTCAGATTGTTGGAGTAAGCCGGAAGGTTTCTGGTATTCGGCTTTGACTTTCGAACAAGTAAGACACTTGCTGACGTACGTGGCGATTTCAGCTTTCATGTTCGGCCACCAATAAAACTCTTTGATCCCGTGATACATTTTATCAGATCCCGGGTGGATAGAATATTTGGACTTGTGAGCTTCATCCATCACCAAGTCCCGCAGGTTCCCGAAACTAGGCAACCAGATTCGGTTAGAGAAGTACCTAACTCCATTAGGTCTGATTTCGAACTGTTTATCCATGCCTCGTAAGGCCTCGTTTTTGACATTATCGGGTTTGAGAGCTTCGAGTTGAGCGGTGAGAATCTGAATATTCAAATCGTTGTGAATGGTCATACTGAGGGCTCGGACTCGAAGTGGTTTTGTTCATTCCTTACGACTGAGAGCATCGGCAACCACGTTTGCCTTGCCCGGGTGATATTTGATCTCACAGTCGTAATCGGTGAGCAACTCGATCCATCGACGTTGCCTCATGTTAAGATCTTTTTGGTCGAAGATGTGTTGGAGACTTTTGTGGTCGGTAAATACAGTACTTCGGGTACCATAAAGGTGGTGTCTCTAGATTTTGAGAGCGAATACCACGGCCCCTAACTCGAGGTCGTGAGTTGTGTAGTTCTTCTCGTGAACTTTAAGTTGTCGGGAGGCGTAAGCAATGACCTTGTCTCGTTGCATCAACACGCAACCGAGACCTTGGTGAGAAGCATCGCAGTATACCACGAAGTCATCGGTGCCTTCGGGTAAGGATAGAATGGGTGCACTGCAAAGCTATAGTTTCAACAGCTGAAATGCTGACTCTTGTTTATCAGTCCAATCGAACTTTTTGTCTTTCTGAGTCAATGTCGTGAGTGGTATGGCTATTTTTGAGAAGTTTTCAATGAATCGGCGATAATACCCCGCCAATCCCAAGAATTGGCGTACTTCGGTAGGAGTGGTTGGCACCTGCCAGTTCTTGATGGCCTCGATTTTTGATGGGTCTACATGAATTCCCTGACTATCAATCACATGCCCAAGGAATTGAACGGTTTTTATCCAGAACTCACACTTAGAGAATTTGGCGTAAAGCTCCTCGTGTCTAAGTAGTTCTAGGATGGTTCTGAGGTGTTGTGCGTGTTCTTGTTCGTTTCGTGAGTATATGAGGATGTCATCGATGAAGACAATGACAAACTTGTCAAGATAAGGTTTACACACCCGATTCATAAGGTCCATGAATACAGCCGGTGCGTTGGTTAGACCAAAGGGCATCACTTGGAACTCGTAGTGCCCGTAACGGGTTCTGAATGCTGTTTTTGGGATGTCGGCATCACGAACACGCAATTGATGATAACCTGATCGAAGATCAATCTTTGAATAACAGCTTGATCCTTGAAGTTGATCGAACAGATCGTCAATTCGAGGAAGTGGGTATCGGTTCTTGACGGTTAGTTTGTTCAACTCTCGGTAGTCAATACACATTCTGAATGAACCGTCTTTCTTTTTGACAAACAAGACCGGAGCTCCCCAAGGTGAAGAACTCGGTCTGATGAATCCTCTATCTAGAAGTTCCTGTAACTGAGTGGACAGCTCCTGAAGTTCGGATGGGGCTAGTCGGTACGGTGCTCGGGCCACTGGTGCGGCACCCGGCACGAGATCAATCGAGAACTCAACCTGTCTAGGTGGTGGTAGACCAGGTAGTTCTTCTGGAAAGACTTCGGGGAAGTCTCTAACGATTGGCACATCTTCAAGTCGCTTCTCCTCCGACTTTTTCTCCGTGATGTGCCCGAGAATTGCTGGGTAACCTTTTCTCAGAAATTTTTGGGTTTTCAGACAGGAGATTATGTTTAGTCTCGACCCACCGGTCTCCCCCTGTATGATCAAGGTTCTACCGACGGCGAGAGGGATGCGGACGATTTTATTATGACAAACAATTTCGGCCCGATGCTTGGACAACCAGTCCATACCCACGATGACGTCGAAACTTCCTAGTTCAACAGGCATAAGATCGATTGAGAAGATTTCGTCGGCTAGGTTTAAAGTGCAATTAGGTATCACACTATCGGTTTCTATGAGTTTACCATTTGCAAGCTCTACGGTGTACTTAACATCTAAGGCCACGGGGGTGATGTCAAGTAGTGGGCAAAACTCATCAGCAATATAGCTCCTATCAGCACCAGTATCAAATAGAATAGAAGCAGATAAGTTGTTGAGGAGGAACATACCCGAGACCACATTCGGGTCTTGACGGGCGTCCCCTGAGGTTTAGGGCGTTAGGAGATTCTGGACCATACTTGGGCTTAGGTTTGCTAGCACTTGCACGTTACTTAGCTCAACAGACGTGTTCACAGCCCCTACTTTTACTATTTTAACTGCTTTTGAACAGGGGTGGAAAACATAGTCAAACTGCTTTACTGATTGCCATAACTGTTTTTGCTTATATGATTATTTATCATACTTGTTTACTTGCACGATTTGAGTACTTTGTACGATTGAACATTTACAACTAAACTGATATTTATGAAATAACATTTTCATACTGTAAACGTGGTAAAACTTGATTGTTAGACCGGAGAACGACCGGTACTTTTTATGTAAACGCTGGAGAACGACCAACAACGTATTTTAGTGCCAGAGAACGACTGGCCACTGGACGGGAGAACGACCCGTGCGTTTTGGATGGGAGAACGACCCATGCGTCTTTAGACCGGAGAACGACCGGTACTGTGTTTCGCTGGAGAACGACCAGTAGTGTTTGGACGGGAGAACGACCCGTGCGTATCCAGACCGGAGAACGACCGGTAAACTGTTTTGTTGGACGGGAGAACGACTCGTGCGTTAAACTGTGTTTTGGGTAACATCCCACGTAAACTGTATTTTGGGTAACATCCCACGTAAACTGTAATTTGGGTAACATCCCACGTAAACTGTGTTTTGGGTAACATCCTAACCGAACTATACTTGGATAACATTCCACTAAACGCTTATTCAACCATTATGGCAATACTTATTTGTGAACGTATTTGGTTTATCAACTGTGCTTACAAACTTGATTCAACTATTGCAAACATAAAACATGTGAATTCACTCAACCTCGTTGTTGACTTTTTACTATGTTTTTCAGGGAATTAGCTGCGCACGTAAGAACCGCCTGCACATATGGATTATAGGCGACCCACGAAGGAATAGGATGCCAACTTTTAACAACTGGATTTCTTTTGTATAACTAAAACTGTTTAGTCATATTTACGAAATCTACTTTTGTAAACTTAACAACTTTCATACGATTCGATGAATCGTAAACTTTGTAATCATTATATTTGGCATCTTAATATATATGTTCTGTTGTAATCATATGCTCTGATACGTATGCATGTACAATGTTGACGTGGCACCCCCATGCTTAACCAAATGCTTCCGCTAAACAAAACCGACGAATTTGGGGGTGTTAAAGTGTTCATCTTTGCGACAAAAGCCTTGTGTCGCAGCTTTTGTCGCATAAAACTTGTTATGTCGCACCTTGTGTCGTACTAAATAATTAGTGTCGTAAGTCTTGCGACACAACCATTATGTCGTACCTTATGTCGCAAATCCCATGCGACACAATCATTATGTCGTTGTTAAATCAGCATCGTACGCTTATGCGACACAACCCTTGTGTCGCTAAGCTCTTGTGTCGCATCCCTATGCGACACAACCCTTGTGTCGCATGACAAACTTTTGTGTCGCATATTGTGTCGCAAAACACAGAAAACTCAGATTTTTCCACTAAGTGTTGGACTAGTAAAACTTTAAACTTTCGACTACACGACTTCAGGAATACATTGGTATATATATAATGCAAGCAAGATACTTAGAAAAACAAGATAATAATGTTGAGGTTAATATCATAAATCTGTCACCAACGGCCCGTACACGTTTTCAAAACACAAATCTAATAATCAACCAAATCGTAGTAATTTGGACATATATAGTTGTATAACAACTACAAAGGTAGTCCTTTGAGATACCAACTCATATTAATAACCATCGCGTGTCGTGGACACCCTCAGGTTATCTGTCTGCGGACATCTCATTGCTTGATTAAGCACCGTACATTATTGACCAAACGCTCAAGACTCAGGTGAGTCTCATTGTGACACCCCCAAATTTAATGATTTGCGGAAGCTCGATTTGGGTGTCACTAATCAATATACAAAGCACATAAGATATATAATGAACGACCACTATATGCGTCGTTTTAAACTTGTATTAATAAAGTAAACGTTTACATCAAAAATAATGTTACATTAGCTCGGTTCCTGAAATTGAGAGATTACATAGCATAATTACTTTTACAAAATATAATAATGCAATCAAATCTCTAGTTGTATGTATGATGACTCGAGCTAAAAGTCCCTGCTTGTGCAGCCAACCTACTGCTGGGTACCTGTGATAAATACTAAAATGGGTCTGCGAAAACGCTGGTGAGCTCACAGGTTTGTATGTCAATGTATAGTTGTAAGAACCGCAAGATTTATATTGAATTTAAAATGCAATTAAGCAAAATAAAAGTTATACAATCCATGAGCACATAGTCTGAGCTTAACTTGAGCGCTAGGTCCAATTAAGGAAACCTAACTGGTTTGCCTCCTACGAGTGTCTAATCCACACTCGTCTTCCCAAATGCTAATACATCCGTTTGACCGGTTAGTGCGTGCTAACCCGGATGAGGATTGTCAATCCCATATGATATCATATACTAACATTCACGCTAAAATATTAGAGACTATGCTATAGAGGACATTAAATTGATTAGCTTGAAACTCATGTAGTATTTGAAGGTTGGTACTTGCGTTCTACTTGTAAAACAAAATAGAGTAGTAATATCACACCCCTAGTTGTAAAATAGTGAAAATGGGGCCATGAAACTCACCTGAGTCTTGAAGTGTTTAATTTAATAAACTTGAAGTAATTAGCTGTGGATTGATGTCCAAAGACTTGAAACCTGAATGTGTCCACGACACTTAAATTGTTATTAATTGTACCGGTATCCCGAAAGTCTACCTTTGTAGTTGTTATACAACTATGTGTATATGTCCAAATTACTACGATTTGGTTGATTGAATTGTTACAAGTTACTACGACTTGTTTGATTGAATTGATACAAGTTACAACGACTTGTTTGGTTTTGAAGTATGTTTTGAAAACACGTACGGCCCGTTGGTGTTTGTTTGTAATAATAATCTCATCATTAAATTTTTGGTCTCGAAACATTATACTTGAATAGTATGTTTCAATGTGTTTTAGAAGTCGTATCGCACGAGTATTTGAAATTGTGCAAGTTCAACACTTGGTGAGAAATGTGCTTACGGAATCTAAGTACGGGGGTCCGGGGGCAGCGCCCCTGGTAGCGGGGACCAAGGGGCGGCAGCCCCTGGCGGGGTCCAAGGGGCAGAGCCCCTGGCTGGGGTCGAGCATCACTTGGAAAATTTTTATTTCTACTATATTGCTTTAAGGAAAAACGCATCTGGACTTGAATTTGGGTGAAATCAAGTGATAAAATTTTGGTCTCGACACTTAGTAAAAAATTGTAAATATTCTGTTTTATGCGACACAATATGCGACATAATAATTTGTTATGCGACACAAGGGTTGTGTCGCATAAGTATGCGACACAATACCTATACGACACAAGGGTTGTGTCGCATAGGTTCGGAATGCTAAATCAATAGCGACATAGTGGTTGTGTCGTATAGAAATACGACATAGTTTGCGACACAATATTGTGTCGCATGGGTTGCGACACTAAAGGTTTGGTACGACACAAGATGCGACATAAAGGGTTTTATGCGACACAGTATGCGACACAAGGCTTGTGTTGCACTGAAGAACACTCAGACAGTGAACACGGCTGTCTCGATTTTTCAATCCCAAAATCCAAATCAAACTCATTTTTAGGTTGTAAATTCGTGTTTTCTTCATATATTTGGACATATACATGTTATATAACTCCTAAATATGTAACAACAAGCTAAAACGAGAAGTTTCGGGAATTTGTCGGAAACTTACGCGGCGTCGGATTGAGAATCTGAAAATATAGAAATGTAGATCGTGTCGAGGTGGTTCCTTTTCCGTAATTATTTTGATGATCCGAGGTCGTTTCGTGTTCTTATTTTGAGGATTTGTAAGTTGGTGGTGGTTTGTGATTTTTGAGAAAAAGAAAAGAAGAAAGAGAAAGATGGAAAAAGAAATGAGAAAGAGAAAGGGGAGGAGGTGATTTTGGTGGGGTTCCTCCACTTTCAGTCCACGCAAAGCGCTCCGTGCGGTGTTCGTTTTCCCGGTTATTTAAACGTTTAGTTAATATTAGTTACTTTTAGATATACGTTTTAAAATGCGAATAAATTCCCGATGGTTTGGTTGAAGTATTTTTATTAAAGTACTTTAGGTTGTAGTTATAAATTATAACTTAAACTAGTTTTGTTTTGTCGCGCGTGTTTATAATTTAACTAAGTAAATTGTTATTTATACGATACGGTTTAAAAATGAAATATTACAAAATAATATTCTTGAGATATAATAGTTCCATTAAATAACGTTATGTTATTTAGTTAAATTGTTCACCAACGTCCGTATTATCGTATCAAAATTCATTCCATTTGAAACTCGTACGATTTAAACAAACCGCATAATTGTGTAGATATATATTCAACAATATATATAATAATTGATACATTAATTAGCCTAACACAGAACTAATTACATGCATTGAAACTTGATTAGGCACTAAATTCTAGTCCTAAATTGACGGGTGTCACACTCATAGCCCCTCTTTTACTGTTTTACTCAGGGGTGTGATACAATGCTTATTTTTAACATATGAACGCAAGTACAACTTTTCAATATACTACATGAGTTATTTTCACTAATCATTTCAAAGCCCTCCATCAGCATAGTTGTTAATACGTTGTAGCGTGAATATTAGTATATGGTACCATATAGGATTGACCCTCCTCGTTCGGGTTAGCAAGCACAAACCGGGTAAACGGACGTACTAATATTTGGGAAGATGAATGTTGATTAGGCATTCGTGGAGGCAAAAACGCTCAGGCTGTGACCCTGACCCACGAGTTAAGCTCAACTATGTGCTCATGGCTGTATACATATACATTATCAATTGCTGGATGCAATTCAATTATTTAAATCTTACGGTTCATACTATATTATCTGATTTCAAACCTGTGAGCTCACCAGCTTTAGCTGACCCGTTTTAGCATGTATCGCAGGTACCAAGCAGTAGGTTGAATCTGCTTCAGGATTTGTAGCTCGAGTCAGCATACAGACTTTAGAGATTTTCTTGCATTAGTATATTTTGTACAAGTACTTATGTACTGAAATCTCTCTTTTATTTAAACTCGAGCTATGTAAAGCTTCAACGTTGTAAACATTTCAGTGTTAATATATTTTTGTTAAAACGACGCATGTAGAGTCGTTTACTATATATCTTTGTGCTTTGATTATTGGTTAGTAACACCCAAACCGTGCTTCCGCAAATCATTAAAATTTGGGGGTGTTACAGATTGGTATCAGAGCCTAAGGTTATAGTGAACTAGGTTGCATTTAGTGGGCCTAGACTATGACCATTAGGCAGTATTTTCTTATTAGGCATGAATGGTTCAGGAATTACAGCATAAGACTTTAATTTAACATAGCCTGATCAACTATGTACAATTAAGGAAAGATGATGTAAGGTCTGAAACGGTTATGTTGAACAGAAGTACACTAGTTGCCTCTGACCTCGAGAGAACCGAGACTTAAACTTGTCTGTGCTAGACACTCAATAGGCTATACTATATAAGTATCATATAAATATAGGCCTCACTCCTAATAACGCTTTGTCTCAGAAATGGAAAACACACCGCCCAACTCATCGCGTTCTCAATCCGGGTCGCAGAACCCATGGGTAGCTAGGAGGAACGCTAGGATACCTCGAGCTGGCCCATATCCCACCCACTTCAGCTTGCCGGCCTTAGCCGCTAGATTAGACCGCCACGATCAACAACTACGTACCATGGATGTCGTACTGCAGGAAACGAACGAAAACTGGAGACTTACATCCCTCGAGCGCATCGAACAAGTCTCCGATGACCTCGAAACCACAAACAACAACGTGGATGTCCTTCGCAACAAGGTAGTGGAGATAAGTGTAGAGACCGCCCTTTTGTAGCAAAGACTAGATGAATGTGAGCAACGCTCACGGGAAACAGAGGAATACGTTCGCAGTTTAGTGCAACGACTGGTCCTGGCAGAAGATAACGCCGGACAGGCCAGCAGACTTGCCAATACTGTGGATCGTCTCATTGAAATGATGGAGCAGATTAATCTACGTTGAGACTAGTATAGTTCATGTCTTGTAATCTATCTTGTAATTTAATAACTATCTAAGCGCTACTCTATAATTTGGTCGGATGTAACAATTCCCGACACCTTTTGTAATACATCCGTGGGATGTAACCTTTGAATTCGTATTTCTATCAAATATTCCTTGCTGTTTCTACTTATACTAATGGCCATATTTCTTTTTCATATTGATGTTATGTATTACCGCCTTTATACATGTACATCTGAGATAAATACAATTTTCTTACAAAATCTCATGTATCTTCATTTCTTTTATTGAAGAATCATGCCACCAAAGACAAGACCATACACCGATGCTCAGCTTACATCCCTCATAACCCAGGCTGTGACTGAAGCCCTGGCTCGGAATACTCCACAGAATTCCGGGAGAAACAGCGATGCCGCTGAAACCACCACTACTAAACCTTGTTCTTACAAGGACTTCCAGAGCTGCAAACCCTCAAACTTTAAGGGTACCGAAGGAGCCATCGGACTGATCAGATGGTTCGAGAAGATGAAAACTGTTTTCCGCGTCAGCAAATGCGCGGAAAACGACAAAGTAAACTTCGCCACCTGCTCCCTCGAAGACGATGCCCACTCTTGGTGGAACTCATATTCCCAATCAGTGGGTGCTGACACTGCCTACCAACTCTCTTGGGAGGACTTGAAAGCAAAACTCACTGCCAAGTACTGTTCGATCGACAAACTCCAAAAGCTGGATGAGGAGTTCTGGAACCTAAAGGTCCAAGGTGGTGATATCGATGGTTATACCACCAGGTTCCAGCAGCTCGCTGCCCTCCGTCCAGCTATGGTGAGCACGGAACCCGATAAAATCAGGAAGTACATCCTTGGCCTTCCAGAACCTGTTCGGGGGCACGTCGCCTCTTCAAATCAAACCACCATCGACGGTGCAATCCTATTAGCCCAAGACCTCATGGCTATGAGCGAGGGCTCAGAACCACTCACTTCATCCTCCAATCAAAACAAACGAAAGTGGTCCGACAACCACAACAACCAACCAAACAAGAAACCAGACACCATCAAGGCTTACAGCTCCACCACCGACATCCAACGGGGCTACATTGGGAGCAAACCCTACTGCTCCAAATGCAACCGTCACCATGAAGGTCCTTGTAGTCCTCAGTGCAACAACTGCAAGTGGTACGGTCACCTCGCCAAGGACTGCAGATCACCAACCGACAACACCAACTTCAACCGCAACATCAGGCCCTCCCGAGCCTGTTTTGAATGCGGAATCCCCGGGCACTTCAGGGATACGTGCCCGAAATTGCAAAACAAGGGCAACATCAACAAGAACAACAACAACAACCGCAACAGCAACAACAACAACACCCGAGGTAGAGCCTTCGTTATCAACTCCGGGGACGCCCGTCAAGACCCGAATGTGGTCTCGGGTATGTTCCTCCTCAACAACTTAACTGCTTCTGTTATATTTGATACTGGTGCTGATAGAAGCTTTATCTCTGATGCGTTTTGCCCACTACTTGACATCACCCCCGTAGATTTAGATGTTAAGTACACTGTAGAGCTAGCAAATGGGAAACTTATAGAAACCAATAGTGTGATACCTAATTGCACTTTAAAACTAGCTGATGAAACTTTTTCAATCGATCTGGTGCCCGTTGAAATTGGAAGTTTCGACGTCATCATTGGAATGGACTGGTTGTCCAAACACCGAGCCGAAATCGTTTGTTATGATAAGATCGTTCGTATCCCTCTCGCCGTCGGTAGAACCTTGATCATACAAGGGGAGACCGGTGGGTCGAGACTAAACATCATATCTTGTTTAAAGACCCGAAAATTTCTGAGAAAGGGTTACTCAGCAATTCTCGCGCACGTCACGGAGAGAAAGTCGGAGGAGAAGCGACTTGAAGATGTGCCAATCGTTAGAGACTTTCCCGAAGTCTTTCCAGAAGAAAAACCTGGTCTACCACCACCAAGACAGGTTGAGTTCTCAATCGACCTTGTGCCGGGTGCTGCACCAGTGGCCCGTGCACCTTACCGCTTAGCCCCATCCGAACTTCAGGAACTGTCCACCCAGTTACAGGAACTTCTGGATAGAGGATTCATCAGACCGAGTTCTTCACCTTGGGGAGCTCCGGTCTTATTTGTTAAAAAGAAGGACGGTTCATTCCGAATGTGCATCGACTATCAGGAGTTGAACAAATTGACCGTCAAAAACCGATACCCACTTCCTCGCATTGATGATCTATTCGACCAACTTCAGGGTTCAAGTTTCTACTCAAAAATCGACCTGCGATCAGGATATCATCAGTTACGGGTTCGTGACACCGATATTCCAAAAACTGCTTTCAGAACTCGTTACGGGCACTACGAATTTCAGGTGATGCCCTTCGGTCTAACCAACGCACCGCCTGTGTTCATGGACCTCATGAATCGGGTGTGTAAACCTTACCTCGACAAGTTTGTCATTGTCTTTATCGATGACATTCTCATTTACTCGCGCAACGAGCAAGAACATGCGCAACACCTCAAAACCATTCTGGAACTACTTAGACACGAGGAGCTTTACGCCAAATTCTCTAAGTGTGAGTTCTGGATAAAAACCGTTCAATTCCTTGGTCACGTGATTGACAGTCAGGGAATTCACGTTGACCCATCAAAAATCGAGGCCATCAAGAACTGGCAAGCGCCAACCAATCCAACCGAGGTACGCCAATTCTTAGGGTTGGCGGGGTATTATCGCCGATTCATTGAAAACTTCTCCAAATTAGCTCAACCCCTTACAGTACTGACTCAAAAGGAAAAGAAGTTTGATTGGACCGATAAATAGGAGTCATCATTCCAACTATTGAAACTCAACCTTTGCAGTGCACCTATTCTATCTTTACCCAAAGGCACCGATGACTTCGTGGTATACTGCGATGCTTCTCACCAAGGTCTCGGTTGCGTGTTGATGCAACGAGACAAGGTAATTGCCTACGCCTCCCGACAACTCAAAGTTCATGAAAAGAACTACACAACTCACGACCTCGAGCTAGGAGCCGTGGTATTCGCCCTCAAAATCTAGAGGCATTACCTTTATGGTACCCGAAGTACCGTGTTCACCGACCACAAAAGTCTCCAACACATCTTCGACCAAAAAGATCTCAACATGAGGCAACGCCGCTGGGTCGAGTTGCTCACCGATTATGATTGTGAGATCAAATATCATCCGGGCAAGGCAAACGTGGTTGCCGATGCCTTAAGTCGAAAGGAACAAACGAAACCCCTTCGAGTCCGAGCCCTCAGCATGACTATCCACAACGACCTAAACATCCAAATCCTCACCGCTCAACTCGAAGCACTCGAACCCGATAACTTCAAAAATGAAGCCTTGAGAGGCATGGACAAACAATTCGAAATCAAACCTAACGGGATTAGGTATTTCTCAAACCGAATCTGGTTGCCTAGTTTTGGGAACCTGCGAGACTTGGTAATGGATAAAGCCCACAAGTCTAAATATTCTATCCACCCAGGATCCGATAAAATGTATCATGGCATCAAGGAATTTTATTGGTGGCCGAACATGAAAGCTGAAATCGCCACTTACGTCAGCAAGTGTCTTACTTGCTCGAAAGTCAAAACCGAACACCAAAAACCTTCTGGTTTACTTCAGCAACCCGACATCCCTGAATGGAAATGGGATCAGATTACCATGAATTTCATAACCAAACTTCCTAAGTCGTCGAGCGGTTGCGATACAATTTGGGTGATCGTCGATCGTCTCACCAAATCAGCTCATTTCTTGGCAATCAAAGAAACCGATAAAGTGGAACGCCTCACACAAATCTACATCAAAGAAATCATTTCCCGACACGGTGTCCCTATCTCGATTATCTCCGAAAGGGATGCTCGCTTCTCATCTCGCTTCTGGCAAACTCTCCAAAAATCACTTGGTACCCGTCTCGACATGAGTACCGCGTACCATCCTCAAACCGATGGCCAGAGCGAACGAACCATTCAGACACTGGAAGATATGCTACGAGCCTGCGTAGTTGATTTCGGTACGAATTGGGAACGACATCTACCATTGTGTGAATTCTCATACAATAACAGTTATCATGCCAGCATCAAGGCTGCACCTTTTGAGGCACTGTATGGTCGTAAGTGCCGAACACCGATCTGTTGGACCGAAGTGGGAGACAGTCAACTCACTGGTCCTGAGATCATACACGTAACCACCGAAAAGATCCATGAAATCCAGAATAGACTCAAAGTCGCGCGTGACCGTCAGAAAAGTTACGCTGACGTGAGACGCAAACCACTCGAGTTCCAGGTTGGGGATCGAGTACTCCTGAAAGTATCGCCTTGGAAAGGCGTGATTCGATTCGGCAAACGCGGGAAATTGAATCCCAGGTACATTGGACCTTTTGAGATCCTCGAACGGATTGGCCCCGTAGCTTATCGATTGCAGCTGCCATCCGAACTCAGCAGCGTGCACCCCACTTTTCACATTTCTAACCTAAAGAAATGTCTGTCCGATGAGACACATATCATACCACTCGAAGAGATTCGCGTCGATGACAAAATTCATTTTGTTGAGGAACCTGCTGAAATCATGGACCGTGAGGTCAAACAACTCAAACAAAGTCGTATTCCCATCGTTAAGGTCAGGTGGAATTCGCGGCGCGGTCCGGAATTCACTTGGGAACGGGAAGACCAAATGCGACTCAAGTATCCTCATTTATTTCCCGATTCTTCATCAAACGCGACCTCAAC
The DNA here is from genome assembly GCA_949592205.1 of Helichrysum umbraculigerum. Taxonomy (NCBI): domain Eukaryota; kingdom Viridiplantae; phylum Streptophyta; class Magnoliopsida; order Asterales; family Asteraceae; genus Helichrysum; species Helichrysum umbraculigerum. The sequence goes on along the minus strand of CATIUR010000002.1, from coordinate 87,382,169 downwards.
TTAAATTTCAGGACGAAATTCTCTTAACAGGGGGAGAATGTAACACCCGCCAAATTAGGACTAGTACTTAGTGCCTAATCATATATTAATACATGTAATTAGTTCTGTGTTAGGCTAATTGATGTATCGAATTATATATTGATGAATATATACAACTTTGCGATTTGATTAAATCGTACGCAAATTAAATCGAATGTATTTCGGTTCCATAAATACGGACGTTGGTGACACAATTTATATTTTAGTATAAAACATTATCTGAAAACATTACTGGGTCCAAACTAATGTTTAAATTACATTCCCAGAGTTGTCCCGTTTTGTACAATTAAAACTTACGTAATTAAAAACAAAATACACAAATTATTTAAATCACATTTTAAATCTTTAAATTGGTAGATAGTTGGTAAAACAATTTAATTAGATTATTAAAAAAAAATTCGTATTTTAAAATGGTTAATTAACGCACAAAATATTTATTAAAACGTTAAATGACGGAGAAAACGAACACCACGCGGAGCGCGGGGCGAAGACTGAAAAGTGGAGGATAACCTCCCACTTTCCATCTCTTTTCCTCATTTCTTTCTTTCCTCTCTCTCTCTCTTCTCTTCTTTTTCTCCAAAATCACCAAACCACCACCATCCACTAAAATCGTCAAATAACACCATTATACGCACTCGGATCATCAAGATTTTTAGAGATTCACGACCACCTCGCAACGATCTACACTTCTATCTTTCCGGATTTCCATTTCGCCACTTTGTAAGTTTCCGACAAAATCCCGAAATCACTCGATTCTTAGTATTTTCATTTGATAGTCGTTTATATAACTTATATATGTCCTATACTAGGAAGAGAACATGATTTTATAGCCTAAAAGTATGTTAAAATTGTATTTTGGATCGGAAAAACGCGTCAGTCGCTGGGTACTGACTTGGTGTTCATCTTTGCAATACAAGCCTTGTGTCGCAGCTTATGTCGCATAAAACCTGTTATGTCGCACCTTGTGTCGTACTAAATAATTAGTGTCGTAAGTCTTGCGACACAACCATTATGTCGTACCTTATGTCGCAAATCCAATGCGACACAATCATTATGTCGCTGTTAAATCAGCATCGTACGCTTATGCGACACAACCTTTGTGTCGCTAAGCTCTTGTGTCGCATCCCTATGCGACACAACCCTTGTGTCGCATGACAAACTTTTGTGTCGCATATTGTGTCGCAAAACACAGAAAACTCAGATTTTTCCACTAAGTGTTGGACTAGTAAAACTTTAAACTTTCGACTACACGACTTCGGGAATACATTGGTATATATATAATGCAAGCAAGATACTTAGAAAAACAAGATAATAATGTTGAGGTTAATATCATAAATCTGTCACCAACGGCCCGTACACGTTTTCAAAACACAAATCTAATAATCAACCAAATCGTAGTAATTTGGACATATATAGTTGTATAACAACTACAAAGGTAGTACTTTGAGATACCGACTCATATTAATAACCATCGCGTGTCGTGGACACCCTCAGGTTATCTGTCTGCGGACATCTCATTGCTTGATTAAGCACCGTACGTTATTGACCAAACGCTCAAGACTCAGGTGAGTCTCATAGCCCCTCTTTTACTGTTTTACTCGGGGGTGTGATACAATGCTTATTTTTAACATATGAACGCAAGTACAACTTTTCAATATACTACATGAGTTATTTTCACTAATCATTTCAAAGCCCTCCATCAGCATAGTTGTTAATACGTTGTAGCGTGAATATTAGTATATGGTACCATATAGGATTGACCCTCCTCGTTCGGGTTAGCAAGCACTAACCGAGTAAACGGACGTACTAATATTTGGGAAGACGAATGTTGATTAGGCATTCGTGGAGGCAAAAACGCTCAGGCTGTGACCCTGACCCACGAGTTAAGCTCAACTATGTGCTCATGGCTGTATACATATACATTATCAATTGCTGTATGCAATTCAATTATTTAAATCTTGCGGTTCATACTATATTATCTGATTTCAAACCTGTGAGCTCACCAGCTTTAGCTGACCCGTTTTAGCATGTATCGCAGGTACCAAGCAGTAGGTTGAATCTGCTTCAGGATTTGTAGCTCGAGTCAGCATACAGACTTTAGAGATTTTCTTGCATTAGTATATTTTGTACAAGTACTTATGTACTGAAATCTCTCTTTTATTTAAACTCGAGCTATGTAAAGCTTCAACGTTGTAAACATTTCAGTGTTAATATATTTTTGTTAAAACGACGCATGTAGAGTCGTTTACTATATATCTTTGTGCTTTGATTATTGGTTAGTAACACCCAAACCGTGCTTCCGCAAATCATTAAAATTTGGGGGTGTTACATTTTGTGAGAGACGGACTTAACTAAACAACCTTAGTGAGTGTGAAGGTGGGCCGCCTTCTATGAGAGATTTGGGAAGTCTTTCTTTCTAGAGCACTTACGAGTACCCAAAGTATGCGCATGGCCATTAAAAGCGCTTTGTATGTATATTGCGGAACTTGCTGAATTTTCAGAGTTAGTACGTTTTGTGGGGGACTGGGGGTCTCAATCGAAGTCTGTAAGTTGTTGCTGCTACATGTCAATTCAGATCGAAATTTTTTGGCATTTAAGTGTATATAACTCTTCTTTTGCCCAAACGTTTTCTGCGCTTATTATTCCTTTTGTAGCAAGCCATTAGTGGTGCCTTGTTGGAATAATACAATATTATTCAATAAATGATGGCTGCCACTCTTATATTAGTAGACTTTATATATTATCGAACTCTTTTCTTATGTGTACGTTGGATAGGAGTTAGCACGAAGTAATTTTTTTTTTTTTTGAACGGCATCAGTTTTCATTGATATAATAGCGAGATGTTAGAATTACAATGCTTCAAAAACAACGAAACAACACCAAACCTAATTTACCCCTACAAAACAAAACAACCTTGACACCACAAAACCGTCCCAAAAACACCAAGCCTAACACCACACTTAAAAGTAGCCGTGAACAAAATCGGGTTTCGGGCATACCCGACCCGACCCGGTACCCGAACCGGTTTTTAGTCAAAGGAAGCGAAACCGGGTCGTTGACCTACCCGACCCGACCCGAACTGGGTTTTTGACCCATGAATACCGGTTTTTAAACCGGGTTTTTTCGGGTTTTATACCGGGTTTTCCAACCCGACCCGCTTCCTACCCGGTCCCAACCCGATTTTGAAACCCGAAACCCAAACCGGGTCCTACCCGCCGGGTATTGAAAAAACCCGAACCGGGTATTCAAAAACCAGTTCCAAATCGGTTCCGGTTTCGGTTTTTAAATCGGGTTCGGTTCCGGGTTCGGTTTTTTTGTTCACCCCTGCTTAAAAGTACCACCTTATCCACATACACAAAACGTAATGACGACCCTAAGTACAACTTCTAAGGCGTTTTTGGCATCTAATAATGTCCGAACTAAAATCGGACCCTTCCTCATCAGTTGCGTCCTCCAATGCATTATCTATTGAGTACCGGCAAAGCCATTTTACTTGGTTACTGACAAATTTACATTTTATATCCTTTCTTTTAACGCAATTTAAATATCCATTTTTGTTGGGCTTGCATTTTAGACGAGAAATCTTGTGAGAAACTCCTTTATCCTCCTCATCAATACTCGACCCAAGACTACTAGATTCCACCCCATATATAAATATATAATCCAATTTGGTATTCAGATTCAAACCCGACGAGACCTGTATTGATTCCAAAACCTGAATTGAAGTTGGAATATCTTTATACTCTAATTTTGTTATGCTTGGCCCAACCTTAAACGAAGAACCCACATGCACATTGGTACAACCAATTGGCCCAGCAGTTTCACAAAGAGGCCCATCATATCTAGCTTAAAGTTTAAATCAGACGTCTTGCATTTTGAAAATGAAACGTTGCCACATCGCAGTCAGCATCACGATCTTGTGTTTTCATATCGTCGTCAACATTCAACGACTTTGGAACCTTAAACTCGAAAACCTTTCCATCAATTTTGATTTCAATGAATTTAATATTATGATGGAACGTACTCCTTTGTGAAGCTCGACCTTAGAAACAATCGCTCACACTCTGAATCGGTGAAAGGTTTCTCATATTTAGCGATGTTCACATTGCGATAAAATGTCCGAATCTATATCTTATTCAACCAATTCTCCAAGTCTAACATGTTAATTCTTTCACCAAGATACCTACACAGAATACACATCGACCATTTCAAAAACCATTAATGTTAGTAATTTTTACACATCGACCAAGTAATTAACTCTTTTACTTGAACGTGGGAATGAGTAGTCCTAAAGTTCCTCCACGTACATCATATTTTTCTCAACAAAATGAAAGATTAGTTGTGTTTAAATTACCTCATGCTAGCTTCACTGTTACAGAAAACAAAACCGATCAGTAACTTAACACTTTCTTCACAGAAGCTTATTTCAATTACTCCATTCTTATAAAACCTCTTGCTTTTACACACGATTGTTATCTCAATTTGGGCATTAGTTTGGCAAGCAAGCTCGTAGTGGAACTACCACTAGTGCACGTGTTAGTCGGCTGGTTGTGTCAACCTTGGGGAGCGAATGGCATTTTTGATTGCACCACGGTTGGGCAGAAATTCGCTTTCAAGGCAGTGATTATCTAACAGCACAACTTTTCGTTTCGATAAGTGTTTTTTGATTACTGCTAATATCTTTTACCTATTTCTTTTGGTTTGTATCTTGACTTGATACAGCCACTACGAACAGTACTCTGCAAACCACTAAAATTATCTATGAAAAATGCACCTCGATTCCGCAGTAGCCTTGTTGCGGAACTGATGGACCAGGTTCGGAAGTGGTGTAGCCAGGATTGAACATGGCCAGCAAGGGTGCTACGAACTCCTCTTTGCGAGTTGGAAGAAGTCGTTGGGTGAAGACGCGCTCTGCCTTGCGAAATGGGCACGGTGTTGTGAAATTTAAAATTTTTTAGATAAGTGCAGTGGTGTTGTCTTGTAACGGATAAGAATCTGCGATTGTGTTGCGGGATTTTACAGGATCCATCAGATAATTTGACTCAAAATCAATCATATTCATCAGTTTCTTTATCCAATTTTAACAGTAAATACTTACTTTATTCTTTAGATAATGAAACTAATAATTGAGAATTGAAGATTAATATATGTGTTTTTGTTTGAGATCACTGAGTAAACATTAACGGGTCTATGGAGTATATATGCCCATTTATAGATAGAGAGACGTATTTTAAACTACCAGCACCACCAAAACCATACCAGATTAAAAACTCATACCCAGATAAACTTAGGATAAGATGGGTAGTTATTTATCGATATAATAACTAATAATGATGATGTTCATCAATTAATGAGTTATGTGATGAACATGCACGGGAGATGAACTTGTTAGTATCATGTCACCTAAACCGTGCAATCAACCACGCTTGCTCAATAAAGGTACGTATTTAACATTGAGGCTGGTCATTGAATTCATCAAAAGAGCTATTCGATCTTTCAACTATTGGACTTAACCCAATTGCATGTTAGTTTATCTATATTTGGCTCATGAGACCGGTGGAGGATATTGGCATGTGTTGTATTTGCCAATGCACAGGGCCACTAAAATTTGAGGGCCTCCCGCCTCCATATTTTATGAGAGTTGCTATATATAACTAGTATAAGTTCAATTATTTATTGTGCGTTATTGATCAAACAATTGTTTCCCTTAAAAAAAAAGCTTCGAACAATACTGTAACACCCCCAAATTATCGTTTAGCGGAAGCGTTTAGTTTAAGTATGGGGTGTCACAACAACAAAGCATGCATACGTATCAGAGCTTATGATTACAACAGAACAAATTATATTAAGATGCCAAAAGTGTTAATTACAAAGTTTACGATTCATCGGATCGTATAAGTTAAAAGTAGTGAGTTTACAAAAGTGGATTTCTAGAATATGACAAAACAGTTTCAGTTATACTAGAGAAATCCATATGTTTTCCCAAAAAGTTGGCATCCTAATCTTCAAGGGTCGCCTAGTTCTCCATGTGTGTTGGCGATCTTACATGCGCAGCTAATTCCCTGAAAAACATAGTAAAAGTCAACAACGAGGTTGAGTGAATTCACAGGTTTTATGTTTACAAGCTCAGTTATGATAAACCACTGTTGTTTATATTGTATCGTTGGGATGTCACCCAAAAGTATAGTTTCTGAAATCCGTTACGTTCTTAAATAGTTGTTTGTAGGAATGTTCGTATCCTATAAGTTGTAGGAAAGCAGTATCCTATTTTCAAGTATGTTCTGTAGGATTGTACGTATCCTAGTAGTAGGTATGTTTCGTTGGGATGTTGCCCAAAAGTATAAGTTTAGTGGGTCGTTCGCCCAAAACACAGTTTAAGTTTCGTAGGAAAGCAGTACCCTATTAGTTTACCCAAGGAATAGGGATTTAAATCGTTTGTCCAAGAAGTAGGACCTATAGTGTTGCCCAAGAAGTAGGGACTTCTATGTATGTGCCCAAGACGTAGGGACTTGTATAGTTGTGTCCAAGAAGTAGGACTGGCATCCAAGACGTAGGACCCATCTGCTCAAGAAGTAGAGCCTTCACCCAAGACGTAGGATGGCACCGTGCCCAAGAAGTAGGGACTTTCTGTTTGCCCAAGACGTAGGGACTTTCTGTGCGTGCGTGAGAATGTTGTTTCATAAAAGCTAGTAATAAAAGTATGTAGCTGGTCGTTCTCCAGCATGTTCTCAGTTCAGTTTTCGTATGAAATACCATTAAGTTCAGACAATTGAAGTAGTTGACCGCAGTCATAAACAGTTTGTATAATTGTGCCAAAGGCAGTTAAGTGGCAGTTCGTATAACAGTTTAACAGTTCAAGTACTCTAGTCGTTCGAGTAAACAGTATGATAAATAATCCTATAGTAAAAGTAGTTATGGCAAAGCAGTAAAACAGTTGTCTATGTTTTCCACCCCTGTTCAAAAGTAGTTAAATCAGTAAAAGTAGGGGCTGTGAACTCACCTGTTGAGTTTAAGCAGTTGTGCGAGTGCTAGCAAACCTAAGCCCAAGTACAGTCTGAAATCTCCTAACGTCCTAAACGTACGAGATTTAATAAGTATGTGGATGTCTAAGCTAATCATCCATGCTAGTGTTCGTACAACCAAGTCATGTCCAAATCGTTTGTTTAATGTTTGTATTTCGTTGTTTAAGAAAATGTATACGACTCGTTGGTGAAAGTTTGAAATCAACATTTCGATAAAACAAGTATGTTTAAATTGTTTGTAAGGCTCGTGAATCGAATTTGTATAAAGATATGCGTTTTCGGTTAGTTCGACACTTAGTGAAAACAAGTTTTTAAACTTTCTGTTTTTAGCGACGTAAGGTGCGACGCTGGGTGGTTATGCGACGTAGGGTGCGACGTACGGGTCTACGTCGCATTCAGGTTTTGCGACGTCATGGGTTACGTCGCATAGGCGACGTTCGCAATTTAATGCGACGTAGTGGTCTGCGTCGCTATGTGCGACGTAAGGAAGGGTAATGCGACGTAGAGGCCTACGTCGCAGTACTGTTTTCGGTCCCAATGCGACGTAGTCGCCTGTTCGACGAACAGCGAGAAAATAACGAGTTTTGGGTCGATTTCGGACGTTTTCGGTTGTATAAAACACTAAAACATGTAAATCTAAGTATATTAAACACTAAGTAGCAATTATAACTTTGAAATCTAAAGATTTGCGGGATTTGTCGGAAACTTACGAGTGTCGGATTTGAAATCCGAAAAGATAGGAATGTAGATCGGAGTCTCGTGGTCGTTTAATTCCAAAGGAGTATGGTGATTCGGCGTCGTTTTAGCGTAGTTTTGGTGTGATTTGTGTGATTTTTGAATGAGTTTTAGAGAGAAGGAGGAGAAAAGAAAAGAAGAGAGAGAGAGAGAGTGGATGGTGAAAGTGAAAGAAAAGGAGGAGGTGGATGGGGTTTTGTTCCTCATTTTCTGCCTCTGTGTTTGCGCTCCGTGTTTGTTTACCCGATCGTTAAATGTTATCTTATTTTAACTATTATGTTTTTAATTACATTTTCTTAATTATTTTTAATTATGATAATTTTTATGAAACCAAATTAACTTAGTTATAAAATTTTAAACTTTGTTTTATTTAAATTGTACGAATTAAACGTTTTGCGTTATAAAATGATTTGTAAATATTTTTGACAAAATATTTATTCGCTACTACGTTATTCAATAAATTTCGTTTTATTAAAAAAATTTTGTTCACCAATAGTCGTACGTTTTTGTCGCGTTTGTTTTCAATTTGTTCTGTACGTAATTACAACTAATTACGAATACGTAATACTGCGCGTACTAACCAGTTGGGCTATGCTAGACTTACCTCTAAAATGTGTTGTGAATTCACTCAAGTAGGGAATTAGCCTAATAATGCAAGTGATTAATTTAATTAATCGTGTTTAAATTTGCGGGGTGTTACAAATACAAAGAGTATGACGAGACTTTTAGTTTCTTGCTTACTTCTAACAAGTTGCACTCCATTGATCACAAGACTCTTAGTTCTTGATGTAGTATTTTTGAAAAGACATTCACGAAGAGTAGACAATCTGATATTGAAGGAAGTGAACTCTATATGGAGTTCAAATTGCTTAAAATTTCTTTCCTTGTGTCAATATAGGACCTATTAAATTCTATATTATCTGAAACGGGTCTGATTATTGCATATAGAGTATCGTTAACTAGGGGTGTTTAAATGGATGGATCGGTTCAAAACCGATCAGTATACATGAATCCAAATGGATTATGGTTTTGAAAATATGAATTAGATCCGTCCAAACAAATTCAAAAACCAAACCAATCCATCCGAATTATTATTTGGATGGATCGGTTTGATTTTTGGATATCCAAACACATATATCAATATATATAATATGTAATAAATATATGTTACATATTATAATAATATTATACAAAAAGGATGGTTCTTATTTGAACCTCCCAATACATATACATGTGTGTGTAATATATTAGTAAAATGCAAAACGAAACCATAAATTTCTTACATATATAAGTAAACAATTTTGTAAACTATAAACTACTTATTATATTTGGATATTTATAGAATATTAATAATTTAACAAACTATTTTGTATGTGCATGTATATATATAATGTTTGAAAAATAAATATTTATTTGTTATTTGGTTTTTTTGGATAATCCGGTTTGTAATATACTAACCAAAACCAATCCGTTATCCAAAATAATAAGTTTGGTTTTGATCCGAGCCGATCCAAAAATCCATTTATCCAAACCATATGGTCCGATCCGAGTTATCCAATTGGATAATCCGGTTTTATCCGAACTGTGAACACCCCTATCGTTAACTATTCCCATGACGGTAGCAACCACGAAAAAAAGTTTTTCAAAACTTGAATTGTTGAAGTCATATTTAAATTGCGTTCAACAATGTTACAAGAGAATCAATTGATAATAATCTACTAGAGAGTATTATTATAAAAGTTTAATCAACAACGTTGCTTCGAAGAATGCTTGGAGAATAACTCGTTTTAATTAAGAATGAAAATAATAGGCTTTTCCAAATTGTTAGATGATGATTACTATTTTTGTATCTTTATATAATTCTGGTAGGAATAGGGCATATATATATATATATATATATATGTTTGAATTTTTTTTTGCATATTCGGGACCCCTTTTTCTGATATCGCACGGGACCTTCCGAATTCATTTACCGACCCTGCACGAGACTCTTATTGTAACTATATATTTCCTGTCTTTGACTGATTAAGATGGAAATTTCCCAAATTTACATGGTATCCTGAAACCCTAAAAGAAGTTACACCATCAAACACTTTCGATTTGGTTGCTTTCGTAGGCAACCGTACTTCACAGCCCACAAAAGCATACAAGTGAATATTATTTAAGCATACGAGTGATTCTTATTAAATACGGAGTAATATTTATTCCGTTCCTTATTGAAGTTAACATTCAAGAATTATTTTCTTGAATGTTACTAGTTTTAAGGGTAAATTGACAAAATCGGCATCGAACTGTCACATTTTGTTGCAAGTAAGCAACAAACCCAAAGTATTACTCCGGTACGCAACATACCGGTTGGTTTCGGGTTCGGGTAAGCAACATGGTAACCGGTTACCGGCTCACCTGGTAACCCTTTATTTAAACCTATTATTTATTTTTATTTTAAATGTGACCTGTAAATAAGATGCATACGTGGCATAAATGATTTGTAATAAAAAAAAGGGTAAATTGACAAAATCGGCATCGAACTGCCACATTTTGTTGCAAGTAAGCTACAAACCCAAAGTATTACTCCGGTACGCAACATACCGGTTGGTTTCGGGTTCGGGTAAGCAACAAGTATTACTCCACGACGTTCGTTTCTTCAACGGGAGTGGAGGAGTACAGTCACAATGGGTTGGAAAATCACCCCAGTGATTCGAATTGAGTGAAGAAGATGAAGATGACATGTTAGCACGATCGGAGTTCAAGAACGGTTTATGTGGATAATATTTTTAGAGTTGACAAAAAGGGGATAAATTAGGTTTTAAACACTTTATTACAACCCACGTGGATGCCAGCTGGAATCGACACGTGGCAAAAATTGTATACGTGGCAAGTGACATGGCTGCCACGTCAGCTTTTTGAACGTCAAAACGGTAAACTCTTAGTTTGCTGGATACGAACCCGAAACCAACCGGTATGTTGCGTACCGGAGTAATACTTTGGGTTTGTAGCTAACTTGCAACAAAATGTGGCAGTTCGATGCCGATTTTATCAATTTACCCTAGTTTTAATCGACTCTTATCGCGATAGTCAACAAAGCAAATTCGTTTTAGTAATTCGTAGTCCCAAATTGTTCCCACAATTATCAAGATCCAAAGATTCCCTTTTAAGCCTTATAAAACCTGTAAACTAACACTATTCTCTAACGCGATAACGTTGGTAATATATATATATATATATATATATATATATATATATATATATATATATATCCATTAATCCCGTGCAACATCAACACACCAAACATATTAAGATCGACATTTATTTTGTTCGTGATCAGGTTGCTTAGGGTTGGGTTTCGTGTTCTTCATGTTCTGTCTAGATATCAGTATGCTATGCTGACATTTTACAAAGGGATTGCCATCTTCTTTGTGTGCAGAGTTTCGCTTTAGTTTTTGCGCTCGACCACCTCTCATTGTTCGACCGCCTCCCGTTCAAACTGCGGGGGAGTATTAGACTATTGATATTATCGGGCTTAACCCAATTGTTAGTTTATATATATTTGGAGACTCTTATTGTAACTATATATTTGCCGTCTTTAATTGATTATGATGAAGAGAAATTTCCCAAATTTACATCAACTTGATGTCCAACCTCATTGAAAATCACCGCAAAGCAGACACCATGCCCCCTTGGTTGATTCCAACGAGAACGCACACTCTTTTTCGTACACATACGGTTCAAACACTCTTTTTCCTACACGTACATAAGGTCCATTTACGAGCCTGAACAAACAACATTGTAAGGCCGAAAAGTTTTTAAAAAGAGATCGAGCGTTTAATTGGTTCTTTATTTTCTATAAGCAAGATGTTCTGATGTATGATACATCTTTCCTTCAATGAGAAGTATTAATTAATTAGCCAACAATAGGCCACTACTCCCTGAAATTAAATAGGACCGGAATAATTAAGTGTATCATTTTGACCTTGAGTAGGATATTTAATTTCAATAATATCAAGTCTCAAAAGTTATACATCATAATTGATCTCATAGCTCTTTATTGACTCCCGACTCCCAAGTTTTCTTCCAAAATAATATCAAGTCTCAAAAGTTATACGTCTCGTCCTTTATTGGAGTTTATTTTAAGGGCTATTATAACCCAAAAAGGTAACGTAAGATTCAAAATTTCAGAATATCATTTTTCTCGTCATCCAAAAAGGATCATTAGTTTTAATTTTTGCCCCAAAAAGATTATTATACTGTAGGTATATATTGAAGTTCTAAAAACATTTATTGTCTACATTTAACTTATTAATGTATGTATAAACTTACAAAAAATGTCTTTTTATGTTGTAAAAAATAGCCAAAATGCGCTTTTCCAAGTTAATACATACAATTCGGATTTTCAAAATTCGCCTCAAACAATTGTAAAATGTGTAAAGTTTAATATATTTGATACTATATATCATATTATAAATTGACACCGAATCAATAAGATGTTTATAAGAGTTTATGTTTCATAGCGTATTAAACTTTATACTTTTACTATTATATTGTATGTGAAGAACTCTAAAAATTACTATTTTATGTATTTAAGATTCAAAAAACTTCTATTGTATATTTGGCTGTTTTTTTATACATAAAAAGAGAGGTCTTATTTTTTTTTCCCTTTCGCGTGCTCTATACAACATATCACACCAAGTTAAGTGTGAAATGTAAATTTTAGTGCATTTTGAAATAAGAAACCCTTTTTATAATCATATATAATATTTGATGCAAAATATATGAATTGATTGGATTTTGAATGTATTTTCATTGGTATAATTTGCATCAAGTATTATATAACATAAACAAAAATATTGAAGGTCAAAGTTGGAAGAGAAAGACTCCAAAGTCAACAAGGAGACAATAGATTTGGGACGGAAGGAGTATGTAAATGATGAATTGATGATGATGTGGTTCATCAATTAATTGATGATGATGACATATGAGAAAACAAATATAGTGGTACTAAATGAATGAAACCGTACGTCATTATACACCCTACGTGCATCACTATAATTTATCAATCGTTATTAGTATATTTAATGAGGACCACAATTCCAACTTAATTTTCTATGTTAAAAACGTCTGTTATTGTCTTGAGACAGTACTACATGGAGGCTCGTACTCTTCTACAGTCATCATCTCTCCGAGTGTCCCCACTCAACCGATCCGGAAAAAGATCGTTACCTTTTATTGTTATTAGTTCACCAGTATGCACTACCGCCATACGTCGCAACTTGTTAACTTTTAGAGCCTCTGTCACAGCCCCTAAACGTGAGAAAGATCCAAAAAGACGGGTCGTTATCACAGGTATGGGTCTTGTCTCGGCATTTGGGAACGATGTAGATAAGTACTACCAAAGTCTTTTAGCTGGAGAGAGTGGAGTCAGCTTAATAGATCGGTTTGATGCTTCAGAGTTCCCAACGCGATTTGCTGGTCAGATACGTGGTTTCACGTCAAATGACTATATTGATGATAGAATTGACTTCGGACTTGATGATTGCCAACGGTATTGCATTGTTGCTGGGAAAAGAGCTCTTGAACATGCTAATCTTGGTGTTAATGACCTCTCCAAGGTTAACTTTTAGTAGTTTGGTATTGTTTATTTTAAAGTTTCCACTTACTTAATAAATAAGTAGGTAGTAAATGATTTTAAGTGCATATACCTTATATAATAAGCTGATAAAAGCTTTCACATAATTTTGGGTAGCGTTTGTTGATCTACTGTCTAAATAAGCCATAAGCATACTATCACAAAATAAGAAATTCTAAGCACCCCAAAAGTTAGTAGACTTTTCATCTGTTACAATATATATTGGTGAGCGCAGATTGATAAGAAGCGAGCTGGTGTGCTAGTTGGATCAGGAATAGGAGGTGCTACGGTATTTTCTGATGGTGTGCAGTCTTTTATAGAGAATGGCTATAAAAATACCATACCAAAAATAATACCATATTACCAAACAAATACGGGCTCAACCTTACTTGCTATTGATCTTGGCTTTATGGGACCAAACTACTCCATTTCAACTGCTTGTGCCACTTCCAATTATTGCTTTTACGCTGCTGCAAATCATATCCGTGAAGGGGAGGCTGATTTGATAATAGCTGGCGGCGTTGAAGCTCCCATTATTCCTGTTGGATTGGGAGGTTTTGTAGCTTGTCGAGCATTGTCTCAAAGAAATGATGATCCCCAAACTGCTTCCCGACCATGGGACAAAGATAGAGATGGCTTTGTCATGGGCGAAGGTGCTGGTGTTTTGGTAAATCTAATACCCATAATTAATTACCTCTAGCTACTTTTTGATTGTTTTTAGATGAGATTGTTTTCTCATGTAATATTATTAATTTTTCAGGCGATGGAGAGTTTGGAGCATGCAATGAAAAGGGATGCACCAATACTTGCTGAATACTTGGGAGGTGCCATAAATTGTGATGCTTATCATATAACTAATCCGCGATCTGATGGGCTTGCCCTGTCAAAGTGCATACGAAGCAGCCTTGTGGATGCTGGTGTGTCCGCAGAGGAGGTAATTAATTCAACCTTTTACTTGAAGAACATATGTATTATTTGGTCACACTTTTCACTAATGACCTACAGTTGTAAGAACTTGACACTAACAATGCTGAAAGAAGTATACTGTATGTTAATTGTAATGCATTCCTGTAAAAACAGAACAACTAGGTTTATGCACCACTTAAGTGTGGTCATTAGGTCATTTTTCCTCACAAACGAAAATTAGATAGAGTAAAATAATCAATTAAATGTAACAGTGTGGGATCCAATGGCGGTACCACAGTGGCGGCACTGTGGGCCACCGGCTACACTGATTTTATATAAAAAAGGATTCCTAACGTTAGAATTCAATCAAATTAGTAATCTGCCCCGCCCTTGCCCAATTTTTATCGTAAACGTAAAGCCCATATTTTACTCCATTAGAAAACGAAGGAAATTAAATACAAAACTTAAGCCCATTTATGAGTATGTGTACTCCGTATAAGAAACATATTTCAATACTAATAATTTGACCTAGCATAACTATCTTTCAAAAAACATGTGTGATTCGTTCATCAAAACCATCCCCCCTTTTGATATTTTTTCGAGTACCGCCCCTGATTGGATCCACTCTATTTGATTGTGAGCTCAAGTTTGGGCTCAACTTATAGGAGGATCACAATTCTATAAGTGCAGTGGGTGAAATAATTCAATTTTATATTTTAGTAGGAGTACTAAAGATTTCAAACTTAAACGTTAGTAAAACAGTTGATCAAGAATTTAAATGTGCTGAAACAGTAACGACTGGAGATTGAAAAATAGTTCACGCTTAAACATTCTTGATAGGTAAACTATATTAACGCCCATGCCACTTCTTCAGTGGTTGGTGATCTGGCAGAGGTTCAAGCGCTTAAGGATGTATTCGAGAACACTGCCTCTATCAAAATGAATGCCACCAAGGTAAACTCCACGCACCATGTTATTTGTCTCCACAACATGAACTCCATATTGAACTTATATTCAATCTTGTACGTGTTTAAGTCTTTGATCGGGCATTGTTTGGGAGCTGCTGGAAGTCTGGAAGCCATTGCAACAATTAAAGCGATTCAAACCGGATGGTTGCATCCAACTATTAATCAGTTTGTACGTGATTTACCTATATATACCCACATTCTAACTCTTTCCCATTCTTAAGTGGTACGTTTTTTAATTATTCATCTTTTGCTGCAACTACAGAACGTAGAACCTGCAGTAGAATTTGACACTGTTCAAAATCAAAAGCAGCAACACGATATCAATGTTGGTAAGTTTCTTAAATATTATCTGTTGGTTGAAGACTTGCAACTATTCCAAGCTCACTCACTCAAATGGGAAATGGTTAAGAAACTCCTATCTACTCTCACTTGGTGTACAAAATATCGCCTTAACTAAGACGCAATTAAATCCCTTCACAGTTCACATGAGATTAAGTCCATTAACAATTTTTTTGATGAATAAAGTCCATAAATTATTTTCCTCTTATTCAAATGTATATATTTTTCTAGCAGGGCCATTTTTGTATTCGGTAATCGTAGATTCGTAGAGATGGTATGTTCGTACGTTGGGCCATTAGCTTATTTAAAACGATAATATGGACAAGCTCATGCGATAAGTTTATAAGTGCATATAGACAAAAAGGTAATGGTAATGTAAGATTCAAAATTTCTCAATAAAAGGAAATATCACTTTTTCCGTCGTTCAAAAAGGACCTTTAGTTTTGATTTTTGCTCAAAAAAGATTATTTTGTCAAAAAGTTTAAATTCAAGGGAATATTAGCGGGTCGATTTTTTTTTTTTTTTTTTTTAAATTAAGGTCGGTTAAAGGTGATGTGCATAATTTATAAACACTTTATACCACAAATTAAAGTTTAAAACATTTAAGGACCATGAGCAATCCTCCCAAGGTTCTAAAATTGAAGTGAAAAATTCGTATCCTAAAAATTGGCAACTCGTGGAATTGAAGGTTTCTTGAGAAAAAAAAATGGGTATTTGGACCACCCACTAGAGCCGCTCCATATTTCAATGGAGCACGACCGAACCCCCCACAAGGTCCAACATCATCGAGCAAATCACCTCTATCACATATACCACAACGTCCGAGCCGGAACTCGCACCGATTAAACCTTAAAGTAGCGGGTCATGCGCTACATTGGTGGTAGGTTTCTGTGGTGATGATGCAACGATGTCAACCTCTTAAACACATAATAAATCATACAAGTCGTTTCAAGAGTTAATTTTGAAAAATAAAAAATCGAGCGGCTAATATTCCCCTTAATTTAAGTTTTTTTTTTTTACACAATAGTCCTTTTTAGGCAAAATATAAAACTAAGGGTCCTTTTTGGGCGACAGAAAAAGTGATATTCTCTCTATTGGAAAATTTTATATATTGCATTACCTTTTTGGGCTATTTGCCCATTTTACAACGTCAAGAGATTGGAAAATCGTTGAAGAAATAATAGTCATCTTATTTTCGGCCGGTATTCTCAAGTTTTGTGCAATTATGAAAGACAATATTTGTTCGAACATAAAAACACATCAAATTGTGAGAGATCCTTGTAGGAAAGACAATATTGGCCTGCAACTTTTTAAGCTCTTATATGTCACATAATTTAATGACTTACTATCATGACATACAATGAAATACATTTAGATTAGATTAGAAACTAAAGTTGCGCTACCTTTTTAATCAATCACGCATCTTGTAAGGGAACTTAATCGCGTATTAATCTAAGCTAATAGTTGATGGATCGACTTGATTAATCACAAAATCGTAGAGGGATTTAATCGCATATTACGTATAAGTACGTAGGAATTATTCTACGACTTTGGTAGTCAAATATGTAGAAGTCGAATTATAAGTTTAGAAATCTGGTCTCCTCATAGATGCTTTTTTGTGTATATATATATATATATATATATATATATATATATATATATATATATATATTTAATATTTAGAGTGAGTTCAAATGAGAATGAAAAATTTGTTGAGATTATATGAACCAATAAGAATGTGTCACGTGTCACAAAATTCACTTTCCCCCGTTTTTAAAAGTTAAATATCTCAAGAATGACTCATTGGAAAATTATAAAAATTGCACCAAAAATCAGATTTTTTCACTTCGATTTGACATCTCACAAGGTATAATTTTCGACAATTTTTTATGGGTTTTACAAATTGTACAGATATTAGTATCACATGTGTTACTCGTTGATATCACATGTGCTACTTGCAGGTATCACATGTGCTACTCGTTGATATCACATGTGCTACTCGTAGGTATCACATGTATTACTCGTTGATATCACATGTGCTACTTGCAGGTATCACATGTGTTACTCGCTTGTATCACATGTGTTACTTGACGTATCACATGTATTACTTGTTGTATCACATGTGATACTCGATTACAAAACCCACCAAAAAATGACAAAAAAAGTTCGTCAAAAGTATATCTTGTTAAATCTCTAATCGAAGAGGAAAAAACACTGATTTTTATGGTGCAATTTTTATGATTTTTCGACCTACCGTTTGAAAGATGTTTAATTTTTAGAAACGATGGAGAAAGGGGGTTTAGTGACACGTGACATGTGACACATTCTTATTGTTTCTTTCATTCTCACGAAAATTTTTTGTACTCATTTGAACCTCCCTATTAATATTTAATTCAAACACAAATGTTGTTTCTTTCTTATATGCAGCTATTTCAACGTCACTTGGTTTTGGTGGACATAACTCCGTTGTAGTATTATGTGCATTCAAACCTTAACAAATGATCAAAGAGAATATTTCCTAGATCCGTACAAGATGTTCATATCATTGAAGGTGCAAACTTGCCAAATTGTGTACGTGAACTATAAATAGAGTAATGACGACTCTTATGACGGTCAATGAAAGAATATATTGTATTTATTGAACTTAAAGTTTCCTTATTTATTCAAAATTATATTAAATTCACTAACAATTTCCATTTAATTCACTGTAACTTTCCTTTTAAATGTGATGTATTACTTCATAATTTTGATAATTAAAGAAACTTTAGGTTCAATTATTACATTGTATTTTCTTAACGAAAGCCCTTAGGACTGTCTTAATATTATATAAACTTATAAAACATCTATGAAAAATGAGCACTATCTATGTAGTTAACTATATGGCAGCCTAATATTATGTCGCCATTAGTGGCGGAACTTGGTTATGCCAAACAAGTATACAACCTATTCTATTAAGATTTGTTTGTGGTCGTCGTGACACTTGAAAGGTTCCATATGCATAACTCATTCCGGCCTAAAATAAATGTTAATATTACTATATGTATTTGTTCCAAAATAATTGTATACTTGCAAAAATAACAATAAAAAATCATTAAACTGTCATCTTTACTCTCAATCATTTAATCCTAAATAAATTCAGTCAAATTTACCTTGAATACAAGGGTAAAACTGACATTTACACAACATATCTAAATTCAAAAAAAAAAAAAAAAAAGTTTGAGGGAATCTTTTGTGGGACGGAAGGAGTAAAACGATAGGAAAATGTGTATTGTTCATTTAATATCGACTAATTAAAATAACATAATTTGTGTTATAAGAACAACATGTACGTAGGGTAAGAACTAAGAATATATGACATTCTTATTAGGTGGAGGATTCAAGGAGAAGGTCTCTTCTGAGGAGAAGTAGGGTTAGGAAATTGTCCAATAAAAATGCGCCGTGTATCATTATAATCTTTCATTTTTACCTCTCAACTTCTCTAATATTATAAATCTCCTCATCTTACTTTCCATATTTCATCACCTTTTTAATTTACAATTATCATCTTCTCTCTCTACAACATTTTCTCTAAATTCTCTTTACAATTCTCACATTCTCCCTAGAAAAACTAACCACCACCATCTCTACCTCTACAAGTGACCACCACCGTCACCTTGAACCATCACTGTTGGTGAACCAGCCTTCACCGGACGTAACTAACATCGACCGTTTTCTTCCTCTCAACTCCGCCTCTTTCATCTCCCACTGCTCCGCCGCCGTCTTCAGCACCGCCATCACCGCCATCACCACCATCACCCTCGTCACCGCCACCGCCACCACCACCACCACCACCACCACCACCGTTATCATATAGACTATCAACACATGATGTTGATCTAAGAGGAAATAGATATGAAAACTATATATGAAAAGGTAGATCTTAAAGTTTAGATCTAGATCTAATGTAAATCTAAAAAAATCTACTCCATTTTACAATATGCAGTAGTGTAAAATGCAGTTAGTTTATTGCATTTTACATTTTTTTCACATTATAACAAATATTTCTATAGTTAATAATACTGCACTTTTACACTATTGCATTTTAATTTCAATTCATGCTAACTATGCTACATTTTACATTTATATGTTGAAAAAAATAATCTGAAAAAAAGGAAAAAAATATATATATACTCAACTGCATTTTAAGTGCAATTAATGTGAATTTTACTGCATTTTACATTCATATATTGGAAAAAATCAAAGAAAATAAAATAAAATAAAAAATTACTGCATTTTACGCTACTACATTTTACGTTCACGTCACTGGAATCCGGCGAACAGCCGGCGACTAGCGGTGGCTGGTGGTGGCTGAAGGTGGTGGGTGGTGACATCGAGTTGATATAGTAATTAGTGATTTTTTGATACATATTGATTGCTTTCAAAAGCTTTATTCAGAAACGATGTGTAATGAACAATTTTTAGAGAATCGCATTTTGTAGTAATAGTGATCTGCAGCCTATCATGTTAATTATACCGGTAATCCGAAACTCGAATCAACCCGACCCGATTAACTTGCAACCCGTCAAACCCAAACCAGAAAATCCGATTGCTTAATAGGTCTTGTTGATTTGCCAATTTTATCCTATTACTTTTTTTCATGTACTATTTGTTCAAGTGGTTTTTGATTTTTGCAAAGTTTATCCTTTTGTCCAATTTCAGTTAAATTTGTCGGTTAAAATATGTAATATGACCAATATACCCTCTGCCCTATAAATCTTCCTCATGTTCTTCTGTTTTTCCAGTGCCTAACATCACACTATTGACTTTTTTTCTTTCACCATTTGAAAAATTACAAACACAAAGGAAACAACTTATCTAATTAAACAAAAAAAAAAAAAAAAACACATCTTAAACTAATAAACACGAACACTTAAATTCCACCACTACAACTTCCATCATAACCACCACCAATTCAACCTTTAAGCACCACAACCACTGTACGAAAACACCGCCACCAGCAGAATCCGGCACGAATCAATCTTTTCAAGCAAGGATTTTGAAGGTTTCACATTTTCCAGTGATATCTACACCATCGCGGTTTTTAGGCAAGATCTACAACGAATCGGGTAGTGATGGTGTGTTATCATGCGACAGTTAACAGCGACGGTTGACACCGAAAAAACGTAATTGCCGGTTACGTTTACCGGCTAAGTTTCAGAATCATTAAACTTTTATATATTTGAGATTGTGTTTCCATGCTACTTGTAGTTTTGTTGTTTCGGATCTGATTACGAACAACGGTAAACCACCACCAAGCGTAGCTCGGGAACAATTTTTGTATCTCTATGCTTGTACTTGTGAGTTGGGGATTTTTTTTGTTTGTGATGATTTTATTATTGATGATTTTGATGATTATATGAAATAATTGTAGTTTGTAGGTTTAGGGTATAAAATTATAAATGTTAAAATATAGATAAATATAGAAGGAAGAAGAAATGCAATTTGGTGTTTGGGTGAAAACAAAAGGGCATGGGGGTGTGAGTTCTGCTATTGCGTGAAGAACAAAACACAAAAGAATAAAAAGAGAACTACATATATGCCACTAATAAAGCTAATAATATCATATTTGTCCAAGTCTATTTTCAAATAACATATATGTTACTCCTAACATCTCAATATATTATATATACCCAGATTAATATTTTAATAATATTTGTATAGTCTTCAAAACACACAATAATTACCCGTTAATTGCTAATGACCATTTAACACTTATCTTCCTCATTTCTAGAAAACCTATTCACAAGACCATATACCATTGTTGCTCGACCACTCCTAATTTTTAGAACTAATTATTACCCCCAAATCAATTTACAGTAAATTACCTTGTTTTAAGATTGTATGAATGTCTACATAATGTATTTATTAATTTCCACATTTTATTTTCTGAGCCCCAAATGGAGACGTAGCTTCTAGTATAACATCCCTTAATTTAAAGCCATTTTTTATACACAATATAGATATATACAACATATCGGAAGCGTAGGTCAAAACATTACATTATATATTAAACATATAAAGTTATACTGTTCCAAACTATAGTATATCAGACTGGGTGTTATATAATACCAAAATACAACATTAAGTATCAAAACATTATCAGAGTAAGCTGATCGTCAAACATTCCAACAACAATGCTTCTTGCCCAGCTCATAGTATCAAAACATAACTTGCAAGAAGTTGGATGGTGGGATTAGCACAATGCTAAGTGAGAGGAAGTATAACCAACAGTCTAACTTAGCATAACAAATATGTTTACAGCAAATAATCGTAAACACATAACGTCAAAGAGGATCGGTGGTTCTCGAGGCACCCTCCAAGAACACTTATCAACCAACTGCAGGCCAATACAGAGGTTAACCGATAGCTTGTAGCTATCTTCACACGACACAGGTTCCTATCAACGATAAGTACAAGGAACCCCCGCCGGCCAAACAATAACAACCAAGCCTAACCAGTGTTGACCTCTGAATAAATCACATATACTCAATGGCCAAGTATCACATAATCCATAATCATCATGGCATCATGTCAGACTAAACAGTCTATCAATAGTAGTACTACGTTTACCCGTTGTAACGAAACCTGTTACAACTAAATCACACTGAGAGTTACAGATCCACTCACCTGATATTCTCAGCCATTAACTCAGAAATCTTATAATACTGAGTCTTCTCCGTGTCTGAGAACAAAACGGAATTATAAATTAGTAATCCAGTTCATAACTGATATAACATACACAAAACACAAGTATTTAAGCTAAAAGCAAAATCACCACAAAATGTGGTTACCCGCCGGGTAGCACCAAGTACCCGCCGGCTAACAATAGTACCCACCGGGTACTAGGTGTATACACCGGGTACTCAGTTGGGGTCACTTCCTGTCAACAAAGCATGCACTGGTACCCGCCGGGTACTCATGTTTCACCCGATTACCCACCGGGTAAGGGTAGTACCCGCCGGGTACTACACCCCTACCAGCGACTTACACCCAGAAATCCAGAACCCGATTTTTTCCAAACTCAAACATCAGACTCAGGTTCCAACTTATATACTACAGCAAATAACTTCAATCTATTAACTAATAGCATCATATAATAACACATAACAAGTTTTCAAGTTTTAGTTTCATAACAAATCACTTATTAATCAAATTTCAACCAAAGTAAGTTCATAAACAAATAATATGAATACTTACAATCAAAATAGCAAGATGATGATGATGTTAATGAAACTAATTTAAGATCACAGCCCAATTTGGTTTCAAGCTTTATTTATGGTTTCTTAGATTTAGGTTCTTAGTGTTTTGAATAAGGAAATGAACTTTCCTATTTGGGAAAGTAATATATATTAGGTCGGCGAAATTCCCAACTGTCACAGTATCCACTTAAAATTAGTCCCCTTCTAATCTTATTGTTTGGAACATAAAAACTATTTACGATTCCAACAATTTTATTTTACCTTCAACTGTATAAAGTTAAAACAAGCAATAATTTACTAGTCACAATAAGTCATTCGACTTTTTGACTAATTATTCATAATAAACATAATATAATAAACAATTAATTTCCTAACACATTAAATAATAAATTTAAAGTCAGGAAATTACCAGATTACCACTAGGCTCCTAGAGTGGGTGTTACAAATCTCCCCCCCTTAAGCAGATTTCGTCCCCGAAATCTCGCCATGCTCAAATAAACTAGGGTAACGTGAGCTCATACTAGCCTCGGTTTCCCACGTAAGGTTTGAACGCAAACTATATTTCCATTTCACTAACACCATAGGAATTTATTTCTTACGAAGTCTGGTCACCTTTCGGTCAAACAACTCAACCGGTTCCTCCACCAGTTTCTGACTCTGATCAACTTGCAAGTCTTGTAGCGTAAGAACTTGTGATTGATCCTCAACATTGCATTTTCTCAAATAACATACATTAAAAGTATCATGAATACCCGCTAGTTCAGATGGAAGATCAAGTGCAACTGTCTGGTCATTAACAACATGACGAATTCTAAATGGACCAATGTATCTAGGAGCAAGTTTTCCTCGTTTACCAAACCGATTCACACCTTTCCATGGGGAAACTTTCAAATAAACCAACTCACCCTCAACAAAAGAAACATGTCGCCTACGCGGATCTGCATACTGTTTTTGTCTATCCCTGGCTGCTTTCAATTTCTCCCGAGCAATATCCACTTTATCAGCAGTAATCTGAACAATATTAGGACCTGCAAACAATTTCTCTCCTGCATCTAACCAACAAGAAGGTGTTCTACAACGTCTCCCATACAAAATCTCATATGGAGGCATGCCAATACTCGAATGATACGAATTATTATAAGCAAATTCGATCAATGGTAGGTGCGAATCCCAAGATCCACCATACTCTAACACACAAGCACGTAACATATTTTCAAGAGTCTGAATGGTTCTCTCGGTCTGACCATCTGTCTGAGGATGATACGTTGTACTCAAGTTCACTCTAGTACCTAACTCATGCTGTAGACTCTGCCAAAATCGAGATATAAACCCGGAATCTCTTTCGGAGACAATAGATAACGGAATCCCATGCCTCGAAACAATCTCATTAATGTACAACTGGGCTAGTCTACTCAGAGATGCAGTCTCACTAGTAGCAAGAAAATGAGCACTCTTAGTCAATCTGTCTACTATCACCCAAATCATATCATTACCCCGTGGTGTCTGTGGAAGTTTAGTTACAAAGTCCATCGTAAAATGTTCCCACTTCCACTCTGGAATCTCCAACTGTTTCAACAAACCATAGGGTTTCTGGTGCTTTGCTTTAACTGGAGAAAAAATATGACAAGAATCTACAAACCGAGCCACATCTGTCTTCATAGTAGGCCACCTATACAATGGTTTCAGATCATTATACATTTTAGTACTTCCCGAATGAACAGACAATCGAGACTTGTGAGCCTCAATCAAAATCACATCACGAAGATCACCAATCAATGGAACCCAAACACAAGACTGAAAAGTCTTTAATCCCCTAGAATCATCCAATAACAGATCCTTTCTTTTTAACATAATCTCTGATTTCAAATTCTGATCCAATAAAGCCTCAAGCTGAGCAGCTTTCAACTGATCCACCAAATCAGAAGAAACTTCTAGACGCATAAAATAAACTCTGTCAGAAGTTCCCTTATGGCTTAAAGCGTCTGCAACAACATTAGCCTTTCCCGGATGGTATCGAATCTCACAATCATAATCTTTTATCAGCTCTAACCATCGACGCTGACGCATATTAAGCTCTTTCTATGAAAACATATACTGAAGACTTTTATGATCTGTACAAACAACACATTTAGTACCATATAAATAGTGTCTCCAGATTTTCAATGCAAAAACAACAGCTGCAAGCTCCAAATCATGAGTAGGATAATTCTTCTCGTGTAGTTTAACCTGACGCAAAGCATAAGCAATAACCCGATCCCTCTGCATCAAAACACAACCCAAACCCGCAAACGATGCATCACAATACACTATAAAACCATCAGAACCCTCGGGCAGTGCTAAAATAGGAGCCTGACACAAAAGCTGTTTCAAAGTCTGAAAAGCTGTCCAAAATATTTGATGAAATACGTTTTTATAAAGTATACATACACATGCATAATCTGTCTTCAAAAAGTCAGTTTAGTAAATCGGCCATATCTTGAGTTCTAGGAAGAATTATATAATGAATTTTTTTTTTAAAAGTTGCGTATTGAAAAGAGCTACAACTTTTGTGTTTTACACTTTTTCCAGATCTGTACGGAACTTTATGAATAAACCCATCTTTGAGTCTGGTCTGCACTTATTCGAAAACCGAGTTCGGTTCCTTCGCGAAATTAATTACCTATGTAAATGGACATTATAATTGCTGTAAAAATTATATGTTAGACTAGAAACCTTGATGATCAGTTGGTAAAATTTGTGAGACTTGATGTGGACTAGAAATGGTAGAAATCCTATGGCGAAACAAACCGAAAAAACCGAAAACACAACTTTGGGACTGTTTTGACACTTTTATGAAAACCGACACTTCGGACCGACCATAAAACGTAACAATAATTTTCTAAGGTTTATTTAACATATTTAAGACTTTTGTAAAAGTTTCGAGTCAAACCGAATACGTTTGACCAAGTCAACCGAAACAAGCCTCGGTACGAAAAACGTGAAACGAAATATAAAACGTTAGACTTTGGATCGAAACAAATATTTAGTTGTTATATTATAAAACTTGAACAAAAATAATGTTATGATATTTACGGATAAGTATACACGCGTTGAAACACTTAAATAAAAACGTATACTTTTACAAGTAAATAAACGAAACAAACATAATAATAACACTTTGGGAATTATTATTACAAAACCGTCACCAACGGGCCGTACATGTTTTCTAAACTACAAAACTAAATGACAAATGAATACTTTGGACATATCTAGTTAATGAACGCTAGCATGGATGGTCAACTACGACATCCACATACTTATACTTATAATCTCATACGTTTAGGGCGTTAGGAGATCATCGACTAGGAGTACTTTTGGGCTTAGGCTTTGCTAGCACTCGCATTTTACTTAGCTCAACAGGTGAGTTCACAGCCCCACTTTCTACTGTTTTACTACTGCTTTCAACTTGGGGTGAAAAACATAGTCAACTGCTTTTACTGATTGCCATAACTTGCTTTGATTTCATGATTGCTAATATGTTGATTGCTCCCAACTATTGATTATTAATGATTGTGATCATGTTTTAATTGGTAGCTAGAGTACTTTAGAACTGTTAAACTTTTGTACAAACTGGTGTTTATGAAATAGCATTTTCATACTACAAACTAATACAAACGTGTTAAACTTTGTTTGATAAACCGGAGAACAACCGGTAAACTGTTTTGTTTCGCTGGAGAACGACCATCACGTGTTTCGCCGGAGAACGACCGGCAGTGTTTCACCGGAGAACGACCGGTACTGTGTTTCGCTGGAGAACGACCAACAGTGTTTTAGGCCGGAGAACGACCGGCCGAGTTAGACTGGAGAACGACTAGTATTTGTTAAACCGGAGAACGACCGGTACTGTTTTGAAAATCGCTGGAGAACGACCAGCAAAGTATTTTAAACTGTATTTTGGGCAGACATCCCAACTAAATTGTATTTTGGGCAGACATCCCAACTAAATGATATTTTGAACTAGGATACTAACTTTCCTACAAACGAATTTAAACATGTATATGGATAACATTCCACTAAACTTTACTTAACTGTTATGGCAATAACTATTTGTGAACGTATTGGATTTACCAACTATACTTGTAAACTTAAAACCTGTGAATTCACTCAACATTGTTGTTGACTTTTACTATGTTTTTCAGGGAATTAGCCGCACATGTAAGACCGCCTGCACATATGGAAACTAGGCGACCCGTGAAGCTTTTAGGATGTCATCTTTTTGGAACCAATGGACTTCTTTTATATAACTGATCAATTTTCGTCATATCTACGAAATCCACTTTTGTAAAACTTAACTACTTTTCCACCGCTACGATTTGACGAATCGTAAACTTTTGTAAACAACATTTATGGCATCTTAGTAGATATGTTCTGCGATATCCATATGCTCTGATCTGTGTGTATGTACAATGTATACGTCGGCGCCCCCACTCGATCTAATGCTTCCGAAAATATCTGATAAACTGTAATTAACAAATTTGGGGGTGCGACAGATTTGTATCAGAGCCATTGGTTATAGCGAACTAGAAGTCTTTAAGCGACCTAGAGACCTTAGAGACCTAGACTATAGCCTTGGCTAGGACACTCATGCATACACATACATTTGCATACGTCTAACTCGATACACGATAACATTTGTTATGACACATCGGCATACGCGAACCAACCGACCGATACTATCGTACACTATTCTACTTGTTCTACTGTATGGTTGATTTTTCCTTGAACTCCTTGAACCATACTACACCCAATTCACTGATTCGTATGAACCTGATAGTATTAAGGCGGTTGATGAAAAGAAGTATGTATTTAGCATCATATAATGACGCCTGGCCAACGTGATTATATCATACTAAGTACATATGGGCGTTTCATAGTCGTAAGATACGTGATGGGGATATCGCTAGTTCTTCTTAATGCTCGATAACAGAAACATGTGAGACTTCATTCTTCACATTCCTTACTTTGGCATTGACTACTATATGAACGACTACTCTATTCTGCTTGACTATTGTGTAAACAAACTCTTATGCTCGAACGGACCGAGCGAATTCGTACTAAACGTTTAACGATTAGGACCGACAACTCATCAATCGAGTGGACGGATGAAACAAATGGAGATCGCGATACGTATCAGAGTAACGAGCCTTCTTAAGTACTATGCGAAACGAACTCTCCCACGAATAGCAAACCTTAAGGACGAATTTCCTACAAATTTTATTTTGAAACGGTTATTTCAACAAACAACTATACTGGAAGGTTTTCCTATTCTTTATTCACCAGATTGATTTCCAAACGAACACTACTATTTATACACTGAAATGATTTTCTAAAACATATACGAATTGATTACTATTTCGATTGAATGTCAACGATTTATACATAACTTGTTTATATTTAAACAACAAAAGATTTACAAGTAAGTTTATCAACTGTTTTCAACAACTACTCTGTCATGATTTGACCACGATTTGAACAACAATTTAACCATTTTGAATTGCCAACTGTTTGATCACTTTAAACAAACAACCTCAACGTTAACGTTCCAACAGCTCCTGGATGCACGAACATTCTTAAATCAAAGGGTACACAACCGGATCCCTACGTCAACATCGATACGTCTTAGTAAACTCCTACTACTCTTTAACGTTACATTATTCGAACGTCTTGAACTTAGGGCTTAGTAAACATACACATCTTATCGAACTATATGACGAGTATACCAAAACTGTTAGAACTCTTACGACAATCTAAAGAGCTACTATGGTGACAACACTACTTCTCGGAAACACACGCGTTTGACGCTCCGACATGATTTTAAATCTGGGGACGAGATTTCTCTAACAGGGGGAGAATGTGACACCTCGCAATTTTGAATACAATTAAGTACACTAAACATTTGCATTTTAGGCTAATTCCCTACTTAAGTGAATTCACAACAAATTTTAGAGGTAAGTCTAGCAAAGCCCAACTAGTTAATACACGTAGTATTACAAATTTCGTAATTAATATAATTACGTACTAAACATCCGGAACAAACCCGACAAAAATACGAACGTTGGTGAAAATATTTCTATAAATAACTTAAATCTACTTTTAGAAGTTATTTATCATATATTATTATTTTGTTTAAATAATACACGAAAAACATAGACGTTTTGCTTAAAACGTCTTAAACACAATGAAAATGCGTTAACTGAACTCTATAACCAAACGAAGCCCGAATGATATTTCGATAACTCAAAATAAAGTATTCTAATAATACTTCAATGTAAAAATATCTCAAATATATCGTTAACTAAAATGACACAAAATAACGTTAGGCGATTTAACGTTTTAACACAATTAACGGGTAAACGGCCAAAATACGTAACACATACTGAAACTGAGAATTAAATCACACACACACGCCATGGGGCCCCCAAAAATCAGCCACCACCCCTCTCCACCTCTTGTTTTTCATGCAAAAATCAATGATGATGATTCTCTTACAAACCCATTAACCATACATGCAATTCTCTTTCATTTTATCATTTCACTCAACACACATCTCTCTAACCTCTCTCTAGCTTCCATTTTCTCTCTCTAAAATCTGGAGAGAACCAC
Organism: Helichrysum umbraculigerum; assembly: GCA_949592205.1. NCBI lineage: Eukaryota > Viridiplantae > Streptophyta > Magnoliopsida > Asterales > Asteraceae > Helichrysum > Helichrysum umbraculigerum. Next base: position 87,352,657 of record CATIUR010000002.1, on the reverse strand, counting down.
CACCAATCACCACTCTAACACCACCATAATCCACCACAAGACCACCAACAACCAACACACAAATCTTCATCATTTTTGCAAGGAATTGAAGCTCAAGAACATCTCATCTCATTTCTATCCTTCTATCTTCAAATCATCATTGTGAGGACTCATTTCTACTTCCATCTATGTTTATTTACATGTTATATGGTTCATCTTACTCGATTATGTCTAAAATATTTGATAAAATACGTTTTTATAAAGTATACATACACATGCATAATCTGTCTTCAAAAAGTCAGTTTAGTAAATCGGCCATATCTTGAGTTCTACGAAGAATTAGATAACGATTTTTTTTTTAAAAGTTGCGTATTGAAAAGAGCTACAACTTTTGTGTTTTACACTTTTTCCAGATCTATACGGAACTTTATGAATAAAGCCATCTTTGAGTCTGGTCTGCACTTATTCGAAAACCGAGTTCGGTTCCTTCGCGAAATTAATTACCTACGTAAATGGACATTATAATTGCTGTAAAAATTATATGTTAGACTAGAAACCTTGATGATCAGTTGGTAAAATTTGTGAGACTTGATGTGGATTAGAAATGGTAGAAATCCTATGGCGAAACAAACCGAAAAAACCGAAAACACAACTTTGGGACTGTTTTGACACTTTTATGAAAACCGACACTTCGGACCGACCATAAAACGTAACAATAATTTTCTAAGGTTTACTTAACATATTTAAGACTTTTGTAAAAGTTTCGAGTCAAACCGAACACGTTTGACCAGGTCAACCAAAACAAGCCTCGGTACGAAAAACGTGAAACGAAATATAAAACGTTAGACTTTGGATCGAAACAAATATTTAGTTGTTATATTATAAAACTTGAACAAAAATAATGTTATGATATTTACGGATAAGTATTCACGCGTTGAAACACTTAAATAAAAACGTATACTTTTACAAGTAAATAAACGAAAGAAACATAATAATAACACTTTGGGAATTATTATTACAAAACCGTCACCAACGGGCCGTACATGTTTTCTAAACTACAAAACTAAATGACAAATGAATACTTTGGACATATCTAGTTAATGAACGCTAGCATGGATGGTCAACTACGACATCCACATACTTATACTTATAATCTCATACGTTTAGGGCGTTAGGAGATCATCGACTAGGAGTACTTTTGGGCTTAGGCTTTGCTAGCACTCGCATTTTACTTAGCTCAACAGGTGAGTTCACAGCCCCACTTTCTACTGTTTTACTACTGCTTTCAACTTGGGGTGAAAAACATAGTCAACTGCTTTTACTGATTGCCATAACTTGCTTTGATTTCATGATTGCTAATATGTTGATTGCTCCCAACTATTGATTATTAATGATTGTGATCATGTTTTAATTGGTAGCTAGAGTACTTTAGAACTGTTAAACTTTTGTACAAACTGGTGTTTATGAAATAGCATTTTCATACTACAAACTAATACAAACGTGTTAAACTTTGTTTGATAAACCGGAGAACAACCGGTAAACTGTTTTGTTTCGCTGGAGAACGACCAGCACGTGTTTCGCCGGAGAACGACCGGCAGTGTTTCACCGGAGAACGACCGGTACTGTGTTTCGCTGGAGAACGACCAGCAGTGTTTTAGGCCGGAGAACGACCGGCCGAGTTAGACTGGAGAACGACCAGTATTTGTTAAACCGGAGAACGACCGGTACTGTTTTGAAAATCGCCGGAGAACGACCAGCAAAGTATTTTAAACTGTATTTTGGGCAGACATCCCAACTAAATTGTATTTTGGGCAGACATCCCAACTAAATGATATTATGAACTAGGATACTAACTTTCCTACAAACGAATTTAAACATGTATATGGATAACATTCCACTAAACTTTACTTAACTGTTATGGCAATAACTATTTGTGAACGTATTGGATTTACCAACTATACTTGTAAACTTAAAACCTGTTAATTCACTCAACATTGTTGTTGACTTTTACTATGTTTTTCAGAGAATTAGCCGCACAAGTAAGACCGCCTGCACATATGGAAACTAGGCGACCCGTGAAGCTTTTAGGATGTCATCTTTTTGGAACCAATGGACTTCTTTATATAACTGATCTATTTTCGTCATATCTACGAAATCCACTTTTTTAAAACTTAACTACTTTTCCACCGCTACGATTTGACGAATCGTAAACTTTTGTAAACAACATTTATGGCATCTTAATAGATATGTTCTGCGATATCCATATGCTCTGATCTGTGTGTATGTAAAATGTATACGTCGGCGCCCCCACTCGATCTAATGCTTCCGAAAATATCTGATAAACTGTAATTAACAAATTTGGGGGTGCGACAGATTGGTATAAGAGCCATTGGTTATAGCGAACTAGAAGTCTTTAAGCGACCTAGAGACCTTAGAGACCTAGACTATAGCCTTGGCTAGGACACTCATGCATACACATACATTTGCATACGTCTAACTCGATACACGATAACATTTGTTATGACACATCTGCATACGCGGACCAACCGACCGATACTATCGTACACTATTCTACTTGTTCTACTGTATGGTTGATTTTTCCTTGAACTCCTTGAACCATACTACACCCAATTCGCTGATTCGTATGAACCTGATCGTATTAAGGCGGTTGATGAAAAGAAGTATGTATTTAGCATCATATAATGACGCCTGGCCAACGTGATTATATCATACTAAGTACATATGGGCGTTTCATAGTCGTAAGATACGTGATGGGGATATCGCTAGTTCTTCTTAATGCTCGATAACAGAAACATGTGAGACTTCATTCTTCACATTCCTTACTTTGGCATTGACTACTATATGAACGACTACTCTATTCTGCTTGACTATTGTGTAAACAAACTCTTATGCTCGAACGGACCGAGCGAATTCGTACTAAACGTTTAACGATTAGGACCGACAACTCATCAATCGAGTGGACGGATGAAACAAATGGAGATCGCGATACGTATCAGAGTAACGAGCCTTCTTAAGTACTATGCGAAACGAACTCTCCCACGAATAGCAAACCTTAAGGACGAATTTCCTACAAATTTTATTTTGAAACGGTTATTTCAACAAACAACTATACTGGAAGGTTTTCCTATTCTTTATTCACCAGATTGATTTCCAAACGAACACTACTATTTATACACTGAAATGATTTTCTAAAACATATACGAATTGATTACTATTTCGATTGAATGTCAACGATTTATACATAACTTGTTTATATTTAAACAACAAAAGATTTACAAGTAAGTTTATCAACTGTTTTCAACAACTACTCTGTCATGATTTGACCACGATTTGAACAACAATTTAACCATTTTGAATTGCCAACTGTTTGATCACTTTAAACAAACAACCTCAACGTTAACGTTCCAACAGCTCCTGGATGCACGAACATTCTTAAATCAAAGGGTACACAACCGGATCCCTACGTCAACATCGATACGTCTTAGTAAACTCCTACTACTCTTTAACGTTACATTATTCGAACGTCTTGAACTTAGGGCTTAGTAAACATACACATCTTATCGAACTATACGACGAGTATACCAAAACTGTTAGAACTCTTACGACAATCTAAAGAGCTACTATGGTGACAACACTACTTCTCGGAAACACACGCGTTTGACGCTCCGACATGATTTTAAATCTGGGGACGAGATTTCTCTAACAGGGGGAGAATGTGACACCTCGCAATTTTGAATACAATTAAGTACACTAAACATTTGCATTTTAGGCTAATTCCCTACTTAAGTGAATTCACAACAAATTTTAGAGGTAAGTCTAGCAAAGCCCAACTAGTTAATACACGTAGTATTACAAATTTCGTAATTAATATAATTACGTACTAAACATCCGGAACAAACCCGACAAAAATACGAACGTTGGTGAAAATATTTCTATAAATAACTTAAATCTACTTTTAGAAGTTATTTATCATATATTATTATTTTGTTTAAATAATACACGAAAAACATAGACGTTTTGCTTAAAACGTCTTAAACACAATGAAAATGCGTTAACTGAACTCTATAACCAAACGAAGCCCGAATGATATTTCGATAACTCAAAATAAAGTATTCTAATAATACTTCAATGTAAAAATATCTCAAATATATCGTTAACTAAAATGACACAAAATAACGTTAGGCGATTTAACGTTTTAACACAATTAACGGGTAAACGGCCAAAATACGTAACACATACTGAAACTGAGAATTAAATCACACACACACGCCATGGGGCCCCCAAAAATCAGCCACCACCCCTCTCCACCTCTTGTTTTTCATGCAAAAATCAATGATGATGATTCTCTTACAAACCCATTAACCATACATGCAATTCTCTTTCATTTTATCATTTCACTCAACACACATCTCTCTAACCTCTCTCTAGCTTCCATTTTCTCTCTCTAAAATCTGGAGAGAACCACCACCAATCACCACTCTAACACCACCATAATCCACCACAAGACCACCAACAACCAACACACAAATCTTCATCATTTTTGCAAGGAATTGAAGCTCAAGAACATCTCATCTCATTTCTATCCTTCTATCTTCAAATCATCATTGTGAGGACTCATTTCTACTTCCATCTATGTTTATTTACATGTTATATGGTTCATCTTACTCGATTATGTCTAAAATATTTGATAAAATACGTTTTTATAAAGTATACATACACATGCATAATCTGTCTTCAAAAAGTCAGTTTAGTAAATCGGCCATATCTTGAGTTCTACGAAGAATTAGATAACGATTTTTTTTTTAAAAGTTGCGTATTGAAAAGAGCTACAACTTTTGTGTTTTACACTTTTTCCAGATCTATACGGAACTTTATGAATAAAGCCATCTTTGAGTCTGGTCTGCACTTATTCGAAAACCGAGTTCGGTTCCTTCGCGAAATTAATTACCTACGTAAATGGACATTATAATTGCTGTAAAAATTATATGTTAGACTAGAAACCTTGATGATCAGTTGGTAAAATTTGTGAGACTTGATGTGGATTAGAAATGGTAGAAATCCTATGGCGAAACAAACCGAAAAAACCGAAAACACAACTTTGGGACTGTTTTGACACTTTTATGAAAACCGACACTTCGGACCGACCATAAAACGTAACAATAATTTTCTAAGGTTTACTTAACATATTTAAGACTTTTGTAAAAGTTTCGAGTCAAACCGAACACGTTTGACCAGGTCAACCAAAACAAGCCTCGGTACGAAAAACGTGAAACGGAATATAAAACGTTAGACTTTGGATCGAAACAAATATTTAGTTGTTATATTATAAAACTTGAACAAAAATAATGTTATGATATTTACGGATAAGTATTCACGCGTTGAAACACTTAAATAAAAACGTATACTTTTACAAGTAAATAAACGAAAGAAACATAATAATAACACTTTGGGAATTATTATTACAAAACCGTCACCAACGGGCCGTACATGTTTTCTAAACTACAAAACTAAATGACAAATGAATACTTTGGACATATCTAGTTAATGAACGCTAGCATGGATGGTCAACTACGACATCCACATACTTATACTTATAATCTCATACGTTTAGGGCGTTAGGAGATCATCGACTAGGAGTACTTTTGGGCTTAGGCTTTGCTAGCACTCGCATTTTACTTAGCTCAACAGGTGAGTTCACAGCCCCACTTTCTACTGTTTTACTACTGCTTTCAACTTGGGGTGAAAAACATAGTCAACTGCTTTTACTGATTGCCATAACTTGCTTTGATTTCATGATTGCTAATATGTTGATTGCTCCCAACTATTGATTATTAATGATTGTGATCATGTTTTAATTGGTAGCTAGAGTACTTTAGAACTGTTAAACTTTTGTACAAACTGGTGTTTATGAAATAGCATTTTCATACTACAAACTAATACAAACGTGTTAAACTTTGTTTGATAAACCGGAGAACAACCGGTAAACTGTTTTGTTTCGCTGGAGAACGACCAGCACGTGTTTCGCCGGAGAACGACCGGCAGTGTTTCACCGGAGAACGACCGGTACTGTGTTTCGCTGGAGAACGACCAGCAGTGTTTTAGGCCGGAGAACGACCGGCCGAGTTAGACTGGAGAACGACCAGTATTTGTTAAACCGGAGAACGACCGGTACTGTTTTGAAAATCGCCGGAGAACGACCAGCAAAGTATTTTAAACTGTATTTTGGGCAGACATCCCAACTAAATTGTATTTTGGGCAGACATCCCAACTAAATGATATTATGAACTAGGATACTAACTTTCCTACAAACGAATTTAAACATGTATATGGATAACATTCCACTAAACTTTACTTAACTGTTATGGCAATAACTATTTGTGAACGTATTGGATTTACCAACTATACTTGTAAACTTAAAACCTGTTAATTCACTCAACATTGTTGTTGACTTTTACTATGTTTTTCAGAGAATTAGCCGCACAAGTAAGACCGCCTGCACATATGGAAACTAGGCGACCCGTGAAGCTTTTAGGATGTCATCTTTTTGGAACCAATGGACTTCTTTATATAACTGATCTATTTTCGTCATATCTATGAAATCTACTTTTGTAAAACTTAACTACTTTTCCACCGCTACGATTTGACGAATCGTAAACTTTTGTAAACAACATTTATGGCATCTTAATAGATATGTTCTGCGATATCCATATGCTCTGATCTGTGTGTATGTAAAATGTATACGTCGGCGCCCCCACTCGATCTAATGCTTCCGAAAATATCTGATAAACTGTAATTAACAAATTTGGGGGTGCGACAGATTGGTATAAGAGCCATTGGTTATAGCGAACTAGAAGTCTTTAAGCGACCTAGAGACCTTAGAGACCTAGACTATAGCCTTGGCTAGGACACTCATGCATACACATACATTTGCATACGTCTAACTCGATACACGATAACATTTGTTATGACACATCTGCATACGCGGACCAACCGACCGATACTATCGTACACTATTCTACTTGTTCTACTGTATGGTTGATTTTTCCTTGAACTCCTTGAACCATACTACACCCAATTCGCTGATTCGTATGAACCTGATCGTATTAAGGCGGTTGATGAAAAGAAGTATGTATTTAGCATCATATAATGACGCCTGGCCAACGTGATTATATCATACTAAGTACATATGGGCGTTTCATAGTCGTAAGATACGTGATGGGGATATCGCTAGTTCTTCTTAATGCTCGATAACAGAAACATGTGAGACTTCATTCTTCACATTCCTTACTTTGGCATTGACTACTATATGAACGACTACTCTATTCTGCTTGACTATTGTGTAAACAAACTCTTATGCTCGAACGGACCGAGCAAATTCGTACTAAACGTTTAACGATTAGGACCGACAACTCATCAATCGAGTGGACGGATGAAACAAATGGAGATCGCGATACGTATCAGAGTAACGAGCCTTCTTAAGTACTATGCGAAACGAACTCTCCCACGAATAGCAAACCTTAAGGACGAATTTCCTACAAATTTTATTTTGAAACGGTTATTTCAACAAACAACTATACTGGAAGGTTTTCCTATTATTTATTCACCAGATTGATTTCCAAACGAACACTACTATTTATACACTGAAACGATTTTCTAAAACATATACGAATTGATTACTATTTCGATTGAATGTCAACGATTTATACATAACTTGTTTATATTTAAATAACAAAAGATTTACAAGTAAGTTTATCAACTGTTTTCAACAACTACTCTGTCATGATTTGACCACGATTTGAACAACAATTTAACCATTTTGAATTGCCAACTGTTTGATCACTTTAAACAAACAACCTCAACGTTAACGTTCCAACAGCTCCTGGATGCACGAACATTCTTAAATCAAAGGGTACACAACCGGATCCCTACGTCAACATCGATACGTCTTAGTAAACTCCTACTACTCTTTAACGTTACATTATTCGAACGTCTTGAACTTAGGGCTTAGTAAACATACACATCTTATCGAACTATACGACGAGTATACCAAAACTGTTAGAACTCTTACGACAATCTAAAGAGCTACTATGGTGACAACACTACTTCTCGGAAACACACGCGTTTGACGCTCCGACATGATTTTAAATCTGGGGACGAGATTTCTCTAACAGGGGGAGAATGTGACACCCCGCAATTTTGAATACAATTAAGTACACTAAACATTTGCATTTTAGGCTAATTCCCTACTTAAGTGAATTCACAACAAATTTTAGAGGTAAGTCTAGCAAAGCCCAACTAGTTAATACACGTAGTATTACAGATTTCGTAATTAATATAATTACGTACTAAACATCCGGAACAAACCCGACAAAAATATGAACGTTGGTGAAAATATTTCTATAAATAACTTAAATCTACTTTTAGAAGTTATTTATCATATATTATTATTTTGTTTAAATAATACACGAAAAACATAGACGTTTTGCTTAAAACGTCTTAAACACAATGAAAATGCGTTAACTGAACTCTATAATCAAACGAAGCCCGAATGATATTTCGATAACTCAAAATAAAGTATTCTAATAATACTTCAATGTAAAAATATCTCAAATATATCGTTAATTAAAATGACACAAAATAACGTTAGGCGATTTAACGTTTTAACACAATTAACGGGTAAACGGCCAAAATACGTAACACATACTGAAACTGAGAATTAAATCACACACACACACGCCATGGGCCCCCCAAAAATCAGCCACCACCCCTCTCCACCTCTTGTTTTTCATGCAAAAATCAATGATGATGATTCTCTTACAAACCCATTAACCATACATGCAATTCTCTTTCATTTTATCATTTCACTCAACACACATCTCTCTAACCTCTCTCTAGCTTCCATTTTCTCTCTCTAAAATCTGGAGAGAACCACCACCAATCACCACTCTAACACCACCATAATCCACCACAAGACCACCAACAACCAACACACAAATCTTCATCATTTTTGCAAGGAATTGAAGCTCAAGAACATCTCATCTCATTTCTATCCTTCTATCTTCAAATCATCATTGTGAGGACTCATTTCTACTTCCATCTATGTTTATTTACATGTTATATGGTTCATCTACTAGATTATGTCCAAAATATTTGATAAAATACGTTTTTATAAAGTGTACATACACATGCATAATCTGTCTTCAAAAAGTCAGTTTAGTAAATCGGCCATATCTTGAGTTCTAGAAAGAATTAGATAACGATTTTTTTTAAAAGTTGCGTATTGAAAAGAGCTACAACTTTTGTGTTTTACACTTTTTCCAGATTTGTACGGAACTTTATGAATAAACCCATCTTTGAGTCTGGTATGCACTTATTCGAAAACCGAGTTCGGTTCCTTCGCGAAATTAATTACCTATGTAAATGGACATTATAATTGCTGTAAAAATTATATGTTAGACTAGAAACCTTGATGATCAGTTGGTAAAATTTGTGATACTTGATGTGGATTAGAAATGGTAGAAATCCTATGGCGAAACAAACCGAAAAAACCGAAAACACAACTTTGGGACTGTTTTGACACTTTTATGAAAACCGACACTTCGGACCGACCATAAAACGTAACAATAATTTTCTAAGGTTTATTTAACATATTTAAGACTTTTGTAAAAGTTTCGAGTCAAACCGAACACGTTTGACCAAGTCAACCGAAACAAGCCTCGGTACGAAAAACGTGAAACGAAATATAAAACGTTAGACTTTGGATCGAAACAAATATTTAGTTGTTATATTATAAAACTTGAACAAAAATAATGTTATGATATTTACGGATAAGTATACACGCGTTGAAACACTTAAATAAAAACGTATACTTTTACAAGTAAATAAACGAAACAAACATAATAATAACACTTTGGGAATTATTATTACAAAACCGTCACCAACGGGCCGTACATGTTTTCTAAACTACAAAACTAAATGACAAATGAATACTTTGGACATATCTAGTTAATGAACGCTAGCATGGATGGTCAACTACGACATCCACATACTTATACTTATAATCTCATACGTTTAGGGCGTTAGGAGATCATCGACTAGGAGTACTTTTGGGCTTAGGCTTTGCTAGCACTCGCATTTTACTTAGCTCAACAGGTGAGTTCACAGCCCCACTTTCTACTGTTTTACTACTGCTTTCAACTTGGGGTGAAAAACATAGTCAACCGCTTTTACTGATTGCCATAACTTGCTTTGATTTCATGATTGCTAATATGTTGATTGCTCCCAACTATTGATTATTAATGATTGTGATCATGTTTTAATTGGTAGCTAGAGTACTTTAGAACTGTTAAACTTTTGTACAAACTGGTGTTTATGAAATAGCATTTTCATACTACAAACTAATACAAACGTGTTAAACTTTGTTTGATAAACCGGAGAACGACCGGTAAACTGTTTTGTTTCGCTGGAGAACGACCAGCACGTGTTTCGCCGGAGAACGACCGGCAGTGTTTCACCGGAGAACGACCGGTACTGTGTTTCGCTGGAGAACGACCAGTAGTGTTTTAGGCCGGAGAACGACCGGCCGAGTTAGACTGGAGAACGACCGGCCGAGTTAGACTGGAGAACGACCAGTATTTTTTAAACCGGAGAACGACCGGTACTGTTTTGAAAATCGCTGGAGAACGACCAGCAAAGTATTTTAAACTGTATTTTGGGCAGACATCCCAACTAAATTGTATTTTGGGCAGACATCCCAACTAAATGATATTTTGAACTAGGATACTAACTTTCCTACAAACGAATTTAAACATGTATATGGATAACATTCCACTAAACTTTACTTAACTGTTATGGCAATAACTATTTGTGAACGTATTGGATTTACCAACTATACTTGTAAACTTAAAACCTGTGAATTCACTCAACATTGTTGTTGACTTTTACTATGTTTTTCAGGGAATTAGCTGCACATGTAAGACCGCCTGCACTTATGGAAACTAGGCGACCCGTGAAGCTTTTAGGATGTCATCTTTTTGGAACCAATGGACTTCTTTTATATAACTGATCTATTTTCGTCATATCTACGAAATCCACTTTTGTAAAACTTAACTACTTTTCCACCGCTACGATTTGACGAATCGTAAACTTTTGTAAACAACATTTATGGCATCTTAATAGATATGTTCTGCGATATCCATATGCTCTGATCTGTGTGTATGTACAATGTATACGTCGGCGCCCCCACTCGATCTAATGCTTCCGCAAATATCTGATAAACTGTAATTAACAAATTTGGGGGTGCGACAGATTGGTATCAGAGCCATTGGTTATAGCGAACTAGAAGTCTTTAAGCGACCTAGAGACCTTAGAGACCTAGACTATAGCCTTGGCTAGGACACTCATGCATACACATACATTTGCATACGTCTAACTCGATACACGATAACATTTGTTATGACACATTGGCATACGCGAACCAACCGACTGATACTATCGTACACTATTCTACTTGTTCTACTATATGGTTGATTTTTCCTTGAACTCCTTGAACCATACTACACCCAATTCGCTGATTCGTATGAACCTGATCGTATTAAGGCGGTTGATGAAAAGAAGTATGTATTTAGCATCATATAATGACGCCTGGCCAACGTGATTATATCATACTAAGTACATATGGGCGTTTCATAGTCGTAAGATACGTGATGGGGATATCGCTAGTTCTTCTTAATGCTCGATAACAGAAACATGTGAGACTTCATTCTTCACATTCCTTACTTTGGCATTGACTACTATATGAACGACTACTCTATTCTGCTTGACTATTGTGTAAACAAACTCTTATGCTCGAACGGACCGAGCGAATTCGTACTAAACGTTTAACGATTAGGACCAACAACTCATCAATCGAGTGGACGGATGAAACAAATGGAGATCGCGATACGTATCAGAGTAACGAACCTTCTTAAGTACTATGCGAAACGAACTCTCCCACGAATAGCAAACCTTAAGGACGAATTTCCTACAAATTTTATTTTGAAACGGTTATTTCAACAAACAACTATACTGGAAGGTTTTCCTATTATTTATTCACCAGATTGATTTCCAAACGAACACTACTATTTATACACTGAAATGATTTTCTAAAACATATACGAATTGATTACTATTTCGATTGAATGTCAACGATTTATACATAACTTGTTTATATTTAAACAACAAAAGATTTACAAGTAAGTTTATCAACTGTTTTCAACAACTACTCTGTCATGATTTGACCACGATTTGAACAACAATTTAACCATTTTGAATTGCCAACTGTTTGATCACTTTAAACAAACAACCTCAACGTTAACGTTCCAACAGCTCCTGGATGCACGAACATTCTTAAATCAAAGGGTACACAACCGGATCCCTACGTCAACATCGATACGTCTTAGTAAACTCCTACTACTCTTTAACGTTACATTATTCGAACGTCTTGAACTTAGGGCTTAGTAAACATACACATCTTATCGAACTATACGACGAGTATACCAAAACTGTTAGAACTCTTACGACAATCTAAAGAGCTACTATGGTGACAACACTACTTCTAGGAAACACACGCGTTTGACGCTCCGACATGATTTTAAATCTCGGGACGAGATTTCTCTAACAGGGGGAGAATGTGACACCCCGCAATTTTGAATACAATTAAGTACACTAAACATTTGCATTTTAGGCTAATTCCCTACTTAAGTGAATTCACAACAAATTTTAGAGGTAAGTCTAGCAAAGCCCAACTAGTTAATACACGTAGTATTACAAATTTCGTAATTAATATAATTACGTACTAAACATCCGGAACAAACCCGACAAAAATACGAACGTTGGTGAAAATATTTCTATAAATAACTTAAATCTACTTTTAGAAGTTATTTATCATATATTATTATTTTGTTTAAATAATACACGAAAAACATAGACGTTTTGCTTAAAACATCTTAAACACAATGAAAATGCGTTAACTGAACTCTATAACCAAACGAAGCCCGAATGGTATTTCGATAACTCAAAATAAAGTATTCTAATAATACTTCAATGTAAAAATATCTCAAATATATCGTTAATTAAAATGACACAAAATAACGTTAGGCGATTTAACGTTTTAACACAATTAACGGGTAAACGGCCAAAATACGTAACACATACTGAAACTGAGAATTAAATCACACACACACGCCATGGGCCCCCCAAAAATCAGCCACCACCCCTCTCCACCTCTTGTTTTTCATGCAAAAATCAATGATGATGATTCTCTTACAAACCCATTAACCATACATGCAATTCTCTTTCATTTTATCATTTCACTCAACACACATCTCTCTAACCTCTCTCTAGCTTCCATTTTCTCTCTCTAAAATCTGGAGAGAACCACCACCAATCACCACTCTAAAACCACCATAATCCACCACAAGACCACCAACAACCAACACACAAATCTTCATCATTTTTGCAAGGAATTGAAGCTCAAGAACATCTCATCTCATTTCTATCCTTCTATCTTCAAATCATCATTGTGAGGACTCATTTCTACTTCCATCTATGTTTATTTACGTGTTATATGGTTCATCTTACTCGATTATGTCCAAAATATTTGATAAAATACGTTTTTATAAAGTATACATACACATGCATAATCTGTCTTCAAAAAGTCAGTTTAGTAAATCGGCCATATCTTGAGTTCTAGGAAGAATTAGATAACTTTTTTTTTTAAAAGTTGCGTATTGAAAAGAGCTACAACTTTTGTGTTTTACACTTTTTCCAGATCTGTACGGACCTTTATGAATAAACCCATCTTTGAGTCTGGTCTGCACTTATTCGAAAACCGAGTTCGGTTCCTTCGCGAAATTAATTACCTATGTAAATGGACATTATAATTGCTGTAAAAATTTTATGTTAGACTAGAAACCTTGATGATCAGTTGGTAAAATTTGTGAGACTTGATGTGGACTAGAAATGGTAGAAATCCTATGGTGAAACAAACCGAAAAAACCGAAAACACAACTTTGGGACTGTTTTGACACTTTTATGAAAACCGACACTTCGGACCGACCATAAAACGTAACAATAATTTTCTAAGGTTTATTTAACATATTTAAGACTTTTGTAAAAGTTTCGAGTCAAACCGAACACGTTTGACCAAGTCAACCGAAACAAGCCTCGGTACGAAAAACGTGAAACGAAATATAAAACGTTAGACTTTGGATCGAAACAAATATTTAGTTGTTATATTATAAAACTTGAACAAAAATAATGTTATGATATTTACGGATAAGTATACACGCGTTGAAACACTTAAATAAAAACGTATACTTTTACAAGTAAATAAACGAAACAAACATAATAATAACACTTTGGGAATTATTATTACAAAACCGTCACCAACGGGCCGTACATGTTTTCTAAACTACAAAACTAAATGACAAATGAATACTTTGGACATATCTAGTTAATGAACGCTAGCATGGATGGTCAACTACGACATCCACATACTTATACTTATAATCTCATACGTTTAGGGCGTTAGGAGATCATCGACTAGGAGTACTTTTGGGCTTAGGCTTTGCTAGCACTCGCATTTTACTTAGCTCAACAGGTGAGTTCACAGCCCCACTTTCTACTGTTTTACTACTGCTTTCAACTTGGGGTGAAAAACATAGTCAACTGCTTTTACTGATTGCCATAACTTGCTTTGATTTCATGATTGCTATTATGTTGATTACTCCCAACTATTGATTATTAATGATTGTGATCATGTTTTAAGTGGTAGCTAGAGTACTTTAGAACTGTTAAACTTTTGTACAAACTGGTGTTTATGAAATAGCATTTTCATACTACAAACTAATACAAACGTGTTAAACTTTGTTTGATAAACCGGAGAACGACCGGTAAACTGTTTTGTTTCGCTGGAGAACAACCAGCACGTGTTTCGCCGGAGAACGACCGGCAGTGTTTCACTGGAGAACGACCGGTACTGCATTTCGTTGGAGAACGACCAGCAGTGTTTTAGGCCGGAGAACGACCGGCCGAGTTAGACTGGAGAACGACCAGTATTTGTTAAACCGGAGAACGACCGGTACTGTTTTGAAAATCGATGGAGAACGACCAGCAAAGTATTTTAAACTGTATTTTGGGCAGACATCCCAACTAAATTGTATTTTGGGCAGACATCCCAACTAAATGATATTTTGAACTAGGATACTAACTTTCCTACAAACGAATTTAAACATGTATATGGATAACATTCCACTAAACTTTACTTAACTGTTACGGCAATAACTATTTGTGAACGTATTGGATTTACCAACTATACTTGTAAACTTAAAACCTGTTACTTCACTCAACATTGTTGTTGACTTTTACTATGTTTTTCAGGGAATTAGCCGCACATGTAAGACCGCCTGCACATATGGAAACTAGGCGACCCGTGAAGCTTTTAGGATGTCATCTTTTTGGAACCAATGGACTTCTTTTATATAACTGATCTATTTTCGTCATATCTACGAAATCCACTTTTGTAAAACTTAACTACTTTTCCACTGCTACGATTTGACGAATCGTAAACTTTTGTAAACAACATTTATGGCATCTTAATAGATATGTTCTGCGATATCCATATGCTCTGATCTGTGTGTATGTACAATGTATACGTCGGCGCCCCCACTCGATCTAATGCTTCCGCAAATATCTGATAAACTGTAATTAACAAATTTGGGGGTGCGACAGATTGGTATCAGAGCCATTGGTTATAGCGAACTAGAAGTCTTTAAGCGACCTAGAGACCTTAGAGACCTAGACTATAGCCTTGGCTAGGACACTCATGCATACACATACATTTGCATACGTCTAACTCGATACACGATAACATTTGTTATGACACATCGGCATACGCGAACCAACCGACCGATACTATCGTACACTATTCTACTTGTTCTACTGTATGGTTGATTTTTCCTTGAACTCCTTGAACCATACTACACCCAATTCACTGATTCGTATGAACCTGATCGTATTAAGGCGGTTGATGAAAAGAAGTATGTATTTAGCATCATATAATGACGCCTGGCCAACGTGATTATATCATACTAAGTACATATGGGCGTTTCATAGTCGTAAGATACGTGATGGGGATATCGCTAGTTCTTCTTAATGCTCGATAACAGAAACATGTGAGACTTCATTCTTCACATTCCTTACTTTGGCATTGACTACTATATGAACGACTACTCTATTCTGCTTGACTATTGTGTAAACAAACTCTTATGCTCGAACGGACCGAGCGAATTCGTACTAAACGTTTAACGATTAGGACCGACAACTCATCAATCGAGTGGACGGATGAAACAAATGGAGATCGCGATACGTATCAGAGTAACGAGCCTTCTTAAGTACTATGCTAAACGAACTCTCCCACGAATAGCAAACCTTAAGGACGAATTTCCTACAAATTTTATTTTGAAACGGTTATTTCAACAAACAACTATACTGGAAGGTTTTCCTATTATTTATTCACCAGATTGATTTCCAAACGAACACTACTATTTATACACTGAAACGATTTTCTAAAACATATACGAATTGATTACTATTTCGATTGAATGTCAACGATTTATACATAACTTGTTTATATTTAAACAACAAAAGATTTACAAGTAAGTTTATCAACTGTTTTCAACAACTACTCTGTCATGATTTGACCACGATTTGAACAACAATTTAACCATTTTGAATTGCCAACTGTTTGATCACTTTAAACAAACAACCTCAACGTTAACGTTCCAACAGCTCCTGGATGCACGAACATTCTTAAATCAAAGGGTACACAACCGGATCCCTACGTCAACATCGATACGTCTTAGTAAACTCCTACTACTCTTTAACGTTACATTATTCGAACGTCTTGAACTTAGGGCTTAGTAAACATACACATCTTATCGAACTATACGACGAGTATACCAAAACTGTTAGAACTCTTACGACAATCTAAAGAGCTACTATGGTGACAACATGACTTCTCGGAAACACACGCGTTTGACGCTCCGACATGATTTTAAATCTGGGGACGAGATTTCTCTAACAGGGGGAGAATGTGACACCCCGCAATTTTGAATACAATTAAGTACACTAAACATTTGCATTTTAGGCTAATTCCCTACTTAAGTGAATTCACAACAAATTTTAGAGGTAAGTCTAGCAAAGCCCAACTAGTTAATACACGTAGTATTACAGATTTCGTAATTAATATAATTACGTACTAAACATCCGGAACAAACCCGACAAAAATACGAACGTTGGTGAAAATATTTCTATAAATAACTTAAATCTACTTTTAGAAGTTATTTATCATATATTATTATTTTGTTTAAATAATACACGAAAAACATAGATGTTTTGCTTAAAACGTCTTAAACACAATGAAAATGCGTTAACTGAACTCTATAACCAAACGAAGCCCGAATGATATTTCGATAACTCAAAATAAAGTATTCTAATAATACTTCAATGTAAAAATATCTCAAATATATCGTTAATTAAAATGACACAAAATAACGTTAGGCGATTTAACGTTTTAACACAATTAACGGGTAAACGGCCAAAATACGTAACACATACTGAAACTGAGAATTAAATCACACACACACGCCATGGGCCCCCCAAAAATCAGCCACCACCCCTCTCCACCTCTTGTTTTTCATGCAAAAATCAATGATGATGATTCTCTTACAAACCCATTAACCATACATGCAATTCTTTTTCATTTTATCATTTCACTCAACACACATCTCTCTAACCTCTCTCTAGCTTCCATTTTCTCTCTCTAAAATCTGGAGAGAACCACCACTAACCACCACTCTAACACCACCATAATCCACCACAAGACCACCAACAACCAACACACAAATCTTCATCATTTTTGCAAGGAATTGAAGCTCAAGAACATCTCATCTCATTTCTATCCTTCTATCTTCAAATCATCATTGTGAGGACTCATTTCTACTTCCATCTATGTTTATTTACATGTTATATGGTTCATCTTACTCGATTATGTCCAAAATATTTGATAAAATACGTTTTTATAAAGTATACATACACATGCATAATCTGTCTTCAAAAAGTCAGTTTAGTAAATCGGCCATATCTTGAGTTCTACGAAGAATTAGATAACGATTTTTTTTTTAAAAGTTGCGTATTGAAAAGAGCTACAACTTTTGTGTTTTACACTTTTTCCAGATCTGTACGGACCTTTATGAATAAACCCATCTTTGAGTCTGGTCTGCACTTATTCGAAAACCGAGTTCGGTTCCTTCGCGAAATTAATTACCTATGTAAATGGACATTATAATTGCTGTAAAAATTTTATGTTAGACTAGAAACCTTGATGATCAGTTGGTAAAATTTGTGAGACTTGATGTGGACTAGAAATGGTAGAAATCCTATGGTGAAACAAACCGAAAAAACCGAAAACACAACTTTGGGACTGTTTTGACACTTTTATGAAAACCGACACTTCGGACCGACCATAAAACGTAACAATAATTTTCTAAGGTTTATTTAACATATTTAAGACTTTTGTAAAAGTTTCGAGTCAAACCGAACACGTTTGACCAAGTCAACCGAAACAAGCCTCGGTACGAAAAACGTGAAACGAAATATAAAACGTTAGACTTTGGATCGAAACAAATATTTAGTTGTTATATTATAAAACTTGAACAAAAATAATGTTATGATATTTACGGATAAGTATACACGCGTTGAAACACTTAAATAAAAACGTATACTTTTACAAGTAAATAAACGAAACAAACATAATAATAACACTTTGGGAATTATTATTACAAAACCGTCACCAACCGGCCGTACATGTTTTCTAAACTACAAAACTAAATGACAAATGAATACTTTGGACATATCTAGTTAATGAACGCTAGCATGGATGGTCAACTACGACATCCACATACTTATACTTATAATCTCATACGTTTAGGGCGTTAGGAGATCATCGACTAGGAGTACTTTTGGGCTTAGGCTTTGCTAGCACTCGCATTTTACTTAGCTCAACAGGTGAGTTCACAGCCCCACTTTCTACTATTTTACTACTGCTTTCAACTTGGGGTGAAAAACATAGTCAACTGCTTTTACTGATTGCCATAACTTGCTTTGATTTCATGATTGCTAATATGTTGATTGCTCCAAACTATTGATTATTAATGATTGTGATCATGTTTTAATTGGTAGCTAGAGTACTTTAGAACTGTTAAACTTTTGTACAAACTGGTGTTTATGAAATAGCATTTTCATACTACAAACTAATACAAACGTGTTAAACTTTGTTTGATAAACCGGAGAACGACCGGTAAACTGTTTTGTTTCGCTGGAGAACGACCAGCACGTGTTTCGCCGGAGAACGACCGGCAGTGTTTCACCAGAGAATGACCGGTACTGTGTTTCGCTGGAGAACGACCGGTACTGTGTTTCGCTGGAGAACGACCAGCAGTGTTTTAGGCCGGAGAACGACCGGCCGAGTTAGACTAGAGAACGACCAGTATTTGTTAAACCGGAGAACGACCGGTACTGTTTTGAAAATCGATGGAGAACGACCAGCAAAGTATTTTAAACTGTATTTTGGGCAGACATCCCAACTAAATTGTATTTTGGGCAGACATCCCAACTAAATGATATTTTGAACTAGGATACTAACTTTCCTACCAACGAATTTAAACATGTATATGGATAACATTCCACTAAACTTTACTTAACTGTTATGGCGATAACTATTTGTGAACGTATTGGATTTACCAACTATACTTGTAAACTTAAAACCTGTGAATTCACTCAACATTGTTGTTGACTTTTACTATGTTTTTCAGGGAATTAGCCGCACATGTAAGACCGCCTGCACATATGGAAACTAGGCGACCCGTGAAGCTTTTAGGATGTCATCTTTTTGGAACCAATGGACTTCTTTTATATAACTGATCTATTTTCGTCATATCTACGAAATCCACTTTTGTAAAACTTAACTACTTTTCCACCGCTACGATTTGACGAATCGTAAACTTTTGTAAACAACATTTATGGCATCTTAATAGATATGTTCTGCGATATCCATATGCTCTGATCTGTGTGTATGTACAATGTATACGTCGGCGCCCCCACTCGATCTAATGCTTCCGCAAATATCTGATAAACTGTAATTAACAAATTTGGGGGTGCGACAGATTGGTATCAGAGCCATTGGTTATAGCGAACTAGAAGTCTTTAAGTGACCTAGAGACCTTAGAGACCTAGACTATAGCCTTGGCTAGGACACTCATGCATACACATACATTTGCATACGTCTAACTCGATACACGATAACATTTGTTATGACACATCGGCATACGCGAACCAACCGACCGATACTATCGTACACTATTCTACTTGTTCTACTGTATGGTTGATTTTTCCTTGAACTCCTTGAACCATACTACACCCAATTCGCTGATTCGTATGAACCTGATCGTATTAAGGCGGTTGATGAAAAGAAGTATGTATTTAGCATCATATAATGACGCCTGGCCAACGTGATTATATCATACTAAGTACATATGGGCGTTTCATAGTCGTAAGATACGTGATGGGGATATCGCTAGTTCTTCTTAATGCTCGATAACTGAAACATGTGAGACTTCATTCTTCACATTCCTTACTTTGGCATTGACTACTATATGAACGACTACTCTATTCTGCTTGACTATTGTGTAAACAAACTCTTATGCTCGAACGGACCGAGCGAATTCGTACTAAACGTTTAACGATTAGGACCGACAACTCATCAATCGAGTGGACGGATGAAACAAATGGAGATCGTGATACGTATCAGAGTAACGAGCCTTCTTAAGTACTATGCGAAACGAACTCTCCCACGAATAGCAAACCTTAAGGACGAATTTCCTACAAATTTTATTTTGAAACGGTTATTTCAACAAACAACTATACTGGAAGGTTTTCCTATTATTTATTCACCAGATTGATTTCCAAATGAACACTACTATTTATACACTTAAATGATTTTCTAAAACATATACGAATTGATTACTATTTCGATTGAATGTCAACGATTTATACATAACTTGTTTATATTTAAACAACAAAAGATTTACAAGTAAGTTTATCAACTGTTTTCAACAACTACTCTGTCATGATTTGACCACGATTTGAATAACAATTTAACCATTTCGAATTGCCAACTGTTTGATCACTTTAAACAAACAACCTCAACGTTAACGTTCCAACAGCTCCTGGATGGAAGAACATTCTTAAATCAAAGGGTATACAACCGGATCCCTACGTCAACATCTATACGTCTTAGTAAACTCCTACTACTCTTTAACGTTACATTATTCGAACGTCTTGAACTTAGGGCTTAGTAAACATACACATCTTATCGAACTATACGACGAGTATACCAAAACTGTTAGAACTCTTACGACAATCTAAAGAGCTACTATGGTGACAACATGACTTCTCGGAAACACACGCGTTTGACGCTCCGACATGATTTTAAATCTCGGGACGAGATTTCTCTAACAGGGGGAGAATGTGACACCCCGCAATTTTGAATACAATTAAGTACACTAAATATTTGCATTTTAGGCTAATCCCTACTTAAGTGAATTCACAACAAATTTTAGAGGTAAGTCTAGCAAAGCCCAACTAGTTAATACACGTAGTATTACAAATTTCGTAATTAATATAATTACGTACTAAACATCCGGAACAAACCCGACAAAAATACGAACGTTGGTGAAAATATTTCTATAAATAACTTAAATCTACTTTTAGAAGTTATTTATCATATATTATTATTTTGTTTAAATAATACACGAAAAACATAGACGTTTTGCTTAAAACGTCTTAAACACAATGAAAATGCGTTAACTGAACTCTATAACCAAACGAAGCCCGAATGATATTTCGATAACTAAAAATAAAGTATTCTAATAATACTTCAATGTAAAAATATCTCAAATATATCGTTAATTAAAATGACACAAAATAACGTTAGGCGATTTAACGTTTTAACACAATTAAAGGGTAAACGGCCAAAATACGTAACACATACTGAAACTGAGAATTAAATCACACACACACGCCATGGGCCCCCCAAAAATCAGCCACCACCCCTCTCCACCTCTTGTTTTTCATTCAAAAATCAATGATGATGATTCTCTTACAAACCCATTAACCATACATGCAATTCTCTTTCATTTTATCATTTCACTCAACACACATCTCTCTAACCTCTCTCTAGCTTCCATTTTCTATTTCTAACATCTGGAGAGAACCACCACCAATCACCATTCTAACACCACCATAATCCACCACAAGACCACCAACAACCAACACACAAATCTTCATCATTTTTGCAAGGAATTGAAGCTCAAGAACATCTCATCTCATTTCTATCCTTCTATCTTCAAATCATCATTGTGATGACTCATTTCTACTTCCATCTATGTTTATTTACATGTTATATGGTTCATCTTACTCGATTATGTCCAAAATATTTGATAAAATACGTTTTTATAAAGTATACATACACATGCATAATCTGTCTTCAAGAAGTCAGTTTAGTAAATCGGCCATATCTTGAGTTCTAGGAAGAATTAGATAACGAATTTTTTTTTAAAAGTTGCGTATTGAAAAGAGCTACAACTTTTGCGTTTTACACTTTTTCCATATCTGTACGGACCTTTATGAATAAACCCATCTTTGAGTCTGGTCTGCACTTATTCGAAAACCGAGTTCGGTTCCTTCGCGAAATTAATTACCTATGTAAATGGACATTATAATTGCTGTAAAAATTTTATGTTAGACTAGAAACCTTGATGATCAGTTGGTAAAATTTGTGAGACTTGATGTGGACTAGAAATGGTAGAAATCCTATGGCGAAACAAACCGAAAAAAGCGAAAACACAACTTTGGGACTGTTTTGACACTTTTATGAAAACCGACACTTCGGACCGACCATAAAACGTAACAATAATTTTCTAAGGTTTATTTAACATATTTAAGACTTTTGTAAAAGTTTCGAGTCAAACCGAACACGTTTGACCAAGTCAACCGAAACAAGCCTCGGTACGAAAAACGTGAAACGAAATATAAAACGTTAGACTTTGGATCGAAACAAATATTTAGTTGTTATATTATAAAACTTGAACAAAAATAATGTTATGATATTTACGGATAAGTATACACGCGTTGAAACACTTAAATAAAAACGTATACTTTTACAAGTAAATAAACGAAACAAACATAATAATAACACTTTGGGAATTATTATTACAAAACCGTCACCAACGGGCCGTACATGTTTTCTAAACTACAAAACTAAATGACAAATGAATACTTTGGACATATCTAGTTAATGAACGCTAGCATGGATGGTCAACTACGACATCCACATACTTATGCTTATAATCTCATACGTTTAGGGCGTTAGGAGATCATCGACTAGGAGTACTTTTGGGCTTAGGCTTTGCTAGCACTCGCATTTTACTTAGCTCAACAGGTGAGTTCACAGCCCCACTTTCTACTGTTTTACTACTGCTTTCAACTTGGGGTGAAAAACATAGTCAACTGCTTTTACTGATTGCCATAACTTGCTTTGATTTCATGATTGCTAATATGTTGATTGCTCCCAACTATTGATTATTAATGATTGTGATCATGTTTTAATTGGTAGCTAGAGTACTTTAGAACTGTTAAACTTTTGTACAAACTGGTGTTTATGAAATAGCATTTTCATACTACAAACTAATACAAACGTGTTAAACTTTGTTTGATAAACCGGAGAACGACCGGTAAACTGTTTTGTTTCGCTGGAGAACGACCAGCACGTGTTTCGCCAGAGAACGACCGGCAGTGTTTCACCGGAGAACGACCGGTACTGTGTTTCGCTGGAGAACGACCAGCAGTGTTTTAGGCCGGAGAACGACCGGCCGAGTTAGACTGGAGAACGACCAGTATTTGTTAAACCGGAGAACGACCGGTACTGTTTTGAAAATCGATGGAGAACGACCAGCAAAGTATTTTAAACTGTATTTTGGGCAGACATCCCAACTAAATTGTATTTTGGGCAGACATCCTAACTAAATGATATTTTGAACTAGGATACTAACTTTCCTACAAACGAATTTAAACATGTATATGGATAACATTCCACTAAACTTTATTTAACTGTTATGGCAATAACTATTTGTGAACGTATTGGATTTACCAACTATACTTGTAAACTTAAAACCTGTGAATTAACTCAACATTGTTGTTGACTTTTACTATGTTTTTCAGGGAATTAGCCGCACATGTAAGACCGCCTGCACATATGAAAACTAGGCGACCCGTGAAGCTTTTAGGATGCCATCTTTTTGGAACCAATGGACTTCTTTTATATAACTGATCTATTTTCGTCATATCTACGAAATCCACTTTTGTAAAACTTAACTACTTTTCCACCGCTACGATTTGACGAATCGTAAACTTTTGTAAACAACATTTATGGCATCTTAATAGATATGTTCTGCGATATCCATATGCTCTGATCTGTGTGTATGTACAATGTATACGTCGGCGCCCCCACTCGATCTAATGCTTCCGCAAATATCTGATAAACTGTAATTAACAAATTTGGGGGTGCGACATTTATAGCTCTCTTATCCAATTCCCTGTAATCAATACACATTCGAACAGTACCATCTTTCTTTTTAACAAACAAAACTGGTGCAGCCCAAGGCGAAGAGCTAGGTCTAATAAACCCCTTATCTAACAACTCCTGAATCTGATTCATCATCTCATGAATCTCAGATGGAGCCAACATATATGAAGCTCTAGCTACTGGAGTAGCTCCTGGAATCAAATCAATATGATATTCTACTTCTCGAACAGGGGGTAAACCAGGTAATTCATCAGGAAAAACCTCCGAGTATTCAGAAACCACTCGGACATCAGAAACAGATGGCTTTTCTATCTTTGCATCAATAACATAGGCCAAGTAAAACTCACAACCCTTAGCTAGAGATTTTCTAGCCTTCATCAAAGAAATCCAAGGAAAATGACCACTCTCCCGTTCCCCTTGAGCCATGACATACGACTCGTCAGAGATAGGGATCCTTATCAATTTCTGATGACATACTATATCTGCCTTATTTTGATTCAACCAATCCATGCCAAGAACCGCATCAAAACCAGGGATTGACATCAACAGAAAAGAAACCGAAAACATATGACCCTCTATCAATATACTAGCTCCAGTCACCGATGTGGTAACAGGAACCATTTTACCCTCGGCTATGTAACACCCGCCAATTTAGGACTATAATTAGTGCCTAAACTACTTGTAATTACATGTGTTTAGTTTTGTAATATTCTAAATATATGTAACATTTTGGTGTAATTACATACACACATACGCGATTTGTTTAAATCGTGCACTAATGAACCGGACGAGGTCCGACATTATTTAATATGAACGTTGGTGACAAATTTATAAACAATGTGGAATTATCCAATTATTTACTCTAATATATTACACGAATTTTCGTAATTGTTTAAAACATATTCTAAGCGATGAAACCGCGCGAAACACACCCCAACGAGCGATTAATAACAAAAATTATATTTTAGTAATTTTATAACTTGAGATAAAGTATTTTGTTAAAATACTTCGGCTAGAATATTTCGGATATACTTTAACATATTTATAAATCTTAAAAATGTTACGCAACTTATATGATCGGGCAAACGAAAACGGGAACATGCGAGCCCGAGACCCAAATGGGTCGGCCAAGACCCGCGGACCCAGACCCGCGAACCCAGACCCAGCCCCACCTTTCCTTTTTTCTTCCTTTCTACTCCAACACCCGCCCTCATTCTCATCTTCCATCTCTCTCTCCTAAAAAAAAAGCTCTCCCTCTTTTCTCTCTCTACAAACCGGCTCCAAGAGCCACCACCACACCACCGCCGAACCGCCACCACCACCACCACCGTCGGAATCATCATCATCATCATCAACAAGCATCTTCACCATCTCCTTCCTCCATTGTTGTAACACCCCAAAATTTAATGATTTGCGGAAGCATACTTGGGTGTTACAAATCAATATACAAAGCACAAGATATACAGTAAACGACCTCTAAATGAGACGTTGTAAAACGATTTCATAGAAACAAATGTTTGAAAGCTTAATGTTTTCGTATACAAAATGTAGTTTCCTAGAGTCCACGCGTATGGCGGGAAATTCTATTACATAATCAACATTTACAAAAGATAATGCTGAGAATCTCCGTTAATGCAGTTTAGTTGAAATTCTGCGACTCTAGCTATGTCCTGAAGTAATCCTACTCCGTCTGTGTACCTGAGAATACATGCTAAAAGGGTCAACACGAATGTTGGTGAATCTCACAGGTTTGTAAGTAATATCAGTTTTTGAACACAAGATTTCATCAGTTGTGCCCGCAGGCGTAAATCAAGTATTTGCAAATCCAGCAAATGTAAAGTAAGTAAGTTATACCGTTGCCATGAGGCTCATAATCGAAGATTAACCCGTAAGTAATAAATTGCTTCCGTGACATGCTCATAACTGAGCAAGCATAAGTAACGAATAATAGTCGCCCGTTTATACAGTACGGTTCGTGGTAGCGCTACTACCCCGGGCGGGGAGGGTCATTTCCCTAATGCATCCATTAACTAGTGTTCGCGCTTAAGTCCATAACTAACGATATATGATGGAGAGACTTCTGTAAATAGTAAATAACTCATGCAATTCCGTTTGGTATAGTAAGCAATTTTAGTACTTGTGTTCAAGGAAAATCAGTAGCATGTATCTCCCCCAATAAGAAAAACCGTAAAAGTGGGGCCGTAAGACTCACCTGAGTCAAGTGGTAAGCAGTAGCAAATAGCAAGTACTAAGTAGGTTCTCCGAACCTGTATCCCTCTAGTGCCTAAACACGTAAGGTTATGTAAGTATGTGTCTCGCAAGACCTTTTCGTTTAGTTGTCCACACAACTTGTTATGTCCAAAGTTGGTTTGTTATCGTTTGTTTTTAGAAAGCATGTTTGGTCCGTTGGTGACGGTTGGTATTTCAAACTTCAAAGTATTATAATTGTATTTGAAACATTTTGTAATGGAACGACGGGGGTCCGGGGGCAGCGCCCCTGGTTGCGGGGTTCCAAGGGGTGGCAACCCCTTGGCGGGGTCCAAGGGGCAGAGCCCCTGGTCGGGGTCGAGCTGCCGAGTTAGCTCGGAGGGAAAAATGCAATTTTTCTACATTGTTTTAGTGAAAATCTCTTTAAACATTCTGATTTTTGCGACGCTGGGTGCGACATCGCAGGTAAGAATTGCGACGTTGAGTAAGACGTCGCTAAGTGCGACATTCGCAAATTAATGCGACGTAATGCAATGCGTCGCTAAGTGCGACGTTATTTTAGTATGCGACGTTATAGTCTGCGTCGCTATATGCGACGTTGAGGTCTTGTGCGACGTCGGCCACGACGTCGCAATGATGAACACCAACCCAGAACCCAGCGACCTGACGTGATTTTTCCGACCAAAACTCAAATCTAACACATTTTTAAGCTATAAAATCGTGTTTTAATCCTTTATTTAGGCATAACTAAGTTGTGTATACAATATTACATCAAAACATTACACCAAATTGAATAGATCTAAGGTTTTAGGAATGTTCTTACAAATGCAAATCGGAGCTAAAGGAGGCCGAAAATGATGATGTTGCCTTTGTTAATCTTGTTCCTTGTTTGATGGTGATTCCGGAAATGTGAATTTCGTTGGTTGGTTTGCAAAATCCGAAAATTGATGAAATTTTTGGGGAGAGAGTTTGAGAGGTGTGTGTGTGTTTGTTTGAATGAAAATGAAAGAGAAATGGGGTGGGGGTTTGGGTATGGCTGATCCCAAAGGGCAAAAAGTGGGAAAACACTTCCCAAAATGCAATATTTACTCCGTGTTCTAGTTGGTTAATTGCTCGTTTTTAGTTTTTACTCAAACAGTTGTATTTTTAAAATGTGACTAGAGTATTTTAATAAAAATACTTTGAAATTAATTATAAAAATCTTTGTCGAGATATTTAAATTGTTTGGTTCGCGTTTGATACGTTTTTGTTAAAAATGTTCATAATGTTGTCGCGCTAATATAATAGTGTCCGTTCGAATGTGTATTTATATAGTAAAAATGCGTTCCCATTATTTAAGTAAGTTTGTCACCAACGTTCAAGCAAAATGAATCGGACTCCATCCGGTTAATTCGTACGATTTATCCAAATCATGTAAGTGCACACATATATATAAATCACCTTATATATACAGATAGAGTCTGTAATTAGTCCTATTACATACTAATTACAACTAGTTACAAATAATTAGGCAAAATTAATTATCCTAGTTTGGCAGGTGTTACATTCTCTCCTTGTTAAAGAAATTTGAATACATAGTTTGTATTACAAAAGTTATGCAGAGAAATCCCGTTGTTTGAAAATATGCGACTCGAGCTAGCATAATCTTGTAGCAATCCTAATCCTGCTGGGCACCTGAGAACACATGCTAAAATGAGTCAGCTATAAAGCTGGTGAGTTCATAGGATTGTTAGTTGAAAACATAAAGTGTAAATCCTGTATGTTTAGAAAGATAGTCCAGAATCCACGATTCTGCTTTGTATTAATTTGAAGTTGTAATCACAAATGTGTATATGCTAGTCGAGGTATCTAATACTTAAATAATAGTGGTATGTACCTAAGTACATAATAATTGAGGCTTTCCGAGCCTGAATACCTTTCTAGTATTATATAGATTTAACTGAGTGAGGCAATACATGCCTAAGTTTGAAATCAAGTAATGTATGACCACGTCATATGATGTTTGAGTAATAATTGGTAGCGTGTTGTATCCAGCAACGTAATCGTAGTCCCACGGACTATTGTTGAGTGTTTATGTTATGTTCGTTACCCGGCTAGCATAAGCTAACCCGAACATGTTTGTAAGTTACGTGTGTTCGTTTACCCGGCTAGCATAGCTAACCCGAACATGATCGAGCTAACAGCCTCGCGTGAAAACTCACCGACCCGTTAACTAATGTGTGTGGATCACGAGCATAAGCCCGCCCATCCATAGAGTGTATTGCTTTACCGCGAATACGTCCTTGTGCCCACTGCAATATCGTGGCATCGTTTTGTGCCCACTTTACCGTGGCATCGTTGTGTGTCCCTTCTGGAACATCGTCCGCATTGCCCGCAAGCAAAGTATGTAATTGAGCCGGCTGTACAACGACAAGCCCGACTGGTGAAATGTAGAGCTAGCTGTACTACGACAGACCTAGCTAAGTAAATGAGAGCCAGCCGTACTACGATGCGCCTGACTTGAGTAGTTGTGTTTGTATGTATGTATGTATGTATGCCAATATGCATATGTAAATTGTAAGAAGCACCAAGTGCTTGATATAGTGTATGAGTATATATATATATATACATATATAAGTCAAATCTACAAACACAAGTAACAGTGTATCATGCCACGCATGAAGTAATATATTGTATCTAAATATGTATGTACAATACTTAGATATAAATTGTAACACATTGAGCCTAGGTATGAACAGTCATCACCTAGTTGGTTTGCATTGGTATGAAGATCCAATACTAACGTTTGTCACTACTGTATACTCCTAGTCTCAGCCTAGCAAGTATATTTGAAGTCCTTGGTTGTTGTTTACTGGGTACTATTTCAGTTTAGAAGTCCTGGACGGTATGAGCAGTCGTAGTCCTGAAAGGGAAACTAATCTTGTAAAAGTCTAGTCGTTGTCCAGTGTAGGTAGAACTAACCAGTTCTAGTATAGTGATAGTATTGTCCCGTGACAATATGGTCAATGTATAGTGATAACTTAATCAGGTTATGTAGTGGTAATTGTTTTCCAACAATCTAACAGTGTACGGTTGTAACTTATCTAGGTTAAGTATTGATACTGTCTCAAACAGTATGGTGGGTGTAATTCCTAAGTATTACACATTCGTATTACATACAGTAATATAAATAATTGTGAATTATAAAAGTTTATTTATATAATTCGAAGACAGTTATTGAGCATGTGTTTCACCCCGAAAACAGTAAAACAGTTGAAATAGTGGGGCTATGAAACTCACCTGTGAGTTGTCAGCGATCCTACGATACGTGTGTTGTCCGGATGATAACCTCCTAGTGTCCTAAACACGTGAGGTCATATAAGTACGAGATCAAATAGTCTGACCAAGTAAGTCGTTCAAATGTTTATTTGTCGCTTGGTTTTAAAGACCGTGTACGGGGGTTCTGGGGCAGCGCCCCTGATAGCGGGGTCCAAGGGGTGGCAACCCCTGGCGGGGTCCAAGGGGCAGAGCCCCTGGTTGGGGTCGAGCTGCCAAGTCAGCTTGGAAAATTTTTATTTCTATTATGTTGCTGTAGTGAAAACGCTCTGAAATTCCATTTCGGAGGAAAATTAGGTGGTAAAATCTGAGTTCAACACTTAGTGAAATAATAGTTCTGTTTTCTGTTTTTAGCGTCACTTGGCTAGTGTCGCTATGGCGACACTTAGTTTTAGTTGGCGACACTGGGATAGTGTCGCTGGTTCCACATAGTTAAGAATTTTGGCGACACTTGGTTAGTGTCGCTATGGCGACACTTAGTTTTAGTTGGCGACACTGGGATAGTGTCGCTGGTTCCACATAGTTAAGAATTTTGGCGACACTTGGTTAGTGTCGCTATAGGCGACACTTCACAATTTTGGCGTCACTAAGGTAGTGTCGCTAGGATAGATCCGATTTAAGTATTTCAGCGACACTTAAGTAGTGTTGCTATAAGGGCGACACTTGGCATAGCGACACTTAGATAGTGTCGCTAGTACTGTTTTTGGCACACTAGCGACACTCACGACTGTTCGCCGGAATTTGAGCCGAAAACGAGTTTTGCGGCCTCCGTTGAGTCCGATTCTTTTACCCAACCCATATTAGAGTATTTTAAGCTTATCTAAACCGCAAACAAGCAAAATAACAAAGATTTGAGAGTTTTCGAGAATTGTCGGAAACTTACAAGTCCGCGCTAGGAGAATCCGAAAAGATAGGATTGTAGATCGTTGCGTGGTGATCGTTTTTCCCTAAAGGGGCCTCGAGATTAGAGGTCGTTTGGTGGTGTTATTTGTCGATTTAAGTGGCGGTGGTGGGTGGTGAAGTTAGAGAGAAAAAGGGAAGAAAGAAAGAGAAAAAGAAAGAGAAAATGAGAAGTGGGGAGGGGTTTCCCTCCCTTTTGACTGATCCGGTGGGGGACACTGTCTCCCAAATTGCAGTACAAAATACCCGTGTTTTTGTACTCGATTGAGGAATAAATTTAATATTTTGACTCTATAATTTCTTTTATATGTTTCGAATTGTTTTCGATATATTTTCGGACCAAAGTTTTTATAACTTTATTTTGCGTCGTCTCAACTAAATAAAAATACATTTTATTTGAGACGAAATATGTTTATATTTTTACCCGAGTAAATAAATATTATTTTTAACAATAATAATTTATTTAGAAATGTTTGAAGTTTAAATTTGACGCGAAAATTGACTTTTTGACCGGGTGTCACAGTAGTCTTTATAGATACCTACTCACATTTATAACCATCGCGTGTCGTGGACACCCTCAGGTTACCAGTCTTCGGACTTCAATTCTCGGCCAATCAACACAAGTTTATTAAGTTAAACTCTCAAGACTCAGGTGAGTCTCATGGCCCATATTTTTACCGTTTTACTCAGGGGTGTGATATCAATGCTCGATTTATTTTCAATTGAACGCAAGTACAAATCAAAATCAAATACTGCATGAGTTGTTTTTACTAATCAATTTAAAGTCCTCACAACATAGTTTGGTAATACGTAGTAGAGTGAATGTTAGTGTATGGTACCATATAGGATTGACAATCCTCGTCCGGGTTAGCAAGCACTAACTGGTCAAACGGACGCATTAGCATTTGTGTAGACGAGTGTGGATTAGGCACTCGTACGATCGGAATTCCTTCATTGGACCCGACCCCCAAGTTAAGCTCAGACTATGTATTCATGACTGTATAGTTACTTTTATTTTGCTTTATTGCAACTTAAATTCAATTAAATCTTGTGGTTCATTCAATATGTTTTGACATACAAACCTGTGAGCTCACCAGCGTTTTCGCTGACCTAATTTAGCTTGTATCACAGGTACTCAGCAGTAGTTTGGACTGCCCAACAGGATACTTAGCTCGAGTCATCATGCAAACCATCAGAGATTTAGCTGCATTATTATATTTTGTATAAATTAATTATGTATTTAAATATCTCAATTTCAAACCGAGCTAATGTACTTAATATTTTGATGTAAACATTTGTTTAATCAATACAAGTTTAAAACGACGCATATAGTGGTCGTTCATTATATATCTTTGTGCTGTGTATACTGTATTAGTCGCGCCCTGACCCGATTCGCTTCCGCAACCTGAATTTGGGGGTGCGACAGCTTTACTTACTTGATTTCACCTACATACTTGCTAGACTCAGGTGAGTCTTACAGCCCCACTTTTACTGTTTTTATACTTTGGGGTGAGATACTTGGCAACTGTTTTACATATGAACACAATGTACTGAACTGATTTCTTTACTTCTTACACGCACTGTATGAGTTACTTTTATCCACTGAAAGCCTCCTATCATAAGTTGTTAGTTATGGACTTAAGCGCGATTACTAGTAAATGGATCCATTTGGGACTGACAATCCCTGCCTGGGGTAGTAGCGCTACCACGGATTACACCGTAGAAACAGGCGTATTAGTATTTGTTACATATGAGTATTCGGATAGCACTCAGGGGGTACGTGATACTGTACTTGATTGTACCATTCACACTACACTGTTAAGCTTCAACTTGTGAGCTCATGGCACTTGTGATGATTTACTGATTTACTTACTTGGCTTGTTAGCTACACGGGTACATATTTGTGGTTCATACTGATACTTTTACTACTAAACCTGTAAGATTCACTAACCTTTTTGGTTGACACTTTTTAGCTTTGTATCTCAGGTACACAGACGGAGTAGGATTACCCTGGACACTAGCTAGAGTCGCATGATTTTCTACATTGCATTTAACGGAGATTCTTAGCATTATCTTTTGTATATTATGACTATGTAATAGGATCTCCCACTACACGCGTGGAGTCTAGGGAACTACATTTTTTTGTAACTGAAAATACTATGTTTTCAAACATTATATATATAGAAATGTAACTATTTTTAAACGTCTCATTTAGAGGTTGTTCACTGTATACTTTGGGGCTTTGATTCTTGATTAGTAGCACCCCAAAGCTTGCTTCCGCTAAACAATGAATTTGGGGGTGTTACAAGTTATCTCTACCTCAAGAGGATTAACAATCACAGTGGGGGTCAATTGCAGTTTATCACAGAAAAAAACAGATATAAAGGAACAATTAGCTCAAGAATCAAAGAGAACACGTGCTGGCACAAAATTAATAAGAAAAGTACCTGTAATAACATCATCAGTTATAACATCCCTCATTTGAAGTCATATTTTTTTTTATCAGAAGCGCAAATCCCCATATTATTAATTTACATGACATAACTCATACATAACAAAAATTAGAGTGTACTAAACATTATACAGAAACTGGGTGTTATAGGACTTTTCAAACATAACACAACATAAGTTTAAAACATTATCAGAGTACATCGTCGTCAAACATTCTTCCAAATACAACTTCTTGTCCAAAACATATCAAACGTAACCTGCAAGAGTATAGTGGTGGGATTAGCATGAAGCTAAGTGAATAGACGAGCAATTAACAGTTTAACTCAGCTTAACAAATCTGTTTACAACAATTAATTATAAACATATAATCATCTCAGAGGATCGGTGGTACTTGAGGAACCCTCATTGCCGCGGTGGTCCTCCAAGTAACACTTATAACCAACTACAGGCCACGCAGTGGTTTTTTTTTTTTTTTTTTTTTTTTTTACCGATAACTCATTGCTATCTTCAATCAACATAGAATCCCTTCACAATAAATGTTCACAATTCCTATCTTGACTAACCTATAGCAATCAAGTCCAACCATAGTTGACCTCCACATAACATAATGCCTCAAAGGCCAAGTATCACATAGTCACACGTGTCAAATCTGACTAACAGTCTATAAACATCATAACCAAGTTTACTCGTAGTAACCAAATATATTACACCAATTTACACTGAGAGTCACAAGTCCACTCACCTGTCAATTTCAATTCACTTACTCAGTTGTCTTATCTCACTAAGTCTTCGGATTATCTGATAACACAACCAAATCACAAGTTAGTAACTTGTCTCAAAATCGGTATTACTCATTCCATTATATCTCAACATAATACACTAGATACCATCTATATTAATACTATAAGTATTAAATCATTCAAGTACTAAAGCTAAAATAACAAGTACATACAGTAACTAGGATCCGCCGGATAGGCTTTGGGATCTGCCGGATCTCTTTTGGATCCGCCGGATCCTTACCGGATCTCTACACTATCCGCTGGATCTAATAATGATCCGTCGGAACCTTTTTGAAAATAATAATATTTAGCGTGTCAAGTTATAAATGTAGTACTGACCATTGAATATCCGCCGGATCTCCTTTTAGATCCGCCGGATCCTCTAAAATCCTCTAGTATCCGTGATCGTGCCCCGAACGGTCGGTCAAGGAATCGCTTCCTTGTCGTTGCCGGAGCTTGCGC
Source organism: Helichrysum umbraculigerum (assembly GCA_949592205.1). NCBI lineage: Eukaryota > Viridiplantae > Streptophyta > Magnoliopsida > Asterales > Asteraceae > Helichrysum > Helichrysum umbraculigerum. The sequence continues at coordinate 87,317,800 of CATIUR010000002.1, read as the reverse complement.
TCGAGGCGGGCGATCGGAGGGGTTGTTTTATAGGCCTTAGTGTCTGGGAATGTACCGAACTTGCACCAAATCTCTATTGTGTGCATCGAACTTTCAAAACGCAATAATAATGCACTCAACTTGTAAAAACCCAAAATGTGATGTACTTTGATGACGTGTCGAGAACATAGCGTGCCACGTGGCGCAACCAGAGATTGACACATCCTCAAAGTACATCACTTTTTGGGTTTTTACAAGTTGAGTGCATTATTATTGCGTTTTGAAAGTTCGATACACACAATAGAGATTATGTGCAAGTTCGGTACATTCCCAGACACTAAGCCCTGTTTTATATTTATAGTGCAGGGAAGCCTAAGTTATACTACTACTTGTATAGTAAGCGGCAGGTATGACTCAGGTGTCGTTCTTCAAACCACAACGGGCATGGGATTTTAGGAGGATTAATTATCTTTGGTAATTTAGCTATGGTTTTAAAACTTTTTGGGGAGTTTTGTTTTCTATTCTAGTTAAACTAAAGACAGTAAAATAAATGAGGAGTGTAGTCGCTGAGAGAACTATGGATTACGCGAGTGTTTGCTATGACATCGGTGTATGCTATTTTAGGGGTAGTTATGAGGATTGAGGCTCTAATTACAATGAATCCTAGCAGTGCTGACTCAGGGTCTCTGAACGATGTTCAACATAGTATTGTACCTACGACCTTTTCGTGGCTTCCACGCATTTGTACTTCACCAGAGGTGGTTCCAGCGCTATACCAAGTACTAATCCGTTTTACGGTTTTTCCGATGCCTCGCCCAGAGATCCCGTATCATTACTGTATATGTCCTAATGGGCCATAGCTCCTATCCTAGTACTTATCTAACGTAGAGTTGTCCATAATCAAATAAATAACATGTCACATGGATAACAGATATGGAGTGTAAGCTACACCGGAAGTTCTCCCAAATGTAGTACCATTTTAACCGAAAACTAACCTCGAATCCTATTCCCCAGTCTCGGTCGTTAGAGACGTCCGTATCGTGGCACGAATTGTTGAATAAACAATAAAGTGAACAGGAGTTACCCCACGGAATAAGTTAGGAAAGTCTGTCTAACGATCATTTAAATTGTTCGACATTATTTCATATAGATCATTGTAATTATTCTAGCATGTTAAACTGTCGTATGTCATTATTCTATGTTTGAAAACCTAATTATGAATCCAACAACCGCAATAGACAAATGGATACTAGTATGTAAACCCTAAAGCAACAATCAAACAAGAACATGCAGTAGTGAAACATGGATAGTTATCAGTTTGTTTCAGGCAGAGTTTCTGGATTAATGGTTAAGTCACGGATGCTCCGAAAGTTCTCTCAAAAGCATTTGATATATGAAATTAATTCTAATCTATCTCTAATCCTATGCTCCGTGTCTCCTATGATGTGTTTCAATGAGGAGAACAGCGGTCATGCCGAGTTCATCGAATCATTCAGACACAGAATAGTTGAGGGACCTATTTCTAGCAATTGGCCGGATTCTATCAACAGGTTTCAAACCACAGCATAAGTTGGATAAATAAAACATTTTAAGAACTAATTCATAAATTCAAACATATCCTAATTACATGCGAGCAGAGTAACAGCATGGTTTAAAGCATAACTACCCTAACATAACGTTTATCATAGCAAACACAGATTTGTCTAGCCTAACATAGCAATTATCATATCATGCATTCTTAAATAATCATGACAATAGCACAACATATTTAAAAATAACAAGAAAGGATAATATAATAAAACCTGATAGGCGTTACAACAAATCTGCGTAATCGCAGTCTCGGAGCGACTCCGTACAAAGATCGTAAGCTTGCTACTAGCTACCTACTATTTCTCCTCTAACTCCTTAGAGAAGTGTTAGATAGAGAAAGCTATTCTAATCTAGAGAGAAGTGTGTGAAATGAGGGATTGAAGGTGTGTTGAAAATGAGGAGGTTAAGCCTCTATTTATAGGCTTCAAGTTTACAAATTTACACTCAGCACCCTCGCATCCAATTTAACACTGAAATACCCCCTCGATCTATGAAATTCGACACCAAAAGGGGCGTATTCGATACCAAAAGGGGCGTATTCGGTAGCAAATAGGGCGTATCCGGCACCAAAAAGGGGGTATACCACCCTAAAAAGGGGGTATACCACCCCTTAAAGGGGGTATACGGCCCCAAATAGGGGGGTATACGGCCCCTATGGGGGTGGTGTACCCTGGCTCGTGGTCTTGTGTGCTGGATCGTAAGTCTTGTGCACTGGTCGTAGTTCTTGTGATTTTCGTTTGGCTCTAACTTCTTCGTTTCTTGTCAGATTTGAACGATTCTTGCGGCAATAGTTTTGTATTTTCCTGAAGATCAATATGACACAAATTAGGTAAGTTTTTCTTAATTATACGTCAGAATCGCAAGTGGATCATTTTAGCTCTGATTTGTTCGTTATTTGAGCATTTTAAGTGATTTTTTGAAAGGAAGTCTAAGCTTTGGCTCATTTTACATTTTTAGCATAAAACATTGATTATTTGATGTTTATTCATAGATTTGAGCCAAAATGGGCTTGAAATGGTGAATAAAAACATGTCGTTTTGAGTCAAATCAAATATCCCACACTTAGACTTTTGCTTGTCCTCAAGCAAACTCCAAATCATTCTATGCCAAAGACTTTAATTTTGCGAAAAATTATTTTTATGGGTGAATCTTTAAATGAAGAAAAAGGTACAGATTTGAAACAAGTATTTTTCCGGTATGGAAAAGAGAGATGTTCCCATGACGTATCCAAAAGATTTATAAAATGATCGTCTTAGGCATGCTTTCAATTCTCGCGATCTTGGAATATACATGACTGGGCGATCTCACCAGGTGGTCACTCAATTCACTCAAAGTGTATCGGGTTTCCTATCATTCTAGTACAAACGAAATCGCTCAAATACCAGTCATGCAGCATTCATCGTCATAGGCTTGATCGAGAATCAAATCTCCACCACTTAGACAGGGACGTCACTAATTATCTCCAGACATTTGTGAGGGTTGTAATGTGAGTGTTTAAAAGGGTATAGTTGGTGGTAATTTTTGAGGAAAAGGGGTTTTGCTTACCTTAGGACCTTTTAAACTTATGAAAAACTTTATTTAGATATTCCTTTTAATGAAAACGGAAACGGATAACAATAAGGGAGGAAGATAGCTATTTTGACTTCTATCTTTGAAAACACACGGAAGATTTATATTTTCAGGAATTGGAGTTCTCGAGAGATTTGAAGCACTTAGCTTTATTTCAGATGATACATATTTATTTCTTTTTCTTCTTTTATATATATATATTTTTGGCTTAGAATTTCTTTGCCAAGGAATTTCTAAGAGATTTTCTTTTCATTACTGCCCTTTTGAGATCCTTTCATTTTTTCAACCCTTTGACAACTTCGAATTTACTTGGTGCCAATTTTTCACACCGCATGACTCTAGATCTTTGAGTTTTTATTAAGGAAACGCACGCGAGAATTTTTAAGTAAACATGAAATTTGTGAGTTTTGAGGGAAAGCAAAAAGAATACCTAAATAGCATTTTTCAATAAATTTTAAAAAGATTCCAAGATAAGGTTTTGGTAGGTATAGAAGTAAGTGGGTTTAAAGGTTTGGATTTTTTTTTTTTTTTTGAGAAACGAAAAGGCTAAGGTTTAACAGGGATTTCTAGGCAGATCATCGATACTAAAAATGAGTATCGGTAGGGTTAGGCTTGAAAAGATATGATAAAAATGGGGTTTATCCTAAGTAAATGTCCAGGTCATTTAATTGCACCTATGCCATGTATGGCACCTGTCAATATGGTCTCGAAATGCATACCAGGAGCAAGTTCTAATTCCGAATGCATGCACCGGTTACACATAACAAATGAAAGTGAAGCATTAAAAATGAATGCTTAATATAGGCTCAAGTACCTCACTACAAATATAGGTTGTATGTACCCAGTCACGCGATGCCCCTCTTAGACTTTCATTTTAAAATCATTTAGAGTCTGACATGTTCCTACCTCTTTTTACCGACTTTTGAATACTTGCAAAAAAATCTGTACTTCTTCTTAATTTATTGACTCAAAAACTTTTGGAAAACTCAATCTGCTGAATGAGTAGTAAAACTACTGTCGAAGCAAGACCGTTTTTGTAGTGGAAAATTTTTAAAATTTTCGGCAAAATAAGGATTTGTTTATTTACTGAGGGCAATTTCGAAAAAATTTTGATCTTAACAAGTGAGCCAAGAGTATACTGCTATCCCACACTTAAAAATAAACATTGTCCTCAATGTTTCTGCAATAAGTAGGGATAATCCCACACTTAGGGTTTTGCATGAAGTCGAATATAAATTTCAAGTTTTCTAGATATGGGGTATTAATCCCACACTTAGAGTTTTAAGTGGGCGTGAGCATATATTATCATAAGATAGATCATAAGAACTAGAGTGATACTTCCCTACGCTTTGTGTGCACTGGATGGAGGGCCAGATTCGTGAAGGAGTGGTGCAAGTGATTTGCTGGAGTTTGGTTGGACCAGACTTCTTTAAAGATCATCCATTCCTACGAATACTGAGTGCTGCAAATAGCCATAAATAGAGTCATAATAACCAGGTCTCATTGAATAGTAGTACGATAAGTCTAAAACATAAAGTAAATAAATCTAAAACATAAAGATAATAAAGATAAACTAAGGCTCATCTAGCAGATCATCCATATCTGGGTCGAACTCAGCGACAGTAGCATCATAGATGGCAGAGAGGGCAGCATCATGGAGGACAGAAGAAGGTGACGGTGCATGAAGTCTGCTAGCAGCTGCGAGCATCTCGGCGGGATCAGAGTGTGAACTCTCAGGAGCCTGTACCAGAGCATCAGTAGTGCCAGCTGTAGGAGGGAAGAATGACCATGGTGGTCGAGAAGCTCTCGGACCTGACCCTAGCCTGTAAGGGAGGTCCTGAAGTCTCGGTAGCCCGACTACCTCGCGGATATCAGACATCGAATCATGATGAATGGACAATGTCTGAAAGAGCGCCCAAGCAGCTGCTAGATCTGCAGTAGTGATCCCATAATCAAAGGTCGGGATCGTCTCAGATGCGGACAGACTGTGGTGCAGCAGGTCTCGAATGCTCCCCTGGAGAAATCGGTACATCGATCAGACTCTCGTCCTGAATAGCAGCCATCTTCTTCTTACCTCTGCGGGTTCCTCTTCTCGTCTTGCTTTTCTTACTGCTTTCAGCCGGGGCTTCCATCCTGAAAAACACAAATAACACAGGTAACATGTAAACTTTATGAGGATATACAAATGCGAGAAAAACTGATGATTGTTTGTAAAAGATTTTGATTGTAAGCGTCATCAGGACTTCTGCATCTGCATATATAAGCAATAAAGACTTATCTTAGATTTGTAAATTTCAAAGGCTGTCAGATAAGTAGCTATCCTGCATCATTTAGTTAGGAACGATAATACTAGATAAGATATTAAACTAAGAATTAAAAACAAAAGGACAAATTATTCTAGGATAGGCTTGGGGTGCCTCCCAAGAGCGCTTGTTTAAGAGAGAGTCACTAGCTTGACTCTTGATACCTGGGAATAGTTCAAGGAGGCTCGAAAATGTAGACTTCTTCATTAATGGGGAAATCCTCAATGTAATGTTTTAAGCGTTGACCATTAACTTTAAAGTTACCTTCCGGAGCTTCGAGTTCGACTGCACTGAAGGAAAATACCTTTGAGACTATAAATGGTCCGCTCCACCTGACCTTGAATTTTCCAGAGAACTTTTTGAAGCGTGAGTTGAAGAGAAGTACTTTATCCCCTGGTTTAAACTTTGATAGCTTGATTCTTGCATCATGGAACATCTTGGTTCTTTCTTTGAATTTCAGGGAGCTATCGTACGCTTTATCTCTTAACTCAGCTAGTTCGTTAAGCTGCATTCTCCGATGGGATCTTATGGTGGGAATGTCTAAGTTACATTTCTTCAGCGCCCAGTATGCCTTATACTCCAACTCTATCGGCAGATGACATGCCTTACCATAAACCAGACGATATGGTGTGGTTTCTAACGGCGTTTTGTATGCTAATCTAAATGCCCACAACGCATCATCTAATTTATCAGACCACTTTTCCCCATGCTTGAACACCGTTCGTTCTAAGATTCGCTTCAACGCCCTATTTGTCACTTCGGCTTGCCCATTGGTTTGTGGGTGATAAGCTGTTGAAGTTTTGTGAGTTACTCCGTACTGTTGCAATGTTCTCATTAGGTGAGTATTGCAGAAGTGGGTGCCACGATCACTGATTATGGCTCTCGGAGCTCCAAATCGACAAAATAGTTGTTTGAGAAACTTAGTGACGACCTTGGCGTCGTTTGTTGGGAGAGCTTGTGCTTCGGCCCACCTGGACACGTAATCAACTGCAACCAGAATGTATTCTTTTCCGTTAGATTTAGGGAACGGTACCATAAAATCTAATCCCCAAATGTCGAAGACTTCACAAGCTTGGATGTTAGTAAGTGGCATTTCACTCCTCTGTGAGAGACTTCCAAACCTTTGGCAAGCATCACAATGTTTTACCAATTTGTAAGAATCTTGAAAAATGGTTGGCCAATAAAAGCCGGTGTCGTATACTTTCCGTGTGGTCTTGTTAGCTCCATGGTGGACTCCAGTTGGTCCATGGTGGCTTTGGTAGAGGATATGTTCGGCTTCTTTCCCGTCGACGCATCTTCTGATGATATGATCGGGACAGACCTTAAAGAGGAAAGGATCGTCCCAAAAATAATTCTTTACGTCGCGGAAGAACTTTCGGCTTCGAGAAGTTGACATTCCTTTCTGGACTATTCTTGATGGTGCTTTCCGATGTTCATGAGTTGTTCATCCGGGAACTAGTCTTGAATATCTCCTTCTTCAAGCTTTTCCATTGCTAGGTTTTCCAATCGGCTGAGGTGATCTACTGCAACGTTTTCTGCTCCCTTTTTATCTTTAATTTCTATGTCGAATTCTTGTAAGAGCAGAATCCAGCGCAACAGTCTTGGCTTAGCGTCTTTCTTTTTGAAGAGATACTTAAGAGCTGAATGATCTGTATAGACAATAGTTTTGGACAAAATAAGATAGGAACGAAATTTATCAAAAGCAAATACTACCGCTAGCAACTCCTTCTCAGTGGTTGTATAGTTCTCTTGAGTGTCCGTGAGAGTTTTGCTGGCGTAGTAAATCGGTTTAAAGTGTTTCTCCTTCCGTTGTCCTAGTACAGCTCCAACTGCAAAATCACTGGCGTCGCACATGATTTCAAACGGTAAGCTCCAGTCGGGGGCTACCATGATCGGTGCATGCACGAGCTGTTCCTTTAAGTAGTTAAAAGCTTTAAGACAGTCATCTGTAAAGTCAAACGGAGTATCTTTTCGAGAAGATGAGTCATAGGTTGAGAAATCTTAGAGAAATCTTTAATAAAGCGACGGTAGAATCCGGCGTGACCTAGAAAACTTCGGATGGCTTTCACAGAAGTAGGTGGTGGAAGTTTTGAAATAGTATCAACTTTAGATTTTATCTACTTCAATTCCTGCTTTAGATATCCGATGTCCTAACACTATTCCTTCTTTCACCATAAAGTGACATTTCTCCCAATTCAGAACGAGGTTTGATTCTTCGCAATGAGTGAGCATCCTTTCTAGGTTGGAAAGACAAGATGTGAAGGAGTCTCCAAAGACAGAGAGATCGTCCATGAAAACCTCCATACACTGTTCAATCATGTCATGGAAAATCGCCACCATGCATCTCTGAAAAGTAGCAGGTGCATTGCATATCCCAAAAGGCATACGTCGGTAGGCGAAGGTTCCGTATGGACATGTGAATGTCGTCTTCTCCTGGTCCTTCGGATCGAGAGGGATTTGAAAATAGCTGGAGAAACCATCGAGGAAACAATAAAACTCATTTCCTGACAATCTTTCGAGCATCTGATCAATGAACCGCAGAGGGAAGTGATCTTTGCGAGTGGCTTCGTTTAGCTTGCGATAGTCAATGCAAACCCTCCAACCGGTGACAGTTCTTGTTGGGATGAGTTCATTATGTTCGTTTGTAATCACTGTCATTCCTCATTTCTTCGGAACAACCTATACGGGACTGACCCATGGAGAATCTGAAATAGGATATATCAGGCCAGCATCAAGAAGTTTGATAACCTCCTTTTTGACCACGTCTTGAATTTTCGGGTTGACTCTCCTCTGTCTTCGAACTGATGGCTTGAAGTCGTTTTCCATTAGGATCTTGTGCGTGCAGTAGTTTGGACTGATCCCTTGTATGTCAGAGATTTTCTAAGCAATTGCCTTTTTATGTGACTTCAGAACCTGAATGAGTCTGGCTTTCTCTTCAGGCTTCAGATCTTTTGATATGATAACTGGTAAGTGCGCAGTTCCTTCGAGAAAAGCGTACTCCAGATGAGAGGGTAGTTCCTTTAGTTCCAACTCCGGTGGTTCTTCAGTAGAAGGCTTCATTCTTGCAATTTCATCTCTCTTGAGTTCATCAAACTCTGTTTGGAAGTCTGATTCTTCAAGAGGTGATTCTGATGTATTGGCTGAAGCTATTTCAACCCATTCTGCTTTATCAGAGAATGCATCCTTCCTCAGCTCGTATTTGACAGTGGATGATATAGAAGTAGCATTTTCTTCAGTAATGATGATATCGTTGTCTTCAGTAAGTGCAAACTTCTGAGCTTGAGCTGATGAAGAAGTGCTTATGATAATTTCTGGATTTGAACTGTGTGGTTCACAGCTTTCAGATAGCTGTGAATCAGGTGGTGAAAACATTGATTCCATTTCTTTGAGCGTCCTTCGAATTTCTTCCCTTGAGAGAGATGAATCATATACTTTAGGAGTCGGGTTCCTTCTTAGAAGAGTGACTGGCGTGCCATGTCCAAGCGGAGCAGTCATAATAGTTTTGAACTGCGAGCTAGGATTCTTTAAAGGAAATAGAACTTCTCTTGATGCGGTGGAAGAATTAGAGAGAGCAGATGTGACACCCCCAAATTTAATGATTTGCGGAAGCTTGATTTGGGTGTCACTAACCAATATACAAAGCACGTAAGATATAATGAACGACCACTATATGCGTCGTTTTGAACTTGTATAGATAAAGTAAATGTTTACATCAAAATATGGTTACAGTAGCTCGATTCTTGAAATTGAGAGATTACATAGCATAATCACTTTTACAAAATATAATAATGCAGTCCAATCTCTAGTTGTATGTATGCTGACTCGAGCTAATAATTCCTGCTTGTGCAGCCAAACTACTGCTGGGTACCTGTGATAAATACTAAAATGGGTCAGCGAAAACGCTGGTGAGCTCACAGGTTTGTATGTCAATGTATAGTTGTCAGAACCGCAAGATTTATATTGAATTTAAAATGCAATTAAGCAAGATAAAAGTTATACTGTCCATGAGCACATAGTCTGAGCTTAACTTGATTTGTCAGGCCCAATTAAGGAAACCTAACTTGAAATGCCTCCTACGAGTGCCTAATCAACACTCGTCTTCCCAAATGCTAATACATCCGTTTGACCGGTTAGTGCGTGCTAACCCGGATGAGGATTGTCAATCCCATATGATATCATATACTAACATTCACGCTATAAAATACTAGAGACTATGCTTATGGAGGACTTTAAATTGATTAGCTTGAAACTCATGTAGTATTTGAAGTTTGGCACTTGCGTTCTACTTGTAAAACAAAATCGAGTAGTAATATCACACCCCTAGTTGTAAAGCAGTGAAAATGGGGCTATGAAACTCACCTGAGTCTTGAAGTGTTTAATTTAATAAACTCGAAATAATTAGCGGTGAATTGATGTCCAAAGACTTGAAACCTGAATGTGTTCACGACACTTGATTGTTATTAATTGTACCGGTATCCCGAAAGACTACCTTTGTAGTTGTTATACAACTATATATATATATATGTCCAAATTACTACGATTTGGTTGATTGAATTGATACAAGTTACAACGACTTGTTTGATTTAATTGATACAAGTTACAACGACTTGTTTGAGTGAATTTATACAAGTTACAACGACTTGCTTGATTCTGAAGTATGTTTTGAAAACGTGTACGGCCCGTTGGTGATTTAGTTGAAATAATAAAAATTCTAAAATGTTGACTTTGCTACAGTACTGCTACAGTACTGCTACAGTAAATTTGACTTTTTTTTTGAACAGTAACTTTGACTTCAAAATTCTGGTTTTTCTGTGTTTTGCGACACAACATGCGACACAAAGATTTGACATGCGACACAATGGTTGTGTCGCAGACGTCATGCGACACAAGGATACGACACAGGGACTGTGTCGCATCGAATACGAAATGCTAATTTAATAGCGACATAGTGGTTGTGTCGTATAGAAGTACGACATAGTTTGCGACATAGAGTGCGACACAAGGTGCGACATAAAGGGCAAAATACGACACAACATGCGACACAAGGCTTGTGTCGCAGGGATGAACACCAGCCCAGAAAGTCCGGCTGTTCGTGATTTTTCCGGCCAAAACTCAATTTAAACTCGTTTTTAAGCTATAAAACTGTGTTCTAATCTTTGTAATGGACATATATAAGTTGTATAAACATCAAAACATCAAAATATTACATAAAACTAAACAAATCTAAGTTTTTAGAAATTTCCTTACAATTGCAAATCGGAGAAGATGGAGGCCGAAAATGATGATGGTGCTTTTGCAAATCTTGTTCCTTGTTTGTTGGTGATTCCGAAAATATAACTTTTGTGGGTCGATTTGTGAAATCCGAAATTTGGTGTGAAATTGGTTGAGAGAGTTTTGGTGTAAGTGTGTGTTTTTGGAGAATGAAAATGAAAGAAAGAATGAAGGAGAGGTGGGGTGTAGGTGAAAGCCTCACCTCGCAGTCTCCGTCCCGTGCTCCGCGTGGTGTTCGTTTTCTCAGTCATTTAACGTTAAATATTTATTTTATTCGTTTAAATTTTCCATTTTAAATTATAAATTATTATAAAATATTTTATTGTAAAATTTTACCAGTTATCTATTTATGATATTTAAAAGGGAAATTCGTTTTATTTGTTTGCGCGTTTGTATTTTTAATCTCGTATACATTAATTGTGTAATAAAACTTGGATTCGAAATATCACAATAAATGAGATTCTGAATAAAATTGAGTTATTAGATAATATTTGTATTTCTTAATAAAATTATTCACCAACGTCCGTATTTATTGTATCGAAATTCATTCGATTTGAAACTCGTACGATTTAAATAAACCGCATAATTGTGTAGATATATATTCAACAATATATATGATAATTGATACATTAATTAGCCTAACACATAACTAATTACATGTATTAAAACTTGATTAGGCACTAAATTCTAGTCCTAAATTGACGGTTGTCACATTCTCCCCCTGTTAGAAGAATTTCGTCCCGAAATTTATGTTGAAGTCGTGTTTGACGTTGAATCAGTGAAGAGTTGAGGATACTTGAGTCGCATTTGGTCTTCCCGTTCCCAAGTGAATTCCGGACCGCGCCGCGAATTCCACCTAACTTTGACGATAGGAATACGACTTTGTTTAAGTTGTTTGACCTCACGGTCCATGATCTCGGCGGGTTCCTCAACAAAGTGAAGTTTCTCGTCAACTCGAATTTCATCGAGTGGAATGATAAGTGTCTCATCAGACAGACACTTCTTCAGATTTGAAACATGAAATGTGGGATGCACGCTGCTGAGTTCAGATGGCAGCTGCAATCGATAAGCCACTGGACCAATCCTTTCAAGGATTTCGAATGGTCCAATGTATCTGGGATTCAACTTCCCTCGTTTGCCAAATCGGATTACGCCTTTCCAAGGCGATACTTTGAGTAGAACTCGATCCCCAACTTGGAACTCGAGTGGTTTGCGTCTCACGTCAGCATAACTTTTCTGACGATCACGCGCGGCTTTGAGTTTGTTTTGAATTTCAACGATTCTCTCGGTCGTCTCGTGAATGATTTCTGGACCTGTGAGTTGGCTATCCCCAACTTCTGTCCAACAGATAGGTGACCGGCACTTACGACCGTACAGTGCCTCGAAAGGTGCAGCTTTGATGCTGGTATGATAACTGTTGTTGTACGAGAACTCGCACAATGGTAGATGTTTTTCCCAGTTTATACCGAAGTCTACTACGCAGGCCCGTAGCATGTCTTCAAGTGTTTGAATGGTTCGTTCACTTTGACCGTCTGTTTGAGGATGCGGTACTCATATCAAGTCGGGTACCCAGGGATTTTTGAAGTGATTGCCAAAATTGTGAAGTGAAACGACTATCCCTATCGGAGATAATTGAGATTGGAACACCGTGTTTGGTCACGATTTCCTTCAAATAGATTCTGGTGAGGCGTTCCATTTTGTCGGATTCCTTGATTGCCAGGAAGTGAGCAGACTTTGTGAGACGATCCACGATCACCCAAATGGTATCGCAACCGCTCGAGGATTTGGGTAGTTTGGTTATGAAGTCCATGGCAATTTGTTCCCATTTCCATTCAGGAAGACTGGGTTGTTGAAGTAAACCTGATGGTTTTTGATATTCGATTTTAACTTTGGAGCAAGTAAGGCACTTGCTGACATAGGTGGCGATTTCAGCTTTCATGTTCGGCCACCAGTAGAAGTCCTTGATACCGTGGTACATTTTATCGGATCCCGGATGGATAGAATATTTGGACTTGTGAGCTTCATCCATCACCAAGTCCCGTAGGTTCCCAAATTTAGGCAACCAGATTCGGTTTGAGAAATACCTAATCCCGTTAGGTCTGATTTCGAATTGTTTATCCATGCCCCGCAAGGCTTCATCTTTGACATTTTCGGGTTTTAAGGCTTCGAGTTGAGCAGTGAGAATTTGAATGTTTAAATTGTTGTGAATGGTCATACTGAGGGCTCGAACCCGAAGTGGTTTCACTCGCTCTTTTCGACTGAGGGCATCAGCAACAACATTTGCTTTGCCTGGATGATATTTGAGCTCGCAGTCGTAATCGGTAAGCAGCTCGACCCATCGACGTTGTCTCATGTTGAGATCCTTCTGATCGAATATGTGTTGAAGGCTTTTATGGTCGGTAAAGATTGTACATCTGGTACCATAAAGGTAATGTCTCCAGATTTTAAGGGCAAAAACGACAGCTCCTAGCTCGAGGTCGTGGGTGGTGTAATTCTTTTCATGAATCTTAAGCTGTCGAGAAGCATAAGCTATGACTTTGTCCCGTTGCATGAGCACACAACCGAGACCTTGATGAGAAGCATCGCAGTATACCACGAAGTCATCGGTGCCTTCAGGTAAAGATAGGATAGGAGCACTGCAAAGCTTTTGTTTTAAGAGTTGGAATGCCGATTCTTGTTTATCAGTCCAGTCAAACTTTTTGTCTTTCTGGGTCAGCGTCGTGAGTGGTATGGCTATCTTGGAGAAATTTTCAATGAATCGTCGATAGTATCCGGCCAGTCCTAGAAACTGCCGTACTTCGGTCGGAGTGGTTGGCGATTGCCAATCTTTGATAGCCTCGATTTTTGACGGGTCAACGTGAATCCCCTGACTGTCAATCACGTGACCAAGGAATTGAACGGTTTTGATCCAGAACTCACACTTAGAGAACTTGGCATAGAGCTCCTCGTGTTTAAGTAGTTCAAGGATGGTTCTGAGGTGTTGCGCGTGTTCTTCTTTGTTTCGTGAATATATGAGGATGTCGTCGATGAAGACAATGACAAATTTGTCAAGATAAGGCTTGCACACCCGATTCATAAGATCCATGAATACAGCCGGTGCATTGGTTAGGCCGAATGGCATCACTTGGAATTCGTAATGCCCGTAACGGGTTCTGAAAGCGGTTTTTGGAATATCAGCATCGTGGACACGCAATTGGTGGTAACCGGATCGGAGATCAATCTTTGAATAACAACTCGACCCTTGAAGTTGGTCGAACAAATCATCGATTCGAGGAAGTGGATACCGGTTCTTGACAGTTAACTTGTTCAACTCTCGATAGTCGATACACATTCGAAAAGAACCGTCTTTCTTCTTGACAAATAGGACCGGAGCTCCCCAAGGTGAAGAACTCGGCCTGATAAACCCTCATTCCAGGAGTTCCTGTAACTGGGTGGACAGCTCCTGAAGTTCGGATGGAGCTAAACGGTATGGTGCTCGGGCCACCGGTGCAGCACCTGGTACAAGATCGATTGAGAACTCGACCTGTCTTGGTGGTGGTAGACCAGGTAGTTCTTCAGGAAAGACTTCCGGAAAGTCTCGAACAATTGGAACATCCTCAAGTCGCTTCTCCTCCGACTTTTTCTCCATGATGTGCGCGAGGATTGATGGATAACCCTTTCTCAGAAATTTCCGGGTTTTAAGACAAGATATGATGTTAAGCCTCGTCCCTCCGGTCTCCCCCTGTATGACTAGGGTTCTACCGACAGTGAGAGGTATGCGAACAATTTTGTCATAGCAGATGATTTCGGCACCGCAAATCATTAAATTTGGGGGTGTCACAGATTGGTATCAGAGCACGTAAGATATAATGAACGACCACTATATGCGTCGTTTTGAACTTGTATAGATAAAGTAAATGTTTACATCAAAATATGGTTACAGTAGCTCGATTCTTGAAATTGAGAGATTACATAGCATAATCACTTTTACAAAATATAATAATGCAGTCCAATCTCTAGTTGTATGTATGCTGACTCGAGCTAATAATTCCTGCTTGTGCAGCCAAACTACTGCTGGGTACCTGTGATAAATACTAAAATGGGTCAGCGAAAACGCTGGTGAGCTCACAGGTTTGTATGTCAATGTATAGTTGTCAGAACCGCAAGATTTATATTGAATTTAAAATGCAATTAAGCAAGATAAAAGTTATACTGTCCATGAGCACATAGTCTGAGCTTAACTTGATTTGTCAGGCCCAATTAAGGAAACCTAACTTGAAATGCCTCCTACGAGTGCCTAATCAACACTCGTCTTCCCAAATGCTAATACATCCGTTTGACCGGTTAGTGCGTGCTAACCCGGATGAGGATTGTCAATCCCATATGATATCATATACTAACATTCACGCTATAAAATACTAGAGACTATGCTTATGGAGGACTTTAAATTGATTAGCTTGAAACTCATGTAGTATTTGAAGTTTGGCACTTGCGTTCTACTTGTAAAACAAAATCGAGTAGTAATATCACACCCCTAGTTGTAAAGCAGTGAAAATGGGGCTATGAAACTCACCTGAGTCTTGAAGTGTTTAATTTAATAAACTCGAAATAATTAGCGGTGAATTGATGTCCAAAGACTTGAAACCTGAATGTGTTCACGACACTTGATTGTTATTAATTGTACCGGTATCCCGAAAGACTACCTTTGTAGTTGTTATACAACTATATATATATATATGTCCAAATTACTACGATTTGGTTGATTGAATTGATACAAGTTACAACGACTTGTTTGATTTAATTGATACAAGTTACAACGACTTGTTTGAGTGAATTTATACAAGTTACAACGACTTGCTTGATTCTGAAGTATGTTTTGAAAACGTGTACGGCCCGTTGGTGATTTAGTTGAAATAATAAAAATTCTAAAATGTTGACTTTGCTACAGTACTGCTACAGTACTGCTACAGTAAATTTGACTTTTTTTTTGAACAGTAACTTTGACTTCAAAATTCTGGTTTTTCTGTGTTTTGCGACACAACATGCGACACAAAGATTTGACATGCGACACAATGGTTGTGTCGCAGACGTCATGCGACACAAGGATACGACACAGGGACTGTGTCGCATCGAATACGAAATGCTAATTTAATAGCGACATAGTGGTTGTGTCGTATAGAAGTACGACATAGTTTGTGACATAGAGTGCGACACAAGGTGCGACATAAAGGGCAAAATACGACACAACATGCGACACAAGGCTTGTGTCGCAGGGATGAACACCAGCCCAGAAAGTCCGGCTGTTCGTGATTTTTCCGGCCAAAACTCAATTTAAACTCGTTTTTAAGCTATAAAACTGTGTTCTAATCTTTGTAATGGACATATATAAGTTGTATAAACATCAAAACATCAAAATATTACATAAAACTAAACAAATCTAAGTTTTTAGAAATTTCCTTACAATTGCAAATCGGAGAAGATGGAGGCCGAAAATGATGATGGTGCTTTTGCAAATCTTGTTCCTTGTTTGTTGGTGATTCCGAAAATATAACTTTTGTGGGTCGATTTGTGAAATCCGAAATTTGGTGTGAAATTGGTTGAGAGAGTTTTGGTGTAAGTGTGTGTTTTTGGAGAATGAAAATGAAAGAAAGAATGAAGGAGAGGTGGGGTGTAGGTGAAAGCCTCACCTCGCAGTCTCCGTCCCGTGCTCCGCGTGGTGTTCGTTTTCTCAGTCATTTAACGTTAAATATTTATTTTATTCGTTTAAATTTTCCATTTTAAATTATAAATTATTATAAAATATTTTATTGTAAAATTTTACCAGTTATCTATTTATGATATTTAAAAGGGAAATTCGTTTTATTTGTTTGCGCGTTTGTATTTTTAATCTCGTATACATTAATTGTGTAATAAAACTTGGATTCGAAATATCACAATAAATGAGATTCTGAATAAAATTGAGTTATTAGATAATATTTGTATTTCTTAATAAAATTATTCACCAACGTCCGTATTTATTGTATCGAAATTCATTCGATTTGAAACTCGTACGATTTAAATAAACCGCATAATTGTGTAGATATATATTCAACAATATATATGATAATTGATACATTAATTAGCCTAACACATAACTAATTACATGTATTAAAACTTGATTAGGCACTAAATTCTAGTCCTAAATTGACGGTTGTCACAGCAGAGCATAATCCCTTGCTTTCTTCACATAGTTTCCTTGTTGTGATGATAGTGTTGGGGTTGATGCTGCCTACTGCGAGAATTTCTTCCAAATGTTCTTCAATTATTTACTGCATAGAATCTACAAGACCAAGATCTTCTCCCATAGGATGTTTCATTAGTTTATCAACATTGAAGGTGACCTCCTCAGTTCCAACTCGAAGTTTTAAAGATTTTTCATTAACGTCAATGACGGCCTTGGCGGTGTTTAGGAAAGGTCTGCCAAGGATGAGTGTCCTCTTCAATATTCATAACAACAAAATCAACAGGAAAGATGAATTTATCAACACGGACCATAATATCTTCAGCAATTCCACGAGGGAGTTTAACTGATCTATCGGCTAACTGGATGGTCATTCGGGTTAGCAAAAGTTCGTTTAATCCTAGTTTCCTAAAAAGCGAGTATGGCATAAGGTTTACACTAGCTCCTAAGTCAGCTAAGGCGTTACTTATTTGAACATCCTGAAGATAACAAGGAATAGTGAAACGGCCAGTGTCTCCTAGCTTCGGGGGTAGTCCTTGTTGCATAATCAAAGAGCACTCTGCATCTAAGGGCAAGTTAACTATCTGTCTAAGTTTTTCTTTGTTGGATAAGAGTTCCTTAAAGAATTTGGCATAGCTAGGCATTTCGACTAAAGCATCTAAAAGTTTAACATTTAGGTGTAAGCTTTTGAACATTTCTAGATACTTTCCAAATTGAGCCTCTTGTTTCTCTTTCTTAAGCCTACCAGGGAAAGGTATACGTGTTGGTTTAATGTTTTCTGGGGCTTTAGAGGGTTCTGGTTCAGGAGAAGCGACGGGGGTGTCAACTTGGACTGAATCAGTAGGTAGAGAAGTAGAAAGTTCATTTGTGGGAATATCTACGGATTTCTCGTTTTTAGTCTCTTTTCCTCTAGTAACCACAAGGATGTCATCGTACTCATATGATGAGTGATAGACAGAGTTGTAGATCGCTTCCTCCCTTTGCTTCTCCTCAACTTTTAAAAGCAACCTCTTAACATTATCCTCCATGTTTTTAATTAAATCGTTTGAAATTCTAATCAAATAATCAATTTGGTTTTGAAAATCAACAATTTTTATATTGACATTATTTTGTTCAACAATGAAGTTTTTGAAAGTTTCGTTGTTTAGACGAGAAGTCAATGGGGACGGAGTAGAGAGAACTAAGGATCGGGAAGTGGGTTGTGTGGTAAACCGCTGAATGAAAGTTTTGGAATAAGAAGTATGATTAGGGTTTCCACCATTTGTAAGAATTTCTTCATTTGCCCTTCGGCTCGAGATGAACTTTTGAGGTTTCTTCTCTGGCTTAAGGTTTGAAGATTCTTACAAATCCTTGACAATTTGAGTGATGGATTAGAGTTGAGTTTTTAGATTGTCTAAGGTTTGATTTGAAGTACTCCTTTCTTCCGAAGTAGATTCATCAGACTCCAAGTCATGTTGATGCATCGTTATCGTCTCAATCAATTTCCAAACTTCGTCTGAAGTATGTAGCATGAAATTTCCGGATGAAGCGGCATCGAGGGTTTGTTTGTGTTGAGGATTTAAACTGTTATAGAATGTGCAGACCAGATCCGTTTCAGACAACTGACGATTCTGACATCTCTCGATGAGATTCTTAAATCGTTCCCAGGCCTTGCTTAATGATTCATTAGTTCCTTGATGGAAGTTAATGATGTCGTTTTTAAGCTTGGTTTGTAGAGAAGGGGGGAAGTACTTAGCTAGAAACTTAGTAGCCATCTCCTCCCATGTATGAATCAAATTGGGTTTGAAATCATAAAACCATGTTAAGGCTCGAGAAGATAAAGAATAAGGAAACAGATGGAGACGGAGAAGGTTTCTATCGGTTCCAATTTGTTCGAGAGAGTCGGAAAGCTTGATGAATTTGTTAAGATTGGCGTTTGGATTTTCAACCGAAAGACCATGAAACTGACACTCAGATTTAATCATTTTATTGTAGTGAGTCTTAATTTCAAGGGTTTCGTCTGTTGGTGCTACGATCGATCCTCCTCGTCCCTCTAGCAGTAGCTTAATTGATGAGGCGAGAGTGATACGATTTGACATAACTTGATGGTAGAAAGTAGGATTTTGGAAAGGAAGCGTTAAACTATTCTAATCTAAAGACGAAAAGTAAAATTAACCTAAGGATAGAAAAGGAACTTTCGGATGATATTGATCTTTGACGTCGTGTAAACGGAGCTTTATTTTAAAAATGGAAAATACCTAACTTACTACACACAACACAGGCAAGAATACCTGATCATATATAGTATAGCTCAGTAAGTCCGAGTCGAACACAGGGAACGGATGTCAATATTAACAAATTGAAAATTGCTACAATTAATTAAAGCAGTAAAAAGTGGGGACGTTTTAGTTCCGATCGAACAATTGATAAACAATTATAAAAGAAATGATTTATTAAATAAAACTTAATTATAAAATAAAGAAATAAAATAACTCAATTAAACTAAAAGATTAAATTCCAATGGTAAAAGAAATACAATTGCTTAGACTAGTTTCCTCAGAATCCGATTATCACTTCATTGAATTGCTAATGTATGAACTTCATTGTGACATGACAAATGTATCAACCATCTTTACAGGATTAATTGATTAAACACAATTCAGAAAGATATAAAGTTGTTTTCAACCCGCTAACAGTTCAATTTAACGTTATCCACCGAATTGTATTATGAATGATAACTACACCGTTTATATGATTTACCCTTATAACTTGAATCAACAAAGTCTATAACTATTACTAGTTATCACATTCATTGCCAATTCTTAATGATAATCAATCCTAGCCTATCAAACTCAATCTATTTAGTGATAATTATCAATTTAAACCAACAATCATCAATAATGACCAATCAATAGAGAACTCAATCATAAATCAATTGATCATCACGCTAGGTTATCATCAAGATTCAACAATTAAACATGGATCTTCGAACAAACATATAAACATTCATGAAATTCAATATTAACTAGCAATTCAATAATCAAATCATCATCCGAGTATTATCATCTAAGCAATTGTATATAAAACTTAGCCAATCATAATTCCACAAACAATCAGATTCAATATCATATCCATAATCATAATCAAATGAAAGGTATAAACGAAATCGAACCAAAAATGTCGAATAACAATTAAAAGAACAAAAGCCCTTGATTCCTTTTGCTTTAATCCCTCCAAATGCCTCTGGAAAATGGGGTTTTTGTTTAGAGAATCGTCTGGAAAGATGTGGTGAACTATGTGTAAAATGAGGGCAAAATAAAGTTTTTAGGGTTTCTGCCGAGGCGATCCATACGCCGTATGGAATTCCATACGCCGTATGGATTGCAAAGCCCATGGGTTTAACCCGCGTCTTCTGGCGGCCCGGCTCAACTGATCCATACGCCGTATGGATTCTATACGCCGTATGGATTGAAATCTCCAACTTCTCAGCCAATCGACCTCCTTTCTTCAACCTTTAATCTTTTTAGCATCTTTTCTTCGATATTCACTCGATTTCCGCTTCTTTTATAATTCAAGCTCCAAATAATTCCTAACTGCAAATATGAACGAAATGAGTATCGAATTCAAATCAAATGCATAAGAAATTAATCAAACTAAGGGGTAATTAGTACTATAAAATAGCACATTTTGGCGTTCATCAAACATCCCCCACTTGAATGCTGCTTGTCCTCAAGTAGACTAACTTTAAATATGAACGGCAAACAATGCATAAAAAGGACTTACAAACTACACAGCATTCGACAAACCAAATTTTTATCTTAAAATCGATTCTACCTAAAAACTCAGCAATCAAGAAACTCTACATGGAAGCCATTCTAACATATTATTATTACTCATAAAAGATAATTCACTCAGATTACCGATATTACTGTCCACTTAAACAATCTAGAATTCAGAAATTGAGCTCAATTTATTATTATTCTAGCAGGCCTTACCCCTGATTTTCAATAGCAAAATACTCTTATATAGATAACGTGTTACAATTCTCCAAATAATGAACATCCAAAGAAATCAATCATTTTTCAAACCAAGACATTGGTGACAGGTCTGTACCTCAGTACAACAGAGCGACATAACTTGGCTTTGGTTTTTTTCAATTTATGAGTTCTTTTGTACTCATTTATTTTTATCTATTTTGATTTCAAATATACTGACGGAAACCAGGTCTGTACTTTCGTACAACAGAGGAGACAACACCCAGTATATTCCCAAATGATGATTAGTAGGATCCCAAAATTATGGATTATAACACGATATCATACAAGAATTAAGACTAAAGTCATACCTTGCTAAAAGATCCTCAAAGGATAAATCCCTACTTAATTCATTACATTTCTTACTAGCTCAATAACTTCATATAGATTGCCTATCGATACATCATAAGATGAACTATCTAATATTTAAAAATTAAATTTATTTCATTCTTTGCATTACCAAAATGTGTTACAAGATTGCTAAACTTTTCATAGAAAACAAATTTAAAACAAAAATTTGGGTTGAAAAATGACTAACATGTAGAATGCCTCTTAACCTCAATATTTTTCAATAGCTACCATTCATAAATTAAGGACAATTAGACTTCTTTTCCCCCATCCCCCACTTAGAAACATGCAATGTCCTCATTGCAAAACTAAATAAAAACAAAGGGAATAGAAAAGAAGTGAAACAGAAAACTCCCCTGATTTGAAGGCAATTTGCTTGAAGGACTTCATTCAGAAATAAAATACAACAGCACACTTCCGTAGGCAACACGATTGCATTTAGCACATGCAATAAGCCTTTAAACCCCTCGGTATCCCGAGTGGACGAGTTGTAGTCTCGTGAGGGTTTCCAGAGAACACACCTACAAAGTTCAAACCTGCAAACAAAAACAATAAAACAAAATACGAATTAACAAAATAACGGGTTGTCTCCTGAAAGCGCTTTTGTTTATCACGTCCGTAAGCTCGACATCTTGCTTCACCACTTAATTCAAATCCATCTCCAAATCACGCTTGGAGTCCCTTATATCACCATAGTATTTCTTCACTCTACTTCCATTGACTTTAAAAGTTTTTCCAGAATATCCTTGCAAATCAACAGCTCCAAACGGATAAACCTTGTCAACAACAAAGGGGCCAGTCCAGCGTGTCTTTAACTTTCCTGGAAACAAATGTAATCTAGAACTATACAACAGAACGTTATCACCTTTCTCGAATGTATGGTTCGACTTAAGACGAGTGTTGGTGCATTTAGTGTGTCAGTCAGTTGATCAAACTATTGTAATTGTCAAAGTCAATTAGTCTGTGTATGTATAGTGTTTAGCGTGTCAACGAAATGTAATTATATAGAATATACATGGCGACGACATGGGCTACGTCGCATTGGGTTGGGCCTGCGACGTTGGGCCTAACGTCGCAGGGCCCAATAGCCTTGATATAAATAGTGAGTTAAAGGTCCGAATTAGTGTTGGACGTGTGATTAGACTGGTCAGCCGTTTTTGTGTGTAAGAGAGGCAGAGAAAACGAATTTGGTGATTGTAATGTTTATACGTCAATTGTCAATATACAGAAAACGTTATAGAATCGTTTGTGTTCGTGAATCATATATTGATTGTTTATCATTCCGCAATAGCAATCAATCAAACGATCCGATCAGATCTTCGAAGTGTACGGGACTATCAACTGGTATCAGAGCCGTAGAATCAAGGATTCGTCGGTTTCGGATCGTTATTTTACATGTTTTCGTTTGATTCGCGAAGGTATTAATTGTTATTAATCGTTTCTGAGTTGATTTGATTGATTATATCGATTTCTAGAAGTGTTTTTGGCTTGGTTCGACGTTTGGATTTCGAAATTTCGTTAGGGTTTCGAAAATTTTCGATTTTTGGGGTTTTGGCCGCTGCAGTCACGTTTTGAGACGTTAGCTGCGACGTCGCTAAGTTCTGCGACGTTACTAGCGACGTCAGGTGCGACGTCGCTTGATTTTGCGACGTCACCTGCGACGTAGCCTGCGACGTTATTAATTTTGACCTTGACTGGTCTTTGCGACGTAGTTAGCGACGTCGTTATTTTGACCTTAAGTGGTTATTGCGACGTAGGCTGCGACGTCGCTAGCCTCTGCGACGTTGGACTGCGACGTTATACACTACGTCGCATTTTCGATTCTTAATTGAATCATCAGACTTCTGCGACGTACCACTGCGACGTTGCTATTTTTCTGTGACATTAACATCGTTCTAGTTTGGCGGGAAACCTCCGGAAAATTTTGCATTTTCAAAATTTTTTCCTAGTCTTAAAAGTCTTCAATTTTAGCCTAGAAAAAGTTTCATTTTACCCGGCCAGTTTTTGACGTTTTCGGACGAAATTTAGGCGGGAAAAACGCAAAAATTTTGTAATTTCAAATTTTGTTTTTAGGCTTAGAATAGCTTCATTTTAGTGTCGGAAAAGTTTCGCTGTACTCGAATATTTTTTGAAATTTTCAAATCCGATTTTGGAGGGAAAATTCGTAAATGGCTTTTGGTAACAAAGTGCCTCCTTCTACATCTTTGTTCTATAGTGATTTTGCGAGTTGGAAGATTACTTTATGCAATTTAATTGAATACAAAGATCCAAATCTGTTCAATTGGTTTAACACCATTGATCGATATGAGCAACCAAGACTCGATGGGGTGCTTAAGTCAAGAGCACAAATGTCAGTCAAGGAACGAGCAGAATTTGATAAAGACAATAGAGTGTATGAGATGATTACCAAGTGCTTGCCAGAAGTTGTGATTAATAAATTTAAAGATCAAGCAACTTCTATAGGATTATGGGATGCTCTTATAGTGGCTTACGATCAAAAGGAAAAGAAGTCAGAGGCTAATATTCAAGTTCCTAGTCTAAATGATACTTCCAGATCTACTTCCAACTCAGCAGCATCTACTTCTACTAGCACTTCATTTGCTTCTGATACTTCTCATACTGCTCATACGGCTCATACAGCTCCTTTAAAGGCTACTGAGGACCATGCTAAAATCTTTGCAGCTTTCCTCAACTCTTATGAGAACTTTCTTTCCAAGAAGGCTAGTACTCTACAGCTTACTGAAGAAGACTTTGAACAGATTGATTCTGATGATCTCGAGCAGATGGACATCAAATGGAGTATGGCCATGATAACCCAAAGAACCAAGAAGTTTCTTCAAAGAACGGGTAGAAAAGACCTGGATGATGACGGTGATACAGGTCTTGGTTTTAATAAAAGCAAGGTGAAATGCAAAATCTGTCAGACTCATGGACACTTTGCTAAGGAATGTCTGAAGGAAAAGTGTCCTCCATCTGGATTCACTACACCTTCAGCACCCACGACTCCAGAGAAGAACACAACACCACAGGCGATGGCGGTGTTTAATCCAGGAACGTTTGATTTTAGTGCACTTCAAGGAGAGGTTCAACACAGTGCGCTTTTGGCAAAAATACATGAGGTACATGATGAACCTAAGGTACCCATAAACTGTGTTTCTTGTTTTACATTGACTGAATCTCTTGAGACTTATCAATATGACAATTTAGAGTTGCGAAACAAGGTTGTCAAACTTACTGAATCAAACAATTTTCTTAAAGCTAATGAGAAACTTTATGATAACAAAATTGAGGCATATAAGTTAGACACACAAACTTATAAAGCAAAAGTCTTTAGTCAACAAGATGCAATTAATAGTTATCTTGCTGAAATTGAATTGTTGAATAAAGAGCTTTCTGATTTAAAAAGTGAGTACGATAACCTTAAAAGCAAAATTTTAGGTTCTTCATCCGCAACTTTTGTCTTTAATGAAATCGTTAATAAGCAAGGGACGGGCGGTAAAAAGAAGGCAGGACTTGGTTATAATCAAGTACCACCACCTTCCCACGCCGAATACTGTCCTACGCCTGTTAAGGAAGGTCTTGAAGAGATTCCAGTTGATTATATGAAACTTTATGGTATTAAAGCTAAAGAAGCTAAGCAAAACAAACAGGCAAAGGAGAAAACCATAAGGCCAGAGTATCCTTTACCTAAGTTTGTTAAGCCTGATAGTGCACCTCCAGTTCGTGTTGAGGAGGTTGTTGAGGTAGAAGATATACCTGAAGAGTCTACCATTAAGGTTGAGAAAATAAATGTCAAACCTGAAAATTTCATCATTACAACTGAAAATGATGATTGTTTTAAATGCAATGGAAAAGCTAAGGTTGACAATGAATCCTCAAAAGTTGTAGTTGATAAATCTGAAAAGAATAAACCTTCAAAATCAACTAACTCAACCTCAGGAACATCTACTTCAACATGTTCTCCTAAGAGTGCATGTTCAACAAATGTTCCTGGTCATAGACCTTCTGTGTATTGTCCTCCACCGAAACGATTTGAGGGAACTCATTGGAATCAATCTTATGTTGAGAGACGTTCTTGCTTTCGTTGTGGTCAACAGGACCATATAATTAGGGATTGTCGGTTATTATCCCTAGATAGGTTTGGTAGAGGGATGTCAAGAACTTCCTCCTTTAGGAATTCTTATTCAAAATCGTTTTCTAGGCGTGCTTCGTATTCGCCTATATCAAGATATGCATCCTCTTCTCCAAAACCCGTGGCTAGAGTAAAAAAAGTTGTGCCTAGTAAACCTCAAGTTCAACAGCACAACATTGTTGAAAACAACTCATCTGAACCTACAAAGGTTTGGAAACCCAAATCCACAAACAACACATCAATGAAATCTTCCGAATTTTTAAAATATCATAAACTCATTGATGTGATGGTTATGGATGACCATGGACAACCCAAGTCAATTAAGGCTTGGGTGTCCCATAAGTACTAACGTTTAATTGTTTGTGGTGGTGCAGTCAGGTTGTTATTAGCTAATATTTTTGTGACCGCAAGGATGTGGATATTTGCTGGAAGATTGTTTTCAAGGTGGTTGTGTGTGATTATTTATGATTGGATGGATGAGATTATTGAAGTAACGAGTTGATACAAGTGCTAAAAGTCATTTGACTTGACTTGATATGTGATTTTGATAATTTTCTATTTTTTTATTTGTTAGAACCGCAATAGCCATTCTTTATACTTTTTAGTATCAAAGAAATGCAATGTTGCGAAATTTATTCAATTAAAAAATACAAAAATATGTTTAATGTTTAAGGGGAGTATTTTTGGATTGGATATAAGAATTTTCTGTTCAGGGGGAGTAATTCTGAATATTAAAAATTCTGATTATTTAATTCAGAAATGTGAACAGCAAGATTCTTAAGTCTTGAAAAGACGATGGGTTGTGTCTGTAAACAACTTGGGATATGATAGTACATCGGGTGACATGCATAAAAATGGAAATTTTAAGGTTTATGTTTGATGTGTCAGTAGGTTTATCTGGTATATTTAACACATCTTTTATAAACATTAGCTTCATCATATGATGTATTGGTAGGCATGATACACACCGGTTTGTGAGTGAGTAAGAAGTAATAATAAAACTTGTCTATTACTTTGAAAAAAATGTTATATGATGTATGACATAAGTCTTAATAGATAAATGGAAGTACTATCATACACTGTCATAATTATGTAAATGTAAAATGGGCATATAGTGATAATATGATTATTCGCCAAACTAATGGTGACTATTGTTGTACTCACGTACAGACCTGAATCCATTAGTTATGCAAATAGTCTCAAACTTGTTATGTTCATACTAAGGGACCCTCTGTTGTACTTTGTACAGATCTGGGGCCACTAGTATCTTCATAGTCGGTTTGATGTATGTCTAAATATAAATATCAAGTGTATGTTACGAGAAAACCGAGATAAACTTGGTCTTGTAATCTCTACCTTGTGTGAATATGCAGTGTTTGTTTTACTGAAGTTTATCAGTATATCATATAATAGGTTTCTCAAAATTAATCGTCAAACTAACAATAATAATTAGCTCACAAATACGGATGTAATATGTTTAAGTGGACAAACAATACCGATGATCGTCTTGAACTAATTTTTATAAAAGGTGCTTTAAATATGTCAAGTAAATTTAAAGTGGACAAATATACTGATGATCGAAATAACACTTACTATTCCCTAATAATTGCATGTTGGCCTGATATGATCCCTAAGCAGACTTAAAACAATTCTATCCCCAATTTATTTTAATCTTCGTTCTTTACTTTTCATTTATAAAGAAAAATTCAAAAAGATTTTATTTCTATGTTATTTTCTTCAATATCACATATCTTGTTAAAGTCAAATATTGAAGATGCAAAGGATGTCAGCTATTCTCCAAAGATTGTGAAGATAATTCTATCGGAGAAGCTGCTGATGATTGAGAGATGGTCACTGAGTTTGAAGATCTTATTGTATGATAAATTTGTGTCAGTCACATGAATTTGGACACCAAGATTTCTTTGAAGACCATGCTATCTCAAAGGGGGAGTTTCTGATTGTTGAAGACATGAAAGAGTTTGTTGATGAAGACTAATTGAAGACTTATTTGACCAAGCTGCTGACAAGGGGGAGTTTGTTGGTGCATTTAGTGTGTCAGTCAGTTGGTCAAACTATTGTAATTGTCAAAGTCAATTAGTCTGTGTATGTATAGTGTTTAGCGTGTCAACGAAATGTAATTATATAGAATATACATGGCGACGACATGGGCTACGTCGCATTGGGTTGGGCCTGCGACGTTGGGCCTAACGTCGCAGGGCCCAATAGCCTTGATATAAATAGTGAGTTAAAGGTCCGAATTAGTGTTGGACGTGTGATTAGACTGGTCAGCCGTTTTTGTGTGTAAGAGAGGCAGAGAAAACGAATTTGGTGATTGTAATGTTTATACTTCAATTGTCAATATACAGAAAACGTTATAGAATCGTTTGTGTTCGTGAATCATATATTGATTGTTTATCATTCCGCAATAGCAATCAATCAAACGATCCGATCAGATCTTCGAAGTGTACGGGACTATCAACGAGCATCATGCCATTTCTTAGTTCGCTCCTTGAACAGTCTCGAATTGTCATAAGCATTTATACTTAATTCATCCAACTCATTTAACTGTTTCATTCTATCCTTTCCAGCCAACTTTTCATCAAGATTGCACTTCTGTAAAGCCCAATATGCTTTATGCTCTAACTCAAAAGGTAAATGACAAGCTTTTCCATAAACAAGGCGATAAGGCGTTGTTCCAACTGACGACTTAAATGCTGTTCGTGCCGCCCATAATGCATCATCCAACTTGTATGACCAATTCTAAGGGTTACCTTCAACTGAACGTTCTAAAATACGCTTCAACCCTCTATTAGTCACTTCCACTTGACCACTTGTCTGTGGGTGATAAGCAGTTGAAAACTTATGTCTAACTCCGTACTTTCGCAACACTTTTTCCAATTGCAGATTTGTGAAATGTGTCCCTCGATCACTAATTAAAGCTTTTGGTGCTCCAAAGCGTGAAAATAACTGTTTAAGAAAATTTACCACAACGCGAGCATCATTCGTGGGTAATGCCTTTGCTTCGGCCCACTTAGAAACATAATCCACAGCCACAATGATGTATTTGTTTCCATTGCTAGGTGGAAACGGGCCCATAAAGTCTATACCCCACACATCAAAAATCTCACTTACCATAATTGGATTTTGCAACATTTCATCCTTCTTTGAGATTCTCCCTGTACGTTGGCAGGCATCGCATTCCTTCACATACTTGAATGCATCCTTATAAACTGTTGGCCAATAAAAACCTGCCTCAAACACTTTCCTTGCAGTGTAGTTTGGACCATGATGTCCTCCAGCCGGACCATCATGACAGTGCTCTAAGATAATATCACATTCCTCTCTAGCTACACATCGTCGGACAATTCCATCAGCACACTGTCTGAACAGATATGGGTCTTCCCAAAAGTAGTAACGTAAAGATGAGAAAAACCTCTTTCTTTGGTTAAAATCCAATCCGGATGGAAGAGTCTTTGTAACTAGAAAGTTTGCAATATCAGCGAACCATGGAAATTCATTCAGAATTGCTTTCAACAAGCTTTCATCAGGAAACTTATCTCGAATTTCAGTTTCATCTAACTTATCCAATTCTGGATTTTCCAGTCTTGACAGATGATCTGCAGCCAGATTTTCCGCTCCCTTCTTATCACGAATCTCAATGTCAAACTCCTGCAATAACAAAATCCATCGCAACAATCTTGGTTTTGCATCTTGTTTCCCAAACAAGTATCTTAATGCAGAGTGATCGGTAAAAACAACTGTTTTTGACAGGACCAGGTAAGAGCGAAACTTATCAAACGCAAAAACAACAGCAAGTAATTCCTTTTCAGTCGTAGTGTAATTCTCCTGTGCACTCGTTAAAGTCTTGCTTGCGTAATAAATAGGTTGAAACTTCTTATCAACCCTCTGACCTAAAACTGCCCCCACAGCGTAATCACTGGCGTCACACATCAATTCAAATGGAAGATCCCAATTCGGACTTACCATAATTGGTGTAGATACCAATTTCTCTTTTAACATCTTGAACGCATCTTGGCATTCCTTTGAAAACTCGAACTTAGCTTCCTTTTCCAACAACTTGTTGATAGGACGTGCTATCTTTGAAAAATCCTTGATGAATCTTCTATAGAACCCAGCATGTCCTAAGAAACTTCGTATTCCTTTAACATTTGTTGGATAAGGTAGCTTTGCTATGGCCTCAATCTTCGCTTGATCAACTTCAATACCAGCTCTTGAAATTTTATGCCCCAACACAACTCCTTCTCGTACCATGAAATGACACTTTTCCCATTTTAAAACGAGATTGGAGCTCTCACACCTTTGCAACATCCTCTTCAGATTCATCAGAACTTATTAAAAGAATCTCCAAACACAGAGAAGTCATCCATGAATATTTCCATGCTGTCTTCAACCATATCATGGAATATTGCCATCATGCACCGTTGAAATGTGGCGGGTGCGTTATATAGACCGAAAGGCATTCTCCGATAACCGAAAGTTCCGAATGGGCAGGTGAAAGTAGTCTTATCTTGATCATTTGCATCAATTGGGATTTGGAAGTACCCGGAGAATCCGTCTAAAAAGCAATAATACTCTTTTCCAGCTAGACTTTCGAGCATCTGATCAATGAATGGCAAAGGAAAGTGATCCTTGCGTGTCGCATCATTCAGCTTTCTATAATCTATACAGACCCTCCATCCAGTAACAGTTCTTGTGGGAATTAACTCATTCTTCTCGTTCGCAACCACTGTCATACCTCCTTTTTTAGGCACAATATGAATGGGGCTGACCCATGGACTATCAGAAATCGGGTATATCAATCCAGAGTCAAGCAATTTTATGATTTCCTTCCTCACAACATCTGTAACCTTAGGATTTAATCGTCTTAAAGGTTGCACAACTGGTTTGAAATCAGATTCCATAAGGATCTTGTGCGTACAATACGATGGGCTAATTCCCTTGATGTCACCGATCGTCCATGCTATAGCATGCTTATGTTCCTTCAGAACTTTTAGCAGACTTTCTTTTTCGTTTGCTGATAGCTTGGATGAAATGATAACTGGCAAATCCGACTCTCCTTGTAGGTATGCATATTCCAAATGGGTCGGTAAATCTTTCAATTCTAACCTTGGTGGTTCTTCAAAAGAAGATTTACATGCCAACACCTCTTCTCGTGAGCAGGGAATCCCATGCATAGTGATGCGAGTCTCTTTCTTAACTAAAACACCATTAGTCTCAACCGATTCTTCATTCTCAGTCGGCTGATCACCTTCTACTTCCTCATCACTCTCGAACTCTAACTCCTCAAGCATTTTATCGAACTCTTCAATATCTCTAATTGCTTCTATGCTTCCCGTCCATCCCTCCAGAATCATGGGATCTAGATCTTCATCTTCCATGAGACTTTGAAGGAACTCTTCGTCATCAGTCATTTCTCTGGCACTCACAAAGTAGCACGTATCATCAACTGCAGCAGGATATCGCATTGATTTGTTAACATCAAACACTACTTCATCTTCTCCTAACCTCAGAGTGATTTTTCTATCATGAACATCAATCAATGCCCTTGCAGTGGCTAGAAAAGGTCTTCCCAAAATGATAGGTACCTTTTTATCTTCAACCATGTCCAGAATGATGAAATCGCACGGAAAAACAAACCTATCCACCTTAACTAGCACATTCTCTACCATGCCCATAGGATATTGAACAGAACGATCTGCTAACTCAATGCACATTCTAATTGGCTTTGGTTCCCCCAACTTAAGTCTAGCATACATAGTATAAGGCATTATTGATATGCTTGCCCCCAAGTCAGCCAATGCATGAGTAAGGTCTAAACTTCCAATCAGACAAGGAAGGGTAATACTCCCAGGGTCTTTCATTTTCGGTGGAAGTTTATTTTGCATAACTGCTGAACATCTCTCGTTCATCGTCACCGTGGTTGCCTCCATCAGTTTGCTCTTATTAGTTAAAAGTTCCTTCAGATACTTTGCATACTTTGGCATTTGAGCAATGGCTTCCATGAATGGGATGTTAATGTGCAGTTGCTTCAGATTCTCTAGGAACTGGTGGTATTGAGCATCATCTTTCCCTCTTCTCAAAGCTGCTGGATAAGGTGGCAGCGGTGCATGCTCCTTAGCATATTGCTTGTCTCTTGCAATTTGTTCAGCCTTAGTGTCCACCTTGGGACTTTCTACAACTTCTACTTCCTTCTCTTTTTGCGGTAGGGGTTAAGAAACAGGTTTCTTCTTTGGAATGGGGTCTTCAAAACCCCTTCCACTCCGTGTGATCACAGCTTTCGCCTGATCCCGTGGATTGATCTCAGTGTATCCAGGTAGGGTTCCAGGGAATCTCTCTTGAAGAACTTAAGCTATGTTGGAAACATCCCCTTCAATCTGCTTAATCGCAGCTCCTTGGTTTCTCAATGCAGCGTCGGTAGCATCCATTCTTTGTCCAGAGCTCGTAATGAATTTCTCATTGGACGTGAGAAACTTACCCATCATTTCTTCTAAATTAGCTTGCTTGTCTGAAGATGATGCACCTGGCTGCTCCTTGGTGAAAAATTCAGGTTGAGTCTGGCGAAACGGTCGCCCTCCATCTTGGTATGGTCTTCTGAAGAAGTTTCCACCGCCCTGACGATATGGTGCTTGAGCTTCTCCATACTTGACTTCTTCAGTCTGTTCTCCCGTTCGCATCTCGGGGAAATCCTTCACTAAATGGCCTCCTCCACAGTTGTCGCATCCCACTTGGATAGCATGGACAGTCTCAGTAACCTTCTTGATATCTCTGCCCATGTTATCTAGCTTAGCGGTGATGGCTGCAAATCCATCTTCATCATTCACAGACCTCTTCCGTCTAGAAGTGCCATCATCCCATAACTGAGAGTGTTTCGCTTGGTCATGAATGGCAGTCAACGCATCACGAGGGACTTTCTTGGGAATAGGCCCTTGGGAATCCAGTTGCTGTCTCGTGGCACGATCCACTCCTTTATAGAAAATACTCACGACTTGTTGATCGTTCAGGTCGTGCTGCGGGCACTTATGCATCAGGTCCTTATATCTCTCCCAAGCTTGGTGTAGTGACTCATCCATTTCCTGCTTGAAATTTCTGATCTCGTCAATCATCTTTGAAGTTTTGGAAGGAGGACAATACATCTTCAGAAACTTAGTGCGAAGGTCTTCCCATGTGGTTATGGATCCAGCTGGCTCGTTTTGAATCCATCTCTTAGCAGCTCCCTTGAGTGTGATTGGGAATACCCTGAGCATAACTTGATCGCGTGTGATGTTAGGAACGTTGAACATATCGGCTATCTCAACGATTTTCTCCACATGATCATTAGCATCCTCCCTTTCTTCTCCTCAGAAAGGATTCTCCCTAAGCTCCTTGAGAAACTGTCCCTTGATTTCAAACTCCACATCTTGTGCAATCACTGGCCTTACTACTCCAGTGCCACGGTCATTACGCATCCGACTCGAATACTCTTCGAGTGTTATGTTGGCGATATCTTCTGCCATTGCGTCTCTTGGGTCTGCCTGATTGATCGGAGGTTCGAATAAGGACCGAAGATACTCTCCAAAATCCCCCTCTGAATACGATGGGAGGTTGTGGTGTAAACTTGAGTTGGGTGGTACAGAAGCAAACCGTCTTCTCTGACGAAAAACTCTTTCAGGATCTTCAAAAGGATCAGCGAGATGAGGATTCCTTGATCGGGTCATAAACTTCCTGTGATATAATTCCCGAATCAGTAGAACAAGACCCTAATTGAATTACTTACTAAACAATCCTAAACACAAAAATATAATTCGAAAAATAAATAAAACAGAACTGAACTTAAATAACAATATACAAAGATCAAGTTCCAATTTGTCAAATTGAAACAAACCGTTCCCCGGCAGCGGCGCCAAAAACTTGATGTCGTGTAAACGGGGCTTTATTTTAAAAATGGAAAATACCTAACTTACTACACACAACACAGGCAAGAATACCTGATCATATATAGTATAGCTCAGTAAGTCCGAGTTGAACACAGGGAACGGATGTCAATATTAACAAATTGGAAATTGCTACAATTAATTAAAGCAGTAAAAAGTGGGGACGTTTTAGTTCCGATCGAACAATTGATAAACAATTATAAAAGAAATGATTTATTAAATAAAACTTAATTATAAAATAAAGAAATAAAATAACTCAATTAAACTAAAAGATTAAATTCCAATGGTAAAAGAAATACAATTGCTTAGACTAGTTTCCTCAGAATCCGATTATCACTTCATTGAATTGCTAATGTATGAACTTCATTGTCACATGACAAATGTATCAACCATCTTTACAGGATTAATTGATTAAACACAATTTAGAAAGATATAAAGTTGTTTTCAACCCGCTAACAGTTCAATTTAACGTTATCCACCGAATTGTATTATGAATGATAACTACACCGTTTATATGATTTACCCTTATAACTTGAATCAACAAAGTCTATAACTATTACTAGTTATCACATTTATTGCCAATTCTTAATGATAATCAATCCTAGCCTATCAAACTCAATCTATTTAGTGATAATTATCAATTTAAACCAACAATCATCAATAATGACCAATCAATAGAGAACTCAATCATAAATCAATTGATCATCACGCTAGGTTATCATCAAGATTCAACAATTAAACATGGATCTTCGAACAAACATATAAACATTCATGAAATTCAATATTAACTAGCAATTCAATAATCAAATCATCATCCGAGTATTATCATCTAAGCAATTGTATATAAAACTTAGCCAATCATAATTCCACAAACAATCAGATTCAATATCATATCCATAATCATAATCAAATGAAAGCTATAAACGAAATCGAACCGAAAATGTCGAATAACAATTAAAAGAACAAAAGCCCTTGATTCCTTTTGCTTTAATCCCTCCAAATGCCTCTGGAAAATGGGGTTTTTGTTTAGAGAATCGTCTGGAAATATGTGGTGAAGTATGTGTAAAATGAGGGCAAAATGAAGTTTTTAGGGTTTCTGCCGAGGCGATCCATACGCCGTATGGAATTCCATACGCCGTATGGATTGCAAAGCCCATGGGTTTATCCCGCGTCTTCTGGCGGCCCGGCTCAACTGATCCATACGCCGTATGGATTCTATACGCCGTATGGATTGAAATCTCCAACTTCTCAGCCAATCGATCTCCTTTCTTCAACCTTTAATCTTTTTAGCATCTTTTCTTCGATATTCACTCGATTTCCGCTTCTTTTATAATTCAAGCTCCAAATAATTCCTAACTGCAAATATGAATGAAATGAGTATCGAATTCAAATCAAATGCATAAGAAATTAATCAAACTAAGGGGTAATTAGTACTATAAAATAACACATTTTGGCGTTCATCAATCTTTCGAAAGGATCGCTAAATAACTAAGATAACTAATTTCCTAAAATCGGTCGTTGTAGTCCCCGGCAGCGGCACCAAAAACCTGATCGTGCCCCGAACGGTCGGTCAAGGAATCACTTCCTTGTCGTTGCCGGACCTTGCGCTCGAGGCGGGCGATCGGAGGGGTGGTTTTATATTTATAGTGCAGGGAAGCCTAAGTTATACTACTACTTGTATAGTAAGCGGCAGGTATGACTCAGGTGTCGTTCTTCAAACCACAACGGGCATGGGATTTTAGGAGGATTAATTATCTTTGGTAATTTAGCTAGGGTTTTAAAACTTTTTCGGGAGTTTTGTTTTCTATTCTAGTTAAACTAAAGACAGTAAAATAAATGAGGAGTGTAGTCGCTGAGAGAACTATGGATTACACGAGTATTTGCTATGACATCGGTGTATGCTATTTTAGGGGTAGTTATGAGGATTGAGGCTCTAATTACAATGAATCTTAGCAGTGCTGACTCGGGGTCTCTGAACGATGTTCAACATAGTATTGTACCTACGACCTTTTCGTGGCTTCCACGCATTTGTACTTCACCAGAGGTGGTTCCAGCGCTATACCAAGTACTAAGCCGTTTTACGGTTTTTCCGATGCCTCGCCCAGAGATCCCATATCATTACTGTATATGTCCTAATAGGCCATAGCTCCTATCCTATTACTTATCTAACGTAGAGTTGTCCACAATCAAATAAATAACATGTCACATGGATAACAGATATGGAGTGTAAGCTACACCAGAAGTTCTCCCAAATGTAGTACCAATTTAACCGACAACTAACCTCGAATCCTATTCCCCAGTCTCGGTCGTCAGAGACGTCCGTATCGTGGCACGAATTGTTGAATAAACAATAAAGTGAACAGGATTTACCCCGCTGAATAAGTTGGGAAAGTCTGTCTAACGATCGTTTAAATTGTTCGACATTATTTCATATAGATCATTGTAATTATTCTAGCATGTTAAACTGTCGTATGTAATTATTCTATGTTTGAAAACCTAATCATGAATCCAACAACCGCAATAGACAAATGGATACTAGTATGCAAACCCTAAAGCAACAATCAAACAAGAACATGCAGTAGTGCAACATGGATAGCTATCAGTTTGTTTTAGGCAGAGTTTCTGGATTAATGGTTAAGTCACGGATGCTCCGAAAGTTCTCTCAAAAGCATTCGATATATGAAATTAATTCTAATCTATCTCTAATCCTATGCTCCGTGTCTCCTATGATGTGTTTCAATCAGGAGAACAGCGGCCATGCCGAGTTCATCGAATCATTCAGACACAGAATAGTTGAGGGACCTATTTCTAGCAATTGGCCGGATTCTATCAACATGTTTCAAACCACAGCATAAGTTGGATAAATAAAACATTTTAAGAACTAATTCATAAATTCAAACATATCCTAATTACATGCGAGCAGAGTAACAGCATGGTTTAAAGCATAACTACCCTAACATAACGTTTATCATAGCAAACACAGATTTGTCTAGCCTAACATAGCAATTATCATAGCATGCATTCTTAAATAATCATGACAATAGCACAACATATTTAAAAATAATAAGAAAGGATAATATAATAAAACCTGATAGGCGTTACAACAAATCTGCGTAATCGCAGTCTCGAAACGACTCCGTACAAAGCTCGTAAGCTTGCTACTAGCTACCTACTATTTCTCCTCTAACTCCTTAGAGAAGTGTTAGAGAGAGAAATAACTCCTTAGAGAAGTGTTAGAGAGAGAAAGCTATTCTAATCTAGAGAGAAGTGTGTGAAATGAGGGATTGAAGGTGTGTTGAAAATGAGGAGGTTAAGCCTCTATTTATAGGCTTCAAGTTTACAAATTTACACTCAGCACCCTCGCATCCAATTTAACACTGAAATACCCCCTCGAGCTATAAAATTCGACACCAAAAGGGGCATATTCGATACCAAAAGGGGCGTATTCGGTAGCAAATAGGGCGTATCCGGCACCAAAAAGGGGGTATACCACCCTAAAAGGGGGGTATACCACCCCTTAGAGGGTATACGGCCCCAAATAGGGGGGTATACGGCCCCTAGAGGGTGGTATACGGCCCCTATGGGGGTGGTGTACCCTGGCTCGTGGTCTTGTGTGCTGGATCGTAAGTCTTGTGCACTGGTCGTAGTTCTTGTGATCTTCGTTTGGCTCTAACTTCTTCGTTTCTTGTCAGATTTGAACGATTCTTGCGGCCACAGTTTTGTATTTTCCTGAAGATCAATATGACACAAATTAGGTCAGTTTTTCTTAATTATACGTCAGAATCGCAAGTGGATCGCTTTAGCTCTGATTTGTTCGTTATTTGAACATTTTAAGTGATTTTTCGAAAGGAAGTCTAAGCTTTGGCTCATTTTACATTTTTAGCATAAAACATTGATTATTTGATGTTTATTCAAAGATTTGAGCCAAAATGGGCTTGAAATGGTGAATAAAAACATGTCGTTTTGAGTCAAATCAATCCGCCGGATCCCCAATAGGATCCGCCGGATCCTAACCCAAAAACACTAGGATCCGCCGGATCCACTGGTTTTCCAGCAACATGCAGGTAGGGTTCTAACAGTTTCATACACGAGTTTCTAACCAAAATTTCATCAAGCGCAGTTCTTAATACAACTATATTACAACAATCAGTAGCAACACAACTACTAACTTCATATAGTGATAACTAGCATCATATAATCCTATAACACTATGTGTCACTTCAATTTCATAATTAAGCTCATATACATATATATAGTAAGAAATCACATAACTCACCTCTTTGAATTTAACAAGATTATGATGATGATGAAGAACTTGAATAACTTCCCAAGATCACAAGTAGTACACTAGTTAAATGCTTCAATCAAATTTATTTATAGATCTTTAGTATATAGGGTTTTTTTTAAGTTTGAAGCGTTTTAAGTTCAAAAGTATGAACTTTCCATTTTGGGAAGTAAATAATATAGGTCGGTTTAAGTTTTCAACCGACTCCGTATCCACTTAAAACTATTTCCCTTTTCAACCTATTGTCTGGAACCTAAAAACCATTTACGATTCCAATAATATCATTTTACCGTTAACTATATAAAGTTAAAACAAGTAATAATTTACTAATCACAATTACTCCAATTGAGCACAAATTTCCTAACATATTAAATAACAATTTAAGCTAGGAAATTACCAGAATACCCTTAGGTCCTTAGGACGGATGTTACAAATCCCCCCTCCTTAAGAAGATTTCGTCCCCGAAATCTCATCACGTTCAAATAAACTAGGGTAACGTGATCTCATACTAGACTCAGTTTCCCACGTAAGATTGGGACCCAAACTATGTTTCCATTTAACTAAAACCGTAGGAATCTCTTTCTTGCGCAGTTTGGTCACCTTTCTATCTAAAAGTTCAATGGGTTCTTCTACCA
Organism: Helichrysum umbraculigerum; assembly: GCA_949592205.1. NCBI lineage: Eukaryota > Viridiplantae > Streptophyta > Magnoliopsida > Asterales > Asteraceae > Helichrysum > Helichrysum umbraculigerum. Next base: position 87,279,545 of record CATIUR010000002.1, on the reverse strand, counting down.
ACTTCTGACTTTGGTCAACTTTAAAATCTTGTAATGGAAGGATTTGTGATTGATCCTCCACATTACACTTTCTCAAATAACAAATATTAAGAATATCATGAATACCAGATAATTCAGAAGGAAAATCTAGAGCAACAGTCTGATCATTAACAACCTTCCGGATTCTAAACGGACCAATGAATCTAGGAGCAAGTTTCCCACGCTTACCAAATCTAATCACACCCTTCCAAGGAGAAACTTTAAGATAAACCAATCCACCTTCCACAAAAGTAACCGGTCGACAACGAGGATCAGCATACTATTTCTGCCTGTCTCTAGCCACTTTCAGTTTCTCACGTGCAATTGCAACCTTATCCGCTATAATTTGAACAATATCTGGACCCGCAAACTGTTTCTCACCAGCCTCTAACCAACATGTAGGTGTTCTACAACGACGACCATGTAACATTTCATACGGAGGCATACTAATACTAGAGTGATAAGAGTTATTATAAGCAAACTCAATCAATTTGAGAATCCCAAGAACCACCATATTCTAATATACAAGCACGCAGCATATCCTCTAAAGTCTGAATAGTACGCTCTGACTGGCCATCTGTCTGAGGATGATAAGCTGTACTCAGATTCACCCGGGTCCCAAACTCATACTGCAAACTTTGCCAAAATCGAGATATAAACCGAGAATCCCTGTCAGAGACGATAGATAAAGGAATTCCATGTCTCGAGACAATTTCATTAACATACAGCTGAGCTAATCGAGTCAAAGATGCCTTCTCACAGGTAGCCAAGAAGTGAGCACTCTTAGTCAATCTATCAACAATCACCCAAATCATATCACTACCACGTGGTGTTCGGGGTAGCTTAGTAACAAAATCCATTGTCAGGTGTTCCCATTTCCATTCAGGAATCTCCAATTGTCTCAAAGAACCATAAGGATTCTGATGTTCTGATTTAACCTGAGAACATATATGAAAAGATTCAACAACCCGTGCCACGTCAGGGTGAATAGATAAACGAGACTTGTGAGCTTCAGTCAAAATTAACTCACGAAGTCCTCCAACCAAGGGAACCCATACTCAAGACTGAAATGTCTTCAAACCTCGAGAATCATCAATCAACAGATCTTTTCTTTTCAACATTATCTCTGACTATACATTCTGATCCTGCAATGCTTCCAATTGAGCAGCCTTTAACTGTTCTATCAAATCAGAAGAAACTTCTAATGCATAAAACAAATCCTGTTAGAAATACCTTTTCGACTCAAAGCATCTGCAACTACATTGGCTTTTCCAGAGTGGTATCGGATTTCACAATCATAATCTTTAATTAATTCCAGCCATCTGCGTTGACGCATATTAAGTTCTTTCTGAGTAAACATATACTGAAGACTTTTGTGATCAGTACAAATAACACATTTGGTGCCATACAAGTAATGTCTCCAGATTTTTAACGCAAAAATAACTGCTGCAAGTTCTAAGTTATGAGTAGGATAATTCTTTTCATGAGTTTTCAACTAACGAGAAGCATAAGCAATTACACGATCCCGCTGCATTAACACATAACCCAATCCTGCATAAGAAGCATCACAATCTACAAAATCATCAGAACCATCAGGCAGTGCTAACACTGGAGCCTAACACAACAACTGTTTCGAAGTTTGAAAAGTTGATTCTTGTTGTTCATCCCACTGAAACTTAACATCTTTACGAGTCAATTTAGTTAACGGACCAGCAATTTTTGAGAAATACTTAATAAACTTTCGGTAATACCCTGCTAATCCAAGAAAACTCTTAACTTCAGAAGAATTCTTTGGAGCATTCCAATTCATTACAGCTTCAACTTTAGATGGATCAACTTTTACCCCATCTTTACAAATCACATGACCCAGAAACTGAACTTCCCGAAGCCAAAACTCACATTTAGAAAACTTAGCATACAAGTGTTCTCTTTTCAAAGTCTCAAGAATCACACGCAAGTGCATTTCATGTTCAGCTTCAGATTTAGAGTAGATCAAAATATCATCAATGAAAACAATCACAAACTTATCAAGGAAAGGCCGACATACCTAATTCATTAGATCCATAAAAATTGCGGGAGCATTAGTCAACCCAAAAGGCATAACCAAGAACTCATAGTGCCCATACCTGGTGCGAAAAGTTGTTTTAGAAGTATCTTCTTCACGAACCCACTCCTGGTGATAACCTGATCTCAAATCAATCTTAGAAAAGTAAGAAGATCCTTGCAACTAATCAAACAATTCATCAATTCGAGGTAGAGGATATTTGTTCTTAACAGTTCTTTTATTCAGTTCCCGATAATCAATACACATACGAAGGGTACCCTCTTTCTTTTTCACAAATAGAACAGGTGCACCCTAAGGAGAAGAACTGGGTCTAATCAAACCCTTGTCTAACAATTCCTGAATTTGGTTCATCATTTCACGGATTTCAGAAGGAGCTAATCTATAAGGAGCCTTAGCTACAGGGGTTGAACCAGGAATCAAGTCAATTTGATATTCTACTTCCCTAACCGGTGGTAAACCAGGCAACTTGATGTCACCCAAAAAGTCATGTTTTTTAGTACTTATTTCCGCACTTTTTGGACTATTCTTTGGTGAAAACATTTCAAAACAATCATTTATCATCAAAAATCACCAGGGTAGTCAAAATACGGGCGTTGCTACAAAAATCAGTAAAAACATCCATTTTGCACGCAAACCGAGGCAAAAACAATCACCTTAAATATTCCATTCTTGATTATCCTATCAAAGTAGATCTTAATGCATATTTCATGATTCAATAGGAAAATCCAAGATCGGTGGTGAAAGAATCAAGAGAAACGGGTGAATAACGAAGAAGATGTGCAGTCTAGAAACCCGCCGATCGTCATCCGGAACACGCAAAAGTCAAACACTTCCAAATTTATCAAACTCAGCGTCATTAGAAGAGTAACGGAAAAACGAAGCCAACGGCACAAGAATCAAGCAAATCGGAGCCCAAACGAAGAAGATACGGACGAACCAAGCAACCGAGAAACAAGCGGAGGCCAAACCAAGCACCAACCCCCCCCCCCCTTGGCCCTAGGTACCGTATACGGTACCCTAGGTGCCGTATACGGCCCTTGGGGTGCCGTATACGGGGTCTGGTGGCTTGTGAGGTGCCGTTTGCCCCCTTGGTCCGATGGTCCCGTATGTAGCTTGGATGCTTGTATTTCATGCTTCAGGACTTGTACCAAGATCAACTAGCTTCTCCTATAAATACCTCACTCATTTCACCATTTCAAACACACCTTATACATCTCATTTCACATACTTCTCTTTCTCTCTCTAAAATTCTCTCTCTAGCACTATTCTTAGGAGTTAGAGGAGAATTGTTCTTGTAATTAGTTCTCTCTCTAGTTTCTCTCTCTAGCACTACTCTTAGGAGTTAGAGGAGAACTAGAGAGATATAAGTTAGTGGTTAGAGCTAGAGGAAAGTTGTAATTGGGTAATGAAGCTGTAGCAAGGTTATTCAAGTCAGACTGTTGTAATCCTCAGTATTACTCTTCTAATCCGGTGATATTATCTTACTTCCTTACTGTTATAATGTTTACTTTGCATATTATTTCAGTACGATTTATGATTGTTGCCATGCTGATTAGCTAGATTAATATGTGATTGTTGAAATGTAGATGTTAGGATTAGGGATGATGTTTAAATAATATATCTTATATATGATCGGTAGTTGTTATGCTGCATACATGTTTAGACTTATCCTGGATGTAGACTTAATTAATCACCCTTTCTGGTCTCTCACGTGACTGTTGCCTTAGGATAGGATCTGATCAACCCTAACTACGAATACACAATTATCTCCTGTTTGTATGAAACTGTGAGATCGCCATAACACGTCAGAATACTTGGTATAGCGTTGGAAAAACCGCTGGTATAGTATAAATACGTGGAAGCCAAGGAAATGCCGGTGGTCTATCTCATCGTGGATTACCTGGAAGCAACCCTTCCAGACACGGGTCTAGGTCTTGCTAAGCCGTGAAAATGCTATAGTACACCGTTAAACTACCTCTGGTTATAAAGTTGTGTAAAGATATAATAGGTCTTTAAAACACCGTAGATATACCTAGGGTTAGAGTACTGTGGAAAATAAGGTCACTATACACTGTACGCATGCCTAGGGATGAACGACCGATGGCAAAGGAGGGTCTAATCCATGACGGAAGTATTAGAACTAAAACAGATAAAACAAGAGTTAGGAAATGAAAGCAAGGATGCCGACTGTGTTCCCAGATGCTTAAAACCCCTAAACTCTACTTAACCGATAGTTTAATTTATTCAGCATACAACCAGTATTACTCTGTTAAAATTGGATAGACATAGGTGTTAAGAAAAGTCAGTGTTGTGGACTGTCGCCTTATTCCTTAACCCCATTTAGAGGTTCACTTGGTCTCCGAAAGAGACGGTGAGGTGGGTCTGAAGACAGTCCCATCTGATCATAATCAGGATAGCCTAGGATTCAGTGACATATGCTTTAGGGTTACACCTAGACGTAGGGTCCTAGTGTTTACACCGACCGTTTAGAAGATTCTTAACCGGAGAAATCACCTATCATCAATATAATATCATCCCGAAACCCTAATCGTCGAAGTTTCAGCAATCACTCTCTACCTGCTGCTTATATTCTCGTTTACTTTTCTGCACTTTAATTTCTGTCTTTAGGTTAGATTAGATAAAACCAAAACCCATACCTACCTTGTTTTAAACCCATCCTATTGTCAAGTTATCTTTGGTAGGTTCCAATTCAATTCAATTCGTTCCGATTTTGGACGACACTCGAGTTATACTTGCCACCTTACCCACAAGGTAGGTAGCTTGCATAGTTTGAGCTAAGCAAATATAAATTTTTAAAACTTCAACCGCTCGCGCGTCTCGGTGGTCGTCGGTGCAACGACTCGGATTCTAAAACCCGATCGACCGTTGGGACCGCGACAAGTTTTTGGCGCCGCTGCCGGGGATCGGTCTCGTCAAGAATTGAATTCTGCCTTAGATAATTAGCTTTAGGAGATCCTTCCTTAAGATTATCATTACTTAGGAAGTTAATTGCTTTATTAGTTAGATAACTTAGTTCTTAAACCCTAGAAAATACAAAAAAAAAAAAAAAAAATTATTAGAAAATGAAAAACCCTAATTCTCCTTCAAACCCCATCTCTCCTCTCAATCAAATGATGACGGATGAGATGACGGTTTTGGAAGATGCGGAATTCTTTGACTGTCCAGAGTATGAGTCAAACTCCTCTGACGTTAGAGAAATCTGTGTTAACCATGAAGTTGAGAACCCAAAAATATCGAGCTTAGACTTAGGTTTTGATGAATCTCAGAGGAAGAGTGTCTCCAATATCAGGTTGAGAATGAACTTAGGATAGAAACACCAACCCGATTAAACACTGAATCTACGAATCATCTACCCGAATCAGAAACAGACCATCACTTAGGAAATTCTCTCAAGCCCAATAGGAGGATAGATATCCATGCCAACTTTCTGAAATATCTTAAGATATCTGATTTTCCATTTATATTTGAGCAGAGAAAGACCTTTGTTGAGAATGATAGAATAATTAGACTGCTTCGTGCTAAACACAGTAGAAAAGACGAGCTATCGTTAAAATCAGAATTAGATCTTTTAATGGATTTACTTGCCAGCACCGATTATCCCTCTGATTCACAACCTAGGATTAATCGTTATGTTGCGTTCCTGATTGACGAGCTTGAATTTTGGATATAAAGAAGACCTATCAAGTCTGACATGATTCTTGCAGATATTCCATTCTTTGTTGATCCTGCTACTTATTTAATTAATGAGCTTAGAGCTATTTTTCCCGAATCAACTGAGGAAGCTATGGACGCTGCTTTCTTTGCAAAAAGGAAACAGATCCATATCCAGCTAATCCAGTTATTCCAAAAAACCAAATTCCCGTTTACTAACCAACAGAAGATTTATATCGAAAAACTTTCGCAAGCAGTTCACACTACTTACGGAAATCCCGATTCTTCTGAGGAAACGGAATTTGTGGATTTACTTTCAAAACTGCTCTATGATCTGTCTTATCTAGATACAGGATTTAGGGATGGCATTTCAAACCAGAAAAAGGTGAAACGGGAATTTAATCGTTTTGTCGATGCATTGTTACAACTCAGTCAGGAAGAACGAAAATTCTTAACAAAATTTGAACGGTATTTCATAAATCCTGCTGATTTAGTTTACTATGTCATCCGAGCTCTCCGAGGTACGTTTATTTCCCGCTATACCTTGTCTCTATCCAAAGCATCAACTGTACCCAACAGTGTCATCTCGGACACTATCCAGTAAAACAGTAAGTCTGATATGGACGAGCTTTCGTCTTTAACAAAGTGCTCTTGGGAGGCACCCCAAGCCTATCTAGGTTAATTAATATTAGTTAGTATTAATTTTAGTTTAAATTAATTTTTCGTTTTAAAGCTTTCGTTTAAAAATCAAGAAAACGTCCTTTAAACTTTAAACTCACTAAATTTGCGTAAGTTCGAACTTTTCAGAAAAAAATTTAACAAAGTTTTAATTTTAAAATTTTGGTAAATTAATTATGATTTGTTTTAAAGTTTAAAGCACACAAAAATATTGTTTCGTTTTTAATAAACTCGTTTCAGTTTAAACGCAAAGAACTCTTCGCGCGCAATTTAAAACACAATTTTAATTCTCGAAAACTTTTTATAAAGATTCGTATTTACTTTTGGTTACTTTATTAAAAATCTTAAAACCTTTCGAAGACCAATCGTACGTATCGTATCTTTCGCGTTTTAAATCGAAACGTATTTAAACCAAGAGGAAGGGGACTCACTACCAAACAAAAAGTCAATTTTGGTCAATTTTCTCTCCCCCTTCTTCCCCAAAACCCACGGCTTTCCATCACCATCATCAAACCTCCATTTTTCCACCATTTTTGATGATTTAAAGCTTCAAGTTCTTCATTTTATCATCTCTCTTGCATACATAACATCAATTCATCACTTGCAAGGTAATTCCTAACTCAAATCTTTAAATTTCATTAACTTTTAAAAAGTTAGGGTTTCAACTTTTGATCTATAAAATCCATGGTGAAATCTTGTGTTTTATGGTTCAAAAGTGTTCTTGCATAGTTGCTTAACATGATTACATGCTTGATTGAGTAGATTACTTGATAATTTGTGACTTTGATCTTCAAGGGTTGACTTTAAGTTGTCAAAGTAGCTAGATTTGTTGACTTTTGGTAACTAGTAGTTTATCTTGACTTGTTTTGATTAATTCATGCTTAGTATGATTTGATAAACATGTTCACATGATTGCTAGTTTATTTTGAATGATCTTTAGGATTATTGAAAGTTAAAGTAAGCACGTTGTGATTAAAAATTAACCAAGTATCATACTTTATTTTAAATATTCAATTTTTAAATGGTACTTGTGTTTATTAAATCATGGCAAGTTTCTTAGATTTTCAATAAATCATTAGTTAGCTTTTGGTCCTTGATTATTTTAATTATTCACCACCTTAAATTAATAAAGTGTTGAATATTTTTAATATGACCATCACACGTAAGCTACCGTCATTCATTTATCAAAATCTTTAAATCTTGCAAAATTAACCGAATAAGTTAACACGTGTCTTTAACCATATGGTATTTGCATGAATAAATTATTTTATGCTCTTTTTGGTTTACTTGATATATTTGAGGTAATTACATGGTTAAGCTCACTTAGATTAAGTTGCCATGAATGAAAGTAAAAATATTTGTTAGTTGTTTGAAATGACGAGTTTACTTAGATTAAACGCTAGTATTATTGTTACTTTAATACCCTTGGAATAGGTTAGACACTTTTGGTTGTGAAAATTGCGGATTGAGGATTGGTTAGGCCTAGGTTTAGTTTAAAATAAATTGCGGATTTATTCATATTTTAAAGCCTACATTTCCAATTTTTGTTTAAAATTTGGAAATGAACTTAGCAATTTGTTATTACTTATGCATCTCATTTCCTTGTCAACAGATGGATCTATCAAACCCTTCATTGAGGAAGCTTGCTTCATCCCCCGAGAATATGGACGATATTGCGAAATGGATGGGACGATACTTGGGGTCAAACAGAGTCATCATGTGGCCGGATATGAGACGCTTGGGTATTAGGGATGAGTTGGAAGATTTGATTAAGTATGATAAAGATGGCGAGGAACATGCTGCATTTTTCCATCTTTTCTCCGTTGATGAGGCTATATACCGAGAGGTCGTCACTGAGTTTATGATGACTTAAGAGTTCCGAGAGAGATTGGAGATCACTAATAAGAAGAAGATCACTTTTCGGTATCGTGGGAAGAAATATCATATGACAGTTGGAGATTTCGGGGTATACCTTGGCATTTACACACAGTCTCAGGCCAGTTCTGATTGGTTCACTAGCAGTTTCCAGTCTATCTCCAGTTTACCGTCACGGGATCACAAGGAGATATGGAGAGGATTGACGGGGACAACCTTTAGGAGAGGAGTGAAAGCTTCACTCATGACCCGACCAGTTCATCACATTCTTCACAAGCTCCTATGCTGTACTATCTTTGGGAAGAGAGATGCTGGACCTGCTACATCAGAGGAGCTTAAGTTCATGGATGCGATCATAAGGAAACAGAACCTGAATGTCGCATACATCATCGCGGATAGATTGTGGAAGGAGAAGAGAGAGGATAGATGCCACGTATTCATGGGAGCCATTATCACGAGATTGTTAGCCGGTATGGGGATTCTCACTGACCGTCACCGTGAGGATTACACCCATCACGCTAGCTCGCAGCCGTTTGATCTAGAGTATTGTAAGTTGATCAGGATCATTGATGAGGGACCTGAGAGACAGTGCTTATGGTATCAGACTCGGCAGCCCATTCCTGGATGCTTCATGACCAGGAAGCGTGTGACTACAGAGGATAGAGATGTTGGTCCCCAGCCACAGAGACCAGTTGCAGCAGAGATACCTGAGACATCACGAGGAGCAGACACATCAGTACTGCCTACACAGGTCGTTGTGCATCACACGGATCCGGTCACTCCTCTTACTCAGTACTATCTATTACATGCTTTACAGGTTATCCGTGATCAGCAGGTTCCGACAGCTAGGACACATGGTACTCCTGAGCCTGATCACTTCTTATATAGATGTGGACCACCACCTCCACCCACTACCCATACCGCCACTCACCCATATACCACCACTCGCCTATACACCACCTTTCCTCCACCACATCCACATACCTCCACTCAGCCACCACATCCATATAGACGCCCACGCACACCCACCACCTACTCCGCACCATTACCCACTCACAGATCCACATCTGATATAGCCAGAGTCTACTCAGTACACATACCATCACCAGCCCGACAGCAGGCATCATTGCCTCATCCGACTGTACCCATTCCGACCCATGATCAGCATCCAGAGGCTAGCACATCATATAGACCAGATCTGCTCTACATTGGTACCGATGCATTGTTCACTGGTAGCATCGGCCCTTACTTGGATTTGGGCCCCATCTTCTCAGATCAGGTTCCTACTGAGAGCACTCTCAGGCAGCTCTACCTTGATATGTTACAGACGGCAGGTGTTACCACTGCGGACATGCTCGCACAGGGTTATGATGATATGATGGCACTTCCAGCGATGACTCTCAGGCAGATATTGATTCAGAGAGGACTACTACCTCCAGATGAGCAGAGAGTATCTAGCGGACAGCAGTCAGTTGCAGGACCTCCAGCTCAGCCTGATGACATACCAGCAGAGGATCCTCCATTCTAGACTACTTATCTTACAATTCATATTTCATATCACTGACTTTTGTATTATATTGATTACAGTGATCTCTATCTTGCACTTGGTTAAACTTTTGGGATATTTTGTCAACCTATATGGTTGAACATTATTATATTTCGTTTATCGTATTTACTTATTATGTTTGTTTCTTTATTTAGAATAAGTGATTGAATATGTGTGAATGAGCACGAGACCGCACGAGATGACGAGCGTTCAAGAAAAAGAACCGTGATGTCAAAAGGCAGACAACCAAGGAATTCACAACTGCAGACCACGGAACTTACACACATCTCAGGAGAGGAGCTTTGGTCTATCTTCTTCTGAAATTCGCACATGCACCGCAGACTCTTCAAAGATCTAAGTGTGGAATCTCAACCCACACTCCAAGACATCTTAGCCAGAATCGTCTCCAAATCTTAAATCACAAAAGTGTGAAATTCACTAATAAGAATTTCCACTTACATCATGGGTCGACTCTTAGCTAAGCATGAACGAGAAGCGCTGTGCACCAGAATAGGACATGCAGAGCTGAATCCCTATTAATGAAGATCTTCAAATCCTCAGCTTTCGCCTCTAAACGATAAATCGTCATCTGGGGAGTTTCTTACCTTTCACCTCGTTTACATTGATTCATTTTGTTAGCTTAGGAATGCAAAGTAATCTATACTCTATCCTAAACTTATCACTAAGTGTGGGATTCCAGCCCAAACCAAACACTTGAGAAACATTTTCTATATGTTCAAACTCTAAGTGTGGGATTATATTTTCAAATATAATCTCAACTCAAGAGAACATTAGGGACAATGTTCCTCTAAGTGTGGGATAGCAGGTATAGAATACTTTGAATTAGATGTTTCACAGATTTTAATGTCCAAATAGCTTTACTCAGAAAATGTTCCTCAAAATTTCAAAATTTTCAAAACTTTTTAAACAAAAATAATAAAGTATGAGCCTAATCATCCGATTAGCTCTACTATTTTTGAGTTACGATATTTTTCAAAGAGGAACCATTTCTAATATGAGTTAGTTATTCAAGAATATTAGGGAAATTAAGGTAGAAATTTCTTAAATAAGTATTAACAATCTAAGGAGCATGGCTAGGCACATACAAACCCAAATTTACAGTGAGGTTTTAGCCTTAAAAGCATTCATTTTAAATGCTACATTGTTCATTTCTTGTGTGTGCCGATGCTAGTATCTCTAAATTAGAACTTGTTCCTGACATACGTTTCGAGACCACATTGGAGAGTACCGTACGCGGTATAGGTGCAATTAGATGATCTCGACATTCCTTAGGATTTAACCCATTCTTACATGCCTTTTCAAGCCCAAAACCCTTCCAATACTCATTTTTAGTATCGATGATCCACCTAGAAAAACCCTTTGAGCCTAAACCTTTCGTTTCTTCAAAACCCTATATCTTTAACCACTTTTCCTAAATTCCCAACAACATATCTCGGAATTTCTAAGGTTATGAAAAACATCTTGAAGAATCTCTTTCTGAATTGATCTACTCCTCCGTGTTCACCAAAATCAGAAAATCAAGGGTGCAAAAAATTGGCACCAGAAGAAAAGACTCGAAAAAGTCCGTGATAAGAAAGATGAGATTTCCGAAAGAAAATCAAAAATATCCTTGGAAGTTCTCTGGCAAAGAAGTTCTGAAGAAAGAAAAGAAAATAAAAAGCAGAAAAAGAAAGAAAAGAAAAAGAAAAGAAAATAAAGCTAAAGTGCTTCAGAGTATCAATCTTTCAAAGAAAGATTCAATGAAATACGAGTATCCTATCACCTTAAATATTCCATTCTTGATTATCCTATCAAAGTAGATCTTAATGCATATTTTATGATTCAATAGGAAAATCCAAGATCGGTGGTGAAAGAATCAAGAGAAACGGGTGAAAACGAAGAAGATGTGCAGTCTAGAAGCCCGCCGATCGTCATCCGGAACACGCAAAAGTCAAACACTTCCAAATTTGGCAAACTCAGTGTCATTAGAAGCGTAACGTAAAAACGAAGCCAACGGCACAAGAATCAAGCAAATAGGAGACCAAACGAAGAAGATACGGACGAACCAAGCAACCGAGAAACAATCGGAGGCCAAACCAAGCACTAACCCCCCCCCCCCCCCCCCCTTGGCCCTAGGTACCGTATACGGTACCCTAGGTGCCGTATACGGCCCTTGGGGTGCCGTATACGGGGTCTGGTGGCTTGTGAGGTGCCGTTTGCCCACCCCCCCCCCCCCCCCCGCCCCCCTTGGTCCGATGGTCCCGTATGTAGCTTAGATGCTTGTATTTCATGCTTCAGGACTTGTACCAAGATCAACTAGCTTCTCCTATAAATACCTCACTCATTTCACCATTTCAAACACACCTTATACCTCTCATTTCACATACTTCTCTTTCTCTCTCTAAAATTCTCTCTCTAGCACTACTCTTAGGAGTTAGAGGAGAATTGTTCTTGTAATTAGTTCTCTCTCTAGTTTCTCTCTCTAGCACTACTCTTACGAGTTAGAGGAGAACTAGAGAGATATAAGTTAGCGTTTAGAGCTAGAGGAAAGTTGTAATTGGGTAATGAAGCTGTAGCAAGGTTATTCAAGTCAGACTGTTGTAATCCTCAGTATTACTCTTCTAATCCGGTGATATTATCTTACTTCCTTACTGTTATAATGTTTACTTTGCATATTATTTCAGTACGATTTATGATTGTTGCCATGCTGATTAGCTAGATTAATATGTGATTGTTGAAATGTAGATGTTAGGATTAGGGATGATGTTTAAATAATATATCTTATATATGATCGGTAGTTGTTATGATGCATACATGTTTAGACTTATCCTGGATGTAGACTTAATTAATCACCCTTTCTGGTCTCTCACGTGACTGTTGCCTTAGGATAGGATCTGATCAACCCTAACTATGAATACACAATTATCTCCTGTTTGTATGAAACTGTGAGATCGCCATAACACGTCAGAATACTTGGTATAGCGTTGGAAAAACCGCTGGTATAGTACAAATACGTGGAAGCCAAGGAAATGCCGGTGGTCTATCTCATCGTGGATTACCTGGAAGCAACCCTTCCAGACACGGGTCTAGGTCTTGCTAAGCCGTGAAAATGCTATAGTACACCGTTAAACTACCTCTGGTTATAAAGCTGTGTAAAGATATAATAGGTCTTTAAAACACCGTAGATATACCTAGGGTTAGAGTACTGTGGAAAATAAGGTCACTATACACTGTACGCATGCCTAGGGATGAACGACCGATGGCAAAGGAGGGTCTAATCCATGACGGAAGTATTAGAACTAAAACAGATAAAACAAGAGTTAGGAAATGAAAGCAAGGATGCCGACTGTGTTCCCAGATGCTTAAAACCCCTAAACTCTACTTAACCGATAGTTTAATTTATTCAGCATACAACCAGTATTACTCTGTTAAAATTGGATAGACATAGGTGTTAAGAAAAGTCAGTGTTGTGGACTGTCGCCTTATTCCTTAACCCCATTTAGAGGTTCACTTGGTCTCCGAAAGAGACGGTGAGGTGGGTCTGAAGACAGTCCCATCTGATCATAATCAGGATAGCCTAGGATTCAGTGACATATGCTTTAGGGTTACACCTAGACGTAGGGTCCTAGTGTTTACACCGACCGTTTAGAAGATTCTTAACCGGAGAAATCACCTATCATCAATATAATATCATCCCGAAACCCTAATCGTCGAAGTTTCAGCAATCACTCTCTACCTGCTGCTTATATTCTCGTTTACTTTTCTGCACTTTAATTTCTGTCTTTAGGTTAGATTAGATAAAACCAAAACCCATACCTACCTTGTTTTAAACCCATCCTATTGTCAAGTTATCTTTGGTAGGTTCCAATTCAATTCAATTCGTTCCGATTTTGGACGACACTCGAGTTATACTTGCCACCTTACCCACAAGGTAGGTAGCTTGCATAGTTTGAGCCCAGCAAATATAAATTTTTAAAACTTCAACCGCTCGCGCGTCTCGGTGGCTGTCGGTGCAACGACTCGGATTCTAAAACCCGATCGACCGCTGGGACCGCGACACAACTCATCAGGGAAAACCTCCGGGTATTCAGAAACCACCTGGACATCAGAGATAGATTTATTTTCTAACTTAACATCAACAACATAGGCCAGATAAGAATCAAAACCTTTAGCTAGAGATTTTCTAGCTTTCATCAAGGAAATCAAAGGAACGCTACCTTTCTCCCGATCCCCTCGAGCCACGACATATGACTCATCAGAGACATGAATCTTTATCAACTTTTATGACATGAAATATCAGCTTTATTATAACTCAGCCAATCCATTCCAATTACCACATCGGAAACAGGAATTGGCATCAAAAGAAAAGAAAATGGGAAACTATAACCCTCTATTAATATACTAGTTCCAGTCACCGTTGTGGTAACAAGAACCAATTTACCATCAGCTACTTCTACTTCAAGAGGATTAGCAATCAAGAAGGAGTCAATTTCAACTTATCACATAAATATACAGATATAAAAGAATAATTGGCTCCAGAATCAAATAACACACGTGCTGGTACAGAGTTAATGAGAAAAGTACCAGTAATGACGTCCTCAGTAGTGATAGCCTCATCGACTATCATTTGAAAAGCTCTCCCAAAAACAGGTGGCGGATTCTTCCGCTTTTGACCTGAAGTTGATGACCCACCGACCATACCCGTTCCATATTTCTTAACCTCTGGACAAACTCCTGATCGATGACCTTCTTTATGACAATTCCAGCACACATTATTAGGGTAAGTACAATCTTTCGCATCATGTCCAAATACACCACATTTAATACACCAAGAGGTCTGTAATGTACACGGTCCAGAATGACTGGATTTACATCTAGCACACCAAGGTCTATCAACTGAACCACTACCGGTATTAGATCTCCGGCTCTGCTGGTTATCTTGGCTTTTCTGTTTGCCCTTACCAGTATCACTTTTGGATCGTTGCAAAGCTTTCTCTTTATTGTGTAAAGTTCGAGCTCGAATATCACTGTCTACTGCCCGAGCTAAATTAAAAGCATGGGGAAGAGAACCTGCAAATCTTACAATAGTTCGGTAGTGTGGAGGTAAGATTCCCACAAAATGATCAACCTTAGTCTTATCATCCGGAACCCACTGTTGAACGAACCTCAACTTTTCAGAACACTGATTAATAAGATCATCAATAGACATTTGATCTGTCATGTGCAATTCCATAAACTCACGTCTAATTCTAGACATATCAAATTCAGAGCAAAACTGTTTACACATTGCATTGTAAAAATCTGACCATCGGATGGATTCTCTTTGCAGTGAAGTTAAGGATGCAGTAATTGAATCCCACCAAGTCATGGCTTGCCCTTTCAAAAGTTGAGTAGCGTATGGGACTTTAACTTCTTCTTCACACCTGCAAACCTCAAATTTTCTTTCCATATCTCGTAACCAATCTAAAGTCACAGAAGGATTATTGATACCGGAATATTCTGAAGGTTTACTGGCCATAAAAGTCTTTAAAGAACACACCTTTTGCTGTTGCTGAGGTAATGGTGGAAACACAGGTAACTGATAACTGTAAGTACCAGACGACACTAATGGAGTAGTAGTCTGAAAATAAAACGGTAAAGACACTGGAATCTGAGAAGATGATACCCCAGGTGGTGGAACACTACTATCAATAGGATATGACTGAGAAAAACTGTTGTGAGGATTTGATGATCCCAGCTAGAGATCTTAGTATGTATTACTTTGATTGATTATTAATAAGCTTGCGGAATAGTTTATTAATAACTTGAAGAACAAACTTGTATATAACAGAATATCTAACCAAAAGCTTCAATATTATTAATAATAATACGAACACACAATTTGTGTTAGGGTTTACAACCTTGAAGCTAATAACTAGAATGAATCGTATCTATCTAGGTATTACAGGATCTCTATTTATAACATATAAAGTCCTTTACAGAATCAAACTATTATGGAATCATATATGTAACACCCTCAAATTTACCGAGTTGCGGAAGCATACATTGGGTGTTACTAATCAATATACAAAGCACAAGATTAATAGTAAACGACCTCTAAATGAGACGTTTGTAAAATAGTTACATTTCATAATTTATAATCGTTTGAAAACCGTAGGTTTTCGTATACAAAATGTAATTCCCTAGAGCCCACGCGTATAGCGGGAGATTCTATTACATCACCATAGTTACAAAAGATAATGCCAAAGAATCTCCGTTAAATGCAGTTTGTAAATCATGCGACTCTAGCTAGTAATCCTGGAGTAATCCTACTCCGTAAGTGTACCTGAGATACAAAGCTAAAAAGCGTCAACCAAAAAGGTTGGTGAATCTCACAGGTTTAGTAATAAGTAGGTGTTATGAACCACAAGTATGTACCCGTATTGCTATCAAGCAACGTAAGTAAATCAGTACAGTGCCATGAGCTCATAAGTTGAAGCTTAACCGTGTAGTGTGAATATATCACGTACCCCCGTGAGTGCTATCCGCACACTCATATGTAACAAATACTAATATGTCTGTTTCTACATGTAAATCAGTACGTGGTGGCGCTACCACCCCAGACAGGGATTGTCAGTCCCAAATGGATCCATCTATTAGTAATCGCGCTTAAGTCCATAACTAACAACTTACGATTAGGAGGCTTTCAGTGGATAAAAGTAACTCATGCGTTTGTTTGTAATCAGTAATGTTTTCAGTTCAGTACATTGTGTTCATACGTAAAACAGTTGCTAAGTATCTCACCCCAAAGTATAAAACAGTAAAAGTGGGGCTGTAAGACTCACCTGAGTCGAGCAGTGGTAAATAGCAAGTAGTAGTAAATCAAGTAGGTTCTCCGAACCCGTAACCTTCTAGTGCCTAAACACGTAAGGTTAAGTAAGTAGATGTCTCGCAAGACCATCTAGGCTAGTTGTTCATACAACCCGTTGTGTTTAAATGTTGGTTTGTTCGCGTTCGTATCAAAGTATACGGCACGTTGGTGATTTGTTATAATTAAAGTTTGTCACTTATAACGCAATTTAGAGTAATTGTAATAGGAAAGTATGTTTTATTATGTTTGTTAGGTCGTATCGTATAAGGATTTGAGGTTGTAAAAGTTCGACACTTAGTGAAAATGTGAGTTTTCAAAGTTCTGGTTTGTGCGACGTAGCATGCGACGTCGCTAGCGACGTAGAGTGCGACGTGGGCATGTACGTCGCATGATGCGACCTTCGCAAATCAATGCGACGTAGAGGGCGGCGTCGCTAATGCGACGTTGGTTCGGTTTGCGACGTTAAAGTCTACGTCGCTACTTGCGACGTCCGCAAGTTAATGCGACGTAAGGGTCTGCGTCGCTAGTGCGACGTTGGGATTTTGGTGCGACGTAGGCCGCGACGTCGCAGAGGCCCCTGGCCAGGTGCGACGTAGCGGTCTGATGGCCGGAATTTTTGTCGAAAACGAGTTTCCCGGTTTCCGTTGGGTCCAAATCTCTTACCCAACCCTCATATGAACATATTAAGCCTATTTAAACCATAAACTAGTAAAAATGATCAAAAACGAGAGATGTCGGGATTTGTCGGAAACTTACAAAGTGTCGGATTGAAAATCCGAAAAGATGAAGTTGTAGATCGTGTGATGGTGAACGTTTTTCTCTAAGGATGTGGTATGATCCGGCGTCGTTTGATGGTGTTAATTGGTGATTAAAGTGGGTGGTGGTGGGTGGTTAGTTGAAAGAAAAAGATGAGAGGAGAGAGAGAGAAAGTATGAGAATGAGAAGAAGAATGGAGGTGGGTGGGGTTTTGGTAAAGCTCCCCCACCTTCAGTCTCCGTTCCGCGTTCCGGGTGGTGTTCGTTTGCTCCGTCGTTTATGCATTAAATACTTATTTCACGTGTTTAATTATATTTATAAAATCACAAATCTTGTTTAAATAATTTATTTAAATTATTTCCTTAAATCTTTAATAGTTTAAATTAAATTTAATTACGTTTGTTATTAAATCGTGTAAGTTTTAATCGTGTAAGACGAGACAGTTACTAATTGTTATAAAATAGCATTTCGGTCATAGTTGCGTTATTTTAGTTTATAAACATTTGTTCACCAACGTCCGTATTAACCGAATAGAATTTCATTCTATTTAAGTTGCGTACGATTTAAGCCAAATCGCAAAGTTGTATACATTCACCAATATATAATCCGATACATAAATTAGCCTAACACAGAACTAATTACATGTATTTACAAAGAATTAGGCACTAATTCTAGTCCTAATTTGCCGGTTGTTACATTCTCCCCTTGTTAAAAGAATTTCGTCCCGAAATTAGTTCGATTGCACGGTCGGTGCGTTGTCTGGGAAGAGATGTGGGTATTTCTGTCGCATTTGGTCTTCCCGTTCCCAGGTAAATTCCGGACCACGTCTAGAATTCCACCTGACTTTCACGATGGGAATACGACTCTGTTTTAGTTGTTTGACCTCACGGTCCATGATTTCCATAGGTTCCTCAACGAAATGAAGTTTATCATCGATTTGAATTTCGTCGAGCGGTATAATCAGTGTCTCGTCAGACAGACATTTCTTCAGATTAGAAATGTGGAATGTGTTGTGAACGCTGCTAAGCTCAGCAGGAAGTTGCAAGCGGTATGCCACTAGACCAATCTTTTCAAGGATTTCGAATGGTCCGATGTATCTAGGATTTAGTTTGCCTCGTTTTCCGAATCGAATGACACCTTTCCACGGTGCCACTTTGAGAAGTACCTTGTCCCCTACTTGGAACTCAAGGTGTTTGCGTCTGACGTCAGCGTAGCTTTTCTGACGATCACGCGCGGCTTTTAGTCGGTTTTGTATGCCGACAATCTTTTCAGTTGTTTCATGTATGATTTCTGGACCGGTGAGTTGTGTATCCCCCACCTCAGTCCAACAGATAGGTGACCGGCACTTACGACCGTACAGTGCCTCGAAGGGTGCAGCCTTTATGCTGGTGTGATAACTGTTGTTGTACGAGAACTCGCACAACGGTAAGTGATTTTCCCAGTTTTTACCGAAGTCAACTACGCAGGCTCGTAGCATGTCTTCCAGTGTTTGTATGGTTCGTTCGCTCTGACCGTCGGTTTGAGGATGGTAAGCCGTACTCATATCCAGACGAGTACCAAGAGATTTTTGCAGTGACTGCCAGAAGCGAGAAGTGAATCGAGCATCTCGGTCGGAGATGATTGAGATGGGCACGCCGTGTCTTGATACGATCTCTTTCAGGTAGATCCGTGTCAAGCGTTCCATCTTATCAGTTTCCTTGATGGCTAGGAAATGAGCAGATTTAGTGAGTCGGTCAACGATCACCCAAATGGTATCGCAACCGTTAGAAGTTTTCGGGAGTTTAGTAATGAAATCCATGGTGATCTGCTCCCATTTCCATTGTGGTATTTCAGGTTGTTGTAGCAAACCGGAAGGTTTCTGGTTTTCAGCTTTAACTTTGGAACAAGTAAGACACTTGCCAACATAGGTTGCAATGTCAGATTTCATGTTGGGCCACCAGTACATTTCCTTGATGCCGTGATACATTTTGTCGGCACCGGGGTGTATAGAGTATCTTGACTTGTGAGCTTCATTCATCACCAAGTCTCGAAGGTTCCCAAAACTTGGTAACCAGATTCGATTCGAGAAGTATTTGGCCCCGTTAGGTTTGGTTTCAAATTGTTTGTCCATGCCTCGCAAGGCCTCGTTTGTCAAGTTTTCTGGTTTGAGTGCTTCGAGTTGAGCGGTGAGAGTTTGATTGATGAGGTCGTTGTGAATGGTCATACCGAGAGCTCGAACTCGAAGTGGTTTCACTCGTTCTTTTCGGCTTAAAGCATCGGCGATAACATTCGCCTTGCCTAGATTATAGCGAATTTCGCAATCGTAATCAGTGAGCAACTCGACCCATCGACGTTGCCTCATATTGAGATCCTTTTGATCGAAGATATGTTGGAGGCTTTTATGATCAGTAAAGATTGTACACTTGGTACCGTATAAGTAGTGTCTCCAGATTTTTAGAGCGAATACAACAGCCCCCAACTCTAGGTCATGAGTTGTGTAATTCTTTTCGTGGACCTTGAGTTGTCGAGAGGCGTAAGCGATGACTCTGTCTCGTTGCATCAGCACGCAACCAAGACCTTGGTGTGAAGCATCACAGTATACCACGAAGTCATCGCCGCCTTCGGGTAAAGATAAAATAGGTGCACTGCAGAGTTTCTGTTTTAGTAGC
The DNA here is from genome assembly GCA_949592205.1 of Helichrysum umbraculigerum. Classification (NCBI taxonomy): domain Eukaryota; kingdom Viridiplantae; phylum Streptophyta; class Magnoliopsida; order Asterales; family Asteraceae; genus Helichrysum; species Helichrysum umbraculigerum. The sequence goes on along the minus strand of CATIUR010000002.1, from coordinate 87,259,437 downwards.
TGGAAAGCTGACTCCTGTTTGTCAGTCCAATCGAACTTCTTTTCTTTTTGAGTCAGTGCAGTGAGAGGTAGGGCTATTTTTGAAAAATTCTCAATGAATCGTCTGTAGTATCCGGCGAGTCCTAAGAATTGGCGTACCTCGGTTGGTGTTGCAGGTGCTTGCCAACACTTGATAGCCTCGATTTTTGAAGGATCGACATGAATCCCTTGATTGTCAATGACATGTCCAAGGAATTGAACGGTTTGCATCCAGAACTCGCACTTAGAGAATTTGGCGTATAACTCTTCGTGTTTGAGCAGCTCTAGGATAGTTTTCAGGTGTTGCGCGTGTTCTTGTTCAGTGCGCGAGTAAATCAAGATGTCATCGATAAAGACGATAACAAACTTGTCAAGGTAAGGTTTGCACACCCGATTCATAAGGTCCATGAATACAGCCGGTGCGTTGGTTAAGCCGAATGGCATCACTTGGAATTCATAATGCCCGTAGCGAGTTCGGAAAGCCGTTTTTGGAATATCTTCATCACGAACTCGGAGTTGATGATAACCTGACCGTAGATCGATCTTTGAGTAGAAACTCGACCCCTAAAGTTGGTCGAACAGGTCATCAATGCGAGGAAGTGGGTAACGGTTCTTGACAGTTAATTTGTTGAGTTCACGGTAGTCGATGCACATGCGGAAAGAACCGTCTTTCTTTTTCACAAACAGGACCGGAGCTCCCCAAGGTGAGGAACTTGGTCGAATAAATCCCTTGTCCAGGAGTTCCTGTAACTGAGTAGACAACTCCTGAAGTTCGGATGGGGCTAGTCGGTAAGGGGCTCGTGCCACGGGTGCTACGCCGGGCACAAGGTCAACAGAGAATTCGACTTGTCTAATTGGCGGTAGGCCAGGCAAGTCTTCAGGAAAGACTTCAGGGAAGTCTCGAACGATAGGCACATCCTCAAGTCGCTTCTCCACCGACTTTTTCTCCAAAACGTGTGCGAGGATTGCCTGGTACCCTTTCCTCAAGTATTTTCGGGTTTTCATGCAAGAAATGATATTTATTCTCGTCCCACCGGTCTCCCCTTGTATGCTCAAAGTTCCACCGGTGACGAGAGGAATGCGTACAATTTTCTCAAAACAAACGATTTCGGCTCGATACTTGGACAACCAATCCATACCGACGATGATGTCAAAGCTGCCGATTTCGACAGGTATCAAGTCAATGGAAAAGAGCTCGTTAGCTAAGTTCAAAGTGCAATTAGGTATCACACTGTCGGCCTCAATAAGTTTTCCGTTTGCCAATTCTATTGTGTACTTAGAATCTAAGGCAATAGGTGTAGTGTCAAGAAATGTATAAAACTCATCGGAAATAAAGCTCTTATCAGCACCAGTATCAAATAATACAGAGGCAGTCAAGTTGTTGAGAAGAAACGTACCCGTGACCACGTTCGGGTCTTGACGGGCTTCCCCAGATTTCAGCACAAAAGCTCTTCCTCGAGCATTGTTGTTATTCCTGTTGTTGTTGTTGTTCAGCTTCGGGCAGTCTTTCTTGAAATGCCCCGTACCGTTGCACCCATAACAGGTCTTTGGTGCAGAGGTGTTGGTGTCAGTGGTGTTTGATCTACAGTCCTTAGCCAAGTGTCCAAATCTCTTACACTTGCTACAGGGACACTAACCATGGTGGTGTCGTTGGCACTTGGAGCAATAGGGCTTGGTTCCCTTGTACGCCCCCTTATCATCAGAACTGGAGGTGTAGGCTTTAATGGTTTCAGGTTTCTTGTTTTGGTGGTTGTTGTGGTTGTCGGACCATTTTCGTTTATTGCTGTTGGAGGATGGAGTGGGTAGTTCTGGGTCCTCATTCATAGCTAGAAGTTCATGGGCCAACCGGATGGCACCATGAAGGGTGGTTTGGTTTGATGAGGCGACATTTCCCCGGACGGGTTCCGGGAGGCCGCGGATGTATTTCTTAATCTTGTCGGGCCCAGTACCTGCCATAGCTGGGCGAAGGACGGTGAGTTGTTGGAATCTGGTGGTGTATCCAACGATATCAGTTCCTTGCACTTTTAAGTTCCAGAACTCTTCGTCCAGCTTGTGAAGTTGTTCGGACGGGCAATACTCATCGGTGAGCATTTTCTTCAGATCCTCCCAAGGGAGTAGATAAGCGGTGTCAATACCCACGGACTGGGTATAGGAATTCCACCACGAGAGGGCACCATCTTCGAGGGTGCAGGTGGAGAATTTGACTTTGTCGTCATCCGCACATTTGCTGATGCGGAAAACGGATTCCATCTTTTCGAACCATCTGATAAGTCCGATGGCTCCTTCAGTCCCCTTGAAGCTCAAGGGTTTGCAGTTCTGAAAGTCCTTGTATGAACAAGGTTTAGCAGCAGAGGTTTCAGCGGCATCGCTGTTTCTTGTGGAACCTGGTGGAGTATTCCGGGCCAAGGCTTCAGTAACAGCCTGGGTTATGAGTGACGTGATCTGAGCATCAGTGTAAGGTCTTGACTTTGGCGGCATGACTCTTCAATAAAAGAAATGAAGATACATGAGATCTTGTAAGAAAATTGCATTTATTTCAGATGTACATGTATAAAGATGGTAATGCATAACATCAATATGGAAAAAGGATTATGGCAATTAATATGAGTCGAAACAGCAAGGAATATTTGATAGACGATACGAGTTCAAAGGTTACATCCTACGGATGTATTACAAAAGACATCGGGAATTGCTACATCCGACTGAAACATAGAGTAGTGCTTAGATAGTTACTAGATTACAGGATAGTTTACAAAACAAAGACTAAGTTAGTCTTAACGTAAGTTAATCTGCTCCATCATTTCGATGAGACGATCCACAGTATTTGCAAGTCTGCTGGCTTGTCGAGCATTGTCTTCAGCTAATGCTAGTCGCTGTACCAATCCACGGGTATATTCTTCCGTTTCCCGTGAGCGTTGTTCACATTCATCAAGTCTGTGTTTCAAAAGAGTGGTTTCCACACTTATCTCCACCACTTTGTTGAGAAGAACGTCCACATTATTAACGGTGGTTTCGTGATCCTCAGAGACTTGTTCGATGCGCTCAAGTGATGTAAGTCTCCAGTTTTCGTTGGTTTCTTGCAACACGACATCCATGGTGCGAAGTCGTTGCTCTTGTTGGTTCACCCTAGCAGTTAAGGCCGGCAAGGTGAAGTGAGTAGAGTACGGGCCAGCTCGAGGCAACCTGTTGTTCCTTCTTGCTACCCTTGGGTTCTGCGACCCAGATTGAGAACGAGATAAATCGGATGGGATGTTTGCCATTTCTGAGACAAAGCGTTAGTAAGATTGAGGCCTATATTGATATAGTCCCTATATAATATAGTCTATTGAGTGTCTAGCATAAACATGTTTAAGTCTCGGTTCTCTCGAAGTCAGAGTCTTCTATTGTACCCTGTGCAGTCATAACCCCTTTCAGATCTTACATCGTCTTTGCTTAATTGTACATAGTTGATCAGGCTATGTTAAATTAAACTCGTATGATGTAATCACTGAACCGGTTATACCTAATAAGGGATACTGCCTAATGGTCATAGTCTAGGCTCACTAAATGCAACCTAGTTCACTACAACCTTAGGCTCTGATACCAATCTGTAACACCCTCAAATTTACCGAGTTGCGGAAGCATACATTGGGTGTTACTAATCAATATACAAAGCACAAGATTAATAGTAAACGACCTCTAAATGAGACGTTTGTAAAATAGTTACATTTCATAATTTATAATCGTTTGAAAACCGTAGGTTTTCGTATACAAAATGTAATTCCCTAGAGCCCACGCGTATAGCGGGAGATTCTATTACATCACCATAGTTACAAAAGATAATGCCAAAGAATCTCCGTTAAATGCAGTTTGTAAATCATGCGACTCTAGCTAGTAATCCTGGAGTAATCCTACTCCGTAAGTGTACCTGAGATACAAAGCTAAAAAGCGTCAACCAAAAAGGTTGGTGAATCTCACAGGTTTAGTAATAAGTAGGTGTTATGAACCACAAGTATGTACCCGTATTGCTATCAAGCAACATAAGTAAATCAGTACAGTGCCATGAGCTCATAAGTTGAAGCTTAACCGTGTAGTGTGAATATATCACGTACCCCCGTGAGTGCTATCCGCACACTCATATGTAACAAATACTAATATGTCTGTTTCTACGTGTAAATCAGTACGTGGTGGCGCTACCACCCCAGACAGGGATTGTCAGTCCCAAATGGATCCATCTATTAGTAATCGCGCTTAAGTCCATAACTAACAACTTACGATTAGGAGGCTTTCAGTGGATAAAAGTAACTCATGCGTTTGTTTGTAATCAGTAATGTTTTCAGTTCAGTACATTGTGTTCATACGTAAAACAGTTGCTAAGTATCTCACCCCAAAGTATAAAACAGTAAAAGTGGGGCTGTAAGACTCACCTGAGTCGAGCAGTGGTAAATAGCAAGTAGTAGTAAATCAAGTAGGTTCTCCGAACCCGTAACCTTCTAGTGCCTAAACACGTAAGGTTAAGTAAGTAGATTGTAAGGATATTTTGATTTGATGATACAAAATAATTAAAGTTGAGGGACTAAAAGTGTAGATTGTTTAATTAGTTTTCTCCTACGATTAGGATTTCTTGTAACCCTAATGATCTCTATTATATAAAGAGACATAGGGACATAGGTTTTAGTGTGCACGAAAATATGTAGACGTCTAGTGTTTTACCCCTAAGATTCTTTGTAATCCTGATACAATGTTGTATCCGTCTTTATTCTGATCAAATAAGATTAGGGGTTTGGCTAATGATAACATTGTTCTTATTCCGCTGCATAATTTTATCATTGTTATCGTTAATTGTTAATCCTAGATCAAGACCTAAAAAGTCTCGAGCTAGATCGTTATTGGGTTTTCACAATTGGTATCAGAGCAAGGTTGGCTCGTGATCTAGGATCTATAAAAGTGTATGAGATTGAAGAATATTCATGGTGACGATTTTTTTTTTTTCTTAAAACTCTACATTCGTAAATAAAAGTTTGATTTTGGGGTTTATTTTAATCGTTACACCGCGTTGGAATGTTGGATCTTGTTTGATTTATCAACCGACATACTAGCCGACTTATGGTTAAAATTCTTATAGTTTAATCGTTTTGTGTTGGTCACCCATTAATGAACCAACATTGGATTGATTTATTTGATTATATTTAATAGTCATTGTTGGTTATTCTGATCTTATCATCAATCGAAGATTTGTTTTCTTCTTGCCAACATATATGTTTTAGTGGGTCTAAATTAGTTGATCTTTAATTAGTTGTCGACAAATTTCTTTAAGGGATTTATTGGATTTGAGGGTTTGCGAAATCTGGTCTTCAAGACTTACATCTTTCTGGTTCGTATCAAATTAATTGGTGATCTTTTGGTTCGATGATTAATTGCTTTTAGCCGACAATTCTGAAATCAGACCGCTTGCATTCTTTATTAATGGTTATATTTTCTAAGCTTATGTGTCACGCAAAGGGTTTTGAAGGTTCAAGATTTTAAGTTTGCTCCAGGATTAAAGTTCATCTGGAATTTCTGTTTTGTTGATTAACAAAGGGTGTGACTTACTGCTCGAGGGTTTTTGAGATTAAAACTGTTAGTGGTTGAGGATATTACCACTGTTTGTGGTTTTTGCAGAATGATTACCACTGCTTATTGTTTTTGGAGAAATTACCACTGTTACTTGCGGGTTACCACTGTTAAAAGAAATTGTCAAAGATTAACACTGTTACCACTTTTTGGGAGTTTTTACCACTGTTAGTACAAATCAGTTAACATTGTTAGTACTAATTGGTTATCACTGTTAACAGATGGTTTTGGATCTCGGATTGGAATTGTTTTTAAAACAATTTATTCTTGTTATGTTTATGGCTCGATGAAGATGTGATTACGAAGAAGGTTGATTATAGTTTATTTGATATTGTAATTGAGTTTTTCAGCTATGTATCTTATCATATCTCAAAGTAATGGTTGTAAGCTTTGAAGATAACTTGTTTGATTTGTATGGTGACGACGAAGACTTGACAAATCTAGCAAACGTGTGAGATTAAACTTAGGATGCTCAATGCTCACATTTGCTATCACTTGAAAGAGTTTGGAATGCTCGGTGACTTATTAAAGATTAGAGATTTTAGTAGATTTCTCTAAGGTTTTCTAACCCCGATACAAAAAAGTGTGTATTTGTCTTGGTAAGGATTTTTGTCAAAGAGATCTTATGATTGTGATCTACTTATATATGAAATATAAGTTCGACGTCGTGGTTAGTACAAGATATAAGGTACAGGTTTGGAAGATTCGACTTCTTCATCAAGTTTGTTATATTCTGTTTTCTTCATATGTGATCATTACATAGAGCTGATAGACTTCGAGATTCAAGGGATGGTTAAAACATTCATTTGAGGGGAAGCTTATTGACAAAGTGTTTAACCATCAGAAGATGTTCATGTATTGTTTGAGGTAAAAGGATTTATTACTACTGCTAGTTGTATATTACTACTGCTAGTGTAATTTTCTACTGCTCAAATTCATTATTCTTATTACGCGTCATGGAGGGTAATTTGAGTTATTAGAAAATTGGATTAGTGGTGTATTATATAGCAAGTGGTTGTAAATGTTTGAAGTTGCTTATCTTTTTGAAGACCCCTATTGGATTATGACAAAAAGGGGAAGAAGATTCGAAGGTCAAGATTTGCAGCTTATTATGCATGACATGTTTACAAGAAATCAAGAACTAAGGGGAAGTTTGTGCGAGAAGATGTTTATTTTGTCATCATCAAATAGGGGAAGATTGTTAGGATATTTTAATTTGATGATACAAAATAATTAAAGATGAGGGACTAAAATTGTAAATTGTTTAATTATTATTCTCCTACGATTAGGGTTTCTTGTAAACCTAGTATCTCTAGTATATAAAGAGATATTGAGTGTAGGTAAAAGGTGTGCACAAAATAATGTAGACGTCTATAGTATTCCGTTATCCCTAAGGTTCTTGTAACCCCAATACTAAAGGGTATCCGTCATTATTATTATTAATAATATGATTAGGGATTTGGCCATTGATAATATTGATGTTTGTTCTTATTCCGCTGCGTAGTATTATCATTGTTATCGTTTATTGTTAATCCTAGATCAAGACCTAAAAAGTCTGAGCTTAAACGATCTTAAGTTTTCACATAGATGTCTCGCAAGACCATCTAGGCTAGTTGTTCATACAACCCGTTGTGTTTAAATGTTGGTTTGTTCGCGTTCGTATCAAAGTATACGGCACGTTGGTGATTTGTTATAATTAAAGTTTGTCACTTATAACGCAATTTAGAGTAATTGTAATAGGAAAGTATGTTTTATTATGTTTGTTAGGTCGTATCGTATAAGGATTTGAGGTTGTAAAAGTTCGACACTTAGTGAAAATGTGAGTTTTCAAAGTTCTGGTTTGTGCGACGTAGCATGCGACGTCGCTAGCGACGTAGAGTGCGACGTGGGCATGTACGTCGCATGATGCGACCTTCGCAAATCAATGCGACGTAGAGGGCGGCGTCGCTAATGCGACGTTGGTTCGGTTTGCGACGTTAAAGTCTACGTCGCTACTTGCGACGTCCGCAAGTTAATGCGACGTAAGGGTCTGCGTCGCTAGTGCGACGTTGGGATTTTGGTGCGACGTAGGCCGCGACGTCGCAGAGGCCCCTGGCCAGGTGCGACGTAGCGGTCTGATGGCCGGAATTTTTGTCGAAAACGAGTTTCCCGGTTTCCGTTGGGTCCAAATCTCTTACCCAACCCTCATATGAACATATTAAGCCTATTTAAACCATAAACTAGTAAAAATGATCAAAAACGAGAGATGTCGGGATTTGTCGGAAACTTACAAAGTGTCGGATTGAAAATCCGAAAAGATGAAGTTGTAGATCGTGTGATGGTGAATGTTTTTCTCTAAGGATGTGGTATGATCCGGCGTCGTTTGATGGTGTTAATTGGTGATTAAAGTGGGTGGTGGTGGGTGGTTAGTTGAAAGAAAAAGATGAGAGGAGAGAGAGAGAAAGGATGAGAATGAGAAGAAGAATGGAGGTGGGTGGGGTTTTGGTAAAGCTCCCCCACCTTCAGTCTCCGTTCCGTGTTCCGGGTGGTGTTCGTTTGCTCCGTCGTTTATGCATTAAATACTTATTTCACGCGTTTAATTATATTTATAAAATCACAAATCTTGTTTAAATAATTTATTTACATTATTTCCTTAAATCTTTAATAGTTTAAATTAAATTTAATTACGTTTGTTATTAAATCGTGTAAGTTTTAATCGTGTAAGACGAGACAGTTACTAATTGTTATAAAATAGCATTTCGGTCATAGTTGCGTTATTTTAGTTTATAAACATTTGTTCACCAACGTCCGTATTAACCGAATAGAATTTCATTCTATTTAAGTTGCGTACGATTTAAGCCAAATCGCAAAGTTGTATACATTCACCAATATATAATCCGATACATAAATTAGCCTAACACAGAACTAATTACATGTATTTACAAAGAATTAGGCACTAATTCTAGTCCTAATTTGCCGGTTGTTACAATATCTATTCCATAATTCTCTCTATTCGACTATATCTAACCAACAGTGGTTATCAATATATCTAACAGGGGTAGTACTCGTATATTATCAACAGCGGTTGAGTACTTCATACAAAATACAAACTATACACTAACAGTGGCACTGTTAGACAAACTACTTGACAGCGGCAGCTACTAACTAGCAGTGGCAACTACTAACAGTGGTAGTACTTCTAACAGCGGCACAATACTTGTTCTGAGCAGATCTAGCAGTGGCTCAAGTCTCAACAATCTCCCCCTAAACTTGATCATTCTCAGTAATGAATCAAGTTTCTTCATCTTTCTTTTCATCTTTCTGGGTTTGATTCTGTTTTCTTCTTCTCTCCTCCTCCTTCATTTTCTCCAACTCCATTCTTTTATGGAACTGATTGAGCACCATATATAAAGCATTAAAAGCTCCTTCTGATATAACTGTAGTTTTCAACTGAGATGCAAGCAAATTTCTCAGAGTCTGAGTTCCCAAAACATATCTTCTTTCATCAAGCATGTAGATTGACATTCCACCTCTGAATAGAACCATATGAATTCCAGCTCTAATATAATGTCTCCAAGTATTCACAGCATCAATACAGTGTAAGAACAAATTAATGAAATGTTCAGGCTCAAACAGCATGTTCAGACATCTCTCCAACTCTCTCTCCATAATTACCTGTGAAGTCTGTCTATTTCCTTGACTGTTTAGCTCAAACAAATCCAGAATGTCCAATCTATTCACATTTTTAAGCACATCAGCAACAGATGACAAGTAGTGCTTATCACCATTCTCTCTAACAATCTTGATCTGTTCTTTATCACCATCAGCACCTTTTGATTTAATTCCTTTCCATTCAATTATCCTTGAAGATCTATCATGATTGATGTGAATATTTTCTTTATAATCCTTCATCTCTTTGATATATTTCTTCAACTCCTCTGCATCTCTCTCCAAATCAGAAACTACATTATCAGAAGCAAGTACTCCATCCCATCTGCTCTTGATATTTTGATCAGAAAGCCTTTTGAGCTCTCTTTCTTTAGCTTCTATCTCCTCTTGCTCTTTCTTCTCAATTCTTTCTTCCTCTTCTCTTCTCACTTGCTCTAAAATCCTCTTTCTATCCTCCTCTAACTTTTTCTTAATGATTTTATCTTTCTGAATTCTTTTCTCAAAATCATTCTTCTCCTCATTCTGATATTTTCCATAAGCTCTTTCCAGCTTCTCTACATCCCAACCTTCTAGCACACTTCTTGGTGCATACCTATCACCAAGAATTTTGATTAAATCCTTCTTTCTTTGAGCAGCAGTTGGTGTTTTGTTCCTTTTCTTTTCAAGCTCAGCTTGTCTTTTCAATCTAGCCTTTTCTTCATTAGCTTGCTTAAGCTTTGCAAATCCTGGATCCAAACCATCTTTATCATCCTTTTTCTTAATCATACCATGAATCTGTTGAGCAGACAAACCATAACCTCTTGCAGCCATATCATTCAACATCTTTGCAGCCTTCTGTGATAAGGTCACCACACTGGAATCTTCTAATATTACATCAACATCAGGACCTTCCTTTTTCTTAGACTCAACTGCCATTCTCAACATCCTTTCATCATGCTTCTCTTGAGCTCTTCTAGCCTCATCCAAATTAATTGGAGGCTCTACAACCTTCTTAACCTTTTTCTCTTCCTTCAATTTTCCCTTACCTTTGTCTTTTGAATCAATCTTTGGCAAATCAAACTTAGGTTTGGGTGTTTGTGTAGGCTCTCTGATGGTAACAGGCACTTCTAGAGCCCTGACAGTGGTTGTTGTTGTAGCAGTGGTGTAAACTGGAATAACAGTAGGTGTACCAACAGTTGTTGAAATATTTGAAATGCTAACAGTGGTTGATACAACAGTGGTTGGATTTGTGCTAACAGGGGTAGGTGTTGTAGTAACAGTGGTTGTGATGACAGGGGTTGAAATTGTAGTAGCAGGGGTTGATGTTGAAGTACCAACAGTGGTAGATACATCAACAGGGGTAGATACCAAACTACTAGCAGAGGTAGAAACACTACTAGCAGTGGTCAACAATTGAGTTCTAACAGGGGTTTGTACCTTAGCAGAGGTAGACTTTCTCCTTGGAATTGATTTCTTTCTGTTGTAAATCTTCACTCTATCTTCCTCTTTAGCTTCAGGTTTTGCCTCTATTAACTCCCCCTTGCCCTCTACATCATCAGATTCCATCTTCTCAACAGATCTATCACCACTATACACCAACCTATCACTAAAGCTTACTCTTTTACACCTATCAAGATTAGCTCCCATAATATCCCAAATATACAGATTAGCCACAGCCTTAAAAGGTAAATCTTTGTTTAATGGAAATACATTTAAAGCTGGACCACTTGGTGTATCAGTATCTGCAACATTTTCACCAACATAAACCACCATCCTCCTATCATTCTCAGTAACATTTTCACCAGCATTTTCACCAGCATTCATCAGCTGTTCATCTATGTCTTCATTAACCACATAATCTGAGACATTCAATTCCTCCTCAGCAACTCTATCACTCATCTCTACATCAGCAGGTATATCCATATAACTGAAATCATATGCACCTTCATGATCATTCTTATCTTCAGGCATCTGCTCATGATCATCATCTTTATTCTCCCCCTTGCCTGAAGATTCCTTAGCAGGCAACAAAACCTTATCAACTGCATCTTCAATAATGGACAACCTGGTTTGTAAATCAATGATCTCATCCCTCTGTTTCTTGATTAACTCACCCTGAGCAACCAACAGAACCTGTTGCTCTCTTCTCAAAGCCCTTTCCTTCTCAAACTTATTCCAGATCAAATTGACATCATGTACCAAATCATTAATCGTCAATACCCTAGTTTCATTACTAGCCTCATCAACATTAGAGTGTGACCTCCTAGATGAATCATCGACCACATCTGCCACTGCAGATGTCCCTTGGTTATTGGTACTGGGACCTACATTTGAATCATCACCCATAGGTTCATCAAACATAGTTGCCTCTGGTTGGGTCTGATTAATGTTACCACTATCCTGCCCTGCCAGTGGGCTAGAAACAGTAGTGGCAGCCCTTCCAGAATGAACATTTTCATCAAGTATGTTCACCTGTTGTGATGGAACAGTTGACTGAGACTGTGGAGAAACAGGAATCTCCATAGCCTGTTTAGCCTTCTTGGATTTCTTGGCTTTAGATTGGGTAGGCTGTTTGTTCCCTTGTTTTCTTTTGGTGCCACCTCCTGATGTGTGTTCAGAACCAACTTGTGTTGTTGGCCTGTCATCATTTGGTCCAGATGGTGTTGGTAATACACCACCAGTGGCAGAAGGAACAACTAGCATTGTAGAAAATAATGCAGTTTCCTTCTTTGAAAAAGCATTCTGATACTGATTCATAGCCTTAATAGTCCTCAAAGATAGAGTAGAACTAACAATCACACTATCCTCTGCTGGCAGATCTGACAATTGATTATTCAATAAAAGCTGAACAAATCTAGGGTACATAATGAATGTATCACCCTTTACATTTCTAACCATATTATCCAAGATAAACCTAGACATATTGAATTTAATACCCTGTGCCAAGCAGATAATAGGATATGCAATAGTAGAACTAAATTCATTAAAACTAGTTCTCTTTTGAGACAAACATACCAGAAAAGTATGAATGTAGAACTTCCATTGAGGACAAAACCATGACTTCAAGAAAGTATAATCCGATCTTGTCTTTCCTGAACCTTCATATCCCATATCCATAATGCCTTTGAACAAATCTTCTCTCGATAATTCCAGAATTCCACCTTCATCATCAAACTGTAAAAGCTCTCTCAGAACAATCTCAGTAACCATTACCTTCTTACCCTTGACAGTGGAATGAATATGAGTAATGCCATTAACATTCCCTTCCTTTGCATTCTGCCAGAATTCTTGAATATGCGATCTAATCAATCGTGGACAGACAGTAAGGGCATGAGTAACTGGACAATTACTCAAGAAATCAATGATAGGGTGAAAATACTCATCGGCCAGTTCTTTATTCAAGAAAGCCCTCATGTTGTGTTCAGAATGAACACTTAGCGTAGAATGATCAGAATCAGATGACGATGAAGATGCCATTGATTTAATTGATGAACGAACGAAGAGTGATTTACAATAAACAAATCAAAGCGAGAGCGATTATTGAAGGGTTTTGAAAATTTTGAAAGCGTAATTGAAAAAGTGAAGTATTTGAGTTTTTATATGATGACAGTGCCAAGCCCTAAAAATAGAACTAACAGTGGCACTGCTGGTTATACCCAACAGGGGCACAATTTACAAACAAACCCAACAGGGGTACCTCACTTGGTCAATTATAGTCAACCCTTCCTAACCATCTAACAAAGCTAGCAGCGGGTGATAGTCTAGCAGGGGCATCCGACAAAGGAAACTCCAACTTAGAACTAACAGGGGCATAAACTTGGCTTAATTAGACAACGAATTTTTTTTTTTTTTTTTTTTTTTTTTTTTTTTTAAACAAAAAAAAAAAAAGAAGAAACAAATAAAACATTAATCTCCAGCTCAAGTGATGTCTCTTGACAGTGGCTGAATCCTGCAATATTAAACTAAGAAAAACAACTAGCAGGGGTTAATTTACACAAATATACAGCAGGGGTTTAAAATACATTGACAGTGGCAAAAGTAAACTAACAGTGGCACCAACTGTTATCATGATGAAGCTAACAGTGGCAACACCTGACCCTGTCACATACAATATACTTTACCCCTGTTAGTATCAAATCCAGACCAAAACACTACGTGAGATTGATCATACCAATATTAGTTATCAAAAATGTAAATCTTCCTACATCAAATGCTTTTGTAAAAAGATCTGCAAGTTGATTATCAGTATGAATTTTAAAAATATGAATCAATCTTTTATCATAACAATCTCGTATAAAATGATATCTGATCTCAATGTGTTTGGTTTTTGAATGCTTAACTGGATTCTGAATGATACTAATAGCAGAAGTATTATCAATATAAATAGGAGTGTTCATGAAAGTCAAACCATAATCCAGCATTTGATTCTGAATCCAAAGAACCTGTGCACAGCAACTTGATGCTGCAACATATTCTGCTTCTGCTGTAGATGTGGAAACTGTGGTCTGCTTTTTACGTTGCCATGACACTAATCTATTTCCAAGAAATTGACATCCTCCACTTGTTGATTTTCTATCCATGTTCTCACCACCATAGTCACTATCTGTGAAAGCATTAAGCTCAAAATCTGATCCTTTAGCATACCAAAGTCCCAAATCTGGTTGACCTTTCAAGTATCTAAAGATCCGTTTCACAGCATACATGTGTGACTGCTTTGGATTGGTTTGATACCTAGCACAAAGACACACTGCAAACATAATATCAGGTCTAGATGAAGTTAAATACATCAAAGAACCAATCATTGACCTGTACAGGTGAACATCTACTTCCTCTCCATCAGGATCAGAATTAAGATGTTTGTGTGCCTCCATTGGAGTGCTAGCTATCTTCACATCTTTATAACCAAATTTATTCAAAATATCCTGCACATACTTCCCTTGGTTAATAAAGATTCCATCTGACTTTTGTTTAACCTGCAATCCTAAAAAGAAAGTGAGTTCACCCATTGAACTCATCTTGAATTTCTTATGCATTAAACTCTCAAACTCTTTACACAAAGAATCCCTGGTTGACCCAAAAATGATATCATCAACATAAACCTGTACCAACAATATATCTCTCTGAACCCTCTTGGTAAACAAAGTCTTGTCAATAGTACCTCTCTTGAATCCATTCTTGAGAAGATACTCAGATAGAGTATCATACCAAGCTCTTGGTGCTTGATGTAGCCCATACAAAGCTTTCTTCAATCTGCACACTCTATCTGGATATGTTGGATCTTCAAACCCTGGTGGTTGGCATACATACACCTCATCATCAATTAGACCATGAAGAAAAGCACTCTTCACATCCATTTGATAAACTTTGAAATCCTGATAAGATGCATAAGCTAAAAATAACCTAATAGCTTCTATTCTAGCAACAGGAGCAAAGACATCATCATAATCTATGCCTTCTTCCTGTGTATACCCCTGTGCTACCAACCTTGCTTTATTCTTTACCACTATACCTCTTTCATCTCTCTTGTTCTTGAAGATCCATCTTGTGCCTATAGCTTTCTTTCCTTTTGGTAAATCAACCAAATCCCATACATTTTGCAGTTTGAACTGCAACAATTCTTCTTGCATTGATTCTATCCAACTTGGATCTTTGAGAGCTTCCACTGCCTTCTTTGGTTCCATCTGAGAAAGAAAACAAACATATAATGAAGTATGTAAATCTTCTTCTCTTACCTTTGACTGATGTCTGGTCAGGACAGATGAATCAATATCACCAATGACCAAATCCAAAGAATGATCTTTGTGAACCAGATACTTAGATGTTGATGTATCAAGCAGTTCTCTTTCCAAATTAGGACCCAAAAGATTATCCATCTCTGATTCTGAGTAAGAATCTCTTTCTTCTCTTTCTTTTGAAGGCCTTGGAGTTGCTTCAGAATCTGACAAAGAAGTCCTTTCCAAAACTTGAAATGGAGGACTCTGTTCAAAATACTTTGGAGATTCAGCATCTCCTTCTGAATCATGCTCTGAAACTGGATGAGAACCCTTTGAAATAAATGGTTGATGATCTGATGGAATTGAACCATCTTCATCCTTTGAACCATTTTTGCTACTTGACCCACTTGAAACATCTGAAGGTTCATCGTGCTCTGACTGGAATGCTTCTGGTGGATCTGGAGACCAAATAGGAAACAATACATACTGCAAGTCATCCTTTTTAGTCTGACTTGTGCTTGAAGGCCCATCTTTACCTGCATCATTACCTGCATCTGTACCTGCACTAATAGACAAATCTGGATATCTAAAAGCATGAGTTAGTGCATCAATATCAAACAAAACTTCTGGACCTTTTCCTTCTACATTAGATGTATTTTCATTAAAGGTCACATCCATGGTCTCATCTATGATCCTAGTCCTTTTATTAAATACTCTATAAGCCTTGCTTTGAATAGAGTATCCAACAAATACACCCTCATCTACCTTACTCTGAAACTTACCAAGATGATCTCTGGTATTTAAGACAGTACAAGGACATCCAAATGGTTTTAAAAAGCTAACCAAAGGTTTTCTCTTAAAGAATAACTCATAGGGTGTCTTGTTATGAGGTTTAATAATCAAAATCCTATTCAAAACATAACAAGCAGTGCTGACTGCCTCTGCCCAAAAGGACATTGGAAGTTTAGCATCTGCTAGCATGCTTCTAGCAGCCTCAATTAGTGTCCTATTCCTTCTCTCAGCTACTCCATTTTGTTGTGGAGTCCTAGGTGCACTAAACTGTCTTTCTATACCTTTATCCTCACAGAACTTATTCATCTCATGATTCTTAAATTCTGTCCCATTATCACACCTGATGATCTTAACCTTTTGATTAGTTGAATTCTCAATCCTAGTTATGAATGATCTAAGTATTTCACCTGTCTCATCCTTAGTCCTAAGAAAGAATACCCAACTCATTCTAGAATAATCATCAGTTATTACCAAACAGTAAGATTTCTTCCCTTGACTAGCTACATTGGTCGGGCCAAACAAATCCATATGTAACAGGTGTAAGGGAGTGGTATTGGAATTCACAAGCTTGGTCTTATAAGAGGTCTTGTGTTGCTTGCCTTTGAGACATGCTACACAGTGGTCACTACATTCAAATAACTTTTCAGGTAAGCCTCTCACTAGCTTATTCCTAACAAGTTTATTCATGGTCTTGAAATTCAAGTGACACATCCTCCTATGCCATAGTTCAGATTCAGAAACAGTAGCTTTAGAAATGAGACAGTTAACATTTTGAGATTCCATCTTGTTTAAATCACTACAGTATACATTATCCTTTCTTGGAACTCTCATTAAAATTTTATCTTCAGGTATTTTGAGTTTTTCAGAAAGTATAAGGCATTCTGTGTCAGTGAAATATACAGGATTTTGCTTATCTGTGATTTGACTCACACTAAGCAAATTGTATCTCAATTGCTCAACATAATAAACATCATTGAAAGTGAGCTTACTGCTTTTTATCTTACCTTTTCCAGTGATCTTACTTCCTTTAGGATTGCTGCCAAATGCTACATCTCCTCCATTAAATGCTTTGAAGTCCTGCAGCTTTGCCCTATCTCCAGTCATGTGCCTTGAGCAGCCAGAATCAATATGCCATAAGCTCTTTGGCTTGCCCTGCACATATAAAAAGAGAAAATATTAGTTTCTCTTGGGAACCCAAACCAATTTGGCTTTGGGTTTCCCATGAGCATTCTTGACATCAACCCTTTTAAAGGTGATTGATCTCAATGCTCCATTGATTTTGGATACATTTGATGTAGATGCATTCTTATGTTTCCAAAAACAATCTGTTTTAGACCTGACAGGGGTTAATGGTCTGACAGTGGTTACCTTCAAATTTGTATTTATTACCCTAGCAGTGGTAGCTTTACTTGGTATAAACATTCTTTTGGAATGTTTAATACCAGCAGAGGTACCATGCCTGACAGTGGTCAAACCCTCCCCTGTTATTGTCTTGCCTCTGTTAGCCTTTGACAGTGGCACTGCTGCAGCATTAACAGGGGCTGCAACTTTGCCTCTGCTAGGCTTATTTCTCAACATTTGTCCTGTACCACTGTTCCCATTATTTTTAGGATTATAGTAACAGTCTCGTTGAAGATGATTATACCTACCACAAATAAAACATGATTTTCTTTTTACACATTCAAACCCATTACCCAGCCTTTGTGAAACCAATTGGTTCCAATTTCTCTGATTACCCCTGGGAATGGATTTATTTACATCATTTGCAGAATTTAAATCAGACCTGTTTGATTTACATGCACACTTTTCACATTCAGATTTATCTTTTGACTTATCTTTTGATTCAAGATTGACTCTTTTGTGCACATAACCTAGACCAGATCTAGATTTATTGGATTTTCTAACTTGATCTAACTGAGCCTTTGCCTTCTCAACAAACATCTTTTTACCCTCTTCTAGTTTAGTACTATTTAGTTCAGAAACTAGACCAGTAATAGGCTTAACACAATCATCCACAGAATTACCACTAGATGAGCTATCACTATCACTCTCATCTTCCTCAGTCCAATCAGATACCTCAACTTTATCAAAATTCACATTATCAGCACAATTAACAACTGGATCTACCTTTTTAACCTCCTCAGACACACCTATCTTAAGTTTTTCTAAGTCAAACTCAAGTTTAGATGGGAAGTAAGTATGATTATAAGGTGGGGGTACATCATTAAGGTTGTAACCTAATCCAAGTTTTAATTTATCATGAATTTGAGACTTGATTAAGTTTTGAACACCTTTTGAAGCATTTTCCAATTCATCAACTTTCAATTTTATTGACTCTTTATCATAAATTGCCTCAGCCAACTTTGCACTTAGCATATCAACTTTTGTTCGTAAAGCTTTCTTTTCCCAATTCAGATATTTAATATCTAAGTGAAATTGTGATTCATTCTTTTCAAAAGCTTTTATCTGTCTTTCTAAGTTTTCAATAGCTAAAGTTGAATGTTGACTCTTTTCTACACAAGCTTTTAATTCATTACACACAACCATATTATGATCCCTATAAAATTTAACCATTTTTTTACATGCAGGAGAACATAATTTAGATTCTACCTCATATGGAATGTCTGAAGGCTCTGGTTCTTCTGTGACAGCCATCAAAGCTTGATTCTGAACTACAAGCTCTTCTTGGTCACTCCAGTCAAATCCTCCCATCCCATCTTGTGCAACCAATGAATCAGAAGTGATGTTCTGAACAGGTACCAATCTTCTTTGTGGAGCAGAACTATTTCTCATAATACCATTCTGAGATCCTCCAGCCTGTGTGCCCTTGCATTCTCTAGCAAAGTGTCCCATCTTGTGACAGTTGAAACACTCCACCTTGCTCTTGTCAAATCCAGCTACACCATCTCTCTTGTAAGTGAAGTTTCTGTTCCCAGACCTCTGCATAAACCTTTTTGCCCGGATAGTAATCATAGCCATCTGCCATCTCAAATCCATCTTTTCAAGATCTTCTTCATTAACCTGTTCCAAATCCTCAGTTGTTAATGATGAATTAACATGACTTGCAAAGAAGGCTTCCAAGATATTATCATTAGCACCAGATGTGCTACAGCTACCAGATTCACCAACAGACACAAAAGCAGCATTGTTAGAGCTACCATTGGACTGTTTCAGAGCCATCACCTCAGGCTCAAAGTTCCTCAGATCATTGTATAGATCTTCAATCTCCTTTTCTTCAAGATCTGCACTTTGTCTAAGTCCCACAGTATACATATTCCAATCTGTGCCTAATGATCTTAGAAACTTTCTATTCAAATCATCCTTATCAACCTTAACATTGTGATTCTCAAGATCACCCACAAGCTTTTGAAATCTATCAAAAGTCTGAGTCAAAGTTTCAGACTTTACACCTGCAAAGTTTTCAAACTGTTGTTTGAGAAGAGATCTCTTATTCTTCTTGGTGTTATCATTACCACCAAATCTCTTAACAATTGCTTGCATAAGAACCTGAGCATCTTCACAGTTTTCAAACTTCCTTTGATACTCATTAGGAATAGACAAAAGTAGAGTACTTAATGCCTTCCACTCTGTTGCTCTTTCTTTCCTCTCTGCATCAGTCTTTGGTGGTGGTCTTTCTTCCTTTTTACCATCTGCATCCTTAGTATAAACTGGTCCATTAGTAACCACCTCCCACATCATATAATCAGTCAGCAACATGTATTGTCTAATCCTAGTCTGCCATAGCTCAAACTCATCGGGTTTGAGCATGGGGATCTTTGTAGCTTGAATACCTTCCATCGTTTCAGTAGACATGTTGTTGTTTGTTGAAAAACCTGCAAAATTTAATTACCTTCTTCAAGATCAAAGTAATATCAAGCTCTGATACCACTTGATGATCCCAGCTAGAGATCTTAGTATGTATTACTTTGATTGATTATTAATAAGCTTGCGGAATAGTTTATTAATAACTTGAAGAACAAACTTGTATATAACAGAATATCTAACCAAAAGCTTCAATATTATTAATAATAATACGAACACACAATTTGTGTTAGGGTTTACAACCTTGAAGCTAATAACTAGAATGAATCGTATCTATCTAGGTATTACAGGATCTCTATTTATAACATATAAAGTCCTTTACAGAATCAAACTATTATGGAATCATATCTATTCCATAATTCTCTCTATTCGACTATATCTAACCAACAGTGGTTATCAATATATCTAACAGGGGTAGTACTCGTATATTATCAACAGCGGTTGAGTACTTCATACAAAATACAAACTATACACTAACAGTGGCACTGTTAGACAAACTACTTGACAGCAGCAGCTACTAACTAGCAGTGGCAACTACTAACAGTGGTAGTACTTCTAACAGCGGCACAATACTTGTTCTGAGCAGATCTAGCAGTGGCTCAAGTCTCAACAGGATTCAACTTCCAAAGTTCTCTGTCTAAATCTACGAAGTTCCTGCAGCTCGTCCTCTAACTGTATCATATAATCATCTCTATCAGTTTCCCCACCCGCTGGAATAGAAGTACCAGAGTGCCCAAGTCTTTCATTATGAGTTTCAGAATGAGGAACATCGATCCTAGAGGCATTGTTGAGAGTATTGGTTGGTTGTTCATTATTTGCCATATCTGTAATCACAACACATCTCACAGCTCGTTAATTGTTAGTACTTAACATACTAACCAATTATCATATCAAAACTAATCCCACATTTAGAATGTTTGACTGACTCAGATAGATTTGGGACTGAACAACTTACAACTGTTCAATTCGCCCAAACCTATGCTCTGATACCAAATTATAACACCCCTCATTTGAAGTCATATATTTTTTTTATCAGAAGCGCAAATCCCCATATTATTAATTTACATGACATAACTCATACATAACAAAAATTAGAGTGTACTAAACATTATACAGAAACTGGGTGTTATAGGACTTTTCAAACATAACATAACATAACATAATTTTAAAATATTATCAGAGTACATCGTCATCAAACATTCTTCCAAATACAACTTCTTGTCCAAAACATATCAAACGTAACCTGCAAGAGTATAGTGGTGGGATTAGCACGAAGCTAAGTGAATAGACTAGCAATTAACAATCTAACTCAGCTTAACAAATATGTTTATAACAATTAATTATAAACATATAATCATCTCAGAGGATCGGTGGTCCTTGAGGAACCCTCATTGCCGCGGTGGTCCTCCAAGTAACACTTATAACCAACTACAGGCCACACAGTGGTTTTTTTTTTTTACCGATAACTCATTGCTATCTTCAATCAACGTAGAATCCCTTCACAACAAATGTTCACAATTCCTATGTTGACTAACCTATAGCAATCAAGCCCAACCATAGTTGACTTTCACATAACATAATTCCTCAAAGGCTAAGTATCACATAGTCACACGTGTCAAATCAGACTAACAGTCTATAAACATCATAACCAAGTTTACTCGTAGTAACCAAATATGTTACACCAATTTACACTGAGAGTCACAAGTACACTCACCTGTCAATTTCAATTCACTTACTCAGTTGTCTTATCTCACTGAGTCTTCGGATTATCTGATAACACAACCAAATCACAAGTTAGTAACTTGTCTCAAAATCGATATAACTCATTCCATTATATCTCAACATAATACACCAGATACCATCTATATTAATACTATAAGTATTAAATCATTCAAGTACCAAAGCTAAAATAACAAGTACATACAGTAACTAGGATCCATCGGATAGGCTTTGGGATCCGCTGGATCTCTTTTGGATCCGCCGGATCCTTACCGGATCCCTACACTATCTGCCAGATCTAATAATGATCCATCGGAACCTTTTTGAAAATAATAATGTGACACCCGACCCATTTGGGGCTAGGAATTTGCGCCTAATCAATTTGTAATACATGTAATTAGTTCTATGTTAGGCTAATTGTATGTATCATTTTATATATTGGGATATATATATACACGTAAACGATTAAGTTTAATCGTGCAATTATTTCAATCGGATGGATTCTGACTCATTATTACGGACGTTGGTGAACTCAAATTATTAAATAATATGAAGTTATTTAATAAACACATTTACTCCTAAATATTATTTCAATAATATTCCATAAGTATTTCGTATCGTACAAATAACTCATACGCGACCAAAAATGCGTGAAACACGCTCGACAAATGTAACAAGTCATGTTTATATTTTTATAACTCATTTATAAGTATTTTGGTAAAATACTTTCATTAAAAATATCGAATATTAGTCGTTATTTAGAACACGTATGTATAACGTATAACGTATAAGTTAACGTTTAAACGATCGGGTAAACAAATACGGGTATAATACCAATAATTGAAGACAAGATTTAATCATACCTTGCTTCCTTTTTGACTTTAAGAACCAGCCCCAACAAGATCCACATTTTGTGGATCTTGCCTTGACTACTTGCATACATACACACATAATACTTATATTATATCATCATATCTATCTATCTCAAAAATCTATCTATCTCCTTCCACTACCTCTCTCCCTAAAAGCCACCATAAAACCGCCATCTTTATCACCTAAAACTACCACCAAACCACCTCCATTTGCAAAACACTTTGGAGCAAAGACGATCACCACGCGAAAAGCTACGATTCCATCTTCTCGGTTTTTATTAAAGCCGACTCTCGTAAGATCCCGACACTTTGAAAATACTTATATTATGTTTATTTACATATCTAGTTGCTTAATTAACCAGAAAGTGTCCAAATCAAAGCTTTAAAAATCGTTTTTACTAAACATATATATATGTATAAATCTGTCACAGAAAAATCGTCACACCAAAACGACCATAACTTGAGTTCTAGGATGAGTTAGACAATGATTATTTTTTAAAGTTGCGTATTGAAAAGAGCTACAACTTTCGTGTTTTACACTTTTTCCAGATCTGTACGTATTTTTTTTGTATAAACTGATCTTTGAGACTGGTCTGCATTTGTTCGAAAACTGAGTTCGGTTCATTCGCGAAATTTATTAAATATCGAGATGAACTTATAAAATTACCATAAAGTGCATATTTAGACTAGACCCATAGGGTAACATGTGTGATTTTTGGTAGTGCTTGATTCGGACTGGAACTAGTCAAAACGAGAGGACAAAAATGAGTAAAATCTGATGGAATAACCTCTTAAGTCACTGACCCTTCAGTGACCAACTTCCTAAGTCACTGATCCCTTAAGTCGCTGACCCCTTCAGTGACCAAACTCCTAAGTCGCTGATCCCATCAGCGACCAACTCCTTTTTGATCAGGAACCTTGACCAGCTTTGACCAGCGAGTTGACCAACTTTGACCAGTAACTTTGACCAACTTTGACCAGAGAGTTGACTTTCGTTGACTTTTGTATAAATTGTATTATTGACCACAAACTTAGGAATTTTACACTTTCGAACCCCAACTTTCGGATACAAGTACATATATACTTTCGGATAAGTATACGCGAACAAATCTACAACTATACGACACAATGATGACTCATATAATAATAATATTTTTGAATTATTATTACAAACCATCACCAACGGGCCATACATGTTTTCAAAAACTCAAACAAAACAATCAAACATTTGGACATAACTAGTTATATGGACAACTAGCATAGATGGTCTGTTGAGACATTTACATATTTATAACCTTGCGCGTTTTGAATGCCCGGCGGGTTACAATCTGCGGACATCACACCATTGCTTGTAGCAACATATACACTACAGACTCAGGTGAGTCTCATAGCCCCTTTTTAAATGCTTGTACCTAGGGGTGAGATACATGCTTGTTTTGTTTTACATGTGAACACAAGTATCAAAACATCACTATATGCTACATGAGTTAATTTCATCTAGTCAATTTAAAGTCCTCCATCACATAGTTTGATAATATGATTTAGCGTGAATGTTAGTGTATGGTACCATATGGGATTGACAATCCCAGTCCGAGTTAGCAAGCACTAACCTGTCAAACGGACGCATTATCATTTGTTCAGTATGAGTGTTGATTAGGCACTCATATGGAGGTACCTCGATCAGGTCCTTGAATGTGGATCCTGACCCCCTCAGTTAAGCTCAAACTATGGACTCTTGGCTACATGTACATTCATTATTTGTTTGATTACAAATTATTATATAAATCTTGTGGTTCATAAATCTCATTTACTCATATACACCTGTGAGCTCACCAGCTTTTTAGCTGACCTTTTAGCATGTTATCTCAGGTACTCAGCAGTAGGTTGGACTGCCCATCAGGATACTTTAGCTCGAGTCGCATGCAATCATTAAACATCAAGAGATTTCCTTGCATATCTATATTTTGTATAATTGGAAATGTACTAGAATCTCTCAGTGTAATCATGTGAACTCAATATAATGTAAACAGTTTGTAAACACTTATGTTATATTAAATGTATTTTGTTAAAACGACGCATATAGAGTCGTTTGCTATATATCTATGTGCTTTGATTATTGATTAGTAACACCCAAAGTATGCTCCCGCTAAACAGTAAATTTGGGGGTGTTGCAGATTGGTATCAAAGCCAAAGGTTATAGTGAACTAGGTTGCAATAGTGGGCCTAGACTATGACCGTTAGGCAGTATTTTCTATTAAGTATGATTGGTTCAAGAGTTACATCATACAAGTTTAATTTAACATAGCCTGATCAACTATGTACAATTAAATAAAGATGATGTAAGGCTTGAAATGGTTATGCTAGAATAGGGATACATTAGTTGACTCTGACCACGAGAGAAACCGGGACTCATAATTGTTTGTGCTAGACACTCATAAAACTATTATGTGATATATGTATATATACATACATAGTCATCGCTCAAGCACTATACGCTAGTCTATTATATATTATATACATAGGCACTCACATTTCCAAACACTTTGTCATAGAGATGGCAAACACACCCACCGAAACATCTTCTACTTCATCCCACTCTCGACAACATCTCTTGGGATCACGAAACTCATAGGTAGCTAGGAGGACCACCGAGTCACTTCGAGCTAGACCTTATCCAACTCACAACAATTCAAATAACCAGGCTAGTCAGTACACAGTTGCTAGTCAGTAGAGATGGTTATTCAACACCTCTTGATTGTTCTATAATGTTGATTGTCATATTGTGATGTTGTATATTACCGCATTTATATATATGCATCTATGATAATCATCATCTATGGACAATCTCTCACGAACCCTATCCTTCTGTTCTCAGGAAATTCATGCCACCAAAGTCAAGGACTTACACCGATGCCCAGATGGCATCCCTCATTTCCCAGGCAGTAACTGAAGCCTTGGCGCGACAGTCGTCAGAGACCTCCAGAAGGAATAGTGATACTGTCGATACCACTCCTACTGCCAAGCCTTGTTCCTACAAGGACTTCCAGAACTGC
Organism: Helichrysum umbraculigerum; assembly: GCA_949592205.1. Lineage (NCBI taxonomy): Eukaryota > Viridiplantae > Streptophyta > Magnoliopsida > Asterales > Asteraceae > Helichrysum > Helichrysum umbraculigerum. The sequence continues at coordinate 87,234,229 of CATIUR010000002.1, read as the reverse complement.
AAACCCTTGAACTTTAAAGGAACTGAAGGAGCCATCGGCCTAATCAGATGGTTCGAGAAGATGGAGTCCGTCTTCCGCATCAGTAAATGTGCGGAAGGGGATAGAGTTCAGTTCTCCACATGCACCCTTGCTGACGGTGCCCTCACCTGGTGGAACTCGTATGCCCAGTCTGTGGGTATCGACACCGCCTATCTACTCCCATGGGAGGATCTGAAGAAAATACTCACGGATGAGTATTGCCCAACTGAAGAACTCTAGAAGCTAGATGAAGAGTTCTGGCATCTCAAGGTTCAAGGAACCGACATTGTTGGATACACTACCAGGTTCCAACAACTTGCAACCCTTCGCCCAGCCTTAGTAAGCACTGAGACCGACAAGGTCAAGAGGTACATCCGCTGTCTTCCGGAACCTATCCGGGGGAACGTCGCCTCTTCCAACAAAACCACTATTCAGGGAGCAATCCGATTGGCCCATGAACTCATGGCTATGCAAGAGAGCCAAGAAACACCTGTCTCATCTTCTGGGAACAACAACAAGAGGAAATGGTCTGGAAATCAGAACTAGCAAACCTTCAAAAAGACTTAGACTGTCAAGAATGACACATCGGGGTCTAGAGAAAGGAAAGGGTACACTGGGAGCAAACCTTACTATTCCAAGTGCATCCGTCATCATGATGGTCCTTGTGGTACCCCTTGCAACAACTGCAAGAGGTATGGACACCTTACCAAAGACTGCCGAGCACCTGCAACCAACCCTACTACCAACACTAACAACAACCAACACCGAGCCTGCTATGAGTGTGGAAACACTGGACGCTTCAGGAATGCGTGTCTAAAGTTGAAGAACAAGGGTAACAACAATAACAATGCTAGGGGCAGAGCTTTTGTGCTGAACGCTGGAGACGCCGGTGAAGACCCTAATGTGGTCACGGGTATGTTTCTTCTCAACAATTTAACTGCTTCAGTTCTGTTTGATACTGGTGCTGATAAGAGTTTTATATCTGAGGAGTTCAGCCCACTATTCGATATTACCCTAGTTGCCTTAGAAGCTAAGTACACTGTAGAGTTAGCTAATGGCAAATTGATTGAGGCCGATAGTGTGATACCAAATTGCACTCTAAACCTTGCAAATGAACTCTTTCCCATAAACCTTATACCTGTTGAGATTGGAAGTTTTGATATCATTGTAGGCATGGATTGGCTATCCAAACACCGAGCTGAAATCATCTGTTATGACAAAATTGTTCGTATTCCTCTCGTCACTGGTAGTACTTTGATCATACAAGGGGAGACCGGTGGGACGAGATTGAATATCATATCCTGCATGAAAACCCGCAAATACCTGAGAAAGGGTTGTCAGGCAATCCTCGCTCATGTTATTGAGAAAAAGTTGGAAGAGAAGCGACTTGAGGATGTGCCCATCGTCAGGGACTTTCTAGAAGTCTTTCCTGAATAATTGCCTGGTCTTCCACCACCGAGGCAAGTTGAGTTCTCAATCGACCTTGTGCCCGGAGCAGCACCCATGGCACGAGCACCATATCGCTTAGCCCATTCTGAACTTCGGGAGTTGTCTATTCAGTTACAGGAACTCCTGGATAAGGGTTTTATAAGACCGAGTTCTTCACCTTGGGGAGCTCCGGTCCTGTTTGTGAAAAAGTAGGACGGTTCACTCAGGATGTGTATCGACTACAGAGAGTTGAACAAATTAACCATCAAGAACCGTTACCCACTTCCCCGTATTGATGACCTATTCGACCAACTTCAGGGGTCGAGCTTTTATTCAAAAATTGATCTACGATTAGGTTATCATCAACTGCGAGTTCGCGACGAAGATATTCCGAAAACAGCTTTCCGAACTCGCTATGGTCATTATGAGTTTCGGGTAATGGCATTTGGTTTGACAAATGCACCGGCAGTATTCATGGATCTTATGAACCGTGTGTGTAAACCATATCTGTACAAGTTTGTCATTGTCTTCATCGACGACATTCTTATCTACTCGCGCAATGAGCAAGAGCACGCGCAGCATCTCAAAACCATTCTAGAACTTCTTAGACACGAAGAGTTATATGCAAAATTCTCCAAGTGTGAGTTCTGGATACAAACTGTCTAAATCCTTGGTCATGTGATTGACAGTCAGGGAATTCACGTTGATCCATCAAAGATTGAGGCTATAGAGTACTGGAAAGCACCGCCAACGCCAACAGAAGTACGCCAATTTTTAGGATTGGCTGGTTATTATCGGCACTTCATTGAAAATTTCTCGAAAATAGCTCAACCTCTCACGACACTGACTTAGAAGGAAAATAAGTTTAATTGGATTGATAAGCAAGAGTCAGCATTTCAGCTATTGAAGCAAAAGCTTTGCAGTGCACCTATCTTATCATTACCCGAAGGCAATGAAGACTTCGTGGTATACTGCGATGCTTCACATCAAAGTCTTGGTTGCGTGTTGATGCAACGAGACAAGGTCATAGCTTACGCTTCTCGACAACTCAAAGTTCACGAAAAGAACTACACGACTCATGACATCGAGCTGGGGGCCGTGGTGTTCGCACTCAAAATCTGGAGACATTATCTGTATGGCACAAAATGTACCATCTTCACCGATCATAAAAGCCTCCAGCACATATTCGATCAGAAGGATCTCAACATGAGGCAACGTCACTGGGTCGAGTTGCTTACCGATTATGATTGTGAGATCAAGTATCATCCAGGGAAGGCTAATGTAGTTATCAAAGCCCTAAGTCAAAAAGAGCGCACCAAACCACTTCGAGTCCGAACCCTTAGTATGACCATTCATAATGATTTAATCATTCAAATCCTTACTGCTCAACTCAAAGCCCTAAAATCTGAAAACCTCAAAGATGAGGCCTTGCGAAACATGGAGAAGCAATTCAAAATCAAACCCAACGGGGTCAAGTACTTCACTAACCGAATTTGGTTACCTAAATTTGGAAACATCCGAGATTAGGTGATGGACAAAGTGTTGGGTCCCTGATAGGTCGGTGTCGTTAACGATAACTATCTGGTTACAACAGTGGGTTTTAAATTTATAAGGCTGGGGCCTAGGGTTACTACTATTGATAATCTACGGGCTAGCAAAGGATAAGTATGACCTAGGATCGTTCTTTAAAGCGTAACGAATTGAAACTAGGAGAATTTATAGACTTATATGAATTTAGCTAGGGTGGAAGAGAGTTGGTTTAGGTTTTGGGTTTTCTATTCTAAAATTAAACTAAATTAAGTCAGAAATGGAGGTTACTTCGGGCGTTCAGCAGTTAAACCGATTGTCCACTATGAAGTGGTTCAGGTGATATTAAAGCGTGAAGAGTTCCAATGAGGATAAGTTCATAAGTTAATGTGATTTATTACTACAATCCTACTATCGGGCTAACGCGGAGATGTCCACAATCAGGCAAATAGAATGTCACGTGGGTTGCAGAATATATTAAAGCATACACCGAAAGTTCTCTCAAATGCATGCCCATATTATCTAACAGTTAATCTCGAATCCTATTCCCCAATCTCGGTCATCATAGACGCCCGAATCATAGAACAGTTTGTTGAATAAACAATCTTGTAAACGGATTTTACCCTCGTCGGAATAAGTTGGAAGGTCAGATAAGATGTCATCACTTATTCGTATGAATTATCAACATTACTCAAGTATGCAACATGACAGGGGTGGTTTATATTACAAATAGAAACTTAAGTAATACGTTTGTTAATTGATCCATAACACAACTACCTTCGGTCGTTCTCGACTTCCATACGTTTGTACTTTGCCATAAGCATTTCCAGTACTATATCGAAGAACAGTCGAATAGGGGCCGTCATGTTATTTCACAATAATTAAGGCTAGGTGTATTTTACTAGTACGATAATCCTAAGGCAACAATCAAACAAGAACATGCAATAAGACAATCAAGACAATAGTTAAACCTAAGCATACAAATGTATTAATTAAATCGAGGATATTCCGAAAGTTGTCTCAAAAATACCGTCTGTCTGAATTAAATCTCAATCTACCTCTATTCCCATATTCCGTGTCTCTTGGATCCTAATTTGGTCTAGAGAACATCGGCCATGCCGAGCTCAATGATTCAATCAAACATAGTAATTCCTTTAATTCCAAGTTTGGTGGTTCCTCAATAGACGGCTTCATTCTAGCTATTTCGTCTCTATTCAGCTTCTCATATTCAGCTTGGAAGGGTGCCTCGTCTATCTCAGGTTCGGATGTAGAGATTGATGCGATTTCGACCCATTCGGTTTGGTTTGAAAATTCGTTCGTCTTTAGCTCGTATTTGTTGACCGATGATGAGGACAATTCGTCATTTCGGATGAGAATAATTTCTTCGTCGTCAGTGAATTGGAATTCTTGAAATTGAACGGTTGAGGATTGGTTTATGATTAATTTAGGGTTTGGAAATGATAGAGGTTCGGGTTGGTTGATTAATTGGGATTCAAATGGTGGTTGCTCAATACTCATCCCTTTGAAGGAATCCAGGATTTCTTTAATTGAAGGAGCTGGATTCGGGGCATCGAGTGTGGATGTATCTCTTTTTAGCCAAGGTATCGGTGTACCGCATCCCAACGGGACGGCTATTGTTTTGCCCTTGGTGCAATATGGCTTCTTCTCAAACAAGGGAAATAGAAGTTCTTCAGACTTCGCTGGCGAAGTGATTGCGGATTGCAGCCCAGGATCCTCGTTATATAATCTTCGAATGGTGACTACCGTGGTAGGTATCGGGTTCTGGCTAGATAGTGCCAACACTTCGTGGAGATGTTCATCAAAAATGTCCTGCATAGTATCGCACAAACCAAGGTCCTCTTCTAGAGGTTGCTTCATTAATCGATCGACATTAAAGGTGACCTTCTCTTTCCCGACTCTTAGTTTTAAAGATTTTTCGTTTACGTTGATTACGGCCTTGGCAGTATTTAAGAAAGGCCTGCCAAGGATGAGTGGGATGTGGGTGTCTTCCTCTATATCCATGATGATGAAGTCCACTGGAAAGACGAACTTATCGACCTTGACCATGACATCTTCAGCAATTCCTCGAGGGAGTTTAACTGATCTGTCTGCTAATTGGATGGTCATACGAGTAGGCAGTAGGTTACCTAATCCTAATTTCTTATAGAGGGAATAAGGCATAAGATTAACACTAGCACCTAGGTCAGCTAAGGCATTACTAATTTGGATATCTTGGAGAAAACAAGGTATTGTAAAACGTCCAGTGTCTCCTAACTTAGGTGGAAGACCATGTTGTACAATTAAAGAGCATTCAGCATCTAAGGGTAAACTAACTATTTGCCTCAGTTTCTCTTTGTTTGAGAGAAGTTCTTTAAAGAATTTGGCACATGTGGGCATCTCTACTAAAGCGTCTAATAGTCTAACATTCAAGTGCAAGCTTTTAAACATTTCCAGGTATTTACCGAATTGGGCTTCTTGCTTTTCCTTTTTAAGTCTACCGGGATAAGGTATTCTCGTGCGAGGTACATTATCCGGAGTTTTGGTTGGTGATGGATCAGGTGTTGTGACAGGGATGTCAATGGACACATGTTTACTCGGTGTAGGTGTAGGCGAAGAAGTGTTTTCGGGAGTGTTATCTGGTGGTGGTGGATCAACTTTGGTTATTTTTCCTCTCTAAGTGACAATTAACACATCATTGGGTTGAATGATAGTTGCCGACGTACTTTCCTCAATAAAATTCAAGTTTTCCAAAATATACTCCATGTTAGAAATTAATTTTTCGGAGATTTTTATCATGGCATCAATGTTGTCTTGAAATCCGGCTATCCTATTGTTTATAACATTTTGTTCTAGTATAAAATCTGATAAAAGTTGTTTTGAGGAATGCAAGTGGGTTGTTGGTGAAGGAATGGTCAAAAGTTGGGTTAATGATCCACTTGGTGTAAGGTTGGATAAATTAAAATAAGGGGTTGACATAGTTGGTTAATAAAATAAAACTAATCTAAACTAATCCTAAGGGCAAAAAGTGTAACTTTTGATTGATGTTAATCTTTCAAAAGGATCGCTAAGTACTAAAGTTACTAAATTTCCTAAAATCGGTCCCCGACGCTCCCCTGCAGCGGCGCCAAAAACTTGTTGGGTCCCTGATAGGTCGATGTCGTTAACGATAACTATCTAGTTACAACAGTGGTTTTTAAATTTATAAGGCTGGGGCCTAGGGTTACTACTATTGCTAATCTACGGGCTAGCAAAGGATAAGTATGACCTAGGATCGTTCTTTAAAGCGCGACGAATTGAAACTAGGAGAATTTAGAGACTTTTATGAATTTAGCTAGGGTGGAAGAGAGTTGGTTTAGGTTTTGGGTTTTCTATTCTAAAATTAAACTAAATTAAGTCAGAAATGGAGGTTACTTCGGGCGTTCAGCAGTTAAAGCGATTGTCTACTATGAAGTGGTTCAGGTGATATTAAAGCGTGAAGAGTTCCAATGAGGATAAGTTCATAAGTTAATGTGAGTTATTACTACAATCCTACTATCGGGCTAACGCGGAGATGTCCACAATCAGGCAAATAGAATGTCACGTGGGTTGCAGAATATATTAAAGCATACACCGAAAGTTCTCTCAAATGCATGCCCATATTATCTAACAGTTAATCTCGAATCCTATTCCCCAATCTCGGTCATCATAGACGTCCGAATCATGGCACATTTTGTTGAATAAACAATCTTGTAAACGGGTTTTACCCTCGTCGGAATAAGTTGGAAGAACTGGTCTAAGCGGTCAGATAAGATGTCATCACTTATTCGTATGAATTATCAACATTACTCAAGTATGCAACAAGACAGGGGTGGTTTATATTACAAATAGAAACTTAAGTAATACGTTTGTTAATTGATCCATAACACAACTACCTTCGGTCGTTCTCGACTTCCATACGTTTGTACTTTGCCGTAAGCATTTCCAGTACTATATCGAAGAACAGTCGAATAGGGGCCATCATGTTATTTCACAATAATTAAGGCTAGGTGTATTTTACTAGTACGATAATCCTAAGGCAACAATCAAACAAGAACATGCAATAAGACAATCAAGATAATAGTTAAACCTAAGCATACAAATGTATTAATTAAATCGAGGATATTCCGAAAGTTGTCTCAAAAATACCGTCTGTCTGAATTAAATCTCAATCTACCTCTATTCCCATATTCCGTGTCTCTTGGATCCTAATTTGTTCTAGAGAACACCGGCCATGCCGAGCTCAATGATTCAATCAAACATAGTATAACTAAGTGACCTATACCCTATGAGTTAGCTACGTTCATTTTTGGATAAGGTTTTAGTCACAACATGAGTTGGGTAAATAAACGATAACAATTCGATTCCTACATCTATTCATAATACACAACACCCGCAATCTCATAGCATACAATATAATCACATATTTAAATCTCTCCTAAACGACTATCATAGCAGACAATTGAGTTATTTAGCTAATCATGGCAGTTTTAGCATACATATTTAAATTTATTAAAGAAAGAACGAACATAATTAAATATGGAAGATAGATTAAAACCTGATAAAGAAATACAATAACTCGTAGCTACAAATGCGTCCCGGAGCACCTCCGTACAAATCTTCCTTGATTAGTTAATTATCTAGTCTAATTAACCAAGGAAATATTACAATAAAGAAAGAAAAGAGTGGATGGTGAGAAAGTGTGTTTCTAAGTGTATTGTAAATGTGTTGGTGTGTTTTACAAATGAACTCAAAGCCCCTATTTATAGGTGAGCTTTGGCTCACATTAGCATCAAGTGGTGCATGTTAGAAAAAGGTAGCCAAAAGGGTGCACCAGGTACCGTACAACACGAAATGTAGGCGCACCGGGTACCGTACAACACGAAAAGTGGGCGCACCAGGTACCAAAAGTAACCAAAAATGGAAACCGGGACGGGTACGGGGAGGCCAGCGGCGCCCCTAGGGTGGCATGCGGCGGTGGGCCCACCCCCACCCCGTTGCGTCGTCTTTTGCTTCGTCTCTCGATTCGTGCGTGTTTTCTTCGTTATACGTCCGTTTGCGTCGATTATTTTTTTGTTGGATTCGTAATTCAAAAACGAAGATTTTGACATAAGATAGGCCCTGAGATGAGGCCCGAGCTCCAGATATTGCATTCGGATCATTTGGATCTTCCGGCGGACGCGAAATCTTCATTTTTCACCCGTTTTGGTTGATTCTTCTTCTGTTGGATTCGAATTTTGAAACCGAACATCTTGGAAATAATGGATGTTGATGGAGGGCACTTTAGTCTTGAAATCTCATTTTTATGCATTGAATCTTCAAACGTGTGTGGAATCTTCGTTTCTTGGCCGTTTTGCTTGATTTTTATCGTGCAACCTTATTTTGATCTTCTTAACATATTATCACTGATTTGTGCGTTGTCTGAGTCCAAATGCCAAGTATTGCTCCAGAATGAGAGAGATATCGGTAGTAAAAACGTGACTTTTTACGCGATATCAAGTATCCCACACTTAGAGTTTTGCTTGTCCTCAAGCAAACCTTCAGCAAGTTTGTGAAAGGCTGGAAGGGTGTCTTCATATTTCGGAGAACTTTGATTCCTGCAGGTTTAGTAGAAAGATTTCGGACGAGGTTCCATCCCTTGATGTTCCCCCAAACTTTTGGTTCTAACAAGCTTTCTTTTCAATCTTCATAATGTAAGATATACATGACTGGGGCCCTCATAGGTGGTCACTCGGTTCATTCAAGTGTATCAGGGTTCCTAACTTCTAATTCACTCAGGGGCCAGTTATGTAGCTCTTCCGTCGTCATAAGCTTGATCGAGAATCAAATCTATAATATCTAAATGAGGACGGTGCTAATTATCCCTAGACATTCACAAGAGGGTGAAGATGGTGTATGGAACAAGGGTTTTGGTGTAGGTGGTTTAATTTGGGAGTCTGATATAGCCTAAGAGTGATGACTTTCCTTTGGTGTTTTAGATGATACCTCTTCTTGGATTTCTCTCTTTGAGAGCCTTCTTTTCATGGCCTTTTTTTTTTTTTGAAGAACTTTTCCCTCAGCTTTAAATGATCCTTGGGTTTTTAGCTTCTTTGATTTCTTTGGCAGCTTGGAATTCCTTCTAGAAGTATGTTTCTTGCAGTGATGTTGCTGACATAACATAAACTTAGGCTATGGCCAAGAGATGTAACGAAAGGATTGGTTCTTGAAGTGAGTATTCGAAATGAAAAGGCTAAGGCTCAACAGGTTCTCTAAATGATCTTCAATGCCGAAAATGGACATTGGCAGGGTTAGGCTTGAAAACGGGAGTTTTACGAGAGGGTTTTGTCCTAGGGAATGTCAAGATCCTCTAATTGCACCTTCGTCACGTATGACGCTCATTTTTGGTAATGTTGAAATGCATTCTTTGAACAAGTTTTAACTTGAGAACGCATACAACGGCACACTCACAAACGAAAAATTGAAGCATTTAAAGGTGAATGCTTTTATATGGCTCAAGATTCCTCACTCATTTTTGGTGGTTTTGTGCCTAGTCATGCGATTGCTTGTTTGAAACTTAGTTTGAAAGTTGTCAAAGAGTTTTTCCCGTCGTGGTCGATTTTCCAAACCTTTTGAATTTTTGTTGACCGAAAATACCCTTTTTGAGCTTCCCATGATTTAAAAATTTTGCTGAAAATATGAGTTTTGCTAAAAAGCTTGATCAAAAGTTTATATTGCAATACAGTAGTGAATACTACTGCTATCCCACACTTAAAAGAACATTGTCCCTAATGTTCTCTACTTCTAAGTTAGGTTAACCCCACACTTAGATTTTGAATACGGGTCAATATTTTCAAAGTTATTCTCTATTTGTGAGTAATAATCCCACACTTAGAGTTTTTTTTTTAAATTCTTGTGTGGATCAAGCAAAGTAAGGTTAGAAGAGACACTTCCTTGTGCTGCGTGTGATGCCACTGGATTTAATGGACCAGGTTCAAGTGTGTGAATTCGCTGGAAATGGACCAGGCTCATTAAAAATGAACTTGTTCCATAAATTCTATTTCGAATTCTGCATAGTACACAACCTTCATAAAACACAAATGTTAACACAAGTTAATACTAAACATAAATAATAACTAAAAGTAGCTAATCCGTGTCAGCATAGAGCGCCTCCCAGTCGGTGAAGTCATCATCCATAAAGATCATGTTTTCCACGATCGATGTAGGAGATGCTGACTCCTCGATGGTATAGACAGGAGATGCAGCACCATCCTCTGGATCCTGGATCCAAGCGTCCAGTGCAGCAGCCTCCTCCTCTAATGGGGCCATAAAAGTGGGGTGGTCCTGCGCAGTCAAGCTCCAAGATGGGAATAAATCCCATGGTGGAATGTGCGGAGCGGGATCAGGTCTCATCTGAAAGGGGCACACATGTGTAGAGGTAAGGCCCAAAGCAGTGTGGATCTCAGAGATGGCGGTGTGCTGGACCTCAAGGCTCTCAGTATAGACCAAGTGACAGCAGGGTCCACAGTAGTAACCCCATGCTCGAAGATGGGTACTCTGGAGGTCCCTGCGGTCTGTCCCGCTGGTCGGTGAGATGAAGGTAACCTGGCCTGGATAGGACGTAACAGGAATGACTCCTGAACGTGCACCTCCACCAAGTCTGCCGAGATCTCACCCAAACTAGGAGGTGGTGACTGGGATCCTCTGACAGTCCTCATGCTACTACCCGGTGATGAACTCCGGGAGTGGTGCATGGTATGCGAGCGTCTCTGTCTGGGGGCTCGTGCTCTGTCTGACTGCGAACTCATCCTGCAAAATATAAAAGGTTATGGTCTAAGATCATCAGTCCTTCATGAGGTACTGCATAGAAAATTGGATTAGCTTAAACACAACAGTAAAAGAAAATTAATGCTAAAAACATAAGATAGGCTTGGGGTGCCTCCCAAGAGCGCTTTGTTTATCGAGTCTCGTAGCTTGACTCTTCTACCTTTAACTGTTTGTCAGGGTGCTTTGCAACCGTAGACTTCCTCGTATGGGGGAAAGTCTTGTACGTAATGTTTTAAACGATGACCGTTTACCTTGAAATTTCCGTCTGGAGCCTCGAGTTCAATGGCGCCATAAGGAAAAACCTTATAGATTGTAAATGGGCCGCTCCACTTCGTTTTGAATTTACCGGAAAATTTCTTAAATCGAGAGTTAAAGAGTAGAACTTTATCACCTGGATTAAAGCGTGTGGGGCGTAGTTTTGCATCGTTGAGCAACTTAGTTCTTTCCTTGAACTTGTAGGAGCTCTCGTATGCTTGATCTCTTAGTTCTCCTAACTCATTTAGTTGCATTTTCCGGTGTGCTCCCGTTACTGTGGGATCTAAGCTGCAATTCTTTAGTGCCCAGTAAGCTTTGTATTCGAGTTCGATCGGAAGATGACATGCTTTTCCATATACGAGCCTATAGGGGGTTGTTCCTAAGGGTGTTTTGTAGGCTGTCCGGAACGTCCATAATGCATCATCTAGCTTGTCTGCCCAGTTTTCCTTGTGTTGACCAACTGTTCGTTCCAAAATTCTTTTTAGCGCTCGGTTTGTTATTTCTGCTTGCCCATTTGTCTGCGGGTGGTAGGCCGTAGATGTCTTATGGGTAACACCATATTGTTGCAATATCTTCATAAACTGAGTATTGCAAAAGTGTGTGCCGCGGTCACTGATGATCGCTCGAGGTGTTCCAAACCGACAGAATAGCTGCTTTAAGAACTTGGTTACGACTCTCGAGTCATTTGTTGGGAAGGCCTGAGATTCGGCCCATCTGGATACGTAGTCAACAGCTACTAGAATGTATTCCTTTCCGTAAGATTTCGGAAATGGTCCCATGAAATCTAATCCCCATATATCGAATATTTCACATGCTTGGATATTCGTTAATGGCATTTCGTTATGCGTTGTGACATTTCCAAACCTTTGGCAAATATCGCAACGTTTCACCAAGTCTCGTGCGTCTCTGAAAATAGTTGGCCAATAGAATCCTGAGTCGTATACTTTCTTTGCTGTCAAGTTGGATGCGTGGTGTCCTCCGGTGGGTCCATGATGGCTTTGATGGAGGATGTGTTCGGCTTCCTTTCCATCGACACATCTTCTTATAATCTGGTCGGGACAGACCTTAAACAAATACGGATCATCCCAAAAGTAGTGCTTGACATCGCGGAAGAACCTCTGTCTTCGTGATGACGGCATTCCTTTTCTTGTGATCCCTCCAACTACGAAATTGGCTATGTCTGCAAACCAAGGATCGTCCGTGAATTGTGATCCTTGCGATTGCTCTCCTAAACTCATTAACTGCTCTTCTGGAAATCGATCTTTGATGTCCCCGTCTGCAAGTTGTTCCATTGATAGATTTTCAAGTCGACTCAGATGGTCTGCAGCGACATTCTCTGCTCCCTTTTTATCTTTTATTTCAATGTCAAATTCTTGTAGGAGTAGAATCCATCGTAACAGTCTTGGTTTTGCGTCTTGCTTCTTGAAGAGGTATTTCAGAGCTGAGTGATCCGTGTACATTATTGTCTTTGACAATATCAGGTAGGATCGAAATTTATCAAAGGCGAATACTACAGCCAGCAGCTCCTTTTCGGTAGTTGTATAATTCTCTTGAGCATCTGTGAGAGTTTTGCTAGCGTAGTAGATTGGTCGAAAGTGATTATCCTTCCTTTGACCTAGAACTGCCCCTACAGCGAAGTCGCTTGCGTCGCACATGATTTCAAATGGAAGGCTCCAGTCCGGAGCGACCATGATTGGTGCGTTGGTTAGTTCTTTCTTTAGGTAGTCAAAGGCTTTCATGCAGCTTTCGTCAAATGCGAATTTGATGTCTTTTCCTAACAGGTGGGTGATAGGCCGAGAGATCTTGGAAAAGTCCTTGATAAAACGACGGTAGAACCCAGCGTGACCTAGAAAACTTCGAATGGCTTTAACGTTGGTGGGTGGTGGGAGTTTCGAAATAGTTTCGACTTTGGCTTTGTCTACTTCGATTCCTGACTTTGATATTCTATGTCCTAAGACTATTCCTTCCTTTACCATAAAGTGGCATTTTTCCCAATTCAAGACGAGATTTGATTCTTCACACTTGGTGAGCATTCTATCGAGGTTGGATAGACATGATACGAAAGAGTCTCCAAAGACTGAGAAATCGTCCATAAAGACTTCCATGCATTGTTCAATCATGTCATGGAAGATTGCAACCATGCATCTCTGAAATGTTGCAGGCGTGTTGCATAATCCAAATGGCATTCGTCGATATGCGAATGTTCCATAAGGGCATGTAAACATCGTCTTCTCCTGGTCTTTTGGATCGAGCGGAATTTAGAAGTAACCGGATAATCCATCAAGGAAACAGTAGAATTCGTTTCCCGACAGCCTCTCGAGCATTTGGTCAATAAACGGAAGTGGAAAGTGATCCTTGCGAGTTGCTTCGTTTAACTTCCGGTAGTCAATACAAACCCTCCAACCGGTGACGGTCCAAGTTGGTATGAGCTCATTTTCTTCGTTTGTAATGACCGTCATTCCTCCTTTCTTTGGGACTACTTGAACAGGGCTAACCCAAGGTGAGTCAGATATTGGGTATATTAGTCCAGCATCCAAGAGTTTGATAACCTCTTGTTTTACTACGTCTTGAATCTTAGGATTTACTCGTCTCTGCCTTTGAACGGATGGTTTGAAATCGTTCTCCATTAAGATCTTATGCGTGCAATAGTTAGGACTAATTCCCTGTATATCAGAAATTTTCCATGCGATTGCCTTCTTGGGTGATTTCAACACATCAACCAGCTGAGCCTTCTCTTTTGGTTTTAACTCTTTTGAGATTATCACTGGGAGTTGGGAGGTTCCTTGGAGGTAAGCGTATTCAAGGTGAGGTGGTAATTCCTTTAATTCCAAGTTTGGTGGTTCCTCAATAGACGGCTTCATTCTAGCTATTTCATCTCTATTCAGCTTCTCATATTCAGCTTGGAAGGGTGCCTCGTCTATCTCAGGTTCGGATGTAGAGATTGATGCGATTTCGACCCATTCGGTTTGGTTTGAAAATTCGTTCGTCTTTAGCTCGTATTTGTTGACCGATGATGAGGACACTTCGTCATTTCGGGTGAGAATAATTTCTCCGTCGTCGGTGAATTGGAATTCTTGAAATTGAGCGGTTGAGGATTGGTTTATGATTAATTTAGGGTTTGGAAATGATAGAGGTTCGGGTTGGTTGATTAATTGGGATTCAAATGGTGGTTGCTCAATACTCATCCCTTTGAAGGAATCCAGGATTTCTTTAATTGAAGGAGCTAGATTCGGGGCATCGAGTGTGGATGTATCTCTTTTTAGCCAAGGTATCGGTGTACCGCATCCCAACGGGAGGGCTATTGTTTTGCCCTTGGTGCAATATGGCTTCTTCTCAAACAAGGGAAATAGAAGTTCTTCAGACTTCGCTGGCGAAGTGATTGCGGATTGCAGCCCAGGATCCTCGTTATATAATCTTCGAACGGTGACTACCGTGGTAGGTATCGGGTTCTGGCTGGATAGTGCCAACACTTCGTGGAGATGTTCATCAAAAATGTCCTGCATAGTATCGCACAAACCAAGGTCCTCTTCCAGAGGTTGCTTCATTAATCGATTGACATTAAAGGTGACCTCCTCTTTCCCGACTGTTAGTTTTAAAGATTTTTCATTTACATTGATTACGGCCTTGGCAGTATTTAAGAAAGGCCTGCCAAGGATGAGTGGGATGTGGGTGTCTTCCTCTATATCCATGATGATGAAGTCCACTGGAAAGACGAACTTATCGACCATGACCATGACGTCTTCAGCAATTCCTCGAGGGAGTTTAACTGATCTGTCTGCTAATTGGATGGTCATACGAGTAGGCAGTAGGTTACCTAATCCTAATTTCTTATAGAGGGAATAAGGCATAAGATTAACACTAGCACCTAGGTCAGCTAAGGCATTACTAATTTGGATATCTTGGAGAAAACAAGGTATTGTAAAACGTCCAGTGTCTCCTAACTTAGGTGGAAGACCATGTTGTACAATTAAAGAGCATTCAGCATCTAAGGGTAAACTAACTATTTGCCTCAGTTTCTCTTTGTTTGAGAGAAGTTCTTTAAAGAATTTGGCACATGTGGGCATCTCTACTAAAGTGTCTAATAGTCTAACATTCAAGTGCAAGCTTTTAAACATTTCCAAGTATTTACCGAATTGGGCTTCTTGCTTTTCCTTTTTAAGTCTACCGGGATAAGGTATTCTCGTGCGAGGTACATTATCCGGAGTTTTGGTTGGTGATGGATCAGGTGTTGTGACAGGGATGTCAATGGACACATGTTTACTCGGTGTAGGTGTAGGCGAAGAAGTGTTTTCGGGAGTGTTATCTGGTGGTGGTGGATCAACTTTGGTTATTTTTCCTCCCCTAGTGACAATTAACACATCATTGGGTTGAATGATAGTTGCCGACGTACTTTCCTCAATAAAATTCAAGTTTTCCAAAATAGACTCCATGTTAGAAATTAATTTTTCGGAGATTTTTATCATGGCATCAATGTTGTCTTGAAATCCGGCTATCCTATTGTTTATAACATTTTGTTCTAGCATAAAATCAGATAAAAGTTGTTTTGAGGAATGCAAGTGGGTTGTTGGTGAAGGAATGGTCAAAAGTTGGGTTAATGATCCACTTGGTGTAAGGTTGGTTAAATTAAAATAAGGGGTTGACATAGTTGGTTAATAAAATAAAACTAATCTAAACTAATCCAAAGGGCAAAAAATGTAACTTTTGATTGATGTTAATCTTTCAAAAGGATCGCTAAATACTAAAGTTACTAAATTTCCTAAAATCGTTCGCCGATACTCCCCGGCAGCGGCGCCAAAAACTTGTTGGGTCCCTGATAGGTCGGTGTCGTTAACGATAACTATCTGGTTACAACAGTGGGTTTTAAATTTATAAGGCTGGGGTCTAGGGTTACTACTATTGCTAATCTACGGGCTAGCAAAGGATAAGTATGACCTAGGATCGTTCTTTAAAGTGCGACGAATTGAAACTAGGAGAATTTAGAGACTTTTATGAATTTAGCTAGGGTGGAAGAGAGTTGGTTTAGGTTTTGGGTTTTCTATTCTAAAATTAAACTAAATTAAGTCAGAAATGGAGGTTACTTCGGGCGTTCAGCAGTTAAAGCGATTGTCTACTATGAAGTGGTTCATGTGATATTAAAGCGTGAAGAGTTCCAATGAGGATAAGTTCATAAGTTAATGTGAGTTATTACTACAATCCTACTATCGGGCTAACGCAGAGATGTCCACAATTAGGCAAATAGAATGTCACGTGGGTTGCAGAATATATTAAAGCATACACCGAAAGTTCTCTCAAATGCATGCCCATATTATCTAACAGTTAATCTCGAATCCTATTCCCCAATCTCGGTCATCATAGACGTCCGAATCATGGCACAGTTTGTTGAATAAACAATCTTGTAAACGGGTTTTACCCTCATCGGAATAAGTTGGAAGAACTGGTCTAAGCGGTCAGATAAGATGTCATCACTTATTCGTATGAATTATCAACATTACTCAAGTATGCAACAAGACTGTAACAACCGGCAAATTAGGACTAGAATTAGTGCCTAATTCTTTGTTAATACATGTAATTAGTTCTGTGCTAGGCTGATTTATGTATCGGATTATATATTGGTAAATATATACAACTTTGCGATTTGACTTAAATCGTACGCAATTTAAATAGAATGAAATTCTATTCGGTAAATACGGACGTTGGTGAACAAATGTTTATAAACTAAAATAACGCAGTTATGACCGAAACGCTATTTTATAATAATTAGTAATTATCTCGTATCGCTCGATCAAAGTTTACACGATTTAAAAACAAAAGTATTCAAACTTATTTGTAAAATATTTAAATAAAAATGTCGCGTAATTATTTGTATTTAAAACCTACCATTTAAAATGTAAAATAATTATTTAACGTTAAACGACGGAGCAAACGAACACCGCACGGGGAGCGGGGACTGAAAAGTGGAGGTAAATCCCCCACCTCCCTTTCCTTTTCTCTTCATTCTCTTCCACTCACTCTCTCTCCTTCCTCTCTCTTTTTCTTTTTCTCTAATCACCATCACCTCCAAAAACCTCACAAAATCGACAAATAAACGTACTAAACGACCTTGGATCTCATCATCACTTTGGAGAAAAACGTTCACCACTACCCGATCTACATTCCTATCTTTTCGGATTTTCAATCCGACACCTTGTAAGTTTCCGACAAATCCCGACATCTCTCGTTTTTGATCATTTTTACTAGTTTATGGTTTAAATAGGCTTAATATGTTCATATAAGGGTTGGGTAAAAGATTTGGACCCAACGGAAACCGGGAAACTCGTTTTCGGCACATTTTCCGGCCAACAGACCGCGACGTCGCATTTGGACCCAGATTCATGCGACGTCAGCCTCAACGTCGCACAACCCCTCGTAACGTCGCATTGTGCGACGTCAGTCACAACGTCGCATTAAGTTGCGACGTCGCGTATAGCGACGCCACCCACAACGTCGCATTAAATTGCGAAAGTCGCACACAGCGACGCCATGCTCAACGTCGCACCCGACGTCGCACCCGACGTCGCACCCGACGTCGCACACAACGTCGCACAAAACAGAACCTTGAAAACTCAGATTTTTACTAAGTGTCGGAACCAAGATTTTAACACCTGATTTTACCCCAAATTCGGATCCAGATGCGTTTTTCGTCAAAGCAATGTAGTAGAAATAAAAATTTTCCAAGCTGACCTGGCAGCTCGACCCCAGCCAGGGGCTCTGCCCCTTGGACCCCGCCAGGGGCTGCCGTCCCTTGGACCCTGCTAACCAGGGGCGCTGCCCCCGGACCCCCGTACTTAGACTCTGTAAGCACATTTCTCACCAAGTGTCAAACCTGTACAATTTCAAATACTTATACAATACGAATTATCGAACATAATAGAACATACTTTTCAAGTGTAATCACTCTAAATCGCGTTATATGTGATGAAACTTTAATTATAACAAATCACCAACGGGCCGTACACTATTATACAAACGATAACGAACCAACATTTAAACACAACGGGTTGTATGAACAACTAGCCTAGATGGTCTTGCGAGACATCTACTTACTTAACCTTACGTGTTTAGGCACTAGGAGGTTACGGGTTCAGAGAACCTACTTGCTTTACTACTACTTGCTATTTACCACTGCTCGACTCAGGTGAGTCTTACAGCCCCACTTTTACTGTTTTTATACTTTGGGGTGAGATACTTAGCAACTGTTTTACATAAACACAATGTACTGAACTGATTACCTTACTGTTTACAAACAAACGCATGAGTTACTTTTATCCACTGAAAGCCTCCTATTCGTAAGTTGTTAGTTATGGACTTAAGCGCGATTATTAGTAGATGGATCCATTTGGGACTGACAATCCCTGCCTGGGGTGGTAGCGCCACCACGTACTAATTTACACGTAGAAACAGGCATATTAGTATTTGTTACATATGAGTGTGCGGATAGCACTCACGGGGGTACGTGATATATTCACACTACACGGTTAAGCTTCAACTTATGAGCTCATGGCACTGTACTGATTTACTGATTTACTTACTTTGCTTGATAGCAATACGGGTACATACTTGTGGTTCATAACACTTACTTAATTCTAACCTGTAAGATTCACCAACCTTTTTGGTTGACACTTTTTAGCTTTGTATCTCAGGTACACAGACGGAGTAGGACCACCCTTGGACACTAGCTAGAGTCGTATGATTTCTACCTTGCATTTAACGGAGATTCTTAGCATTATCTTTTGTATATTATGATTATGTAATAGAATCTCCCGCTTTACGCGCGGACTCTAGGAAACTACATTTTTGTATACGAAAACCTACGGTTTTCAAACGATTATTATTTATGAAACCTTTTCGAAACGTCTCATTTAGAGGTCGTTTACTATTAATCTTGCGCTTTGTATATTGATTAGTAACACCCAATGTATGCTTCCGCAAACCGTTAGATTTGGGGGTGTTACAGATTGGTATCAGAGCCTAAGGTTATAGTGAACTAGGTTGCATTTAGTGAGCCTAGACTATGACCATTAGGCAGTATTCCTTATTAGGTATAACTGGTTCAGTGATTACATCATACGAGTTTAATTTAACATAGCCTGATCAACTATGTACAATTAAGCAAAGATGATGTAAGACCTGAAAGTAGTTGTGGCTGAACAGGGTACGATAGAAAACTCTGACCTCGAGAGAACCGAGACTTAAACATGTTTATGCTAGACACTCAATAGGCTATATTATATAGGATTGTATGAATATAGGCCTCAATCTTACTAACGCTTTGTCTCAGAAATGGCAAACATCCCATCCAATTCATCTCGTTCTCAATTCGGGTCGCAGAACCCAAGGGTAGCAAGGAGGAACAACAGGTTGCCTCGAGCTGGCCCGTACCCCACTCACTTCACCCTGCCGGCCTTAGCCGCTAGGGTAAATCAACACGAGCAACGACTTCGCACCATGGATGTTGTGTTGCAAGAAACCAATGAAAACTGGCGACTTACATCTCTTGAACGCATCGAACAAGTCACCGAGGATCACGAAACCCCCGTTAACAATGTAGACGTTCTTTTCAACAAAGTGGTGGAGATAAGCGTGGAAACCGCTCTTTTGAAACACATACTTGATGAGTGTGAACAACGCTCACGGGAAACGGAAGAATATACCCGTGGATTAGTACAGCGACTAGCATTAGCTGAAGACAATGCCCGACAAGCCAGCAGACTTGCCAATACTGTGGATCGTCTCATTGAAATGATGGAGCAGATTAACCTACGTTAAGACTAGTGTAGTCCTTGTTTTGTAAACTATCATGTAATCTAGAAACTATCTAAAGCACTACTCCATGTTTCAGTCGGACGTAACAATTCCCGACACCTTTTGTAATACATCCGTAGGATGTAACCTTTGAACTCGTATCATCTATCAAATATTTCTTGCTGTTTCGACTCATATTAATTGCCATAATTCTTTTTCATATCGATGTTATGTATTACCACCTTTATACATGTACATCTGAAATAAATGCAACTTTCTTACAAAATCTCATGTATCTTCATTTCTTTTATTGAAGAATCATGCCGCCAAAGTCAAGACCTTACACTGATGCTCAGATTACGTCACTCATAACCCAGGCTGTTACTGAAGCCTTGGCTCGAATTACTCCACCAAACTCCACAAGAAACAGCGATGCCGCTGAAACCTCTGCTGCTAAACCTTGTTCATACAAGGACTTTCAAAACTGCAAACCCTTGAGCTTCAAAGGGACCGAAGGAGCCATCGGACTTATCAGATGGTTCGAAAAGATGGAATCCGTTTTCCGCATCAGCAAATGTGCGGAGGACGACAAAGTCAAATTCTCCACTTGCACCCTTGAAGATGGTGCCCTTTCGTGGTGGAATTCCTATACCCAGTCTGTGGGTATTGACACAGCTTATCTACTCCCTTGGGAGGATCTGAAGAAAATGCTCACTGATGAGTATTGCCCGGCCGAACAACTTCACAAGCTGGACGAAGAGTTCTGGAACTTAAAAGTGCAAGGAACTGATATAGTTGGATACACCACGAGATTCCAACAACTCACCGTCCTTCGCCCAACTATGGCAGGTACTGAACCCGGAAAGATTAAGAAGTACATCCGCGGCCTCCCGGAACCTGTCCGGGGAAATGTCGCCTCATCAAAACAAACCACCCTTCACGGTGCCATCCGGTTGGCCCATGAACTTTTAGCCATGAACGAGGACCCCGAACCACCCACTCCATCTTCCAACAACAACAAAAGAAAGTGGTCTGACAACCACAACAACCACCAAACCAAGAGACTCGAGACCATTAAAGCCTACACCTCCGGTTCTGATGACAAGGGAGCATACAAGGGAACCAAGCCCTATTGCTCAAAGTGCCAACGACACCATCATGGTTCGTGTCCCTGTAGCAAGTGTAAGAGATTTGGACACTTGGCTAAGGATTGTAGATCAAACACCACTGGCACCAATACTTCTGCACCAAAGACCTGTTATGGGTGCAACGGTACAGGGCATTTCAAGAAAGACTGCCCGAAGCTGAACAACAACAACAACCAGAACAACAACAATGCACGAGGAAGATCTTTCGTGCTGAAATCTGGAGAAGCCCGTCAAGACCCGAATGTGGTCACGGGTACGTTCCTCCTCAACAACTTGACTGCTTCCGTATTATTTGATACTGGTGCTGATAAGAGCTTTATTTCTGATGAGTTTTATCCACTACTTGACACTACACCTATTGCCTTAGATTCTAAGTACACCATAGAATTGGCAAACGGAAAACTTATTGAGGCTGACAGTGTGATACCTAATTGCACTCTAAACTTAGCTAATGAGCTCTTTTCCATTGACTTGATACTCGTCGAAATCGGCAGCTTCGACATTATTGTCGGTATGGATTGGTTGTCCAAGCACCGAGCCGAAATCGTTTGTTTCGAGAAAATTGTACGTATTCCTCTCGTCACCGGTGGAACCTTGAGCATACAAGGGGAGACCGGTGGGACGAGAATAAATATCATTTCTTGCAGGAAAACCCGAAAATACTTGAGAAAAGGGTACCAGGCAATCCTCGCACACGTTATGGAGAAAAAGTCGGAGGAGAAGCGACTTGAGGATGTGCCTATTGTTCGATACTTTCCTGAAGACTTGCCTGGCCTTCCGCCACCTAGACAAGTCAAATTTTCTATTGATCATGTGCCCGGTGCAGCACCCGTGGCACGAGCACCTTACCGACTAGCCCCATCCGAACTTCAGGAGTTGTCCACTCAATTACAGGAACTCCTGGACAAAGGATTTATTCGACCAAGTTCCTCACCTTGGGGAGCTCCGGTCCTGTTTGATAAAGAGAAAGACGGTTCTTTCCGCATGTGCATCGACTACCGTGAACTCAACAAATTAACTGTCAAGAACCGTTACCCACTTCCTCGCATTGATGACCTGTTTGACCAACTTCAGGGATCGAGTTTTTATTCAAAGATCGATCTACGGTCAGGTTATCATCAACTCCGAGTTCGTGACGATGACATCCCAAAAACTGCTTTCCGAACTCGCTACGGGCATTATGAATTCCAAGTGATGCCATTCGGCTTAACCAACGCACCGGCTGTATTCATGGACCTTATGAATCGGGTGTGCAAACCTTACCTTGACAAGTTTGTTATCGTCTTCATCGATGACATCCTGATTTACTCGCGCACTGAACAAGAACACGCGCATCACCTGAAAACCATCCTAGAGCTGCTCAAACACGAAGAGTTATACGCCAAATTCTCTAAGTGTGAGTTCTGGATGCAAACCGTTCAATTCCTTGGACACGTCATTGACAATCAAGGGATTCATGTCGATCCTTCAAAAATCGAGGCTATCAAGTGTTGGCAAGCACCTACAACACCGACCGAGGTACGCCAATTCTTAGGACTCGCCGGATACTACAGGCGGTTCATTGAGAATTTTTCGAAAATAGCCCTACCTCTCACTGCACTGACTCAAAAAGAAAAGAAGTTCGATTGGACTGACAAACAGGAGTCAGCTTTTCAGCTACTAAAACAGAAACTCTGCAGTGCACCTATCTTATCCTTACCCGAAGGCAACGACGACTTCGTGGTATAATGTGATGCTTCACACCAAGGTCTTGGTTGCGTGTTGATGCAACGAGACAAAGTCATCGCCTACGCCTCTCGACAACTCAAGGTCCACGAAAAGAATTACACCACTCATGACCTAGAGTTGGGGGCTGTTGTATTCGCTCTAAAAATCTGGAGACACTACTTATACGGCACCAAGTGTACAATCTTTACTGACCATAAAAGTCTCCAACATATCTTCGATCAAAAGGATCTCAACATGAGGCAACGTTGATGGGTCGAGTTGCTTACTGATTACGATTGCAAAATTCGCTATCATCCAGGCAAGGCGAATGTTGTCGCCGATGCTTTAAGCCGAAAAGAACGAGTGAAACTACTTCGAGTTCGAGCTCTCTGTATGACCATTCACAATGACCTCATCAATCAAACTCTTACCGCTCAACTCGAAGCACTCAAACCAGAAAACTTGATAAACGAGGCCTTGCGGGGCATGGACAAACAATTTGAAACCAAACCTAACGGGGCCAAATACTTCTCAAATCGAATCTGGTTACCAAGTTTTGGGAACCTGCGAGACTTGGTGATGGATGAAGCTCACAAGTCTAAATACTCTATACACCCCGGTGCCGACAAAATGTATCACGACATCAAGGAAATGTATTGGTGGCCCAACATGAAAGCTGACATTGCAACATATGTTGGCAAGTGTCTTACTTGTTCCAAAGTTAAAGCTGAACACCAGAAACCCTCCGGTTTGCTACAACAACCCGAAATACCACAATGGAAATGGGAGCAAATTACCATGGATTTCATTACCAAACTTCCGAAAACCTCTAGCGGTTGCGATACCATTTGGGTGATCGTCGATCGTCTCACTAAATCTGCTCATTTCCTAGCCATCAAGGAAACCGATAAGATGGAACGTTTGACACGGATCTACCTGAAAGAGATCGTGTCAAGACACGGCGTGCCCATCTCAATCATCTCCGACCGAGATGCTCGATTTACTTCTCGCTTCTGGCAATCACTGCAAAAATCTCTTGGTACTCGTCTGGATATGAGTACGGCTTACCATCCTCAGACCGACGGCCAGAGCGAACGAACCATACAAACACTGGAAGACATGCTACGAGCCTGCGTAGTTGACTTCGGTAAAAACTGAGAAAATCACTTACCGTTGTGCAAGTTCTCGTACAACAACAGTTATCACACCAGCATAAAGGCTGCACCCTTCGAGGCACTGTACGGTCGTAAGTGCCGGTCACCTATCTGTTGGACTGAGGTGGGGGATACACAACTCACCGGTCCAGAAATCATACATGAAACAACTGAAAAGATCGTCGGCATACAAAACCGACTAAAAGCCACGCGTGATCGTCAGAAAAGCTATGCTGACGTGAGACGCAAACACCTCGAATTCCAGGTTGGAGATCGAGTACTTCTGAAAGTCTCGCCTTGGAAAGGCGTTATTGGTTTCGGAAAACGAGGCAAACTAAATCCTAGATACATTGGACCATTCGAAATCCTTGAAAGGATTGGCCCAGTGGCATACCGCCTGCAACTTCCTGCTGAGCTTAGCAGCGTTCACAACACTTTCCACATTTCTAATCTGAAGAAATGTCTGTCTGACGAGACACTGATTATACCGCTCGACGAAATTCAAATCGATGATAAACTTCATTTTGTCGAGGAACCTATGGAAATAATGGACCGCGAGGTCAAACAACTAAAACAGAGTCGTATTCCCATCGTAAAAGTCAGGTGGAATTCTAGACGTGGTCCAGAATTCACCTGGGAACGGGAAGACCAAATGCGACAGAAATACCCACATCTCTTCCCAGACCACGCACCGACCGTGCAATCGAGCTAATTTCGGGACGAAATTCTTTTAACAGGGGGAGAATGTAACAACCGGCAAATTAGGACTAGAATTAGTGCCTAATTCTTTGTTAATACATGTAATTAGTTCTGTGCTAGGCTGATTTATGTATCGGATTATATATTGGTAAATATATACAACTTTGCGATTTGACTTAAATCGTACGCAATTTAAATAGAATGAAATTCTATTCGGTAAATACGGACGTTGGTGAACAAATGTTTATAAACTAAAATAACGCAGTTATGACCGAAACGCTATTTTATAATAATTAGTAATTATCTCGTATCGCTCGATCAAAGTTTACACGATTTAAAAACAAAAGTATTCAAACTTATTTGTAAAATATTTAAATAAAAATGTCGCGTAATTATTTGTATTTAAAACCTACCATTTAAAATGTAAAATAATTATTTAACGTTAAACGACGGAGCAAACGAACACCGCACGGGGAGCGGGGACTGAAAAGTGGAGGTAAATCCCCCACCTCCCTTTCCTTTTCTCTTCATTCTCTTCCACTCACTCTCTCTCCTTCCTCTCTCTTTTTCTTTTTCTCTAATCACCATCACCTCCAAAAACCTCACAAAATCGACAAATAAACGTACTAAACGACCTTGGATCTCATCATCACTTTGGAGAAAAACGTTCACCACTACCCGATCTACATTCCTATCTTTTCGGATTTTCAATCCGACACCTTGTAAGTTTCTGACAAATCCCGACATCTCTCGTTTTTGATCATTTTTACTAGTTTATGGTTTAAATAGGCTTAATATGTTCATATAAGGGTTGGGTAAAAGATTTGGACCCAACGGAAACCGGGAAACTCGTTTTCGGCACATTTTCCGGACCGCGACGTCGCATTTGGACTCAGATTCATGCGACGTCAGCCTCAACGTCGCACAACCCCTCGTAACGTCGCATTGTGCGACGTCAGTCACAACGTCGCATTAAGTTGCGACGTCGCGTATAGCGACGCCACCCACAACGTCGCATTAAATTGCGAAAGTCGCACACAGCGACGCCATGCTCAACGTCGCACCCGACGTCGCACCCGACGTCGCACACAACGTCGCACAAAACAGAACCTTGAAAACTCAGATTTTTACTAAGTGTCGGAACCAAGATTTTAACACCTGATTTTACCCCAAATTCGGATCCAGATGCGTTTTTCGTCAAAGCAATGTAGTAGAAATAAAAATTTTCCAAGCTGACCTGGCAGCTCGACCCCAGCCAGGGGCTCTGCCCCTTGGACCCCGCCAGGGGCTGCCGCCCCTTGGACCCTGCTAACCAGGGGCGCTGCCCCCGGACCCCCGTACTTAGACTCTGTAAGCACATTTCTCACCAAGTGTCAAACCTGTACAATTTCAAATACTTTTACAATACGAATTATCGAACATAATAGAACATACTTTTCAAGTGTAATCACTCTAAATCGCGTTATATGTGATGAAACTTTAATTATAACAAATCACCAACGGGCCGTACACTATTATACAAACGATAACGAACCAACATTTAAACACAACGGGTTGTATGAACAACTAGCCTAGATGGTCTTGCGAGACATCTACTTACTTAACCTTACGTGTTTAGGCACTCGGAGGTTACGGGTTCGGAGAACCTACTTGCTTTACTACTACTTGCTATTTACCACTGCTCGACTCAGGTGAGTCTTACAGCCCCACTTTTACTGTTTTTATACTTTGGGGTGAGATACTTAGCAACTGTTTTACATATGAACACAATGTACTGAACTGATTACCTTACTGTTTACAAACAAACGCATGAGTTACTTTTATCCACTAAAAGCCTCCTATTCGTAAGTTGTTAGTTATGGACTTAAGCGCGATTATTAGTAGATGGATCCATTTGGGACTGACAATCCCTGCCTGGGGTGGTAGCGCCACCACGTACTGATTTACACGTAGAAACAGGCATATTAGTATTTGTTACATATGAGTGTGCGGATAGCACTCACGGGGGTACGTGATATATTCACACTACACGGTTAAGCTTCAACTTATGAGCTCATGGCACTGTACTGATTTACTGATTTACTTACTTTGCTTGATAGCAATACGGGTACATACTTGTGGTTCATAACACTTACTTAATTCTAACCTGTAAGATTCACCAACCTTTTTGGTTGACACTTTTTAGCTTTGTATCTCAGGTACACAGACGGAGTAGGACCACCCTTGGACACTAGCTAGAGTCGTATGATTTCTACCTTGCATTTAACGGAGATTCTTAGCATTATCTTTTGTATATTATGATTATGTAATAGAATCTCACGCTTTACGCGCGGACTCTAGGAAACTACATTTTTGTATACGAAAACCTACGGTTTTCAAACGATTATTATTTATGAAACCTTTTCGAAACGTCTCATTTAGAGGTCGTTTACTATTAATCTTGCGCTTTGTATATTGATTAGTAACACCCAATGTATGCTTCCGCAAACCGTTAGATTTGGGGGTGTTACAAAGACAGGGGTGGTTTATATTACAAATAGAAACTTAAGTAATACGTTTGTTAATTGATCCATAACACAACTACCTTCGGTCGTTCTCGACTTCCATACGTTTGTACTTTGCCATAAGTGTAACAACCGGCAAATTAGGACTAGAATTAGTGCCTAATTCTTTGTTAATACATGTAATTAGTTCTGTGTTAGGCTAATTTATGTATCGGATTATATGTTGGTAAATATATACAACTTGCGATTTGACTTAAATCGTACGCAATTTAAATAGAATGAAATTCTATTCGGTTATTACGGACGTTGGTGAATAAATGTTTATAAACTAAATAACGCAATTGTGCCCAAAATGCTATTTTTCAATAATTAGTATCACTTGATTAAAGTTTACATAATTTTAAAACAAAAGTACTTAAGTTTATTTAAGCTACGTCATATTCCAAACTATTAAGAATTTAAAGAAATCATACAAGTAAATTATTTAACAAAAGTCTGTAATTTTAAAAGATATAATTAAACACGCATAAATAAACATTTAACGCTTAAATAACGGAGAAAACGAACACCGCACGGAGCCCGATCGCGGGGACTGAAAAATGGGAGGATAAACCTCCCCATTTTCCCTTTTCTTTCTCATTTCCCACTCACTTTCTCTCTCTCTTATTATCTTTCTCTCTTTTCTCTCTCTCATTTAATCATCCACCATCACCACCATTAAATCCTTAAATACTACATCAAAACGAGCTTGGATCACACCCCTCCTTTGGAAGAAAACGTTCACCATCACACGATCTACAACTTCACCTTTCCGGATTTTTGTTTCGGCATTTTGTAAGTTTCCGACAAAACCCGAAACTCTCCGTTTTTACTCATTTTTACGTTTTTATGGTTTACATATGCTCAAAATGTCCAAAAATGGGTTGGGTAAAAGATTTGGACCGAACGGAAACCGGAAAACTCGTTTTCAGCACATTTTCCGGCCAACAGACCGCGACGTCGCATTTGGACCCAGATTCATGCGACGTCAGCCTCAACGTCGCACAACCCTTCGTAACGTCGCATTGTACGACGTTAGTCGCAACGTCGCATTAAGTTGCGACGTCGCGTTTAGCGACGCCACCTCCTACGTCGCATTGATTTGCGAAGGTCGCATCATGCGACGTACATGCCCACGTCGCACCTTACGTCGCTTGCAGCGTCGCATGCGACGTCGCACAAACCAGAACCTTGAAAACTCAGATTTTTACTAAGTGTCGGAACCAAGATTTTAACAACTGATTTTACCCAAATTCGGATCCAGATGCGTTTTTCGTCAAAGCAATATAGTAGAAATAAAAATTTTCCAAGCTGACCTGGCAGCTCGACCCCAGCCAGGGGCTCTGCCCCCGGACCCCCGTCATTAGATGTTGTAAATACTTTTCACACTAAGTGTCGAACACTTACAAATAACGAAATCTGATTCAACGATACATATAATGTTAACATTTTGAATCATTATTACAAACCGTCACCAACGGGCCATACTTGTTTTCAAACTACAAACGGATTTCTAAACAAACACTTGGACATAACGAGTTGTGTAGACAACTAGCCTAGATGGTCTTGCGAGACATCTACTTACTTAACTTTATATGTTTAGGCATTTAAAGGCTACGGGTTCGGAGAACCAACTGTTGATATTACTTACTCGTTTATTGATATAAACGCACTTGCAAAGACTCAGGTGAGTCTTACGGCCCCACTTTTACTGTTTTATCTTATTGGGGGAGATACATGCTACTTATTTTTCCTGAACACAAGTACTAAACTGATTTCTATACCAAACGGAATTGCATGAGTTAATTACTATTTACTGAAGTCTCTCCATCATATATCGTTAGTTATGGACTTAAGCGCGAACAGTAGTTAATGGATCCGTTAGGGAAATGACCCTCCCTGCCCGGGGTAGTAGCGCTACCACGTACTGATTTACACGTATAAACGGGTGACTATTATTTCGTTACTTATGCTTGCTCAATTACGAGCATGTCACGGGAGCAACTGATTATTTACGGGTTAAGCTTCGATTATGAGCCTCATGGCAACGGTATAACTTAATTACTTTACTTTTGCTGGATTTGCAAATACTTGATATACGCCTGCGGGCACTACGAATGAAATCTTGTGTTCAAACTGATTATTTATTTACTTACAAACCTGTGAGATTCACCAACCTTTTGGTTGACCCTTTTTAGCATGTATTCTCAGGTACACTTACGGAGTAGGATCACTCCAGGATTACTAGCTAGAGTCGCATGATTTCCAAACTGCATTTAACGGAGATTCTTTGGCATTATCTTTTGTAACTATGGTTATGTAATAGAATCTCCCGCCACATACGCGGACTCTAGGCTTATATTCTTTTGTAAAGAAAACTATATGTTTTCAAACGATTTAAATTATGAAATGTAACTATTTTACAAACGTCTCATTTAGAGGTCGTTTGCTGTACATCTTGTGCTTTGTATATTGATTAGTAACACCCAAAGTATGCTTCCGCAAATCATTAAAATTGGGGGTGTTACAGATTGGTATCAGAGCCTAAGGTTATAGTGAACTAGGTTGCATTTAGTGGGCCTAGACTATGACCATTAGGCAGTATTTCCTTACTAGGCATGATTGGTTCAGGAATTACATCATACGACTTTAATTTAACATAGCCTGATCAACTATGTACAATTAAGGAAAGATGATGTGAGATCTGAAATGGTTGTGTTAAACGGGAATGCGTTAGTTGACTCTGACCACGAGAGAACCGGACCATTACTTGTTATGTGCTAGACTTTAGGCTGGATATTACATACTTATATATATTAGCCCCGTCTTACTTGCACTCTGCCACAGGAATGGCAAACACACCACCTAATCCGTCACACTCTCACCCACATGGGTCACGAAACCCACGAGTAGCCAGGAGGAACACAAGGTCACCTCGAACCAGCCCCTATCCTGTTCATAACTTTCAGAACTCGGCACATCTCACGGTGCCAGTGTTAGCTACCCAACTCCGCCGTCAGGAACAAAGGCTCGAACATCTTGAACGTGAACAACACCGGATGACCTACCTGCTTCGCCAGGCGCTTGATCACATATCCCAACTCCAGCAAGAACAAGAGGATACAAACCTCTCTGTAAGCATAATTCAGGATTCAATGACCGCTGAATTAGGTGCGGATGAACTCGTAAGAAACCGACTAGAGGAATGTGAACAGCATTCACAGGAGACTGAGGATCACTCTCGAGCACTAGTACAACGATTGGCTTTGGTCGAAGACAACGCCAGACAAGCCAACAGACTAGCAGAAACCGTGGACCGCCTTGTCGCGCTGATGGAGCAGATTAATCTGCATCAAGATTAGAACAGTCTGTAACTTGTAACCAGTTAACTACTTAATTAGGACCTATGTAATTCGACCGGATGTAACCATTCCCGGTACTTTTGTACTACTACTACTACTCTGTAGTCTTTTGGAAAACCCGAACTTTGTATCCAACTTGTTTACCTAAATGGAATATGATTATCACCTCGTACTGTTATCATGTATCTCATTATATAAACTTGTGATATATCATAGTTTCATGCAAATAACTTATTCCACTTTCCTTGTTCTTTCCTTGATCAGCAGCATGCCTCCTCGTCGACAAATCACACTCACTGAAGCCGAAGTTGCGGGTCTGATTGCCCGTAGCGTGGCCCAAGCTCTAGCTACCCGGACTTCAGCTCCTGGTAGCGAAGATACCGCTAACAATGGACCACAACCCAAGCCCTGCTCATATAAGGACTTCCAAAACTGCAAACCTCTGAACTTTGCAGGTACTGAGGGAGCAATCGGTCTAATACGTTGGATCGAGAAAGTTGAACCGGTATTTCTTATCTGCAACTGTGCGGAGGGGGACAAGGTTAAGTTCTTTGTTAGTACTTTTACTGACACCGCACTCACGTGGTGGAACACCTATGCCCAAACTGTGGGCGTTGCCAATGCTTACAAACTCCCGTGGGAGGAGTTGAAGGAGATGTTAAGGGGTGAGTATGGCCCCAGGGATGAACTGAAACAACTGGAGCTGGAATTCTGGAATCATAAGATGCAAGGTGATGATATCACCGGGTACACCAACCGTTTCCACCAACTGGCACTTCTGTGCCCAACCATGGTCGATCCCGAGTACAAGAGGATCGAGAAATACATTGATGGACTGCCCGAGAAACTCCAGGACCTGGTGACTTCATCCAAACCAGGTACTATCCAGAACGCCATCCGTATGGCCCATGAACTTACGGCAAACGCTGTCCGTCATAACACAACCTTAGCCCCACCCACAAGCAACAAACGAAAGTGGGAAGGAAACCCCAACTCATCCAACCAAATCACCAACCGAAAGCCTGAGCCCCTTAGGGCTTATTCATCCGGCTCTTCGGAAAAGAAAGGGTACAGTGGAAGCAAGCCCTACTGCCCCAAATGCAATCGTCACCACGACGGTTCCTGCCCTTGCACAAACTGCAAACGTTTTGGGCATCTGGCCAAGGATTGTCGAAACACCATTGCCCCGAAGACTTGTTATGGGTGCGGAAGTCCTGGGCATTTTCAGAATAATTGCCCTAAGCAGAAAAACAACAACAACAACAACAACAACAACAACAACAAGCGGAACAACAACTCTGCCCGCAGCAGAGCATTTGTCATCAAAGCTGGGGAAGCTAGGGAAGACCCAAATGTTGTAACGGGTACGTTTCTTCTCAACGATCTTACTGCTTCAGTATTATTTGATACCGGTGCTGATAAAAGTTTCATATCTGATGAGTTTTGCCCACTACTTGATATCACCCCCGCGGCCTTAGATGTTAAGTACACAGTAGAACTTGCAAATGGTAAACTCATAGAAACCGATAGTGTGATACCTAATTGCACTTTAAACCTAGCCGACGAAATCTTTTCAATCGATCTAATGCCTGTTGAACTGGGAAGTTTCGATGTCATCGTGGGTATGGACTGGTTGTCCAAGCACCGGGCCGAAATTGTTTGCCATGATAAAATCGTCCAAATTCCTCTCACCGCTGGTAGTACCTTGGTCATACAGGGGGAGACCGGTGGGTCGAGACTAAACTTAATCTCCTGTTTAAAAACCCGAAAATGTCTGAGAAAGGGTAACCCAGCAATCCTCACGCACATCACGGAGAAAAAGTCGGGGGAGAAGCGACTTGAAGATGTGCCAATCGTTAGAAACTTTCCCGAAGTCTTTCCGGAAGAACTACCTGGCCTACCTCCATCTAGACAGGTTGAGTTCTCGATTGATCTCGTACCGGGTGCTGCGCCAGTGGCCCGAGCACCGTACCGCCTAGCCCCATCTGAACTTCAGGAGTTGTCCGCCCAGTTACAGGAACTCCTGGATAGAGGATTTATCAGACCGAGTTCTTCACCTTGGGGAGCTCCGGTCTTGTTTGTCAAAAAGAAAGACGGTTCATTCAGAATGTGTATCGACTACCGAGAATTGAACAAACTGACAGTCAAAAATCGATACCAACTTCCTCGAATCGATGATCTATTCGACCAACTTCAGGGATCAAGCTGTTATTCAAAGATTGATCTTCGATCAGGTTATCATCAATTGCGTGTTCGCGATGCCGACATCCCAAAAACCGCATTCAGGACCCGTTATGGGCATTACGAATTTCAAGTGATGCCATTCGGTCTAACCAACGCACCAGCAGTATTCATGGACCTTATGAATCGGGTGTGCAAACCTTACCTTGACAAATTTGTCATCGTCTTCATCGATGATATCCTCATATACTCACGAAACGAACAAGAACACGCACAACACCTCAGAACCATCCTAGAACTACTTAGACACGAGGAGCTTTACGCCAAATTCTCTAAGTGTGAGTTCTGGATAAAAACAGTTCAATTCCTTGGACACGTGATTGATAGTCAGGGAATTCATGTGGATCCATCAAAGATCGAGGCCATCAAGAACTGGCAAGCGCCAACCACTCCAACCGAGGTACGCCAATTCTTGGGATTGGCTGGTTATTACCGTCGGTTCATTGAAAACTTCTCGAAAATAGCCATACCACTCACAACACTGACTCAAAAAGACAAAAAGTTCGATTGGACTGATAAACAAGAGTCAGCATTTCAGCTGTTGAAACTAAAGCTTTGCAGTGCACCCATTCTATCTCTACCCGAAGGCACCGATGACTTCGTGGTATACTGCGATGCTTCTCACCAAGGTCTCGGTTGCGTGCTGATGCAACGAGACAAGGTCATTGCTTATGCCTCCCGACAACTTAAAGTTCACGAGAAAAACTACACGACTCACGACCTCGAGCTAGGGGCCGTGGTATTCGCTTTAAAAATCTGGAGACATTATCTTTATGGTACCCGCAGCACTGTATTCACCGACCACAAAAGTCTCCAACACATTTTCAACCAGAAAGATCTTAACATGAGACAACGTAGATGGGTTGAATTACTTACTGATTACGACTGTGAAATCAAATATCATCCGGGCAAAGCAAACGTGGTTGCTGATGCTCTCAGCCGTAAAGAACGAACAAAACCACTTCGAGTCCGAGCACTCAGTATTACCATTCATAACGACCTCACCACCCAAATACACCTTGCCCAACTCGAAGCCCTGAAACCCAATAACTTCAAGAACGAGGCCTTGCGAGGCATGGATAAACTATTCGAGATCAGACCCAACGGGATTAGGTATTTCTCAAACCGAATTTGGTTGCCTAATTTCGGAAACCTTCGGGACTTGGTGATGGATGAAGCTCACAAGTCCAAGTATTCTATCCACCCGGGATCCGACAAAATGTATCACGGCATCAAGGAGTTTTACTGGTGGCCGAACATGAAAGCTGACATTGCCTTGTACGTCAGCAAATGCTTAACTTGTTCCAAGGTCAAGGCCGAGCACCAAAGACCTTCCGGATTGCTCCAACAACCTGAAATTCCTCAATGGAAATGGGAGCAAATTACCATGGATTTCATAACCAAACTACCTAAATCGGCGAGCGGTTGCGATACCATTTGGGTGATCGTCGATCGTCTCACCAAATCAGCTCATTTCTTGGCAATCAGAGAAACCGATAAAATGGAACGCCTTACACAAATTTACATCAAGGAAATCGTTTGCCAACATGGTGTCCCTATCTCGATTATCTCTGACAGGGATGCTCGATTCACATCTCACTTCTGGCAGTCACTCCAAAAATCACTGGGTACCCGTCTCGATATGAGTACCGCGTACCATCCTCAGACCGATGGCCAGAGCGAACGAACTATTCAGACACTGGAAGACATGCTACGAGCCTGCGTAGTTGATTCCGGTACCAATTGGGAAAGACATCTACCGTTGTGCGAGTTTTCGTACAACAACAGCTATCACACCAGCATTAAAGCTGCACCCTTTGAGGCACTGTACGGTCGTAAGTGCCGATCACCGATCTGTTGGACTGAAGTGGGAGATAGTCAACTCACTGGTCCCGAACTCATACACGAAACCACAGAGAAAATCGTTGAAATCCAAAACCGACTCAAAGCCGCGCGTGATCGTCAGAAAAGCTATGCTGACGTGAGACGTAAGCCACTCGAGTTCCAAGTTGGGGATCGAGTACTCTTAAAGGTATCGCCTTGGAAAGGCGTAATCCGATTCGGCAAACGCGGAAAATTAAACCCCAGATACATTGGGCCTTTTGAGATCCTCGAAAAGATAGGTCCAGTGGCATATCGACTGCAGCTGCCCTCTGAACTTAGCAGCGTGCACCCTACCTTTCACATTTCTAACTTAAAGAAATGTCTGTCTGACGAGACACTTATTATACCCCTTGACGAGATTCGCATCGATGACAAACTACATTTCGTTGAGGAACCCGCCGAAATTATGGACCGTGAGGTCAAACAACTGAAACAAAGTCGTATTCCAATCGTTAAAGTCAGGTGGAATTCGCGGCGCGGTCCGGAATTCACTTGGGAACGGGAAGACCAAATGCGACTTAAGTATCCTCAGATGTTCACTGATTCTACCCCAAACGCGACTTCGACTGAAATTTCGGGACGAAATTCTTTTAATAGGGGAGAATGTAACAACCGGCAAATTAGGACTACAATTAGTGCCTAATTCTTTGTTAATACATGTAATTAGTTCTGTGTTAGGCTAATTTATGTATCGGATTATATGTTGGTAAATATATACAACTTGCGATTTGACTTAAATCGTACGCAATTTAAATAGAATGAAATTCTATTCAGTTAATACGGACGTTGGTGAACAAATGTTTATAAACTAAATAACGCAATTGTGCCCAAAATGCTATTTTTCAATAATTAGTATCACTTGATTAAAGTTTACATAATTTTAAAACAAAAGTACTTAAGTTTATTTAAGCTACGTCATATTCCAAACTATTAAGAATTTAAAGAAATCATACAAGTAAATTATTTAACAAAAGTCTGTAATTTTAAAAGATATAATTAAACACGCATAAATAAACATTTAACGCTTAAATAACGGAGAAAACGAACACCGCACGGAGCCCGATCGCGGGGACTGAAAAATGGGAGGATAAACCTCCCCATTTTCCCTTTTCTTTCTCATTTCCCACTCACTTTCTCTCTCTCTTATTATCTTTCTCTCTTTTCTCTCTCTCATTTAATCATCCACCATCACCACCATTAAATCCTTAAATACTACATCAAAACGAGCTTGGATCACACCCCTCCTTTGGAAGAAAACGTTCACCATCACACGATCTACAACTTCACCTTTCCGGATTTTCGTTTCGGCATTTTGTAAGTTTCCGACAAAACCCGAAACTCTCCGTTTTTACTCATTTTTACGTTTTTATGGTTTACATATGCTCAAAATGTCCAAAAATGGGTTGGGTAAAAGATTTGGACCGAACGGAAACCGGAAAACTCGTTTTCAGCACATTTTCCGGCCAACAGACTGCGACGTCGCATTTGGACCCAGATTCATGCGACGTCAGCCTCAACGTCGCACAACCCTTCGTAACGTCGCATTGTGCGACGTCAGTCACAACGTCGCATTAAGTTGCGACGTCGCGTTTAGCGACGCCACCTCCTACGTCGCATTGATTTGCGAAGGTCGCATCATGCGACGTACATGTTCACGTCGCACCTTACGTCGCTTGCAGCGTCGCATGCGACGTCGCACAAACCAGAACCTTGAAAAGTCAGATTTTTACTAAGTGTCGGAACCAAGATTTTAACACCTGATTTTACCCAAATTCGGATCCAGATGCGTTTTTCGTCAAAGCAATATAGTAGAAATAAAAATTTTCCAAGCTGACCTGGCAGCTCGACCCCAGCCAGGGGCTCTGCCCCCGGACCCCCGTCATTAGATGTTGTAAATACTTTTCACACTAAGTGTCGAACACTTACAAATAACGAAATCTGATTCAACGATACATATAATGTTAACATTTTGAATCATTATTACAAACCGTCACCAACGGGCCATACTTGTTTTCAAACTACAAACGGATTTCTAAACAAACACTTGGACATAACGAGTTGTGTAGACAACTAGCCTAGATGGTCTTGCGAGACATCTACTTACTTAACTTTATATGTTTAGGCATTTAAAGGCTACGGGTTCGGAGAACCAACTGTTGATATTACTTACTCGTTTATTGATATAAACGCACTTGCAAAGACTAAGGTGAGTCTTACGGCCCCACTTTTACTGTTTTATCTTATTGGGGGAGATACATGCTACTTATTTTTCCTGAACACAAGTACTAAACTGATTTCTATACCAAACGGAATTGCATGAGTTTATTACTATTTACTGAAGTCTCTCCATCATATATCGTTAGTTATGGAGTTAAGCGCGAACAGTAGTTAATGGATCCATTAGGGAAATGACCCTCCCTGCCCGGGGTAGTAGCGCTACCACGTACTGATTTACACATATAAACGGGTGACTATTATTTCATTACTTATGCTTGCTCAATTACGAGCATGTCACGGGAGCAACTGATTATTTACGGGTTAAGCTTCGATTATGAGCCTCATGGCAACGGTATAACTTAATTACTTTACTTTTGCTGGATTTGCAAATACTTGATATACGCCTGCGGGCACTACGAATGAAATCTTGTGTTCAAACTGATTATTTATTTACTTACAAACCTGTGAGATTCACCAACCTTTTGGTTGACCCTTTTTAGCATGTATTCTCAGGTACACTTACGGAGTAGGATCACTCCAGGATTACTAGCTAGAGTCGCATGATTTCCAAACTGCATTTAACGGAGATTCTTTGGCATTATCTTTTGTAACTATGGTTATGTAATAGAATCTCCCGCCACATACGCGGACTCTAGGCTTATATTCTTTTGTAAAGAAAACTATATGTTTTCAAACGATTTAAATTATGAAATGTAACTATTTTACAAACGTCTCATTTAGAGGTCGTTTGCTGTACATCTTGTGCTTTGTATATTGATTAGTAACACCCAAAGTATGCTTCCGCAAATCATTAAAATTGGGGGTGTTACAATAAGCATTTCCAGTACTATATCGAAGAACAGTCGAATAGGGGCCGTCATGTTATTTCACAATAATTAAGGCTAGGTGTATTTTACTAGTACGATAATCCTAAGGCAACAATCAAACAAGAACATGCAATAAGACAATCAAGACAATAGTTAAACCTAAGCATACAAATGTATTAATTAAATCGAGGATATTCCGAAAGTTGTCTCAAAAATACCGTCTGTCTGAATTAAATCTCAATCTACCTCTATTCCCATATTCCGTGTCTCTTGGATCCTAATTTGGTCTAGAGAACACCGGCCATGCCGATCTCAATGATTCAATCAAACATAGTATAACTAAGTGACCTATACCCTATGAGTTAGCTATGTTCATCTTTGGATAAGGTTTTAGTCACAACATGAGTTGGGTAAATAAACGATAAAGATTCGATTCCTACATCTATTCATAATACACAACACCCGCAATCTCATAGCATACAATATAATCACATATTTAAATCTCTCCTAAACGACTATCATAACAGACAATTGAGTTATTTAGCTAATCATGGCAATTCTAGCATACATATTTAAATTTATTAAAGAAAGAACGAACATAATTAAATACGGAAGATAGATTAAAACCTGATAAAGAAATACAATAACTCGTAGCTACAAATGCGTCCCGGAGCACCTCCGTACAAATCTTCCTTGATTAGTTAATTAGCTAGTCTAATTAACTAAGGAAATATTTCAATAAAGAAAGAAAAGAGTGGATGGTGAGAAAGTGTGTTTCTAAGTGTATTGTAGATGTGTTGGTGTGTTTTACAAATGAACTCAAAGCCCCAATTTATAGGTGAGCTTTGGCTCACATTAGCATCAAGTGGTGCATGTTAGAAAAAGGTAGCCAAAAGGGTACACCAGGTACCGTACAACACGAAAAGTAGGCGCACCGGGTACCGTAAAACACGAAAAGTGGGCGCACCAGGTACCAAAAGTTACCAAAAACGGAAACCGGGACGGGTACGGGGAGGCCGGCGGCGCCCCTAGGGTGGCCGGCGGCGGTGGTCCAGTGGCCGGCGGCGGTGGGCCCACCCCCGCCCCGTTGCGTCGTCTTTTGCTTCGTCTCTCGATTCGTGCGTGTTTTCTTCGTTATGCGTCCGTTTGCATCAATTCTTTTTTTGTTTGATTCGTAATTCAAAAATGAAGATTTTGACATAAGATAGGCCATGGGATGAGGTCCCTAGCTCCAGATATTGCGTTCGGATCATTTGGATCTTCCAGCGGGCGTTAAATCTTCATTTTTCACCCGTTTTGGTTGATTCTTCTTCTGTTGGATTCGAATTTTGAAAACGAACATCTTGGAAATAATGGATGTTGATGGAGGGCACTTTAGTCTTGAAATCTCATTTTTATGCCTTGAATCTTCAAACGTGTGTGGAATCTTCGTTTCTTGGCCGTTTTGCTTGATTTTTATCGTGCAACCTTGTTTTGATCTTCTTAACATATTATCACTGATTTGTGCGTTGTCTGAGTCCAAATGCCAAGTATTTCACCAGAATTAGAGAGATATCGGTAGTAAAAACGTGACTTTTTACGCGATATCACAAAGCTCACAAATCTCGCTATTCCATACATCCTGGATCGGACAAGATGTAACATGGTATTAAGGAACTATACTGGTGGCCTAACATGAAAGCTGACATAGCCACTTATGTCGGCAAGTGCCTCACATGTTCCAAAGTCAAAGCCGAATATCAGAAACCTTCCGGCTTGCTCCAGCAACCGGAAATCCCTCAATGAAAATGGGAACAGATTTCCATGGATTTCATCACAAAACTCCCTAAGACAGCTAGCGGTTGCGACACCATTTAGGTGATCGTTGACCGGCTCACAAAGTCAGCTCATTTTCTCGCCATCAAAGAAACTGACAAAATGGAACGCCTCACACGAATCTATCTGAAGAAGATCGTATCTAGACACGGCTTACCTCTCTCGATTATCTCAGATAGGGATAGTCGCTTCACATCCCACTTTTAGCAATCATTGCAAAAGTCATTGGGTACTCGTTTGGATATGAGTACAGCCTATCATCCACAAACCGATGGTCAAAGTGAACGAACCATCCAAACACTGGAAGATATGCTACGAGCTTGCGTAGTAGATTTCGGTGTCAATTGGGAAAATCATTTACCATTGTGCGAATTCTCGTACAATTAAAGTTACCACACCAGCATCATGGCTGCACCATTCGAGGCACTGTACGGTCATGAGTGTCGCTCGCCTATTTGTTGGACCGAAGTTGGAGATAGCCAACTCACTGGTCCAGAAATCATTCATGAAACCACCGAGAAAATTGTTGGTATCCAGCAACGGTTGAAAGCCGCACGTGATCGTCAGAAGAGTTATGCTGACGTGAGACACAAGCATCTTGAATTCCAAGTTGGGGATCGAGTATTGCTCAAAGTATCACCTTGGAGAGGTGTCATCCGATTCGGAAAACGCGGGAAGTTAAATCCCAGGTACATTGGACCTTTTGAAATCCTTGAGAGGATTGGTTCAGTGGCATATCGATTGCAGCTGCCACCCGAGCTCAGCAGCGTGCACCCTACATTTCACATTTCTAATCTTAAGAAATGTCTGTCTGATGAGACACTTATCATTCATCTTGATGAAATTCAAATCGACGATAAACTTCATTTCATCGAGACACCAGTGGAGATCATGGACCGTGAGGTCAAACAGCTTAAACAAAGTCGTATCCCATCGTTAAGGTCCGGTGGAATTAACGGCGTGGCCCGGAATTCAGTTATTCACTGATTCCACTCCATCCTTAACAAGGGGAGAATGTGACACCCGACCCATTTGGGGCTAGGAATTTGCGCCTAATCAATTTGTAATACATGTAATTAGTCCTATGTTAGGCTAATTGTATGTATCATTATATATATTGGGATATATATATACACGTAAACGATTAAGTTTAATCGTGCAATTATTTCAATCGGATGGATTCCGACTCATTATTACTGACGTTGGTGAACTCAAATTATTAAATAATATGAAGTTATTTAATAAACACATTTACTCCTAAATATTATTTCAATAATATTCCATAAGTATTTCGTATCGTACAAATAACTCATACGCGACCAAAAATGCGTGAAACACACTCGACAAATGTAACAAGTCAGGTTTATATTTTTATAACTCATTTATAAGTATTTTGGTAAAATACTTTCATTAAAAATATCAAATATTAGTCGTTATTTAAAACACGTATGTATAACGTATAACGTATAAATTAACGTTTAAACGATCGGGTAAACAAATACGGGTATAATACCAATAATTGAAGACAAGATTTAATCATACCTTGCTTCCTTTTTGACTTTAAGAACCAGCCCCAACAAGATCCACAGTGACCAAATTCCTAAGTCACTGATCCCATCAGCGACCAACCCCTTAAGTCACTGACCCCTTCAGTGACCAAACTCCTAAGTCGCTGATCCCATCAGCAACCAACTCCTTTTTGACCAGCAACCTTGACCAACGAGTTGACCAGCTTTGACCAGCGAGTTGACCAACTTTGACCAGCAACTTTGACCAACTTTGACCAGAGAGTTGACTTTCGTTGACTTTCGTATAAATTGTAATTTTTGACCACAAACATAGAAATTTTACACTTTCGAACCCCAACTTTCGGATACAAATGCATATATACTTTCGGATAAGTATACGCGAACAAATCTACAACTATACGACACAATGATGACTCATATAATAATAATACTTTCGAATTATTATTACAAACCATCACCAACGGGCCATACATGTTTTCAAAAACTCAAACAAAACAATCAAACATTTGGACATAACTAGTTATATGGACAACTAGCATAGATGGTCTGTTGAGACATCTACATATTTATAACCTTGCGCGTTTTGAACGCCCGGCAGGTTACAGTCTGCGGACATCACACCATTGCTTGTAGCAACATATACACTACAGACTCAGGTGAGTCTCATAGCCCTTTTTTAAATGCTTTTACCTAGGGGTGAGATACATGCTCGTTTTGTTTTACATGTGAACACAAGTATCAAAACATCGCTATATGCTACATGAGTTAATTTCATCTAATCAATTTAAAGCCCTCCATCACATAGTTTGTTAATATGATTTAGCGTGAATGTTAGTACCATATGGGATTGACAATCCCCGTCCGAGTTAGCAAGCACTAACCTGTCAAATGGATGCATTATCATTAGTTCAGTATGAGTGTTGATTAGGCACTCATATGGAGGCACCTCGATCAGGTCCTTGAATGTGGATCCTGACCCCCTCAGTTAAGCTCAAACTATGGACTCATGGCTGCATGTACATTCATTATTTGTTTGATTACAAATCATTATATAAATCTTATGGTTCATAAATCTCATTTACTCATATACACATGTGAGCTCACCAGCTTTTTAGCTGACCTTTTAGCATGTTATCTCAGGTACTCAGCAGTAGGTTGGACTGCCCATCAGGATACTTTAGCTCAAGTCGCATGCAATCATTAAACATCAAGAGATTTCCTTGCATATCTATATTTTGTATAATTGGAAATGTACTAGAATCTCTCAGTGTAATCATGTGAACTCAATATAATGTAAACAGTTTGTAAACTCTTATGTTATATTAAATGTATTTTGTTAAAACGACGCATATAGAGTCGTTTGCTATATATCTATGTGCTTTGATTATTGATTAGTAACACCCAAAGTATGCTCCCGCTAAACAGTAAATTTGGGGGTGTTACAAATAATATTTAGCGTGTCAAGTTATAAATGTAGTACCGACCATTGAATATCCACCGGATCTCCTTTTAGATCCGTCAGATCCTCTAAAATCCTCTAGTATCCGCCGGATCCCAACCCAATAACACTAGGATCCGCCGGATCAGGCATTGGATCCGCCGGATCCACTGGTTTTCCAGCAACATGCAGGTAGGGTTCTAACAGTTTCATACACGAGTTTCAAACCAAAATTTCATCAAGCTCAGTTCTTAATACAACTATATTACAACAATCAGTAGCAACACAACTACTAACTTCATATAATGATAACTAGCATCATATAATCCTATAACACTATGTATCACTTCAATTTCATAATCAAGCTCATATACATATATATAGTAAGAAATCACATAACTCACCTCTTTGAATTTAACAAGATTATGATGATGATGAAGAACTTGAATAACTTCCCAAGATCACAAGTAGTACACTAGTTAAATGCTTCAATCAAATTTATTTGTAGATCTTTAGTATATAGGGGTTTTTTTTTTTTAAGTTTGAAGTGTTTTAAGTTCAAAAGTATGAACTTTCCATTTTGGGAAGTAAATAATATAGGTCGGTTTAAGTTTTCAACCGACTCCGTATCCACTTAAAACTATTCCCCTTTTCAACCTATTGTCTGGAACCTAAAAACCATTTACGATTCCAATAATATTATTTTACCGTTAACTATATAAAGTTAAAACAAGTAATAATTTACTAATCACAATTACTCCAATTGAGCACAAATTTCCTAACATATTAAATAACAATTTAAGCTAGGAAATTACCAGAATACCCTTAGGTCCTTAGGACGGATGTTACATCAGTCCTGACAGCTTCATCAACTATCATCTGAAAAGCCCTGCCAGCTGCTAGTGGCGGTTTCTTACGCTTTTGGCTAGAAGATGAGGACCCACCGGATAACCCCGATCCATGTCTAATCGCCTCTGGACACTACCCCGCCCTATGGCCATCTTTTTGTCAATTCCAGCAAACATAAACAGGATACTTACAATCCTTAATATCATGCCCAAACAAACCACATTTAATACATCTAGCAGTCTGAGGAGTACACGGTCCAGTATGTCTAGATTTACATTTACTACACCAATTGGACCTGTCAGCTGTATCACCACTAACATTTTGCCTCCAGTTCTGCTGAGAAAGTGAACCTGCAAGTCTCACTGTCGTACGATAATGTGGTGGTAAAGTTCCAACAAAACGTTCCACTTTGGTTCAATCATCTGGAACCCACTGCTGCACAAAACTCAGTTTCTCTGAAAACTGAGTAATAAGTTTATCAATAGACATCTGATCAGTCATCTGAAGCTCCATGAACTCTCGCCTGATACGAGATTTGTCAAAATCAGAACAAAATTGCTTACACACCTCATTATAGAAATCCGACCATCTGATGGACTATTTCTGTTGCTGAGTCAGAGTCGCTGTAATAGAATCCCACCAAGTCATCGCCTGACCCTTAAGAAGCTGAACTGCATAGGGAACTTTTACCTCTTCCTCACACTGACAAACCTCAAATTTTCATTCAACATCACGTAACCAATCCAATGTAACTGAAGGATTAGAAATCCCACACTACTCTGAAGGTTTACTAGACATAAAAGTTTTAAATGAACAAACCTTCTACTACTGTGGTGGAATCACTGGTATCGGATAACCATAAAGCCCTGAAGATAAACCTGGAGTTGAATTCTGATAAAAAGTAGCATAAGACTATGGTGGCTGAAAATAAAATGGCAGTGATGTCGATATCTGAGAAGATGACACTACAAGAGGTGGAACAGTACTCATAGTAGGTTGCTGTGACTGTGGAGGCTGCTGAGAAGATCCAGCCTCTTTATCTTGTAAAGTCTGCTGTCTGAAACCCCTGAATTCTTGTAATTCAACTTCTAACTGTAATATATACTCATCCCTGTCAGTCTCCTCACCCGCTGAGAATGAGGTACCAGACTGACTCAGTCTCTCTGGAGGAGGGGCATCCAATCTAGAGGAATTATTAAGGGCATTGGTCGGGTTCTCATGTTCTGCCATATCTGTATTTACAACAACATCTCACAGATTGTTAATTATTAGTAAATAGCATACTAACCAATTCCCATGCAATAACTAAATCCCACACCCTAGAATGTTTGACTAAGCACAAATCAGATTTGGGATTGAACACCTTACTTATGTTCAATTTACACAAATCTATGCTCTGATACCAACTTATAACACCCCTTAATTTAGAGCCATTTTTTTATACACAATATAGATATATACAACATATCGGAAACGTAGGTCAAAATATTACATTATATATTAAACATATAAAGTTATACTGTTCCAAACTACAGTATATCATACTGGGTGTTATATAATACCAAAATACAACATTAAGTGTCAAAACATTATCAGAGTAAGCTGATCTTCAAACATTC
The DNA here is from genome assembly GCA_949592205.1 of Helichrysum umbraculigerum. NCBI lineage: Eukaryota > Viridiplantae > Streptophyta > Magnoliopsida > Asterales > Asteraceae > Helichrysum > Helichrysum umbraculigerum. Next base: position 87,189,370 of record CATIUR010000002.1, on the reverse strand, counting down.
CAACAACAAAGCTTCTTGCCCAGCCCATAGTATTAAAACATAACCTGCAAGAAGTTGGGTGGTGGGATTAACACAAGGCTAAGTGAGAGGATGTATAACTAACAGTCTAACTTAGCATAACAAATATGTTTACAACAAATAATCGTAAACACATAACGTCAAAGAGGATCGGTGGTTCTCGAGGCACCCTCCAAGAACACTTATCAACCAACTGCAGGCCAATACAGAGGTTAACCGATAGCTTGTTGCTATCTTCACATGACACAGGTTCCTATCAACGATAAGTACAAGGAACCCCCGCCGGCCAAACAATAATAACCAAGCCCAACCAGTGTTGACCTCTGAATAAATCACATATGCCCAATGGCTAAGTATCACATAATCCATAATCATTATGGCATCATGTCAGACTAAACAGTCTATCAATAGTAGTACTACGTTTACCCGTTGTAACCAAACCTGTTACAACTAAATCACACCGAGAGTTACAGATCCACTCACCTGATAGTCTAGCCGTTAACTCAGAAATCTTATATTACTGAGTCTTCTCCGTGTCTGAGAACAAAACGGAATTATAAATTAGTAATCCAGTTCATAACTGATATAACATACACAAAACACAAGTATTTAAACTAAAAGCAAAATCACCACAAAATGTGGTTACCCGCCGGGTAGCACCAAGTACCCGCCGGCTAACAATAGTACCCACCGGGTACTAGGTGTATACACTGGGTACTCAGTTGGGGTCACTTCCTGTCAACAAAACATACACTAGTACCCGCCGGGTAGGGTTTCACCCGCCGAGTACTCATGTTTCACCCGATTACCCGCCAAGAAAGGGTGGTACCCGCCGGGTACTATACCCCTACCAGCGACTTACACCCAGAAATCCAGAACCCGATTTTTTCCAAACTCAAACATCAGACTCAGGTTCCAACTTATATACTATAACAAATAACTTCAATTTATTAACTAATAGCATCATATAACAACACATAACAAGTTTTCAAGTTTTAATTTCATATCAAATCACTTATTAATCAAATTTCAACCAAAGTAAGTTCATAAACAAATAATATGAATACAATCAAAATAGCAAGATGATGATGATGTTAATGAAACTAATTTAAGATCACAGCCCAATTTGGTTTCAAGCTTTATTTATGGTTTCTTAGATTTAGGTTCTTAGTGTTTTGAATAAGGAAATGAACTTTCCTATTTGGGAAAGTGATATATATTAGGTCGGCTAAATTCTCAACCGACATAGGATCCACTTAAAATCAGTCTCATTCAAAACCTATTGTCTGGAACCTAAAAACCATTTACGATTCTAACAATTTTATTTTACCTTCAACTGTATAAAGTTAAAACAAGCAATAATTTACTAGTCACAATAAGTCATTCGACTTTTTGACTAATTATTCACAATAAACATAATATAATAAACAATTAATTTCATAACACATTAAATAATAAATTTAAAGTCAGGAAATTACCAGATTACCACAAGGCTCCTAGAGTGGGTGTTACATCTAGTGATTCTGAACTTAATTTGTGTTGTGGATTATGCATAGTTATCAAACAACAACCCCTGTTTTGTTAGGCTAATAAAAATAATAATAATAATAATAATAATAATAATAATAATCTCTCTTATCTATTAAAAGAGAGAGTTAATTAACTAATCTTTTTGGTTTTAGGTTAATCTTGTCCATCGAATTCATTTGCCTTTTTAATTTGGTGCATTGATCTAAATAACTATGGTGATTAATTAATCTCAATATTTTTTTACCACTTTGTGACAACTATGATCTTCAACATAAAAGTCGTGCCTTCCATTCTCATCATTCCAACCAGCTTACCCATTCATTCAAACGCAGATGCCACAAACCAAAACCGGAGCCCGGAATTCAAGATCGAAACAAAATACATACGCTTCAATTTCATAGTGTATGTTTTTGGTATTTTACGTAGATTGTATCGATTGGTTTATGCTCTAACCGGCATTTTTCAATCTCACAGGTACTCAAATCGTTGAAGCAAGAAACTACACGATTTTCAATCCTAATTTGAATTTCAAATCGTTTGAAGCAGGTAAAGAGAGATTCATAAAAATCTAATTTTAATCCTAATTTAATATACGGATCTTTCATATTCATCTTCGTTTCATGATTATGTTTCGTACTTTACTAAACCTATGGTAATCTATTTGAACTTATCAATTTGGATTCAAGGAGATATATCAGGTAAAGAGAGATTGTTTAGTTTTATATGCATGCCAAGAGTTTGATGAAATGCTCCAATCTTTTATTAGTTCATTTAAGTTATAGATAGCTTCTGAGGATGATTTACTTTTGCAGCAAACGTAAAGGTACCATGGCCAAGTTGGTTATTGATATGTATAAATAATTTCGGTTGGCTAATAGTGGATCATTTTATAAGCTATAACAATTTCTTTATATGTTTTGTGAATCCTATTTCTGTGACAGTCAAGTTGGTGTTTATGTGTGTGTCGGAATTTCATTTTTTCCTCTAGTTAAATGTTTAGTATTTTCCTTAATTGAATCTTCGGTATTTAAAAATCATATTGTGCTTATGTGTGTGTCATTTTTGCTTGTAGTGGTTGAACTTGTAGTGGTATTTGTGTCGTGTGCTTATATAGTTGTATGTATGTGAATTTGTTAAAAAGTCCAATTGTGTTCATTAAAATTACCTACCTAAGTTGGATTTAATAATCAAGTGATAACTTTGTGATCTTTTTACTGGTTATGATCAGATTTTGGAGATCAACACCTAAAGGTACCATGGCCACTTCATGTCAAACAAGTTAATTAGTCCCATTATGTTCGTTAATATTTTCTGTATTTTGAGGCATATAGATCCTGATTTTATATGACTGTATATGTGCAAGCTATGTTTGTATCATTTGGCATTGAAAAGAAAGAAGTAGTGGCTACCTCGAGGTAACATTACTTAATATCTATGCTGATTGATTATATAATTAAGTTAATGTGTTAGATTCTAGGATCATGATATTAACTGGTCTATTTACTTCTGTTTAGTGTCATAGTGGAAGCTTCATAAATGGAGATAACGAACCACTTCTGTTTTCAACATTAGCTGTGCAATGGAACGAGATTTAGGGTGAGAGTTTAAATGCTAACGTGGAGAGCATTTTTCTGGGTGGTACTGTTGACAATGGTCTTCAAAAGTTCTATCAGCGGGTGAAAGCACATAAGTTCAACTTATTATCAGTTACTCCCAAGATTTCAGTGCTTTCAAAATATAACCACTGGATCTATCTCTAAAAACCTAGGAAGAGTTTAGTAATTTTGATTGGGACTTGATCAGCCTACATTGCCTATGTTTTCTAAAAGAATCTATAACGAAGGATGAAGCAGATGAAGCATTGGCAAAAACCAAGGTTTGTCCCGTCTTATGTTTATTTTGCTAAATATACAAGATTCATGGCTATGTTACTGATATGTACTAAAAAGTCATGTTTTCAGGCACATATTTCCCGCACATTTGGCCTAATTCTTGGTGAAAACACTCGAATTAAACGTTTATTTACTTAATTTCACAAAGTTGGTCAAATTATAGACATTGCTGTAAAAAGTGCTAAAAACGTCCAAAAGGCACGCAAATCGAGGCAGATTATTCTAAACACTGATTCTTACAGACTTTTAACCACATTATGATACAAGTCCTTAAATAGTCTCATATGATGTATCAGGTTATTCCAAGACTGTAGAATCAAGAATCGTGCAGATCGGGTAAAGAACGAGGAAGATAGAGCTTTCTGAGCGCAAACCGAGGGCATTCCGCACACGCCAACTCTATAGATATCCAAATCTGACACTTTTGGAATCATTAGAAGCGTAATGGAATTACGAGACCGCAGGCGAAAGAATCAAGTCAAATGGACGAGAAACGAAGAAGATACGGCCTTCCGAAGTTGCGAGAAAAGTCATAAAAATCACACGGCCTACCACACGGCCACCCCCCAGCCGTACACAGCCATGAGGAGGCCGTACATGGCCACTTTTAGGCCGTACACGGCCACTTACAGGCCGTACATGGCCTGTTTTGGTCTCACACCCCCTCGTTGTTGCTTCGTTTGCTTGTACGTATGCTTGTAGGCTTGTACTCCTGGATCCATGGCTTGCCTATAAATAGAGAGCTCTCCATCCTCATTCCACACACCATTCTTCAACAAGAATTCTCACTTTCTCTCTCACACACTCTTTCTCTTTATAGTTTAGCTTTCTCTCTCTAGCACTACTCTTAGGAGTTAGAGGAGAAATAGATTAGGGTTTTAGTTCGTTAGTTCTTGGTTAATATTTAACCTAGACTAACGGAGGGGCTACTTTTGTAATAGTGTAGGGAATATTCTGAGGGGCTTATTTGTAATATTGTCGAAGATATTGCGGAGGTTCCGTTCGTGTATTCTTCTAACATTATTCTGTCTACACATAATCTACGGTTATTTCTTTCCTTTTCTATTATGATGATTGATATTATTATTATGATAGATTTAGGATTGTTTGCCATGCGTAGTGAGTAGTTCTCTTATGTGCTTGTTGTGATGTAGTTAGCTTGTTAATATTTGGGGTGATGTTACTTTAAATACACAATTGGGATAATATTGTTATGAAACAACGGAAGTAACGTTATACGGCTTTCATTTGTATAGCGCCGGAATCATCACGAATGTGTGTAGTACGGAACGTGGAAGCTATGAAAGTCGTGGGCACAATCCGTTGTGGAATAATGTTCCTAATTGTTACAAAATGAAAACCGGTGTACTGATAACTTTGTATTTATGAATTTCTAAACCTAAATCGCCTTTCCTCCAATAAACGTGGTTAGAACCTGTATGACAAGGAGTCGCGAACCTTGATCAACCGGTAACTACCTATCTATGTTTTCAAATACAAACATGGTCTGAATTGTGTAGCTGTGGAAATACTGTCAACCCTTTCGTATAGTACACCGTGAATCAATCAGGGATTTATTGGGTTATGTTTAAATAAGTGAGGGTTGGGTTTATATCATAGATGGTCAAGCTTTAATACAAACTTACTAAACTAGTCCAGAGTGACCATAAAGTATGTGGCACCGGAAAGACCATAAATCGGCACAGTACTTCATATAACGTTTAAATACGTGGGAAAAGCTAAGGAACTGCCGTCGGTTGAAGACTGTGTCACATCCTGGTTGAATCACACAGCTCTGGACTAAACAAAGACCATTAATACAAAGTTAGCAGTCACCACACCAAGTCTTAATCAAAAATGCCTTGCCTAGCCTTAGTATCTCCGTGGTGTTAAGAACAGTCAGAACTTTTAGTGGGTCTGTTACTCTATCTCATGCGCCCAGGAATACCATTCCAAAAAGGGTCACTTTCCCACTAGATGGAAAGTGTTGAAGAGTTGAGCAGCCTCCTCTGATCAGAATCACCATAGCCTAACATTCCAGTGACATACTGTCTGAGAAATCAGATAGTAGGGTGTTAGTGTTTACACTACTAATACTCAGGTAAAAGCAAGACACAAATCTTTAAAAGACGTTTTCATAAATAACCCCAGACATCACCCCATAACACAAGCTAACGAAGTCATAACAAGCACTATTCTCCATTACTGATTCCCTATCTATATTTTACTGTTTTGTTTATTTCCTGCTTTTATTAGTTTAGTTTAAACGGACCTAAAAACAAATCAAAAACTCTTTTCAAAAACCCATCACTAATTTGAATAAGTTTGTCTGGATAACTCCACTTCACAATACGATTGATCTTAAGAACGACCCTGAGTTATACTTACCTCTGTAAATAGAATTTAGGTCCCCAGCTCTATAAATATAAAACCCCGTTGCAGCTGTTGCGTAACGACCGTTTCAGCTGTAACAAGTTTTTGGCGCCGCTGCCGGGGAATCAATCGTAAGACCCAGAGGCGTCCTGACGAACCCTTTCTTTTTAGTGATACCCTTATTTTTCGTATTTTACTATTTACTTTCTTTGTTCCAGCCAAAAATAACTTCCCACAACATACAACGATATCAGACCAGATCGTCCGAATCTGAACCTCTCATTTTCGTACCTGATCCTGAGTCTATTATCCGTACTATCCGAAAACAAAAGCGCTTCCATCTTCCCGAAATGGCCGCTCGTGTCACTCTTGCTGACAACACCAAGCCATCCATTGAAGGACGAGGAGGACCAATCACCTATCCGGAGATCGAGGGAGCATCCTTCGAGCTGAAGCATCACATCGTACAACTCATCAAGGACAACTGTCAATTCCACGGTCTAGCACGTGAAGATCCTAACGCTCACATTGACAAGTTCATCCACATATCAAACTCCTACAAGCAGAATGGGGTCGAGCAGAACATAGTTCACCTATACTTGTTCCCCTATTCTCTCGCTTTACATGCACTCTCTTGGTTTGAGGGACTTGAGACCGGCTCAATCACCTCATGGACGGATATGGGTAACAAATTCCTTGCCAGATACTTTCCTCCGTCCAAACAAACCAAACTCAAGAATGACATCGCACACTTTGAACAAGCTCACGATGAATCAATCTACTCGGCAAGGGAGCGATTCAAAAGTTTGATAAGGAAATGTCCAAATCACCAGATGACGAAAGCTGACAAGTTGCGCACGTTCTATAACGGTCTCGCTTCAAACCACCGCATTATTCTTGACGCCGCTGCTCAAGGTAATTTCATGAAGATGACCGATGATGAAGCTTGGAGCTTAATCGAGGATATGACGATGCATTACCACGATTGGAAGTCTGATGAGCAATCCTCATCTTTACCTCTCTCCGCCAATAACTCCAAACAAACCGAAGCCATCAAATCTCTAAGCGAACAAATAGAAAGCCTAACGAAGCAGATTGGAGAGCTTAAGAAGCAGCCGCAGCAAGTCCACCAAATTCAATCCTTCCAGAACTATACCAACCAATCTCCTACTCAAGGATATCAGGTTGCATACGAGGACCCAGCTGTCTATTATGCTCAAACTTCTCCACCAGCTAGCAGACCTATCCAATACCTACCTTGGAACAACCAACCACCTCAACAATACGAACACCAACCTAGATACCCATCTTACCCACAACAACCTCAACTTACCTACAACCAACCATTTTCACCTAACCAACCCATACATGGTGCAACCCAACCTCATCAACCTACCGCACCTGTCACTAGTTCAAACGACACCCTTCTACAAATCATTCAAGGGTTTATAGCTAGACAAGACCAGGCTGATCTCCTCATGACAAACCGACTGAATAGACTGGAGAATCAGATTGGTCAGTTAGCCCAACGTCTCGATACCCGACCGCAAGGATCTCTACCCAGTAACACCGTTCAGAATCCTCACGTCGAAGAAGCAAAAACCCTGAGCTCACCTCCTACTAATTCCACTCCAGTAAAGGAACATACTCCTGTCCCGCCGACAGTTGAGACCAGATCCGTACCCACTCCGACTAGAGAGGTGTGAATTCCTTTCCCGAACCGTCTATGCAAAAAGTACAATGCCAAGTCTTTCAAACTTGACGGAAAATTCATGGACACCGTGTCTAGAATCCCTTCCGGCACTAAGTATATCCGACGAATACTGGCTACTAAAGACAAGGTTCCTGAAACCCCCAAAATCTCTCTAAATGCTGAATGCTCAGCCGTTATCCAGAATACCCTACCGGAAAAACTAGGAGACACAGGACGATTCACCTTGCCCTGTTCTATCTATCACTCAGGCATGGTACGTTCCTTGGCCGATCTTGGAGCTAGCATCAACCTCATGCCTTATTCACTTTACACCAGACTAGAAATAGGACCTCTCCAGCCCACTAAGATGAGTGTCCAGCTTGCCGACCAATCCATTCGATATCCAAAGGGCATAGCTGAAAACGTCATGGTTAAAGTTGATAAGTTTTGGTTTCCCACCGACTTCGTAGTGATGGATATTCAGGAAGACATCAATATCCCTATTATCCTAGGTAGGCCATTCATGAATACTGCACGTGTTGTTATTGATGTTTATTCTCAGGTCATAAGTCTGCGAGCACATGGACAAACTGTATCTTTCAAGATTGATCAAGATGAGTGCTCACTAGCAGAACTGTCACACCCCGCCAAACGGTAATTACAATTACATAGAGTGGTTTGCGGAAGCTTAGTGACGTGGCGGGGATGCGAGCAGTAATACACAACCAACAGATACATACATACTCAGAGCATATGGTTATCGCATAACGAAATAGATTAAGATGCCATTAGTTAAAGTTTTTCAAAAGGTTACCACTTGAAAAGTAGTAACAGTAATAGTAGCGGTTGAAATCAGTATTTCATAAAATACATAATATCAAAAGTAGATTTCATAGGTATGACTGCAGTAGTTGCAGTTATACAGAGGAAATCCAAGTGTCCCAAAAGTAGTGGCATCCTAACAAGTCCAGGGTAGTCCGTCCTGATATGCATGCAGATCTTACTTACGCTGCTAATTCCCTGAAAAACATAGAGTAAAACGTCAACAAAATTGTTGAGTGAATTCACAAGTTTGTTTGTTATGTAGGAAACACAAGTTAAACATTTAAGAATAACATTTCCAAATAAGTGTTGTTTATCAAGTAGGAAACACAAGTTATTAACAAATAACATTTCCCAAATCAGTTGTAGTTGTAATAGGAAACACAGGTTATTTCAATCAAGAGATAACATTTCCTAATTCAGTCATTAGTAGGAAACACAGGTTAACCTAGATAAAGATTAACATTTCCAAATCAGTGTACGTAGGAAATCACTTCCTAAACAATAGTTTTGTGGGAATATTTAGACGGTGATCCCTCAAAAGGTGAGCTAAACCTGTCGAGTAAGGTAACCCGATCTAACCCTATAACCAAACCACAACCCTAATCTGTTGTTGTTTGCCATGCTGGACAATTAAGTATATGCTCCCAAATCCATAGGAGGGTCGTCACGGCGATAGTACTATCCGTATACTCAGTGGCTAGAGTCACCTAGCTAATGGTTATAGTCTGTAGCCATAAGGTCTTTTATGCACTACATCGTTCAGCCTAGATCTGTACCAAGATTCGTTGCCTAAATTCCCAAAATAGTTATGAAAACATTTCATAAACCATAGTTCAAATAGTTGTGTGAAATACCCTTTCACAAATAGTTCAAGTATGAAATACCCTTTCATAAACAGTTAAGCAAATACGTACCATATTTAATCAATCACAGCATGAAATCTCATTTCATCAATAGTTTACGTAAATACATCAAGTATTTAAACAGTTGTCGCATGCAATTATACATACGATTTCTATGTTTTCCACCCGGAGGTTTTAAAACATTAAAACATTTAAAAGGGGTTTGTGAACTCACTGTAGGTGCTCGGATGTGAATGCTAGCGAGATATGATAGCGTAGCCCAAACGTAGTCAACCTATACACAATATTGTATTAACCATAAGTACATAGTTTACTTACGTTAACAGTTTGTTTGTTTGAAGAAATTATCAATTTCTGAAGTTTGTGTATGTCGTTGATGATTGTTGTTGAAAATAATTAATATTTTCCCACGTTACGTTTGTTCGTTTAATCGTCCAAAAGGTGTAAGCATATTTACATATATACTTATATATGTTAATTGTTTTGTCATTTAGATTTCCAAATCATTATTCTCATTTGTTCCGTATAATATACGTCTCGTCCCAAATGTGTCGAGTTTTGTCTAAAGTTTGCATCATTTAAAACTAGCAAGATCAGTCCCTGATTTGGGGTCTTGGATCCGCCGAATCAGGTAATGATCCGCCGGATCCGTGTCGATTTTTAGTGATCCACCGGATCAAACCACGAAGGACCGGATCACTCGATTTATAAGGATCCGCCGGATCAGGTAGTGATCCGCCGGATCACGTGTGTCTTTTACTCGTGTATCGTACTCGTTCACAAGACTCGTTCGCGCGTGTTCGTAGTTAGGATCCGCCGGATCACCCGAGGATCCGCCGGATCGTGAGTGTCTTTTACTCGTTCACGGTTTTGATCAACGACTAAGGTGCACGAGTGCCTAAGCGTGATCCGCCGGATCAACCTATGATCCGCCGGATCAGTGTAGTTTCCAGGAAAGGATCCGCCGGATCCAAATGTGATCCGCCGGATCTCTAGTGTTTACATGCGTTTTGTTCTTCATTTTCAAAGGTGATCCGCCGGATCCACCTAGGATCCGCCGGATCCTGCGTGTTTCACAGAGTCTGCTCGTACAGAGCAAAAATAAGCTCGATCACTTTGGTTCCAACTTGCTTAGATCATGTTACCAAACGTTTATACCAACAAGTTATGTCGTTTTATCAACTTATTAACATATTTTAACAAGCTTTCATCCATGGATTTTGGTTTTTTGGTTTTGGTTTTATAAAATCCATTTTCAAGAACACTCATCAATCCTTCAAATTTATGTGTTATAGGTATAGATTATGCTATACAAACGATTTTAAACACGAATTTTAAGTAAGGAAATCAAAGATTGGAAGTTTTCTTACAAAGATGAAAATGATGAAGATGATGAACGAGTGATGCTGATGATGTTGAAGCCACTGGCTTGTTCCACTTCCACTTCCTGCTGTTGTTTCAGATCTTGATCAATTTCTTAGTGAAGGAAAAATTGATTGAGGATGAATGTGTTTGATGTGTGTGTGTGTCGAAGATTACAGCAAGAAATGAGAGGGAGTATGGTTTTAAAATCAATCTGTCTGCTCAATTATTGACGTTAGGTGCCAAATTTTGGCACCTAAATTTCGTGTACGGGTATAATTATAGCAATATAAAATATGATATTTTATATTTTTATTTTGTAGATGCTCTCCTGGTTCGTAGTATATTTTCAGAACAATGAGATTATCCTTATTTTTAGTAGTTGTACATTTTGTACATTATAAACGTTCTGCGCGTTGGTTAGGTAACCAAAACGCGATATAATTTCGTTCTGAAATCTTTCCCACATATTATTTTTGATAAATAATATTTCGATATGATTTGGGGACATTTTTGGAGACGTTTTTCGGGCACGTTTTCATTAGCATTTCAGCTAATAATATTGAAATTTTATGAATTACAATTTATGTAATACTTAGGTATTATTGTTTTTGGGCTCGCTAGACTGACATCACATCAGAAGTTTAGTTTAAAACAATTGCAGGGAATTAGCGTAAGAAATGCATGTAATTAAGTATAATTATATACCTAATTTGGAGGAGTGTCACATTCTCCCCCCGTTAGTGAAATCTCGTCCCGAGATTTAAGTCGAGCCGTGAGTCTCGGTCACGCTCTCAAATAGGTTAGGGTATTTCTTTCGTATTTCATCCTCTCGTTCCCAAGTAAACTCTGGGCCATGTTTCGAGTTCCAACGAACTTTAACCAGTTTGATTCGTTTGTGTCGAAGTTTCTGTGTTTTAGAATCCATAACTTCAACAGGTTCCTCCACAAAGTTAAGTTTTGAGTCAATGAAGACCTCGTCAGGAGGAATGATAAGTGTTTCATCCGAAAGACACTTTTTGAGGTTGCTAACGTGGAAAGTATCGTGTATGCTACAAAGCTCTTGCGGTAGTTTGAGCTTGTAAGCAACAGGACCAACCCTAGCAAGGATTTCAAATGGTCCGATGTATCGTGGGTTCAGCTTTCCTCGTTTGCCAAATCGTGCTACTCCTTTCCAGGGAGATACTTTGAGTAGGACCTTGTCTCCTACTTGAAATTCAAGAGGTTTACGGCGGTTATCAGCGTAACTCTTTTGTCGATCTCGTGCCGCTTTCAGTCGGCTCAATACTTGAGTTATTTTGTCAGTGGTTTCCTGGACAAGTTCGGGTCCAGATAGTTGTCTGTCGTCCAACTCTGCCCAACAGAGTGGTGATCGGCACTTGCGTCCATATAACGCCTCAAATGGTGCCATCTGTATACTCGTGTGATAACTGTTGTTATACGAAAATTCAGCTAGAGGTAGGTGGGTATCCCAGTTACCTCCAAAGTCTATCACACATGCTCGCAACAAGTCTTCGAGCGTCTGTATAGTTCGCTCACTTTGGCCGTCAGTCTGCGGGTGATAGGCAGTACTCATATCAAGTCGAGTACCCAACGCCTGTTGTAATGTTTGCCAAAAGCGAGAAGTGAATCGCGCATCTCTATCAGAGATGATGGATAGGGGCACACCATGCCGAGAAACAATATTTTTGCTAGTTTCTCCATTCCATCCTTTTCCTTAATAGCGAGAAAGTGGGCTGATTTCGTCAATCGATCGACAATCACCCATATGGCATTTGCTCCCGATGCCGTTCTAGGTAACTTCGTAATGAAGTCCATGTTATCTGCTCCCATTTCCATTTGGGCAACTCAGGCTGTTGCAAAAGCCCAGACGGCTTTTGGTATTCAACCTTTACCTTCGAGCAAGTTAAACATTTGCTTACGTAGGTGGCAATGTCACGTTTCATTCCAGGCCACCAGTAGAAGCCTTTCAAATCATGGTACATCTTGTCCGCACCAGGATGTATCGAGTAGTTGGACTTGTGTGCCTCGTCCAAAATCAGCTTGCGTAACTCATCTACGCATGGTACCCAAATTCGGTTCATGAAGTACAACACTCCGTTGTCCTTTTTCTCGAGTTGTTTTTCCATCCCCTTCAAGGATTCATCCTTAAGGCGTTCGGAAGTGAAAGCAAGTTCTTGAGCTTCGCGAATTTGAGTAATGAGATTCGAGTGGATTGTCAATCCCAAGGCTCGAACTCTTCGAGGTTTGATTCGTTCCTTACGACTCAAGGCATCTGCTACCACGTTAGCTTTACCCGGGTGATATTTTATTTCACAGTCGTAATCATTAAGTAATTCGACCCAACGTCGTTGTCTCATGTTTAGTTCTTTCTGGTCGAATATATGTTGTAGGCTCTTATGATCCGTGAAGATCGTACACTTTGTACCGTATAGGTAGTGTCTCCAGATCTTCAGTGCAAAAACAACGGCTCCCAATTCCAAATCGTGAGTCGTATAGTTTTTCTCATGCACTTTTTGTTGTCGTGATGCATAAGCAATGACCTTTTCGTTTTGCATCAATACACAACCCAATCCCTGATGCGACGCATCACAGTAAACAACAAAGTTATCCACTCCTTCTGCTCAGTTTCTATTTCAATAGTTAGAATGCATTCTCTTGTTTCTCATTCCACTCAAATTTCTTGTCTTTTTGAGTTAATGTGGTAAGTGGCTGGGCTATCTTTGAAAAGTTTGCGATGAATCGCCTGTAATAGCCAGCTAGACCAAGAAATTGTCGTACTTCAGTTGGGGTTTTCGGTGCTTCTCAGTTGTTGATTGCCTCAATTTTGGATGGGTCTACGTGAATTCCCTTGTCATTTATCACATGACCAAGGAATTGAACCTCTCGTATCCAAAATTCGCACTTAGAGAACTTTGCATAAAGCTTCTCTTTTTGTAGTAGCTCGAGGATAAGCTTCAAATGTTGTTCGTGATTCTCTTTCGATCGTGAGTATACCAAGATGTCGTCAATAAATACAATGACGAATTTATCCAGATAGGGTTTGCATACTCTGTTCATCAAATCCATGAATACTGCTGGTGCGTTGGTCAGCCCAAAAGGCATGACTAGAAACTCATAGTGACCGTATCGAGTTCTAAACGCAGTTTTAGGTACATCTTCTTCTCGTACCTTAAGTTGATGGTACCCAGATCGTAGGTCAATTTTTGAATAATAACTTGACCCTTGCAGTTGATCAAACAGATCGTCAATGCGTGGTAACGGGTATCGGTTCTTGATAGTTACCTTGTTCAGTTCTCGGTAGTCGATGCACATCCGCATAGATCCATCCTTTTTCTTGACAAATAGAACTGGAGCTCCCCAAGGTGAAAAGCTCGGACGGATGAATCCCAAATCTAGAAGTTCCTGCAGTTGTGTACATAGCTCTTGCATTTCCGAGGGAGCTAGACGATAAGGTGCACGTGCGATAGGTGCGGCTCCTGGCACCAGGTCAATGTGAAACTCAACTTGTCGTGGGGGTGGCAATCCCGGCAACTCATCAGGGAACACTCCTGGATAGTCGCGTACAATGGGTACATCGTCTATACGTCGCTCCTCGGGTTTCTTTGCTACCACGTGTGCCAGAAATGCTTGGTACCCCTTTCGGAGGTATTTACTGGCTTTCAAACATGAAATCATCTTTGTAACACTTTTTCGTTTCTCTCCTTGAATCACTAAAGTTTCTCCTGTCGGCAACGGTAAGCGAACCATCTTATCATGACATATGATCTCGGCGCGGTTCTTAGATAACCAATCCATACCGACTACAATGTCAGAACTTCCCAACTTAACCAGTAGTAAGTCTATTTCGAAGAGATGACCTTCTAACTCCAAGGTACATCCCGGTACTATTTCTCCTGATTCGATCAACTCACCATCGGCTAACTCTATGGTATACTTGTTGTCTAATTTACGGGATTCAAGTTCTAATAGTGGTCTAAACTCAGTAGACACAAAACTTAAATCAGCACCCGAATCAATTAACACAGAGGCATAATGGTTGTTTACGAGAAACGTACCAGTGACGGTGTTTGGGTCCTGGCGTGCCTCTTGTGCTCCGATCACGAATGCCCTTCCTTGAGCCGGTTGATTGTTGATGTTGTTGGCTCGGTTATTGTTGTTACCGCGGTTGTTATTGTTGTTGTGGTTTTGGTTGTTGTTGTTGAGCTTAGGGCATCGGTTACGGTAGTGTCCTTGCTCACCACATTCAAAACATCCCTGGTTTTGACGCTCAGTGTTTGCCCGTGAGGGAGGGTTAGTTTTGCATTCTCGGGTTCTGTGTCCCCATGCCCTACAATTTCCACAATACCCACACCCACCTTCGTGGTGTCGGTTGCACTTATCACATTTGGGTTTGTTACCCAGGTATGGTTTCGATTCAGTAGTGGTGGCAACATATGCTTTCGCATTTCCAGAATGTTTCTTGTTTTGCTGACCCTGGCGGTCAGTACCACTACCGTTCCACTTTCGCTTTGCACCACCAGAACTACTAGCATCAGTACTGTTCGGTTCACTTTTTCCCGACACAGCTTTCTTAGTCATTGTCCCAATCCTAACCGCCTCATCGATCAAACTTTGTGCTAGAGTAACAGCACTCCTGAAAGTGTCCGGTTTAGATGACGTCACCAGACTGCGGATTTGTGGGGCCAGACCGTATATGTAGCGCTCGATACACTTATACTCGGGTGTCACCATGTGTGGCACTAGACGTGCAAGCTCCTGAAACTTAGTGGTATACCCAGTAATATCAGCACCAATCATGGTGATGTTCCACAACTCTGTTTCTATTTTCTGCATCTCACTGCGAGGGCAGAATTCCTCCAACATCAAATTCTTAAATGTTCCCCATGACATTGAATAAGCAGCTGGTCGACCAAGTGATTGGATCTGACTGTTCCACCAAGTGAGCGCTTTGTCAGCCAAAGTGCAAGTAGCATACTTCACCATACAGTCGGGTGAACAGTCACTAATGTCCAATACCGATTCAGTTTTTTCTATCCAATGAATCATACCAATGGCACCCTCGGTGCCACGGAAAGAAATCGGCTTACAAGCCTGAAATGTTTTGTATGAACACCCTCGGCTAGCATTCACGGGTGTCTCAGTATTAGCAGGGGTAGATCCACTGTTGTTAACTCTGTTCACGACTACGGCTTGCCTCATATTCAGCAATACCTTCATCTATTCTTCGTGCGATCATCTGTTCGGTGGTTTCAGTGGGTGGTGGTGGAGGCGTAGTCGTCTTTTGACTTTTTCTAGTGACTCGTCGTTTGGGAGGCATGATTCAGCTCTGCGATGAATAGAATGCAGAGTGTTAATGTTGAGATATTGAATGTGAATAGGTCAAAGATTCACATTTGATAGAAATGAATGACATGAAAAGATGAATGAACAGGGTTTTACAACACGTGCCATACAACTTTGAAACACCCACATGTATCTAGCATAATATAATCACGTTGGCCAGGCGTCATTATATAATGTCCAATACATATTTCTTTTCATTGTCGTTTAGCACCGTTAATTTCAGAGGTTCTCAAGAATAATCAATCATCAAGTTGCAATATGTTTCAGGGTTTACAAGAATTGATCACAAAGTTGTCGATAAAGTATAGTTTTAATCACAAGTCGACAGTTGTAAGAGGAAATAATATGATTGATAATAGGTATATTGAACACGAGATGTAAACCAAACATACAATATATATTAAAGGTCATAACGCTGTTACATGAGTTTAGTACAAAATGAGATGGAATTTCTAATATACCCATCGATGGTTAGCGTTATACAAAAGATGATGGGTTTCCTATACATATACCCATTCTACTAACAAAGTTCCGTCCAACATACAGCTAGTCCATAGCTAATACATACATATATGTTTCCCCAAAAGTAATAGTCTAATATGGTGCAACACAAACCGCCATACACAGGCCTAACGGAACCATGGTAAATACATCCTAACCGCAACCATCACTGCTGCAGTCATCACACAAACACTAGCTACAATCTCTGACACCCTAGCACGCCTCTCTAAAGCTGCAACGCGTGCACGGGTGGATGCTAGACTCTGCCAGTCTGTCTGACGGTGAGTCTCCACAAAATCCATCCTCTGATGGAGTATAGCCATATCCATGTCAGTGCGGGAGGCATCGCTCAGTAGCTCCATCACATCTCTGCTCCTGCTAGAGGATATCCTAAACATGGTGTGGACCACAGCCACAAGGGTAGGCACAGTGAGCTCCATAGGCTCACCAGTGAGAGATGCAGATGGTGGTGAGTGGGACGACTCTCCAATCTCAAAGGTCGAGGGAATACCCTCTAGTGATCTCCACTCTCTCAATACTCGAGGCATCCAGTCCAGATGAGAAGGTCGGAGCCTCTTCTGTGGCGGCTCGACAACTGGAATCTCAGGCTCAGTCACTGGCGCCTTATCGCGCGGCGCGAGTGGTCCCCTGGGAAAATCCCGAACACAGATCCTAGCTGTCATTCTAGGTACAGGCACACGAGAGGTACTCGCAACAGGTGGTGTAGGGGTAGGAGTGACCAAAGGTGCGGTCGGAGGTGGCACTAAGTAAGCATCACTAGTGTCAACAGACATGGCTCTCAAATGAACGGATGACTCATCCTCTACAGTGATCGCGGGACCCTCTAAAGTAGCCTCGGTCGGCTCTTCATCCGAAGCATAAACATGGTAAAGTGATTGACTAGACATACTGTGACAAAAGAAATTGGGTGTGGCGTGTCAGTCGCATGTTAGATGTACGCAAACGTAAGTATGTATGAATGCATGAATGTTCTAGCCAAGGCTATAGTCTAGGTCTCTAAGGTTTTCAGTCACCTAAAGACTTCTAATTCGCTATAACCAATGGCTCTGATACCAAGTCTGTCACACCCCGCCAAACGGTAATTACAATTACATAGAGTGGTTTGCGGAAGCTTAGTGACGGGGCGGGGATGCGAGCAGTAATACACAACCAACAGATACATACATACTCAGAGCATATGGTTATCGCATAACGAAATAGATTAAGATGCCATTAGTTAAAGTTTTTCAAAAGGTTACCACTTGAAAAGTAGTAACAGTAATAGTAGCGGTTGAAATCAGTATTTCATAAAATACATAATATCAAAAGTAGATTTCATAGGTATGACTGCAGTAGTTGCAGTTATACAGAGGAAATCCAAGTGTCCCAAAAGTAGTGGCATCCTAACAAGTCCAGGGTAGTCCGTCCTGATATGCATGCAGATCTTACTTACGCTGCTAATTCCCTGAAAAACATAGAGTAAAACGTCAACAAAATTGTTGAGTGAATTCACAAGTTTGTTTGTTATGTAGGAAACACAAGTTAAACATTTAAGAATAACATTTCCAAATAAGTGTTGTTTATCAAGTAGGAAACACAAGTTATTAACAAATAACATTTCCCAAATCAGTTGTAGTTGTAATAGGAAACACAGGTTATTTCAATCAAGAGATAACATTTCCTAATTCAGTCATTAGTAGGAAACACAGGTTAACCTAGATAAAGATTAACATTTCCAAATCAGTGTACGTAGGAAATCACTTCCTAAACAATAGTTTTGTGGGAATATTTAGACGGTGATCCCTCGAAAGGTGAGCTAAACCTGTCGAGTAAGGTAACCCGATCTAACCCTATAACCAAACCACAACCCTAATCTGTTGTTGTTTGCCATGCTGGACAATTAAGTATACGCTCCCAAATCCGTAGGAGGGTCGTCACGGCGATAGTACTATCCGTATACTCAGTGGCTAGAGTCACCTAGCTAATGGTTATAGTCTGTAGCCATAAGGTCTTTTATGCACTACATCGTTCAGCCTAGATCTGTACCAAGATTCGTTGCCTAAATTCCCAAAATAGTTATGAAAACATTTCATAAACCATAGTTCAAATAGTTGTGTGAAATACCCTTTCACAAATAGTTCAAGTATGAAATACCCTTTCATAAACAGTTAAGCAAATACGTACCGTATTTAATCAATCACAACATGAAATCTCATTTCATCAATAGTTTACGTAAATACATCAAGTATTTAAACAGTTGTCGCATGCAATTATACATACGATTTCTATGTTTTCCACCCCGAGGTTTTAAAACATTAAAACATTTAAAAGGGGTTTGTGAACTCACTGTAGGTGCTCGGATGTGAATGCTAGCGAGATATGATAGCGTAGCCCAAACGTAGTCAACCTATACACAATATTGTATTAACCATAAGTACATAGTTTACTTACGTTAACAGTTTGTTTGTTTGAAGAAATTATCAATTTCTGAAGTTTGTGTATGTCGTTGATGATTGTTGTTGAAAATAATTAATATTTTCCCACGTTACGTTTGTTCGTTTAATCGTCCAAAAGGTGTAAGCATATTTACATATATACTTATATATGTTAATTGTTTTGTCATTTAGATTTCCAAATCATTATTCTCATTTGTTCCGTATAATATACGTCTCGTCCCAAATGTGTCGAGTTTTGTCTAAAGTTTGCATCATTTAAAACTAGCAAGATCAGTCCCTGATTTGGGGTCTTGGATCCGACGGATCAGGTAATGATCCGCCGGATCCGTGTCGATTTTTAGTGATCCACCGGATCAAACCACGAAGGACCGGATCACTCGATTTATAAGGATCCGCCGGATCAGGTAGTGATCCGCCGGATCACGTGTGTCTTTTACTCGTGTATCGTACTCGTTCACAAGACTCGTTCGCGCGTGTTCGTAGTTAGGATCCGCCGGATCACCCGAGGATCCGCCGGATCGTGAGTGTCTTTTACTCGTTCACGGTTTTGATCAACGACTAAGGTGCACGAGTGCCTAAGCGTGATCCGCCGAATCAACCTATGATCCGCCGGATCAGTGTAGTTTCCAGGAAAGGATCCGCCGGATCCAAATGTGATCCGCCGGATCTCTAGTGTTTACATGCGTTTTGTTCTTCATTTTCAAAGGTGATCCGCCGGATCCACCTAGGATCCGCCGGATCCTGCGTGTTTCACAGAGTCTGCTCGTACAGAGCAAAAATAAGCTCGATCACTTTGGTTCCAACTTGCTTAGATCATGTTACCAACCGTTTATACCAACAAGTTATGTCATTTTATCAACTTATTAACATATTTTAACAAGCTTTCATCCATGGATTTTGTTTTTATGGTTTTGGTTTTATAAAATCCATTTTCAAGAACACTCATCAATCCTTCAAATTTATGTGTTATAGGTATAGATTATGCTATACAAACGATTTTAAACACGAATTTTAAGTAAGGAAATCAAAGATTGGAAGTTTTCTTACAAAGATGAAAATGATGAAGATGATGAACGAGTGATGCTGATGATGTTGAAGCCACTGGCTTGTTCCACTTCCACTTCCTGCTGTTGTTTCAGATCTTGATCAATTTCTTAGTGAAGGAAAAATTGATTGAGGATGAATGTGTTTGATGTGTGTGTGTGTCGAAGATTACAGAAAGAAATGAGAGGGAGTATGGTTTTAAAATCAATCAGTCTGCTCAATTATTGACGTTAGGTGCCAAATTTTGGCACCTAAATTTCGAGTACGGGTATAATTATAGCAATATAAAATATGATATTTTATATTTTTATTTTGTAGATGCTCTCCTGGTTCGTAGTATATTTTCAGAACAATGAGATTATCCTTATTTTTAGTAGTTGTACATTTTGTACATTATAAACGTTCTGCGCGTTGGTTAGGTAACCAAAACGCGATATAATTTCGTTCTGAAATCTTTCCCACATATTATTTTTGATAAATAATATTTCGATATGATTTGGGGACATTTTTGGAGACGTTTTTCGGGCACGTTTTCGTTAGCATTTCAGCTAACAATAGTGAAATTTTGTGAATTACAATTTATGTAATACTTACGTATTATTGTTTTTGGGCTCGCTAGACTGACATCACATCAGAAGTTTAGTTTAAAACAATTGCAGGGAATTAGCGTAAGAAATGCATGTAATTAAGTATAATTATATACCTAATTTGGAGGAGTGTCACAAGAACAAGCAGAGATTTACGCAATATCAACGGGCAAAGTTATTTCAGATGATGACACTTCTGACTCGGATCCAGAACTATACAGACCAGATGATCACACCTGTCTCATCTCGGCAACAGAGGAGTCAGAATCAGAAGAAGAAGAGATGGAGGAATCAGAACCCGAGGAGGAAGAGGTAGAAGAGGAGGAAATGGATGAATCAGAGGAAGAAACAGCACCAGAATCAGAACCAGAGGAAATGGAAGAATCAGAGGAAGAACAGGAAGAAGATTCAGAGCCCGAAGAAGAGGAGGAGGATGTATACCAGTCTACACCACCGCATCAGCACTTACCAGAATCACACTTTCCGACAGCTGAGATTATGAAAATCGAAGATTCTATCTCTCTATCCGATGTTGATTATGATGCAGGATTTGGTATTACTATGGAGAAACTCTTGGCATCTGTCATAGATCCTTCCCAGCCTCTTGTCTCACCTAGACTCAACGCTCTGCTGAACATTGAGAAGACCATTACTTTTTCAAAACAACATCCAGAGCTTAGAGACAAACTCCTGAAGAAAATATTGGCATACAAAGAATCCATGCTACCGGATCTTTATTCAGACTTACCTTCCCGAAGGATTCAAGCCTTCGATGCTTCTGCACCTCGAACTCTGTTCGAATGGGGAGATACTTCTGAAACTAGCCATGATTCCGAGGAGAGAGACATAGAGATGGATTCTTCTCAGCCGATATCTCAGATCACCAGTGATATCCAGTTACCTTCTGATGTTGTTGAGTTCCCAGACTCTCAAGATATGGATACTCCATCAGCAGAGGATGATCAGGATAACACTGTATACATCGATATACCGATTGATATTTGCTCTATCCAACTTCCGAAACCTCCAGCTATCCCCATGGTTTCTAATCACGAAGAAATGATTAATGCTATCGAGGCATTCAAAGATGACCTCCCCTCAATGATGAGCATCATCATTAGTTCTACCAATGAGTACACACCACGCCAAAGGGACCTGATAGAAGAAATCAAGGCCGAATATGACGTTTATCAAGCCAGCAGCCGAGACCCACTGTTATTTCAAAACCGCCTGCAGGCCTTCACTGAAGATCTCACCACTCAGCTCCTGCACCAAACTGCCGAACCTACATTTGAGGAGTTAGAGTTCTTCGAGGACCAGAGGGCCATGTATCGAAAGATACATAATGTGCTGATCAGATCTGCGTTCCCATATTCTGCACAGCAACATGAATACTTAAACTCATACCGCAGGAATATGTACCACGCTACTGGGAACCCTGATGCAGATGCTGATGTCCAGCTAATGAATGACCTTCGGAGATTGATAAATCTAATGGCTGAGAACGTTCATATAGACAACACTTCTTCCAACAGGTTCTATATTGATTGTACCATTGAGTACCATGCTTACAAGATCATCCATGATCTCGAGTTTGAGATTTTTGACGAAAGAACGCGTGCCATCCCTTCTTCCATACCCGAAGGCTCGATGGTTAACATCGCGACCTTCCTCTCAGACCGAATCAAGGAGATCTTCTGTGAAGTCCACCCGGATGAGTACCGCCAGATCTTTCACTACGGATTGCGAGAGGTGTACGATATTGTCAACAACATCTTTCGTGACTCTACCCTCTCATTCTCCGCTCATCAAGCCAATCTCATCCAAAGCATTCACGAGTCTGTCAGGGAAATTAGAGGAAACTCTAGCCGAGCTGATCATGAAGACATCCATCAGATGTTCCTCAGATTCATGGACTCATTGAAGCAAGACCATTGATGTGACGTAAAAAGTCATGTTTTTAGAAGCGTTATTCCTCACATTTTGAACCTTTCTTTAGTGAAAACATTCCAAAACATTGATTATTTACTAAAATACACTAAAGTGGTTCAAAAGTAGACGTTGTGATAAAAATCACTAAAAACACTCTAAAAATGCACAAAACACAGCATTTTAATACAGGCCGATTCCTCCGATCTCATTTTTTCTGTCAAGACACACTCCCTAACTTCTACCATCTGTTGTACAGGAAAAATCGAGACGGAAAAATCTGGAATCAAGTGAAACGGCCAAAGGACGGAGAAACCACTACGCTTTCAGAGCCATTAAAAGTCATTCCGGCTACGCCTAAGCTCTACACATCCAATTTCTGTGAGATTGACATCATTAGAAGCGTAACGGAATTACAAAACCACAGGCGAAAGAATCAAGTCAAACGGACGCATAACGAAGGAGATACGGACGTTTTAAGCAACGAACGAAATCAGACGAAGCCCGTATACGGCCATAGGCACCGTATACGGCCCTATACAGACCGTATACGGCCTTGTATAGACCGTATACGGCCCTATACAAGCCGTATACGGCCCCCCTTCCCCCATATTGTGCTTCGTTTGCTTGTACGTGTTGCTTCGTGAGTTGTACGTGCGATTTAATGCTTTGCCTATAAATAGTGCACACCCCTCACTTCACCAACATACCAACTTTCTCATTTCATTTCTCCCTTACACTTTCTCTCTCACACACATCACTCTCTCTCTCTAGTTTCTCTCTCTAGGGGATTTTCTCTCTCTAGAATTGAGCTAGTTAGAGAGATAGTTAGGTAGAGGTAGCTTTTAGCTTTTGTACGGAGGCACTCCAAGACATTGTATTTGCGAAGATCTGTCTGTAATAAATTCGTATCAGGTTCTATTTATATATCTCTTACTTTCCAGTTTTAAACATGTGTTGCTTTGTTTATACTTGTTTAGGATTGTATGCTAGATATATAATGTTAGGCTAGACATTTCTTTGTGTTTACTATGATGTAGTTATGTTAGAATAGTCAAAATGTTTATGCCATGCTGTTACTCTGCCCGTGTTACTTTAAACTGTGTATGAACTCGTAAACTGAATCTCGAATGTTTATCTATCCAGCCTATGCTGTGGTTAGAAGCTTCCTGCTAGAACTTGGCCAATTACTAGTGGTACGTTCTCTACCTATTCTATACTTGATGATCAATGAACTTGGTATGGCTGTGTTCTCTAGGTTGAAACAAATCTGTCGCACCCCCAAAACACGTGGCAGCGGAAACATGAGTTGTCATGGGGGCGCCGACCAAATTAAATATCACAACACAAGATTACAACAAACGACCTCTATATGAGACGTTTTAATAAAAAGTTACATTACCATAATTTCAAATGTTTACAATAAGTTTGGAGTTCGCATAAACCGCTAAGAGATTTCTAATACATAACCGATTATACCAAATACAGCTAAATGCAATCTAATCTCTTGAAATTTGAAAACAATGCGACTCGAGCTAGGCTTTCCATAAGCTTCCTATTGCGGCGGGTTACCTGAGAAATACATACTAAAAGGTCAACATAAAGTTGGTGAGTTCATAGGTTTGTAAACAATCGTTTAGTTATGATCCACAAGATTTCAAGTTGTATCATTCGCAAATGACAGTTAAAAGTATCGTTAGCCAACGATAAGTAAAAGTATTGCAAAATGCAATATAAGTATACCATTTACATGAGTCTCATAGTCAAACTTAACGTTGTTTGCCTCCGGTAAGTGTACTAATCCGAATACACCTCTAAATCACAAGTAATACTGCGCCCGTGGGTTGGCTAGCGCGACTAGCCCGGACGAGGTTTGTCAAACCCTGATGGTACCACCCAATAATACTCACGCACAATTTTAATGACTATGATGGGTAGAGGACTTTAGTGGATTATTCAGGTCTCATGCAATCCGTATAAAAAGTTGTTATAGTACTTGTGATCATAAAAGCAGTGGTGTTGTAAATGTATCGTTAACAAACGATGAGTATATGAGTTGCAAGTGTATCGTTAACAAACGATAAGTAAATATGTTGCAAGTGTATCGTTAACAAACGATAAGTAAATATGTTGCAAGTGTATCGTTAACAAACGATAAGTAAATATGTTATTGCACGAATGCAAAAATGAGTATAAAACAGTTGTAGTATGTATTCTCCCCCAAAAGTAGTTGTAAAACAGTAAAAAGGAGGGGCTATGAAACTCACCAGAGTTAAGCAGGTAGCAAGCAATAATCAAATAGCAAGCAAAGTCCAAAGCGCAACCTTCTAACGTCCTAAGCGTATAAGGTTGTGTAAGTAGATGTCTTATAAGACCATCTAGAGTGATTGTATAAGTGGGGGTCAATGTCCACTTAAGCCAATCGTGTAGGTGGAGGGTTAATGTCCACCTAGAGCTAGTTCATCAACTAGTATGTCCAAATAAGTTGTGCAAGTTTGTTTATCAAAAACGTGTACGACCCGTTGGTGAAAGTTTGTAATAATAATTCGTTAAGACATTATTATTAGGATGATGTTATACTTACATATGTATAGTATGTTTCATGAGTTATAACGTTGCATTGTATAAGTATTAACGTTACTTGAAGTTTAACACTTAGTGAGAAAACTAGTTTTTAAGGATTCTGTTTCATGCGACACTTCATGCGTCACTTGCTAGTTAGGGGCGGCACTTAGGAAGTGCCGCATAATATGCGTTTTCAGATTTAAATAGCGTCACTTAAGAAGTGTCGGATACGGGCGTCACTAAGGCATGGCGGCACTAAGGGTAAGTGCCGCTAATATAATAGTTCAGTCACTTCAGGCGTCACTTAGGTAGTGTCGGGTAAGGTGATTAAGCGTCACTTAAGAAGTGTCGTTAAAAATAAAGTAGCGTCACTACAAGCGTCACTTGCCAAGTGTCGCTAGGATTCCAGTGATCATGCGTCACTTAAGTCTGTTTGGATTTTGCTAAGTCAAAAACGTGGTCAACTATGACGGTTTGACCCGAACCTTTCACCCAAGCCATATTCCAGTAAATAAAGTTTATAAAAATTATTATTTCGTATTGTAGTCGTTTCGAGATGTCGGTTTTAAGTTTACACCTTAAACTTCAAGATTTAATGTTTTCGGTTTATGTCGGGTCATTACGCCAACTGATTTCACCTATCTATAGTCCAAATCAAACTTCCAAATTTTTACCAACTGATTTACTAAGTGTCTTGACTAACATAACAAATTTTCAGCTTCTAACTAGTCCATTAACATAGTTAAATAAAGCTTCGTAACAACCGAACACATTTTATCGAAAAACTTCCAGGTCAGTCTTATAAATCGGCTCGTAGAGAAAAATGAGTACGTTTCTGGAAAAAGTGTAAAACATAAAAGTTGTAGATCTTTTCGATACGCAAATTTTTAAAAAAAAAAATTCGACCTCTAACTCTTAACAGATGATTTTATACGAATATTTTCGTGAACTGTCGATTTTTAGGCAGATTCTTGCATGTTCTTGTTTGTGTTGCAAAAACGATTTTTAACACCAAGTTTGGACATAATCAAGTTAGATGAACATTATAACATCATAATCAGTAGTATTTAAGTAAAATAAGTAAAAGGTTTGATGATTTATACCAAGAATTGATGAAGAACAAGAAGAGATGATGAAAATGATGATGTCTTAGTGCTAGCTTCCTTCCTTTGTTCTTGATTTGTGGTGGCTTATGGTGGATTATGGTGATTGTAGGTGGTTTTGGGGCTGGAATTTCCAGAGATTTTTGAGAGGGAGAGAGTGAATAGAGAGAGTAGAAATGAAAGAGTGTTTGAGTGATGAATGAGGAGTGTGTAAATGGTGAAGAATATCATCATGCTTTTGCATGTAACAAGAGAGGGCATGAAGGGTGGTGACCACATGGGGTGGCCGGCCCTCATGGTGGCCCCACAAGGGGTATTTTGGTCATTTCACATTTCTAGCTTAAATCGTTGCGTTTTACGTTCGTTTACCCGATTGTTTAAACGTTTATTTATACGTTAAACGTTTTATACGCGTTTTTAAGTGACGACATAAATTTCGATATTTTTGATTGAGATATTTATCAAAATACTTAAAAACATTTATAAAAATGTCCCGTTTATTTGTCGGCCTCGATTTGCGTGTTTGTTCTACGGCGGTTTAATCGCGTAACGTTATTTTGAGTCGTTTAGATTAACGATATAATTTGGATAAATTTCCATTGAAGTATTATTTAAAATACTTAATTTAGGTTGTCAATTTAATTATTGACGTTCGTTTGGTTGTCGAAATAAATTCGCGCGTTATCGTTGCGTTTGAGACGTTTTAACCGAAACGTCTAGGTTTTTCGAGTATTATTTTAGCAAAATAATAGATAATGATAAACAACTTCTAAAAATAGATTAAAGTTATTTATAGAAATGTTTTCACCAACGTCGTATTTAAACTGTGTCGGACTCCATCCGATAATAAAGTGTACGATTTAAACAAATCGCAAATGTGTGCAAATATAATAACATATATTAATACACATAATGATACACATAATTCACCCTAATTACATGTATTAGCACAATGATTAGGAACTAATAGTAGCCCTAATTGGTCGGGTGTCACATTCTCCCCCTGTTAGGAGAATTTCGTCCCGAAATTAGCTTGTTGTCGTGGTCTGAGAGGCATCTAAAAATAGATGTGGGTATTTCAGTCGCATTTGGTCTTCCCGTTCCCAAGTGAATTCAGGACCGCGCCTAGAATTCCACCGGACTTTAACGATGGGAATACGACTCTGTTTTAATCGTTTGACCTCACGGTCCATGATTTCTATCGGTTCCTCAACGAAATGGAGTCTATCGTCGATATGGATTTCGTCGAGAGGGATAACAAGTGTCTCATCAGACAGACATTTCTTCAGGTTAGAAATGTGGAATGTGTTGTGCACGCTACTGAGTTGAGGGGGTAGCTGCAGTCGATATACCACCGGACCAATCCTTTCAAGAATTTCAAAAGGTCCGATGTACCTAGGGTTTAGTTTGCCGCGTTTACCAAAACGAATGACACCTTTCCAAGGTGATACTTTCAAGAGTACTCGGTCCCCAACCTGGAACTCGAGTGGTTTGCGTCTTACGTCAGCGTAACTCTTCTGACGATCACGTGCGGCTTTCAGCCGGTTTTGAATGGTCACGATTTTCTCGGTCGTTTCATGAATGATTTCAGGACCAGTGAGTTGGCTATCGCCGATTTCGGTCCAACAAATGGGTGATCGGCACTTTCTCCCATAAAGTGCCTCAAAAGGGGCAGCATCGATGCTGGTGTGGTAACTGTTATTGTAGGAGAACTCACACAAAGGTAGGTGGTTTTCCCAAGAGTTTCCGAAGTCAATAACGCATGCTCGCAGCATGTCTTCTAAAGTTTGGATGGTTCGTTCACTTTGACCATCGGTTTGTGGGTGATAAGCGGTACTCATATCCAGACGAGTACCGAGAGCTTTCTGAAGTGTTTGCCAAAATCGAGAGGTGAAGCGGCTATCTCTATCGGAGATGATCGAGATGGGTATGCCGTGTCGTGCTACGACCTCTTTGATGTAGATGCGAGCCAATCGCTCCATCTTGTAGTTTTCTTTGATAGCTAGGAAATGGGCAGATTTCGTGAGACGATCAACGATCACCCAAATGGTATCGCAACCGCTCGGTGTTTTTGGTAGCTTAGTAATGAAGTCCATAGTTATGTTTTCCCATTTCCATTGAGGTATTTCGGGTTGTTGTAGCAACCCAGAGGGTTTCTGGTACTCGGCCTTAACCTTGGCGCAGGTTAAACATTTGCTAACATAGGTGGCGATGTCGGATTTCATGTTGGGCCACCAATACCGTTGTCTGATGTCATGATACATTTTTACAGAACCAGGATGTATGGAGTATCGAGATTTGTGAGATTCATCCATCACCAAATCTCGTAGGTTTCCAAAGTTTGGTAACCAGATTCGGTTAGAGAAGTGTCTGGTTCCGTCGGGTTTGATTTCGAATTGTTTTTCCATGCCTCGCAAGGCCTCATTTTTGATCTTTTTCTCGTTGAGTGCTTCGAGTTGAGTGGAATGAATTTGAGAAATAAGATCGTTGTGGATGGTTAAACCAAGGGCTCGAACTCGAAGGGGTTTCACTCGTTCTTTTCGGCTTAGGGCATCGGCAACAACGTTAGCCTTACCCGGGTGGTATCGGATTTCACAGTCGTAGTCACTAAGTAACTCGACCCAACGACGTTGTCTCATGTTTAGGTCCTTCTGATCAAAGATATGTTGAAGGCTTTTGTGGTCGGTGAAGATTGTACATTTGGTACCATACAGGTAATGTCTCCATATTTTGAGCGCAAAGACAACGGCTCCTAATTCGAGATCGTGAGTGGTATAGTTTTTCTCATGGATTTTCAGTTGCCGAGAGGCATAAGCGATGACTTTATCACGTTGCATTAACACACAACCTAGTCCTTGATGTGAGGCGTCGCAGTAAACTACGAAATCATCTGTGCCTTCGGGTAAGGACAGGATTGGCGCACTGCAGAGTTTCTGTTTAAGGAGTTGGAAAGCCGACTCTTGTTTATCGGTCCAATCGAATTTCTTATCTTTCTGAGTCAAGGAGGTTAATGGTTGAGCAATTCGGGAAAAATTCTCTATGAATCGCCGGTAATATCCAGCAAGACCTAAGAATTGTCGGACCTCGGTTGGAGTAGTTGGTGCTTTCCAGCACTTGATGGCCTCGATTTTTGCTGGATCAACACGTATCCCTTGGCTGTCAACGACATGCCCTAGGAACTGTACTGTTTGCATCCAGAACTCACACTTGGAGAACTTGGCGTATAACTCCTCGTGTTTAAGTAATTCCAAGATAGTTTCCAGGTGTTGGCCATGTTCTGTTTCGTTGCGAGAGTAGATTAGAATGTCGTCAATGAAGACGATGACAAACTTATCCAGGTAAGGTTTGCACACCCGATTCATAAGATCCATGAATACAGCCGGTGCGTTGGTTAAACCAAAAGGCATTACTTAGAATTCGTAATGCCCGTAGCGGGTTCGGAATGCGGTTTTTGGAATGTCGGCGTCTCGAACGCGAAGTTGGTGATAACCAGACCGAAGGTCGATCTTTGAATAAAAGCTTGAACCTTGAAGTTGGTCAAATAAGTCATCGATTCTAGGAAGTGGGTATCGGTTTTTGATAGTAAGTTTGTTCAGTTCACGGTAATCGATACACATTCTGAAGGATCCGTCCTTCTTTTTAACGAAAAGGACCGGAGCTCCCCAGGGTGAGGAACTTGGTCGAATGAATCCCTTGTCCAGGAGTTCCTGTAATTGAGTGGATAACTCCTGCAGCTCGGATGGGGCTAATCTGTATGGGGCTCGTGCCACGGGTGCAGCACCGGGCACCAGGTCGATTTGGAATTCGACTTGTCTAGGCGGGGGAAGGCCTGGCAAATCTTCGGGAAAGACTTCAGGAAAGTCTCGTACAATGGGTACATCTTCAAGTCGCTTTTCAGCCGACTTCTTTTCGGTTACGTGAGCAAGGATTGCCGGGTACCCTTTCCTCAGGTACTTTTGGGTTTTCATACAAGAGATGATGTTTAAGTTTCGCCTACCAGTCTCCCCCTGTATGATCAAGGTTCCACTGGTAGTGAGAGGTATACGCACAATCTTTTCAAAACAGACAATTTCAGCATGATGTTTGGACAACCAGTCCATGCCTATGATGACATCGAAGCTCCCGATTTCAACAGGGATGAGGTTTATGGGGAAAATTTCGTTGGCTAGGTTTAGAGTGCAATTAGGTATCACACTATCGGCCTCTATCAGTTTGCCATTTGCTAATTCTACTGTGAATTTAGCACCTAAGGCAGTGGGAGTAATGTTGAGTAACGGACAAAACTCATCAGATATGAAACTTTTATCAGCACCAGTATCGAATAAAACTGAAACGGTTAGATCGTTGAGGAGAAACATACCCGTAACAACGTTGGGATCTTGATGGGCTTCTCCGGCGTTGAGTACAAAAGCTCGACCGCGAGGGTTGTTGTTGTTATTGTTTCTGTTGGCGTTGTTGTTGTTGCGTTTCGGGCAGTTGTTTCTGAAATGTCTGGTGTCACCGCACTCAAAACAGGCTTTTGGTGCGTTGGGGTTGGTATTTGGGTTGGGGGTTCTGCAATCTTTAGCTAGATGTCCCTGCCGTTTGCACTTGGT
Organism: Helichrysum umbraculigerum; assembly: GCA_949592205.1. NCBI lineage: Eukaryota > Viridiplantae > Streptophyta > Magnoliopsida > Asterales > Asteraceae > Helichrysum > Helichrysum umbraculigerum. The sequence goes on along the minus strand of CATIUR010000002.1, from coordinate 87,158,688 downwards.
ACAAGTACAGGGGCCTTCGTGGTGTAGAGTACACTTGGAACAGTAAGGTTTGTTCCCAGCGTACCCTTTCTTGTCCCCCGACCCTGAACCAGAGGTGTAGGCCTTAACAGACTCGGCCCTCTTGGTTTGCTGTTGCTGCTGATTGTTGTTATTTCCGGACCATTTTCTTTTGTTATCCCCGGTGGTTTTCACTGTGGGTGTCCCACGGCGAACAATTTGAGCCATGAGCTCGTGTGCCATTCGGACAGCACTTTGGATGGTTCCGGGTTTGGAAGAGATGACATTGCCTTGGATGGAATCAGGTAGCCCCCAAATGTATCTTTCGACACGTTTGGATTCAGGGTCCACCATGGATGGACAAAGGAGAGCAAGCTGATGAAATCTGGTTGTGTAGCTAGTAATGTCGTTTCCTTGAACTGTGAGGTTCCAGAATTCATGTTCGAGCTGTTGGAGTTGCTCGCGTGGACAGTATTCTTCCCTCAGCAAGTTTTTGAGTTCATCCCAAGACATTTGATAGGCAGTATCAATACCATGGGTTTGGGCGTATGAGTTCCATAAAGTGAGTGCACCCTCAGCTAGAGTGTAGGTAGAGAATTTGACTTTGTTCTCTTCTTGGCAGTTGCATATGCGGAAAACGGACTCCATTTTCTCAATCCATCGCATGAGACCGACGGCTCCTTCGGTTCCTTTGAAATGGAGAGGTTTACAATTCATGAAATCTTTGTGGGTGCAGGGCTTTGGCACAGGTGGGTTGTTGCCTGCCCCTCCAGGGTTTCCTTGGTTTGGATTGGGATTGTTCCTGGCAGCTTCTAGGGCTGCTTGAACCCTTTGATTGACGAGTCTTTCGATATCAGCGGAGCTCATTGGACGTTTTGGTGCCATGATTCTAAAAGAAAGAAAATAAGAGGCACATAAGATTTCAGGGAGTAAGATTTTTAGAGTCTTTGCAGGCGTACACAAGAAGGTAAGACAAGTATGTATAACAAGATATTCAATAACACAAGGAAGCAAATTTTCCTAATCAACTCGAGGCGCAAGATAAGCGATTACAGAATTTGAAGTTTACAAAACATGTCGGGCATTGTTACGTCCGGACTTAATACGAGAGTTTACAAAAGACAACATAAGATAGATAGTTGGGCACATCCCGCCACAACAGGTTACTAGATAGAGATTTAATGAGTCCTAACGCAAGTTTATTCGTTCCATTAGTGTGACAAGTCGGTCCACGGTTCCTGCAAGTCTGCCAGCTTGTCTGGTGCTATCCTCAGCCAAGGTTAGTCGTTGCTCTAGCACTCGGGTGTACTCTTCTGCTTCTCGTGAACGTTGTTCACATTCTTCTAACCTTGCTTGAAGAAGGTCGACCGCGCCTCTATCGTCAATGACGTGTTGGTGCATCATTTCCAGAGTATTTGTCATGTTTTCTTGGTCTTGAAACAGTTGTGCAATGCGGTCATGTGATTGGCGCAGCCAGTACATTTGCACTATGTGTTGCTCTCGTTCCAGGCTTTCAAGTCTTGTCTCGTGGCGGTGAAGTCTGGCGGTTAATACGGGTACGGTGTGGTGTGTTGGTTCTTGGGTATAGGGAGAGATGTCCATGGGATCATCGAAAACCTCCATGTTTTCCTCAGATCTCCAAGTATTGAGAGTTGTGGGTAGCCAGTCCCATCTACGGGGGTATGCGGAATGGCGTGTGGTATTATCGACGGAGTTTGAGTAAGGGTTGGCCCGAGATGATCTGGTACTCCTTGGGCGAGTACGTAACACTCGGGCTTCGCCAGTGATGTAGTAAAGTCGTTCAGGAGAGTTTGGTGTTGAAGACATAGTAACGATTCCTTCAGTAGCGGTTCGTGTTTGGGCTTCGTTCTCAGAGTTGGGAGACGTAGCGGTGGGAGTGGTTGCCATTTTCTGTGGCAAGGAGTTTTAGTATACGTAAGGTTAATGTTATATATAAATACAATAACCTAGCACATAAGCACGTATAAGGTTGGTCCCGTTCTATCCTCGGTCAAAGCCTTCTAATGCATTCCCATCCACCATAACCATTTCAGGTCTTGCATCGATTCTTGTTTAATTGTACATAGTTGATCAAGCTATGTTAAATTAAATTCAAATGATGCAATTGCTGAACCAGTCATAACAAATGAGGAATACTAACCTAACAGTTATAGTCTAGGTCACTAATGCAATCCTAGTTCGCTATAACCTTAGGCTCTGATACCAATCTGTCGCACCCCCAAAACACGTGGCAGCGGAAACATGAGTTGTCATGGGGGCGCCGACCAAATTAAATATCACAACACAAGATTACAACAAACGACCTCTATATGAGACGTTTTAATAAAAAGTTACATTACCATAATTTCAAATGTTTACAATAAGTTTGGAGTTCGCATAAACCGCTAAGAGATTTCTAATACATAACCGATTATACCAAATACAGCTAAATGCAATCTAATCTCTTGAAATTTGAAAACAATGCGACTCGAGCTAGGCTTTCCATAAGCTTCCTATTGCGGCGGGTTACCTGAGAAATACATACTAAAAGGTCAACATAAAGTTGGTGAGTTCATAGGTTTGTAAACAATCGTTTAGTTATGATCCACAAGATTTCAAGTTGTATCATTCGCAAATGACAGTTAAAAGTATCGTTAGCCAACGATAAGTAAAAGTATTGCAAAATGCAATATAAGTATACCATTTACATGAGTCTCATAGTCAAACTTAACGTTGTTTGCCTCCGGTAAGTGTACTAATCCGAATACACCTCTAAATCACAAGTAATACTGCGCCCGTGGGTTGGCTAGCGCGACTAGCCCGGACGAGGTTTGTCAAACCCTGATGGTACCACCCAATAATACTCACGCACAATTTTAATGACTATGATGGGTAGAGGACTTTAGTGGATTATTCAGGTCTCATGCAATCCGTATAAAAAGTTGTTATAGTACTTGTGATCATAAAAGCAGTGGTGTTGTAAATGTATCGTTAACAAACGATGAGTATATGAGTTGCAAGTGTATCGTTAACAAACGATAAGTAAATATGTTGCAAGTGTATCGTTAACAAACGATAAGTAAATATGTTGCAAGTGTATCGTTAACAAACGATAAGTAAATATGTTATTGCACGAATGCAAAAATGAGTATAAAACAGTTGTAGTATGTATTCTCCCCCAAAAGTAGTTGTAAAACAGTAAAAAGGAGGGGCTATGAAACTCACCAGAGTTAAGCAGGTAGCAAGCAATAATCAAATAGCAAGCAAAGTCCAAAGCGCAACCTTCTAACGTCCTAAGCGTATAAGGTTGTGTAAGTAGATGTCTTATAAGACCATCTAGAGTGATTGTATAAGTGGGGGTCAATGTCCACTTAAGCCAATCGTGTAGGTGGAGGGTTAATGTCCACCTAGAGCTAGTTCATCAACTAGTATGTCCAAATAAGTTGTGCAAGTTTGTTTATCAAAAACGTGTACGACCCGTTGGTGAAAGTTTGTAATAATAATTCGTTAAGACATTATTATTAGGATGATGTTATACTTACATATGTATAGTATGTTTCATGAGTTATAACGTTGCATTGTATAAGTATTAACGTTACTTGAAGTTTAACACTTAGTGAGAAAACTAGTTTTTAAGGATTCTGTTTCATGCGACACTTCATGCGTCACTTGCTAGTTAGGGGCGGCACTTAGGAAGTGCCGCATAATATGCGTTTTCAGATTTAAATAGCGTCACTTAAGAAGTGTCGGATACGGGCGTCACTAAGGCATGGCGGCACTAAGGGTAAGTGCCGCTAATATAATAGTTCAGTCACTTCAGGCGTCACTTAGGTAGTGTCGGGTAAGGTGATTAAGCGTCACTTAAGAAGTGTCGTTAAAAATAAAGTAGCGTCACTACAAGCGTCACTTGCCAAGTGTCGCTAGGATTCCAGTGATCATGCGTCACTTAAGTCTGTTTATATTTTGCTAAGTCAAAAACGTGGTCAACTATGACGGTTTGACCCGAACCTTTCACCCAAGCCATATTCCAGTAAATAAAGTTTATAAAAATTATTATTTCGTATTGTAGTCGTTTCGAGATGTCGGTTTTAAGTTTACACCTTAAACTTCAAGATTTAATGTTTTCGGTTTATGTCGGGTCATTACGCCAACTGATTTCACCTATCTATAGTCCAAATCAAACTTCCAAATTTTTACCAACTGATTTACTAAGTGTCTTGACTAACATAACAAATTTTCAGCTTCTAACTAGTCCATTAACATAGTTAAATAAAGCCGCGTAACAACCGAACACATTTTATCGAAAAACTTCCAGGTCAGTCTTATAAATCGGCTCGTAGAGAAAAATGAGTACGTTTCTGGAAAAAGTGTAAAACATAAAAGTTGTAGATCTTTTCGATACGCAAATTTTAAAAAAAAAAATTCGACCTCTAACTCTTAACAGATGATTTTATACGAATATTTTCGTGAACTGTCGATTTTTAGGCAGATTCTTGCATGTTCTTGTTTGTGTTGCAAAAACGATTTTTAACACCAAGTTTGGACATAATCAAGTTAGATGAACATTATAACATCATAATCAGTAGTATTTAAGTAAAATAAGTAAAAGGTTTGATGATTTATACCAAGAATTGATGAAGAACAAGAAGAGATGATGAAAATGATGATGTCTTAGTGCTAGCTTCCTTCCTTTGTTCTTGATTTGTGGTGGCTTATGGTGGATTATGGTGATTGTAGGTGGTTTTGGGGCTGGAATTTCCAGAGATTTTTGAGAGGGAGAGAGTGAATAGAGAGAGTAGAAATGAAAGAGTGTTTGAGTGATGAATGAGGAGTGTGTAAATGGTGAAGAATATCATCATGCTTTTGCATGTAACAAGAGAGGGCATGAAGGGTGGTGACCACATGGGGTGGCCGGCCCTCATGGTGGCCCCACAAGGGGTATTTTGGTCATTTCACATTTCTAGCTTAAATCGTTGCGTTTTACGTTCGTTTACCCGATTGTTTAAACGTTTATTTATACGTTAAACGTTTTATACGCGTTTTTAAGTGACGACATAAATTTCGATATTTTTGATTGAGATATTTATCAAAATACTTAAAAACATTTATAAAAATGTCCCGTTTATTTGTCGGCCTCGATTTGCGTGTTTGTTCTACGGCAGTTTAATCGCGTAACGTTATTTTGAGTCGTTTAGATTAACGATATAATTTGGATAAATTTCCATTGAAGTATTATTTAAAATACTTAATTTAGGTTGTCAATTTAATTATTGACGTTCGTTTGGTTGTCGAAATAAATTCGCGCGTTATCATTGCGTTTGAGACGTTTTAACCGAAACGTCTAGGTTTTTCGAGTATTATTTTAGCAAAATAATAGATAATGATAAACAACTTCTAAAAATAGATTAAAGTTATTTATAGAAATGTTTTCACCAACGTCGTATTTAAACTGTGTCGGACTCCATCCGATAATAAAGTGTACGATTTAAACAAATCGCAAATGTGTGCAAATATAATAACATATATTAATACACATAATGATACACATAATTCACCCTAATTACATGTATTAGCACAATGATTAGGAACTAACAGTAGCCCTAATTGGTCGGGTGTCACAAAATCATAAGAGACACGGAGCGTAGGATTAGAGATAGGTTAGATTCATGTTTATCTGTTATATATCTTTGAGAGAACTTTCGGGATATCTATGATCTAATTATTGGTTATCTGCTATGCTAGGATTACGGTGTTCTGTTATGTGTTACCCTATCGTATGTTCTTGTTTGATTGTTGCCTTAGGACCAATGCATACTAGAGTTATCTCCTTGGTTTATATCAGTAACTGTATAATTAGGTTTTCAAACACAGAATATTGGTTTACACAGTAGATTAACATGCATGGAATAGTTGTGATGATTTATATCTGTAATGCTGAACAATTTAACTGATCGTTAGCCCGATTATCTCAACTTGGTCCGCGGGATTACCCCCGTTCGTGTTCTTGTTCAATCAACAATTCACGCTACGATACAGACATCTCTGATGACTGTGACTGGGGACCAGGATTCGAGGATAGTCGTCGGTTAAATTGGTCTGTACATTTGGGAGAACTTTCGGTGTATCTGACTTCTATAACTGGTATCCACGTGACATGTTATTTATCTGATTGCGGACAACTCTACGTTAGATATTTAATAGGATCGTAGTTGTAGCTCATTAGGATATAGGAAATCTGCGGGAGTAATGTGGAACCCTAATTAATGTAACGGAAAAACCGTAAAACGCCCTATTACTCGGTATAGTGCTGCAAACACCCATTGGTGGAGTACAAACATATGGAAGCCGCGGAACGGTCGTAGGTACAATACTTTGCATTAATTATGTTTCTATCCTCTCTGGATTAGTCATCACATCTAGTAGCCTTACCCTTGACTATTCATCAAATAACATTTAACGAAATCATAGTAAACACTCGCTTATCCTCTATTGACCGAGTCTCCGTACAAACCTCTTTAAGTTCTGTTTTCTTTAGTTAAATTAGTATTTAGTTAAAAAAAACCAAACCTATCAAAAAGCTTTTAAAAACCCCAGCTGAATCTCCAAAGATAATAAAACTTCCTAGACTCCCATGCCCGTTGTAGTTTGAAGAACGACACCTGAGTCATACATACCACTTGCTGCCCTTTTAGGTCTGTCAGTAGTATACAGCTTAGGATTCCCCTACTCTACAAATTTAAAACCCACTGTTCGCCGCTTCTATTGCTGTTGGATCAACGACCGGAATCAAATCCGTCCGACCAATAGGGGTGACGACAAGTTTTTAGCGCCGCTGCCGGGGACTACAACGACCGATTTTAGGAATTTTGTTATCTTAGTTATTTAGCGATCCTTACGGAAGATCAAAATCATCCGGAAGTTACAGTTTTTATCCCTAGGTTAGTTAGTTTTTAATTTCCCGTCCTTAGTTAAACCTATCCTTTCCAAAACCCTTTTTTTTTTCTTCTTAAAACAAGTTATGGCGAATCGTATCACTCTCGCCTCATCAACCCAACCACTGCTAGAGGGACGAGGAGGACCGATCGTATCACCAACCGACGAAACCATTGAAATCAAGCCACACTTCATTAAATTACTTAAATCTCAGTGTCAGTTTCATGGTCTTTCGGTTGAAAATCCAAACGCCCATCTTAACAAATTCATCAACCTTTCCGACTCTTTCGAACAAACCGGATCCAGTGTCAAAGTCACCCGACTTCACCTGTTTCCTTATTCTTTAGCTTTCCGAGCTCAGACATGGTTTTATGAACTCGAACCCAATTCGATTCATACATGGGAGGAGATGGCTACTAAGTTCTTGGCCAAGTTTTTCCCTCCGTCCCTACAAACCAAGCTCAAAAATGAAATCATTAACTTTCGTCAAGGAACTACTGAATCATTAAGCTCAGCTTGGGAACGCTTTAAGAATCTGCTTGGAAGATGTCCGAATCATCAGTTGGCTGAAACGAATCTGGTCTGCACATTCTACAACAGTCTGAATCCTCATCACCAACAAACCCTCGATGCTGCTTCATCCGAAAATTTCATGCTACATACTTCAGAAGAAGCCTGGAAGTTGATTGAGACAATAACGATGCACCAACATGACTTGGAGTTTGATGAATCAACCTCGGAAGACAAAGACACTTCTACTCAAGCATTCGATACTTTAAAAGCTCAACTCGAATCCATCTCTAAAGTTGTTAAGGATATGCAAGACTCTTCCAAATCTAGGAAGCAACCTCAACGGCTCTTCTCACACTCGAAGCCCAAGGAAGACGTTCTCTCCACTTCAGGAGCCACTGATCAGATCATTCATTCAAAATCTTTCACTCAGCGGTTATCCAAACAACCTATCTCTCATTTGTTAGTTCCCTCTACACCCTCTACTTCCTTTCAATTGTCTTCTCGTCTAAACAATACGATTTTCAATAACTTCATGGTTGAGCAAAATAATAAAAACAAACAAATTGTTGATTTTCAAAACCAAATTGATTATTTGCTCAGAATTTCAAACGATTTAATTAAAAACATGGAGGATAATGTTAAAAGATTGTTTTTAAAAGTTGAGGAGAAGCAAAGAAAAGAAGCGATTAGCAAAGCTATTTATCATTCATCTTATGATTATGATGATATCCTTGTTGTCACTAGAGGCGGGAAAGAGACTAAGAATGAGAAATCAAAAGATATTCCTTCAGACGAGCCTTCTAGTTCTTCTCTACCCACTGATTCAGTACCTGTTGACACTCCTGTCACCTCTCCTGAACCAGAATCTTCCAAAGCCCCAGAAGTAGTTAAACCAACACGTATACCTTTCCCTGGTAGGCTTAAGAAAGAAAAACAAGAAGCCCAGTTTGGAAAATATCTAGAGATGTTCAAAAGCTTACACTTAAATGTTCGATTATTAGATGCTTTAGTTGAAATGCCTAGTTGTGCCAATTTCTTTAAAGAACTTATATCCAACAAAGAAAAACTCAGACAAATAGTTAACTTGCCCTTAGACGCATAATGCTCTTTAATTATGCAACAAGGACTGCCCCCAAAGCTAGGAGACACTGGCCGTTTCACTATTCCTTGTTACCTTCAGGATGTTCAAATAAGTAACGCCTTAGCTGACTTAGGAGCTAGTGTAAACCTTATGCCATACTCGCTTTATAGGAAACTAGGATTAAGCGAACTTTTACCAACCCGTATGACCATCCAATTAGCTGATAGATCAGTTAAACTCCCTCGAGGAATTGCTGAAGATATTATGGTACGTGTTGATAAATTCGTCTTTCCTGTTGATTTTGTTGTTATGGATATTGAAGAAGACACTCAAGTACCACTCATCCTTGGTAGACCTTTCCTAAACACTGCCAAGGCCGTCATTGACGTAAATGAAAAATCTTTAAAACTTAGAGTGGGAACTAAGGAAGTCACCTTCAATGTCGATAAACTAATGAGACTTCCTATGGGAGAAGACCTTGGTCTTGTAGATTCTATACAGGAAATAATTGAAGAACACTTGGAAGAAATCCTCGCAGTAAGCAGCATTAATCCCCTTCCAAACACTGTCATCACAACAAGGAAAATCTGTGAAGAAGGTGCGGGTCTATGCTCAGCTATCTCGGATCCATCCATTGCATCAAAGGAAGTACTATTACCTTTAAAGAATTCCAACTTACAGCCCAACAGATTTATCACTGCTGTACCACTTGGACAAGGCACTCCGGTCACTCTCTTGAGAAGAAGCCCTACTTCTGAAGTTCCTGATTCATCTCTCTCAAAAGAAGAAATTCTGAAGACTCTCAAGGAAATGGAGTCAATGCTTAAACCATCTGATCCGCAACTTTCTAAAAGTTGTGAAAACTTGAATCCAGAGATTACTTTTACCACATCTTCTTCAGCTCAGTTTCAGAGATTTGCACTCACAAAGGACAACAAAGAAATAATCACTGAAGATAATGCACTCTCTCAATCCTCCCAAGTAAAATATGAGCTGAGAAAAGATGAGCTTTACAACAATACAGAATGGGTTGAAATAGCATCAGCCGACATTCCAGAGGCACCTGCAGTTGAGTCAGATTATCAGACAACATACGATGAGCTTAAGAGAGACGAGATTGCCAGGATGAAGCCTTCCACTGAAGAACCACCCGAATTGGAGCTAAAGGAACTTCCCTCACACCTTGAATATGCTTTTCTCGAAGGAACTTCGCACTTACCAGTTATCATATCCAAAGATCTGAAGCCTGAAGAGAAAGCACTACTCATTAAGGTTCTAAAGTCACATAAGAAAGCGATTGCATGGAAAATCTCTGACATACAAGGGATCAGCCCAAATTACTGCACTCACAAGATCTTAATGGAAAATGACTTCAGGCCTTCAATTCAGAGGCAGAGGAGAGTCAACCCAAAGATTCAAGACGTGGTGAAAAAGGAGGTTATCAAACTCTTGGATGCTGGTCTAATTTACCCTATTTCGGATTCCCCATGGGTCAGTCCAGTTCAAGTCGTCCCAAAGAAAGGAGGCATGACGGTCATCGCTAACGAAGACAACGAGTTGATTCCAACACGAACCGTCACCGGTTGGAGGGTATGTATCGACTATCGGAAACTAAATGAAGCTACACGCAAAGATCACTTCCCTCTACCGTTCATTGATCAGATGCTTGAAAGATTGTCAGGAAACGAATTCTATTGCTTCCTCGACGGTTTCTCTGGCTATTTTCAGATACCTCTCGATCCAAAGGATCAAGAAAAGACAGCGTTCACTTGTCCATACGGAACCTTTGCCTACCGACGTATGCCATTTGGCTTATGTAATGCACCGGCGACATTTCAAAGATGCATGGTAGCAATCTTCCATGACATGATTGAACAATGCATGGAAGTGTTCATGGATGATTTTTCGGTTTTCGGAGATTCGTTCACCACTTGTCTTTCTAACTTGAACAGAATGCTCACCCGATGTGAAGAATCGAACCTAGTTCTGAATTGGGAAAAATGCCATTTCATGGTAAAAGAAGGCATAGTTTTAGGACACCGTATATCCAAAGCTGGAATTGAAGTTGACAAAGCAAAAGTCGAGACCATCTCAAAACTTCCACCACCCACCTCTGTTAAAGCCATCCGCAGTTTTCTAGGACACGTCGGGTTCTACCGTCGCTTTATCAAAGATTTCTCTAAGATATCCCGACCTATGACTCATATCCTCGAAAAAGATACTCCGTTTGTCTTTACAGACGAATGTCTCAAGGCCTTCGATCATCTGAAAGATCTGCTTGTTCATGCACCGATCATGGTTGCTCCAGACTGGAGTCTCCCATTTGAAATCATGTGCGACGCCAGTGATTTCGCAGTCGGAGCAGTTCTGGGACAGCGGAAGGAGAAACAGTTTCAACCAATATACTACGTCAGCAAAACGCTCACTGACGCCCAAGAAAATTATACAACTACAGAAAAAGAGCTGCTAGCGGTAGTATTTGCTTTTGATAAATTTCGTTCTTATCTAATCTTGTCCAAAACTATTGTCTATACAGATCACTCAGCTCTGAAATATCTTTTTAAGAAGCAAGATGCAAAACCTCGCCTTCTACGATGGATTTTACTCCTTCAAGAATTCGACATCGAGATCAAAGACAAAAAAGGAGCAGAAAACGTCGCGGCGGACCATCTCAGCCGATTAGAAAATCCTTCAATGGATAAGTTGCACGAAAAAGACATTCAAGACCAGTTTCCAGAAGAACAACTCATGCATATTGGTAGATACCATCAAGGGTCACGATCTACTAATGATCCCTGGTATGCTGACTATGCCAATTATTTGGTGGGAAAAATTGTACCTAAAGGGATGCCAACCTCTCGAAGACAAAAATTCTTCCGCGATATAAAGTATTACTATTGGGACAATCCTTTCCTCTTTAAGGTTTGCCCTGATCAGATCATTAGAAGATGCGTTGATGGGAAAGAGGCAGAACACATCTTACACCAAAGCCACCATGGACCTACTGGAGGACATCACGGTACTAACATGACCGCAAGAAAAGTGTACGATGCCGGCTTTTTCTGGCCAACCATATTTCGAGATGCATACGATCTGGTGAGACGCTGCGATATCTGCCAAAGACAAGGCAATATAACAGCCCGGAATGAAATGCCACTCACAAACATCCAGGCCGTGGAAATCTTCGATATCTGGGGATTAGATTTCATGGGACCATTCCCTAAATCTAACGGTAAAGAATACATCTTGGTTGCAGTCGACTACGTCTCCAGGTGGGCCGAAGCCCAAGCTCTCCCAACAAATGACGCCAAAGTGGTAACCAAATTTCTCAAAAAGCTATTTAGTCGATTTGGAACTCCAAAAGCAATAATTAGTGATCGTGGTACACACTTTTGCAACATTCAATTCATGAAAGTTCTGCAACAGTATGGTGTCACTCACAAAACATCAACAGCTTATCACCCCTAGACAAATGGGCAAGCTGAGGCAACAAATCGAGCTTTGAAAAGAATCTTGGAAAGAACCGTTGGTAATCATGGGTACAAATGGGCTGAAAAATTAGATGATGCATTGTGGGCACTCAGAACCGCCTATAAAACACCATTAGGAACCACACCATATCGTCTAGTTTATGGCAAGGCATGTCACTTACCAATAGAGCTGGAATATAAAGCATACTGGGCTTTAAAGAACTGCAACTTAGATATTTCTGCAGCTGGAGCAAATAGACGAATGCAGTTGAATGAGTTAGCCGAACTAAGGGATCAGGCATATGACAGTTCGTTAAACTTCAAAGAACGAACTAAGAAAATTCACGATGCTAAGCTGAGGCCCTCACGATTCAAAACAGGAGATAAAGTGCTACTTTTCAATTCGCGATTCAAGAAATTCTCTGGCAAGTTCAAAATCAGGTGGAGCGGACCATTCATAGTATCAAAGGTATTTCCTTACGGTGCAGTCGAACTCGAGGCACCAGAAGGTAATTTTAAGGTTAATGGTCATCGCTTAAAGCATTACTTCGAAGACTTTCCCATCAGGGAAGATGTCTTTATCTTTGAACCACCGTGAGTCGACAGAAAGGTACAAAGAGTCAAGCTAGAGACTCGTAAAACAAGAGCTCTTGGGAGGCACCCCAAGCCTATCTTTATTTATGTCATTTTATTTCTTAGTTTATTTTTATTAAGTATGGTTATCTCTAAACTAATAAAATTGCAGGCTTGCCACTTATCTGACTTCGAATTGCAAAATCTGAGATAAGTATTGACTATTAGCATTACCTGTTTATTTTATCTTGTTTCAGGATGGACGCTGTTGACGCTGATCATGTAGCTGCGAGACCACGCAGACGACACAGACCCCGTAGACGCAGAGTACAGAGAGCGGCTATGCTGACCATCACTGAGGAGGACCTGACTGATGTCCCGATCACTCACGAGGAGTTGCGCGATGAGGGGCCCTCATCACCTTTGCCAGCCCCCGTACCCACTTTCGAGTACGGTATCACTACGGCTGACCCAGCTGCTTCGTGGGCCCTCTTTCGGACACTCTCCATTCATCACGACATCATGTCCTCTATCTGTGAGCGGCTCGAGATTCCGAGACCTGATGCCATTCCCTTCAGGCTTGGCCCAGATCCAGGACCATCTCGACTTCCATGGTTCTTCTGTCCTCCTGCTGATCCACCTGTTCTCTCTACTGCTGGACCTTCCACTGGCCCCACTACTGCAGCTGCTGATCTTGATCCAGCATTACCCACAGGATTTGCATCACCAGATCACGGCCTCACAGAGCAGCTTCTGGCTAGCTTTGATGCTCATACTTCTGTCACTTCCTCTGACGAGATCGTGAGTCAGGCTATGGCTGCTATGGATTTCTCCATTCCATCCCCGACTTCTGTTTTCGACAGGGATGTTGAGGCAGAGTTTGATCCTGACACTGACGACCTACTTGATGATTACTAGATTTTACCTTTATTATTTACTTTCTGTATTATGACTCTGTACTTACGCTTTAGACCTGCTACCTAGATGAGATACTGTGATATGTGTGTCGTGGTTTATTGCAGAATTCAGCTTTGTGTGGAATGGATGATCTTAAACGAGCCTGGTCATTAAAATCCAGCAATTCACTAGCACCACTCCTGCACAAACCTGGTCTATTCCAGTAAACACAAATGGGGAGTCTCTCTGTTCCTTTCTCCCCGTTTCAATTATGTTTATTATGCCTATGTTAGTACATTTAATTTTTGTACCTCATCCTAAACTTATCACTAAGTGTGGGATTCCAGCCCAAATTAAACACTTGAGAAACATCTACTTACATGTTCAAACTCTAAGTGTGGGATTTTACTAAGTAAAATCTCTACTCAAGAGAACATTAGGGACAATGTTCCTCTAAGTGTGGGATGGTAGGTATAAAATACCTTAATAGGTGATTTTTATGTCCAATAGTAATCTTTCTCTCAAAATTTAAAAAAAAAATAAATAAATAAGGTCAAATTTTTTCAAAATTAATGAGGCTAACTCAGTTTTTGAGTCTCAGATACTACTGAGAGAAACCATTTTCAAAATATAAGTATGATATTTCTAAAAGCCTAAAGGAAATAAGGTAGAAATTGCTTAAACAAGAAGTAATAATCAAAGGAACATGACTGGACACATACAACCCTTTGCAGTGAGGTATCTTGAGCCCAAAAGCATTCATCTTTAATGCTTCACTTTCAATTCTTGTGTGTATGCCGATATCTGTATCTCTGAATTAGAACTTGCTCTTGACATACACTTCGAGACCATATTGGTGTGTACCGTACGCGGTATAGGTGCAATTAAATGACCTTGACATTCCTTAGGACTTAACCCATTTCTTACATATCTTTTCAAAGCCCAAAACCCTTTCCGATGCTCATTTTTAGTATCGAAGATCCGCCTAGTATACCCTGTTGAGCCTCAACCTTTCGTTTCTTCAAAACCCTAATTTTCACCCACTTCCCAAAAATTACCTCCAAACTTATCTTGGAATTTCTGAGGTTTTGAAGAACAACCTTTTAGAATATCTGTTTCAAATATCCTACTCATTAGCATTCTCCAAAATCAAGCTTCTCAACAAATGGTGCGGGAAAATTAGCACACAAGAGAACTGGAAGGACGATGGTGCGGGAAAAATTAGCACCTGGAAAAGAATCAAAATGATCAAGATAAGAGGAAAAGATTTCTAAAGGATTCAAAATATAAATTCCTTGGAAATTCTCTAAAAGAAATTCTGAAGAAAAGAAAAGAAAAGAGAAAAGAAGAAAAAGAAAAGAAAAGAAAAGAAAATAGCTCCGCAAATAAAGCTGAAAGTTTCAAAGCATTGCTCTTCATAAAAAATCCGGCAAAGGCTGAAACAGCTACCAACTCTCCGCTCCCCTCCGTTCTAAATAAAGTTGTTCATAATCTCAGTGATTTTAGGATAAGCTAAACACCCTCACAAACCACTATCCATACCCTTCACCCTCACCAAACATTACAACCCTCTGAATGTCTTGAGATAATTAGCACCGTCCTCACCTAAGTGGTGGAGATCCGATTCTCGATCAAGCCTATGACGATGAGTGCAGCATGACTGGCTACCTTGAGCGATTTCGTTTGAGCTAGATTGATAGGAAACCCGATACACTTTGAGTGAATTGAGTGACCACCTATAGTGAGATCGCCTAGTCATGTGTACCCCAAGATCATGAGATTTGGATGTACGTCTAAGAGAATCTCTTCTTGTTTATGGAAGGATCATCTTATCCTCCTCCACACTTTTAGAAGTAACTGACGTATATGAGGAAATGCTAATCTCGGGACATATTCTCTGACTCGCCCCTAAAAACATGACCTAAAAATATTTTTCAGAGAGTTGTTGCTTGAGGACAAGCAACGTCTAAGTGTGGGATAACTTGATGTGACGTAAAAAGTCATGTTTTTAGAAGCGTTATTCCTCACATTTTGAACCTTTCTTTAGTGAAAACATTCCAAAACATTGATTATTTACTAAAATACACTAAAGTGGTTCAAAAGTAGACGTTGTGATAAAAATCACTAAAAACACTCTAAAAATGCACAAAACACAGCATTTTAATACAGGCCGATTCCTCCGATCTCATTTTTTCTGTCAAGACACACTCCCTAACTTCTACCATCTGTTGTACAGGAAAAATCGAGACGGAAAAATCTGGAATCAAGTGAAACGGCCAAAGGACGGAGAAACCACTACGCTTTCAGAGCCATTAAAAGTCATTCCGGCTACGCCTAAGCTCTACACATCCAATTTCTGTGAGATTGGCATCATTAGAAGCGTAACGGAATTACGAAACCACAGGCGAAAGAATCAAGTCAAACGGACGCATAACGAAGGAGATACGGACGTTTTAAGCAACGAACGAAATCAGACGAAGCCCGTATACGGCCATAGGCACCGTATACGGCCCTATACAGACCATATACGGCCTTGTATAGACCGTATACGGCCCTATACAAGCCGTATACGGCCCCCCTTCCCCCATATTGTGCTTCGTTTGCTTGTACGTGCTGCTTCGTGAGTTGTACGTGCGATTTAATGCTTTGCCTATAAATAGTGGACACCCCTCACTTCACCAACATACCAACTTTCTCGTTTCATTTCTCCCTTACACTTTCTCTCTCACACACATCACTCTCTCTCTAGTTTCTCTCTCTAGGGGATTTTCTCTCTCTAGAATTGAGCTAGTTAGAGAGATATTTAGGTAGAGGTAGCTTTTAGCTTTTGTACGGAGGCACTCCAAGACATTGTATTTGCGAAGATCTATCTGTAATAAATTCGTATCAGGTTCTATTTATATATCTCTTACTTTCCAGTTTTAAACATGTGTTGCTTTGTTTATGCTTGTTTAGGATTGTATGCTAGATATATAATGTTAGGCTAGACATTTCTTTGTGTTTACTATGATGTAGTTATGTTAGAATAGTCAAAATGTTTATGCCATGCTGTTACTCTGCCCGTGTTACTTTAAACTGTGTATGAACTCGTAAACTGAATCTCGAATGTTTATCTATCAAACCTATGCTGTGGTTAGAAGCTTCCTGTTAGAACTTGGCCAATTACTAGTGGTACGTTCTCTACCTATTCTATACTTGATGATCAATGAACTTGGTATGGCTGTGTTCTCTAGGTTGAAACAAATCATAAGAGACACGGAGCGTAGGATTAGAGATAGGTTAGATTCATGTTTATCTGTTATATATCTTTGAGAGAACTTTCGGGATATCTATGATCTAATTATTGGTTATCTGCTATGCTAGGATTACGGTGTTCTGTTATGTGTTACCCTATCGCATGTTCTTGTTTGATTGTTGCCTTAGGACCAATGCATACTAGAGTTATCTCCTTGGTTTATATCAGTAACTGTATAATTAGGTTTTCAAACACAGAATATTGGTTTACACGGTAGATTAACATGCATGGAATAGTTGTGATGATTTATATCTGTAATGCTGAACAATTTAACTGATCGTTAGCCCGATTATCTCAACTTGGTCCGCGGGATTACCCCCGTTCGTGTTCTTGTTCAATCAACAATTCACGCTACGATACAGACATCTCTGATGACTGTGACTGGGGACCAGGATTCGAGGATAGTCGTCGGTTAAATTGGTCTGTACATTTGGGAGAACTTCCGGTGTATCTGACTTCTATAACTGCTATCCACGTGACATGTTATTTATCTGATTGCGGACAACTCTACGTTAGATATTTAATAGGATCGTAGTTGTAGCTCATTAGGATATAGGAAATCTGCGGGAGTAATGTGGAACCCTAATTAATGTAACAGAAAAACCGTAAAACGCCCTATTACTCGGTATAGTGCTGGAAACACCCATTGGTGGAGTACAAACGTATGGAAGCCGCGGAACGGTCGTAGGTACAATACTTTGCATTAATTATGTTTCTATCCTCTCTGGATTAGTCATCACATCTAGTAGCCTTACCCTTGACTATTCATCAAATAACATTTAACGAAATCATAGTAAACACTCGCTTATCCTCTGTTGACCGAGTCTCCGTACAAACCTCTTTAAGTTCTGTTTTCTTTAGTTAAATTAGTATTTAGTTAAAAAAAACCAAACCTATCCAAAAGCTTTTAAAAACCCCAGCTGAATCTCCAAAGATAATAAAACTTCCTAGACTCCCATGCCCGTTGTAGTTTGAAGAACGACACCTGAGTCATACATACCACTTGCTGCCCTTTTAGGTCTGTCAGTAGTATACAGCTTAGGATTCCCCTGCTCTACAAATTTAAAACCCACTGTTCGCCGCTTCTATTGCTGTTGGATCAACGACCGGAATCAAATCCGTCCGACCAATAGGGGTGACGACAACCATCCAGAACATGAGCTGATGGAAGCTAGTGAAGCTGGATTCTTTGTGATTGATCCCCATGGAGTTATCTCCAAAACCATAAAAGACATCACTTTGGATCTCCTGCATATGCAGAAAGTCACTGAAGACCACCTTGACAGCTTCCCTGATTTTGCATCTCACACTCCAAACATCATCAGGATCATCGCTCACAAGTTTCTACGGATCTACCCTCGCAACACTTGGACGCCACGCACTTCCGGCCCAAGTGGTTCCGGTTCTCATTAATCTCAGGAAGGCAAAGTCGAGCTCTCGACTTTAACAGCAGCGCTTCTCGGGAGGCAACCCGTGCAATAAAAAGAAAAGATTGAGTGTCAATAAGTGAAGCAGAATCTCCGACTATCCTTCACACTTGGTTATGCCTAAAAATATTTTCAAAATCATTTCTCAAAACAACTCATCTTGCAAAACACTCGTCTCAGCAAGAAGTAAAAATAAATAATTCACTGTTTCGAGCATTTGAGGTACTTGCATACTACTTCTATGCATTATGCTCGAACTCGTTTAAAAACAATGTTTTATAAATGATTTGTCATAGAAAACATCCCTTCAAAATCTGAGACGGTGATTTCACTACCATTTGCAAAATATATGAGTTTGTTAAAAGGCATATCCAATGTGTTCACACCTACGAGATCATTTCACAAAGAGTAGAGTATGAATAATTGAAGATTTAAAGTGTGCAAGAAAACCCTAGCAAGAGTCTCGAGGATAAAACCAGAAGAAAATGCAGAAATAGATCCTAGCAGCATCTTATTTCAGCTATTTTCTTATCATACGCATCCGAGCATCTCGCTATTTGGGGAGTTTCCTTATCCTTTCTTCACTTTTTAATAAATAAATAATCTGTTTTGTTTAGTGTGTTATCTATACCCTATCCTAAACTTATCACTAAGTGTGGGATTCAAACCCAATGACGACACTTGAGAAACATTTTCTATATGTTCAAACTCTAAGTGTGGGATTTTACTTGTAAAATCCCTACTCAAGAGAACATTAGGGACAATGTTCCTCTAAGTGTGGGATAGCAGGTATAGATACCTTGGATTGATTTTACGCCTTTTTGTCCAAATAGTAAACTCAGAAAATGTTCCTCAAATTTCAAATTTTTTTCAAAAATAATAAAGTATGAGTTTTTAACTCTGCCATTTTGAATTCTAAACGTTCTAAAGAGGAATCATTCCCGTATATGAGTATGCTATTTTGGAAGCTAAGGAAAATAAGGTAAGAATCTCTCAAACAAAAATGATAATCTAAGAGGGGCATCGCATGACTAGGCACATATAACCCAAAAACTTGCAGTGAGGTATCTTGAGCCCTATAGCATTCATTTTTAATGCTTCACTTTTCGTTTGTTATGTGTGCCGATGTATGCATCTCTGAATTAGAACTTGCTCCTGACATACGTTTCGAGACCATATTAGTGAGTACCGTATGCGGTATAGGTGCAATTAAATGATCTTGACATTCCCTAGGATTTAACCCCCTTTTCTCATATCTTTTCAAGCCCAAAACCCTTCCGATGCTCATTTTTAGCATCGATGATCCACTTAGTAAACCCTGTTGAGCCTAAACCTTTTTCATTTCATAAAACCCTAATCCTAAAACCCACTTTACCCAAAATTCCCAAAAGCTTACCGTAGAATTTCTAAGGTTATGGAAAACGCCTTTTAGAATATCCTTTTCGCTTGATTCAATATTTCACTTTCTCAAATCCTCTCTCACAAAGTCATCAAAGTTATATATTAAGGAGAGAGAAACATGGTGTGAAAAATTGACACCAGAAGACTGTCACGAATGAAGAAGTTAAGTTAAGGATTTCTAAGGGAGCCAAAAAAAAAAAAGAGAAAAAGAAAAGAAAAAAAAAAGAAAAAAAAATATAAAAGAATAATCCCTTGGAAATTCTGTGGCAGAGAAATTCTCAAGAAGAAAAAGAAGAAAAATATTTAGTCTAAGAATAAAGCTAAGTGCTTTCAGTAGTATCAATCTCCAGAAGAATCTGATAGAAGCAAAATAGCTATCTAGTTCCTTTTCCGTATTTGCGCTATTCTAAATAAAGTTTTTCATGATCTTTAGAATTCTAAGGTATAGCTAAACCCTTACACCCAAAACAAACCAATATCCATACCCTTTCACCCTCACCAAATATTACAACCCTCATGAATGTCTTGGGATAATTAGCATCGTCCTCACTTAAGTGGTGGAGATCCGATTCTCGATCAAGCCTATGACGATGAGTGCTGCATGACTGGCTTTTGAGCGATTTCGTTTGTTCTAGAATGTTAGGAAACCCGATACACTTTGAGTGAATTGAGTGACCACCTTGTGAGGAATCGCCCGGTCATGTATACTCCAAGATCACGAGAGTTGGAAGTATGCCTAAGAAAGTCATTCCTTATTTCTGGGACGATTATCTTATTTCTCCTTATTTTCTATTATGGTTTACTGATATGCAGGGTGATTGCTTTTAAGAACTTTTAGAATTCGCCAAATCTGCTTAAAACCGTTTTCATAAAACTGAGTTTTGCTTGAGGACAAGCAATGTCTAAGTGTGGGATATTTGATATGTGCTAAAAAGTCATGTTTTCAGGCACATATTTCCCGCACATTTGGCCTAATTCTTGGTGAAAACACTAGAATTAAACGTTTATTTACTTAATTTCACAAAGTTGGTAAAATTATAGACATTGCTGTAAAAAGTGCTAAAAATGTCCAAAAGGCACGCAAATCGAGGCAAATTATTCTAAACACTGATTCTTACAGACTTTTAACCACATTATGATACAAGTCCTTAAATAGTCTCATATGATGTATCAGGTTATTCCAAGACTGTAGAATCAAGAATCGTGCAGATCGGGTAAAGAACGAGGAAGATAGAGCTTTCTGAGCGCAAACCGAGGGCATTCAGCACACGCCAACTCTAGAGATATCCAAATCTGACACTTTTGGCATCATTAGAAGCGTAACGGAATTATGAGACCGCAGGCGAAAGAATCAAGTCAAACGGACGAGAAACGAAGAAGATACGGCCTTCCGAAGTTGCGAGAAAAGTCAGAAAAATCACACGGCCTACCACACGGCCACCCCCCAGCCGTACACGGCCATGAGGAGGCCGTACATGGCCACTTTTAGGCCGTACACAGCCACTTACAGGCCGTACATGGACTATTTTGGTCTCACACCCCCTCGTTGTTGCTTCGTTTGCTTGTACGTATGCTTGTAGGCTTGTACTCCTGGATCCATGGCTTGCCTATAAATAGAGAGCTCTCAATCCTCATTCCACACACCATTCTTCAACAAGAATTCTCACTTTCTCTCTCACACACTCTTTCTCTTTCTAGTTTAGCTTTCTCTCTCTAGCACTACTCTTAGGAGTTAGAGGAGAAATAGATTAGGGTTTTAGTTTGTTAGTTCTTGGTTAATATTTAACCTAGACTAACGGAGGGGCTACTTTTGTAATAGTGTAGGGAATATTCTGAGGGGCTTATTTGTAATATTGTCGAAGATATTGCGGAGGTTCCGTTCGTGTATTCTTCTAACATTATTCTGTCTACGCATAATCTACGGTTATTTCTTTCCTTTTCTATTATGATGATTGATATTATTATTATGATAGATTTAGGATTGTTTGCCATGCGTAGTGAGTAGTTCTCTTATGTGCTTGTTGTGATGTAGTTAGCTTGTTAATATTTGGGGTGATGTTACTTTAAATACACAATTGGGATAATATCGTTATGAAACAACGGAAGTAACGTTATACGGCTTTCATTTGTATAGCGTCGGAATCATCATGAATGTGTGTAGTACGGAACGTGAAAGCTATGAAAGTCGTGGGCACAATCCGTTGTGGAATAATGTTCCTAATTGTTACAAAATGAAAACCGGTGTACTGATAACTTTGTATTTATGAATTTCTAAACCTAAATCGCCTTTCCTCCAATAAACGTGGTTAGAACCTGTATGACAAGGAGTCGCGAACCTTGATCAACCGGTAACTACCTATCTATGTTTTCAAATACAAACATGGTCTGAATTGTGTAGCTGTGGAAATACTGTCAACCCTTTCGTATAGTACACCGTGAATCAATCAGAGATTTATTGGGTTATGTTTAAATAAGTGAGGGTTGGGTTTATATCATAGATGGTCAAGCTTTAATACAAACTTACTAAACTAGTCCAGAGTGACCATAAAGTATGTGGCACCGGAAAGACCATAAATCGGCACAGTACTTCGTATAACGTTTAAATACGTGGGAAAAGCTAAGGAACTGCCGTCGGTTGAAGACTGTGTCACATCCTGGTTGAATCACACAGCTCTGGACTAAACAAAGACCATTAATACAAAGTTAGCAGTCACCACACCAAGTCTTAATCATAAATGCCTTGCCTAGCCTTAGTATCTCCGTGGTGTTAAGAACGGTCAGAACTTTTAGTGGGTCTGTTACTCTATCTCATGCGCCCAGGAATACCATTCCAAAAAGGGTCACTTTTCCACTAGATGGAAAGTGTTGAAGAGTTGAGCAGCCTCCTCTGATCAGAATCACCATAGCCTAACATTCCAGTGACATACTGTCTGAGAAATCAGATAGTAGGGTGTTAGTGTTTACACTACGAATACTCAGGTAAAAGCAAGACACAAATCTTTAAAAGACGTTTTCATAAATAACCCCAGACATCACCCCATAACACAAGCTAACGAAGTCATAACAAGCACTATTCTCCATTACTGATTCCCTATCTATATTTTACTGTTTTGTTTATTTCCTGCTTTTATTAGTTTAGTTTAAACGGACCTAAAAACAAATCAAAAACTCTTTTCAAAAACCCATCACTAATTTGAATAAGTTTGTCTGGACAACTCCGCTTCACAATACGATTGATCTTAAGAACGACCCTGAGTTATACTTACCTCTGTAAGTAGAATTTAGGTCCCCAGCTCTATAATATAAAACCCCGTTGCAGCTGTTGCGTAACGACCGTTTCAGCTGTAACAGTTACCCATGAATTTTGCTGGTTAAATTGAAAATTCAAGTTACCAGATCTTATAGCTTGATATCAGAAATATATAGTTTAATCTAATTATTCTTGCTATATTGGTTTGAGATTTAACATTACTGAATGCAACCGTTTACTACATTTGTGGGAATCCCTGAAAGAGGTATCATCTGATTAGGTATAATATGGCTTTTGATGTATCTCTATTTCTTTCTGATTGGTTTGTCATATTGTTTTCACATTCTGGAAGTAACTGGTTGTAGGATGTTGGAACTGCTACGAACCCCAACTTCATAGTAGATGACACGAATGAGCTGCTAGATGATTACTTCATCGTAAAACAAATTGAGGACAGTGGTTCCGATGAGGATGATCATTTTGGTTCAGTTTGTGCAACGTGTGATAATAACGGTGTACTTGGTGAGCTTGTGGTTCTTCTACTTACCATAAACAATACTATCCATGTTTTGTGGCAAATGAATTCTTATACAGATTTTTTCCCGTTAGTTCCTTTCATATATGTGTAACATATCAATCATCTATAAGGTTCAGTAGAAGAATTCTATTAACATTTCTCATGTAGACATATATTTTGATTCTCGTGGGGCTTACACTAGGAAGTGAATGTGACAAATTTTGGCCCATTTACTCAGAAATGATTGATCAAGGTTATAGTTTTTCTCTAACAAGTCAAATGCATAGAGGTTTCGGATTGCTTCTGATCTCGCTCAACCCACCTGTTTTGCATCTCGCTTTGTGAAGCTATTGTGCATGTTATTTTCATTCGATGGTTTCTTATGGATCAAGTCATCTGTTGCAGTTGTGAACAGAAATGCTTTAGGTCATGCAAATGGAGATTCTGAAAAGGCACATGATTCCAAATGTGAATATGTTTGTCTAAGTCTTGAAGAATTGAAGGTATGTTAGTTTCTATGATTTATAATGATGTCTATGTATAAATGTCGTTTCCTTCTTAGTTTTCTTTATTCCTTTCACTTTCTCATCGGTTTTCTTTGGTTGTATCATATAGACATATATATGTATTCATTCACAGGGAACACCAAGCGAGAATTGTAAATGGAGTCTACACCAATGCTTTGTTTGTGATGAACTAGGGTCTTCGGATGAAACTTCGAAAACAGAGGTATGTAGTCTTTGAGGAAATTGATCTTTAGCAAATTGGCGTGGTCTTCTTGAGAGAGTTTTTATTATTTTGTTATATATTCTTATTGTAAATTGTAATTGTAATTAGCATGGTTTTTTCATTAGTATGAGTAATTTGTTCTTCGTATTTAATAGGTCATTTTTATATTTCTCATTTTTATATTAAAGGGTCCTTTTTCATTCCGAAACACATCCAGAAGAGAAGGTGTACCTTTCACATAATGAGAGATCACTATAGGTGGTAATATGGGAGGGTTGGGCGTATCGTCAAATGGGGTTTGTTTGAAATGGATCATCTTTAGTACATGTTAAAAAGGCTTGACTTTGTTGTCGGTTTCTAAGTTTTCTATGATAACATTACACAAGTTAAGATTACAATAACGATTTTTAGATTGATGGTCTGAATCTTATGAATAAGAATGATTTAGGAGGTTACATGAATATAAAATACACTCTGGATAACCTTCTAAACATTCATCCCGTTTCTTTATTAGCTAAATTTGTAAGCTTGAGCCATCAGACATAAACCACTGCTATGTCAGCTCATTCAAAAGTAAATGGGCCAATATTGAGTTAAAATTAATCTACGCGATTTCAGGCTGCAGCATGTTAGTTGGCAGTTACGAATTTATATCATTTCATATCGTTAATGGAGGAATAAGATTTCTCTTTCCTAGCATATACACTAATCAACTGGATACTTATACCAATTGGTTAGGCCTTAGGGTCACTATAATTGATGTTATCTACTTAGTCCATTGTAGTGATATTCTTGCAACTTGGCTTACCAGGGTTGCAAATGAGTCAACCAGTAAGCTCTTATGAGTTATCTGAGTTTAGTTAGGAAACAATCTCAATACATACGAGTGGAGCTTGAGCTTGAAAGAACTTTACTCGAATTCTCATCAAGCTTATCAAGTCCACTATGGATATTGTAGTGTTATATATATATATATATATATATATCTGTGTGTGTGTGTGTGTGGGGGGGGGGGGGGGGGGGAGGATCGAGAGGAAAGTGTGATTTTTGAGGAATTGAGAGGTAGATTTTTTGGCTTAATATCCATCGATGAATATTTCGTTGATACATATTTTACTCTAATATTCCTTCGAATTCCTCTTGATCCTTTCCCTATACACACATAATTCCATACAAGTTTTGTAAGAAGTCGAGCTACTATCAGTATGGGCATGCATGTTTTAATTTGGACATGTTTGAGCTACTAGATTTATTCTTATGATATCCTCTTGTGTATATTAATCTCGAATCTTTCTCGAACTGAGCTCCAACCTGCAAAATGAAGCTTTCCGAACTATCAAACTGAGTTTGAAAGTCTAGGAATTGAGCTACGTTGCCCATACTTAGGTACTGTCCTTTGTACCTACGAGTCCCTGGCTTGGTACCGTTGTGCAAGTTTTTCAATTAAAGTTCGGCTACATGTGGCTACTTTTATCATCCACAATGTGTAGTAAATCTACTCAAAAAGTATGATAAAGATGAGAAACAGGCTCTATAAGAAAAGATTGTTGTGGGGGATCCATTCATTTGTCCTAATCACGAATGTGCTGTCCATAAAAAAAAAGAAAATGATAATGTGAAAGACTTGCAGTTTGCTATTTGTAAGCGATGTCTAACATCAGGCGATGATAAGGCGATGTCTAACCTCATAATGAATTCATGTACCCCCCCCCCCCCCCTTCTCTACTTAGTTGTTAACTTTCACATTTTATCTAGGAAACCAAGTTCCTCAAGAAACAACATAAAGCTAAGTTAAGAAAATTGATGTCTCAACATGATGCAGAGTGTAGGCATCTTGAAGAGGAGCTGAATTTACAGAAGGACAAGGTGTGTATAGTTCATCTTTTATGATTTTCAAGGGATATATCCACTTCTGTAGCTCTTGACAATCTAAATGGTCAAATAAAGTCTGTCTCTCAGGCTGGAATCATCCGAAGAAACCACTAAAATCCTAAGTTACATATTCCTATTATAAGGTCTTCTATATTGTGAATCATATTGGGGCCGCAATAGTCAGAATTTGGTAATATTTTGAAAATCAAGTAAGTAACGCTTCTATTTTTATAAATTTAAATCAAGTAATAAACGACAATGTAGCAAGATACGTGTCTATAGAAGGTATCTAATATAGTAAAACAATAAGAAATCATTATTCATAAAATTATTTACTAGCCCGCAAATTTGCGGGTTATGATCTAGTAATAACAATAATAATAATAATAATAATAATAATAATAATAATAATAATAATAATAATAATAATAATAATAATAATAATATGAAAATTACAATTTATATATATATCCCAAAACAATTGTCCATATGCAAAAAATAACTTTTAAAAATCATTAAACTCTCAATTTTACCCTCAATTATTACTCAAAATCATTTATTTGTAAATAAATTCAGTCAAACTTGCATTGATTTAAAAGGCAAAACTGACATTGACTTAATCTATCTTAATCCCAAAAATTGTTGGGGGACAATTTTTGTGGGACGGAGGGAGTAGTAAACAAGCTTTAAAAACCTAGCAAATCTAGGTTCATACTAAGTTGTTTCTCCTACATTTTAGCAAACTTATAAACAAATCTCTTTAATTATGGTTACATGATTAACTCGAGCTACAGTAATATATTAAAGGGCAAATGACCCAAAAAGGTAACTAACTCGTCAAAATTTGACAATAAATGGAATATGAGTTTTGTCAATGTCCAAAAAGGACTCTAATTTCAAAATCGTGCCATAAACGTATTTAAGTTGTAAAAAAAGTTCAATTAAAGGTAAAAATTACAGTTTCAATTTAAACGTGCCATATAAGGATTTAGTATTTTAAAATGTACCATAAAAGGATTAAATTTTTTTTTTTCATATAATAAAAGGATTTAACACTAAAAATGAAATTTGGGTTTAAACACTCAAAAAGTAAGATTAGTGTTTATATCGTATGTTTTCTTGGTCAAACATGTCACATATTAATTGAATATTTGAGATTTAAGCCCCGCATTAGTTAAAACCGATCAAAAATTGAAAGAGAACAAATGTAAAAATAATTACACCTTTAATTGAACTTTTTGACAACTTAAATCCTTTTATGGCACGATTTTGAAATGTGAGTCCTTTTTGGGCATCGACAAAACTCATATTCCCATTATTGTCAAATTTTGACGAGTTGTTTACCTTTTCGGGTCATTTGCCCTATATTAAATGGTCCAAATTGATCTCTCGAGTTACCGTCTGGATAGAAAAGAACGGCATGATACGGTCATGTGAATAGGTTTATAGGACGATAAGGGTAAAATGGTCATTAGCAAATTAATTGGTAATTGTTGTGAGTTTTGAAGACTACAAATATTATTAAAATATTGATTTGGGTATATATGATATATTGAGATGAGATGTTAGGAATGGCATATATGTAATTTCAAAAATAGTCTTGGTAAATATGTAATATGATATTATTTGCTTTATTAGTGACATATATGCAATTCTCCCAAGTATAAAAGAAACAACAATAATTATTATAAAATGAAATACTACAAGGGTATTTCAGTCATCATATAACTGATGTGTAAAATCTAGTTATAAAATTAAACAAAGAAATACTGATCGTTTACTATTACACAACTGAGGTAAGTATACCCTATCATGTATAGTATAGCTACAGTAAGTCCAAGTTCGTTCCACATGGATTGTGAATTTAAGAATTAAAACTAAATATGTAATTAACTTAATACAGAAAAAGACTTGGTTTTCGTGTGACCGAATTGTCACGTTGCTTAACAACTAAATTTAATAAACTAAGTGGACTCAGAAAGAGTCAAAATGATTTGATTGATTTAACTTTATCAGATATTAAAAACAACACTTACTTGGATTATTTCACTAATGACTTCGGGGTATTTAGTTAAAACCAGTTTATTTAGCAATTCAAGTTCATTTCGATTAGTCTAGGCTTAACATTCGCCATCACCTACACACTAATCTTAATTTACCAAATTACAATTTAATCTAGTGAAAGACGTTCGCCGAAATCACTATCTTATACGATTAAATTTAACTGTCTAATTTATTACTTATCTGCGTCCGCAATCAAAGCTCAATTATTCATAGACAAACAATTGATAATAAACATATAAGTGACAAACATCCGCTACAATCACTTATTCATTCATCAAATAAATTAGAATTGATAATTAAACCAAAATATATAAGGTTCTCGATTAAACGTAATTAAATCATATAAACATCAAATAATAATACCCCTAATCAATAGTTATTTCATCCAAGTAAATGTATAAAAGGTTTAGCTACTCATATTCAAACAAGAATAATCACAAGTAATAATTGAAATCATCACAAACATAATTATAATGAAATAAAAGAGTAAACGAATGATTACAATGATTAATTGAAGATCCGTAGTAGCCGAATGATTAAGATGAATGAAAGATCTTCAAAAGTATGAAAAACCCTCAAAAATTCAAAAATAATTCGTAACCCTACTATTAATATGTGAAAAAGTCTGTGTGTTTTTTCGTCTGTACAAGAATGCTATATAATTGCTCTGGGGCCAAAATTAGCCGGCGGCTAATTAAAAAGACCGGCGGTCAAGGTGATTTTGGCGTATGCTCAAAGAATTAGTCAACCGCCTCCTTGAATCAATTTTCGTCTCCCGTAAAAGCTTGGCGGCTGCTAGAGTTTTTGATGACCTTAAATGCCACGCTTCACATAAACGTCTTGGTCTCCTTTCACGGCCCATTTTTATTTTTATTTTTTATTTTTAGCCCATTTCATTTAATCAATTCCCCTAGTAGCCCAACATGATGCTTTTCGAATGTTCCTGTTGCACCGCCATTCCATTTTCTGTTGACTTTTGACATGAGCTTGTTTATTAATTCTCTTAACTCTCTTTTTAAACTTCACGGCCCAACTAACTCACGTTGACCAGCTTCTTTGGTTCCATGCTCCATGTGATGATCTACAAACAAAACATCATCATCATTATGAATATTTATTATTAATAATTAATTAATATTATTATTAAAATGAATACTTCATTACTAACGTACTTTAGATTTATTGTTATAACTAGTACATTTATTTCATTATCCTAGCACTAATATCATGATCATATTTATATTAGCCCAACTAATTATTTGGTTCAACTCATAAACTCAAATAAATATACAATCTAACTATTTTCGCTTAATCCATTTAACTTTTCGAACTCAAATATTTACAAACTTTATTTATTTTTATCACTCTTTCAACCACTTTGTCCCAATCATATTTAGGTCAAACTAACTTTTATACAAAAATTACTTTATTTGACATGTTTTTCATTCTATACTAATACAAACTCTATTTCTACCTATTTTATAAATATGAACAAAATAATTAACTTTTATCAAATAATTATAACTAAAAGTATATAAAAGGCCTTAGTGTCTGGGAATGTACCGAACTTGCACCAAATCTCTATTGTGTGTATCAAACTTTCAAAACGCAATAATAATGCACTCAACTTGTAAAAACCCAAAAAGTGATGTACTTTGATGACGTGTCGAGAACATAGCGTGCCACGTGGCGTAACCAGAGATTGACACATCCTCAAAGTACATCACTTTTTGGGTTTTTACAAGTTGAGTGCATTATTATTGCGTTTTGAAAGTTCGATACACACAATAGAGATTTGGTGCAAGTTCGGTACATTCCCAGACACTAAGCCCTATATAAAAACCATGAAATATTACTATACAAATATAACATTATTCAATGTTATCAAATTATCCCCACACTTAAACTCTACTTGTCCTCAAGTAGACTAAAACTAAACTACTAAATACAACTATACATCACTAAACCAAATATGATTACTTATAAGCATAAAACTAATATTTAAAAATTAAAATACTTAAATTAAAAATCTGTTTCCAATTTCTAAAATTTAAACAATTTAATTAACATGGAAAACTATTTTGTACAATAAGGGAATAAATTCCTTTATTATTATTCACATAATATATAGCTCATCAACGATTACTAATATTGTTGTCCACTTAAACAATCTATACTCAAATTTCTGAAAACACATTTATTGTTAGTATGTATATTACATATGATCCCCAACTATGATATACCCCTAAAATTTAGTCATACACTTTACTTTATATTTAAAATAAGAATATAAAAATCATTTTTAAGAATCAAGACATTGGTGACAGGTCTGCATTTTCACGCAACAAAGCGACATAACTTGATTCAAGTAAAGCAAACCCTTTTTAAATCAAACCAGCGGTGACAGGTCTATACCTTAGTATAACAGAGCGACATAGTTTGATAAATTTGGGAATCTTAATTTTAAAAATTTTAAATTTCTTTCGCTTATTTTCAAGAATACTAATATGAGACCAGGTCTGTATTTTCATATAACAGAGGAAACAATTAGTAAACCCCCAAATGATTTTATATAAATATCAAAAATATAAAATTTTGCATGCTAAATCTAGGAATTAAGACTTTTTGTCATACATCATAGAATGTTTACCACAAAGTAATATACAAGTTTAAAATTTACTTCTTAAAATTCAGAAATTTTCATATAGATTGCCTATCGGTACATCATATAATGAAACTATACATTATTTATTATTACTTTAAAATTATATGCACAAAAAGTTTAATCCATGTTAAAGTCTAAATTTTAAAAATAAAAAACAAACTTTTAATAAAACTATTTTAACTAATAAATACTTAGTCTCAAAACTTAAAAATAAAACACAATTTAAAAATAATAGCTAATTTTTTTTATTTTATTTTTTTCCAAAAAGATACAACAAAACCTAAGGACAAGTAAACTTCTTTTCGACCCACATCCCCACACTTAAGTTGTACAATGTCCCCATTGTACTAAACAGAATAGAATCATAGTGAAAACGAGAGAAAAGAAGTAGAGCAGTAAAACTCCCCTGATATCTCTTGAAAAGTCCAACAGCATGCGAGAGCGAGTCCGTGTCAGCAGCATCATTCAACAGCACAGCACACAAAACAAAACCAAAAGAAAACATAACATATAAAACAATTAAATACATAGTTAAAACAGAAAAATAAATCCTAACTCACTTTCGTAGGAATCACGATTGCATTTAGCATATGCAATAAGCCTTTAAACCCCTCGGTATCCCGAGTGGACGAGTTGTAGTCTCGTGAGGGTTTCCAGTGAACACACCCACAAAGTTCAAACCCTTGAATTAATCAGTTCTTAGGGTAAATCACGAGTGCCTCCCACTCGTTTCCAACATCTTCCTCATGATAATGCTTTAATCGGTGTCCATTCACAATGAAAGATCCTCCATCGGTCTTGTACAATTCCACATAACCCGACGGATACCCATGTTTAACCGTATAAGGACCAGTCCAACGAGGTTTAAGCTTTGGTTGCTTTAACTTAAAACGAGATTGAAACAAAAGTACCTTATCTCCAGCTTTAAATTCCTTCCGCACCTTCAATTTCCGATCATGCCAATCTTTGGTCCTCTCCTTATACAACTTTGAACTCTCATAAGCATTCATCCTCAATTCATCCAACTCATGCAATTGAAGAAACCTCTTCTCACCCGCTTCAACCAAATCCGTATTGCAATTCTTGAGTGCCCAATATGCCTTATGCTCTATCTCCATCGGCAAATGACACGTTTTTCCATAGAGCAACCTGTAAGGTGTTGTCCCAATCGGCGTCTTGTAGGCGGTGCGAAATGCCCACAAAGCATCATCAAGCTTCTTCGCCCAAATAGCCCGGTTGTCTTTAACTGTCTTCTCCAAAATCCTCTTCAATGCTCTATTGGTGTTTTCCACTTGTCCACTCGTTTGAGGGTGGTAAGAAGTTGAAAACCTATGATTCACTCCATACTTTTTCAAAACCTTTTCTAATTGTTGGTTCGCAAAATGGCTCCCACGGTCACTAATTAAAGCTTTAGGGATTCCAAACCGACAAAACAAACTTTTCAGAAAATCAATCACAACCCGAGCATCATTCTTCGGTAACGCTTTTGCCTCCGCCCATTTGGACACATAATCCACTGCAACCAGTATGTACTGACATTTATGAGATGGTGGAAACGGACCCATGAAATCTATTCCCCATATATCAAAAACCTCACAAACTTGTATGCTCTGTTGAGGCATTTCATCTCTTTTGGAGATGTTGCCTACACGTTGGCATGCATCACAAGTTTGGCAAAGTGTTTGTGCCTCTTTGAAAATGGTGGGCCAATAGAAACCAGCATCGAAAACCTTCTTAGTTGTAACTGACGGTCCATAGTGCCCACCTGTTGGTCCATGGTGACACTCATCCAAAATTCTTCTTGTTTCCTCCCCGGATACACATCTTCTTATCATCCCATCAGCACAAACTCGAAACAGATACGGATCATCCCAAAAATAATATTTCAAGTCCGAGAAAAACTTGCTTTTCTGTTGGTGGGTCATTCCTTTCCTCAAAACACCTGCAACTAAGTAATTAGCAAAATCCGCGTACCAAGGTGCTTCTTCCTCATTCTTCACATCTTCTCCTACCTGCAAAAGAAATTCCTCGGGAAAGGAATCATCAATGTTAGTATCGCCTAGCTTGTCTAGGTTTGGATTTTCCAACCTCGACAAGTGATCGGCGGCAAGGTTTTCAGCCCCTTTTTTATCTTTTATCTCAATGTCAAATTCTTGCAATAAAAGAATCCAACGAATGAGACGTGGTTTAGTATCTTGTTTGGCAAACAAATACTTTAGGGCTGAGTGGTCTGTGAAAACTACGGTCTTAGATAGGACAAGGTAAGATCTAAACTTATCAAAAGCAAAGACAACCGCAAGGAGTTCTTTTTCAGTCGTGGTATAATTTTGTTGCGCTCCATTTAGAGTCTTACTAGCATAGTAAATAGGTTTAAAATGGTTTCCCTCCCTTTGTCCTAAAACAGCCCCTAAGGCGTAGTCACTAGCATCACACATCAATTCAAAAGGCTGAGACCAATCAGGTGAAACCATAATAGGTGCATTGGTCAACCTATCCTTTAAAGTCTCGAAAGCTTTAACACATTCATCATCAAACACAAAAGTAACATCTTTTTCTAGAAGTTTAGTCATAGGTCGAGTGATCTTAGAAAAGTCTTTAATAAACCTACGGTAAAAACCCGCATGACTTAAGAAACTTCTAACTCCTTTAACATTGGCGGGTGGAGGTAACTTAGCAATGACGTCAATCTTTGACTTGTCAACCTCAATCCCCACACTTGACACTTTGTGTCCTAAAACAATACCCTCTTTAACCATGAAGTGGCACTTTTCCCAGTTTAAAACCAAATGCGCCTTCTCGCATCTTTCAAGCATCTTGTCTAAATTAGACAAACACGATTCAAATGAACTTCCAAAAACAGAAAAATCATCCATGAAACCTTCTATGGAAGTCTCAATCATATCCTGAAAAATAGCGATCATGCACCTTTGAAAGGTAGATGGGGCGTTACAAAGTCCAAAAGGCATTCTCCTATATGCATATGTACCAAAAGGACATGTAAAGTCGTTTTCTCTTGATCTTTAGGGTCTATGGGAATTTGGAAATATCCCGAGAATCCATCAAGAAAAGAAAAGAATTCATTACCGGCCAGTCTTTCTAGCATTTGGTCAATAAAAGGCAAAGGGAAATGGTCCTTACGGGTGGCATCATTAAGCTTCCTATAGTCAATACATACTCGCAATCCTGTGACTGTCCTAGTGGGAATAATTCATTTTGGTCATTCGTCACAACAGTCATACCCCCTTTTTTAGGCACACAATGGATAGGACTCACCCAAGGGCTATCAGAAATTGGGTAAATTATACCCGCATCGAGCAATTTAACTACCTCCTTCTTGACAACATCTTTCATGTTCGGGTTAAGCCTCCGTTGTCTTTGGACAACGGGTTTTACATCATCTAAAAGATTTATTTTATGTTTGCAGAAAGATGGGCTTATCCCAGGTATGTCCGATGTACGCCAAGCAAAGGCGCCCTTGTGAGCTTTCAACACATCAAGTAACATGCATTTTTCAGAATTAACAAGAGTAGAGGAAATTACAACCGGTAATAGATTCTCCTCTTGCAAGTAAGCATACTCCAAATGGCTTTGAAGCGGTTTCAGCTCCAAGTCTCTCAGTGGGTCCTCAAGTGAAGTCTTGATCCTCATTTGATCCTCTTTTGCTAGCTCCTCATAGCTTTCTTCCTCTTGTGGCTCTTTATCAATCAACATAGCTTCCATTCCTCTTAGAAGCTCTCCGGCTATTCCTCCTTCTGTTCCAAAGTTGAGCAATTCCTGTAACTTCTCATCTACGACCTCATCTACAACATCAATTCTAAAACAAGAATCATCATTAGAATAAGGATGCTTCATAGCCTTATCAACCGTGAAAGCAATCCTCTCCTGGCCCACTCCTAAGGTCAACTGCTTATTTTTCACATGAATAATGGCATCAGCAGTATGTAAAAAGGGACGTCCTAGAATGAGTGGGACTTTACTATCTTTCTCCATTTCGAGGATCACAAAGTCAACAGGAAAAGTAAATTTACCTACCTCTATCAACATATTTTCCGCAATCCCTACCGGATATTGGAATGATCTATCGGCTAGTCTTATACTCATACGTGTGGGCTTAAGGGATCCTAAAGACAATTTAGCATAAAGGGAGTAAGGCATTAAGTTTATACTAGCACCTAAGTCAGCTAGGGCATCACAAGTCATAAATTTCCCTAAAGTACATGAAACAATAAAACTCCCCGGGTCACCCAACTTTGGTGGAATCTAATTCTGAACGATAGCAGAACACTCATCATTCAAAAATGTAGCTGGTGCCTCCGAAAGCTTATCCTTGTTGCTCACCAAATCTTTGATAAACTTGGCATAGTTTGGCATTCCAGCTAAAACATCAACCAAAGGCACGTTGATCCGAATGCCCTTGATCATATCAACAAACTTCCCATATTGGGCAGCAATCTTTTCCTTCCTTAAGCGTTGAGGGTATGGAATCTTCGGTTTATATGCCTTCACCGTTGGTTGTGCAACTGGAGGTATAGGTGAAACTGGAATAGATGTGGGTTAAGCCGTCTCCTCTTCTTCATCTTCAACCTCCTGCTCATCAGTATCTTGCAAAACAGTGTTAGAAACTTTGGCCTTTTTGGGCGGAGGAGGTGGTAGCTCTTTCCCGCTACGAGTGATAATGGCATTGGCATGCTCATTTCGGGCTGGTGGTGGTTGGTATGGCTTTGGACCACTGCTAGAAGATGTTTGCCTTGGGTTCGGTTGGGTGTTGCTCGGTAAACCACCGGTTGGTCTACTACTCTGCCCCTCAGATAAACGATCCATTTTCCTTTCCAAATCCTGAATCGAGGCTTGTTGATTTTTCTGACCTTGATCCACACTTATCCTCAAATTCGTCATTTGTGTCTTCAACCTCTCAGTACAAGCATCCTGTTTGGAAATGAATTCCTTCATCATCTTTTCTAAAGGAGACTCGGTAGCTTCCTGTTGCTGAGTTGGTGGTGGTGCATTATCCCTTTGATATTGGTTGTAGTAGTTCTGACCTTGTTGAGAATATCTATTGCCTTGATAATTACCCGAATAGTTACCCGAATTTCGATTCTGGTAGCCGCCTCTCTGATAATTATTTTGTTGCAAATAG
Organism: Helichrysum umbraculigerum; assembly: GCA_949592205.1. Lineage (NCBI taxonomy): Eukaryota > Viridiplantae > Streptophyta > Magnoliopsida > Asterales > Asteraceae > Helichrysum > Helichrysum umbraculigerum. The sequence goes on along the minus strand of CATIUR010000002.1, from coordinate 87,122,867 downwards.
TTAACATCTTCATCCGCCATCCTCATAGGTTGATCATCACTATCGCAATCATTTGTGGCACGATTTCCACCACAATTACCACAACCTTCTCGAAGCTCCTTGATCTCTCCCTTGAGAGTTTTGAATTGGTCATCAAACTTTGTGGACATAGCTTTCAACTCTTTCATCATCTCAGAATTATCATAACCACTAGTAGAAGCTGAAGCAACGGTTTTCCGAGTAGTCTTGGTTTTCTGATCGTTAGCCCAATTGATATTCTGTAAGACCTTATCTTCCATCATCTTCCATGCTTCATTTGGATTTTGTACATAAACACACCCCCTCCTGCAGCATCTAAAACCGAAGCCGATTGTGTATTGAGCCCGTTATAGAAACGCTCAATAATCTCCCGTTTAGATAACCCATGACCATGAGAGTTCCTGAGCATCTCTTTCATCCTTAACCAGGCTTCCACTATTGTTTCTCCATCATTCTGTTTAAATCCTCGAATCTCATTCAGTAACCTTTCTGCTAAAGCCGGAGGGAAAAATCGGCTAACAAACGCCTCCCTCATTTGATTCCAAGTGGTGATAGTGTTCGGTTCAAGTTCTTGGTACCAGATTTTTGCTTCCCCACACAGAGACATGGGAAAAGTCCTCAATCGAATGGCTTCATCAGTATTGGGCCCATATTTGAACATGTCCCCGATTTCCAAGAAACTAGCAATATGCTTGTGCGGATCGGCCCGCACTCTTCCATCAAACTGGCTATCTCTAATCAGACTCATATGATTTCCCTTTAGTGAAAAGTTGTTATCAATAGCCGGCCTTCGAATGGCAGATTGCGGTGTAGGGGCAACATCCCTAGCCCTTGACAACATTGGAGTATCATTCTCGTCAGCCATTTGATATTCTTCTTCTTCTTCTTCCGATTTGATCTCCTCTTCAAACTTAGATTCAAGCTCTTCTTCGTAAACCTCTTCAATGATTACGTTTGCTGAAGTTGATCCACTTTCCGTTTGGCTTTCAGTAGATTCCGTCGGCGTATTCTTTGATTTCTTCTTTCGTTTCTTCTTTGTGGTTTTCTCCGGATCGGACAATGGACTAACAAGTTCGTTACCCGAAGTCCTAGTGCTCATCCACTACCTGATTAAACCTGCAAAATCACAAAAGATAAAACCGTCAAATGTACCGGCTCAAAACAAATTAAAAAGTAACTTTCTAAGAATAAAATTCAAAGAAAGGATCAATTAACTACACTTAATTAAATTCTTAAATTAAACACACTCCCCGGCAGCGGCGCCAAAAACTTTGATGTGTAAAATCTAGTTATAAAATTAAACAAAGAAATACTGATCGTTTACTAATTACACAACTGAGGTAAGTATACCCTATCATGTATAGTATAGCTACAGTAAGTCCAAGTTCGTTCCACAGGGATTGTGAATTTAAGAATTAAAACTAAATATGTAATTAACTTAGTACAGAAAAAGACTTGGTTTTCGTGTGACCGAATTGTCACGTTGCTTAACAACTAAATTTAATAAACTAAGTGGACTCAGAAAGAGTCAAAATGATTTGATTGATTTAACTTTATCAGATATTAAAAACAACACTTACTTGGATTATTTCACTAATGACTTCGGGGTATTTAGTTAAAACCAGTTTATTTAGCAATTCAAGTTCATTTCGATTAGTCTAGGCTTAACATTCGCCATCACCTACACACTAATCTTAATTTACCAAATTACAATTTAATCTAGTGAAAGACGTTCGCCGAAATCACTATCTTATATGTTTAAATTTAACTGTCTAATTTATTACTTATCTGCGTCCGCAATCAAAGCTCAATTATTCATAGACAAACAATTGATAATAAACATATAAGTGACAAACATCCGCTACAATCACTTATTCATTTATCAAATAAATTAGAATTGATAATTAAACCAAAATATATAAGGTTCTCGATTAAACGTAATTAAATCATATAAACATCAAATAATAATACCCCTAATCAATAGTTATTTCATCCAAGTAAATGTATAAAATGTTTAGCTACTCATATTCAAACAAGAATAATCACAAGTAATAATTGAAATCATCACAAACATAATTATAATGAAATAAAAGAGTAAACGAATGATTACAATGATTAATTGAAGATCCGTAGTAGCCGAATGATTAAGATGAATGAAAGATCTTCAAAAGTATGAAAAACCCTCAAAAATTCAAAAATAATTCGTAACCCTAATATTAATATGTGAAAAAGTCTGTGTGTTTTTTCGTCTGTACAAGAATGCTATATAATTGCTCTGGGGCCAAAATTAGCCGGCGGCTAATTAAAAAGACCGGCGGTCAAGGTGATTTTGGCGTATGGTCAAAGAATTAGTCAACCGCCTCCTTGAATCAATTTTCTTCTCCCGTAAAAGCTTGGCGGCTACTAGAGTTTTTGATGACCTTAAATGCCACGCTTCACATAAACGTCTTGGTCTCCTTTCACGGCCCATTTTTATTTTTATTTTTTATTTTTAGCCCATTTCATTTAATCAATTCCCGTAGTAGCCCAACATGATGCTTTTCGAATGTTCCTGTTGCACCGCCATTCCATTTTCTGTTGACTTTTGACATGAGCTTGTTTATTAATTCTCTTAACTCTCTTTTTAAACTTCACGGCCCAATTAACTCACGTTGACCAGCTTCTTTGGCTCCATGCTCCATGTGATGATCTACAAACAAAACATCATCATCATTATGAATATTTATTATTAATAATTAGTTAATATTATTATTAAAATGAATACTTCATTACTAACGTACTTTAGATTTATTGTTATAACTAGTACATTTATTTCATTATCCTAGCACTAATATCATGATCATATTTATATTAGCCCAACTAATTATTTGGTTCAACTCATAAACTCAAATAAATATATAATCTAACTATTTTCGCTTAATCCATTTAACTTTTCGAACTCAAATATTTACAAACTTTATTTATTTTTATCACTCTTTCAACCACTTTGTCCCAATCATATTTAGGTCAAACTAACTTTTATACAAAAATTACTTTATTTGACATGTTTTTCATTCTATACTAATACAAACTCTATTTTTACCTATTTTATAAATATGAACAAAATAATTAACTTTTATCAAATAATTATAACTAAAAGTATATAAAAACTATGAAATATTACTATACAAATATAACATTATTCAATGTTATCAATAACTTTGACTTAACGGTTTAATTGTTAGCTTTAACGGAAAAGATATAAATTGCAAAAATCAAAAACCATAAGGACAAAAAATGCGTCAAAAAAGTAAAAGGATAAAATCAGCTAATCAACTGGACCACAGGGACAAAATTTGCAATTTTCTCAAGGTTTAATAGACAAATATGTTAGTGTACTTTACAAAAATGTTCAAGTAAGTTACTAGACTATTAATTTGTTCAATTGAATTACTAAACTATTTTCATATCTAAATTAGACTTTTTATATTGTAATATTTATAAGTTAAGTAACTTAATTATATACATAAGTTTAGTAAGTGATCTTGGTGTTAATATTTATAAGTTAAGTAACCTACATATCGCGATTTTTTAAATTTAAGAATTCAATTGAACAAATTAATAGTGCAGTAAATTAGTTGAACATTTTCACAAATTACAGTAACATATTTGTCAATTAACCATAATGAACTTTATATGTATGCAACCTTCTATTACTTGTAACCATTGATGTGACTCCCATTTTTGATGACACGTAAGGTGATATGGCGACTTATATCGTTGTCACGTTGTCAAAAATACCAACTACCGAAGGGTAATATTCATTGCATACTATAACACCCTCACATTTATATAATGTATTTTACAACCCGGAAGCGATGTCCCCAAAACAATACTTTATACTTTACATTTTATATACAAAAGTACAACTTATAATCCTGTTTTCAAACATATACATATGGATTATAAACATATGATACCAAATACAACCGCTGGGTGTTATGTAAATCCAAACATCACATTGATTTAATAAAACCAATATCAGAGTCAACGCAGAAGTCGTCAAACATTCAGTCAGGTCGACACCTTCTTGCCCGACCACCCTGTCAAGTCACAACCTGCAAGAAGTAATTTAAGGTGGTGGGATTAGCACAACTGCTAAGTGAGATGGAACTGTAACCGAAAGTCCAATCTAGCAATAACAACTTTAATCACAACAAATAATCACAGTCACAATCACATAGTTTCACTCAACATCAGAGGATCGGTGGTTGCTAGCAGTAAAGCAACACTTAGTAACCCCACTGAGCTGTAGACCCCAACAGCGGTTAATCACAACCCAACTGAGCTGCTGGTCCTAACAGCGGTTAACCGATAGCTCGTTACTATTTTCACACGACCTAATTTCCTATTAACGACATGTACAAGGAAATCCCTGTCGTCCAACAATAGTAACCAAGCCCAATCATCTTGACCTCCGATTAATCACTTAAGCCCGAAAGCCACATAATCACAATCAGCATATCAGACTAAACAGTCTATCAATAATAAATCTATATTCACTTGCTGTAACCAAACCTGTTACAGCTAAACCACACTGAAGGTACAGAACCACTCACCAATCACCTTAGTCTCCACTCAGTAGTCTAATGTCACTGAGTCTCTTGTTTATCTGAATTTACCACAAACATCACAAGTCAGTAACTCAACATCACAAGTTTAATTTACATTAAGCATCATATCAAACTATAGTTATTAACAAGTTAAACAACTCGTTAATACAACGTACATATGTTATAATTAAATAACATGTCTCAATATATCATTTCAATATATCATTTCAATCACAAGTTATACTAAACTCAAGATTATAATGCAAAAGTAAATTTTCTGCGTTGGGGGCCATTTAGCCGCCGGCTAAAACTTTTGACCGCCGGTCGAAACCCCAAGGCAGTCTCCTGACCACCGGCCGAATGGCTTGACCGCCGGCCATAGCCATCGTCCCAAACCCTGTTCTTTCTGTTCAAGCTAAATCCGAATACCAAACTCAATTTCAACATCCAACTCAAGTTCTAATCGATTATATACGATGAATAACGATTTCTAACAACCTATAACATCATATATCATTGTTTCTAACATCAATTTCACTATTACACCACTAACCCTAACATTTAGCATATAAGTACAAGAAGAACACTTACAATTGGATGAACAAGGTTATGATGATGTTAGAAATCTGATGGTGATGATGATTTATGTAACACCCGCCAAATTAGGACTAGTATTTAGTGCCTAATCAGATTTTAATACATGTAATTAGTTCTTTGTTAGGCTAATTAATGTATCGAATTATATATATTGTTGAATATATACGAAAATGCGATTTGGTTAAATCGTACGCAATTTAAATCGAATGTATTTCGATTCAATTTTATACGGACGTTGGTGACCAATTTTATCAAATAACGTTGTTATATCAAAAAAAAATATTATTTTGATAATATTTCGTATTCATTCGTATCATACAAACCGAACTTACACAATTTGAAATATTACAACACGCAAACTAAATAAACAAACTTACATTTTATAATTCAAATATAAAGTTATTTGTAAAATATTTAAATGAAATATTGCGTAATAATTTACATTTTAAAACATACCATTTAATACATAAAATTATTATTTAACGTTTAAACGACGGAGCGAACGAACACCGCACGGAGCGGAAACGCGGGGTGAAAAATGGGAGGATAACCTCCCATTCCCCACCTTTTCTTTCTCATTTCATTCCACTCACTCTCTCTCTTCCTCTCTCCTCTCTATTTTCTCTCTAAATCAAACCACCTCCATAATCTCTCAAAATCACAAAATACTACTATCAAACGGCCTTGGATCTTATCACCACTTTGGAGAAAAACGACCACCGCATCCCGATCTATCATCCTATCTTTTCGGATTTTTGATCCGACACTTTGTAAGTTTCCGACAAATCCCGAAATCTCTCGTTTTTAAATGTTTTCACTTGTTAGTAGTTTGTAACAACTTATAATGTCCAAATATGGGTTGGGTAAAAGTTTTGGACCGAACGGAAACCGAAAAACTCGTTTTCGACACATTTTCCGGCCAACAGACCGCTACGTCGCAGTTGGCCCAAAATTTATGCGACGTCAGCTTCAACGTCGCAAAACCCCTCGTGACGTCGCGTGGTGCGACGTCAGTCACAACGTCGCATTAAATTGCGACGTCGCATATAGCGACATCAGCCTTAACGTCGCCAATACCTCACCACGTCGCACTTAGCGACGCAAGCCCCTACGTCGCAGAAATCAACAACGTCGCATATAGCGACTCCACGTACAACGTCGTATTAAATTGCGAAACGTCGCCTTTAGCGACGTCATGCTCAACGTCGCAATCCTACCTGCGACGTCGCACCCAACGTCGCACAAATCAGAACCTCAAAAACATAGATTTTTACTAAGTGTCGAGACTCGAAATTTATCACTCGATTTTACCCAAATTCGGTTCCAGATGCGTTTTTCGTCAAAGCAATATAGTAGAAATAAAAATTTTCCAAGCTGACTTGGCAGCTCGACCCCAGCCAGGGGCTCTGCCCCTTGGACCCCGCCAGGGGCTGCCGCCCCTTGGACCCCGCTACCAGGGGCGCTGCCCCCGGACCCCCGTACTTAGATTCCGTAACGGCTTCTAAAACACATTTTTTCAAGTAAAACGCCACGATATCAAAATAATAATAGTTGAGATTATTATTACAAATCCGTCACCAACAGGCCGTACACTTTTCAAACACTTAAACGTATCAACCAAATAGTGGAGATTTGGACATTATAGTTGGACGAACAACTACAAGGTAGTCTTATTTGATACCTTCGCATATTATAACCATCGCGTGTCGTGGACACCCTCAGGTTACAAGTCTTTGGACTTCGATTCTCGGCTAATCATTCTCAGTTTATTTTCATAAACTCAACGACTCAGGTGAGTCTCATAGCCCCTCTTTTACTGTTTTACTCAGGGGTGTGATATATTGCTCAACTTTTACATGTGAACGCAAGTACAAACATTTCATATACTACATGAGTTTTTCGAAACTAATCTTTTAAAGTCCTCCGTCAGCATAGTTGTTAATACGTTGTAGCGTGAATATTAGTATATGGTACCATATAGGATTGACCTACCTCGTCCGGGTTAGCAAGCACTAACCGGGTAAACGGACGTACTAATATTTGGGAAGACGAATGTTGATTAGGCATTCGTGGAGGCACCTCGCCCGGAATTCTCTATAGGGGACCCGGCCCTCGAGTTAAGCTCAACTATGTGCTCATGGCTGTATACACGATGACTATCATTTAATTGCTGGATGCAATTCATTATTTAAATTTTGCGGTTCATACTATATTAATTGATTTCAAACCTGTGAGCTCACCAGCTTTTAGCTGACCTTTTAGCATATATCGCAGGTACTAAGCAGTAGGATGTTTCTGCTTCAGGACGTTAGCTCGAGTCAGCATACAGATGATTGAGATTTTCTTGCATTAGTATATTTTGTACGAGCACTTATGTACTGAAATCTCCTTTTATTTAAACTCGAGCTATGTAAAGCTTTAAATGTTGTAAACATTTCAATTATCAATATATTTTGTTAAAACGACGCATATAGAGTCGTTTACTATATATCTTTGTGCTTTGTTAATGATTAGTAACACCCAAATCAAGCTTCCGCAAATCACTAAATTTTGGGGTGTTACAGATTGGTATCAGAGCCTAAGGCTATAGTGAACTAGGTTGCATTTAGTGAGCCTAGACTATGACCATTAGGCGGTATTCCTTATTAGGTATAACTGGTTCAGTGATTACATCATACGAGTTTAATTTAACATAGCCTGATCAACTATGTACAATTAAGCAAAGATGATGTAAGATCTGAAAGTAATTATGGCCGAACAGGGTACAATAGAAGACTCTGACCTCGAGAGAACCGAGACTTAAACATGTTTATGGTAGACACTCAATAGGCTATATTATATAGGGATTATATGAATATAGGCCTCACTCTTACTAACGCTTTATCTCAGAAATGGCAAACGTCCCAACCAATTCATCGCGCTCTCAATCCGGGTCGCAGAACCCAAGGGTAGCAAGGAGGAACAACAGGTTGCCTCGAGCTGGCCCGTACCCCACTCACTTCACCTTGCCGGCCTTAGCCGCTAGGGTGAACCAACACGAGCAGCGACTTCGCACCATGGATGTCGTGCTGCAGGAAACGAACGAAAACTGGAGACTTACATCCCTTGAACGCATCGAACAAGTCTCCGACGACCTGGAAACCACAAATAACAACATGGATGTCCTTCGCAACCAAGTAATAGCGATAAGCGTGGAAAATGCCCTCCTGCGTCAAAGAATGGAAGAGTGTGAACAACGTTCACATGAAGCAGAAGAGTATGCCCATGGACTAACACAACGACTAGCACTAGCAGAAGATAACGCCCGTCAAGCTAGCAGACTTGCAAACACTGTGGACCGTCTTGTCACGATGATGGAACAAATTAATCTACGTTAAGACTAGTGTAGTCTTTGTCTTGTAATCTATCCTGTAATCTAGTAACTATCTACGCGCTACTCTAAAATTCGGTCGGATGTAACAATTCCCGACGCCTTTTGTAATACCTCTGTAGGATGTAACCTTTGAACTCATATTAGCTATCAAATATTCCTTGTTGTTCAACTCATATTAATTGTCATTTTTCCATGTTGATGTCATGTATTACTGCTTTTATACATGTACATCTATAACAAATACAATTTTCCTACGAAATCTCATGTATCTTCATTTCTTTTATTGAAGAATCATGCCGCCAAAGTCAAGACCATACACCGATGCTCAGCTTACATCGCTTATAACCCAGGCTGTTACTGAAGCCTTGGCTCGGAATACCCCACAAAACTCCACCAGAAACAGCGATGCCGCTGAAACCACTACTGCTAAACCTTGTTCTTACAAGGACTTTCAAAGCTGCAAACCCTCCAGCTTCAAGGGTTCTGAAGGAGCCATCGGACTTATCAGATGGTTCGAGAAAATGGAAACTGTTTTCCGTGTCAGCAAATGCGCGGAGAACGACAAAGTAAACTTCGCCACCTGCTCTCTTGAAGATGATGCTCACTCTTGGTGGAATTCATATACCCAATCAGTGGGTGCTGACACTGCCTACCAACTCTCTTGGGAGGACTTGAAAGCAAAACTCACTGCCAAATACTGCTCAATCGCCAAACTCCAAAAGCTGGACGAGGAGTTCTGGAACCTAAAGGTTCAGGGTGGTGACATCGATGGTTATACCACCAGATTTCAACAACTCGCTGCCCTCCGCCCAGCTATGGTAAGCACCGAACCTGATAAAATCAGGAAGTACATCCTTGGCCTTCCTGAGCCTGTTCGGGGGCATGTCGCCTCTTCCAACCAAACCACCATTGACGGTGCAATCCTATTGGCCCAAGACCTGATGTCCATGAGCCAAGATTCTGAGCCACCCACTTCATCCTCCTACAACAACAAACGAAAGTGGTCTGATTACCACAATAACCACTCCAGTCAACAAAACAAGAAACCCGACACCATCAAAGCCTACAACACCACCACCGACATCACACGGGGCTACACTGGGAACAAACCCTATTGTTCCAAGTGCAGCCGTCACCATGAAGGCTCCTGTGGTCCCTTTTGCAACAATTGCAAGAGGTACGGCCATCTCACCAAAGATTGCAATTCTCCTGCCAAAAACAATTCCAACAATAACACCAGACCACCCAAAGTCTGCTTTGAGTGTGGGAAACCCGGGCATTTCAGGGACACATGCCCAAAGCTGAAGAATAACAACAACAACAACAACCGCAACAGCAACAACAACAACACCCGAAGCAGAGCCTTCGTCATCAATTCCGGGGACGCCCGCCAAGACCCGAATGTGGTCTCGGGTATGTTCCTCCTCAACAACTTAAATGCTTCTGTTCTATTTGATACTGGTGCTAATAGAAGCTTTATCTCTGATGACTTTTGCCCACTACTTGACATCACTCCTGTCGCCTTAGATGTTAAGTACACTGTAGAGCTAGCAAATGGGGAACTTATAGAAACCGATAGTGTGATACCTAATTGCACTTTAAACCTAGCTGATGAAACCTTTTCAATCGATCTTGTACCCGTTGAAATCGGAAGTTTCGACGTCATCATTGGGATGGACTGGTTGTCCAAGCACCGAGCTGAAATCATTTGTTACGATAAGATCGTCCGCATTCCACTCGCTGCCGGTGGAACCTTGATCATACAGGGGGAGACCGGTGGGACGGGACTCAATATCATCTCTTGCTTAAAAACCCGAAAATTTCTGAGAAAGGGTTACCCCGCAATACTTGCACACATCACAGAGAAGAAGTCGGAGGAGAAGCGACTTGAGGATGTGCCGATTGTTAGAGACTTTCCCGAAGTCTTTCCAGAAGAACTGCCTGGTTTACCTCCATCTAGACAGGTTGAGTTCTCAATTGATCTCGTGCCGGGTGCCGCACCGGTGGCCCATGCACCGTACCGTTTAGCCCCATCCGAACTTCAGGAGTTGTCTGCCCAATTACAGGAACTTCTGGATAGAGGATTCATTAGACCGAGTTCTTCACCTTGGGGAGCTCCGGTCTTATTTGTTAAAAAGAAGGACGGTTCATTTCGAATGTGCATCGACTACCGAGAGTTAAACAAATTGACCGTCAAGAACCGTTATCCACTTCCTCGCATTGATGATTTATTCGACCAACTTCAGGGTTCAAGTTTCTACTCAAAAATCGACCTGCGATCAGGCTATCATCAGTTACGAGTTCGCGACACCGATATTCCGAAAACTGCTTTCAGAACTCGTTACGGGCACTACGAATTCCAAGTGATGCCCTTTGGTCTAACTAACGCACCGGCTGTATTCATGGACCTTATGAATCGGGTGTGCAAACCTTACCTCGATAAGTTTGTCATTGTCTTTATCGATGACATACTCATTTACTCGTGCAACGAGCAAGAGCATGCGCAACACCTCAAAACCATCCTTGAACTACTTAGACACGAGGAGCTTTACGCCAAATTCTCTAAGTGTGAGTTCTGGATACAAACCGTTCAGTTCCTTGGTCACGTGATCGACAGTCAGGGAATTCACGTTGACCCATCAAAGATCGAGGCTATCAAAGACTGGCAAGCTCCCACCTCTGCAACTGAAGTACGACAATTCTTGGGTCTTGCTGGGTACTATCGGCGATTTATCGAAAACTTCTCCAAATTAGCTCAACCACTCACGATACTGACTCAGAAGGATAAGCGGTTCGATTGGACCGATAAACAAGAGTCAGCGTTCCAACTTCTGAAACAAAAGCTTTGCAGTGCTCCAATTCTATCCTTACCCGAAGGCACCGACGACTTCGTGGTATACTGCGATGCTTCTCACCAAGGTCTCGGTTGCGTGCTGATGCAACGAGACAAGGTCATTGCCTACGCCTCACGACAGCTAAAAATTCACGAAAAGAACTACACCACTCATGACCTCGAACTTGGAGCTGTCGTTTTTGCTCTCAAGATCTGGAGACATTATCTCTACGGCACTAAGTGCACAATCTTTACCGATCATAAAAGTCTCCAACATATATTCGATCAGAAGGATCTCAATATGAGGCAACGTCGATGGGTCGAGTTGCTTACCGATTACGATTGCGAGATCAAGTACCATCCAGGGAAGGCTAATGTTGTAGCCGATGCCCTCAGTCGAAAGGAACGACCAAAACCACTTCGAGTCCGAGCCCTCAGTATGACCATTCACAACGATCTTACTATTCAAATTCATACCACTCAGATCGAAGCCCTGAAACCTGAAAACATCAAAAATGAAGCCTTGAGAGGTATTGACAAACAATTCGAAACCAAATCTAACGGGATTAGGTATTTCTCAAACCGAATCTGGTTGCCTAATTTCGGGAACCTACGAGACTTGGTGATGGATGAAGCTCACAAGTCCAAATACTCGATCCATCCGGGATCCGATAAGATGTACCACGGAATCAAGGAATTTTATTGGTGGCCGAACATGAAAGCCGAAATCGCCACTTATGTCAGCAAGTGTCTTACTTGCTCGAAAGTCAAAACCGAACATCAGAAACCTTCCGGCTTACTCCAACAACCTGAAATCCCTGAATGGAAATGGGAACAAATTGCCATGGATTTCATAACCAAACTACCCAAGTCGGCGAGCGGTTGCGATACCATTTGGGTGATCGTCGATCGTCTCACCAAATCTGCTCATTTCCTAGCAATCAAAGAAAACGATAAAATGGAACGCCTTGCACAAATCTACATCAAAGAAGTCGTTTCTCATCACGGTGTTCCAATCTCAATCATCTCTGACAGAGATGCCCGCTTTACCTCTCACTTTTGGCAATCACTTCAAAAAGCATTGGGTACTCGTCTCGATATGAGCACCGCGTACCATCCTCAAACCGATGGCCAAAGTGAACGAACCATTCAGACACTGGAAGATATGCTACGCGCCTGCGTAGTTGATTTCGGTACAAACTGGGAAAGACATCTACCGTTGTGCGAATTCTCGTACAATAACAGCTATCACGCCAGCATTAAGGCTGCACCTTTTGAGGCACTGTACGGTCGTAAGTGCCGATCACCGATCTGTTGGACTGAAGTGGGAGACAGTCAACTCACTGGTCCTGAACTCATACACGTCACCACTGAGAAAATTGTGGAAATCCAAAACCGACTCAAAGCCGCACGTGATCGTCAGAAAAGTTACGCTGACGTGAGACGCAAACCGCTCGAGTTCCAAGTTGGGGATCGAGTACTCTTAAAAGTATCGCCTTGGAAAGGCGTCATCCGTTTTGGCAAACGCGGGAAGTTAAATCCCAGGTACATCGGGCCTTTTGAGATCCTCGAACGGATTGGCCCCGTAGCTTATCGATTGCAGCTGCCATCCGAACTCAGCAGCGTGGACCCTACTTTTCATATCTCGAATTTGAAGAAGTGTCTGTCTGATGAGACACTTATTATCCCACCAGATGAAATTCGTGTTGACGATAAACTTCACTTCGTTGAGGAACCCGCTGAAATTATGGACCGTGAGGTCAAACAACTGAAACAAAGTCGTATTCCCATCGTCAAGGTCAGATGGAATTCACGGCGTGGTCCGGAATTCACCTGGGAACGGGAAGACCAAATGCGACTCAAATATCCTCAACTTTTCACTGATTCTACATCAATCGCGACTTCGAACTAAATTTCGGGACGAAATTCTTCTAACAGGGGGAGAATGTAACACCCGCCAAATTAGGACTAGTATTTAGTGCCTAATCAGATTTTAATACATGTAATTAGTTCTTTGTTAGGCTAATTAATGTATCGAATTATATATATTGTTGAATATATACGAAAATGCGATTTGGTTAAATCGTACGCAATTTAAATCGAATGTATTTCGATTCAATTTTATACGGACGTTGGTGACCAATTTTATCAAATAACGTTGTTATATCAAAAAAAAATATTATTTTGATAATATTTCGTATTCATTCGTATCATACAAACCGAACTTACACAATTTGAAATATTACAACACGCAAACTAAATAAACAAACTTACATTTTATAATTCAAATATAAAGTTATTTGTAAAATATTTAAATGAAATATTGCGTAATAATTTATATTTTAAAACATACCATTTAATACATAATATTATTATTTAACGATTAAACGACGGAGCGAACGAACACCGCACGGAGCGGAAACGCGGGGCGAAAAATGGGAGGATAACCTCCCATTCCCCACCTTTTCTTTCTCATTTCATTCCACTCACTCTCTCTCTTCCTCTCTCCTCTCTATTTTCTCTCTAAATCAAACCACCTCCATAATCTGTCAAAATCATAAAATACTACTATCAAACGGCCTTGGATCTTATCACCACTTTGGATAAAAACGACCACCGCATCCCGATCTATCATCCTATCTTTTCGGATTTTTGATCCGACACTTTGTAAGTTTCTGACAAATCCCGAAATCTCTCGTTTTTAAATGTTTTCACTTGTTAGTAGTTTGTAACAACTTATAATGTCCAAATATGGGTTGGGTAAAAGTTTTGGACCGAACGGAAACCGGAAAACTCGTTTTCGACACATTTTCCGGCCAACAGACCGCTACGTCGCAGTTGGCCCAAAATTTATGCGACGTCAGCTTCAACGTCGCAAAACCCCTCGTGACGTCGCGTGGTGCGACGTCAGTCACAACGTCGCATTAAATTGCGACGTCGCATATAGCGACATCAGCCTTAACGTCGCCAATACCTCACCACGTCGCACTTAGCGACGCAAGCCCCTACGTCGCAGAAATCAACAACGTCGCATATAGCGACTCCACGTACAACGTCGCATTAAATTGCGAAAAGTGGCCTTTAGCGACGTCATGCTCAACGTCGCAATCCTACCTGCGACGTCGCACCCAACGTCGCACAAATCAGAACCTCAAAAACATAGATTTTTACTAAGTGTCGAGACTCGAAATTTATCACTCGATTTTACCCAAATTCGGTTCCAGATGCGTTTTTCGTCAAAGCAATATAGTAGAAATAAAAATTTTCCAAGCTGACTTGGCAGCTCGACCCCAGCCAGGGGCTCTGCCCCTTGGACCCCGCTACCAGGGGCGCTGCCCCCGGACCCCCGTACTTAGATTCCGTAACGGCTTCTAAAACACATTTTTTCAAGTAAAACGCCACGATATCAAAATAATAATAGTTGAGATTATTATTACAAATCCGTCACCAACGGGCCGTACACTTTTCAAACACTTAAACGTATCAACCAAATAGTGGAGATTTGGACATTATAGTTGGACGAACAACTACAAGGTAGTCTTATTTGATACCTTCGCATATTATAACCATCGCGTGTCGTGGACACCCTCAGGTTACAAGTCTTTGGACTTCGATTCTCGGCTAATCATTCTCAGTTTATTTTCATAAACTCAACGACTCAGGTGAGTCTCATAGCCCCTCTTTTACTGTTTTACTCAGGGGTGTGATATATTGCTCAACTTTTACATGTGAACGCAAGTACAAACATTTCATATACTACATGAGTTTTTCGAAACTAATCTTTTAAAGTCCTCCGTCAGCATAGTTGTTAATACGTTGTAGCGTGAATATTAGTATATGGTACCATATAGGATTGACCCACCTCGTCCGGGTTAGCAAGCACTAACCTTGTAAACGGACGTACTAATATTTGGGAAGACGAATGTTGATTAGGCATTCGTGGAGGCACCTCGCCCGGAATTCTCTATAGGGGACCCGGCCCTCGAGTTAAGCTCAACTATGTGCTCATGGCTGTATACACGATGACTATCATTTAATTGCTGGATGCAATTCATTATTTAAATCTTGCGGTTCATACTATATTAATTGATTTCAAACCTGTGAGCTCACCAGCTTTTAGCTGACCTTTTAGCATATATCGCAGGTACTAAGCAGTAGGATGTTTCTGCTTCAGGACGTTAGCTCGAGTCAGCATACAGACGATTGAGATTTTCTTGCATTAGTATATTTTGTACGAGCACTTATGTACTGAAATCTCCTTTTATTTAAACTCGAGCTATGTAAAGCTTTAAATGTTGTAAACATTTCAATTATCAATATATTTTGTTAAAACGACGCATATAGAGTCGTTTACTATATATCTTTGTGCTTTGTTATTGATTAGTAACACCCAAATCAAGCTTCCGCAAATCACTAAATTTTGGGGTGTTACAATTTAAGCATAAGAACAAGCTGAGATTCCTCCTTTCTCTATTTCAAATTATGAGGGTGTGTGTATCAATTTTCTTCAGGAAGTATAAATGGAAAATAAGGAAGGAAATAAAGAAAACTAAGTCGACTCCCTTCACCGACCCCAAAATTATACGGGTATAATTTAATACCCCTTCTCAACCTATTGTCTGGAACCCGAAAACCATTTGCGAGTCCAAACATTTTATTGTTCCGTCAACTATATTAAATTAAAACAATTAATATTTTACTCTCCACAATAAGTCCTGAACTTATTTTACCCATTTATTTTCAACATTTCTAATCAAAACTATTTTCTAACAAATAAAACTCAGGAAATAATGTAAAACTCCTAGGCCCATTTTGCGGATGTTACAAATCTCTCCCCCTTAAAAAGATTTCGTCCCCGAAATCTAATCCAGTTTAATAATCCACAATAATAAAATCGCATAATATCTATAAGGATCAATCAATATGCCATTTTACACTCAAAACCCAATGATCAGAATCCATAACAATGTCAAATCCACTCTATGACAATCCATCAATATAATGATTTCAAACTAACAGCTTTCAATCAATCCACTAAATCTGAAAAGATCTCTTAACACATATTGAATAAATCCCATCATAATCCAGCAATGGTTTCAATAATATCAAGTCTCACAATCAAATCTTTGATTTAATCCATTAACAGTGTCTCCATGAGTTTAAGGCAAAACAATTGTTATAAACTCCAAGTCAAGGTAGCATCATCAACTACTCGCTCATAATAGATACACACGTCACACGTTACTCCGTGAGTAACTTATAAATGTAATTACATGTTTTGAATTCTTTCCACATGCACATATCCCAATGTCTATGTTTCTGTCTTTTCCCCCAAGCACAGGTACTAGTTCATAATTTTAAATCAATCCAAAATAAGTCAATCATCCGGTTCTAGCATCATCTCACATTGATATTTGTAATCAATTTGTCTCAATCAACACAGGTCAAAATCTTATAAACAAAAGATTGACAAAAACAAACTTTAACTCAAAACATGGCCCACTATCAAACACCAATCCTAGTCACCTATGTGGTAACTTGAATTATCTCATCATCACTTAATTCTATTTCAACAGAATTAATAAACACAATAGGAGTAACTTCAATTTATCACATAACAAACAATATAAAGGTACAACTAACTCTAAGCTACATAATCATATGCCAGTATAGAGTAATACAGAAGTACCTGGAATGACGTCACATGTCCTGACAGTCGAATTAACTGACATCAGGAAAACTCTATCAGCAACTGATAGCACATTCTTCCACTCATGGCACAAAATGACGACCTCCTGACCAATCCCCAACTCCTATCTCATAGCCTCTGGACACTGACTTGCTCGATGACTCTGTTTGTGACAAATCCAACAAACATGAGTAGGATAATCACAATCCCTAGCATCATGACCAAACACACCACACTTAATGCATCTAGAAGTCTGAGAAGTACACTGTCCCACATGCCTGCATTTACATCTAAAGCACCATTTGGGTTTATCAACTAAACCACTATGATCACTTTGTTTCCTACTTTGCTGACTACTCTGTCCCTTATGTCTACTTTTACCAGGACGATCACTTTCAGAATACTGTAAAGTCTTTTCTTTACTTTGCATATCTCTAGCCCGTATATCACTATCCACTGAACGAGCTAAATCAAAAGCATGTCTCAAGGAACTCGCCAATCTTACAGTAGTACGATAATCAGGTGGTAATGCTCTAACAAAATGATCAATCTTGGTTTTGTCATCTGGAACCCACTGATGAACAAATCTCAATTTATCTGTAAACTGTGAAATCAACTCATCAATAGTCATCTGATCTGTCATATGTAGTTCCATAAATTCCTGTCTAATACGTGACACATCAAACTCAGAACAGAATTGTTTACACATCTCATTATAAAAATCCGACCATCTAATAGATACTTTTTGTTCTGGGGTTAAAACAGATGTAATCGAATCCCACCAAGTCATAGCTTGACCTTTAAGAAGCTGAACAGCAAATGGAACTTTATCTGTCTCATCACATTTACAAACCTCAAATTTTCTCTCAGTATCTCTCAACCAATCCAAAGTAACAGAAGGATTTGTACTACCCTGAAATTCTGAAGGTTTACTTCTCATAAATGTATTAAAAGAACAAACCTGCCTCGGTTGCTGTGAAAATCCAGCCTGTCTATCCTGTTCAACCTGTTGTTTGAAACCTCTAAGTTCAAGTAATTCACGTTTCATCTGAGATACATCCTCATCTCTGTCAATATCCTCATGAGCTGAAAATATAATACCAGTCTGCTCATATCTATCACTCTGTATTTCCAAAGGAAAAGTGTCTATCCGAGAAGCACTATGGGGAACATTGGTCGGGTGCTCATTACCTGCCATATCTGTATCACAACAACAATCTCACAAACTGTTAATCGTTAGTACCTAACAGACTAACAATTTCAATTACCAACTAATCCCACACCTGGAATGTTTGACAAACACAAAATAGATTTGGGATTGAACTCTTACCAATGTCCAATTAACCCAAACCTATGCTCTGATACCAACTTATAACACCCTCACATTTATATAATGTATTTTACAACCCGGAAGCGATGTCCCCAAAACAATACTTTATACTTTACATTTTATATACAAAAGTACAACTTATAATCCTGTTTTCAAACATATACATATGGATTATAAACATATGATACCAAATACAACCGCTGGGTGTTATGTAAATCCAAACATCACATTGATTTAATAAAACCAATATCAGAGTCAACGCAGAAGTCGTCAAACATTCAGTCAGGTCGACACCTTCTTGCCCGACCACCCTGTCAAGTCACAACCTGCAAGAAGTAATTTAAGGTGGTGGGATTAGCACAACTGCTAAGTGAGATGGAACTGTAACCGAAAGTCCAATCTAGCAATAACAACTTTAATCACAACAAATAATCACAGTCACAATCACATAGTTTCACTCAACATCAGAGGATCGGTGGTTGCTAGCAGTAAAGCAACACTTAGTAACCCCACTGAGCTGTAGACCCCAACAGCGGTTAATCACAACCCAACTGAGCTGCTGGTCCTAACAGCGGTTAACCGATAGCTCGTTACTATTTTCACACGACCTAATTTCCTATTAACGACATGTACAAGGAAATCCCTGTCGTCCAACAATAGTAACCAAGCCCAATCATCTTGACCTCCGATTAATCACTTAAGCCCGAAAGCCACATAATCACAATCAGCATATCAGACTAAACAGTCTATCAATAATAAATCTATATTCACTTGCTGTAACCAAACCTGTTACAGCTAAACCACACTGAAGGTACAGAACCACTCACCAATCACCTTAGTCTCCACTCAGTAGTCTAATGTCACTGAGTCTCTTGTTTATCTGAATTTACCACAAACATCACAAGTCAGTAACTCAACATCACAAGTTTAATTTACATTAAGCATCATATCAAACTATAGTTATTAACAAGTTAAACAACTCGTTAATACAACGTACATATGTTATAATTAAATAACATGTCTCAATATATCATTTCAATATATCATTTCAATCACAAGTTATACTAAACTCAAGATTATAATGCAAAAGTAAATTTTCTGCGTTGGGGGCCATTTAGCCGCCGGCTAAAACTTTTGACCGCCGGTCGAAACCCCAAGGCAGTCTCCTGACCACCGGCCGAATGGCTTGACCGCCGGCCATAGCCTTCGTCCCAAACCCTGTTCTTTCTGTTCAAGCTAAATCCGAATACCAAACTCAATTTCAACATCCAACTCAAGTTCTAATCGATTATATACGATGAATAACGATTTCTAACAACCTATAACATCATATATCATTGTTTCTAACATCAATTTCACTATTACACCACTAACCCTAACATTTAGCATATAAGTACATGAAGAACACTTACAATTGGATGAACAAGGTTATGATGATGTTAGAAATCTGATGGTGATGATGATTTAAGCATAAGAACAAGCTGAGATTCCTCCTTTCTCTATTTCAAATTATGAGGGTGTGTGTATCAATTTTCATCAGGAAGTATAAATGGAAAATACGGAAGGAAATAAAGAAAACTAAGTCGGCTCCCTTCACCGACCCCAAAATTATACGGGTATAATTTAATACCCCTTCTCAACCTATTGTCTGGAACCCGAAAACCATTTGCGAGTCCAAACATTTTATTGTTCCGTCAACTATATTAAATTAAAACAATTAATATTTTACTCTCCACAATAAGTCCTGAACTTATTTTACCCATTTATTTTCAACATTTCTAATCAAAACTATTTTCTAACAAATAAAACTCAGGAAATAATGTAAAACTCCTAGGCCCATTTTGCGGATGTTACACATACATACAGTAAATATTATTATAAGTTCAATCAGTGGCGGATCTAGCAATTTCTCATCGGGTATGCACAACTTAATGTATAATTTTATTAAATCGCAATAAGCAAAAACGATTGTACTCGGGTCTAGTTTTTTGGGTCGGTTTCTCGACTCATTTAGCAAAATTCGAATATAAAATCTGTTACATCACTAGTTACATACTCTAACCCAATTAGTACTAATACAATGCTCTATTGTATTCGTTTAAAAATTGAAAGTATATTACTCCATATTAACAACGGAGAGGGGAGGGTGACTACCAACCAAACAAAGAGAGGCTCGGGAGGGCGAATACCGACCGAACAAAGAGAGGCTGCTGGGATTGTCGGTGAGATCGAGCTGAATAGGTGATTAATTATGTGAATAATACCGTAAGAGAGGAACATGAATCGAACAAAATTCTAATTAAGTGATTGAGCATCAGTTTTTTGTGTTAATATTACTCTAGTTGTTACTTTAAACATGCACTTTTGTGGATGCAAAAATGCTCATTATATTGAATTCCTACCACCGAGTGTTAGATTGATTGGTTTACTTAAGTGGGTATGCACCACTTTTATTTAAGGTGTGCACTTAATAGTAGGTATGTCAAAAGCTTCATCAAAAATCAATTATTTACACTGTTAATATTGCGCACAAGGTATGCACGTGCATACCCTGTGGTACACATATATCCGCCCCTGAGTTCAATACACACAATAAATAAAAATAAAGTAGAATACATATAATAGAGATGAGGTAGTAGTTGGAAACATATGCCAACACTAAACATCCTTTTAGTGAGCTCTAAAAGGAAATAATAATATGAATTTATTTGGCTAAATATATGGAATTGGTCACGGGGTATACAGTGATGATTGGCGGAGGTAGGATTTCCAAATGGAAGGGGTGAAAAACATTATTTTTATTTCTTTTATAGTTTTGTGGATGCGAAAAATTTAAAATGTCATTATCACCTTAATAAAATTTCTTTTTATATAATTTAAATTTTTTGTGGGGGGCAGCTGTCTACGTTGTTCCCACCCTGGTCTCTACCCTGACTACACTAAGAAGATTTTTGGTGTCTTAAACTCACTATGAACATCGACAAGGTTGAAAAGTAGCAACTTTTTTAGATTCAAGTGTAGCATGTGCAAAGAGTTACCGGTAAACAATCACTTTTAGAAAATTCAAGTGTAGCATGTGCAAAGAGTTAACCAGTAAGGCCTCAATTTGGACTTAGATTAATGATTTGCAAGTTTATTTGTACAAATTAATTACCTATACAGCTCGCCTACAAATTAATTAAGTCTCAATTGAGACACTACCTTAAGATTGGAAA
Organism: Helichrysum umbraculigerum; assembly: GCA_949592205.1. Lineage (NCBI taxonomy): Eukaryota > Viridiplantae > Streptophyta > Magnoliopsida > Asterales > Asteraceae > Helichrysum > Helichrysum umbraculigerum. The sequence goes on along the minus strand of CATIUR010000002.1, from coordinate 87,101,220 downwards.
GGTGTCGGATATTGACTTTGAATTAAGGGTTTTGCTGACGTGCCCCTCATAACACATGTTAAGTCACATTTAATGAAATTAAAATTTTCTTAAATATCATAATTTATAATTAATGTGTGTATAAAAAGGTAAATATTAGAATGAAGGGTTTATGGACCAGATCGCCAACGTACTTTACTTTTTGTCCCAATGTCACCAATGAACCGGTTTTATTACCAAGGTCGACCCCAAACTTTTTACTTTTGTCTCAATGTCATCAACGAACTAATTTTATCACCAATGTCGACAACGAACTTGTTAAATATGTTTTGAGGTCACCAAAATACCTTTTTTTAACTAGCTATGTTTTGAATTTGTTGATGTGGTGTTGCCATGCATTTCATTTATGTGACCAGGCTTCCACGTAAGATAACTTGTACATGTATGGTTAATTCTTCTTCTCCTATCGAATAACATGTAATTTTTTATTGCTTTACGATAATCACCACTTTTCCATTGAATCTAAACGCAATTACTACTTTTTTTTATCAAAAACGTAACCCAAAATTATATGTTAGTCGGTCGGAGAAGATGAAGTTAACCATACGTGTACATGTTTAGCTTACATGGAAGTCTGGTCACATAAATGAAATTTATGGAAACACCACATCAACAAATTCAACATGTAGCTCATTAAAAAAAATATTTTGGTGACCTCAAAACATATTTAACAAGTTCGTTGTCGACATTGGTAATAAAATTAGTTCGTTGGTGACATTGAGACAAAAGTAAAAAGTTTGGTGTCGACCTTGGTAATAAAACCGGTTCATTGGTGACATTGGGACAAAAAGTAAAGTTCGTTGGTGATCTAGTCTATAAACCCAAAACCCTAGATTGAATTAATGAGTATTAAATATTAATGATAATATTTAAGGAAATTTAGATTTCATTAAATGCGGCTTAACGTGTTCCAAGAGGCACACGATAGCAAAACCTTTGAATTAAATTTTGTTTTCTAAAAGGTAAAAAAAAAAAAGAATTTTTCTAACAACAGCCTTTAGGGCTATGTTTAACACGCATTGTTTTGTTGTACCATGAAAATAACCACCTCATTAACCTTTTAATAACCACCCCACTAACCTTAATATACCATCATTAATGCACATAATATTTTCTTAAAGATAGCCCTAAGGACTAACATTAGAAAAATCAAAAAAAAAAAAAAAAAAGGTGTCATTAAATTTGCAAATAACCGTAAATATTAGTGAAATAGGTAAGTATTAATTGACGGTTAAAACGAAAAAAAAAGGTGTCGTTACATTTGCAAATAACCGTCAATACTTGAGTGCATTGAAATCTTTAACATTTAATTTGTTATTACCCAACTAGTACGTCTTGATAAATTTATGTTAGCATACATATGCTAACAATTTAAACATATACCAAGTTAACCCATTTTATACTATTTTAGGATTACTGGTGAAAATCCATTTTAACTTCGATCCAACTGTATAGAGTATATTCACCTTCATTTTTGTCTATTGTACTCTGTATACAATATTTAACAATCGCTATCGTGTGTATCCGGTAGTACTTTTAATGATGTGTCAATTTGTATTGATTCAAAGTGTCACCTTACACCGATGACGCATTTCAATAGGCATTTTTGAAAATTTAATACACACAATAGACCAAAATAAAGTTAAATACATACTATAGAATTTGAGTTAAAGTTACCACACACTAATCCCTTATATTTTTTAGGAACGTCAAACACCAACATCTACCTCGCACCATATAAAATATACAACCACACCATATTATTTTTCGGAGTTAGAAGGTTTCTCACATACCGATGGGTATTTTATCTGATTTCTATTTTACGCGTCATAGTTATCAAACTACATAATTTCAAAAACAAAAAACAACCAGTAAATTATAATTAAACTTGTAAATATAACAAAAATTCAACCAAGAAAAACCAGACACATGACTTCAAATCCAACCACTTTTTACAAATATTGTTATTGCACCAAACATTACATACATTCAGAATTATACGTTCCGTTTTGGAATAGTTCTAGCTCTAACCCATGCATAATGCACTTTAACTTAATAAGACCTTAGTTTACTATTGTATGTCTTTAAGACCTTAATTAAAGGGTTTGTTGTTTCAAAGTTTATATAAAACTTTACAATTTCTAATACTAATTTGTTGTTTTGTACTAAACTTTATACATTTTAATATTATGGGATACAGATTTGAAATTGTATATATTTATGTTTTAAAAACGTGTATTATATATGCATTTATCTTATTATATATGTATAATATAGAACATACAAAAACGTCTTAAAAGACATACAATAATAACCAAAAGACATACAATATTTTGTTTTGTCGGTTCCACACAAACAAGAATAATCAAGACATACAATATACTTTTTAAAACTCAAGTACATACAATTGTGGATTTTGTAAGTTCGTCTTATATAATAGTAAGTTTTATAAAGTTTAATACAATATGAAACGATAAGTATGCTATAGATGTTTTTGGAACTTAAATGTATACAAAATGAATTTTCAAGATTTGCGTTATATAATAGTAAAATGTTTAAATTTAGTTCCATTTAATAAGGGCTAAGTGCGTTATTAAAATGGACTTCACTAAGGTCTGACATTCGTAGTGTGTACAAACTACTTATACGTACATTGTGTGTAAAAAACTTGTTATTTGATGCGATTGTATGTAATTTATGGTATTTTGACTGGCATGTCATCTATATATAAGATGTCATGCGACATCCTTAAAATTTGAAATGTCACCAAAGTACATACAGTTACAACACGTAACAAATTTATTACACCTGAATAGTTGGGTATATACTACAAATGTAATATGTTGGTTACTTACATTTTCATGTATTTTAACCCACAAACAAATTACTATATAATTGAAAATTTTGGATCATAATATTGTTGCATTTAACGACACTTTACCCAAAAATCAATATTACATATACTAAAATATTAAATTACAGAAGATTTTACTATTGAACTACAAGTTTGGATGTGATTCTTACAAAATACTATTGAATTCGCAAATGTGTCATTCACTCATTCCACTATAAGAAAGTCACGAAAATATGGTCAAGAGCAACAAAGCTATTAATGTCTACTAGCAGAATCGCACGATGCAGCGGGACAAATTTTTTATTTTATTTCATTCTATATGTAGTACATGTAAATCATAATTAAAATATATATATATATATATATATATATATATATATATATATATATATATATATTACAATACACTACGACATAGTTTTTGTTTAACAGAAAAAATCAACTCTTTACTCTTTTTTTTTTTAAAAATGTCATTGCGAACTTGATGCTCGAGCTTCGAGTTGCGGCTATTAAATTGCAAGTTCACAATGGCTAGGTTCATGTTGTGATTTGTGAAATCGTGAGTTGTTTCGAGACTAACCATAAATACAATCTTATGTGAGTATTAGATACTAAACATTTTTTATACCACATTGATTTGTTAAATCTGATCAAAAAATTGAAACTCACTAATATAGGAATTGATTGTACAAAAATGAAATTAAATATACAAACAATCGCTTAAATTTACAATTTCATAAAAAAACACTACTGAGAGTTCGTTTTTAAAATCTTACAACACTTTTAAAAATGTATAAAATTGGGGAAAACTGATTTTGGAGGCTTTTGAGATGAAATTTGACTAAAAACCGTGGACAAACCGCCTACGGCCGTTTGCTAACATGTTCGTCTCGTTCCGACCTTCCGATCCATAATTGACACGTCTCGTAACTCCTTACGGTTAAAAAGTTATGCCATATTATGATTACATTTGAGTTTAATGATGATAGTCTATATAAGATTTAATTATATATGTAAGGGTATGTTAGTAATTTCAAGTAGATTTTTCAAATATAAGTAATAATATTAGGGGTAAATTAGTAAATTCTATCTTAATAAAAAAAATATTGAAATACATTATATATTAGTATAGATTGATATAGAAAAAGCTTTAATTAATTATAATTTAATGTCATATGTTTAATACTTTAAAGTTTAATAATGATGGTAATAATGAGATTTTAATAGGTGTATGGGTGTGTTAGTAATTTCAAGTAGGTTTTTCAAATATTAGTAATAATGTTAGGGGTAAATTAAAAATTTCCCTCTTAAAAAAATATCACAAATGTATTATATAATAGTATAAATAACTTGATTTCACATTTGATTTCTTTAATTATATAACTATACAAATAAAATTAGTAATCTTATTTTGATTATTTATGTTGATTTTTATTAATTATTTAATCGAAAGATATTGCAAGTTAATAATTTTGAATGTAAATGTAAAAGGAAAATAAGAAGATATTGTGTTAGCTAAAAGCCGATTAAAAAAGGTAATTAAAATCGTGTATTTTTTTGTAAACTTTATAAATAGGACGGATCGTGTAAAATGAAAATGGTTCGAATTGCTCTAAACCCACACAAAATGCAGTTGCTAACATGTTCGTCTCGTTCCGACCTTCCCGTCCATAATTGACACATCTCGTAACTCCTTACGATAAAAAAGTTATCCATGTTATGATTACATTAAAGTTTAATGATGATAGTTTATATAAGATTTAATTATATATGTAGGGGTATGTTAGTAATTTTAAGTAGATTTTTCAAATACTAATAATAATGTTAGGGGTAAATTAGTAAATTCTATTTTAATAGAAGAATATTGAAATGCATTATATATTTGTATCGATAGATATAGAAAAAGCTTTAATTAATTATAATTTAATGTCATATGTTTAATACTTTAAAGTTTAATAATGATGGTATTAATGAGATTTTAATAGATGTAGGGGTATGTTAGTAATTTCAAGTAGGTTTTTCAAATATTAGTAATAATAATGTTAGGGTTAAATTAGTAATTTTCTTTAAAAAAAACATCACAAATGTATTATATAATAGTATAGATAACTTGATTTCACATTTGATTTCTTTAATTATATAACTATACAAATAAAATTAGTAATCTTATTTTAATTATTTATGTTACTTTTTATTAATTATTTAATCGAAAGATTTTTAAGTTAATAATTTTGAATGTAAATGTAAATGGAAAATAAGAAGATATTGTGTTAGCTATAAGTCGATAAAAAATCGTAATTAAAATCGTGTACTTTTTTAGTAAACGTTATAAATAGGACGGATAGTGTAAAATGAAAATGGTTCGAATTGCTCTAAACCCACACAAAATGCAGTTAAACACAAAAAGTAAACGTTATAAAGTTTAAGGATGATACTCTATATAAGATTTAATTATATAGGTAGGGGTATGTTAGTAATTTCAAGTTGATTTTTCAAATACTAATAATAATGTTAGGTGTAAATTTATAAATTCTATTTAAAAAAAAAATATTGCAATGCTTTATATATTAGTATAGATAGATATAGATAAAGCTTTAATTATTTATAATTTAATGTTATATTTTTAATACTTTACAGTTTAATAATGATGGTATTAATGAGATTTTAATAGATGTAAGGGTATATTAGTAATTTTAAATAGGTTTTTCAAATATTAATAATAATGTTAGGCGTAAATTTGTAATTTTCCTTTTAAAAAAACATCACAAATGTATTATATAATTGTATAGAAGTATAGATATAAATACACACGTACCTTTTAAGCTTATATATGGTTGTTTACATTGGATAGTACACTAAATGCATTTGTTTTCAAATTTCGTTATCAGTTCATACCCTTAGGTCAACTCCCACACGATAATGGGAGCTCAAGCTCTTCTTCAGTCTGTACCTATTTTGGCATCCCCTTTCCACAAAAACAATATGACTTTAATCATCAAATCACCGGCACGTACTACCACTAGACGTCGTTGCAAAGTATTAGCTTCCCAACCCTCCACAACAGCCCCAAAACGAGAGAAAGATGCACGAAAACGGGTCGTGATTACCGGTATGGGTCTTGTTTCCGTTTTTGGAAATGATGTTGATACGTACTATGAAAGACTTTTAGCTGGGGAGAGTGGAATTACGTTAATAGATCGATTTGATGCCTCAATGCTCAACACGAGAATTGGCGGTCAGATTCGTGGGTTCAAGTCAGATGGGTATATTGATGGAAAAAACGACAGCAGACTTGATGATTGTCAACGTTACTGTATTGTTGCAGGGAAAAAAGCTCTTGAAGATGCTGGTTATAATGTCAATGAACTCTCAAAGGTATGTAATCCGTTCGTTATCTTCAATTCATTTTTCTAATATGATAATGTACTTTTATATATAGTACAATTTCCATGGTGTGTAGATTGATAAGGCGCGTGCTGGTGTGCTTGTTGGATCTGGAGTGGGAACTGGTTCGACATTTTATAATGGTGTGGAGTCATTAATCAAGAAAGGTTGTAAAAGTATCTCACCATTTTTTATATCTTTGCTCTCACCAAACATGGCCTCTGCCTTACTTGCTATGGATCTTGGCTTTATGGGACCAAACTATTGCATTAGTGCTGCTTGTGCAACATCCAATTTTTGCATATATGCAGCTGCAAATCATATACGTGAAGGGACGTCTGATTTAATACTTACTGGTGGAGCTGAATCATCGGTGATTCTTACCGGAATTCAAGGGTTTAGTGCTTGTAGAGCATTGTCTAAAAGAAACGATGATCCCAAAACTGCTTCTAGGCCATGGGACAAAGATAGAGATGGCTTCGTCATGGGTGAAGGTGCAGGTGTTTTGGTAAGTTTACCACTCATTGTTGATTAGACTCCACTTTAATTTTTACCAAATATATACATGCATAGCCTATAGTATTAACTTACTCCGTATTTCTTTTTGTGGAGGTGATGGAGAGTTTAGACCATGCAATGAAAAGAGATGCACCAATACTTGCTGAATACTTGGGAGGTGCAATTAACTGTGATGCTTATCATATAACTAGTCCACGGTCTGATGGTCTTGGTAGTACATCTTGTATTCACAGGAGCCTAGTGGATGCTGGTGTATCGGTAGAAGAGGTACATAACTTTACCTTTCACTTGTCATGTATTTAGGGGATAGAAAAGTTAAAAAAAAAACCAGTTTTTTAATTGAACCGGGTGGAGCTACGGTTCTGGTTTAACCGGTTCAATCGGTTTAATCCGCCTGTCCAACCGTTTGTTAGACTGTTTATAACAACTATTGTTGATTTGACTTGTCATTTGATGTCAACAGAATGTATGGAGCAATGGGTCTTGTTAATTTTTGTATATATATTTTTAGAGTAATCCTAAAGGGACCTAATTATACAGACCTACAAATAGACCTAATCTTCTGATTGGTTGAATTTTTTCTCTCTCCTAATCTCATCCAATCAATTTTTCAAACCAACCAATCATATTTTTAAGCCTACATTTAGGCTTACCTAATTAGTCTTACCAATCATTTTCCATATTTTTATTCTCAATCTTTAGATAGGACAAAACTTCACCCATTCATAGCATAGTACTTGTATCATTCAGCTAAATCACTTCATTATAAACACTAATTGAGTATCTTTTTGGCACCACATTTCACCATCTTTAACACCATATGATAATTGTGGACCACACTTCAGCGTATCTTTAACACCATATTAATAACAAAAGTTTACTCATAGTCCCCCAAAAATTCAAACAAGAAGCTTCACCGAAGCAACAACAATGTAGGCTTTAGCATCACCATCCCTTTAGCAATACCACTGTGATTTATTAGCACCATCACCGAACTCAAATCCAACACACTACAATTAAAACTTATAAATATACAATATATTATCTAATTAAACTAATTACCTCAATGAGATTTATGTATTTGGCCGGAGGCAGAGGGAATGTGCCTGCGATGGTCAAAGGTGGACGTAGTGGCCGGAGGTGGAAGGATGTCGCAGGATTTGGCTATTTAGGGTTTAGTAATTTAGGTTGTTCATGAAAGAGGGGAATGTAAGTTCTTTTCTAATTTTGAAATAAGTGATTAAATCTCACAGTAATTGTTACATAAAAAGTTAAGATCGAAAAAAAAGTGAAAAATAGTAATAATAATTCTGGTCAAATCCGGTTCCAATTTCTTGTTCAACCCGGTTCGACCGGAGAACCGGGCTGCTCAACTAATTCCCAAATTCAATAACAGATTTCAAACAAGCCGCTTTCCTTGAAAATCCTGATTCGAGCGGTTCAACCGGTTTTCGAAACATCGAGTGTTTGCAGTTTTGTCCCTTTTTCCCTTAACATAATTTTCTATGTCCCATTTCCTCATTGTAGTTTCAGCTTGTCTCTCTACTTAAACGTTATGTGACCCGAGAATTGAATTCATTTTTGGATTAATGGATATAAGTAATACTTTATGCACAATAACTTAGATGATTCACCAATCAAAGTTGTTAGGCATGCCAGTAGATCACATGTTTAAAAGGTTGTGTGAAGGAAATAAGAACATGTGGTGTTGGTGTCGAACTTTCGGCTGCGAAAATTGGTTGTCAAATTGGAGGCTCTTAGTTACAATGCAATGAATTCGGTTTTTAGGTTACAAATGGTTAAATATGGAAAAATAGTGGAAGTATACTCGGTAAATTTGAATAAAAAGTACCTTGAGGAACAACAGAACAAAATTGAAATTATAATTGTGTTTTAAAGTAATTGGAGGTATCTTTTACCACAGCTTCTATAGTTCTATATGTGTAAACCAGATATATGCTTTAAGGTGTTCTACGTTATTCCTTAATGTAACAATGTGGTGGATACACATGGTGCTCAAATGAACTTCCCCATTGTTCAATCATTAATGTTAGTTTAAAGAAAGATTGTTAGATTATCTTTTTCTAAGTTAATCTATCTAACTTGTAGGTAAATTATATAAATGCACATGCGACTTCAACATCGATCGGAGATTTAACTGAAGCAAAAGTTCTTAAGAAGGTATTTAAGAACACTGATGGGATCAAAATGAATGCCACAAAGGTAAATTCCACAATCAAAAATATAAAGTTATCTCTACAACCTCAACTCCAGCCCTCCGATATTGACATTATATATTTTTCTGTTTGTGTTTTAGTCTATGATTGGACATTGTATGGGTGCTGCCGGAGGTCTTGAAGCCATAGCCACGATAAAAGCGATTCAGACAGGCTGGTTGCATCCCACTATTAATCAATTTGTATGTGATACCCATACTCCTACACATCTTTCTGCAACAATTTGTTTGAATTAGGACACACTTTTTGTATGCTAAAAATAAACTTTGGAAAATCAAAATTATTACCTGTTGCATGACATATGATATTTTCATATCCAATAAACAATCTACAAAGTAATATCATCTCGCATCGCGTACTCTTGAAATAACATCTGTGATATTTAACATGTTTGCGTGGCAACTATAGAATATTGAACCAGAAGTGGAATTCGACACTGTTGCAAATAAAAAGCAGCAACATGAAATCAACGTTGGTGAGTGCGTTTCCATATTTTTTCGTTTTTGTTGACATGGTTTTCTAAGTTAACTTATTTAAACTTTTGTGATATGCAGCCATTTCAAATTCATTGGGTTTTGGTGGACACAATTGTGCACTAGTATTCTCTCCGTTTAAGCCTTGATATGATCGTTAATCATGCCAAGTCTTCGTTCCATGTGCTATCTGATGTCCTTGAAAGCATTTGATTATTTAGCTAATTAGGCAGCTCCATAAAATTACCGAACAAGTACGTGTATATGTTCACTTTTGGTTGAAAATGCATGATCTTTTTGAAACTATATAGTGAAAGTCGGATTCATTAAAGGCTTTATTGCTTCAATTAACTTACTATTGTATGTAAAAAACTTATATAAAAAAAAAAAAAAAAAAACTTTTGTGTAGCAAAAAACCGTCAATATGCATCATACAATAGAAGTTTTTAGACCCTAAATACATACGATATATATTCTTCAAGTTCTATCCATACAAAAGTAAAAGATGTAATGTTTAACACAATTTGAAACCATAAACCCTTTCCTATTTATGTGCTGTATATTTTTTGGTGGTTAATTGGTTATCATTTCCGGAATATACTAAAGACTAGTTAATAGACCCGTGATAACACGAGACCGTTAAAACACGAGTACACCGTCAAATCTGCTGAAGTAAACATCATAAACACATCTAAACGAACTAAACAGGAAGGCTATAAATAAAATGACAGAATGAAAAAATCGATAGCCTTCTCTTGCCTTAGTACAAAGCCCATAAAGTGTGTCTTAAAGACTTAAACTCAACAAAAATGGAACCGGCCGACGCGGTATGGCCAAAGTAAGTAAAACAAATCTTAGGCCTGACAATTATTTCCACTCAGCTTTATAGCAAACACAATTCAGGCCGAGACATTTCTTCCCATTGCAAGCGGTCTAAACCAACTAATTAACCAGAAAGGCTAAATATAATGACAAACGACAAAATTCACATCCTTCTCTTACCTTACTAGAAAGACCATAAAGTTTGTCTTAAAGACTTAAACCCATTTCAAAAAAAAAAGCACATGCTTATGCGGTACATGGCCAAAGTAAGTAACAAGGGTTACTGATATCGCATAAAAAGACACGTTGCTACTAACGAGATTTCCCTCATTTGAAACCATAACTTGGTAGATAAGCTCAAATATTGCATTAAACTTTGTTATTTTGTCAAGTAGGTTAATATAAAGACAATGCAAAAAGAATTAAGCAAAACGGACGAAAAACGAAGATTTTACGCCCGTTTTAAAGATACAAGACTTCGAGACCAGATTTTCCAAGTTAGAAGACTCATCTCAGAGTTATCTTTACATCAAAGTCTTCATTTTCAAAAAAAGAATCCAACGCAATCGGACGCATAACAAAGAAGATACGAAGCAAAACGATAACTGCAAAAGAACTGAGCCGGAACCGGCCCGCAGTCAGCTAGAACCAGCCGCCCGCTAGCCGGAACCGGCCTGCGCCATCCGGAACAGGCCCAAACGCCTGCTCCACTTACCGTACAAGGTACAAACCAGCCGGGACCGGCCCGCAGCCACCCGGATCCGGCCCAACGCACAACTTTTCCCATTTTTTGCTAACGTGAGCCAATTTTTGTTATCGTGAGCCATATTTCACCTATAAATACACCCTCACTACCACAATCACTACTACAAAAGTGAGCATTTAAGGCGCTACAAAAATACGGTCCTAGAAGGAAACGCGTTGCTCGACTAAAATTGTGGGGTCAAAATGGGTTATATGGCGGGTTTCGATATCATAATAAAGCGGGTTTTTGTAACCTGCCTTACACTCACTAAAAAGGTAGCGGTTAAGCTTACACCGCCTTAATTACTTTAGGCGGTGCTTTTATCACCGCCATAAGTGTGTATTTTATAGGCGGTTTTATCAAAACGATGTATTCTTTTTGAACTTGCATTTTCGAAACAAAAAACACTTAATATACTGTTTGAAAATATAATAAGTAAATAAATTATTAAGTGATTGAAATATAGTACAGCACACCATATATAATTAAGATTAAGATAATATAATATTAATTAATATTAATATTAATTATTATAACAGAATTTGTAGCATTAACATAATAACATTTACTCTACTACATTTATCAATTAATAAAACATTTGAAATATGTAAACGGTTTGAAGGTTTGGATGGAAAAAATGATCTTCCGTTATATTATCCTCACAATCCGCGATTTTCTTGTTTTTTTATCATCTATGTGTTCAACATGAAATCGTATGCAATCTCCATCCCGCTTAACGCTTTCTTTAGCATTGTTGACAAGTGATTCACACTTTTCTAAAATATATATCTCTATCCCAAATCTTCATTCATTACACTCTCTATCCCGTTATCTTTTCCTCACAGTTCGCGATTTTCTTGTTTGATGATGTTGATGATGTTGGCGGGCCTGTACTCCATACTCTCTTGGATAAGGAAGAGGATGACATGAGAATATAGAGGAGGAAGAGGATGACATGAGAATTTTCATGCTCGGAAATGACTTATCGTGCTCTTTCTCTAACAAAGCCAGGAGTATCATCGCTTAAACAAAAGAGTAGAAGCACAAAAAGAGGGAATTAATAAATACAACAACAATAGTGTACAACAGTTAAAGCATACTCTACAAGTATGCAGAAGCATAATTTTGGTGTATGGAACAATCTTGGTGTTGTATTTATCAACACCTTAAAAGGAGAGCTGAAATTGAAGCTTCCAAAACCAAAAGCCGAGAAATTTGAAAAGAATGACCTTTTCAAAACTCCTACGGCCAGGCTCTGTGCTTCAGCGATACTGAACAACCAGTAGGGACGAGGGAAAGAAAATAAGTTTATAAATTGCTCTTGCACGGAACACTTAAATAAACAAGGCTTTCTTTCAAATGTTCTGACTGTTGGTCAGCAACTTTGGAGGAGTACCAGAACTGAGAAATTGCAATTGCGAAGAGTATTAAGTGTTGATTTTTTTTGTCGAAAGATGAGCATGAAAATGGAAATGCTTCATAATGTAACGTTTTGGAGTAAAGAAAAGAAAAACTCACAGCTTCACCTCATCCTTATTTAAAGAGACTACGCGTTGAGAAAATATGGCGGGTTTTTTTATAAACCGCTTATGTAACAAAAAGTGAATAGGAAGATTTTACTGGAAAACTATGTTTTTAAGGTGGTTCTCGAAACCACCACCATAAATTTAGAATATAATAAACTAATAGTTTGCCAAAAAGGCCTAAATTTATAATATAATGTAGATTAATAGTTTGTTTTGATCATTTTCTTTTTTTATATGTGCAATATTTTATTGTATTGAAAAAGCATTGTCAAAAACGAGAAAATAATAAATTAAGTATATTTTAACAAAATGGTATTAATAACCAAAAAAAAATAGAAGCACATTGAACATTAAAACTTATTCAGATCAGATTTTCATTTAGTATATACTATACTATACATGTTCCTTTCAATGTAAATACATAAAAGCAATATGTCAATACAGAGCAGTAAAAAAATTTAAGTGTTAACCGATTGACTTATGGAATTAATAGCAATTATCACAATTTTTTTAATAACACAAAGTATAACAAATCTAGTAGTTAACCGATCAACTTATGCAATTAATAACAATATTAAACATTACAATTTTTTTTTATAATACAGAATAAAAAATCTACTAGTTAACCGATCGATTTCATTAATCTTCGAATCCATTTCCGGCCTCGATTTTGTGTTAATATCCCTGAGCCGGTTTTCCTTAAAGCTGAGAGAAACACGTCGCAACACAATAATGATTGTAGTATCTTTTTATTGTTACGAAAAAAACTTTAATTTAGTAACAACATAAAAGAAAATAAGGAAAATCGGGATGAAAATATAAGGTAAAACCAAACAAATATGCAAATAGATGGCTTTTGATCACAATATGTCTCTTTGCATCCATATATCTTATCGGAATGCAAAGGACTTTGTGAATTGTGTAGCCAATTCTTTGGAATCAAATAACGATCTTCGATATTTTCTCGATGATTTGTGTGAGAGGTCCTTTCTCACCCATCCGGACCACAAACGAACATCTTAAATGTGTGACTATCAAAGAATATGTATAGAGAAAAATTCCCAAAAGAAATGGCTGCAAAATAATATACAAATAATCAAAGTTAATAAAAAACTAAGAAATAAAAGAGTGAACTTTTAATTATATGCTTACCAAGTACTGAGGAGATGTTTGTTTGAGCAAAATGAAAGAAAATTTAGGAGCCATATAAGAGAAGTAATTTGCATGCGAAAGATTATTATTACAGTAATGAATGAATGAGTAAGAACTAAGAACTTGTGGAGTTATATAGAAGAAAAAAATATACAAAGGCGGTTTTTATTTACACCGCCCTCAAATATATTCCATAAAGGCCAAAATAATATAACTATAAGCGGTTACTATAAAAACCGCCATACAATATGAAAAATCCATTGATCGTTTTACCGATCACCTCTCAATGTAAATCCCTTGATTCTCAAAATATAGAACTCATTTGGAGCAGCGAATCGCTTAGCGACAACTCCCCGGTAAAACTGATGCCAGTATTTAGGTCCATGTTAGGACACTACTTTTCGTGCTTCTCTAAAAAAGCCAGTGGCATCCAAACATAAGGATTCTTTGATTGACCCCATCAGCAAAGCCATATATTGTCTAAAGAGACAGATGTTTAAACAGAGAAATCATGGTCGGAAAGAACCCTAATATAATAAAGAAATAGATGATTATGAAAAAGTGATCTAAGCAAAAAAAGAGGGAAAAGAAACAGCTGCTTCATATTCATTTGATGAATTTGGTCGATCATCACATGTTGTTTGTATTTATTTATAATATAAAGCGAAAACGTGTGCAATCCATTTTTAATTAATGCAATTTCAACACCAAACGACACCGAGTAATAAATTAAGGCGGTTGGTTATCATGCATGTATGTATGTATGTACGCATGTATGTATATATGCATGTATCTATGTACGTATATATGTATGTCTCTATATACATGTTATGTATGTCTACATGTATGTATGTATGTATGTATGTATGTATGTATGTATGTATGTATGTATGTATGTATGTATGTATGTATGTATGTATATGTATGTGTGTATACATGTATATATGTATATATGTATATATGATGTATGTATGTATATATGTCTATATATATGTACACATATATGTATGTATGCATGTATAAATGTATATATGTATGTATGTCTACATGTATGTATGTATGTCTCTATATGTACGCATGTATGTATGTATGTATATGTATGTATGTATGGATACATGTATGTATGTATGTATATATGTATGTATATATATATGTCTCTATATATATGTACGCATGTATGTATGCATGTATGTATGTATGTATGTATGTATGTATGTATGTCTCTATATGTACGCATGTATGTATGTCTACATGTATGTATGCATGTATGTATGTATGTATGTATATGTATGTATGTATATATGTATGTATATATATATGTCTCTATATATATGTATGCATGTATGTATGTATATATGTATGTATGTTTAAATGTATGTACGCATGTATGTATGTATTTATGGGTGTATACATGTATGTATGTATATATGATGTATGTATATATGTCTCTATATGTATGTACGCATATATGTAACTACATTTCCATTTATACCCCTGTAACAGCCCGCCTTATCACGACATAATATTGTCCGCTTTGCCTGCAGGCGTCCGGCTTTTTCTGGGCGACCACCATGTTACTACTTCCTAAGAGGTCACCCATCCTGGAACTACCCCCGCTCGAGCGCACGCTTAACTACAGTGTTCTCACGGGATCTACTACACTTGTGGTCCCAAAACGAGTTGTGTCATTTAATGAGGATATTACCCTTATAAGCCTCAGATCCCTCATGTCCACAACCGATGTGGGATTCGCCTAAGGTGTTACAATCCCATTATCTATTTTCTATTACTACTTATTCTCCACTAACTACACTGTTCTCCACTATTATCTTAAAATGGTACTCAACACAAGTAAATGACTATATTACCCTTGACTTATTTATTACATTTCCATTAATACCCTTATCTCATTATCTATTATCTATTAATATTTATTCCCCACTAAATACACTTCCATTAATACCCTATTCCTTTATCTATTATTTTTAATTACTACTTATTCTCCTCTAACTATACTTTTCAACCATCAAATATTAAATCTACCCACTAAAGTCTTTTTTATTGGTTAAATATCAAAGTAGATACTTATAATGGGACATCCCAAATTAATAATGTGGACATTTTAAATGGGACGGATGGGGTACAATATGTTTTTATTTTAAAATATTCACTCGCATCTCCATCCATCATTACCACTTTCAATTCACCACTGCATTTCGTGGGTATTGTGCTAGTATAATGCATCTCCACCATATAGGCATGTAAACGAACCGAACGAACACGAACGAAGTCTGTTTGTGTTCGTTCATTAAGGTTTTGACGAACAAACGAACAAACACGAATGGATAAGAGAACAGATTTTGTTGTTCATGTTCATTCATTAAGAAAATTTGTTTGTTCACGAACACAAACGAACGTACACGAACAAACACATAATTTAATGCATTTCTTCATTAATACCTTAAATGAACCTCAACAAACATAAACGAACATATATATATATACACACATCTACGCATATATATTATATACGTTGAAACTTTGCGATGCACATTCAACATTACAAAATGATCACAATATGAAGATAAACTCATTTGCTTGGTCCGATCGTTGGAAAGAGCAACACATCTGGAACTAGTCGAGGTGCGTTTGGAGTGGAGGAAAACTGTAAGGTAAAAATATCTAGATGTTTAATATTATTAAATGAAAATATCGAAATATTCATATTATATATGATATTTAGCTTAATCAAAATAAGATATACAAATATGTATTAATTCAATTAAATAATTAGTTAATAAACGAACATTTAACCGAACGTTCACGAACATGCTATCAAACGTTTACGAACGTAAATGAACGAACAAGACATGTGTTCATGTTCGTTCATATAATTAAACGAACGTAAAAATGTGTTCATGTTCGTTCATATAACGAAACGAACGAACATAAACGAACTTCCCGCCGAACGGTTCGCGAATAGTTCGCTGAACGTTCAGTTCGCTTACAGGCCTACCACCATATCTTAATTTGGTACTCATGTGACAATCCTCCAATTAAGGTATAATCTTTCACTTAGTTACGTACATTACCTAGAGTTAATTCCCTGATTAGTGAATTCAAAACTATTTTTGTGGAATAAGTTTAGCGAAACTTACTATTTAATACATGACATATTACTATTAGGGTGGTTATTTATAATTACGTACGAAACAAACGTATCGAACTTGACAAATAAATATATATACAATAGTTGGTGATACAAATTTTAAATAACGTAAAACTAATTTTATAGTAGTTATTTAACTTACATTATTATGCGAACGATAAAGCATATCGATAAACAAAACAGTTATACGTTTTATATAAAACGTAATGTATGCAACAAAAAAAAATATACACGAATCGAGCCCGACAATCAAATGAGTCAAATATTATAAATTGTAAACCCAAAATAAAGTATTTGAATAAATACTTCGAATTATATTAACACGAGATAACATTAACGAACTAAACCAATTAAATACGTTTTAACGTATAACGATCGGGCAAACGAACACGGATTAAATACAAAATAACTAAACACAATAATTTAGGGGACAACCAAATCACACCCCATGTCCCTTGTTTGACAAAATGGCCGGCCAAAACAAGCCATAACAAACCCCATACCATTTTTAATTTTTGAACACTCACACACACTACACTCAATAATTGATTCACCAAACTCTCTCAACTCATTTCTTCTCTTTATCCCATTGTGAGGCTACCAAAACCCACCAAAAACCACCTCCATTTCATCACTAAAAATTATCTTAAACATCTACAAGGAGTGCAAGGGAAAGGAAACAAACAACTAGCTTCAAGAATCGTCATCATCTTCCTTTCGGTTTTCATCTTAAAGCTTTGTAAGGACATTTGAACCCTCACTTATTTTACATGTTTTTAATTTCCTAACATGTTATAAGTTCATTTTATGAAATATCTTGTACAAAAACGTAACGAAAACTAAAGAAAACTTGACTTTGGTGAGATCGAATTTCTGGACAGATTCTATCCTGACCGTAGAAAAATCATATAAAATTGTGTACTCAACGAAAATGTATGAAATTTATACCGAAATTTACCTTAGGATGTTATCTAGAACTTTCATGTTGAAAATTTCTTCCAAAAACGCACAGAAAATAAGTTATGAGCTAGTTTATAGGTGACGGTCCTTTGTGGCCGAAAATTCTGACCTTGTGACTTTGTGATTTTATTGTAGTAAATGTGGACACCTAAAAGTCATGAAAACGATACTGAAAGTAGGTCATATATGTGGGAACATCGTGTAAAAATTTCAGATTCTATCGATAACTTTTGACCACCGAGAACGAGCTCGAAAGTGAACCAAAAATCTTGAAAACTGAATATAGGGACTGTTTTGGGATAAAAGTTAAAACGACACCTTCGAGCCTACCATAAAACGAAACGACAATTTTTCCGAACTCTAAAAACATAATTAAGACATCCCTAAAAGTTTCGGGTCAAACCGAGCACGTTTGACCAAGTCAATACAAACGAGCCACAAACGTAAACCGACAAATATTAAACATTAAAACTTTTGGACCGAAAATGAATTGGGCCGTGAATCATTAATTTGATGTTGGGGCCAAACCCGAATGAGTTACGTATTAGATTTGGGCCAAAACTGTTTCGTTAATAAATGGGCCGGATTATACTATTGGGCCGCAAGTTTAAAACTTAAATGATAATGGACTAAAACTAAATACCTTGTTAATGGGTTAAAATAATTGGGCCAAAGATAATACATTTTTATTGGGCTAAAACGCTACATTTATATTGGGCCGAATGGGTTGTGATATGCTAAATGGGCCGGACTTGGGCTATGCAAGTAAACTGGGCCGGATGGGTTATGGTTGTATTGGGCCAAGCCCAATGGACCAGTTCAACTTTAAAAACATAAAACGTGAATCGAGTTGATATTTTGAAACGATTATTTACTCCAAATAAAATGAAAGGGAATAATTATTTGAAATATATATATATATATATATATATATATATATATATATATATATATATATATTGACGTCGACTAATAATATACATATGTGTATATACTAACGACAAACAATTCTATATATATATATATATATATATATATATATATATATATATATATACACGACACCACGACAAGTGTATATATATACTATGGAACAAAATGAAATCTACTTTCGAAACATAAACGACATTGACAATTATATATATATACACACGATGACAAATTATATATATATATATATATATATATATATATATATATATATATACACTTACACGCAACGAACTATTCGACGGCTAATATAACTCGAAAAATAATAGTTATTTTTCAACACATTTATCACCAACAATATTGTACAAACACTTAATCATAACGAGTGGGCAAATACTTATATTAAGTATGTTTATTGCGTCTAGGACTTTGAGGACGCTGTTGGACTACTACTACTAGCTGTTATCGCTCATTGCTACCAGTGAGTTCACAGCCCCTCTTTTACTTATTTTAAATGCTTTTAAAACCAGGGGTGGAAAACATAGAACTATGTGCTATAACATGCTACTTGTTTTATATAATTGTTTAACATGCTTTTATATCAAACTGATTTATATAAATGCTATATGCTTTATATTCAACTGTTAACTATATGAAACGTTTTCACAACTTTTAGGAATAAGACAACGAATCTTGGTACGATCCTAGGTTTACGTGAGGTAGTTGTAGTGCACATAAGTCCTAGTGCTTGCAACCTATAACCATTAGCTAGGTGACTCTAGCCACTGAGTATACAGATAGTACTATCGATTTGACAACCCTCCCAGGATATAACTCGTTGGTCATTCCTACCACACGACGGCAGTCGTAACGAGGAGTGTATACTTACCGTGTTACTGAGGCAACAACAAAACAACTAGTCGTGGATTGGTTATAGTACTAGGTATGTTACTTTAACTTTAAAGGTGTCGCTCACCTTAAGGGATTATAGTCTATATTTCCCACATAACTAAACAACTAAACTACAACTTGATTTGGGAAGGGTATTCCCGGTGATAACTAATAGGACAGGTGTTCCTACGTATGATTACATTTTAGGAAACGTTTACCTTGATTGGTTAAACTTGGTTTTCCTACAACAACTTATATGGAAATGTTTACTTAAATGTTAAACCTGTGTTTCCTACAACAACTTATATGGAAATGTTTACTTGAATGTTAAACCTGTATTTCCTACAACAAAACAACTGCAACTTGATTGGAAAGGGTATTTCCTGTGCATACTTGATTTAGAAGGGGGTACTTCTTGTGATACACGACTATGGAAATGTTTACTTGAATGATAAACCTGTATTTCCTACACACTATATAAATGGAAATGTTTACTTGATTGTTAAACCTGTATTTCCTGTGATAACTAATAGGATAGGTGTTCCTACACGATAACTATTTTAGAAATGTTTTCCTTGATTGGATAAACTAGTATTTCTAAAACATAACTATTTAGAAATGTTTTCCTTGATTGGATAAACCAGTATTTCTAACGCTTAACTATTTTAGAAATGTTTTCCTTGATTGGATAAACTAGTATTTCTAAAACATAACTATTTAGAAATGTTTTCCTTGATAGGATAAACCAGTATTTCTAACGCTTAACTATTTTTAGAAATGTTTTCCTTGATTGGATAAACTTGTATTTCTTACAAAGTATTTAGGAAATGTTTATCATATTTGAATAGACCTGTTTTTCCTTCTAAACGATTAACTTGTATTAACAACGACTATCGAACTACAAACTTAGTTTGGAAATAGCATTTTCCTGAGATTAGTTATTTGGAACTATACAACTAATAGGAAATGTTTACTTTGATTAGTTAAACCTTTGTTTCCTGCGTACTACTTATTAGGAAATGTTTTTGATTAAATTTGTGTTTCCTAACACAGATATAGAAATGTAGTAAGAATGACCTTCTTACCTTTAATAGGAAATGTTTCTTTAATTTAGAATACTTGTGTTTCCTACTATACATATAAACATTATGTTTGTGTACATGAATGATTTATACAAAACTTGATTTAACTACGTATTTACAAACCTGTGAATTCACACAACATTCAATGTTGACGTTTTACTATGTTTTTCAGGGAATTAGGACTAAGGTACTGATGCATGCATAATGGACGTAAGCTACCCTGGACGAATTAGGATGACACTTTTGGGACAAAAATGTATTTTACAATACTATTACTTCTACGACTTGACAAGTCGTAGTTTTTGTAATCACTTTTATATTAATGGCATCTTAATTACTGTTCTGCAATGACCATAAGCTCTGATACGATGAATGCATACTGCTAACGTCAGCACCCCCGCTGTTTACTCAAATGCTTCCGCTAAATAACTAAATCTTCCGCTAATTATAAAATGCTTCCGCTAAGTATTTCATAAACGCGATTACCGATTTTGGGGGTGTGACAGACTTGGTATCAGAGCCATTGGTTATAGCGAACTAGAAGTCTTTAAGTGACCTGAAAGCCTTAGAGACCTAGACTATAGCCTTGGCTAGAACACTCATGCATTCATACATTGCATACCTCTATTTCACCATGTAAACACTACATATATTACGAGTATGGTTAACGAACGTCCTATACACGTGATCGACTCCGACGAGGAACCGTCCGAGCACAACTATAATGTCGATGATGCGTCTGTCAATGAAAACCTAACGACTATGCCTACTCCAATGTCCAACTTAACACCTGGTGTAGATGAAACAACGAACATGATCGTGGAATCACTGAAAGGACTATCTCTTAAGAAACTCAAGAATACCCATGCTACCTGTGCCCGAGTACAGATGCTAGAAGAGCATGCTAAAATGGCAAGAGAGTGTAGCTGGAGTCAGCATGATGATGATTATATGATAGTAACTGTAGTAACGTAATTATCTTATCTTCGTTATACCTACATATGGCAGGCCGTGCCTATGCTGTAATATACTAAAACTTCTATTCGATGGATATATATAAATTCCATCACAATTTAGATGAACACTATAGTATGAACTTCTTCACTTCTTGCAGGATATAAAGCTTAGTTGATTATATCTTGCATTCCTTAAATCACTCCACATCTATATCCGTAACTATTGTATGGATTTCGTATGAACCTGATCATGTTAGGCGATGATGAAAAGAAGTATGTATTTAGCATCATATAATGACGCCTGGCCAACGTGATTATATTATACTAGTATTATATGGGTGTTTCAAAATCGTAAGATGCGTAATGGGGATAACAATAACCCTTCCTTATTCATTCAAAATTTTAGCAACGAAACATTATGAACGATTGATGAAACGACACACTACTCACGATCGAAGCAATATGAGAAATCATTTATTGAGGAGTAACCGAAACTATTACCCGACACGAGGTGATTCGTACTCAAAACAATGCTATGAAGGATAACCGAAACACTAGAGTTGAAATTGATGGAAACCCAACTAAAGGAAAAAGCAGAGGAAATGTGAGAGACACCACGGTAGAGAGTGTACTCTATGTGGTAACTTCAAGCAATGGGAGTTTCGAGTGTGGTGACCCAAAATCACTACCGAAACCAGTGCCCAAAGCTCAACAATTGCAACAACAACAACCATTATGCCTATATGATATTGATTCGGATGTCAATTTGAGTTATGTCTAGTGAAGTTAGACCACTCTTAGACATTGAATCCCGTAAGTTGGATAACAAGTACACTATAGAACTAACCGATGGTAAGTTGATCGAATCAGGAAAAATAGTACCGGAATGTGCCCTAACGATAGAGGGACATTTCTTCGAAATAGACTTGCTATCGGTAGAATTGGGAAATTTTCGTCTTCGTAGTCGGTATGGACTAGTTGTCGAGGAATCTTGCAAAGATTGCTGTTTTGATAGATTGGTACGTCTACCATTATTGACAGATGAGAAACTTGGGGATACAATGAGATAAGAGATAGAGTGCCGTAAAGATGATTACTTGCTTAAAAGCCAGTAAATATCTCCGAAAGGGGTATCCAACATTTTGGCACACGTTGTAGAAAAGAAAACCGAGGAACAACGCATAGACGACATACTTATAGTGCTAGACTATCCGGGAGTGTTTTCCTGATGATCTTCCAGGATTACCACCTCCGCGACAAGTCGAGTTTCACATCGGTCTGGTGCCCAGAGCCGCACCAATCGCTCGCTCACCTTATCGTCTAGCCCCATTAGAGATGCAGGAGTTGTCTTTGCAGTTGCAAGAACTCCTAGACCTAGGATTCATCCGACCGAGCTTTTCACCTTGGGGAGCTCCGCTTTTGTTTGTCAAAGAAGAAGGATGGATCCATGCGGATGTACATTGACTACCGAGAACTAAACAAAGTAACCATCAAGAACCGGTATCCATTACCAGGCATCGACGATCTGTTTGATCAGCTACAAGGGTCAAGTTACTACTCGAAGATCGACCTTCGTTCGGGTTATCACCAACTGAAGGTTTGAGAAGAGGAAGTACCGAAGACCGCGTTCAGGACTCGTTATGGTCATTATGAGTTCCTTGTCATGCCGTTTGGATTGGCTAATGCGTATGCAGTATTCATGGATCTCATGAACCGAGTGTGCAAACCTTATCTAGATAAGTTTGTCATTGTGTTCATTGACGATATTTTGATTTACTCGAAAACGAAAGAGGATCATGAACAACACTTGAAATTTATCCTCCAACTACTCGAGAACGAGAAACTATACGCTAAGTTCTCCAAATGAGAATTTTGGATTAGAGAGGTTCATTTCCTTGGTCACGTGATAAATGATAAAGGAATTCATGTGGACCCGTCCAAAATAGAGGCGATCAAAAGCTAGGAAGTTCCAAAAACCCCAACCGAGATTCGACAATTTCTTGGTCTAGCTGGCTATTACCGTCGATTTATTGAAAACTTTTCCAAAATAGCCCAGTCACTCGCCACCTTAACTCAGAAGGATACGAAATTTGAATGGGGAGAGAAACAAGAGAACGCCTTCCAACTGTTGAAACATAAGTTGAGCACCGCACCAATCCTATCTTTACCCGAGGGAACTGAGAACTTCATCGTTTACTGTGATGCCTCACATCAAGGATTAGGTTGTGTTCTCATGCAAAATGACAAAGTTATTGCTTATGCATCTTGTCGGTTGAAGATTCACAAGAAGAATTATACAACTCATGACTTAGAGTTGGGAGCAGTCATTTTTGCACCGAAGATCTCGAGACATTACCTATACGGTACAAAGTGTACGATCTTTACCAACCACAAGAGTCTACAACACATATTCGACCAGAAAGAGCTCAACATGAGACAGAGACGTTGGGTCGAATTGCTGAACGATTAAGACTGTGAAATTAAGTACCATCCGGGCAAGGCTAATGTAGTAGCGGATGCCCTAAGTCATAAGGAGAGCATTAAACCTCGCAGAGTTCGAGCTTTGGTATTGACAATCCACTCGAATCTCATTACTCAAATTCGTGACGCACAACGAATAGCTTTCACCGTCGAGCGCATGAAAGGCGAATCCCTGAAGGGAATGGAGAAACAGCTCGAAACTAAAGAAAATGGAGTTCTGTACTTCATGAATCAAATTTGGGTACCGTGCGTCGATGAACTATGCAAACTGATTTTGGACGTAGCTCACAAGTCCAACTACTCGATTCATCCTGGTGCAGATAAGATGTACCAAGATGTGAAAAGTTTCTATTGGTGGCCTAACATGAAGAGAGACATTGCTACTTATGTCAGCAAGTGTCTAACTTGTTCCAAGGTCAAGGTTGAATATCAAAAACCTTCGGGACTTTTTCAACAACCAGAGTTGCCACAATGGAAATGGGAGCACATAACGAAGGACTTCATCACAAAACTACCAAAGACATCAGCTGGAGCTGATTCGATTTGGGTGATTGTCGACCGATTGACAAAATTACCCCACTTCCTTGCTATCAAAGAGAATGAAAAACTAGAGAAACTGGCGAAGATCTATTTGAAAAGATCGTTTCTCGACACGGTGTGCCGTTATCTATTATCTCTGATAGAGATAGTAGATTTACATCTCATTTCTGGCACACGTTACAACGGGCATTAGGTACTCGACTCGACATGAGTACAGCCTATCATCCGCAAACCGATGGCCAGAGTGAACGGACGATTCAAATGCTCGAGGACTTGTTGCGAGCGTGTGTGTGATTGACTTTGGAGGAAACTGGGATGCTCATCTCCCACTAGCCGAATTCTCCTACAACAACAATTATCACACCAGCATACAGATGGCGCCATTCGAAGCACTGTAAGGACGCAAGTGCCGATCACCACTCTGTTGGGCAGAGTTGGGTGACAGACAGCTATCTGGACATGAGATCGTCCAAGAAGCCACTGATAAGATAGCTCAAGTACTGAACCGACTGAAAGCAGCGCGAGACCATCGAAAGAGTTACGCAGATAATCGTCAAAAACCACTAGAGTTTCAAGAAGGAGACAAAGTCCTACTCGAGGTATCACCCTGGAAGGGGATAGCACGATTTGGAAAACGAAGGAAAATTGAACCCACGATACATAGGACCTTTTGAAATCCTGGCTAGGATTGGCCCTGTAGCATATAAGCTCAAACTACCGCAAGAGCTCAGCAATATTCATGACACTTTTCACGTTAGTAATCTTTTGAAGTGTCTTTCTAACGAAACACTAATCATACCTCCCGACGCAGTCTACATCGACTCGCAACTCAACTTTGTGGAGGAACCGATCGAAGTATCAGACTCGAACATACAAAAACTACGAAACAGTCGGATCAAACTAGTCAAAGTTCTTTGGAACTCGAAATGCGGCCCTGAGTTTACTTGGAAATGCGAAGATGAAATACGAAAGAAATACCCTCATCTATTCGAACACGTACCTGGCACGAATAACTCAACTTAAATCTCGGGACGAGATTTCGCTAACGGGGGGAAAATGTGACAATCCTCCAATTAGGGTATAATCTTTCACTTAGTTACGTGCATTACCTAGAGTTAATTCCCTGATTAGTGAATTCAAAACTATTTTTGTGGAATAAGTTTAGCGAAACTTACTATTTAATACATGACATATTACTATTAGGGTGGTTATTTATAATTAAGTACGAAACAAACGTATCGAACTTGACAAATAAATATATATACAATAGTTGGTGATACAAATTTTAAATAACGTAAAACTAATTTTATAGTAGTTATTTAACTTACATTATTATGCGAACGATAAAGCATATCGATAAACAAAACAGTTATACGTTTTATATAAAACGTAATGTATGCAACAAAAAAAATATACACGAATCGAGCCCGACAATCAAATGAGTCAAATATTATAAATTGTAAACCCAAAATAAAGTATTTGAATAAATACTTCGAATTATATTAACACGAGATAACATTAACGAACTAAACCAATTAAATACGTTTTAACGTATAACGATCGGGTAAACGAACACGGGTTAAATACAAAATAACTAAACACAATAATTTAGGGTACAACCAAATCACACCCCATGTCCCTTGTTTGACAAAATGGCCGGCCAAAACAAGCCATAACAAACCCCATACCATTTTCAATTTTTGAACACTCACACACACTACACTCAATAATTGATTCACCAAACTCTCTCAACTCATTTCTTCTCTTTATCCCATTGTGAGGCTGCCAAAACCCACCAAAAACCACCTCCATTTCATCACTAAAAATTATCCTAAACATCTACAAGGAGTGCAAGGGAAAGGAAACAAACAACTAGCTTCAAGAATCGTCATCATCTTCCTTTCGGTTTTCATCTTAAAGCTTTGTAAGGACATTTGAACCCTCACTTATTTTACATGTTTTTAATTTCCTAACATGTTATAAGTTCATTTTATGAAATATCTTGTACAAAAACGTAACGAAAACTAAAGAAAACTTGACTTTGGTGAGATCGAATTTCTGGACAGATTCTGTCCTGACCGTAGAAAAATCATATAAAATTGTGTACTCAACGAAAATGTATGAAATTTATACCGAAATTTACCTTAGGATGTTATCTAGAACTTTCATGTTGAAAATTTCTTCCAAAAACGCACAGAAAATAAGTTATGTGCTAGTTTATAGGTGACGGTCCTTTGTGGCCGAAAATTCTGACCTTGTGACTTTGTGATTTTATTGTAGTAAATGTGGACACCTAAAAGTCATGAAAACGATACTGAAAGTAGGTCATATATGTGGGAATATCGTGTAAAAATTTCGGATTCTATCGATAACTTTTGACCACCGAGAACTAGCTCGAAAGTGAACCAAAAATCTTGAAAACTGAATATAGGGACTGTTTTGGGATAAAAGTTAAAACGACACCTTCGAGCCTACCATAAAACGAAACGACAATTTTTCCGAACTCTAAAAACATAATTAAGACATCCCTAAAAGTTTCGGGTCAAACCGAGCACGTTTGACCAAGTCAATACAAACGAGCCACAAACGTAAACCGACAAATATTAAACATTAAAACTTTTGGACCGAAAATGAATTGGGCCGTGAATCATTAATTTGATGTTGGGGCCAAACCCGAATGAGTTACGTATTAGATTTGGGCCAAAACTGTTTCGTTAATAAATGGGCCGGATTATACTATTGGGCCGCAAGTTTAAAACTTAAATGATAATGGACTAAAACTAATTACCTTGTTAATGGGTTAAAGTAATTGGGCCAAAGATAATACATTTTTATTGGGCTAAAACGCTACATTTATATTGGGCCGAATGGGTTGTGATATGCTAAATGGGCCGGACTTGGACTACGCAAGTAAACTGGGCCGGATGGGTTATGGTTGTATTTGGCCAAGCCCAATGGACCGGTTCAACTTTAAAAACATAAAACGTGAATCGAGTTGATATTTTAAAACGATTATTTACTCCAAATAAAATGAAAGGGAATACTTATTTGAAATATATATATATATATATATATATATATATATATATATATATATATATATATATATATATATATATATATATATATATATATATATGTAACACCCCCAAATTTAATGATTTGCGGAAGCTTGATTTGGGTGTTACTAATCAATAACAAAGCACAAAGATATATAGTAAACGACTCTATATGCGTCGTTTTAACAAAATATATTGATAATAGAAATGTTTACAACATTTAAAGCGTTACATAGCTCGAGTTTAAATCAAATGAGATTTCAGTACATAAGTACTTGTACAAAATATACTAATGCAAGAAAATCTCAATCTTCTGTATGCTGACTCGAGCTAAAATCCTGAAGCAGAAACATCATACTGCTTGGTACCTGCGATATATGCTAAAAGGTCAGCTAAAAGCTGGTGAGCTCACAGGTTTGAAATCAGTTAATATAGTATGAACCGCAAGATTTAAATAATGAATTGCATCCAGCAATTAAATAATGAATTGCATCCAGCAATTAAATAATAGTCATCGTGTATACAGCCATGAGCACATAGTTGAGCTTAACTCGAGGGCCGGGTCCCCTATAGAGAATTCCGGGCGAGGTTGCCTCCACGAATGCCTAATCCACATTCGTCTTCCCAAATATTAGTACGTCCGTTTACCCGGTTAGTGCTTGCTAACCCGGACGAGGTGGGTCAATCCTATATGGTATCATATACTAACATTCACGCTAAAATATTAGAGACTATGCTATAGAGGACTTTAAATTGATTAGCTTGAAACTCATGTAGTATTTGAAGGTGGGTACTTGCGTTCTACTTGTAAAACAAAATAGAGTAGTAATATCACACCCCTAGTTGTAAAATAGTGAAAATGGGGCCATGAAACTCACCTGAGTCGTTGAGTTTATGAAAATAAACTGAGAATGATTAGCCGAGACTCGAAGTCCAAAGACTTGTAACCTGAGGGTGTCCACGACACGCGATGGTTATAATATGCGAAGGTATCTAATAAGACTACCTTGTAGTTGTTCGTCCAACTATAATGTCCAAATTTCCACTATTTGGTTGATAAGTTTAAGTATTTGAAAAGTGTACGGCCCGTTGGTGACGGATTTGTAATAATAATCTCAACTATTATTATTTTGATTTCGTGGCGTTTTACTTGAACAATGTGTTTTGATTGTGTTTTAGAAGCCGTTACGGAATCTAAGTACGGGGGTCCGGGGGCAGCGCCCCTGGTAGCGGGGTCCAAGGGGCGGCAGCCCCTGGCGGGGTCCAAGGGGCAGAGCCCCTGGCTGGGGTCGAGCTGCCAGGTCAGCTTGGAAAATTTTTATTTCTACTATATTGCTTTGACGAAAAACGCATTTGGATCTGAATTTAGGTAAAATCGAGTGATAAAATTTTAGGTCTCGATACTTAGTAAAATCTGTGTTTTCTGGGTTCTGTTTTTGGCGACACTTTGCTAGTGTCGCTATAGGCGACACTAGTTTGGCGACACTATGTGAGTGTCGCTACAGACGGCACTGGTTAGGCGACACTTGGTGAGTGTCGCTAGATTTCTGATTTTCAATTTAGGGGCGACACTTGATTAGTGTCGCTATGGGCGACACTTATAATTTTGGCGTCACTAAGGGAGTGTCGCTAGGATAAATCTGGTCAAGTATTTCGGCGACACTTCAGTAGTGTCGCTATAGGGGCGACACTTAGGGATAGCGACACTTAACTAGTGTCGCTAGTACTGTTTTTGGCACACTAGCGACACTTCCAACTGTTCGACGGATTTCGAGTAAAAATCGTGTTTTCGGGTTTCCGATCGGTTCCATATTTTTACCCAACCCTTATAGGGACATTATAAGTTGTTACAAACTACTAACAAGTGAAAACATTTAAAAACGAGAGATTTCGGGAATTGTCGGAAACTTACAAAGTGTCGGATTAAAAATCCGAAAAGATAGGATGATAGATCGTGTCGCGGTGGTCGTTTCCTTCCAAAAGAGTAGTATGATTCGCGTGCGTTTAGTGGTAGTATTTTGCGTTTTTGAGGGATTTTTGGTGATGAAACTTTGAAAGAAAAAGAGAGGAGGAGAGATAGAAAGAAAAAGTGAAATGAAAGAAAAGGTGGGAGTTGGGGGTGTTAACCTCCAACTTCGGTCTCCGTTCCCCGCGCGGTGTTCGTTTGTTCCGTCGTTTAAACGTTGAATAATTATTTTAAATATTAATTGGTACATTTTAAAATACAAATTATTACGCGATATTTTAATTTAAATATTTTACTAATCACTTTATATAAAAAGGTAAGTTAATTTGTTTGCGCGGTTTACATTTTAAATTATGTAATTCCTGATTGTACGATACGAATGAATACGAAATATTATAATAATAATATTTTTGACATAAACCGTTATTTAATAAAATTTGTCACCAACGTCCGTATTAAATTGAATCGAAATACATTCGATTTAAATTGCGTACGATTTAACCAAATCGCATTTTCGTATATATTCAACAATATATATAATTCGATACATTAATTAGCCTAACAAGGAACTAATTACATGTATTAACATATGATTAGGCACTAATCACTAGTCCTAATTTGGCGGGTGTTACATTCTCCCCCTGTTAGAAGAATTTCGTCCCGAAATTTAGCTCGAAGTCGTGTTTGATGTAGAATTAGCGAAGAGTTGAGGATATTTGAGTCGCATTTGGTCTTCCCGTTCCCAGGTGAATTCTGGACCACGCCGCGAATTCCATCTGACCTTGACGATGGGAATACGACTTTGTTTAAGTTGTTTGACCTCACGGTCCATAATTTCAGCGGGTTCCTCAACGAAATGGAGTTTATCGTCAACACGAATTTCATCTAGTGGGATAATAAGCGTCTCATCCGACAGACACTTCTTCAAATTTGAGATGTGAAAAGTAGGGTGCACGCTGCTGAGTTCGGATGGCAGCTGCAATCGATAAGCTACGGGGCCAATCCGTTCGAGGATCTCAAAAGGCCCGATGTATCTGAGATTTAACTTCCCGCGTTTGCCAAAACGGATGACGCCTTTCCAAGGCGATACTTTTAAGAGTACTCGATCCCCAACTTGGAACTCGAGCGGTTTGCGTCTCACGTCAGCATAACTTTTCTGACGATCACGTGCGGCTTTGAGTCTGTTTTGGATTTCCACAATTTTCTCAGTGGTGGCGTGAATGAGTTCAGGACCAGTGAGTTGACTATCTCCCACTTCAGTCCAACAGATCGGTGATCGGCACTTACGACCGTACAGTGCCTCAAAAGGTGCAGCCTTAATGCTGGCGTGATAGCTGTTATTGTACGAGAATTCGCACAACGGTAGATGTCTTTCCCAGTTTGTACCGAAATCAACTACGCAGGCGCGTAGCATATCTTCCAGTGTCTGAATGGTTCGTTCACTTTGGCCATCGGTTTGAGGATGGTACGCGGTGCTCATATCGAGACGAGTACCCAATGCTTTTTGAAGTGATTGCCAAAAGTGAGAGGTAAAGCGGGCATCTCTGTCAGAGATGATTGAGATTGGAACGCCGTGATGAGAAACGATTTCTTTGATGTAGATTTGTGCAAGGCGTTCCATTTTATCGTTTTCTTTGATTGCCAGGAAATGAGCAGATTTGGTGAGACGATCGACGATCACCCAAATGGTATCGCAACCGCTCGCCGACTTGGGTAGTTTGGTTATGAAATCCATGGCAATTTGTTCCCATTTCCATTCAGGGATTTCAGGTTGTTGGAGTAAACCAGAAGGTTTCTGATGTTCGGTTTTGACTTTTGAGCAAGTAAGGCACTTGCTGACATAAGTGGCGATTTCGGCTTTCATGTTTGGCCACCAATAAAATTCCTTGATTCCGTGGTACATCTTATCGGATCCCGGGTGGATAGAATATTTAGACTTGTGAGCTTCATCCATCACCAAGTCTCGTAGGTTTCCGAAATTTGGCAACCAGATTCGGTTTGAGAAATACCTAATCCCGTTAGTTTTGGTTTCAAATTGTTTGTCAATACCCCGTAGGGCTTCATTTTTGATGTTTTCAGGTTTTAGGGCCTCGATCTGAGCGGTATGAATCTGAACGGTAAGATCGTTGTGAATGGTCATACTGAGGGCTCGGACTCGAAGTGGTTTTGGTCGTTCCTTTCGACTGAGGGCGTCGGCTACAACATTAGCCTTCCCTGGATGGTACTTGATCTCGCAATCGTAATCGGTAAGCAACTCGACCCATCGACGTTTGTTGAGACCTGAGATACTGTTAGATTTGCTCAGAATACAAGTATCATGCCGCTGTTGGTATAAGAATTCAACCACTGTTAGAAGTCAACCACTGTTAGAAGAAGACAACCGCTGTTAGTACATTTGTCTAACAGGGCCACTGTTAGTATATAGTTTGTATTTTGTAAGTACTCAACCACTGTTGATAATATACGAGTACTACCCCTGTTAGTTATATACTCAACCACTGTTGGTTAGTCGGTTAGAGATAATTATGGAATAGATAGGATTTCCATAATAGTTTGATTTTGTAAAGGACTCTATGTGTTATAAATAGAGATTCTGTAAAACCCTAGAGGATTAGATAGACGAATTCATTCTAGTTATTAGCTTCAAGGTTGTAAACCCTAACACAAATTGTGTGTTCGTATTATTAATAATATTGAAGCTTTTGGTTAGATATTCTGTTATATACAAGTTTGTTCTTCAAGTTATTAATAAACTATTCCGCAAGCTTATTAATAATCAATCAAAGTAATACATACTAAGATCTTTAGCTGGGATCATCAA
The DNA here is from genome assembly GCA_949592205.1 of Helichrysum umbraculigerum. Taxonomy (NCBI): domain Eukaryota; kingdom Viridiplantae; phylum Streptophyta; class Magnoliopsida; order Asterales; family Asteraceae; genus Helichrysum; species Helichrysum umbraculigerum. The sequence continues at coordinate 87,068,614 of CATIUR010000002.1, read as the reverse complement.
GTGGTATCAAAGCTTGATATTACTTTGATCTTGAAGAAGGTAATTGAATTTCGCAGCTTTTTCAACAAATAACAAGATGTCTACTGAATCAATGGAAGGAATACAAGCTACAAAGATTCCCATGCTCAAACCTGATGAGTTTGAGTTATGGCAGACTAGGATTAGGCAATACATGTTGCTTACGGATTATATGATGTGGGAGGTGGTTACTAATGGACCAAACTATACTAAGGATGCAGATGGTAAAAAGGAAGAAAGACCACCACCAAAGTCTGATGCAGAGAGAAAAGAAAGAGCAACAGAGTGGAAGGCATTAAGTACTCTACTTTTGTCTATTCCTAATGAGTATCAAAGGAAGTTTGAAAACTGTGAAGATGCTCAGGTTCTTATGCAAGCAATTGTTAAGAGATTTGGTGGTAATGATAACACCAAGAAGAATAAGAGATCTCTTCTCAAACAACAGTTTGAAAACTTTGCAGGTGTAAAGTCTGAAACTCTGACTCAGACTTTTGATAGGTTTCAAAAACTTGTGGGTGATTTAGAAAATCACAATGTCAAGATTGATAAAGATGACTTGAACAGGAAGTTTCTAAGATCACTTGGTACAGATTGGAATATGTACACTGTGGGACTTAGACAAAGTCCAGATCTTGAAGAGAAAGAGATTGAAGACCTGTATAATGATCTGAGGAATTTTGAGCCTGAAGTTCTAGCATTGAAACAGTCCAATGGTAGCTCTAACAATGCTGCTTTTGTTTCTGTTGGTGAATCTGGTAGTTGTAGCACATCTGGTGCTAATGATAATGTATTGGAAGCATTCTTTGCAAGCCATGTGAATTCTTCATTAACTACAGAAGATTTGGAGCAGGTTAGTGAAGAGGACCTGGAAGAGATGGATTTAAGATGGCAAATGGCCATGATTACAATCAGGGCAAAGAGGTTTATGCAGAGGTCTGGGAACAGAAATTTTTCTTACAAGAGAGATGGTGTAGCTGGTTTTGACAAGAGCAAGGTGGAGTGTTTCAATTGTCACAAGATGGGACACTTTGCTAGAGAATGCAAGAGCACACAGGCTGGAGGATCTCAGAATGGTATTATGAGAAATAATTCTGCTCCACAAAGAAGATTGGTACCTGTTCAGAACACCACTTCAGATTCATTGGTTGCTCAAGATGGAATGGGAGGATTTGACTGGAGTGACCAAGAAGAGCTTGTAGTTCAGAATCAAGCTTTGATGGCTGTCACAGAAGAACCAGAGTCTTCAGACATTCCATATGAGGTACAATCTAAATTATGTTCTCCTGCATGTAAGAAAATGGTTAAATTTTATAGGGATCATAATATGGTTGTGTGTAATGAATTAAAAGCTTGTAAGGAAAAGAGTCAACATGCCACTTTAGCTATTGAAAACTTAGAAAATCAGATAAAAGCTTATGAAAAGAATGAATCTCAATTTCACTTAGATGTTAAGTATCTAAATTGGGAAAAGAAAGCTTTACAAACAAAAGTTGATATGCTAAGTGCTAAGTTGGCTGAGGCAATTTCTGATAAGGAGTCAATAAAATTGAAAGTTGATGAGTTGGAAAATGTTTCAAAAGGTGTTCAAAACTTAATCAAGTCTCAAATTCATGATAAATTAAAACTTGGATTAGGTTACAACCTTAATGCTGTTCCTCCACCTTATAATCATACTTATTTCCCACCTAAAAGTGATTTTGTTTTAGAAACACTTAAGGAAGGTGTGTCTGAGGAGGTTAAAAAGGTAGATCCAGTTGTTAATTGTGATGATTATGTAAATTTTGATAAAGTTGAGGTATCTGATTGGACTGAGGAAGATGAGAGTGATAGTGATAGCACATCTAGTGGTAATTCTGTGGATAAATGTGTTAAGCCTATTACTGGTCTAGTTTCTGAACTAAATAGTACTAAACTAGAAGAGGGTAAAAAGATGTTTGTTGAGAAGGCAAAGGCTCAGTTAGATCAAGTCAGGAAAACCAACAAGGCTAGTTCAGGTTTAGGGAATGTACACAAAAAGGTTAATACTGAATCAAAAGACAAGTTAAAATCTGAATGTGATAAGTGTACATGTAAATCAAAGAAGTCTGAGTTACATACTGCAAGTAATGTGAATAAATCCATTCCCAGGGGTAATCAAAGAAATTGGAACCAATTGGTTTCACAAAGGTTGGGTAATGGGTTTGAATGTGTGAAAAGAAAGTCATGTTTTATTTGTGGTAGATATAATCATCTTCAACAGGACTGTTTCCACAATCCTAAAAATAATAGGAACAGTGGTACAGGTCATGTGTTGATAAATAAGCCTAACAGAGGCAAGGCTGCAGCCCCTGTTAATGCTACAGCAGTGCCCCTGTCAACGGCTAACAGAGGCAAGACACGAACAGGGGAGGGTTTGACCACTGTCAGGCATGGTACCTCTGCTGGTATTAAACATTTCAAAAGAATGTATATACCAAGTAAAGCTACCACTGCCAGGGTAATCAATACAAACTTAAAGGTGACCACTGTCAGATCATTAACCCCTGTCAGGTCTAAAACAGATTGTTTTTGGAAACATAAAAATGAGTGTAAATCTGAAGTGTCCAAAACCAATGCAGCACTGAGATCAATCACTGTCAAAAGGGTTGATGTCAAAGGTGCTCATGGGAAACCCAAAGCCAAATTGGTTTGGGTTCCCAAGAAAAACTAATTGTTTTTCTTATATATGTGCAGGGCAAGCCACCAAGCTTATGGCATATTGATTCTGGCTGTTCAAGACACATGACTGGAGATAGGAAGAAGCTACAGGACTTTAAAGCGTTTGCTGGAGGAGATGTAGCATTTGGAAGCAATCCTAAAGGAGGTAAAATCACAGGTAAAGGTAAGGTAAAAAGCAGTAAGCTCACTTTCAATGATGTTTATTATGTTGAGCAATTGAGATACAATTTGCTTAGTGTGAGTCAAATCACAGATAAGCAAAATCCTGTATATTTCACTGACACAGAATGCCTTATACTTTCTGAAAAACTCAAAATACCTGAAGATAAGATTTTAATGAGAGTTCCAAGAAAGGATAACGTATACTGTAGTGATTTAAACAAGATGGAATCTCAAAATGTTAACTGTCTCATTTCTAAAGCTACTGTATCTGAATCTGAACTATGGCATAGGAGGATGTGTCACTTGAATTTCAAGACCATGAATAAACTTGTTAGGAATAAGCTAGTGAGAGGCTTACCTGAAAAGTTATTTGAATGTAGTGACCACTGTGTAGCATGTCTCAAAGGCAAGCAACACAAGACCTCTTATAAGACCAAGTTTGTAAATACCAATACCACTCCCTTACACCTGTTACATATGGATTTGTTTGGCCCTACCAATGTAGCTAGTCAAGGGAAGAAATCTTACTGTTTGGTAATAACTGATGATTACTCTAGAATGAGTTGGGTGTTCTTTCTTAGGACTAAGGATGAGACAGGTGAAATACTTAGATCATTCATAACTAGGATTGAGAATTCAACTAATCAAAAGGTTAAGATCATCAGGTGTGATAATGGGACAGAATTTAAGAATCATGAGATGAATAAGTTCTGTGAAGATAAAGGTATAGAAAGACAGTATAGTGCACCTAGGACTCCACAACAAAATGGAGTAGCTGAGAGGAGGAATAGGACACTAATTGAGGCTGCTAGAAGCATGCTAGCAGATGCTAAACTACCAATGTCCTTTTGGGCAGAGGCAGTTAGCACTGCTTGTTATGTTTTGAATAGGATTTTGATTATTAAACCTCATAACAAGACACCCTATGAGTTATTCTTTAAGAGAAAACCTTTGGTTAGCTTTTTAAAATCATTTGGATGTCCTTGTACTGTCTTAAATACCAGAGATCATCTAGGTAAGTTTCAGAGTAAGGTAGATGAGGGTGTATTTGTTGGATACTCTATTCAAAGCAAGGCTTATAGAGTATTTAACAAAAGGACTAGGATCATAGAAGAGACCATGGATGTGACCTTTAATGAACATACATCAAATGTAGAAGGAAAAGGTCCAGAAGTTTTGTTTGATATTGATGCACTAACCCATGCTTTTAGATATCCAGATTTGTCTATTAGCGCAGATACAGATGCAGGTACAGATGCAGGTAATGATGCAGGTACAGATGGGCATTCAATCTCAAGTCAAACTAAAAAGGATGACTTGAAGTATGTCTTGTTTCCTATTTGGACTCCAGATCCACCAGAAGTATTTCAACAGGATCAGGATCAACCAGAGAAAGATGCTTCTTCTGATGATTTAAATGGTTCACCTGGTAAAACTGGTGCAAGCAAGGGTCCAGATGATTCAACTTCACCAGATCATCAACCATACACTTCAAAGGGATCTCATACAGATCCACAGCATGAGTCAGAGGAAGAGCATGATTCTCCAAAATTTGTTGAACAAAGTCCTCCATTTCAAGTTTTGGAAAGGACTTCTTTGTCAGATTCTGAAGCAACTCCAAAGCCATCAAAGGAAAGAGAGGAAAGAGAGTCTTTTTCAGACTCTGAGATAGATAATCTTTTGGGTTCTAATTTGGAAAGAGAACTACTTGATCCTTCTACCTCTAAATATGTGGTTCATAAAGATCATTCCTTGGATTTGATTATTGGTGATATTATGACTCCTGTTCAGACTAGACATCAAACCAAGGTAAGAGAAGAAGATGTACATACTTCATTATATGTATGTTTTCTTTCACAGATGGAACCGAAGAAGGCAGTGGAGGCTCTCAAAGATCCAAGCTGGATTGAATCTATGCAGGAAGAATTGTTGCAATTCAAACTGCAAGATGTGTGGGATTTGGTTGATCTTCCAAAAGGAAAGAAAGCTATAGGCACAAGATGGATCTTCAAGAACAAGAGAGATGAAAGAGGAATAGTGATCAAGAATAAGGCTCGGTTGGTAGCACAGGGGTACACACAGGAAGAAGGCATAGATTATGATGATGTCTTTGCCCCTGTTGCTAGAATAGAAGCTATTAGATTATTTTTAGCTTATGCATCTCATCAGGATTTCAAAGTCTATCAAATGGATGTGAAGAGTGCTTTTCTTCATGGTCTAATTGATGATGAGGTGTATGTTTGCCAACCACCAGGGTTTGAAGATCCAACATATCCAGATAGAGTGTGCAGATTGAAGAAAGCATTGTATGGATTACATCAAGCTCCAAGAGCTTGGTATGATACTCTATCTGAGTACTTACTCAAGAATGGATTCAAGAGAGGTACTATTGACAAGACATTGTTTACCAAGAGGGTTCAAAGAGATATATTGTTGGTACAGGTGTATGTTGATGATATTATTTTCGGGTCTACAAGGGATTCATTGTGCAAAGAGTTTGAGGATTTAATGCATAAGAAGTTCAAGATGAGTTCAATGGGTGAACTCACATTCTTTTTAGGACTGCAGGTCAAGCAGAAGTTAGATGGAATCTTTATTAACCAAGGGAAGTATGTGAAAGATATTTTGAATAAATTTGGTTATAAAGATGTGAAGGTAGCTAGCACTCCCATGGAGGCACATAAACATCTTAATTCTGATCCTGGGGGGAGGAAGTAGATGTGCACTTATACAGGTCAATGATTGGTTCATTGATGTATTTAACTTCATCTAGACCTGATATAATGTTTGCAGTGTGTCTTTGTGCTAGATATCAGACCAATCCAAAGCAGTCACACATGTATGCTGTGAAGAGGATATTTAGATACTTAAAAGGTCAACCAGACTTGGGTCTTTGGTATGCTAAAGGATCAGATTTTGAGCTAAAGGCATTCACAGATAGTGACTATGGTGGTGAGAATATGGATAGGAAATCGACTAGTGGAGGTTGTCAATTTCTTGGAAATAGGTTAGTGTCATGGCAATGCAAGAAGCAAACCACAGTTTCCACTTCTACAGCAGAAGCAGAATATGTTGCAGCATCAAGTTGCTGTGCACAGGTTCTTTGGATTCAGAATCAGATGATGGATTATGGTTTGATTTTCATGAACACTCCTATTTATATTGATAATACTTCTGCTATTAGTATCATTCAGAATCCAGTTAAGCATTCAAAAACCAAACACATTGAAATCAGATATCATTTTATAAGAGATTGTTATGATAAAAGATTGATTCATATTTTTAAAATTCATACTGATAATCAACTTGCAGATCTTTTTACAAAAGCATTTGATGTAGGAAGATTTACATTTTTGATAACTAATATTGGTATGATCAATCTCACGTAGTGTTTTGGTCTGGATTTGATACTAACAGGGGTAAAATATATTGTATGTGACAGGGTCAGGTGTTGCCACTGTTAGCTTCATTATGATAACAGATGGTGCCACTGTTAGTTTACCTGTGCCACTGTCAATGTAGTTTAAACCCCTGCTGTATATGTGTGTAGTTTAAACCCCTGCTAGTTGTTTTTCTTAGTTTAATATTGCAGGTTTTAGCCACTGTCAAGAGACATCACTTGCGATGGAATTTAATGTTTTATTTGTTTCTTCTTATTTGTTTTGGTTAAAAAAAAAAAAAAAAAAAAAAAAAAAAAAAAAAAAAAAAATTTTCGTTGTCTAACTAAGCTAAGTTTATGCCCCTGTTAGTTCTAAGTTGGTGTTTCCTTGGTCGGATGCCCCTGCTAGACTATCAGCCGCTGCTAGCTTTGTTAGATGGTTAGAAAGGGTTGACTATAAATTGGTCAAGTGAAGTACCCCTGTTGGGTATAACCAGCAGTGCCACTGCTAGTTCTATTTTTAGGGCTTGGCACTGTCGTCAAATAAATACTCACATACTTCACTTTTTCAATTACGCTTTCAAACTTTTCAAAACCCTTCAATATTCGCTCTCGATTTGAGTTGTTTATTGTAATTCACACTTCATTCGTTCATCAATTTCTTCAATGGCATCGTCATCTTCGTCTGATTCTGGTACTTCTACGCTCAGTGTTCATTCTGAACACAACATGAGGGCTTTCTTGAATAAAGAACTTGCCGATGAGTATTTTCATCCTATCATCGATTTCTTGAGTAATTGTCCAGTTACTTATGCCCTTACTGTCGCTCCACGATTGATTCGATCACATATTCAGGAGTTCTGGCAGAATGCAAAGGAGGGGAATGTTAATGGCATTACTCACATTCATTCCACTGTCAAGGGTCAGAAGGTAATGGTTACTGAGATTGTTCTAAGAGAACTATTACAGTTTGATGATGAAGGTGGAATTCTGGAATTATCGAGGGAAGATTTGGTTAAAGGCATTATGGATATGGGGTATGAAGGTTCAGGAAAGACAAGATCCGAATATACTTTCTTGAAGTCTTGGTTTTGTCCTCAATGGAAGTTCTACATTCATACTTTTCTGGTATGTTTGTCTCAAAAGAGAACTAGTTTTAATGAATTTAGTTCTACGATTGCATATCCTATTATCTGCTTGGCACAGAGTATTAAATTTAATATGTCTAGATTTATCTTAGATAATATGATTAGGAATGTAAAGGGTGATACATTCGTTATGTACCCTAGATTTGTTCAGCTTTTGTTAAATAATCAATTGTCAAATCTGCCAGCAGAGGATAGTGTCATTGTTAGTTCTACTCTATCTTTGAGGACTATTCAGGCTATGAATAAATATCAGAATGCTTTTTCTAAGAAGGAAACTGCATTGTTTTCTACAATGCTAGTTACTCCTTCTGCTACTGGTGGTGTATTACCAACACCATCTGGACCAAATGATGACAGACCAACAACACAAGTTGGTTCTGAACACACATCAAGAGGTGGCATCAAAAGAAAACAAGGGAACAAACAGCCTACCCAATCTAAAGCCAAGAAATCCAAGAAGGCTTCACAGGCTATGGAGATTCCTGTTTCTCCACAGTCTCAGTCAACTGTTCCAACACAACAGGTGAACATACTTGATGAAAATGTTCATTCTGGAAGGGCTGCCACTACTGTTTCTAGCCCACTGGCAGGGCAGGATAGTGGTAACATTAATCAGACCCAACCAGAGGCAACTATGTTTGATGAGCCTATGGGTGATGATTCAAATGTAGGTCCCAGTACCAATAACCAAGGGACATCTGCAGTGGCAGATGTGGGCAAGGATTCAACTAAGAGGTCACACTCTAATGTTGATGAGCCTAGTGATACTGATGAATTGACGATTTCTTATCTTGTACATGATATCAATAAACTATGGAGCAAATATGAGAGGGAAAGGGCTTACAGAAAAGATGCTCAACAGAAAATTCAAGCTCAGGATGAGTACATTGCTAAACAGAAGGAGCTCATTGATCATCAGAAGGAAGAGTTGCTTGATATGAAGAATAGGTTGTTAGTGATTGAGGAGGTTGTCAATAATATTCTTCTACCTGCAAATAGGTTAAAAGAATCTTCAGGTAAGGGGGAGAAGAAAGCAGATGATGATATTATGCCTGAAGATGATGGTTCAACAAAAGCAGGTGATGATGATGATGATGATTCATATGGACCTCATGATGATATGGGTGGAGCAATGATAAATGATGATGAGATGAATGATGATTCTGCAGCTACAGAGGTGCTTGAGCTTGATAATGAAACAGCTACAGAGGTGTTTGAGTTTGATGACAATACAGTTGAGATGAATATATGTGGTAGTGATAAGGCACAATCAGAAGACACTGTGGAGTTAGTGTTTGATGATAAAGATGATGATTATGGTGCAGGAGCAGAGCAGACTGATGAAACAGTTTATCAGGTATTTCCATTGAATAAAGGATTGCCTGAGAAAGCTGCACTTAGATTATATGTTTGGGATGTGATGGGTGCTAATCTGGATGATAAGAAAAGAGTTAGTTTCAGTGATAGGTCAGTGTATGAGGTGGTTGATGATGTTGAAAAAGAAATGAAAGGAGAAGTTGAGATTAAGGGGGAGCAATCAAAGTCAATTGATGAAGAGAAGAAGTTGCAGACTTTTACAAGAAAGAAGTCTATTCCAAGAAGAAAGCCAACTAAAAGATTATCCCCTGTCAAAACTTCAACCTCTGTTGTCACAATTTCAACCTCTGTCAACATTAACACAACCACTGTTACATCTACCTCTGTTAGTACACCAACTCCTACCACTGTTAATACACCAATCACCACTACTGTCATATCAACCCCTGCCACAACTACAACAACAACAAGACCAAGAGAGGTACCTGTTACAATCAGAGAACCAACTTCACCACTCAAACCTAAGTCTAAATTGCCTGTGATTGATGCAAAAGACAAAGGTAAAGGAAAGTTAAAAGAAAAATCAAAAGTGAAAGAAGTTAAAGAACCTCATATTGAGTCTCATGATATGCTGAGGATGCAAGTAGAAGAAAGAGAGAGGTTGATAAGGAGAGCTGCAGAAGCTAAAGCTGAAGAAGAAGGAGATAATATGAGAATGATTTTGGATGATCTGAGTGTAGTGACTATTACACAGAAGGCTGCAGAGGTTGTTAAAGAAAAGACTGCACAAGGATTAAAGCTTCCTGCTCAGAGAGTTCATGATTATTTAAAGAAAAAGAAAGATAATGAAGAGGAAGAGTTATCTTCTGGATTTTTGTTGATGAAAAAGTCGAATGAGGAAAGAGCTAGGAAGAAAAAGCAAGATGAGTTAGCCAAGAAAAGGAGTAAACCTTTACCATATGCTGAAAGGAGAAGACAAATGATTAATGCTTTGTCTGAAAATTATGCTCCAGCTAAAATTGTTAGAGGATGGAATATGCAGAAGCTGCAACAGGCATATGATAGGTATATGGGAAGAGATGAGGAGTGGACAAAGAAAATGGAAGAGAATAGGCATTTGAATGCGTTGATGAAGGAGAAGAAAGAAAAGGCAGATAAGGAAATGGCAAAGTTTTTAAAAGAAGAAGAAGAAAGAAAAGAAAAGGCAGCTGCTGAGGCAGCAGAGAAAGTCTTAGAGGATAAGCAGAATGAAGTTAGAAGAAATTCATGGAAAAATCAGATTTCTAAAGATAATGTTATTCCTGATATTCCAAGATTTGATCCAGAACTGAAAAAGAGAATCAAGATTCTGACTGATAGCAAGGAGATTTCTGAAGGACCAAGAAAGGCTAGAATTATAAATTGGGAAGGAGTAGCAATTGATTATGGTTTCAGAAAAATGATCCTTGAGATCAAGATTGAAAGGGAAAGAGGATTTGATGATCATGTTGGAAGTATGGTTGATTTGCTCAGAATTTGTACAAGAGATGATCTTTTGGAATTGTATCAAGTGAGCAGAATCAGGAATAGAAAGAACTCTGAAGCAGTGATTGAAAGACAAATGATGGAGTTATTGCAGAGCCTGTTTGAACCAGCCAGCTTGTATCACTTATTCTTTCATTGTTATCAAAGGGTTATAACCTGGAGATATTTTGCCAGAGCTGGAGTACACATGGTAGTATTCAACAATGGGCAGGTGATCTACATGTTTGATGATCGACATTATGTGCTGGGAACAGGGTTGCTGAATAGATTGATTGATTTGAAGTTATCTACAACCATCATTACTGAAGGAGTTTACAGAGCTTTATACATGGTGTTTAATCAACTGCATAAGCGGCAAACAATGAAGGAGAAAGAAGAAGAAAAGAAGGATTGAAACTTGAATCATTACTCTGAATGATCAAGTTTAGGGGGAGATTGTTGAGACCTGAGATACTGTTAGATTTGCTCAGAATACAAGTATCATGCCGCTGTTGGTATAAGAATTCAACCACTGTTAGAAGTCAACCACTGTTAGAAGAAGACAACCGCTGTTAGTACATTTGTCTAACAGGGCCACTGTTAGTATATAGTTTGTATTTTGTAAGTACTCAACCACTGTTGATAATATACGAGTACTACCCCTGTTAGTTATATACTCAACCACTGTTGGTTAGTCGGTTAGAGATAATTATGGAATAGATAGGATTTCCATAATAGTTTGATTTTGTAAAGGACTCTATGTGTTATAAATAGAGATTCTGTAAAACCCTAGAGGATTAGATAGACGAATTCATTCTAGTTATTAGCTTCAAGGTTGTAAACCCTAACACAAATTGTGTGTTCGTATTATTAATAATATTGAAGCTTTTGGTTAGATATTCTGTTATATACAAGTTTGTTCTTCAAGTTATTAATAAACTATTCCGCAAGCTTATTAATAATCAATCAAAGTAATACATACTAAGATCTTTAGCTGGGATCATCAACGTTGCCTCATATTGAGATCCTTCTGATCGAATATATGTTAGAGACTTTTATGATCGGTATAGATTGTGCACTTAGTGCCGTAGAGATAATGTCTCCAGATTTTGAGAGCAAAAACGACAGCTCCAAGCTCGAGATCATGAGTGGTGTAGTTCTTTTCGTGAATTTTCAGCTGTCGTGAGGCATAAGCAATGACTTTATCTCGTTGCATTAACACGCAACCGAGACCTTGATGAGAAGCATCGCAGTATACCACGAAGTCATCGGTGCCTTCGGGTAGGGATAGAATTGGAGCACTGCAAAGCCTTTGTTTCAAGAGTTGGAATGCTGACTCTTGTTTATCGGTCCAATCGAACCTTTTGTCCTTCTGAGTCAGTACCGTGAGTGGTTGAGCTATTTTGGAGAAATTTTCGATAAATCGTCGATAGTACCCAGCAAGACCCAAGAATTGTCGTACTTCAGTTGCAGAGGTGGGTGTTTGCCAGTCTTTGATAGCCTCGATTTTTGTTGGGTCCACGTGAATTCCTTGACTGTCGATCACGTGACCAAGAAATTGTACGGTTTGAATCCAGAACCCACACTTAGAGAATTTGGCGTAAAGCTCCTCGTGTCTGAGTAATTCAAGAATGGTTTTGAGGTGTTGCGCATGTTCTTGCTCGTTGCGCGAGTAAATGAGTATGTCATCGATAAAGACAATGACAAACTTATCGAGATAAGGTTTGCACACCCGGTTCATGAGATCCATGAATACAGCCGGGGCGTTGGTTAGACCAAAGGGCATCACTTGAAATTCGTAGTTCCCGTAACGAGTTCTGAAAGCAGTTTTTGGAATATCGGCGTCGCGAACTCGTAACTGATGATAGCCTGATCGCAGGTCGATTTTTGAGTAGAAACTTGAACCCTGAAGTTGGTCGAATAAATCATCAATGCGAGGAAGTGGATAACGGTTCTTGACGGTCAATTTGTTCAACTCTCGGTAGTCGATGCACATTCGAAATGAACCGTCCTTCTTTTTAACAAATAAGACCGGAGCTCCCCAAGGTGAAGAACTCGGCCTAATGAATCCTCTATCCAGGAGTTCCTGTAACTGGGCGGACAACTCCTGAAGTTCGGATGGGGCTAAACGGTACGGTGCGCGGGCCACCGGTGCGGCACCCGGCACGAGATCGATTGAGAACTCAACCTGTCTAGGTGGAGGTAAACCAGGCAGTTCTTCTGGAAAGACTTCGGGAAAGTCTCTAACAATCGGCACATCCTCAAGTCGCTTCTCTTCCGACTTCTTCTCTGTGATGTGTGCGAGTATTGCAGGGTAACCCTTTCTCAGAAATTTTCGAGTTTTTAAGCAAGAGATGATATTGAGTCCCGTCCCACCGGTCTCCCCCTGTATGATCAAGGTTCCACCGACGGCGAGAGGGATACGGACGATCTTATCGTGACAGACAATTTCAGCTCGGTGTTTGGACAACCAATCCATTCCAATGATGATGTCAAAACTTCCGATTTCAACGGGTACAAGATCGATTGAAAAGGTTTCATCAGCTAGGTTTAAAGTGCAATTAGGTATCACACTATCGGTTTCTATAAGTTCCCCATTTGCTAGTTCTACAGTGTACTTAACATCTAAGGCAACAGGATTGATGTCAAGTAGTGGGCAAAAATCATCAGAGATAAAGCTTCTATCAGCACCAGTATCAAATAGAACAGATGCATGTAAGTTGTTGAGGAGGAACATACCCGAGACCACATTTGGGTCTTGGCGGGCGTCCCCAGATTTGATGACGAAAGCTCTGCTGCGGGTGTTGTTGTTGTTGTTGTTGCTGTTGCGGTTGTTGTTGTTGTTGTTCTGGTTCTTCAGTTTTGGGCACATGTCCCTGAAATGCCCGGGGTTTCCACACTCAAAGCAGACTTTGGGTGGCCTGGTGTTATTGGGGTTGTTGCTGGTAGGAGAGCGGCAATCTTTGGTGAGGTGACCGTACCTCTTGCAGTTGTTGCAAAAGGGACCACAGGAACCTTCATGGTGGCGACTACACTTGGAACAGTAGGGTTTGTTCCCAGTGTAGCCTCGTATGATGTCAGTGGTGGTGTTGTAAGCTTTGATGGTGTCGGGTTTCTTGTTTTGTTGGTTGGAGTTGTTGTGGTGGTCAGACCACTTGCGTTTGTTGTTGTGAGAGGATGAAGTAGGTGGTTCAGAATCTTGGCTCATAGACATCAGGTCTTGGGCCAATGAGATTGCACCATCAATGGTGGTTGGTTTTGAAGAGATGACGTGTCCCCTGTAACAACCCCAAAATTAGGATCAATTTTAAATTTTCCTAATTACGTGATTATTACTTGTATATAATATGAAATAGGATTATATACGTTATTTACTTTATATATATATATATGGATGGAATATATATATATACGCGTATACGATTCGTACATATAGTATGAAACAACAATTGTACAAACTTGCGTACACAGATAAAACAATTATTAAATAATGTGAAATTATTTAATTTCTTTGATGACTACTTTATATTATGTTTATAATATAACGGAAAACGTACGTTTTAATTAAAACGTCACCGAACACTCCGAAAACTCGACCAACCGACAAAACAAAAACTAAGTTATGTTTTATAACTTGAAAACTAGTATTTTGATGAAATACTTCAACTAAATTATCGGGTATTATGTCGTATTTTCAAACGTATATTTAATCGCGTATAAAATTATTTTTACGTTTAAACGACCGGGGAAACGAACACCGCACGGAGCGCAAACGCGAGGGAACGAAAAATTGGTGAGACCACACCATGGTGGCCCCACCAAAACCGGCCAAGGTGAGGGGATCTCACACCCTCACCTCTTTCTCCTTTCCCACACTCAAACACAAACACCCACACCCCAAATTATTCTCTCTCTCTCTCTATGGTTTCTCTCTCTCTCTCTAAAACCGTCACTCAAACACCCTAAAAACACCACCAAAACACCTCGAAGGTCTATACCCGTTTGGAGAAAAGTGATCACGAGAACGAGGGCTACAATCTCATCTTTTCGGATTTTCGTTTCGACAACTTTGTAAGTTTTCCGGCGACCCGAAACTTTTCCGATTTCATTTATTTTACTTCCATGTTGTTCCCCTAGCTAAATGATGTCCGAATATGTAATTAAAACTCGTTTTTGAACACTTTTACGAAAATGTCGGTTTTGGTCATCTTAAAGAAAACGACACCACAAACATTAAAAACAACTACCAATAGTTATTATGGACTTATTACAACATATTGAAGCTAGTATAAAAGTTCTAGACCCAACGGAAACCGGAAAATACGTTTTCGGAAACTAAATTTCCGAACAGACATCTTGTGTCGCATCGGACCGAAATCTCATGCGACACAACGCTATGTCGCATGCTATGTCGCATGTTATGTCGCACGTTATGTCGCAATGTATGCGACACAACGCTTATGTCGCGTTATATGTCGTACCATCTACGACACAAAGTTTACCCATCGCTTGATTGCGACACAACGACTATGTCGTATCGTTGTGTCGTACCCTTGTCTGCGACACAATCATTGTGTCGCATAAACACCAAATCGAAATCAATCCATACGACACTGACATTATGTCGCATACGGTCTGCGACACAAGCCTTGTGTCGCAGATAACCCAGATCAGAAAACAAGATATATTCTAAGTGTTGGAATCACTTATCAACTACTAAATCAAATACGATGCTACTTATACCTGAAAATACTACACTTTTGAAAGTGTACAACAACACTTGAATACGTACAAGACTGTACTAAACTAACGTGAGATTTCACTCACACACGCGTACGAGATTACACTTCGAAATACTTAGGAGATTACACTCCAACGAACTTACACTTGTACATTACACGGGATTACATCCGATACGAACTTACAAGTTCACTCACTAGTTACGTGCTGGATTACACGTTAACTGATACGAACATACACTCGAATACTTACGAGGTTTCACTCGTACCCTTTGGGGTTTAAGCCCATTGGAACTTACGCAAACGATACATGTTGTAATACAAACAAACGATCATACGAACATACTTTACAACTGTACAACTATTATGAATACATAATAATAATGGAAGGAATTATTATTATACTCCGATAACAAACGAACCGTACAACTTTTATACAAACTACGATTTACAAACGATTACAAACTTACAAACAAACTAATGGACATTAACTAGTTTGGGAACAACTAGCATGGATACTTTACAAGTATTCCATTTACTTACTAAACCTTGTGCGTATTAGGACGCTAAGGGTGCTAGTATGGGAATACTACTTGCTTACTTACTACATTATCTGCTAGACTCAGGTGAGTCTCACAGCCCCTACTTTACTGTTTTATACTCAGGGGTGAGATGCATTACTGTTTTACATGAACACACAAAACTTACTTGCTGCCATGACTTACTTACTGTATGAGATTACGAATACGCCAACTGCATGAGTTTACGACTAATCCAATGAAATCCTACTGGACCATAGTTGTTAGTTATGTGATAAGCGCGAGTTTTAGTATATGGATCCATATGGGACTGACAATCCCCGCCCGGGGTAGCAAGCACTACCACGAACCGTTCCTGTAGAAACGGGCGTTTCTTACTCGTTCCGTATGAATGTTTTGGATTACATTCATGAGGGGGTACCTATATTTACTGTACGTTAAGCTTCAACTATGGTGGCTCATGGCAATTGTATCAAACGGTTAGCATAACCTGCAACCACCACTTATTAAAACTTAAGTGAACGATGAGCATAACCTGTGATCGTTACTTACTGGCTAGCTATGATTTACAAATACTACTTGTGTGTTCAAACTGTTTACTTACTTACAAACCTGTGAGATTCACCAACCTTTTTGGTTGACCGTTTTAGTAATGCTTCTCAGGTACATAGCATCAGTAGGGATGCCCAGCAGGATAAGCCTACTTAGCTCGAGTCGCATGCATTTACAAGCTTGGAGATTTTATTACATTACTTTTGTACTAGTTGTTATGTATTAGAATCTCTAGGAATTTACTTGAACTCGAGCTTGTATTTTGAAACTACTTATGTATTAATGTAATAACTTTTCGAACGTCTCATTTAGAGTCGTTCACTGTATCCTTTGTGCTTGTGATTATTGATTAGTAACACCCAAAACGTCGCTTCCGCAAACTGTTAAATTTGGGGGTGTTACAGATTGGTATCAGAGCCTAAGGTTATAGTGAACTAGGTTGCATTTAGTGGGCCTAGACTATGACCGTTAGGCAGTATTCCTCATTAAGTATAACTGGTTCAGGAATTACAGCATACAAGTTTAATTTAACATAGCCTGATCAACTATGTACAATTAAATGAAGATGATGTGAGTTCTGAAAGGGGTTATGTTGAACCGGAATGCATTAGCTGACTCTGACCTCGAGAGAACCGGGACTTTTACTTGATTGTGCTAAACACGAACTAGGCGGTTATGTGATATATATATATATATATACATAGGCCTCTTTCCCCGATACTATACTCTCTCTCGACTACTACGAAATTCACTTTCAAATTTTATCAAACAAACGACAACCCGACTCTCGTCGTTCCATCCTTATTCGAATTTTTATAAATTCACTACTACCGACTTACGTCCGAAGACTTCCACATCGTTATAACTGACAACCATTGTTACTCGAACGTCCTTCGATATAAAGATCGAGACTTTGTTTTCATTTACTATTCCTACCTAATTCGACGTTTATACCATTCTACAACGTACCCCACCGTACCGTTATATGTGTCCCAATAAAATCATTTTCAACTCAAGTCTCCGTCAGACTTCAAATTATACCACCGATTTTTAACATCAAAATTTTATAACAAATGTATTTTTGTCAAACATGTTACAAAAATTTCTTACAAAATGTTTTATAAAATTCTCAAAAATTTCGAAACTGTATAAACCTATTTATAACCCACAAACTTTGAACAAGTTTCAACCATTGACGAAATTTCTTTAAACGTACTAAATCATCACCGCCGTAATTCTTATCCAAATCCTCACATGTTCTTTATTATTGTTTCAAGGAACATGCCTCCTCGACGTCAAATCATGCTTACTGAAGCCGAAGTAGCGGGTATAATTGCCCGTAGCGTGGCTCAAGCTCTAGCTACCCGGACTTCAGCCCCTGGTAGCGAAGATACCGCTAATACTGGACCACAACCCAAAACCTGCACCTACAAGGATTTCCATAACTGCAAGCCACTGAACTTTGCAGGAACTGAAGGAGCAATCGGTCTGATTCGATGGACCGAGAAAATCGAATCAGTGTTCCTCATCTGCAACTGCAAGGAAGAGGATAAAGTTAAATTCGCCGCCAGCACCTTTTCTGACACCGCCCTTACTTGGTGGAACACTTATGCGCAAACGGTGAGCATTGCCGATGCTTACAAACTACAGTGGGATGAACTAAAGAATATGCTGAGGGGCGAGTACTGCCCAAGAGATGAGCTGAAGCAACTAGAGTTAGAATTCTGGAATCACAAAATGCAGGGTGACGACATCACCGGCTACACCAACCGTTTTCACCAACTGGCACTTCTGTGCCCATCCATGGTTGATCCTGAGTACAAAAGGATCGAAAAGTACGTTGATGGACTTCCTGAGCGACTTCAAGACTTAGTTACTTCATCCAAACCGGGAACTATTCAGAGCGCCATTCGTATGGCTCATGAGTTAACGGCCAATTCTGTCCGCCGTGGCTCGACTTCAACCCCGTCTGCGAATAACAAACGCAAATGGGAAGTAAACCCCCACTCATCCAACACTACCTCCGACAAAAAGCCTGCAACAGTCAATGCCAATGACTCAAGGGCTTACAAGGGGAGCAAGCCTTACTGCTCCAACTGTAGTCGTCATCATAACGGCTCCTGTCCCTGCACTAAGTGCAAGAAATTCGGGCACCTGGCCCAAGACTGCCGAACCAACCCCACTGGTACTGATACTTCTGCACCCAAGACCTGCTATGAGTGCAACGGTACCGGGCACTTCAGGAAGGATTGCCCAAAGCTGAAACCCCGCACCAACAATACAAGGAGTAGAGCTTACGTAATTAACGCTAGGGAGGATGACCCAAATCCGAGACTCTGTGATTTACTCAACCCGGGTACGCTTATTCTTTGACTACCCGAATCTGCTTTCTCATAAATCTCTCGCTTAATGACTTATGTATAACTGTATTTTATTCTGTGTGTTTTCTTTGATCCTAAGTACACAATAGGATTAGGAAACGACCGACTACTTAATTCCCGGCAACGCAATTTGCCTTACACTTTAGATACAGTAACCCAAACTCCCTTCCCAATTATCTCACACTGGTTGAGACCGGGAACTCGTATGCTATTCGTTACTTTAAACAGATAAATTAATATAACTTCACTTACTTGAGGCAAATTCTTAAATAGAACACTTATTTCGTAGGAAATGACAACTCACTCCGTCAACAACCCTACACTGCAAAATGAACTGCTCAGTGAGGAACCGAAGATGTTTCCTTACCTCCTCGAACTCGAGTGTGATACAGAGCACTCCGCTGAATCAGCAGCAGCACCTGCTATTCCTGCTGCTCTAACTGCTGCAAAAGCATCAGTTGATGAAACCTTGACTGCCGAATCAGTCAGCCACCTCAACCAAACTATTGATTCGCTGCGAAAACGACTTACTGAAGCACGGGAAGACATTGATGACCTACGACGAATTGCTTTCCAAAATGACATACGTATGCATGAGTACGAGCTACGTTTGATAGCTTTAGAAAACCCTACTTCACCACCAACTTCACAAAGTACTCCTACTGAAGAGGATACCGACACTGACTGTACGTCACCCCCAGCAAAAAGGGTGAAGATTACTCCCTCCAACTCTTCAGGAAACTACTTGGGAAAGAAACCTTTCTGTTCCCGATGCACTCGGCATCATGAAGGACCGTGTACCATACCCACCGGTCGATGCAAATCCTACCCTAAAAGTACGAATCCTCCTAAGGTGAAACTCTGCTTCAACTGTGGGAGTGCTGGCCATCTCAAGGCCCAATGCCCACTACCATCAGGCAACAAAATTTAGGGTACGTTACCACCTGACGATTAATTGATTTCAAACACTGTAGGACCTACCCTACTACCGTAGGCTGCTTGTACGTATTGTAGCTACCTGACTAGTATAGAACTACCGATTACTACTTCGAACAAATTTCGGGACGAAATTTAATTAACAAGGGGAGAATGTAACAACCCCAAAATTAGGATCAATTTAAAATTTTCCTAATTACGTGATTATTACTTGTATATAATATGAAATAGGATTATATACGTTATTTACTTTATATATATATATATGGATGGAATATATATATATACGCGTATACGATTCGTACATATCGTATGAAACAACAATTGTACAAACTTGCGTACACAGATAAAACAATTATTAAATAATGTGAAATTATTTAATTTCTTTGATGACTACTTTATATTATGTTTATAATATAACGGAAAACGTACGTTTTAATTAAAACGTCACCGAACACTCCGAAAACTCGACCAACCGACAAAACAAAAACTAAGTTATGTTTTATAACTTGAAAACTAGTATTTTGATGAAATACTTCAACTAAATTATCGGGTATTATGTCGTATTTTCAAACGTATATTTAATCGCGTATAAAATTATTTTTACGTTTAAACGACCGGGGAAACGAACACCGCACGGAGCGCAAACGCGAGGGAACGAAAAATTGGTGAGACCACACCATGGTGGCCCCACCAAAACCGGCCAAGGTGAGGGGATCTCACACCCTCACCTCTTTCTCCTTTCCCACACTCAAACACAAACACCCACACCCCAAATTATTCTCTCTCTCTCTCTACGGTTTCTCTCTCTCTCTCTAAAACCGTCACTCAAACACCCTAAAAACACCACCAAAACACCTCGAAGGTCTATACCCGTTTGGAGAAAAGTGATCACGAGAACGAGGGCTACAATCTCATCTTTTCGGATTTTCGTTTCGACAACTTTGTAAGTTTTCCGGCGACCCGAAACTTTTCCGATTTCATTTATTTTACTTTCATGTTGTTCCCCTAGCTAAATGATGTCCGAATATGTAATTAAAACTCGTTTTTGAACACTTATACGAAAATGTCGGTTTTGGTCATCTTAAAGAAAACGACACCACAAACATTAAAAACAACTACCAATAGTTATTATGGACTTATTACAACATATTGAAGCTAGTATAAAAGTTCTAGACCCAACGGAAACCGGAAAATACGTTTTCGGAAACTAAATTTCCGAACACACATCTTGTGTCGCATCGGACCGAAATCTCATGCGACACAACGCTATGTCGCATGCTATGTCGCATGTTATGTCGCACGTTATGTCGCAATGTATGCGACACAACGCTTATGTCGCGTTATATGTCGTACCATCTACGACACAAAGTTTACCCATCACTTGATTGCGACACAACGACTATGTCGTATCGTTGTGTCGTACCCTTGTCTGCGACACAATCATTGTGTCGCATAAACACCAAATCGAAATCAATCCATACGACACTGACATTATGTCGCATACGGTCTGCGACACAAGCCTTGTGTCGCAGATAACCCAGATCAGAAAACAAGATATATTCTAAGTGTTGGAATCACTTATCAACTACTAAATCAAATACGATGCTACTTATACCTGAAAATACTACACTTTTGAAAGTGTACAACAACACTTGAATACGTACAAGACTGTACTAAACTAACGTGAGATTTCACTCACACACGCGTACGAGATTACACTTCGAAATACTTAGGAGATTACACTCCAACGAACTTACACTTGTACATTACACGGGATTACATCCGATACGAACTTACAAGTTCACTCACTAGTTATGTGCTGGATTACACGTTAACTGATACGAACATACACTCGAATACTTACGAGGTTTCACTCGTACCCTTTGGGGTTTAAGCCCATTGGAACTTACGCAAACGATACATGTTGTAATACAAACAAACGATCATACGAACATACTTTACAACTGTACAACTATTATGAATGCATAATAATAATGGAAGGAATTATTATTATACTCCGATAACAAACGAACCGTACAACTTTTATACAAACTACGATTTACAAACGATTACAAACTTACAAACAAACTAATGGACATTAACTAGTTTGGGAACAACTAGCATGGATACTTTACAAGTATTCCATTTACTTACTAAACCTTGTGCGTATTAGGACGCTAAGGGTGCTAGTACGGGAATACTACTTGCTTACTTACTGCATTATCTGCCAGACTCAGGTGAGTCTCACAGCCCCTACTTTACTGTTTTATACTCAGGGGTGAGATGCATTACTGTTTTACATGAACACACAAAACTTACTTGCTGCCATGACTTACTTACTGTATGAGATTACGAATACGCCAACTGCATGAGTTTACGACTAATCCAATGAAATCCTCCTGGACCATAGTTGTTAGTTATGTGATAAGCGCGAGTTTTAGTATATGGATCCATATGGGACTGACAATCCCCGCCCGGGGTAGCAAGCACTACCACGAACCGTTCCTGTAGAAACGGGCGTTTCTTACTCGTTCTGTATGAATGTTTTGGATTACATTCATGAGGGGGTACCTATATTTACTGTACGTTAAGCTTCAACTATGGTGGCTCATGGCAATTGTATCAAACGGTTAGCATAACCTGCAACCACCACTTATTAAAACTTAAGTGAACGATGAGCATAACCTGTGATCGTTACTTACTGGCTAGCTATGATTTACAAATACTACTTGTGTGTTCAAACTGTTTACTTACTTACAAACCTGTGAGATTCACCAACCTTTTTGGTTGACCGTTTTAGTAATGCTTCTCAGGTACACAGCATCAGTAGGGATGCCCAGCAGGATAAGCCTACTTAGCTCGAGTCGCATGCATTTACAAGCTTGGAGATTTTATTACATTACTTTTGTACTAGTTGTTATGTATTAGAATCTCTAGGAATTTACTTGAACTCGAGCTTGTATTTTGAAACTACTTATGTATTAATGTAATAACTTTTCGAACGTCTCATTTAGAGTCGTTCACTGTATCCTTTGTGCTTGTGATTATTGATTAGTAACACCCAAAACGTCGCTTCCGCAAACTGTTAAATTTGGGGGTGTTACATCCCCGAACAGGATCAGGGAGACCAAGGGTATACTTCCTGATTTTATCAGGTTCAGTGCTCACCATAGCTGGGCGGAGGGCAGCTAGTTGTTGAAACCTGGTGGTATAAGCATCGATATCACCACCCTGAACCTTTAAGTTCCAGAACTCCTCATCTAGCTTTTGGAGTTTGGCGACCGAGCAGTATTTGGCAGTGAGTTTTGCTTTCAAGTCCTCCCAAGAGAGTTGGTAGGCAATGTCAGCACCCACTGATTGGGTATACGAATTCCACCAAGAGTGGGCATCATCTTCAAGAGAGCAGGTGGCAAAGTTTACTTTGTCGTTCTCCGCGCATTTGCTGACACGGAAAACAGTTTCCATCTTTTCGAACCATCTGATCAGTCCGATGGCTCCTTCAGAACCCTTGAAAATCGAGGGTTTGCAGCTTTGGAAGTCCTTGTAAGAACAAGGTTTAGTGGCAGGGGTTTCAGCGGCATCGCTGTTTCTTGTGGAGTTTGGTGGGGTATTCCGAGCCAAGGCTTCAGTAACAGCCTGGGTTATGAGCGACGTGATCTGAGCATCAGTGTAAGGTCTTGACTTTGGCGGCATGATTCTTCAATAAAAGAAATGAAGATACATGAGATTTTGTAAGAAAGTTGTATTTATCTCAGATGTACATGTATAAAGGTGATAATACATAACATTAATATGAAAAAGAATTATGGCAATTTATATGAATCGAAATGGCAAGGAACATTTGATAGATGATACGAGTTCAAAGGTTACATCCTACAGATGTATTACAAAAGATGTCGGGAATTGTTACATCCGACCGAATTATAGAGTGGTGCCTAGATAGTTACTAGATTACAGAATAGATTACAAGACAAAGACTACACTAGTCTTAACGTAGGTTAATCTGCTCCATCATTTCGATGAGACGATCCACAGTGTTGGCAAGTCGGCTGGCTTGTCGAGCATTGTCTTCAGCCAATGCTAGTCGCTGCACTAATCCACGGGTATATTCTTCCGTTTCCCGTGAGCGTTGTTCACACTCATCAAGTCTGTGTTTCAAAAGAGCGGTTTCCACGCTTAACTCCACCACTTTATTGAAAAGAACGTCCACATTATTAACGGTGGTTTCGTGATCTTCAGTGACTTGTTCGATGCGTTCAAGAGATGTAATTCGCCAGTTTTCGTTGGTTTCCTGCAACACGACATCCATGGTGCGAAGTCGTTGCTCGTGTTGATTCACCCTAGCGGCTAAGGCCGGCAAGGTGGAGTGAGTGGGGTACGGGCCAGCTCGAGGCAACCTGTTGTTCCTCCTTGCTACCCTTGGGTTCTGCGACCCGGATTGAGAACGAGATGAATTTGATGGGATGTTTGCCATTTCTGAGACAAAGCGTTAGTAAGATTGAGGCCTATATTCATATAGTTCCTATATAATATAGCCTATTGAGTGTCTAGCATAAACATGTTTAAGTCTCGGTTCTCTCGAGGTCAGAGTCTTCTATTGTACCCTGTTCAGCCATAACTAAATTCAGATCTTACATCATCCTTGATTAATTGTACATAGTTGATCAGGCTATGTTAAATTAAACTCGTATGATGTAATCACTGAACCAGTTATACCTAGTAAGGAATACCGCCTAATGGTCATAGTCTAGGCTCACTAAATGCAACCTAGTTCACTATAACCTTAGGCTCTGATACCAATCTGTAACACCCCCAAATTTAATGATTTGCGGAAGCTTGATTTGGGTGTTACTAATCAATAACAAAGCACAAAGATATATAGTAAACGACTCTATATGCGTCGTTTTAACAAAATATATTGATAATAGAAATGTTTACAACATTTAAAGCTTTACATAGCTTGAGTTTAAATCAAATGAGATTTCAGTACATAAGTACTTGTACAAAATATACTAATGCAAGAAAATCTCAATCTTCTGTATGCTGACTCGAGCTAAAATCCTGAAGCAGAAACATCCTACTGCTTGGTACCTGCGATATATGCTAAAAGGTCAGCTAAAAGCTGGTGAGCTCACAGGTTTGAAATCAGTTAATATAGTATGAACCGCAAGATTTAAATAATGAATTGCATCCAGCAATTAAATAATGAATTGCATCCAGCAATTAAATAATAGTCATCGTGTATACAGCCATGAGCACATAGTTGAGCTTAACTCGAGGGCCGGGTCCCCTATAGAGAATTCCGGGCGAGGTTGCCTCCACGAATGCCTAATCCACATTCGTCTTCCCAAATATTAGTACGTCCGTTTACCCGGTTAGTGCTTGCTAACCCGGACGAGGTGGGTCAATCCTATATGGTATCATATACTAACATTCACGCTAAAATATTAGAGACTATGCTATAGAGGACTTTAAATTGATTAGCTTGAAACTCATGTAGTATTTGAAGGTGGGTACTTGCGTTCTACTTGTAAAACAAAATAGAGTAGTAATATCACACCCCTAGTTGTAAAATAGTGAAAATGGGGCCATGAAACTCACCTGAGTCTTTGAGTTTATGAAAATAAACTGAGAATGATTAGCCGAGACTCGAAGTCCAAATACTTGTAACGTGAGGGTGTCCACGACACGCAATGGTTATAATATGCGAAGGTATCTAATAAGACTACCTTGTAGTTGTTCGTCCAACTATAATGTCCAAATTTCCACTATTTGGTTGATAAGTTTAAGTATTTGAAAAGTGTACAGCCCGTTGGTGACGGATTTGTAATAATAATCTCAACTATTATTATTTTGATTTCGTGGCGTTTTACTTGAACAATGTGTTTTGATTGTGTTTTAGAAGCCGTTACGGAATCTAAGTACGGGGGTCCGGGGGCAGCGCCCCTGGTAGCGGGGTCCAAGGGGCGGCAGCCCCTGGCGGGGTCCAAGGGGCAGAGCCCCTGGCTGGGGTCGAGCTGCCAGGTCAGCTTGGAAAATTTTTATTTCTACTATATTGCTTTGACGAAAAACGCATTTGGATCTGAATTTAGGTAAAATCGAGTGATAAAATTTTAGGTCTCGATACTTAGTAAAATCTGTGTTTTCTGGGTTCTGTTTTTGGCGACACTTTGCTAGTGTCGCTATAGGCGACACTAGTTTGGCGACACTATGTGAGTGTCGCTACAGACGGCACTGGTTAGGCGACACTTGGTGAGTGTCGCTAGATTTCTGATTTTCAATTTAGGGGCGACACTTGATTAGTGTCGCTATGGGCGACACTTATAATTTTGGCGTCACTAAGGGAGTGTCGCTAGGATAAATCTGGTCAAGTATTTCGGCGACACTTCAGTAGTGTCGCTATAGGGGCGACACTTAGGGATAGCGACACTTAACTAGTGTCGCTAGTACTGTTTTTGGCACACTAGCGACACTTCCAACTGTTCGACGGATTTCGAGTAAAAATCGTGTTTTCGGGTTTCCGATCGGTTCCATATTTTTACCCAACCCTTATAGGGACATTATAAGTTGTTACAAACTACTAACAAGTGAAAACATTTAAAAACGAGAGATTTCGGGAATTGTCGGAAACTTACAAAGTGTCGGATTAAAAATCCGAAAAGATAGGATGATAGATCGTGTCGCGGTGGTCGTTTCCTTCCAAAAGAGTAGTATGATTCGCGTGCGTTTAGTGGTAGTATTTTGCGTTTTTGAGGGATTTTTGGTGATGAAACTTTGAAAGAAAAAGAGAGGAGGAGAGATAGAAAGAAAAAGTGAAATGAAAGAAAAGGTGGGAGTTGGGGGTGTTAACCTCCAACTTCGGTCTCCGTTCCCCGCGCGGTGTTCGTTTGTTCCGTCGTTTAAACGTTGAATAATTATTTTAAATATTAATTGGTACATTTTAAAATACAAATTATTACGCGATATTTTAATTTAAATATTTTACTAATCACTTTATATAAAAAGGTAAGTTAATTTGTTTGCGCGGTTTACATTTTAAATTATGTAATTCCTGATTGTACGATACGAATGAATACGAAATATTATAATAATAATATTTTTGACATAAACCGTTATTTAATAAAATTTGTCACCAACGTCCGTATTAAATTGAATCGAAATACATTCGATTTAAATTGCGTACGATTTAACCAAATCGCATTTTCGTATATATTCAACAATATATATAATTCGATACATTAATTAGCCTAACAAGGAACTAATTACATGTATTAACATATGATTAGGCACTAATCACTAGTCCTAATTTGGCGGGTGTTACAATATATATATTGACGTCGACTAATAATATACATATGTGTATATACTAACGACAAACAATTCTATATATATAAATATACGACACCACGACAAGTGTATATATATACTATGGAACAAAAAGAAATCTACTTTCGAAACATAAACGACAATGACAATTATATATATATATATATACACACGATGACAAATTATATATATATATATATATATATATATATATATATATATATATATACACTTACACGCAACGAACTATTCGACGGCTAATATAACTCAAAAAATAATAGTTATTTTTCAACACATTTATCACCAACAATATTGTACAAACACTTAATCATAACGAGTGGGCAAATACTTATATTAAGTATGTTTATTGCGTCTAGGACTTTGAGGACGCTGTTGGACTACTACTACTAGCTGTTATCGTTCATTGCTACCAGTGAGTTCACAGCCCCTCTTTTACTTGTTTTAAATGCTTTTAAAACCAGGGGTGGAAAACATAGAACTATGTGCTATAACATGCTACTTGTTTTATATAATTGTTTAACATGCTTTTATATCAAACCGATTTATATAAATGCTATATGCTTTATATTCAACTGTTAACTATATGAAACGTTTTCACAACTTTTGGGAATAAGACAACGAATCTTGGTACGATCCTAGGTTTACGTGAGGTAGTTGTAGTGCACATAAGTCCCAGTGCTTGCAACCTATAACCATTAGCTAGGTGACTCTAGCCACTGAGTATACAGATAGTACTATCGATTTGACAACCCTCCCAGGATATAACTCGTTGGTCATTCCTACCACACGACGGCAGTCATAACGAGGAGTGTATACTTACCGTGTTACTGAGGCAACAACAAAACAACTAGTCGTGGATTGGTTATAGTACTAGGTATCGTTACTTTAACTTTAAAGGTGTCGCTCACCTTAGAGGGATTATAGTCTATATTTCCCACATAACTAAACAACTAAACTACAACTTGATTTGGGAAGGGTATTCCCGGTGATAACTAATAGGACAGGTGTTCCTACGTATGATTACATTTTAGGAAACGTTTACCTTGATTGGTTAAACTTGGTTTTCCTACAACAACTTATATGGAAATGTTTACTTAAATGTTAAACCTGTGTTTCCTACAACAACTTATATGGAAATGTTTACTTGAATGTTAAACTTGTATTTCCTACAACGAAACAACTGCAACTTGATTGGAAAGGGTATTTCCTGTGCATACTTGATTTAGAAGGGGGTACTTCTTGTGATACACGACTATTTGAAATGGAAATGTTTACTTGAATGATAAACCTGTATTTCCTACACACTATATAAATGGAAATGTTTATGATAACACGTAAAAAGTCATGGTTTTACTTATGTTATTTCCCGCATTTTAGACTCAAAGTTAGCAAAACCACACCAATAATGTCAAATATTATGATATTTTGTTAACTAAGTCAAAACGGAAGTGATATTTATAAAACCATTGAAAATGATATGAAAAACGTGAAAAAAGGTTCAAACGGTCAACGAATCTTTAGTTCACGCGTTTCAACACTTTTTGAGCAAAACTAAGAATTATGACCTCTAACTTATGTCATTATGTTCGTTAGGAAAAGACGATCGCGTGGATATAAAGAACGTTGAAAACGGATGCACGATGAAGAAGATACGCCCGAACGAAGATCACAAGCAACCGACGGATCACGATACGGGAGAGACAAGCCGGATACGGCCTAGCCCAGCCGTATACGGCCAAGACCAAGCCGTATACGGCCTATCTTGACCGTATACGGTCACTTCCCAGCCGTATACAGGCAATCTCCCCCGTATCCGGCCTTGTCCCTCCCCCGATACGGCCAATCTCTCCCGTATACGGCCAAATTCAACCGTATCGTGTGTTTTGGTCATCCAAGGTGCAATCTTGATACGGGTGGGAAATACGGATGAGATTTTGGAGGTGGAAATACGGTTGAGGAATACGGTTGAGACAAATCTATAAATACTAACCACCACCTCCTCATTTGACACAATTTTCTCAACATTCTACACTTCTCTTTCACACTTCTCTTTTATTTTATTTTTCGATTTTTATTTTTAGCTTGTAGTTTTGGTTTCTCTCTCTAGAGCTTTCTCTCTCTAGAGAGAAGTAGATAGTTAGTTAGTTAGAGGTAGAGAAGAGAAAAGCAAGGCGTTGTAATCACGGTGTAAAAGCATTCTTGGTGCAAAACTACGCGTTTCTCAATATTACTCTGCTCGAATTTCTGGTGATATCTATCCTATCATACTTATACTATGTTTGAATTATTTCTGCTTATTTGTATGATGTGTGCTATGTGTATTGCCATGATTACTGAGTAGTGTACTATTGCGGTTGTTGAAATGTAGATAATTAGATGTAGGGATGATGTTAAATTAATCTTTATTTAAAATATGTGATTGGGAATTATTAAACTTTATTATGTTCAAACTTATCATGCATCTAGACTTAGTTATGGATCACCCTTTCCAGTCCTTCGCATGACTGCTACTTAGGTTTAGAAACTGATCACCTCTAGATACGGTAGTTTGTTATCTGTGTTATCGAACGAAGCTGTGTCTGTTACTGTAATTCGGCTAAAGTATTGGGTATAGCGATGGAAACACCACTGGTGGAGTACAACCGTGGAAGCCTGAGAAAAGCCGTTGGTACCATCACTGTGGACTACCTAGAAACCCTAGAATATGGTCTAGACATCATAAAGCTGTGGAAATGCCAAGTACACCGTAGGCCTACCTCTGGTTACGAACATGCTGTGGAAATACAGTAATTAAAGTACACCGTGTCTATAGTTAGAATTGGTTAACTTGTGGAAAAACAGTTATACACGGTGAGATCAATTCTAGTTATGAACGCCGTGGAAATGCTGTAAGCATTGTACACTGTAATAGTATCTAGAATTGGTTGAACCATGGGACTGTTGGAGGACACGGTAGACTGATCCTTGATTATGCGGCATTGTGGAAACTGGTGACAGTACTGTACACCGTAATAGTACTCAGGGTTAGCAACCGCTGTGGAAAAGTGCACTGTACCCCGTTAAGTGTGTCTAGGGACGAATGACTGATCGCAAAGGAGAGTTCTAGATCATGACAGAAGTAATTAAGCTTATAAAACCTAAGGCATGAGTCTAGAGATGAAAGTCAAGCCCAGCAGTGGTTCAAGATTCTTAAAACCCCTAGACTCTACAAAACTGATAGTTTGAAATAATAGGTTTATAATTAGTACATGGTTAAATAATAGCAGTTGTAGTTAGGTGTTAAGAAAGGTCGGAATAACCCAATGGGCAGCCTGTCACCTTATTCCTGCACCCTTCAAGGGTCGCTGTCTCTACAAAGACATGTGTGGGGGGTCGGATAGTCTGTTCTGATCAGAATCACGATAACCTAGGTACTCAGTGACATACTTATGTAGGTCTGACCGAAACAAGTAGGGTCCTAGCGTTTACACCTGTAATGCATCTGTCTGTTAATTAATTAAGTCCCTAATCACCTTTATAATGAACATCATCCCAACAACTGATTATTGAAACTTCAACAGCCGCATTCTCTATCTATCTAGCTAATTACCGATTCTCATCTCTATTTTACTTTTCTGCATTTAGTTAATTAATTTACTAGAAAACCAAACAAACAAAATCTACCTATCTACACAACCCAACCTAATAGTAAACCTTATCTTTGGCCTAAGCTTCGTTTCAATTCGCTCCGATTAAAGAACGACCTCGAGTTATACTTGCTGCTTACTCACCCAGTGTAGTAGGTAGGACCTATAAGTTGAGCCCCGCATATTACAAATTTTAAAACTTACCCACGACGCCCGCCTGATTTGTCCGGAAGAGTCCTTTGACGACGAGGACGGTTCACTCACGTGAGCTAAAACGAACCTGACTTATCGGGCGACGTCAAGTTTTTGGCGCCGCTGCCGGGGATCGTAGAGCGTTACGATTCTGAAGCCGCCTTAGATGAATTAGCTGTTAGGAGATCCTTTTCGTTTAGGTTCACTTAGACCTATCCGAAAGTTACTTACCTGCCTTAGAATAATTTAGTAATATAAAATGAAAAATTCAAAAATATCTTTCTACGATTCGCCGCCTTCAAGCCCCGTTTCTCCAATCGCCCACAAGACGACCGAAGAAATGACGGTCACGGACGACGCTGAGTTCTTCGACTGCCTAGAACAAGATTTTGAATCCGAATTCTACTCTTCATCTTCAACTACATCCGAAGAAATCTCCGTTAGTCCAGATGACAATTCTAGAACCATAGGGCAATTCTTAGATCTTGACTTAGGACCCAATGAATCTCAGCAGAAGATTTCAACTTCTGTCTCTAGCATTCCAAGCTATCAGGTCATACCTGAACCTGAGATCTCATTTCCCTTAGAAAATTTCTCGCAATTCCCTGATTTTGCTGGAACTTCTGAGAATCTTCAAACCTTCCGTTTTACACCCGCTGAAGAACGCATCCCCATAAGGAATGAAGACGCTTACGAATATCCTCCAAAATCACCAATTTTTATAAACCTCATACCAGAGCCTGCGTACACCATATACCGTGTCGTTGATAGGGATATACTTGACCAGACTATTGAAGAAGTCCGCTATGTTGGGTACTCTCTTGATCCTGACAGGAGGTTAACTGTTTGTAAGGCATTTGTCAGACATCTCAAAACATCAGACTTTCCTTTCTCAGTCAAACAGAGAGTAGTCATCAGTAGGATTGATAATCAGATTAGTACTCTCTACTGTCTTCCAAACCAAAAGGAAGATGGTATCTTCACACGATATAGGGCGGAAGAACGAAAGCTTTTATCCATAATAGACCTACTAATGGACCTATTCGCTAGCACTAATTATCACTCGGAGTCACAAACCCTGATTGATCGTTATGTTGCAGCTATGATATATGAGCTTGAGTTCTGGATCTCAAAAGATCCCGCAATCCCTCTAAACATTTCTGGAAAAATTCCTTTCTTCGTTGACCCTGCCACCTATATGATCAAAACGTTGTTAGAGATATTTCCTGGAGCTGCTGACGATAAGAGAGAAGCCACTTTCTTCGCTAAAAGTAAGAATATTCACGTTGAACTCACTTTACTTTTCGATCAGTCTAAATATCCCTTCACTTTGTCTCAAAGATCATTGATGATGGATGTCACCGAAGCAGTTCACACTACAACCGGAGATCCTGATTCAGAGGAAGAACGGAAATTTCAGAATACTCTAGATAAACTTCTCCACGACCTTAATCATATAGACAAAGGAAGACGAGTAGGAATTTCAAGTCCGAAGAGAGTTAGGAAAGAATTTTATAAGTTTATTGGCAATCTTCTAGACTTAGGCAAAAAGGAACGTAAGTTTCTCAGTGAATTCGAAATATTTTTTCTAAATCCTGCAGATCTAGTCGACTCTGTCATTAAAACCCTTATGATTAAATTCATTCCTCGCCATATTCGACTGCTTCCAAGAGCACCGAATGCTTTTAAGCATTTGATCTTGATTAATTAAAACTGTTTTGGAAAGTCGGGCTAAAGACTTTAAACCAAGCGCTTATTGGGAGGCAACCCAATTTAATAAAGTTTTAAATTAGTTAGTTTCCTTAAAATACAAAAGCTTCTAAAAACTTTGGTTTTCGCAAAATCTGCGCAGTTTCTAAAATTTAAAATTTTAAATTTTTAAAATTGTTAAGATTTCAAAAAACTCAAAATTTTTAGACCAAAAATAAGTTCGCTCTATTTTAAGCATTAATCTTTTTAAATAAAAACAACTTTTTGTCCGCTCACAGTACTGCGCAGAATTTTAAAATTTTTGCTAAAATTAAATAGCTTAAGTTTTTAAAATTGTTTATCCAAAATTATTTAAGACATAAGTAATTAAAATAAAAGAAGAAAGGAGGGGTATTTAAATATTTTGGGTTTAAGATAATAACAAAAAATCAAAAATTCAAAATTCTCTCCCCCTCTCTTCTCCTTCCTTGCGCCGGCCTCACCCCAACCCTCCACCATCTCCATTTTTTCACCATTTTCAACCAAATCAAGCTTAAAATCTTCATCCACTACATGATTATGTAACTTCTACACCATTTGCATCTCCATTAAGGTAATTTTCAAGCTCTAATTATCAAAATTCTCTAACTTTAAAAACCTAGGGTTTCAAATTACTTGGTGATTATTGCTAGCTAAAGTTGCGAATTTGAGCATTGATTCTTGCTTAGTAGTGATATTAGATGATGTAGGAGCTTTCATTTCATAAATTAGATGGAGAATTATGAGTTTGAGTTTTTAAAGTTAGTTATTTTGCCCTAATTGTTCATATTTGGTTAAGTGATGATTAAATTGCTTATGTGAAGTTACTAGTGATTGTTATATGCTTAGAATAGTATAAGTAACTTGTGCATTTGCTTTGTTCTTAATGAAACATGATTATGGTTGCACTTTGAGAATTCAAGTAAGCTTAAAAGACGATTTTTTGTTAAGTATCACATTTTGAAACAAAATCTTTACTTAAAAATGATGCTTGAGCTTAATTGAATGTTATAAGCTTACTTTGATTATTGAAAGCATTTAAAATGAATTAACGAATGGATCAAGATTTGTAAGTGGTACTACTTTGAAAAAAACAAAGTTAGTGAAGCTTATAAGTTATGATTTGTTCCGACATTCAAGTAACCATTTCAATGTGATACAATTTGATTTGTGATGAAGGTTTGTGTCACACCCCCAAAATCGGTAATTGTGTTTATTTAATGTTTAGCGGAAGCAAGTTAAGATTTAGCGGAAGCATCTTGTTTAAACAGTTTAACAGCGGGGTGATGACGTATCAATTGTGCATTCATCGTATCAGAGCATATGATCATACAGAATATAATATATTAAGGATGCCAGTTAAATAGTTATTACAAAAGTAGTACGACTGTGTAAGTCGTACAGTAGTAATAAAGTTTAAAACATTTAAGTTTTACAATACATATGTAAAAATAAGATTTCATGAGTATAACTGCAATGTCTGCAGTAATACAGAGGAAATCCTCAAAAGCTGTCCCATAAGGTATGGCATCCTAAATAGTCCAGGGTTGTCATCCTGAATGCATGCGATCCTTACTTACATGGCTAATTTCCTGTAAAACATAGAAAGAAAGTCGTCAACAAATATGTTGAGTGAATTCACAGGTTTTGTATAAATATGTGGTATGTTAAACCATTTGTGTTCAAGTTATTGAAATGTTATTCAATAAATAAATGTTTGCAGGTTTTTGCAAAATATAAGATTGTAGGGTTGTTACCCTAAGATATAGTTTTATGTAGGTTGTTTCCCAAAATGCATGTCTGGTTGTTTACCAGAATATAAGTATAATCAGTAAGTATACTGAAATAAAACAGTTGTAGGATATGTTCATCCTAAATAATAATTGTGGGAATGCTTAGACTTATAATCCCCTGAAAGGTGAGCTAAACCTCGCAGGTTAAAGTAACGCGACCTAACCCTATAACCAAACCACAACCAAAACTTATGTTGTTTGCCTGAAGGACAATTAAGTATACGCTCCATCCACAGGAGGGTCGTCACGGCAATAGTACTATTCGTATACTCAGTGGCTAGAGTCACCTAGCTAATGGTTATAGTCTGCATGACATAAGGTCTTTCATGCACACATTTCAAGTCTGGGTCCGTACTAGGATCTGTTGTCTAATTCCCAAAACAGTTGTGAAATAATATTTCATATCAAACAGTTGTATAAAGCAATTTAAAGCATTTATATAATTTGCTGCATATGTTTGCATGCAGTTTCTATGTTTACACCCCTATGTTTAAAACAGAAAACATTTGTAAAGTAGGGGCTGTGAACTCACGGTGGTTTGCTCGGAAAGAAAGCTAGCAGCCAAACAGCTATAAGCCCAAGGTATGTGAACCTATACAATAAATATATTAACATAAGTACGTTTGATTTGTTTTAATCACTTATGTTAACAGTTTGTTCGTTAGAAGAAATGGTTGATTTCTTAATAATATAAGTCGTTGTATTTGTTTGTGACATTGAGTAGAAAGATTGTTATTATTTCTTTCATCTTATACTTGGTTAAGTATATGAATCAATATGTAATTGTCTAATTTAAC
This sequence comes from Helichrysum umbraculigerum, assembly GCA_949592205.1. Lineage (NCBI taxonomy): Eukaryota > Viridiplantae > Streptophyta > Magnoliopsida > Asterales > Asteraceae > Helichrysum > Helichrysum umbraculigerum. The sequence goes on along the minus strand of CATIUR010000002.1, from coordinate 87,033,757 downwards.
GGAAGGTCGTTTTGTTTCCATTTGTACATATACTTTGTATATAGTTGTTCGTAGAATTTGAACGTTATTCAAATATCATTGTTTGTACATATATTTGTTTTATATATGTATTCGTATGTAAATATACTTGTTGTATATTATTAAGTTGTACGTTTGTTAAACGTGAACTTCATTGTGTATATATATATATTTGTGAATATATATTTTTAATTGTCATATGTATATATGTTAAATAAATACATTGTTTATGTATATCAAAATATATATAAGTTTTCATTTGTTTAAGAAAACGTATACGTTTGTGTCAATAACGTGTGTCCTCGTATATATTTATATATAATGTAATACGTTGTTTACGTATTTAAAAACGTTATAAGTTTTATTTGTTATAAAACTCGATAATGTATTTATTTTGTTTATAAAATAAATATTATTTGTTTTTAATATCGTCACGTTTGTTTAATAAGTTTAAGTGTCCCGATAATGTAATCGTTTTCACAAAACGTATATTTTACAAAGTCCATATTCATATATACGTATATATATATATATCGTTCGTTTGTACGAGTTTAAATAAGTCCAAAGTTCGTGTCTCGGATATATCTCATTAATGTTTTATTAATAGTTTATAATGTCTCGTGAATGTATCGTATAATTGGAATCGTTAACGGAAACGTTTATGTTTTAAAAATCAAAGTCAAAGTTGTTGACCAGGTGTGGGAATCCGCCGGATTCCCTTGAATCCGCCGGATTCAAGTCAAAGTTCGGAATACGCCGGATTCGGGTGAATCCGCCGTATTCATCGTGTTTTTCATGTGGTTTCGTTTTAGGTTCGGGAATACGCCGTATTTAAATGAATACGCCGTATTCAATCCAGTTCGGGGCAATCCGCCGTATTCAATCGAATACGCCGGATTCGTTTGTGTTCATCAGATAGTTCGTGTGAAGGTTCGGGAATACGCCGTATTCAACGGAATACGCCGTATTCGACTTGTTTAGGAACGGGAATCCGCCGTATTCCCGTGAATACGCCGGATTCGTTTAGTTTTCGGTTGGGAATACGCCGGATTCAAAGGAATCCGCCGTATTCATGGCTCGTTTCCAGACCCCTGTTCGCGTCTGATACAACATATACGTACGAGTGTTTGTTTCCAATCCATATTACATAAGTTCCAAATGTTTATATAAGTGTTATGTGTCATTTTTACACATTATAACTTCATTTTAACAAGTTTTCATATAACGATTTTTATTTTGAAGTTTTGGTTTCTCAAACCCATTTTCAAGAACAATCATCAATCTTTCAAATATATATGTTATATGTATAGATTATGATGTTTAAACAAGTTATATAACGAAATTTAAGTATAGAAATCAAAGAATTGAAAGTTCCTTACAATGAGATGAAAATGGAATGGATGATGATGAACGTATGATGATGGAGATGATCTTGGTTATACTTCTGCTTCCTGATGTTGTTGTTGTTAAGATGATGGAAGAAGATGAAGGTTCATTTGAGAGAATTATTGGAGAGTGTGTGTGTGTCTGTCGATAGATCACAGAGAACATAGAGGAGGGAGTATATAATTCAAACGGTATGGCTCGGCCTACCTCAATTATTTGAGTTTGGTGGCCACTTTTGGTACATCAGTTTCGAGTACGGGTATAATTTTAGCAATATAATTGTAAACATTTTATATTTTTATTTTGTAGGTGTTCCCCTGGTTCGTTATTTATGATCAGAATAACGATGTTTTCATTAATTTAAATAGATGTACAATTTTGTACATTTTACTGCGCACATATAATTGAGCGCCAAATTTCAGTTAATTTAGGATTTCATATTTTGAAGCAATGTTCTAAATGTTATCGAATGAACTAGAAAATTTGCCTTTTTATGATTTGACGTCGTATGCGCGTTTTAGAATTATTTCTGTTCGTGTTATAATACGTTTTATGTTAAACGTAAAATTAGACCCTTATATCCATATGTTATAGATATATAAATACTCGTAATTAATAATTACATTATTAATTATTTTTGTATCACGAAACTTTTGTCATTTATTTTTGTCGGGTTCGTTCCGATACGTTTGTACGTAATTATAATTACTTACGTATTACCTATTACTTTTTGTTTTAAAAGTACCGGGCTTGCTAGACTTACATCACATCCAGAAGTTTTGTTAAAACTTAATCAGGAAATTAGCGTAAGAATGCACATGCTTAAATGTTAATTAATACCTAATTTGGAGAGTTGTCACATTCTCCCCCCGTTAGGGAAATCTCGTCCCGAGATTTAATTTGTGTCGTGATTCGTGGTCACGGGTTCAAATAGGTGGGGATACTTCTTTCGTATCTCGTCCTCACGTTCCCAGGTGAATTCTGGGCCTCTTTTCGAGTTCCATCGAATTTTGACAAGTTTGATCCGACTGTTTCGGAGTTTCTGCGTTTTCGTATCCATCACTTCAAGCGGTTCCTCCACGAAGTTGAGTTTTGCGTCGACGTAGATTTCGTCGGGAGGTATGATTAACGCTTCGTCGGATAGACACTTCTTAAGATTACTCACGTGAAACGTGTCGTGAATATTACTAAGTTCTTGCGGCAGTTTAAGCTTATAAGCTACAGGACCAATCCTTGCTAGGATCTCAAAAGGTCCGATGTAACGTGGGTTCAGTTTGCCGCGTTTCCCAAATCTCACAACTCCTTTCCAAGGAGATACCTTGAGTAGGACTCTGTCACCTACTTGAAATTCCAAAGGTTTACGTCTATTGTCTGCATAACTCTTTTGTCGGTCTCGTGCCATTTTTAATCGATTAAGCACTTGAGATATTATGTCCGTTGTCTCTTGGACTATCTCAGGACCTGATAATTGTCTGTCATCCATATCCTCCCAACAAAGTGGGGATCGGCACTTGCGTCCGTACAACGCCTCAAAAGGTGCCATCTGTATACTCGTATGATAACTATTGTTGTACGAGAATTCGGCTAAAGGGAGATGAACATCCCAGTTTCCTCCAAAATCAATCACGCATGCTCGTAGCAAGTCCTCAAGCGTTTGTATCGTTCGCTCGCTTTGACCATCGGTTTGTGGATGGTAGGCGGTACTCATGTCGAGTCTAGTGCCTAAAGCTTGTTGCAGTGTTTGCCAGAAGCGAGAGGTGAAACGTGCATCTCTATCAGAGATGATGGACAATGGTACTCCATGTCTAGAAACAACTTCTTTTATGTAGGTTCTAGCCAGTTTCTCCATCTTATCTGTCTCTTTGATGGCTAGAAAGTGAGATGATTTTGTCAGTCGGTCGACAATCACCCATATAGAGTCCATTCCAGATGATGTTTTCGGTAGCTTTGTGATGAAATCCATCGTGATGTGTTCCCATTTCCATTTGGGCAACTCAGGTTGTTGCAAAAGCCCGGACGGCTTTTGGTACTCAGTCTTAACTTTTGCACAAGTCAGACATCTACTAACATAGGTGGCAATGTCTCTTTTCATGCCAGGCCACCAGTAAAATCCTTTCAGATCGTGGTACATCTTATCAGCACCAGGATGTATCGAGTAATTGGACTTATGAGCTTCGTCCAATACCAGGCTACGTAGCTCATCAACACAAGGAATCCAAATTCGATTCATAAAGTACATTACTCCATTTTCCTTAGACTCCAGTTGCTTTTCCATCCCTTTGAGGGATTCGTCCTTCATGCGTTCTGGAGTAAAGGCTGTTTGTTGAGCATCACGAATTTGGTTAATTAGATCCAAGTGGATTGTCAGTCCTAAGGCTCGAACTCTTCGAGGTTTTACTCTTTCCTTACGACTCCAGGCATCCGCTACTACATTAGCTTTGCCTGGATGATACTTGATTTCACAGTCGTAATCATTTAGCAGTTCAACCCAACGTCTCTATCTCATGTTGAGTTCTTTCTGATCAAATATATGTTGGAGACTTTTGTGATCGGTAAAGATCGTACACTTTGTACCGTATAGGTAGTGTCTCCAAATCTTAAGTGCAAAAACGACTGCTCCTAGCTCTAAGTCATGCGTCGTATAGTTCTTCTCGTGAATCTTCAATTGACGAGACGCATATGCAATGACCTTGTCGTTTTGCATCAACACGCAACCTAATCCTTGATGTGAAGCATCATAGTAGACAACAAAGTTTTCTACTCCTTCTGGTAAGGATAGGATAGGTGCGGTGCTCAATTTCTCTTTCAGCATTTGAAAAGCATTCTCGTGCTTCTCGCCCCAATCAAACTTCTTGTCTTTTTGCGTTAGGGCGGTAAGTGGCTGAGCTATCTTCGAGAAATTCTCGATGAATCTTCGGTAGTAACCGGCTAACCCAAGAAATTGTCGTATCTCAGTTGGGGTCTTTGGGGCTTCCCAATTCTTAATCGCCTCAATTTTGGATGGGTCCACGTGAATTCCTTTGCTATTGATCACATGACCAAGGAAATGAACCTCACGCATCCAAAACTCGCATTTAGAGAACTTTGCATAAAGCTTCTCTTTCTCCAGTAATTTAAGAATCAGCCTCAGATGTCGTTCATGGTCTTCCTTCGTTCTTGAGTATATCAAGATATCGTCAATGAAAACTATGACGAACTTATCCAAGTAAGGTTTACATACTCTATTCATTAGATCCATGAACACTGCTGGCGCATTCGTTAGCCCGAATGGCATAACCAGGAACTCGTAATGACCATATCGAGTCCTAAATGCAGTCTTAGGGATATCTTCATCCCGTACCTTCAGTTGATGGTAACCCGATCTCAAGTCGATCTTTGAGTAATAACTTGACCCTTGCAGTTGGTCAAACAAATCATCGATGCGTGGCAATGGGTATCGGTTCTTGATCGTCACTTTGTTCAGTTCTCGATAATCGATACACATCCGCATTGATCCATCCTTCTTTTTGACAAACAACACTGGAGCTCCCCACGGTGAAAAGCTCGGTCGGATGAATCCTAAATCCAACAGTTCTTGTAACTGTGCAGACAGTTCCTGCATTTCTGATGGAGCTAAACGGTAAGGCGCACGAGCAATCGGTGCAGCTCCCGGCACTAGGTCGATATGAAATTCAACCTGCCGAGGAGGTGGTAACCCTGGTAGCTCGTTAGGAAATACTCCTGGGTATTCTCGTACTACGGCCACGTCGTCTATGCGTCGCTCCTCGGGTTTCTTATCTACAACATGTACCAAAAATGCTTGATACCCTTTTCGTAGATATTTACTTGCCTTCATGCATGTAATAGTTTTCACCACACGATTACTCTTTTCTCCTTGAACCATCAACATTTCTCCTGACAGTAAGGGTAACCGTACAATCTTCTCATGACAGATGATCTCTGCGCGGTTCAGTGACAACCAATCCATACCAACCACTATATCGAAGCTCCCTAGTTCTACTGGTAGTAAGTCTATCTTGAAAGAATGACCTTCTAACGTTAAGGAACATCCTGGTACTATTTCTCCTGATTCAATCAACTTACCATCGGCTAGCTCTACTGTGTATTTGTTGTCTAGCTTAAGGGATTCGATCTCTAATAGTGGTCTAAACTCAGTGGACACAAAACTTAAATCAGCACCGGAATCAAATAACACAGAAGCAAAGTGGTTGTTTACAAGAAACGTACCAGTGACTGTGTTAGGATCCTGACGTGCCTCTGGTGCTCCTAACATGAACACGCGTCCACGAGCTGGCTGATTGTTGTTGTTGTTAGCATTGTTGTTGTTGGTTCGGTTGTAGTTGTTACCGCGGTTGTTTCCATTGTTGTTGCGGTTCCGAGCGTTGTTGGCGGTACGGTTTTGGTTATTGAGTCGAGGGCAACGGTTCCGATAATGCCTCGTGTCGCCACACTCAAAACAACCCTGGTTTTGGCGAACAGTGTTTCCCTTAGGGGTAGGGTTTACCTTACAGTTCTGGGTTTTGTGACCCCATCCTTTACAACTGTCGCAAAACCAGCATTCACCCTCATGGTGTTTGCTACACTTATCACACTTAGGTTTGTTACCCAAGTATGGTTTTGGTTCCACAATGGTGGCAGCGTAAGACTTAGGATTTCCAGATCCTTTCTTGTTGAATTGACCCTGACGGTCATTCCACTTACGCTTCTTACCTCCAGAACTACCAGCTTCAGCACTGTTCGGCTCAACCTTAACTGACACAGTCTTCTTGGTCAGTGTCCCCATTCTAACTGCTTCATCAGTCAAACTCTGCGCTAAGGTAACAGCGCTCCTGAAAGTGTCAGGTTTGGAGGACGTAACTAAACTCCTAATCTGTGGGGCCTGTCCATACACATAGCGTTCAATACGCTTGTATTCAGGTGTTACCATATGTGGCACAAGACGAGCTAGTTCTTGGAACCTAGTTGTGTAACCAGTGATATCAGCACCAATCATAGCAATGTTCCACAGCTCAGTCTCAATTTTCTGCATCTCACTGCGAGGGCAGAATTCTTCCATCATCATACTTTTCAATGTTTCCCATGTCATGGAATAAGCAGCTGGTCGTCCCATCGACTGAACTTGACTGTTCCACCAAGTCAAAGCTTTATCAGCTAGTGTGCAGGCAACATACTTCACTGCAGTGTCTGGTAGACAATCACTGATGTCCAACACAGAATCCATCTTTTCTATCCAGTGTATAATACCAATAGCACCTTCAGTGCCACAGAAAGGAGGTGGTTTACATGCCTGAAATGTCTTATATGAACACCCTCGGCGAGTATTCACAACAGTCTCAGCATTAACAGGGGTCGATCCACTGTTATGAATCCCATTCTCACGGTTTCGACTTGCCTCATACTCGGCAATACCTTCAGCTATGCGTCTAGCTATCAACTGCTCAGTAGTTTCCTCAGTGTTAGGGGGTGGAATGGTTTCAGATGTAGGAGGTACAGTTGTTTTCTGACTGTTCCTAGTAATTCGTCGTTTTGGCGGCATAGTTCAGTTCTGCGATGAATAAAATGCAGAAATCAATGCCAAAATAATGAATGTGATGAACAAGATTTCACATTGTCTATCAAATGAATAATATGGAGAATTTGAGAGAATAATGTTTCACATTGTATATCGCACGACTTTGAAACACCCATATGTACTTTGTACAATATAATCACGTTGGCCAGGCGTCATTATATAATGCCAAATACATATTTCTTTTCATCATCGATCAAGCGCAACCAATGTTTTAGGGAATTCAAGATAAAATCAATAATTCAAAGTGTAGTAGGTTTTCAAAGTTTGCAAGAAATGGCTTCAACAATTATTACTTGATAACTTTTCTATCACCTGTATATAGAGATGAATATAATTCGCACGAAATTTCGAATCGAACCTAAGTTATATTATACATTAACTAGAACGTTCTTACATCGTTTCATTGCAAAACTTGATGATATCTTCTATATCCATCAAGAGTGATTTCCAATACCACACGAGTTGTTACAGTACTAATTAAACTAAACTTAGCTATACTTAAATCCTAACAAAACAATTATTTTCCTACGACAGTTCTTCATCAGTTCTTTATTAAGCTATCTTTAGCTATGTTCTCTGTCGTAGTGCAGTTCTTTTCCTTTCACTCCTGGTCCAGGTTAGGAGAGGAGTAATGCGTTCTTAGCATAGTCTTATATCGCAGAGTCGTATGACAGATCACCTCATTCTCAGTTGAGCACTTGCTCAGACGTTTAATCCAAGTCTTGACTCTCTTCTTGCGATCACTAGCTACTTTCTTCCAGAAGCGAATTCTATCCCTAACTCGGACAGACATAGGCCTCTTTAGAATTCTCAACTCAGTTTCATAGTTCTTGCATTTAGATGCAAGTTCCCAGTTTTGACCATCTAGCTCTTCAGCTTGGTCTCTAACTCTCTCATATTCCTCTATGTCAATCAATCCAAAGTGGTGGTTTTCAATTTCTTCTTCCACCAGTTCCACTATCGGAATTGTTTCGATATCGACATATACATATAGTATCTGCTCGTCGATGGTTATGTCATCATCTGATGAGTACTCACTTATGACAGGTTCTGTCATTTTTCCAGTTTCAAGAGATCTATAGGTTACAAAGACATATTTCAGTATCCACAATTATGTAGTGTCTATTGTCAATATATAATTCAATCACAACGCACAGTAACATAAACAATAATAATAAACCAAGTACATATGTCATATCATATAACTGGTCTTAGTTAGTTCACAAGTTTTTTTTTTTTTTATACAAAACAGGATGGATCTATCCTAGATATCCATCGATCCAAAGACTAATCAAAGCATGACGGGTCTGTCTACACACCGTCGATCCAAATGATATACAAAACATGACAGGTCTGTCTATACCCGTCGAACCAAAGTTCCAAGTCTAATACATAGTATATATACAATCCTAAGTAGGCACATCCCGCCATACATAGGTCTAACGGAAATACGGTAGAAATGATCCCACGGCTGTCCTCAACACAGCCATCACCACACAAACACCAACCACAAGCCCTGCAATCCTAACATGCCTCTCAAGTGTCCTCACACGAGCACGTGCGGACTCAGCTATCTCTTGGGCAGTAAACACATGGTTCAACAAAAAGTGATGATGCTCATGCATACCAGCCATGTCCCCATACAGACGAGAGATCTCATCCTGTACCTGTCCAAGGTGAGAACCCCTGCTAGAAGTAATACAGAACAATGTACGCATAACAGCAACTAATGTAGGGAGAGTCTGCTCTATCGGCTCTCCAGTGGTAGACAGTGGTGCTGGGGGTCGTGAGGACTCTCCTGTCTCAAAAGTGGAGGGAAAACCCTCTAATGACCTCCAGTGCCTCAACATAGGAGTCATCCACTCTAGATGAGCAAACCTGGGTGCCCTCTGTGGAGACTCAACAGACTCGTCCGCTGGTGCTAACGGACCTATAGGAAAATCTCGGACACACATCCTCGGTGTCCTCCTATATACAGGCCTGCGAGAAGTCTCACCGGCCTGATGGTGAATACCTGTAGTGATAGGGGTAACCTCATGTGCTGTCGGTGGTGGCGCGATGTAAGCGTCACTAGTGTCGTCTGACATGTCTCTCAAGTGAACAGATGACTCATCCCCTACAGTGATCGCGGGACCCTCAAAAGGAGCCTCAGTCGGCTCTTCGTCCGAAGCATAAACATGGTAAACTGATTGACTAGACATACTGTGACAAAGGAAATGGTGTGTGACGTGTCAGTCATATGTTAGACGTATGCAAACTGTATGTATGAATGCATGAATGTTCTAGCCAAGGCTATAGTCTAGGTCTCTAAGGTTTTCAGTCACCTAAAGACTTCTAGTTCGCTATAACCAATGGCTCTGATACCAAGTCTGTCACACCCCCAAAATCGGTAATTGTGTTTATTTAATGTTTAGCGGAAGCAAGTTAAGATTTAGCGGAAGCATCTTGTTTAAACAGTTTAACAACGGGGTGATGACGTATCAATTGTGCATTCATCGTATCAGAGCATATGATCATACAGAATATAATATATTAAGGATGCCAGTTAAATAGTTATTACAAAAGTAGTACGACTGTGTAAGTCGTACAGTAGTAATAAAGTTTAAAACATTTAAGTTTTACAATACATATGTAAAAATAAGATTTCATGAGTATAACTGCAATGTCTGCAGTAATACAGAGGAAATCCTCAAAAGCTGTCCCATAAGGTATGGCATCCTAAATAGTCCAGGGTTGTCATCCTGAATGCATGCGATCCTTACTTACATGGCTAATTTCCTGTAAAACATAGAAAGAAAGTCGTCAACAAATATGTTGAGTGAATTCACAGGTTTTGTATAAATATGTGGTATGTTAAACCATTTGTGTTCAAGTTATTGAAATGTTATTCAATAAATAAATGTTTGCAGGTTTTTGCAAAATATAAGATTGTAGGGTTGTTACCCTAAGATATAGTTTTATGTAGGTTGTTACCCAAAATGCATGTCTGGTTGTTTACCAGAATATAAGTATAATCAGTAAGTATACTGAAATAAAACAGTTGTAGGATATGTTCATCCTAAATAATAATTGTGGGAATGCTTAGACTTATAATCCCCTGAAAGGTGAGCTAAACCTCGCAGGTTAAAGTAACGCGACCTAACCCTATAACCAAACCACAATCAAAACTTATGTTGTTTGCCTGAAGGACAATTAAGTATACGCTCCATCCACAGGAGGGTCGTCACGGCAATAGTACTATTCGTATACTCAGTGGCTAGAGTCACCTAGCTAATGGTTATAGTCTGCATGACATAAGGTCTTTCATGCACACATTTCAAGTCTGGGTCCGTACTAGGATCTGTTGTCTAATTCCCAAAACAGTTGTGAAATAATATTTCATATCAAACAGTTGTATAAAGCAATTTAAAGCATTTATATAATTTACTGCATATGTTTGCATGCAGTTTCTATGTTTACACCCCTATGTTTAAAACAGAAAACATTTGTAAAGTAGGGGCTGTGAACTCACGGTGGTTTGCTCGGAAAGAAAGCTAGCAGCCAAACAGCTATAAGCCCAAGGTATGTGAACCTATACAATAAATATATTAACATAAGTACGTTTGATTTGTTTTAATCACTTATGTTAACAGTTTGTTCGTTAGAAGAAATGGTTGATTTCTTAATAATATAAGTCGTTGTATTTGTTTGTGACATTGAGTAGAAAGATTTTTATTATTTCTTTCATCTTATACTTGGTTAAGTATATGAATCAATATGTAATTGTCTAATTTAACGGAAGGTCGTTTTGTTTCCATTTGTACATATACTTTGTATATAGTTGTTCGTAGAATTTGAACGTTATTCAAATATCATTGTTTGTACATATATTTGTTTTATATATGTATTCGTATGTAAATATACTTGTTGTATATTATTAAGTTGTACGTTTGTTAAACGTGAACTTCATTGTGTATATATATATATTTGTGAATATATATTTTTAATTGTCATATGTATATATGTTAAATAAATACATTGTTTATGTATATCAAAATATATATAAGTTTTCATTTGTTTAAGAAAACGTATACGTTTGTGTCAATAACGTGTGTCCTCGTATATATTTATATATAATGTAATACGTTGTTTACGTATTTAAAAACGTTATAAGTTTTATTTGTTATAAAACTCGAAAATGTATTTATTTTGTTTATAAAATAAATATTATTTGTTTTTAATATCGTCACGTTTGTTTAATAAGTTTAAGTGTCCCGATAATGTAATCGTTTTCACAAAACGTATATTTTACAAAGTCCATATTCATATATACGTATATATATATATATCGTTCGTTTGTACGAGTTTAAATAAGTCCAAAGTTCGTGTCTCGGATATATCTCATTAATGTTTTATTAATAGTTTATAATGTCTCGTGAATGTATCGTATAATTGGAATCGTTAACGGAAACGTTTATGTTTTAAAAATCAAAGTCAAAGTTGTTGACCAGGTGTGGGAATCCGCCGGATTCCCTTGAATCCGCCGGATTCAAGTCAAAGTTCGGAATACGCCGGATTCGGGTGAATCCGCCGTATTCATCGTGTTTTTCATGTGGTTTCGTTTTAGGTTCGGGAATACGCCGTATTTAAATGAATACGCCGTATTCAATCCAGTTCGGGGGGAATCCGCCGTATTCAATCGAATACGCCGGATTCATTTGTGTTCATCAGATAGTTCGTGTGAAGGTTCGGGAATACGCCGTATTCAACGGAATACGCCGTATTCGACTTGTTTAGGAACGGGAATCCGCCGTATTCCCGTGAATACGCCGGATTCGTTTAGTTTTCGGTTGGGAATACGCCGGATTCAAAGGAATCCGCCGTATTCATGGCTCATTTCCAGACCCCTGTTCGCGTCTGATACAACATATACGTACGAGTGTTTGTTTCCAATCCATATTACATAAGTTCCAAATGTTTATATAAGTGTTATGTGTCATTTTTACACATTATAACTTCATTTTAACAAGTTTTCATATAACGATTTTTATTTTGAAGTTTTGGTTTCTCAAACCCATTTTCAAGAACAATCATCAATCTTTCAAATATATATGTTATATGTATAGATTATGATGTTTAAACAAGTTATATAACGAAATTTAAGTATAGAAATCAAAGAATTGAAAGTTCCTTACAATGAGATGAAAATGGAATGGATGATGATGAACGTATGATGATGGAGATGATCTTGGTTATACTTCTGCTTCCTGATGTTGTTGTTGTTAAGATGATGGAAGAAGATGAAGGTTCATTTGAGAGAATTATTGGAGAGTGTGTGTGTGTCTGTCGATAGATCACAGAGAACATAGAGGAGGGAGTATATAATTCAAACGGTATGGCTCGGCCTACCTCAATTATTTGAGTTTGGTGGCCACTTTTGGTACATCAGTTTCGAGTACGGGTATAATTTTAGCAATATAATTGTAAACATTTTATATTTTTATTTTGTAGGTGTTCCCCTGGTTCGTTATTTATGATCAGAATAACGATGTTTTCATTAATTTAAATAGATGTACAATTTTGTACATTTTACTGCGCACATATAATTGAGCGCCAAATTTCAGTTAATTTAGGATTTCATATTTTGAAGCAATGTTCTAAATGTTATCGAATGAACTAGAAAATTTGCCTTTTTATGATTTGACGTCGTATGCGCGTTTTAGAATTATTTCTGTTCGTGTTATAATACGTTTTATGTTAAACGTAAAATTAGACCCTTATATCCATATGTTATAGATATATAAATACTCGTAATTAATAATTACATTATTAATTATTTTTGTATCACGAAACTTTTGTCATTTATTTTTGTCGGGTTCGTTCCGATACGTTTGTACGTAATTATAATTACTTACGTATTACCTATTACTTTTTGTTTTAAAAGTACCGGGCTTGCTAGACTTACATCACATCCAGAAGTTTTGTTAAAACTTAATCAGGAAATTAGCGTAAGAATGCACATGCTTAAATGTTAATTAATACCTAATTTGGAGAGTTGTCACAGTTTGAACTTAGAAGTGAGTATGGTCTATTTTGTTCCAATGCATCGCAACTTTAATTTACCACTTTTTAAAACCAACGCGATACGTGCACCAAAATTGCCACACCTACTTTAAAGAACATTCTTAAATCATAAAACGGCAATAATGAGTTAACTTGAACTTTGATTGCTTGCTTATGAATACTTACTTTAAATACCATGCTAGTTTGCAATTTGTAAGTTGATATTACTTTCGCCACTTTAAGGTAACTAGTAAGCTTAGAATGAACTTATAAGTAGTAACTTGTGAATATCTAATGCTTAAATGCTTATGTGGTTGGAATTGGAACTAGTCTCAAATTTTCGAGTTACTTTAATTTGATAAAGTCCACTTGGGAATTTGTTGCAAATAGTTCGTGATAGCTTCTTACATGAATCAAAGTGTGTTTAGATGGTTGAAAAGTGAGATTTTGATTATTATTGGTCATTTCAGGTTTATGGATTATCCACTTTTTAAAGCCCTCATTTCGAATTTTTTTCCAAAAATTCTAGGGTTTAATATAATCCGTGTCCTTGTAATTGATTTAATATAACCTACTATGATGTTTGTTTTTCTCTTATTTCAGATGGCCAAGACTTCACTTCCTTCATACATTAAAGGCTCAATTAAAGACGATGAGAAAAGGAAGCTTTATAGGAAATGGCTATCCCATGAGTTAGGAGTTAACAGATACGTAGTATGGGAGGATTTGGCTAAGATTGGGTTAGCGACAGGATTTAGGGAGTTGATTGAATTTAAAGTGGGAAAACGACATCTTCGGGCATGGACTAGTTTGTTTGACTTAAAAGAGAAAGTTTATCAAGAACTTGTGGCAGAATTCATGGTTACCTTCAAGTTTGATAAATCGGTATCTAAATTGGACGATGCTTCGATGATCAAGTTTAACTTTCAGGGGAAGAGTTATAGCATGTCCTTAGCCACTTTTGCGGTTCATTTAGAGCTTTATAGTGAATATCAAGTGACCACCAAGTTCTTCCTCAACTCAGAGTGCAGTCCAAAACAGAGAGATCACACGGCTATTTGGTCTCAGTACGGATCAGGACGGTTTCATTCAAATGTCAAAGCTCGAGTTTTTCAGGATACATATCACAATGTGCTTCATAATCTTCTTGCTTGTTGTATTCGAGGTAAAAGGAAGACAAAAGGAGCTGTTGGCCAGAAAGACTTGTTGATCATCAAGAGTATCATTGAGAATGAGCATGTGAATGTTGCCTACTTGGTTGCTGATCGTCTTCTCACTGAGTCTGCTTATTCTGAGTCTGAGACTGTTTACATGGGAGCTATCATTACAAAGCTAGTTAGAAAGATGGGGCTTTTGACTAGTGATGTGATTAGCAGATTGACTAAGATGGAGGGCAAGGAGTCGCAGCCATATGATATGAACTACATGACAAAAGTTTGGATATTGGAAAAAGATCTGAATGGTGATATCCGCTGGAAAGATGGTCAGCTGATTCCGGGAGTTTCTATGAGACCTCCGAAGAGTAAGAGAGCTAGGATTGAGTTTGATGATAGCACGGTGCATAGGGAGCAAAGGAATGAGGTCCATCATGAACCTGAGACAGGAGAGACGTCAGTTCCTGATGTGGAGGTTCAGAGTACACCTGCTCCTCAGCCCAGAGTGTTTCACTGGGGAGATCCACCATCATCTGAGCTTTTCTATGGTATGCTACACATGCTTCAGCAGAGACACACTACGGATACATACCTAGCTCATGAGTTTGGATTTCCTACACCAGCTCCACCGACTTGGATCTGCGGTCCACTACCACCCGACTTCACCACATCACCACTCCATACATTCACCATGACTCCATTCACCACCACCATACCTACCATCACATCACCTCACCCCACTACCACTATCACACTTACTACCACCACAGGGATTCCACCTAGGGCTCACCGATCTTCATGTATACCCACACCTGAGCCGGTATTCTCTGTTCACACCACCACCACACGTGAGCCGCATGATCCACAGATTATCCTACAGCCATCTTCGCGGGTTGTCACCCGTCCGCAACCAGCCGAGTCTGCTGCATCAGATACAGATACATCTTCAGAGACAGATTCACCGCAGTCAGGGCAGGGTTTGGATATTCAGATGGAGCCAGTACATGAGCATGAGGAGGATCAGACACATGAGCAGATACAGGAGCAGATGCAGACAGACTATGTGCCAGCCTTCACTACTGGACCTACAGATTCTGGATTGACAGGGTTACTTGACACCACCCATGTTCCATCCTCAGATTTGCCACCGGTTCACTTGGCACAGGTTCTGCGTGACTTCCCTCTCGGATCAGCTGACATAGGAGATATGTGCCTTGATTCGAACTTCCATTTGTATCCACTACATCCAGAGCAGCAGCAGGCCGCATCATCGGGGTCAGTATCCCGCATGGCGTCGAGTGGACAGCACTCCGTCACCCAGCTGGCAGCAGGCAGCTATCTTCCTACTCTCCATGAGTCACCACCGGATCAGGACCCTCCTCTTCCTTGATTCCACTTATCTATCACTCTTTATCTTATTATTACTTATGTTGGATGACTGTACTATCACTTGATATTTTGGATGACTGTATCAGTATTGTGATTCGGCGGATATATTTTAGGACCAACCAATCATTTGGTTGGATTTATCTGCTTTTATTTATCGTATTATCTTAGTTTATTTACTAATGTTGTGTTTATTTTGCTTTTGAATAAAGAGAAAAATGCAAATAAAATTGAAGTTCTCCGAGGATGTATAAGACGACGCGCAAATCACGCAAGATTCGGGTTGAACGACGCTAGATTCTCCAACTGCTGTCTACACACCCAAATCTATCAAACAACCGTTTCATTCTATCTTAGGGGAGTTTTTCGTTCTTTTTCCTAGTGGTTATTAAATATCATAATATATCTATACCGTTGTCCTTTATGCTTAAATTCTTAAGTGTGGGATTATAAAACCCCATAAATCAAATCAACTTAAAAACAAAGTTCCAAAATAGAATCAAGCTTTAAGTGTGGGATTCTTCTCCAAAGAAGAATTTTACGCTTAGTTTGTGAACATTAGGGACAATGTTCCTCTAAGTGTGGGATACACGGTATGATATACCGTATTTTGGCTTTGATTGCTTGTCCAAAGTAAGCTACAAATAAAAATAAGCTTAAAACCCATTAAGCTTAAATTTTTCATCAAAACCTCATTTCTGCTAAAATTTTTAAAATTTTTTGACTTAAAATATTTTTTGCGAAAGGTTATTTGTCAGAAATTAAATAAATTGCTTTGGAAAGTAAGATAAGTTAGAATACGAATTCCTTAGAAATGAAATGTTAATCCATGAGCATCGCACGGCTAGGCACATACATCCTTTTTGCAGTGAGGTACTTGAGCCCAATAAGCACTCATATTTAATGCTTCACTTTCGATTGATGTGTGTGCCGATGCTTTTGCTTTGAATTAGAACTTGCTCTTGGTATACGTTTCGAGACCACACCGATGAGCGTCGTACGCGGTGTAGGTGCAATCAGATGACCTTGACGTTCCCTAGGATTAACCCTTTTTCTTTAAAACCTTCTTTTTCAACCCAAAACCCTTCCAACACTCATTTTAAGTGTTGATGATCCGCCTATAAAACCCTGTTGAGCCTTAGCCTTTTCGTTTCATTAAAACCCAAATTTTCAACCTATTCACTTCCACACCCACCAAATCTTATCTTAGGAATTTTTAAATTTTTGAAAAACGCTATTTAGATATTCTTTTTGCTTTCACTCAAAATTCACAAAAATCGTGTTTACTCAAAACTCCTCGTGTGCGTTTCTATGATCAATACTCAAAAATCGAGAGTCTTGTGGTGCGAAAAATTGGCACCAGGTAAATTCGAAATTGTCAAAAGTGTGAAAAATGAAAGTCAGAAAAGATCTCAAAAAAGGGACAGTGAATAAATTAGAAAATTCCTTAGAAATTCCTTGACAAAGAAATTCTAAGCCAAAAATATAGAAAAGTAGAAAAGAAAAGAAACGAAAAAATATATATAATAAAGCTAAGTGCTTCGAATTCTCCCGAAACTCTGCTCTCTTAAAATCTCAAAAATCTTCCGTGTGTTTCCAAGAGATAGAAGTCAAAGTAGCTATCTCGCTCCCTTATCGTTATCCGTTTCCGTTTTCATTAAAAAGTGTATCTAAATAAATTTTTTCATAAGTTTAAAAAATGCCTAAGATAAGCAAAACCCTTTTTATTTAAAACCAATTCCCCTTCTATACCATTCCCTTTAAACCTCACCAAACATTACAACCCATTTGGATGTCCTGGGATGATTAGCACCGTTCTCATCGAAGTGGTGGAGATCCGATTCTCGATCAAGCCTATGACGAGAAGCAAATGCATGACTGGCTTTATGAGCGATTTCGTTTGTTTAGAATGATAGGTAACCCGAAACACTTCTGAGTGAATTGAGTGACCACCTAGTGAAATCGCCTAGTCATGTACAATATCCATCGAGAATTGTGAAAGTATGCCAGGGCTAACATTTCAAATCTAAGGGGTGACTGTTATAATGATGCTTGCTTTCTGAAAAGATTTATCCAATGGCTGACAAATGACTGACATCGAAGTATTTTATGTCAAAAGCCTAAAACTATTATTTTCAAAAACTCTTAGCAGGTGAGAATTTTCAAGTTTGCTTGAGGACAAGCAAAGTTCTAAGTGTGGGATATTTGATAACACGTAAAAAGTCATGGTTTTACTTATGTTATTTCCCGCATTTTAGACTCAAAGTTAGCAAAACCACACCAATAATGTCAAATATTATGATATTTTGTTAACTAAGTCAAAACGGAAGTGATATTTATAAAACCATTGAAAATGATATGAAAAACGTGAAAAAAGGTGCAAACGGTCAACGAATCTTTAGTTCACGCGTTTCAACACTTTTTGAGAAAAACTAAGAATTATGACCTCTAACTTATGTCATTATGTTCGTTAGGAAAAGACGATCGCGTGGATATAAAGAACGTTGAAAACGGATGCACGATGAAGAAGATACGCCCGGACGAAGATCACAAGCAACCGACGGATCACGATACGGGAGAGACAAGCCGGATACGGCCTAGCCCAGCCGTATACGGCCAAGACCAAGCCGTATACGGCCTATCTTGACCGTATACGGTCACTTCCCAGCCGTATACGGGCAATCTCCCCCGTATCCGGCCTTGTCCCTCCCCCGATACGGCCAATCTCTCCCGTATACGGCCAAATTCAACCGTATCGTGTGTTTTGGTCATCCAAGGTGCAATCTTGATACGGGTGGGAAATACGGATGAGATTTTGGAGGTGGAAATACGGTTGAGGAATACGGTTGAGACAAATCTATAAATACTAACCACCACCTCCTCATTTGACACAATTTTCTCAACATTCTACACTTCTCTTTCACACTTCTCTTTTATTTTATTTTTCGATTTTTATTTTTAGCTTGTAGTTTTGGTTTCTCTCTCTAGAGCTTTCTCTCTCTAGAGAGAAGTAGATAGTTAGTTAGTTAGAGGTAGAGAAGAGAAAAGCAAGGCGTTGTAATCACGGTGTAAAAGCATTCTTGGTGCAAAACTACGCGTTTCTCAATATTACTCTGCTCGAATTTCTGGTGATATCTATCCTCTCATACTTATACTATGTTTGAATTATTTCTGCTTATTTGTATGATGTGTGCTATGTGTATTGCCATGATTACTGAGTAGTGTACTATTGCGGTTGTTGAAATGTAGATAATTAGATGTAGGGATGATGTTAAATTAATCTTTATTTAAAATATGTGATTGGGAATTATTAAACTTTATTATGTTCAAACTTATCATGCATCTAGACTTAGTTATGGATCACCCTTTCCAGTCCTTCGCGTGACTGCTACTTAGGTTTAGAAACTGATCACCTCTAGATATGGTAGTTTGTTATATGTGTTATCGTACGAAGCCGTGTCTGTTACTGTAATTCGGCTAAAGTATTGGGTATAGCGATGGAAACACCACTAGTGGAGTACAACCGTGGAAGCCTGAGAAAATCCGTTGGTACCATCACTGTGGACTACCTAGAAACCCTAGAATATGGTCTAGACATCATAAAGCTGTGGAAATGCCAAGTACACCGTAGGCCTACCTCTGGTTACGAACATGCTGTGGAAATACAGTAATTAAAGTACACCGTGTCTATTGTTAGAATTGGTTAACTTGTGGAAAAACAGTTATACACGGTGAGACCAATTCTAGTTATGAACGCCGTGGAAATGCTGTAAGCATTGTACACTGTAATAGTATCTAGAATTGGTTGAACCATGGGACTGTTGGAGTACACGGTAGACTGATCCCTGATTATGCGGCATTGTGGAAACTGGTGACAGTACTGTACACCGTAATAGTACTCAGGCTTAGCAACCGCTGTGGAAAAGTGCACTGTACCCCGTTAAGTGTGTCTAGGGACGAATGACTGATCGCAAAGGAGAGTTCTAGATCATGACAGAAGTAATTAAGCTTATAAAACCTAAGGCATGAGTCTAGAGATGAAAGTCAAGCCCAGCAGTGGTTCAAGATTCTTAAAACCCCTAGACTCTACAAAACTGATAGTTTGAAATAATAGGTTTATAATTAGTACATGGTTAAATAATAGCAGTTGTAGTTAGGTGTTAAGAAAGGTCGGAATAACCCAATGGGCAGCCTGTCACCTTATTCCTGCACCCTTCAAGGGTCGCTGTCTCTACAAAGACATGTGTGGGGGGTCGGATAGTCTGTTCTGATCAGAATCACGATAACCTAGGTACTCAGTGACATACTTATGTAGGTCTGACCGAAACAAGTAGGGTCCTAGCGTTTACACCTGTAATGCATCTGTCTGTTAATTAATTAAGTCCCTAATCACCTTTATAATGAACATCATCCCAACAACTGATTATTGAAACTTCAACAGCCGCATTCTCTATCTATCTAGCTAATTACCGATTCTCATCTCTATTTTACTTTTCTGCATTTAGTTAATTAATTTACTAGAAAACCAAACAAACAAAATCTACCTATCTACACAACCCAACCTAATAGTAAACCTTATCTTTGGCCTAAGCTTCGTTTCAATTCGCTCCGATTAAAGAACGACCTCAAGTTATACTTGCTGCTTACTCACCCAGTGTAGTAGGTAGTACCTATAAGTTGAGCCCCGCATATTACAAATTTTAAAACTTACCCACGACGCCCGCCTGATTTGTCCGGACGAGTCTTTTGACGACGAGGACGGTTCACTCGCGTGAGCTAAAACGAACCTGACTTATCGGGCGATGTCAGTTTACTTTATTGTTAAACCTGTATTTCCTGTGATAACTAATAGGATAGGTGTTCCTACACGATAACTATTTTAGAAATGTTTTCCTTGATTGGATAAACTAGTATTTCTAAAACATAACTATTTAGAAATGTTTTCCTTGATTGGATAAACCAGTATTTCTAACGCTTAACTATTTTAGAAATGTTTTCCTTGATTGGATAAACTAGTATTTCTAAAACATAACTATTTAGAAATGTTTTCCTTGATAGGATAAACCAGTATTTCTAACGCTTAACTATTTTTAGAAATGTTTTCCTTGATTGGATAAACTTGTATTTCTTACAAAGTATTTAGGAAATGTTTATCATATTTGAATAGACCTGTTTTTCCTTCTAAACGATTAACTTGTATTAACAACGACTATTGAACTACAAACTTAGTTTGGAAATAGCATTTTCCTGAGATTACTTATTTGGAACTATACAACTAATAGGAAATGTTTACTTTGATTAGTTAAACCTTTGTTTCCTGCGTACTACTTATTAGGAAATGTTTTTGATTAAATTTGTGTTTCCTAACACAGATATAGAAATGTAGTAAGAATGACCTTCTTACATTTAATAGGAAATGTTTCTTTAATTTAGAATACTTGTGTTTCCTACTATACATATAAACATTATGTTTGTGTACATGAATGATTTATACAAAACTTGATTTAACTACGTATTTACAAACCTGTGAATTCACTCAACATTCAATGTTGACGTTTTACTATGTTTTTCAGGGAATTAGGACTCAGGTACTGATGCATGCATAATGGACGTAAGCTACCCTGGACGAATTAGGATGACACTTTTGGGACAAAAATGTATTTTACAATACTATTACTTCTACGACTTGACAAGTCGTAGTTTTTGTAATCACTTTTATATTAATGGCATCTTAATTACTGTTCTGCAATGATCATAAGCTCTGATACGATGAATGCATACTGCTAACGTCAGCACCCCCACTGTTTACTCAAATGCTTCCGCTAAATAACTAAAGCTTCCGCTAATTATAAAATGCTTCCGCTAAGTATTTCATAAACGCGATTACCGA
This sequence comes from Helichrysum umbraculigerum, assembly GCA_949592205.1. NCBI lineage: Eukaryota > Viridiplantae > Streptophyta > Magnoliopsida > Asterales > Asteraceae > Helichrysum > Helichrysum umbraculigerum. The sequence continues at coordinate 87,012,309 of CATIUR010000002.1, read as the reverse complement.
TTTTGGGGGTGTGACAACTCAACACATGGAAAAGATAATATTACCCTTGACTTATTTATAACATTTCCATGTAAGTAGACATGTATGTATGTACGCATGTATGTATGTATATATGCATGCATCATATATATGTCTCTATGTATATGTATGTATGTCTACATGTATATATGTACGCACGTATGTATATATGTATGTATGTCTACATGTATGTATGTATGTATGTATGTATGTATGTATGTACGTATGTATGTATGTATGTATGTATGTATGTACGCATGACATGTATGTATATATGTATATAAATAATACATACCCTTATTATAAATAAAAATACATCTATATCTATATCTATATTAATTTAAATATTATATTAAGTAATTTTGACTTTTTCATATCCCGCCAAAATGAAAATATTTGAGCCTTTAACTTTTGGCAAAATTCAAAGTCAAGCGGTTCTGACTAGAACCGCCGTATTATTGTTTTCTTACTTTTAGAGTTTTAGCCAGTTTTTCATTATCGATTACTATATCAGACTTTCATCTCCACATTACACACAGTTGACGACTTTGGCGATAAGCAACGCCACCCAAACTTACGGTTAAGTGTCCGACCGATTGAGCAATCGTTTGAGGTATTATTTTTCACTGCTAGATTTTCATACTTAAATATATACTTAAACAAACCCATAGACACTAATAAAGTCCGACCAATTGATTAATCCTTTAAGTATTATTCTTTACTACTAAATTTGCATACTTAAATTATACACATCTACATTTATGCGAAGTATCGAAGGAAACAAGAAGTGCAAGGTTGAGTCTTTTTACACGTCCACAATCGAAGAACAGCAACGCCATATACAGGCGGTCGAAGCAGCCATGAACCGAGGTGGTGGAGAGCCGGATGGGTCTGATGATTACGAGGTAAATTCCATTGAAAACTTCTAACTTGTAATTAGGGATATGGCAAGAAGACCCGAATCCGATGGGGATCCCCACACCCCAAACTTTTCTGGTCGGGTTGGGGATGACTTATCGGGTTTTCTGGTCAGGTTGGGGATGACTTATCGGGTTTTGGGCTGGTTTTGTACGGTTTACAATATAAATTCGAATAGTTCGTTTACTACGAATGGCAGACACTCAGACTATAGTTTGTTACATTTTGCGCGGACCAGACTAGAGTGCTGCTGCTGCTATGCTGGTCTTCTGGTTGGTCATGTTAGTACTTGTACTCTATTTCCTTTCTAATGGTAATTGTCTGCTTTTTCTAAAAAATGTATATAGCTATCCGTACCATGTCAACTTATGATGCCATATGGGGACTACCTCGTTAGATGGGCGAGAGGGATGACACATCCTAGTGAGAAGGAAGGACTACAGCCTGAATATGTCTGTGTACAAGTAGATACCGTTGAGGACGGTTGTGATGGATTACCGATCCTAAATGAAAGATAAGGCATAAAATATTTAAGAGATGCAAGAAGGGAAGTTATTCAGTGGCCACGCTAAGCGATAAAGGCAAGTAAAATTTAATCTGGATCAACGTGTGTGTGATTTAAATGTCATATTGTTTTTAGTTAACTTTTTTCTTGCTTGGTGACGACATGTCGCCACTCAACTCTATCACTTAGGCATTCAGTAATTGGTTTATCAGTGTTTTGTTAATGTAGGTTGTACCCCCAACTTCACCACAACCGGAGCCATCTAACGAGTTTACACGTTTGGAGGATAAGCTATGACTGGACCTCTAAGAATTAGAGAGTTGGGTGTCCGTTTCACCAACCACTTTGAAGACAAGGACGGTCTAATCAAAATTATATCGCCATTGGGGATGTATCCGGGTTTTGTTGGTCCGTGTGTAGAATGGATTGATTACTATGCGGTGCTAGGATGGCTGACGAATGATTTTATCGATATCTCCATTATGTCTTGGTGGGCGATGTAAGTTCTATAATAATGGTTTGTAAAAACTAAAAAGTGTAATCTATATATTATTATATTCGTGTGATTCCTTACCTCTAGTATTTTATCATAATTTTAATTTTAGGGACTTATGGGTCAATAGAGAGGGGCAGTCACTTCCAAACATATGTGCATTCCTACATCCTGCTATGTGCCAATCATTGTATTGCGAACAAGATGCTCGTGACATGATTGTTCTTACCGATCACATCGGATCTCAGTTTCTCCACCACACTGACAAACAGTTCTTCATGGCTCCTTATAATCACAGGTGGTAGGTTTTATACCAATGTGTGTGTCACACCCCGTCTAAAGCAGAAACAACGCGGTACGACTGCGATAGGATCATAACACATCATTATAAAGAATTCTATATGAATTACAATATCCAATGTGTCATGATGCCATTAACATGAATAATGGTTCATGTCATGCATACATTTCAACAATGAATTCAAAATCTTACAATCAAACGTACACTACAATGTTAAGGCAAAACAAGCCTTTACAAACAACCTTAATGATGTACCACAAGTTTTGAATAACTCTTAATGCAACCCTAAAGGTCCACTAAGTTCTCTTGTCCAATGCTTTAAGTCCACTAGTATAACCTGAAAAGATATGCTCAAAAACGTCAACACGAATGTTGGTGAGTTCGTAGGTTTGAAACCAGACACCATAAAATAATGTTTTGCTGTGATAAATAACTGAGTAGGACAATGCAAATGAAAAGGCACATATAAATGAAATTAGTGTAAACGAATAAATCTCAACAAACCACCATGCTTGTTGTCATTACTCCCGCATAGTAAGATGAATAGCATATACGTCTGTAACACCCCCAAATTTAGTGATTTGCGGAAGCATACTTGGGTGTTACTAATCAATATACAAAGCACAAGATATACAGCAAACGACCTCTAAATGAGACGTTTGTAAAATAGTTACATTCCATAAATTAATCGTTTGAAAACATATAGTTTTCTTTACAAAAAAAATATGTAAGCCTAGAGTCCGCGTATGTGGCGGGAGATTCTATTACATAACCATAGCTACAAAAGATAATGCCAAAGAATCTCCGTTAAATGCAGTTTGGAAATCATGCGACTCTAGCTAGTAATCCTGGAGTGATCCTACTCCGTAAGTGTACCTGAGAATACATGCTAAAAAGGGTCAACCAAAAAGGTTGGTGAATCTCACAGGTTTGTAAATAAATAATCAGTTTGAACACAAGATTTCATCTGTAATGCCCGTAGGCGTATATCAAGTATTTGCAAATCCAGCAAAAGTAAAGTAATTCAGTTATACCGTTGCCATGAGGCTCATAATCGAAGCTTAACCCGTAAACAATCAGTTGCTCCCGTGACATGCTCAAACTTGAGCAAGCATAAGTAACGAAATAATAGTCACCCGTTTCTACGTGTAAATAAGTACGTGGTAGCGCTACTACCCCGGGCAGGGAGGGTCATTTCCCTAATGGATCCATTAACTACTGTTCGCGCTTAAGTCCATAACTAACGATATATGATGGAGAGACTTCAGTAAATAGTAATTAACTCATGCAATTCCGTTTGGTATAGAAATCAGTTTAGTACTTGTGTTCAGGAAAAATAAGTAGCATGTATCTTCCCCAATAAGATAAAACAGTAAAAGTGGGGCCGTAAGACTCACCTGAGTCTTTGCAAGTGCGTTTATATCAATAAACGAGTAAGCAATATCAACCGTAGGTTCTCTGAACCCGTAACCTCCAAATGCCTAAACACGTAATGTCAAGTAAGTAGATGTCTCGTAAGATCATCTAGGCTAGTTGTTCATACAACCCGTTGTGTCCAAATGTTGGTTCGTTATCGTTTGTTCGTAAGTTTATATTTTAACGTGGCCCGTTGGTGAACGATAGTAATAAAACCTTAAAGGTGTGGATATGAATAGTGAAATTCTCCAATTTGCTACAGTGTTGCTACAGTAAATTTGACTTTTCTACAGTAACTTTGACTTTCTCATTCTGGTTTATGTTTGATAAATTCGTATTGTTTAAGTATTTGAAGTTGTAAAAGTTTGGCACTTGGTGTAAAAATAATTTGACAACCTTCTGTTTTTGGCGACACTTCGCTAGTGTCGCTATAGGCGACACTAGTTAGGCGACACTTGATGAGTGTCACTACAATTGGCACTGGTTAGGCGACACTCGGTGAGTGTCGCTAAATTTCCGATTTTCAATTAATTGGCGACACTTGGTTAGTGTCGCTATAGGCGACACTTACGAATTTGGCGTCACTAAGGGGAGTGTCGCTAAGATAAATCTGGTTAAGTAGTTCAGCGACACTTGGGTAGTGTCGCTATAGGGGCGACACTTAGGCATAGCGACACTTAGCTAGTGTCGCTAGTACTGTTTTTGGCACACTAGCGACACTTCAGACTGTTCGCCGGAAAATGGACCGAAAACGAGTTTTCCGGCCACCGTTCGATCTAATACTTTTACCCAACCCATATATGGACATTACAAGTATATATGAACCATAAAAACGTAAAAATGAGTAAAAACGGAGAGTTTTGGGTTTTGTCGGAAACTTACAAAATGCCGAAATGAGATTCCGGAAAGATAGGAATGTAGATCGTTGCGAGGTGGTCGTGAATCTCTAAAAATATTGATGATTCGAGTGCGTTTGATTGTGTTATTTGTCGATTTTTGTAGATGGTGGTGTTTTGTGGTTTTGGAGAAATGAAAGAAAAAGAAGTAAGAGAGAGAGAAAGAGATAGAAAGAAATGAGATAAAGAGATGGGAAGTGGGAGGTTAAGTCCCCCACTTTTCAGTCTTCGTCCCGCTCTCCGCGTGGTGTTCGTTTTCTCCGTCTTTTTAGCGTTAAATATTTATTTATGCGCGTTTATTATTTCTGAAATCACACCTTTTTATTATATAATTCACTTAAATTATTTCTTTAAATCGTTACTAATTTGCAATATAATATGGTTAGAATAAATTTTGTACTTTCGTTTTTAAATCGTGTAAGTTTTTAATTGAGTGATACGAGGTAATTACCAGTTATTATAAAAATAGTATTTTAGTCATAATTGCGTTATTTTAGTTTATAAACATTTGTTCACCAACGTCCGTATTAATCGGGTAGAATTTCATTCTATTTAAGTCGCGTACGATTTAAATCAAATCGCAAAGTTATATATATATATATTTACAAATATATAATCCGATACATAAATTAGCCTAACTTAGGACTAATTACATGTATTAACAAAGAATTAGGCACTAATTCTAGTCCTAATTTGCCGGTTGTTACATTCTCCCCTTGTTAAAAGAATTTCGTCCCGAAATTTAAGTTGAAGTCGCGTTCGGGGTAGAATCGGTGAATAAGTGAGGATACTTGAGTCGCATTTGGTCTTCCCGTTCCCAAGTGAATTCCGGACTACGCCGCGAATTCCACCTGACTTTGACGATGGGAATACGACTTTGTTTCAGTTGTTTGACCTCACGGTCCATAATCTCGGCGGGTTCCTCAACGAAATGTAGTTTGTCATCGATGCGAATCTCGTCAAGTGGGATAATAAGTGTCTCGTCGGACAGACATTTCTTTAAGTTAGAAATGTGAAAGGTAGGGTGCACGCTGCTGAGTTCAGAGGAGAGCTGCAGTCGATATGCCACTGGACCTATCCTCTCGAGGATCTCAAAAGGCCCAATGTATCTGGGGTTTAGTTTTCCGCGTTTGCCGAATCGGATTACGCCTTTCCAAGGCGATACTTTTAAGAGTACTCGATCCCCAACTTGGAACTCGAGTGGCTTGCGTCTCACGTCAGCATAGCTTTTCTGACGATCACGCGCGACTTTGAGTCTGTTTTGGATTTCAACGATTTTCTCTGTGGTTTCGTGTATGAGTTCAGGACCAGTGAGTTGACTATCTCCCACTTCAGTCCAACAGATCGGTGATCGGCACTTACGACCGTACAGTGCCTCAAAGGGTGCAGCTTTAATGCTGGCGTGATAGCTGTTGTTGTACGAAAACTCGCACAACGGTAGATGTCTTTCCCAATTGGTACCGGAATCAACTACGCAGGCTCGTAGCATGTCTTCCAGTGTCTGAATAGTTCGTTCGCTCTGGCCATCGGTCTGAGGATGGTACGCGGTACTCATATCGAGACGGGTACCCAGTGATTTTTGGAGTGACTGCCAGAAGCGAGATGTGAATCGAGCATCCCTGTCAGAGATAATCGAGATAGGGACACCATGTTGGCAAACGATTTCCTTGATGTAAATTTGTGTAAGGCGTTCCATTTTATCGGTTTCTCTGATTGCCAAGAAATGAGCTGATTTGGTGAGACGATCGACGATCACCCAAATGGTATCGCAACCGCTCGCCGATTTAGGTAGTTTGGTTATGAAATCCATGGTAATTTGCTCCCATTTCCATTGAGGAATTTCAGGTTGTTGGAGCAATCCGGAAGGTCTTTGGTGCTCGGCCTTGACCTTGGAACAAGTTAAGCATTTGCTGACGAACAAGGCAATGTCAGCTTTCATGTTCGGCCACCAGTAAAACTCCTTGATGCCGTGATACATTTTGTCGGATCCCGGGTGGATAGAATACTTGGACTTGTGAGCTTCATCCATCACCAAGTCCCGAAGGTTTCCGAAATTAGGCAACCAGATTCGGTTTGAGAAATACCTAATCCCGTTGGGTCTGATCTCGAATTGTTTATCCATGCCTCGCAAGGCCTCGTTCTTGAAGTTATCGGGTTTCAGGGCTTCGAGTTGGGCAAGGTGTATTTGGGTGGTGAGGTCGTTATGAATGGTAATACTGAGTGCTCGGACTCGAAGTGGTTTTGTTCGTTCTTTACGGCTGAGAGCATCAGCAACCACGTTTGCTTTACCCGGATGATATTTGATCTCGCAGTCGTAATCGGTGAGTAATTCAACCCATCTACGTTGTCTCATGTTGAGATCTTTCTGGTTGAAAATGTGTTGGAGACTTTTGTGGTCTGTGAATACAGTGCTGCGGGTACCATAAAGATAATGTCTCCAGATTTTTAGGGCGAATACCACGGCCCCTAGCTCGAGGTCGTGAGTTGTGTAGTTTCTCTCGTGAACTTTAAGTTGTCGGGAGGCGTAAGCAATGACCTTGTCCCGTTGCATCAGCACGCAACCGAGACCTTGGTGAGAAGCATCGCAGTATACCACGAAGTCATCGGTGCCTTCGGGTAAGGATAGAATGGGTGCACTGCAAAGCTTGAGCTTCAACAGCTGGAATGCTGACTCTTGTTTATCGGTCCAGTCGAACTTTTTATTCTTTTGAGTCAGTGTCGTGAGTGGTATGGCTATTTTCGAGAAGTTTTCAATGAACCGACGGTAATAACCGGCCAATCCCAAGAATTGGCGTACCTCGGTTGGATTGGTTGGCGCTTGCCAGTTCTTGATGGCCTCGATTTTTGATGGGTCTACATGAATTCCCTGACTATCAATCACGTGTCCAAGAAATTGAACGGTTTTTATCCAAAACTCACACTTAGAGAATTTAGCGTAAAGCTCCTCGTGTCTAAGTAGTTCTAGGATGGTTCTGAGGTGTTGTGCATGTTCTTGTTCGTTTCGTGAGTATATAAGGATGTCATCTATAAAAACAATGACAAACTTGTCGAGGTAAGGTTTACACACCCGATTCATCAGGTCCATGAATACAGCCGGTGCGTTGGTTAGGCCGAATGGCATCACTTGGAATTCGTAATGCCCATAACGGGTTCTGAATGCGGTTTTTGGGATGTCGGTATCGTGAACACGCAATTGGTGATAACCTGATCGAAGATCAATCTTGGAATAACAGCTTGATCCTTGAAGTTGATCGAACAGATCATCGATTCGGGGGAGTGGATATCGGTTCTTGACGGTTAGTTTGTTCAACTCTCGGTAGTTAATACACATTCGAAATGAACCGTCTTTCTTTTTGACAAATAAGACCGGAGCTCCCCAAGGTGAAGAACTCGGTCTGATGAATCCTCTCTCCAGGAGTTCCTGTAACTGAGTAGACAACTCCTGAAGTTCAGATGGGGCTAGGCGATACGGTGCTCGGGCCACCGGTGCGGCACCCGGCACAAGATCAATCGAGAACTCGACCTGTCTAGGTGGAGGTAAACCAGGCAGTTCTTCTGGGAAGACTTCGGGGAAATCTCTAACGATTGGCACATCTTCAAGTCGCTTCTCCTCCGACTTTTTCTCCGTGATGTGCGCGAGTATTGCTGGGTAACCCTTTCTCAGAAATTTTCGGGTTTTTAAACAGGAGATTAAGTTTAGTCTCGACCCACCGGTCTCCCCCTGTATGACCAAGGTACTACCAGCGGCGAGAGGAATTCGGACGATTTTATCATGGCAAACAATTTCGGCCCGGTGCTTGGACAACCAGTCCATACCCACGATGACATCGAAACTTCCCAGTTCAACAGGCATTAGATCGATTGAAAAGATTTCGTCGGCTAGGTTTAAAGTGCAATTAGGTATCACACTATCGGTTTCTATGAGTTTACCATTTGCAAGTTCTACTGTGTACTTAACATCTAAGGCCGCGGGGATGATATCAAGTAGTGGGCAAAACTCATCAGATATGAAACTTTTATCAGCACCGGTATCAAATAATACTGAAGCAGTAAGATCGTTGAGAAGAAACGTACCCGTTACAACATTCGGGTCTTCCCTAGCTTCCCCAGCTTTGATGACAAATGCTCTGCTGCGAGCAGAGTTGTTGTTCCGCTTGTTGTTGTTGTTGTTGTTGTTGTTTTTCTGCTTGAGGCAATTATTCTGAAAATGCCCAGGACTTCCGCACCCATAACAAGTCTTCGGGGCACTGGGACTTCGACAATCCTTGCCCAGATGCCCAAAACGTTTGCAGTTTGTGCAAGGGCAGGAACCGTCGTGGTGACGATTGCATTTGGGACAGTAGGGCTTGCTTCCACTGTACCCTTTCTTTTCTGAAGAGCCGGATGAATAAGCTCTAATAGGCTCGGGTCTTCGGTTGGTGATTTGGTTGGATGAGTTGGGGTTTCCTTCCCACTTTCGTTTGTTGTTTGCAGGTGGGGCTGAGGTGGTGTTACGGCGGACAGCGTTTGCCGTAAGTTCATGGGCCATACGGATGGCGTTCTGGATAGTACCTGGTTTGGATGAAGTCACCAGGTCCTGGAGTTTCTCGGGCAGTCCATCAATATATTTCTCGATCCTCTTGTATTCAGGATCGACCATGGTTGGGCACAGAAGTGCCAGTTGGTGGAAACGGTTGGTGTACCCGGTGATATCATCACCTTGCATCTTATGATTCCAGAATTCCAGCTCCAGTTGTTTCAGTTCATCCCTGGGGCAATACTCACCCCTTAACATCTCCTTCAACTCCTCCCACGGGAGTTTGTAAGCATTGGCAACGCCCACAGTTTGGGCATGGGTGTTCCACCACGTGAGTGCGGTGTCAGTAAAAGTACTAACGGAGAATTTAACCTTGTCCCCCTCCGCACAGTTGCAGATAAGAAATACCGATTCAACTTTCTCGATCCAACGTATTAGACCGATTGCTCCCTCAGTACCTGCAAAGTTCAGAGGTTTGCAGTTTTGGAAGTCCTTATATGAGCAGGGCTTGGGTTGTGGTCCATTGTTAGCGGTATCTTCGCTACCAGGAGCTGAAGTCCGGGTAGCTAGAGCTTGGGCCACGCTATGGGCAATCAGACCCGCAACTTCGGCTTCAGTGAGGGTGATTTGTCGACGAGGAGGCATGCTGCTGATCAAGGAAAGAACAAGGAAAGTGGAATAAGTTATTTGCATGAAACTATGATATATCACAAGTGTATATAATGAGATACACGATAACAGTACGAGGTGATAACCACATTCCATTAGATAAGAGTTGGATACAAAGTACGAGTTTTCCAAAAGGTTACAGAGTAGTAGTAATACAAAAGTACCGGGAATGGTTACATCCGGTTGAATTACATAGGTCCTAATTAAGTAGTTAACTGGTTACAAGTTACAGACTGTTCTAATCTTGATGCAGATTAATCTGCTCCATCAGTGCGACGAGGCGGTCTACCGTTTTTGCTAGTCTGTTGGCTTGTCTGGCGTTGTCTTCAACCAAGACCAATCGTTGTACTAGTGCTCGAGAGTGATCCTCAGTCTCCTGTGAACGCTGTTCACATTCCTCTAGTCGGTTTCTTACGAGTTCATCCGCACCTAATTCAGCGGTCATTGAATCCTGAATTATACTTACAGAGAGGCTGGTATCTTCTTGTTCTCGCTGGAGTTGTGATATGCGGTCAAGAGCTTGGCGAAGCAGGTAGGTCATCCGGTGTTGTTCCCGTTCAATATGTTCGAGCCTTTGTTCCTGACGGTGGAGTTGGGTAGCTATCACTGGCACCGTGAGATGTGCCGAGTTCTGAAAGTTATGAACAGGATAGGGGCTGGTTCGAGGTGACCTTGTATTCCTCCTGGCTACTCGTGGGATTCGTGACCCATGTGGGTGAGAGTGTGACGGATTAGGTGGTGTGTTTGCCATTCCTGTGGCAGAGTGTAAGTAAGACGAGGCTACTATATATAAGTATATAATATCCAGCCTAGTGTCTAGCACATAACAAGTAATGGTCCGGTTCTCTCGTGGTCAGAGTTAACTAACGCATTCCTGTTCAACATAACCATTTCAGACCTCACATCATCTTTCCTTAATTGTACATAGTTGATCAGGTTATGTTAAATTAAAGTTGTATGATGTAATTCCTGAACCAATCATGCCTAGTAAGGGAATACTGCCTAATGGTCATAGTCTAGGCCCACTAAATGCAACCTAGTTCACTATAACCTTAGGCTCTGATACCAATCTGTAACACCCCCAAATTTAGTGATTTGCGGAAGCATACTTGGGTGTTACTAATCAATATACAAAGCACAAGATATACAGCAAACGACCTCTAAATGAGACGTTTGTAAAATAGTTACATTCCATAAATTAATCGTTTGAAAACATATAGTTTTCTTTACAAAAAAAATATGTAAGCCTAGAGTCCGCGTATGTGGCGGGAGATTCTATTACATAACCATAGCTACAAAAGATAATGCCAAAGAATCTCCGTTAAATGCAGTTTGGAAATCATGCGACTCTAGCTAGTAATCCTGGAGTGATCCTACTCCGTAAGTGTACCTGAGAATACATGCTAAAAAGGGTCAACCAAAAAGGTTGGTGAATCTCACAGGTTTGTAAATAAATAATCAGTTTGAACACAAGATTTCATCTGTAATGCCCGTAGGCGTATATCAAGTATTTGCAAATCCAGCAAAAGTAAAGTAATTCAGTTATACCGTTGCCATGAGGCTCATAATCGAAGCTTAACCCGTAAACAATCAGTTGCTCCCGTGACATGCTCAAACTTGAGCAAGCATAAGTAACGAAATAATAGTCACCCGTTTCTACGTGTAAATAAGTATGTGGTAGCGCTACTACCCCGGGCAGGGAGGGTCATTTCCCTAATGGATCCATTAACTACTGTTCGCGCTTAAGTCCATAACTAACGATATATGATGGAGAGACTTCAGTAAATAGTAATTAACTCATGCAATTCCGTTTGGTATAGAAATCAGTTTAGTACTTGTGTTCAGGAAAAATAAGTAGCATGTATCTTCCCCAATAAGATAAAGCAGAAAAAGTGGGGCCGTAAGACTCACCTGAGTCTTTGCAAGTGCGTTTATATCAATAAACGAGTAAACAATATCAACCGTAGGTTCTCTGAACCCGTAACCTCCAAATGCCTAAACACGTAATGTCAAGTAAGTAGATGTCTCGTAAGATCTTCTAGGCTAGTTGTTCATACAACCCGTTGTGTCCAAATGTTGGTTCGTTATCGTTTGTTCGTAAGTTTATATTTTAACGTGGCCCGTTGGTGAACGATAGTAATAAAACCTTAAAGGTGTGGATATGAATAGTGAAATTCTCCAATTTGCTACAGTGTTGCTACAGTAAATTTGACTTTTCTACAGTAACTTTGACTTTCTCATTCTGGTTTATGTTTGATAAATTCGTATTGTTTAAGTATTTGAAGTTGTAAAAGTTTGGCACTTGGTGTAAAAATAATTTGACAACCTTCTGTTTTTGGCGACACTTCGCTAGTGTCGCTATAGGCGACACTAGTTAGGCGACACTTGATGAGTGTCGCTACAATTGGCACTGGTTAGGCGACACTCGGTGAGTGTCGCTAAATTTCCAATTTTCAATTAATTGGCGACACTTGGTTAGTGTCGCTATAGGCGACACTTACGAATTTGGCGTCACTAAGGGGAGTGTCGCTAAGATAAATCTGGTTAAGTAGTTCAGCGACACTTGGGTAGTGTCGCTATAGGGGCGACACTTAGGCATAGCGACACTTAGCTAGTGTCGCTAGTACTGTTTTTGGCACACTAGCGACACTTCAGACTGTTAGCCGGAAAATGGACCGAAAACGAGTTTTCCGGCCACCGTTCGATCTAATACTTTTACCCAACCCATATATGGACATTACAAGTATATATGAACCATAAAAACGTAAAAATGAGTAAAAACGGAGAGTTTTGGGTTTTGTCGGAAACTTACAAAATGCCGAAATGAGATTCCGGAAAGATAGGAATGTAGATCGTTGCGAGGTGGTCGTGAATCTCTAAAAATATTGATGATTCGAGTGCGTTTGATTGTGTTATTTGTCGATTTTTGTAGATGGTGGTGTTTTGTGGTTTTGGAGAAATGAAAGAAAAAGAAGTAAGAGAGAGAGAAAGAGATAGAAAGAAATGAGATAAAGAGATGGGAAGTGGGAGGTTAAGTCCCCCACTTTTCAGTCTTCGTCCCGCTCTCCGCGTGGTGTTCGTTTTCTCCGTCTTTTTAGCGTTAAATATTTATTTATGCGCGTTTATTATTTCTGAAATCACACCTTTTTATTATATAATTCACTTAAATTATTTCTTTAAATCGTTACTAATTTGCAATATAATATGGTTAGAATAAATTTTGTACTTTCGTTTTTAAATCGTGTAAGTTTTTAATTGAGTGATACGAGGTAATTACCAGTTATTATAAAAATAGTATTTTAGTCATAATTGCGTTATTTTAGTTTATAAACATTTGTTCACCAACGTCCGTATTAATCGGGTAGAATTTCATTCTATTTAAGTCGCGTACGATTTAAATCAAATCGCAAAGTTATATATATATATATATTTACAAATATATAATCCGATACATAAATTAGCCTAACTTAGGACTAATTACATGTATTAACAAAGAATTAGGCACTAATTCTAGTCCTAATTTGCCGGTTGTTACAACGTCGGCGTGTTGTCAATACCCCCAAAGGAGCAAGACGAATAGCCTAAATGATGTCAATGTATCCAACCGGCGTGTTGTCAATACCCCCAACGGAGTAAGACGAATAGCCACAAATGTTCTCAATGTTCTCAATGATCTCAAATAATGCACATAATCTCACATAATGTAGCACATTTCAAGCATATGTCCAAAAAGAAAATGAATGTAATCACAGCATGAAAACAGTTGATAAAACACGAGCATACTTTTCCCCCAATTTAAAATATGTGTATGAAAAAGGGGCCACAAAAACTCACCTTAAGAATCAAAGTAAGTATTGTCCTCAAAAGAATCCACCAAACACAAACGCAAATCTACAAATGAACATATACATATAGGTTACAACCTAGACAATACTATGTTCTTCCATTGTATACCAAGTCCAAATCACCTCTACTAAGTTTCCTCACAACCAAACCTCAGGTGTATTTACAAAAATCAACCCCATTATGAAATTCAGATTCTGTCGAGAATTTCGTTCCACTTCACGAATTTTTAAACATGATTAATGAAATCATTTGACTCTAAAATCTTTACCAATGACACTTCAATGTGTTAAGAACAACTTTAATTTTTCCAGAACTTTTTTCAATAGTTTACTATTTTTAAAAATTCATCAAAGTAATCTGCTCTGTAACAATAACGATTTCTGAGTACACAAAAGTTACAATTTATTTAAAATACTTAAAACTTACAAAGATTATAATATTTTTACAGAAAATAATTAACACTTTAAAAATACCTCAGTAAAAATCTCAAGACTCAATTACTAGTTTAACCTACGTTTCAAAAATCGACAAGTCAATCAAAATCAGGAACCGAAAAACTCAGAAATGACACTCGATCTTGTAAAATAGTTTTGACCGACTTATACTCATCATTTAGCCATGAAACCAATTCCATTTGAAAGTAGACTCAAAATACTTAAGTTTATACTCCTGTATCATCAAAAATTACCATGAAATGACCAAGTTACGAGCTTCCCAAACCGAAGACACAATCTGATCAGATTAGGGTTTATGAACAAACCACCCTAATCACATATATAATTAATCCAAATCATCATCACAATCATATTTCTCGATTCTAGCAACTTATATACTAATTTTAATAACATCCTAACAATATCATAACCCGGAATACAAAGGAATTGAACCAAAAATAAAACCGACAATACGAAACAATGAAATACGTTTAAATGAAATAATCGGATAGAGATTCTACCAACTAACGATTGAGAACGCAAGAGATCTTCTTAGAATCTGTGAATACATGTTTATAAGTCCCTTGATCACATTTTAAAAGAAAAAAAATCAGTAGATATAGGTGTTTGATATCGAAAACTTACTCACGAATACGAATTAAGAAGGATTTCGATTGCTAGATTGAATGAGGAGATCAAAACTTGAGTTCTTGGGGTTTGATCTTTGTAAATAGGGTTTAGGGATGCTGAAATTCTTTTATTAGGGTTTCCATTTGTTTTTGGGGTTAAAACATGTTTATATACGAACTCAAATTAACCAAAAGTTTCAGAAAATTCGTAATACCCTGCAGCAGTTTACAAAACAATTTTTATAAAATAATCTTTTGCGTTTAAGAGGCCGAAACCACGCATGCTTATCTAAAACATCGAGATATACAACTTTTTAGTTTTGGCCGAAGCCTGAAAATGAACGTAAATAGGTCAAAACGGCCTCTGAAGTTCACTGTGAAATTAAATCGGCATAAACTAAGTTTTTCGGTTTAGTTTTTTTTTTATTTATAGTTCTAGGGTTACTTGAATTTGAATGGGTTTGGGTTTGGGACAAGGGTTGGGCTGGCCAGATCCTCCAAATCGCGTCGCTAAGTTCCAGCCCACATTTCGTTTACGTTTTGCTTCGTATCTTCTTCGTTACACGACGAATTGCGATGATTCTTTTTGCGTTAGTTTTAGTTTTTAAAAACGAAGACTTTAATGTAAAAATCTATGTATTGAGTCTTAGCACAAAAAAATAATCTTTTATGGTTTGATTTACGATTACGGCTTGGTGACGATTGTCACAGTATCCCCCAGTTGAGAGAATTTCGTCCCGAAATTCAGTCGGAGCTATACTGTTAACACGCTTACTGAATAAGTACCAATACTTAAGCTTTGTTCACTCTTTTCATTCCCAAGTAGAATTGAATCCTCTCTAAGTGTTCTATCAGACCATGACCAATTAAAACTTTATGTGCTTCAACATTTTTACCTCACAATCCATGGTTTCTACCGTTTTCTCTACCAAATGTTATCTGTGATTCCCTGTAAATTCCATCTAGAAATACGTGTAAGACCTTATCAGTCAACACTTTCTTAGATTTGAAACATGAAATACTTTATGAACACCACTTCACTCTTGCGACAACTTCCAATCAATACATTATTGAACCCATATGTTCAATAATTTAGAACGGTCGAACAAACACATATGCTAATATTTCAAACTTCCCAAAATGTATGACACTTTCACTACTACAAAAAAGAATCCAAAGAAACCTGTTTTTACAAAGAGACCACTTTATTAGAAAACAATTGGTCTCTTAACTTTTCAAATATAGACCCACCGTATAGCAATAGGTCTCTATTAGAATTTCATAGTGGTTTGACATGGAGACCGGTTGACTACATGTCAAGTGGTTTCTTTGTATACTTCATCTAATAATTTTTCAACTAATAAATAAACTAATTAACATTAATATTATTTAGATAGCAATAAACACAATTAATATAAAATTCTGATTGCGTAATTCTCTAACTCATTGTTTTGAATCAAACCTTTCATCATATTTAACTATTTAATTTTAATACTTTTTCTTTAGGATTTTGTTAAATGCTTATCTAATATCTAAAATAGATATATACATAAAATTCAAATTCAACTCTAATCAAATCATCATCATCATCAAATATATGATAAAGTGCCCTTAACCTTTAAACTAGTGCACGTCGTCAATATTTCTTGTCTATTGCTAATAATGATAATTCCATTAATCGGATCCATGGAGTATATTTTTTACAGAAAAAATTAATCATTAATTAAGTTGTAGTATTAGTAGTTAAATTTAATAATGAGTCGGTGTGTGAATATGCAATTCACTTTACTAAAATGTACAATCGATTTGGAATATTGAGAATATGGTATAAAAAATAGAAATAAAAATATTCGTGTACCTCACGGATAATTTGCTATTCGCGGATCTATTCGAGATTTCGAGCCATTAATTATATACATATCTACATCATGACATGAATTCATATGGTATACGATCCAAACCATATGAGTTTAATTTAGGGATGGCACCCGCAAGTCGTAGGTACGGATATGTCAAACCCATCACCCGCTCGCGATGGGTTTTTTGACCCGTAAACCCGTAATACCCGCTAGCGGGTTTATTTTTACACCCGTACCCGCGAACCGCAGATACCCGTAGGTCGCGGGTAACCTGCGGGTTTTAAATATTATAAACATTTTATCAAAATACCATCCCCTGCAAAAGGTCAGGGGTTCGAATCCCATCCCCTGCAAAAAGGCCGGATGTCCTTTCTACCTTTAAGTAGAACCGGAAGCAGCCTCTCTACCTTTGGTAGGGGTAAGGCTGTCTACATCTAACCTCCCCCATACACTGTCCTAGATGGTATTGGGCCCTAACCCGCGGAAGGCGGTATGGGATGTTACTTTACTTTTTTTTATTTTATCAAAATATCAAAAGATTTTATATAATTATAATGTATAAAAATATTTTAAAACATGTTCAAATGAATGGATAATAATTTTAAATAATTAAATTGTTAAAATTTAAGACATGCCGGCTAATAGTTCGATAACTATCAATTTATTTGATAATTTTTTCTTTGATCATTTGATAATTTTGCTATTCGAAACATTCAAAATATACTTTTTAGTCTCTATATGAATCATTTTTTATATATTGTTCAAATTAACCTTTATATATACATATATATGCAATAAATTTTACAAATTCACTAGTAGGTATCTATAATGTATTTTGTAGGTTCGCGGGTTAAATTTACCTGTGGGTATAAGTATAGGTTCGCAGGTTGAATTTACCCATCACCCGCCCGTGACCCGCCGACGGGTAGAAGTTCGATGGGTAAAAATTTCACGGGTTTACCCTCTCACAATGGACGGGTACCCACGGGTTGCGAGTTTTTTCTCGCCCATTACCATACCTAGTTTAATTAGGTTTAACCCGTATATAGTTAACCTGGTAGAGGTTAATTTGAAATTGTCTCCGCCAAAGACTACTTTTGAATATTTCATCCAACTTAACATGTGAATGACGCGTCAAGACTTAAAGTCTTTAATAAAAATCGACAACATTTCGCATTTCTCCCAAGGATTTGCTCTTTATACGTTTACTTCGGGAGTAAGGGAAAATGTAGCCGCTTTTTTCTTATGTACTCAATCTCTTAACAACGTGAGTTACAATACAAAATACAAAAAGTGAGTTATGATGAACCACCCGCAATAACCATAAAGTTATTGCTTGTCATCTTCCCCAAAGGTAAGGATTCACTCTTTCATCATTTCTCTATATATCAACTCCCTCAGTCTAATATAAATGTCTACATTATTATTTATATCCGCCCCAAAAAAAATTTCCACATGAAAACAATAACTACTACTTATTAAAAAATTGTAAAACCCCTCATTTAACCAATATGTCTTGATGTCTTGATTCAAATAAAATATGTTGGAGGACAAATTTGGTGGGTTAAAAGGTGTATATAAATTGTAAGTCTAAAAATATATTTGCCTATAAAAATGAGTAATTATTATAGTAACTATAATTATTATTATAACAAATATAATATTAATAATAATAATAATAATCAATGAGAGGTGTTCAAAATGATATTATAAAAATATGTATCTGTTAGTTGTTTAAAAGCAAGGATTATTAAAGGGTTTGAAAATGAAAACAAAAAACAGAGGCCGAAAGAATCGAACTTGTCTACCCTCTATTTAAAGCTAAATAATGCTAACCAATCATGTATCTTATTGTAATTGAGAGTTTCTTAGGCTAGAAAATATATAAAGAATTGAACCAGTCTATATTCATAAAAAAGTGGCGGGATCCAAAAACCCTCCGAAAATTTCAAAATGTTCATAGTCCGCCTTCTTTTCCAAAATTTTCACAGCCCGCCTTCTTCAAGTATCTCAGATTCCACCTAATTATATACATTTTCTCCATTTTCCCAAAAACCATTTTTGCCTAAATTGCAGGACTACCACAAGCATGACCACTACCGCTGGACCACCCACCATTTCTTTGTCTCTTTCTCTCAATTGCGGCTACACCATTACCACGGCCACACCACCATCACGCCGTCACCAGTCGGAATTTGCCACCGTCATCACCACCAAAAACTGGTTAATTACGTTTTTGTTATTTTTTTGTTCCTTTAGGGTTTACAATATTTTTTAATTTAGGTTTTAATTTTTCAGTTAAAATTGTAATATTTGTATCATTGATTGTTGCTATTTTTTGCAAGGCGTATTATAGGTTATTACTCATTAGGAATGTATCATTCAATCATTCATCAATTGTGTACTTTATGATTAGGAAGATTATGTTGGCATTAGCTAGCAATCTGTTTGTTAAGTATTCATTGTGAATTTGGTTATATCAAGTATTCATACCTCTGTTTTGGGTGTGATTTACTTACAGTGACAATATAATTTGTGTCAATATAATTTGTCAAATGTATGAAACTATAGAACCGCAAGGCTACATGGGGGATTATCGTAGGACAAGACATGGCCAAGGTTTGAAGCGGCGGAACCACTTAAAGTGAGGAACGCTGTGGATAATTAGGGGATTTATTGGGTAGTCTTAAGCAAGGGCTGGTTTAAAGTCATAAATGAACTGTTTTAAATACATGAATCTGTTAGGATGACGAGGAATCGTTATATGATTCAGTAATGTCTAGTACCTTAAGATTTTGTTCCCGTTCGTATGAAAGTATATTTAAACCTTAATTAAGATTTTGCTTATTATTCAAAATACTTTGTAATGTTACCATAACCTAGCTCCCGGTGTGACATGCTAATGAGATTTTAATTAGTAGGGAATCTAGTGTTTACATGCAAGTATTCAAGAATGATAATTAACTAATATCTTTCAAAATAGTTTCTCCAAATATCACCCCATAACTTAATTAACGAAGTCTCAGCAAACACTATCTTTATCTATCTGCTTTAGGTTTTACTTTTATTTCTCTTTTATTTATTTACTTGCCTAAGTTAGTTAATATAAAAACCAAAACCCCCACTATTTTATAAACCATTCACTAGTTTGAAAGCCCTCATCTGCCTCGCCTTAGTTTCAATTCAGTCGGTTTAAAGAACGACTCTAGGTCATACCTACCACTTGCTCACCCTTAGGATTAGCATTGTTAGGAAAAACTTAGGCCCCGCAATTACAAATTTAAAACAACCCACTGCTGGTGCCCGGTTAGTAATCATTAACGACACCGACCTGATCGGGCGCCAACAAGTTTTTGGCGCCACTGCCGGGGAACCAACTGTACTATCCTTAGGCGTCAAGATGAACTTACTCGCTAGTGAACCTTTAGGATTAACTCTTCTCCTTAGACCCCTACGTCTTTCTTTGTTTTTCCTTACTTTTAGTACTTTTATAAATTACGTTATCTCTATCCACTCAACCAGTCAACCACCTGCCAACGAGACTATGACAGCTACACGTATAACTCTCACTGAAAACTCTAAACCTCTGATTGAAGGTCGAGGAGGACCAATTGTCTATCCGGAAACCGATAGAACTTCATTTGAATTAAAGCACCATATTGTTTAGTTAGTCCAAAACCTCTGTCAATTCCGTGGCCTACCAAATGATGATCCCAACTCCCACCTTGACAAATTCATTTCCTTATCCAACTCTTTTAAGCCGATTGGGGTTAATCAAGACATAGTCTATCTATACCTATTTCCCTATTCACTCACTCTCAATGCACAAACCTGGTTCGAGGGACTAGAGATTAACTCTATAACCTCTTGGGTAGAATTAGCAACCAAATTTTTGGCCAAATATTTCCCCCCATCAAAACAAGCCATGTTTAGGACCAACATCATAAACTTCCGTCAAGTGCATGATGAATCAGTCTACGATGCATGGGAACACTTTAAGGGATTGCTTAAGAAATGTCCAAATCATTGATTTGAGCACTCAGACCAGTTGCGCATTTTCTACAATGGTCTCTTCCCACATCACCGTCCTTTACTTGATACCGCCTCTCAAGGTAGTTTCATAGACTGTACGGAAAATGAAGCTTGGAGCCTTATTGAGAAAATGACCATACATGTAACACCCGCCAAATTAGGACTAGTATTTAGTGCCTAATCAGATGTTAATACATGTAATTAGTTCTGTGTTAGACTAATTAATGTATCGAATTATATATATATATTGTTGAATATATACGAAAATGCGTTTTGGTTAAATCGTACGCAATTTAAATCGAATGTATTTCGATTCAATTTAATACGGACGTTGGTGACCAATTTTATGAGATAACGTTTTTATATCAAAAATATTATTATGATAATATTTCGTATTCATTCGGATCATGCAAATAAAACTTACACAATTTAAAAGATTAAAACGCGCAAATTAAATAAACAAACTTACATTTTATAACTCAAATATAAATGGTTTTGTAAAATAATTAAATAAAATATCGCGTAAGAATTGTATTCTAAAACGTACCAATTAATATGTAAAATAATTTTTTAAACGTTTGAACGACGGAGAAAACGAACACCACACGGAGCGGAAAAGCGGGGCGAAAAAGGGGAGTTTAACCTCCCATTCCCCACCTTTCCTTTTCATTTCATCTTTTCTTTCTCTCTCTTCCAATCTTTTTCTCTCAAGTTTCATCACCACCAACCTCGCTAAATCGCAAATTACTACTATCAAACGGCCTTGGATTTTACTACTCCTTTGGAAGAAAACGACCACCGCATCCCGATCTATCATCCTATCTTTTCGGATTTTTGATCCGACACTTTGTAAGTTTCCGACAAATCCCGAAACCTCTCGTTTTTAAGTGTTTGTATCAACTTATAATGTTCAAATATGGGTTGGGTAAAAGATTTGGACCGAACGGAAGCCTTTCGACCGATTTTCCGACCACCGGAATCTGAACAGACTCCGACGTCGCATCTGGGTTGGCCCAATTGCGACGTCAATTGCAACGTCGCAATACCAGTCACCACGTCGCATATAGCGACATCGTCATTAACGTCGCATTTAGTTGCCGACGTCGCGTATAGCGACGCAGGCCCTTACGTCGCAGAAATCAACAACGTCGCATATAGCGACGCCACGCACAACGTCGCATTAAATTGCGAAAGTCGCACATAGCGACGCCATACTCAACGTCGCAGTCGGGACCTGCGACGTCGCACCCAACGTCGCACAAACCAGAACCTCAAAAACACAGATTTTTACTAAGTGTCGAGACTCGAAATTTATCACTCGATTTTACCCAAATTCAGATCCCAGATGCGTTTTTCGTCAAAGCAATATAGTAGAAATAAAAATTTTCCAAGTTGACCTGGCAGCTCGACCCCAGCCAGGGGCTCTGCCCCTTGGACCCCGCCAGGGGCTGCCGCCCCTTGGAACCCGCTACCAGGGGCGCTGCCCCCGGACCCCGTACTTAGATTCCGTAACGGCTTCTAAAACACAATCAAAACACATTTTTCAAGTAAAACGCCACGAAATCAAAATAACAATAGTTGAGATTATTATTACAAATCCGTCACTAACGGGCCGTACATATTTTCAAACATTCGAATCAATCAACCAAATCGTAGTAATTTGGACATATATAGTTGTGAAACAACTATAAGGGTGATCTTTTGAGATACCCAATCATGTTTATAACCATCGCGTGTCGTGGACACCCTCTGGTTACAAGTCTTTGGACTTCATTTCTCGGCTAATCAACTTACGTTTGTTTAAACGCTTTCAGACTCAGGTGAGTCTCATAGCCCCTCTTTTACTGTTTTACTCAGGGGTGTGATATATTGCTCAACTTTTACATGTGAACGCAAGTACAAACATTTCATATACTACATGAGTTTTTCGAAACTAATCATTTAAAGTCCTCCGTCAGCATAGTTGTTAATACATTGTAGCGTGAATATTAGTATATGGTACCATATAGGATTGACCCTCCTCGTTCGGGTTAGCAAGCACTAACCGGGTAAACGGACGTACTAATATTTGGGAAGACGAATGTTGATTAGGGATTCGTGGAGGCACCTCGCCCGGAATTCTCTATAGGGGACCCGGCCCTCGAGTTAAGCTCAACTATGTGCTCATGGATGTATACACGATTACTATCATTTAATTGCTGGATGCAATTCATTATTTAAATCTTGCGGTTCATACTATATTAACTGATTTCAAACCTGTGAGCTCACCAGCTTTTAGCTGACCTTTTAGCATGTATCGCAGGTACCAAGCAGTAGGATGTTTCTGCTTCAGGACTTTTAGCTCGAGTCAGCATACAGAGGATTGAGATTTTCTTGCATTAGTATATTTTGTACAAGTACTTATGTACTGAAATCTCCTTTTATTTGAACTCGAGCTATGTAAAGCTTTAAATGTTGTAAACATTTCAATTATCAATATATTTTGTTAAAACTACGCATATAGAGTCGTTTACTATATATCTTTGTGCTTTGTTATTGATTAGTAACACCCAAATCAAGCTTCCGCAAATCATTAAATTTGGGGGTGTTACAATACACAACCATGACTAGAACAGTGAAAATCACCACTCATTAGTGAATTCACCTACTACAATCAGTACTGAAGCTATCAAAACTCTCGCTCAGCAAGTGGCAGACCTAACCAAGGAGATTAAGGAATTGAAAAGTCAACAACAACAAGTCTGTCAAGTTCAAACCTGCCTTAATTATGCTAATACGAACCACTCAGCCAAAAATTTCCAATCTCATCTAACACCATCCAATACTAACCATTCTCCTTACCCACCTAGGAATAGCCCACTAACTTACCAACCCCAACCTTTAGAACCCTCTCCCTCACTAACCTCTAGTTTTGACGACACCGTGATACAAGTCATTCAAGGAATCTCGGCTAGACAAGACCAAACTGATATCTCCTTAAGAGATCAACTGACTTTGTTAAAAGCTCTCGAATCCCAATTAGGACAATTAGCACATCGTATTAATGCTAAACCTCAGGATAGTCCAACTAGTTCCCATAAGGAGGCTTCCCATATTCAAGACTATCAGGTAGCACATAGCCCACCTACGATTTCTTCTCCGGTGAAGGAACCACCTATTGTCCCATCGACAATGGATTTAGAGTCTGCACCAAATAGGAAAGTAAACATTCCATTTCCGGCTCGTCTTAAACAACGACCCGACAAGCTTAAGTCTTTTCAGATTGATAGGAAATTCCTAGATACCGCCTCTGAAGTTCACTCCAAAAAGTACTTCAGAAAACTTCTTACAACCAAGGATAAGGTACCCAAAGTACCCAATATCCCGCTGAACGAGGAATCTTCAGCTATCTTGAAAAATATCATTCCTGAAAAACTCGGAGACACCGGACGTTTTACTCTCCCTATTTCCATCTACAATTCAGGCATTATCTGTTCTCTTGCCGATTTAGGAGCTAGTGTTAATCTTATGCCATACTCGCTTTTCAAGAGGCTTGAGTTAGAAATTCTTCGACCTACCAAAATGACAATACAGCTTGCTGACCACTCGGTCAAGTACCCTAAGGGAATAGCTGAAAATGTTTTAGTTAGGATTGACAAATTTCTTTACCCAGCAGATTTTGTAGTAATGGATATGCAGGAAGACGTACACATCCCAATCATACTAGGAAGACCTTTCATGAATACGGCCAAGGAAATCATCAACGTCTTCGCACAAACCATCAGCTTGCAGTCTCAGGGAGAAACCATCACTTTCCATATCGACAATCCTAACGCTGAAAACCAAGCCGATATGTACATGATCTCCACGGAAAAGACCATAGAGGACAAAGAAACTGCAGAGTCAACAAGTGAAAGTAAATCTAGTAAGAAAATGGCAATCACGCCATATTTTCCGATTGACCTCCGACGAATAGGACAAGAGATGAAAAATGCATCTCCATCAGCAAACAAACCAACGATGGAAGAAATTGGGATGAAAGAGATGGAAGAAGAAAACAAAAAAAGCATACCGCCAACTAATCCATTTACCACTGAAGAAATGGCGGGAAGTAACCACAACCATCCCACGAGAGGAGAAACACCGGAGGAACATTCCAAACGCACAAGATACCAAACGCAAACCATCTTAGAACACAACGAATACATCTAAAGATTTGACAATGTAGTAGGAGGAATAATCGACGTGTTCAACATGCTTGCTCTTTCCCCTGCTGAACTGCAATTCTTTCAACAACAGAAACGGACTTACGCTAGGATCTACAATGCATTTAAAAGATCTAACATCCTATTCACCTCAACACAATGGGAGATGTTAGGATCCGTTAGAGCGCATATGAAAGAGAGTACTGGACATCCGAGCAGTCGTGCCGACATCTTGATAAAAAATGACCTCACATCATTGCTTGACTTGTTAAATAGAGAAGATCACCTTAGTTCCAAAGAAAGCGGATATATGGTTATTAACTCCACTATTGAAAAACAAGTTGAGTTATTGATTGAAGAACTTAGTGATCTTGTTTGGGAGGAATCAAGGCGCGAACGACCTTTTAGGGCTACGGGTATGTTTGGCAAAACTAGCTGTAGGCTGTAGCTGTAGCTGTTGGTTGTAGCTGTAGGCTGTAGCTGTAAGTTCAAGCTGTAGGCTGTAACTTTGTTTCTGTAAAATTGTTTGGCAAACTAACTGTAGCTGTAACTTTGAAGTATAAAATAACTTAAAAGGAGCTTTTCATTTAAATTAAAAGCAACAGCTACTACACACCAGCTTTTCAATTTGGAGCTTTTCATTTATGTTAAAAGCTACAACTACTCACACCAAACAAGATTTTTATTATTTTTGGAGCTTTTATTTTTAATATTAAAAGCTAAAGCTCCTAAAAGCTCTGAAAAGCTCCTCGCCAAACATAACCTACATATGAATCACCACTTGATATCGCTACTTTTGTTACGATCCATCTACGGGAGATTCAACAACGGAAAAGTAACTCCAGAACGAAGTTCATATTCTACTCAGGATGCAAGGAGATACTTCGTCAGCTTGTTCTAGTTTTCTCAGAATCCGTTTTCCCATTCAACAACCATCAGCACCGGCAAATAGAGAACCTGTGCACATGCATAAGAAGATTCAACGGAGACCCCAAGACCGAGAATTATGAAGGCATAAAACTGTAATTCTTGGCGTTTGTTTGCTCTCTCTGGCAAAACCCACCACCAAGAGAGGTTGTTAAGACAGACACAACCACCATTACCGACCCTAGTGGGACTGTCACTAAAGCAGTCGACTACATCACCTTCGGACTTCACGGACTTGCGAGGACAACTTCAGAGCATCTACAGAACTACAAGTCAGAATCGAGAGATAGTCCATTTGAATTGATTACGATAATAGTCAATCATTTCATGAGAATCTATCCACCTCGATACACTTTTCCTCAACCTAGGGCCCACAACATCAACAAAGCGGATCCCATGGATGCATCCATCTCTATCTAGCTAGGAGAAAAGAAGTCGAGCTCTCGACCTTAAAAGAGCGCTTCTCGGGAGGCAACCCGTGTTTTTACATTTCCGCAATTTTACATTCCAAGAAGTGATGAAATCTCCAACTATCTTTCACACTCGGATAATACAAAGAATGCTCCAGCCTGCAAGGAAGCATCAACAACCAAAGAATCGTATATCCGACGTGTTCACACTTACGAGACCAATCACAAGAAGACTTGATTAAGAGTGAACCCAACAAGATGAAGTTCGGCAAACGCATACCAAGGAACACTGCAAATACCGGGGAGTACTTCTTTACCAGTCTCTTTCCTTCGTTTTAAATATGCCATATCCACTATGCTTATCACTAAGTGTGGGATTCAATATGACATCTGTCACCAAAATGAAATTCATAAATTTATTATTTATAATCATTTCTGAGTTATACTCAGGTACGTGAGTAATGTGGAGAAATAAATTAAGTATTCATATTTTGAACTATGTGAGAAATTTAATTCTCGTATAGTGTTCAAAAACTCGAATCAATATTCGTGCGCAGTTAGATTAAAAGTTAGAATAATAATAATAATAATAATAATAATAATAATAATAATAATAATAATAATAATAATAATAATAATAATAATAATAATAATAATAATAATAATAATAATAATAATAATAATAATAATAATAATAATAATAATATAACACTTATAAATCGTTTTTATCAAGACTTTCAAATAATAATTAATTAATAAAAGAATGATATAATAATGTTTGTGTTTTTTTTTTTTTTGGGTGCTGAAGTACAAGACCAAAGAAAGAAAAGAAAACAATCGGCCAATTCCCAAAACCTATATTATTATTAATATAAATACAAACCTAACAAATAACCTACATCTATCTATGTCGCCATTAAACTAAAAGTATTGTCCCTGTGGTGTTTCTTTTGTTGCTGCCGTCGACCAAGAAGAAGAAAAAAATAAAGAAGCCAAATAAAATCCAAGCCTTGTTCTTGCGTGTTACCCGTTTGTGTTCTACGTAGGTATAATCATATACCCAAATCAATATGTTTTTATTTCATTTTAATTTTTATGAAATAGATGTATACGTAGGTCGAATTATATGTTTGGGGTATGAATATATTGGGGAAAAATAAGTTTTGCAAACCGAAAGTTTAGTATCGTTAAAAGCAAAATCTGTCTCAATTTTCGCAGTAGTAATAAACGGCTATTTTGACCTATTTGCGTTCGTTTTCAGGCTTCGGCCAAAACACGAAAGTTGTAGATCTCGAAATTTTACATTAGTTCTCGAGGTTTCAGCCTCTAAAACTAAACATATTATTTTATAAAAATTATTGAGTAAACTGCTGTAATGAAATCCGAATTTCCTAAAAACTTTGGATAGTTTAAAATGAATTGGTTAGTGACCTTTTAAATCGCTTTGGAACTGAAATTGTATGTTGTTGTGGTCGAGTTTTAGTTGGTATTTTGGTTAACAAGTGTGGTATTTATTAACGAGTTGAAAATCCGTATTTCGATAACTATATACTACTACAAACATTACACGTGATGAAGGCTTATATGAGATGCATTAAGAAACCAATATATAGTATTTTGATACAAGACATCATATCTTTGAATCTAATTGTGACGTGTGTGTGTATATAGACATCCAAGTCAGTTAAAAATACTTTTATTTTTAATTAATCTACTGATTAATTGCTAAATAAATATACACATATATATTTTAGATGAAGAATATAAATATAATGATTTCAATTGGTTAAGAAGTTTCTTAGTAATATTTTTACTGTAAAGGCTTACGATGTCATGTTTTCTAAAGGGATACAACAGATTGAACACTTGACTTTTGTGTATTATTAGTTGGGTCAACTATTATGTTAAAATTAATTAACACATGAGCTCGAACGATCAATTAGGTATAGTCTTGCCTAGGTTATTAATCTATATGAATTTATTTGTAGATTGATGTACTATTTGGTGGGTTCATTTTGAGACGATAATTGCACTACTATCTAAGGTGAGTTTTCGTGGCCCCATTTTCTTACTTGTTTTACATTGGGGGAAAAGTATGCTCACATGTGTTATTAACTGTTTTATGCTGTGAAACGTATTCATTTTTATTTTTGGACATATGCTTGAAATGTGTGACTCCATGTGACTTATATGCATTGGTTGTTGGATTTGTTTTGTTAAAAGGCTGCACTCCTTCGGGAGTGTATACCTAGTATATATGCTTTGTATACACTGAAGGACATATTTATTTACAAGGCTGCACTCTTTCGGGAGTGTATACCTAATGTATGCTTAGGTGTACATTGAAGGTCATTTATGGGTAGCTACCGCATACGCAGGATATGGTTGGGTCATACTCCTTCGTGGGGTGATGACGGTTTGTGGATTGCTTGGTTGTATTATTTCACTTGTGTGCCATTTCTATATGCATTGTCCTAACTTATTTTCATCACAGCAAAATGTTTTATTGTTTGGTTTCAAACCTACGAAACTCACCAACATTATTGTTGACGTTTTTGAGCATAACTTTTCAGGTAATGTTAGCTGTTTGAAGATAGAGGACAAGAAAGCTTAGTGGACCATTAGGTTGCATTTAAGCTAAAACTTTGAGATTGCTTGACAAGATGGTGATATCTTAATGATTTGGTGAAAGGCTTGTTTTGCCTTAACATTTATTTGTGGGGTTATTGTTTGTTTATCGTTTCGATGTTGATATGTACATGTAGCATGAGCTCCTAATCATGTTACTTGTATCATAACACATTGAATTTTTATTTCATAATAGACATCTTTATAATAATGTGTTGTGATCTTATCTTAGTTGTACCCCGTTGTTTCCGCTTTAGACGGGGTGTGACAGATTGGTATCAGAGCCATTATTTATAGAGATCTAGGTGGATTGACCTAGACTATAAATAAGGAACCCGCATATAGAACATGAATTAGGAAATACGTGTGCATGAAACTATATGTGCTTATTCGAAACGATGTGTACTTACATGTCACTCAAGATGGACTTATCCACTAGGATATATACTTATTTGCTACATTGAAGACGTGTACTCATTCGCATTCCGATTCTCGAGCAGGACATGCTCCGTTGTTGGTTTCTGCACATGCCCGCATACCCGAGAGGGTTTTGTAGGCTTAATGGCATGAGATCATTAATGTCATCTAGCAAAACTATATTGATCATAGTATCATTTCCATATAAATTCGTGTCACATTTAGAATTAAAACCGTAGGAACGAAGTTGAACATTGTGATATAGGATTTGGTAATAAGTACATATATGAAAGGATACCCTAACAATTACGACGGCCGACGTAATTGCAAAGGTATCACGACATATATGTGTTTATATGACCACATTCTAGTGTCCAATGTGTCGCCTTCAAAGTCGCGTGACGACGTTAAATCCCGACTCTAGAGGTTTTGAGATCATAAACCTTGGTCATTGGTTTGGTGCATACACTATCTAAATTGCCCATTTATCCTAAACTCCTATGTACTCAAAATCGTATCAAATATGCCACCAAGACATTCTACTCAAAATTCTAAAAATTTAACGAGAGCGAAGGGTGATAAATATAAAAGTGTAAATCGTGTACTAAGTAAACATCATTCTAAGACATGGAAACCGTATCGTAAGAATAATGGATGCGGATAATAACTTGCTAATGAATAACCATACGAAAACTTTATTAAATCATTACTAACTGGAATCAAAATAATTGGTTCATTATCCCTCAAATTCTTTGGACATAATTATATTTTAACTTCCTTGGGAAATTTCACATTACAACCACGAATCACATGATAATCTTTTCTTTTCAGTGATGTAATCATCACTTGGCCACTCTCACATTATCGCAACTAAGTTTCTAATCTCTTTTGCAAGTTTGCTCGAGATCTTGATATCTTTTAGATATGCACTCAATTCTTTGGCAACTTCACCTCTATGAGATGAATGCTCTTATGCCACGTGTTGCAATAGAATGTAACTCAATGAGATCATTCTTAACATGTATTCAAAATATTGGTTTTAAACCATTTGACTACAACATCCGCAAGAATTTAAGTGAAGCTAAAACATACCTACACTATAATACTTAGTGAAAATGGTTTAAAACAAAGAAGAATGATAAGTCTATCTATTAAATTATTTTCTCAACTAAAATATCTACCCATCCGTGATCTATTTAAGTGATGCCTCAAGATTTCTCTACTAAAATCCTTGATTCCCAAAATAACTTATACCATTTGGAAACTCTCTGTGTCTTGGAACATGTAATAATAATAACTTACCACCATCCCATATCTAAAATAAATCAAACAATATAATATAATAACCCGCATTGCCTTTAATATTTACAACTAAAAATTTAGTGCTTCAAGCTTTGTAATATATACCACTTCCATATGACATATCACCACATCAGCTCTCAAGAAAGAAATTTACTCATAATGTTGGTATAAAATCGAAGAAGTTCCCAGTTGAAACTGTTCTACGAGAGGCACAAATAACGAGATAGACGTTAAATTCGAGATTTATGGACGCCTAGCTTAAAAATATATAAATAAATGAATAAATTTCTTACGTCACTTAATATTAAGAACTTAATCAAAGATAACATTTGGTTATCATTAAGTCAAAAGAAAAATACTTTTTCAAATGAGCTTAGATAACAACCAGAATTAGAATAAACTCACCGATGAATTGAGCAAGAGGAAATCATGAGAAATTCTTTTGATTGACACACTAAAATAAATTCAATCATTCTGCACTATTGTGTAACAACGTGGGAGTGATTCCCTACTAATCCATACGAAATAAGACGGTGGGTCTTAACTATTATCTCAAAACTATTCAACCAACTATTCTTCAAACACAATTAAGCACAAAGTGAAGATCAAGATATACACGAGACAAATCGTTCGATAAGGAATTAATAGAATAGTTCACATAAGGCATCGGCCTTAAATCCAAATATATACGTATAATATCTCCGATTAATGTTCTTTCGCTGACCATTACATTGTGTACGGGTATATGACTAGCGTTATCAAATCGATACACAAAAGAAGACTACTCCAAATTAAAGAACTGATTCTGCCTTCAAACGGAACCAAACTCTAATTATATTTGTCATCAAAACATCAATAAAGCTGGAGCTGAAGAATACATTTCTTTCACGAATAGTTATGACAATTTTCGAAATACACCGCACGAGCCTAAACGGGGGGATAAACTCGGTTGAAAATTTGCTAGAGATAATGCAAAACGACGAGAAGTAACCAATAGATGCGATGAAACACGTGGTTTGGCACTAACCTACCAACACCCAACTCTAAGACTTTTCTTTAGCTATACTCTTTATAAATTGATTTACTCATTTTTTTTTTCCGGCCTGATAGGCTTCAAGATGCGAATATACCCAACTACCTTCACTATATTAAACTACAATTACGTTACACTTCTCTTTATAAAAATTTATAAAGTTTTGACCAATATAAGATTGAATAATAATAATAATAATAATAATAATAATAATAATAATAATAATAATAATAATAATAATAATAATAATAATAATAATAATAATAATAATAATAATTAGTAATCATTCATTTAAAAAGTTTGGAAATCCTTTTCTTTGAAATTTAATCAAATGACCAAATAGTTACTCCACTTTATATACGGCGATTTCTCAAAACTAAATAATTTTTAAACTTTAAGGCGCCGCTTATAATGATAATCTTTTTCTATACTATCTTACGTTGTAAACCTAACATTTTTAATGACCACCAATAATAACTATTATCATTCATTCATTCACACTATGGTCAAATTTCAATATTGATCACTACTTCATTCTTCTTAATTGTTTTCCGCAGCATAGGGCGTGAATTTTTCTAGAAATTAAGTAAAGGGAATTCAAATGCGAGAGAACGTAGTACACTGTAAGATTAAAAAAATCTAAGTTTATACTTATTTCACCCCTCATACGAGTCAACTTTTATAAACCTCACAAAAAGATACGCTTGCACGTACGAACTTTTCTTCCTTTGGTGATGATGTGGATTAACCTGCGTTGACAACCTCCACATATATGTACATATTGCTCTCAACTACGGATGTATAAATAGAAATGGATGAAACAATCAATAAACTCTCTTAAACCCGTAAAAAAAAAAAAAAAAAGAAGACGGAAAAATATTTATCACTTGTTTGGTCAAGAACATTAATTAATAATTGTCTATTCTACAGCACTTATAATTCAGCAACAAGGTTGTTTGTGGGAGCCTCAAGTATGAGTTGATACACAACTCTAATAAACTTGATAAATCAAGGTCTAGTTTAAAACCATGGAAATTAATTATACGATGAGTATGGAGTGCACATCTTAGCTAATACCATCATCACTTGTAACATCATACTACATTTTGGTAAGAAACCATTTACTATTCCTAACTAATGAAACAACTTTACATCCTTAAACTTCTAT
This sequence comes from Helichrysum umbraculigerum, assembly GCA_949592205.1. Classification (NCBI taxonomy): domain Eukaryota; kingdom Viridiplantae; phylum Streptophyta; class Magnoliopsida; order Asterales; family Asteraceae; genus Helichrysum; species Helichrysum umbraculigerum. Next base: position 86,979,708 of record CATIUR010000002.1, on the reverse strand, counting down.
GTGAAACATATACAAATTCTCAAGTTGAAAGAAGAGTGGATGGACTAAACCCGAAGGTTTTTGGATCCTCAACGAATTTTCATTGAGACTTTTCGAAAAATCTAGTTGAAATACCTACTCCTTTACATATAGGAAACCTATTTCTGTGAGAACCATTAGTGGTTGAAATTCCCATACCATGTGTGGCGTATAATCAATGTCCTATTTCTAGAAATGACGATTTAATAAATCAACTTCAAGGTTCGGATAGATGTACAGACAATCAACATTTGAGCAAACTATAAATTTAATTGAGGAATCAAGGGGAAAGCTATACCAAAGAATACGTTTAGGATTCGATGTGGTTATGCCTTTCGGTCCAACCATTGTGCTTGTGGTATCCATGGGATTTGGAATCAAGAAAGAGCCTTTTTGATATTAAGAACGCACTAGTTTACAAACGCCAATTTTCTTAACGTACCAAACAAATTCATACTATATGTTTAACAAATAGGTTCGATAATCTTCTAGTTGGAAGGATGGATGGAGTTTAAAATAATCCTTTGTCATAGAACTGGTAAAGACTGTGAGACTAGAAGTTAAATTCACTTAGGAACAAGAGACTTATATGAAACTCAAAATCCACATATATTTGGTAATAACGTTTTAAGTAAAAGTTTCGATTGAATTTCGGGACGAAATTCCCTAAACGGGGGGATACTCTGACATCTGTCACCAAAATGAAATTCATAAATTTATTATTTATAATCATTTTTGAGTTATACTCAGGTACTTGAGTAATGTGGAGAAATAAATTAAGTATTCATATTTTGAACTATGTGAGAAATTTAATTCTCGTATAGTGTTCAAAAACTCGAATCAATATTCGTGCGCAGTTAGATTAAAAGTTAGAATAATAATAATAATAATAATAATAATAATAATAATAATAATAATAATAATAATAATAATAATAATAATAATAATAATAATAATATAACACTTATAAACCGTTTTCATCAAGACTTTCAAATAATAATTAATTAATAAAAGAATGATATAATAATGTTTGTGTTTTTTTTTTTTTGTGGGTGCTGAAGTACAAGACCAAAGAAAGAAAAGAAAACAATTGGCCCATTCCCAAAACCTATATTATTATTAATATAAATACAAACCTAACAAATAACCTACATCTATCTATGTCGCCATTAAACTAAAAGTATTGTCCCTGTGGTGTTTCTTTTGTTGCTGCCGTCGACCAAGAAGAAGAAAAAAATAAAGAAGCCAAATAAAATCCAAGCCTTGTTCTTGCGTGTTACCCGTTTGTGTTCTACGTAGGTATAATCATATACCCAAATCAATATGTTTTTATTTCATTTTAATTTTTATGAAATAGATGTATACGTAGGTCGAATTATATGTTTGGGGTATGAATATATTGGGGAAAAATAAGTTTTGCAAACCGAAAGTTTAGTATCGTTAAAAGCAAAATCTGTCTCAATTTTCGCAGTAGTAATAAACGGCTGTTTTGACCTATTTGCGTTCGTTTTTAGGCTTCGGCCAAAACACGAAAGTTGTAGATCTCGAAATTTTACATTAATTATCAAGGTTTCAGCCTCTAAAACTAAACATATTATTTTATAAAAATTATTTAGTAAACTGCTGTAGTGAAATCCGAATTTCCTAATAACTTTGGATAGTTTAAAATGAATTGGTTAGTGACCTTTTAAATCGCTTTGGAACTGAAATTGTATGTTGTTGTGGTCGAGTTTTAGTTGGTATTTTGGTTAACAAGTGTGGTATTTATTAACGAGTTGAAAATCCGTATTTCGATAACTATATACTACTACAAACATTACACGTGATGAAGGCTTATATGAGATGCATTAAGAAACCAATATATAGTATTTTGATACAAGACATCATATCTTTGAATCTAATTGTGACGTGTGTGTGTATATAGACGTCCAAGTCAGTTAAAAATACTTTTATTTTTAATTAATCTACTGATTAATTGCTAAATAAATATACACATATATATTTTAGATGAAGAATATAAATATAATGATTTCAATTGGTTAAGAAGTTTCTTAGTAATATTTTTACTGTAAAGGCTTACGATGTCATGTTTTCTAAAGGGATACAACAGATTGAACACTTGACTTTTGTGTATTATTAGTTGGGTCAACTATTATGTTAAAATTAATTAACACATGAGCTCGAACGATCAATTAGGTATAGTCTTGCCTAGGTTATTAATCTATATGAATTTATTTGTAGATTGATGTACTATTTGGTGGGTTCATTTTGAGACGATAATTGCACTACTATCTAAGGTGAGTTTTCGTGGCCCCATTTTCTTACTTGTTTTACATTGGGGGAAAAGTATGCTCACATGTGTTATTAACTGTTTTATGCTGTGAAACGTATTCATTTTTATTTTTGGACATATGCTTGAAATGTGTGACTCCATGTGACTTATATGCATTGGTTGTTGGATTTGTTTTGTTAAAAGGCTGCACTCCTTCGGGAGTGTATACCTAGTATATATGCTTTGTATACACTGAAGGACATATTTATTTACAAGGCTGCACTCTTTCGGGAGTGTATACCTAATGTATGCTTAGGTGTACATTGAAGGTCATTTATGGGTAGCTACCGCATACGCAGGATTTGGTTGGGTCATACTCCTTCGTGGGGTGATGACGGTTTGTGGATTGCTTGGTTGTATTATTTCACTTGTGTGCCATTTCTATATGCATTGTCCTAACTTACTTTCATCACAGCAAAATGTTTTATTGTTTGGTTTCAAACCTACGAAACTCACCAACATTATTGTTGACGTTTATGAGCATAACTTTTCGGGTAATGTTAGCGGTTTGAAGATAGAGGACAAGAAAGCTTAGTGGACCATTAGGTTGCATTTAAGCTAAAACTTTGAGATTGCTTGACAAGATGGTGATATCTTAATGATTTGGTGAAAGGCTTGTTTTGCCTTAACATTTATTTGTGGGGTTATTGTTTGTTTATCGTTTCGATGTTGATATGTACATGTAGCATGAGCTCCTAATCATGTTACTTGTATCATAACACATTGAATTTTTATTTCATAATAGACATCTTTATAATAATGTGTTGTGATCTTATCTTAGTTGTACCCCGTTGTTTCCGCTTTAGACGGGGTGTGACATTCAAACCCAAAACACACCGCTAAAAGAATACGTCTTAGATGTTTAAATTTCTAAGTGTGGGATTTTATACCAATCAGAGCTTAAAATAACATTGAGGATGATGTTCCTTTAAGTGTGGGATAGCAGTAGTTGCACTACTGTAAAGTGGATAATGGTATATGCTTGATTCTAAGTCGTTGCTCTTTAGACCCTGCTTCTCCAAAAGTAACTCGAAAATTTAAAAAAAAAAATTCAAAAATTTAGTTGAAAATGAAAATTTTAGACGAAGAATGACTTACTTTGAGGAAGAAGGACGAATAAAATATAAATTCTTTTGAAAAATTAGTTTAGCAATCCCATAAAGAGCATCGCATGACTAGGCACACAACAAACCAACTTTCGATTCGTGAGGTATCTTGAGCCATATAAAGCATTCACTTTTAATGCTTCACTTTTTCGATTCTTTAGTGTGCCGATGTATGAGTTTAGAATCAGAACTTGCTCCTGTAATGCATGTCGAGTCCAAATTGGTGAGTAAAAAGGAGATCGAATCACATCATTCTTGAACCCCTCTACACACCCCAAAATAAACACGTTATCTCGTACCTACTCAAAAGCATCCCTCAAACTTCATAAAGAGTTTCAAAGATGAAAGAAGAAAAGCTACAAGGATACGAAGTCAAAAATGCCCAAGAAAATTCGAAGAAAAGAAAGTCAAATGGAGAAAAAGACTCCTTCCAAATACCGAAAGAAAAGGGCGTCAATCATCCCAAAAAGTCAAAAATTTCAGCTTTCCAACTTCACCAAAAAGAAAATCCAACAAAACACCCTCTCATATCACCAACGCCTCACTCCAAAACCCTACATCACTTCCCCTAGAATGATTGTGGCTAGATCGACTTCACGCGCACCAAAAAGGTAACGATTTGATTCTCGATCAAGCCTATGACGATAAACGATACATGACTGGCGTTCTAGTGATTGATAATTTTAGAATAGGAAACCCTAAACACTTTGAGTGATTAGAGTGACCACCTTGAGAGGATCTCCTAGTCATGTATCCAAGATCAAAGATCAAAAGCATACCTCCAAAGATTACAACCCTACTTTTTCAAGGAACGAATACTCTATTTTTCCAAAACCCCCTTAGTAAAGAGTTCCGCCTTAAAATATTTCATTATCTGCTTATCTTTAACCATGTTGAAATACGAGTTTGCTTGAGGACAAGCAAAGTTCTAAGTGTGGGATACTTGATATCGCATAAAAAGTCATGTTTTTACTACCGATATCTCTCTCATTTTGAAACGATTCTTGGAATTTTGAACTCAAATATGGTTCAAATCAATGACATTATGCCAAGATGGTCAAAACAAGGTTGCATGATAAAAATCAAGCAAAACGGATGAAAAACGAAGATTCCACACACGTTTGAAGATTCAAAGCATCAAAACGAGATTTCAAGACTAAAGTGCCCATCACCTACATCCATCTTATCCAAGATGTTCGTTTTCAAAATACGAATCCAACAGAAGAAGAATCAACAAAAACGGACAAAGAATGAAGATTCTACGTACACCGGAAGATTCAAACGATTCGCACAACACATCTGAAGATTAGAGACATATTTTTGGGATATCTTTTCATCAAATTCTTCGTTTTTGAATTACGAATCCAACAAAAAAAGAATCAACGAAAACGGACGCATAACAAAAAAATACGCGCGAATTAAGCAACGCAGCGAACGGGGCGGCTAGGTGGCGAACCGGGGCGGCAGGATGGCAGCCACCGCCGGCCACCATATGGCCACCGCCGGCCACCATATGGCCACCGCCGGCCAACCAACCCCTGCACTGGTTTCCTCTTTTGGCTAATTCACGTACCTGGTGCACCACCTTTCCGCGTTGTACAGTACCCGGTGCACCACCTTTCCGCGTTGTACAGTACCTGGTGCACCTTTTTACCCACATTGCGCTAATGTGCACCCCTTGATGCTAATGTGAGCCAAAACTCACCTATAAATAGAGGCCAAGGCTTTCATTTGAAGATGTCCCATGCCTAAGTCTGGAATACACTAGGCATTATTCTTTCTTTACTTTCTCATTCTATTTTCTTACTTCAAATTAGTATTAGGCTAATTAGGGAGCTTATTTAGAGTAGAACGAAATTTTGGGAACATCTTGTAATCTTTGGTGTATGCTTGGAGTTACGCTTATTAATTCAAGTCTATTCCTTCTCGCATTTTAATCCGGGTTCTTTCTATCCTAATCTATCTTAATTAAATATGTATGTTTTAATTGTGCTAGGGATAGTTTGTGCCATGATTAGCGAGTATATTACTATTGTGTTTGCTTGTGATGTAGTTAGTTAATTATGGGATGATTTATAATTAAATATTAAAGATCGGTAGTATTACTTTGATCGTCTTATTGCATGTTCTTGTTTGATTGTTGCCTTAGGATCATCATAGTAGTAAAATATAAATGGTCTTAATTATCGTAAAGTAATATGACAGCCCCTATTCGACTGTTACTCGATATAGTACTGGAAACACTTCAAGGTGGAGTACAAATGTATGGAAGTCGAGGAACGACCGAAGGTAGTCATATTATGAAACAATATAATATTGTGAAGTAATATGATGGCCCCTATTCGACTGTTACTCAGTATAGCGTTGGAAACACTTTAGGTGTAGTACAAACACGTGGAAGCTGTGTAACGACCGAAGGTAGTTATATTATGAACTAATTTATAAAATGAGAAACCTAGTTTAATTAACCTTTCTAAATAGACTTTTAAACTTCAAATTAATCTATCGCCTTTCGACCAATAAACGTGATTACAACACCTTTTTACGACGTCCAATTAAAAGGTAGTCAATCATCTGTGTCAATATAATTTGTCAAAGGTATGAAACTATGGAACCGCAAGGCTACATGGGGGATTATCATAGGACAAGACATGGCCAAGGTTTGAAGCGGCGGAACCACTTAAAGTGAGGAACGCTGTGGATAATTAGGGGATTTATTGGGTAGTCTTAAGCAAGGGCTGGTTTAAAGTCATAAATGAACTGTTTTAAATACATGAATCTGTTAGGATGATGAGGAATCGTTATATGATTCAGTAATGTCTAGTACCTTAAGATTTTGTTCCCGTTCATATGAAAGTATATTTAAACCTTAATTAAGATTTTGCTTATTATTCAAAATACTTTGTAATGTTACCATAACCTAGCTCCCGGTGTGACATGCTAATGGGATTTTAATTAGTAGGGAATCTAGTATTTACATGCAAGTATTCAAGAATGATAATTAACTAATATCTTTCAAAATAGTTTCTCCAAATATCATCCCATAACTTAATTAACGAAGTCTCAGCAAACACTATCTTTATCTATCTGCTTTAGGTTATACTTTTATTTCGCTTTTATTTATTTACTTGCCTAAGTTAGTTAATATAAAAACCAAAACCCCCAATATTTTATAAACCATTCACTAGTTTGAAAGCCCTCATCTGCCTCGCCTTAGTTTCAATTCAGTCGGTTTGAAGAACGACTCTAGGTCATACCTACCACTTGCTCACCCTTAGGATTAGCATTGTTAGGAAAAACTTAGGCTCCGCAATTACAAATTTAAAACAACCCACTGCTGGTGCCCGGTTAGTAATCGTTAACGACACCGACCTGATCGGGCGCCAACAAACAACATCCGTCATCCCCGGATAGTATCAAATTTCACAATTGCAACACTAAATAATTCGAGCTTCCTCATTTGTATCGTGTTCAACTTCTTTTGAACATAGATGTGTTAAAATCTCCTATGATCGGTATACATAGCGTTCTTCATTCCATACAAGTAGTGTCTTCATCACATATGTACGAATGCTACCGCTCCAAGTTCCAAATCGTGGGCAATATAGTAATGCTTATGTATCTTGAGTTGTCGAGAGACGAATACGATAACATTTCCCATTCAATTAACATACAACTCAGACCTCGGTCTGATGCATCACAATACACAACGAAATCCTCCGATCCGTCGGGAAGAGTCCGAGTTGATGCATTACACAAGACATCCTTCAATGTTTGAAAAGATTTTTTTTTTCAGTTTCTATCCCAAAACAAACTTCTTATATTTATATATATATATATATGTGAGTGGTTGAGCGATCTTTGTAAAATCCTCGATAAGATGCCGATAATAGCCTGTAGATCCTAAATGCTTTACGAACCTCCGATGGTAACTGTGGGACCTTTCATCCCTTTACAGCTTCTATTTTTTTCTAAAATTCACAGGAATAACTTCTTTGCTCACAACGTCCAAGAAAAATAAACCTTTTGTAGCCAAAATTTACAATTCAAAAAATTTCACGTAGAGTTTTCCCTTCAAAAGTAATTCTAGAATTTGTCTCAAATGAATTTCGTGCTCCACCTTAGATCGGGAGTAAATTAGAACGTCGCAAATGAAAGGTATGATAAATTCGTCGAGACATGGTTTACATACGTGTTTGGTTAAATATATGAATGCTATAGTCGCATTAGTAAGAGCGAAAGACATAACGAGAAATTTTAAATGTTCGTAATGAGTCCTAAATGCAGTCTTTGGTATGTCTAATTTATGTACCATCAATTGATGATAACCAGAACAAAGATTGATTTTTGAAAACCACTTAACACCTTGAAGTTGATCGAACAAATCATATATCCTTGGAAGAGGACAACAATTCTTGACCGTAAGTTTATTAAGTTCACGATAATCAATGCACATATGAAAAGAACTATCTTTCTTTTTGACAAATAAGACTGGTGCTCCCATGGAGAAATGACTAGGGCGAATAAAACCTTTGTCTTGGAGCATCTTAAAGTGGATTAAATAATTCTTGCATTCAAATAGTGTTAAGCGATATGGGGCTTTTGCAACTGGGGTTGCTCCAAGAATAAGATCGATACAAAATTTTTCGAGTAAGGAGGGATAAAGTCCTTCTAAGTCTTCAATCTGTCACACCCCGTCTAAAGCGGAAACAACGGGGTACGACTGCGATAGGATCATAACACATCATTATAAAGAATTCTATATGAAATACAATATCCAATGTGTCATGATGCCATTAACATGAATAACGGTTCATGTCATGCATACATTTCAACAATGAATTCAAAATCTTACAATCAAACGTACACTACAATGTTAAGGCAAAACAAGCCTTCAAAAACAACCTTAATGATGTACCACAAGTCTTGAATAACTCTTAATGCAACCCTAAAGGTCCACTAAGTTCTCTTGTCCACTGCTTTAAGTCCACTAGTATAACCTGAAAAGATATGCTCAAAAACGTCAACACGAATGTTGGTGAGTTTCGTAGGTTTGAAACCAGACACCATAAAATAATGTTTTGATGTGATAAATAACTGAGTAGGACAATGCAAATGAAAAGGCACATATAAATGAAATTAGTGTAAACGAATAAATCTCAACAAACCACCATGCGTGTTGTCATTACTCCCGCAGAGTAAGACGAATAGCATATACGTCGGCGTTTTGTTAATACCCCCAAAGGAGCAAGACGAATAGCCTAAATGATGTCAATGTATCCAACCGGCGTGTTGTCAATACCCCCAACAGAGCAAGACGAATAGCCACAAATGTTCTCAATGTTCTCAATGATCTCAAATAATGCACATAATCTCACATAATGTAGCACATTTCAAGCATATGTCCAAAAAGAAAATGAATGTAATGACAGCATGAAAACAGTTGATAAAACACGAGCATACTTTTCTCCCAATTTAAAATATGTGTATGAAAAAGGGGCCAGAAAAACTCACCTTAAGAATCAAAGTAAGTATTGTCCTCAAAAGAATCCACCAAACACAAACGCAAATCTACAAATGAACATATACATATAGGTTACAACCTAGACAATACTATGTTCTTCCATTGTATCCCAAGTCCAAATCACCTCTACTAAGTTTTCTCACAACCAAACTTCATGTGTATTTACAAAAATCAACCCCATTATGAAATTCAGATTCTGTCCAGAATTTTGTACCACTTCACGAATTTTTAAACATGACTTAAATAAATCATTTGACTCTAAAATCTTTACCAACGACACTTCAATGTGTTAAGAACAACCTTTAATTTTTCTAGAACTAATTTCAATAGTTTACTATTTTTAAAAATTCATCAAAGTAATCTTCTCTGTAACAATAACGATTTCTGAGTACACAAAAGTTACAATTTATTTAAAATACTTAAAACTTACAAAGATTATAATATTTTTACAGAAAATAATTAACACTTTAAAAATACCTCAGTAAAAATTTCAAGACTCAATTACTAGTTTAACCTACGTTTCAAAAATCGACAAGTCAATCAAAATCAGGAACCGAAAAACTCTGAAATGACACTCGATCTTGTAAAATAGTTTTGACCGACTTATACTCATCATTTAGCCATGAAACCAATTCCATATGAAAGTAGACTCAAAATAATTAAGTTTATACTCCTGTATCATCAAAAATTACCATGAAATGACCAAGTTACGAGCTTCCCAAACCGAAGACACAATCTGATCAGATTAGGGTTTATGAACAAACCACCCTAATCACATATATAATTAATCCAAATCATCATCACAATCATATTTCTCGATTCTAGCAACTTATATACTAATTTTAATAACATCCTAACAATATCATAACCCGGAATACAATGGAATTTAACCAAAAATAAAACCGACAATACGAAACAATCGAAATACGTTTAAATGAAATAATCGGATAGAGATTCTACCAACTAACGATTGAGAATGTGAGAGACCTTCTTAGAATCTGTTAATACATGTTTATAAGTCCCTTGATCACATTTTAAAAGAAAAAAATCAGTAGATATAGGTGTTTGATATCGAAAACTTACTCACGAATACGAATAACGAAGGATTTCGGTTGCTAGATTGAATGAGGAGATCAAAACTTGAGTTCTTGGGGTTTGATCTTTGTAAATAGGGTTTAGGAATGCTGAAATTCGTTTATTACGGTTTCCATTCATTTTTGGGGTTAAAACATGTTTATATACTAACTCAAATTAACCAAAAGTTTCAGAAAATTCGTAATACCCTGCAGCAGTTTACAAAACAATTTTTATAAAATAATCTCGTGCGTTTGCCGAAACCACGCGGGTTTATGTAAAACATCGAGATATATAACTTTTTAGTTTTGGCCGAAGCCTGAAAATGAAAGTAAATAGGTCAAAACGGCCTCTGAAGTTGACTGTGAAATTAAATAGGCATAAACTAAGTTTTTCGGTTTAGTTTTTTTTTTTTTTTTTTATTTATAGTTCTAGGGTTACTTGAATTTGAACGGGTTTGGGTTTGGGACAAGGGTTGGGCTGGGCAGATCCTCCAAATCGTGTTGCTAAGTTTCAGCCCACATTTCGTTTACGTTTTGCTTCGTATCTTCTTCGTTACACGACGAATTGCGATGATTCTTTTTGAGTTAGTTTCAGTTTTTAAAAATGAAGACTTTAATGTAAATAAATCTATGTATTGAGTCTTAGCAAAAAAAAATAATCTTTTATGGTTTGATTTACGATTACGGCTTGGTGACGGTTGTCACAGTGTGTATATATATGGCTATATGTTTTATGGTTTTACTATAACTACTTAATTTATTTACAATAATATATATCTAAAATTTTATTTAATTAGGAATACTCGGTGGATCCTTTTCATTCTCGACAATGTCAAGCGTACGGGCTACATCTTAGATTCAATGATGGGTTCAGTAACTAAGAATGATTATCCATTTGTTGCTCGGTTGGAAGAGTAAGAGTTTCTCATATATATATTATTTTAAGATAAAATGTAGTTGATAATATTATATTGTTAGGAGTGATCTCGGGAGCTGGAATTGGAATAACGTGAACTCTCCACAACAATGTTCAAGTTGGGAATCTGGTTACTACGTTATGAAGTTTATGTTCATCATGATGATGACTAACCAAGCAAGCTGCCCAACTGAAGTAAGTGTTCACAATCACAAATTTGATAAATTGTAATAAATTTTCTTGTTGTATGTTACTAAGTTACTTAGCTTGTTAATTGAATTTGGTTTATAGATATGGAGAGACACGGAGAGTTACACCAACGTGGACATGGAGGATACGGTGTGTCACAGCATTAGAAGGTTTGTTGATGTTTACCTGTCATGTACTCGAACTCATGATCGTTTGGATAGTTAGATGAACTTGATATTAAGTATTGATATGTATTTTCTAGGTTTGTACAATATTGGTTGATATATGTTTGATGCATTTATATATATATATATATATATATATATATATATATATATATATATATATGTTGTTGATCATTTGCCTTGCTTGAAATCAATATCAATATGGTCATTATTTGGCTTGTGAAATTTGGTAATTGCACGAAATTAAATCGATATAAAGCTACTGGAGTATTTTATATATTATTATGTATATATTATATTGCTATATTCAGGGACCTTAAGCGGTTATCGGTCACCGCCAAAATAAACTAAAAAATATATTCCATTTTTAATTTATTAAATAATCTGTTTTTTTTAATACTAAAAGCGGTTCTCATATACCGCCTTATCAATTAAGTAAAATAACTACGTAATATTTTTAAATAAATCAAAAATATCACCGCCATGAACTACAACATAAACCGCCTAACTGTACCTTTAAAATCTGGCCAACCTTGCAAAACGCACCGCCTTTAATTGGATAAACCACCCGCCCTTAAATGACATTTAATAAGACAAACATAAACTGCCCGTAAAGTTATGAACCGCCGTAAAACAATACTATTAAAGGCGGTGTTTTTACCGCCTCGAAATAAGTTTTTATTTTAAGCATCGCTCGCATTGATGGCTGACGGTTCACAGCCCGTAATGGGCTTTTTCCCCGCCCGTAATGTGCATTTTTGTAGTAGTGAATTTAAAAACACACATTCCTACACATTTTTACTTACACTTTCTCAAAGTTTTCTTTCTCTCTCTACTCTCTCTCTCTCTAGATTAGTTTTAAGTTAGTTAGGAGTTTAATTAGGAGTAGAAAGAAAGTCAGGAACACGTTATAATCTTTGGTGTACGCTTGAAATTATGGCATTTAATTCAAGTCTATTCTCGCATTTTAATCCCAGTTATCTCTATCCTTATCTATCTTAATTAATTATTTTTACTTTGATTATGCTATATTTAGTTATTGCCATGATTAGCGAGTAATTTACTTGTTGTGTTTGTCTGCTATGTAGTTGGTTAATTATAGGATGATAATAAATTATCGTGAATTAATATGATGGCTCCTATTTAACTGTTCCTCGATATAGTACTGGAAACACCTCGGTAGTAATATTACGGACCGATATAATATTACAAAGTAATCCGACGGCCCCTATTCGACTGTTACACAGTATAGCTTTGGAAACACTCCAATTGGGGTACAAACAAGTGGAAGCTGCGCAACGACCGAATGTAGTTATATTACGGTTAAAATTATAAAATGAGAAACTTAGTTTAAGTTAACTTTTCTAATAAAGACTTTTAGACCTCAAATTAATTTATCAACTTTCCACCAATAAACGTGAATACAACTCCTTTTTAGAGACGTCAACATAAAAAGTAGTCAATCATATGTGTCAAGATAATTTGTCGAAAGTTATGAAACAATAGAAACCGCAAGACTACATGGGGAATTACCGTAGGACAATCTTAAAGACATGGACAATCTTAATTGGTAGGTGTTGGTTGGCTCGAGGAGGAGAGGTTTGAGTATAATCAGGTGGACGTGGATGAGTTCGGAACTGGTCATAGAAGGCTGTGCCATCAACAGGGTTCGCAGCTTGTGGTATAACACCCCTCATTAAGAACAACAATATTATATTATTTATTACGGAAGCGTATTATAAAAACATGGTTCATTAATAGACCTTATAAACTGTGCACAACTTTTTCACACTATTTATACAACATCTTGACAACTGGTAAAGATACCGTTCATTTGCTACAAAATGGGGTATTATATAATACTAAACATAGTTTATAAACAAACTATATCAGAGTCGCCAACATCAAACATTTCTTGCTACAAGAGCATCTTCTTCCTGCAACCCACATCCCAAAATATAACCTGCAGGAAGTAAAATGAGGGATTATCACGAAGCTAAGTGAATATATTCATCACACACCAATTAACTTAGCTTAACTACTTGTTTACACAAAACAACCGTAAACACACAAATCAACTAATCAACAATTCAACGATGAGGATCGGTGGCTTTGGAGAATACCATAATACCCGGGTGGCTCCCCAAGAACACTTATCCAGACATATCCGTATGGCCATATACTACAAGACCGATAGCTAACAGTTATTATAATCAAACACAGGTTCGACACACAACGAATGAATCAAGTCCATGTGTAATTCATATAATAACCAAATAGCCCAACCAACGTGTTGACCTCAATAACAACTGATGCGCGAAGGCCAAATAGCACGTAGATTCACAATCAACAATATCAATTAAATAATTCAACAATTATATCTACGTTTACTTGTTGTAACCAAACGGTTACAACTAAATCAAAAGGTGAGTTCTAAATCCACTCACCGATACCTCAGCAGTCACCACACTCAGCTTTTAAGCCACTGAGTCTTTGGGGTATCTGAAACATCACATAACACACAAGTTAGTAACTTGTCATCAACTGATAACATTAATGAAATTTATAATGTTATACAATTAATCACACCACTATTTAATCCCAAGTACAATTTATATTTGTACTATAATCATATCACCTATTAGCTTTCCAAACATATCTATACATGGTAAATATAATACAAAAGATAAAGACCGATTTGATCCTGTTTTCAATCCTACCCGATCGGCTGAATAATCATAGCCGATCGGCTAAGCTTCACTACCCGATCGACTCACCCCCTTAAGCCGATCGGCCAGCATAACTGGTTTCAATGCTTTTGTTTCGATGCCCTGTTCTGTAAAGGATTTGTTCTAATTTAGCCGTTCCTCTCAATTTACCCGATCGGTTGGAAAAGTCTACCCGATCGGCTCAGTAATCTCAGCCTATCGGCTATCCCTTTAAACCCAGAAACCTGCAACTTTGTTTCTGCAGAACTCAGCTCATTTTTAACCATTTAAACACAATCAAACTCAGTTTCTAAGGTATCATATCACCACACATAACAACAATAGCACTAGTAACATTATATAACAACTAGTTACATCAATTTCAACTTCCATAGCATTCACAATCATTTATACATCAATTTGACTCAAACAAATTTTAAACAATATAAAATCAACTTACAACTTGAGGATGATGAAATAAAGATGATGATTATATTGATTCTTACTCCAAATCACAGCTCAAGTTTAATTCAAACTTTAGTTGTAGGTTTTAGGTTTCTTTGATTTCAAAGGAAAGGAAAGTAACAAAAACAAGGTCGGCCTCCTCTATTAAACCGACCTCAACTTTGGGTATTTTATACCCGTCTTAAATCTATTGTCTGGAACCTAAAACCAGTCACGAGGCCAACTATTTTATTTTACCGTCCACTATAGTAAATTAAAATAAACAACAATTTACTATCCACAATAAGTCCTTGGACTTATTTATCTAAGTTTCTGAGTAAAACAAATAATATCAAGTAATTCCTAAAACAATTAAATAATCAATTAAAATAGAGAAATTACCAGACCAGTAAGGAGGATGTTACAAATCTCCCCTCCTTAAGAAGATTTCGTCCCCGAAATCTCATCATGACCAAATAATTCAGGATATCTGGATCTCATACTTTCCTCCGTCTCCCAAGTTAGGTTTGAACCTAAACTATGCTTCAATTTCACTAAGACCATAGGTATTTGTTTCTTTCTAAGTTTAGTAACTTTTCGGTCTAGAAGTTCAACAGGTTCTTCAACTAACTTCTGACTTCGATCAACTTTCAAATCTTTTAAAGGAAGAATCTGAGATTGATATTCAACATTACACTTTCTCAAGTAACAAACATTAAACGTATTATGAATACCAGCAAGCTCCGGAGGAAGATCCAATGTACCTGACTGATCATTAACAACTTTGCAAATCCTGAATGGGCCGATATATCGAGGAGCGAGTTTACCTCGTTTTCCAAACCGGATAACACCTTTCCACGGGGAAACTTTAAGATAAACAAGTTCACCTTCAAAAAATGACACTAGCCGTCTACGTGGGTCTGTATACTGCTTCTGTCTATCATGTGCAGCTTTCAATTTCTCACGTGCAATCGTCACTTTGTCAGCTGTTATCTGAATAATGTCGGGCCCAGCAAACTGTTTCTCTCAAGTCTCTAACCAACATGTAGGCGTTCTACAATGACGCCCATATAACTGTTGGAATAGTGTCCAATATCATAACTAATTGGTGAGACTATCATTAATGGAAAAGTCCTTTTTGGGTTGCCCTCATGAACAGTCAAGAGAAAGATGAAGGATAATATTAATAGTATTAATATTATGTTTAATTGTTTAATTAATTAATAAATAGTTTATTAATTTAGAAATTAAAAATAATTAAATTAGCTGAAGATTCCAGAAACTAGATCCAACCGCCGGTTGGAAGGTCCAACCGCCGGTTGGGATTAGGGTTACTGAGGCGGTGGAATCGCAGACTTGGAGTAGAAGTCAAACAACTCCAACCGCCGGTTGGAAGGTCAAACCGCCGGTTGGGAGTCGAATTCAGCAAACCTTAGGGTTTCTTCTGCAACTATAAATAGGGACAACCTATACCTTCATAATATACGTTTTGAAGTACGAATTTTAAAGGATTTCGAAAATTCGACTTTCTCTTGGGTTTTTGGGTGTGAAGCATTAGAGATATTCTACTTTGGGTACTTGCCTCCAAGTAACGAAGCTCTGCTCGTTGGTCTATGCGCGAGAAATAGGTTTTCTCTTAAGGTTAGTGTTTTCCTTATATTCTCTTTGTTCAATTTATTAATTGTACTATGTTGTTAAAGTTCAAGATTCCTTAGGGTTTTAGTTTCCTAATTGCCTTAGATTATTTAAAGTTTTGTTATTCCGCTGCGTATATGATAATCTAGTTAGGGAATAGAAAACCCAACAGTGGTATCAGAGCCATAGCTTAACAAATAGTAGCATGCAAATTATCTGCAATAGTATGTAGGTAAAGATAAATTGGAAAGAGAGTTATCTAAATAGGTAATATGTATTTACAGTTTAGATGTTGATAATTTTAAATTGTTTAAAATAGACCACTAATTTTAAAAGGTTTAAAATAGAACCCTAAACTTCAAGAGATATTATATGTATAATATGATTTATATATACGTATAATTAAAGTCTAAATACATCGTCAGTCAATTGATAAATCGGCTCACCCATGAGGAACAAACTATAAGAGAGGTATAAGGCGGGTCGCTCTGCTTCCCTAAAGAAGTCAGGTTTTTAATAAGCTTCGCGCTGACCTACTTCTCTGCTTCTTTGTGCGTTCGATGGAGCTACCAAGGACTTTTGATAGGATGATGTCAAGATTAAAAGTAGACTTAAAATAGTAAAACAAAATCCCGTTTTAGCTATAGGAAATGATGAATAGTATGCTAACCCATGAAATCCACACATCTCTCGTATGAACTGTTAATGGAGCGTGCGTGGTTTACCGGCACATTAATATGAGGACATAATGAGAGATGATTGAGACTCGCGATTCTCGAGCATACTCGAGCCGGGGATCACGCGGGGTTTGCATGGTTAATTCACCATCTTGTTCATGATCCTCGGCATACCAGTCATGAATAGTAGATGTGCATAACCGAGATTAACATGCCATTGATAGAAATCAATGAATCTCAAAGATCTCGGAGTTTCATAGAAATGAAATAGATAATGGTATTTTAGTTATATGATTACGGCGACCCTTTTCATAAAACTGAAAATATGGATCCTAGCCTTAATTTAGAAAATTGGGTAAATGATTAAGGAATATTCAAACTAACTAAAATTGTTTTATCTCATAGATGGCTAATTTAAATGGTGCAAATCCTCCCGTCCCCAATCCCGCACATAACTCGAACTTCTCACTACTCTCAGTTCTTGGAAGGGAAAGACTAACCGGTCCAAACTATATGGACTGGATGCGAAACCTAAGGTTTACCTTAAGGTACGAGAACAAGGAATATGTTCTCGATGAGCAGATTCCCATAATTGATGAAGAATCAACCCAAGAGGAGATTGAGGCACACCGGAAACATTATGATGACGCGAATAAAGTGTCTTGTATCATGGCATCTTCCATGAGCCCTGAACTGCAAAAGACTTTTGAAAACACTTGGGCTTATGAAATGAACCAACAGCTGAAAGAAATGTTTCAGGCTAAGGCAAGCAAAGAACGCCTTGATGTGGTAAAATCCCTCATGGCATGCAAGCCCAAACCTGGAGTTTCTATCTGTGCTTTTGTCTTAGAGATGAAAGGGTACTTTGACAGGTTGGAGTCATTAAACATGGTATTTGACATAGAGTTTTCCATCGCCATAATTCTATCCAGTTGCCAGCTGTCTACAATCAATTTGTAATGTCATATCAGATGAATATGAATGAGAGAGAAGGCTCAATAATGGAACTCCACAATTTACTGCAAACTGCTGAGCAAGGAATCAAAAAAGAATGATGTGTCCTCTGGCTCAGCCGCTCCTGTGTTGACTATTGGTCAAAGTGCAAAGAAAAGAAAAAGGTCAAATTCTAATTGGAAAAGGAAGACTGCTGATGGAAAGTCTGTTCGCAAGTCTAAGAAAGGGACCGATTCTGAGATTGCACCTGTTAGTGACCCTAAGGAAGCAGTGTGCTTCTACTGCAACACTAAGGGGCATTGGAAGCGTAACTGCCCGAAATACCTGAAGGACCTTGAAGATGGAAAGGTCGAGAAGAGTATTCACTCAGGTATGTTTATGATCGAACTCCATAATACTAGAACTTCTAATTCATGGGTTCTGGATACAGGGTGTGGTAATCACATTTGCACTGTATTGCAGGGACTAAAGGAAAGTAGAAGTGTGAAGCATGGAGAGCTCAACTTAGTTATGGGAAACAAGGGAATTGTACCTGTGACGAAGATTGGAAGATTTGAGCTCATGCTGAATTCTGGAGTTAGGATAGATTTAAATAATTGCTATTATTCGTCATAATTGACTAGAAACATTATTTCATTTTATGCTTTGTATAAAGATGGTTATCATTTTTCTTTTGATAATGGAAATGGAGATATTTTGGTTCATTTAAATGATTGTTTTATTTTTAAAGCTTCTCCTTACAAAGGCATATATGAAAATGTTGAATGTGTTAGCAATGTTATTTTAAATGTTGATTCGTCTAATGAGCTTGATAAATCCAAGTTGTGGCATTATCGTCTAGGGCACATAAACAAGAAACGCATCGCCCAACTCCAAAAGGATGGAGTATTGGAATCATTTGATCTCAAGTCGGATGATGTATGTGAATCTTGTTTATTAGGCAAGATGACTAAATCACCATTCACAGGATCATGTGAAAGAGGTGAAGGATTATTGGATTTGGTACATACAGATGTATGTGGATCATTCCGTTGTGCTACAAAAGATGGAAATAGATACTATGTTACATTTACTGATGACTTCAGCAGATTTGGACATGTTTATCTGATCAAACATAAGTCGGATACCTTTGAGGTGTTCAAAAGATATCAAAGCGAAGTAGAGAATCAACTGGGCATAAAGATAAAGGTTCTCCGATCCGATAGGGGAGGAGAGTACCTTAGTATCGAGTTTCTCGATCATCTTAGAGATTGTGGAATAGTTTCACAATTGACTCCTCCTAGAACACCGCAGCTTAATGGTGTTGCTGAGAGGAGAAACAGAACTTTGTTAGACATGGTTCGATCTATGATGAGTCGAGCAACACTTCCAATAAGTTTTTGGGGTTATGCATTAGAAACAGCCGACCATATCTTAAATCAAATACCCACTAAGAAAGTTTCAAAGACACCTTATGAGATGTGGAAGGGAAAGAAACCTTCTCTTGGTCACATCAAAATCTGGGGTTGTGAAGTTTACATTAGACGGGAAACTCAGGACAAACTAGACTCCAAATCTGAAAAGTGTATTTTCGTCGGTTATCCACAAGAGTCATTTGGATATTTATTCTACAGACCCAAAGAAAATGTGGTTTTTGTAGCTCGAAGAGGAGTGTTCCTTGAGAGAGAAATGATATCTAAAGAGGACAGTGGTAGTAAAATTGATCTTGAAGAAATTCAAGAATCTACCGATGAAGAACCTACAGTAAACACTGACACTCAACTTGAGGTAGCAACACCTTTTGAACCTGAAGACATATCCTTACCCTTTCGCAGATCTAGTAGAGTTAGCAATCCTCCTGAGTTCTATTATGGTTTCCAAATAGAAGAAGAGGATAAGATAAGTGATAGTACACTGGGTGAATTAGATGAGCCTGCTAACTACAAGGAAGCGATGGCAGGCCCTGAGGCTGCTAAATGGAAGGAAGCTATGAAAAGCGAAATTCAGTCCATGTATGTCAATCAAGTTTGGAATTTGGTTGACACTACACCCGGTCTTAAGACGGTGGGTTGTAAGTGGATCTTCAAGAAGAAGACAGACATGGATGGAAAAGTACACACTTATAAAGCTAGGTTGGTAGCAAAGGGCTATACTCAAACCTATGGGATTGATTATGAGGAAACCTTCTCACCAGTAGCTAAGATTAAGTCAATTAGGATTATGCTAGCCATAGCTGCATTTCATGACTATGAAATTTGGCAGTTGGATGTCAAAACCGCTTTCCTTAACGGGAAACTGACAGAGGATGTATTCATGACACAACCGGAAGGTTTTGAAAATGTAAAGTATCCTGATAGAGTGTGCAAGCTTGAAAAGGCTATTTATGGACTTAAACAAGCCTCTCGTAGCTGGAATCTCTGCTTCCATGAAAAGGTCACAGAGTTTGGATTTTCTAGAAGTGAAGATGAGTCCTGTATATATGTCAAGTTCAGTGGGAGTATTGTAGTATTCTTAGTATTGTATGTGGATGATATACTGCTCATAGAAAATGATATCCCAACTTTACAAGGTGTAAAGGAATGGTTGGGAAAATGTTTCGCTATGAAAGATCTTGGAGATGCAGCATATATCCTAGGTATAAAGATTTATAGAGATAGGTCAAAACGTCTCATAGGACTTAGCCAGGATACGTACATATATAAAATATTGAAAAGATTCAATATGGAGAATTCTAAGAAAGGGAACTTACCCTTGAATCATGGCATTAAGATCAGTAAAGATCTGTGTCCAAAATCTGAACAAGAATTGAACAAAATGAGTCGAATCCTATATGCTTAGGCTATAGGATCGATCATGTATGCCATGACGTGTACAAGGCCTGATGTCTCATTTGCTTTGAGCTTAGTGAGTCGACATCAGCAGAATCCTGGAGAAGGTCATTGGACAGCTGTAAAGAATATTCTTAAGTATTTGAGAAATACTAAAGAGAGGTTCTTGGTTTATGGTGGAGAAGAAGAACTTAGAATAACGGGTTATAGTGATGCTAGTTTCCAAACAGACAGAGATGATTGCAGATCACAGTCTGGTTGGGTATTCCTACTGAATGGGGGAGCGGTTACATGGAAAAGTTCTAAGCAAGATACAGTAGCAGACTCTACATGTGAGTCTGAGTACATTGCGGCTAGTGAAGCGGCAAAGGAAGCTATCTGGATGAGGAATTTCATTGGAGATCTTGGAGTTGTTCCAACGGTACAAGATCCTATTGCTATATTCTGTGATAACGAAAGTGCGGTTGCCTTGAGTAAAGAACCCAAGGATCACGGAAAGTCAAAGCACATTGAAAGGAAATACCATTTTGTCCGAAGTAAAGTCGAAGAAGGACATGTAATTGTGAAGAGCATAAGATCAGAGGAAAATCCAGCTGATCCGTTCACAAAGCCTCTAGGAAAGTCCAAGCATGATGAACATGCTAGGAGCATAGGTTTAAGAGATAATGTAAAGTTTTAGTTGTTAGTTTGAATTTGAAACGTTATAAATAATGATGGAAACTGTAATAGACTTGGTGATTAATAATGGAGATTTTTAATGGGAAGGAGTTCTACCATTTACTATTGTTTGTTGTTGTGTTTCAGTTTTGCATGTTTAGACACCACTTCCAGAGTAATAAGTTCTTACTCAAACCTCCTCAGTCGATCACACTATAGGAAGTATGTGGTAAATTAAGACTGTCATTGAGTGTTAGTAGATGTCTATGGAGATAGTCATGGCATGGAGATTGCTGCAACACTCATGGGTACTTAATGGGGATTTAAGTATAGGAGAAACCCGCACTCATGGAAGTTACTTCATAGATTGAAATCACGAGTAACTCTGAGATGATAATATCTTCTATTCTTAAAATGAAGATACATAGGTATCTAGCTCTTCGAGTCTGTTATACTTTAGTCTATTCAAACGTTGTGCGTAAATACCAGTTATAAAGGGTATGCTAGGTATGATATGATGAGTTGACTAGTGCTATGTAGTCGATATTTATTTGTTCCTTTTGCCTAAAATGGAAAAGAGATATCATGGGCCCACTGATGATTAAAGTTTGACTTAAAAGTGCTAGGCCTGGCCGAGACTAAAGTGATAGTTCAGTAGTCTCATATAGTCAATATAATCGGAAATCAGAAAACATATATGAATCTTGAGATTGATTATAATCCATGTCTCGGTTCATAAGATATCGTGAAACAAAGGAATGGATGATCACTTATCTAAAGGACTAACTCAAAGATGAGATCAGAGTTCGGCAGTTGCTTGGATGCACACTTTACATAGTTAATGTGATATAGCCTTTAGACCAAAAGTAGTTGATGAATTGTCCAAGTGGGAGACTGTTGGAATAGTGTCCAATATCATAACTAATTGGTGAGACTATCATTAATGGTAAAGTCCTTTTTGGGTTGCCCTCATGAACAGTCAAGAAAAAGATGAAGGATAATATTAATAGTATTAATATTATGTTTAATTGTTTAATTAATTAATAAATAGTTTATTAATTTAGAAATTAAAAGTAATTAAATTAGCGGAAGATTCCAGAAACTAGATCCAACCGCCGGTTGGAAGGTCCAACCGCCGGTTGGGAGTCGAATTCAGCAAACCTTAGGGTTTCTTCTGCAACTATAAATAGGGACAACCTATACCTTCATAATATACGTTTTGAAGTACGAATTTTCAAGGATTTTGAAAATTCGACTTTCTCTTGGGTTTTTGGGTGTGAAGCATTAGAGATATTCTACTTTGGGTACTTGCCTCCAAGTAACGAAGCTCTACTCGTTGGTCTACGCGCGAGAAATAGGTTTTCTCTTAAGGTTAGTGTTTTCCTTATATTCTCTTTGTTCAATTTATTCATTGTACTATGTTGTTAAAGTTAAAGATCCCTTAGGGTTTTAGTTTCCTAATTGCCTTAGATTATTTAAATTTTTGTTATTCCGCTGCGTATATGATAATCTAGTTAGGGAATAGAAAACCCAACAATAACATCTCATAGGGAGGCATACCGATACTGGAATGATAAGAATTGTTATAAGCAAATTTCACTAACGGTAGGTGAGAATCCCAAGAACTGCCATACTCCATAACACAAGCCCGTAGCATATCCTCAAGTGTCTGAAATGTACGCTCTGACTGACCATCGGTCTGAGGATGATATGCTGTACTGAGGTTAATTCTGGTACCCAACTCTTGTTGCAACCTTTACCAAAAATGAGAAATAAACCGAGAATCTCTGTCTGACACAATTGACAATGGAATTCCATGCCTTGAGACAATTTCATTGACGTACAATTGTACAAGCTTACTGAGTGATGCAGTTTCACTTGTGGCAAGAAAATGTGCACTTTTAGTCAACCGGTCAACAATAACCCAAATCATATCATTCCCTCGAGATGTACATGAAAGTTTAGTCACAAAATCCATAGTTAAGTGTTCCCACTTCCATTCTGGAATTTCCAACTGTTTCAGTGACCCGTATGGCTTCTGGTGTTCAGCTTTAACCTGAGCACAAATATGACAAGCACCAACAAACTGTGCAATATCAGTCTTCATCGTAGGCCACCAATACAATGGCTTCAAGTCATTATACATTCGGGTACTCCCAGGATGAACAGATAATCGAGACTTATGGGCTTCAGTCAAAATCATTTCCCGAATACCACCAATAAGAGGAATCCACACACGAGACTGAAAAGTCTTTAATCCTCTAGAATCATCAACCAACAAATCTTTTCTTTTCAACATGGTTTCTGACTTTAGATTATGATCTAGTAAAGCCTCCAATTGTGCATCTTTGATTTTAGCCACTAAGGCAGAAGAAACATCAACTTTCAAACAATAAACTCTGTCAGAGATACCTTTTCGGCTCAAAGCATCCGCAACCACATTTGCCTTTCCAGGATGGCAACGAATTTCACAATCATAATCTTTGATTAATTCTAACCATCGTCTCTGACGCATATTCAACTCTTTCTGTGAAAACATGTACTGAAGACTCTTGTGATCTGTACAGATAATACACTTTGTACCATATAAACAATGTCTCCAGATTTTCAAAGCAAATACAACAGCTGCCAACTCTAAATCGTGAGTACGATAATTTCTTTCATGCTGTTTCAACTGCCGAGAAGCATATGCAATAACTTTATCTCTTTGCATAAGAACACCACCCAACCCCGCATAAGATGCATCACATTATACAACAAAGTCATCAGACCCTTCAGGTAATGTTAACACAGGTGCCTGACACAGTAACTGTTTCAAGGTCTAGAAAGCTATCTCCCGTGGCTTATCCCACTGAAACTTAACATCTTTACGTATCAATTTTGTTAACGGACCAGCAATCTTTGAAAAGTATTTAATGAATTTTCGATAATATCCAGCTAGTCCAAGAAAACTTTTGATTTCAGAAGGATTCTTTGGAACATTCCAATTTATGACAGCTTCAATTTTAGAAGGATCAACTTTAACACCATCATTACAGATAATATGACCCAGAAATTGTACCTCCCGAATCCAGAATTCACATTTAGAAAATTTTGCATATAAGTGTTCTCTTTTCAAGGTTTCTAACACTAATCTCAAATGCATTTCATGTTATGATTCGGATTTAGAATACACCAGATCATCATCAATAAATACAATAACAAATTTATTGAGAAAAGGCCGGTAAACCCGATTCATTAAATCCATAAAAACTGCTGGAACATTTGTTAAACCGAAAGGCATAACCAGGAATTCAAAATGACCATACCTGGTATGAAAAGCAGTTTTAGGAATATCCTGTTCACGAACGCGAACTTGATGATAACCCGACCTCAAGTCAGTTTTAGAATAAAACGAAGATCCCTGCAACTAATCAAACAAGTCATCTATTCGAGGCAAAGGATATTTATTCTTTACTCTTCGTTTATTCAATTCCCTATAGTCAATACACATTCGAAAAGACCCAATCTTCTTTTTCACAAACAAAACCAGTGCGCCCCACGGTGAAGAACTGGGTCTAATGAACCCTTTATCCAACATCTCCTGTATCTGATTCATCATTTCACGTATTTAAGAAGGAGCTAATCTATAGGGAGCTTTGGCTACAGGCGATGAGCCAGGAGCAAGATCAATCTGATATTCAACTTCTCTAACCAATGGCAGGCCAAGTAATTCATCGGGAAACACTTCCGGATATTCAGAAACTACCCGGACATCAGAAATAGACTTCTTTTCTAATTTAACATCAATCACATAGGCTAGGTATGACTCACAACCTTTAGACAACGACTTCCTAGCTTTCATCATAGAAATCAAAGGTATACACCCACTATCCCGTTCCCCTCGAGCCACGACACATGACTCTTCAGAAATTGGGATTCTAATCAACTTATTATGGCAATCTATACTTGCTTTATACTGACTTAACCAATCCATGCCAATAATCACATCAAAACTAGGAATTGGCATCAACATAAATGAAATTAGGAAAGTTTGGCCGTCTATCACAATACTAGCTCCAGTCACCGAGGTGGTAACAGGAACTAAGTTGCCACTAACAATTTCTACTTCAACAGGTCTGGTGATCAAAGTAGGGTTCAATTTCAATTTATCACTAAAACACACAGATATAAAAGAGCAATTCACTCCAGAATCAAACAAAACACGCGCTGGTACACGATTTATAAGAAAAGTACCAGTGATAACATCCTCTGTGTGAACAGCCTCATCGACTGTCATCTGAAATGCCCTACTTATAGCTGGCGACGGATTCTTCCACTTTTGTCCGGAAGATGACGAACTCCCGATCGAAACCGAACCCTGTTTCCCCGCCTCAGGACACTGACCAACCCGATGACCTTCATTTTTACAAGCCCAACACACAAAATTAGGATACTTACAGTTCTTGATTTCATGCCCAAGTTCACCACATTTGAGACATTTATTCGTCTGCGGAGTACACTGACAAGAATGCCTTGATTTACAAGAACTACACCAACTGGAACTGGAAGATGAACCAGATGAACCACTTTTACTATCAAACTTTCTGTCTTGGCGGTTACTCTGCCACCTGGACTTTCCTTTACCCCCCAATTCACTTCTAGATTTCTGAGATGGAACATCCTTAGACTGGTAATCCCGAGCTCTCATGTCACTGTCAACAGAACGTGCAAGAGTGAAAGCTTGAGATAAAGTACTGGCTAATCTCATAGTGGTGCAATAACTTGGTGGTAAAGCATCAACAAATTGTTCTACCCTCGTTTTCTCATTGGGAACCCACTGCTGAACAAACCTCAGCTTATCAGAAAACTGGGATATCAACTCATCAATCGTCATTTTATCCGTCAAATGAAGGTTCACAAACTCCCTTATAATACGAGCCATGTCAAAGTCTGAACTGTATTGTTTACAAACCTCATTTCGAAAATCAACCCATCGAATGGATTCTTTTTGTTGCTGAGTAAAATGGGCAGTGATTGAACCCCACCAAACCATAGCATCATCCTTCAAACACTGAACTGCATAAGAGACTTTAAATTCTTCATCACAATGAGTCACATCGAATTTCCTTTCCATATCTCTCAACTAGTTTAAAGTTACGGAAGGATTTGTACTACCAGAATATTCAGGTGGTTTGCTTGCCATAAAGGTTTTAAAAGAACACACCTTACTCGACTGAGGTGGTGGAATCTGATAATTAAATAGCCCAGATGTAATGGTCTGAAAGTCAATACCCAAGGTGGAGGAACAGTACCAAAAACTGGTATTTGTTGCTGAAACTATTGCTGAGATGATTCAGCTTCTCTTTGTCGTCTATAATCTCTGAGTAACATTACTTCATTCTCTAGTTGTAGCATATAATCATCTCTATTCGACTCTTCATGAACCGGAATAGAAGTACCATCATGATCATGTCTTTCAGTATGAGTATCCAGAGGATGAACATCGATCCTTGAGGCATTATTAGGGTTGGTGATCGGTTGCTCGTTATCTGCCACATCTGTATTCACTACAACAACTCAACACTTGTTAATCGTTAGCACCTATCTATTAAACAATTCACATACTATGCTAAATCCCATACCCAGGAATGTTTGACATAACATGCTTCAGAATTGGGATTGAACACTTTACAATGCTCAATTAGCCCAAAACTATGCTCTGATACCAACTTATAACACCCCTCATTAAGAACAACAATATTATATTATTTATTACGGAAGCGTATTATAAAAACATAGTTCATTAATAGACCTTATAAACTGTGCACAACTTTTTCACACTATTTATACAACATCTTGACAACTGGTAAAGATACCGTTCATTTGCTACAAAACGGGGTATTATATAATACTAAACATAGTTTATAAACAAACTATATCAGAGTCGCCAACATCAAACATTCCTTGCTACAAGAGCATCTTCTTCCTGCAACCCACATCCCAAAATATAACCTGCAAGAAGTAAAATGAGGGATTAGCACGAAGCTAAGTGAATATATTCATCACACACCAATTAACTTAGCTTAACTACTTGTTTACACCAAACAACCGTAAACACACAAATCAACTAATCAAAAATTCAACGACGAGGATCGGTGGCTCTAGAGAATACCATAATACCCGAGTGGCTCCCCAAGAACACTTATCCTGACATATCCGTATGGCAATAACGGACGAGACCGATAGCTAACAGTTATTATAATCAAACACAGGTTCTACACACAACGAATGAATCAAGTCCTTGTGTAATTCATATAATAACCAAACTAGTATCATATCCCGTGCGATGCACGGTAGTATTAGTTGTGGTATTTAAGTATGATCATAACAAAGTATCGATGCAAATAATAAATAAAACAAATAGTTAACAAATTGACCAAACGTTAGTTTGAGGGAAAATTAAAAATCATATTTATTTATTTTTTTGTCATTTTTGATAATAATGTTATGTAATGTAATTATTTTCAATATCTAACTTACAATTCTATTAACAATAAAGATATATAAAATTTTACAAAGTATATACATATGGACAAACATGTTAGACATTAGTGTTGTTCCAACTTTAGGATGTTAAATGTTTTTCACCCTTCACCCTTGATATACATAGAGAAATAGCTCATGGAAAAACAATGTGATAATATTTTATATTCTCTTATATGGTGATAATAAAATAAAATATGCACAATTTTCTTCTCTGAAAAAATGATTTTTGCTTTTAATAATAAATAAAATGACAAACCTTTTCAAAAAGTTGATAATTGTTATGATGTATGAGTCGATAAAGAACCTTCTATCAATAGTTTTAATAAATTTGGTAGATAGAGTATGAAAATGAAACCAAAAGATTATGTAATGAAATACTTAGCAAGACACATGAAAAACGTAACATGATCAATGGAGACAATTTCAAAGGTTGTTTGGTTCTTGAATGACGATAACAATAACAGTAACAATAAGAACAATACCAAAAAATGAATGATAAATTGAAGGCAAATCAAATGAAAAAACAATGTAAAAGAGCAACAATATATGTATGGGAGACGGTAATTTGAGAATGTGTGCATAAAACAAAAAAAGAAAGATGAACGAACCATGGATTTGCAGTGAAATATAAGAAGTTGTATCGTCGTAATAAGATGATGGGATATTTTAGAGAAGGAACATGTTGACTACTAATATACGCTATATATAATATTATATTTAAGAATAGTAAATGTAGCACTAATATTAAACAACAGCTTCCATCCTACCCTTTGAAGGGTTACCCTTTCGATAAATAATCCCCTAATTGTTTCATCTTTAAATTTTTGACAATTAATTTGGATTTTTTTTATCCAAAAAGAAAAGAACACATCACATGTGTTTGTCGCGATCCCGATCAGTCACGGTCGTCAACGCAACGGAAGGAGGACACGGCAGTGGAGTTTTAAATTTATAAGAGCTGGGGACCTAAGTTTTACTACGGCTGTATAGCAGCAGTATGACCTAGGGTCGTTCTTAAAGCTAATCGTATTGTGAAACGAGAGTATCAAGACAAGTTGTTTAATTTAGTGATGGGACTTTTTAAACAGAGTTTGAGTGGGTTTTTGTTACTTAGGTCCGTAATTTAAAGCAATTTAAATAAAAAGTAAATAAATGGAAAATAGAAATAGGGATGAAATCAGTATGGAGGATATGTGTCTGTTATGACTTTGTTAGCTTATGCGGAGGTGATGCTAGGGTTTTGATATGAAAACGTCTTTTAAAGGTTTGTGTCTTATCTGAGCTTAATTGTTCGTAGTGTAAACACTACTACCCTACTGATTGGGGAAACCAATCAACATGTCACTGAATACTAGGCCAAATTGAGTCTAATCGGAGGAGGATGCTCAACTCTTCAACGTTATCCAGTGATGGAATAACGACCCTTCTTGGAATGTTAGTTCCTGGGTGCATGAGATAGAGTAACATACCCACTAAGGTTCCGACCTTTCTTAACACTACGAGGACAACAAAGTCAAACAAGGCATTTAAGATTAAGACTTGGTTTTGGTGACTATTAACTTTATATTAATGGTTATATTTTAGTCTAGAGCTTTCATCACGGTGTACCATGTGATTATGCATTTCCACAGTTTTCCAGACCCAAGATGTACTAACGGTGTACAGTGCATCTGAGCATTTCCACAGTGTTCCTGATCTTTTAGGCGTACTAACGGTGTACAGTGCGATCAAACATTTCCACAGCTTTGAATTCAAACCAGGATGTGACACAGTCTTCAACCACCGACATTTCCTTAGCTCCACGTATTTGTACTTCACCAAAGGTGTTTCCAACGTTACACGAAGTACAGTGCCGTTTATCGTGGTCTTTCCGGGGTCACATACTTTATGGTCACTCTAGACTAGTTTAAACTACGTTTGTATTAAAGCCCAACCATCTATGATATAAACCAGCCCTCACTATTTCCCAATAAATCCCTGATTGATTCACGGTGTACTATACGAAAGATTTTAAACAGTATTTCCACAGCTACGCAATTCAGACCATGTTTACATTTTCAGAAAACATAGATAGGTAGTGACCGTTTGATCAAGGTTCGCGACTCCTTGTCATAAAGGTTCTAACCACGTTTAATTGGAGGAAAGGAGATTTGGTTTAGAAATTCATAAATACAAGATTAATAGATCACCGGTTTTCATTTATATAATATAACTGGAAACATTATTTCCACAACGGATTGTGCCCACGACTTTCATAGCTTCCACGTTCCGTACTACACACATAAGTGATGATTCCGGCGCTATACAAATGAAAGCCGTATAACGTTACTTCCGTTATTTCATAATGTTATCCAATTATACGTTTAAAGCAGCATCACCCCACACATATATAAACTAACTACATCATAACAAACACACAAGGAAACTACTCACTACGCATAGTAACAGATCCTAAATCTAGCATAATAACAATAGCAATTATCATTATAACATATAAGGAAAGAAGTAACCGTTAATAAAGCGTAGATTGAATAAGCGTTTAGAGAGAGAGTACAAGCAGAACTTCCGCAATATCCTTGACAATATTACAATAAAAGCCCCTGGACTATTCCCTATGCTATTACAAAAGTAGTCCCTCCGTTAGTTTCAGTTAAATATTAACTGAGAACAAACTGGACCTAACCCTAATTTCTAGAGAGAGAAAGAAAGAAAGAGAGTTTTAGAGAGAGAGAGAGTGTGTGAGAGAGAAAGTGGAAATGGAGAAATGAATGAAATGGTGAAGTGTGTAGAATGATGGAGAAGTGGCCTCCTATTTATAGGCAAAGCTTGAAATCAGCCGAACAACTCGCGAAGCACGCACGTACAAGCAAACGAAGCACAAACGGGCAGCATATGGGGTACCAGGGCCGTATACGGCCTTCATAGGGCCGTATACGGTGTGTTATGGGCCGTATACGGTCTATGAAGGGCCGTATACGGTGGCCAAGGCCGTATACGGCCTCCGTCTGATTTCGTTCGTTGCTTAAAACGTCCGTATTTTCTTCGTTATGCGTCCGTTTGACCTGATTCTTTCGCCTGTGTCTTCGTAATTCCGTTACGCTTCTAATGGTGCCAATCTCACTGAAATTGGATGTGTACAACTTTAGCATAGCCGAAATCACTTTATAGGAGTTTGTAATCGTCCAGTCTTTTCCGTCCTTTGTCCGATTTGCATGATTCTTGATTTTCTCGTCTCGATTTTACCTATTACATCATATCATAAGGTTAGAATATGTTTATCATAGGATAAATGAGGGTGCGAGAGTTGGTTGCTGCTTATTTGCTCCGTTTTGTTCGTTATTAGGATGTTTTTACTGCTTTTTGTAGCAACGTCTATTTTCTGAGCACTTTAGTGAATTTTGGTAAATAATGATTGTTTTGGAATGTTTTTACTAAAGATGTGCCCAAAAAGTGTGGAATAATGGTCTTGAAAACGTGACTTTTTGCGTCACATCAAGTTATCCCACACTTAGACGTTGCTTGTCCTCAAGCAACACTCAGTTTCTGAAAACATTTTAAAACAATTTCTAGAGCGAGCTTCAACATTTTTAAGAGTTACCACTGTCAAATGCAAATAAGATAGTTTCAGGAATATAGGGAAAAATAAGATGATCCTTCCTTAAACAAGAAAAGATTCTCTTAGGCATACATCCAAATCTCATGATCTTGGAGTACACATGACTAGGCGATCTCACTAAAGGTGGTCACTCAATTCACTCAAAGTGTATCGGGTTTCCTATCAGTCTAGAACAAAAGAAATCGCTCAAATAGCCAGTCATGCAGCACTCATCGTCATAGGCTTGGTCGAGAATCGGATCTCCACCACTTAGGTGAGGACGGTGCTAATTATCCCAAGACATTTATGAGGGTTGTAGTGTTTGGTGAGGGGTAAAGGGTATGGATAGTGGTATTTTTGGGTTGTAAGGGTTGCTTATCTTAAAACAACTGAGATCATGAACAACTTTATTTCAGAACGGAGAAAGAGGCAGCTTTTGGTCTTCTATCAGAATCTTGATGATACTTCAAAGGACTTTAAGCTTTATTCTTGCGGAACTATTTTTCTTTCTTTTCTTCTTTTTCTTCTTTTTATTTTCTTTTTCTGCTTTTGTATTTTTCTATTTTTCTTTTCTTCTTCAGAATTTCTTTGCCAGAGAATTTCCAAGGATATTTTTCTTCTTTGATCCTTTCAGAAATCCCTTATCTTGAACGTTTCGAGTCTTTTCGCGGTGTCAATTTTACACACCAAGGATTCTTCAATCTTTTTGAGAGCACGAAAGGGGTAGGATAAGACATTCTAAAAGATGTTCTTCATAACCTCAGAAATTCTAAGATAAGTTTGGGAGTATTTTGGGAAGTAGGGTTTATTGAGGGTTTTGTGAAACGAAGGGTTTAGGCTCAACAGGGTTTACTAGACGGATCATCGATACTAAAAATGAGTATCGGAAGGGTTTTGGGCTTGAAGAGATATGTAAAAAAAAAGGGTTTAAATCCTAGGGAATGTCAAGGTCATTAAATTGCACCTATACCGCGTACGGTACACACCAATGTGGTCTTGAAGCGTATGTCAAGAGCAAGTTCTAATTCAGAGATGCATGCATCGGCACACACAAGAAATGATTAGTGAAGCATTAAAGATGAATGCTATTGGGCTCAAGATACCTCACTGCAAATAGGGTTGTATGTGCTTCGTCATGCTTCCATTAGATTATTATTTCTTGTTTAAGCAATTTCTACCTTATTTTCCCTAGACTCCGAAATATATTACTCACATCTAAAAATAGCTCCTCTCAAAAGATATTTCGGCTCAAAATTAGCAGAGTAAATCAATAGATTTAGCTCATACTTTTAATTTTCTTGAAAAATTTTTGAAAAATTTGAGGAACATTTTCTGAGTTTACTATTTTTGGACATTAAAAATCAAAGAAAACTAACCAAGGTATTCTATACCTGCTATCCCACACTTAGAGGAACATTGTCCCTAATGTTCTCTTTAGTTGAGATTTACTGGAAGTAAAATCCCACACTTAGAGTTTGAACATGTAAGAAAATGTTTCTCAAGTGTTTGTTTTGGGCTGGAATCCCACACTTAGTGATAAGCTTAGGATAGAGTATAGACTACTTTCACAAACTAACAAAGCAAATAATATACAGAATCATAAACAAAAGAGAGTAAAGGTTAAGACACTCCCCAGATAGCGAGCAACAAAGAAGCTGAGAATCTGAATTTGCTGAAAAGAGGTGTTGCCAAGATCTTTTTCTGCATTCATGAAGAGCGGCACAGCTTCAAGCGTCTTGCTATTTGGTTTTCTTCTCCATCCATTATTCCCTTTGTGAATCAATCTCGTAAGTGTGAACACGTTGGTCGTACCAATTTTACAACCTCAAAGTATTTGCAAATGAAAGATAAATCACCGTCTCAGAATTTTGAAAAGATATTTTTTTACTTCAAATCATTTCTATAAAACATGTGTTTTTAAACGAGTTTGAGCATAATGCATAAAAGTAGTATGCAAGTACCTCAAATGCTCGAAACACATGAGTTATCATTTTTCAAATTGATTTTCTTATTTCTGAGACGAGTGGTTTATTTGCAAATGAGTTGTAATATCATAAAGTGTTTTGGTGACGACCAAGTGTGAAGGATAGTCAGAGATATATCTTCACTTATTGACACTGTTCTCTCTACACGTCTTATTACACGGGTTGCCTCCCGAGAAGTGCTGCTTTTAGAGTCGAGAGCTCGACTTTGCCTTCCTTCATATTTAGTTGGTGCTGGAACCACCAGGACCGGAAGTGCGCAGAAGTGGAATCCTGGGGTTACGTGGGTATATCCTCAGAAAATGGCGAGCGATGATGTCGACGATGTTTGGAATCTCAGATGAAAATATGGGGAAGCTCTGCAGATGCTGCTCTGTAATCTTTTTTATGTGTAGCAGGTCCCAAGTAATCTCCTTTACTGTGCTGGAGATAATGCCGCGGGAATTTACAAAAGAGAATCCATCAGCTTCAATCATCTCTCGTTCAGGATGGTGTTGTCTGAGTGAGTCCATAAATCCAAAGAACTGCAGGTGTAAAGTCTCGTGATCTGCAATACTGGAGTTTACTCCAAGTTCTCGGATAGATTCATGAATACCCTGGATGAGACTGGTCTGGTAGTGGGAAAACGTGAGGTCGGAGTTCTTAAAGGTATTGTTCATCATGTCGTAAACCTCACGTAATCCGTAGTTGAATATTTGACTGTGCTCTTCATCAGGTACTTCAGCGAAGATTTCCTTGATTCGATCAGTGAGGAAGTTTGCGATGTTAACCATTGAACCTTCTGGTATAGAAGAAGGGATGACACGCGTCCTCTCGTCAGAACTCTCGTACTCGAGATCTTCGGTAATCTTGTGAGCGTGGTACTCGATGGTGCAGTCAATGTAGAACCGATGAGGAGAGGTCTCATCAATATGATCATTCCTAGCCATAGAATCTAGGAGTCCCCTAAGATCATTCATCAACCGGATGTCTATGTCTGCGTCAGGATTCCCAGTAGCATTGTACATATTGCTGCGATAAGAATTTAAGAACTCGTGTTGCTCAGCAGAATATGGAAATGCGGATCTGAACAGTGTGTCATAGATCTTCCTGTACATGCGTCTTTGGTCATTAAAGAACTCTAGCTCCTCAGGTGTTGGTCCAGCAATGTGGTGCTCTCGTAGCAGTTGAGCAGCGAGGTCTTCGGCAAAGGCATTTAGGCGGTTGTGGAAGAATCTGTAATCTTGGGAATTCTCGGCTTGGTTGACCTCAGATTCGGCTATGATTTCCTCAATCAGGTTCCTTTGGTGTGGAGTGTAATCATTGGTGGAGTTAATGATAATGCTTGTCATCATAGGTATGTCGTTTTCGAATTCTTCAATAGCACTTATCATTTCCTCATGGTTGGAGATAGTTGGAATTTGAGGGGAAGCGGGAACAGTCGAAGATGCGAGAAGTCAGACAGACCGAATATCTATTGGAACGTCAGTATAGATGATGTCATCATCATCACTCTCCTCAGCTGGAGTATCCCTAGCCTGGAAATCAGGGAACTCAACAGTATCGGAATGTGGAAGGGTGTCATCAGTAATCTGAGATATCGGCTGAGAGGAATCCATCTCGATGTCTTTTTCCTCCTGAGAATCAGAATCACGGCTAGATCCGGAAGTACTTCCCTTCTCGAACTGACTTCGAGGTGCATATGTATCAAAGGTTTGAATCCTTTGGGGAAGTCGGGATGCTTTATATGCTGAAATCTTTCTCAAGAGTTTGTCTCGAAGCTCCGGGTGCTGTGCAGATAAAGATATAGTCTTCTCAATATTCAGCAGAGCGTCAAGTCGGGGAGACACGAGAGGTTTGGTGGGATCAATAGCTGATGCAATGAGTTTCTCCATGGTGAGACCAAATTCTGCATCGTGAGAGTAATCAGTCGGTGTGTCTTCATCTGATTCATCTTGTGACAGAGGGATGAAGTTCTCGAGGTTCTCGATCTGCATAATCTCTGCTGTCGGTAAATATGAGTCAGGAAGGTATTGATGAGGTGGTGTGGACTGATATACTTCCTCGGGCTCTGATTCCTCGGATTCTTCCATTTCTTCTGGTTCCGTTTCTTCCATCTCTTCTTCCTCTGGTTCTGTTTCAGGTTGTTCCTCTTCTTCTTCATCCCGCTCTGAATCTTCCTCCTCCTCTATTTCTTCTTCTGGTTCAGATTCCTCCATTTCCTCGTCTTCTGATTCTGACTCTTCAGTAGCTGAGATAAGACAAGTATGCTCGTATGGCCTGTATGGTTCTGGCTCTGAATCAGAAGTGTTATCATCCGAAGTGACTCTGCCCATGGATATTGCGTATATCTCTGCATGCTCCATTATTGAACAGTCGGTTTGATCAATCTTGTATGATATTGTTTGTCCATGTGCTCGTAGACTGATAACCTGAGAATATACATCAATAACAGCACGTGCAGTATTCATGAATGGCCTACCTAGGATAATGGGTATGTTAATGTCTTCCTGTATATCCATCACTACAAAATCAGTGGGGAAATAAAACCTGTCAACTTTTACCATGACGTTCTCAGCAATGCCTTTCGGGTATCGGATTGATTGATCGGCAAGCTGGACGCTCATTTTAGTGGGCTGGAGAGGTCCTAATTCTAATCTGGAGTAGAGCGAGTAAGGCATCAGATTGATACTAGCTCCAAGATCGGCCAAGGAGCGTATTGTGCCTGAGTGATAGATGGAACAGGGTAAGGTGAATCGACCCGTGTCTCCTAGTTTTTCCGGTAAGGCATTCTGGATGACGGCTGAACACTCGGCGTTCAGGGAGACTTTAGGAGTGGCAGGAATCTTGTCCTTAGTTGCCAGCATTCGTCGGATGTACTTTGTACTAGAAGGGATTCTAGACACGGTGTCTAAGAATTTTCCATCAAGTTTGAATGACTTGGCATTGTACTTCTTGTGCAGGCGGTTAGGGAAAGGAATCTCAACTTCACGACTCGGCGTGGGCATTGATTTGGTCTCAACTGTCGGTGGGACAGGAGAATGTTCCCTTGGAGAAGTAGTCATAGAAGGAGTTGGTTTATCAGAGTTTAAGGTCTTGGCTTCCTCGACGTGGGGGTTCTGAATAGTATTGCTTGGTAAGGTCCCTTGCGGTCGGGTATCGAGACGTTGGGCTAACTGACCGATCTGGTTCTCAAGGCTTTTCAGGACCGAGAGTTGATTTCGAAGGAATAGATCAGTTTGGTCTTGTCGAGCCGTAGTCTTTTGGTTGAAAGCGGTCTGACCTTGGATGAATTTGTTGAGGTTGTCATCAGTACTCGTGACTGGAATGATGGTCTTTGCAGGCTCAGCAGGCTGGGTATCCTCAGTGGCGGTTAATGGAAGTGGTTGATTGTATGGAAGTTGTGGTTGTTGGGGGTACGTCGGATATCGTGGCTGAAACCTGGGTTGGAAAGGGGGTTGGTTGTTCCGTGGAGGATATTGGTTTCCTCGAGTTCTGGGTGGTGAAGTTCTAGCGAATCCGGGCAGATTTTGAGGTCTGACAGGAAACTGGGCATAGTAGACTGAACCGTCAGTAGGATCTTCATACTCAACCTCGTATTCTTCAGCGGGATGGTTGGTGCAGTTCTGGCAAGCCTGAACTTGGTGGATCTGCTGTGGTTGTTTCTTCAGATCTGCTATCTGTTTTGTCAGAGTCTCAATTTGATCGCTCATAGACTTAATGGCTTCAGTTTGGCGGGTGTTATTTGCGGAGATGGGTAAAGATGAGGAGTGCTCATCTGACTTCCAATCGTGGTGATGCATCGTCATATCCTCAATCAAGCTCCATGCTTCATCATCAGTAAGTTTCATGAAGTTTCCTTGAGCTGCTGCGTCAAGATTGATGCGATGGTTAGGATCAAGACCTCGGTAGAAGGTGCACACCTTGTCAGTCTTCGTCATTTGGTGGTTTGGACATTTCCTCAGTAAACTCTTGAATCGCTCCCATGCTGAGTAGATAGATTCATCGTGGGCTTGTTGGAAGTTTGCGATGTCATTCTTTGCCTGAGTTTGTTTGGACGGGGGAAAGTATCTAGCGAGAAACTTATTACCCATGTCGGTCCATGAGGTGATTGAGCCGGTCTCAAGTCCCTCAAACCAGGTAGAAGCATGTAAAGCGAGAGAATAGGGGAACAAGTATAAGCGGATGATATCCTGCTCAACCCCATTCTGCTTATAGGAGTTTGAAACCTGAATGAATTTGTCGATATGAGCGTTGGGATCATCACGGGGTAGACCGTGGAATTGGCAGTTATCTTTTATGAGTTGTACGATGTGGTGTTTAAGCTCAAAAGAAGCTCCGTCAATCACTGGATAGCTAATCGGTCCTCCTCGTCCTTCGATGGATGGTTTGGTGTTGTCGGCGAGAGTAACACGAGCGGCCATTTGTGGAAAACGGGAACGTCTTTCTTTGCGGATGGTACGGATAATCGACTCAGGATCGGGTACGAAAATGAGAGATTCAGATCCGGATGATCTGGTCGAATATCGTTGTGGGATATGGGAAGATATTGTCGGTTGGAACAAGGAAAAGAAAATAAGAATGGGAAAGAAGTATCACTAAATAGAAAACTCGTCTGGATGCTTCAGAGTCTTACGATTAACTCCCCGACAGCGGCGCCAAAAACTTGTCGCGATCCCGATCAGTCACGGTCGTCAACGCAACGGAAGGAGGACACGGCAGTGGAGTTTTAAATTTATAAGAGCTGGGGACCTAAGTTTTACTACGGCTGTATAGCAGCAGTATGACCTAGGGTCGTTCTTAAAGCTAATCGTATTGTGAAACGAGAGTATCAAGACAAGTTGTTTAATTTAGTGATGGGACTTTTTAAACAGAGTTTGAGTGGGTTTTTGTTACTTAGGTCCGTAATTTAAAGCAATTTAAATAAAAAGTAAATAAATGGAAAATAGAAATAGGGATGAAATCAGTATGGAGGATATGTGTCTGTTATGACTTTGTTAGCTTATGCGGAGGTGATGCTAGGGTTTTGATATGAAAACGTCTTTTAAAGGTTTGTGTCTTATCTGAGCTTAATTGTTCGTAGTGTAAACACTAGTACCCTACTGATTGGGGAAACCAATCAATATGTCACTGAATACTAGGCCAAATTGAGTCTGATCGGAGGAGGATGCTCAACTCTTCAACGTTATCCAGTGATGGAATAACGACCCTTCTTGGAATGTTAGTTCCTGGGTGCATGAGATAGAGTAACATACCCACTAAGGTTCCGACCTTTCTTAACACTACGAGGACGACAAAGTCAAACAAGGCATTTAAGATTAAGACTTGGTTTTGGTGACTATTAACTTTATATTAATGGTTATATTTTAGTCTAGAGCTTTCATCACGGTGTACCATGTGATTATGCATTTCCACAGTTTTCCAGACCCAAGATGTACTAACGGTGTACAGTGCATCTGAGCATTTCCACAGTGTTCCTGATCTTTTAGGCGTACTAACGGTGTACAGTGCGATCAAACATTTCCACAGCTTTGAATTCAAACCAGGATGTGACACAGTCTTCAACCACCGACATTTCCTTAGCTCCACGTATTTGTACTTCACCAAAGGTGTTTCCAACGTTACACGAAGTACAGTGCCGTTTACCGTGGTCTTTCCGGGGTCACATACTTTATGGTCACTCTAGACTAGTTTAA
Organism: Helichrysum umbraculigerum; assembly: GCA_949592205.1. Taxonomy (NCBI): domain Eukaryota; kingdom Viridiplantae; phylum Streptophyta; class Magnoliopsida; order Asterales; family Asteraceae; genus Helichrysum; species Helichrysum umbraculigerum. The sequence goes on along the minus strand of CATIUR010000002.1, from coordinate 86,940,700 downwards.
ACTACGTTTGTATTAAAGCCCAACCATCTATGATATAAACCAGCCCTCACTATTTCCCAATAAATCCCTGATTGATTCACGGTGTACTATACGAAAGATTTTAAACAGTATTTCCACAGCTACGCAATTCAGACCATGTTTACATTTTCAGAAAACATAGATAGGTAGTGACCGTTTGATCAAGGTTCGCGACTTCTTGTCATAAAGGTTCTAACCACGTTTAATTGGAGGAAAGGCGATTTGGTTTAGAAATTCATAAATACAAGATTAATAGATCACCGGTTTTCATTTATATAATATAACTGGAAACATTATTTCCACAACGGATTGTGCCCATGACTTTCATAGCTTCCACGTTCCGTACTACACACATAAGTGATGATTCCGGCGCTATACAAATGAAAGCCGTATAACGTTACTTCCGTTATTTCATAATGTTATCCAATTATACGTTTAAAGCAGCATCACCCCACACATATATAAACTAACTACATCATAACAAACACACAAGGAAACTACTCACTACGCATAGTAACATATCCTAAATCTAGCATAATAACAATAGCAATTATCATTATAACAGATAAGGAAAGAAGTAACCGTTAATAAAGCGTAGATTGAATAAGCGTTTAGAGAGAGAGTACAAGCAGAACTTCCGCAATATCCTTGACAATATTACAATAAAAGCCCCTGGACTATTCCCTATGCTATTACAAAAGTAGTCCCTCCGTTAGTTTCAGTTAAATATTAACTGAGAACTAACTGGACCTAACCCTAATTTCTAGAGAGAGAAAGAAAGAAAGAGAGTTTTAGAGAGAGAGAGAGTGTGTGAGAGAGAAAGTGGAAATGGAGAAATGAATGAAATGGTGAAGTGTGTAGAATGATGGAGAAGTGGCCTCCTATTTATAGGCAAAGCTTGAAATCAGCCGAACAACTCGCGAAGCACGCACGTACAAGCAAACGAAGCACAAACGGGCAGCATATGGGGTACCAGGGGCCGTATACGGCCTTCATAGGGCCGTATACGGTGTGTTATGGGCCGTATACGGTCTATGAAGGGCCGTATACGGTGGCCAAGGCCGTATACGGCCTCCGTCTGATTTCGTTCGTTGCTTAAAACATCCGTATTTCCTTCGTTATGCGTCCGTTTGACCTGATTCTTTCACCTGTGTCTTCGTAATTCCGTTACGCTTCTAATGGTGCCAATCTCACTGAAATTGGATGTGTACAACTTTAGCATAGCCGAAATCACTTTATAGGAGTTTGTAATCGTCCAGTCTTTTCCGTCCTTTGTCCGATTTGCATGATTCTTGATTTTCTCGTCTCGATTTTACCTATTACATCATATCATAAGGTTATAATATGTTTATCATAGGATAAATGAGGGTGCGAGAGTTGGTTGCTGCTTATTTGCTCCGTTTTGTTCGTTATTCGGATGTTTTTACTGATTTTTGTAGCAACGTCTATTTTCTGAGCACTTTAGTGAATTTTGGTAAATAATGATTGTTTTGGAATGTTTTTACTAAAGATGTGCCCAAAAAGTGTGGAATAATGGTCTTGAAAACGTGACTTTTTGCGTCACATCAGTGTTCATCGTCAAGGGATACAATTGTAATGTCATATTAGTTACCTACATACTCATCCTTCCAACATGATTCAATGGATATTTGCCAAAACAATCAACACTAATGTCGATCTAAATGGTGGGAAGAGTGATGTTAATGATTTGTGGGAAAAGAAAATAAAAAAGTACCATTATGTATTGGCTTCTTCAAATATGTAACCAATTTGAAAAAAGAAGAAATCATCGAAGTACCAAAGAAAAGATTTTAATTCATAATGTAAAAGAATACAACCAAATGATAATTTCAATCCTACTGAAATATATGAAGATGGTCATGTATTAAATTGTTTTGACTTGGAAGAAAAAGTATTAAACAAAATTAGACATATAAACACGATATGTGAATGTTTAATCATATACTTCGTAAAGGTTAATGAATCATATCAGTATTTTGGGAATTGATTTGTGAGAATAGGGAAAATTCCTTTGTCCCAAAATAGCATACATAATAATGGAGGGATTTTTAATAGGACATGGAGGTTTTTATTTTCTTCTTCATATATTGCATTTAAAAAGGAGAGAAGCATATATATATATATATATATAGTCCCAGGTTCAAATGAGAATGGTAATTTTCGTGAGAAGGTGAGATACACTTTAAAATCACTTTTTAACTATGCAAAACATGTTATTTTACAAAATTTTCTTCGTAGCTTATTTTTTAAATAACTTTTAGAAGTTATTTTTCAAATAAAAAAAATTTCGACGTTTTATTATTATTTTTAATTATTTTTAATTAAATTTTTTATTCATAATAATCACATTTTATAACTTGATAATCACATGAATAATATGTGATTACCATGCCGTATTTTGTGATTATCTTGAACACATGATAATCACATTATATTAGAGAATAATCACATGTGATTATCATGTTATATTTTGTGATTATCTTAAATAACCATAACAGTAACGACTGTAAAATAAGTTCGAAAAAAAAAGTTAATATTTTTTATTTATATTTATATCATAGCTTCCAAAAGTTATTTTAATAGTAATCACTGAAAAAGTATTACAGGAAAATGTGTTTCCAATAGTTAAAAAGTGATTTTGAAGTGTTTATCACGTTCTCACGAAAATTAACCTTCTCATTTTAACCCACCTATATATATATATATATATATATATATATATATATATATATACATATATAGATATATAGAAACATATATAGATAGAAGAGTAAAGTTGGATGACGGTTATGGTTAATATATGGCTGATAACATCCGGTTTTAATTATCCCAAATTATGCATTTAAAAGGGCCACGTGGCAAAGCTGTGTTAACTATCCTCTTTTAATTGTATTTTAGATTTTAGATAGCCCAACCAACGTGTTGACCTCAATAACAACTGATGCCCGAAGGCCAAATAGCACGTAGATTCACAATCAACAATATCAATTAAATAATTCAACAATTATATCTACGTTTACTTGTTGTAACCAAACAGTTACAACTAAATCAAAAGGTGAGTTCTAAATCCACTCACCGATACCTCAACAGTCACCACACTCAGCTTTTAAGTCACTGAGTCTTTGGGGTATCTGAAACATCACATAACACACAAGTTAGTAACTTGTCATCAACTAATAACATTAATGAAATTTATAATGTTATACAATTAATCACACCACTATTTAATCCCAAGTACAATTTATATTCGTACTATAATCATATCACCTATTAGCTTTCCAAACATATCTATACATGGTAAATATAATACAAAAGATAAAGACCGATTTGATCCTGTTTTCAATCCTACCCGATCGGCTGAATAATCATAGCCGATCGGCTAAGCTTCACTACCCGATCGACTCACCCCCTTAAGCCGATCGACCAACATAACTGGTTTCAATGCTTTTGTTTCGATGCCCTGTTCTGTAAAGGATTTGTTCTAATTTATCCGTTCCTCTCAATTTACCCGATCGGCTGGAAAAGTCTACCCGATCGGCTCAGTATTCTCAGCCGATCGGCTATCCCTTTAAACCCAGAAACCTGCAACTTTGTTTCTGCAGAACTCAACTCGTTTTTAACCATTTAAACACAATCAAACTCAGTTTCTAAGGTATCATATCATCACACATAACAACAATAGCACTAGTAACATTATATAACAACTAGTTACATCAATTTCAACTTCCATAGCATTCACAATCATTTATACATCAATTTGACTCAAACAAATTATAAACAGTATAAAATCAACTTACAACTTGAGGATGATGAAATAAAGATGATGTTTATATTGATTCTTACTCCCAAATCACATTTCAAGTTTAATTCAAACTTTAGTTGTAGGTTTTAGGTTTCTTTGATTTCAAAGGAAAGGAAAGTAACAAAAACAAGGTCGGCCTCCTCTATTAAACTGACCTCAACTTTGGGTATTTCATACCCGTCTTAAATCTATTGTCTGGAACCTAAAACCAGTCACGAGGCCAACTATTTTATTTTAACGTCCACTTTAGTAAATTAAAATAAACAACAATTTACTATCCACAATAAGTCCTTGGACTTATTTATCTAAGTTTCTGAGTAAAACAAATAATATCAAGTAATTCCTAAAACAATTAAATAATCAATTAAAATAGAGGAATTACCAAACCAGTAAGGATGATGTTACATGTGGATTGGTACAGTTCCGGCGGGACTGAATATGGTAGACATGTTGAGGAGGTTTCTTCATGTGACACCCGCCAAATTAGGACTTTGATTAGTGCCTAACTTACTTGTAATTACATGTATATAGTTTTATATTAGGCTAAATATATGTAACATCTTGTGTAATTGCATACACGCGTACACGATTTGATTAAATCGTGCAATTATGAACCGGACTGAGTCCGACATTGTAAAATATGGACATTGGTGATGAACTGTTTAAATAATGTGGAAATATTCAAACAAAGATTATTTACTTGAATATATTACGAAAATATATTACACGTATTACATATCGTATAAAACACACCGTACGCGACAAAAATGCGTGAAACGCGCTCGACAAACGAACGAAACCCAAGTTATATTTTTATAACTCAAAATAAAGTATTTTGATTAAATACTTCGGTTAAAAATACCACAATTATACGATAACAGTTGTAGCGTTTAAAAATCGTTACGCGATTAAATAAACGCAAAACGAGCACGTAAATCGAGACCGACAACTTAACGAAACATTTTATGAAATGTTTACTAAGTATTTTAAATAAATACTACAATCAAAAATATTGAAATTATAATCGTTAACAAAACGCGTATAATAAACGTTTAAGCGAATGACGAAACGAACGGGGAAACGAGCACCGCACGGAACGCGAAATTAGGGAACAAAATTTGGTGAAGCCCACACTAGGTGGACCCCACCCTTGACCGGCCTCCATTTGGTGAGAATGGGGAGCCATACCCCCACCCTCACTCTTTGATTACTTGCACTCAACCAACAACCTTCCATCATTCACCACCTTACACCTCTCTCTCTACTCCCATACTCTCCCACCACTCTCCAGAAACTTTCCCTCTCTCTAGAAACTGCAGAAAAATTGCCATCCACACCACAATAAACCACCACTAGACCACCATCCATTTCTTGAAGAAAAACAAGGAAAAAACTCAGATTATCACTTCTTCGCATTTCGATTTTAGATACTCCATTCCCTAGTAAGAACTCTTTCTCCTTGACTATTAATACTTGTAATATGTTTATAATCATGTACTAGTTCTCACTCAACCATAAAATGTCCAAAATATAAGTCGAAAGCGCGTTTTAAAACTTGAGATCTGTGTTAAACTTTCTGTCCAGAAAGTTTACTCCACTTCCACGATTTTTATAAAAATCATTTCTTAACAAAATCTACATTTCTTAGTTCTAGAATGAAATACAAGAAGTAAGCTCTCTAACAAAATTTATTTCGTGACTTTTCGACTCCGTTTACTACTCGAAAACATTTTTCTCCGACGACGTGTATTTACTGTTCCGGCGGTCAGAAAGCTTCACTCACTTCTTGACACCATATCTCGAGTTCTAGAGCTCAAAAACACATGAGGTTTTTGTCAAAATCTCACAAATTTTGTTGGCTACAAAAAGTTCTTCTTTGTCGTCTTCTAAAAATACACGGATTTCACTCAGTAATTATGTTCATACACTTGTATCCGGATTGGTCAAAACTGGACCTCAGGGGATTTAATATTTTCTTTATCCAACCAAACGATGCCTAAAAATCATGGAAAAATTACATAAAATACTTAAGACATAGATGAACAACTGTGATTTTTCTCGAAATTTATTACGGACTTTAACTAGTCGAAAACGAGGCTCGAAACGGACTAAAAATCTGCCCAGAAAACACCTAGGGACTGTTTTTGCATAAATATTAAAAACGACACTTTCGGTTAACCACAAAACGTAATGATAATTTTTCTAAGATTTAGAAACATATTTAAGACTTCCCTAAAAATTTCGGGTCAAACCGAGCTTGTTTGACCATGTTCTCGAGAATTAAAACACATCAGACCGTTAGTGTCGCAGGGGACCAAATCCCGACTGCGACACTAAGCCCAATGTCGCTATATTATTCAACTCGCACATTATGCGACACTAATTTGATTGTCGCTACTTTTTAATGTCGCAGACATGCGACACTAAACCTTGTCTCGCTTAATCTGATTGTCGCACTTTACGACACTAACCTCAGTGTCGCACACATACGGTTTCCGGTTTTTACGACACTACCTCTAGTGTCGCAACATTGCTGATTTTCACATCCTGCGACACTGACCTCAGTGTCACAACCCACACTAGTGTCGCATCCAGTGTCGCTATTCACAGAACCTTGAAAATGCATATTTCACTAACTGTTGAATACTTACAACAACTCAACTGTATACGATGAAAAACATACGGAATATACTTTTATAAGTATACAATAAAACGAAACACATAATAATAATACTTTTGATTATTATTACAAACCGTCACCAACGGGCCGCACACGTTTACAAACTACAAACGAAAACACTAAACAAACACTTGGACATTACTGTGACACCAGGTAAAAAAAAAAGGGGCAAGTTTTCGCGCCCAATTTAAACCTTCATCACACGTACTTGGTACGCATTAATACAAAAAAAAAGTAAACTAAACTATTTGATGTGAGATAAGTCTAGCGCGCCCAAAAATTTTAATACAAAACTCATTATGAAGTTTATAATTATTTTTAATTATACGAAATATTATCGGAAGGAATCCGACAAAATAAATACGATCGTTGGTGATACAAAGTTTGGAAATAATGCAAAAATATTTTAATCTCTCTATATTATATTTGACAAGCTGATTATGTTATCCAATATGTTTTAGCCTCCGCTCCTTATTAGCATAGAAACTCATGGGATTAGCAAATAAATAGGTTCTTCTTTATGAAAGTACTATCCTACCCCTAACACCCCTACTAACAAATATCCTCCGCTCCTTATCTCCAGCGCCTAAATTCAATTTTCATCAGATCTCAATAGCGCGTCATTCCAACCCTAATCTTGAAATCGAATTTCAAATTTGACAGCATCATCCTATTTTTGGATATAATCAAGGCTAATTGATTGAAAGAATTAATTCTTTGATACGGTTTCCTTCGATCTTGCATACCTATTGCCTCACCATGAAAACCCTACCTTATTATAAACTCCAACAATCGTTTGTTCCTTTATCCAACATACAGCCTCACAACGAAGGAGATAGTCCCATAAAAAACATTGCTCATGGCCGCCGAAGTTGTTTTTACACCTCTGAACGAGATAACCGACGGCAAGAGTGACCTAAAACTTAGGGTTAAGGTACATCAACTGTGGAAACAGAGCTATAAAAACACGCCTAATCAGATAGCTTCAATGGATATGATCCTACTCGATCACCTTGTAAGTATATTCGTGAATGATTCAGTATGTTCCTTTTTATGTCTATATCTGATTGTTGTTAAAGATGTATCATTCACGATTTTAACTTATTAATGTTTCATCCTACTAAATGTTTATTTCCTTATCCTGTGGTGTAGGCATTTTTTCACAGCTTGTATAATGAATTAATAAAAAATAATATAGACACATATGAACAATTAAATCCATGTATATATACTCAATTACAAATACAATGTTAAAAAGATCTTCATGTATGTAATTAAGTAGATCCACATGTACTTACGTAAATCCATATATTGTTGATCATATGAGCCTTACACCAGAAATGATGATCACTCTCCTTATTTGTTATATCTCTTTAACATCACAGGGCAACAAGATCCAAATGAAAGTTCGGAATTTCCTTTTCCCTGACTTTGCGCATATTCTGAAAGAGGGCAACTACTATGTAATGTCAAACTTTGGCGTTGACAAATATGAAGGGGACTACAGGCTTATTGATCACAACTGGAAGATCAATCTTCAAAGGAATTCAAAGATTCGCGTATGTCCTCCATTTGAAGGCTTATCAGATGGTCTAAATCTGGTTCAATACCGTGACGCCAATGAGTGGAAACTATCAATGATATTTGGTTTTGGTACATCACAGTCTACATCATACGTATTTATCATCCACCTTATATCATTTGTAGGCATAATCGTACTGACTACATTTTAAAAATTTATCTATTTAGATGTGGTTGGTCTGCTAGTTAACATTGACCCTTTAGTAGAGCAGATGGAAAATGGGATTGTTAAGAAATCTACAAAGTTTCATCTGCAGGATCACGAGTAACAAACTTTTGATTTTTCATTTCGTTTACAACATTGATAGAGATGACAGTATAACCCCGTATACGTTTTATGCTATTGTTGTTGTTTTACATGGGAACTAGGATCGAGTGCAATGTTTGGGCAGACCATGCTGTGCAGGTTCGCGACTACATGAGAGATAACAAATCTAGCACTGATATGGTGGTCGTGTTCATTCAGAATGCACGGCTGAAAGACTGGAGACGTATGCATCTCCACTTTCAAACATTATGCAAATACTTATATGCAATTTTACATACACTCACAAAGTCAGACTGATCGTACAAATGTAACTGTTTTAACCTACCCATGTAGGTATGCCACAAGTCTCCAACCACCTCTTTGGCACTCGTATTCAAATGAATACGGACTGCAAACCGATTTTGGACTTCAAGTCAAGGTATATAAATTTCGTCACCATGAAAACTTATGACACTACCGTAATAATACAGTCAGTTGGCATACCTTTCTGTACATACATGCCTTATATTGCTACTGCTATACTACAAGTGGTCACTACCATTCATTGGTAAGCATTCATGCTCACCGTTATTCTTTGGATCACTACCATTTAAATAAGTTTGGAAAACATAATTCTTTGGTAATTCATAATGGTGAATCATTCATGTTACTGTTATTTTTTGACATGCCTACAAACTGATTTAAACATCCTAATTGAACCTCTTTATGCCTTTTGTCAAAGTCTAGCTATAGTAAACGTATCATCGTTTTAAACTCATTAGGTACCATATGCTGTACCTTTCAACGACCAATATTTGCATACCCCATACTTATCCTTTCTATAAAGTTTTACCCCACTGTGAATGCTAATATTTCAACATTTGTCACATCAGACCTCTGCACATCCGACTGACTACTATAGCAGCAGACTGATATTGTTACCAGTGTTTGGGTATTCAATTTTGTTTATACGCAGGCTTCACTTAAGCCCGTTACTAGATCCGATGGAATTTTCTCCATCGCAATTCTCAGGTAAGACTCAGCATTCTGTGGTTCAAACAACTATCAAGGTGTTTGATGAGCCTGAGGTCAAAACTGTAGAAGCGATACGAGAAACTAATGAGGTGTCCACCAAATTTAAATATTACATATCTCTTTTGCAAGCATACCTACATACACATGCTGATATAATTTGTCTGCTTTTCAAGGTTTCTGAATGCGTACTCAAAGCAACTGTTTCCAAGATCTTACCTGACGAGGGATGGTTCTATTATTCCTGCAATAAGTGTGAGCAAAAGGCTAGCCGGCGAATCACCAATAGTCCTTATGACAGAATCTTTGACTGCAAGCAATGTGGTGAAGTCAAAGATGTTCAAGGGAAGTAAGTTCCTTGGAGACATTGTGTGATTCGTTATATTTATTATCTATCTGTATATATGCTACTTGTAGACACCAGTTTATATGAGTTTTGACCTTTGTATTAATTTACGTACCATTTGCCTCAGGGTTAGGACTGTAATAAGAGTTGAGGATGTGACTGGTGGATTATCACTCGTCCTCTTTGACTACCAACTTGCTAGGCTTGTAAACAGGAGTGTTGAGTGGCTGAAAAGAAAGATTGTCATTGGCTTTGGTGATAATTTTCCCCCTACTGCGAACATAACCAGAAGTTTCTGAAAGATTACTCATTCTTTTCAAGCGTTCATCTTCTCCAGCTTTTGAAATGAAGGATACTTAACTATGTCATCCTTATGAACACAACTTTACCTTTAGTTAGAGTTTTTACATATTTTTAGAATATATCTTTTCAAATTATTTTCGGAAACAGAATTAGTATATGGTGTGCAGAAGATTCAGACTAAATAAGTTACGTAATTTGACAAATTAATAATAAAAGATGGGTTTGATATACATGTCGTCCTCTTTTGAGTTATTATTCGCTGATGCATCAACATTGTATATACTGTATGTTTTAGTGCATATAATATCCTAAATATGGTTTATAAAAAGTAATATCTTTAACACAATTGAGAATTATACTGTAGCATTTTTAGAATATTTGGCTTGCTGGTAATTATCACATACAGGAATCTGCTGACTAATTTTTTCCTAACATTTTTTTATTCATGTCAGTTCAATCCTTTCGTTTCTAAACCGATTTTAGCCTAGCATTTTCTTAATTTATGTTTGTTGTACACGTTGTGGAAGAGTATGGTGATATCACCTTCACAAAATAGAAACTTCCATATGTATGGTGCCAGTTATCACTTAACAATTGGTAACAATAGACTATCCTTATCAAAGTTAAACCACCATATCATTGTTAAATATATGAAGATAAAAAATATATTTGTTGATTGCATTACATAAGTGTACGATCCCACCCTCATGCCAATAAAACATTATATCATTTGTAATTCTAAACAACTCATCTACTTCCTGCACGATTCCTGCGATTCAACAAAATGTCTACCGCACCTAAGGTACCATATACACTCGTATAATGTTGTTTTCCTTTTTGTACAATTAAACTTAATTGTCAACTATTGAACGTACTTAACCACCTACGCAGACAAATGAAACATCTATGGGCGTAAAACCCGCAGTGTAATCAAATGAAATGGCAGGTTTTATACCATGTGATTCATCATATGACATAGTGCGTCAATTTTTATAGTCTATGTGTTGTATTATTATAAACTTTTACAAACACTTTATCAACATTCTTTGTAGGATATAACGAAAATCAAATCTCGCAAGCGCAAGCGCGATAGCAACACCACAGAGTATAACTATTTAAACCAAACGGTGCTTGTCGATTCACAAATAGAAATGGTACAACTTAATATCCATTTACTCCTTTGTTTACTCAACGTTATATGTTACACGACTTCTTCTCTGTATGTAGACTTTTGCAGAAATAGATAAAATACACGAGGAGATTTATAAAACAGATGATCATTGTTGTATCATGCGTGAAATGTATGAACGTCAAAAGGTAATACATTTTCGTCCCTCATGTACTAGGAAAAATTTCCATCGCAAATAACTATTTCATCCACAGCAATACGATGAAGATTGGGATGCTCTTGATGAAATACTGAGGGAAGAAACGGAAAAAACTAACTTCAACAATATCATGAAGAAAACTATTGTCGGAATGAGTCGATTACGAACTCATTGATCACTCTTTCTAATCTTTTTCATTATACTAATGTTTTTTTGGTACTTATTGATTCCTGATACCATAAATTGTTATGTTAGACAAATCTTCCTTTTTTTTTTAACATAGTTATACTTATTTACCTATAATTGTTATACAATGTCAAATGACGTATGTGGTTCTGATTGTTTAACCTAGCATGTTCACTTAAAATGGCGAACTATATGTCTCACCAATATAGATATAAGATTCAATGATCTTTCCCGCAAAATTGCGGGTTATGATCTAGTAATTATTTATTTGAAAATATTATGCGAACAGTCAGAAATAAAAATGAAACGAAAACATTTATACATTTTATATAAAACGTATCGTACGAAACAGAAACAATACAAAACGTACCCGAAAATCAAAAATAATAAAAATTATATTTTTATTATTCCTAGCAAAGTATTTGGAGAAATACTTCAAAATTAATTTACCAATATCAAATATTAAATTTGATATAATTGGACCCGTACCCAAAATTAATGGGCTAAATACCAAACTTTTTACTATCAGTAAAATATCTGGGGACAGATTGGTGTTTAAACCATACTGCCCCCGTTGAAAAACATAACCCGTATCCTTTTATATATGTATACTCCTTCCATCTCAAACAACACACACACCCACTCAACTCAATTATTTGAAGCTCATGTGCATTTGATCGGAAGCTAACCCAGGGAGCAGAGAAGAAGCAACAGCAGCAGCTTCCTCATCATAATTGACACACCCCACCAAACGGTAATCACGATCAGTACAAATTTAGTATGCGGAAGCTTTGATGACGTGGCGGGGCGAGAGCAGTAAACCAACCAAACAGTACATACATACTCAGAGCATATGGCTATTGAACAACATAATAGATTAAGATGCCAGTTTTAAACAGTTGTTACAAAAGTAATACGACTATGTATGTCGTAACAGTAGTAGTAGAGTTTAAAACACTTAAGTTTTACAATCCATAAGTTTAAAAATAAGATTTCACAAGTATGAATGTAATGTCTGCAGTTATACTAGGGAAATCCTCTAAAGCTGTCCCAAAAGTATGTGGCATCTTATGTAGTCTAGGGTTGTCCATCCTGAATGCATGCGATTCTTACTTACGTAGCTAATTTCATGTAAAACATAGAAAAGAGTCATCAACAAATATGTTGAGTGAATTCACAGGTTTTGTATAAGTATGAGGTATGTTATACCATATATGTTTTTGTTATTGAAATGTCATTCAATAAATAATTGTTTGCAGGTTTTGCAAAATACAAGATTGTAGGGTTGTTACCCTAAAATACAGTTTTATGTGGGTTGTTACCCAAAATGTAAGTCTGGTTGTTTACCAGTATTTAAAGATAACCATAATGTTTTTCCGGTATAAAACAGTTGTAGGATATGTTAATCCTATACAGTATGTGGGAATACTTAGACTTATGATCCCCTGAAAGGTGAGCTAAACCTCGCAGGTTAAAGTAACGCGACCTAACCCTATAACCAAACCACGACCAATCAGTATGTTGTTTGCCTACAGGACATGTAAGTATACGCTCCAATCCAGTAGGAGGGTCGTCACAGAAATAGTACTATTCGTATACTCAGTGGCTAGAGTCACCTAGCTAATAGTTATAGTTTGCATGACATAAGGACTTTTCATGCATACATTGTGAGTCTGGGTCCGTACTAGGATTCGTTGTCTAATTCCCAAAACAGTTGTGAAAATGTAATTTCATATCAAACAATTTGTATAAAGCAGTAAAGCATTTATATAGTTTGCTGCATGTGTTCGCATGCAGTTTCTATGTTTACACCCCTATGTTTAAAAGCATAAAACATTGCAAAGTAGGGGATGTGAACTCACAGTAGTAGATGTGATGTGAAAGCTAGCAGGTGTGTGTAGCGTCGCCCAAGGTATGTTGACCTATACGCAACAATTATATTAACATAAGTACTTTGATTTGTTATCCAAATTATGTTAATAGTTTATTTATTTTGAAGAATTTGTTGATTTCTTAAATTGTACAATTAGTTGTTGACGTTATATTGAAATATTGTTATTATTTCTCACGTCGTATACTTTGTTAAGTGTATATACACGTATGTAATTGTATATATATTTGAAGGTCGTTTCGTTCCCATTGTACATATGTATACTTGTTCTATATATATATATATATATATATATATATATATATATATATATATATATATATATATATGTATACACAAGTAGGTAAATATACTTGTTGTATATTGTTAAGTCGTACGTTTGTTAAACGTGTAATACAATTGTATATATATATATATATATATATATATATATATATATATATATATATATATATATATATATAAGTTTTAAATACGTTGTTTACGTATAAAAATATGTAAGTTTTCCTTTGTTAAGAAAAGCGATCGTTTGTGAATATGATATATTCAATCTATAGTTATGTTTAAATGACGTATGTGTATATAGGTTTATATATATAAAGTTTGTCACTTGTCATATATGTACAAAATAATGTCTCAACGATATGTTAATTCGTTTACATTTTAATTATCATGTCCATTCCTGATTAAAAATAGGCATATGTTTTTGTTCTCGATATATATATTTGTTGATGCATATTTGTGTGTCTGTCAGTTGGTCTATCGAGTTGTAAGTGTCGTTAGTTAGATTTAATAGAAAACTCATTTTCATGTATAGCGACACTTAGATTCTGTGTTAGGCGACACTTGCCTAAGTGTTGCATAGCGTAACTTAAGTAAGTGACGCATGAGGGCGGCGACATGTGACACTTCCAAAGTGACGCATGTCTGCCGATTTTGTTTTTGTATAAATTGAAACCTACGGGTTTTCGGCTAGGGTTGACGAAACCCTAGCACAATTTGTCGACTAAGCATACTTGTAAACAGTTCCAATACGTTCAAGAAGCTAATAAACTAGTTTTACTTTGGTTGATTCGTTGTTTCGGTTTAAGTTTATTACTCGTTTGTGCAATTGATTGTTTCCGCCACTCAATTATCGTTATCAGTCATCTAGATCCAAGGCTCAAGGGACTTTCAACTGGTATCAGAGCCACTCTTTTTACTCATTAGTATAAAAGAAATGCACGGTTGCTACATTTTTAAAATAGACGTTGAGTTGTGTCTATAAACAACTTGGGATATGATAGTACATCGGGTGACATGCACAAAATGGAATTTTAAGTTTTATCTTGGATGTGTCAGTAGGTTTATCTGACATATTTAAAACAGCTTTTATAAAAATTAGCTTCATCATACGATGTGTTGGTAGACATGATACACACCGGTCTCTGAGTTATTAAGAAGTAATTTAAATACATATCTATGATCCTGTGGTAAACACCTTGTGATGTACGACTCTAAGTCTTAATTCCTTAGCGTAGCTTGACATACTTCTATTTTTGGATCGTATATCTGAGATCTTTTGGGGGAGTATGCTGATTGTTTCCTCTGTTGTACGTAAGTGCAGACCTGGTCTCAATTCAGCTTACTCTCAAAACTAAGCAAACGTGAGTCAATGTACTTGCAAAGTCTTAAATTCTAAGATACTGATCAAGGTCGCCAATTGAATAAAACAAGTTTGGTTTGACTGCGATCGGTTTTGCTTAAACCTGAATCAAGTAAATGTTGCTCTGTTGTACGCAAGTACAGACCTGTCACCGCGGGCTTGATTCTTAAAATTGATTATCTTATATTCTTTCTGAATTTGGAAACTATGTTCATGTCTGGGTTACAGGGGTATATCTATGGTTGGGACCATGGTGAAATATTCTGTTTGTCCCTATACTAGGATCTAACGGAACAGA
Source organism: Helichrysum umbraculigerum (assembly GCA_949592205.1). Classification (NCBI taxonomy): domain Eukaryota; kingdom Viridiplantae; phylum Streptophyta; class Magnoliopsida; order Asterales; family Asteraceae; genus Helichrysum; species Helichrysum umbraculigerum. Next base: position 86,925,322 of record CATIUR010000002.1, on the reverse strand, counting down.
GTCAATCCAATCGCTTGCGGAATAAACGATTAGATCACAAACACAATAAGCAAACTATAAAACACGATTAAGATCAAACTAAAACGTTCTTTATTGCTTGTAATCGACTAGCTTACAGAGATTTCGACTGATTGGTGTTTAGGGTTTCGTCAACCCTAAACAGAAAACGTAAATACGAATTTATACAAACTCTGGCACCTGCGACGTCGCACACGACGTCGCAGGCCCAAGCCCATGCGACGTTGACTACGTCGCATGCCCAAAACCTGACGTCGCACCTGCGACGTTACAGACAACGTCGCAGGAGTCAGGAAACTCAAATCTAATAACAAAACGAACTACGAGCTAGACCAACTGACAGACACACAAATTGCATCAACAAACTCCCCCGTGTCTTCAGCTTGGTCTTCTAAAAGTTTCATCTTCTAAACCCAGCCCGCAGGAAATTGTCCGTCAGCATGAATTCCATGAGTTACACAAACAGTAACAACTTTGTAATATTGTTCGGCTAAACGTTTGTTAAACTCATTCTTCTGACCAACACGAATCCGATCATCATAGAGTTTTCTCAAATCTTTTTCATGAAAGTTAATAAAACTCATCGGATCATACAATCTAAACGTTGATTGTCTCAAATTCCAAATACCTCCAACTTCTGGCCACGGTTCTGAATCTGGAACAAAAGTAATAACCGCTTCACCAGTTTGTGAATCGAGTTCCCATTTAACAAGTCTTCGCAGAAAATAATAAGGAACTGGTTCCAGAGGTATCTAAGTCAAACAGATAGCTGGCGGATAGTGAACTTTAACCATAGGCTTCCTGGTAACTGGATCAATTTTCTTTTTGAACGTATACCGAGTACCCAACGTCGGTTTCAACTTGGAATATTTCTTCGATAAAACTTCTCGACGTAAATTCCTCTGAATAAACTCGGCATAATCATTCTAGAAACGGATTAATCAATTTAAGCTGAGCTAATCTATTAATCTCTCCTTTCGGCAACGTGCTTAATCGATCAAAACGTATTTTGAAGTACTGAACTCCATCCTCTCTCTTAATCATAAACAGATTTCTCTGACACTTCCAGCTTTTAATAACTCCGGTGTAATTTCGACTAACCCGGTAAACTTGACATTTAACTGGAATAGGAACTGGATTTCGTCCCTTAGGCCACCATTGCTTGTTTCTTTCTTTCTTTTCTTCAGCAGTGTATTTCCTTGGAATATCCGTAGATTCTTGAGCTGCTGAGTCCGGTGCCTGTGTCTCTTGAGCTGGAGTTGATGTTGATTCTTGAGCAGGCTTTGCAGAAGAACTTGATTCTCCACGTTGAACTTTAGCAGGCCTTTCATCTTCACTCGAGTCAGATTCTATAATCGGTGCACCATCGTAAACTTCCCCAGAGTGTGCATCATCATAAACTTCATCTGAATCTAAATGTTCTTCTTCAATTGAAACATCATCATCATTATCAAAAGCATTCTCAGATTCTGCCTCAGAACCAACTCCACTGGCCATTCTCTGAATAAACGATAAATCAGCGAATGAATAGTCAATGGCCAGCGGTCTTGGCTGTCCTGGAATATCATCAACACAAAAGTAATCCAAACGTAGAACAGTTTCATTAACATTTTCAATTACAGGAGTGGGGGTTACATTTTCAGGTCCTAGTGACTCTACATTTGGGCCCCCAGACCCAATTTCCCCCGAGGCACTAGACCTAGCCTCCAAAACATTAACCCTGAGCTTTGTTTCCTCAAGCTCCTTAGCTTGAACCTTGATTAGTGCAGCTTGAGCAGCAATCTTTTCATCTTGAGCGTCCATCTTTTGCTGCATCTTCCGCATATCATCCATCATTTTCTGCATAAATGCTGGAGTGGGCGCAACAGCGAAAACCTGTTGAGGAGTTGGAATGACAGGAGCTGTTTCAGAAGAAGACTGACGAGGTGGATTTGCAGAAGCTGTTGCAGAAGAAGACCGACGAGGACGGCGATGACTAAGCTGAAAATCGGCGTCGGTTGGATCATCACCTCCTCGAATGCATTTCCCAGTATTTTGTGCAACATAACGTCGACCTTCACTGACACGACGTGCAATCCTCTTGGCTCGGGACGGTTTAGTGCGTTGAATAAAATCCATCTCATTCGGGTGCGGGACAGCACCATCAGAGCCAGGAGGAGTTGAACCACCATCATCCTCAGTTCCAGAATCCGATCCCTCAACAGTATCATGAGACGCTGAGTTGTCCGAGTCGACATGCCCAAATTGGTCAATATTTTCCAAGATAGCATCCACATGCTCCCCCGCAGCTTGAACAGGGATGTTCACAAGTGGTTGATGCGGTTGCTGTGGTGCGGGAACATCCATGTACCGAGGTTCCGGAGGCGGCACGTAATTCTCATTCACAATAGCACCAAATAAAGCAACATCTGGTGGCGCCTGAACCCCTTTTTCAAAACCAACACAAACAGTAAAGATCCGATTCTGCATTGGTGAAATCTTTAGTCTCTGATCATTATCACCCAGTGCCTGAAGAGCTGGATGATGGAGATTGATGTGAAGCTGAATAAAACGCGGATATAAGATCCATTTCTGATCTCCGGCGTTTACATTATCTACCATGGCCTTGAATATAAAACCAGAAAAGTTGAAAGGCTTGTTGTAGACCAAAGCTAACATAGCAGAAGCCAAACTCCTGCTCATCCCATCTGTACCACCTTTTCGATTTCCCAAACACACTATAACAACTTGCATCAAATATCTCCAAACACGTGTTAGATTCGCTTTTCTGTATTGATCATTGGGAATGCCAGGATATCCAATTCGTTGCATAGCCCCCGCAACAAAACTTGGCTCATAACTAATAGGCATATCTGGTTGATCGTTTAGCTGAAGAAGTTCCCTAATGCTCTGTTCAGTAATTGTGATCTCAGTGTCAAGAACTGTGGAAACCAACCGTCTAACATTGTTGTCAGTAATAACAGTGGCGTTTCTCCAAAATGGGTTTATCAGATTCCCAAAAACAACCGTGTTGTCAGCAATGGCATGAAATACCCTCGAACGTCTCAAAAATGCAATCATTTGACGAAATGGTGCCGCCTTATCGGAAGTATCATCAAGATAAGAAGCAGTATTATGACGCGCCTCAAATACTAAAGCCATATCTGCAAAAACAGAAACATACAATATATTCTCGAAAAGCGTTAGAACGAACAAAATATACCAAACTTGTCACAAACGAAAGGTTTCATTGATATGTTAAATAAGTACAAAGTTACAAATAAACATATCAAATCCTAAACCCTAAACCTAGACCTAGACCAAAGATCCCGGTTACACAAATACAGCCAAAATCCAAGACAAGGTCAGGCCAAAATCCAAGACAAGGATGGTATCCCACCAGACCAGAAGGCAAAGATCCAGGATAGTGAAGGAATTCCTCCAGACCATAAAACCAAGATTCAGGACAAAGAGAGAATCCCACCGGATCATTAGTCAACTGAGACAAAAATGGTCATATCTAAGTGACCAGATAATAGCTTTTAGGCGCTTGATCACCAGAAAGCACAAAAGAATCCACGACTGGAAGATAATCCTTCTAGCCGAGGAGGGGCGAGTAGTGACACTCTTTGGGCAGAAGAAGTGAACACAGTCTTTCTCATTCAGCGAGGAACTGAAAGAAATCGCCCGCCATTGGTGGACAGAATGTAACAGTAAGAAAAACGCAACATTTGGTTTGTAACAAAAATGTCACTTTTTCTGTAAGTGGCGACGTTGTAAACAACGTCGCATGTCAGATAGCGATGTAGTAAAGGACGTCGCAGAAAATCAGAATAATAACAATAGCGACGTAGCCTGTAACGTCGCACAAAATTCGAGCTATGTTAAAGGGGACGTCGCATTTTGCTATTAATTGTGAATTTAATCACATTATAAAAACGGTGCGACGTAGAGTAAGACGTCGCTCAAGACGTCGCAAAAAATGCAACGGCGCAGACAATTAAATAATAATGCGACGTAGGCTATGACGCCGCAGCCGACGTCGCACTGATGAACATTCAAGCGCAAACCCAGAAACCCAGAAACCCAGAAACCCTAAAATTCGAAATTTGGGGTTTTTCAAAATTAAACGCACTACAAGGTGCGGCAACGAATGGTGATCACGAAAACATAAATTATACAATGTTTAGATCACGATTACATAACTAATTCAACCCAAACCGAGAACCCTAAAAACCGTAATATCCATTTAACGATTAAAGCTAAAATACACGGTGAAAAAGGGTAAGATTAGTACCTAAGTGTGCGGAATAACGAGTAGAACAAGACTACGTGAATGAATCGGAAGAAAAACGGCTCACAATCACAAACGAACCAAATATGCACGAAAACTCGCTACGTCGCAATCGCCAGAGCTCACGTCGCACGCTACGTCGGTAGTGAGTATGAAATAGTGTGACGAGTTACGTCGCGGTTGAGACTATATATAGTCTAACCCTAGGTGCGACGTAGTGTGGGACGTCGCTAGCGACGGCAAGGTTGACGTCGCATAAATCAGTTAGGATGTAACTTGAGTCGATTTTGAATTTTCAAAACAGTTGACACGTAATTTTATTTAGCAAATAATATTCAAATGACTAGTGACTTGGAAAAATAACGTAGAATAAAATAAAACATAAAATAAAATAAAATTAAAAATCTTTTTGGTATTTTCTTTAATATCACAAAAAGTAAAAATATAACAGAATAAAATTACTAACACTCTATTTTTGGTGACGGAGTTGTTTTGTCTGATTAGGGATCATATCGGAATAACATGCAATTATTAGGAATAGTAAGTGTTATTTCGATCATCAGTATATTTGTCCATTTTAAATTTACTTGGCACATTTAAAACACCTTTTATAAAAATTATTTCAAGACGATTATTGGTATTGTTTGTCCACCTAAACATGTTACATCCGTATTTGTGAGCTAACCTTTATTGTTAGTATGAATATTAATTTTGTGAAACCTATTATATGATATACTGATAAACTTTAGTAAAACAAACACTGCATATTCACACAAGGTAGAGATTACAAGACCAAGTTTATCCCGGTTTTCTCGTAACATACACTTGATATTTAAATTTAGGCATACATCAAACCGACTATGAAGATACTAGTGGCCCCAGATCTGTTCATAGTACAACAGAGGGTCCCTTAGTATGAACATAACAAGTTTGAGACTATTTGCATAACTAATGGATTCAGGTCTGTACGTGAGTACAACAATAGTCACCATTAGTTAGGCGAATAATCATATTATTACTATATGCCAATTTTACATTTACATAATAATTATGACAGTGTATGATAGTACTTCCATTTATCAATTAAGACATATGCCATACATCATATAACATTTTTCACAAAGTAATAGACAAGTTTTAATATTACTTCTTACTAACTCACAAACCGGTGTGTATCATGCCTACCAATACATCGTATGATGAAGACAATTTAGATAGAAACTGCTTTAAGTGTGTCATATAAACCTACTAACACATCCAAGATAAACCTTAAAATTCCATTTTGTGCATGTCATCCGATGTACTATCATATCCCAAGTTGTTTACAGACACAACTTCAACGTCTATTTTAAAAATGTTGCAACCTTGCGTTTTCTTTAATACTAAAGAGTATAAAGAGTGGCTGTTGCTAATTTTTTAATTTTTTTTTAATGAATTTTTTAAAAAAACTTAAAAATCCAAGTCACAAATCACTATTTTGACTGAAAGAACCTTAAACCTATCATATTGACCAGTTCACTAAAACGGGATCTCAAAAAGGCTTTTGTGAAAAGGTCCGCACACTGCTTAAGGGTTTCTATATGTACGACATCTATAAGGTGTTTCTCAAAGCAATCCCGTATAAAGTGGAACCTAAGTTCGATATGTTTGGTCTTAGAGTGCTGTACGGGATTGTGTGTGATAGATATAGCAGCTGTATTATCAATGTAAATAGGAGTCATAGAGAGATTGAACCCGTAATCGCGTAGTTGGTGCTGAATCCAAAGAACTTGAGAACAGCAACTTGCAGCAGCAACATACTCGGCCTCAGCTGTGGAAATAGCAACCGCAGTCTGCTTTTTGCACTGCCAAGAAACTAAACGCGTTCCAAGGAAGTGACATCCTCCAGTCGTTGACTTCATATCTACCTTGCAGCCACCAAGATCCGAATCCGAATAGGCAGTTAACTCGAAGTTTTTCTCGTTTGAATACCATAGACCCAGAGTTGGCCTAAAAGCGAGATATCCAAAAATGCGTTTTACTGCCTTCATATGAGACACCTTCGGATTTGCTTGAAATCGAGAGCAGAGTGAAACGGCAAACACTATATCTGGTCTTGAGGCAGTCAGGTACATAAGAGAGCCTATCATTGAGCGATAGTCTTTCTCCTTGCAATCTTCGTCGTCCTCATTAGGTCCAAGATTGTGTTTCACATCAATTGGAGTGCCATAGTGTTTACAATCGAGCAATTCATACCGCTTCAACATGTCAGTGACATATTTTGACTGGTGTATATAAATTCCATTGTCAGACTGCTCGACCTGTAGTCCCAGAAAGAACGTGAGTTCCCCCATAGCACTCATTTCAAACTCAGCTTTCATCAGTCTTTCAAAATCCTTGCACAACTGATCATTTGTTGATCCGAATATTATGTCGTCCACATAAACCTGCACAAGTAATAAATCTGCTCCTTCCCGTTTGATGAAAAGCGTGCTATCAATCTGTCCTCTATCAAAACCATTCTTCAGCAAGTACTTGGCAAGTCGCTCATACCAAAGTCGAGGAGATTGATGAAGACCATATAAAGCTTTCTTCAGCTTGCAAACATAATTTGGATGCTTTGGATCTTCAAAACCAGGAGGCTAACATACGTAAATCACTGCGTCGACGTCTCCGTATAGAAAAGCACATTTTACATCAAGTTGATACACACGGAATCCTTTAAAAGAAGCATAGGCTAGAAAAATTCGAATTGATTCCAAACGAGCGATAGGAGCGAAAACTTCATTATAGTCAATACCCTCTAGTTGACTATATCCTTGAACTACCAGACGGGCTTTATTTCGAATAACCGCCCCACGATCATCCATCTTGTTACGGTAAACCCAACGAGTACCCGTCAAGTGAGCACCCTTGGGTAGAGGAACAATTTCCCAAACATTCATCTTGTTTATTTGCTGTAGTTCCTCCTGCATAGCCTCGACCAAAGATGGATCTTTTAAGGCTTGTTCAATCTTTTTAGGTTCAATTTGAGACAAATGACATTAATCTATATGAGCTATAAGTCCCAAAAGCTGCTGAGCTGAAGTCTGCTTTGCTTGTTGTCGTGTTTGAACAGATGCATGAGGATCACCTATGATATTATCAATGGGGTGATCCTTATGTATACGAGTTGCTGGTATGCCGATTGGCACAAGATCCACACCCAGATCGTTCAAATCTCCCTCAGTTGCGGGAGTAGCAACAGACTCAGGTAAGACTAACTCTTCTTCTTCCACATCTTCAGGAGTATATAAGTGAGAGTAGGCCATTGTTTCTTCCACTTCATCTTCTTCTTGAGGTTCCTCTAAAGGAGGCATGTTTGGATCATATGGAAGCTCCTTTGTGTAGTTATAAACTGTTTTAGAAGGAGCAGTCGAAGATGGTGGAGTAGGAGATGGTTTATTTTTAGGTGTAGGTGTAGGTGTAGATGGTGGTGGTTTGGTTGTTGTTTGTGGTGGTGTGGGTGTTGTTTGTGAAGGTGTAGGATTAGTTGGTAGAGGTGCGGGTGTTGCATTGGGAGATGGGTCGGATGGCTTATTAACAGGTGTATCTTGAGTAAGATCAAGTCCATGAAGTATAGAAACCAATTCTTCCGTATCATCTTTTTCCGGAATATTGAAAGAGTTGAAGAGGTTTCCATAGTTGAAAAACCAATCTGGACCCGTTCCTTGAGGAGGTTCCGTATACCTTAAACATTTCACTTCAAAATGTTCCTCAATCTGATTCGTTGATTTGTTGTAGACTCTTTTGTTCGGAGAGTTGACTGAATATCCAAGAAAAATCCCTTCAACAGCTTTATCACCAAACTTAGAGACCTTATTTATTGTAATCATGATCATGCATGGACACCCAAATGGTTCTAGAAACTGCAGATTTGGCTTACGGTTATTGAAAAGTTCATAACACGTTTTGTTCTTTTTCTTAACCGTGAGCACTCTGTTGAGAACATAACAGGCAGTATTAACTGGCTCAGCCCAGAAGATGATTGGTAACTTAGAGTCAGCTAACATAGTCCGAGCTGTCTCGATGATTGTCCTGTTCTTCCTTTCTGCAACTCCATTCTGTTGTGGAGTCCTCGGAGCACTGAATTGATGCTCAATACCTCTTGTAGCACAAAACAATTCGAGAGTTGAGTTCTTGAATTCAGTTCCATTGTCGCTTCGTATCCTTTTCACCTTTAAGTTGCACAGATTTGCCAACTTGTCCAACAAATACACCAGAATATCAGGATTCTCCCCCTTTGTGGTCAAAAAGTAAACCCACGAAAACCTTGAGTAGTCATCAGTAAATACCAAGCAGTAAGACCGACCACCAATGCTCTTTGTAGAGACTGGACCGAAAAGATCCATATGCAGTAGTTCCAATGGTGCATCAATGGAATTCACCTGCTTAGACTTATGAGACTTCTTACGTAGCTTTCCTTTTTGGCAAGAGATACAATCATCCTTTAGAGCAAATGACTGTTTTGGAACTCCTAGCACTAGGTCATTTTTAGTCAAGAAATTCATTTTTCGGAAATGAATGTGTCCCATTCGTCTGTGCCAAAGCAGTGAATCCTTTTCTGAAGCCTTAGACAAGAGACACGTATATTCATTCGAAGTCTCAACAGTTCTCATGTTTAGAATGTATGTGTCATTCTTTCTTGGTGCTCTCAGTAACACCCATTCTTCTGGAATGACATGTAACACCCGCCAAATTAGGACTAGAGATTAGTGCCTAATCGAATGTTAGTACATGTAATTAGTTCCTGGTTAGGCTAATTAATGTATCGAATTATATATATTGTTGAATATATACGAATATGCGATTTGATTAAATCGTACGCAATTTAAATCGGATGAATTTCGATTCAAATTTAATATGGACGTTGGTGACAAATTTTATTAAATAACGTTGTTATGTCAAAAATATTATTATTATAATATTTCGTATTCGTTCGTATCATACAATCGGAAATTATACGATTTAAAAGCTTTAAAACGCGCAAGTTAAATAAACCAAATTACATTTATAATTCAAATATAAACTTATTTGTAAAATAACTTAATAAAATATCGCGTAATAATTTGTATTTTAAAACTTACCAATTAATATATAAAATAATTTATTTAACGTTTAAACGACGGAGCAAACGAACACCGCACGGAGCGGGAACGCGGGCGAAAAATGGGAGGATAACCTCCCATTCCCACCTCATTTCTTTCATTTATTTCTTTTCCTCTCTCTCTCCTTCATCTTTTTCTCTCTTTCTTTTTAATCACCACCAACCACCTCCACCCCCAAAATCTTCACAAAAACGCAAAATAAACATACCAAACGACTTCGGATCTTCAAGATTTTTAGAGATTCACGACCACCGCGACACGATCTATCTTTCCGAAATTTCATTTCGGCGATTTGTAAGTTTCCGACACCTCTCGTTTTTAAGTGTTTTTACTTGTTTGCGGTTTGTATCGACTTATAATGTTCAAATAAGGGTTGGGTAAAAGTTTTGGACCGAACGGAAACCGAAAAACTCGTTTTCGACCCATTTTCCGGCCAACAGACCGCTACGTCGCATTTGGCCCGGAATTTATGCGACGTCAGCCTCTACGTCGCAAAACACCTCGTGACGTCGCATAGTGCGACGTCAGTCACAACGTCGCATTAAATTGCGATGTCGCATATAGCGACGTCAGCCTTAACGTCGCCAATACCTCGCCACGTCGCACTTAGCGACGCAAGCCCCTGCGTCGCAGAAATCACCTACGTCGCATTAGCGACGTAGCACCCTACGTCGCATTAAATTGCGAAACGTCGCCTTTAGCGACGTCATGCCCTACGTCGCAATCCTACCTGCGACGTCGCACCCTACGTCGCATAAAACAGCAGGTTTTCAAACTTTAATTTTACTAAGTGTCGAACTTTTGAAACCTCAAATCCTTATACGCTACGACTTACAAAACACTTTGGGACACTTTTGTAAGTGCAAAACATCGATAACTTGATAATAAAACTTAAAGATTATTATTTCAAACTCGTCACCAACGGGCCGTACAATTTTCAAACACTTAAACGTATCAACCAAATAGTGGAGATTTGGACATTATAGTTGGATGAACAACTACTGGGGTGATCTATTGAGATACCCAATCATATTTATAACCATCGCGTGTCGTGGACACCCTCAGGTTACAAGTCTTTGGACTTCATTTCTCGGCTAATCAACTTACGTTTGTTTAAACGCACTCAGACTCAGGTGAGTCTCATAGCCCCATCTTTTACTGTTTTATTCAGGGGTGTGATATACTGCTCAACTTTTAACATGTGAACGCAAGTACCAACTTTTCATATACTACATGAGTTTTTCGAAACTAATCATTTAAAGTCCTCCGTCAGCATAGTTGTTAATACGTTGTAGCGTGAATATTAGTATATGGTACCATATAGGATTGACCCTCCTCGTTCGGGTTAGCAAGCACTAACCGGGTAAACGGACGTACTAATATTTGGGAAGACGAATGTTGATTAGGCATTCGTGGAGGCACCTCGCCCGGAATTCTCTATAGGGGACCCGGCCCTCGAGTTAAGCTCAACTATGTGCTCATGGCTGTATACACGATGATTATCATTTAATTGCTGGATGCAATTCATTATTTTATTGCTGGATGCAATACATTATTTAAATCTTGCGGTTCATACGATATAACTTGATTTCAAACCTGTGAGCTCACCAGCTTTATAGCTGATCTTTTAGCATATATCGCAGGTACCCAGCAGTAGGATGTTTCTGCTTCAGGATTTAACTCGAGTCAGCATACAGAAGTTTGAGATTTTCTTGCATTAGTATATTTTGTATAAGTACTTATGTACTGAAATCTCATTTGATTTAACTCGAGCTATGTAACGCTTTAAATGTTGTAAACATTCCAAATTATCAATATATTTTGTTAAAACGACGCATATAGAGTCGTTTGCTATTATCTTTGTGTTTTGTTATTAATTAGTAACACCCAAATCAAGCTTCCGCAAATCATCAAATTTGGGGGTGTTACAGATTGGTATCAGAGCCTAAGGTTATAGTGAACTAGGTTGCATTTAGTGAGCCTAGACTATGACCATTAGGCCGTATTCCTTATTAGGTATGACTGGTTCAGGGATTACAACATACGAGTTTAATTTAACATAGCCTGATCAACTATGTACAATTAAGCAAAGATGATGTAAGACCTGAAAGTAGTTATGGCTGAACAGGATACAATAGAAGACTCTGACCTCGAGAGAACCGAGACTTAAACATGTTTATGCTAGACACTCAATAGGCTATATTATATAGGAACTATATGAATATAGGCCTCAATCTTACTAACGCTTTGTCTCAGAAATGGCAAACATTCCATCAAATTCATCTCGTTCTCAATCCGGGTCGCAGAACCCAAGGGTAGCAAGGAGGAACTCAAGGATGCCTCGAGCTGGCCCGTATCCCACTCACTCCACCTTGCCGGCCTTAGCCACCAGAGTGAATCAACACGAACAGCGACTTCGCACCATGGATGTCGTGTTGCAGGAAACCAACGAAAACTGGAGACTTACATCCCTTGAACGCATCGAACAAGTCTCCGACGACCTTGAAACCACAAACAACAACATGGATGTCCTCCGTAACCAAATAATAGAAATAAGGGTGGAAAATGCCCTTCTACAACGAAGGATGGAAGAATGTGAGCAACGCTCACATGAAGCAGAAGAATATGCGCGTGGACTAACACAACGACTAGCACTCGCAGAAGACAACGCCCGACAAGCCAGCAGGCTTGCAAACACTGTGGACCGTCTTGTCACGATGATGGAACAAATTAATCTACGTTAAGACTAGTGTAGTCTTTGTCTTGTAATCTATCCTGTAATCTAGTAACTCTCTACGCGCTACTCTAAAATTCAGTCGGATGTAACAGTTCCCGACCTCTTTTGTAATACATCTGTAGGATGTAACCTTTGAACTCGTACTATCTATTAAATGTTCCTTGCTGTTTCAACTCATATCGATTGCCATTATTCCTGTTGATGTTATGTATTACTGCTTTTATACATGTACATCTGAGATAAATACAACTTTCTTGCAAAATCTCATGTATCTTTATTTCTTTTATTGAAGAATCATGCCGCCAAAGTCAAGACCTTACACCGATGCACAGATTACTTCACTCATAACCCAGGCTGTTACTGAAGCCTTGGCTCGCAATACTCCACCCAACTCCACAAGAAACAGCGATACCGCTGGAACCTCTACCACCAAACCTTGTTCTTACAAGCACTTCCAAAGCTGCAAACCCTCGAGTTTCAAGGGTTCTGAAGGAGCCATCGGACTGATTAGATGGTTCGAGAAAATGGAAACTGTTTTCCGTGTCAGTAAATGCGCGGAGAACGACAAAGTAAACTTTGCCACCTGCTCTCTTGAAGATGATGCCCACTCTTGGTGGAATTCATATACCCAATCAGTGGGTGCTGACATTGCCTACCAAATCACTTGGGAGGAATTGAAAGCCAAACTCACTGCCAAGTACTGCTCTATCGCCAAACTCCAGAAGCTAGATGAGGAGTTCTGGAACTTAAAGGTTCAGGGTGGTGACATCGATGGTTATACCACCAGATTTCAACAATTAGCTGCCCTCCGCCCAGCTATGGTAAGCACTGAACCTGATAAAATCAGGAAGTACGCCCTTGGTCTCCCTGATTTTGTTCGGGGACACGTCATCTCCTCAAAACCAGCCACCATTGACGGTGCAATCTCATTGGCCCAAGACCTGATGTCTATGAGCCAAGATTCTGAACCACCCACTTCATCCTCCCAAAACAACAAACGCAAGTGGTCTGACTACCACAACAACCACTCCAACCAACAAAACAAGAAACCTGACACCATCAAAGCCTACAACACCACCACCGACATCATCCGGGGTTACACTGGGAGCAAGCCATATTGTCCCAAGTGCAACCATCACCATGAGGGTTCCTGTGGTTCCTTTTGCAACAACTGCAAGAGGTACGGCCATCTCACTAAAGACTGCCGCTCACCCACCAACAACAACTCCAACAACAACACCAGACCACCCAAAGTATGTTTTGAGTGTGGAAACCCCGGGCATTTCAGGGATACGTGCCCAAAACTGAAGAACCGCAACAACAACAACAACAACAACAACCGCAGCAACAACAACAACAACAACAACCGCAGCAACAACAACAACAACAACACCCGCAGCAGAGCTTTCGTCATCAAATCTGGGGACGCCCGTCAGGACCCGAATGTGGTCTCGGGTATGTTCCTCCTCAACAACTTAACTGCTTCTGTTCTATTTGATACTGGTGCTGATAGAAGCTTTATCTCCGATGATTTTTGCCCACTACTTGACATCACTCCTGTTGCCTTAGATGTTAAGTACACTGTAGAGCTAGCAAATGGAAAACTCGTAGAAACCACCAGTGTGATACCTAATTGCACACTAAACCTAGCCGATGAGACCTTTTCGATCGATCTTATACCCATCGAAATTGGCAGTTTCGACGTCATTATTGGAATGGACTGGTTGTCCAAACATCGAGCTGAGATTGTTTGTCACGAGAAAATTGTCCGTATCCCACTCGCCGTTGGTGGAACTTTGATCATACAGGGGGAGACCGGTGGGACGGGACTCAATATAATCTCCTGCTTAAAAACCCGAAAATTTCTGAGAAAGGGTTACCCTGCGATACTTGCACACATCACCGAGAAGAAGTCGGAGGAGAAGCGACTTGAGGATGTGCCGATTGTTAGAGACTTTCCCGAAGTCTTTCCGGAAGAACTACCTGGTCTACCTCCGCCTAGACAGGTTGAGTTCTCAATCGATCTCGTGCCGGGTGCCGCACCGGTGGCCCGCGCACCATACCGTTTAGCCCCATCTGAACTTCAGGAGTTGTCCTCTCAGTTACAGGAACTTCTGGATCGAGGATTCATTAGACCAAGTTCGTCACCTTGGGGAGCTCCGGTCTTATTTGTCAAAAAGAAGGACGGTTCATTCCGAATGTGCATCGACTATCGAGAGTTGAACAAATTGACCGTCAAGAACCGTTATCCACTTCCTCGCATTGATGATTTATTCGACCAACTTCAGGGTTCGAGTTTCTACTCAAAAATCGACCTGCGATCAGGTTATCATCAGTTACGAGTTCGCGACACCGATATTCCAAAAACTGCTTTCAGAACTCGATACGGGCACTACGAATTCCAAGTGATGCCCTTTGGACTAACCAACGCACCGGCTGTATTCATGGACCTCATGAACCGGGTGTGCAAACCGTACCTCGATAAGTTTGTCATTGTCTTTATCGATGACATACTCATTTACTCGCGCAACGAGCAAGAACATGCGCAACACCTCAGAACCATCCTTGAACTACTTAGACACGAGGAGCTTTATGCTAAATTCTCTAAGTGTGAGTTCTGGATCCAAACCGTTCCATTTCTTGGTCACGTGATCGACAGTCAGGGAATTCACGTGGACCCATCAAAGATCGAGGCTATCAAAGACTGGCAAGCACCCACCTCTGCAACTGAAGTACGACAATTCTTGGGTCTTGCTGGGTACTATCGGCGATTTATCGAAAATTTCTCCAGAATAGCTCAGCCACTCACGGTACTGACACAGAAGGACAAACGGTTCGATTGGACCGATAAACAAGAGTCAGCGTTCCAACTTCTGAAACAAAAGCTTTGCAGTGCTCCAATTTTATCACTACCCGAAGGCACCGATGACTTCGTGGTATACTGCGATGCTTCTCACCAAGGTCTTGGTTGC
This sequence comes from Helichrysum umbraculigerum, assembly GCA_949592205.1. Classification (NCBI taxonomy): domain Eukaryota; kingdom Viridiplantae; phylum Streptophyta; class Magnoliopsida; order Asterales; family Asteraceae; genus Helichrysum; species Helichrysum umbraculigerum. The sequence continues at coordinate 86,910,196 of CATIUR010000002.1, read as the reverse complement.
GTGTTGATGCAACGAGACAAGGTCATTGCTTATGCCTCACGACAGCTAAAAATTCACGAAAAGAACTACACCACCCATGATCTCGAGCTTGGAGCTGTCGTTTTTGCTCTCAAAATCTGGAGACATTATCTCTACGGCACTAAGTGCACAATCTTTACCGATCATAAAAGTCTCCAACACATCTTCGATCAGAAGGATCTCAATATGAGGCAACGTCGATGGGTCGAGTTGCTTACCGATTACGATTGTGAGATCAAGTACCATCCAGGGAAGGCTAATGTTGTAGCCGATGCCCTCAGTCGAAAGGAACGACCTAAACCACTTCGAGTCCGAGCCCTCAGTATGACCATTCATAACGATCTTACCATTCAAATTCATACCGCTCAGATCGAAGCCCTGAAACAGGAAAACATCAAGGATGAAGCCTTGCGGGGCATTGACAAACAATTCGAAATCAGACCTATCGGGATTAGGTATTTCTCAAACCGAATCTGGTTGCCCAGTTTTGGGAACCTAAGAGGCTTGGTGATGGACGAAGCTCACAAGTCTAAATATTCTATTCATCCCGGATCCGATAAGATGTACCACGGCATCAAGGAATTCTATTGGTGGCCAAACATGAAAGCCGAAATCGCCACTTATGTCAGCAAGTGTCTTACTTGCTCGAAAGTCAAAACAGAACATCAGAAACCTCCCGGTTTACTCCAGCAACCTGAAATCCCTGAATGGAAATGGGATCAAATTGCCATGGACTTCATAACCAAACTACCAAAGTCGTCGAGCGGTTGCGATACCATTTGGGTGATCGTCGATCGTCTCACCAAATCTGCTCATTTCCTGGCAATCAAAGAAAACGATAAAATGGAACGCCTTACACAAACCTACATCAAGGAAATCATTTCTCATCACGGTGTTCCAACCTCAATCATCTCTGACAGAGATGCCCGTTTCACCTCTCACTTTTGGCAATCACTTCAGAAAGCATTGGGTACCCGTCTCGATATGAGTACCGCGTACCATCCTCAAACCGACGGTCAAAGTGAACGAACCATTCAAACCTTGGAAGATATGCTACGCGCCTGCGTAGTTGATTTCGGTACAAACTGGGAAAAACATCTACCGTTGTGCGAATTCTCGTACAATAACAGTTATCACGCCAGCATTAAAGTTGCACCTTTTGAGGCACTGTACGGTCGTAAGTGCCGATCACCGATCTGTTGGACTGAAGTGGGAGATAGTCAGCTCACTGGTCCTGAACTCATTCACGCCACCACCGAGAAAATTGTGGAAATCCAAAACAGACTCAAAACCGCACGGGATCGTCAGAAAAGTTATGCTGACGTGAGACGCAAACCACTCGAGTTCCAAGTTGGGGATCGAGTTCTCTTAAAAGTATCGCCTTGGAAAGGCGTCATCCGTTTTGGCAAACGCGGGAAGTTGAATCCCCGGTACATCGGGCCTTTTGAGATCCTCGAACGGATTGGCCCCGTAGCTTATCGATTGCAGCTGCCATCCGAACTCAACAGCGTGCACCCTACTTTTCATATTTCAAATCTGAAGAAGTGTCTGTCTGATGAGACACTTATCATTCCATTAGATGAAATTCGTGTTGACGATAAACTTCACTTCGTTGAGGAACCCGCTGAAATTATGGACCGTGAGGTCAAACAACTGAAACAAAGTCGTATTCCCATCGTCAAGGTCAGATGGAATTCGCGGCGTGGTCCGGAATTCACTTGGGAACGGGAAGACCAAATGCGACTCAAATATCCTCAACTTTTCACTGATTCCACATCAAACACGACTTCGAGCTAAATTTCGGGACGAAATTCTTCCAACAGGGGGAGAATGTAACACCCGCCAAATTAGGACTAGAGATTAGTGCCTAATCGAATGTTAGTACATGTAATTAGTTCCTGGTTAGGCTAATTAATGTATCGAATTATATATATTGTTGAATATATACGAATATGCGATTTGATTAAATCGTACGCAATTTAAATCGGATGAATTTCGATTCAAATTTAATATGGACGTTGGTGACAAATTTTATTAAATAACGTTGTTATGTCAAAAATATTATTATTATAATATTTCGTATTCGTTCGTATCATACAATCGGAAATTATACGATTTAAAAGCTTTAAAACGCGCAAGTTAAATAAACCAAATTACATTTATAATTCAAATATAAACTTATTTGTAAAATAACTTAATAAAATATCGCGTAATAATTTGTATTTTAAAACTTACCAATTAATATATAAAATAATTTATTTAACGTTTAAACGACGGAGCAAACGAACACCGCACGGAGCGGGAACGCGGGCGAAAAATGGGAGGATAACCTCCCATTCCCACCTCATTTCTTTCATTTATTTCTTTTCCTCTCTCTCTCCTTCATCTTTTTCTCTCTTTCTTTTTAATCACCACCAACCACCTCCACCCCCAAAATCTTCACAAAAACGCAAAATAAACATACCAAACGACTTCGGATCTTCAAGATTTTTAGAGATTCACGACCACCGCGACACGATCTATCTTTCCGAAATTTCATTTCGGCGATTTGTAAGTTTCCGACACCTCTCGTTTTTAAGTGTTTTTACTTGTTTGCGGTTTGTATCGACTTATAATGTTCAAATAAGGGTTGGGTAAAAGTTTTGGACCGAACGGAAACCGAAAAACTCGTTTTCGACCCATTTTCCGGCCAACAGACCGCTACGTCGCATTTGGCCCGGAATTTATGCGACGTCAGCCTCTACGTCGCAAAACACCTCGTGACGTCGCATAGTGTGACGTCAGTCACAACGTCGCATTAAATTGCGACGTCGCATATAGCGACGTCAGCCTTAACGTCGCCAATACCTCGCCACGTCGCACTTAGCGACGCAAGCCCCTGCGTCGCAGAAATCACCTACGTCGCATTAGCGACGTAGCACCCTACGTCGCATTAAATTGCGAAACGTCGCCTTTAGCGACGTCATGCCCTACGTCGCAATCCTACCTGCGACGTCGCACCCTACGTCGCATAAAACAGCAGGTTTTCAAACTTTAATTTTACTAAGTGTCGAACTTTTGAAACCTCAAATCCTTATACGCTACGACTTACAAAACACTTTGGGACACTTTTGTAAGTGCAAAACATCGATAACTTGATAATAAAACTTAAAGATTATTATTTCAAACTCGTCACCAACGGGCCGTACAATTTTCAAACACTTAAACGTATCAACCAAATAGTGGAGATTTGGACATTATAGTTGGATGAACAACTACTGGGGTGATCTATTGAGATACCCAATCATATTTATAACCATCGCGTGTCGTGGACACCCTCAGGTTACAAGTCTTTGGACTTCATTTCTCGGCTAATCAACTTACGTTTGTTTAAACGCACTCAGACTCAGGTGAGTCTCATAGCCCCATCTTTTACTGTTTTATTCAGGGGTGTGATATACTGCTCAACTTTTAACATGTGAACGCAAGTACCAACTTTTCATATACTACATGAGTTTTTCGAAACTAATCATTTAAAGTCCTCCGTCAGCATAGTTGTTAATACGTTGTAGCGTGAATATTAGTATATGGTACCATATAGGATTGACCCTCCTCGTTCGGGTTAGCAAGCACTAACCGGGTAAACGGACGTACTAATATTTGGGAAGACGAATGTTGATTAGGCATTCGTGGAGGCACCTCGCCCGGAATTCTCTATAGGGGACCCGGCCCTCGAGTTAAGCTCAACTATGTGCTCATGGCTGTATACACGATGATTATCATTTAATTGCTGGATGCAATTCATTATTTTATTGCTGGATGCAATACATTATTTAAATCTTGCGGTTCATACGATATAACTTGATTTCAAACCTGTGAGCTCACCAGCTTTATAGCTGATCTTTTAGCATATATCGCAGGTACCCAGCAGTAGGATGTTTCTGCTTCAGGATTTAACTCGAGTCAGCATACAGAAGTTTGAGATTTTCTTGCATTAGTATATTTTGTATAAGTACTTATGTACTGAAATCTCATTTGATTTAACTCGAGCTATGTAACGCTTTAAATGTTGTAAACATTCCAAATTATCAATATATTTTGTTAAAACGACGCATATAGAGTCGTTTGCTATTATCTTTGTGTTTTGTTATTGATTAGTAACACCCAAATCAAGCTTCCGCAAATCATCAAATTTGGGGGTGTTACATGACATACCCAGGCTTCAGTATCACGCACTCCGTCTTTGTGAACGCAGTGGTATAATCCTTATCACAGACTTGTGAAACACTTAGCAAGTTGTGCATAAGCTGTTCCACGTAGTTCACATTTTCAAAACTAACATTGCCGTTAGTTAGCGTTCCTCTTCCAGAAATGGTTCCTCCAGTATCTCCAGCAAAGGCAACATATCCTCCTGCGTATGGTTTAATATCCACAAGAAGAGATACATCGCCTGTCATATGTCGCGAGCAGCCGCTATCCAAATACCATTCACTATCTTTAACACGTTCTGACTGCTGCAACACACAAACGAAAGGAGATTAGTGAGAAACGGTGACCCAAGCCTTTACAGACTTAGGTCGACCGTGGTCATCAACAATAAGCACGTCAGATAGGATTTTATCTTTAAACAAATTAGAATTTTTATCTGATGTGTTATTGTTGATGACTAAAGAGTCAACATCAGACTCTTTTCGTTTCAAAACTTTAGAAGGTTCGGAATTGATATTAGAAGTAATGTGGGGCTTTTGAATTGGCAAAGATTTTTGCTCAACATTACTTGGCTTCAAAACAGGCTTGGGAGAGTTTGAGTAATGCCTAGGTGGAGATTTTGAAAAAGAATTTCTATAAACAGATGTCCTAGGCATCTCTCTCCCATAACGCTGATTTGACAGCTTGGGACAGTCATGGATTAAATGTCCTTGCCTCTTGCAATAGAAACAAGAACGAATCTCAACAGACGGTTGAGGCTGAGGATGTACGGCAGGAGGTGGAGATGCATTTCTTGAACATGCACAGTGTGTACATGTCTTAGAGGATGCATGTGGCTTTGAAATGGTTGAGGTTGAAGGTTTGTCACAAGAAACAATCTCCCGTTTAACAGATGAATTTCGTTTTAAAATCTTTACAGAATTCTGTAAAGTTTGAGATTTCTCAGTCAAAACCTTATCCTTTCCTTTACTATTTTGAGCCTTTACCTCAGATTCTTCTTTAAAAACAGTTTTATCTGTTTGAACCGTAATTTCAGGTTCACCTTTTATTCCAACTATTTCTATTGTTACCTCAACCTTTTTAGCAGAAGGATACTCTTGTTCGGTAATATCCTCAATCTCAATATCTTCCTTAACATTAACAGGAAGTGTATTCTCAGACTTAACAAATGTTGGCAAGGGGTACTCTAGCCGCTTGGTTTTCTCCTTTGCCGGTTTGTTGTGTTTGGTTTCTTTAGCATCTTTAGCTTTTATACCATAAAGCTTTGACCAATCAACTGGAATCTCTTCAAAGCCCTCCTTAACAGGCAGGGGATAGTGAGTAGTAGGATGTGGGACTGAGTGATATCCCAATCCCGCATTCTTTTTCCCACTAGTTCCATGCTTGCTAAGAATTTCATTAAAGACAACCGTTGAGGAATTTGAACCTAAGATTTTACTCTATAATTCTCATACTCAGTTTTTAAATCTGTAAGTTCTTTCTTTAACAGTTCAATTTCAACAAGATAGCTTTTAATGGCATCTTCTTGACTAAAAACCTTAGATTTATATTTATGAGTATCTAACCGATGAGCCTCAAGGTGTTTTTCATAAAGTGTCTCATTATCTTTTAAAAAATTATTTGACTCGGTTAGTTTTTCATTCTTTTTCCTCAACTCTACAGTGTCCTTCTGATATGCCTTTAGAGATTCAGTTAACTTAATGCATGAGATACATTTTAATGGTTCATCAGGTACCTCATTCACAATGTGAGCCATCAAACACTGTTGGTATTGCTCAGAGACAGCTGTCCAATCCTGATTTGTGGGCTCGAAAACAATCAGGCAATTATTAGCAGGCCCTTTCTTGGTAACTTCCATTTCTTTGGTCTTTGGAGGAGTAGAAGGTGTTGTGAATCCCGATGCTGGCATTTTGGGTTTCTCGCATTCCCTGGCGAAGTGACCCAAGTTTTGACAATTGTAACACCGGACCTTACTCTTATTAAATCCGAAGCCAGTCTTCCCATCACCTTCCAAGCTTTTACGCCCTGTCATCTGCAAAAACTTTTGAATTCTTCGGATGATCATTACCACATTCCAAGTTAGATCCATTTGCTCCAGATCATCTTCATCAAGCTGAGCATAGTCTTCCTTAGTCAACTCCAAAGTAAGATTCGGTTGTGTAACCAAATCCTTGTATGAGCTTAAGAAAGCTGTGTAAATGGCAGCTTGCTCCTGAATAGCAGGTGAGACTTGAACCTGTTGAATTTGGGGAGTCGGTTGATTTGAAGAAGGTCCAGACAGGAAAACAGAATGAAGCCCACTGTAAGAAGAAGAAGAGGTTGATGAAGCATTTGTATTTGTCACGAAGGCCACTCCAGAACCATAAGCCTTTCCAGAGTTGAGTTGAACACCATACACACTAGGATTCTGAACAGCACCACCGGACCTTGTTTCTTTCTTCTTAATCTCCATCGCGTGAGCTTGAAGAATCCCTATCAAAGTATCCAAAGACATGGTTGCAAGTTCTTCATTTTCTTTTAAAAATTGAACTTTAACATCCCAAGAACTCGGCAACACATCCAGTAGCTTCTTATTGACTTCAATTGGAGGAAAATTGTAACCTCCTTCAAACAACTCACCAACTAACCGTGAGTACCTAGTGAATAAAGAAGTTGTGTCTTCATCAGGAAGGATGTCAAAGATATTGTACTGTTTCTTAACTAGTTCGAGCTTGGCTTCCTTATACTTATCATTTCCACCACAACGAGTTTCAATTGCCTTCCATAAATCAAATGCTGTTTCATGAGTTCTGAAAAGCCATAGAACATCTTTGGTTAAACACATTTTGATCATCGAAAATGTCTTTCTCTCAGTATCATAATCTTTCTTCTCCTTGGGAGTCATGGCCTTATAAGTCTTGGTAGGACGAATACCACGGTATTCCCCTTCAGCTAATGGAGGTACATAACGCTCACGTAATGGTCCCCATAATTCTGGACAGTGAAAGTCAATGTATTGTTCAACACGGTCTCTCCAGTATACATAGTCCATGTCTGCTGTAAATAGAGGAGGTTTATTACTTGAACCAATATCATTACTTTGCTTTATCATTTCCCTAAGTCCTCTAATATCTTCCTTATCGGCAGCCATTTATTATACTTGAACTAAAACAGATAATCTGAAACTAGCGACGTTGAGAGAGACGTCGCAGAAAATTGATGCGACGGCAAGAGTAACGTCGCAAAAGCCAATGATTCAATTAAGAATCGAAATAAGCGACGTTGAGATATACGTCGCAAAAGACGTCGCAGAAGACGTCGCAGAACCACTTAAAGTCAAAATAACGACGTCGTTAACGACGTCGCAACTTTACGTCGCAAAGACTACTTAAAGTCAAAATCAATAACGTCGCAAGCGACGTCGCAAGTGAAGTCGCAGGTAACGTCGCAAAACGTGCTGCTGCGGCCAAAAAAACCCTAAAATACGAAAATTTTTAACCCTAATCAAAAACCACGAACAAAGATCGACGAAAACCTTCAATATTCCCAGTAATCTTGATCGAAAACCTGTAAAAACACAAAAACAAACGTAATAATCACAAGATAATATGAGTATCACGTTCTTTAATCCCGAACTCGATCCGTTACGCCGAAAACGAGCACTTTCTGCTTTGATACCAAGTGTTTGTCCCTATACTAGGATCTAACGAAACCAAGTCAATCCAATCGCTTGCGGAATAAACGATTAGATCACAAACACAATAAGCAAACTATAAAACACGATTAAGATCAAACTAAAACGTTCTTTATTGCTTGTAATCGACTAGCTTACAGAGATTTCGACTGATTGGCGTTTAGGGTTTCATCAACCCTAAACAGAAAACGTAAATACGAATTTATACAAACTCTGGCACCTGCGACGTCGCACACGACGTCGCAGGCCCAAGCCCCTGCTACGTTGACTACGTCGCAGGCCCAAAACCTGACGTCGCACCTGCGACGTTACAGACAACATCGCAGGAGTCAGGAAACTCAAATCTAATAACAAAACGAACTACGAGCTAGACCAACTGACAGACACACAAATTGCATCAACATATTCATACTAACAATAAAAGGTTAACTCACAGACACGGATGTAACATGTTTAGGTGGACAAACAATACCAATAATCTGTAAGTCCCTAGTTCTTAGGATCGATAACTTCGTTATCTGTAGTATTAAGGTGCGGAATCCCTCAATACGGTGTTATCTTACTAATAACGAGTAAGTTCGCAATTGCGTATATTAAAGCTTAACTTTAAACGATAAAACATCAAAGTCTAGCCGTTAGGTTATGCTTTCTCTGATTTTCTGAGTTCGCAGATGTGAAATATCGAATGCCAAAAGTTCTGTTTTTCACGAATGAAAAACCTTTAAATATGTCAGTTCGTCTCGGCTCGCATGGGCCAGCGAGTTCGGTCCAACTCGCAGCCCAAGCCAAATACTGAGCTCGGCTCGCCAGACTAATGTTCCGCGAGTTCAGTTCTCATCTTCCAGCTCGATTCGTTGCGACTTGAGATCTCGACTCGCCTTGCACAAAACGTATATATTTATTTCGTATTTAATAATTCGTCTAACTTAACAAAATAATATGTTTAACGAATATTACTAACAAAACAAATATTTATTTACAAATCTAAACTAATGTACAAACGTAATAATAATTACACCAGTCCTATTTCAAGCTAGATCTGTTGTCACAATCTATGTCTCAATAGACTCCCCCTTGACAATAGCTCTAGCGTCTTTATCTTCACGCTGTTTTTGATTTTCAAGAGTAAATCTTACTTCCTGCAAAAATTTTAAGCTTGATGCATGTTTTAACCATCCTGTGATAATCTCGTGCTAAATCACCCCAACCAATAGTAGATTTGATCTTGTTCCTGTACACCATAATCAGATCTTCCTTTGATAAGTTCATCAGGTGTCTGTGATCATATACACGAAGAATCTCTTTTTCGCCATCAGGATAATCATCATCAGCTTCAATTATAAAGGCTTCCCCTGTTCCAGCATCTACCCCCCAATATTTCAACTTTCCCAAAATATTCTGAGGCATAGTCTTCATAGGTATTTGCTTAATACAGTTGACCGCTGGATAAACCTTCTTCCTTCTTCTTCTTCCTGTCCTCTGACTGAGTTCGTTCAGCTTTATCGTTTTACCTTTCCTTGGCTTAATCTTCGAGAAGTTCATAGATAATCCTTCAGCCCTAATGATACGCTCAACATACTTAGCATAGTCATCATCACTTGGATTTATCATATCTAATCTAGCCAAGTCTCGAATCTCATATCGAGGCAACGAACTAAACACTGCAAGCTTCTTCTCAAAATATTGAACCCCGTCAAACCTTTTGATAGCGAAGAGCTTCAGATCAGAGTCATAATACCATCCAATAATGCCAGTTTTAAGTACACGCTTTCCAGTAATATCAACTTCTTTCAAAATGCGTGGCTTATTTTCCTTTTTCTTCTTCAGCATTTCTTGGATAAACATAGGATTACCAACCATATGTTTGTATTTGTCCTCTATTTCTTCAACTTCAGTATCCGAATCTTCAGAAGCATTCTCAAAAGCTTCTAAATCAATAACTGATTCTCCTTGTTCATTTACAAAAACAAATTTAGTTGTTGATGGATTCACAACATGTTCATCTACATTTGCATCCAGATCAACACCTTCATCTATCAGAGATTCAAATACTGCAGTCCAGTCTTCAGGAAGTTTGAACTCTCCTTCTTCAATATTATAATCAATATCTTTATCTATCTCATCCAAAATATCATCTTCTGAATCTGATAGATCTAGCATTTCCATTCCTAGAAAAAATGTAAATACAAATATATTAATAATTCAAATTCTTCATTGATTTCCCTGAACCAATCTAAGAATTTCTTTATTAATTTTTTTGTATGTTTTAACCTAAAATATAAACGCAATTTACATATAACTTATAAAATCTTTTATTGATTACCCTGAATCAAACCAAAATCTCTTAAGTCTTATTAATCTACTTAACAAATAATAATTAATTTTAAATTCTAATGCATTGCGAATAATCACCAAACATTTAAATTTACTATTAATTACCTTATATAATTTTCAAGTGTTAATTGATTTAATTCATTATCAGTTTAACCTTTAAATTATATATCATTTGTCTAGTTAAACTAATACATTTTTAACTTGTCAGTATCAAAACTCTCAAGTCTAAAATGCATATGTTATTATAAAATTTTGACCGCCGATATTATTCGGAACACGCCGCTCGACTACTCAATGAGTCGGAAGACTTTCGATCACTATTTTATCTTAACATATAATTAAATAAACTTAAATTACATCAAACATATTTTACTTAAAATAATAATAACCCTAAGCCGAATATATTTACACAATAAAATTAAGTTTACATTTGTTCACTACAAACTATTACAAATATTACAGTACTATGATAATACTAAGCTATCTTACCAGCTTCAGTATCACCCGGTACAGTCTTATCTGCACTTGTACCCGCTCCAGAACCACTTGCACCAGCATTACCACTAGACTCCCCCTGAATCATAGTTTGCTCACCAGTCTTTGAAGGACCAGTCTGCTCACCACCTTCTGGTGCATTGGGATCATCGTCTTTGTTTGAATCTCTCTTCCTCTTCAGCTCATTTTCTTTACAAGACTCCAGATATACCAATATCTCCCCCTGAGTAGACTGTCCTGAATGCGATCTCAAGACCAAACTCTCCAAGGAAGATAATTTCAGTCTCTGCACATTGAAGTCCGCAAGCAAAGTATCATGAGTCTTCATCAGTAGATTGTAAGATTCACTCTGTTTGAGCATCTGCTGAGCAAGAAGAAGATTATTCGACACCAGCTCTGGAATCTGAGAAGTAAGCTTCTCTAAATCCTTTACTCTCGACTCTAAGGACGTAATCCTTTCAGCATCAGTCGTCGGAGTAACAGGTATCGTTCTAGGTCCAGGCGGTGTAAGAGACTCAATATGCCAGTCTCTTGTCAGCGGTGTATGCGGTTGAGACAAAGCTTGCGTAAGCAAGTTTGCCGCAAATCTAGCTCCTTTATTCGTCGGAAATTTTTCCGCACGAACTAGATCAGCAACCTCATGCTGTAAAGTTAAACACAATTAAAATCAGTTATTGTTACAGATTACTCTGTCTCAAACTCTAATTAATTGCATAACACTTATAGTTATAGAACTTATATCTCATACCTGAAGCGGTACAGATATCTGTTCAGAAACCACCGGTGTATCCTTCTCCACCTGTGGTGTATCTTGAGCAACTGTATACAGAATTAACTGTCTCAGTTTAACTCCTGATAAACAACAAGTTAAGATTATTTAACTTTTATAATCAATACTAACCTTCTCTAATAGTCAACGTGCTCGGACGCTTCATCAACAGAGTAACAGTCTCCTCAGCATCCAAATCATGAACAATGAAATATGGATCTGGTTCATTGACTTTACGCTTGAGCTTCAGCTTCTGAGCAGGATCAACCTCAAGCCTTTATCGTTGCTCAGTCATTCCAGCCGGAATACTCGTAGATAGATCAACAAGATCATCCTCGGTATCACTGGAATCGTCAGTTGTATGTCCATCATTCTTGCCAGATGGACCAACTAGTTCCTAAATATATAGTATAGTAAACATTTATGATTAGCATAAAACTCGATCATACTAGTTCGATATATATTTAAAATTATTCAGCTTGTAATACCTTAGCAGGTAAAACTGCTGAACTACCAGTCTGTCTGTGCTCACCCTCAGGTCTAGTGACCTCTGGGTCTGCAATCTCAGCTTCCTGTATATAGAATGATATTCATATTTTATAATCAAAAATAATATCCAATTAACTAAATATCTAATATCATAATCATTAGATAATATTATGCATTTATGATTAATTAAAACAATCTATCAACTAAGCATCTATATTATTATATAAATATTACCTCAGGTTGTGCAAAATAACTATCAATATCCCGTAGCAAGGGATCAGTAGCATCATCATTCTGAACCAAAACCTCTTGCACAACTTGTGCATCAACCTCTTGATTCACTTGCTGATCAACCTGACCAACCTGAATAAGAACATCCTCAAGGAGCCCTTGTGGATCTTCAGGTTGAACCTCCTCAGCTGCAGGTTCAGGTACAACATCAGCAGCAGCAGCACCAGCAGGAACAACGTCCAACCACCCGTTATTTGGCGGTGGAACGTAGTTTGGGTCAACAATATACCCAAAAAGTGGTCGTTCCTCCGGTTTCACCACTCCTTCCTTCCTAACTGTCTGCATAAACATGGCATTATATCCACGTTGATCAATGGTATTCACCACTAAAAACGGCTCAGGTATAGCCAAGTTCGGTAGACGCGCACGAATGATAAGCATACAAAACCTCGGGTAGATCATAAATCTAGATCTAACAGAACCCGATATCTGTCTTGCAATCTCTCCAAAAATGAGATCACAGAAACTGTATGGTTTATTATAAACCAGGGACAGTGCAGCCGATAAAATAACAGGGCTTAACTCATCGAAGCCACCCTTCTTCGGTGCAAAAACTGTGTTCATCACATGCCACAGAAACCTCCACTGTCCAAGTACCAGAGGCTTCTGAAACTGATTCCCGCGCCTATCTCCCGTATATCCCATACGGCCGATTGCCCCCTCAATAAAGTCCATGGGCATCTCCAAATCCCCATTCTCCTGTTCTACAGTCCCCAGCTGTAATACCTCGCGAAGATATCCAGCAGTAAATGCAACCGTTTGACCATTAACCGTTGCTCTAATCTCTGGTGGATTGACAGATTGGTCATGCACGATATCCGTCCAGAAATCGTTCAGAATAGCCTGAGAAATAGGTGGATTGGCCGTAATAGCATATCGAATACGCGACCGTGCAAGAAAGCGAAGAATATCAGCCACCCTATCAGCCCTCTTGGCCTGTAGATTCAGATCTACTAAAATATTGTGGCTCTTGTCAAATTGTCTCGCCATATCTGTAAAATAAACACAAATAACAGAATAAATGCACGTGTAATATATTTGTTAAACTATAACGTATTATGAATAATAATGCATCTTACATCCTAGTTTAAATGTAAACTTATATATATAACTTGTTACATAAATAGTCTCAAGTCGTATACATATATAAATCAATATATATAATATACCGCTAATATAAAATTAGGACACGCTACACGATTACGTTTTGAATCGGTAGACTTTCGATATATATATATATATATATACATTATCATAGGAATCCAAAAATATACTAGTTATTACTTAAAAAAATCGTAACTCTTATAAAAACCCCTTTTTTTTTAAAAAAAATTATAAGTTCTGGATTCGCATAAGACACCTAAGCGAATCGAGTTCAACTCGTTTTGCTTATCAACTCGCTTCGCTTATCAACTCACGATTGAAGTGAACTCGCTAATCATGTCAATCCGTAGATCAATTCGATCCGCTAGTCAACTCGCTGCGAGTTGAATCGAAGTTTCAACTCGTTCGATGAACAGCCGTCGCGAGTTTAAACTTAAAATCGATGATTTTGTTAGTTTTAACATGATCAAACGATACATTCACGTTTATTAAGGTTCGTTTAACATTAATCCTAAGGATTCGTGTTCTAACAATCCATTATTCGTCGTGAATCGATCAAAATTGAAACCGAAACCCTAAGTTTATAAAAACTTCGATTTCTCGTTAATTAGACGGTGAAATCCGTTGTATTTTACCTCAAAATGTTCGCAATCTAAAGGTGAATAAAGTCTACGGATCAAAAACTAGTTCTCCGTACTCGAAAAATCGAAATCAAACGAAAATCAGTTTTCGTCTCGTTTTCGCCAAGAAGTGGATTCGCCAAGTTGAAGTGAACTCGTGAAGGTTGTGGATCCGGTGATCTGTTGACTCGTTTGACCTTCTGTTTTATACCCTTTATCCGATTCGCGAGATTTCAAGTGGATCCGCGAGTTGACTAAGTCGACTCGCAGGAATGAATAAAAACGCGAATTAAATACTTAGTATAAATTAAAACTCCATCATTTGTACAAGTCTAAAATAAAATTATTTTTCACTTGTATTTGTTACGTTTGTTCAACTCAAAAAATTTAATTCCGAAGGGTAAAACCTAATAAACACAAAAACTTAAATTAACATCAACTAAAATAAGATAAAAACACAATTATGTAAACATTGGTATCAAGTACCATTTTATTAAGCACTTGAGTAAAACACAATACATAAACAAAATGAATAAGAATTTATCTGCTTAGGGATCATATTAGAAAGAATAAGCAATTAAGTATTTATTTAAAAGTCTAAGTAGATTGGTAGTGTAAATATCATTTATACATTTATATTTATAAAACTATATCTTAGATACCTTTATCCACATAGCATAATTAATAAATGCATTACTCACATAAAGTGAATAGTTTATTTATAGACAGTCCAAGACGATTACCGGTATTATGATCCACATAAACAAATTATACTCAATTTTCTAAGCAAACACTTTATTGTTAGTATGAATATTATCAAGTGCTTCCTATTATATGACATACTGAAGAATTCAAGTAAAACGCATAACACTGCATCATTAAATTTCAAGGTAGCGGTTACTAAATGATGTATCTTTTCGAAACATATAACATACACTTGAATTTTTAAGGTTAGACAAATATCAGACATACTTTGAATATGCTATGTTATCTAAGTCTGTACGTAGTACAACCGAAGATCCCTTCTAGCATAATTCAAAATATATTTGAGAATATTAATTTAATTAAAGGTTTCAGTTCTGTACTTAGTACAACAAAGTTACCAGTAATTAAGTTAATACCCATATTTCTACTATTTTTCACTTCAAATTAAAATGCATGATAACAGTGTATGGTAATACCATCATTCAACAATTAAGACTTAATGTCATACATCATAGAATATTAACACAAGATAATAAACAAGTAGTTAATTAACTTCTTAAGGCTTACAAAATTTCATATAATTTGCCTACCAGTACATCATATGATGAAGCCATCTAAAGTTTTCACTAAAACTAGACAAATTATAACTTGTGGATATATGTGTATAATCAAATAAATATAAACACATACCTGATAGAACCGCTGTAGTTCAAAAGCAACTTTATTTGAACCTACTACAATATCATACTTAGGACTTAAGCTTATTATTGTGAAGCTTATTCTTCTAATGTACTATCATTTCCCTTAGTTTTTGCAGATAAAAACTTAAAATATTTTAAAGAATATTATGTTTATATTCTTTAATGAAGGCGATTCCCCTTAGGTAACAAGCAAATGAATGTCATACGCCTCCCTTTTTTTTTTTTTTTTTTTTTAATGAACATAGAAATACTAACTATTACAAAAATACCCTTGGAAGACTAATCACTCTGGATTTCTCATTCCGTTTAGTTGAACCAACGTCTCAAATCTTGTTCTGTCGAACGCCTTTGTGTATAAGTCTGCTAAGTTATCCAATGATGGAACCTTAACTAACTTTATCAACTTCTTTTCAGCACAATCTCTAATAAAGTGATGTCGAATATCAATGTGCTTAGTTTTACTGTGCTTCACCGGATTATTGGTGATCGACATAGTAGATTCGTTATCAATCATCATAGGAGTATTGGTTATATTTAACCCGTAATCCCGCAGTTGCTGTTAGGGCTGTAATCGAGTCGAACCGAGCTCGAGCTCGACAGGGCTCGAGCTCGGCTCGATTCATTTATAATAGGCTCGAGCTCAGCTCGATAGCTCGGCGAGCTTTCATGACGCAAGCTCGAGCTCGACTCAAAAATGTTTTAAGATGGCTCGAGCTCGGCTCGAAAAGCTCGAATATTCTTATAAAAAATAATTTTGAATACCCAAACTTATTTTATATTATTTTATGTATATATAAATACCAAAAATTATTTGAAAAATATATATAAAATAAGTATAAAGTGTGAAAATTACTTATAACATATGTAAATTAGTATAATAAAATCATTTTAGATTCAAAGTTACATATATACAATGTAAAAATATACATATTAATAAAAGCTCGAAAAGCTCGATAACAGCTCGAGCCGAGCTCTTAAATGCTCGAGCTCGGCTCGATATATATTTCGAGCTCTACTTTTAAGCTCGAGATCGGGCTCGAACTCGATAAAAGCTCGACTCGAACGAGCTCAAGCTCGAGCCGAGCTCGAGTTGCTCGATAAAAGCTCGACTCGTTTGCAGCCCTAGTTGCTGTTGAATCCAAAGGACTTGAGAGCAACAGCTACCAGCTGCAACATACTCAGCTTCACATGTAGAAATGGCTACCGAGGTTTGCTTCTTGCACTGCCAGGATACTAATCTACCTCCTAGGAATTGACATCCTCCGGTCGTAGATTTCCTGTTCTGATTGCATCCTCCATAATCCGAATCAGTATAAGCTACGAGATCTAAGTCTCCATCAATCGGATACCAAAGACCCAGCTTAGGTTTTCCTTTGAGGTAACGAAAGATTCGTTTAACAGCTTGCATATGTGACTCTTTCGGATTAGCCTGATATCTTGCGCATAAACAAACAGCAAACATTATGTCAGGCCTAGAGGCTGTTAGATACATTAGTGATCCGATCATGGCTCTATAAAGAGTTGGATCCACATCGCCATCACTCGATGTATCTGGACCTAGTCCATGATTGACTGGAATTGGAGTATTGTAGACCTTACTTTCATCCATCTTGAAGCGTTCTAATAGCTCATATGTATATTTAGATTGATGAATAAAGAATCCATCCTTCTTTTGATCAACTTGTAATCCTAAGAAGAAATTCAACTCTCCCATCGCAGACATTTCAAACCTTTTCCTCATGACTTTCTCAAATTCTTGACACATCTTTTCATCAGACGATCCAAAGATAATGTCATCAACATAAACTTGCACAAGAAGAAAGTCTTTCTTTTTCCACTTCACAAACAGTGTACTATCAATCGATCATCTTGTAAATCCATTCTCAAGTAGGTACGTTGATAGTGTTCCATACCATGCCCTAGGTGCTTGATGTAATCCATATAGAGCCTTATTCAAACGATATACTCTATCTGGATACTCAGGATCAGCAAACCCTGGCGGTTGTGAAACATACACCAATTCTTCCACTTTGCCATACAAAAAGGCACTCTTAACATCCAACTGATACACTTTTATACCAAAATATGATACGAATGCTAAGAATACTCTAATTGCTTCTAGCCTAGCAACTGGTGCAAACACTTCATTGTAGTCAATACCCTCTTGTTGATTAAAACCTTGAACCACCAGACGAGCTTTATTGTGAGTAACAATTCCTTTATCATCTCTCTTGCACTTAAATACCCATCTAGTTCCAATTGGATATTCTCCCTTTGGTAGGTCAACCAACTCCCATACTTGTAATTTAGAGAACTGTGATAGTTCCACTTGCATTGCTTCTACCCACGAGCTTTCTTTTAAAGCCATTTGAACATTTTTAGGCTCGACTTGTGAGATAAAGCATGAATATAGACATTGATTAGGAATCCCTGTCTCTTTCATTGCAGTATACAAGCTTTGGTATTCTAAATTCTCAGACGTACTAGCTCTGGATTGATGCCTAGTTTGAACCGGAGTATTAATATCACCGATGATGTTTTCAACAGGATGATTCTTACTCGTTCTAGTTGAAGCAACAGGCTCAACCGGAATCTCATCTTCTAAGTTAGTACCAATCTCTTCCAATGAAGGTACATCTTCCGTACGAGCAGAAGATCTCCTTAAGTGTTTCAAAGGAGTAAGTATATCATCAAACTTTGTAGGAAGATCATCAAGATCTTCAGTTTCTTGAGACTTATCCTCTGAAGGTTGTTGTGACTCACTTGTAGAAGCTTTATCTGAGTCAACATTAGTCTTAATTCCAGACTGTTGAACACTTGATGTTGAAGTATGACCAGTATCCACATCTTCAGACATTAAATGTTCAGCTATCTCTGAATCACTGACATAGTCACTAATAGGAACTTTAAATGATGCAAAAAGATCAGAATAGTCAAATTTCCAATCTAAGCCCTTATGAACATCAGGTGAGTAGCTCGTAACCTCAATATTATAAACTACCTCCAAACGTCCTGTGACTTTATTAAAGACTCTCTTGTTTGGCGAATTGGGCATATAACCTAGGAAAAATCCTTCGTCAGCCTTCTCACCAAATTTTGCTTGATGCCCAGTCTTTAATATGGTGCATGAAACTCCAAAGGGTTCACCCCTTTAAGTTAGGTTTCTTATTGTTCAAAAGCTCATAACAAGTCTTGTTATGTCTCTTAACCGTAAGAACTCTATTAAGAACATAACATGTTGTATTCACTACTTCTGCCCAAAAGATGACCTGAAGCTTTGAATCAGCAAGCATTGTTCTTGCAGCTTCAATCAACGTCCTATTTTTCCTTCCAGCAACACCATTCTGTTGAGGTTCATAAGGTGCACTGAATTGATGTAATATCCCTTTGCTTAAGCAATAGATATTCAACGTTGAATTCTTAAATTATGTTCCATTGTCACTACGAATACGCTTCACTCTCTTTTTATAGACATTCTCTACTAGATCAAAGAACTCAATTAGAATTCCAGGAGTTTCATCCTTTGATCCCAAAAAGAATACCCATGAGAATCTAGAATAATCATCTGTGACAACCAAACAGTACCATTTGCCACCTAGACTTCTCTTGCTTATAGGGCCGAAGAGATCCATATGTAGCAATTCAAATGGCGAGGAGATAGAGTTTTCAGTCTTAGGTCTGTGTGGTTTCTTGTGCTGCTTTCTTTCATGCAAGGAACACACTTATCCTCAGACTCGAAACGTTTTTGTAGTACACCTAGAACCAAACCATTTTTGGTTATATAATTCATCTTTCTCCAGTTTAGGTGTGCCATTCTCCTATGCCATAATAATGCGTCTGTTTCCGAAGCCTTGGATAATAAGCAGGTAGACACCATTGAAGAGTTAGGAACACCCATGTTGATAGCATAGATGTCCTTCTTCCTTGGCGCCCTCATCAATATCCATTCATCAGGAATTTTGAAATCTGGCTTCAGGACTAAGGCTTCCTTTTCATTAAAATAAACTGGATGACCTTTATCACAGACTTGGGAAACACTCACTAGGTTGTGAGTTAGTTCTTCAACGTAGTTCGCATCCTCAAGAGTCAAAGTTCCATTTGAAACTTTTCCTTTTCCCGAAATTACTCCTCCTTTATCTCCTGCAAAATTTACTTTTTGCTTGAGACTCTCCTTGAAGTCCTTCAGTAGACTTCTTTCTCCGGTCATGTGCCTCGAGCATCCACTGTCTACATACCACAAGCTATCCTTGTTCACAGCATGCTCCACTCTCATAATGACTATGGCCTCTACTTGGAGTTCTAAACCTCGACGGTGTCACATCCCTAGGCTTATAGACATAATTATCACTTTGAGTATATGGCCGTTTAGGTTTAGGTGGGGAGACACTATGTTTACCGTCTCTTTTAAGAATGTTAACAGGTTTATTACCTAACTTAGGTTTGGTATCTAACCTATCTACAGTCATACTAGAGTCGGTCTGTGTCTTTTCATCAATCACAAGCTTATGTGGTGTTTCAGGCTTTTTGATAGGACAACACGAAGCCACGTGTCCCTTTTGGTGACACTTGAAACATGACATCTGCTTGCGTGATTTAGGAACTTTTGCATTCCCACTCGGAGTCTTAGGCACTAAAGGTTCAAGTATTTGTTCCTTATTAACCTTATCATCAGTCTTAGCATCGTTAATCACTCCACCCGATACAAACTGTATTTTGGTGAAATGAGACACCTTACTATTTTCTGATAATTGGTTCTTAATAACATCCTTCTGTGCCCCTGATTGTTCTGGTTTATCAATTACTGTAATCTCAGGATTAACATCAGCCATTTCAGAATCTTCAGGTGGCATTAAAAGGAGGGGATACATCATTGTAACCTATCCCAGTTTTGTCCTTTACACTTCGTTGAGCATCTAACATTTTATCCATTTGAGATGTCCTAAAATTATCAAGTTTACGGTTTTGCTCAACTAATCTTAAATTAAGATTCACTATTTCCTGATCCTTACTAGCAATTGTCTCATTTAAGTCTTTAATATTCATATAGAGACCATCTATGATAACATATTTTTCACTTATGGTATCTCTAAGTTTTGTTCTATCCGAGGCATCAGACTTAATTTTATCTTTTAAGGCCTGTTTATCATCACTTAATCTACGAATATCCATAATGGCTTGATCAAGTTCAGATCTAACAGTCTTATAGGATTCCTTATCCACATTCAATTGTGATGACAAATTGCTATTTGACACAGTTAAAACACTATTCTGAGATTGTAAATCAGTAACTAAGTAACAAACATCAGCAAGATTAAGAATATCTAAACATACCTTCTTCTTGTCAGTTTTTACTTCAGCCATGCGTGCCACGAATTCTTCAGGACTCATATCTGGAGTTGAATCCATATATAGCACGTCATCATCACTTGCCTTCACTTCAGACTCAGGCACCTCTACTCTCTGTTCCATATCAGTGGGCATGTAGGACACTGATCCAGCAGTTGTCTCTTCGATCTCGGCCATCAAGGCTTCCTCAGAATGAGCTTGCCAATCATAAGAGCCATCCAACTGCTTCACCACTAAGGCTTTGGAAGCAAGAGTACTTCCCGAACCTTGTTTTCCTTGTGCTTCTACTTTAGGTCTTTGGCATTCTCTAGCAAAATGACCAACACCCTGACAGTTAAAGCATCTGACCTTGGTTTTATCAAACCTTGATCTATTTCCCAACACTTTTCTACCAGTTCTCTTGAGGAAATTTTTAACTTTTCTTGAAACCAATGCTAACATCTCTTGAAGTTCCAATTCCTCAACATAATCCGGATCTATCTGTTCATAATCCTTGTCAAATAGAACAGGATCATTGATCTTTCCCTCTATGTAATTTTCATATGATGCCACAAAGGAAGCAAGAACAGACAGTTGCTGTTCAGCAGATTTCACACTCATAGGCATCTTCTGATGCTCTAGAGGTGACTTCTCAGAATTCTTTCCCTTTGTCTCATCACCAGAGGAGGAAATAAAGCACAGATCTTCAGAAATCATTTCCCCTTTTTCACCAGTATCACCAACTAGCAGTGCAGTTGTCGAACTAGAGGATGCAGTCGAAAGATTTGTCTTTCCATGATATAACCCAGGGTTTTGAACCTGATCAGAATCACTATCTCTTGACTTTCTGGAGAAATCATAACCTTTCAGCTTGTCAATGACTTGCTCTAAGGTCATAGTAGAATACCTGGTTTCGTTATCCTTAATCATAACGCCATACATTTCCCATTTAGAAGGCAAACCCTCAAGAAACTTGTCGGTTTTAGCTACTTCTTCTTCAACAATCTCATGGTATTCCAGTTCACTTAGCAGATGGTAGAAACGTGTGACATAGGCATCAAGATCTTCTCCTTTTAAAGCTTTAAACATAGTAAACTGCTTTTTGAGAAGACTCCTCTTGCCAGCTCTCACTTGTGGACTTCCCTCACCTCTTTTCTCTAGAGCTTCCCAGAGCGTTTTAGCAGTATGAAAAGACTTCAGTTGATGAGCGATCTCTTTAGGAAGACACATCTTTATGCATGAATGTGCTTTATTTTCATTTATGTATTCTTCCTTCTGTTGATCACTCATGTTTGGATAGGTAAGAACCACAGTGGCATTTTGAACAGTTTGAGTAGGTGCGGTGTATTCATTCTTGCTACACATCCAGATTGACAGGTCATGGAATCTACAGTAAGATTCAAATCTGTCCTTCCAATTGTAGTAATCCTCGATCCTCAACAACTTAGGTTGAACGTTTGATTTTCCCACCTCGTGGTCCATTTCGATCATTCTACTTAAGTCAGACATCTTAAAAACGTAAAGTAAAACTGTTTCGCGAATTCAGAACAACTCGATTCGCAAGACTCAGTTCAACTCGCAATCTCAGCTCGACTCGCAAGTCTCAGTTCGGATTGCTGTGATGTCGATTCGCAAGTCTCAGTTCGACTCGCTAGTTCAACTCGATTCGCAGGCTACGCTGAAACCCTAATCTCGACTCGCGAAACGGCTGGAAAACCCGAAAAACGAAATTCAAGGTATGTTTACTATTTAAACAGGAGATTTCGATCGTAAACTAATCCTTAAATGTCCAGAGAATGATTTTGATCGTTAATATGTACTAATGCACGTATAAACAATCCGAATCACAACGTAATTATCACTAAAACTCTCGAACAATCTCGTATTTAGCCCGAAAGCTCTGATACCAGATGTAAGTCCCTAGTTCTTAGGATCGATAACTTCGTTATCTGTAGTGTTAAGTTGCGGAATCCCTCAATACGGTGTTATCTTACTAATAACGAGTAAGTTTGCAATTGCGTATATTAAAGCTTAACTTTAAACGATAAAACGTCAAAGTCTAGCCGTTAGGTTATGCTTTCTCTGATTTTCTGAGTTCGCATATGTGAAATATCGAATGCCAAAAGTTATGTCTTTCACGAATGAAAAACCTTTAAATATGTCAGTTCGTCTCGGCTTGCATGGGCCAGCGAGTTCGGTCCAACTCGCAGCCCAAGCCCAATACTGAGCTCGGCTCGCCAGACTAATGTTCCGCGAGTTTAGTTCTCATCTTCCAGCTCGATTCGCTGCGACTTGAGATCTCGACTCGCCTTGCACAAAATGTATATATTTATTTCGTATTTAATAATTCGTCTAACTTAACAAAATAATATGTTTAACGAATATTACTAACAAAACAAATATTTATTTACAAATCTAAACTAATGTACAAACGTAATAATAATTACACCAGTCCTATTTCAAGCTAGATCTGTTGTCACAATCTATGTCTCAACATAATCGTCTTGAAATAACTTTTATAAAAGGTGTTTTAAATGTGCCAAGTAAATTTAAAGTGGACAAATATACTGATGATCGAAATAACACTTACTATTCCTCATAATTGCATGTTATTCCGATATGATCCCTAACCAGACTCAATCAACTCCGTCACCAAAAAGAATGTATTTAGTTTGGTTTTATATTTGTAATTTTGTGTTTATTTATTTTATTTTCAATTTTTCCCAAGTCACATTTACTGTCACATCGAGTACCACGCAAAAATCGATAAAATCTTGAAATTTTCTACTAAGTCTCATTATGCGTCACTCACTGAGTGACGCTACTAAGAGTCGTGTTAAGTGACGCGTATTAGGGTTTCGGTATAAATACCTTCCCACCCGACACTCATTATTCACCACCTATACTATTCATTATCCGTCACTTGCTCTGACATACCGTCACTTGCGATCGTCTCTGCGTCACATCGACTGGTGCGATTTTTCGATTTTTCTATGGATTTTCAAGCTTTGTTACTGCAATCGGTTGCTATTTTCTTGTTCCTCTCACTCATACGCATCTTTAGGTATAATTTTTAACCCTTATCATTACGTATTCATGATTTAATCGAATGTTAGGGTTATGGTTTTTAGGGTTTTTGAAAATCACGCGAATTGGGGCACGATTTGTTAATGTTGTGTATTAATAAACGGTGTGTTTTACTCGTCTCTATATTGCGCACCTGTTGGTAAACTTGTTTTGCAAAAACCCCAATTTTGTTCGTCGTGATTTCTGGGCTTGAACAGTGACGCGATGATCTTCATCGTTGCGTCACTTCAAGCGTCACTTCCATAAGTGACGCTAAATGGTAATTTCATAGGTTAAACGTCACTAAGACCGTCACTTGCTGAGTGACGCCTTTTATGCGTCGCTCTTATACGTTACTTTCTAAATGACGCCTAGCTCTATATTCGTCACTTCGTTGAGTGACGCTATCAGTGCCGCTATTATTATCCGTCACTTTTTAACTGACGCATAACCGACACTTGTTCAATGTCGCTTTGAATGACATGTGTTGTGGCAACGACACTTACACTAGTGACGCCTTGAATGCGTCACTTACCACAAGTGACGCATCACTTTATTTATGATTTTAGTGCGGCACTCTCTGAGTGTCGGTACTTCTTTATGCGTCACTTTCTAAGTGACGCTAAAATAAGAGTTTTTCAAATTTTTGTGTGAACTTATTCTGTAACGACATTTCTGGTTATCTTTTGTATTTTAGCTTACAGATGGCAGCTCTCCAAGATTATTATCGTCGCACCAACTCTAGACACAACATTGTTGCATTTTTGGAATCGACGCACAAGAACTCGATGCCATTTCGGCCGATGATCGAGTTTCTCAGACGTTCAAGGATTCATCATGCTATTACAGCTTCTACACCAGTGTATATGAATCAAATTGAGGAGTTTTATGACCACGCGTTTATCAGAACCGAGAACGATACTCCAAGGATTGTGTCAACTATGTTTGGATGCGAGATTGAGATTACACAGGATTCTGTTCGTCGCGTTCTGCAGTTCCATGAAACGTCTGCAATGCCAACTGTATTCGAGACCACGTTTATCTATGGGGGTCTTCAACGAATGGGTTATCCTGCGGATCAACTTACAGATTTCAGGAACCAGTTTTTATGCAGGGTTTGGAGATACTTGGCTCATATCATCATTGTCTGTTTATCTCCGAGGAAAGGTGGATACGATGCTGCGAGTCATACGACTCTGTCTTTGATGTTGGCATTAGTGTTCAACAAACCGTACAATTTCAGCGGTTATGTTTTTGGGAATATGGTGGAAAATGTTCGAGCTGGTAAGGATAAGTGGCTGCTTTATCCGAGGTTTCTTCAGTTATTATTAAATGATTTGGATTTGGGAATCGCTCCAGATCAGAGGTCGTTATTGGTTCCAACGCCAATGCTGTTACGTGTTTTTAACGACTGCAAGCTGCCACCAAAAAATTCTGCAGTTTTGCCTGATCGTGAGCTGTTCGGGCACATAGTAAACGAAAACTATGTTGCGCCGCCTGGGGATGGATATGAGGATATTGTTGTGCCTCCGGTAAATGAGGATGACTTGGTTGATGCTGCTGTTGCTCAGGATTTAGAAGATATTGAGCAGGTTGAAGAGGTTGCAACAGAAGAATCTGACGGTGGTCCCACACCGCCTGATTCTCCAGGTGATGTGACACCTCAAAATGTGTTGGATGGGATTCAGTTGGTAGATCCTAGACGCTTTAAGCGTATTTTGAGAAGGATTTCTGCGGGGAGGGTTCATGTACCTCCGAATCTTGGAAAGCGACCAGCTGGGTCTTCTCCGTCTTACGCTGAGTTACCTTCGAGAAGACGCCAGAGAACAGGTGTTCATATTCAGGAACCTGGTCAGCAAGCTCAACAACAACAGCAACAACCTTCGCCTGCAATGCTTCAGCAGTTTCTTGATCAGATGGCTCAGATGAATAAACGTTTTGATGATCAGGCTGCCGTGATTGAAGCTCAAGCTGCCCAAATAAAGGACTTGGAGATCAAGGCAGCTCAGGTGGATGATTTGAAGCTTGAATTGACAGATGTTAAGTCTAGATTGTTAGAGTTGGAATCGATTACGATTGTTTCGGGGGAGGAAGGTCAAAGAACCTTGGAAACAAATGTAACCCCTCCCCCAGAACCTGAAAATGTAATTCCAGAACAGATTAATGAAAGTATTGCTTTGGATTATTTTGTTGATGTTCCAGGACAGCCGAGACCAATTTCGGTTGATTATTCGAACGTTAATCTCACATATCTTCAGAGTTTGATAAATCCGGTTGATGAAGAAGATAGATCAATTGATCCGGATGATATTGAGATGGATGCAGAGGTTCCAGGGTCGGACGAAGAATATTTGGATAATCCGAATCAGGAACCGGCGCCTGAGCAAGAACCGGAACCTGTTCAGAAACAACCGGCTTAACTATATGATTTCGATGTACCAATCATTGAGTCCGATGATTCTGATGATGACCAAGAACCTCCGATAGATATTACTCAGGAACAACCAGTTGCTGAATCTGTTCCTGAACAAGCACAACCGTCTACGTCTTCAGATCGTCCTATGTTTCGAAAGCTAAAACCTGAATTGAAGATTTGTAAAACTTATCAGGTTAGAGGTGAATTGACTGGTTTGATCAGAAGTTGGAAATTCGATGCTGACAACTTTTTGATTCTTATCAAACGAAGAGATGGCGTACAGTACTTCAGGCCGAGATTCAACTGCATCAGCACACTGCCAAAGGAAGAGTTGAATAGTCTTGCTCAGCTGAACATGGTTAATCATACCGATGACTTTCGCGGTAACATGTTTCAGAAGATCCTTAGAAGAGATATCTACAGCAAGAAGTACTTGTGGATTAGACCAGAGCTGGGAGTTCGTTATTCTTACAAGAAAAAGTTAGATCCGAGAACTCAGGAACCGATCGTCAAATATCATTATCCTCCAGCTGCTAGTCTGAATAATTGTGCCACTACAGTCTCTGACACTTGATTTTCTCAAAAGATTACGATATTGGTGGTTTGATTCTGTTACTCAAGAAGCGGTTATTGAATATCTTTCTGATGAAGATCCGGTGATTGAAAAGGGAAAGTGGAATTTACCGGCGAAGTATGGAAAGACTCTTCGTGTTTTTGATCCGATCAGCCTTATCAACCTGACAAAGAAAGATTTGAAAGCTCTTCACAAAAGTAAAATGGAGTATCATCGATTTGATCAAGAAGAGGCTTCAAAGTTCGAGAAGGTGGTCGAGATCTGTGTACGAGTTGGTATTCATGCTGGTGGAGTATTTCCACCAGGTTGGGTTTGAACTGAAGATGTTTTTTTGAAGACCAAGCTGAAGACACGGGGGAGTTTGTTGATGCATATTTGTGTGTCTGTCAGTTGGTCTATCGAGTTGTAAGTGTCGTTAGTTAGATTTAATAGAAAAGTCATTTTCATGTATAGCGACACTTAGATTTTGTGTTAGGCGACACTTGCCTTAGTGTCGCATAGCGTCACTTAAGTAAGTGACGCATGAGGGCGGCGACATGCGACACTTCCAAAGTGACGCATGTCTGCCGATTTTATTTTTGTATAAATTGAAGCCTACGGGTTTTCGGCTAGGGTTGACGAAACCCTAGCACCATTTGTCGACTAAGCATACTTGTAAACAATTCCAATACATTCAAGAAGCTAATAAACTAGTTTTACTTTGGTTGATTCGTTGTTTCGGTTTAAGTTTATTACTCGTTTGTGCAATTGATTGTTTCCGCCAATCAATTATCGTTATCAGTCATCTAGATCCAAGGCTCAAGGAACTTTCAATATTACTCGTATCGTTATTAGTCCGTCAAGTGTACTCGTCCCATTACACAATTCTGGTCTGACTCGGAATCACAACTCACGCGATCGCGTGGTCATTGAACCGATCGCTTGACATCCCTTTAACCCGATCGCATGACTTATGTGACACCCCCAAATTTAATGATTTGCGGAAGCTCGATTTGGGTGTCACTAATCAATATACAAAGCACATAAGATAATAATGAACGACCACTATATGCGTCGTTTTTAAACTTGTATTAATAAAGTAAAAGTTTACAACAAAATAATGTCACACTAGCTCGGTTCCTGAAAATGAGAGATTACATGGCATAATTACTTTTACAAAATATAATAATGCAGTCCAATCTCTAATTGTATGTATGCTGACTCGAACTAGAAATCCCTGCTTGTGCAGTCAACCTACTGCTGGGTACCTGTGATAAATACTAAAATGGGTCAGCTAAAACGCTGGTGAGCTCACAGGTTTGTATGTCAATGTATAGTTGTCAGAACCGCAAGATTTATATTGAATTTAAAATGCAATTAAGCAAAATAAAAATTATAAATTCCATGAGCACATAGTCTGAGCTTAACTTGATTTGTCAGGCCCAATTAAGGAAACCTAACTTGAAATGCCTCCTACGAGTGTCTAATCCACACTCGTCTTCCCAAATGCTAATACATCCGTTTGACCGGTTAGTGCGTGCTAACCCGGATGAGGATTGTCAATCCCATATGATATCATATACTAACATTCACGCTATAAATACTAGAGACTATGCTATGGAGGACTTTAAATTGATTAGCTTGAAACTCATGTAGTATTTGAAGTTTGGCACTTGCGTTCTACTTGTAAAACAAAATGAAGTAGTAATATCACACCCCTAGTAAAAGTTGTGAAAATGGGGCCATGAAACTCACCTGAGTCTTGAAGTGTTTAATTTAATAAACTTGAAGTAATTAGCTGTGAGTTGGTGTCCAAAGACTTGAAACCTGAATGTGTCCACGACACTTGAATTGTTATTAATTGTACCGGTATCTCGAAAGATTACCAGTTAAATTGTTTGTTTAACTTGATGTCCAAATTACCCCGATTTGGTTGATTGATTTGTTTCAAGTTACCACGACTTGATTGATTGAATTATCTAAGTTTCAACGACTTAGTTGATTGAATTTTCTAAGTTACTATGACTTAGTTGATTTAATTGTGTATTTGAAAGTGTGTACGGCCCGTTGGTGACGGTTGTAACAATAGTTCTAAAATGTTATTATATTGTTGCTACAGTGAATTGCTACAGTGAATTGCTACAGTAAAATTTGACTTTTCTACAGTAACTTTGACTTCGAAAATTTTGAGTTTTGAAGATTCTGTTTTGTGCGACGTAGCCTGCGACGTAGGGAGCGACGTACGAGTTTTGCGATGAAAAGGGTTGCGTCATCAAAGCCAACAGTGCTAAGTCAATAGCGACGTAGGGTGCTGCGTCGCTAATGCGACGTAGGTTCGGTTTGCGACGTTAAGGTCTGCGTCGCTATGTGCGACATTCGCAAGTCAATGCGACGTAATAGGCTGCGTCGCTATATGCGACGTTGGGGATATAGTGCGACGTAAGTCGCTGCGTCGCATTTGCTCCAGGCCAAATGCGACGTACGGGGTCTGATCGGAGTTTCAACCTCAAAAACGCATTTTCCGGCCATCGATCGGCATAATATTTTTACCCAACCCATTTTAGGACATTACAAGGTTATACAAACAACTAGCAAGTGTTAATACTTAAAAACGAGAGTTTTCGGAGTTGTGTCGGAAATTTACAAATCGCCGAAATGAAATTTCGGAAAGATAGAAACGTAGATCGTGAAGAGGTGAGTCTTTTATTCCAAAGCGTTTTGAAGATTCGAGGTCGTTTAACGTGTTTATTTTGTGAATTTGTGATGGTGTGGTGATTTGAAAATTAGAGAGAAAAGGAGAAGAGAGAGAAGAGAAAGAAATGAAATGAAAGGAATGGAGGTGGAAATGGGGTTTAAATACCCACTTTCAGTCTCCGTCTTCCCGTCCCGCGTGGTGTTCGTTTTCCCGATCGTTTAATGTTAAATATTTATTTTATAAGCTAAGTTTTACGTTTTAAATCACGAATGATTATCCAATTATTTTGTTGAAGTATTTCACCAATTACTTAGAATTTACGTTATAAAAAGTAATTTGTTTCGTTTTGTTTGCGCGATTATACTTTTAATCGCGTTTACATTGTTTGTGTAATAAAACTTGGATTACAAAATATTATTGATATAATATTCAAAATATGTCAATGTTATTAATTAATGTTTGTATTAATTAATAAAAATCGCTCACCAACGTCCGTATTAATTGTGTCGAATTCCATTCGATTAGAACTTGTACGATTTAAACAAACCGCATAATTGTGTAGATATATATATTCAACAATATATAATTACTTGATACATAAATTAGCCTAACACCGAACTAATTACATGTATTAAAACTTGATTAGGACCTAATTACTGGTCCTAAATTGACGGGTGTCACATTCTCCCCCTGTTAGAAGAATTTCGTCCCGAAATTTAACTTGAAGTCGTGTTTGATGTTGAGTCAGTGAAGAGTTGAGGATACTTGAGTCGCATCTGATCTTCCCGTTCCCAGGTGAATTCCGGACCGCGCAGCGAATTCCACCTAACTTTGACTATGGGAATACGACTTTGTTTGAGTTGTTTGACCTCACGGTCCATGATTTCAGCGGGTTCCTCAACAAAGTGAAGTTTCTCGTCAATTCGAATTTCATCTAGCGGAATGATAAGTGTCTCATCAGACAGACACTTCTTCAAATTTGAAACATGAAATGTGGGATGCACGCTGCTGAGTTCAGATGGCAGCTGCAATCGATAAGCCACTGGACCAATCCTTTCGAGGATCTCGAATGGTCCAATGTATCTGGGATTCAACTTCCCTCGTTTACCAAATCGGATTACGCCTTTCCAAGGCGACACCTTGAGTAGTACTCGATCCCCAATTTGGAACTCGAGTGGTTTGCGTCTCATGTCAGCATAACTTTTCTGATGATCACGCGCGGCTTTGAGTTTGTTTTGAATTTCGACGATTCTCTCGGTCGTCTCGTGGATGATTTCTGGACCTGTGAGTTGGCTATCCCCAACTTCGGTCCAACAGATAGGTGACCGGCACTTACGACATTACAGTGCCTCGAATGGTGCAGCTTTAATGCTGGTATGATAACTGTTGTTGTACGAGAACTCGCATAATGGTAGGTGTTTTTCCCAGTTTACACCGAAGTCTACTACGCAGGCCCGTAGCATGTCTTGTAGTGTTTGAATTGTTCGTTCACTTTGGCCGTCAGTTTGAGGATGGTATGCGGTACTCATATCGAGTCGAGTACCCAGGGATTTTTGAAGTGATTGCCAAAATTGTGAAGTGAAACGACTATCTCTATCGGAGATAATTGAAATTGGAACACCGTGTTTGGTCACGATTTCCTTCAGGTAAATTCTGGTGAGGCGTTCCATTTTGTCGGATTCTTTAATTGCCAGGAAGTGAGCAGACTTTGTGAGACGATCCACGATCACCCAAATGGAATCGCAACCGCTCGTGGATTTGGGTAGCTTGGTTATGAAGTCCATGGCAATTTGTTCCCATTTCCATTCAGGAAGACTGGGTTGTTGAAGTAAACCAGAAGGTTTTTGATATTCAATTTTGACCTTGGAGCAAGTAAGGCATTTGCTGACATAGGTGGCGATTTCGGCTTTCATGTTCGGCCACCAATAGAAGTCTTTGATACCGTGATACATTTTGTCGGATCCCGGATGGATAGAGTATTTTGACTTGTGAGCTTCATCCATCACCAAGTCTCGTAGGTTCCCAAATTGACGCAACCAGATTCGGTTTGAGAAATACCTAATCCCGTTAGGTTTGATTTTGAATTGTTTATCCATGCCCCGCAAGGCTTCATCTTTGACATTTTCGGGTTTTAAAGCTTCGAGTTGAGCAGTGAGAATTTGAATGTTTAAGTTGTTATGAATAATCATACTGAGGGCTCGGACCCGAAGTGGTTTCTCTCGCTCTTTCCGACTGAGGGCATCAGCAACTACATTTGCTTTGCCTGGATGGTATTTGAGCTCGCAGTCGTAATCGGTGAGCAACTCGACCCATCGACGTTGCCTCATGTTGAGATCCTTTTGATCGAATATGTGTTGGAGACTTTTGTGGTCTGTAAAGATTGTGCACCTAGTGCCATAGAGGTAATGTCTCCAAATTTTTAGAGCAAAAATGACAGCTCCTAACTCGAGGTCGTGGGTGGTGTAATTCTTTTCATGAATCTTAAGCTGTCGGGAAGCATAAGCTATGACTTTGTCTTGTTGCATAAGCACGCAACCGAGACCTTGATGAGAAGCATCGCAGTATACCACGAAGTCATCGGTGCCTTCGGGTAATGATAGAATTGGAGCACTGCAAAGCTTTTGTTTCAGGAGTTGAAATGCTGACTTTTGTTTATCAGTCCAATCGAACCTTTTGTCCTTCTGAGTCAGTACCGTGAGTGGTTGAGCTATTTTGGAGAAATTTTCAATGAATCATCGGTAATACCCGGCAAGACCCAAAAATTGGCGTACTACGGTCGGAGTGGTGGGTGCTTGCCAGTCTTTGATAGCTTCAATTTTTGATGGGTCAACGTGAATTCCCTGACTGTCAATCACGTGACCAAGAAATTGAACTGTTTGAATCCAGAACTCACACTTAGAGAATTTTGCATAGAGCTCCTTGTGTTTGAGTAGTTCAAGGATGGTTTTGAGGTGTTGCGCGTGTTCTTCTTTGTTTCGTGAATATATGAGGATGTCGTCGATGAAGACAATGACAAACTTGTCAAGGTAAGGTTTGCACACCCGATTCATAAGGTCCATAAATACCGCCGGTGCGTTGGTTAGGCCGAATGGCATTACTTGGAATTCGTAATGTCCATAGCGGGTTCGGAAAGCGGTTTTTGGAATGTCAGCATCGCGAACACGCAATTGGTGATAACCGGATCGGAGATCAATCTTTGAATAACAACTTGATCCTTGAAGTTGGTCGAACAAATCATCGATTCGAGGAAGTGGATACCGGTTCTTGACAGTTAACTTGTTCAACTCTCGGTAGTCGATATACATTCGAAAAGAACCGTCTTTCTTCTTAACAAATAGGACCGGAGCTCCCCAAGGTGAAGAACTCGGCCTGATAAATCCTCGTTCCAGGAGTTCTTGTAATTGGGTGGACAACTCCTGAAGTTCGGATGGAGCTAAACGGTATGGTGCTCGGGCCACAGGCGCAGCACCTGGTACGAGATCGATTGAGAACTCAACCTGTCTTGGTGGTGGTAGACCAGGTAGTTCTTCGGGAAAGACTTCAGGAAAGTCTCGAACAATTGGAACATCCTCAAGTCGCTTCTCCTCCGACTTTTTCTCCAAGATGTGCGCGAGGATTGCTGGATAACCCTTTCTCAGAAATTTTCGGGTTTTTAAGCAAGATATGAGGTTAAGCCTTGTCCCACCGGTCTCCCCCTGTATGACCAAGGTTCTACCGACGGCGAGAGATATGCGAACAATTTTGTCATGGCAAATGATTTCGGCGCGATGTTTGGATAACCAGTCCATGCCTACGATGGCATCGAAACTTCCTATCTCGATTGGCATAAGATCTATGGAGAAGATTTCGTCGGCTAGGTTTAAAGTGCAATTAGGTATCACACTATCGGTTTCTATCAATTTGCCATTTGCTAGCTCTACGGTGTACTTAACGTCTAAAGCAACAGGTGTGATGTCAAGTAGAGGACAAAATTCATCGGAAATCAAACATCTATCAGCACCAGTATCAAACAGAATAGAAGCAGTTAAATTGTTGAGGAGGAACATACCCGTGACCACATTCGGGTCCTGACGGGCGTCCCCTGAGTTGATCACGAAGGCGCTACTTTTGACGTTGTTGTTGTTGCGGTGGTTGTTGTTGTTGCCCTTATTCTTCAATTTTGGACACGTATCCCGAAAGTGTCCTGGATTCCCACATTCATAGCAGGACTTAGGTTGTCGGGCATTCTTGTCAGAAGAGTTGTTGTTGGATCTGGGGGCTCGGCAATCCTTAGTCGAATGCCCATACCTCCTGCAGTTGTTGCAAGGGGTATTGCACTGACCAAAGTGGTGATAGTTACACTTGGGACAATAAGGCCTGTCCCCGGTGTAGCTACGGGTGGGTTCAGAGGTGGTGTTGTAGACTTGGAGGGCGTTGTTTTTCTTGTTTGAGTTGTGGTGGTGTTCAGCGGATTTGCGTTTGTTGTTGTTGGAGGATGAGGTGTTGGAAGCCCCACGGCTGACAACTAGGGCCATGAGTTCGTGGGCCAATCGAATGGCACTTTCAGTGGTGGTTGGTTTGGATGAGGCGACATTTCCCTGGATGTTCTCAGGGAGTCCGCGAATGTATCTCTTAATGCCCTTATTTTCCGGTTCAACCAAGCCTGGGCATAGTAAAGCAAACTGCTGAAATTTTGTGGTATAATCAGCAACATCATTTCCCTGCACCGTCAGGTGCCAGAATTCCTCCTCCAGTCTGTGCAATTCTTCTTCAGGACAGTATTTCTCTGTCAGCTTCTTCTTCAGTTCGGCCCAAGGAAGCCGATTTGCAACCTCAAGACCTACAGAGTTTGCGTGGGTTTTCCACCACGTGAGTGCACCTTCCTGAAA
Source organism: Helichrysum umbraculigerum (assembly GCA_949592205.1). Classification (NCBI taxonomy): domain Eukaryota; kingdom Viridiplantae; phylum Streptophyta; class Magnoliopsida; order Asterales; family Asteraceae; genus Helichrysum; species Helichrysum umbraculigerum. The sequence goes on along the minus strand of CATIUR010000002.1, from coordinate 86,875,886 downwards.
GGTGTAAGCAGCGAATTTGACTTTGTTGTTCTCAGTGCAATCGCAGAGACTGAAAATAGATTCCATACGCTCAATCCAACGGATCAAACCAATGGCACCTTCCGTGCCCTTGAAATATAGTGGTTTACAGCTGAGAAAGTCCTTGTAAGAACAAGGCTTGACAGTATGAGTGGTGGCGGTGGTATCGGCTGTTTCCTCGGACGTTCGGATTGGATCCCGAGCGGCCAAGGCGTCGGCTACGGCTCGGTTAACGGCAGCAGCGAGTTCGGCTTCACTATAACTCTTTTCTTCGGTGGCATGATTCTTCAAGAAAAGAAACAATAGGTATGTAAGGAATTGTACCAGAATGGTAATTGTAGTGGATGTATGTATTAAAGCGATAATATACACATCAACAGCATAGGAGTTCTATAATATAGATTTATATCGAAGGAAATTGTCAATTGATATTACATTGTTAAACGGTTACAGACAATTTCGAGTTTGTTGACTTCAAAAGTTACAGACTTAGATATTACGCCAAAAGTTCCGGGAATTGTTTCATCCGGTCAATTTACATTAGTCCTACGAAAGCGTTATGAAGTGCAGATTCAGCCTAAGCTAATTCTGACGAATATTGGGTTGTGCCATTAAGGCAGTGAGACGGTCAACGGACTCTGCAAGTCGGCTAACCATTCTGAGTGCCTCCTAGGTTTCTCTCAGGCGTGTTTCACACTGAGTCAGCCTTGATCGCAGGACAGTGATTTCGTTGTGATTGTCAGTCACTTGATTGTGAACGATCTCCATGGTCTCGATGGTTTCACCCACTCGATTTTCGAGAACGTTAAAATTATTGATAGTGTTTTCATGTTCTTCAGAGACCTGAGCCACTTGCCCCATTAGGGCGAGTGTCCAGTTTTCACGGGTCTCTTGCAACTCGATGTCCATGTCACGCAGTTGTTGCTCATGACGGTGTAGTCTAGTAGCCAAATCCGTTAGTGTGAATTGATTGGAGTATGGGCCCTCTCGAGGCAACCTGGGGTTCCTCCTAGCTACCCTTGAATTTTGTGATTCGTACGGATGAGGACGAGATGAGTTGGGTGGTGTGTTTGCCATTCTGAGACAAAGTGTTAGAAAGAATGAGGCCTATATTCATATAATATAATATAGCCTAAGATTGTAAGCGAGGTCTATTTATGTATATACATGTATATCACATAATAACCTATTGAGTGTCTAGCACAGACATGTTTTTAAGTCCCGTTTCTCTCGAGGTCAGAGTCAACTAATGTATCCTGTTCAGCCATAACTTCCTTCAGATCTTACATCATCTTTATTTAATTGTACATAGTTGATCAAGCTATGTTAAATTAAATTCGTATGCTGTAATCCCTGAACTGGTTATACCTAATAGGGAATACTGCCTAACGGTCATAGTCTAGGTCCACTAAATGCAACCTAGTTCACTATAACCTTAGGCTCTGATACCAATCTGTGACACCCCCAAATTTAATGATTTGCGGAAGCTCGATTTGGGTGTCACTAATCAATATACAAAGCACATAAGATAATAATGAACGACCACTATATGCGTCGTTTTTAAACTTGTATTATTAAAGTAAAAGTTTACAACAAAATAATGTCACACTAGCTCGGTTCCTGAAAATGAGAGATTACATGGCATAATTACTTTTACAAAATATAATAATGCAGTCCAATCTCTAATTGTATGTATGCTGACTCGAGCTAGAAATCCCTGCTTGTGCAGTCAACCTACTGCTGGGTACCTGTGATAAATACTAAAATGGGTCAGCTAAAACGCTGGTGAGCTCACAGGTTTGTATGTCAATGTATAGTTGTCAGAACCGCAAGATTTATATTGAATTTAAAATGCAATTAAGCAAAATAAAAGTTATACATTCCATGAGCACATAGTCTGAGCTTAACTTGATTTGTCAGGCCCAATTAAGGAAACCTAACTTGAAATGCCTCCTACGAGTGTCTAATCCACACTCGTCTTCCCAAATGCTAATACATCCGTTTGACCGGTTAGTGCGTGCTAACCCGGATGAGGATTGTCAATCCCATATGATATCATATACTAACATTCACGCTATAAATACTAGAGACTATGCTATGGAGGACTTTAAATTGATTAGCTTGAAACTCATGTAGTATTTGAAGTTTGGCACTTGCGTTCTACTTGTAAAACAAAATGAAGTAGTAATATCACACCCCTAGTAAAAGTAGTGAAAATGGGGCCATGAAACTCACCTGAGTCTTGAAGTGTTTAATTTAATAAACTTGAAGTAATTAGCTGTGAGTTGGTGTCCAAAGACTTGAAACCTGAATGTGTCCACGACATTTGAATTGTTATTAATTGTACCGGTATCTCGAAAGATTACCAGTTAAATTGTTTGTTTAACTTGATGTCCAAATTACCCCGATTTGGTTGATTGATTTGTTTCAAGTTACCACGACTTGATTGATTGAATTATCTAAGTTTCAACGACTTAGTTGATTGAATTTTCTAAGTTACTATGACTTAGTTGATTTAATTGTGTATTTGAAAGTGTGTATGGCCCGTTGGTGACGGTTGTAACAATAGTTCTAAAATGTTATTATATTGTTGCTACAGTGAATTGCTACAGTGAATTGCTACAGTCAATTGCTAACAATAGTTGTGTCGGAAACTTACAAATCGCCGAAATGAAATTTTGGAAAGATAGAAACGTTGATCGTGAAGAGGTGAGTCTTTTATTCCAAAGCGTTTTGAAGATTCGAGGTCGTTTAACGTGTTTATTTTGTGAATTTGTGATGGTGTGGTGATTTGAAAATTAGAGAGAAAAGGAGAAGAGAGAGAAGAGAAAGAAATGAAATGAAAGGAATGGAGGTGGAAATGGGGTTTAAATACCCACTTTCAGTCTCCGTCTTCCCGTCCCGCGTGGTGTTCGTTTTCTCGATCGTTTAATGTTAAATATTTATTTTATAAGCTAAGTTTTACGTTTTAAATCACGAATGATTATCCAATTATTTTGTTGAAGTATTTCACCAATTACTTAGAATTTACGTTATAAAAAGTAATTTGTTTCGTTTTGTTTGCGCGATTATACTTTTAATCGCGTTTACATTGTTTGTGTAATAAAACTTGGATTACAAAATATTATTGATATAATATTCAAAATATGTCAATGTTATTAATTAATGTTTGTATTAATTAATAAAAATCGCTCACCAACGTCCGTATTAATTGTGTCGAATTCCATTCGATTAGAACTTGTACGATTTAAACAAACCGCATAATTGTGTAGATATATATATTCAACAATATATAATTACTTGATACATAAATTAGCCTAACACCGAACTAATTACATGTATTAAAACTTGATTAGGACCTAATTACTGGTCCTAAATTGACGGGTGTCACAACTTAGTTGAGCCAATCGCGTGACTAGTCCCTTCACCCGATCGAGTGATTTTCCTCCCCAAACCTCACACGATCTCGTCAAATTGATTACTTGTAAATTTTGTTTTGTAAACCACGCGATCGCGTGGTTTCGTGATGTTTTAGAACTGGTTTCGCCTTTAAAAATGACGCGATCGCATCATTTGGTTTTGTCATTGTAGCATCGTCACTTTCACAGACTGATCAGTTCATACACACATATATACACTTGATTTTTTGTTCCAATCGTTTGTAATCTCAGCATATAACATATTAACAACTTAATATCAACTTTTTAACTAGTTTACAGATGAAATTGTGGATTTCAAAGTTTTGTTTCTTAAAACCCATTTCATGAACAAGCTAGTAAATTATCAAATTATAGTGTTATATGCATAGATTTAGATGTACAAGCAAGTTAGACAACGAATTTTAAGTGTAGAAATCAAAGAAAAGAGATTTCCTTACAAAGAGGTGGAGATGATGAGGATGTTACAAGCTGATGATGATGAGTTATTGTTATTGTTATGATGATCCCAGCTAGAGATCTTAGTATGTATTACTTTGATTGATTATTAATAAGCTTGCGGAATAGTTTATTAATAACTTGAAGAACAAACTTGTATATAACAGAATATCTAACCAAAAGCTTCAATATTATTAACAATAATACGAACACACAATTTGTGTTAGGGTTTACAACCTTGAAGCTAATAACTAGAATGAATTCGTCACACTCTAGGGTTTTACAGGATCTCTATTTATAACATATAGAGTCCTTTACAGAATCAAACTATTATGGAATCATATCTATTCCATAATTCTCTCTATTCAACTATATCTAACCAACAGTGGTTATCTATATCACTAACAGGAGTAGTACTCGTATATTATCAACAGTGGTTGAGTACTTAATACAAAATACAAACTACACACTAACAGTGGCACTGTTAGACAAACTACTTGACAGCGGCAGCTACTAACTAGCAGTGGCAACTACTAACAGTGGTAGTACTTCTAACAGCGGCACAATACTTGTATTCTGAGCAAATCTAGCAGTGTCTCAGTTCTCAACAATCTCCCCCTAAACTTGATCATTCAGAGTAATGATTCAAGTTTCAATCCTTCTTTTCTTCTTCTATCTCCTTCATCGTTTGCCTCTTATGCAGTTGATTGAACACCATGTATAAAGCTCTGTAAGCTCCTTCAGTAATGATGGTTGTAGATAACTTCAAATCAACCAATCTATTCAGCAGCCCTGTTCCCAGCACATAGTGTCGATCATCAAACATGTAGATCACCTGCCCATTGTTAAATACTACCATGTGTACTCCAGCTCTGGCAAAATATCTCCAGGTTATAACCCTTTGATGACAGTGAAAGAATAAGTGATACATGCTGGCTGGTTCAAACATGCTTTGCAATAACTCCATCATTTGTCTTTCAATCACAGCCTCAGAGTTCTTTCTATTCCTGATTCTGCTCACTTGATACAACTCCATAAGATCATCTCTTGTACAGATTCTGAGCAAATCAATCATACTCCCAACATGGTCATCAAATCCTCTTTCCCTTTCAATCTTGATCTCAAGGATCATTTTTCTGAAACCATAATCAATTGCTACTCCTTCCCAATTTATAATTCTAGCCTTTCTTGGTCCTTCAGAAATCTCCTTGCTATCAGTCAGAATCTTGATTCTCTTTTTCAGCTCTGGATCAAATCTTGGAATGTCAGGAATAACATTGTCTTTAGAAATCTGATTTTTCCATGAATTTCTTCTGACTTCATTCTGCTTATCCTCTAAGGCTTTCTCTGCTGCCTCAGCAGCTGCTTTTTCTCTTCTTTCTTCTTCTTCTTTCAAAAACTTTACCATTTCCCTATCTGCCTTTTCTTTCTTCTCCTTCATCAATGCATTCAAATGCCTATTCTCTTCCAATTTCTTGGTCCACTCATCATCTCTTCCCATATACCTATCATATGCCTGTTCCAGCTTCTGCATATTCCATCCTTTAACAATTTTAGCTGGGGCATAATTATCAGACAGAGCATTGATCATTTGTCTTCTCCTTTCAGCATATGGTAAAGGTTTACTCCTCTTCTTGGCTAATTCCTCTTGCTTTTTCTTTCTAGCCCTTTCCTCATTTGACCTTTTCATCAACAAAAATCCAGAAGATAACTCTTCCTCTTCATTACCTTTCTTCTTCTTTAAATAATCATGAACTCTCTGAGCAGGAAGCTTTAATCCTTGTGCAGTCTTTTCTTTAACAATCTCTGCAGCTTTCTGTGTAATAGTCACTACACTCAGATCATCCAAAATCATTTTAACATCATCACCCTCTTCTTCAGCTTTAGCTTCTGCAGCTCTCCTTATCAACCTTTCCCTTTCTTCTACTTGCATCCTTAGCATATCATGAGACTCAAGATGAGGTTCTTTAATTTCTTTCACTTTTGATTTTTCTTTTAACTTTCCTTTACCTTTGTCTTTTGGATCAATCACAAGCAATTTAGACTCAGGCTTGAGTGGTGAAGTTGGTTCTCTTATTGTAACAGGTACCTCTCTTGGTCTTGTTGTTGTGGTAGTTGTGGCAGGGGTTGATATGACAGCAGTGGTGATTGGTGTATCAACAGTGGTAGGTGTTGGTGTACTAACAGGGGTAGATGTAACAGTGGTAGTGTTAGTGTTGACAGTAGTTGAAATTGTGACAACAGTGGTAGAAGTTTTGACAGGGGATAAAGTATTAGTTGGCTTTCTTCTGGGAATAGATTTCTTTCTTGTAAAGGTCTGCAACTTCTTCTTTTCATCAATTTACTTTGATTGCTCTCCCTTAATCTCAACTTCTCCTTCTTTCATCTCTTTTTCAACATCATCAATCACCTCATACACTGGCCTTATCCCTCCTCAAGCATTACAGTTGATAGCCTTATCCCTGCTCTGCACATAATCATCATCTTTATCATCAAACACTAACTCCACAGTGTCTTCTGATTGTGCCTCATTATGCTCACATATATCCATCTCAACTGTATTATCATCAAGCTCAAGCACCTCTGTAGCTGCAGAATCATCATGCATCTCATCAATATTTATCATTGCTCCACTCATATCATCATGAGGTCCATGTGAATCATCATCATCATCATCATCACCTGCTTTTCTTGAACCATCATCTTCAGGCATATTATCATCATCTGCTTTCTTCTCCCCCTTGCCTGAAGATTCCTTTAACTTATTCGCAGGTAGAAGAATATTGTTGACAGCCTCCTCAAGCATTACCAATCTATTCTGCACATCAAGCAACTCTGCCTTCTGATGATCAATGATCTCCTTCTGCTTAGCAATTAACTCATCCTGAGCTTGAATTTTCTGTTGAGCCTCTTTTCTGTAAGCCCTTTCCCTCTCATATTTGCTCCACAGTTTATTGATATCATGTACAAGATAGGAAATCGTCAATTCATCAGTATCACTAGGCTCATCAACATTAGAGTGTGACCTCTTAGTTGAATCCTTGCCCACATCTGCCACTGCAGATGTCCCTTGGTTATTGGTACTGGGACCTACATTTGAATCATCACCCATAGGTTCATCAAACATAGTTGCCTCTGGTTGGGTCTGATTAATGTTACCACTATCCTGCCCTGCCAGTGGGCTAGAAACAGTAGTGGCAGCCCTTCCAGAATGAACATTTTCATCAAGTATGTTCACCTGTTGTGTTGGGACAGTTGACTGAGACTGTGGAGAAACAGGAATCTCCATAGCCTGTGTAGCCTTCTTGGATTTCTTGGCTTTAGATTGGGTAGGCTGTTTGTTCCCTTGTTTTCTTTTGATGCCACCTCCTGATGTGTGTTCAGAACCAACTTGTGTTGTTGGTCTGTCATCATTTGGTCCAGATGGTGTTGGTAATACACCACCAGTGGCAGAAGGAGTAACTAGCATTGTAGAAAATAATGCAGTTTCCTTCTTAGAAAAAGCATTCTGATACTGATTCATAGCCTTAATAGTCCTCAAAGATAGAGTAGAACTAACAATCACACTATCCTCTGCTGGCAGATTTGACAATTGATTATTCAATAAAAGCTGAACAAATCTAGGGTACATAACGAATGTATCACCCTTTACATTCCTAACCATATTATCTAAGATAAATCTAGATATATTAAATTTAATACCCTGTGCCAAGCAGATAATAGGATATGCAATAGTAGAACTAAATTCATTAAAACTAGTTCTCTTTTGAGACAAACATACCAGAAAAGTATGAATGTAGAACTTCCATTGAGGACAAAACCATGACTTCAAGAAAGTATATTCTGATCTTGTCTTTCCTGAACCTTCATACCCCATATCCATAATGCCTTTAAACAAATCTTCTCTCGATAATTCCAGAATTCCACCTTCATCATCAAACTGTAAAAGCTCTCTTAGAACAATCTCAGTAACCATTACCTTCTTACCCTTGACAGTGGAATGAATGTGAGTAATGCCATTAACATTCCCTTCCTTTGCATTCTGCCAGAATTCTTGAATATGCGATCGAATTAATCGTGGACAAACAGTAAGGGCATGTGTAACTGGATAATTACTCAAGAAATCAATAATAGGGTGAAAATACTCATCGGCAAGTTCTTTATTCAAGAAAGCCCTCATATTCTGTTCAGAATGAACACTTAGCGTAGAATGATCAGAATCAGATGACGATGAAGATGCCATTGATGTAATTTATGAACGAACGAAGAGTGAATTACAATAAACAACTCAAAGCGAGAGCGATTATTGAAGGGTTTTGAAAATTTTGAAAGCGTAATTGAAAAAGTGAAGTATTTGAGTATTTATTTGATGACAGTGCCAAGCCCTAAAAATAGAACTAGCAGTGGCACTGCTGGTTATACCCAACAGGGGCACAATTTACAAACAAACCCAACAGGGGTACCTCACTTGGTCAATTTATAGTCAACCTTTTCTAACCATCTAACAAAGCTAGCAGCGGCTGATGGTCTAGCAGGGGCATCCGACAAAGGAAACGCCAACTTAGAACTAACAGGGGCATAAACTTATCTTAGTTAGACAACGAAATTTTTTTTTTTTTTTTTTTTTTTTTTTAACCAAAAAATAAGAAGAAACAAATAAAACATTAAATTCCAGCTCAAGTGATGTCTCTTGACAGTGGCTGAAACCTGCAATATTAAACTAAGAAAAACAACTAGCAGGGGTTAAATTACACACATATACAGCAGGGGTTTAAAATACATTGACAGTGGCAAAGGTAAACTAACAGTGGCACCATCTGTTATCATGATGAAGCTAACAGTGGCAACACCTGACCCTGTCACATACAATATATTTTACCCCTGTTAGTATCAAATCCAGACCAAAACACTACGTGAGATTAATCATACCAATATTAGTTATCAAAAATGTAAATCTTCCTACATCAAATGCTTTTGTAAAAAGATCTGCAAGTTGATTATCAGTATGAATTTTAAAAATATGAATCAATCTTTTATCATAACAATCTCGTATAAAATGATATCTGATCTCAATGTGTTTGGTTTTTGAATGCTTAACTGGATTCTGAATGATACTAATAGCAGAAGTATTATCAATATAAATAGGAGTGTTCATGAAAGTCAAACCATAATCCAGCATTTGATTCTGAATCCAAAGAACCTGTGCACAGCAACTTGATGCTGCAACATATTCTGCTTCTGCTGTAGAAGTGGAAACCGTGGTCTGCTTTTTACATTGCCATGACACTAATCTATTTCCAAGAAATTGACATCCTCCACTGGTGGATTTTCGATCCATGTTCTCACCACCATAGTCACTATCTGTGAAAGTCTTAAGCTCAAAATCTGATCCTTTAGCATACCAAAGTCCCAAATCAGGTTGACCTTTCAAGTATCTAAAGATCCGTTTCACAGCATACATGTGTGACTGCTTTGGATTGGTTTGATACCTAGCACAAAGACACACTGCAAACATAATGTCAGATCTAGATGAAGTTAAATACATCAAAGAACCAATCATTGACCTGTACAAGTGCACATCTACTTCTTCTCCATCAGGATCAGAAGTAAGATGTTTGTGTGCCTCCATAGGAGTGCTAGCTATCTTCCCATCTTTATAACCAAATTTATTCAGAATATCCTGCACATACTTTCCTTGGTTAATAAAGATTCCATCTGACTTCTGTTTAACCTGCAATCCTAAAAAGAAAGTGAGTTCACCCATGGAACTCATCTTGAATTTCTTATGCATTAAACTCTCAAACTCTCTGCACAATGAGTCCCTAGTTGAACCAAAAATAATATCATCAACATAAACCTATACCAACAATATATCTCTCTGAACCCTCTTGGTAAACAAAGTCTTGTCAATAGTACCTCTCTTGAATCCATTCTTGAGAAGATACTCGGATAGTGTATCATACCAAGCTCTTGGTGCTTGATGTAGCCCATACAACGCTTTCTTCAATCTGCACACTCTATCTGGATATGTTGGATCTTCAAACCCTGGTGGTTGGCATACATACACCTCATCATCAATTAGACCATGAAGAAAAGCACTCTTCACATCCATTTGATAAACTTTGAAATCCTGATAAGATGCATAAGCTAAAAATAACCTAATAGCTTCTATTCTAGCAACAGGAGCAAAAACATCATCATAATCTATGCCTTCTTCCTGTGTATACCCTTGTGCTACCAGGCTTGCTTTATTCTTTATCACTATACCTCTTTCATCTCTCTTGTTCTTGAAGATCCACCTTGTGCCTATAGCCCTCTTTCCTTTTGGTAGATCAACCAAATCCCATACATCTTGCAGTTTAAACTGCAACAATTCTTCTTGCATTGACTCTATCCAACTTGGATCTTTGAGAGCTTCCACTGCCTTCTTTGGTTCCATCTGAGAAAGAAAACAAACATATAATGAAGTATGTAAATCTTCTTCTCTTACCTTTGACTGCTGTCTGGTCAGAACAGATGAATTAATATCACCAATGACCAAATCCAAAGAATGATCTTTGTGAACCAGATACTTAGATGTTGATGTATCAAGCAGTTCTCTTTCCAAATTTGGACCCAAAAGATTATCCATTTCAGATTCTGAGTAAGAATCTCTTTCTTCTCTTTCTTGTGAAGGCTTTGGAGTTGCTTCAGAATCTGACAAAGAAGTCCTTTCCAAAACTTGAAATGGAGGACTTTGTTCAACAAATTTTGGAGAATCGGGCTCTCCTTCTAATCATGCTCTGAAACTATATGAGAACCCTTTGAAGTAAATGGTTGATTTTCTGTTGGAATTGAACCATCTTCATCCTTTGAACCATTTTTGCTACTTGACCCACTTGAATCATCTGAAGTTTCATCTTGCTCTAACTGGAATGCTTCTGGAGGATCTGGAGACCAAATAGGAAACAATACATACTGCAAGTCATCCTTTTTAGTCTGACTTGTGCTTGAAAGCCCATCTTTACCTGCATCATTACCTGCATCTGTACCTGCATCTGTATCTGCACTAATAGACAAATCTGGATATCTAAAAGCATGGGTTAGTGCATCAATATCAAACAAAACTTCTGGACCTTTTCCTTCTACATTTGATGTATGTTCATTAAAGGTCACATCCATGGTCTCATCTATGATCCTAGTCCTTTTGTTAAATACTCTATAAGCCTTGCTTTGAATAGAGTATCCAACAAATACACCCTCATCTACCTTACTCTGAAACTTACCAAGATGATCTCTGGTATTTAAGACAGTACAAGGACATCCAAATGGTTTTAAAAAGCTAACCAAAGGTTTTCTCTTAAAGAATAACTCATAGGGTGTCTTGTTATGAGGTTTAATAATCAAAATCCTATTCAAAACATAACAAGCAGTGCTAACTGCCTCTGCCCAAAAGGACATTGGAAGTTTAGCATCTGCTAGCATGCTTCTAGCAGCCTCAATTAGTGTCCTATTCCTCCTCTCAGCTACTCCATTTTGTTGTGGAGTCCTAGGTGCACTATACTGTCTTTCTATACCTTTATCCTCACAGAACTTATTCATCTCATGATTCTTAAATTCTGTCCCATTATCACACCTGATGATCTTAACCTTTTGATTAGTTGAATTCTCAATCCTAGTTATGAATGATCTAAGTATTTCACCTGTCTCATCCTTAGTCCTAAGAAAGAACACCCAACTCATTCTAGAGTAATCATCAGTTATTACCAAACAGTAAGATTTCTTCCCTTGACTAGCTACATTGGTAGGGCCAAACAAATCTATATGTAACAGGTGTAAGGGAGTGGTATTGGTATTCACAAGCTTGGTCTTATAAGAGGTCTTGTGTTGCTTGCCTTTGAGACATGCTACACAGTGGTCACTACATTCAAATAACTTTTCAGGTAAGCCTCTCACTAGCTTATTCCTAACAAGTTTATTCATGGTCTTGAAATTCAAGTGACACATCCTCCTATGCCATAGTTCAGATTCAGATACAGTAGCTTTAGAAATGAGACAGTTAACATTTTGAGATTCCATCTTGTTTAAATCACTACAGTATACATTATCCTTTCTTGGAACTCTCATTAAAATCTTATCTTCAGGTATTTTGAGTTTTTCAGAAAGTATAAGGCATTCTGTGTCAGTGAAATATACAGGATTTTGCTTATCTGTGATTTGACTCACACTAAGCAAATTGTATCTCAATTGCTCAACATAATAAACATCATTGAAAGTGAGCTTACTGCTTTTTACCTTACCTTTACCTGTGATTTTACCTCCTTTAGGATTGCTTCCAAATGCTACATCTCCTCCATCAAACGCTTTAAAGTCCTGTAGCTTTTTCCTGTCTCCAGTCATGTGTCTTGAACAGCCAGAATCAATATGCCATAAGCTTGGTGGCTTGCCCTGCACATATATGAGAAAAACAATTAGTTTTTCTTGGGAACCCAAACCAATTTGGCTTTAGGTTTCCCATGAGCACCTTTGACATCAACCCTTTTGACAGTGATTGATCTCAGTGCTGCATTGGTTTTGGACACTTCAGATTTACACTCATTTTTATGTCTCCAAAAACAATCAATTTTTGACCTAACAGGGGCAATAAGCTTAACAGTGGTCACTTTCAAATTGGTATTGATAAGCCTGGCAGTGGTAGCTCTACTTGGTGTAAACATTCTTTTGGAATGCTTAACACTAGCAGAGGTAGCATGCCTAGCAGTGGCCAAGCCTTCCCCTGTTCTGTTCATGCCTCTGTTATCCTTATACAGTGGCACTGCTGCATCATTAACAGTGGTTGCAGCCTTGCCTCTGTTTGGCTTGTTTTTCAACAATGGACTTGTACCTCTGTTCCTATTATTATTAGGATTGAAGTAGCAGTCCTGTTGAGTATGGTTGTACCTGCCACATATATAACATGCCTTTCTTTTCATACATTCAAACCCATTACCCAACCTTTGCGAAACCAATTGGTTCCAATTTCTCTGATTACCCCTGGAAATGGATCTATTTGCATTATTTGCAGAAATTAAATCAGACCTGTTTGATTTACATGCACACTTTTCACATTCAGATTTATCTTTTGACTTATCTTTTGATTCAGGATTAAGTCTTTTGTGCACATAACCTAGACCAGATCTAGATTTATTGGATTTTCTAACTTGATCTAACTGAGCCTTTGCTTTCTCAACAAACATCTTTTTACCCTCTTCTAGTTTAGTACTATTTAGTTCAGAAACTAGACCAGTAATAGGCTTAACACAATCATCCACAGAATTACCACTAGATGAGCTATCACTATCACTCTCATCTTCCTCAGTCCAATCAGATACCTCAACTTTATCAAAATTCACATTATCAGCACAATTAACAACTGGATCTACCTTTTTAACCTCCTCAGACACACCTACCTTAAGTTTTTCTAAGTCAAACTCAAGCTTAGATGGGAAGTAAGTATGATTATAAGGTGGGGGTACAGCATTAAGGTTGTAACCTAATCCAAGTTTTAATTTATCATGAATTTGAGACTTGATTAAGTTTTGAACACCTTTTGAAGCATTTTCCAATTCATCAACTTTCAATTTTATTGACTCTTTATCAGAAATTGCCTCAGCCAACTTTGCACTTAGCATATCAACTTTTGTTTGTAAAGCTTTCTTTTCCCAATTCAGATATTTAATATCTAAGTGAAATTGTGATTCATTCTTTTCAAAAGCTTTTATCTGTCTTTCTAAGTTTTCAATGGCTAAAGTTGAATGTTGACTCTTTTCCACACAAGCTTTTAATTCATTACACACAACCAGATTATGATCCCTATAAAATTTAACCATTTTCTTACATGCAGGAGAACATAATTTAGATTGTACCTCATATGGAATGTCTGAAGGCTCTGGTTCTTCTGTGACAGCCATCAAAGCTTGATTCTGAACTACAAGCTCTTCTTGGTCACTCCAGTCAAATCCTCCCATCCCATCTTGTGCAACCAATGAATCAGAAGTGGTGTTCTGAACAGGTACCAATCTTCTTTGTGGAGCAGAACTATTTCTCATAATACCATTCTGAGATCCTCCAGCCTGTGTGCTCTTGCATTCTCTAGCAAAGTGTCCCATCTTGTGACAGTTGAAGCACTCCACCTTGCTCTTGTCAAATCCAGCTACACCATCTCTCTTGTAAGTGAAGTTTCTGTTCCCAGACCTCTGCTTAAACCTTTTTGCCCGGATAGTAATCATAGCCATCTGCCATCTCAAATCCATCTCTTCAAGATCTTCTTCATTAACCTGTTCCAAATCCTCTGTTGTTAATGATGAATTAACATGACTCGCAAAGAAGGCTTCCAAGATATTATCATTAGCACCAGATGTGCTACAGCTACCAGATTCACCAACAGACACAAAAGCAGCATTGTTAGAGCTACTATTGGACTGTTTCAGAGCCATCACCTCAGGCTCAAAGTTCCTCAGATCATTGTATAGATCTTCAATCTCATTTTCTTCAAGATCTGCACTTTGTCTAAGTCCCACAGTATACATATTCCAATCTGTGCCTAATGATCTTAGAAACTTCCTATTCAAATCATCTTTATCAACCTTAACATTGTGATTCTCAAGATCACCCACAAGCTTTTGAAATCTATCAAAAGTCTGAGTCAGAGTTTCAAACTTTACACCTGCAAAGTTTTCAAACTGTTGTTTAAGAAGAGATCTCTTATTCTTCTTGGTGTTATCATTATCACCAAATCTCTTAACAATTGCTTGCATAAGAACCTGAGCATCTTCACAGTTTTCAAACTTCCTTTGATACTCATTAGGAATAGACAAAAGTAGAGTACTTAATGCCTTCCACTCTGTTGCTCTTTCTTTTCTCTCTGCATCAGTCTTTGGTGGTGGTCTTTCTTCCTTTTTACCATCTGCATCCTTAGTATAAACTGGTCCATTAGTAACCACCTCCCACATCATATAATCAGTCAGCAACATGTATTGTCTAATCCTAGTCTGCCATAGCTCAAACTCATCGGGTTTGAGCATGGGGATTTTTGTAGCTTGAATACCTTCCATTGTTTCAGTAGACATGTTGTTGTTTGTTGAAAAAGCTGCAAAATTTAATTACCTTCTTCAAGATCAAAGTAATACCAAGCTCTGATACCACTTGATGATCCCAGCTAGAGATCTTAGTATGTATTACTTTGATTGATTATTAATAAGCTTGCAGAATAGTTTATTAATAATTTGAAGAACAAACTTGTATATAACAGAATATCTAACCAAAAGCTTCAATATTATTAACAATAATACGAACACACAATTTGTGTTAGGGTTTACAACCTTGAAGCTAATAACTAGAATGAATTCGTCACACTCTAGGGTTTTACAGGATCTCTATTTATAACATATAGAGTCCTTTACAGAATCAAACTATTATGGAATCATATCTATTCCATAATTCTCTCTATTCAACTATATCTAACCAACAGTGGTTATCTATATCACTAACAGGAGTAGTACTCGTATATTATCAACAGTGGTTGAGTACTGTAACACCCCCAAATTTAACAGTTTGCGGAAGCGATGTTTTGGGTGTTACTAATCAATAATCACAAGCACAAAGGATACAGTGAACGACTCTAAATGAGACGTTCGAAAAGTTATTACATTAATACATAAGTAGTTTCAAAATACAAGCTCGAGTTCAAGTAAATTCCTAGAGATTCTAATACATAACAGTAAGTACAAAAGTAATGCAATAAAATCTCCAAGCTTGTAATGCATGCGACTCGAGCTAAGTAAGCTTATCCTGCTGGGCATCCCTACTGATGCTGTGTACCTGAGAAGCATTACTAAAACGGTCAACCAAAAGGTTGGTGAATCTCACAGGTTTGTAAGTAAGTAAACAGTTTGAACACACAAGTAGTATTTGTAAATCACAGCTAGCCAGTATGTAACGATCACAAGTCATGCACATCGTTCACATAAGTTTTAATAAGTGGGTGGTCGCAAGTCATGCAAACCGTTTGATACAATCGCCATGAGCCCCCATAGTTGATGCTTAACGTACAGTAAATATCGGTACCCCCTCATGAATGTAATCCAAAACATTCATACGGAACGAGTAAGAAACGCCCGTTTCTACAGGAACGGTTCGTGGTAGTGCTTGCTACCCCGGGCGGGGATTGTCAGTCCCATATGGATCCATATACTAAAACTCGCGCTTATCACATAACTAACAACTATGGTTCAGGAGGATTTCATTGGATTAGTCGTAAACCCATACAATTGGCGTATCGTTAATCTCGTACAGTAAGTAAATCATGGCAGCAAGTAAGTTTTGTGTGTTCATGTAAAACAGTAATGCATCTCACCCCTGAGTATAAAACAGTAAAGTAGGGGCTGTAAGACTCACCTGAGTTTAGCAGACAATACAGTAAGCAAGCAAAGTAGTATCCGAACTAGCAGCCCTTAGCGTCCTAATACGCATAAGGTTCAGTAAGTAAATGGAATACTTGTAAGGTATCCATGCTAGTTGTTCCCAAACTAGTTAATGTCCAAGTATTTGTTTGTACGTTTGTAATCTTTTGTAGTTAAGTGTGGCCCGTTAGTGAATTTTTGGTAATAATAATCTCAACTATTATTATTATACTTTGATTGTTGTATCGTATTTAAATTGTTATAGTTAAAACTGCTAGTTATAGGTTTCTGCCGAAAGTTATGGTTTCTGCCGAATAGTTTCTACCGAAGGTTAAGGTTTATGCCGAAGGTTATAGTTTCTGCCGAAGGTTATAGTTTCTGCCGAAGGTTATAGTTTCTGCCGAAGGTTATAGTTTCTGCCGAAGGTTATAGTTTCTGCCGAAGGTTATAGTTTCTGCCGAAGGTTATAGTTTCTGCCGAAGGTTATAGTTTCTAGATTTTGAACTCGATGAACACTCTATTTAACCAACTTCTAAACCGATTCAAGTCTAACCAAAAATCACACATGTTCTGCTATATGTAATGTTCATTTCTGCATTTTATGGTATTTTCATATGTCCGTTTACTATTTTAAACAAAAATAAAAGTGATGTGTGGTCAGATTTGGTTCCAAACAGAACTAAGTCCAAAGTTCTAGTATTAGCCGGAGATGGGTGTATTTCTGGGCAAAACGCCCTTCATGAAAGTCGTAGGCGACGAAGAGACGAAGATTTCTTATTTAGAAAGTTTTCGTTGATTTTGAACACACGATTTTATAAAAATTCCGGAAGTGGACTGTTTTCAGTGGTGGTTCTCGGTTTAAGTTTTCGAGTTCCAAAAAAACGAGTTTTAACGTATAATTTGGACATTATAAAGCTAGGGGAACAACATGCATGTAAAATAATGATAATCGGAAGAGTTTACGAGTCGCCGGAAAACTTACAAAGTCGACGAATCGAGAATCCGAAAAGATGGAAACGTGAAGCTCCTCCTCGTGATCGTTTTCTTCCAAATGAGCTTAGTGTTTTAAGGGGTTTTTGATGGTGGTTTTGGGTGGCTTGTGGCTGCCGAAAATTAGAGAGAGAGAGGGGTTAGAGAGAGAGTTGAGAGAGAATAGAGGTTGAGTGGAGTGTGGGAATGAATGAGTGAGGGGATGGGAGTGGTATGGTGGTGATTGAATGGAGTCAAACAAGCAACAAAGGGGAAGACCATCCCCTAGCCATGTGGCCGGCCCCCTAGTGGGTCCCACAAGGGTATTTTGGTCTTTTCCTAGTTTACGCAAATACGTGTTCGTTTCCTCGGTCGTTTAAATGTTAAAATAGTTTTTATACGCGATTAATATACGTTTTAAAATACGAGTCGTTCCCCGGTATTTTTGTTGGAGTATTTAAATAAAATACTTGATTCTAAGTTATAAAATATAACTTAGTTTCGTTTTGTCGGTTGGTCGAGTTTTCGGAGAGTTCGGTGACGTTTTAATCAAAACGTACGTTTTCCGTTATATTATAAACATAATATAAAGTAACAATCAAAGTAATTAAATAATTTCACATTATTTAATAATTGTTTTATCAGTGTACGCAAGTTTGTACGATTGTAATTTTATACGATATTTGTACGAATCGTATACGCGTATATATACATATATTTCATCCATATATATATATAGTAAGTAATGTATTTAATCCTATTTCATATTAAATACAAGTAATAAACAAGTAATTAGGAAAATTTTAAATTGGTCCTAATTTCGGGGTTGTTACATTCTCCCCTTGTTATGAAAATTTCGTCCCGAAATTTGTTCGAAGTAGTAATGGGTAGTAGGGTAGGTCCTACAGTGTTCGAAATCAAGTAGTTGTCAGGTGGTAACGTACCCTAATTTTAGTTGCCTGAAGGTAGTGGGCATTGGGCCTTAAGATGGCCAGCACTCCCACAGTTGAAGCAGAGTTTCACCTTAGGAGGGTTCGTACTTTTTGAGTAGGATTTGCATCGACCAGTGGGTATGGTACACGGTCCTTCATGATGCCGAGTGCATCGGGAACAGAAAGGTTTCTTTCCCAAGTAATTTCCTGAAGAGTTGGTCGGAGTGATTTTCGCCCTTTTTGCTGGAGGCGGGGTACAGTCGGTGTCGGTATCCTCTTCAGTAGGAGTACCATGTGAAGTTGGTGGTGAAGTAGGGTTTTCTAAAGCTATCAAACGCAGCTCGTACACATGCATACGCAGGTCATTCTGGAAGGCAATTCGTCGTAAGTCATCAATGTCTTCTCGTGCTTCAGTCAGTTGTTTTCGCAGCGAATCAATAGTTTGGTTGAGGTGGCTGACTGATTCAGCAGTCAAGGTTACATCAACTGGTGCTTTTGCAGCAGTTGGAGCAGCAGGAACAACAGGTGTCATTTCTGATTCAGCGGAGTGTTCTGTATCACACTCGAGTTCAAGGAGGTAAGGAAACATCTTCGGTTCCTCACTGAGCAGTTCCTTTTGCAGTGTAGGGTTGTTGACGAAGTGAGTTGTCAATTTCCTACGAAATAAGTGTTCTATTTAAGAATTTGCCTCAAGTATGGGAAGTTATATTAAATCATCTGTTTAAAGTAACGAATAGTAGACGAGTTCCCGGTCTCAACCAGTGTGAGATAATTGGGAAGGGAGTTTGGTTACTCTATCTAAAGTATAAGGCAAATCGTGTCGTCGGAATTTAGGTAGTCGGTCGTTTCCTAATCCTATTGTGTACTTAGGATCAAAGAAAACACACAGAGTAAAACACAGTTGTATATAAATCATTAAACGAGAGATTTATGAGAAAACAGATTCGGGTAGTCAAAGAATGAGCGTACCCGGGTTGAGTAGATCGCAAAGTCTCGGGTTGTCATCCTCCCTAGCATTAATTACATAAGCTCTACTCTTCGTGTAGTTGTTTTGGGGTTTCAGCTTTGGGCAATCCTTCCTGAAGTGCCCGGTACCATTGCACTCATAGCAGGTCTTGGGTGCAGGAGCATTAGTACCAGTGGGGTTGGTTCGGCAGTCTTGGGCCAGGTGCCCGAATTTCTTGCATTTGGTGCAGGGACAGGTGCCGTTATGATGACGACTACATTTGGAGCAGTAGGGCTTGCTCCCCTTGTAAGCCTTTGAGTCATTGGCAGTGCCAGTGGCAGGCTTTTTGTCAGAGGTAGGGTTGGATGAGTGGGGAATCACTTCCCATTTACGTTTGTTACTCGCAGGTGGGGTTGAAGTCGAGCCACGGCGGATAGAATTGGCCGTTAACTCATGAGCCATGCGAATGGCGATCTGAATTGTTCCCGGTTTGGACGAAGTAACTAAGTCTTGTAGTCGCTCGGGAAGTCCATCAACGTACTTTTCGATCCTTTTGTATTCAGGATCAACCATGGATGGGCACAGAAGTGCCAGTTGGTGAAAACGGTTGGTGTAACCGGTGATATCGTCGCTTTGCATCTTGTGATTCCAGAATTCTAATTCCAACTGTTTCAGCTCGTCTCTTGGGCAGTACTCGCCCCTCAGCATATTCTTTAGTTCATCCCACTGTAATTTGTAAGCATCGGCAACACTTACCGTCTGCGCGTAAGTGTTCCACCAGGTAAGGGCGATGTCGGAAAAGGTACTGGCGGCGAACTTGACTTTATCCTCTTCTTTGCAGTTGCAGATGAGGAACACTGATTCGATTTTCTCGGTCCAACGTATCAGACCAATCGCTCCTTCGGTTCCTGCAAAGTTCAGTGGCTTGCAGTTCTGGAAGTCCTTGTAGGTGCAGGTTTTGGGTTGTGATCCATTAGTAGCTGTATCTTCGCTACCAGGAGTTGATGTTCGGGTAGCTAGGGCTTGGGTCACGCTACGGGCAATCAGGCCCGCGACTTCGGCTTCAGTAAGCAAGATTTGTCGTCGAGGAGGCATGTTCCTTGAAACAATAAATAAAGAACATGTGAAGGTTTGAACAAGATTTATGATTGTGATGATTTAGTAAATTCAAAGAAATTTCGTCTTAAGTTGAAATTTGTTCAAAACTATGAATTATAAATAAGTTTATACAGTTTTGAAATTTTGAAAGATTTTTATAAGACATTTTGTAAGAAATTGAGTAATATTTTTGATAAAAATGTACGTTTGTTATAAAATTTTGATAGCAAAGGTTTGTTGAAAAATTTTGGAGTCTGATGGAGACTCGAGTTAAAAATGATTTTTATTAGGTCACACCTAATGGTACGGTGAGGTACGTTGTAAAATGTTTTAAACGTCGAATTGGGTAGAGTTAGTGAATAAAACAGAATCCCGATCTTCATATCAAAGGATATTCGAGTAGTTATGGTTGTCAGTTGCAACGGTGTGGAAGTCTTCAGACGTATGTCGATATTCATGAATTTATAAACAGTCGGATAAGGACGGAACGACGAGAATTGAGTTGTCGTTTGGTTAATGTAAGTTGAAAATAAATTTCGCAGCAGTCGAGAGAGAGTATTGTGTCGGGAAAGAGGCCTATGTACATATATATATATATATATATATCACATAACCGCCTAATTCGTGTCTAGCACAATCAAGTAGTAGTCCCGGTTCTCTCGAGGTCAGAGTCAGCTAATGCATTCCGGTTCAACATAACCCCTTTCAGAACTCACATCATCTTCATTTAATTGTACATAGTTGATCAGGCTATGTTAAATTAAACTCGTATGCTGTAATTCCTGAACCAGTTATACCTAATGAGGAATACTGCCTAACGGTCATAGTCTAGGCCCACTAAATGCAACCTAGTTCACTATAACCTTAGGCTCTGATACCAATCTGTAACACCCCCAAATTTAACAGTTTGCGGAAGCGATGTTTTGGGTGTTACTAATCAATAATCACAAGCACAAAGGATACAGTGAACGACTCTAAATGAGACGTTCGAAAAGTTATTACATTAATACATAAGTAGTTTCAAAATACAAGCTCGAGTTCAAGTAAATTCCTAGAGATTCTAATACATAACAGTAAGTACAAAAGTAATGCAATAAAATCTCCAAGCTTGTAATGCATGCGACTCGAGCTAAGTAAGCTTATCCTGCTGGGCATCCCTACTGATGCTGTGTACCTGAGAAGCATTACTAAAACGGTCAACCAAAAGGTTGGTGAATCTCACAGGTTTGTAAGTAAGTAAACAGTTTGAACACACAAGTAGTATTTGTAAATCACAGCTAGCCAGTATGTAACGATCACAAGTCATGCACATCGTTCACATAAGTTTTAATAAGTGGGTGGTCGCAAGTCATGCAAACCGTTTGATACAATCGCCATGAGCCCCCATAGTTGATGCTTAACGTACAGTAAATATCGGTACCCCCTCATGAATGTAATCCAAAACATTCATACGGAACGAGTAAGAAACGCCCGTTTCTACAGGAACGGTTCGTGGTAGTGCTTGCTACCCCGGGCGGGGATTGTCAGTCCCATATGGATCCATATACTAAAACTCGCGCTTATCACATAACTAACAACTATGGTTCAGGAGGATTTCATTGGATTAGTCGTAAACCCATGCAATTGGCGTATCGTTAATCTCGTACAGTAAGTAAATCATGGCAGCAAGTAAGTTTTGTGTGTTCATGTAAAACAGTAATGCATCTCACCCCTGAGTATAAAACAGTAAAGTAGGGGCTGTAAGACTCACCTGAGTTTAGCAGACAATACAGTAAGCAAGCAAAGTAGTATCCGAACTAGCAGCCCTTAGCGTCCTAATACGCATAAGGTTCAGTAAGTAAATGGAATACTTGTAAGGTATCCATGCTAGTTGTTCCCAAACTAGTTAATGTCCAAGTATTTGTTTGTACGTTTGTAATCTTTTGTAGTTAAGTGTGGCCCGTTAGTGAATTTTTGGTAATAATAATCTCAACTATTATTATTATACTTTGATTGTTGTATCGTATTTAAATTGTTATAGTTAAAACTGCTAGTTATAGGTTTCTGCCGAAAGTTATGGTTTCTGCCGAATAGTTTCTACCGAAGGTTAAGGTTTATGCCGAAGGTTATAGTTTCTGCCGAAGGTTATAGTTTCTGCCGAAGGTTATAGTTTCTGCCGAAGGTTATAGTTTCTGCCGAAGGTTATAGTTTCTGCCGAAGGTTATAGTTTCTAGATTTTGAACTCGATGAACACTCTATTTAACCAACTTCTAAACCGATTCAAGTCTAACCAAAAATCACACATGTTCTACTATATGTAATGTTCATTTCTGCATTTTATGGTATTTTCATATGTCCGTTTACTATTTTAAACAAAAATAAAAGTGATGTGTGGTCAGATTTGGTTCCAAACAGAACTAAGTCCAAAGTTCTAGTATTAGCCGGAGATGGGTGTATTTCTGGGCAAAACGCCCTTCATGAAAGTCGTAGGCGACGAAGAGACGAAGATTTATTATTTAGAAAGTTTTCGTTGATTTTGAACACACGATTTTATAAAAATTCCGGAAGTGGACTGTTTTCAGTGGTGGTTCTCGGTTTAAGTTTTCGAGTTCCAAAAAAACGAGTTTTAACGTATAATTTGGACATTATAAAGCTAGGGGAACAACATGCATGTAAAATAATGATAATCGGAAGAGTTTACGAGTCGCCGGAAAACTTACAAAGTCGACGAATCGAGAATCCGAAAAGATGGAAACGTGAAGCTCCTCCTCGTGATCGTTTTCTTCCAAATGAGCTTAGTGTTTTAAGGGGTTTTTGATGGTGGTTTTGGGTGGCTTGTGGCTGCCGAAAATTAGAGAGAGAGAGGGGTTAGAGAGAGAGTTGAGAGAGAATAGAGGTTGAGTGGAGTGTGGGAATGAATGAGTGAGGGGATGGGAGTGGTATGGTGGTGATTGAATGGAGTCAAACAAGCAACAAAGGGGAAGGCCATCCCCTAGCCATGTGGCCGGCCCCCTAGTGGGTCCCACAAGGGTATTTTGGTCTTTTCCTAGTTTACGCAAATACGTGTTCGTTTCCTCGGTCGTTTAAATGTTAAAATAGTTTTTATACGCGATTAATATACGTTTTAAAATACGAGTCGTTCCCCGGTATTTTTGTTGGAGTATTTAAATAAAATACTTGATTCTAAGTTATAAAATATAACTTAGTTTCGTTTTGTCGGTTGGTCGAGTTTTCGGAGAGTTCGGTGACGTTTTAATCAAAACGTACGTTTTCCGTTATATTATAAACATAATATAAAGTAACAATCAAAGTAATTAAATAATTTCACATTATTTAATAATTGTTTTATCAGTGTACGCAAGTTTGTACGATTGTAATTTTATACGATATTTGTACGAATCGTATACGCGTATATATACATATATTTCATCCATATATATATATAGTAAGTAATGTATTTAATCCTATTTCATATTAAATACAAGTAATAAACAAGTAATTAGGAAAATTTTAAATTGGTCCTAATTTCGGGGTTGTTACAAGTACTTAATACAAAATACAAACTACACACTAACAGTGGCACTGTTAGACAAACTACTTGACAGCGGCAGCTACTAACTAGCAGTGGCAACTACTAACAGTGGTAGTACTTCTAACAGCGGCACAATACTTGTATTCTGAGCAAATCTAGCAGTGTCTCAGTTCTCAACATGTTATTTAATTTAAATACTTGCTACTGCTTCCTGCTTCCTCTGCTTGACCAAATGGAGAAAAAGAAAAATGATTGACGATTATGGTTTCTTGTGTGTGTGTGTGTTGAATGATCAGGAGGAAGAAGAGGAGGGAGTAATAAAAATCAAACGAGTATGGTTTGAAACAGATACGGTCTCCTCAATTATTTGAGGTTGGTGGGTATTTTAAGCCCGTTAATTTCGAGTACGGGTATAATTATAACAGTATAAAATATAACATTTTATATTTTTATTTTGTAGATGCTCTCCTGGTTTGTTATATAAAATTAGAAAAATGAGATTTTCATTATTTTAGACTGTTGTACAAATTTGTACATTTTACTGCGCGTATCCAAATAGGTGCCAAATTTCAGTTAAATTTCGAATTCATATTTTGAGGTAATGTTCTAAATACTTTCAAACGAACGAGAAAAATAAAACTTTTATGATTTGTGACCTCTGGGTACGTTTTACAATTATTTCTGTTCGTTTTATAATATGTTTTATATAAAACGTACATTTAAATCATTCTATCTATATGTTATAGATATATTAATACTCGTAGTTAATAATTGAATTATTAATTATTTTTGTGTTACCAACTTTTGTTATTTATTTTTGTCGGGTTCGTTCTGATACATTTGTACGTAACTTTAAATACTTACGTATTAAGTAATACTTTTTGTTTAAATGTACTGGGCTTGCTAGGCTTACATCACATCAAAAGTTTTGTTTAAACTTAATCAGGAAATTAGCGTAAGAATGCACATGCTTAAATGTTAATCAGTACCTAATTTGGAGAGTTGTCACATTCTCCCCCCGTTAGGGAAATCTCGTCCCGAGATTTAAGTAATGTCGTGAGTCGCGGTCACGGTTTCAAAAAGTTGAGGATATTTCTTGCGTATTTCATCCTCGCGTTCCCAGGTGAACTCTGGGCCTCGTTTCGAGTTCCACCGAATTTTAACAAGTTTGATTCGACTGTTTCGGAGCTTTTGCATTTTAGTGTCCATTACCTCAAGCGGTTCCTCCACAAAGTTAAGTTTTGCATCAATAAAGATTTCATCTGGAGGTATGATTAACGCTTCGTTAGATAGACACTTTATAAGGTTACTCACGTGAAAGGTGTCGTGAATATTTCTAAGTTCTTGCGGCAGTTTAAGCTTATAAGCTACAGGACCAATCCTTACTAGGATCTCAAAAGGTCCAACGTAACATGGGTTTAGTTTTCCACGTTTTCCAAATCGTACAACTCCTTTCCAAGGAAATACTTTGAGTAGGACTTTGTCACCTACTTGAAACTCCAAAGGTTTCCGTCTATTGTTTGCATAACTCTTTTGTCGGTCTTGTGCTGTTTTCAAACGATTAAGTACTTGAGATATCTTGTCCGTTGTTTCTTGGACTATCTCAGGACCTGATAACTGTCTGTCGTCCAACTCTGCCCAACAGAGTGGCGATCGGCACTTGCGTCCGTACAACGCCTCAAAAGGTGCCATTTGTATGCTCGTATGATAACTATTGTTATACGAGAATTCGGCTAAAGGGAGATGAACATCCCAGTTTCCTCCAAAGTCAATCGCACAGGCTCGTAACAAATCTTCGAGCGTTTGAATCGTTCGCTCGCTTTGGCCGTTGGTTTGTGGGTGGTAGGCAGTACTCATGTCGAGTCTAGTACCCAATGCTTGTTGCAGTGTTTGCCAGAAGCGAGAGGTGAAACGTGCATCTCTATCATGGATAATCGATAGTGGTACTCCATGTCTGGAGACAACCTCTTTTATGTAGATTCTGGTCAACTTTTCCATCTTATCTGTTTCCTTGATGGCAAGAAAGTGGGCCGATTTCGTTAATCGATCAACAATCACCCATATAGTGTCAACTCCAGATGTTGTCCTTGGTAACTTCGTGATGAAGTCCATCGTGATGTGTTCCCATTTCCATTTGGGCAACTCAGGTTGTTGCAAAAGTCCAGACGGCTTTTGGTATTCAACCTTGACTTTTGCACAAGTCTGGCATTTGCTAACATAGGTGGCAATGTCTCGTTTCATACCAGGCCACCAGTAAAAACCTTTTATGTCATGGTACATCTTGTCTGCACCAGGATGTATCGAATAGTTGGACTTATGTGCTTCGTCCAATATCAGGCTACGTAATTCATCAACACAAGGAACCCAAATTCGGTTCATAAAATACAACACTCCATTGTCTTTAGACTCTAGTTGTTTTTCCATCCCCTTGAGGGATTCATCCTTCATACGTTCTGGAGTAATGACCGCTTGTTGAGCGTCACGAATTTTTGAAATGAGAGTCGAGTGGATCGTTAATCCTAACGCTCGAACTCTTCTAGGTTTTACTCTTTCCTTACGACTCAAGGCATCCGCTACTACATTTGCTTTGCCCGGATGGTACTTGATCTCACAGTCGTAATCGTTAAGTAATTCGACCCAACGTCGTTGTCTCATGTTGAGTTCTTTCTGGTCGAATATATGCTGCAAACTTTTGTGATCAGTGAAGATCGTACACTTTGTACTGTACAGGTAATGTCTCCAAATCTTAAGAGCAAACACGACTGCTCCCAGTTCTAAATCATGCGTCGTATAGTTCTTCTCGTGAACTTTCAATTGACGAGACGCATAAGCAATGACTTTGTCGTTTTGCATTAACACGCAACCCAATCCCTGATGTGAAGCATCACAGTAGACAACAAAGTTTTCTACTCCTTTAGGTAATGATAGAATGGGTGCGGTACTCAATTTATGTTTCAACAATTGAAAAGCATTCTCTTGCTTCTCGCCCCAATCAAACTTCTTGTCTTTTTGCGTTAGGGCGGTAAGTGGTTGAGCTATTTTTGAAAAATTCTCAATGAATCGTCGGTAATAGCCGGCTAGCCCAAGAAATTGTCGTATTTCAGATGGCGTTTTCGGGGCTTCCCAGTTTTTAATCGCTTCAATTTTGGATGGGTCCACGTGAATTCCTTTGTTATTGATCACATGACCAAGGAAATGAACCTCACGCATCCAAAATTCACATTTAGAGAACTTTGCATAAAGCTTCTCTTTCTCCAGTAATTCAAGAATCATTCTCAGATGTTGTTCGTGATCTTCCTTCCTTCGTGAGTATATCAATATGTCGTCGATAAACACAATGACGAATTTATCGAGATAAGGTTTGCATACTCGATTCATAAGATCCATGAACACTGTTGGCGCGTTTGTCAATCCAAACGGCATGACAAGGAACTCATAATGTCCGTATCGAGTGCTAAACGCAGTCTTAGGGATATCCTCATCCCGTACCTTCAGTTGGTGGTAACCAGATCGCAAGTCGATCTTTGAGTAGTAACTTGACCCTTGCAGCTGGTCAAACAAATCATCGATGCGTGGTAATGGGTATCGATTCTTGATGGTTACTTTGTTCAGTTCCAGATAATCGATACACATCCGCATTGATCCATCCTTCTTTTTGACAAACAAAACCGGAGCTCCCCATGGTGAAAAGCTCGGTCGGATGAATCCTAAGTCCAAAAGTTCTTGCAACTGTGCAGACAATTCTTGCATCTTTGATGGAGCTAGACGATAAGGTGCACGAGCAATTGGTGCTGCTCCAGGCACTAGGTCGATATGGAATTCAACATGTCGCGGGGGTGGTAATCCTGGTAACTCGTCAGGAAATACCCCTGGGTAGTCACGCACAATGGGCACATCGTCTATGCGTCGCTCCTCAGGTTTCTTTTCTACAACGTGTGCTAAAAATGCTTGGTATCCCTTTCAAAGATACTTACTGGCTTTCAAGCATGAAATCATTTTTGTGGCACTCTTTCGTTTATCTCCTTGAACCACAAGAGTTTCTCCTGTTGGTAGTGGTAAGCGTACCAACTTCTCATAACATACAATTTCTGCATGGTTTTTCGACAACCAGTCCATGCCAACCACTATATCGAAGCTCCCTAGTTCTACCGGTAGTAAGTCTATTTTGAAAGAATGTCCTTCCAATGTTAAGGTACATCCTGGTACTATTTCTCCTGATTCAATCAACTTACCACCGGCTAGCTCTACAGTGTATTTATTATCTAGCTTAAGGGATTCGATCTCTAACAGTGGTCTAAACTCAGTGGACACAAAGCTTAAATCAGCACCATAATCAAATAGCACAGATGCAAAGTGGTTGTTTACTAGAAACGTACCAGTAACTGTGTTAGGATCCTGACGTGCTTCTGCTGCTGCTACCACAAATGCACGTCCACGAGCTGGTTGATTGTTGTTGGTGTTACCGCAGTTGTTATCATTGTTGTTGCGGTTATTGGGGTTGTTGGCATTGCGGTTCTGGTTATTCCGGCTGTTGTTGTTATGGTTTTGGTTGTTGAGTCGAGGGCAACGGTTCCGACGATGCCTCGTGTCACCACGTTCAAAACACCCTTGATTTTGGCGTTCTGTGTTTTCCCTAGGTGTAGGGTTAACCTTACAGTTTTGAGTTTTATGACCCCAACCTCTACAACTGTTGCAAAACCAACATTCACCCTCATGGTGTTTGTTACACTTATCACACTTAGGTTTGGTACCCAAGTATGGCTTTGGTTCCACTGTGGTGGCAGCATAGGACTTTGGGTTTCCAGATCCTTTCTTACTTGTTTGACCTTGACGGTCACTTCCTCTGCCGTTCCACTTACGCTTCGAACCCCCAGAACTACCAGCTTCAGTGCTGCTTTGCTCGACTTTTCCTGTCACAACCTTTTTGATTAATGTCCCCATTCTGACCGCCTCCTCGGTCAACCTCTGAGCTAAAGTAACAGCACTCCTGAATGTGGCAGGTTCTGATGAAGTAACCAGACTACGGATCTGAGGTGCCAATCCCCAGATGTAACGCTCAATGCGTTTAAACTCAGGTGTTACCATGTGTGGCACTAGTCGTGCAAGTTCCAGAAACTTAGTGGTGTACCCAGTGATATCAGCACCAACCATCTTAATGTTCCATAATTCAGTTTCAACATTCTGCATTTCACTACAGGGACAAAACTCTTCCAGCATCATGTTTTTCAGTTCCCCCCAGGACCTGGAATGGGCAGCTTCCCGTCCAAGGGATTGAAGTTGACTGTTCCACCATGTTAGCGCCTTGTCAGCCAAAGTGGATGTGGCATACTTCACCATACAATCTGGTAAACAATCACTGATATCTAACACATATTCCATCTTTTCTATCCAGTGAATGATACCAATAGCACCCTCAGTGCCGCGAAAAGTAGTTGGCTTACAGGCCAGAAAGGTTTTGTATGAACACCCTCGGCGGGTATTCACAAGTGTCTCAGTGTTAACAGGGGTAGATCCGCTGTTATTTATTCCATTCTCGCGGTTTCGGCTTGCCTCATGCTCGGCAATACCTTCAGCTATTCGCCGTGCGATCATTTGTTCAGTAGTTTCCCCAGTGTTGGGTGGTGGACTAGTTTCAGTGTCTGGAGGTGTGGTCGTCAGTTGACTATTCGTAGTTGTTCGTTGTTTTGGCGGCATGATTCCGTTCTGCGGTTAAGAAAATGCAGAAGTCAATGCCAAGATAGTGAATGTGAAAAGGACAAGAATCTCACATTGTTTAACAAATGAATAGTATGGAAGGTTTAAGAACAAGGTTTCACATTACGTGTCGCACGACTTTGAAACGCCTATATGTACTTAGTACAATATAATCACGTTGTCCAGACGCCATTATATAATGCCAAATACATATTTCTTTTCATCATCATTTAACACAATCGATGTTCAATGGAATTCAAGATAAAAATCAATAATTCAAGGTGTGGTATGTTTTCAAAGTTGCAAGAAATGGTTAGAATAATTATCGAGTGGCTATCTTTCAATCACATGCATATGGGTATAGATAAAATACTATAGTGGTTGACAAATGTAATAATCACGAAATATAAACCAAACATACGTCATATTATATCAAAAGTACAACGTCGTTACAACAGTTTCGTACAAACAAGATGGGATCCCTAATACACCCATCAGCAGTTAGCGCTATACAAAAGTCATACACCCATCGATACAAGATGCTATACAAAACATGACAGATCTGTCTATATATATATGTCGATCCCAAAGGTTTCCAAACCTACTACATTCTATGTACAACCCTATCCAGAGGGTCTACTAAAAATAAGACAAACACAACATAACGGCAGTCACCATCACTGCCAACATCAAACAAACTCCAAGAACAATCCCAACTACTTTAGCACGCCTCTCCAGTACAGCCACACGTGCGCGAGTAGCATCAGCTGACTCTCTGTCTACGTCCACATGGGTCTCCACAGTGCTGAGACATCCATAGATAGACATCATATCCCCATCCAGTCGGGAAGTGTCACAGTGCAACTCTCTGATATAGCTACGCGTGCCATAGTGTAACCCGAATAGGGCACGTACCATAGCAACTAGAGTGATAGATGTGAGCTACAGTGGCTCACCAGTGATAGGTAGTGGACGTGAAGACTCCTCAATCTCCAAAGTAGAGGGAACGTCCTCAAGTGTTCTCCAACGCCTGAGCATATCGGGCATCCAGTCTAGGTGTGGGAACCGCCTCTGTGGTGGCTCCTCAGTATCGGTCATAGGCGCCTTGCCCCGTGGCGCAAGTAATCCAGTGGGAAGGTCTCGGATGCACTTTCTAGGTGCACGGACCAACCGAGATCTACATGAGGTCTCTCCTAAATGATAGTGCGGCTCGTCAACAGGACATGCCAGGGTAGGAGTAGTGACACGTTGTGTAGGTGGTGGTATATAAGTGTCATCAGATGTAGCCATATCGTGTACAGACGAACTCTCGGTCACAGAGGACTCCTCCATAGGCTCCTCCTCCGAGTCGGAGATGTAGATAGGCGCTTGTCTCGACATGCTGAGACAAAAGAATCGTGTGTGACGTGTCAGTCATATGTCAGTTGTATGCAATCGTATATATGTATGAATGCATGAATGTTTCTAGCCAAGGCTATAGTCTAGGTCTCTAAGGTTTTCAGTCACCTAAAGACTTCTAGTTCGCTATAACCAATGGCTCTGATACCAAGTCTGTCACACCCCGCCAAACGGTAATCACGATCAGTACTGATAACACGTAAAAAGTCATGTTTTTACTTATGTTATTTCCCGCATTTTAGACTCAAAGTTAGCAAAACCACACCAATAATGTCAAATATTATGATATTTTGTTAACTAAGTCAAAACGGAAGCGATATTTATAAAACCATTGAAAATGTTACGAAAAACGTGAAAAAAGGAGCATAAACGGTCAACGAATCTTTAGTTCACACGTTCCAACACTTTTTGAGCAAAACTAAGAATTATGACCTCTAACTTATGTCATTATGTTCGTTAGGAGTTGACGGTCGCGTGGATATAAAGAACGTTGAAAACGGACGCACGATGAAGAAGATACGCCCAAACGAAGATCACAAGCAACCGACGGACCGCGATACGGGAGAGACAAGGTGAATACGGCCAAACCCAGCCGTATACGGCCAAGGCTTGACCGTATACGGCCAATCTTGGGCGTATACGGCCTTGTCCCAGCCGTATACGGGCAAATTCCCCCGTATCCGGCCTTGTCCCTCCCCCGATACGGCCAATCTCTCCCGTATACGGCCAAACTCAACCGTATCGTGTGTTTTGGTCATCCAAGGTGCAATCTTGATACGGGAGGGAAATACGGCTGAGATTTTGGAGGTGGAAATACGGTTGAGGAATACGGTTGAGACAAATCTATAAATACCAACCTTCACCTCCTCATTTCAACACACTTCATTCATCATTCATCCAATTCTCTTCTCATTTTCACACTTCTCTTTTATTTTATTTTGTTGTTTTTATTTTTAGCTTGTAGTTTTGGTTTCTCTCTCTAGAGCTTTCTCTCTCTAGAGAGAAGTAGATAGTTAGTTAGTTAGAGGTAGAGAAGAGAAAAGCAAGGCGTTGTAATCACGGTGTAAAAGCATTCTTGGTGCAAAACTACGCATTTCTCAATATTACTCTGCTCGAATTTCTGGTGATATCTATCCTCTCATACTTATATTATGTCTGAATTATTTCTGCTTATTTGTATGATGTGTGCTATATGTATTGCCATGATTACTGAGTAGTGTATTATTGCGGTTGTTGAAATGTAGATAATTAGACGTAGGGATGATGTTAAATTAATCTTTATTTAAAATATGTGATTGGGAATTATTAAACTTTATTATGTTCAAACTTATCATGCATCTAGACTTAGTTATGGATCACCCTTTCCAGTCCTTCGCGTGACTGCTACTTAGGTTTAGAAACTGATCACCTCTAGATACGGTAGTTTGTTATCTGTGTTATCGTACGAAGCCGTGTCTGTTACTGTAATTCGGCTAAAGTATTAGGTATAGCGATGGAAACACCACTGGTGGAGTACAACCGTGGAAGCCTGAGAAAAGCCGTTGGTACCATCACTGTGGACTACCTAGAAACCCTAGAATATGGTCTAGACATCATAAAGCTGTGGAAATGCCGAGTACACCGTAGGCCTACCTCTGGTTACGAAAACACTGTGGAAATACAGTAACTAAAGTACACCGTGTCTATAGTTAGAATTGGTTAATCTGTGGAAAAATAGTTATACGCGGTAAGATCAGTTCTAGTTATAAAGCCGTGGAAATGCTGTAAGCACTGTACACTGTAATAGTATCTAGAATTGGTTGAACCATGGGACTGTTGGAGTACACGGTAGACTGATCCCCGATTATACGGCATTGTGGAAAATGGTGACAGTACCGTACACCGTAATAGTACTCAGGGTTAGCAACCGCTGTGGAAAAGTGCACTGTACACCGTTAAGTATGTCTAGGGACGAATGACTGATCGCAAAGGAGAGTTCTAGATCATGACAGAAGTAATTAATCTTATAAAACCTAAGGCATGAGTCTAGAGATGAAAGTCAAGCCCAGCAGTGGTTCAAGATTCTTAAAATCCCTAGACTCTACAAAACTGATAGTTTGAAATAATAGGTTTATAATTAGTACATGGTTAAATAAATAGCAGTTGTAGTTAGGTGTTAAGAAAGGTCGGAATAACCCAGTGGGCAGCCTGTCACCTTATTCCTGCACCCTTCAAGGGTCGCTGTCTCTACAAAGACATGTGTGGGGGGTCGGATAGTCTGTTCTGATCAGAATCACGATAACGTAGGTACTCAGTGACATACTTATGTAGGTCTGACCGAAACAAGTAGGGTCCTTGCGTTTACACCTGTAGTGCATCTGTCTGTTAATTAATCAAGTCCCTAATCACCTTTATAATGAACATCATCCCAACAACTGATTATTGAAACTTCAACAGCCGCATTCTCTATCTATCTAGCTAATTACCGATTCTCATCTCTATTTTACTTTTCTGCATTTAGTCAATTAATTTACTAGAAAACCAAACAAACAAAATCTACCTATCTACACAACCCATCCTAATAGTAAACCTTATCTTTGGCCTAAGCTTTGTTTCAATTCGCTCCGATTAAAGAACGACCTCGAGTTATACTTGCTGCTTACTCACCCAGTGTAGTAGATAGTACCTATAAGTTGAGCCCCGCATATTATAAATTTTAAAACTTACCCACGACGCCCGCCTGATTTGTCCGGACGAGTCCTTTGACGACGAGGACAGGTTCACTCGCGTGAACTAAAACGAACCTGACTTATCGGGCGACGTCAAGTTTTTGGCGCCGCTGCCGGGGATCGTAGAGCGTTACGATTCTGAAGCCGCCTTAGATAAATTAGCTGTTAGGAGATCCTTTTCGTTTAGGTTCACTTAGACTTATCCGAAAGTTACTTACCTGCCTTAGAATAAATTAGTAATATAAAATGAAAAATTCAAAAATATCTTTCTACGATTCGCCGCCTTCAAGCCCCGTTTCTCCTATCGCCCACAAGACGACCGAAGAAATGACGGCCATGGACGACGCTGAGTTCTTCGACTGCCTAGAACAAGAGTTTGAATCCGAATTCTACTCTTCAACTACATCCGAAGAAATCTCCGCTAGTCCAGATGACGATTCTAGAACCATAGGGCAATTC
The DNA here is from genome assembly GCA_949592205.1 of Helichrysum umbraculigerum. Taxonomy (NCBI): domain Eukaryota; kingdom Viridiplantae; phylum Streptophyta; class Magnoliopsida; order Asterales; family Asteraceae; genus Helichrysum; species Helichrysum umbraculigerum. The sequence goes on along the minus strand of CATIUR010000002.1, from coordinate 86,841,859 downwards.
TTAGATCTTGACTTAGGACCCAATGAATCTCAGCAGAAGATTTCAACTTCTGTTTCTAGCATTCCAAGCTATCAGGTCATACCTGAACCTGAGATCTCATTTCCCTTAGAAAATTTCTCGCAATTCCCTGATTTTGCTGGAACTTCTGAGAATCTTCAAACCTTCCGTTTTCCACCCGCTGAAGAACGCATCCCCATAAGGAATGAAGACGCTTATGAATATCCTCCAAAATCACCAATTTTTATAAACCTCGTACCAGAGCCTGCGTACACCATATACCGTGTCATTGATAGAGATATACTTGACCAGACTAATGAAGAAGTCCGCTATGTTGGGTACTCTCTTGATCCTGACAGGAGGTTAACTGTTTGTAAGGCATTTGTCAGACATCTCAAAACATCAGACTTTCCTTTCTCAGTCGAACAGAGAGTAGTCATCAGTAGGATTGATAATCAGATCAGTACTCTCTACTGTCTTCCAAACCAAAAGGAAGATGGTATCTTCACACGATATAGGGTGGAAGAACGAAAGCTTATATCCATAATAGACCTACTAATGGACCTATTCGCTAGCACTAAATATCACTCGGAGTCACAAACCCTGATTGATCGTTATGTTGCAGCTATGATATATGAGCTTAAGTTCTGGATCTCAAAAGATCCCGCAATCCCTCTAAACATTTCTGGAAAAATTCCTTTCTTCGTTGACCCTGCCACCTATATGATCAAAACGTTGTTAGAGATATTTCCTGGAGCTGCTGACGATAAGAGAGAAGCCACTTTCTTCGCTAAAAGAAAGAATATTCACGTTGAACTCACTTTACTTTTCGATCAGTCTAAATATCCTTTCACTTTGTCTCAAAGATCGTTGATGATGGATGTCACCGAAGCAATTCACACTACAACCGGAGATCCTGATTCAGAGGAAGAACGGAAATTTCAGAATACTCTAGATAAACTTCTCCACGACCTTAATCATATAGACAAAGGGACACGAGTAGGAATTTCAAGTCCGAAGAAAGTTAGGAAAGAATTTTATAAGTTTATTGGCAATCTTCTAGACTTAGGCAAAAAGGAACGTAAGTTTCTCAGTGAATTCGAAATATTTTTTCTAAATCCTGCAGATCTAGTCGACTCTGTCATTAAAACCCTTATGATTAAATTCATTCCTCGCCATATTCGACTGCATCCAAGAGCACCGAATGCTTTTAAGCATTTGATCTTGATTAATTAAAACTGTTTTGGAAAGTCAGGCTAAAGACTTTAAACCAAGCGCTTATTGGGAGGCAACCCAATTTAATAAAGTTTTAAATTAGTTAGTTTCCTTAAAAATACAAAAGCTTCTAAAAACTTTGGTTTTCGCGAAATCTGCGCAGTTTCTAAAATTTAAAATTTTTATGAACTTTAAATTTTTTTAAATTGTTAAGATTTCAAGAACTTAAAATTTTTAGACCAAAAATAAGTTCACTTTGTTTTTAGCATTATCTTCCGCGTTTTAAATAAAACAACTTTTTGTCCGCTCATAGTACTGCGCAGAATTTTAAATTTTTTGCTAAAACTAATTAGCTTAAGTTTTTAAAATTGTTTATCCAAAATAATTTAAAACATAAGTAATTAAAAAAAAAAAGAAGGAAGGAGGTGAAAGTATTTAGGATTTAAAGTAATAACAAAAATCAAAAATTCAAAATTCTCTCCCCTCTCTCTTCTTCCCTCTTGCGCCGGCCCAACCCCAAACACCCTCAAAAATTCAATTTTCCACCATTGTTAACCAAATCAAGCTCAAAACCTTGCTCCATTTCGTGATTATGTAGTTACTAACTCATTTGCATCAAGATTAAGGTAAGATTCAAGCCCTAACTCTCAAAATTCTCTAACTTTAAAAACCTAGGGTTTCAAACTACTTGGTGATTATTGCTAGTTAAAGTTGCGAATTTGAGCTTTGATTCTTGCTTAGTAGTGATATTAGATGATGTAGAAGCTTGCATTTCATGAATTTGATGGAGAATTATGAGTTTGAGTTTTTAAAGTTAGTTATTTTGCCCTAATTGTTCATATTTGGATAAGTGATGATTAAATTGCTTATGTGAAGTTACTAGTGATTGTTATATGCTTAGAATAGTATAAGTAACTTGTGCATTTGCTTTGTTCTTAATCAAACATGATTATGGTTGCACTTTGAAAATTCAAGTAAGCTTAAAAGACGATTTTTTGTTAAGTATCACATTTTGAAACAAAATCTTTACTGAAAAATGATGCTTGAGCTTAATTGAATGTTATAAGCTTACTTTGATTCTTGAAAGCACTTAAAATGAATTAACGAATGGATCAAGATTTTTCAAGTGGCGCTACTTTGGTAAAATAAAGTTAGTAAAACTTAATAAGTCAACGATTTGTTCCAACATTCAAGTAACCATTTCAATTTAAAACAATTTGATTTGTAGCTTGACTTTGAACTTAGAAGTAAATATGGTGACTTTTGGCTCAAATTCATCGCGACTTTAAATGACCATCTTTTATAACCAAAGTGATGTTTGCACCAAAATTGCCATATCTATTTTAAAGAGCAAATGTCAAATTGCAAAATGGCAATAATGAGTCAACTTGAATTGTGATTGCTTACTTGCTCAGCATAATCATAAAACGTTCACTTTAAAATGCCATGTTAGTTTGCTAGTTTGTGTAAGTAAGTTGCTTTCACCACTTTAAGGTAATTAGACGGCCTAGAACAAACTTGCATATTACATATTGTAAAAATTCTAGGTGCTTGATGCTTATTTGGTTGAAAATTGGAACTAGTCTCAATTTCTCGAGTTACTTTAATTTGATAAAGTCCACTTGGGAATTTGTTGCAAATAGTTCGTGGTAGCTTCTTACATAAATCAAAGTTTGTTTAGATGGTTGAAAAGTGAGATTTTGATTATTATTGGTCATTACAGGTTTATGGATTATCCACTTTTTAAAGCCCTCATTTCGAATTTTTTCCAAAAAATTCTAGGGTTTAATATAATCCGTGTGCTTGTAATTGATTTAATATAACCTACTATGATGTTTTGTTTTTCTCTTATTTCAGATGGCCAAGACTTCACTTCCTTCATACATTAAAGGCTCAATTAAAGACGATGAGAAAAGGAAGCTTTATAGGAAATGGCTATCCCATGAATTAGGAGTTAACAGATACGTAGTATGGGAGGATTTGGCTAAGATTGGGTTAGCGACAGGATTTAGGGAGTTGATTGAATTTAAAGTGGGAAAACGACATCTTCGGGCATGGACTAGTTTGTTTGACTTAAAAGAGAAAGTTTATCAAGAACTTGTGGCAGAATTCATGGTTACCTTCAAGTTTGATAAATCAGTATCTAAATTGGACGATGCTTCGATGATCAAGTTTAACTTTCAGGGGAAGAGTTACAGCATGTCCTTAGCCACTTTTGCGGTTCATTTAGAGCTTTATAGTGAATATCAAGTGACCACCAAGTTCTTCCTCAACTCAGAGTGCAGTCCGAAACAGAGAGATCACACAGCTATTTGGTCTCAGTACGGATCAGGACGGTTTCATTCAAATGTCAAAGCTCGAGTTTTTCAGGATAGATATCACAATGTGCTTCATAATCTTCTTGCTTGTTGTATTCGAGGTAAAAGGAAGACAAAAGGAGCTGTTGGCCAGAAAGACTTGTTAATCATCAAGAGTATCATTGAGAATGAGCATGTGAATGTTGCCTATTTGGTTGCTGATCGTCTTCTCACTGAGTCTGCTTATTCTGAGTCTGAGACTGTTTACATGGGAGCTATCATTACAAAGCTAGTTAGAAAGATGGGGCTTTTGACTAGTGATGTGATTAGCAGATTGACTGAGATGGAGGGCAAGGAGTCGCAGCCATATGATATGAACTACATGATAAAAGTTTGGATATTGGAAAAAGATCTGAATGGTGATATCCGCTGGAAAGATGGTCCGCTGATTCCGGGAGTTTCTATGAGACCTCCGAAGAGTAAGAGAGCTAGGATTGAGTTTGATGATAGCACGGTGCATAGGGAGCAAAGGAATGAGGTCCATCATGAACCTGAGACAGGAGAGACGTCAGTTCCTGATGTGGAGATTCAGAGTACACCTGCTCCTCAACCAAGAGTGTTTCACTGGGGAGATCCACCATCATCTGAGCTTTTCTATGGTATGCTACACATGCTTCAGCAGAGACACACTATGGATACATACCTAGCTCATGAGTTTGGATTTCCTACACCAGCTCCACCGACTTGGATCTGCGGTCCACTACCACCCGACTTCTCCACATCACCACTCCATACATTCACCATGACTCCATTCACCACCACCATACCTACCATCACATCACCTCACCCCACTACAGCTATCACACTTACTACCACCACAGGGATTCCACCTAGGGCTCGCCAATCTTCATGTATACCACCACCTGAGCCGGTATTCTCTGTTCACACCACCACCACACGTGAGCCGCATGATCCACAGATTATCCTACAGCCATCTTCACGGGTTGTCACCCGTCCGCGACCAGCCGAGTCTGCTGCATCAGATACAGATACATCTTCAGAGACAGATTCACCGCAGTCAGGGCAGGGTTTGGATATTCAGATGGAGCCATTACATGAGCACGAGGAGGATCAGACACATGAGCAGATGCATACAGACTATGTGCCAGCCTTCACTACTGGACCTACAGGTTCTGGATTGACAGGGTTACTTGACACCACCCCTGTTCCATCATCAGACTTGCCACCGGTTCACTTGGCACAGGCTCTGCGTGACTTCCCTCTCAGATCAGCTGACATAGGAGATATGGGCCTTGATTCGAACTTCCATTTGTATCCACTACATCCAGAGCAGCAGCAGGCCGCATCATCGGGGTCAGTATCCCGCATGGCGTTGAGTGGACAGCACTCCGTCACCCAGCAGGCAGCAGGCAGCTCTCTTCCTACTCTCCATGAGTCACTACCGGATCAGGACCCTCCTCTTCCTTGATTCCACTTATCTATCACTCTTTATCTTATTATTACTTATGTTGGATGACTGTACTATCACTTGATATTTTGGATGACTGTATCAGTATTGTGATTCGGTGGATATATTTTGGGACCAACCAATGATTTGGTTGGATTTATCTGCTTTTATTTATCATATTATCTTAGTTTATTTACTGATGTTATGTTTATTTTGCTTTTGAATAAAGAAAAAATGCGAATAAAATTGAAGTTCTCCAAGGATATATAAGACGACGCACAAATCACGCAAGATTCGGGTTGAACGACGCTAGATTCTCCAACTGCTGTCTACACACCCAAATCTATCAAACAACCGTCTCATTCTGTCTTAGGGGAGTTTTTCGTTCTTTTTCCTAGTGGTTTTCAAATATCATAATATATTTATACCGTTATCCTTTATGCCTAAATTTTTAAGTGTGGGATTATAAATCCCATAAATCAAAACAACTTAGAAACAAAGTTCCAAAATATAATCAAGCTTTAAGTGTGGGATTCTTCTCCAAAGAAGAATTTTATGCTTAGTTTGTGAACATTAGGGACAATGTTCCTCTAAGTGTGGGATACACGGTATGATATACCGTATTTTGGCTTTGATTGCTTGTCCAAAGTAAGCTACAAATAAAAATAAGCTTAAAACCCATTAAGCTTAAAATTTTCATCAAAACCTCATTTCTGCTAAAATTTTAAAATTTTTTGACTTAAAATATTTTTTGCGAAAGGTTATTTGTCAGAAATTAAATAAATTGCTTTGGAAAGTAACATAAGTTAGAATACGAATTCCTTAGAAATGAAATGTTAATCCATGAGCATCGCACGGCTAGGCACATACACCCTTTTTGCAGTGAGGTACTTGAGCCCATTAAGCATTCATCTTTAATGCTTCACTTTCGATTGATGTGTGTGCCGATGCTTTTGCTTTGAATTAGAACTTGCTCTTGGTATACGTTTCGAGACCACACCGATGAGCGTCGTACGCGGTGTAGGTGCAATCAGATGACCTTGACATTCCCTAGGATTAACCCCTTTTTCTTTAAAACCATTTTTCCAGCCCAAAACCCTTCCAACACTCATTTTAAGTGTTGATGATCCGCCTAGAAAACCCTGTTGAGCCTTAGCCTTTTCGTTTCATTAAAACCCAAATTTTCAACCTATTCACTTCCACACCCACCAAATCTTATCTTAGAAATTTTTAAATTTTTGAAAAACGCTATTTAGATATTCTTTTTGCTTTCACTCAAAATTCACAAAAATCGTGTTTACTCAAAACTCCTCGTGTGCGTTTCCATGATCAATACTCAAAAATCGAGAGTCTTGTGGTGCGAAAAATTGGCACCAAGTAAATTCGAAATTGTCAAAAGTGTGAAAAATGAAAGTCAGAAAAGATCTCAAAAAAGGACAGTGAATAAATTTGAAAATTCCTTAGAAATTCCTTGGCAAAGAAATTCTAAGCCAAAAATATAGAAAAGTAGAAAAGAAAAGAAACGAAAAATATAATAAAGCTAAGTGCTTCAAATTCTCCCTAAACTCTGCTCTCTTAAAATTTCAAAAACCTTCCGTGTGTTTCCAAGAGATAGAAGTCAAAATAGCTATCTCGCTCCCTTATCATTATCTGTTTCCGTTTTCATTAAAAAGTTTATCTAAATAAAATTTTTCATAAGTTTAAAAATGCCTAAGATAAGCAAAACCCTTTTTATTTAAAACCAATTCCCCTTCTATACCATTCCCTTTAAACCTCACCAAACATTACAACCCATCTGGATGTCCTGGGATGATTAGCACCGTTCTCATTGAAGTGGTGGAGATCCGATTCTCGATCAAGCCTATGACGAGAAGCAAATGCATGACTGGCTTTATGAGCGATTTCGTTTGTTTAGAATGATAGGTAACCTGAAACACTTCTGAGTGAATTGAGTGACCACCTAGTGAGATCGCCTAGTCATGTACAATATCCATCGAGAATTGTGAAAGTATGCCAGGGCTAACATTTCAAATCTAAGGGGTGACTGTTCTAATGATGCTTGCTTTCTGAAAAGATTTATCCAATGGCTGACAAATGACTAATCTCAAAGTATTTTATGTCAAAAGCCTAAAACTATTATTTTCAAAAACTCTTAGCAGGTGAGAATTTTCAAGCTTGCTTGAGGACAAGCAAAGTTCTAAGTGTGGGATATTTGATAACACGTAAAAAGTCATTTTTTACTTATGTTATTTCCCGCATTTTAGACTCAAAGTTAGCAAAACCACACCAATAATGTCAAATATTATGATATTTTGTTAACTAAGTCAAAACGGAAGCGATATTTATAAAACCATTGAAAATGTTACGAAAAACGTGAAAAAAGGAGCATAAACGGTCAACGAATCTTTAGTTCACACGTTCCAACACTTTTTGAGCAAAACTAAGAATTACTACCTCTAACTTATGTCATTATGTTCGTTAGGAGTTGACGGTCGCGTGGATATAAAGAACGTTGAAAACGGACGCACGATGAAGAAGATACGCCCAAACGAAGATCACAAGCAACCGACGGACCGCGATACGGGAGAGACAAGGTGAATACGGCCAAACCCAGCCGTATACGGCCAAGGCTTGACCGTATACGGCCAATCTTGGGCGTATACGGCCTTGTCCCAGCCGTATACGGGCAAATTCCCCCGTATCCGGCCTTGTCCCTCCCCCGATACGGCCAATCTCTCCCGTATACGGCCAAACTCAACCGTATCGTGTGTTTTGGTCATCCAAGGTGCAATCTTGATACGGGAGGGAAATACGGCTGAGATTTTGGAGGTGGAAATACGGTTGAGGAATACGGTTGAGACAAATCTATAAATACCAACCTTCACCTCCTCATTTCAACACACTTCATTCATCATTCATCCAATTCTCTTCTCATTTTCACACTTCTCTTTTATTTTATTTTGTTGTTTTTATTTTTAGCTTGTAGTTTTGGTTTCTCTCTCTAGAGCTTTCTCTCTCTAGAGAGAAGTAGATAGTTAGTTAGTTAGAGGTAGAGAAGAGAAAAGCAAGGCGTTGTAATCACGGTGTAAAAGCATTCTTGGTGCAAAACTACGCATTTCTCAATATTACTCTGCTCGAATTTCTGGTGATATCTATCCTCTCATACTTATATTATGTCTGAATTATTTCTGCTTATTTGTATGATGTGTGCTATATGTATTGCCATGATTACTGAGTAGTGTATTATTGCGGTTGTTGAAATGTAGATAATTAGACGTAGGGATGATGTTAAATTAATCTTTATTTAAAATATGTGATTGGGAATTATTAAACTTTATTATGTTCAAACTTATCATGCATCTAGACTTAGTTATGGATCACCCTTTCCAGTCCTTCGCGTGACTGCTACTTAGGTTTAGAAACTGATCACCTCTAGATACGGTAGTTTGTTATCTGTGTTATCGTACGAAGCCGTGTCTGTTACTGTAATTCGGCTAAAGTATTAGGTATAGCGATGGAAACACCACTGGTGGAGTACAACCGTGGAAGCCTGAGAAAAGCCGTTGGTACCATCACTGTGGACTACCTAGAAACCCTAGAATATGGTCTAGACATCATAAAGCTGTGGAAATGCCGAGTACACCGTAGGCCTACCTCTGGTTATGAAAACACTGTGGAAATACAGTAACTAAAGTACACCGTGTCTATAGTTAGAATTGGTTAATCTGTGGAAAAATAGTTATACGCGGTAAGATCAGTTCTAGTTATAAAGCCGTGGAAATGCTGTAAGCACTGTACACTGTAATAGTATCTAGAATTGGTTGAACCATGGGACTGTTGGAGTACACGGTAGACTGTTCCCCGATTATACGGCATTGTGGAAAATGGTGACAGTACCGTACACCGTAATAGTACTCAGGGTTAGCAACCGCTGTGGAAAAGTGCACTGTACACCGTTAAGTATGTCTAGGGACGAATGACTGATCGCAAAGGAGAGTTCTAGATCATGACAGAAGTAATTAATCTTATAAAACCTAAGGCATGAGTCTAGAGATGAAAGTCAAGCCCAGCAGTGGTTCAAGATTCTTAAAACTCCTAGACTCTACAAAACTGATAGTTTGAAATAATAGGTTTATAATTAGTACATGGTTAAATAAATAGCAGTTGTAGTTAGGTGTTAAGAAAGGTCGGAATAACCCAATGGGCAGCCTGTCACCTTATTCCTGCACCCTTCAAGGGTCGCTGTCTCTACAAAGACATGTGTGGGGGGTCGGATAGTCTGTTCTGATCAGAATCACGATAACGTAGGTACTCAGTGACATACTTATGTAGGTCTGACCGAAACAAGTAGGGTCCTTGCGTTTACACCTGTAGTGCATCTGTCTGTTAATTAATCAAGTCCCTAATCACCTTTATAATGAACATCATCCCAACAACTGATTATTGAAACTTCAACAGCCGCATTCTCTATCTATCTAGCTAATTACCGATTCTCATCTCTATTTTACTTTTCTGCATTTAGTCAATTAATTTACTAGAAAACCAAACAAACAAAATCTACCTATCTACACAACCCATCCTAATAGTAAACCTTATCTTTGGCCTAAGCTTTGTTTCAATTCGCTCCGATTAAAGAACGACCTCGAGTTATACTTGCTGCTTACTCACCCAGTGTAGTAGGTAGTACCTATAAGTTGAGCCCCGCATATTATAAATTTTAAAACTTACCCACGACGCCCGCCTGATTTGTCCGGACGAGTCCTTTGACGACGAGGACAGGTTCACTCGCGTGAACTAAAACGAACCTGACTTATCGGGCGACGTCAAGTACGAATTAAGTATGCGGAAGCTTTGGTGACGTGGCGGGGCGAGGGCAGTAAACCAACCAAACAGTACATACATACTCAAAGCATATGGCTATTGCGCAACATAATAGATTAAGATACCAGTTTTAAACAATTGTTACAAAAGTAATACGACTATGTATGTCGTAACAGTAGTAGTAGAGTTTAAAACATTTAAGTTTTACAATCCATAAGTTTAAAAATAAGATTTCACAAGTATGACTGCAATGTCTGCAGTTATACTAGGGAAATCCTCTAAAGCTGTCCCAAAAGTATGTGGCATATTATGTAATGTAGGGTTGTCCATCCTGAATGCATGCGATTCTTACTTACGTAGCTAATTTCCTGTAAAACATAGAAAAGAGTCGTCAACAAATATGCTGAGTGAATTCACAGGTTTTGTATAAGTATGAGGTATGTTATACCATATATGTTTGTGTTATTGAAATGTCATTCAATAAATAATTGTTTGCAGGTTTTGCAAAATACAAGATTGTAGGGTTGTTACCCTAAAATACAGTTTTATGTGGATTGTTACCCAACATGTAAGTCTGGTTGTTTACCAGTATTTAAAGATAACCAGAATGTTTTTCCGGTATAAAACAGTTGTAGGATATGTTAATCCTATACAGTATGTGGGAATACTTACACTTATGATCCCCTGAAAGGTGAGCTAAACCTCGCAGGTTAAAGTAACGCGACCTAACCCTATAACCAAACCACGACCAATCAGTATGTTGTTTGCCTACAGGACATGTAAGTATACGCTCCAATCCAGTAGGAGGGTCGTCACAGAAATAGTATTATTCGTATACTCAGTGGCTAGAGTCACCTAGCTAACAGTTATAGTTTGCATGACATAAGGACTTTTCATGCATACATTGTGAGTCTGGGTCCGTACTAGGATTCGTTTTCAAATTCCCAAAACAGTTGTGAAAATGTAATTTCATATCAAACAATTTGTTTAAAGCAGTAAAGCATTTATATAGTTTGCTGCATGTGTTCGCATGCAGTTTCTATGTTTACACCCCTATGTTTAAAAGCATAAAACATTGCAAAGTAGGGGCTGTGAACTCACAGTAGTAGATGTGATGTGAAAGCTAGCAGGTGTGTGTAGCGTCGCCCAAGGTATGTTGACCTATACGCAACAATTGTATTAACATAAGTACTTTGATTTGTTATTCAAATTATGTTAATAGTTTATTTGTTTTGAAGAATTTGTTGATTTCTTAAATTGTACAATTAGTTGTTGACGTTATATTGAAATATTGTTATTATTTCTCACGTCGTATACTTTGTTAAGTGTATATACACGTATGTAATTGTATATATATTTGAAGGTCGTTTCGTTCCCATTGTACATATGTATACTTGTTCTCTCTCTATATATATATATATATATATATATATATATATATATATATATATATATATATATATATATGTATACACAAGTAGGTAAATATACTTGTTGTATATTGTTAAGTCGTACGTTTGTTAAACGTGTAATACAATTGTATATATATATATATATATATATATATATATATATATATATATATATATATATGTAAATATTACAAGTGTCGTATGTGTATATATATATATATATATATATACACACATACGACACTTGTAATATTTACATATATATATATATATATATATATATATATATATATATATATATATATAAGTTTTAAATACGTTGTTTACTTATAAAAATATGTAAGTTTTCCTTTGTTAAGAAAAGCGATCGTTTGTGAATATGATATATTCAATCTATAGTTATGTTTAAATGACGTATGTGTATATAGGTTTATATATATAAAGTTTGTCACTTGTCATATATGTACAAAATAATGTCTCAACGATATGTTAATTCATTTACATTTTAATTATCATGTCCATTCCTGATTAAAAATAGGCATATGTTTTTGTTCTCGATATATATATTACTCGTATCGTTATTAGTCCGTCAAGTGTACTCGTCCCATTACACAATTCTGGTTTGACTATGAATCACAACTCACGCGATCACGTGGTCATTGACCCGATCGCGTGACATCCCTTTAACCCGATCGCGTGACTTAGTTGAGCCAATCGCGTGACCAGTCCCTTCACCCGATCGCGTGATTTTCCTCCCCAAACCTCACACGATCGCGTCAAATTGATTACTTGTAAATTTTATTTTGTAAACCACGCGATCGCGTGGTTTCGTGATGTTTTAGAACTGGTTTCGCCTTTAAAAATGGGTTTTGTCACTGTAGCATCGTCACTTTCACAGACTGATCAGTTCATACACACATATATACACTTGATTTTTGGTTCCAATCGTTTGTAATCTCATCATATAACATATTAACAACTTAATATCAACTTTTTAACTAGTTTACACATGAAATTGTGGATTTCAAAGTTTTGTTTCTTAAAACCCATTTCATGAACAAGCTAGTAAATCATCAAATTATAGTGTTATATGCATAGATTTAGATGTACAAGCATGTTAGACAACGAATTTCAAGTGTAGAAATCAAAGAAAAGAGATTTCCTTACAAAGAGGTGGAGATGATGAGGATGTTACAAGCTGATGATGATGAGTTATTGTTATTGTTATTTAATTTAAATTCTTGCTACTGCTTCCTCTGCTTGACCAAATGGAGAAGAAGAAAAATGATTGATGATTATGGTTTCTTGTGTGTGTGTGTGTGTTGAATGATCAGGAGGAAGAAGAGGAGGGAGTAATAAAAATCAAACGAGTATGGTTTGAAACGGATACGGTCTCCTCAATTATTTGAGGTTGGTGGGTATTTTAAGCCCGTTAATTTCGAGTACGGGTATAATTATAACAGTATAAAATATAACATTTTATATTTTTATTTTGTAGATGCTCTCCTGGTTCGTTATATAAAATCAGAAAAATGAGATTTTCATTATTTTAGACTGTTGTACAAATTTGTACATTTTACTGCGCGTATCCAAATAGGTGCCAAATTTCAGTTAAAGTTCGAATTCATATTTTGAGGTAATATTCTAAATACTTTCAAACGAACGAGAAAAATAAAACTTTTATGATTTTTGACCTCTGGGTACGTTTTACAATTATTTCTGTTTGTTTTATAATATGTTTTATATAAAACGTACATTTAAATCATTCTATTTATATGTTATAGATATATTAATACTCGTAGTTAATAATTGAATTATTAATTATTTTTGTGTCACCAACTTTTGTTATTTATTTTTGTCGGGTTCGTTCCGATACATTTGTACGTAACTTTAAATACTTACGTATTAAGTAATACTTTTTGTTTAAAAGTACTGGGCTTGCTAGGCTTACATCACATCAAAAGTTTTGTTTAAACTTAATCAGGAAATTAGCGTAAGAATGCACATGCTTAAATGTTAATCAGTAACTAATTTAAAGAGTTGTCACAATAATCATCTTCACCATCTTCTTCATCTCAGACCATCATCATCATCACTGTAGGATCTCAATTTTCTTGCATAAATTTTTAATACATCACATAAACACTTTATATTATGTTAACACAATATGTTATGAAAGATTGTGCATGAAATTAACAGCAACTAAGTAAATTATTGATGTTGGTGATGATGATTTTTGACCCAAAAATTTACATACGGGTATAAAAATTTAGCAAAATATAAGTGTAATAAATGGGTAAAATCATCTGGTAAAAGTTAGTGTGATATAATCTACTACTTTGGTGCAAAACATAACTAAAATCATAGCTAAAAACTAAAGAATGATGCGGATGAAAACTGGGTTACGAACTGAGTCGCTGTACAGATGAACCATACCCGATCGGGTGAGTTTGGTTAGCCGATCGGGTGTAAAAAGGGAACCGATCGGGTAGGGATACCATAGCCGATCGACTAGGATTTGTAAAGCCGAATGGGTAGTTGTTAGTCACCCGAACGGGTGAAATAATAGAACCGAACGGGTTGCTTCATTAAATTTCGTTGATATCACACTTGAAATAGCAACTATTATTTATAGCAACTAATATTTTATTAATTATCTCAGGTTATTATAACTAACATTAATATTATTATTACAATAAATTATATATATATATATATATATACACACACACACACACACACACAACGACAAATAATACGGGTATATACATATACATTCGGATAAATATATATCCACGACAAAATAAACGAGTACAACCAAATTTTTGAATTCAATTTTTCTGTACATAACAATTAACTCTATATATATATATATATCTATATATATATATATACACAACGAGAAAGTTATACAGGTACATATCTAAATACGGATAGATATATTTTTGCAACTAATGAAACGTATGTATTTATACATATGCTACGTACTAAAATGTATATATATATATATACATAGATAAAGTCATCGTATAAATAAATAAATAAATAAATATATATATATATATATATATATATATATGCAACGAACCTAAATGATTTATGTACATATAATATACATATGTATACATGTATATATATGATATAACTCGTACGTTTTATATATATACACTTCTTCAAAGTATACAACGAAACGGGCATAATAATAATATCTTTTTGGAAATTATTATTACAAAATCATCACCAACGAATCGTACACATTTCAATTCAAACGATCTTTCAAAACAAATGAACAATTAACATAACTTGAAGTATAGTCAATTACTTATGTTAATATCTCTTACGTTTAGGACGTTAAGGGACAACTATTCGGGCAACAATTTACCACTACACACTAGCTCTCACACCAAAACACAAAGGTGAGTTTCATAGCCCCGCATTTTAAACTGTTTTACTGTTTTTGGGGTGAGAATGCATGCACATTATTTTCATAAAATTTGTTTTATGAAACAACTATTGTAAATGTTTTACATCTGTTTTATCATGTACGTTATACATGAGTACTAGAATCCTTCAATAAACTTATAATTGGGTAAGTTTCACATACAGAGACTATTAAAGGTATAAGAAGTCTCGTAAGCTCTTACATAGAATTACAAGAATACTAGATTGTTATAGACTATGATTTCAAGATTACAAGGAAACAGTAGATTGTCATCCAAGAATACAAGAATACTCATGGTTAGAATACTATAGCCAAGCCAAGAATACAAGAAACACATAGTACAGTGTATACATAGTATAAGTCAAGAAACCCCAGAAACTAGAGTCCAAGAAACTAGAATACAAGAAACTAGATTACAAGAACTCGAGAAACTAGATTACAAGAACTCAAGAAACTAGATTGCCAAGATTTCAAGAAACTAGAATCCCAAGAATGCATGAACTCTTATGTGCAAGAACCAAGAAACTTATGTGCAAGATCAAGAACTCGAGAATGCAAGAAACTTTATGTGTCTTATTATTTGTGATATGTTTGTTTGCTAGTACTATTGTGTGAATTCTCTAAGTCAAGAAACTAGGCGTACTCCACTACTTAGGTGCCTCACTATCCTCATCAGGTTTACAAGAAAACAAGAACGTATACCGAATATACACTTAGCATAATTGTATGCTCATATGATTGCTTTTACTAACAAGAAAACCTATGAACTCACCAGCTTTATAGCTGACCTGTTTTAACATGTATTCTCAAGTACATCGCTATAGTACGATCGGCCCATCAGGATCCTAGCTCGAGTCGCATGCATACACTCATTCGGAGATTTCGTTGCATTTTTTTATATATTAATTATGTAAAGAAATCTCAAGAATTATTTTGCGAATTCAAGATGTTTTGTAAAACTTATTACTTAATGTAATGTATTTTTAAAACGTCTCATTTAGAGGTCGTTTGCTTATGATTATGTGCAATGATTTCTGATTAGTCACGCCCCGGGTTGACTTCCGTTGCACGATAATTTGGGGGTGTGACAATTACCTAGTTGAGTGGACAACTAGAATGGATGGTCATTTGAGACATCCTCTTACTTACTTACTTACAACCTTACGCGTTTAGGACGCTCGAAGGTTGCAGGGATCGGAGAACCAACATATATACTTACAGACTTACATTTCGGATACTCGTTTGATTACACAAACGTAGCTTACTAGACTCAGGTGAGTCTCGTAGCCCCGCTTTTACTGTTTTTACTTTGGAGTGAGATGCATTACTTATTTTACTTGAACACATGTACTGATTTACTGATATACGGATTGCATAAGTCACGTTATAACCCACTGAAGGCTGTTGCGTCCCGAAACGGTCGTTCTCACAACGGGAGCGCAACGGTGGTGAGTTTTAAATTTATAAAAGCTGGGGACCTAAATTCTACTTACAGAGGCAAGTATAACTCAAGGTCGTTCTTAAGATCAATCGTATTGTGAAGCAGAGTTGTCAAGATAAACTATTCAATTTAGTGATGGGTTTTTTTTAAAAAGTTTTGATTTGGTTTTTGGTCCGTTTAAACTAAACTAATAAAACAGTAAATAAACAAAACAGTAAATAAAAGATAGGGTTTAATCAGTAATGGAGGATAGTGCTTGCTATGATTTCGTTAGCTTATGTTATAGGGTGATGTCTATGGTTTATGTATGAAAACGTCTTAAAGATTTGTGTCTTGCTTTTGCTTAAGTATTCGTAGTGTAAACGCTAACACCCTACTGTCTGATTTCTCAGACAGTATGTCACTGGGTTGCTAGGTTATGGTGATTCTGATCAGAGGAGGCTGCTCAACTCTTCAACACTTTCCATATGCTGGAACCCTTTTTGGAATGGTATTCCTGGGTGCATGAGATAGAGTAACAGACGCACTGAAAGTTCTGACCGTTCTTAACACCACGGGGATACTAAGACTAGGCAAGATATTTAAGATTAAGACTTGGTTTGGTGACTGCTAACTTTGTATTAATGGTCTTTGTTTAGTCCAAAGCTGTGTGATTCAACAAGGATGTGACACAGTCTTCAACCGACGACAGTTCCTTAGCTTCCACGTGTTTGTACTCCACTTGAAGTGTTTCCAACGATATACGAAGTACTGAGCCGTTTTATGGTCTTTCCGGTGCCACATACTTTACGGTCACTCTGGACTAATTTAACTAAGTTTGTATTAAAGTTTGACCATCTATGATATAAACCCAACCCTCACTATTTAAACATATCCCAATAAATCCCTGATTGATTCACGGTGTACTATACGAAAGGTTTGACAGTATTTCCACAGCTACACAATTCAGACCATGTTTATATTTGAAAACATAGATAGGTAGTTACCGGTTGATCAAGGTTCACGACTCCTTGTCATACATGTTCTAACCACGTTTATTGGAGGAAAGGCGATTTTGGTTTAGAAATTCATATATACAAAGTTAACAGTACACCGGTTTTCATTTATGTAATTAAAGTAACATCACCCCTAACATATATAAGCTAACTACATCACAACAAGCACATAAGAGAACTACTCACTACGCATGGCAAACAATCCTAAATCTATCATAACAATAATAACAATCATCATAATAGAAAAGGAAAGAAGTAACCGTAGATTAATGCGTAGATAGAATAATGTTGAAAGAATAGACGAACGGAACCTCCGCAATATCTTCGACAATATTACAAATAAGCCCCTCAGAATATTCCCTACACTATTACAAAAGTAGCCCCTCCATTAGTCTAGGTTAAATATTAACCAAGAACTAACTACCTAAAACCCTAATCTAGAGAGAGAAACTCTAGAGAGAGAGAGAGTGAGAGAGAAATTGAGAATGAGAGGTAATGAAGGTGTGTTAAATGAGGTTGAGGAGCCCTCTATTTATAGGCCACCAAGGATGCAAGAGTACAAGTCCACAAGCATGCACGTACAAGCAAACGAAGCAAAACTAGAGACCACAAGAAAGAAGGAGGTCATGTACGGACCTGTAGAGGCCATGTACGGCTATCTACAGGCCGTGTACGGCTTGTGGGAAGCCTTGTGCTAGGTCGTGTGCTGTTTTCAGCTTTTCTCATTACTTAATCCGCGCGTATCTTCTTCGTTTCTTGTCCGTTTGACTTGATTCTTTCGCCTGCGGTCTCATAATTCCGTTACACTTCTAATGATGTCAAATGTGCCAAATTTGGATGTCTCTAGGGTTGGCGTGTACGGAATGCCCTTGGTTTGTGCTCAGAAAGCTCAATCTTCCTCGTCCTTTATCCGATATGCACGATTCTTGATTCTACAGTCTTAGGATAACCTGATACATCATATGAGACTATTTAAGGACTTGTATCATAATGTGGTTAAAATTACGTGAGAATCGGTTGTTTGAATAATTTGCCTCGATTTGCGTGCCTATTTGGACAATTTAAGCACTTTTTATAGCAATGCCTATAATTTGACTAATTTGGTGAATTTAAGTAGAAAAGTATTTAGTTTAAGTGTTTTCACCAAGAATTAGGTCAAATGTGCGGGAAATACGTGCATACAAACATGACTTTTTGCTACATATCAAATATTTCACACTAAGACATTGCTTGTCCTGAAGCAAAACTCAGTTTTTATGAAAACTGTTTTAAGCAGATTTGGCGAATTCTAAAATTCTTAAAAGCAATCACCCCGCATATCAGCAGACCATAATAGAAAATAAGGGGAAATAAGATAATCATCCCAGAAACAAGGAATGATTCTCTTAGGCATACTTCCAACTCTCGTGCTCTTGGAGTATACATGACCGGGCGATTCCTCACAAGGTAGTCACTCAATTCACTCAAAGTGTATCGGGTTTCCTAACATTCTAGAACAAATCAAATCGCTCAAAATCCAGTCATGCAGCACTCATCGTCATAGGCTTCACCGAGAATCGGATCTCCACCACTTAAGTGAGGACGGTGCTAATTATCCCAAGACATTCATGAGGGTTGTAATTTTTGGTGAAGGTGAAAGGGTATGGATAATGGTTTGTTTTGGGTGTAAGGGTTTAACTGTACCTTAGAACTCTAAAAATCATGAAAAACTTTATTTAGAATAGTGCAAATACGGAAATGAAACTAGATAGCTATTTTGCTTTTATCGGATTTTTCTGGAGAGTGATACTACTGAAAGTACTTAGCTTTATTCTTAGACTGACAATTTTTCTTCTTTTTATTCTTGAGAATTTCTCTGCCACATAATTTCTATTAGATTATTCATTTTTCTCTTTTTCTTTCTTTCTTCTTTTTTTTTCTTTTCTTTTCTTTTTTTTTTTTTTTTTTTTGGCTCCCTTAGAAATCCTTCTTAACTTTTCTTCTTCATTCGTGACAATCTTGAGCTTTGGTGTCAATTTTTCACACCATGACTTCTCTCTTCTTAATATGTAACTTTGACGATTTTGTGAGAGATTTCGAGAAAGTGGAATGTTGAATCAAGCGAAAAGGATATTCTAAAAGGCGTTTTTCATAACCTTAGAAATTCTGAGGTAAGCTTTTGGGAAATTTGGGAAAGTGGGTTTAAAAATTAGGGTTTTATGAAACGAAAGGTTTAACCTCAACTGGGTTTACTAAGCGGATCATTGATGCTAAAAATGAGCATCAGAAGGGTTTTGTGCTTGAAAAGATATGAGAAAAGGGGGTTTAGATTCTAGGGAATGTCAAGATCATTTAATTGCTCCTATACCGCATACGGTACTTACTAATATGGTCTCGAAACGTATGTCAGGAGCAAGTTCTAATTCAGAGATGCATACATCGGCATACACAACAAACGAAAAGTGAAGCATTAAAAATGAATGCTTATAAAGGCTCAAGATACCTCACTGCAAGTTTTTGGGTTATATGTGCCTAGTCATGCGATGCCCCTCTTCGATTATCATTTTTGTTTAAGAGATTCCTACCTTATTTTTCTTAGTTTCCAAAATAGCGTACTCATATACGGAAATGATTCCTCTTCAGAACTTTTAGATTTCAAAATAGCAGAGCTGAAAACTCATACTTTATATTATTTTTGAAAAAAAATTTAAATTTGAGGAACATTTTATGAGTTTACTATTTGGACAAAAAGGCATAAAATATATCAAGGTATCTATACCTGCTATCCCACACTTAGAGGAACATTGTCCCTAATGTTCTCTTGAGTAGGGATTTTACAAGTAAAATCCCACACTTAGAGTTTGAACATATAGAAAATGTTTCTCAAGTGTTGTTTATTGGGCTGAAATCCCACACTTAGTGATAAGTTTAGGATAAGGCATAGATAACACACTAAACAAAACAGATTATTTATTTATTTAAAAGTAAAGAAAGGATAAGGAAACTCCCCGAATAGCGAGATGCTCGGATGCGTATGATAAGAAAATTGCTGAAATGAGAAGCTACCAGGATCCATTTCTGCATTTCCTTCTGGTTTTATCTTCGAGACTCTTGCTAGGGTTTTCTTGCACACTTCAAAACTTCATTTATTCGGACTCTTTCTCTTGTGAAATGATCTCGTAGGTGTGAACACGTTGGATATGCCTTTTAACAAACTCATATAATTTGCAAGTAAAAGTGAACTCACCGTCTCAGATTTTGAAGAGATGTTTTCTATGACAAATCATTTATAAAACATTGTTTTTAAACGAGTTCGAGCATAATGCATAAAAGTAGTATGCAAGTACCTCAAATGCTCGAAACAAGTGAATTATTATTTTTACTTCCTATTTAACTTAGACGAGTGTTTTGCAAAATGAGTTGTTTTTGAGAACTGATTTTGAAAATACTTTTAAGCATAACCAAGTGTGAAGGATAGTCGGCTATTCTGCTTCACTTATTGACACTCAATCTTCTCTTTTATTCCACGGGTTGCCTTCCAAGAAGCACTGCTGTTAAAGTCGAGAGCTCGACTTTGCCTTCCTAGAGATTAATGAGCACTGGAACCACTTGGGCCGGAAGTGCGTAGCGCCCAAGTGTTGCGTGGATAGATTCGCAGAAACTGGTGAGTGATGATCCTGATGAATTTCGGAATATGAGATGCAAAATCGGGGAAGCTGTCAAGGTGGTCTTCAGTGACTTTCTGCATATGTAGGAGATCCCAAGTGATGTCTTTTACGGTTTTGGAGATAACTCCATGGGGATCAATCACAAAGAACCCTGCTTCACTGGCTTCCATCAACTCACGTTCTGGATGTTCTCGCTTCAACGATTCTAAGAGTGCAAGGAACTTTTGATAGATGTTTTCATGATCAGCTCAGCTAGCGTTAAATCTGATTTCTCTGATAGACTCGTGAATGCTCTGGATGAGATTGGCCTGATGGACGGAGAATGAGAGGGTAGAGTCGCGGAAGATGTTGTTAACAATATCGTACACCTCCCTTAATCCGTAGTGAAAGATATGGCGGTCCTCCTCCGGATGGATCTCACAAAAGATATCCTTGATTCGGTCTGAGAGGAAGTTTGCGATGTTAACCATCGAACCTTCAGGTATGGAAGAAGGGATGACACGCGTTCTTTCGTCGAAACTCTCATACTCGAGATCATGGACAATCTTGTGAGCATGATACTCAATGGTACAGTCAATGTAAAACCTGTGAGGAGAAGACTCGTCGATATGATCGTTTTCAGCCATTGAGTTCATTAATCGTCTAAGATCATTCATTAGCCGGACGTCAGCATCTGCATCCGAGTTTCCAGTAGCGTGGTGCATATTCCTACGGTATGAGCTTAAGTATTCATGTTGCTGTGAAGAATATGGGAATGCATATCTGATCAGTGCATAATGTATCTTTCGATACATGGCCCTCTGGTCCTCGAAGAACTCCTACTCCTGGATTGTAGGTTCGTCATTTTGGTGTAGAAGCTGAGTGGTGAGATCTTCGATGAAGGCATGCAGGCGGTTTTGAAAGAACTGTGGGTCTCGGCTGTTGCTGGCTTGATAAACGTCATATTCGGCCTTGATTTCTTCTATCAGGTCCCTTTGGCGCGGTATGTACTCATTGGTAGAACTCATGATGATGCTCATCATTGAGGGGAGGTCATTCTTAAATGCCTCGATAGCACTAATCATTTCTTCGTGATTAGAAACCATGGGAATAGATGGAGGTTTCGGAAGCTGGATAGAGCGGATATCGATCGGTACATCGATGTATATAGTGTTATCCTTATCATCCTCTGCTGATGGGGTATCCCTATCTTGAGAGTCTGGGAACTCAACAATGTCAGAAGGTAACTGTATATCATCGGTGATTTGGGATATCGGCTGAGAAGAATCCATCTCTATGTCTATCTCCTCAGAATTATGGCTAGATTCAGAAGTATCTCCCCATTTGAATAGAGTTCGAGGTGCAGAAGCATCGAAGGCTTAAATCCTTCGAGGTGCAGAAGTAGTGAGGCGTTCCATAAGTCAGAATAATGATCCGGTAGCATGGATTCTTTGTATGCCAATATTTTCTTCAGGAGTTTGTCTCTAAGCTCTGGGTGTTGCTTCGAAAAAGTAATGGTCTTCTCAATGTTCAGCAGAGCGTTGAGTCAAGGTGAGACAAGAGGTTTGGAAGGATCTACGACAGATGCTATAAGCTTCTCCATAGTAATGCCAAATCCTGCATCATAATCAACATCTGATAGAGAGATGGTATTTTCAATATTCAAGATCTCGGCTATCGGAAGGTGTGATTCTGGTAAGTGCTGATGCGGTGGTGTAGATTGGTATACATCCTCCTCTTCTTCTTCGGGCTCTGAATCTTCTTCCTGTTCTTCCTCTGATTCTTCCATTTCCTCTGGTTCTGATTCTGGTGCTGTTTCTTCCTCTGATTCATCCATTTCTTCTTCTACCTCTTCCTCTTCTGGTTCTGATTCATCCATCTCCTCTTCTTCAGATTATGATTCCTCTGTTGCCGAGATGAGACAGGTGTGATCATCTGGTCTGTATGGTTCTGGATCTGAGTCAGAGGTATCATCATCCGAAGTAATTCTGCCCATTGATATTGTGTAAATCTCTGCTTGTTCTGCTAGAGAGCACTCGTCTTGATCAATTTTGAAAGATACGGTTTGTCTATGTGCTCGCAGACTAATAACCTGAGAATAAACATCAATAACAGCACGTGCAGTATTCATGAATGGCCTACCTAGGATAATAGGGATATTGATATCTTCCTGAATATCCATAACTACGAAGTCGGTGGGAAACCAAAACTTGTCAACTTTAACCATGACGTTTTCATCTATGCCCTTTGGATATCAAATGGATTGATCGGCAAGCTGGATACTCTTCTTAGTGGGCTGGAGAGGTCCTATTTCTAGTATGGTGTAAAGTGAATAGGGCATGAGATTGATGCTAGCTCCAAGATAGGCCAAGGAGCAGATCATGCCTGAGTGATAGATAGAACAGGGCAAGGTGAATCGACATGTGTCTCCTAGTTTTTCCGATAGGGTATTCTAGATGACGGCTGAGCATTCAGCATTTAGAGAGATTTTGGGGGTTTCAGGAACTTTGTCTTTAGTAACCAGTATTCGTCGGATATACTTAGTGCCGGAAGAGATTCTGGACACGGTGTCCATGAATTTTCCGTCAAGTTTGAATGACTTGGCATTGTAGTTTTTGCATAGACGGTCCGGGAAAGGAACTCGCACCTCACGAGTTGGAGTGGGTACGGATCGGGTCTCAACTATCGGCGGGACAGGAGTATGTTCCTTTACTGGAGCAGAAGTAGTAGGAGGAGAGCTCAAGGTTTTTGCTTCTTCGACATGAGGATTTTGAACGGTGTTACTTGGTAGAGATCCTTGCGGTCGGGTATCGAGACGTTGGGCTAACTGACCAATCTGATTCTCAAGGCTTTTTAGGACCGAGAGTTGATTTCTGAGGAATAGGTCCGTCTGGTCTTGTCTGGCCATAGTCTTCTGGTTGAAAGCAGTCTGTCCCTAGATGAACTTGTTAAGATTGTCGTCAGCACTGGTGATTGGTATGGTAGTCTTTGCAGGCTCAGTAGGCTGGACATCTTCGGGTGCAGTTAATGACAGAGGTTGGTTGTAAGGAAGTTGGGGTTGTTGTGGATATGTCGGATAGCGTGGATGAAATCTCTGTGGATAAGGTGGTTGGTTATTCCGTGGAGGATACTGAGTTCCTCGGTTTCTGGGTGGAGATGTTCTAGCGAAGCCAGGTGGATTTGGAGGTCTAGATGGAAACTGAGCATAATAGATAGAACCGTCAGTCGGGTCTTCGTACTCAACCTCGTATTCTTCAGTGGGATGGTTGGTACAGTTCTGGCAGGCCTGAATTTGATGAACTCGCTGCGGCTGCTTCTTTAGTTCTCCAATTTGCTTCGTTAGGGTTTCGATTTGTTCCTTCAGAGATTTGATAGCTTCAGCTTGGATAGAGTTATGAGGGAGAGAGGTGTTGATGAGGATTGCCCATCAGCTTTCCAGTCGTGGTGATGCATCATCATGTCTTCGATCAAGCTCCATGCTTCATCATCGGTCATCTTCATAAAGTTACCTTGAGCAGTTGCGTCAAGAGTAATGCGGTGATTTGGATCGAGACCATTGTAGAAGGTGCATAACTTGTCGGTTTTCGTCATTTGGTGATTTGGAAATTTCCTTATCAAACTTTTGAATCGCTCCCATGCCGAGTAGATTGATTCATCGTGAGGCTGTTCAAAGTGCGCGATGTCATTCTTGAGTTTGGTTTGCTTGGACGGAGGAAAGTATCTGGCAAGGAATTTGTTACCCATATCCGTCCATGAGGTGATTGAGCCGGTCTCAAGTCCCTCAAACCAAGAGAGTGCATGTAAAGCGAGAGAATAGGGGAACAAGTATAGGCGAACTATGTTCTGCTCGACCTCATTCTGCTTGTAGGAGTTTGATATGTGGATGAACTTGTCAATGTGAGCGTTAGGATCTTCACTTGGTAGTCCGTGGAATTGACAGTTGTCCTTGATGAGTTGTACAATGTGATGCTTCAGCTCGAAGGATGCTCCCTCTATCTCCGGATAGGTGATTAGTCCTCCTCATCCTTCAATGGATGGCTTGGTGTTATCGGCAAGAGTGACACGACCGGCCATTTTGAGAAGATGGAAGCGCTTTTGTTTTCGGATAGTACGGATAATAGACTCAGGATCAGGTACGAAAGTGAGTGGTTCAGATTCGGACGATCTGGTCTGATATCGTTGTATGTTGTGGGAAGTTATTTTTAGCTGGAACAAAGAAAGTAAAAAGTAAAGTACGAAAAGTGAAGGTATCACTAAAAAAAAGGGTTCGTCAGGCTGCCTCTGGGTCTTACGATTGATTCCCCGGCAGCAGCGCCAAAAACTTTGTTGCTTCCTGAAACGGTCGTTCTCGCAACGGGAGCGCAACGGTGGTGAGTTTTAAATTTATAAAAGCTGGGGACCTAAATTCTACTTACAGAGGCAAGTATAACTCAGGGTCGTTTTTAAGATCAATCGTATTGTGAAGCAGAGTTGTCAAGACAAACTATTCAATTTAGTGATGGGTTTTGAAAAGAGTTTTGATTTGGTTTTAGGTCCGTTTAAACTAAACTAATAAAACAGTATATAAACAAAACAGTAAATAAAAGATAGGGTTTAATCAGTAATGGAGGATAGTGCTTGCTATGATTTCGTTAGCTTATGTTATGGGGTGATGTCTATGGTTTATGTATGAAAACGTCTTTTAAAGATTTGTGTCTTGCTTTTGCCTAAGTATTCGTAGTGTAAACGCTAACACCCTACTGTATGATTTCTCAGACAGTATGTCACTGGGTTGCTAGGTTATGGTGATTCTGATCAGAGGAGGCTGCTCAACTCTTCAACACTTTCCATATGCTGAAATAGTGACCCTTTTTGGAATGGTATTCCTTGGCGCATGAGATAGAGTAACAGACTGACCGCGCCCGAATGGTCGGGTTCTTGTAGCTCACCCTTCTCACGAAGAGGGGACCGTCCTCTTTCGTCGAAGGACTTGACCAAACAGGCCGGACGCGGGTCAGTGGAGTTTTAAATTTTATATTTTGCTGGGCCTAAGTATACTAAAGCTATGGGTGAGTATAGCGATAGGTATGACCTAGGGTCGTTCTTCAAACTACAACAGGAATGGGATCTAGGTTTTCAATTATCCTTCGTAATTTAGCTGGGTTTTATCAAGAGTTGATAAGGGTTTTGTTTTGTTCTCTAATTAACTACCTAATTTAAAACTAAATTACTAAACTAAGATAGGGGAGGTGAGGTGAGGTGAGGTGGCTACGAGAACTACAGGTTAAACGCGTGTGTGTACTATGACAGTCATGTATGCTATTTAGGGGTAGTTATTTTGGTTAGGGCCTTAGTTATGATGACGGGTGCAGGATTTAGCAGACGTCCTCGGAACAATCAATGAGGTACAAAGTAATCTACCTACAACCTTTCCATAGCTTCCACGTGTTTGTACTACACCAGAGGTGTTTCCAACGCTATACCAGCAACTGGGCTGTTTTACGGTATTTCCGTTGCTTCATTTGAAAGGTCCTTGTTGTCTATCCTGGACAGATTTTACTTCCTAATGAGCCACAGCTACTAGCCTATTATCTATCTAACGTAGAGTTGTCTGCAATCAGATAAATAACATGTCACGGAGATAACAGCTATGGAATGTAAACTACACTGGAAGTTGTCCCAAATGTAGAAACCAATTTAACCAACAACCATCCTCGAGTCTTGTTCCCCAATCTCGGACATTTGAGATATCCGAATCATGGCATGAATTGTTGAATAAACAAAAACATGAACGGGGGTTTCCCACCGGAACAAGTTGGGATGGTCGGGTCTAACGGCTAATTAAATTGTTCATCATTATTTCATATAAATCATCATAACTATTTTATGCATGTTAAACTGGTGTATGCAATCAACATATATCTGAAAACCTAATCATATATCCAATAGCAGAAGTGATACTAGCATGCAAACCCTAAAGCAACAATCAAACAAGAACATGCAGTAGAGCAGCATACAAGGATCAGCTTATTTCATGCAGAGTATCTGGATAAGTGTTTAAGTCACAAATGTTCCGAAAGTTCTCTCAAAAACATTTGTTATATGAAATGGATCTAATCTATCTCTAATCCTATACTCCGTGTCTCCCTCCAGTCTTATTTCAACCAGGAGAACACTGGCCATGTCGAGTTCAACGATCATCAGACACAGAATAATTAGCGGCGTACCATTAGAAGTTGGCCAAGTTCTTAGTAGTAAGTTACTAACCATAGCATAAGTTGGATAGATAAACATTGGAGATTCATTTCATAGATTCAAATATATTTTAACAGCATACAGACAGAGTAACGACACGATTAAAGCATAACTACCCTAGCATAACGACTATCATAGCAAACACAGATTTGTTCAGCTCAGCATGGCAGTAATTCTAGCAAGCATTTATAAATAAGCATAGCAACAGCACAACATATTTAAAAATAACAAGATAGAGATTTAAAATAAAACCTGACAGAGCGTTATTACAATTCTTGCGTAACCGCAGTCTTGGAGCACCTCCGTTATAAGTAAGCTACTAATCTACTAGCTTAACTAACCTAATTAACTAACTAATTATTTCTAGAGAGAGAGTAGAGAGAGAAAGAAAGAAAACAAGTTGAAAGATTGAGAGATGATTTGAAAATGGTGAGGAGGTGTTTGTATATATAGGCATCGCACAGCCGTATTCTTCAACCGTATTCCAACCCTCAAATGCACAACCATATCGCACAGCCGTATAAAAATCTGATTTTTATTGCCTGAACACGGGATACGGTTGGTTTTGGCCGTATACGGGTGGACTGGAGCAAATGCTGGTGGGTACCAACCGTATATGGCTGGACTGGGCCGTATACGGCTGGGCACAGGCTTATACGGTCTACACAGGCCGTATACGGTCTGTGTCCAACCGTATACAGTCTGGTCCAGCCGTATACGGTCTGTGTCCAGCCGTATTTGGTCCGTTGGTTCTCCGTTTCTTCGATTTGGCGTAACTTCTTCGTCGTTTATCCGTTTTGAATGATTCTCATGCTCTCGGTTTCGTAATTTCCTAACGAAGAAAATGACATAAGATAGAGGTCATAATTCTTTGTGTAGCTCAAAAAGTGCTAAAACGAGTGAACGAGAATGCTTATGATCGTATTCGTTAGATTTATCGTGTTTTTCGACCAATTTAGTTGATTTTTGAAACGTTGCCTATATTTTGGCCCATGTTATGAGTTTTAATAATATAATGCTTATTTTGGATGATTTCATCATAATTTGGGCCAAAAAGGTGAGATAATGACACTTAAAAACTTGACTTTTTGTGTGTCATCAAATATCCCACACTTAGACTTTTGCTTGTCCTCAAGCAAATCACAATCTTATCTGCCAAAATTTCCTATTTTAAGATGCTTTCTAGAGCCACAAATAAGAATTTGTACAGATTGAAAACAAGTATTTCGCCTGTCGGATAAAGAAGAGTTGTTCACATGAAATATCCAAAGTTTTTCAAGATGATTCACTTAGGCAAACTTTCAATTCTCATAGATGTGGAATATACACGACTGGGCGATCTCACTGGTGGTCACTCAATTCACTCAAGTGTATCGGGTTTCCTATTATCCTAAGCCAAATGAAAAATCGCTCAATTACCTGTCGTGCAGTATTCGTCGTCATAGGCTTGCCCAAGGATCATATCGCCACCACTTAGATGGGGACGGTACTAATTATCCCAAGACATTCAAGTGGGTTGTAATATTTGGTGAGGGTTAAAGGGTATGGGTAAGTGTGGTTTGTAAGGGTTAAGGGTGTTACCTATCTTAGGCCTTTTAAAACTTAATGAAAAACTCTATTTAGACATTCTTTTTAATGAAAACGGAAACGGATAACGCTAAGGGAAGATAACTATTTTGACTTCTATCTTTTGAAAACACACAGATGATTTTACACATTTAAGAATCGGAGTTTCCGAGAGATTTAAAGCACTTAGCTTTATTTTATTTTTGGGATCAGAATTTCTTTTAAGAGAGCTTCTAAGGGAGACTTTTCTTTTATTTTCTTGCCTTCTGGGCATCCTTTCTTACTTTTCATTTTTTCTAAAACCTTTGTCACTTTCGAACTTACTTGGTGCCAATTTTTCGCACCATAAGACTCTCGATTTCTTTTGAGTTTTAAATATGGAAGCATACATGAGAAACTTTTAGTAAACACGAACTTTTTTGTGATTTTGGGGTAGAAAGCAAAAAGAATATCTAGATGGCGTTTTTCAAAAAGATTTTAAAATTTCTAAGATAAGTTTTTTGGTAGGTAAGGGAATAAGTGGGTTTAATAATATGGGTTGAAAGAAATGAAAAGGTTAAGGCTCAACAGGGTTATCTAGGCGGATCATCAACACTAAAGATAAGTGTTGGAAGGGTTTTGGGCTTGAAAGAGATATGTTGAAATGGGGTTTAATCCTAGGGAATGTCAAGGTCCTCTAATTGTACCTATGTCACGTATGACACCCATCAATGTGATCTTGACACGTATACCCGGGGCAAGTTCTAATTCAGAAATATATACACCGGTCACACACAACAAACAAACAGTGAAGCATTTAAAATGAATGCTTATAAGGCTCAAAGTTCCTCACCGCAAAAATGGGTTATATGTGTCCAGTCGTGCGATGCCCCTCTTAGATCCTCATCTTAAATTGTGTGGAATCTGACATGATTCGACCTCTTTTTACCAACTTTTGAATACTTGTAAAAAAAATATGTACTCTTTCTTACATTGTGACTCAAAAAAGTTTAAAATTTTTAAAAAATTTGGCAAAAATAAGGGTTGAAAAATCATTCGAGGACTTGCATGTCTCAAAATCAACTTTGACAGATAATTAGACGAGATATACTGCTATCCCACAGTTAGAAATAAACATTGTCCCCAATGTTTCTACACTAAGCGGGGAAAAACCCACACTTACGGTTTTGTTTTAGGAAAAATGTGAATTTAAAAGTTTTAAGTATGGAGGATCCCACACTTAGAGATTTAAGTGGGCATAAGCATATCTAAGTTATGCAGAAACTAGAAGAGTTTAGGAGAGGTACTTCCCTACGGTCAAAGAATACTGGATTTAGGACCAGATTCGTGAAGGAGTGGTGCTAGTGATCTGCGGGATTTGTGGACCAGTCTCAGTTTAAAGCTCATCCATTCCACACGAAACTAAGTTCTGAAAATACCATAAAATACAGTCACAGTACACCATTTTAACAACATATCAATCTCATAAATAAAGAACATAAAATAAACTAAAAGTCGTCTAGTAAATCATCCATGTCTGGGTCAAATGATGCAAGTGCGTCACTGTCCGGAACAGAAGTAGGTGACGTGGCAACAGTGGCACCAGGCATCATGGGTGCAACAGGGAGATCAGGAGATGTAACAGCAGTAGTAGGAAGAGTGGGCTCTGAAGTAGGTGCAGCTGGGAAAATGACCATGGCGGAAGAGGTGGTCTGGGACCCTGACCAAGTCTGAAGGACTGGTCTGGAAGTCTCGGGAGTCCAACCATCTCCCTGATGTCAGAGTGAGAGTTGTGCTGGATGGAGACCTCTCAGAGAATAGACCAAGTCACTGCCGGGTTGGCAGTGGTGATCCCATAGTCAAAGACTGGAGCGCTCATCACATCTGTCGCATGCTCCTCTGGAACAGTGGTCAGCTTCTTCTTTCCTCTACGGTTCTTCTTCTTCTTCTGCTGTTGCTGGGAAGTGTGTCCTAAGGTCTCAGCTGAAGCGTCCATCCTGAAACATAACGAAAACAGGTAATGCTATAGTTTATAAGGTTATACAAATGCAGCAGAGTCAGTTGACTTTCAAAATATTTTTATAAAAGTTTGAGTCATCTGAATGGTTGCACTTGTATAAGTCAAATAAAACTTATCTCCGATGTATATGTAAGAGTGTGGTGCTGTCGGCTATTTAGATTATCCTGCATCATTAGTCCAGTGATGATAATACTAAGCAAAAAATAAACTGAGAAATAAAATTAAAGCTATTATAAAGATAAGCAATAGGGTGCCTCCCAAGAGCGCTTGTTTAACGAGTCACTAGCTTGACTCTTTTACCTACTTTGTCGGCTCAAGGTGGTTCAAAGATATAGACATCCTTATTGGGAGGAAAGTCTTCGATGTAGTGCTTTAAGCGGTGACCGTTTACTTTAAAATTACCATCCGGTGCCTCGAGTTCGACTGCTCCGAATGTAAAGACCTTTGATATAACGAACGGTCCGCTCCACCTTGATCTGAATTTTCCTGAAAACTTTTTGAGGCACGAATTGAAGAGAAGAACTTTATCTTCAGGTTTGAATTGAGAATACTTGAGTTTGGCGTCGTGGGTATTCTTGGTTCGCTCCTTGAAATGTAGAGAACTATCATACGCTTGGTCTCTCAATTCGGCTAGTTCGTTCAGCTGCATCTTTCGATGTAATCCAATTATGGAAGGGTCTAGATTACAATCTCTCAGCGCCCAGTAAGCCATATATTCCAACTCGATTGGCAGATGACACGTTTTTCCATAGACTAGTCTGTATGGCGTGGTCCCTAATGGTGACTTGTATGCAGTTCTGAACGCCCACAGAGCATCGTCTAACTTGTCAGCCCATCTCTCCTTATGATTAACCACGGTTCGTTCCAAGATCCTTTTGAGAGCTCTGTTTGTCACTTCAGCCTGCCCATTCATCTGCGGATGATAAGCCGTAGATGTCTTATGGGTGACACCATAATACTGTAATGTCCTCATAAACTGAGCACTACAGAAGTGCGTGCCCCGATCACTGATGATCGCCTTTGGAGTTCCGAAACGAGAAAAGAGTTGTTTTAGGAACTTGATCACTACTCGGGAATCATTAGTAGGAAACGCTTGTGCCTCGGCCCATCTGGAGACGTAGTCGACAGCTACTAGAATGTATTCTTTTCCAAAGGATTTAGGGAATGGTCCCATGAAATCCAATCCCCATATATCGAAGATCTCCCAGGCCTGGATATTAGTAAGTGGCATTTCACCCCTCCGTGAGATACTTCCAAACCTTTGGCAAGAATCACAACATTTTACCAAGTCGTGAGCATCTCTGAATATAGATGGCCAATAGAAGCCGGAATCGTATACCTTCTTCGCGGTCATATTTGCTCCATGATGTCCTCCAGTTGGTCCGTGATGACTCTAGTGGAGAATGTTCCTTGCTTCCCTTTCGTCAGCGCATCTTCTAATGATTTGGTCCGGGCATACTTTGAACAAGTATGGATCGTCCCAATAGTAATTTTTTATATCTCTGAAGAATTTGGGCTTTCTAGAGGTAGGCATTCCTTTTGGCACAATTCCACCAACCAGATAGTTAGCGTAGTATGCGTACCAAGGGTTATGATTGAATTGTGATCGCCTCTGGTGGCTTCTGACATTCATGAGTTGTTCTTCAGGAAACTGATCTTGAATTTCTCTTTCATCAAGTTTTTCCATCGATGGGTTTTCCAATCGACTAAGATGATCTGCTGCGACGTTTTCTGCTCCCTTTTTATCCTTGATTTCTATATCGAATTCTTGGAGGAGTAGAATCCATCGAAGTAGTCTCGGTTTAGCATCTTGCTTTTTGAAAAGATACTTCAAGGCTGAGTGATCTGTATAGACAATAGTTTTAGACAATATTAAGTAAGAACGAAATTTATCAAAAGCAAAAACTACCGCAAGCAGCTCCTTTTCTGTAGTAGTGTAATTCTCTTGAGCATCGGTGAGTGTCTTGCTGGCGTAGTATATAGGCTGAAACTGCTTATCCTTCCTTTGCCCTAGGACAGCTCCAACCGCAAAGTCACTGGCATCACACATGATTTCAAATGGGAGACTCCAGTCAGGAGCAACCATGATTGGTGCATGTGTGAGCTGATTCTTTAAGATGTTGAAAGCTTTAAGGCAGTCATCTGAAAAGACAAACGGAGTGTCCTTCTCGAGAAGGTGTGTCATAGGTCGAGAAATCTTAGAGAAATCCTTAATAAAGCGACGGTAGAATCCGGCGTGACCTAGAAAACTGCGAATGGCTTTAACAGAGGTAGGTGGCGGAAGTTTGGCAATGGTCTTAACTTTAGCTTTGTCAACTTCAATTCCAGACTTTGATATCCGGTGTCCTAAAACTATTCCTTCCTTCACCATAAAGTGGCATTTCTCCCATTTTAAAACAAGGTTTGATTCTTCGCATCGGGCTAGCATTCTTTCAAGGTTGGAAAGACAAGAAGTAAAAGAGTCTCCAAAGACTGAGAAATCGTCCATGAATACCTCCATACACAGTTCAATCATGTCGTAGAATATTGCTACCATACACCGCTGGAATGTTGCAAGTGCATTGCAAAGCCCGAAAGGCATGCGTCGGTAAGCGAATGTTCCGTAAGGACATGTGAAGGTTGTCTTTTCCTGGTCCTTAGGATCGAGAGGAATCTGAAAATATCCAGAGAAACCATCAAGAAAACAGTAGAATTCGTTCCCAGACAATCTTTCCGACATTTGATCGATGAACAGTAGAGGGAAATGATCTTTTCGAGTGGCTTCGTTCAACTTCCGATAGTCGATGCACACCCTCCAACCGGTGACGGTTCGTGTTGGAATGAGTTCGTTGTCTTCGTTAGCGATAACCGTCATTCCTCCTTTCTTGGGGATAACCTGAACTGGGCTGACCCATGGGGAATCTGAAATAGGGTAGATCAAGCCAGCATCCAAGAGTTTGATAACCTCCTTTTTGACCACGTCTTGAATCTTCGGGTTGACTCTCCTTTGTCTCTGTATGGAAGGTTTGAAGTCGTTCTCCATGAGTATCTTGTGAGTGAAGTAGTTTGGACTGATCCCTTGGATGTCAGAGATTTTCCATGCAATCGCCTTCTTGTGTGACTTCAACACTTGGATGAGTCTTGCTTTCTCTTCGGATGTAAGACCTTTTGCAATTATAACGGGTAAATGCGAGGTTCCTTCAAGAAAAGCATACTCCAGATGAGAGGGTAGTTCCTTCAGTTCCAACTCTGGCGGTTCTTCAATGGAAGGTTTCATTCGAGCAATCTCATCTCATTGTAACATGTCATACTCCGTTTGGAAGTCTGGTTCATTCGGAGATGAGTCGGCTGCAGTGGCTGATGCTATTTCTACTAACTTTGTCTCATTAGGGGGTGCATTCTTCTTCAGCTCGTATTTGCTTGTAGATGATGAGGAGGTTGCACTATTTTCAGTAAAGATGATATCGTTGGTGTCGGTAAATGCAAACCTCTGAAATTGTGCTGTTGAAGATGTACTTATGGTGATTTCTGGATTTTGTGGCGCACAACCTTCAGATAGTTGCGGCTCAGCTGAGATTTCTGATTTCATCTCCTCAAAGGATTTGAGAATTTCAGCTACTAAAGGAGATGAATCAGTTTGACCCCTTTGTAAGATTGGTATAGGAATGCCCTCGCCTAAGGGAACAGCAACAAATGAATTGTTCGTGAAAGTGTTGTCAGGCGGTGCAAGAGGATACTTCATTTCAGATAAAGGAAATAGCAGCTCCCCAGAGTGTGCTGATTTGTTAGGGATATCTGAGCAGAGTCCAACATCGTCTTGGCATAGTCTCCTCGTAGTGATGACTGTGTTGGGGAGATGGTCATAATTGCTAACTGCCAGAATCTCTTCCAAATGCTCGTCGTATATTTTCTGCATGGAATCCACAAGACCAAGATCTTCTCCCACAGGTTGTTTCATCAATTTATCGACATTAAAGGTGACTTCCTCCGTTCTGACCCTCAGTTTTAAAGATGTTTCGTTTACGTCAATGACAGCCTTGGCAGTGTTTAGGAAAGGTCTGCCAAGGATGAAGGGAACGTGGGCATCTTCCTCAATATCCATAATGACAAAGTCAACTGGGAAGACGAATTTACCTACTCGAACCATAATATCTTCAGCAATCCCCCTAGGGAGTTTAATTGATCTATCAGCTAATTGGATGGTCATTTGAGTGGGCAGCAGTTCACCTAATCCTAGTTTCTTATATAGTGAGTAAGGCATAAGGTTGACACTAGCACCTACGTCAGCTAAGGCATTACTAACTTGGATATTTTGAAGGTAACAAGGAATAGTGAAACGGTCAGTATCTCCTAGTTTTGGTGGAAGACCATGTAGCATGATTGCAGAGCATTCAGCATCTAAGGGTATGTTAACTATTTGTCTTAATTTTTCCTTATTCGAAAGAAGTTCTTTGAAGAATTTTTCACAACTAGGCATCTCTACTAAAGCGTCTAATAATCTAACGTTTAGGTGCAGGCTTTTAAACATCTCAAGATACTTCCCAAACTGCGCTTCTTGCTTTTCCTTCTTAAGCCTACCAGGAAAGGGTATTCGAGTACGCGGAATGATTTCTGGAGCTTGAGAGGGTACTGGATCGGGTGTAGTGACAGGAGTGTCACTAGGTACTGGATCAGTAGAAGTGGAAGGTTTGTTCGAAGAATTATCTGAGGTTTGTTCAACTCTGGTTTCTTTTCCTCCTCTCGTAACAACTAAGACAGAGTTACTGATCGTGATTTCTCTTTGGCTCTCCTCAACTTTTGAAAATAGTTGTCTAAGACTAACTTCTATGTTTTTGATTAAATCATCGGAAATTCTAAGTAAAGCATCAATTTTATCTTGAAAAGCTATTACTTGTCTATTTACGTTATTTTGTTCAATCATGAAGTTAATCAAAGTTTCGTTATAGTGTTGTTGAGAGTTGAAGGAGGAATTGGACAGAGTGGAAGGTAGAGTAGACAGAGGTTGAATAGGAGGGGTTTTGATTTGCCATTGAACAGAAGATGTGGATTGAAAGTTTGGTTCAGGGCCCTTGAAAGTTGTAACACCCCCAAATTTCACTGTTGGCGGAAGCAAGCTTTGGGGTGCTAATAATCAAATATCATAGCACAAAAGTAAAGCAAACGACATCTATATGCAACGTTTGTAAGATAGTTACATTTCCATATATAAAATGTTTGAAAACATAGTGTTTTTGGTTACAAAAATATAGTTCCCTAGAGCCCACGCGTATGGCGGGAGATTCTATTACATGATCATAATATACAAAAGATAATGCTAAGAATCTCCGTTAAATGCAAAGTAGAAATCATGCGACTCTAGCTAGTGTCCAAGGGAAATCCTACTCAGTCTGTGTACCTGAGATACAAAGCTAAAAAGTGTCAACCAAAAAGGTTGGTGAATCTTACAGGTTTAACAGTAAATAATTGTTATGAACCACAAGTATGTACCAGTATTGCTATCAAGCAGAGTAAGTAAGTAAATCAGTAAATCAGCACAGTGCCATGAGCTCATAAGTTGAAGCTTAACCGTGTAGTGTGAATCCCCGTGAGTGCTATCCGCACACTCATATATAACAAATACTAATATGCCTGTTTCTACGTGTAAATCAGTACGTGGTGGCGCTACCACCCTAGGTAGGGATTGTCAGTCCCAAATGGATCCATCTACTAGTAATCGAGCTTAAGTCCATAACTAACAACTTATGAATAGGAGGCTTTCAGTGGATAAAAGTAACTCATGCGTTGTGTACAAAATGTAAGGTAATCAGTTCAGTACATTGTGTTCATATGTAAAACAGTTGCTAAGTATCTCACCCCAAAGTATAAAAACAGTAAAAGTGGGGCTGTAAGACTCATCTGAGTCTAGTAAGTAGGTCTGGGAAATCAAACAAGTATCGCGGATGTAAGTCCGTATGTGGTTCTCCGAACCATGCAACCTTCTGGCGTCCGAAACGCGCAAGGTTGTAAGTAAATAAGTAATAAGTTGGTGTCTTAAAAGACCACCCATGCTAGTTATCCACTCAACTAGGAAATGTCCAAGTGATTGTTTAGTAATCCGTTTGTAGTTTGAAAACAAGTATGGCCCGTTGGTGACGGTTCGTAATAATAATCAAAAGTGTTATTATTATATGTATCGTTATATGTGAGTATTCAACATTTAGTGTAAAAAGTATTTATAAGTTCCTGGATGACGGGGGTCCGGGGGCAGCGCCCCTGGTAGCGGGGTCCAACGGGCGGCAGCCCCTGGCGGGGTCCAACGGGCAGAGCCCCTGCTTTATCGAATACGCATTTGAAATCTAATTTCGGTGTAAAATCAAGTGATAAATCTTAGTTCATATTAGTGCTTTTATTACTGAATTTGGGTTCGAAAGACAAAGTGGGCTGCGAACCGAGCTGGGTTCGCAGCATAGAACTCAACTCGCAGGCCAACTCGACTCGCAGGTCAACTCGACTCGCTGGTCAACTTGACTCGCGGGTCAGTTAGGTTCACAGGGCAACTCGACTCGCAAGTCAACTTCGACTCGCAAGTCAACTTCGACTCGCAGGTCAACTCGACTCGTAAGTCAACTTCGACTAGCAGGTCAACTTGCGGGTCAGTTCGGTTCGTAGGTGATTCCGATTCGCAGGATGGCTTCGCGAGTCGAGATCTCGGTTCGACTCGTTGGACGAACAGATCTCGGCTCGCGAAACGGGCTGTTCGCATCTAAACCTTAAAATCGGATTTTTAAGTCGGTTTTTGGACATAAACTCGTTGTGGAAACGTTCTAGCATGTAAAGAAAAGTGTTACAAGTAATTTAAAAGAGTTTTAACGTTTTATACCTCGAAATTGAAAACGAAGAAGATGAAGATGGAAGAAACGAGATCGAGCTTGATTCCGCTGTTGATGATGGTAGTGATCGGCGGTGGTGATGGTGGTAGCAGCTGCTGCTGCTCGTCGATTTCAAGCGGGAGAGAGAG
The DNA here is from genome assembly GCA_949592205.1 of Helichrysum umbraculigerum. Classification (NCBI taxonomy): domain Eukaryota; kingdom Viridiplantae; phylum Streptophyta; class Magnoliopsida; order Asterales; family Asteraceae; genus Helichrysum; species Helichrysum umbraculigerum. The sequence continues at coordinate 86,804,370 of CATIUR010000002.1, read as the reverse complement.
ATGGAGAGGTTTGAGTGTGTTTGGTGTGTGTAAAATGTGATGAAAAAGGGGAGGGATGGGGTTTTAAGGAGGTGGGTCGGTTGGGGCTGGATCCGCGGGTCTAGGCCGACCCGATCTGAGTTTCATGTTTGTCATTTCCTAATTCCATTTTGTGTCTCGTTTATTAAACCGTTAGTTTTACATTTCATTTTAAAAGTAAAATGTGCGTTTTTCGTTCGAAATTATCGTAAGTATTTATAAAAATACTTAAAGTTTCACAAAATACAATTAAGTCATTTCGTCGAGATTCGTTCATTTGTTATTACCAATTGTTCATGTTTGACTACGTTTTCACTAAAACGTGCTAGATATAGCATATTATTCCAGAAATATGGGTGTAAATAATGTCCGTTCGAATATATCAAAATGTATACCCTCATTATTTATAAAAGCTTGTCACCAACGTCCAAGTTACTCGTGTCGGACTCAGTCCGGTTAAGTAGTACGATTTAATAAATCGTGTAAGCGTGTATGTAATTACATCAAAACGTTACATATATTTAGAGTATTACAAAACTAAATACACATAATTACAAGTAGTTTAGGCACTAATTAAAGCCCTAATTTGGCGGGTGTTACAAAAGTTGTTCCAAATTTCCAGTCATGTTGACTAGTCGTCATGGCTGAAGAATTTGGGGTTTTGGTAGAAAAGAGAGTTTTGGAAAGGAAAGGGTACTGAAAAGGAAAGAATGGAAAGGGAACTTTCGGATGATATTGATCTTTTGAAAGGATCGCTAAATAACTAAGATAACTAAATTCCTAAATCGGTCGTTGTAGTCCCCGGCAGCGGTGCCAAAAACTTGACCGCACCCGAACGGTCGGGTTCTTGTAGCTCACCCTTCTCACGAAGGGGGGACCGTCCTCGTCGTCGAAGGACTTGACTAAACAGGCCGGACGCGGGTCAGTGGAGTTTTAAATTTTATATTTTGCTGGGCCTAAGTATACTAAAGCTATGGGTGAGTATAGCGATAGGTATGACCTAGGGTCGTTCTTCAAACTACAACGGGCATGGGATCTAGGTTTTCAATTATCCTTCGTAATTTAGCTGGGTTTTATCAAGAGTTTATAAGGGTTTTGTTTTGTTCTCTAATTAACTACCTAATTTAAAACTAAATTACTAAACTAAGATAGGGGAGGTGAGGTGACGTGTCTACGATAACTACAGGTTAAACGCATGTGTTTACTATGACAGTCATGTATGCTATTTAGGGGTAGTTATTTTGCTTAGGGCCTTAGTTATGATGACGGGTGTAGGATTTAGCAGACGTCCTCGGAACAATCAATGAGGTACAAAGTAATCTACCTACAACCTTTCCATGGCTTCCATGTGTTTGTACTACACCAGACGTGTTTCCAACGCTATACCAGGTACTGGGCTGTTTTACGGTATTTCCGTTGCTTCATTTGAAAGGTCCTTGTTGTCTATCCTGGACATATTTTACTTCCTAATGAGCCACAGCTACTAGCCTATTATCTATCTAACGTAGAGTTGTCCACAATCAGATAAATAACATGTCACGGAGATAACAACTATGGAATGTAAACTACACTGGAAGTTGTCCCAATTGTAGAAACCAATTTAACCAACAACCATCCTCGAGTCTTGTTCCCCAATCTCGGACATTTGAGATATCCGAATCATGGCATGAATTATTGAATAAACAAAAACATGAACGGGGGTTTCCCACCGGAACAAGTTGGGATGGTCGGGTCTAACGGCTAATTAAATTGTTCATCATTATTTCATATAAATCATCGTAACTATTTTATGCATGTTAAACTGGTGTATGCAATCAACATATATCTGAAAACCTAATCATATATCCAATAGCACAAGTGATACTAGCATGCAAACCCTAAAGCAACAATCAAACAAGAACATGCAATAGAGCAGCATACAAGGATCAGCTTATTTCATGCAGAGTATCTGGATAAGTGTTTAAGTCACAAATGTTTCGAAAGTTCTCTCAAAAACATTTGTTATATGAAATGGATCTAATCTATCTCTAATCCTATGCTCCGTGTCTCCCTCCGGTCTTATTTCAACTAGGAGAACACCGGCCATGTCGAGTTCAACGATCATCAGACACAGAATAATTAGCGGCGTACCATTAGAAGTTGGCCAAGTTCTTAGTAGTAAGTTACTAACCATAGCATAAGTTGGATAGATAAACATTGGAGATTCATTTCATAGATTCAAATATATTTTAACAGCATACAGACAGAGTAATGGCACGATTAAAGCATAACTACCCTAGCATAACGACTATCATAGCAAATACAGATTCGTTCAGCTCAGCATGGCAGTAATTCTAGCAAGCATTTCTAAATAAGCATAGCAACAACACAACATATTTAAAAATAACAAGATAGAGATTTAAAATAAAACCTGACAGAGCGTTATTACAATTCTTGCGTAACCGCAGTCTCGGAGCACCTCCGTTATAAGTAAGCTACTAATCTACTAGCTTAACTAACCTAATTAACTAACTAATTATTTCTAGAGAGAGAGAGTAGAGAGAAAAAGAGAGAAAACAAGTTGAAAGATTGAGAGATGATTTGAAAATGGTGAGGAGGTGTTTGTATATATAGGCATCGCACAGCCGTATTCTTCAACCGTATTCCAACCCTCAAATGCACAACCGTATCGCACAGCCGTATAAAAATCTGATTTTTATTGCCTGAACACGGGATACGGTTGGTTTTGTCCGTATACGGGTGGACTGGAGCAAATACGGGTGGGCACCAACCGTATACGGTCTGTGTCCAACCGTATACGGTCTGGTCCAGCCGTATTTGGTACGTTGGTTCTCCGTTTCTTCGATTTGGCATAACTTCTTCGTCGTTTATCCATTTTGAATGATTCTCATGCTCACGGTTTCGTAATTTCCTAACGAAGAAAATGACACAAGTTAGAGGTCATAATTATTTGTGTAGCTCAAAAAGTGCTAAAACGAGTGAACGAGAATGCTTATGATCGTATTCGTTAGATTTATCGTGTTTTTTGACCAATTTAGTTGATTTTTGAAAAGTTGCCTATATTTTGGCCCATGTTATGAGTTTTAATAATATAGTTCTTATTTTGGATGATTTCATCATAATTTGGGCCAAAAAGGTGAGATAATGACACTTAAAAACTTGACTTTTTGCGTGTCATCACAGACCCACTAAAAGTTCTGACCGTTCCTAACACCACGGGGATACTAAGACTAGGCAAGGCATTTAAGATTAAGACTTGGTTTGGTGACTGCTAACTTTGTATTAATGGTCTTTGTTTAGTCCAGAGCTGTGTGGTTCAACCAGGATGTGACACAGTCTTCAACCGACGACAGTTCCTTAGCTTCCACGTGTTTGTACTCCACTTGAAGTGTTTCCAACGCTATACGAAGTACTTTGCCGTTTTATGGTCTTTCCGGTGCCATATACTTTACGGTCACTCTGGACTAGTTTAACTAAGTTTGTATTAAAGTTTGACCATCTATGATATAAACCCAACCCTCACTATTTAAACATATCCCAATAAATCCCTGATTGATTCACGGTGTACTATACGAAAGGTTTGACAGTATTTCCACAGCTACACAATTCAGACCATGTTTATATTTGAAAACATAGATAGGTAGTTAGCGGTTGATCAAGGTTCACGACTCCTTGTCATACAGGTTCTAACCACGTTTATTGGAGGAAAGGCGATTTTGGTTTAGAAATTCATAAATACAAAGTTAACAGTACACCGGTTTTCATTTATGTAATTAAAGTAACATCACCCTAACATATATAAGCTAACTACATCACAACAAGCACATAAGAGAACTACTCACTACGCATGGCAAACAATCCTAAATCTATCATAACAATAATAACAATCATCATAATAGAAAAGGAAAGAGTAACCGTAGATTAATGCGTAGATAGAATAATGTTGAAAGAATAGATTAACGGAACCTCCACAATATCTTCGACAATATTACAAACAAGCCCCTCAGAATATTCCCTACACTATTACAAAAGTAGCCCCTCCATTAGTCTAGGTTAAATATTAACCAAGAACTAACTACCTAAAACCCTAATCTAGAGAGAGAAACTAGAGAGAGAAACTCTAGAGAGAGAGAGTGTGTGAGAGAGAAATTGAGAATGAGAGGTAATGAAGGTGTGTGAAATGAGGTTGAGGAGCCATCTATTTATAGGCCACCAAGGATGCAAGAGTACAAGTCCACAAGCACGCACGTACAAGCAAACGAAGCAAAACTAGAGACCACAAGAAGGAAGGAGGTCGTGTACAGCCCTGTAGAGGCTGTGTACGGCTATCTACAGGCCGTGTACAGCTTCTGGGAGGCCGTTTACGGCCCTGTGGTGGCCGTGTGCTAGGTCGTGTGCTATTTTTAGCTTTTCTCGTGACTTAATTCGCGCGTATCTTCTTCGTTTCTTGTCCGTTTGACTTGATTCTTTCGTCTGCGGTCTCGTAATTCTGTTAGACTTCTAATGATGCCAAATGTGCCAAATTTGGATGTCTCTAGGGTTGGCGTGTGCGGAATGCCCTTGGTTTGTGCTCAGAAAGCTCCATCTTCCTCGTCCTTTATCCGATCTGCACGATTCTTGAATCTACAATCTTGGAATAACCTGATACATCATATGAGACTATTTAAGGACTTGTATCATATTATGGTTAAAAGTACGTGAGAATCAATTGTTTGAATAATCTGCCTCGATTTGCGTGCCTTTTTAGACAATTTAAGCACTTTTTATAGCAATGCCTATAATTTGACTAATTTGGTGAATTTAAGTAGAAAAGTATTTAATTTAAGTGTTTTCACCAATAATTAGGTCAAATGTGCGGGTAATACGTGCATAAAAACATGACTTTTTGCTACATATCAAAGGCCTTGAATCATAGTTGTTAGTTATCGACTTAAGCGCGAGTATTAGTAAATGGATCCATTTGGGACTGACAATCCCTGCCCGGGGTAGCACGCACTACTCTGAACCGCACTGTATAAATGGGCATTTTATACTTGTTACACATGAGTGTTTTTGGATTAGCACTCACGGGGGCAAATTACCTGGTACTTGGTTGTACCTTACCGACTGTTAAGCTTCAACTATGAGGCTCATCGCAATTGTATATCCACTTTATTACATTTGTGCAATACTTATATTATATTGTGTTCACAAATGTATTCTCAGGTACTTAGCAACAGTAGGGTTGCCTACAGGATTGCTTGCTAGCTCGAGTCGCATGGATTACATATTTGGAGATTTTCTTACATTACTTTTGTAATAGCTGTTATGTACTAGAATCTTCAGGATTTTTATTTCTGCGAACTCGCAATTGATGTAAACATTATTCGGTTATCAATGTAATATTTTGATATATTTTCAAAACGTCTCATATAGAGTCGTTCACTGTAACTTTGTGCAATAATTACCTGATTAGTCGTGCCCGATGATTGCTTCCGCTGAATAGTGAATTTGGGGGTGTGACACTTCAGCTTTCCTATTTCCTCGGTTAGCGTTCCGATGTGTTCTGTGAGAGATTTGATCGCCTCAGTTTGCATGGGATTGGGATTGGAAAGCGGTGCCGACGATGAGGAATGCTCATCAGTAATCCAATTGTTGTGATTCATGGTCATGCTCTCAATTAGATTCCAAGCTTCGTCGTCCGTGCAAAGCGTGAAGTTACCCCGAGCAGCGGCATCGAGCATTGGCTTGTGGTACGACGCAAGACCATTGTAAAACGTGCACAACTCGGTTGATTATTCAATTTGGTGGTTAGGACATCTTTTAAGCAACCTCCTAAATCTTTCCCACGCACTGTAGATTGATTCATCATGAAACTTGTTGGAAGTTCAAGATGTCTTTCTTTAACTTGATTTATTTGGATAAAGGAAAGTACTTTGTTGAGAACTTGGATTCCATTTCCGCCCATGAGAAGATGATGCGGGCCCAAGTGTTATGGATCGGGCCCTTGTGGTCCTGGATTCCAAGTGTTACGGACTTTTGTTTTGGGCTTTCTGGCCGGCCCATTATGTTTTTAGGCCCGATTCGAATTTCTGATTTCCTTTTAGGGTTCATTTGAGATTGTGAAGAACTCAGTTTTGATTTTTATGAAATTTGGATTTTCTCTCAATTTGTGTTAAACAATTGAGTCGAAAGTTTGTCTAAATCACGGTATTCGTTGAATCAACGCGAGTTTAGAAGGAATTAATCCTGGTATTTAGGGAATCAACAGGGTTCAATTCATATCTCATTTTATACACTACATCAGAAGATAGAGTAGGTCTCTATTTCCTCAAACCAAGTATGTGCGTGCAGAGAAAGAGAGCAGGGGAAGAGATATAGGTGGATTATATCTTGCTCAACTCCATTTTGCTTGAAAGAGTCAGATAGGGTGACAAATTTATTGAGGTGGGAGTTGGGGTCATCGTTTGGTAGTCCGTTGAATTGGCATCGATTCAGGATCAGCTGCACTACGCCGTGCTTGAGTTCAAATGATGCTCCTTCAATCTCCGGGTAGTGTATGGGTCCTCCTCGAACTTCTATCGAGGGTTTGTTGTAGTCGGCAACAGTGATGCGTGTGGTGGTTGTAGGATTATGGGAAGATGATCGCTTCTATCATTGGATGGGTACGACGTATGATTTAGGATCAGGGAAAGGATGGATAGAAAGAATTTTTAGGGGTTTAAGAAAAGAGAACCATCCTAATGGTTCACTAGTAAGAAAGTTGATTATGACGCCTCTGAATCTTACAGTTGATTCCCTGACAACGGCGGTAAAAACTAGACGCGCCACCAGCGGTCGGTCAGGTTTACTACTAGGGCCTAAGTTTACAATGGCTATATGATGTAGGGTGAAATTAAGATAACAAATTAAACCTGTTGATTCTAGGAATACCCAGGAGTAATTCTTCCAACAAATGTTGATTCACAAAGAATACCGTTGTTAGGCTAGTTTTCAACTCACAATTTGAGAGAAAATGCAAAATTCTTGAAAATCAAAACTGAATCCTTTACAATGTCACATAAACCCTAAATAACAACCATAAATTTGAATGGGCCTTAAAAACATAATGGGCCGGCCAGAAAGCCCAAAATAAAAGTCCAAATACAACCGAAAAAACATTAAATGGGCCATGGCGGTTAACGACTTGGTGGGCCTCGAACCTAACTTCGATTCGCCAGCTCATGGGCCTGAAACGGAGCCATGTAGCCCAAGTTATGGCCTCTTTCGTGCAGCCCCTTTCATTAGATGATAGTGGGCCTCCATAAACACAATGGCCCTTTCTTCCATAGTTGGGCCTCCATCACTATAGGGTGTATAGCTATAAGTATGACCTAAGGTTATTCTTTAAAATCAACTGTATTGTGAAACAGAGAAATCGAAATGTCCAAATCTAGCTAGTGAGGGAAGGTTTTTAAAATAGTTGCAGTTGGTTTTTGTTTTGTTTTCTAAATTATACTACTAATTAATACTAAGCAATAATATAAAATAAAGGAGTAGCAGTCAGGATAGATGGGGTGTTTGTTGTGACTTCGTTAGCCTTGCATTGGGTAACTTGGCAATCGTGATTCTGATCGGAGGAGGCTATTCGACTCTCAACATTGCCTTGTTACGGAACAATGACCCTTTTCTGGAATACAAAGATTCTTGGGTGCATGAATAGAGTAACAGACCCACTAACGGTTTGACCGTTCTTAACACCACATTGATACTCAATTGAATAAAATATTTAAGTTTAAGACTTAGTTATGTAGATTCCAGGGGTGATAGACAAGAGTTAGAATATTTAATGGTTAATCATCTTCCTTTCTGGATTTATAAACTAAGTTTGTATTTTAGATAAGAGTTTCTCCATTTATGATTTAAACCAGCCCTCACTTAAAATTAACCAATGAATCACTAGTTTATTCACAGTGTATAGTACTTGTTCTAAACAACATTTTTACGGCTTCAAAACCAGACCATGTTATTTAAACACGGATATTTAATCCATAGTTTATTCACAGTGGACACTACTTGATTAGTATTTCCACAGTTTTAAAAACAAAACACGGATAGTTAATTACCTCTGATATGACGTCTTATCGAACAGGTTTAACCAAGTTTATTGGTGGAAAGGCATTAGCTGGAATTGTGGTTTAAAATTATAGATGGAACGTGTAATCAAAGCACCGAGTTTTCATTTATAAGATATAATAGTTTGGAACATTAATCCACAACGGATTGTACCCACGACTTTCATAGCTTCCACGTTCTGTACTCCACACATTGGTGTTTTCAGCACTATACAAATGAAAGTCGTTTTACGTTACCTCCGTTGTTTCATGATGACATCATCCCAATTAACGACTAACTACATCACAACAAACACACAATATAACTACTCACTACGCATGGCAATATATCATTAATCTATCATAATAACAATAGCAATTATCATTATAATAGATAAGGAAAGAGATAACCGTTAATAATGCGTAGTTTGAATATATGCTGAAAGAATACACGAGCGGAACTTCCGAAATATCTTCGACGATATTACAAATAAGCCCCTCAAAGTATCTCCAACAATATTACAATATTACCCCTCTGTTAGTCTTGGTTAAATATTAACCAAGAACTAACTAACTACTCTTAAATGTCACACCCCGTCTAAAGCGGAAACAACGGAATGCAACCATGATAGGTTCACAACACATCAATGTATAGAACTCTAAATGAAATATAAAGTATCAATGTGTTGTGATGTCATTAACACGAATGACGGTTCATGTCATAGCATACACACCAACAAAGAAATAATGTGTCACAAACAATAAATGTATTCAACAAATGTTAAGGCAACATGCCCGTAATTAAATCAAAATGTCAGCAACAAACGTATCACAATTTCTGCAGCAATACTTAATGCAACTTAACAGGTCCACTAAGTTTTCTTGTCCTCGATCTTAGCGCCACTAGTTTTCCCTGAAAAGAAATGCTCAAAAATGTCAACACAATGGTTGGTGAGCTTCGCAGGTTTAATAAGACAGAGATAAATACAGTGTGATGTGTTATTAGATAAGTAAGTAGGACATATGATATGAAATATGCACATAAGATAATCCGGTTCGTCCACAATAAGCAATTCGTTCAGTTTATGCTATTCACTCAAGGATAACGCATCTATCTCAAGAGCGGGACCGTCGTCCGATAGTACTATCAATAATCGCATGTATAAGTAAGCAATATGGAGTTTTGTCATGGTCCCAAAGACACAAGACTCATCCGACCAATCCGTTCAGTAAGCAATAAGTCCACAACAATCATTATGCCACATATTCAATCAAAATGTCCAAATCAGAAAAATCAGATAGTTTGCACAGCATAAGAAAACAATTCAAAATCAGTTTGAGCATTCTTTTCCCCCAACGGAAAATAAGTAAAGAAAATGGGGCCGCAAAACTCACCTCAAGTATCAAAGTAAGTGTTGCCCTCAAATGAATCCACCAAACAACTTGCAAATCTACAAGTGAACATATACACATATAGGTTACAACCTATACATATCTATGTCCTTCCATTGTATCCCAAGTCCAAATCATCTCTACTAAGTTTTCTTACAACTAAACCCCAAGTATCTTTACAAAAGTCAACCCCATTGGGAAATTTTGATTCTGTCCAGAAATTTCATGCTAATTTACAATTTTCAAACCATGACTTAATGAGATCATTTGACTCTATAAATTTTACCGGTGACACTTTGATGTGTTAATAACCCTCTGTAATTTTTCAAGACTTAATTTCATTAGTTAAATATTTTTAAAAATTCTCCAAAGTGAACTGCTCTAAACCGATAACACTTTCTGACTTCACAAAATCTATATTTTATTTAAAATATTTCATTACTTACACAACTTATAATATTTTTACAGAAAATTACTAACACTTTGAAATTACTCCAGTAAAAATTTCAAGACCAAACTCCTAGTTTAACACACGTTTCAAAAATCCACAAGTTAACTACAATCATGAACCGAAAAACTCAGAAATGACCTTCAATTTTGTAAAATCATTTTGACTAACTTATACTCATCATTTGGACATGAAACTGACACCATTTGAAAGTAGACTCTTAATACTTATCTTTAGACTCAAGATTAATTAAAAATCATTGTAAAATGACCAAGTTACGATTCCCTAAACCCGACACAATAATCTGTCCAGATTAGGGTTTATGTTCCAATCCAATTCCTCGCATATCTACATGTCTAAATCGTTTATGTAATCACAAAAACTCATTCCAACAAATGTTATACTCGTTTTACCAACCTCCAAATGATCAAAATGATGGGATACTAATAGAATGATTCGAAAGAACGATAATAAACGAAAGGATTGAATATACGTACAATGATCAAATAGAGTGAAAGATTATACCAACTAACGATCGAGTACGCGAGAAAACCTCCTTAGAATCTGTCAATACATGTTTATAAGTCCCTTGATCACATTTTAAAAGAAAGAAATCAGTAGATATAGGTGTTTGATATCGAAAACTTACTCACGAATATGAATAACGAAGGATTTCGGTTGCTAGATTGAATGAGGAGATCAAAACTTGAGTTCTTGGGGTTTGATTTTCGTAAATAGGGTTTAGGGAGGCTGAAAATCGTTTAGTAGGGTTTCCATTCATTTTTGGGGTTGAAACATGTTTATATACGAACTTAAATTAACCAAAAGTTTCAGAAAATTTGTAATACACTGCAGCAGTTTACAAAATAATTTTTATAAAATAATATGGTTGGTTTTATAGGCCGAAACCTCTCAAATTTATGTAAAACATCGAGATCTACAACTTTTTAGTTTTAGCCAAAGCCTGAAAACGAACCTAAGTAGGTCAAAACGGCCTCTGAAGTTGACTGAGAAATTAAATCTGTTTTTGGTTAAGGTTTTTATTTATAGTTTTTGGGTTACTTGAGTTTGAATGGGTTTGGGTTTGGAAAAAGGGTTGGGCTGGCCAGATCCTCCAAATGGGAATTTAGGTCCGTTTTCTTTGGGCCAAACTGTTGAGACATAGTTTGTGACAACAGATCTAGCTTGAAATATGACTGGTGTAATTATTATCTTGTTTGTACATTGGTTTAGATTTGTAAATAATATGATGTTAGTTTTGTTATTAATATTTGTTATATATATTATTGTGTTAATGTGTTAGACAAATATCGTATACGAATTAAAGTCTTAGGCTTGCCGAGTCGAGATCTCAAGTCGCAAGACTTGGTCTTGCGAGTTTAGAACTGAACTCGCGATAGTGAAAGTGAATCGAGCCAAGTCACTGGGCTGACTTGGGCTGCGAGTTGAACTGAATTCGCAGGCCCATTGGCTGCAAGTTGACCGAATATATAATGAATTTTTAGGTTAAAAATTCATAACTTTTGGCATTCGTACTTTTTATCTTCTGCGATCTGAGTTTACGATTTCCAGAGAAAAACAAATAGACTAACGGCTAGGCTTTGACGGTTTACGTATAAAGCAAAGTAATTAGTTAATATAAACATTATTAATTGTTATATAACCATATAACACGTATTGAGGGATTCCGCACCTTAATACTATAGATAACCTCGTTATCGATCCAAGAACTAGGGACTTACAATTGGTATCAGAGCTTTCGGGCTAAATACGTGTAAGTTCGAGGTTATTGTGATAATAACGATTGATTTCGGATTGTTTTAACGTGCATAGTGTGTTAAAAGCAATCAAAATCATTCTCTGGACATTTTTAGGTTGGTTTACGGTCGAAATTGCAAGTTTTAATCGTAAAAATACCTAAGATTTTCGTTTTCGGGTTTTTCAGCCGTTTCGCGAATCGAGATTAGGGTTTCAGCTACGTCTGCGAACTGAGTTGAACTTGCGAATCGAGTATAGTTTTGTGAGTCGAACTTTGCTGCGAACCAATATCTCTTGCGAACTGAGATCACTTGCAAATCGACATTACTGCGATCCGAACTAAGATTGCGAGTTGAATTGAGTTGCGAATCGAGATATCTAAATTTGCAAGACAGTTTGACTTTTGACGTTTACAATGTCTTACTTAAGTAGAATGATTAAGATGGAACACGAGGTTGGGAAGTCTAATGTTCCACCTAAATTGTTAAGAATTGAAGACTACTATAACTGAAGGAATAGATTTGAATCTTACTGTAGATTTCATGATCTGTCAATCTAGATGTGTATTAAAAATGGATACACGGCACCTACTCAAACGGTTAATAATGCAATTGTTACTCTTGCTTATAACCGAATGAGTGATCAACAAAAGGAGGACTATAAGATTGAGAATAAATCTCATTCTGCAATCAAGATGAGTTTACCTAAAGAGATCAATCATCAACTTAAATCTTTTCAAACTGCAAGAACGCTCTGGGAATTGCTTGAGAAAAGATGTGAGGGGAGTCCTCAAGTCAAGGCAAGCAAGAAGAATCTCCTCAAAAAGCAGTTTACTGTTATTAAGGCTTTGAAGGGAGAAGATCTTGATGCTTATATCACTAGATTCTACCATTTGCTGAGTGAGCTTGACGATCATGAAATTGTCACTACTGAGACAGAGAAAACCGATAAGTTTATTGAGGGTTTACCATCTAAGTGGGAAATGTATGGTGTAATGCTCAAGGACAATGATGAAAGGTATGCAACTATGACCTTAGAGCAGGTGATTGACAAGCTAAGAGGTTATGATTTCACTAAGAAATCGAGAGAAATAGATTCTGATCAAGTTCAGAATCCTAGGCTATATCATGGTAAATCAAATCTCTCGACTGTTTCATCTAGTTCGACCACTGCATTGCTAGTTGGTAATACTGATGAAAATGGTGAAATGATCACAGATGATTTGTGCCTACTTACCTCTTCTGGTAGTGAAACTAAAGGTACAACTGCTGAAAGTCAGCTCAAGGGCATCAAAAGATGCCTATGAGTGTGAAATCTACTGAGCAACAATTATCTGTTCTAGCATCCTTTCTTGCTTCCTATGAAAACTACATTCAAGGGAAGATCAATGATCATGTGCTTTTTGATGAAGATTATGATCAGATTGATCATGATTATGTTGAAGAATTGGATCTTCAAGATCAATTAGCAATGCTGTCCAGGAAAGTAAAGAATTTCCTGAAGAGAACTGGTAAGAAAGTGGTGGGAAATCGATCAGGGTTTGACAAATCTAAGATTAAGTGTTTCAACTGTCAAGGTATTGGACACTTTGCTCGAGAATGTCAACGACCAAAGATGGATTCCGGCAATGGCAAACAAGGCTCGGGAAGTACTTTATCTTCCAAAGCCTTAGTAGTGAAACAGTTAGATGGCTCTTATGATTGGAAAGCTCAGTCTGAGGAAGCATTCATGGCTGAGATTGATGATCAAGAAATAGCTGCTGAGTCCACAAGTTATATGCCTACTGATGTGGAATTTCAAGTGAAGGTGCCAAAGTGTCAAGAAAAAGCAAGTGATGATGACGTGCTGTATATGGATTCGACTTCTGATATGAATCCAGATGACTTTGTGACACGTATGGCTGAAGTGCAAACTGACAAGAAAAGGGTATGTAATGATATTCTTACTCTTGCTGATGTTTGTTATTTAGTTACTGATTTACAGTCTCAAATGAGTGTTTTAAATGTGTCAAATCAGAATCTGTCACCCCAAGTTAGTGTTTTTAATGAATCTAATAAGACTATGATATCTGAACTTGAACAAGCTAAAAGTGATGTACTTAGGTTAAGTGCAGATAAGGTAGATCTTAAAAATAAGATTAAGTCCGATGTTTCTGATAAAACTGCACTTAGAAATACCATAAATGAAAAGGCTATAATCATAGATGGTCTCTATATAAACATAAAGGACTTGAATCAAACAATTGCTGATAGGGATAGGGAGTTAGCTGAGCTTAAGCTGAAGTTAGTTGAGCAAAATCGCAAGATTGAAACTTATAGAACTTCTGAAATGGATAGAATGCTAGATGCTCAACGTAGTGTAAAGGACTGGGATAGGATACAATGATGTACCCCATCCTTTTAATGCCAATTACACTAGTACTCATGTAGATTCTGAAATGGCAGATGTTAGTCCTGAGGAATTAGTAACTAATAAGTCTGAACAGTCAGAGGCACAGAAGAGTGTTAATAAGAATCTGTCATCAGATAATAGTAAGATATCAAATCTCACCAAAATACAGTTTGTTTCGGGTGGAGTGATTAATAATACTAAGAATGATGATAAGATTAATAATGAACAGAAGACTGATCCTTTAGTGCCTAAGACTCCGACTGACAATGCAAAAGTTGGTAAGTCATGAAAACAGATGTCGTGCTTCAAATGTCACCAGAAGGGGCATGTGGCTTCTTGTTGTCCTAACAAAAAGTTGGAAGCATCACATAAGTTAGTGATTAATGAGAAGACACCGACCAACTCTAGTTCAATTATGGACAGGTTAGGTACTAAACCTGGATTAGGTAGTAAACCTGTAAATATTCTGAAAAGAGATGGTACTCATAGTGTCTCCCCACCTAAACCTAAACGGCCTTATTCTCAATCTGATAATACTTTCAATAAACCTAGAGATAAGACACCGTCGAGATTTAGGACCCCCAGTAGAAACCACGGTCTGTTTGAGAGTGGTTCTACTTCACATGCACAAGGACCAAGTTATGTAACTAGGAGGTTTTCTACTCACTCTCCTAATAGGCAGAAGACTTCTGATCGTCAACAGCCTCAAACTCCTGTGAAAATTACCAAGACTCCCGATGGGAACAGTTATGGTTATTTTAAGGAGGTTCGGATTGTTGATGATAAGGGACAATCCAAGACCGTAATGGCTTGGGTCCCTCTTGAAAACTAATTGTGTACAACTTGTTATGTGCAGGAGCAGACTGTGAACAAGGACAGCTGGTGGTATGTAGACAGTGGATGCTCAAGACACATGACAGGAGAACGAAGTCTACTGAAGGACTTCAAGGAAGGTCTCAAGCAAAGAGTTAACTTTGTATGAGACAAAAGAGGAGTAATTTCGGGAAAAGGAAAAGTTTCAAACGGAACTTTGACTCTTGAGGATGTAAACTATGTTGAAGAACTAACTCACAACCTAGTGAGTGTTTCCCAACTCTGTGATAAAGGTCATCCAGTTCATTTTAATGAAAAGGAGGCTTTAGTTCTGAAGCAAGGCTTTACAATTCCTGAAGAATGGATATTGATGAGGGCATCAAGGAAGAAGGACATATATGCTATCAACATGGGTGTTCCTAACTCTTCAATGATGTCTACATGTTTATTATCCAAGGCTTCTGAAGCAGACGCTTTATTATGGCATAGGAGAATGGCACACCTGAACTTTAGAAAGATGAACTACATAACTAAGAATGGATTAGTTCTGGGTGTACCACAAAAACATTTCGAGTCTGAAGATAATTGTGTTCCTTGCATGAAAGGAAAGCAGCACAAGAAACCACACAGATCTAAGACTGAAAACTCAATCTCCTCTCCATTTGAATTGCTACACATGGACCTCTTTGGCCCCATAAGCAAGAGAAGTCTAGGTGGCAAATGGTACTGTTTAGTTGTCACAGATGACTATTCTAGATTCTCATAGGTATTCTTTTTGAGATCTAAGGATGAAACTCCGAGCATACTTATGGATTTCTTAGATCTAATAGAGAATGTCTATAAAACGAGAGTTAAGCATATTCGTAGTGATAACGGAACAGAATTCAAGAATTCAACGTTAAATATCTAATGCTTAAGCAAAGGGATACAACATCAATTCAGTGCACCTTATGAACCTCAACAGAATGGTGTAGCTGAAAGGAAAAATAGATCGTTGACTAAAGCTGCTAGAACAATGCTTGCCGATTCAAGGCTTCTGGTCATCTTTTGGGCAGAAGCAGTGAATACAACATGTTATGTTCTAAATAGAGTTCTTACGGTTAAAAAGCAGAACAAGACTTGTTATGAGCTTTTGAACAATAAGAAACCAAACTTAAAAGGGTTTGAAACCTTTGGAGTTTCATGCACAATATTAAAGACTGGACATCAAGCTAAATTTGGTGAGAAGGATGACGAAGGATTTTTCCTAGGTTATATGTCTAATTCGCCAAATAAAAGAGTCTTTAATAAAGTCACAGGACGTTTGGAAGTAGTGTATAACATTGAAGTTACAAGCTACACACCAGATGTACATAAGGGCTTAGATTGGCAATTTGATTATTCTGATCTTTTTGCTTCATTTAAAGTTCCTATAGGTGACTATGTCAGTGATTCAGAGATACCTGAACATTTATTGTTTGAAGATGGGAATATTGGCCCTGATTCAAAATCGAGTGTTCCACATTCTGGAATTAAGACGAATGCTGACTCTAATAAAGCTTCTACAAGTGAGTCACAACAACCTTCAGAGGATAAGTTTCAAGAAACAGAAGATCCTGATGATCTTTCTACAAAGTTTGATGATATACTTACTCCTTTGAAACATTTAAGGATATCCTCTGCTCGTACGGAAGATGTACCTTCATTGGAAGAGATAGGTACTGTTTTGGTCAAAAATTACTAAAAGCAATTAAGTGATCAAAAATTAGTTTGTGAGGTCAGGTGTAAAAATTACTATCAAGATAATTACGCCTTTACGCGATTATCTCTATTAGTAAGTCAATATTTTGTTTTAAAAAGATTGATTGAATCCGTGGATCCTTGTTGAACAAACGTTTAAATATCAAAGTTTGAGTATAAATTAAAGATAATGACAATGTTGACGATAAAAATGTGAACAGAATGCTACGGAATCAATATAAATGACAAGTAAACAAAGTCGACACGATGATATACGAGGAAAGCCCTTGATCAAGGTTGATCGCCGGCACAAAACCTCAGGAAGGATCAAACGATCCTTGCCTTTGTTAATCTTATAAAAATGAAAGTAATTGATTACAAACTAAGAGCACAAGGATGATCGGCTAGGTGAATTTGTGTGTGATTTTAGCTAAGTGTTGATGAAATGATCGTAAACGAGAATGAGAGCAGAGTGTGTGAGTGTTTACAGGTGAAAAAATAGCAAGTATTCGTTAACCTAAATGATCATCCGAGCCTCATTTATATACTAAGAGCGTTTAACAATAATTCCAAAATATCAGGGATCCTCCGAGGAATGATGAAGACCTCCAACGTCTCTTTTGACTCTATTCCACACGTGCATAAGACTTCGTCTTCATGGAATCGTATCAGATCCTTTTCACGTAATCCGGAGCATATCTCATTAACGCGTTTCTCCTAAGACCTGGTCAATACTTAAGAAAAATAAACGTGTTATATAGTTCATGATCCTTAACTAAGATAAGTCCAGGATCCTGAGCTATGTGTAATCCGAGATTGATCATAGGATCCTTAAATAAATATCTTCCTGGTCCAGAATCCTGCATAATTGTATTAGAAAAATATATCCTGAATAGGATCCTGCAAGACAAATAACAAAGATACTCCCAGGATCCTCAGTTATATCAGTGATCCTGAATGCAGACTTACAAACCATCAATATCCTTCGATACGAATAATAAATGTAAACAACTTCCATACCTGAGTAATAGTATTATGATGCTGGTAAGGATCCAGCAAAGTTAGACAAAAATCTACCCACAACAATTGCCCCCGAAGTTATAACGTTTTTCAGGATCCTTAAATGTTGTAACTTCTCAGAGTAACCGCTTAAATCGTGTTAGGTAAGATATTTTACGCGTATCGAGGATCGTGCCCAAATATTAATGATAACCTTTAAACCCTTATCACATCAAACCGTCATCATAATATCAGATAAGTCCTTTTATCTCTCATCCTTCTTCTTCATCACTTTTTGCTTAAAAGCATCCCACAGTCTCATCTTCATATCTAATCCGTACAAAAACAATCGGAGTAATCGTACAGAACTCAACCATGTCAGGTAATTTTTTCTTTTTTACTTTCCGTAATTTTATCTTTTTCGTTCATAATAACCTTCAACAATCTTTCAGTGCACTTCACCCTATCTGGCGTTGATCCAGAAATTCCTCAAAAAGAAGTGATCAAGATCGGTAATGCAAGGTTCAAGCCTTTTTCCACGCACTTTCTCTCCAAAAAGAGAAAAGTTGAAGAACTATATGATATCGAAACCCCTGCTTCTAACCTTATGATGGTAAGGCTCTTCATTCCTAACTTCTTTTTGAACAATAATTACTAACATTGATCCTGTTATTAGGCCGCAGACATCATGATAGATAGATACTCAGGAAAAGTTGAAGAGGTCGACAATCTGATTGCTGACCAAAAGAAGAATGCTCTTAAGCTGGAGAGAGCCAAACGGAAGATCAAAGCCCTTAAAGCTATGCTTGCCACAAGATCCAATTACTCCAACGACGAAGGAACAAGCATGAACAATACCCTAATGGCAGAGATGAAGAGAGACGCCACTATCGCTGTTTTGGAATCCAAAATCCATATGGCCACAGAAGCTGCCAAAAATGGTCTAGATGCCAGCTTGTGGGACATCAAGGGATAGAAGGAGAAACTAGAAAGAATGAAAGATGATTATTCCCCAAACCCATTCTTCATAGGTTTCGGAGGATCCAAAGCTCCAAAAGGAAAAGCAACCAAGGCACCCAAGATGAGGATCGCCGACACCCTGATCAAAGGTGAAGCGTCTAATTCCAAAGATGACGAAAATATGGTGGTAGCCGATGACGCAGTCGATAGCGAAGAATCCTCGGGTGAGGATGGCATTTGACTAGCCGGAGCCCGATTTTTATTTTGATGCTCGTTTATTTCCTAAGGGTTGTGATTGTAACGGACAATTATTTGGGGTGAGGTTGGCCTGGCATGGTCAAGCATGGTTGTGTTGAATGTGGTTTATGTAGGCCACAAGACAATTTATCTTCTGCACTTCTTTTGAACTCAATCTAAGGATTCAGATAATCCTTAGACTTTTGCTGTTAATAATATTAGGATATTATCTACATCTCGTGTCTTCAAGATACTAAGGAGATTCCCTCAGTATACATATATATTTTTTCTTAGAAACAGGATCCTGAGGAGATTCCCTCATAATACTTCCAGGATAATGAGAAGATTTTCTCAACATTACAGACTTCAAGGATCCTTAACTGGATCTGAAATAATGACGGGATAGGGATCCTCAGATTCAAGGATCCTTAACCGTATTTCATATAAACTGGAATTTAGGATCCTGAGATTTCAAGATCCTAAAATAAACTGCTGATAATGAGGAACTCCCAATGAGTAATTCCTGTAACATATAAATGTTAATAATTTGTCAAATAATTGTGAAAACAATTTGTTTTTTGAAAAATGTTGTGATCTTAAAAAGATTTTGCGATCCTTAGATCAAAACAGCTTTTGATAATCATGAAAACATTAGAGCTAATAAAGTTATTTATTAGACTTAACCAATGAAAATTTTTATAATGTGAATACATTATAACCATTGGATAGTTTATGAAAACTATAAAAGTGACATGTAAATGCCAAACCATTAGGTAATGTGAAAACATTACAAACCGTTTGATTCTTGGGCTACGCCATTTGAGACATGAAAATGCCTAACCAATTGGTAATGTGAAAACATTACAAACCTTAGAGTGACGTGAAACGACACAAACCTTAGATCAATACGTATAGTGCACATCAGTATCGACATTCGTGAGCGCTTGATCTATAGGCCAACGGAAATGAAGTTGTCGGGTACCAGAGGCATCACCGATTCCCTAACCATGGCACTATAATCAAACATCGTGCGCACCCGGCGAGGTGTCAAAACCCTTTTCGTAGAGAGGTGTTTATCCGTACGGAAACCTATAAACCTTAGAGAATCGATGGGATCCTTAACGGAGGAGAGGTGGCCAACCCCTAATCTTCATTCCATGATCCTTAAGTATATGAACTACAACAAATACAAAATCTTGGGTAAAGGTGGGTGTTAGTTTGCCTAACACCCCTCCGATGCTTAAGTCAGTAGGGTATTCAATCGAGAATAATAATTATAATAAACTTTCATGAATATATATATAATTATAATACACACATACATATATAGTAAAAAGTATTAAAATCAATTAAAAGTTAAGGATCACAGGAGTACCTTTTATGTTGAATAAAAACATTCAACTTACACATGGTAGAGCTTCAAATGAATGGCATTCCAGGATCTTGGAAGTAGTTCACCATCCATATTGGCCAACCAATATGCCCCCTTTCCAGCATCCGAATCTATTAAATATGGACCTTCCCACTTTGGTGCTAGCTTTCCTTCTGCAGGATTCTTAGTATTTTGAAATACTTTCCTTAATACCAAATCTCTTACTCGAAACCTTCTTATCTTGACATTCTTGTTGTAGGACCTTGAAATTCTCTGTTGGTATGCTGCAATCCTGAATTTAGCACGATCCCTTAACTCATCCACAGTATCCAGATCCTGAATCAACGCTTCCTTGTTTGCTTCCAAAGTCTGCATCCGGGATCTTGCCGTTGGGATTACCATCTCTGTTGGGATCATAGCTTCGAATCCAAACACCAAAGCAAAAGGAGTTTGCTTAGTTGCCTCCTTTTCTGTGGTCCTATCAGCCAATAGCACAAAAGGCAATTCTTCAGCCCATCTTCCTTTCTTAGCATCCAGCCTCTTCTTCAGATTGTTGATTATAATTTTATTGCTAGATTCTGCTTGTCCATTGGCTTGAGGATGGACTGGAGTTGAAGTTATCATCTTGATTCCCCAACTTTCACAAAACTTAGTTGTTCTTCTTCCAATAAATTGAGATCCATTGTCACACACTATTTCTGCCGGGATCCCAAACCTTGTGAGGATATTTCTCTTAATGAATGAGATAACATCCTTTTCCTTTACTTGAACAAATGCTTCAGCTTCAATCCATTTTGAAAAATAATCCGTCATTGCAAGCATAAACACTTTTCCTCCTGGGGCAACTGGTAGTTTTCCAACAATATCCATCCCCCCATTTCATAAATGGCCATGGTGAAATAATCGGATGCATTGGTTCTGCTGGTTGATGATGGATGTTTCCATGCCTTTGATAAGCATCACATTTGCGAGCAAAATCCATGGAATCCTTCTTCATAGTAGGCCAGAAGTATCCTGTCCTTAAAACTTTTGAAAATAATGCTCTGCCCCCAGAATGATTCCCACAATCGCCTTCATGTATATCCTTGAGAACTGCTTTTGCTTCAGGATCCTCAAGGCATCGCAATAATGGTCCTGCAAGTGATTTTTTATACAATATACCATTTTCAATAGTAAAACGGGATACCTTTAACCTGAAGGCTTTAGGATTATTTTCATCCTTAGGGATCACATCGTGTTGTATATATTCCATGATCGGCTGCATCCATGATCCTGACTTGCCCCTAGAACCTGATGCATTCGATTTGTCTCCAGGCTGAGGATCCTCAATGTCACACACTTGCTCTTCATTGTGATCCTTATCAGCGATGGCAGGCGCTGCAATATGTATAATTGGTATTTCGACATCCGGTGGGATCCTTAGACTTGATCCCAAATTAGCCAAAGCATCCGCTTCAGTGTTGTCCTCACGTGGTACCTGTTGAATGTCGAAGATCTCGAAGCTACCTGCAAGGTCCTTAACAATCTCCAAATACGCAGCTAATCTATCTACTTTTACAGTATAAGATCCATTATAATGATTAGCAATTAACAATGAGTCAACATATACATTTAAGTATTTTATTCCAATATCCCTAGCTAATTGTAATCCCGCAATTAATGCTTCATATTATGCCTCATTATTTGTAGCTTGAAATTCACATCTTATGGCTTGAGGCATGATATCACCTTGAGGTGATTTTAATACAATTCCTAATCCAGTCCCTTTTACATTAGAAGCACCATCAATATCTAATGTCCATCTTTCACTTATTTGATTTAGTTCTTGCACTTCTAAATCTACTTCATTTTGGAGATCACTAGTAAAGTCAGCAATAAAATCCGCTAAAGCTTGAGATTTAATTGCATTCCTAGGTTCATAAATTAGATTATAAGCACTTAATTTTTGATGGGCGCCTAGAGGTCGGTCAAGGAATCGCTTCCTGTCGTCGCGGTGCCTTCCTCCGGGCGCGCCACCAGTGGGTGTTTTAAAATTTGTATATGCGGGGCCTAAGGATACTTAAAACTATGGGGTATAGTAGTAAGTATGACCTAGGGTCGTTCTTCAAACTACAACGGGCATGGGATCTAGGTCTTTTGATTATCTTTTGTAATTTAGCTGGTTTATCAAAAGGTTGATAGGGGTTTTGGTTGTTTTTATATTATAACTACTAATTTTAAACTAAACTAAACTAGAGGATAGGTGAGGTGGCTACGAGAACAGCAGATTAACGCGAGTGTCTACTATGATAATTATATATGCTATTTAGGGGTAGTTATTTTAGTTAAGGTATTAGCTATGATGACGAAGTCAGGACTTAACAGACGTACTTGAAACAATCAATGACAACAAAGTACTCTACTTACAACCTTTCCTTAGCTCCCACGTATTTAAACGCTTGTACCAGTAGTAAGTTGTTTTACAGTATTTCCGTTGAAACATTAAAAGGTTCTTGTTATCTATCCTGAGTTATATGTCCTAATGAGCCATAACTACTAGCCTATTATATACCTAACGCGAAGTTGTCCACAATCAGATAAATAACATGTCACGAAGATAGCAGTTATAGAGTGTAAACTATACCGGAAGTTCTCCCAAATATAGCAACCAATTTAACCAACAGTCATCCTCGAGTCCTGTTCCCCAATCTCGGACATTTGAGATATCCGTATCATGGCATGAATTGTTGAATAAACAAAAACATGAAACAGGGGTTTCCTACCGGAACAGGTTGGGATGACCTGGTCTAACGGCTGATTAAATTGTTCATCATTATTTCATATAAACCATCATAACTATTTTACGCATGTTAAACTGATGTATGCAATTAATTTATACTCGAAAACCTAATCATATATCCAATAACACAAGTGATACTAGCATGCAAACCCTAAAGCAACAATCAAACAAGAACATGCGACAGAGCAGCATACAAGGATCAGTTTAATTTGTGCAGAGTAACTGGATATTTGGTTAAGTCACACATATTCCGAAAGTTCTCTCAAAAACATGCGTTAAATAAATTGAATCTAATCTATCTCTAATCCTACGCTCCGTGTCTCCCTCCGGTGTATTTCAACCAGGAGAACACCGGCCATGTCGAGTTCAACGATCATCAGACACAGAATAATAAGCGGCGTACCACCAGTTAAGGACCAGCAGTAAGTTACAAACCACAGCATAAGTTGGATAGATAAACATTGGAGACTCAATTCATAGATTCAAATATATACTAACAGCATATGAACAGAGTAACGGCATGTTTACAATTAGAATCATTATCACAACGGATTGTGCCCACGACTTTCATAGCTTCCACGTTCCGTACTACACACATTCGTGATGGTTCCGGCGCTATACAAATGAAAGCCGTATAACGTTACCTCCGTTGTTTCATAATGGTGCATCCCTATTGCATTTTAAAGTATAACTACCCTAGCATAATGGTTATCATAGCAGACACAGATTTGTTTAGCTAACCATGGCAATAATTCTAGCAAGCAATTCTAAATAATTATGACAACAGCACAACATATTTAAAACAACAAGATAGAGATTATAATAAAACCTGACAAAGCGTAATTACAAATCTTGCGCAATCGTAGTCTCGGAGCACCTCCGTAAAGCTAAGCTAGAAGCTAATCTACTAGCTTAATTAAACTAACCTAAACTAATTATTTCTAGAGAGAGAGTAGAGAGAGAAAAGAAAGAAAGAAAACATGATATTTTTAAAATGAGGAGGTGATGGTGTGTATTTATAGGATTTGCTCAACCGTATTCCTCAACCGTATTCTAGCCTTCAAAATCTCAGCCGTATTCCTCAGCCGTATCAAAATTACACCTTGGATGACCAAAACACACGATACGGTTGAATTTGGCCGTATACGGGAGAGATTGGCCGTATCGGGGGAGGGACAAGGCCGGATACGGGGGAGATTGCCCGTATACGGCTGGCTCTAGGCCGTATATGCCCAAAACAGGCCATATACGGTCAGGTCCAGGCCGTATACGGCTGGGCTTGGCCGTATCCGGCTTGTCTCTCCCGTATTGTGGTCCGTCGGTTGCTTGGAATCTTCGTTAGGGCGTAACTTTTGACTCGGGTGTCCGTTTTCAGCGTTCTTTATATCCACGCGATCGTAATCTCCTGACGAAGAAAATGACATAGGTTAGAGGTCATGATTCTTAGTAGAGCTTAAAAAGTGCTTGAAAGTGTGAACCGGAATGCTTATGATCGTATTCGTTATATTAATCGTGATTTTCGACCATTTTAGATGATATTTGAAATGTTGTCTATATTTTAGCCCCCATGATGAGTTTTGATAATAAAGTGTTGGTTTTGGATATATTAATCATGTTTTGGGCTAAAAAGGTGAGAAAGTGACGCATAAAAACTTGACTTTTTACGTGTCATCAAATATCCCACACTTAGACTTTTGCTTGTCCTCAAGCAAACTTTCATCTTACCAGCCGAAACTTTCTGAATCTTAAACTTTTTACGCCACAAAGAAGAAGTCATACAGATTGAAAACAAGTATTGTGCTAATTAAGATAAAGAAAAGATGTTCACATGAAGTATCCAAAGGTCTTTAAGATGATTCACTTAGGCAAACTTTCAATTCTCGGGATGTGGAATATACACGACTGGGCGATCTCACTGGTGGTCACTCAATTCACTCAAGTGTATCGGGTTTCCTATTATCCTAAGCCAAATGAAAAATCGCTCAAATACCTGTCATGCAGCATTCGTCGTCATAGGCTTGCCCAAGGATCGTATCTCCACCACTTAGATGGGGACGGCACTAATTATCCCAAGACATTCAAGTGGGTTGTAATGTGTGGTGGGGGTTTAAAGGGTATGGATAAGGGTAAAAAGCGTTTAAGGGTTTTACTTATCTTAGGACCTTTAAAATCTTCATGAAAAACACTATTTAGATATACTTTTTAATGAAAACGGAAACGGATAACTAAAAAGGAAGAAGATAGCTATTTATGTCTTCTATCTTTTTGAAAACACACGAAGAATTTATGCTTTTAAGAGCAAGAGTTTTCGGGAGATTTCAGCACTTAGCTTTATTCTATTTTTGGCTCAGAATTTCTTGGCCAGAGATTTTCTAAGGAATTTTCTTTTTTATTTTCTTTTTGCCCTGTAGACATCCTTTCTTTCTTTCATCTTTTTGTTTTTCCAGCCTTTTTCACTTTCGAATTTTACTTGGTGTCAATTTTTCACACCACAAGGCTCTCGAATTCTTTTGAATATTAATAATGTAAAACGCACGTGAGTAGCTTTTTGAGTAAACACGAATTTTTTGTGATTTGGGGTAGAAACAAAAAGCATACCTAACTAGCTTTTTCCACAAAAGATTCTAAAAATTCTAAGATAAGCTTTTGGTAGGTATGGGGGTAAGTGGGTTTAAAATATGGGTTGAAAGAAACGAAAAGGCTAAGGCTCAACAGGGTCCACTAGGCGGATCATCAACACTGAAAATGAGTGTTGGAAGGGTTTTGGGTTTGAAAGAGATATGTTGAAATGGGGTTTAATCCTAGGGAATGTCAAGGTCATCTAATTGCACCTATGTCACGTATGACACCCGTCAAAGTGTTGATGAAATGATCGTAAACGAGAATGAGAGCAGAGTGTGTGAGTGTTTACAGGTGAAAAAATAGCAAGTATTCGTTAACCTAAATGATCATTCGAGCCTCATTTATATACTAAGAGCGTTTAACAATAATTCCGAAATATCAGGGATCCTCCGAAGAATGATGAAGACCTCCAACGTCTCTTTTGACTCTATTCCACACGTGCATAAGACTTCGTCTTCATGGAATCGTATCAGATCCTTTTCACGTAATCCGGAGCATATCTCATTAACGCGTTTCTCCTAAGACCTGGTCAATACTTAAGAAAAATAAACGTGTTATATAGTTCATGATCCTTAACTAAGATAAGTCCAGGATCCTGAGCTATGTGTAATCCGAGATTGATCATAGGATCCTTAATTAAATATCTTCCTGGTCCAGAATCCTGCATAATTGTATTAGATAAATATATCCTGTATAGGATCCTGCAAGACAAATAACAAAGATACTCCCAGGATCCTCAGTTATATCCGAGATCCTGAATGCAGACTTACAAACCATCAATATCCTTCGATATGAATAATAAATGTAAACAACTTCCATACCTGAGTAATAGTATTATGATGCTGGTAAGGATCCTGCAAAGTTAGACAAAAATCTACCCACAACAGGTACTAATTTAGGAGATGATATACCGGTTGAACCAGTTACTACAACAAGAACGAGTAAGAATCATCCCATTGAAAACATCATCGGTGATATTAATACTCCGGTTCAAACAAGGCATCAATCCAGAATTAGTATGCGACACCCGTCAATTTAGGTCAACTGTTAAACTTACCTGGAAACCTTAATTACTTGTATTTAGTTTGTATTATACGAAATATGTGTAATTACTTGTATATTTTAATATACACTTACGTGATTATGTGTTTTTCTGTAATCGCGCGAAACAACCGATGGAGTCCGCCTAATTATACGACTTTGGTGAAAATATTTCTATAAATAACTTAAATGTATTTTTAGAATTTATTTATCATATATTATTATTTGTATATAATAATGCACGAAAGACCTAGACGTTTCGCTTATAACGTCTCAAACACGGTAAAAATGCGCGAATCGAATTCGGCAACCAAACGAACGTCAATAAATATTTTGACAACTAAAAATAAAGTATTTTAACAATACTTCAATGAAAAATAATCCCAAATATGTTACGAATTAAAACAACACAAGAAAACGTTAGACGATTTAACGATTTAACGAAATAACGAGTAAACGGCCACAATACGTAAACGCAGTCTGAAAAATGAAATTAAATCACAATGACCAGGTGGGAGCCCATGGTGGGACTGGCCACCTCTCTCTCCCCCTCTTAGATTTCATGCAATTTTACATCATTGCACTTCCTCCCCAAAACCACTCAACCTCCATGCACACCTCATTTTCTTCATCATTTTCTTTAACAAATCCTCTCAACTCTCTCTCTCTCTAAAACTCCAGAATTTCTCTTCCCTCAAAATCCTCCCTACACCACCATAGCACCACCACAAACCACCATAGAGCCACCATACAAAACTTCAACATTTTTCAAAGATTTTTCAAGGAAAGCTAGCTTCAAGACTTCCTCATTTCATTTCTGCCCTTACTTCTTCAAAACTCTTTGTAAGGATACTTTTAATTTATTATTATACTTCCATTTACATATACTAGTGTTCACTTAACTTGTATATAACAAAAACTTGGCTCAAAAATCATTTTTCAAAGCTTGAATGTAACAAAAATGTAAAAATAACTTTTTGTCCAGATTGTAACACGAAATGTACCAAACCATAACTCACTTATATTTTAATGAAATTGGACGTTTTTATAGCCTAAAATTAAGTTCAAGAAGTTATGTTTCCAACCCCGTAAGCCTCATATTTTTATGAGTTTGTTTAGTATTTATAATAATTTGTATAAAAACACATAGACAATCTGTTCTATAAAGTCAGAAAGTTTCATCTCAGTGTTTTGACCATAACTTGAGCTACACACCTCAAAATGACCTGAAACCACCGCCCAAATTTCATAAATCTCATTGCTACAACTTTCGTGTTGACCACTTTTACTGATTCCTTGTATATTTTTCCCAGAAATGATGATTGCTTGCATGTGTCCAAATCTAGACACAGGTTAGGAAAGTAATTTTTAAAAAATGGTTGTAATCCCCTAAAATTCCTGGAAAAATTACACAAAGTAGCTAACATAGGGTGTAACAACTGTTATTTTTCGTGAATATAATTTCAGATTAGAAGTATTTTTAATAAATACAACAATGAGATGTATTTTTTGGAAATGGTAAAAAGTGGACTGATTTTGATAACTTTTAAAAACCGACACCTATGGACCTACTATAAAGAGAAAGACTAACTTTTTGTGATCTATGAACATAACTAAGGGTTGGGTAAAAGTTTCCGGTCAAACCGAGTAGGTTTGACCAAGTCAACAAAAACGGGACTCGGTTCCTAAAAACGACAAACTTACTATTTTTGGCAAAATGGTAACAAAATGGGTTTGAGTGAATTAATTAATGACTTTGACCTACCTTGACCAGTTTGACCAACTTTGACCAAGATTGACCAACGTTGATCAGTTTGACCAACTTTGACCAGTTTGACCAACTTTGACCAAGTTTGACCAACTTTGACCAGTTTGACCAACTTTGACCAGTTTGACCAACTATGACCATTTTGACCAGCTTTGACCAACTTTGACCAGCTTTGACCAACGAGTTGACCAACTTTGACCTAAGGTTTAAGGTTTTTACGAACTAAATAATCTGTTTGCAACATACGATATGTACTAATAAATAATATACAACAAAACAAACTTAATAATAATGTCTAAATGAATTATTATTACAAAGTTTCACCAACAGGTCGTACACGTATTTAATAAATAAACTTGAACAACTTACTTGGACATACTAGTTGAGTGAACTAGCTTTAGGTGGACATAAACCCTCCACCTACACGATTGGCTTAAGTGGACATTGACCCCCACTTATACAATCGCCATAGATGGTCTTATGAGATATCTACTTACATAACCTTATACGTTTAGGACGTTAGAAGGTTGCACTTTGGGACACATTGCTTGCTACTTGATATTGCTTGCTACCTGCTAAACTTTGGTGAGTTTCATAGCCCCTTTTTACTGTTTTTCACTGGGGTGAGAATACATACAACTGTTTTATATAAACTGCTTTTATGATCACAAGTACTGGCAACAACTTTTCATACGAATTGCATGAGACCTTATGATAATCCCCTAAAGCCCTCTACCTATCATAGTTCGTTAATATATGCGTGAATATTATTGGATAGTACTATCATGGTTTGACAAACCTCGTCCGGGCTAGTCGCTCTAGCCAACCCACGGGCGCAATATTATTTGTGAATTAGAAGTGTATCGGATTAGTACACTTACCGGAGGCAAACAACGTTAAGCTCGAACTATGAGACTCATGCAAATGGTATACTTATATTGCATTATGCAATACTTTTACTCATCGTTGGCTAACGATACTTTTACTTATCATTGACGAATGATACAACTTTTGTAACCTTGTGGATCATACTTATAACTGTTTGCTTACAAACCTATGAACTCACCAACTTTATGTTGACCCTTTAGTATGTATTCTCAGGTTTACAGACGCAGTAGGACTACCCAAAGGAAACAAGACAGTAGGATGCTTTTGGAAAGCATAGCTTGAGTCGCATATTTTCAAACAAGAGATTTAATTGCATTATGATATTTTGTATCAACGATTATGTATTAGAAATCTCTAGACTATTTTTGCGAACTCTAATGTTTTGGGATAACAGTTGTAAACATTTGATTTATGAAATGTAATATTTTACAAACGTCTCATGTAGAGGTCGTTTGCTTTAATCTTTGTGTTGTGATATTTGATTTGGTCGGCACCCCCATGACACCTCATACTTCCGCTGCCACGTGTTTTGGGGGGATGCGACAGATTGGTATCAGAGCCTAAGGTTATAGCGAACTAGGATTGCATTAGTGACCTAGACTATAACCATTAGGTTAGTATTCCTCATTAGGTATGACTGGTTCAGCAAATGCATCATTTGAATTTAATTTAACATAGCCTGATCAACTATGTACAATTAAAGGAGAATCGATGTACAACCTGAAATGGTTATAATGAACGGGAATGCATTAGAAGACATATACCAAGGATAGAAACGGGACCAACCCTTATACGTGCTTATGTGCTAAATTTGTATATGTATATATATATATATATATATATATATATATATATATATATATATATATATATATATATATATATATATATATATATAACCTTGCGTATACGAACTTAATTGCCACCCTTCATGGCAACCACTCCCACAACTACGTCACCCAACACCGAAAACGAAACACAAACCTTACTCGCTACTGTGGAGATTTCCACGATATCCGCTCGCCCAACCGTATTGAGCAACGACATAATCGAAAAAGACTCACTTGAGGAGAATCCATATGAGGATTCGCCACCCAGACAAGTGACACCTACTTCACTCTCTTACTTCCACTCTCGTCCTAATCATTCGGGAACACGTATGGGACTAGAACCACACGAAGATTCGTCACCTAGGCGCGCTACATTTACTTCTTCTACTTCGAACTCTTTCTCCCACTCGCGTCGTAGACAATCGGGATCACGTGCATTACCCACGACTAGAAGTACTGATAGACCACCTCGAATTAGACCCTACGCTATTTATACTACTACTAATACTATTGACAACTGTCGTCAAGATGCAACTATTTTTTTTAGACCTATGTATGGTGAAATTGTTCCTACCGCATGTTATATTAAAAACTTCTATCCCGATGGGTATATAAAAACCTCATCACATGTTGTATAAGACTTTTGTATTCGTCCGGATGTAACAATGCCCGGAATGTTTTGTAAACTTCAAATTCTGTAATCTACTAATCTTGCACCCTATTGGTCACTAATCATATTACCTTATACCGATTAACCATCGTACTACAATGACACGTATTATTTTAAACACGTCTGCGATAATCTTAGTTCTCTGTTAGAACATGTTGTTCTAACATTTTGTGTCAATAGTTTGTATATCGTATTAGCTTAGATTGAATGTAGAAAATGACACATTGTACTGTGACAATGGTATTGCGACAAAGACCATTGTCGGATGGTTATGTCAATACGACAATGGGATTGTCGCATTGACCAGGTTTGACTTCATTAAGTCTTATTGTCGCAGGCTTGTTTGTAAGTCTATAAATAGGCTTTGTTAGGTCATTTTCATAGTGAAGTCTTTTATGAGAAGCCTTTCTCATTTTGTAACTCTTTGATTGTAATATCTAGAGAGAGAGCTTGAGAGAGATAAAAGCAATTAAGCTAATTGTACACCATTGATATTGAAATAAAAGATCAAATCTCATTCATACTTGTTCTACGTTATCATATAGCTATTTCCGCTAGCTATACGATTTGTCCGATTGCGTTGTGGCTCGAGTTCTGGTGGAGCATTGCGTTCACAAAGTGGTATCAGAGCCAAACACAAGAAATCGAGCAGATTTAAGCAAGATTGATTGAGTTTTGAGATTTAAAAGGTGTTCGGAAGCTATGATTTTCCATCGAAATCATTCTGTGGTATATTAGGTGTACGTCAAGCTTCATTCAGGTAGTATAATCATTTACGCATCCTCGTATATGATTATCAGTGATTAATTCATTGATTTGGTGAAGTAATTTGAGTTTTACGGTTTGGTTTTTTAACGACAACTACGGCTTTTGTACGAATTGGTTAATTTGACTTGTTTCAGTCAAATTAATAGCATACGAAGGTCGGATTTGTAATTCCAATCAGATTGATATCAAATTTGGCTTATTTGAGTTAAATTTGAGGAGTTTACAACATTTTTGATAATTTTGTCATTTCGTCCGTGAATAGTATTTTCGACAATAGCCATAACAGCTTTTCTCCGACAATTCGTTTGAGCGGGAATTTTCAAATTTCCGACAATAGTCTTTGTCGCATAAATAGTTACTATTGTTATTCACGGACTTGGCTCATTGACGGATAAACAGTGTTTAGCTATTCTCGGGCACTGACATTCTCGCATTTGTTATTCTCGGATAAATAGTGGTTTGTAATTCTCGGATTTTGGCATTCTCGCAAAGCTTGATTCTCGCAACAAGTGACATTCTCGGAATTTCTCCTTGTCGCATCAACAGTGTTTGTCGCAGAAGTGTGATTGTCGCATGGTTTCACAGTGTTCAACTTAGTTTGGTCGACAAAATTATCGCATTACCAAGTTTTGTTCCTAGGCTTAAAAGTGTTCAGTTTTTACTTGAAAAAGTTTCATTTTACCTGAGAAATTTTGGACATTTTTGAACGAAAATTTGGTGCGCAAACTCAAATAAGGTGAAGAATGGCATCTTCAAAGTTTGAGCTTGACTACAATGGAAATCTCCTACCTCCAAGATTCTTCTGTAATAATGATTACACTAGTTGGAAAATGAGATTTGAAGAATTTATTGCGTTTAGTAATCCTGAGTTGTGGATTCCCATTATCGATCGGTATGAGAGACCGAAAGCAAAGGGGACATACTTTGGTGCTATTCCATTTAAATCGGTAAAATTAATGGATGCACAGGAACGCAAGGAATTTGACAGAGACAAGAAAGCCTTTGAGACAATTAAATATTGTTTACTTGAAGATGTATTCGTTGCTTTCACTAAAGCTGAAACTTCTTACGACTTATGGGCTACTTTGTCAACAAGGTTTAGGGGAGAAGATTTGTTGAAATTGCCAAAATCTGATGATGGAATTAAAGAAGAATCAATAAATACAGAAAATGAGTTCAAAGCCTTGCAATCTCAAGTTCTAATCATGCAAACTGAACGTGAAGAAATGCATTCAAAGATTCATAAAATGGAAGAAAGGATTCTTGAACTTGAGAATCAACGAACGGAGCTACTCAAGCTACAAGAAGATCATATTTTCGCTTTGAGAACTATTAAAGATCTTAATAGTCTTGCTTTGAGAACTGTTCAAGATCTTAGTAAACAACTCTCTCAAGACTCTCACTCCGCAAAACAACCTGAAAAGGTTGTACAACCTGCAAAGGTTGTGAAAAAGATTTACAAAAGTAAATCTTCGTGTGGGAAAAAGATTTCTCAGTTTACTAATTATTCTTTGCAAAAGAATAAGAAGTATTCTAAGAAATCACAATCAACCAGAACATTTGTTCATCAAAAGGTTGATGTTCAGGATTTTGTAAAGGTCAAGAATGTTAACAAATCGGTTTCAGGACAACAAAAGAAGACAAAAGGAGCTTCTTCAGCACCGATACAACCTTTTTCAGAATCAAGACAAACAAAATCTTGTGCATACACACGGGCACAGATGTTTGCATTAGCACCATCACGATATAATCGTAAGGTGTTTAAGCAACCAAAAGATTTTGTTCCTTTCTCCCAAAGGCGAACTCCTTCACAATCGATTCCTTGTCAACAATTTAGATATGAAACACCATGTTTCTTATTTAGATGGAATTCAATTTCCTTGGATTATGTAGACACAACTTATCGATGGCTGTCAGGGCTATCTAAGCCTGTTGGAACTATGCTCAGGTGGGTTCCTAAAGTTGATGCTACTTGATTGATACAAGACCAAGGAAGATAAAATCTACTGTTCAGGGGGAGTTATGATATATTCTGATGCTATCAGAATCGGGAACAGTTATATTTTGTGAAGGTTGGATGACAATTCTCTCTCATCAAGCTCATCAATCAAGCTAAAGTTGAAGACTTATACAAGCTATTGACAAGGGGGAGTTTGTTAGAACATGTTGTTCTAACATTTTGTGTCAATAGTTTGTATATCGTATTAGCTTAGATTGAATGTAGAAAATGACACATTGTACTGTGACAATGGTATTGCGACAAAGACCATTGTCGGATGGTTAAGTCAATACGACAATGGGATTGTCGCATTGACCAGGTTTGACTTCATTAAGTCTTATTGTCGCAAGCTTGTTTGTAAGTCTATAAATAGGCTTTGTTAGGTCATTTTTATAGTGAAGTCTTTTATGAGAAGCCTTTCTCATTTTGTAACTCTTTGATTGTAATATCTAGAGAGAGAGCTTGAGAGAGAGAAAAGCAATTAAGCTAATTATACACCATTGATATTGAAATAAAAGATCAAATCTCATTCATACTTGTTCTACGTTATCATATAGCTATTTCTGCTAGCTATACGATTTGTTCGATTGCGTTGTGGCTCGAATTCTGGTGGAGCATTGCGTTCACAAAGTATAATCGTAAGGTGTTTAAGCAACCAAAAGATTTTGTTCCTTTCTCCCAAAGGCGAACTCCTTCACAATCAATTCCTTGTCAACAATTTAGATATGAAACACCATGTTTCTTATTTAGATGGAATTCGATTTCCTTGGATTATGTAGACACAACTTATCGATTGCTGTCAGGGCTATCTAAGCCTGTTAGAACTATGCTCAGGTGGGTTCCTAAAGTTGCTGCTACTTGATTGATACAAGACCAAGGAAGATAAAATCTACTGTTCAGGGGGAGTTATGATATATTCTGATGCTATCAGAATCGGGAACAGTTATATTTTGTGAAGGTTGGATGACAATTCTCTCTCATCAAGCTCATCAATCAAGCTAAAGTTGAAGACTTATACAAGCTATTGACAAGGGGGGAGTTTGTTAGAACATGTTGTTCTAACATTTTGTGTCAATAGTTTGTATATCGTATTAGCTTAGATTGAATGTAGAAAATGACACATTGTACTGCGACAATGGTATTGCGACAAAGACCATTGTCGGATGGTTAAGTCAATACGACAATGGGATTGTCGCATTGACCAGGTTTGACTTCATTAAGTCTTATTGTCGCAGGCTTGTTTGTAAGTCTATAAATAGGCTTTGTTAGGTCATTTTCATAGTGAAGTCTTTTATGAGAAGCCTTTCTCATTTTGTAACTCTTTGATTGTAATATGTAGAGAGAGATCTTGAGAGAGAGAAAAGCAATTAAGCTAATTGTACACCATTGATATTGAAATAAAAGATCAAATCTCATTCATACTTGTTCTACGTTATCATATAGCTATTTCC
Source organism: Helichrysum umbraculigerum (assembly GCA_949592205.1). NCBI lineage: Eukaryota > Viridiplantae > Streptophyta > Magnoliopsida > Asterales > Asteraceae > Helichrysum > Helichrysum umbraculigerum. The sequence goes on along the minus strand of CATIUR010000002.1, from coordinate 86,769,375 downwards.
GCTAGCTATACGATTTGTTCGATTGCGTTGTGGCTCGAGTTCTGGTGGAGCATTGCATTCACATTCTCGTATAAGGATCTCGTTCATTCTTTTATCTCCTTTCGTTTAAGGATATGCCACTACGAGAATCAACGTAAATTCCAACACTTTACAATAATAAGAGTTCTCAACAGATTTCTACCAACTCAAGCTTACAAAGAATTATGATCAAACATCTACCCGGAGTTATCTACAACTTCTAATTTTCAACTGATTCTTATTAAATAGAAATCTTCAAACGTCTTGTCAACGACAAGAGTTTCCAACCTATTTCGACTGAATCAAGTTTTTGATGGACATTAAACTTTCAAACAAATTTTTATGGAAAATTTTCAACAGATTTTTCACTAGCTCTTGCACAAAATGTTTTATAAATTTTTTTTAAATTTATAAACTGCTTAGTTACGTTGACGATTTTATTTAGACGAAAATTTTATATAAGAACAAACACTTGATTTTTACTCAACTTTTCTAAAAGACAGACCGTGACGTTAATAATATAGGTGATGATGTTAATTTAACCAGAAATGGTACCGGTAGTTGTTGTTAAAACTTGAGATATTTAAAACTCTTTTCGTATACTAGTAATTTATGCAACTTAAGAGGCTAAACCCTCTTTTACAAATTCACTGTTTTGGTAAAACAATTCTCTCGTAGGAAATGGCAAGTTCCTCTGTAGACAAACACGTGTCTTACGACAACCAACTCTGTGATAAACCAACGCCCATACCTACTTACTTTAGACAACGATATGAAACTATTGGAAGATGAACCCTTGGAGACGATGGCACTTGAGGAAGAACCTGAGGAATCACCACCTAATCCTACAGCAACACGGATGTTGTTCACCATCGGGAAAACTGCTAAGATACTCCAAGCTGACCTCACCCTAACCTTACCATTACTACCCCTACTACTTCTTCATCCACTGCTACTACCCCAACTGCTACTACCACAAATAGGGAAACTACTTATCCCACGGCACAATACTTACCCAAACAATGATACGGGTGTATTTCCTTCTCAAGGGCTTAACTCTTTACAATCTCATACAATACTAATTAAATTGGTCCTCTTGCACGATAGCACCCAACCGACATGGCACTAGGTACAACTCAGAACTAACCAACTGATTTGAGTCAACAAGAAAACCCTGGCTTTGCGTTCTAGTGAACGAATTTTTCCACATAGACTTTTAGATTACGATCTAGGTTCTCTAACGCTCGATAACGACTTGTACTTTAAAAGACCTGCGGGACTTCTAACGATCTACGAAATTAAAATACGCTTTCGACGACTTATATTGGGTGTAACCCACCAACTTACTCAAGATTACACAAACTTATAGTTGGAATGTTATTCCGCCATACCTATACGGAACAAAATTCTTGATCGCGATTAATCACTATTTGACTTGTATGTCAACGATTTATCCAAAACACTAAACTAAATACCCATCGAAATTGAAATCCTTCTCTCTCCACTCTCTTCTCGATGATATCATTGCCGTGATTTGGCTTCTCTAAGATTTGCACTGAAAACGTCTATGATGAGGAAATGAATCACACGCCTCCCGATACCGGTGGAACATTTATCAAACAAGGGGAGACCAGCAAAACAAGGTTGAACATCCACATCTATTTTTAGACGCCCCACGGACTACGACAACAAGCTAATTTAGACGCCCCAAGGGGAGAATGTGACACCCGTCAATTTAGGTCAACTGTTAAACTTACCTGGAAACCTTAATTACTTGTATTTAGTTTGTATTATACTAAATATGTGTAATTACTTGTAGGCAAATTATATAATCATTTCTAAACATTTAAGAAGTTCTAATATATTTGATTATTATCTAGTGTGTCTATTATATGGTGTATGACATAAGTCTTAATTGTTGAATGATAGTAATTACGTACGTTGTAATCATAAAGCTAATTAAAAAGGACAAATAGTTGTAATATGGGTATTAGCTTAACTAAGGGTAACTTTGTTGTACTAGGTATAGACATGAAGCCATTAGTTAAGTTAATATTCTCAAGTATATTTTGTTCATACTAAGGGTTTCTTTGTTGTACTAAGTACATATCTGCGACCATTAGTATCTTCAAGGTATATTTGATATTTGTCTAAACTTAAAATTCAAGTGTATGTTACATTATGTAATCACTACCTTGTCTTAAAAATCAGTGTTATATATTTTACTAGAATTCTTCAGTATATCATATATTATAGACCACTTGATCATATTCATACTAACAATAAAGGTGTTGCTTAGAAATGCGAGTATACTTTGTTTATGTGGATCATAATATTGGTAATCATCTTGAACTGTTTATAATAATATGTTTTTTAAATTATTCTATGTGGATAAGGGTTTCTAAGATATAATTTTACGAATATAAATGCGTAAATGATAAAAATACGTTGTGATTTTACTGTAATTTTTGTATTTCATGAGATATGTATACTAACAATCTACTTATGCTTTTTAATAAATGTAAATAGCTTTTTCTTTCTTATATGATCCCTATGCAGATAAACTCTTATTCAGTTGTCTTATGTTTTTTTTTTTTTGTTCAAGTGATTAATAAAATGGTACTCTATATCACTGTTTGTATATGATTGTGCTTTTACTTTATTTTATTTTTAGCTTTACGTTTAAATATAGTTTTTGTGTTTAATAAGCTTTTACCCTGTGGAATTAATTTATACTGAATATTCTCTATTTTGTGTTGAACAATCGTAACAAATACAAGTGAAAAATAATTTTATTTTAGACTTGTACAAATAATGGGTTTAAAGTTTATACTTATTATTAAATTCGCATTTTAATTTAATCTTGCGAGTTTGACCAAGTCAAATCTGCGGATCGAACTCAAATCTGCGAATCGAGGAGAAAGTATAAAAGATCAAGTCAAACGAGTCAAACCCACCGAACTCACTTGTTATTTGCGAGTTCACTTATATCCGTGCGAATCCACTTCGGGCGAAACGAGAGGAAATATTATTTTCATTTGATTTTGATTTCACGAGTACGGGAACGAGTTTTTGAATCCGTAGATTTTATACATCTTTCCCTTGTGAACATTTGGAGATAAAAATTAACGGATTTCACCGTATAATCAACTCGAAATCGAAGCTTTTATTAACTTAAGGTTTCGGTTTAAAGTTTGAACGATTTACATAGATTAAAGGCTTAATCGTACAAGAATCCTTGTGGTTAATGTTAAACAAACCTTGATGAACGTAAATACATCGATAGATCATGCTAAAATTAACGGATTAATCGGTTTTAGTTTTAAACTCGTGCGGCAGTTCATGCTGCGAGTCGAGTTCCAGATTCAATTCGCTGCGAGTTGAGTTTCAACGTGTGTTGACTTGTTGACTCTGCGGATCGAGTTTGATTAGCGGATCGACTTGTAATCCGACCTGCGGATTGACTTGGTTAGCGAGTTGAATGGGTTTGTGAATTGCGTTGCGAGTTGACTTGAGATTTTACGAGTTGACTCTTGATGTAACTTGAAACTTCAAATTTTTTAAAAAAATTTGCACACCAATTTATATTTCAACGTAAGATTTTTTTTCATTATAAGTTGCAATAGTATATATTTTGACGTGAGAATTATATATTAACACGTAATAATATGTATTTTATATATATACGACTTACGATTATTTAATTATAAGTTATGTATGTATCGAAACTTAACTTAAGACTACATAGTTATAAGTTAAGATATGGTTATATATGACTTGAGACAATAATGTGACAAGTTATATATATGATTTAGAACTAAGATGTTTTGATGAATAGTATTATTCACAATACATTGTAGTTTAAAATTTATTATTGTCATTAACGTGCATTAATTATTTTTGTCATTTGTGTTTTTCTACAGATATGGCACGTCAGTTTGATAAAGGTCATAACATTATTGTTGATCTCATCTTTCGGCACGCGGAGCTAATAAAGTAGCTCAAGTGCTGACGTTTTTTGCACGTTCCCACATTCGATATGCGATTACGGAGTCTCCACCGATCTCTCAGGTTATACTGAACGACTTTTGGACAGATATTCAGTATGATGAGACGGTCAACCCACCGGTGATACGTGCATCGGTTAATCAGAGACCGGTTGTATTTTCAGCTTCTGATCTTCGTCAGATTTTACAACTGGGGACTGTAGACCAAGAAGATGGTCCGACAGAGTACCCAAGTGATTTTGTTGAGGGTGCTTTAGGCCGTATGGGGTATACGGGTGAGCGACGAGAACGACAATTCCTCAAGGCTCTAGTTATCAGCCAGTGGAGATTCTTGTGGCACGTTATAGTCACAGTTTTTGGACCGAAGAAGGGCGGTTTTGATGAGTTAAGCCCTGCTTTTATATCGGTTGTACTGTCACTGATTTACAACAAACCATACAGTTTCTGTGATTATATTTTTGGAGAGTTAGTGAGGCAGATTTTGGGCACTGTTAGATCACGTTTCTTGATCTACCCAAGGTTCCGCATGATGATTATTCGTCATCATCTTCCAGTTTTGGTTGTTCCTGAGCCGCACTTACGCGTTGATACTATTGCGCTCAGAGGATACAATGCCATGTTTCTGCGGACTATCCGTAGGGAAGAGTTTGTGAAACCTGAGATCAGAGACCTTTTTGGTTGTCTGATTGATGAAGCTTACATTGCGCCACCGAACAATGGTTGGCTGGATGTTGCTGCTGCTGCTGGTGCTGTGCCTGAGCCTGTAGCTGATGTGGTTCAACCTGAAGATCCACAAGAGCTCCTAGAGGATGTTTTGGAACAGGCTGGTTAGGCTGGGGAACAAGTGAACCCAGAGGTCGCTGCACAGCTGGTGGATGAGGTGCTAGGGCAGAATGATGATGCTCACAATACGCTTCTGCAAGCGATTGAACAATATGTTGCTGAGGCACCTACACATGTATTATATTCTACTATTATATTATACTAATATAGATACTTAGTAGTTAGATTATAATATAATATAAAAGTATTAAGTATTATTATAATTATGATGATATAGATATTTTGTTGATTAAGTTATTACTAAATCTTAAAATATAAATATAATTATACACAGGAACCTGAGGCTGCGAACCCAGAGGTCATGAGACCTAAGGGTATACAGGGGTAGGTGATTGCACTGGATGCTGGGACATCTGGTGGTTTTGGTCCGTCAGGACGTGATGGAGAGACTGCATCTTCATCTGATTCTGATGAGGATACACCAAGTCCTCAACCTCTTCCTGCTGGTATGATCCGATACGGATCTCAACATATACCAGATCCAGCTTTAAAGAGGAAGGGAAAGGCGAAAGAGATAGATCCAGATTTTCAGCTGGTAGATGAGCCGACTGATGATGAGGATGAATCTCTTCGTACTCACCGTCGCAAAAGAGCAAGACATGCTAGTGCTCAGTTGACGATTAGTGATGTACCGACCACAATGGCTCAAGATAGACCACAGGTTAAAGTGGTGTCACAAGCCGAGACTGAATCGATATCCGACGACAAAGCTTAGCAGAGCTGCAGCAAAGGTCGTCAAAGACTTAGCGACTGCAGCAACTCATATTGCTACACCTCCATCTCAACCACCGACCACTACTGCAGCTGATACTCAGATGACTGATGCTGAAAGGATTATATCCTTAGAGTCACAAGTTACAGAGTTATCTTCTCAGGTCCTGATTCTCTCACAGCAGCTGATTACACAAGGTGAAGCTCAACAATTGTTGTTGAAATTCAACACAAATTTGATTGTTGCTGATGCTGAAAACAAGAGAGAGCTTCAGAGACTTGATCGCTTGGTTTCTGATCTGCGTAAGGACAAGCCATCTCAAGGGGGAGTGGTTTTACTAGATGAGTCCTGCAGAGGTGATGAGCTAGCGAAGAAGAGACGTGAAGATAAAGATGATGATCCCAGTGCACCAAAGGCTAGTGAGCTGGCTGGTCCTTTAACAACTGGTCAGCAGACTACACTTCAGGGGGAGTATGCGGGTGTTGAAGCTAGTGCTTTGGGAGTTGGTACTGATACAAGTGCTGCGGGTACAAGTGAAGCTGGTAAGATAGCTTAGACTTGTATAGATGTTTGTATTAAGTACTGTGTAAATTGTAATTGTAACTTAAAAGTATTTTGTAATATATTCGGCTTGAGATTTTAAATTACTAGTTAATTATGTTTTAAATTATTTAAGTTATAATCATTAAATGTTAAGTAGAATTGTGATCGAAAGACTTCCGACTCATTGAGTAGTCGTGCGGCGTGTTCCGATTAATATCGGCGGTCAAAATTTCTATATTAAACATATACATTTTAGACTTGAGAGTTTTTATAACTGACAAGTTAATTATGTAATATTTTATAACTAGGCAAATGATATGTAATTTAAAGATATAATTGAAAGTTAAGTTTTTGGTAATATAACAATTCAATTAAGTCTTGGAAATTATATAAGTTAATTAATTGTAAACTTGAATGTTTGGTGAATACTCACAATACATTAGAGTTTAAATTTAATTAATATTTGCTAAGTATTTTTGATATAAGACTTTTGAAATCTTAGTTTGATTAAGGGTAATCAATAAAAGATTTATAAGTTATATATATATAATACGTTTATATTATGGATGATCTACACAAAAGATTTAATAAGGAAATCTTTAGATTGATTCAGGGAAATCGTTAAAAGAATTTGTATTATTAACAAATTATTTATGTTTGTGTTTTTCTAGGAAAGGAAATGCTAGATCTATCAGATTCTGAAGATGATTTTCTGGATGAGATAAATGAAGAAATTGATTATGATTTAGAAGAAGGAGAATTTGTGCCTCCTGAAGATTGGACTTCTATTTCTGAATCTGAGATATACGAAGGTGCTAATCCTGATGTAAATGTAGAAGAGCACGTCGTCAGTCCGTCAAAGACTGAATTTGTTTTCAGAAATGAAGATGGAGAATCAGTTATTGATTTAGAAGAATTTGAATATGATTCTACAGATTCAGAGGATGAAGTTACTGATGAGGTTGATGAAAAGCTTAAACATCTAGTTGGAAATCAAATGTTTATTCAAGAAATGTTAAAGAAGAAAAAGGAAAAGAAGCCACGTGTGATGAAAGAAGTTGATATTATGGGAAAACTTGATCTTAAGACTGGCATTATCGGTTGGTACTATGATTCAGATATAAAACTTTTTGCTATCAAGCGATATGATGGAGTACAGTATTTTGAAAAGAAGTTGGCTGTATTTAGTTCCTTACCGAGATATGAAGTTCGAGACTTGGCTAGATTAGAGATGGTTAACCCCAGTGATGATGATTATGCAAAGTATGTTGAAAGAATTATCAGGACTGAGGGACGTTCTTTGAAGTTTGACAAGATTAAGCCAAGAGTTGGACGAACTATTAAGCTAAAGGAAAAGAGTCAGCAAACTGGAAGGAGACGTAGACAGAAAGTCTATCCAGCTGTTAAGTGTATACAGTAGATTCCTGTGAAGATTATGCCTCAGAATATTTTGGGAAATTTGAAAAGTTGGGGTGTAGATTCTGCAACGGGTGAAGCTGTTATGGTTGAAGCTGATGATGATTATCCAACTGGAGAAAAGGAGATTCTGCGTATATATGATAAAAGACACTTGATGAACCTCTCCAAGAGTGACTTGTTGATGTTTAATAAGAACAAGATCATGTCTACTTATGGTTGGGGTGATGCTGCAAGAGATTATCATAAGATGGTTAAAACATGAATCAAATTGAAGATATACGCTGGAAGCAAAATTTACAAGTGAAGACTAAAGACAAGCGTGAAGATAATGACGCTAGAGATATTGTCAAGGGGGAGTCTGTTGAGACATAGTTTGTGATAACAGATCTAGCTTGAAATATGACTGGTGTAATTATTATCTTGTTTGTACATTGGTTTAGATTTGTAAATAATATGATGTTAGTTTTGTTATTAATATTTGTTAAATATATTATTGTGTTAATGTGTTAGACAAATTTTGAATACGAATTAAAGTCATAGGCTTGGCGAGTCGAGATCTCAAGTCGCAAGACTTGGTCTTGCGAGTTGAGAACTGAACTCGCGATAGTGATAGCGAATCGAGCCAAGTCACTGGGCTGACTTGGGCTGCGAGTTGAACTGAATTGGCAGGCCCATTGGCTGCAAGTTGACCGAATATATAATGAATTTTTAGGTTAAAAATTCATACCTTTTGGCATTCGTATTTTTTATCTTCTACGATCTGAGTTTACGATTTCCAGAGAAAAACAAATAGACTAACGGCTAGGCTTTGACGGTTTACGTATAAAGCAAAGTAATTAGTTAATATAAACATTATTAATTGTTTCCCTACTATAGATAACCTTGTTATCGATCCAAGAACTAGGGACTTACACAAACAAGAAGACACAAAAACTTAGGTCACACGGTCCAAAAATAATTGATACTGTTTGTTTGTTTTACATTTTGCTTCATATCTCCTTCGTTATACGTTCGTTTGTGATGATTCTTTTTGCGTTGGATTCATTTTTCAAAAACGAATACTTTGATGTAAAAAATCCATGAAATAAGTCTTGCAAAAAAATGAGTTTTTAAAGCTTGAATTACGATTACGGTTTGGTGACAGTTGTCACACTAAAACTAACCTAGAAAGAGAAAACTAGAGAGTAAAACTAGAAAGAGAAAGAATGTGTCAGAGAGAAAGTGAAGAGAGAATTGAGTTGAGAGGTGTGTTGAGAATGAGGAGGTGATCCTCTATTTATAGTGGAAGCATGGAAGGCTTTGTACAAGTCATGAAGCACACAAAACAACCAAAGAAGCAACTATTGGGCCAATCGGGCAATTGGTACCCACCAATTGGCATCCAAGTGCCAATTCCCTTCACACACCCTGCCGTATCCCTAAGGTGCCGTATACCGCCCCCTAAGGTGCCGTATACGGCCTTAGGTGGTAATTGGTTTCGATGCTTGGTTCGTTCGTTCGTTGCTTGTTTCAACCGTATCTTCTTCGTTATTAGCCTGATTGAGTTGATTCTTTCGCCGATGGACTCGTCTTTCGGTTACGCTTCCAATGAAACCAACTTTGTGAAATTTGAAGGTGTATAGCTCATACGTGCTTTGGAGTACGATCGGTTGGTCTGTAGTCTTCATAGCTTCTCTGTCTCTCATCCGTTTCGCTTGATTCTTGATTCTCCGATCTTGTAATTACCTAGGGAATCATTAAATAATAGTTAAGATATGTGTCTCATAAGGTATATAAGATTGGAGGAATTGGTTGTTATTTATTTGCCTTGTATTGTGTGTTACTTGGACGTTTTTAGTGATTTTTGCAGCAATGCCTACAATTAGACCCCTATGGTAATTTTTAGTAAATAATCATTGTTATAAGATGTTTTCACCAAATATTAGTCTAATAAGTGAGGAAAAGTTCACTAGTTGATTTTATGCTAACAAAATAAGTCAAACAATGAAAAGTCAAACATACATGAAATGGGTAAACAACCAAATCAACATAAACTTCATCAAATTAAAGAGGGGATCACATGTCTAAGCAAATAGAAGAAGATTTAGCCAATGGTTTTCATCAAAACATAACTAGCAAAAGATTCACACATACACATGTTCATGTTTTGCGAAAGAGATGGAAGAATAAAATTTAAATGGGTCTTGAATCAAGCAAGGACATAATGATCTTCTTCTCTCCTTCTTTGATCTTCCTTCATCTACAATTAGAACCCTAAAATAGCCCTTAAAGAGCCTTGAACGTTTTTTATTTTAAAGTGAGAGGGTGAAAAAGAGATGTTTTAAGCCCTAATTGTGTCTCCTTATATATGTGTAGTCTGCACCTTTTACGTAGGTATGTAAATGCAGAAATCATAGCTATGCTTTTACAAAACTGATGTGTAATTCGAAATGCATGGTTGTGTAAACATTAAAAGCATGGCCATGTGAAATGCTGAGAAAATTTGATTTCAATTGTTGTTGAAAAACATGACCACGTAAAATGAAAAGGGATAGCTATGTGAAGTTCTGAGTCATGCTTTTAGTCACATGACATTTTGGATCTTCAAGAGTACATGGCTATGCAAATATAGGATACATAACCATGTACTTTTTTGTCAATCCATAGCCTCCATGATTTCTTCAATTTCCGCTTCAAATCCACTTCATTTTCATCTTAGCTCACATCTCGAACCCGAAAATAAAAAATAACGAAATTAAGCATCAAATTAATGGATTAATCCAATATCACCTTAAAAAGTATGGGAATATCGCTTCATAAAATATGTATATTCTAAGCGATATCATTTACCCACCCACAATGAACGGGTATCCGTGAGTATCGGGTTTTTCTCACTAATTGTCATCCCTACAAATTCGTACATAACCATTGATATTATGGATTTTAATTATTATATTAAATATCTTGATAACTTAAAAGTTTTTCTAGAAGATATATATAAAATCGAATAAAGAGCACATAACTAAAACGTACTATAGTTGGTTAAAGTCATACTTGTTACGTGTAGCTATATTTTTCATATTAAGACTTTATATCTTAGCCATGACACAAAGAGATCGAAGATGAGAACAATAAAAGCTTTCATTCCAAATCTGAATGCCTAAAATTTTACCACTAGATATATACTAAATCTTGATTATATTTTTTTATATATATGATAATCGAATATATAGTTTTTAATACATGTATAATAACAATATTTTATACGTCAATTGATTTTTCACCCTTAAAAAAAGTTCAAGTTCCGCCCTAAATACAACATTAAAAAAAAACTTGATACAAGATACAATAAACTTTTATCACATTTTGTACTACTCCCTCCGTCCCAAAATAATTATCCACATTTCTATTTTAGTTTGTCCTAAATAAATATCCACTTTCAAAAATGACATATTAACTTTACCATTTAACCATCGATATATATTCTTTTCAAAACTTCGGACGGAGTGATAATATTAACCAGAGTTGTCATTTCCATTTCATGGTTTGTTTGTCGGTAGGGCTGTTCACAGTTCGGATAAAACCGGATTATCCAATTGGATAACTCGGAATTGGATTTTTGGATCGGCTCGGATCAAAACCAAACTTATTATTTTGGATCACGGATTGGTTTTGGTTTGTAAATTACAGACCGGATTATCTAAAAAAACCAAATAACAAATGAATATATATATTTCAAACATTATATGTATATATATGAACATACAAATTAGTTTACTAAATTATTAATATTCTATAAATATCCAAATAAAATAGGCACTTTATAGTTTACAAAATTGTTTACTTATATATGCAGGTAATTTATAGTTTCGTTTTACATTTTACTATTATATTACACACATGTATATATGTACTGGGAGATGCAAATGAGAACAATCTATTTTATATAATTTTTATTATAATATCTAGCATATATTTAGTAGATATTGAATATATTTATGTATGTGTTTGGATATCCAAAAACCTATTTTTGATTTGTTTGGACGAATCAGATTCATATTTTCGAAATCATAATCCATTTGAATTCATGTATATGTATCGGTTTTATTGAACCGATCCATCCATTTGAACACCTTGTTTGTCGGCCTTCAAAATCAAAAGGAAACGCAACCTATTTATGCACCAAATTTATGTGGTGTACATCAATGGCCACTTCATCACCTCTATTCCTTCTAAGAAGCTCTCTATTTCACACTTTTACTAAACCCTTGTCTAATCCTATCATATTACCTCTCAAAACTTCTCATTTTCACATCAAATCAACCAGGGTTAGTAAACCAATTTTACATTCCTACAAAATTTAATGTACATATATATATTTTTTTAATCTTATCTGGAGTGCAATTCATCTGTTTTCTTGATTACCCAGAAAAAGAAATTTATTGCTGATAGTAAATGCTTAATTTGCTGGTGTTTTCAGATGGAAATTAGCGAAATTAAAGAGGAAAAAAAGAAGATTTTTGTAGCAGGAGCAACTGGAAAAACAGGGAAGAGAATTGTTGAGCAGTTACTAGCAAAAGGTTTTGCGGTTAAAGCCGGTGTTCGTGATGCCGAAAAGGCAAAAAGTATCTTCCCTAATCAAGATCAAGATCTTCAATTTGTAAGTGTTTCATGAACTTCATATTTTCATGCCAAAATTAATGTATCTGTTATAATAAATACATGCCTAACTTATCGTACATTTGTACTCCTTAATTTAATTAAAAATTTTGTATACATAGGTAGGCCGAATATTTTTATAGACACAACATTACATGCCACTCAAGTATGAATTTTGTTTTGTTCGAATCTGTACCTCAGGCACATGTGAGTGATTTGTGGCATGGTGATTTGCCCCGCGTTGATGCTCCTTGGGGGTGGGGTTGGGGGGTGGGGTGGACGTCTACCATTGAAATATGGTACCGGGTCGGCGGTACTCTCCAAATTACCCCTTTTTCATGTATGATGATATAAAAACGGCTGCCAATGATTCAAGAAGGCATAATTATTTACATGGTAACAGGGCTTTCTAAAATAGTTAAATACATTTGTCATTTTACTCTTTTCTGACAAGTTTTTTGGACGGAATTGGTATGAATAAAAGCAAATTGACACTTAAATGTCCTCGAATGTTGCATATGCATACACTATGGTTATATATAAACAAACGTTTCTACTTTCAGGTAAAAGCAGATGTAACCGATGGTTCAGAAAAGTTAGCTGATGCCATTGGTGATGATTCAGATGCTGTTATATGTGCTACTGGTTTTCAGTATTCATTGGACATATTGGCTCCATGGAAGGTCACTTGTTCATATTTTTCAACACTCGTTGTGTGCCACAATATAAGCTAATAATGATAAATAGTTTGGGGTGATTTGGTGTTTCAGGTTGATTATTATGGGACGGTCAACTTAGTTGATGCCTGTCGAAAAGTTGGTGTGAGCAGATTTATTCTTGTGAGTTCTATATTGGTCAATGGTGCTGCAATGGGCCAGTTGCTTAATCCAGCTTATGTGGTTCTCAATGCTTTTGGGCTTGTTTTGGTTGCAAAGCTTCAAGCCGAGCAATACATAAGGAAATCAGGCATCAATTACACAATTATAAGACCTGGAGGGTTAAAAACCGACCCACCAAATGGAAACATTGTCATGGAACCAGAGGTATTCATTTTAAGAAGCCTACTTATTATAACCATCTAGTTTCTTAGGATCAGAGTCAAAACTTTCATTTGACATGAAAGTATATCTTCGTTTATATTTGTTATTGGTAGTCGGTTTTGTACAATATCCGATATTAGTGAGTCACAATGTGCTAATTTACATCCATATCTCATTGAACATGTATCAAGTTTGCATCCTAAATGTGACTCATCTGACCATAAAATGGAAATAATTTTAAACGGTATCATGGAACCCGAGGTTTTTATTCAGTAATCACTTTGGCAACATCAAGCTGTTTTGTAAGAGGAATCTTTGACTTTTGCAGATGCATTAATCAGTTTCTGGATTTGAAATTGTCATGAATTTATAACTCAATATACACGTTAAACAGTTGTAACAGTTAGTTATTTCATATCTAGTTACATATTCAACACGTTTGCATCCATATTTATGATCGAATATGCATCAATTTTGCTACCTGAATTTGACTTGTTCAACCAAAAAGTCAACCCACAGTAGATTTACTTTTGTGCTTTTGCCCCTGTGTAGGATACCTTGTTTGAAGGATCTATATCTAGAGACCAAGTTGCGGAAGTGGCCATTGAGGCACTGATTCATCCACAATCTTCTTACAAAGTTGTAGAGATAGTTGCAAGAACAGAAGCTCCTAAGAAGTCGTTTGAGGAACTGTTTGGTTCAATTAAAGAACAGTAATTCTAATGGCATTAAACACAACATTCATTCTATGATCCTCATATGTCATTATTCTATAACGTCATATGTTTTTTATCAAAGTAATATACTAAGCTTCGGCATAGCCTAATACATCTTTATTAGCTCAATCTGAAAACAAAATATTGGTTTAACTAAAGATCCAAATTTCTGACTCATGGTCAAAATATAGCAAGTTGGAAATAAGTCAAACAACCCGCTAAAACCCATTTGACATATTGCTTTTTGGGTAATCCATTTTTTTTTCCAGTTGACCCATTTAAAATGATGCAAAGCCAAAATAATCTGTAATATTGCAACAAATACTTATCGAATACAATACATATCACTCAAACTGATGGCTATTTCACACAGCAAGACCCTTTGTGTCTATTTATGTCTACTAGTTAAAAGATCTAAACTTCACAACCACCTTGTAAACTACTCGCAACAAAGGTGTCAAATACAATGGACTGGGAGTTCCATAGCTTTTAGATGAACTAAGCTCAACTAGCCTTTACTTTAGGCACTTCATTTGTGGATGATTTGAACCAAGGCACCCACACAGAGGTCATCTTTTGGTACATGTTGTTGGTTCAAACCTATACTCTTATTTCAGCATCTTTCTTTCAACAAGTATAGCAACATATGCTAAGCACAATGTGTTAACTAATGCACCAAGAAAGGCCCACAGGTTCCAGGAAAATATGACCACACTCCACCACCGTAATTGCAGCGTCACTTTAGATTAATATTTTAATCAGTCAACCAATAGGACCGAACCAACGCTCTTTTTCCAGTTTGCAGTCCCCACAAATACCTTCGGGGTATGACACAGACTTGCTAGTTGCACAATGTTTGCATAAATATTTGTAATCTCTCACTGGAAGTCCCCGAAATATGCGACTTAGTTCACCCGACCTTTGAAGAGATCGAATGTTATCAAACCCTCCAATGTGCTTTCCTCCAATAAATAGTTGTGGCAAACTGTACGGCTCCCATCCAAAGATATATTGTAATTGATCCATGAACAATGGATCCAAGTTAACATTCCTTTCGTCCACATGCCTTTTATACCGGCTTAGCAGATACAGGGCTTGGTAAGATTTGTTTCGTGCCCCGGTATAGTCATGATATAATACAGCTAGGTCAATACTAGATGAAAAGACTTGGGGATCAGTGAATGGAAGTAGATGATCCTTAGAGTATTTCTTTTGCAGTCTCAACATTTCTTTGAGCTTAGTTATGACTTGATACATATCAGGACGTTTGAGTGGATCAGTATCTAAGCAATCCCTAATAAGATGCTCACATGCACGTGAACATCTCGGAGATATATGTGAGACAACATACTCAGGGGTAAAATTGGGAAGTTCACCTCTCCTGATGAATGGAAGTGCCAAAATAACTAGATTCTGCCAGGCTGGTCTCTCGCATAACACTTCCAACAATACAACACCAAAAGCATATACATCTGCTTTTCGGCTTAGTTGGTATTTGGGTTCATAACATTCAGGAGCTAAATAACCTTCTGTACCTGTATAGATGACAAACTTAGGGGGAGCTTGGTTGAGGGTAGTTAAGGGGTGGGGAATGTGAAAACTAATGAATAATGGTGTTTGGTTTCATATAATGCAATGGTTCAATTACCCATTAGTGGTTAATCACTCATTCCGCACCAATCTGAAGGTAGTGGCCTAGTGGGTAAGCACCCATATCCCACCAAATTGTGGGTTATTGATATTATTACCTATAATCGTCCCGACATATAACATTGATATATATACATCCCAACCCGTCACCATCCACCCCGTTTAATATTTCGGGTCAGGCTCAGGTCAAGGTTCAGGTTCAGGTTAATGGGTTGACCCGCCAACCCGAAGGTAACCCATTAATTTTGACCCGTTTAATCTTAAACCACCCCGTCAACCCACTTTTAAAATATTTCAGGTCGGTGTCGGGTCAAGAATCAGGTTAACGGGCCGAACCGCCACCCATTTGGATTTGAGTATTTTCGACCCGTCAACTCGTTTATCAAATCAGTATTTGGACCCATCCCTTTCCCATTCCTCACTTTGAACCAAGCACATCCTTAGGTTTGTCATACAGCTGAATCAAGTAATAAAGTGGGTATGATTATTCCAAGATTTGCCCATTTGATGAGCAGCGGTTATGTTTACAATACCTTTTATATTATTCGTTGTTTGATTTGAAGTGGATGGGCCAGCATCACGAGTCCTGGACAATCCAAAGTCTGAGATCTTTGGAACCAAATTTTTATCCAAGAGAATGTTGTCAGTCTTGAGGTCACTGTGAATGATGACAGAATCTAAGCGAGAATGAAGGTAATAGAGACCTTCTGCCACTCCTATGCAGATTTTAAGGCGCTGCGTTACGCTCACGCGAGAAATAAGTATGTTGTCTTTAAATAGAAAATCGTAAAGTGAACCATTTTGCATTAACTCGTATACGAGAATCTTCTCATCCTCTTCCTCGCAAAATCCCACTAGAGATATGATGTTGACATGGTCACAAGCTGACACCAACTCGATTTCCTTTCTAAACGCAGGAATTCCTTGCTCGGGCTCCATGCTCATACGCTTCACAGCAACCACTCCATTGTAACCATTCCCCGAGACGTTGCCACTGTACACTCTCCCAAATGCCCCTTCTCCTAAGTAATCTGCAAAGTTGTTGGTTGCCTTTTTTATGTCACTAAGTAAGAAACTCTGGCAAGAGGATGACGAACTTGGGTTATTCAACTGAGAGGACTGCATGTTAAATCGTTCATGAGGTTAGTGTAATAATATCAGATGAAAACAAGCTATCATTAGTCAACCGAAGTTCAAATCCAACCTGTTGACTATTAGCCTTGCCGTTAAAGTAAGACTTTTGGAGAGTCAATGCCAATACAAGCTCATCCACAACTTGACGCATAGAGGGACGTTTACCAGGATCAATATCCAGGCAATCTCTTATGAGATTCTCACATGAGCGTGAACATTCTGGAGATATATTTATATGTGGATGATCATGCCTAGACCTAGGAAGTTCTCTTTTCATGGCAAATTCAAATGCCAAAATAACCAGGCTCTTCCATGGAGGCCTCTTGCTTAGACTTTCCAACAAAAGCATGCCAAATGCGTACACGTCAGCTTTTGGGTCTGGTTGGTAGTTTGGCTCAGAACATTCAGGTGCTAGATATCCTTCAGTACCTGTGAAGAAAGTTAAAATTATAGTTTCCGCTCAAAGTTACATATTTTGTTTATTAGAATTCCGTGTTATTCCTGGATTGAGATTTTCGCCAGAAGTATGAAAATAGTACCTTGTTTATACTCCATGAATTCTGGAGAAGAGAGGAGGCTTGCAGGGCCAGCCATCGACAATTCAAAGCCTGAGATACTTGGAACCAAATCATGATCCAGCAAAATGTTGTTAGTCGACATATTACAATGAACGCTCTCAATAGTCTCGTGAAGATAACTTAAACCATCTGCGACTCCTATGCAGATGTTGAGACGTTGCTCCACGGTCAAGTGATGAGCATCGTCTTGGTCATTGTAAAGATAATCATGCAAAGAACCATTTGGCATGAACTTATACACGATAATTTTCTCATTTTCTTCTTCACAAAATCCTACAAGAAATATAATGTTGACATGATCCTTACAACATGATAACAGCTGAACCTCCTTTTGGAAAGTGGAATTCCCATGCTCAGACTCCTTGATACGCTTCACAGAAACAATTCCATTGTATCTCTTTCCGGAGATGTAGCCACAGTAGGATTTCCAAAAGGGGCCTTCTTCTAATAAGTTATCCATCGCAAAGTCTTTTGTTGCCTTCTTAATATCTTCAAGGGACAACCTCTCAGAAGACAACCACAAATCTCGCTTAAGTTGCTGATGAGGTAACTGGAATGATAAGAAATGGTGATAGAGTAAATTGTTGAAAAGGAAAATCACACTATAGTTCGTTTCTATTTTGTGCAATTTAACCTAAAAAAAAAGTAAAAATTGATAGAGTAAATTATTATTGGCAAAAAGTTCCAGCCAATGATATTAGTCCGTGGAATAGCTAAAACCTTTTACCTTTAATCCTCATATCATGTCTCATATTATTAAAAAGAAGAAAAAAAATATATTAACAACAAAAATGTTTTTGTGTCATCATTAAGTTTTCATAAAATTTGCTTTTCTAATGTAAAATATAAGAAATATAAATGGTCATTTGAACCCAAAAACCTGTTGCTTTTGCAGTTTCAGTGCTAATAGAAGCTCATCTATCACTTGACTCATAGAAGGACGTTTATCCGGATCGTTATCTAAGCAAGCCATTATGAGATTTGCACAAGCCCCTGAACATTTTGGAGAAACCTTTGTCTTCACGTGTTCAGGGGTAAATGCTGGAAGTTCTCTTTTCATCAGGAAAGGGAGTGCCAAAAAAACAATTAGATATTTCCAGGCTGGCCGTTCACATAACACTTCCAACAATACAACACCAAAAGCATACACGTCGGCTTTCTTGCATAGTTTGTAGTTGGGTTCATAACATTCAGGAGCTAAGTAAACATTTGTACCTGTCAAGATTATAGCTTTAGCATCTTTTAAGATCTGAATAGAAGTATAAGACAACGGTTTTTTTATAGTACTATACCTTGTAGATCATCCATGATTTGTGGTGCACTGGATGGGCCATCAGGACGAGTCATTGACAATCCAAAGTCTGAGAATTTAGCAACCAAATTACCATCTAAGAGAATGTTGGCAGTCTTTACATCACCATGAATGATGTTGAATGGGGTGTAAGAATGAAGGCAACCCAGACCTTTTGCAATTCCTATACAGATCTTAAGGCGTTCTTTCACTGTCAAATTACAACTTCGATTTTTGTCTTTGAAAAGATAGTCAAGGAGTGAACCATTTGGCATGAATTCGTATACAAGAATCTTCTCATCTTGTTCCTCAGAATATCCGACAAGAGAAATGATGTTTTCATGATGGAATGAAGACAGCAGGTCAATCTCCTTCTGTAACGTGATCTCAGACTCCTTGTGAAAACGTCTCACGGCAACAACTCGTTTATGACGTTTTTCATGGATTTTGCCACGGTAGACTTTCCCAAGTCTCCCTTCTCCTAAGCAATTTCTGTCTGAAAATTCATTGGTTGCACATTTTATCTCCCCAAATGAGAAATGAAAGAGGGTCAATTTACGGGAGGACTGCTTATTAAGATTATCTTTTTTGGATAAAACAGACTTCATCTTAATACGATTTCTATTTTATTCCTTCTTCTTTCAAATGAAATACCTACAGACATTCAACCCACACTTTCTTATGCTTTCATCAGAGAACTCACCTTAGCCGTCATTAAGTTAATCCGCTGAAGTTAAACCGGCACCATCCTATTCCGAAAGGATTTGCAGGTTTCTCTGGTAAGTTTTCCGAGATTCCAATTCTCAATTGCATCTTTAATTGTTTCGATTTCTAGGTTTTAACGCAAATAGGTGAGAGAAGGCACCAGGCAGGTGGTGATGGTTGACGAAATGACACTAGCTGATTCAGGTTGTGTTTGGAACTAGAGAAGTGATTCGCGCTTCGCTTTGAGAATAGTTACCTAAATTGAATATGAAAACTTATTACGGATAGCAATAAACCTTGTTTACTGGTTTAGGTAGCTAAATATACTACAAAAACATGCTGAAATAACATAAATAAAGAGGAAGGATGAAACTATACTCGGTGATATTAGTGAGCTTTTCCATGCAATCTTGATTTGCATAAGCAGGTTAGCTAGTTGGGTGATGGGTAAAATCGGCAACCTTTTAGTGCTGATCAAAACAGGTCGAGTAAAGTCGTTTGACCCATAAAAACCTTCTCTTTAATCTTTTACCATTATAAAAAAGCTTAATTAAACACCATACGATTATATTAATAAGCCTTTAAACAAGTATGTCTTTTTTCAAGAACACAAATTAAAAAAATTTATGCACTTGAATCCACTTGAAATATTTTTGACCCATTTCGTTTACAAACTTTGACCCATTACAAATAAAACAACTCAACACCAAAGTGAAAGTCAACTTTTTAGTGTACGTGTGCACAACTGAAAGCATGTTAGATGCATATAATAATATCTAAACAACAATAGTAACATGTATTGAAATAATCCACATAATAGATCAGTTAAACATAGTAAGTACTATATTAAAATCATCATATGGATCACTGATAGCACAACATGTTACATGGATCCAACTAATGTATCATACAAATCACATATTGCAACTGATGCATAACAAATACATGAATGCTTGATATGCCTAAGTCTTAAGTGCCCTAAAGTGTTATTATTTATGTTTTGATATTGATATGCAACAACGTACTCGGGGTTACATTATGTGCAATGAATTTTCACTTTATTGCTATTGCATGTAATTCCAGTGAAATGACAACTTATAATGACGCCACGTGCTCACATGGACAGCAAATAAAAGTACCAAAGATTACATACAATAACAATGAATAACAAGTTCATTACTCACAATGAAAACCCGAATAGTTATGATGCACAAATTTAGGCCTAGCATATCATATGAATCCAAACCAAATCCACCCCCTGTGTACACCAACTTAATTCGGGCTATACTAAAATCTAAAGCACAGCAATTAGCATTTCAGTTTGAGAAGCATCTCAAAGTTTGTATTTACTGGTTGATCAAGAATTAATAACCCTGAATTAATCAAATTGGAAGAACTGAAACAGAGAAACAAGATACTGAAACACCACCAGATAGAAGAAATTTGAGGGTCAAAAATAAAAATAAACAAAGTAACTAACCTTTATTTTGGAGTATACATCTTTAACTATAAGAAGGAATCAGTTAATTAATTAATCGATATGTAATTACGGATTGGAAGCCGTTGATGCAAAATCGTTGAATAATTGCAATTCAAAAGTCAACTTTCCAGTCAGATGAGATGCCAAGCATAAGGTAAATAAAACGGCCACGGACTAAATTTATAAGTAATGCATTTAAAAATATTATATTAATTGTGATTAAATTTAAATTACCCCGTCTGTCCTAAAATAAGTGTCATATTTCAGTTTTTGAAGTCTTACCATTTCAACTTTGACATTAAATATCTTTGTTTGTGTTATATAATACTTTTTGAAAATTATACTAATGAAAATACATTTAAAAAAAATGGTAAATTGACAAAATCGGCATCGAACTGCCACATTTTGTTGCAAGTAAGTAACAAACCCAAAGTATTACTCCGGTACGCAACATACCGGTTGGTTTCGGGTTCGGGTAAGCAACATGGTAACCAGTTACCGGCTCACCCGGTAACCCTTTATTTAAACCTATTTTTTATTTTTATTTTAAATGTGACCTGTAAATAAGATGCATACGTGGTATAAATGATTTGTAAAAAAAAAAGGGTAAATTGACAAAATCGGCATCGAACTGCCACATTTTGTTACAAGTAAGCAACAAACCCAAAGTATTATTCCGGTACGCAACATACCGGTTGGTTTCGGGTTCGGGTAAGCAACTCATACAAGGTCTGCTTGTACCATTCACTGGTAAGCTCGTCATCAATGAACCAATATGCCTTACCCCAGTGATTCGAATTGAGTGAAGAAGACGAAGATGACATGTTAGCACGCTCGGAGTTTAAGAACGGTTTATGTGGATAATATTTTTAGGGTTGACAAAAAGGGGATAAATTAGGTTTTAAACACTTTATTACAGCCCACGTGGATGCCAGCTGGAATCGACACGTGGCAAAAATTGTATATGTGACAAGTGACATGGCTGCCACGTCAGCTTTTTGAACGTTCAAACGGTAAACTCTTAGTTTGCTGGATACGAACTCGAAACCAACCGGTATGTTACGTACCGGGGTAATACTTTGGGTTTGTAGCTTACTTGCAACAAAATGTGGCAGTTCGATGCCGATTTTGTCAATTTACCCTAAAAAAACCCAGTACATTCATATATTTTGCATCAAGTATTATATAACACAAACATAATTATTTAGGGTTAAAGTAGAAAAAAGAAGACTCAAAAAGTCAAAACGGTACACTTATTTTGGGACAGAGGGAGTAATAAATAAAATGGGAAAATATGAGGGTTTTATAGTTTATTCCGGGACAGGGGCGGAGCTAAGATTTATAAATTAGGGGTGCAAAAAAATTTAAATATATGTTCACTTTCGGGGCAAAACTTATAAAATATTGTAAATACTTTTTAAAAAATAATTTTACATGATTTCAAAATTATTTGGGGTGCAGTTGCTGTAACACCCCCAAATTCGTCGATTTTGTTTAGCGGAAGCATTTAGTTTAAGTACGGGGGTGCCACAATAACAAAGTGCATGCATACGTATCAGAGCTTATGATTACAACAGAACATAATATATTAAGATGCCAAAAGTATTAATTACAATGTTTACGATTCATCGAATCGTACAAGTTAAAAGTAATAAGTTTACAAAAGTAGATTTCTGAAATATGACTAAAACATTGTGAAACGCCCTGAAAATCTGAACATTTTTTTTTTTTTTTTTTATACACTGAAATGTATTTCTATTGGTCCCACTATCTGTATTATCTTGTTTGTATTCTATTCTATTAATTTGTATTACTTTTAAAACTTAAAAATGAAAATCTGCTGGAAACAACATCTACCCGCCGGGTAGATGGGTTACCCGCCGGGTACCCAAGTCTAGCCGCCGGGTTTCCCCCATTAACCGCCGGGTGAATTAATTTTTTTGTGGTAACAGAACTAAACCCCCGTTTAAAGGCTTGAGAAGCCGCCGGTTAGGCCTAAGAAGCCGCCGGCTTGTTCCTGATTTTGGTTTACCCGCCGGGTACTCCGGCTACCCGCCGGGTACTCTGGCGTCTACAGCACCTGCAGTTTACTTTCAAACTATTTACCATTTTCCAAAATTTGAACGCGCATATCTTCCAAACGAAAAAGAGTTAAAACATGAAACTTTGCAAGCACTTTACTATGGTCAAAATAAAACTTTCTATTTTCGCACTTTCTCAAATTTCTCATTTTATCGGAATTTGGGCTTATGGGTCATTTTCGGCTAAATTCCAACATTTTTCTAACATACTAAGTCTCAAACCATTAAGACTTAGAAGCTGAAACTTAAGGCACACATTTCTACTATCAAAACAAACTTGCGAGACTAATCACTATACTTCCAATCTTTATCTAACTCAAATTCGTTCATAGGCATTATTAAGACCCGTTTTGACCCATTATGACCCGCTGATCCAAAAGAGCTAATTTAACCCATTCAATGACTAAACACACTTCCAAATTTACTAATAACATCATTGACTTTCGTTAAAACTTTCAATATGTACATAATCAAAATATCACTTCTATTACAACTCACAACTTAACACTTTCCAAACATTATCTACTAGTCTTACACAACTTTACTCTATTACACATAATCAATCTAGTCATTTCTTTCAAAACCAAAACATGTCAAAACATTGTTTGGGCGATCTTTCAAGGTTCCAAAACGATAATTTAAAGAGAAAGCTTGTGTGACTTACAACAAGCTAGCAACTCCACTTCTAACCTTTTGCAATATCTTTACCTCTTCCACTTTCACTTGTACCTACAACATAACTAAACTAATTAAGCAATTTGCTTAGTGAGAATATGAAATCTAATCAATACAAAGCATTATTAACATAAAGCAAATAATGAATTAGGTAAGGAACTACTTCCCTTTTTCTTGCAACTCCACTTTCACAATTCTAATCATATGTGCACATAGCTAATCAATATTTGGCTAACATAAGTTAACCACTAATCGTACAAAGCTAACCTTGGTTAGCTATTCTAATCAAAATATGGCTAATAAACATTAACCATTCTAATCACAAGCTTTCATCATAATCATGATATAATCATAAGCTAATCACAACAAGTTACATGATCATGATCTAATCAATTCATAAACTCACCTTGGTTTGTAGCACAAATTGAAACAAGATGATCAAATGATGACAATTCTTCTTTAGCACCTATTACATACACATATCACATAATCAACAACTAATTCACACTTTCAATGACTAATCATCTATTTCTTTCTCCCCCACTTGAAGTTTACTAATTTCACTTCAACTAAATTAACTAACTTACTTATCATAATCAAAATCATTGCTTTATTATGAATTTAACTACTTTCTAATCACTAATTCAATCTACTAACATATTAAAATCAGGCTATAAACTAAAACATATGAT
The DNA here is from genome assembly GCA_949592205.1 of Helichrysum umbraculigerum. Lineage (NCBI taxonomy): Eukaryota > Viridiplantae > Streptophyta > Magnoliopsida > Asterales > Asteraceae > Helichrysum > Helichrysum umbraculigerum. The sequence continues at coordinate 86,745,153 of CATIUR010000002.1, read as the reverse complement.
TCATGAGAAATTTCATAAACCATAATCATAACCTATCACTTGTAATAAGAAATTAGGATTCTAATCATTGTTTATAGGTTATACTAACACTAACTAATCAATTATAAACCCTAATTTCGGATTAATTCATACTAATTAGCTAAAACCCATGAAACCCAATTTCTAGGGTTCTTAAGAAGAAAGAACAACTTACAAAGATCTAGAGATGATAGAGGATGATTCTCTTGATGATTTGAACTTGAATTTGAGATTGAAAAACTGATTTCTTGTTGGATTTTAGCTTCCTGCGATTTTTCTAGTTCTTCCGTTGAGGTTCTGGACTTTTTGAGAATACAGGAATAAAGTACGTATCATTATCTATATCTTTTGTTTATTTACTATACTACACAGTCTGGAACTGGACAACTAGTTTGCGTTTTCTATCATATCTCATAATTTAGAGATCTAAAATTAAAAAGATGTATATATTATCGTACACTAAAATAATACTGTAAAACTGAGCTATAAAAACTTATTTTTTTATTTAATAGAGTAATACCTTGAAAACTGGGGTGTTACAACTCTCCCCCACTTATTCTGTTCGTGTCCTCACGAACCATTCTTGGTGCACCGCAGGGTAGTATATCATCATCCACTCCTCCGGTTCCCAAGTAAATTCTGAACCCTTCCTATGTCGCCACTGAACTTTAACTATTGAAACTGATTTATTTCTGAGCTGCTTTACTTTCTGATCAAGAATTTTAACTGGCTCTTCTATATAACTCAACTTATCATTTATTTCTATTTCTGTCAGTGGTACATAAGAAGCTTCATCAACTAAACATTTTCTGAGCTGAGATACATGAAAGGTATCATGAATACTACCAAGTTCTTCTGGTAATTGCAATCGATATGCAACCTTTCCAACCTTATCAATAATTTTAAAAGGTCCAATATACCTTGGACTCAACTTTCCTCGCTTCCGAAATCGGATAATTCCCTTCCAAGGTGAAACTTTAAGTAACACCTTATCGCCTACTTGAAATTCAATAGGCCTTCTCCGCTTGTCTGCATATGACTTTTGTCGATCTTGTGCCATCTTTAATCTTTCTCTAATCTGATCAATCTTCTCAGTAGTTAACTGTACTATATCTGTACTTCCAAGCTCTCTCTGACCAATCTCCCCCCAACAAATTGGAGTTCGACATTTTCTACCATATAACATTTCATAAGGTGGCATTTTAATCGAAGAATGATAACTATTATTATAAGAAAACTCGACCAATGGAAGGTGAGTATCCCAACTGCCACCAAAGTCAATGGCGCAAGCTCTAAGCATATCCTCAAGAGTCTGAATGGTACGTTCACTCTGACCATCAGTTTGAGGATGAAAAGCTGTACTAATATGCAATCGAGTTCCCAAGTCTTCTTGAAATTTATTCCAGAATCGAGAAGTAAAACGAGTATCACGATCTGAAACTATAGAAAGTGGAACTCCATGCCTAGCAACAACTTCTTTAACATAAAGATCAGCTAACTTTTCTGAAGAAGAAGCTTCTTGAATAGGAAGAAAGATAGCACTTTTCGTCAATCGGTCCACAATCACCCAAATAGTGTCATGTTGCCTAGGGGTCTTTGGCAACTTTGTAACAAAATCCATGGTGATGTGTTCCCATTTCCATACCGGTATATCTAAAGGCTGAAGTTTACCGTATGGTTGCTGGTGCTCTGTTTTAACTTGCAGACAAGTGAGACAATTCTGAACATGTTTAACTATATCACGCTTCATACCTGGCCACCAATAGTCACGTTTCAGATCACGGTACATCTTGGTAGCACCAGGATGAATAGAATACTTAGATTTGTGCGCCTCATCTAATAACACTTTCTTTACTTCACTCGTTCTTGGTATCCAAATTCTACCATAACGAGTCTTTAACCCTCTAGAATCATCTACTAATTCAGAAAGTTGACCCGTTAAACGTTGGTTATTTGAGTCATTAGAGGCTAAAACTTCAATCTGAGCAGCTTTAATAGATACAAATAACTGAGGAAGCACAGTCATTTGAAGAGATTTCACTGAAAGAACCGAATGACTAACTTTTCTGCTAAGGGCATCGGCTACAACATTCGCTTTACCAGGGTGGTAAAGTATGTCGCAGTCATAGTCTTTGACTAAATCTAGCCATCTTCTCTGACGGTTATTCAAATCACGCTGATCAAAGAAATATTTAAGGCTTTTGTGGTCTGTATAGATAATGAATTTAACACCATAGAGATAATGGCGCCAAATTTTAAGAGCGAAGACCACAGCTGCTAACTCAAGATCATGAGTGGGATAGTTCTGCTCATGTGACTTTAACTGGCGTGAAGCATAAGCAATGACTTTCCCACGCTGCATAAGAACACAGCCTAATCCGAGTTTTGAAGCATCACAATACACCACCATATCCTCGTTGCCCTCGGGTAAAACAAGAATAGGGGCTTGACTAAGCTTTTCTTTCAACATCTGAAACGCTTTAGCTTGCTTATCTTCCCACTTCCATTGAACGCTCTTTCTAGTCAACTGAGTCAAAGGAGTAGCAATCTTTGAAAAGTCTTGGATAAAACGACGATAATAGCCAGCTAGGCCAAGAAAACTCCTGACTTCAGTAGGACTCGTAGGAGGGTCCCACTTCATTACTGCTACTATCTTGGAAGGATCAACTTGAATGCCGTGAATATTGATCACGTGTCCAAGAAATTGGACTTCTCGTAACCAAAATTCACATTTAGAAAATTTGGCAAATAACTTTTCACAACGAAGTGTTTCAAGAACTTGTCTAAGATGTGCTGCATGCTCTGCTTCACTTTTAGAATAGATAAGAATATCATCAATGAAAACTATAACAAAGATATCAAGCATGGGCCGACAAACTCTGTTCATCAAGTCCATGAATGCAGCTGGAGCATTAGTTAAGCCGAATGGCATAACTGTAAACTCGAAGTGACCATAACGAGTACGAAAAGCAGTTTTTGAAATATCATCTTCCCTTACTTTTAACTGATGGTAGCCAGAACGAAGATCAATCTTTGAAAAGAAACTGGCACCTTGTAACTGATCAAATAAGTCATCTATTCGAGGCAAGGGATATCTATTCTTAATGGTCACTTTATTTAGTTCCCGGTAATCTATACACATTCTTAGGGAACCATCTTTCTTCTTTACAAATAAAACTGGAGCTCCCCAAGGTGAACTACTAGGACGGATGAAACCTTTATCTAAAAGTTCTTGCAACTGTTTCATCATTTCTTGCATTTCAGTTGGAGCTAACCGATAAGGAGTTTTAGCAATTGGAATAGCTCCAGGAATAAGATCAATTCGGAATTCCACTTGTCTATCAGGTGGAATACCCGGAAGCTCGTCAGGGAATACTTCAGGAAATTCTTTCACAACTGGAATACTAGAGAATTCTGGTACAGCTTTAGAATTATCAACCACGTGCGCCAAAAAGGCTTGGCACCCGTGTGACAAAAATCTTTTAGCTCGAGCAAAAGTACAAACAGGAATGGATCTACTAGAACGCTCACCATAAACAACAATCTCCCTTCCGCTAGGTGCTTTAAGGAGAACTATCTTTTCATGACAATTTATCATACCCTTATTCTTTCCCATCCAATCCATTCCTATAACTACATGAAATTCCCCCATTTGCATAGGAATCAAGTCTATTTTGAACACTTCACCTCCTATTTCAATAGTACACCCTCTATAAACATCACTAACAATAACTAATTTGCTATCAGCAATTTCAACTTCCAAAGGGCGTTCTAATTTATCAATAGGAGTATTCAACTTTTCACAAAATGATAAAGATACAAAAGACTTGGTGGCTCCAGAGTCAAATAAAACATGGGCAGGTATAGTGTTAATTATGAAGGTACCTGTCACCACGTCATGTGACTCCTTTGCCTCATCTGCCATAATCTGGAAAGAACGACCTTTAGCTTTCTGTCCGCCCGCTTCTCTTTTCTTTTCTGCTTCTTTCTTCTGTTCATTTCTTTTCATATCTTCTTGTTTAGCAGGACAGTTAGCTTGTAAATGGTCATCCTTGTAGCAATAAAAGCACATTCTATATGGATTAGGGCAATTAGCAGCGATATGCCCTTGTTGACGACACTTGTAACAAGCTGTGCTCCCTAACTGACATTCTCCTGGATGCTTTCTGCCACAATTATTACATTTGGGAAATTCCCGAACTGGAGCTTGAGATTGACGATTAGATTGTTAAGATTGTGACTTCTGTTGTTGTGGTTGCGATGACTGCTACTTTCCAAAATTTCTGAATTTCTTAGATTGCTGTGATTGAGAAGAAGATTGTTCTGCTTTTCTCTTATTGGCTCTATCCTCAGCTTTCACTTGCAACTCTTTCTCTCGAGTCAACCCTTTATTCATCATCTTAGGAATAGAATCATAAATAGTCGGGTCAACTGCTTCCTTGATATCAATGTTTAAATGTCGGTAATAATGATCCTTCATTAACCCTGGATTCGAGGTATATTCGGGACAAAACTGAGATTTATCATAAAACATGTTAGTGTACTCAGTTACCGACATTTTCCCTTGATTGATGGCTAAGAACTCTCCTTTTAGTCTTTCTACTTCCGCCATTGGAGCGAATTCTGCTATAAACTTTTCCTTAAACATACTCCAAGAAAACTTTGCAGCTTCTACAGCACCATGTGTTTTAACTTGAGTACCCCACCAATCCTGAGCACTATCTTTCAACTGATGAGCAGCAAACAGTACACGTAGCCTTTCTGAACAGTCACAGAGTAGAAAAGTCTCTTCTATCTTATTAATCCACCTATGACTACTAATCGGGTCTCTTTCACCGTGAAATTCTGGAGGACTACAATTAGCAAAGTTTTTATATTCAAAACGTTCTTTTTCTTTGTTCATTTGCTGCTGAGCGTTTAACATTTCACTATTCAACTGAGGGTTAACTAAGACAGGATGCTTCTGTTCAAATTCTACTAATCGTGTATTAATAATTTGCTCCATTCGGGTATATACCTGAGGAGCAAATTCTTGTAGGGCTTGCCCAATCACATCTTTTAATAGCATCCGATCCTCAGGGTCTAAACTTCTTTCTGGAATATTCTCCTCTTGAGTGGGATAACGTACATTTGAACCCTCAGCTTCTTTATTTGGTGTGGATTCCATTTACTAAACAATATAAAAAATACAATTAACACATAAAAATTTCTACTTCAACTATTAAATAATGATTGCCTTCATCTTCACATATTTAACAACTTTGAATCTCCCACATGCTTTAGCAAAATATAACCTCGTTGGCCAGACGTAGTTATATTATACTAAATACCTGTTTCTATTCAAAGTTCTTAAATATATTCCAATTCCAAGCAATCATTCTTACTCTAATCATAATCTACTAATCATATGCAAAACATTGCAAAAACATAACTGTAATTAACTACTGCACATTTATAAGTGGTTTAAGTTTAGGCAATCCTACTGTGGATTGCTTAAATCTCTTAAACCATCGCTCTGATACCAACTTGAAACGCCCTGAAAATCTGAACATTTTTTTTTTTTTTTTATACACTGAAATGTATTTCTATTGGTCCCACTATCTGTATTATCTTGTTTGTATTCTATTCTATTAATTTGTATTACTTTTAAAACTTAAAAATGAAAATCTGCTGGAAACAACATCTACCCGCCGGGTAGATGGGTTACCCGCCGGGTACCCAAGTCTAGCCGCCGGGTTTCCCCCATTAACCGCCGGGTGAATTAATTTTTTGTGGTAACAGAACTAAACCCCCGTTTATAGGCTTGAGAAGCCGCCGGTTAGGCCTAAGAAGCCGCCGGCTTGTTCCTGATTTTGGTTTACCCGCCGGGTACTCGGGCGTCTACAGCACCTGCAGTTTACTTTCAAACTATTTACCATTTTCCAAAATTTGAACGCGCATATCTTCCAAACGACAAAGAGTTAAAACATGAAACTTTGCAAGCACTTTACTATGGTCAAAATAAAACTTTCTATTTTCGCACTTTCTCAAATTTCTCATTTTATCGGAATTTGGGCTTATGGGTCATTTTCGGCTAAATTCCAACATTTTTCTAACATACTAAGTCTCAAACCATTAAGACTTAGAAGCTGAAACTTAAGGCACACATTTCTACTATCAAAACAAACTTGCGAGACTAATCACTATACTTCCAATCTTTATCTAACTCAAATTCGTTCATAGGCATTATTAAGACCCGTTTTGACCCATTATGACCCGCTGATCCAAAAGAGCTAATTTAACCCATTCAATGACTAAACACACTTCCAAATTTACTAATAACATCATTGACTTTCGTTAAAACTTTCAATATGTACATAATCAAAATATCACTTCTATTACAACTCACAACTTAACACTTTCCAAACATTATCTACTAGTCTTACACAACTTTACTCTATTACACATAATCAATCTAGTCATTTCTTTCAAAACCAAAACATGTCAAAACATTGTTTGGGCGATCTTTCAAGGTTCCAAAACGATAATTTAAAGAGAAAGCTTGTGTGACTTACAACAAGCTAGCAACTCCACTTCTAACCTTTTGCAATATCTTTACCTCTTCCACTTTCACTTGTACCTACAACATAACTAAACTAATTAAGCAATTTGCTTAGTGAGAATATGAAATCTAATCAATACAAAGCATTATTAACATAAAGCAAATAATGAATTAGGTAAGGAACTACTTCCCTTTTTCTTGCAACTCCACTTTCACAATTCTAATCATATGTGCACATAGCTAATCAATATTTGGCTAACATAAGTTAACCACTAATCGTACAAAGCTAACCTTGGTTAGCTATTCTAATCAAAATATGGCTAATAAACATTAACCATTCTAATCACAAGCTTTCATCATAATCATGATATAATCATAAGCTAATCACAACAAGTTACATGATCATGATCTAATCAATTCATAAACTCACCTTGGTTTGTAGCACAAATTGAAACAAGATGATCAAATGATGACAATTCTTCTTTAGCACCTATTACATACACATATCACATAATCAACAACTAATTCACACTTTCAATGACTAATCATCTATTTCTTTCTCCCCCACTTGAGGTTTACTAATTTCACTTCAACTAAATTAACTAACTTACTTATCATAATCAAAATCATTGCTTTATTATGAATTTAACTACTTTCTAATCACTAATTCAATCTACTAACATATTAAAATCAGGCTATAAACTAAAACATATGATTCATGAGAAATTTCATAAACCATAATCATAACCTATCACTTGTAATAAGAAATTAGGATTCTAATCATTGTTTATAGGTTATACTAACACTAACTAATCAATTATAAACCCTAATTTCGGATTAATTCATACTAATTAGCTAAAACCCATGAAACCCAATTTCTAGGGTTCTTAAGAAGAAAGAACAACTTACAAAGATCTAGAGATGATAGAGGATGATTCTCTTGATGATTTGAACTTGAATTTGAGATTGAAAAACTGATTTCTTGTTGGATTTTAGCTTCCTGCGATTTTTCTAGTTCTTCCGTTGAGGTTCTGGACTTTTTGAGAATACAGGAATAAAGTACGTATCATTATCTATATCTTTTGTTTATTTACTATACTACACAGTCTGGAACTGGACAACTAGTTTGCGTTTTCTATCATATCTCATAATTTAGAGATCTAAAATTAAAAAGATGTATATATTATCGTACACTAAAATAATACTGTAAAACTGAGCTATAAAAACTTATTTTTTTATTTACTAGAGTAATACCTTGAAAACTGGGGTGTTACACATTGCAGTTATACTAAAGAAATCCATGTGTTTCCAAAAAGTTGGCATCCTAAAACTTCACGGGTCGCCTAATTCTCCATGTGTGTTGGCGATTCTTACATGCGCAGCTAATTCCCTGAAAAACATAGTAAAAGTCAACAACTAGGTTGAGTGAATTCACAGGTGTTATGTTTGCAATAGTTATAACCAGTTTGTAAGCACAGTTGTCGATTCAAATACGTTCACAAATAGTATTGCCATAATAGTCGAAAATACGTTTCGTGGAATGTAATCCAAATACAAGTTTAGTGGGCTGTTAGCCCAAAGTCTGGTTTACATGTTTTGTTACTCAAATACAATGAAACACTTCCCCTAAGACCCGTACCTGGATCACGTGCGGGCAGTATTATCATTTATCTAAGTATCCTAATCGTTTAGTAGGTTTCGTTGGGATGTTGCCCAAAAGAGTCAGTTTAAAAATGCGTGCTGGTCGTTCTCCAGCGGTTTACAAATAGTACCGGTCGTTCTCCGGCCAAATACGAACGGGTCGTTCTCCCGTTCAAATAAAACATTTTAATACGCACGGGTCGTTCTCCCGTCCAAACGCTGCTGGTCGTTCTCCAGCGATTTACAGTACCGGTCGTTCTCCGGTTAATACGCATGGGTCGTTCTCCCATCCAAAGACGCACGGGTCATTCTCCCGTCCAGTGGCCAGTCGTTCTCTGGCACTAAAATACGTTGCTGGTCATTCTCCAGCGTTTTCATAAAAGTACCGGTCGTTCTCCGGTATACCAAACAAGTTTAAGAGTTTACAGTCGTTTGCAATATAGTTTACCGGTCGTTCTCCGGTCTAGTTAAAACAGTTTGTCGAATAAGTTATCCCGTTTATTCAGTGTGTCAATATGAAAATGGTATTTCATAATTACCAGTGTGTCCAAAAGTTTACTAGTTCAAAGTACTCTAATTGTTCGAGTAAATACGTATGATAAATAATCATATAAGTAAAAGCAGTTATGGCAATAAGTAAAACAGTTGACTATGTTTTCCACCCCTGTTCAAAAGCAGTTAAATCAGTAAAAGTAGGGGCTGTGAACTCACCTGTTGAGTTAAGTAGTTGTGCGAGTGCTAGCAAACCTAAACCCAAGTACAGTCCGGAATCTCCTAACGTCCTAAACGTATGAGATTTATAAGTATGTGGATGTCTGAGCTAATCATCCATGCTAGTGTTCGTACAACCAAGTTATGTCCAAAGTATTTGTTAAACGTTCACGTTGTATTTCGTTGTTTGTGAAAATGTATACGACTTGTTGGTGATGTTTTGAAACAATAGTTCAAAAATGTTATTTTCTCATTTGCTACAGTACTGCTACAGTAAAATTTGACTTTTCTACAGTAACTTTGACTTTTTAAAATGTGTTTTTAGGGTTCTGACTTGTGCGACGCAAGGTGCGACGTAAGGGTCTGCGTCGCATTCAGGTTTTGCGACGTCATGGGTTGAAGTGCGATGTAGGGTGCGACGTTAAGTGTTGCGTCGCAGTTGTTGCGAAATTAAATAATTGTGCGACGTAACGGGTTACGTCGCATACGGGTGTTGCGACGTTAGGGTCTACGTCGCTGTGTGCGACTTCGCAATTTAATGCGACGTTAAAGGTGACGTCGCAGTATGCGACGTTGTGAGATGTTCTGCGACGTAGTGACTGACGTCGCATTTAGCCCAAGCCAGATGCGACGTAGCGGACTGTTCGACGAACAGCTCGAAAATAATGAGTTTTGGGTTGATTTTTGGACATTTTCAGTTGATAGAACACTAAAGCATGGTAATCTAAGTATTATAAACAAGAAATATGAAAGAAAACTTCAAAATCTTAAGAGTTGACGGGATTTGTCGGAAACTTACGAGTGTCGGATTTGAAATCCGAAAAGGTAGAAAGGTAGAAAGGTAGATCGTGTTGCAGTGATCGTTTTTCTCTAATTTGTTAGTTGATTCGGCGCGTTTTTGATGTAGTATTTGTATGATTTGTGGGGTGGTTTTTGGTAGGTGGTGGTGAAAGAGAGAAAAGAAAGAGATGAGAGGGAAGAGAAAGGTGGAGGATGAGAATGGTGGAGGTGGAGAGGTGGTTTTTGTTCCACTTTTCTGCCTCCGTGGTTGCACTCCGTGTTTGTTTACCCGATCGTTAAATGTTACATTATTTTAACTAATGCATTTTTAATTTCATATTTCATTATGTTTTTAATTAGGATCTTTTTATGAAACCAAATTAATTTAGTTATAAAATTTTAAACATTGTTTTATTTTAAATTATACGTTTTGACGTTTTGTTTTATTAAATAATTTTGTTCACCAACATTCGTATATTTTTGTCGCGTTTGCTGAATTCGTTTCGTTTGTAATTACATCTAATTACAATTTAGTAATACTACGCGTATTAACTAGTTGGGCTTTGCTAGACTTACCTCTAAAATATGTTGTGAATTCACTCAAGTAGGGAATTAGCCTAATAATGCAAGTGATTAACGTAATTAATCGCGTTTAAATTTGCGAGGTGTTACAGTTGCCCCCCGTGTCCCCCTCTACATCCGCCTCTGTTTGGGGATGTATAATATCATGGTGTTTAATTGAGAAACTTTGTAAGGTTTATAAACATATTCGTTATATGAGTAATACTTTAACGAAAATGTTTTTTTGAGTTATCATAGTCTTAAAATATATAATTGATGTACCCTACATATAAATAGTTGATTGAATTGCTATTTAAATTTTTAATCACGTACAATTAGAAAACTCAGTCAACTTGACATCCGCTTATTCATGTCTGTGACACCCGTCAAATTAGGACTAGATTTTAGTTCCTAATCATTTGGAATTACATGTAATTAGTACTATGTGTTAGGCTAATTGTGTGTATCTATATATATATATATATATATATATATATATATATATATATATATATATTGTTGAATATATATCAGTTCACGATTATATTTAATCGTTCATTTTTAAATCGGCCAAATTCCGATTCATTTATATGGCGTTGGTGAAAACAATATTAAGTAATATAGAAGTTATTATTTAATACAACTCATTATTTATTATATATTATTTTGATAATATATAAAGTATTCGTATCGTATAAATATAAAACATTCGCGACGAAGATTATAAATAATGTATTATTATTGAAAATGAAAATTATTATTTACATTAGACAAAATAAAACATATTTCCTTTTATTCCATTTAACTCAAACGCGACGAAACCACTCGAACCATATCCGTCTCTCAAACATAAAACAAAGATATATTTTTATATCTCACTAAAAGTATTTTTATAATATACTTCGATTAAAAGTATATACGATTTCATTTTTAGAAAATTATCGATTTAAAACATTATACTACTTTAATGATCGGAAACACGAGCACGAACCAAAAATACCTCATGCGGGAGGCAAGATCCACAAAAAGTGGATCATGCCCGCACCAATAATACTCCCTCCGTTCTCATTCTTTCTTTTCATCTATCTCTCATTCTCATCTCTGCTCTTTCTCTTCTCTCGATCTCTTTCAAAACCAAAAACAATAACAAGAATATCAATAACAACACAGGAAGCAGCAGCAACCAGTGATCATCCTCACCATCTTCATCACCTCCTTCATCATTATCACCAAGCTCCATCTCCATTTTAGCTCCATTTTGATACGTAAGGATTTACTCACTTTTTCTTAAAATTCCATGTTTATATTACATATACTAGCCTAATTTGATGTTCCATGAACTAATTATGTCCCTATATCGATCCAAACTAGTTGTAATTAAATTGTTGTTCGACCAGTACCTGAAACCGGACAAGGATCCGGCGGATCACCCACTAGATCCGGCGGATCCTCCTTAAAAGCTATTGAATCCGGCGGATTCACGGGAATCCGACGGATTCCCCCGATCCGACGGATCACTCCAAGGATCCGGCGGATCCAAACCAAACACACTCAATCCGGCGGATCAACACATGATCCGGCGGATCCCCCTTTATATTTCATGATCCGGCGGATCAACAAACTGATCCGGCGGATTCTAGCTAAAACAGAACAAATAAATTTTTGAAAACGTCGAAGATTTCACAACTTATATTAGGGTAGCTTCTCGATGAAAAATTTATTGTAACGGATTGGGCTCAAATTCGCACGGTCATTCGAAAACAACCCAATGGTCAAGGCTAAGTACCTTAGCCTAGCCAGTTTTAGGCCATCCGAGGTCGTCTAGGGGTCAAAAATAGCATATTTCAGTTTTCAGACTCGTACCAAATTTAGTAACTTATGAAATAAAATGTGACGGACATAATGAACTTGAGTAACTACTAAACCTATACGATACGACTTATATACGAAACACATTTACTTTTATAAGCATAACAAATCATGTATAATAATAATAGTTTCAAAAATTATTATTACAAACCGCCACCGACGAGCCGTATACGTTTTCGCAAACTCAAACATAAACATTAACCAAAGTATTTGGACATAACTAGTTGAGGGAACAACTAGCATAGATGGTCTGTAAAGTCATCTAATCAATTAAACCTTGCGCGTTTAAATACGCCCGGCAGGTTTCAATAATCTAATCATTTATCAAAACCTTGCGCGTCTAAGACGCCCTGCAGGTTTCAGTCGATTGAACGACATCAATTCTCTTGTAAAATCTCATTTGTGCTTCATAGCATCTCATTAGGCTCAGGTGAGTCTCATAGCCCCTATTTTAAATGCTTTTACCTAGGGGTGAGATATATGCTCATTTTGTTTTACATATGAACACAAGTATCAAAACATCGATATATATACTACATGAGTTAATCATCTAATCATTTTAAGTCCTCAAACATAGTTTGGTAATACTTGGTAGCGTGAATGTTAGTGTATGGATCCATATGGGACTGACAATCCCCGTCCGGGTCAGCAAGCACTGACTGGTCAAACGGACGCATTATCATTTGTTCATACATATGTTGATTAGGCATACGCATAGAGGCACCATCGCTCAGGCACTTAATTGTGATCCTGACACCTCAGTTAAGCTCAGACTATGTGCTCATGACTGTATGTACATTATATTTGATTAATTTCAATTATCATTAAATCTTGTGGTTCATACATTATATCTTATCACTAAACATGTGAGCTCACCAGCTTTATAACTGACCTTTAGCATGTATTCTCAGGTTCTCAGCAGCAGTAGGTGTGCTTACCCAGGATGACTATTAGCTCGAGTCGCATACAGACATCAGGAGATTCCCTTGCATTTCTATATTTTGTATAATTAGATATGCCCTAGAATCTCTATCATTTGGCTCAAGAGCTTTTGTAAACTATTATAAATGTGTAAAACTTTTATAATTTAAATATATTGTAAACGACGCATGTAGTGGTCGTTCATTATGTATCTTATGTGCTTTGTGTATTGATTAGTCGCGCCCCGTACCGACCCGCTTCCGCATCATAATTTGGGGGTGCGACAATGTCCATGATATTGCAAGGTTGAAAAAGACATTAGTTGGGGTGTACTCGGCAAGGACTTTCTAGGGAGTACTCGGCCGAGTCGGGGTGTAATCGGGGAGTACTCGGATTAGACTTTTGTTTACACTTAATTAATAATTTTCAATATTATATGTGCAAAAATATAAAATAGAACTATAAACATAAACATTAAACATAATTGCCAATAAAGTAGTAATATTTGTAACATCCTCTCTTTTGGTCCGGTAATTTCTAATTTTAAAATTGAAATATTTAGTCGTATTAGAAATTATTTGATATTATTTGTTTATTTGCGAAAAGTAATTAAATAAGCTTTAGGACTTATTGTGCTTAGTAAATTATTGATTGTTTTAATTTACTATAGTTGACGGTGCAATGAAATAAGTTTCTCGCAAATGGTTTTTAGGTTCCAGGCAATAGATTAAAAGGGGACTAGTTTTAAGTGGATGCGGGTCGGTGTTAAAAGTTGACCGACTTATATACTTTCCCTTTTAGGAAAGTTCTTCACTTTCCTTATTTAGAAACCTAAAACCTCTAAACCCTAAAACTAAAAATCAAAAACCAAAGCTGAATCATAACCATTAACTATTGAATTTGGAGCTGTGATCTTTCGACAACATAATCATCATCACCATCTAGTTGAAACTTCTAAATTGGTGAGTTCTTGACTTTGGTTAATACCTAGTTGCTTTAATTGATGTTGATTGATGATCTTGATGCTTTAGACATGTTATGGTATGCATATAGGATGATATGTGAGCAAAAAACTGTTGCTGAAATCGTTGTAGTGGTTATTTGTTTGAGAATTATAGCTGCTGGGTTATGCTCTGTACGAGCTGAAGGTTTGCTGAGAAACATGGGAATCCGGTCGGATTCCCCTGAATCCGGCGGATTCCCCCGAAAAACGCAAACCAGAAATTTGTTGAATACGGCGTATTCATGACCGTATCCAGGAACGTATTCGTTTTAAAAGGACCTGATCAAAATTTGAAACGAAATGGTGTTGAATACGGTTGGGAATCCGGCGGATTCAAATGAATCCGGACGGATTCAGATGAATCCGGCGGATTCAACCCCTATGCAGGAAAGTTTGATTTTTTAGTGAACCTTATATAGTCCTGAATGTGTTAATATTATTTGATAGGTTTGTTAATGTACTTATCAAATGTGTATATATTGATTCGGTTTTCATGTTATAAGATGTATTCACATGTATGATATTCGAATATAAGTTATGGGTTTAAGACATCGTTACTAACTTATGTTTGATTGTAATTCTCAGATAAACAAAGAGCTCAGCGAGATAAGACAGCTGAGTAAGTGAAACGAAATGATCAGGTGAGTGGATTTGAAACTCACAGTTCGATTTGGTTGTGTCAGTTTGATTTCAATCAGTAATTATAGGATTACTATTGATAGTATGTTAACCTTGGAATGATATGCCATTTGATTGGTTGTTTGTTGAACATTGAATTGAAATGTATAATCCAGAGGTCAACTAGATTGTTGGTTGGACTTGATTGCTAATGTTGGTCAATACAGGGTTGCATACAAGTGTTGATGGAGATTAGCATTTAGTTAGCGGTTAATCACTGTTTTGGCCTACAGTTGATGTAAGTGTTCTGATGGGGCCACCCGGCACAGGGTCCTTAGGAACCACCGTTCCTCTTGACGATATTTGTTGTATTATTGATTGTGAACAGATTGCTAGCTAAATTGAATTGTAATTGATAATTCATTCACTTAGCTTCGTGCTAATCCCTCAATTTACTTCCTGCAGGTGATGTATATTATGTGGGTAGTCAGGAAGGATATTTTGATGCTGGGAATGTTTGAAACTTACAACTCTGATCCAATTTGTAATAAATAATGTTTTATAGCATATAATGCCCGGGTTTGTAAACATGTTAACTATGTTTGATTAGTAGTTAAACATATTGTATAAAGGTTTGCGAAAATTTCTAGCAGGTTTTCAATAGAATATGAAATTATAATAGTCGCTTCCGCCAAACTTAATATTATATTGTTGTAGTAAATGAGGGGCGTTATAAGTTGGTATCAGAGCAATAGTTTGGGGCAATTGAATATGATTGTATGTTCAATCCTAAACTTTGATTGTGTTGTGTCAAACATTCTTGGGAATGGGATTATGTACTGAATGTGAAATTGTTAGTAGGATAGGTGCTAACGATTAACGCTTTGTAAGCTGTTGTGGTGTTTACAGATATGGCGGATAACGAGCAACTACCTGTTAACCCTAATAATGCCTCAAGGCCTGAAGTTATTGCTGAGATTCATGATGACCGTAATGAACATGCTGGTACTTCTTTCCATGCTAGAGAGGAGGTAGAAAGGGATCAGTATTTGCTTCATTTGGAAGAGGAAAACCAAGTGCTCAGAATGTATAAACAACAAAAAGAGGCTGAATCTTCTCATCCTGTGTTTGGTACGATTTCACCGCCAAAGCAAAAGGTGTGTTCTTTTAAAACCTTTATGAGCAGTAATCCATCTGTGTATTCGGGTAGTACGAATCCTTCTGTAACTCTGGATTGGTCGAGAGATGTTGAAAAGAAATTTGAAGTCTGTCAATGTGAGGAAGAACTAAAAGTTCCTTATGCAACTCAACTTTTAAAAGGAGCAGCTATGAATTGGTGGGATTCGATTACTTCTGTATTATCTTCTTTTCAGAAAGCTTCTATCCGATGGTCTGACTTTCGTAATGAAGTTTGTAAGCAGTACTGTTCAAACTATGATATAGCTCGAATTAGAAAGGAGTTTATGGATTTGCAATTAACTGATAACATGTCAATGGATGATTTGATAAATCAGTTCACAGAGAAACTCAGGTTTGTTCAGCAGTGGGTTCCTGATGAGAGAACTCAAATAGAACAGTTTGTGGGTACTTTACCTAATCACTATCGAACTTCAGTGAGATTAGCGGGCTCTCTTCCTCAAGCTTTCATGTTAGCTCGATCTGTTGACAGTGATTTGAAACCTCAACAAGTACCAAGTAAAGAAATAGTTTCTCAGAAATCTAGGAGTGAATCTTCTGGTAAAGGTAAGCAACGGTGGCAAGGAAATCAGCAGGGTAAGAAACAAGAAAGTCATGGTGGTACTTCTGATCGTCCCAATTGGTGTATTAAATGTAGAGCTAGACATTTTGGGCCGTGTACTGTGCAAACCACTAGATGTGTGAAGTGTGGTGTGATTGGGCATGAAGCCAAAGATTGTGTTTTTCCTACTTATGTGTGTTGGAATTGCCATAAGGAAGGTCATCGTGCAAATCAGTGTTCTGAGGCTAAGAGACAGGGTTCTGGGTCAGTTGTTGGTTCATCAGCTTCTTCCGGTCAGAAGCGGAAGACTCCGCCATCTGCAGTTAGTAGGGCTTTTCAAATGACAGTGGATGAAGCTGTCCATACAGATGACGTGATCACGGGTACTTTTCTTGTAAATTCTGTACCAGCTCGTGTTTTGTTTGATTCTGGTGCAAATTGTTCTTTTGTATCCATGTACTTCTGTGATAAGTTGAAAATGATGCCTACTGTGATAACAAACCCAGTTGAAGTAGAAATAGCTAGTGGCAAGTCGGTTCCTGTTACCACCTCGGTAATTGGAGCTAGTATTATGATAGATGGCCAGACTTTCCCAATTTCCTTTCTGTTGATGCCAATTGCTAGTTTTGATGTGATTATTGGTATGGATTGGTTAAGTCAGTATAAAGCAAGCATAGATTGCCACAATAAGCTGATTAGAATTCCAATCTCTGAAGAGTTATATGTCGTGGCTCGAGGAGAACGGGATAATGTTTGTATACCTTTGATTAGTATGATGAAAGCTAGGAAATCTTTGTCCAAGGGCTGTGAATCGTATCTAGCTTATGTGATTGATGCTAAGTTAGAAAAGAAGTCCCTTTCTGATGTACCGGTTGTTTCTGAGTATCCGGAAGTATTCCCTAATGAATTACCTGGTTTACCACCGGTTAGGGAGGTTGAATATCAGATTGATCTTGTTCCTGGCTCTTCACCTATAGCTAAAGCCCCTTATAGATTAGCTCCATCTGAGATACGTGAAATGATGAATCAGATACAGGAGTTGTTGGATAAAGGGTTTATTCGGCCTAGTTCTTCTCCCTGGGGTGCACCAGTTCTGTTTGTGAAAAAGAAAGATGGGTCTTTTAGAATGTGCATTGATCATAGGGAATTGAATAAACGGACAGTAAAGAATAAATATCCTCTGCCTCGCATAGATGATTTGTTTGATCAGTTGCAGGGATCTTCGTATTATTCAAAGATTGATTTGAGGTCAGGTTATCATCAAGTTCGTGTTCGTGATTGTGATATTCCTAAAACTGCATTTCGAACCAGGTATGGTCATTTTGAATTCCTGGTTATGCCTTTTGGTTTGACGAATGCTCCAGCAGTTTTTATGGATTTGATGAACCGTGTATGTAGACCTTTTCTTGATAAATTCGTGATTGTGTTTATCGATGATATATTAGTATATTCTAAATCCGAATCAGAACATGGAATGCATTTGAGGTTAGTATTAGAAACCTTAAAGAGAGAACATTTGTATGCAAAGTTTTCGAAATGCGAATTTTGGATTCGGGAAGTACAGTTTTTGGGTCATATCATTTGTAATGAGGGTGTTAAAGTTGATCCTTCGAAAATTGAAGCTGTAATGAATTGGAAAGCTCCAAAATCTGCTTCAGAAATAAAGAGTTTTCTTGGTTTGGCGGGTTATTACCGGAAGTTTATTAAAGATTTTTCAAAAATTGCCGGTTCATTGACTAAACTAACCCGTAAGGATGAAAAGTTTGTATGGGCTGAACAACAGGAAGCTGCTTTTCAGACTCTGAAACAGTTGTTATGTCAGGCTCCTGTGTTAGCATTGCCAGATGGGTCCGATGATTTTGTTGTTTATTGTGATGCATCGATCGCTGGTTTGGGTTGTGTTTTAATGCAGCGAGATCGTGTGATTGCTTATGCTTCCCGTCAGCTCAAACCTCATGAAAGAAATTATCCTACCCATGATTTAGAACTTGCAGCTGTTGTGTTTGCTTTGAAAATCTGGAGGCATTACTTGTATGGTACCAAATGTATTATTTGTACAGATCACAAAAGTCTTCAGTATATATTTTCACAGCAAGAGTTGAATATGCGGCAGAGACGATGGTTAGAATTAATCAAGGATTATGATTGTGAAATTAAATACCATCCAGGGAAAGCCAATGTGGTTGCTGATGCTTTAAGCCGCAAGGTAACTTTTGATCGAGTTTATGTTATGCGTTTAGAAGTTTCTTCTGATTTAGTGGCTCAGATAAAAGCTGCACAGTTAGAGGCCTTGTTAGATCATAATTTGAAATCTGAAATTATGTTGAATCGAAAGGAATTGTTATTGGATGATTCGAGAGGATTAAAAACCTTTCAGTCTCGTGTTTGGATTCCTGTGTTTGGTGGTCTTCGGGATGTTATTCTGAATGAAGCCCATAAATCTAGATTGTCTGTACATCCTGGAAGTACGAAAATGTATAATGACTTGAAACCTTTGTATTGGTGGCCTACAATGAAGATGGATGTAGCAAGGTTTGTTAGTTCTTCTCATATTTGTTCTCAAGTTAAAGCTGAACACCAGAAGCCGTATGGATCGTTGAAACAGCTTGAGATTCCTGAATGGAAGTGGGAACATCTGACTATGGATTTTGTTACTAAGTTGCCTAGAACTGTCCGAGGAAATGATATGGTTTGGGTCATTGTTGATCGATTGACCAAAAGTGCTCATTTTCTAGCTACCAGTGAAACTGTATCTCTGAGTAAGCTTGCACAGTTGTATATGAATGAGATTGTTACTCGGCATGGTATTCCATTATCTATTGTATCTGATAGAGATCCGAGGTTTGTATCTCATTTTTGGCAAAGTTTACAGCATGAGTTGGGCACCAGAGTGAATCTTAGTACAGCTTATCATCCTCAAACAGATGGCCAGTCAGAACGTACGATTCAGACATTGGAGGATATGTTGAGAGCTTGTATTCTGGAGTATGGTGGCTCTTGGGATTCTCATTTGCCATTAGTTGAGTTTGCTTATAATAACTCTTATCATTCTAGTATTGGCATGCCTCCATATGAAATGCTTTATGGTCGCCGTTGTAGAACTCCAACTTGTTGGCTAGAAGCAGGTGAGAAACAGTTTGCAGGTCCGGATATTGTTCAAATGACAGCTGATAAAGTTGCAGTGGCTCGTGAAAAGTTGAAAGCTGCACGTGATAGACAAAAACAATATGCTGATCCTAAACGTCGACCAGTTACTTTTATTGAAGGTGAACTTGTTTACTTGAAAGTTTCGCCTTGGAAAGGGGTAATTCGGTTTGGGAAACGTGGCAAATTGGCTCCTCGATATATTGGACCGTTCAAAATTCGTCAGATTGTTAATGATCAGTCTGTTACTTTGGATCTTCCTCCAGAACTTGCTGGTATTCATGACACGTTTAACATTTGTTATTTGAGGAAATGTAACGTTGAAGACCAGTCTCAGGTTCTTCCTTTGAAAGATTTGAAAGTTGATCAGAGTCAGAAGTTAGTAGAAGAACCAGTTGAACTTCTTGACCGAAAAGTGACCAAACTTAGGAAGAAACAGATTCCCATGGTGTTAGTGAAATGGAGACATAGTTTAGGTGAAAACCTAACGTGGGAAACTGAGGATAGTATGAAATCCAGATATCCTGGATTATTTGATCGTGATGAGATTTCGGGGACGAAATCTTCCTAAGGGGGGGAGAGTTGTAACATCCCCTCTTTTGGTCCGGTAATTTCTAATTTTAAAATTGAAATATTTAGTCGTATTAGAAATTATTTGATATTATTTGTTTATTTGCGAAAAGTAATTAAATAAGCTTTAGGACTTATTGTGCTTAGTAAATTATTGATTGTTTTAATTTACTATAGTTGACGGTGCAATGAAATAAGTTTCTCGCAAATGGTTTTTAGGTTCCAGGCAATAGATTAAAAGGGGACTAGTTTTAAGTGGATGCGGGTCGGTGTTAAAAGTTGACCGACTTAAATACTTTCCCTTTTAGGAAAGTTCTTCACTTTCCTTATTTAGAAACCTAAAACCTCTAAACCCTAAAACTAAAAATCAAAAACCTAAGCTGAATCATAACCAATAACTATTGAATTTGGAGCTGTGATCTTTCGACAACATAATCATCATCACCATCTAGTTGAAACTTCTAAATTGGTGAGTTCTTGACTTTGGTTAATACCTAGTTGCTTTAATTGATGTTGATTGATGATCTTGATGCTTTAGACATGTTATGGTATGCATATAGGATGATATGTGAGCAAAAAACTGTTGCTAAAATCGTTGTAGTGGTTATTTGTTTGAGAATTATAGCTGCTGGGTTATGCTCTGTACGAGCTGAAGGTTTGCTGAGAAACATGGGAATCCGGTCGGATTCCCCTGAAACCGGCGGATTCCCCCGAAAAACGCAAACCATAAATTTGTTGAATACGGCGTATTCATGACCGTATCCAGGAACGTATTCGTTTTAAAAGGACCTGATCAAAATTTGAAACGAAATGGTGTTGAATACGGTTGGGAATCCGGCGGATTCAAATGAATCCGGACGGATTCAGATGAATCCGGCGGATTCAACCCCTATGCAGGAAAGTTTGATTTTTTAGTGAACCTTATATAGTCCTGAATGTGTTAATATTATTTGATAGGTTTGTTAATGTACTTATCAAATGTGTATATATTGATTCGGTTTTCATGTTATAAGATGTATTCACATGTATGATATTCGAATATAAGTTATGGGTTTAAGAACATCGTTACTAACTTATGTTTGATTGTAATTCTCAGATAAACAAAGAGCTCAGCGAGATAAGACAGCTGAGTAAGTGAAACGAAACGATCAGGTGAGTGGATTTGAAACTCACAGTTCGATTTGGTTGTGTCAGTTTGATTTCAGTCAGTAATTATAGGATTACTATTGATAGTATGTTAACCTTGGAATGATATGCCATTTGATTGGTTGTTTGTTGAACATTGAATTGAAATGTATAATCCAGAGGTCAACTAGATTGTTGGTTGGACTTGATTGCTAATGTTGGTCAACACAGGGTTGCGTACATGTGTTGATGGAGATTAGCATTTAGTTAGCGGTTAATCACTGTTTTGGCCTACAGTTGATGTAAGTGTTCTGATGGGGCCACCCGGCAGGGTCCTTAGGAACCACCGTTCCTCTTGACGATATTTGTTGTATTATTGATTGTGAACAGATTGCTAGCTAAATTGAATTGTAATTGATAATTCATTCACTTAGCTTCGTGCTAATCCCTCAATTTACTTCCTGCAGGTGATGTATATTATGTGGGTAGTCAGGAAGGATGTTTTGATGCTGGGAATGTTTGAAACTTACAACTCTGATCCAGTTTGTAATAAATAATGTTTTATAGCATATAATGCCCGGGTTTGTAAACATGTTAACTATGTTTGATTAGTAGTTAAACATATTGTATAAAGGTTTGCGAAAATTTCTAGCAGGTTTTCAATAGAATATGAAATTATAATAGTCGCTTCCGCCAAACTTAATATTATATTGTTGTAGTAAATGAGGGGCGTTATAATATTAATAAAATAGAACGGTTTTTTTGTTAAACGGGTTCAAAAAATCCTAATTTAAATCCTTTTAAAATTTGACCAATTTTGACTTTGACCGAGTTTGACCAAATTTGACCGTGTAATCGGATCTTGACCGAGTTTGTCCGACTTTTACACCTTTGACCGACGTTGACCGTCTTTTTTGGCCGATTAACACCGAGTCGCCACGGCCCATCGAGTAATCGGCCGAGTTGGGCGTTTTTTACAACCCTACCATATTGTCCACCTCACTCGTCTACTTCATGCTATACAATTCAAAAAGTACACAGATTAGCTACCATACTTATGAAAATGCTCAATTTAGTTACTATAACACCCCTCGTTCGAAGTCATTTTTTTTTTTTTTATAAATATCGGAAGCACAAGTCCTTACACTATTATTTACATAACAAAATCCATACATAACATAAGTTAGATTGTTTCAAACATTATACATAACTGGGTGTTATAGAACTTCTCAAAACATAACACAACATGAGTTTTAAAACATTATCAGAGTACATCGTCGTCAAACATTCTTCCAAACACAACTTCTTGTCCAAAACTTATCAAACATAACCTGCAAGAGTATAGTGGTGGGATTAGCATGAAGCTAAGTGAATAGACAAGCAATTAACAGTCTAACTCAGCTTAACAAATCTGTTTACAACAATTAATCATAAACACATAATCATCTCAGAGGATCGGTGGTCCTTGAGGAACCCTCATTGTCGCGATGGTCCTCCAAGTAACACTTATAACCAACTACAGGTCACGCAGTGGTTTTACCGATAACTCATTGCTATCTTCAATCAACATAGGATCCATTCACAACACATGTTCATAATTCCCACGTTGACTAACCTATAGCAATCGAGTCCAACCATAGTTGACCTCTACATAACATAATGCCCAAAGGCCAAGTCTCACATAATCACGTATATCAATTCAGACTAACAGTTCATAAGCATCATAATCAGGTTTACTCGTAGTAACCAAATATGTTACACCAATTTACACTGAAAGTCAAAAGTCCACTCACCTGAATATCTCAAGATCCAAAATCAGAGGTCTTATTTTACTGAGTCTTTGGTTGATCTGAAAACACAACAGAATACAAATTAGTACTCATTTCATAATTAGAGTATCACTTAATATTAAGTGCATAACCATAACCAATAAGTATTACATAACTTAATCATATACAATACTTATATAATATAAGCATACAACTTAAGCAAAGATCATTAGAAACATGGTTTAACAATAATGATACACATAAACCATCATACTTAAAACTTAAACATGAATCAGCCTAACCAGTCGGGTACCCGCCGGGTAAGCCCAAGCCTAAAACCAAGTCCATTTCGCAGTCACAATTTACACTATGTCTATCCGCCGGATCGATTTTACCCGCCGGATTACCCGATGAACTTACCTACCCGCCGGGTAAGGGTCATATACCCGCCGGGTAAACCCATCTTCCAGCGACTGAAACCCAACAAAAACCAAGGTCCGATTTTTGCTATAAAACCCACAAACTCAGCATCATACTCATTTTTCTATCTCAAATAACATCATATAACTTCATATAGCAGTATATATCAACTTTTCAACATCATTTCATACAATTCATTTCATAATCTAAATTCAATCCAATTCGTAACTTTGATAAGTTATAAACAATTAACTTACAAATTCAAAGGAGAAATCAAGATGATGATGATGTTGAATCTTATGCAGGAAATCACTCAAGCTATGTTTCAAGTTTTGAGTTTTTTGTAATTAGGTTTAGGTTTCAAAGAAAGTGAGATACTTTCCCTTTTTGGAAAGTTTATAAATAAGTCGGCCCAAACTTTTAACCGACTCCGTATTCACTTAAAACAATCCCCTTTTCAACCTATTGTCTGGAACCTAAAAACCATTTACGATTCCAACACTTTTATTTTACCGTTAACTATAAAAAGTTAAAACAATTAATAATTTACTAGTCACAATTATTCAAATTGAGCACAAATTTTCTAACATATTAAATAACAATTTAAAGCTAAGAAAATTACCAGAATACCCTTAGGTCCTTAGGGCGGATGTTACAGTTACCGAACTTTCGTGATGGATGGAGGTGACATAGAATTCCACGTAAGCAACCTCAACGATTATAACCGGGACATACCCGGTTAAGAAATACAATACTCATATTGTGTATACAAAGTTTGATAATCCGAATGTGTGACACCTGCCAAATTAAGGCTAGTATTAGTGCCTAATCATTTTGTAATTACATGTAATTAGTTTAGTGCTAGGCTAATTATGTGTAACATTTTATATATTTATATATATACACTTACGCGATTAAGTTAAATCGTGCATTATTACATCGGATGAATTCCGACTTACCTGGTCGTTGGTGACATGTTTTCATAAATAACATAAAGCTATTTCGTAGTTAAAATAGCCGTTATTCACATTGGATCATTATTTTATAAAAATGTACACGAAAAATCAACCGATAAAAGTTACACTTTAAAATGTACAATCAACGTCTAACCGACTAACAAACGTTAAACGAATTCGAGGACCGAGACCCGAGCCCAACCTATAAAAGAGGTCAGACCAGGCCTCGTCCCAACTCAGCCGAAATGAGCCCAAATCGGCCCAAAGAAACCCAGCCCTAATGAACCCATTTATATACTCCTTATCCCTTCCATTCCTCTCATTTGTACCAAACAAAAACACACACAATCCTTTGGTTTCCTCTGAATTTCCAACCATTCCACCACCTTAATCACGACCTAAAACCTTCTCCAAGAAGATCTAAACAACAATCATCAACATCTAAAACAATTTCAGTTGCTAAATCGCAAGAAGAACACAAGGAAACACAAACCGAAAGAGGACAACAACATCTTCACATTTTCAATCCATAGATCGACTTCTCCTTGTAAGTCTCCTTTAGATTTTCGTTCAAAAATCATTGGAACATGTTATATTTCATGCTTATGCTTCATCTCAGCTCGTTTATGTCCATAACCAAGCTTAAAACCGAAAAACAAAACTAAAAACCGATGGGTAATAACCTTACACAGCTGACAATATTTTAGATCGGATTAGATCTGTGATAACTAACTCATTTCTTAATGAAATCTCACATTTCTTGAGCCTAAACTCAAGTTCTTTGAGTCTAGTTTCATAATCTGTAAGCCACTCGAATTTTAGAGGTCATCTTCTATTTTTAATAATTCAAATAAAAGTACACTGCAGAACTGATGTTTCAGACCAGAATCTTGACTGACTTTGGAAGGGTATATCTCGAGTTGTGGGTTGAATAAATGGGTGAAACCAGTGGGAAAAGTTTGATAAATTTGTCCTCTACAGCTTTCATTTAGACCATGTTGCCTGGAAATACACGGATTTCAATCTAGGACCTTGATTATGCACATATGTACTATAAACGACCTGTTGGACCTCAGTCCCTTTGAGATTTAATTTCGGGAGTTATGGATGTCTAAAACTTTCATAAAAATATGTTTTGAAAACCTCAGACATAGGAGAATAACATATATTTTTCTTGGATTTGAATTCGAACGTTTTGTTGGCCAAATCGCTTGGACAAAATTGTGTAATTTTCGGAAAATATACAAAAGGGGCTGTTTTCATAATCGTGTTAAAAACGACACTTGTGGGTCACCAATGGTCACGAAACTCATTTTCTATATGTTTCATAACATAATAAGTGTTGTGTAAAAGTTTCAGGTCAAACCGATCATTTTTGACTTAGCCCTTAAAAATGTAAAACAACACAGCCCGACACTGCGACATAACAGCCTTATGTCGCACTCATGCGACACAACGTTGCGACATAGACCTCTAGGTCGCACCTTAACCCGAAACCCTAATCGGTGACACGAACTCCTACGTCGCACACACGATCTGCGACACCAACCCTTATGTCGCTACACAATTTATGTCGCAACATGCGACACAAACCTCTACGTCGCATACTTGATTTATTTCGCTAAATTGCGACACTACTTTTATGTCGCCACAATAACTAGCGACACAACCATTGTGTCTCATACCACAGAATATTGAAAACACTCATTCTCACTAAGTTTTGATTTCACACAACGTTACTTAACTACGACACTACATGAACATATAACTACATATACTCAATGAGTATATGAACATAATAATAATATCTTTTTGAATTATTATCACCTAACGTCACCAACGGGCCACACATGTTGCTAAACACAACGATAACAAACTTTGGACATAACTAGTTGAGTGGACAACTAGCATGGATGTTCTTTCGAGACATCTACTCATATAACCTTATATGTCTAGGGCATTAGAAGGTTACGGGTTCGGAGAACCTACTTGCTGATTTAGCACATGGATACGTTTATTGTGATAAACGCTTACTTGCTCTCAAGACTCAGGTGAGTCTCATAGCCCCGCATTTTACTGTTTTTACTCTCGGGGTGGGAATACATGCTCATTTTGTTTTACATATGAACGCAAGTACAAAAACAACGATATATACTGCATGAGTTACTTTCACTAATCACTTTAAAGCCCTCCACAACATAGTTTGGTAATACTTTTGTAGCGTGAATGTTAGTGTATGGTACCATATGGGATTGACAATCCCCATCCGGGTTAGCAAGCACTAACTGGTCAAACAGACGCATTATCATTTGTTCATATGAGTGTAGATTAGGCACTCGCAGGGAGGCACCCTCGATCAGGCACTTGATTATGATCCTGACACCTCAGTTAAGCTCAGACTATGTGCTCATGGCTGTTATATACACATATTTATTTTGCTTGGTTGTAAACACCGTTAAATCTTGCGGTTCATACATCTTGAATTATCTTATAAACCTGTGAGCTCACCAGCTGTTAGCTGACCTTTTAGCATGTATTCTCAGGTACCCAGCAGTAGTAGGACTGCTCAGGATATCAGTAGCTCGAGTCGCATGCAAACACTAAAATATCAAGAGATTTTCCTGCATTTCTACCTTTTGTATAACTAGATATGTATTAGAATCTCTCAGGGAATTCATGTGAACTCAATATTTTGTAAACAATATGTAAACTCTTATTACATCAATGTAATTTGTTAAAACGACACATATAGAGTCGTTCATTATCTCTTTGTGCTGTGATTACCGGATTAGTCGCGCCCCGACCCGAACCGCTTCTGCACCATGAATTTGGGGGAGCGACAGAATGAACATTTTCGTAAAGTATAAAATTATTTGTCTGGTGACTCAATTTGTAATTTTGATGTTTAAAACGGAGGTATATGATATATTTTTTTAAGTTTGAAACCACAATATCAGTTGTATAGGTAAACGATTGGCTTAGTTCACAAATTTATATGTTTAATTAATAGAGTTGAATTCAAATGAGAATGAAGATTTTGGTGAGGATGAAGGAATCAATCTCAGCCATTGATATTCATCAAACTCCACTTTCATCACGTTTTTAAAAATTAAATTTCTCAAATACTGCTATATGAAAAATTTATAAAAATTGCACCATAAAAATCAATGTTTTTCCCCTTCGATTAGACATCTCACATGGTATACTTTCGGCGATTTTAATTTTTCATTTTTAGGTGGATTTTACAAATTACACAATTTACTATCACATTTGATAATGTTTAGTATCACATGTGATACTCGTTGGTATCACATTCAAAATTAAAAAAAAATGATAAAAAAGTGCGTCGAAAGTATATCGTGTGAAATGTCTAATTGAAAAGAATAAAACGTTGATTTTTATGTTGCAATTTTACTAAGATATTTAATTTGTAAAAATGTGAAGGAGAGTAAGGGTTTTGTTATGACTTTTGTACATGAAACTCTGATTGATTCCTATATTCTAACTAAACATTGTTATACTGATTTGAACTGTACTAATAGTTAATAACATACCTTCTGTAGAGCAATACATTTTATTTGAAGAGTAATGTTCAAATAAGTAAATAAAATTTTGGTGAGAATGGATGAACCAATCAGGAAGCTTCATTTTGCAAAACTCCCACTTTCTCCTATGTTTTTAAAAATTAAATATCTCAAAAATGGCTGGTTGTAAAATCATAAAAATTGTACCATAAAAATCAGGATTTTTTTCTCTTCAATTAGACATCTATGGTATACTTTCGACGAATTTTTTTTTTTCGTTTTCTTGGTAGGTTTTAAAAACAACTATCACATGTGATACCAACGAGTATCACATGTGATACTAAATAGGTATCACACGTGATTGTAAAATGTACAATTTGTAACATCGAAAATGTTACAAGATTTAGATTATATTACAAAAATTCAACAAAATAATGAACATAAATCAAAAATTATACTTCCTCCGTCCTAGTCAAAATGTCAACTTTGACTTTGCACACAGTTTTAGGATTCAGTTTTCACCAATCAAATAAAATATATATTCAATAAAGTCTCTTTCAATCGGTTAAAACATCAAAGTAAACACTTATTTGGAACAGTCAAAAATAATAATACTAACATTTTACATGGGAAGGAGGTAGTATTAAAAATCTTTTTTTTAGGATTTTCCAATATCAGAATTAACTAATATTTTGAAAATCACTACCCAAAAGATACCGCATTTCGAATACTCGAAAATTCGAATATCCCAAACTTCTAATAATTTCGGATCAGATAAATCACATACTCCCTCCGTCCCAAATTTATTGTCTACCAACGAAAAACACATAGTTTAATAAAAGTGGAACCCCAATACATTTCAACCAAGCAAATAGAATCTTAACCCATAAACTCTCTTCCTGTTGGTCTGGTCCAAATGTGAAGTGAACGAATATTTTGGGACATCCAAAAAGGGAAAGGTGGAGTATAATTTTGGGACGTAGGAGTATTTGGTTATCCAATTCGGATATAAATATTTTGAACGTTACCCGTGGAAAGTTTGGACTTATATGTACATGTTTCTTATATCCTATCTGTAGTAGTACCGTTCAAGTTTTTTCTGGATTACCCTCTGAAGTTCATTTAATTGCAAAATTCTGCTGATAGCTAGTAAGTGTTTGTTAGTGTTTTTAGATGGAAATAGGTGAAGTAAAAGCGGAGAAAAAGAAGATATTTGTAGCTGGAGCAACCGGAAAAACTGGGAAGAGAATCGTTGAGCAGTTACTAGCAAAAGGTTTTGCTGTTAAAGCTGGTGTTCGTGATGCCGAAAAGGCTAAAACGATTTTCCCTAATCAAGATCAAAATCTTCAATTTGTAAGTTTTTCATGAACTTTTGTTTATGCCAAACTTGTCAATCTGTTATAACAAACACACTTGCCTAAATTATCATATAAGTTTGAAGGGTTAGTGTTTAGGAATGTATTTAACTTGTGTTCGATGTCTATTATGTATACGCTACTTACGTATGCTATTCTTAATGTATCCGGCTTTCAAAAAGGGTGTTTTAATGTATTTTGCTGATGTGTCACTCGTTTCACTCGTTTAAGGTGCCACGTGGCATCCGGAGAGTTTGACGCAACATCAAAACGTTACCAAAATACACTAAAACACACTTTTTGAAAGTTTGATACATTTGAAATAGCAAACCTAAGTTGGGTATACAAAATAGACATCGAGTACAAGTTAAATACATTACCAGACACTAACCCCTGAGTTTTATATGGGTTAATAGACATCATCAAACTTTCACAAAATGTTCAATTTAGAGAATAAATAAAAATTGTTTACTTAATCTAACTATACGTATTGTGTTTAGGAATAACTGAACTTTAGAAAATGTGTTTAAGGATACCTAGAGTTTACAAAATTGTTCAAAATGATGAATTTTGGTTGCTAATCAAATTTTCTATACTAGACGTCAAGTTTTAGAAGTTAAGCTATTTTTTTGTTAAAAACATTAGATTGTTCCCTAAATTGAACATTTTGTAAAAGTTTGATACCCTACCTCTCTATTAACCATTTTTAAATTAATGTATACAGAGGTTACCCGGAGATTAGAAAACCATTACTCGTCACTCTAGTATGAATTTGGTTTTGTAGAAGTCAATGACAGTTCAACCAAGTAGTTGCAGGTTTGAGTTTTAGTTGAGACACTGTGTATAAACTATGTGTGGTTGTACATAACAAGTGAGGTAGGGTGTGAGTTAATATGAATAAATAAATGAAGTAAAATTGCTTGATAACAAAAGACCTTAAGTTATGTTATCTAGGTTAAGTTGCTTGTTTATAGGGTAAAAGGGCTTTTTAGAAAAGTTACATACATGTATGTCATTTTACAATTTTTTGTTAAGTTTTAGGATGGAATTCCAATTAACAAAACCAAATGGACTCTTAAGTGTCGTGAAATATTGTTTTGAAGTTTGGGTGGCTTTGAAGGTTTAAGGCGTGTATGCATAGATTATGTCTCTATAAATAAATAGACATACCTTTTCTACTTTCAGGTAAAAGCAGATGTAACGGATGGTTCAGAAAAGTTAGCTGATGCCATTGGTGATGATTCAGATGCTGTTATCTGTGCTACTGGTTTTCAGTTATCATTGGACTTATTAGCTCCATGGAAGGTCATTTTTCAGCACTGTTTGTTTCCCACAATATAAGATAATAATGAGATATAAATTGGGGCGATTTGGTGTTTCAGGTTGATTATTATGGGACTGTAAACTTGGTTGACGCGTGTAAGAAAGTTGGTGTGAATAGGTTTATTCTCGTGAGTTCTATATTGGTCAATGGTGCTGCAATGGGCCAGTTGCTTAATCCGGTGTATCTAGTTCTCAATGCTTTGGGACTTGTTTTGGTTGCAAAGCTTCGAGCCGAGCAATACATAAGGAAATCAGGTATCAATTACACCATCATTAGACCCGGAGGATTGAAAAACGACCCACCAAGTGGAAACATTGTAATGGAACCAGAGGTATTCATTCAAAGAAGCCTACTTTTCATAGTCATCTAGTTTCTTTGGAGCAGAGACAATTTTCAAGTGACATTATATCTCAATTTATCTGTTACACATTTGCTATTGGTAGTCAGTTTTACACAATATCTGGTGGTGTCACATTCTTTTTTTTCATCTACATCTCATTAAACATGTATTATCATGTTTCCATTTTAAGTTTGGCTCGTTTGACCATAAACTGGAAACATTTAAAACAGTTGCTTGGAATGATAGGGAAATGTATGCAGAATCCAACATGGAGCTGTTTAAAAGAGGAATAATTTGACTTTTGTAGTTCGAGCATGAAGTTATAACTCAATTTACACATTCAACACTTGTCACCCGTGTTATATTCATATCTAGTTAGGTATTCCAGTCGTTTACATGCATATTTGATCGAATGTGTATCAATTTGAATCTCAAAGGTTCAAGTATGTGTTCCAATGATCTTCTTCTAGTTGACTTGTTCAACTAAAAAGTCAAACCTCAGCAGATTTACTTCTGTTTTTTCTTTTCTTTTTTTTTTCTTCTGCTATGTAGGATACCCTATTCAAAGGATCGATATCTAGAGACCAAGTAGCGGAAGTGGCTGTTGAGGCACTGATTCATCCACAATCTTCTTACAAAGTTGTCGAGATAGTTGCACGAACAGAAGCTCCTGAAAAGTCATTTGAGGAACTATTTGGTTCTATTAAAGAACAGTAGTAGTCAATGAATGTCATTGTTCTACACCTTCATTATATAATGGCGATAACAAAATATCCATTATATAATCATTATATGTATGTCATTGTTCTACACCTTCATAATGTAATATAAACTGGGCTCGTGTTTGTCATAATACATCTGTTGGAAAAATGGTCTAAAGGATTTTCTTATACATTGGACCTAAATCTGTATCTGTATATGTATATATGATATTTATGAGTTAGATTTTATATGCTTATGTAGCCTTTGACAAGACTTCGTAACGGTATAATGTGCCCAAGTGAGGTTGTTGATGTTAAAACAAAGGAACAAATGGTTTTTATTTTTATCACACGTAGGAGTTGGAACTTTTCTCAAGGATGCTTATAAGCTCAAAGGTTTAAGCCTCAAGTATGAGCTTCTCGTGGTGTGTTGTCATCCAACGCTTACAAGCAACGTGAGAATCTGCAGATGGTTTTTGCTGCAACCCGTAACTTTTTAGCCTGACCCATTATCTATGTTATATTAACTTCTTGTATTCATATTTTTCTGGTAGTTGAGAATTACTAACAAAATCCAGTTATGTATTTGAACTTTGGTCCTGCAACATCACAATTCACGTTAGCTTAATCTGAACTTGGTTCAACCAAAGATCCAAACTTGGATGCATGGTAAACAAGACAAAATATAGCAGGTTGGATATCAACTTATCAAGTCAAAAAATATATATTCGTATGTGTTGAGAATTTGCAAAGTGTTGGTTTTTGACCAGCTAATAACTATTTACCATTTTTCCTATTATTTTCTTTGGTCACAATAATAATCTTTTAAATAGACGATTTAAGAGGTTGTACACATTGGGCGACCTTCGACCCGTTAAAACTCAATTGACATGCTTTCTTTTCGGCTGATGTATTTCTTTTTCCCATCATGCTCATTTAACTTGATGCATAACCTTCAATGTAATTGTTCAAGTAACATAACATCCTTCCTAGCTACTCGCTAATTACTGCCTTTGGGGCATGCCATGTCTTCACTCTTCATTGTTGGCAATTAGACTAAAGAACAAGATCAATGAATTTGTAAATACTGTTCATTCTTAGTAGCGAACAATACTTCGAAATTTAAAGCTTATACATACTATAGATAGATATCAAGAATTACATTCCAACAACACTCATCTAACACGATACATTTGCTTAAGCTGATAGCTATTTCACACATCAAGACACTTTGTGCCTGGTCTACAAGTTAAAAGAACCTAAGTTTACAAGAACCATGTAAACTAGTTCGAACAAAGGTGTCGCATACAACGGACAAAACATTCCATGGTTTTTAGACGAACTGAACTCAACTAGCCTTTACTTTAGGCACTTCATTTGTGGATGATTTGAACCATGGTACCCACACAGAGGTCCTCTTTTGGTACATTTTGTATGGTTCAACCCTATACTCTAATTTTAGCATCTTTCTTTCAACAAGTATAGTAACATATGCTAAGCACAATGTGTTAACTAATGCACCAACAAAGGCCCAACTGCACCCCAGGTTCCACGCAAATATGACCAGACCCCACCACCATAATTGCTCACCAAAATAGTTCGGGTGCCTTGAATAGTACCATAAGCCTTCATCAAGATTGGGCACCAATGGCTTTCCTTGTTCTTTTAGTTTCTCATTTTTGCTTACAAATGTGTAAAGTTGTGTGTCTGCAAAATAAGCTATAACAATGCCGCTAATACACAAAAGTATGGCAGCTATGTCCCATATGTTCAGTGGCTTGTTTACGGTGTGGACAACGTATATCGGTAGGCATACACCAATTAAAAATACCTGCATAATTTAACACAAGCTGAAATCAAACCAGCATATAAAGATTATTTTGGTTTTTGTCATTGGAACATTACATTGAACTATAACAAAATATGCATTTGTAACTACAAACTTAAAAACATTCATATCTAGTACTGACAGTCAATTTCTTTTGATCTCCATAAATTTTATTAGAACTGGAAGAATGATACATACAATGATCCAAACACAATACAAAACAAGCAAAAAGACAGTTTATTTCAAGATGGAAGAAAATAACAGTAGGAAACACTGTGTTACTAATATTAATCGATTATTGAACGATATTAGATTACTTCTCTAAGCAAACTAATATCACTTCCAAAATTATCTTTTCGATTGCCCTATTATACCTTTTTTTTCACACTATCACACAAATGTGGTAATGCCAACATCTAAAATGTGCTTTAGAATGCCATAATTGATACTAAAGTTTTGAAATAGTTATTAGTCGCACATGCCTAAAACTGTATGCATTTTCTAAAGTGAAAACTTATTTTGGGACGGGTTGAATGACATATTATAAAATTACTTAATTTTTTTTTAAATATGAAACTGTTTATTTTTATAAAATTATTTTAATTATTAGTATCTTCCCACATGGGTACCTTTGGAAAGTTTGGACTTATTTTGAATGTTTCTTAAATCAAGATCTGCAGGAACTGTTAGCTGTGCCTCATATTTCTGGTTCCATCAGTGGGTCAGAATTACTTATTTTTCCTTCAGAAAAATTTATTATTTATAAATTTGTGGTTGTTACAATGCGACTTTCACTAATGTAGCCACCCTATCTTAGGCTTGAAAAACCATTAAAATTCAAGAAATAAAGATAAATAAAACTAAGTCAACAATAAAGGTTTTGAAGAATTAGTGTACCTGTTGAATGAGATAAACTGCAAAGAAAGAAACCCACCACCAGTTTTTCCCATATTGTCGAGCCAAATCGGTGAATCTCCAATCTTCTCTAGCACCCCACTGCCATTTTTCGCGTCGAAAATAGTTATGGGTCAACCTTATAGCCCAGACCCATGTCAACAGAACCACAACTCTCGACCGCCATAAGTTGTATTGCGAAAAAGGGTGCGCCTCAAAGTAATGCACAAGTAACACCGGTATCACGGTCCAATACACATCTATCATCTACAAAAATACCCAAACAAAATACAAAAACTATCAAGATTGTATAAACAAATATGCATAGGTAGCCAGAACGGTGACCAAACCTCGTTATATAAAAATTGTTTGATTAACTTACCCAATTGCTGGATTGGATGAGGCTAATGAGCCAAAAGAGGACATTGATGTTGAAGAAAAAAAGGATGTTGGCTAAGAAGAGAGGGTTAGTGGTAGCACCATGACCATATCGGTGACAAGTTTTGATGGTTTTTGAGGAAATATGTGTAGAAAAGTATTGAAGGAAGAGGAGCTACAAATGCAATTAAAGCATTTTTTAAATTTCTACCCATGTTTGGTTGATCAAATCAAACTTGGTCTTTCTCTAAGTGCTCATTTTTCCAATTATATAAGTAGCACTTGCTCCTCATAGTTTGGTGTTTCTCTAACTTACCCAATTACACGGAGGAATCAACTTTGTATTCCCTCCGTCTAGTTTAAAATGTCCTATTTGACTCTGCACGTAGTTTTAAAATTCTCCACTAACTACATTTTTCACCAATCAAATTTTAAGTTTACCCACTAAAGTCTTCTTTGATTGGTTAAATATCAAAATGGTCACCTATAATCAGACTTCCTAAAATAGTAATGTGGATATTTTAAATGGGACGGACGGACTATCTTTTTTCATATGACAGTTGAGTTTGAGATAATCATTAGTAAATTTGAATTTCAAACCAAAGTTATTTTTGGTGAAATAGACCACCACCAATGCTTTATCATATTGTCTAAACTTATTTGTGTTTAGATTAGATTTAGATTTTAAAATATGGAAAATTACTTAAAAAATAACCGAATTATTGTCTGAAGTTCCATAAATCAATTATCAAAACTAATAGGAATCAAAATCAACTCATAATTCCTTCATTTTTACCAAAATTCTCATTCACGTTTGAACTCAACTCTGAATTGATAACCTAGATGATAGAAATACTATGATACTATTCATAAACTAGATGATAAAAATAATATGATACTATTTGGTTGAAGACACGTTGGTGATTATTTTTTTAATTCACTAGGATGATTAACCCTTCACAAATAATAATGTTTTAACTTGTGTGGTTAGAGATACCATATATCGATATATGTTTGGCTTGATTGTCTAATTTCTAAGTAAGAGTATTTGACAAAGCATACATACTATTGACATCACACAAATTTTGTGTTGTTGACCAATTAAATAGTCATCAAATTTACGTTTTTAGTTCGTAACTTGTATATATAATCAGATTCAGTCCTACCAATTTGCCTAACAACATCTAAGTTAATTCCTCGCATAATTTTCCTTTATAAATTACATATTTTGGGTGTGTTTGACAACAACGGGTGGGAGCTTGTGGCTGGAGTTGGGGCTGAAGCTGGAGCTGGGGCTTGGGCTTCTATTCAAAAGCCACTTCAAAAAGCTTATTTTTTAAGGACTTCTGGAAGCTTATTTTTTTCAAGAAGCCCTATTTTTTTAATGTTGCCAAACAAGGCTTATGACTGGGCTTATAAAAAATAGAAGCTCAAGCCTCCCAAAAACCCCTCTTCCAAACACACCTTTTATATGAAGTTTATTGTTTTAATTATTTTTATGGTAAAATTCCTTGGGATCTCCCAAAGTGTGCAGACTCGAATCATATACACAATGCCCACGCCATTGTTGATTTGTGACCTAATGATCTTTTAGGACTTTGGAGTGTACAAGTGTGTGCCAGCTAAAAGTAATCATCATCGCTTTTGTTCCGATTACATTTACACTTTAAAGTATCAATCATTTTAAATAGTGAACAATAAAGAGATACAAATAAACAAATCCTTAATCAAATTATCCGAATTTATCTTATTTTTTTAACTATATAGAAATGAAAGCTCCAAATACATTTCGAGTCGAGATAAAATGATTTCGGTGATGGATTAGAGGTGTAGTTTCATTTTGAGGGAAATGAGAGACAAACGATCTCAGCCATTGATTTCTGTGATCAACTGTTCAGATTCGAAATACGGCATTTTACGTAAAATGCAGTATTGTTAAGATGCAAAGGCTGATATCATTTGTCCCTGTTTCTCCTCAAACATTTACCCAATGATTTCGAAAATATGTTCGAGTTTAGCTTGAATCGAACTTGTGTAGATTAAATAGATATATAAGTGGTATTTATTTGTAAGGATTATGGTGTTGATAGTTATGGAAATTTTTGTACGATAATTATAGGAAAATGATTGATAGGCTTAAATTTATGGACTAAAAATAGACTTAAAGATGTGATTGATGGGTTTGAAAAATCGATTGAATGAGATTAGGAGAGAAAAAGTTCAACCAATCAGAAAATTAGAACTACTTTTATGTCATGTCTGTGACTCTGTGTAAACCTATTTAGTCCATAAATTTAAGTCTATTTTTAGTCCATAAATTTAAGCCTATCAATGGGTTTGAAAAATCGATTGAATGAGATTAGGAGAGAAAAAGTTCAACCAATCAGAAAATTAAAACTACTTTTATGTCATGTCTGTGACTCTGTGTAAACCTATTTAGTATTGCTCTAATTATATGGATGCAAATGGTTAGATGCATGGGCCAGGGCTTTAGCATTTATGATCACAAAAGGCCCGAAATCAACGCATGGGCCAAAATTTCTTTCGGCGAAAGTTACTTAATCAACCATTCAACCCCCATCTTTCTCTAAACTACTAACAACCCCTTAAATTTTCGATTTTCACCATTTCTGCGTTGATTTTATCAAGCCAAGAGATGGCTCGACAGTAAGTCATCAATCTACTATCACCTAATGATTAGGAAGCTCTTACGTAGATTTGTTGGATACATGTGACATTTCAAATTTCACAACTAGTGAAAATATTGGACTTAGCGTGCATCATACAGTTGAGGTTCAACATTTTACTAAAACTCTTCAAAACATTATTCTTAAACATTTACGAGTTACATTATCCAGTATACTTTAGGCAGCTTCTTCCACTATTTTCAAGGTTCTTGATTATTTTGGGTTTTCTTCTTCAACTCAAATCTTAATTTGACAAGTTAATGTTGGTAACAGCTTTTACTGTTGGGCTGATGGTTTTCGTGCACATGTAAGCGTTCAGTGGATGATGATTAACAGCTTTTACTGTTGGGGTGATGGTGTTCGTGCACATGTAATCATTCAGCGGGATGATGACCGTATGATAGTGATGATCGGGGTTTTCCAGCAGTCTCTTTTTCTTCTTGAGCTATATCACTGCCAGTTGATATGATATACAGATCCAGTATGAAGCAAGGATTTTAACCCAAACATCATTGTCCACGACTAACTAAATCCGTTCAATAGGTAGCAAGATCTTGTTTGATTCACCCATAATTGGTACCAAGAACTTCAACCCAGAATCTAACAAACAAGATATTGGTACCAAATGAAAGAATTTGCGCCCACCATAGACGATGATCCAAGAGAAAAATTCTGTGTTTTATATTTTACCGCCACCAATAGGATTTGAGAATGGAGAAGACTGATGGTAAACACATAATCAAAGCCACCAACATCTACGTATTTGCTGTTGAACAGAACCCACCTGCAGCAAACACCAGCACCAAAACCAAAACATGAAGCCAGCAGCCAAACCCAACAGGGAACCATTTAAGATATAAATAAGACAAAAAATAATAATACATGGAATTTAAAAATGGAACAAAAAAAAATATGAAAATAGAGTTAGATATCAAAGAAGATGGGGCCACATGCATTAATAAATAGGAGCCGGCTAATCAAACATCCTAGTTTGGTCCCTCGATTTTGATTTACTAGGTATGTCATTAACTTTTTATCTATTGGTTTTATAACATAGATACTGAAACTTGATTGCTAAAGAAAGCCGAGGGTATAATTAAAAAGTTCAAAGACGTTGAAACTTAGAACTGTCTTCATAGTTAAACTGCATACATGTGGACCAGCTGAAGGTAGGCAAGAATATGGACTCTTAACTGACCAGTGACAATAAGAGCATTAACTGAGGGAAGTGAAATGTCATTATACTACAGCAAACTAAAATTAGAAATCAATACAATAGTTCCAATCAGATCCATTTTCCAAGTAACAATCTCCAAAAATATAAATAATATGAACACAATAACTGAATTATTTACAATATAGCCAATGTAACTGATTACTTCATTAAATGACAACAAAACATAGGCTTTTGCTAGCGTTTGCCTATGATTCCTTCCAAATATTGGAAGATGTCACTTCTAAATATTTTGAGTTGGTTAGAGTAACGAATTCTTACATTGACTGCCAATCATGTATTGTTCCCTTCTTTAGATTGAGCTTTCAGTTTCTCCAACTGCTTCCTCAGATATGCCTGTTTCAATTTCTCTCGCCGAACAGCCACCTGCTCTTGCCTGCGAACTTTCAGTTCAGATACTTTCTCCCTAGCTTGATTCACTTCTTCATGAACTTCCCTGAAGAAAATTGAACCCAAAATAACAAACCAATTAGCTTATACATCAATTAGAACATCCGGCAACACTATATGTTTATAATGTAATCAGATTCATGAGATGTCAAATTGTCAATAGCTACCAACATAAGAAGACTACAACATATAATCAAAACAGTATTACAAGCCATCCAAATATGGTTTCCTTTGTACCAATTCCGGCCAAAAAGTTAAACAATGATGAAAACCCACTAAATTAAACATATATATAGCCTTGGTGAGGAGCCAAAAGGTTGTAGGTTAAGAAGATTTCTATGTACAGTAAAAACCCTCCAGCTATTTTCAAGTTAGGACCATTTTTCATTAAAATTTTCTGCAAGTTTCTAACCGAAATGAGCACAAACAGCCTATGCAGTATACACACATTATCCTTCTAATCTTTAATTAGAATGATTACACAAGATCTTCTACTCAAACTGTCACGATCATCAGTCAATATGTACAGAAATAAAATAATATGAGAAGTGCAATTACCTTACAAAACGCTTGTGCTCATCATTGTCTACTGTACCCACTGCCCTGCCGAGCCCCATAGTTCGTGTATCAGGCAACACAGGCTCATCGTCCCTATCAGGCTCATGTTCTGCCACTTCAGTGGAAAACATATAATAAGGTTTCTGTGATTCTTCTTTTACGATGCTTTTACTGAAGAAATCAACGCAATATTTCTCTTTATCTTCCTCATCGGACAGTTCTCCCTTTGACAGCTTTTCATACAGCGCAGCTTTCTTCTCTAAGGCAGCATAACTGGCTGACCCATCTTTGACTGCTTTCATCTCGAGCTTATCCCTGAAATTTTGATAATGGATGTCATGAGAAAAATATAGATTATAATTCTTCCTTATTACATGCATCAAAAGAAGAGTTGTTATGTTGAAGGAAAAACAAAGTTTCCAGTGATCTTATACATTTAGGGCATCAAATTTTAATTTTGTGGATTCCATAGATATGAAATCGAAATGCAGCTGTAGATCCATTTTCTAGAAAAGCAAAAAAGACGGATACCCAAAAGAATAGAAATAAAGAGACCGATTTTGACAGCATACATACTAAGATTTGCTTTCAGACCATAGCATGTCGAGAGAAGATTTAATCTACTATCAATCTATCATCACACACGTCAGTCTTTTTATCCATTCAGGTAACTTAAAATGGGACCACATGAAATCAAAAGGATTCCAAAGCAGCAGTTAATAACTTAAAACCCAAAATAACATTTTTAAAATGGGAGCATGAACAAGCTAGTTAGGGGATATCTTTCAAATGCATGAACAAACCAAAAATAATGCTATTAATGCTTTTTAATAACTACAAATGTCCAGAGACATGAGAGATAAGTAATTAACAACCGACAGAGACTTCACAGCGGAGAACAATACTGCATTTAGTATAAACAAAGCTTTTTACATTAATTTTACATTTTTTTTCAATGTAAAGGTTTAACACTTGAGCCTCTAAATTCAACGAACCCCATGCTTCATGGCCTAACCTAGCATATGGATGATTCTTAATATGAACTATATAGCTGATTGCTCTTCTAAAACAACTAAACACACTATTAGTATAATCGAAAAATCGCAATGACAAATTTTTGTCATAGAAAAGCTGCTTACAATCGAACTCATCAAATCAATAAAGCAAGACTAGACCATGGATGAGTGCCTAACCATAAATATAGTTTATAAACAGTAAACACAATAAAACAACCTAAGCATTATTATAAATTAAGAAATCATAAAGTCGATAAATTAAAGAAGTAATTTTAGTAAATCAGTATCAATCATTATAAATAAGGGTCTCGTAAACCCTAACTGATACAACTAGCAAACCCTAACTGATATCAGATCAGTAATTAATCAAACAATTCATAAATCAAACAAACGATAAAACTAAGGGTAATTTAGGGTTCCATACTTGTGAGAACGAACATCAACACCGGAATTCTTGCCGGAAAACGGATCATTCGGAGTGATTTTCTTCTTAGCGCGATGAACATCAAGTTGATCAGGATTCTTATTCAAATTATTAGATTTGGCTTCTTCTTGAGATTTGTATAATTGAGCCTTAAGTTCGAGAATTGATGAAGAACCTACACCGGCGATTGCACGGTGTTTTTTCGGCATGATTGATGATTCCGTTAACCATCCTAATGATTCTACAACAACTCTTTTTTTCTTTCCGATTTCGTCCGTTGAGCTCATTCTCGAATCCTTTTATCGTTTCTATGGAGAATCGATTTGATTAATTTGATAAAATTATGCTTCCGATGGATCGGTGAGTGGTACGTTAGGGTTTAATCGATAGAAGATTCATTTATTTGTAATAACCAAATTTGTGATTTTAGCAAGAGAGATGCTGTATAATTCTTGCTGATGCTAACCCGATCAGATTAATAAATGGGTCGGATTTCAACCATAACCCGTTGCCTACTAACCCGGATAGGATGGTTACAAGTGAAACGGGTCAATTTTCAGATCAGATTGGTTAATACATTTGATGTCGGGTTATGTGGATCAACTCAATAACTCATATGATGTCGGGTTGGCGGATCTAGACGTTCAACTTGAGATACGCACTATCTAAACTACGTATATGAAAGATTAAAATTTCCTTTTGGGTTTATCAGGCTTCGGGTTTTTGTCTGTCTTCGGATTTGGATTATTCGCAGAATTATTTAAGTTAAATTTGATTTGAAATTAAACGAACATAAGCAAAAGATACAATGGTGGTGAAAGTTTTTGGTTCACCCTGAAGTTATTAAATGGATACTAATAATGCTCTACCGAGACTCGTTCATCAATGAAAGTTAACACATTCATAATATATTCTACTAACCTACTACCCGCGTGATGCAGCGCGACAAAAAATTTGTGTGCATTAATATGTTTATCTAACATGTCCTTGTATAATTGAAAACATATATAGTACTATGTAGTATATCATTTTCTTATTATTCACAATGACAATCTCGACACGACTTAAAACTCGATACAAAATTAAGCATGTTAACCTGCTAAGCCAGATTCATCAATTCGTTTAACTTTTTTGGTCGGGTTAGGTCAAGGTTCAGGTTAATGGTCCAACGCGTTATCCCGGGAAAAATATAAGTTTGCTTTTGTAATACAAAGTTTAACCCGTAACCCAATTAAACCAATCCGCTACACTTTTACGAGTATTCAAAAAAATCAAATAATCATAAGGTTAAATCTTTTGTAACTGAAACTAATTATGATTTCTTTTGTAACTGAAACTAATTATGATGTAATAACTTTTAATTAATTATATTTGAGCTTAAATTTATGATAGTTGAATAAATAACCAAAAGGGCAAAATGGTAATTTACTATTAAAAGCAAAGTTTCAATATTAAAAGTATTCAAAGCACATTTACAATTTAATGCGATCTAATGATGAGAAACATTGAAAATTTATCGTGCATTCAAATGTGAGAGATAGAGTTTTCTTTATCTAAGAGAAAAAAATAGATGAAAACTTAGATAACCATAAAATCTAGTTTTCAACTTTTTAGTTATAAGAAGTAAAATGAGAATTTTCATTTTCTTAGAAAAGTTTCCTAGAAAACTTGAAATTGAACACGTTTTCTAATTGTCTAGTTTTCTTGCAGAAGATTTCTGAAAAATTATGAGAGTTTTCTGCAACTAAATACACTCATAGTTCCCAACATTTTTTCCTTTGTATGTTTGTACCTAAGTCCTAAAATATAGTAGTTCCTCTTGGGAGGAAGTGGAGAAACAAAGAATTCAAGACAATAATGTAATATGATGTTCACTATATTTTAATTTGGTTTACACTAGGGATGGTAATGGATCGGGTGATGCCATATCCATATCCATTTAATATTTTTAATCCATATCCATTTAATTTTAGTTCATCTACCTATATCCATATCCGTTGAATTAAGCGAGATAATAGATATCCATTGGATATTCATATATGTGTTAAAATATTTCGTACTATAAAATGAAACCAATAAAATGTTTATAACAAATAAAAATATAACGTAACATACGAAAATATAATCACAAAAATGGGGGAAGGTTCAAATGAGAACCAACTAAAAGTTGAGAACTTGTGAGAACTACTAAATTACGTGTTTTTTCACATGTAATTAACTTCATTCATATGTGAACATTGACGTACGTTTTATTGAAAACGTAAAAAAGTAAAAAAAAAATCCTAAATCATATCGAAAAACACAATTAACAAATAAATGTTCACATTAGAACGACAATGTGAACAAATCTGTCGTACCCCCAAATTCGTTAATTACGGTTTATCAGATTGGTTTGCGGAAGCATTAGATCGAGTGGGGGCGCCGACGTATACAATGTACATACATGCATATCAGAGCATATGGATATCGCAGAACATATATATTAAGATGCCATAAATGTTAATTTATAAAAGTTTACGATTCGTCGAATCGCATAAGTATAAAAGTAGTCAAGTTATACAAAAGTGGATTTCGTAAATATGACTAAAAACATATTAGTTATACAAAAGAAATCCATTTGTCTCAAA
This sequence comes from Helichrysum umbraculigerum, assembly GCA_949592205.1. Lineage (NCBI taxonomy): Eukaryota > Viridiplantae > Streptophyta > Magnoliopsida > Asterales > Asteraceae > Helichrysum > Helichrysum umbraculigerum. The sequence continues at coordinate 86,701,488 of CATIUR010000002.1, read as the reverse complement.
AGATGGCATCCTAAATCTTCATGGGTCGCCTAGTTTCCAAAAGAGCAGGTGGTCTTACGTGTGCGGCTAATTCCCTGAAAAACATAGTAAAAAGTCAACAACAATGTTGAGTGAATTCACAGGTTTTAAGTTTACGAGTAAAGTTTGGTAACCCAATATGTTTGTAAACGTTTTGCCATAATAGTTAAATAAAGTTTTATGAAAAGTCATCCAAAAGTATAGTTTGGTTGCGATGATACCCGAAAGTATGGTCTAGTAGGGATGTTACCCAAAAGTATGGTTTGGTTGTGATGTTACCCAAAATTATGGTTTAATGTGTTATAGGAAAGTAGTATCCTATTAGTTGTAGGAAAGACGAATCCTATTAGTTTGCCCAAGAAGTAGGGATTAAATCATTTGTCCAAGAAGTAGGACCTAAAATAAGTGCCCAAGAAGTAGGGCTGGCACCCAAGAAGTAGGGCCCAATCTGCTCAAGAAGTAGAGCTGTCACCAAGACGTAGGGTTCAATCACTGCCCAAGACGTAGGGACTTTTCAGGTTGTCCAAGAAGTAGGACTGGCATCCAAGAAGTAGGACCCAAGCTGCTCAAGAAGTAGAGCCCTCACCCAAGACGTTGGGTGGAACCGTGCCCAAGAAGTAGGGACTTTTCGTGTGCCCAAGACCTAGGGACTTTTCAGTTTGCACAAAAGTCTGAAGCGTTTTATAAATAGTTTGTACGTATGACATCATTCATAAATGTATATGTTTAGTTCAAAAGTACTCTAACTACCAATTAAAACATGATCACAATCATTAATAATCGATAGTTGGGAGCAAACAATCATTTTAACAATCAGGAAATCAAGTAAGTTATGGCAATCAGTAAAAGCAGTTGTCTATGTTTTTCACCCCAAGTTGAAAGCAGTAAAACAGTAGAAAGTGGGGCTGTGAACTCACCCGGTGAGCTAACTGTGTTCGAGTGCTAATGATGTGACCTAAAAAGTCATGTTTTTAAGTACATATTTCCGCACTTTTTGGACTATTATTTGGTGAAAACATTTTCAAACCATCATTATTTACTAAAAATCACCAAGGTAGTCTAAATATAGACGTTGCTGCAAAAATCGGTTAAAACGTCCAAATAACACGCAAACTGAGGCAAAACTGTCACCTTAAATATTCCCTTCTTGATTTTCTTATGTAATTAGATCTTAATTCATATTTTATGATTCCATAGGAAAATACAAGACCGGAGGTGAAAGAATCAGAAGAAACGGACGAAGAACGGAGAAGATGTGCAGTCTGGAAGCCCGCCGATCGTCATCCGGAACACGCAAAAGTCAAACACTTCCAAATTTGTCAAACTTAGTGTCATTAAAAGCGTAACGGAAAAACGAAGTCAACGGCGCAAGAATCAAGCAAAACGGACTCCAAACGAAGAAGATACGGACGAACCAAGTAACCGAAAAGTCAGCGGGGGCCAAACGGAGCACCAACCCCCCCCCCCCCCCCCCCCCCGGCACCTAGGTAGCGTATACGGTACCCTAGGTTCCGTATATGGCCCTTAGGGTGCCGTATACAGGGGGTGTTTGCCTTGTGAGGTGCCGTTTGACCCCCTGGTCCTCTTGCCCCGTATGCTGCTTTGATGCTTGTATTTTGTGCCTCAAGACTTGTACCAAGGCTTCCACCCTTCTCCTATAAATACCCACCTCCATTCTACCATTCTTCACACCATTTTTTCACATACTTCTCTTTCTCTCTCTAGAATTCTCTCTCTAGCACTATTCTTAGGAGTTAGAGGAGAATTGTTCTTGTAGTTAGTTCTTCTCTCTAGTTTCTCTCTCTAGCACTACTCTTAGGAGTTATAGGAGAACTAGAGGGAGGGAAACCTTTCTTTTAGATTAGTTATGTAGTTAATTAGTAGAGGCTTGCTTATGTAATGTTTGGATATTAATAAAGAAATACAAGTGTTATTCTGCTCACAATTCTTATCGGTATTTTCTATCCTTTCTATTATTAATTTGTCATATTGTTCTTGTTTGATGTATGTGATTTATTAATATTAGAAATGTTTATTGCTATGCATTGTGAGTAGTGTGCTTGTATGTTTGACATGATTAATGAGTAGTTTGTTGTGATATATCTAATTGGGATAATATCATTATGAAACAACGGAGGTAACGTTATACGGCTTTCATTTGTATAGCGCCGGAAACATCACGAATGTGTGTAGTACGGAACGTGGAAGCTATGAAAGTCGTGGGCACAATCCGTTGTGGAATAATGTTCCCGATTATTATATATTACGATTGAAAACTTGTGGTGCTGTTTAACTATACATTTATGATTTCAAACTAAACTATCGCCTTTCCTCCAATAAACGTGGTTAGAACCTTTATGACAAGGAATAGCTAACCATTGATCAAACGGACACTACCTATCTATGTTTTCTTAATATAACATGGTCTGATTTTGAAGCAATGGAAATACTGTCTACCTATCGTATAGTACACTGTGAATTAATCAGGGATTTATTGGTTTGGGATTATAAAGTGAACGGGTTGTTTAGCTATCATAGATGGTTTTACTGTAATACAAGCTTAGATATATTAAGTACAGATAGCCGTAAAGTATGTAATCCAGGATAAAGCCCTAAAACGTTCGAGTATCCGGTAAGCCGTGGAAAGGCCGTAGGCTAAACACTGTATTACATCCTGGCTGAGTCTGTGATCCAGGAAAGACCGTAATACGGGTGAATACACAATGTAACTATGGAAAACTCTGTGGATTGAAGACTGTATCACAACCGAATATCTCTGAACTCAATCACAACCATTAATGTATACGGTAATCAGTCACCACCTGTCTTAAATCTTAAATGCCTTGCCTAGCTTAGATATCTTTGTCTGTGTTAAGAAAGATCAGTGGATAAATTGCGGACTGTCGCCTTATTCATGCACCCCATCTGGAGGGTCACTTGGTCTCATCATAAGAGACGGTGAGGGGGTTTCAAGACAGTCCGATCTGATCAGAATCTTGACAGTCTAGTACTCAGTGACATATTGATCGGTTAACCCGATCAGTAGGGTACTAGTGTTTACACCACAGGGTATCTACGTGAATGCAAGACACAAATCTTTTAAAGACGTTTTCAAACTAAAATATCATAACAGCTATTCTAAATCATGGTGAACCACGTTTTCATTATCCTTAAGTGTTATATATGCTAGTCTCCCTTTAGTTTTATGCTTTATTAGTTTCAGTAGTTTAGTTTAATTAAATATAAAAACCAAAACAAAACCCTTTCCATTTATTAAAACCCCAGCTTAATTACTAGTTAATCAGAACGAGCTCTGTTTCAATTCTACCGTCGTGAGGAACGATCCTGGATCATCCTTACCGGTTACTCGTATCAGGTATTTATACCAGTTCCAGTAGGTACTACGGAGGATTAGGCTCCCCCCGACTATTACAAATATTAAAACTACCACCATCTTCTGTCAGTAGCCGGTTTCGCGACCGGGGTAAAACCCGACCGACCGCTGACGGCACGACAAGTTTTTGGCGCCGCTGCCGGGGACGGTAGTACGATTCGGAGCCTGTTTAGATAGATTAGTTTTTAAGCGATCCTTTTTTGACTTGGATTCACCTTCCTTGTCAGAAGTTACTTTCCGCTAATAGATTAGCGTAGTTAGCTTAGATTAGCTTAGAATAACTTACCTCCATACTACAACTTTAATTCTAAAAACCTTCTTCTTGTGCTGTCTTGACTAATAACTTGGCAATGGCAACTTGATAAACGCTCAAAAGTACTATATTTTAGTAGTATTTTACCCATATTCTTGGATGTTTCTATTGCATTTAATTAAGAATATATATTGATTTCATTCATATTTGCAAATAGATGTGGAAATGGAGCGTTTATGAAGAAAGGAATGGAAAACAGTCAATAAACGAGCTAAATGATGCATATTTGAAGAAATAAGTAAAGCCTAAGTCGAAGACATAATCAAATAAAGAAAAATCAAGAAACCGGCTGGAAATCCAATCCATACGCCGTATGGAAGTCCATACGCCGTATGGATTGTGGCGCAGGAGGCCCAGGTTACGCGAGTCTGGGCTGGGCTTGAAATTGATCCATACGCCGTATGGAAATCCATACGCCGTATGGATCAAAAACCACAGAAGTATAAAAACGCGTTTAAACCCTAAAAAATGAGAGTTTTAGTTTGTTTTTCGTTTTCAGAGGTTTATATTTGGTTTTTAGGTTTAAATTACGAATTAGTTTAGTATTTTGGAGGTACAAGGGCTCGGGATTGAAGTTATTCATCGCGGATCGTTGTAATTCGTCTTAATTGATTCGGTATAACTCTTTTATTTGATTTCATTGATGAATTTGTTATTGAATAATCTGATTATTTCTGTTTTAATGATGAATTAAATATCAAAGTGATTGTGTAATTGATTGAACTTAGATTATGATTGTTGAATGATTATAATTGCGTATTGACTAAGTTATTTAATTGAAAATGGTTATATTACTCGCGAATCCTTGTTTATTGGTAACTGGTAGTTATTAGTTCTCAACGTGGTTAATAATATCAATGAGATTGAGTTCCTTTGATATTATTAATTATTGATGGTTTTAATCTTAGGGTTTTGATCATTGCTAAATAGATTGAGTTTGATAGGTTGAGAAATTAATAATTATTCACTTTAAAATGAACGAGACAATAAGTTAATTATTGGGTATTGTTGAGTCATGCCACTAGAGTTAATTATAATAAGTTGTGAATGTTTAAAGCATGATTTAGGGAAAGGTACACAATTGACTGATCATCTTGTGACATTGGAACCAGTGTTTAATGTTGGACCCTAGATTGTAGGAATTAGTTGGACCCGAACCGTTGGCTAATTCACATTCAATTTAATATCATTGAAGAATTTGGTGTTAAGTTGATCTAAAAGAATCACAATTAGATAATCGATACGTAATGAATCGGGAAATATGAATCTGAGTGACATTAATTATACAATTACTTATTCCTTCCATTTAGTATTTATTATTATTTATTTATTGTTTTTAATTAAGTTTTTATTTAAGTTTAATTGTTTTGAATTAATGTTTTCTAAACAAATGTTCGACCGGAACTAAAACGCCCCCCTTTATTTACTGTTTTCTAGTTGATTGTTAATTTCTATTTATAATAAATCCGCCGTTCCCTGTGTTCGAATCGGACTTACCAAATCTATATTTACATTCGATCGGGTATTCTTGCCTGGTTGCTTGAAAGTATTTATTAGGTATTTCTATTTATAAAATATAAAACAAGACGCGCTTTCATAGCACATCAAGTTTTTGGCGCCGCTGCCGGGGAGCGGTTGTGATTATTTAAATAGGAGTTAGTGATTTGTAAACTTTTATTTTTAAAAAGAATTTTGTTAAACAAATAATCTTGTAAAGTTGTTTAAAGTAGTCTAAGTAATTGTGTAACAAGTTTTCATTAATTCACTGGTTGAAACTGATTATCCTTTAATTGGTTAAACTTTTGGGGATTTAGTTTCAACCGGCGGATGGAAATCCGTCCGCCGGTTGGAATTTCATTTATGTAATTTTGTATATGTTATGTAATTTGTGATTATTTTGTTTGAACTAACTTATTTTTCGTTAGTGGTGTTCTGTATTTCAGATATATTTTTTATTTAGGTTTATAATCCAATGGCGAGAAGTTTTGAAAGTAATGCTAACAATTACGATTTGGTTGGGATTTATGACTCTGAGAGTTTGGCTTCGAGAGTAGAAAGTGCAATTCCATCATTCACTCACTTAGGACGTAAGGTTGTGCCTATCACGTCATCATGTCAAGAATTATTGGATGCTATTGCGAACGTGAGATGAGACATTCCTTTTACAGCTGAACTAATAAGGATATCCTCTGTTTATTTTTCCGACTATCAACTGGCACTAGTGCAGAACCTACTAGATAGTGCAGAAGTGGAAAGACAATTTGGGGATTCTCAGCAGTTCATGGACGATCTTTTAGATTTTGAGGAATCAATAACTTTAAGGATCGAAGAGGAGAAAGTATTTTTCACCAATCAAAAGAGACGATATGTTGAGGTTTATGAGATTTTAAGGCAACATTCGTTTCCTTATTCGGTTAATCAGGCCGCGTGTCTTAGTCGTATGATCAGAGCTTTGTATGAGATAACGGGTCATCCAAATTCCGAAGCTGACAAGGAATTCTTAGCTGGTTTAAGGGATTTGGTTCGATTGTTACAAGCGGATGATCATCTTAAGGATGAGACACCTCATTGCTTTATAGTGAAAAACACTATTCACTATCATCTGAATAGAATGGTTAAACAGCTGGATCATCTTGCTAAAGAAGAAGAAGGAAGACCACGCCCGGACTTTATTCACCCAAATGGTGATATTGATGTGGCAACTTATCTTGTGGCAAATATGAGAGAATTAGTTGATGAGGCTAAGATTTTGTACCAAAGGGAACATTTCCACTATGGAATGGTGGAAATCTACATGAGATTTGTTGGGATATTCAGAAATTCCTGTTTAGGTTTCAATAGCCTTCAAGAGAAAGTCTTGGGTGAGATTGAAAGTTTAGTTAGAAGTTTGAAGGAAATGCCACTGATGAGCAAGCATCATCAGATTGGGGAGTCATGTTTAGAATTTATTAGTGAGCTTGAGGATGATAGTCCAGATCGAGAGGTTAAGTTAGTTGGTGATGATGAAGTGTGGGATGAAGAAGGAGAGGTAACTAAGGCAGTAATGAAGATTAGCTTGGATTTAATTTACCTGTATAACACCCTTCATTTTTCAAAGCCATTTTTTTTAACCGGAAGCGAAAGTCCAACAAACATTAATAATTATACATTATATAATACTCATATTAGTCAATCTATTTCAAAACATGATTTATCATTTTGGGTGTTACATAAATTGAAAGACAACAATGATTTTATGAAATCAAAGATCAGAGTAAACATCGGGTCGTCAAACATTCCATCCAGTCAGCTGCTCCTTGCTCATCCCATAATCTAACCATATCCTGCAAGGAGTGGTAATGTGGGGGATTAGCTCAACGCTAAGTGAATGAACTAATAACCACCAACACAGCTTAGCCTAACAAATATGTTTACAACTAAGCATAGCATACTAAACTAGTTTACAGTAACAGCATCGTAAACACACAATCATTTGTTTACAGCATAAAGCATCGCAAACAAATATCATCCAAGAGGATCGGCGGTCCTTGAGGCGCCCTCATGCCCGGGTGGCCCCCAAGCAACCTCACACCAACTGCAGGCCAATACAGCGGTAAACCGATAGCCTATGTACTATTTACCCACACAACACAGTATTCCTATAACCATCCATGTACAAGGACCTGTGTTGGCAACTCAATAGTAACCTTAAGCCCAAACTATGTTGACCTCTGAAAACACATATGCCCAAAGGCCAGATATCACAAAAACTATATCTATCAAGGCAATATGTCAATCCACAGTTTATAAGCAGTAAAACCACGTTTACCCGTTGTAACCAAATCTGTTACAACTAAGTTACGCTGAAGGTTACAGGTCCACTCACCAATACCTCCGCCGTCTACTCAGTAGTCTAATATCACCGAGTCTTCTCCGTATCTGAGAATACAACAATAACACAAGTCAATCCCTTGTATCAAAATGTGTATAACATTATCCAAACATATTTATACTTACAAATCTCTACAATATTCAATTACATGAATTGCTACAATCATCACCATTATCACAATTAAATTCATAACCTTTAAGTTACACCTTAATCATGAATAATTATCATGATAACCACTTTTCAAATACAATTCAATCAAGTTATCACTCACTTAATATCTATCATAAATCATACCAATTATGAATAACTTACTTTAACATCAATAATTCATATTCACTTAACCAATTAAAATCCTTATAATCATAACATCCTTTTTATTCATTCTAATTGTTACAATTCAATGTAGTTAAACCATTAACAAAGCCAATAATCATACACATCACTAATTCATCATAATCATTACAACACTCTTGAACACCTAACCAATTTCTTCACCTTTAAGTTATACTTAACTCATAATCATGAATTAGACATTAACTAACAATTATAACATAACAAATAGCTTCAATTCATGAATATCTACTAAACCCATCACTTTGTTCATGTGTTCATACAAAATTCTTCATTTTCCACTTAGGGTTTCTCATTTAATTAAGAACTAAACATTAATTACTCATTACATGATTACTACAAGCCTTATTTCAAGATTAATCCTACCAATTAAACCAATACTCAAAACCCCCAATTTCTAGGGTTATATCAAACACGAAATTAACACATATAAAATGATTAAGATGATGCTAGAATGATTATTACATGTTATTGAAGCTTAATTAACATCAATTCACACTTTTGAAACCCCAATTTCGGATTTTATTCAAGAACATCAAAAACCCCCAAATTCTAGGTTATGAAAAATGAAGAACATGTGATTATACCTTGTTTTGATGATTAAGGAAGCTTGAATCCAAGCTTAGAAGCTTCAATTTGATGATTTCTTCATGTTTTGATTTAGGGTTCTTGGTGTATGTATGCATGTACGTACGTATGTGTGTGTGGGAGAGGAAATAAAACCTAATAATCCCTATAGTATACCATTTATGTGTTATTTTTCATTCCCCGTATTCATTATTGTCTGGAACTTAAAAACCATTTGCGGGGAAATACAATTTTGTTTTACCGTCAACTAAATAAATTTAAAACGAGTAATATTTTAGTATTCACAATAAGTCATTTAACTGTTTGACCGATTATTTTCAATGCCCAAATACTATAAATCATTTATGACACAATTTAAATAATTAAATAAAATGAAGAATTTACCGAATTCAACTAGGCCCAAAACGAGGATGTTACAAATCTCTCCCACTTAAAGAGATTTCGTCCTCGAAATCTAATCGCACCTAGTTAACCTATTGCAATAAAATCACTTAAACAATAACTAGTATATGCACACACGACATGTGTGTACATTAATGACCAAGTATCTATGCATCCACATAAACACTAAACGAGTACACATTATAATATACTTACATGGGTATATTTTATTTCATCTACTTACACGTCGCCAACGTGTATTTCAACTTAAATTCACATAAGTCTTGATAAACCTATATAAGCATAACCGCATATATAGCAATAATAATAGTAGCTATAAACACCACCACATGCACATTTGTAAAAATTTTTTTAACTCAATTCATAACTAACCATTTAGCTAATAACCATGTATCTCTACTTTTTGCAATTAGTTAAATACTGATTTACGGCTTGTAAATGTAACACCACCAGGTTACATGAATTCCTATGCTTAGCCATATAAACACTTTGGATCACACAATTACTTAAAATAAGTGAAACACATAATCCTTTATTATAATCTTAATCAGAAAACTAGCGACATGCTAGGATCTTTAAACCGAATATAAATACTTACATTCCTTTTTCTTAACAAAACAACCACAATGTTTATAAAACTTCAATGTTCATATTCACAATAAGAATTTAATTTAGATCATGCAAGCAATTAACCACATTCATCATCCTTAAATGATGAAGCATCAATAACCTTATCCATCACAACTATTTTATCTTAAGGTCAGTTTTATCAATTGAAACACTATTTGATCCTGTAAAGTCCATTACCTACATGTGTTTCAAACCATACTACTTTAATTCCACCTCTTAAAGCAAAGTACATGATGACAAACAAAAAGTCATGTTTTTGTGTGCCATTATCTCACCATTTTAGCCCAATTATTAATGAAAACACTTAAATATGAACTTAAACATCACATTTCATCATAAGGGCTAAAATATAGATGATGTTTCAAGAATCAACCAAAAAGACCTAAAAATGAGTAAAATAGAGCACAAACGATCATTGAATCTTCCGTTCACGCATTTAAGCACAATTTGAGCTATACTTGGAATTTTGACCTCTAACTTATGTCATTTTCTTCGTTAGGAAATTACGAAACCGTGAGCTCAAGAATCACTCAAAACGGATAAACGACGAAGAAGTTACGCCCGAACGAAGAAACGAAGAACCGAGGAATCAGCATACGGGAGAGCTAGACCTTATACGGCCTGGTCTAGACCGTATACGTCCAAACCTAGACCGTATACGGCCTAGCTAGACCGTATACGGCCTAAGCTCAACCGTATACGGTCTGCTGCAGCCGTACACGGCCTATGCTCAACCGTATACGCTCCAGTTCTCCCGTATTTGCCCTAGCTCAACCGTATCGTGCGTTTAGGCGATAAAAATCTGATTTTTATTCGGGTTTGCGATACGGTTGTGCGTTTGAAGTTTTGGATACGGTCTACGGATACGGTTGTGCGAGTTCTATATATAGAGGCTTCATTTCATCATCTTCACAAAAATCCATCAATTCATCCATTCAACAACTCTCCACATACACACACTTTCTCTCACTACTCTCTCTCTATATTAGGTTGTAATTAGTAGTAGATTAGCGGCTAGTTAGAGGGGCAATATTGTAATATCGCTTGGCGCGTACTAGGAGTTCTGCTCGTGTAACGTTCAAGTTGTATTCAGCTACGCTCTTATTACGGTTATATCTATCCTTTATCTATTTCATTATGATAATTGTTATTACTGTTGTCATGCTAGATTTAGGATTGGTTGCCATGATTAGCGAGTAGTGATATTGCGTGTTTGCTATGATGTAGTTAGTCGTAAATTGGTTGGAAGGATGCTATGAAAATTAGTGCTTTGATTTATTTTCTATTTATGATTTTAAACCTATCAAACTAATCGCCTTTCAACCAGTAAACGTGATTACGGCCTTAATGATGGGACGTCGCGAACCCCATCAAAGGTACTTAGTTATCTGTGTCAAACTTGAACATGGTTTGATTTGTTAATCGTGTAAACATCGCTTTCTAAATGAACGCTAAGTACATCGTCATCGTGGAAATACTGCTTCCTAATCTGAACGCAAAGTACACTGTGATTATGAAAATATGGTTTTCAAACTGAACACTAAGTACACTGGAGCCGTGGAAATACTGCTTTCTTCTCTCAACGCAAAGTACACTATACCCGTGGAAATATGGTTTTCTAACTGAACGTGAATATTACACTGTTGACAAGTCAGGGATTTATTGGGACTTAAAAGTAAGGGCTGGTTTATATCATAGATGGATAATATTATGCTTAAATACAAACTTAGTTAAGTAGTCTGGATTAGCCTTTGTGAAGCAATGTAAGGTACCGTAAGTCGGTTGATTACTCTGTATAGCGTCGACAACACCTCCGGTGTAGTTAATACGTGGAAGCCGAGGAAAAACCGCAGTTACTAAGCCTTGTGGAATAACGGCAACTCTGTGCTCAGCAGAGCTGGTACCGACTTGGTCCTTGGTTCATCAATGGAAACACTTTCGATGGAGTACAGTGTAGTAATCACGGAAAGAGTCGTTGTTATCGGTCTATGTGAATCACCGAGTCATGACTCAACACCCAGACTCACTAAACCATCGATAGAAAGTAATCAAGCACATTCTATAAACTTGGTCTTAAATGTTTTATTTAGATTAGATATTATTGTGGGGTTAAGAAAGGTCGGACATCGAGTTGGTTTGTCGCCTTATTCATGCACCCATGGTTTCATCCCAGATAAGGGTCACTATACCTTCACCGGTTAGTGTTGTGGGCTGGATAAACTACTCCGATCAGAATCAGGATAGCCTAGTCGCTCAGTGACATACTGATCGAGAACTCTATCAGTAGGGGGCTAGTGCTTACTCCACAGATACCTGAAATAAATAAAATACAAACCTTTAGAACACGTTTTCATACATCATACATCATTCCAATCAATAAGGCTACCGAAATCATAGCAAACACCCTCTCTAGATTATCTGCTATCTACATTTATTTTATCTGCTTTTATTTAAATTTTCTGCCTAAGTATAAAAAAAAAACCAAAAACAAACCACCAAATCTTTTAAAACCTGCTAGATCGATAAGTACGCCTGTTTCGTCCACGATCCACAATACACTGACTCAGAGAACGACCCTAGGTCATCCTTGCTGCTATACACCAATAGTAACTAGGTATACTTAGGCCCCGCAAATACAAATTTTAAAACCCTCTGGTGACCCAGCCAAGCGGGAGGCTCGCAAAGACAGGAAGCGATTCCTAAAGTCCGACCGTTCGGCTGGCCATCAAGTTTTTGGCGCCGCTGCCGGGGAGTCAGCCGTAAGACCTGAAGACGTTCCAGATGAATTTTTCTTTCTAGTACCCCGTAGTTTAATTTATATTTTTCCTTTTTCCTTGTTCCATTCAAAAATTCCTTCCCACAACACACAACGATATTTGACCCGATCATCCGGATTCGAATCTCTCACTTTCGTACCCGATCCTGAGACGATCATCCGAACGATCCGCAAGGAGAAACGCATCCGCAACCGACAACCGATGGCTGCACGTGTCACTCTTGCCGACAGCACCAAACCATCAATTGAAGGTCGAGGTGGATCCATCAGCTATCCGGTCATCGACGGCGCGTCCTTCGAGCTTAAACATCATATCGTTCAGCTTATCAAGGAATTCTGCCAATTCCATGGTTTACCCCATGACGATCCTAACGCCCACATCAACCGATTCATTCAGACTACCAACTCATACTAGCAGAACGGGGTTGATCAGGATATAGTCCGTCTATACCTATTCCCCTATTCGCTTACTCACCACGCTTTGACTTGGTTTGAGGGATTAGAGACCGGCTCTATCACCTCCTGGACGGATATGGCTACAAAATTCCTTACTAAGTACTTTCCTCCGGCTAAGCAAACCAAGTACAAGAATGACATTATGAACTTCCACCAAGCTCATGATGAGTCTATCTACACAGCATGGGAGAGATACAAGAGTCTGTTGAACAAATGCCCTAACCACCTTATAGAAAAAACCAGCCAGCTGTGCACGTTTTACAACGGTCTCGCTCCGAACCATCGCACTACCCTTGACGCCGCTGCTCAGGGCAACTTCATGCAACTCACCGATGAGGAAGCTTGGAACTTGATCGAGAATATGATGATGCACCATCACGACTGGAACTATGGTGAGCATTCCTCATCATCAGCACCGATTGCTACACCCAATCCATTCCAAACCGAAGCTATCAAGTCTCTGACAGAAAAGATCGAGCACCTAACGAAGCAGATCTGCGAAATGAAGAAACCATCCCAGCACGCCCATCAAGTTCAGGCATGCCAGAACTGTGCCAACCTCCCAACAGAAAGTTATCAGGTTGAGTACGAGGATCCTACTGAAGGAACGGTTTACTATGCTCAATTTCCAGCTCGCCAACAAAATCCACCTGGCTTCGCTCGAACCTCTCCGCCTAGGACTAGAGACACCCAATACCCACCTAGGAACCAACCACCCTTTCAGTCCAACTACCAACCTAGGTACCCGTCTTACCAACAACAACCCCAACTCACCTATAACAAACCACTATCATTGACTGCACCCGACGCAGCTCAATCGATCGAACCCTCTAAGACCATAGTGCCCATTACTAGTACGGATGATACCCTCACTAAGTTCATCCAAGGCCAGCACTAAATTAACCAAAAGACTAGCGCTAGGCAGGACCAAACCGACCTATTCATTAGGAACCAACTGGCCGTTCTCAAAAATCTTGAGACCCAGATAGGACAGCTAGCCCAACGTCTTGACTCTAGGCCCCAGGGTAATCTCCCTAGTAACACGGTACAGAACCCACACGTAGAAGAGGCCAAACAGATGAGTACCACAGACAAGAAGGTGGCACCGAGCCAACCTCCCACTCCTTCTCCGGTGAAGGAAGATACTCCTGTCCCACCGACAGTTGAGTCCCCATCTGTCCCTACACCACAAAGGGAAGTACGCATCCCGTTTCCCGGCCGTCTTAAGAAAGCCTATAAGGTTAACGATTTCCGTCTCAATGGAAAGTTCGTGGACACCGTGTCCCGAACCCCTTCCAGTTCAAAATACATCCTAAAACTCTTGTCAACCAAGGATAAGGTACCCGAAGTACCCAATGTCCCACTGAACGCGGAATGCTCAGCTCTTATAAAGAACTCTATCCCTGAGAAATTAGGAGATACTGGACGCTTTACCCTTCCCTGTTCGATCTATCACTCGGGCATGATACACTCTCTAGCCGACCTAGGAGCCAGTATCAACCTGATGCCCTATTCACTTTACACTAGATTGGAATTAGGACCCCTTAAACTGACCAAAATGAGTGTCCAGCTAGCTGACCAATCCATTAGACACCCTAAGGGAATAGCTGAGAACATCATGGTTTATGTTGATAAGTTCCTATTTCCCACAGACTTTGTAGTGATGGACATTCAGGAGGATGTCCATATCCCTATCATCTTAGGAAGACCATTCTTGAACACCGCACGCACTATCATAGATGTTTACTCTCAGACTATCAGTCTTAGATCTCATGGAGAGACTATCACCTTCAAGATCGATCAAGCTGATCAGTCTATCACAGAGCATGCGGAGATATGTGCAATTTCGACAGGAAGAGTTACCACGGATAATGATTCTGAACCAGACACCCCTATGTTTGACGAGCCCATCACGATTACTTCCGACACTGAGGAAGAAGAGATAGAAGAGGAGACTGAGGAAGAAGAAGAGGAGATAGAAGAAGAAGAGGAAGAGCCAGAGGAAGCTACACCGCCACACATTCCTGAAACACACCCTCCGATCGCAGAGATCATGCAGATAGACTATGCTTTGAACTTCATCCCTCTGCCGGAGAGCGACTCAGAGGAACCTTCGATTGACCACTCCCTGGATAATGAGTCTCTACTTAAGCCACATATACCTCCTCGAGGGATTCCACCCCTTGACTCATCCGAGCCTCGATCACATTTCGAGCTTGGAGGTACAATTGGATCAAGCGATGATTCTGATTCCCAGGACGAAAGGGATATCGAGATGGACTCTTCCCAGCTGGTATCACAGATCACCGACGAGTCTCAGCCACTCACCGACGCTGTTGAGTTTCCAGACACTTCAGAAACCGAGAGTGACGAGGACGATATCGTTCTCATGGATTTTCCGATCGATACCCGCTCCATTCGCCTTCACCTCACTCCAATCATTCTCCCTCCGGTCATTATCCCTCCTCCTACTACAGGAAATACCGAAATCCCGATCGTGTCTGAACCAGAAGAAATGCTTAGTGCTATTGAAGAACACGAGGAGGATTTCAGAACTCTGATTGCGATTATACGAGATTCTACTATTGAATACACGCAACGTCAGAGGGATATTATTGAGGACATTGAGACTGAATATGAGGTTTATCGAGCCAACTCCTACTTGAGTCCGCAACATCTAGTTAGTCGCATCAACGCCTTCGCCAACGACCTCGCAGGAGAATCATCAGATAATGATGAGCCTTTCCCCGATGAAGAGGAATTCTATGAAACACAGAAGACCACGTATGGCCGGGTGTATCAAGCATTTATCAGGTCCATATTTCCATATTCGCACCAACAGATGGAGTTTCTCCAAAATTTCAGACACAACATGGATTATGCTACTGGGAATCCTGAAAACGAAGTAGATGTTCAGCTAATGGCGGATCTCAAAGGACTTCTAGATTCTATGGCCGATAATGATCACATTGACGAGTCCTCACCACACAGGTTTTTCATCAGCTGCACTATCGAACATCACGCCCAGATAATCGTCGAAAAGTTAGAACACGTCAGTTCAGACGAGAGAACACGAGCCATCCCTTCTTTTGTTCCAGAAGGTTTGACGGTTAACGTTGCATATTTCGTCTCTGAACGACTTAAAGACATTTTCGGTTCTATCCTATGGGAGCAGCCCAGACAGCTATTCCACAATGGGTTACGTGAGGTTTACAACAGGATGATTAACATCTTCCTGAAACCAGAGCTCACATATACTGACCATCAGAAATAGCTGATCCAAGGCATATTCAGATCCATTGAAGAACTAGGGCAGGACATCAGCAATGCCACTCATGAGGACATCCACCTACGCTTCTTCGGATTTATGGACACCCTGCGGACAGATCGACCGGTGCGTGAGACTCTTGAGCACGATGGAGCCACCCTTGTGGACACTAATGGACCAATCTCCAAGGCAGTTCAAGATGCTATAATGGATCTTTTATACTTGCAAAGGACTGCTGAGGAGCATTTCCATACCTATCCTCTTCATGTGGCAAGAATCCCGAACATCACAGAAGTCGTCACACGACATTTTATGAGATTCTACCCACCGAACCCCAGGACACTTCCATTCCGCACCCCAAAACCTGGGAGACCCTCTTCTGGCTGATCCAAGGGGAAAAGTCGAGCCCTCGACTCTAAATAGAAGCGCTTCTCGGGAGGCAACCCGTGCAATAAGTATCCTTAGTATTAGTATTAGTAGTATCAGTTTTTAAATTCCAAGAAGTGATATATCTCTGACTATCTTTCACACTTGGGTATCAAAATGCTTTCAAAACACCACTTCAGCTTTTACCACCTAATCCAGGAAAATAGGATTTAAATTTTATCAAGCCATGTGTTTCGAGCATTTGAGGTACTTGCGTGCTACTTTCACGCATTATGCTCGAACTCGTTTAAAACACATGACTTAAAACTCATTTTGAATTAGAAAACATCTTTTCATTCTGGATTTAAGCACTTTCGGTAAAAAGCTATAATAAGAAGTCGGTAAAAATATACCCAACGTGTTCACACCTACGAGATATCTTCACAAGAGAGTGAAAGAAGTGTAAAGATGGAGGACAGGGCTGTTATTTAAGCTGCGCAAGCTAAAAGATCTACATGGAGCCGCCGCTAAAGAAGAATTCCTGTCAGGATCTCCTCTTCAGCGCATCTTCCAGAATTCCATCCTTCCACCTTCGCTTCGATAGGGGAGTTCTCTCGTTCTCACTCTCGTTTTTGATATGATTGTTAGCTTTAAATTCTCATTAAAGTAGTCTATGCCATATCCCCAGCTTATCACTAAGTGTGGGATTCCAGCCCAAAACAAACACTTGAGTAACATTTTCCGATATGTTCAAACTCTAAGTGTGGGATTTTTTTCAAATCCCAACTCAAGAGAACATTAGGGACAATGTTCCTCTAAGTGTGGGATAGCGGTATAGAATACCTTAGGTTTGCTTGTTTGATTCTTGTTTCTAAAAGCAAACTCGGAAAATGTTCCTCAATTTGTTTAAAAAACTCACTTTTGCTAAAAATTTTCAAAATTTTTTGAGTTAAAATGTCTTAAAGATGAGCATTTTCATATATGAGTAGGGTATTTTGGAAATTAAAAGTAAACAAGATATGAATTTCTTAGGTCTAAAATGATAATCTAAGAGGGGCATCGCATGGCTAGGCACAAACAAACCCAAAAACTTGCAGTGAGGTATCTTGAGCCAATATAAGCATTTGTCTTTAATGCTTCACTATTCGTTTGTTTGAGTGTGCCGATGCATGCATCCGGAATTAGAACTTGCTCCTGGTATGCACTTCGAGACCACATTGGTAGAGTACCGTACGCGGTATAGGTGCAGTTAGATGACCTTGACATTCCTTAGGATTTAACCCATTTTTATCATATCTCTTCAAGCCCAAAACCCTTCCAACACTCATCTTTAGTGTTGATGATCCGCTTAGTTAACCCTATTGAGCCTTAACCTGTTCGTATCTTTCAAAACCCTTTATATCTTAACCCATTTATTCCACACCCACCAAAACTTATCTTAGAAATTTTAAACTTGTGGAAAATGTCATTTAAATTTCCTTTTTGCTTTCACTCCAAATCACAAATACTGGTTTTTACTCAAAATCTCTCGCGTGCGTTCCCTTGATAAAAAATCAAAAGTTGAGAGTTTATGGTGTGAAAAATTGACACCAAGTAAATGCAAAGTCATCAAAAGGATGAAAAAGATGAAAGAAAGAAAAGGATTTCAAAAGGGCAAAAGAAATAAACAAAATAAAATCCCTAGAAAAGCCCAAAAAAAAAAAGAAAAAAAGAATAAAGCTAAGTGCTTCGAATCTCTCGAAAATTCCCGCTCTTATAAAAGACATAAATTCCCTCGTGAATTTTCAAAAGATAGAAGTCAAAATAGCTATCTTCTTCCCGTATTGATTATCCGTTTCCGTTTTCATTAAAAAGGTTGTTTAAATAATGTTTTTCAACAGTTTAGAAGTCCTAAGATAAGCAAAACCCTTTACAACAACTAAAAATTCCCACTTATCCATACCCCGTAACCCTCACCTGCCATTACAACCCACTCTGAATGTCCTGGGATAGCTAGCACCGTCCTCACCTAAGTGGTGGAGATATGATTCTCGAGCAAGCCTATGACGATGGATGTTGCATGACTGGCTTATGAGCGATTTCGTCTGATTAGATTGATAGGTAACCCGAAACACTTTTTGAGTGAATTGAGTGACCACCTTGTGAGATCGCCTAGTCATGTATATTCCAAGATCGCGAGAATTGAAAGCATGCCTAAGAGAATCATTTTATGCCTCTGAAAGGAATACCTTACTTTCTATTATTTTCAGGATATGTTACTTGTATATGGAGATGGTTGTTTTTGATATATTTTGACTCACCCCAAAAATAAACTCGTGTTTTCAAAATGTTTTTCCTAAAAGCAAGTGAGAATTTTGAGTTTTGCTTGAGGACAAGCAAAATCTAAGTGTGGGATATTTGATGACACACAAAAAGTCATGTTTTTGTGTGCCATTTTCTCACCATTTTAGCCCAATTATTAATGAAAACACTTAAATATGAACTTAAACATCACATTTCATCATAAGGGCTAAAATATAGACAATGTTTCAAGAATCAACCAAAAAGACCTAAAAACGAGTAAAATAGAGCACAAACGATCATTGAATCTTCCGTTCACGCATTTAAGCACAATTTGAGATATACTTGGAATTTTGACCTCTAACTTATGTCATTTTCTTCGTTAGGAAATTACGAAACCGTGAGCGTGAGAATCACTCAAAACGGATAAACGACGAAGAAGTCACGCCCGAACGAAGAAACGAAGAACCGAGGAATCAGCATACGGGAGAGCTAGACCGTATACGGCCTGGTCTAGACCGTATACGGCCAAACCTAGACCGTATACGGCCTAGCTAGACCGTATACGGCCTAAGCTCAACCGTATATGGTCTGGTTCAGCCGTATACGGCCTATGCTCAACCGTATACGCTCCAGTTCTCCCGTATTTGCCCTAGCTCAACCGTATCGTGCGTTTAGGCGATAAAAATCTGATTTTTATTCGGGTTTGCGATACGGTTGTGCGTTTGAAGTTTTGGATACGGTCTACGGATACGGTTGTGCGAGTTCTATATATAGAGGCTTCATTTCATCATCTTCACAAAAATCCATCAATTCATCCATTCAACAACTCTCCACATACACACACTTTCTCTCACTACTCTCTCTCTATATTAGGTTGTAATTAGTAGTAGATTAGCGGCTAGTTAGAGGGGCAATATTGTAATATCGCTTGGCGCGTACTAGGAGTTCTGCTCGTGTAATGTTCAAGTTGTATTCAGCTACGCTCTTATTACGGTTATATCTATCCTTTATCTATTTCATTATGATGATTGTTATTACTGTTGTCATGCTAGATTTAGGATTGGTTGCCATGATTAGCGAGTAGTGATATTGCGTGTTTGCTATGATGTAGTTAGTCGTAAATTGGTTGGAAGGATGCTATGAAAATTAGTGCTTTGATTTATTTTCTATTTATGATTTTAAACCTATCAAACTAATCGCCTTTCAACCAGTAAACGTGATTACGACCTTAATGATGGGACGTCGTGAACCCCATCAAAGGTACTTAGTTATCTCTGTCAAACTTGAACATGGTCTGATTTGTTAATCGTGTAAACATGGCTTTCTAAATGAACGCTAAGTACATCGTCATCGTGGAAATACTGCTTTCTAATCTGAATGCAAAGTACACTGTGATTATGAAAATATGGTTTTCAAACTGAACACTAAGTACACTGGAGCCGTGGAAATACTGCTTTCTTCTCTCAACGCAAAGTACACTGTACCCGTGGAAATATGGTTTTCTAACTGAACGTGAATATTACACTGTTGACAAGTCAGGGATTTATTGGGACTTAAAAGTAAGGGTTGGTTTATATCATAGATGGATAATATTATGCTTAAATCAAACTTAGTTAAGTAGTCTGGATTAGCCTTTGTGAAGCAATGTAAGGTACCGTAAGTCGGTTGATTACTCTGTATAGCGTCGACAACACCTCCGGTGTAGTTAATACATGGAAGCCGAGGAAAAACCGCAGTTACTAAGCCTTGTGGAATAACGGCAACTCTGTGCTCAGCAGAGCTGGTACCGACTTGGTCCTTGGTTCATCAATGGAAACACTTTCGATGGAGTACAGTGTAGTAATCACGGAAAGAGTCTTTGTTATCGGTCTATGTGAATCACAAAGTCATGACTCAACACCCAGACTCACTAAACCATTATAGAAAGTAATCAAGCACATTCTATAAACTTGGTCTTAAATGTTTTATTTAGATTAGATATTATTGTGGGGTTAAGAAAGGTCGGACATCGAGTTGGTTTGTCGCCTTATTCATGCACCCAGGGTTTCATCCCAGATAAGGGTCACTATACCTTCACCGGTTAGTGTTGTGGGCTGGATAAACTATTCCGATCAGAATCAGGATAGCCTAGTCGCTCAGTGACATACTGATCGAGAACTCTATCAGTAGGGGGCTAGTGCTTACTCCACAGATACCTGAAATAAATAAAATACAAACCTTTAGAACACGTTTTCATACTTCATACATCATTCCAATCAATAAGGCTACCGAAATCATAGCAAACACCCTCTCTAGATTATCTGTTATCTACATTTATTTTATCTGCTTTTATTTAAATTTTCTGCCTAAGTATAAAAAAAAACCAAAAACAAACCACCAAATCTTTTAAAACCTGCTAGATCGATAAGTACGCCTGTTTCGTCCACGATCCACAATACACTGACTCAGAGAACGACCCTAGGTCATCCTTGCTGCTATACACCAATAGTAACTAGGTATACTTAGGCCCCGCAAATACAAATTTTAAAACCCTCTGGTGACCCAGCCAAGCGGGAGGCTCGCAACGACAGGAAGCGATTCCTAAAGTCCGACCGTTTGGCTGGCCATCAGTACAAGTCAATTCCTATGATAAAAATCATAATCTTCATAGCCAAATATCACCAATCTCAACAGATAATTGCTATTATGCATCAATGGGTACTTGCTATCTCAGCACACGTACCACATTATCAAAATGTGCTAATCATCAACACATTTTCAACAATATTCACCTATTTAATCCATTTTAGCTGACTTCTACTTAACTGATTTCATCACATAACTTTTTCAAATTACAATTTACCACCTTATCTAGCCATTAGATATACAACAACACATAAAATCACATGTAATTCGCACTTAATGATAATAAAATTATCAATTTGTCAAATTTAAACTCTTATTTTATAGACTATTTCGTCTTTCTCATAGGCATAATTTCGCACAAATTTCTAATATTAGGCTATCCAGCTATGTTAGTCTTCACTAAGTCTCAAATATTACCAATGAATAATCACATACTCATCTTAACAAATAGTATAAACAGTTCGAATTCTTCTTTTACCACGTTTCCACATTAAACGATAGTTAATTAGTTTACTACCACCTTATATTAGTCAGTCAATAACTATTTCATAACTGCAGGTCAACATATGTTACCCGTTATTTTAAAATCATTTAACTTCATTTGGTACTTGGTAGCCTCAACAACTCCATGTGAAATGGCGTAATATTAATACGTTGGCCAGACGTCATCATATTATGTCAGTCACACTTTATTCTCAGGCTAGTTCATACCATTGATCTCCCAAAATTTATTAGTCTTTACTCTTACCTATATCATAACAATGATATCAACCATTTGCACAATTATAACAACCCTTCATACCACACATGCAAATTATTACTCTACTGTCAAATATCAATAAGTATAGACCCATGTATTCCTTTCAATCTCTACAAATACTTATTTTAACTATTTCTAGTATTTTATATGATTTAATTACTTCATCCTATCTCACTTAGTCCATATAACTCAAGAATTTAATCACCAACAACAATAGTTGGCCACACTCAACAATACGAAGAATGCACAGCTTGAAAATGACTCATACTCAATAAAACCTAAGGACCTCTTAAAACAAGTTATAACATCATATTTAGTCATAGGAATGATACCTAGGCTCGAATAAACAAGAACCCAACACAAAACATAAGTCAAAAGTTCAAAATAAAGTCCGAAAACAGTAAAATGCCATTTTCGGGCCCCAAACGACCCCAAACGACCCCAAAGTGCCCAAAACTACCAGGGCTCATGTCGACGCGATTAGCTTTGACCGTTGGGCCGTTTCCGAGTGACCCTGTAAATTTCGTCTTAATCGGACACCGAAATTTTCTAAAAAAAAAATTTTCTACGTCAAGTATTACGTCGAACGTCGCAAGATTTTTTATTTTTTTTTATACTAACGCGATCCGGGATAACAGGTCAGGATCGCGTTCCCTAGTGAAAAACATTCTGTAACCAAATTAGGCATACAAACGCGATCCGGAGAAGTGAGCGGGATCGTGTTCCCAAGAGAAAACGCATCTGAACACGAAATACACACACAAACGCGATCCTGGAAAAATGGCTGGGATCGCGTTCCCTAGCATAAAAATAATCTGTGACAAAATAACACGTACGAACGCGATCCAGAAAAACTTGTTGGGATCGCGTTCCCAAGTAGAAATTTGAGTTTCAGCAAAATTCATATTTTTAGCCAATTTCAATCGCGTATAACTTTTTACTCGTTTAGAGTTAGACTCTAAAATTTTGCAGGCACGTCCACTATGCCAAAATGAAACTTTCCCTTTTTACACTTTTTCAATTTACACGTTTTACGAGAAAACAGGCGTACGACTCATTTTTGACCATTTCGGTTGACACCTTAGATTCCAAATGACTTGGTTTCTGACTTCCACCTTTTACCAACATGTTTCTATATACATTAGTGACGTGTGGGCATATTCGTCACCTACAAACACTCATTCTATATTGTTTTGACACGTTGACCCGTTTAGGGGTCCAAATGGACATTTTTCCCAATTTCATTCATAATGACCACATTAACACTTTTAATCCACATTTTATCTATACTTATGACTGTAAGTCACTTTAAAAGCCAACATACACAAACCACATCAATTTTTAACCGTTTTATCACTAAGTGACCCATTTGGGCACTTAAATGACCCGTTTGGGTTTATGACCATATAATCACTATTCTATCACCCATTCCACATAACTTGACTAATCTAAGTCAAACCAACCATTAACACTATTGGTGTCATAACATAACCTTAAAACACCAATTTCACATATTACCATCATATTTACACAAATTACACAAGTATTCAACATTGATATTTCCTAAAACTTGTCAATACATATAAAAACTCGTTGATCATTTTGACTTCTTACAATACCACCTTTAACACAAAGTTTATTGTTTAATCAAAATCATGCTCAATGCCAAGAAAATAAACATCTAACCATATTTATCTCTTTCAATATAGTCCTTACTCAATTGACTTTACCAATTTCAACTTTGACTTTACTACTAAGCACATAATCAACTATGCTAAACACATAGACAAAATCAATTTACTTTACTAATCATAGTCATCATAACAAGTAAACAATTCAAACTTATTTAACTTGATCAAGCTTATAGAGAATTATCTGATGCTCTTACACCAACGAACATAAAGGAATCACTGAGAATACCAGTCGGTTACTCAGGTTCCTCCTTCCCTGCAACCAAAACACAATCTCACATCTTGTTAAGCATTAGTACATATCCTACTACCCAATTCTCATGCAACAACTAACCCCACCTTCTGGAATGTTTGACTTGACACAAATCTAGATTTGGGATTGAACACCATACAATGTTCAATTCACCCAAACCTATGCTCTGATACCAATTTATAACACCCTTCATTTTTCAAAGCCATTTTTTTTAACCGGAAGCGAAAGTCCAACAAACATTAATAATTATACATTATATAATACTCATATTAGTCAATCTATTTCAAAACATGATTTATCATTTTGGGTGTTACATAAATTGAAAAACAACAATGATTTTATGAAATCAAATATCAGAGTAAACATCGGGTCGTCAAACATTCCATCCAGTAAGCTGCTCCTTGCTCATCCCATAATCTAATCATATCCTGCAAAGAGTGGTAATGTGGGGGATTAGCTCAACGCTAAGTGAATGAACTAATAACCACCAACACAGCTTAGCCTAACAAATATGTTTACAACTAAGCATAGCATACTAAACGAGTTTACAGCAACAGCATCGTAAACACACAATCATTTGTTTACAGCATAAAGCATCGCAAACAAATATCATCCAAGAGGATCGGCGGTCCTTGAGGCGCCCTCATGCCCGGGTGGCCCCCAAGCAACCTCACACCAACTGCAGGCCAATACAGAGGTAAACCGATAGCCTAGGTACTATTTACCCACACAACACAGTATTCCTATAACTATCCATGTACAAGGACCTGTGTTGGCAACTCAATAGTAACCTTAAGCCCAAACCATGTTGACCTCTGAAAACACATATGCCCAAAGGCCAGATATCACAAAAACTATATCTATCAAGGCAATATGTCAATCCATAGTTTATAAGCAGTAAAACCACGTTTACCCGTTGTAACCAAATCTGTTACAACTAAGTTACGCTGAAGGTTACAGGTCCACTCACCAATACCTCCGCCGTCTACTCAGTAGTCTAATATCACCGAGTCTTCTCCGTATCTGAGAATACAACAATAACACAAGTCAATCCCTTGTATCAAAATGTGTATAACATTATCCAAACATATTTATACTTACAAATCTCTACAATATTCAATTACATGAATTGCTACAATCATCACCATTATCACAATTAAATTCATAACCTTTAAGTTACACCTTAATCATGAATAATTATCATGATAACCACTTTTCAAATACAATTCAATCAAGTTATCACTCACTTAATATCTATCATAAATCATACCAATTATGAATAACTTACTTTAACATCAATAATTCATATTCACTTAACCAATTAAAATCCTTATAATCATAACATCCTTTTTATTCATTCTAATTGTTACAATTCAATGTAGTTAAACCATTAACAAAGCCAATAATCATAAACATCACTAATTCATCATAATCATTACAACACTCTTGAACACCTAACCAATTTCTTCACCTTTAAGTTATACTTAACTCATAATCATGAATTAGACACTAACTAACAATTATAACATAACAAATAGCTTCAATTCATGAATATCTACTAAACCCATCACTTTGTTCATGTGTTCATACAAAATTCTTCATTTTCCACTTAGGGTTTCTCATTTAATTAAGAACTAAACATTAATTACTCATTACATGATTACTACAAGCCTTATTTCAAGATTAATCCTACCAATTAAACCAATACTCAAAACCCCCAATTTCTAGGGTTATATCAAACACGAAATTAACACATATAAAATGATTAAGATGATGCTAGAATGATTATTACATGTCATTGAAGCTTAATTAACATCAATTCACACTTTTGAAACCCCAATTTCGGATTTTATTCAAGAACATCAAAAACCCCCAAATTCTAGGTTATGAAAAATGAAGAACATGTGATTATACCTTGTTTTGATGATTAAGGAAGCTTGAATCCAAGCATAGAAGCTTCAATTTGATGATTTCTTCATGTTTTTATTTAGGGTTCTTGGTGTATGTATGCATGTACGTACGTATGTGTGTGTGGGAGAGGAAATAAAACCAAATAATCCCTATAGTATACCATTTAAGTGTTACTTTTCATTCCCCGTATTCATTATTGTCTGGAACTTAAAAACCATTTGCGGGGAAATACAATTTTGTTTTACCGTCAACTAAATAAATTTAAAACGAGTAATATTTTAGTATTCACAATAAGTCATTTAACTGTTTGACCGATTATTTTCAATGCCCAAATACTATAAATCATTTATGACACAATTTAAATAATTAAATAAAATGAAGAATTTACCGAATTCAACTAGGCCCAAAACGAGGATGTTATGTAACACCCCCAAATTTAATGATTTGCGGAAGCACGATTTGGGTGTTACTAATCAACAATAGAACACAAAGATATATAGTAAACGACTCTATATGCGTCGTTTTAACAAAATATATTAATATTGAAATGTTTACAACATTTATAGCTTTACATAGCTCGAGTTTAAATAAAAGGAGATTTCAGTACATAAGTACTTGTACAAAATATACTAATGCAAGAAAATCTCAAACGTCTGTATGCTGACTCGAGCTACAAGTCCTGAAGCCGAAGCAACCTACTGCTTGGTACCTGCGATACATGCTAAATGGGTCAGCTAAAGCTGGTGAGCTCACAGGTTTGAAATCAAGTAATATAGTATGAACCGCAAGATTTAATAATGATTTGCATCCAGCAAAATGAAATGATAATAATCGTGTATACATCCATGAGCACATAGTTGAGCTTAACTCGAGGGCCGGGTCCCCTAAAGAGAATTCCGGGCGAGGTGCCTCCACGAATGCCTAATCAACATTCGTCTTCCCAAATATTAGTACGTCCGTTTACCCGGTTAGTGCTTGCTAACCCGAACGAGGAGGGTCAATCCTATATGGTACCATATACTAATATTCACGCTACAACGTATTAACAACTATGCTGACGGAGGACTTTAAATGATTAGATGTGAAAAACTCATGTAGTATATGAAATGTTTGTACTTGCGTTCACATGTTAAAAATGAGCAATATATCACACCCCTGAGTAAAACAGTAAAAAGAAGGGCTATGAGACTCACCTGAGTCGTTGAGTTTATGAAAATAAACTGAGAATGATTAGCCGAGAATCGAAGTCCAAAGACTTGTAACCTGAGGGTGTCCACGACACGCGATGGTTATAATATGCGAAGGTATCTAATAAGACTACCTTGTAGTTGTTCGACCAACTATAATGTCCAAATGTTCCCAATTCGGTGGATAGTTTAAGTGTTTAAAAACGCGTACGGCCCGTTGGTGATTATTGGTAATAATGATCTTGATGTCATTTTGTTAGTTTCAAAGTGTTATACAAGTTTGATGTTTGGTGTGAAACGTGTCTACGAAATCTAAGTACGGGGGTCCGGGGGCAGCGCCCCTGGTAGGGGGGTCCAAGGGGCGGCAGCCCCTGGCGGGGTCCAAGGGGCAGAGCCCCTGGCTGGGGTCGAGCGCCAGGTCAGCTTGGAAAATTTTTATTTCTACTATATTGCTTTGACGAAAAACACATCTGGATCCGAATTTGGGTAAAATCGAGTGGTAAATTTCGAGTCTCGACACTTGGTAAAAATCTGAGTTTTCAAGTCCTGGTTTGTGCAACGTTAGGTGTGACGTCGCAGGTAAGGATTGCGACGTCGAGCATGACGTCGCTAAAGGCGACGTTTCGCAATTTAATGCGACGTTAAGGATGATGTCGCTATACGCGACGTTGTTGATTCTAGCGGCGTAGTAGGCGATGTCGCTATGTGCGACTTTATACGCGATGTAGCAAAGGCTCCAGGCCAGGTGCGACGTTACGGGCTGTTGGCCGGATTTTGTGTCGAAAATGAGTTTTCCGGCGACCATTTGGTCCAAATCTTTTACCCAACCCAAATATGGACATTATAAGCTTAAACAAACAACTAGAACGTGAAAACACTAGAAATCGAGAGATGTCGGGATTTGTCGGAAACTTACAAAGTGTCGGATGAAAAATCCGAAAAGATAGGATGATAGATCGTGATGTCGTGGTCATTTTTCTCCAAAGCGGTGCTATGATCCGAGATCGTTTAGTGGTAGTATTTAGCGATTTGGTGGAGGTGGTGGTTGTTTTCTTTTTAGAGAGAAAGGAAGAGGAAAGAGAGAGAAGAGAGAGAGTGAGATAAGAAAGAATGAGAAAAGATAAGGGAGTTGGGGGTTTAACCTCCAACTTTCAGTCTCCGCAATTGCGGTCCGTGCGGTGTTCGTTTTCTCCGTCATTTAACGTTTTAATAATTATTTTGCGCGTTAATTAACCATTTTAGAATACGAATTTTGTTTAATAATTTAATTAAATTGTTCTACAAATTTTTCTAATAATTGAAAGATTTAAAATGTGATTTAGTTAATTTGCGTATTTTGTTGTTAATTAGGTAAGTTTTAATTGTACTATTCGAATTGTAATTTGAACATTATTAAAATACTATTTTTAACATAATAGTGTTACTTAATAAAATTGGTCACCAACATCCGTATTTATGGAATCGAAATACATTCGATTTAAATTGCGTACGATTTAATCAAATCGCATTTTTGTATATATTCAACAATATATATAATTCGATACATTAATTAGCCTAACACAGAACTAATTATATGTATTAACATATGATTAGGCACTAAGTACTAGTCCTAATTTGACGGGTGTTACATGTTACAATCTGCTTCCCGTGGTTAATGAACACTTGGCTAATTTTTCAAGTTTTGGTCATGGGATCATTAACGTCATTCCCATAATCACTGAGCGTTTCCTTGCTCTCTATCCTAAGCAGTGATTCTAATCATCTCTTTTATTTCTTATGCTATTGGATTACTTCTGACATTTTGGTTTATTTCTTATTATGATTGACTTTGTTTATTTTGGATTTTAGTATTGTTGGTGTGTTTGGATTTTTGAACATTTAATTAGTTTGTGTGTTTGGTTTTTAATATTATTATTTCATTAAAGTTTGTTAATTTTTGATATTTATTATTATAGTGTGGAATTATGAAGATGTTGAAGTCGTGATTATCCTCCAGGTTTGATATTTAAGTCTATTAATTAAGTGTGGGGTTTTGGTTAAAAATTAGTTGGAAAAACGTTTTTGAAAAATTCTGAAATTTTAATCCATAAGCCGTATGGAATCCATACGCCGTATGGATTGGAATGGGCCACTGGGCCGAGAGTTGACTGGGTTTAATGAATTTGACTTGGGCCTGTTTAATCCATACGCCGTATGGAATCCATACGCCGTATGGATCAAAAAGGCATAAAACTGCCAGCAGCCCCTTTCTTCTTCATTTTGAAACCTAAACTCACTTTAAACCACCACCTACGGCTCTAACCACCACACCACCAAACAACCACTTCCGGGCACGCATTCATCTCCATTTTTGCGTATTCGTGTTACACGCACTTTCCTTTACAAGGTATAACTTCCCGTTTTCATTTTCGTTGGTTAAATCATTCGTTTGGAAGTTAGGGTTTATGTTAGTAAATTGGGTATTTTGAATTTGAGTATGATTATTGGCATTTGTTGGTTGATTTATGTTCTTGTTAATATATATATTGCAATGTCATGATTGTTTTTCCAATATATTGCATATATTATGTGATTCGAAGTATCCGTTTATGTTTAAGAAACGTGAATATTATAAACTCAATTTTGCTATGTTTTGATTTAGTACATATTAATTTTCTGACCACATGATGATTAATGCAAATGTTTGTTTGGTACACAAGTATTTGTGATTACGGTTATGTGATAAATTGTTATTTTGATTAAATGCGTTTATAATAATTCATTTTGAGAATGTAAGAATGTTTACTAGTTACTCATGCTCGAGATTAGTGATTGTGCAAATTCGTATTTTCGTGATGGTACCAAATTATTGTAGTGCATTTGATTGGACAATTGTCATGAATATTTAATTAAGTATATTTATGTATGCAATTCGAGTAATTCTGTTTATAGATATGCAATTTAGGTTTGTGAAATTGATTGTTGCGGTAGTTTTAGGCTAAACCAGAATGGTGGATTATTCCATATTTAGCAGAAATGCTGCCGAAATTTTTATTGACCTTTTTGTATTAACTGCTTATTTGGTATTATTAACATTTGTTTTGTTTAGCAGTTATCATGTCTAACAGGAGAACAAGAGGGGGTCAAACTTTGGGAAACCCGTTGGTTCGAGCTCATAGATATCTCACTTTTCATGGGTCGTATTCTGAGACCACCAGATTTCAGTTTGGAGAGCGTCTGTCTTCTAATATTGGCCAGTCAATTAAGGTTTTTGATGCTGTTAACTGGAATGTTTTGGAGCATGTGATTGCCAGAGAGGGGTTCACTAATGGTGCTGAGGCTATTAGGAATTTACTTGCTATTCCATATGTACTTGAGGATGGAAACATTGGATTTGTTTCTTATGCTTGGTCTCGGTTATTCAGTATCAGGGAGGACATCTACAGAGAGCTAGTTGTTGAGTTCTATAGCACCTTTAGGTTTGAGTCTAGGTCGACTCAATGGACTGAGAACTCCATTTTCTTCCAGCTAGGGGGACAACCTAGACAGATGACTTTGGTTCAGTTTGCTTTGGGGCTAGGGCTTTATGAGCCCAATGAGTTGGATAATCCTCACTTTTTAGATCACATTTCTGCAGGTGCTGTGAAGAAGCTCACTGACTTGGAAGTTGAGCAGGAGTGGCAGTTTATTGCCCAGGGTAACTATGGCAGTTCGACACCTTCTTACACGCGTATTCGAGATCCTTGTCGCGGCTCCTATCGGTCGGTCGGATTTGACTCCGGTCGTTGTTCCAACAGCAACAGAAACGGCGGACAGTGAGTTTTAAATTTGTATGAGCTGGGTCTCAAACTATAAGTACTACCTACCTTGGGAGCAAGCAGTAAGTATAACTCGAGGTCGTTCTTAAATCGGAGCGAATTGAAATAAAGCGGGTCACCAAAGATTCTGGTCGCAATTAGGATGGGGGTAGGTAGATAGATTTTGGATTGATTTGGTTTTCTAATTATCCTAAATGCAGAAAAGTAAATAACGAGAAATGAAATTAGGGTTTAAGCAGACAGGTAGAGATGTGATTGCTGAAACTTGGATAATTAGGGTTTCGGGATGATGTTCATTATAAAATTGATTGGAGATTTACCAGATAAAGAGTAGACATACTTTCGGTGTAAACACTAGGACCCTACGTTCAGGTGTAACCCTAGAAGCATATGTCACTGGAATCCTAGGTTATCATGATTCTGATCAGATCAGGCTGTTTTCAAACCCTCCTGAGCCTTTGCTTAACTAAGACAAAGTCACCCTAAATGTTCTAGGGATCAGGCATAAGGCAACAGACCGCAATTGTATTTACTGACCTTTCTTAACACCTAATCGTCTATTTACTTTTATTATAGCAAATACTGATTGTATCCTGTGTATGTTAAACTATTGGTGTGATTAGGGTTTTGCATGTCTAGGTATATGATTGACACTACCCTGTATTGTTTCTATTGAAGCACATACTTAACCATCATAAATATAGACCCTCCTTTATAGTCAGGCGTTCATCCCTAGGAATAATCACGGTGTACAGGGCAATTAGGCATTTCCACAGTGTTCCAAACCCTAGATGTACTGACGGTGTACTGGGCATTTAAGCATTTCCACAGTGTTCCAGATCTTAGGTGTACTAACGGTGTACAGTGCAACAAGCATTTCCACAGCTTTGATTCCTAGACCACAGTTCTAGAAAGATCACTTCTAGGTAATTCACGATGAAACAATCCATTGCATTTCCTTAGCTTCCACGTATTTGTACTCCACACGAGATGTTTCCAACGCTATACGAAGTACCGTGCCTTTTAAAGGAAAGTTCATAGTTTCATACTGTAACTGGAGATAACTGTATATTCATAGTATTAGGGTTGATCAGATCCTATCCTAGGGCAACAGTCACGTGAAAGTCTGGAAAGGGTGATGAGATACTAGATCTATATTCAGGATAAGTTTAACCAAATACACAGCATAACAATTTCCAATCGTATAAATGAAACATTAATTTAACATCATCCCTACTCCTAATATCTACATTTCAACAATCACAATATTAAACTACTCTATAAACATGGCAATATGCAGAATACAAACTGAAATAACATAAAGCACAAGCATTATAACAGTGAGTAAAGTTTAGATATCACCGGGAATACAGCAGCGTAATACTGAGGATTACAAATAGTCTGAACTTGAAAAGCTCGTTACAACAAGATTACAAAGCTAAAACTTCCTCTAGACTCGAACCGTAAGCTCAACCCTAACCTTTCTCCTCTAACTCCTAAGAGTAGTGCTAGAGAGAGAAAGTTAGAGAGAGAAAGTGAGAGAAAATGAGAGAAATGAAAATGAGAGAAATGTGAAAGTGTGTGAATGTGTTGAGGTGTGTAAAATGAGGAGGGGTGATCCCCTATTTATAGGCAAAGCTCAAAAATCAGCCGTACAACTCGCGAAACAGCACGTACAAGCAAACGAAGCAGCATACGGTGGCAAGGGGGCCGTATACGGCCTTGGTAGGGCCGTATACGGTGTTAGGTAGGCCGTATACGGTCTTAGGTAGGCCGTATATGGTTGCCAAGGCCGTATACGGTGTCTGTCTGATTTCGTTCGTTGCTTAAAACGCGCGTATCTCCTTCGTTATGCGTCCCTTTGACCTGATTCTTTCGCTTGTGTCTTCGTAATTCCGTTACGCTTCTAATGATGCCAAATTCACTGAAATTGGATGTGTATAGCTCAAGCATAGCCGAAATGACTTTATAGGGTCTGATACTGCTCAGTCTTCTCCGTTCTTTATCCGAATTGCATGATTCTTGATTTTCCCGTCTCGATTTTACCTGTTTTATCATATGATGAAGTTAGAATGTGATCTATATAAGGTAAATGAGGCCGGAGGATTTTATGCACGTTTATTCGTCCTGATTTGCTTGTTATTTGGACGTTTTAGGTGATTTTTGTAGCAACGCCTATATTTAGACCACTTTAGTGAATTTTAGTGAATAATGATTATTTTGGAATGTTTTCACTAAAGTTACGTCCAAAAAGTGTGGAATATTGCCCTTAAAAACATGACTATTTGAGTCACATCAAGTTATCCCACACTTAGGCGTTGCTTGTCCTCAAGCAACACTCAGTTAGAAAAACATTTAAAGTTTGGTTTTTTTAAGGGGCGAGTCAAAATAATTTCAAAATGATACCACTTCTACTATGATTAAGACTGTTTCAAGAATAAGGGGAAGGATGAGATGATCCTTTCAGAAGCAAGAAGCAATTATCATCAAGCATACTACCAATTCTCGTGATCTTAGAGTACACATGACTAGGCGATCTCACTAAAGGTGGTCACTCAATTCACTCAAGGTGTATCGGGTTTCCTAACAATCTAGAACAAATGAAATCGCTCAAATAAGCCAGTCATGCAGCACTCATCGTCATAAGCTTGGTCGAGAATCGGATCTCCACCACTTAGGTGAGGACGGTGCTAACTATCCCAAGACATTCAACGGGTGGTAGTGTTTGATGAGGTTTAAGGGTATGGATAGTGGTATATGTTTGGTTGTAAGGGTTTGACTTATCTTAGAACTCAAAGATAGTGAAAAACTTTATTTCAGGACGGAACGGAGGATTTTGTAGCTGCTCGTCTTCTATCGAATTTTCCTTTGAGAAGGTGATACTTGAAGCACTCAGCTTTATTTGATGGAACTATTTCTTTTTCTTTTCTTGATTTTCTACTTTTTATTTTTCTTTTCTTCTTCAGAACTTCTTTGCCAGAGAATTTCTAAGGATATTTTATGTTGATTCTTTCAGAAATCCTTTTCGGAACTATGATCTTTGATCTTGAACTTCAATTTCTTTTGTCGTGCCAATTTTTCGCACTTTTGACTTTTAGAGTACACAGAAGAGGAAGACTTTAGAGCATAATTGAAGAGGATGTTCCAAAAGATGTTTTTCACGACCTTAGAAATTCTAAGATAAGGTTTTGGGAATTTTGGTTGAGTAGGGGTTTAGTACGAGGGTTTTTTACGAAATGAAAGGTTTAGGCTCAACAGGGTTTACTAGGCGGATCATCGATACTGAAAGTAAGTATCGGAAGGGTTTTGGGCTTGAAGAGATATGTGAGAATTGGGTTTAAATCCTAAGGAATGTCAAGGTCATCTAGCTGCACCTATACCGCGTACGGTACACACCAATGTGGTCTTGAAACGTATGTCTGGAGCAAGTTCTAATTCAGAGATGCAAGCATCGGCACACACAAGAAATGAAAGTGAAGCATTAAAGATGAATGCTTTTAGGCTCAAGATACCTCACTACAAAATAGGGTTGTATGTGCCTAGCCATGCTCCTTTCAGATTATTGTTTCTTGCTCGAGAAATTCCTACCTTATTTTCCCTATATTCCAAAATATCTTACTCATATTTCGAGAATGATTCTTTTTGAAAGTATTTAACTCGAAAACTTAGAGTTTAGTTTCATAATTTAACTCATAATTTTAAATTTTTTGAAAGAAATTTTTGAAAATTTTGTTTGAAAAAGTTTGTTTTGGGAAAACATTTTCTGAGTAATGCTATTTTGGACATAAAAATCGCTTAAAATTATCCAAGGTATTCTATACCTTGCTATCCCACACTTAGAGGAACATTGTCCCTAATGTTCTCTTGAGTTGAGTTTTTACTGGAGGTAAAATCCCACACTTAGAGTTTGAACATGTAAGAAAATGTTTCTTAAGTGTTAAATTTGGGTTTGAATCCCACACTTAGTGATAAGCTCAGGATAGGGTATAGAATATAACTATAACACCCTCAAAATACAAGAACATTTTTTTTTTAAACATATCGGAAGCGCATGATTAATAGAAATCAGTAGATTGCATACATACATTTTAAATAGCAATCCACTTACATACAAACCTTTAAAACTAGATTATTCTAATCATTACACACATTAAGTTTAGGTGTTATAGAAATCCAAATATGTTGTTAAATCATTAACGTATTATCCATTTCAGAGTGAGCTTGTCAAACATTCCATTCCATATGTACTTCTTGTCCACCCACATACAAAAGTAAACCTGCAAGAAGTAATGAGGGGTTAGCACGAAGCTAAGTGAATAGATCCCAAGCTATCAATCTAACTCAGCTTAACACATGCCTATAACCAAGCAATGCACAAGCAACATAGAAGGATCGGTGGTCCTTGAGGTACCCTCATGCCGCGGATGGTTCCCCAAGTAACACTTAAAACCAACTGACGGCCAAATCAGAGGTTAAACCGATAGTTTGGTACTATTACTGTCACACCCCGCCAAACGGTAATTACAATTACATAGAGTGGTTTCAGTAGGTGGTGGTGGAGGCGTAGTTGTCTTTTGACTGTTTCTAGTGGCTCGTCGTTTGGGAGGCATGATTCAGCTCTGCGATGAATAAAATGCAGAGTGTTAATGTTGAGATATTGAATGTGAATAGATCAAAGATTCACATTTGAAAGAAATGAATGACATGAAAAGATGAATGAATAGGGTTTTACAACACGTGCCATACAACTTTGAAACACCCACATGTATCTAGCATGATATAATCACGTTGGCCAGGCGTCATTATATAATGTCCAATACATATTTCTTTTCATTGTCGTTTAACACTGTAAATTTCAGAGGTTCTCAAGAATAATCAATCATCAAGTTGCAATATGTTTCAGGGTTTACAAGAATTGATCACAAAGTTATCAATAATGTATAGTTTTAATCACAAGTCGACAGTTGTAAGAGGAAATAATATGGTTGATAATAGATATAATGAACACGAGATGTAAACCAAACATACATCATATATTAAAGATCATAACGCTGTTACATGAGTTTAGTACAAAACGAGATGGGATTTCTAATATATCCATCGATGGTTAGCGTTATACAAAAGATGATGGGTTTCCTATACATATACCCATTCTACTAACAAAGTTCCATCCAACATACAGCTAGTCCATAGCTAATACATACATATATTTCCCCAAAAGTAATAGTCTAATATGGTGTAGGCACAACCGCCATACACAGGCCTAACGAAACCATGGTAAATACATCCTAACCGCAACCATCACTGCTGCAGTCATCACACAAACACTAGCTACAATCTCTGACACCCTAGCACGCCTCTCTAAAGCTGCAACGCGTGTACGGGTGGATGCTAGACTCTGCCAGTCTGTCTGACGATAAGTCTCCACAAAATCCATCCTCTGATGGAGCATAGCCATCTCCATGTCAGTACGGGAGGCATCGCTCAGTAGCTCCATCACATCTCTGCTCCTGCTAGATGATATCCTAAACATGGTGTGAACCACAGCCACAAGGGTAGGCACAGTGAGCTCCAGAGGCTCACCAGTGAGATATGCAGATGGTGGTGAGTGGGAGGACTCTCCAAACTCAAAGGTCGAGGGAATACCCTCTAGTGATCTCCACTCTCTCAATACTCGAGGCATCCAGTCCAGATGGGAAGGTCGGAGCCTCTTCTGTGGCGGCTCGACAACTGGAACCTCAGGCTCAGTCACTGGCGACTTATCGCGCGGCGCGAGTGGTCCCCTGGGAAAATCCCGAACACAGATCCTAGCTGTCATCCTAGGTACTGGCACACGAGAAGTACTCGCAACAGGTGGTGTAGAGGTAGGAGTGACCTCAGGTGCGGTCGGAGGTGGTACTAAGTAAGCATCACTAGTGTCAACAGACATGGCTCTCACATGAACTGATGACTCATCCTCTACTGTGATCGCGGGACCCTCAAAAGTAGCCTCGGTCGGCTCTTCATCCGAAGCATAAACATGGTAAAGTGATTGGCTAGACATACTGTGACAAAAGAAATTGGGTGCGGCGTGTCAGTCGTATGTTAGTTGTATGCAAAGTATGTATGCAGGAATGCACAAATGTTCTAGCCAAGGCTATAGTCTAGGTCTCTAAGGTTTTCAGTCACCTAAAGACTTCTAGTTCGCTATAACCAATGGCTCTGATACCAAGTCTGTCACACCCCGCCAAACGGTAATTACAATTACATAGAGTGGTTTGCGGAAGCTTAGTGACGTGGCGGGGGTGCGAGCAGTAAAACAACCAACAGATACATACATACTCAGAGCATATGGTTATTGCAGAACGAAATAGATTAAGATGCCATTAGTTAAAGATTTACAAAAGATTACCACTTGAAAAGTGGTAACAATAATAATAGTAGTTGAAATCAGTATTTCATAAAATACATAATATCAAAAGTAGATTTCATAGGTATGACTGCAATAGTTGCAGTTATACAGAGGAAATCCAAGTGTCCCAAAAGTAGTGGCATCCTAACAAGTCCAGGGTAGTCCGTCCTGATAATGCATGCAGATCTTACTTACGCTGTTAATTCCCTGAAAAACATAGAGTAAAACGTCAACAAAATTGTTGAGTGAATTCACAAGTTTGTTTGTTATGTAGGAAACACAAGTTAATCATTTAAGAATAACATTTCCAAATAAGTGTTGTTTGTCAAGTAGGAAACACAAGTTATTAACAAATAACATTTCCCAAATCAGTTGTAGTTGTAATAGGAAACACAAGTTATTAACCAAATAACATTTCCTAAATCAGTTATCAGTAGGAAACACAAGTTAACCTAAATAAAGATTAACATTTCCAAATCAGTGTACGTAGGAAATCCTTTCCTAATCAATAGTTTAGTGGGAAATATTTAGACGGTGATCCCTTGAAAGGTGAGCTAAACCTGTTAAGTAAGGTAACCCGATCTAACCCTATAACCAAACCACGACCCTAATCTGTTGTTGTTGTGCCAAGTAGGACATTTAAGTATACGCTCCCAAATCCGTAGGAGGGTCGTCACGGCGATAGTACTATCCGTATACTCAGTGGCTAGAGTCACCTAGCTAATGGTTATAGTCTGTAGCCATAAGGTCTTTTATGCACTACATCGTTCAGCCTAGATCTGTACCAAGATTCGTTGCCTAAATTCCCAAAATAGTTATGAAATACATTTCATAAAACATAGTTCAAATAGTTGTGTGAAATACCCTTTCACAAACAGTTCAAGTATGAAGTACCCCTTCATAAACAGTTTAAGCAAATACGTACCGTATTTAATCAGTCACAACATGAAATCTCATTTCATCAATAGTTTAAGTAAATACATCAAGTATTCAAACAGTTGTCGCATGCAATTATACATACGATTTCTATGTTTTCCACCCCGAGGTTTTAAAACATTAAAACATGTAAAAGGGGTTTGTGAACTCACTGTGAATGCTCGGATGTGAATGCTAGCGAGATAAGATAACGAAGCCCAAACGTAGTCAACCTATACACAATAATGTATTAACTATAAGTACTTTGTTTACTTATGTTAATAGTTCGTTCGTTTGAAGAAATTATCAATTTCTTAGGTTTGTGTATTTCGTTGATGATTGTTGTTGGAAATATATAATATTATCCAAGTATTGTTCGTTTGTCGAATTGTCCGAAGTGTGTAAGTACATATCCATATATATACTTATATAGTTGAATATATATATATTCTTGTATATATATATTATTATTCGTTGTTTCTTTAATATATAACTCGTATATATATAAACATTTTCCGACATTTAGGTTTACAAAACACAAGTCCAAATTGTCCCGCATAATGTTCATCTATAAATACGTCTCAATCATTTATAATCCCACTCGATAAATGTACGTATTTAAGTTTGTATATGTTTATAAGTATGTTACTCTTTCGTCGAAAACATTTGGGTTGTCATTTACTAGTTCATCGTAATCACATGGCTTGTCCATTATTAGTTCATCGTAACACATGGTTTGTCTATTACTAGTTCATCGAAATCATTTAGGTTGTCTATTACTCGGTCATCGTGTTTGAGTCACAACAGGTTTTGGCTACTGATGAAGTTCACGCAATCGGTTGACATGATCACGCGATCGGGTGGTCGAAGAAGTTCACGCGATCGGTTTAAGTAATCACGCGATCGGGTGGTACGAAGAGGTTCACGCGATCGTGGTTGAAAACCACGCGATCGCGTCATTCTGAATTTCGAAGGTTTCTGAAGTTTTTGTTTCACGCGATCGCGTGAAGTAATAAAAGGTTTTAGCGGGTTTTGTTCATGAAAATGACGCGATCGCGTCATTTGCTTCTGCACCGAAGCATCAGACGCAGAACAGAGCTGCACATTTTTGGTCGTTTTTCACTTCAATCGCTTATAGTTCGTATTCAATACGTTCCAAAAGGTTTACATTAGTACCATAACACATTTTGGCATCATAGTATAACACTTTAACAAGTTTTCCACCAATCGATTTTAGTTTTATAGTTTTGGTTTTTAAAACCCATTTCAAGAATCAATCATCAATCTTCAAGTTTGTGATGTTATGTAGCTAGATTATGATGTATATACAAGTAATATATCGAAATTTAAGCAAAGAGTTCAAGGATTTGAAGTTTTCTTACAAAATGAAAATGATGAATATGATGAACGTTTGATGATGATGATGGTGAAGCCACTGGCTTTGTTCCACTTCCACTTCCTGATGTTGCTTACCTCTGATCTTGTTAATTTGTTTGTGAATGAGAGAAAGAATTTTGGTGAATTATTTGTGTGTGTGTGTTCTGCCGAATGATCACAGAGAGAGGGAGGGAGTATGGTTTAAAAACAATCGGTCTCCTCAATTATTGACGGTAGGTGCCAAATTTTTGGCACATCAATTTCGAGTACGGGTATAATTATAGCAATATAAAATTTAACATTTTATATTTTTGTTTTGTAGATGCTCTCCTGGTTCGTAATATATTTTCAAAATAATGAGGTTATCATTATTTTTAGTAGTTGTACATTTTTGTACATTTTACTGCGCACGTCCAATTGAGCGCCAAATTTCGGTTGAGTTTCGAATTCATATTTCGAAGTAATGTTCTAAATACTTGAAAACGTACTAGGAAAATAACGTTTTCCAGATTTTGACCTTTTAGGTACGTTTTAGAATTGTTTCTGTTCGTTATATAATACGTTTTATGTTAAACGTATAATTGAACCATTTTATCTATATGTTATAGATATATAATTTCTCGTAATTAATAACCGAATTATTAATTATTTCATATAACCAAATCTGGTTAATTATTTTTGTCGGCTTCGTTTCGATACGTTTGTATGTAATTTATAAATACTACGTATAATGTAATACTTTTTGTATTATTGTTTAGGGCTCGCTAGACTCATATCACATCATAGGTTTAGTTTAAAACAAATGCAGGGAATTAGCGTAAGAAATGCATGTAATTAAGTATAATTATGTACCTAATTTGGAGGAGTGTCACAATTACTACACACGACGCAATTTCAGTGTACAACACATGTACAAGGCACTTGTGAAGTCCTAGTAATAGTAACCAAACCCAACACATTAGTTGACCCCCACCAATCAAATAGTCCACAACTATCATAGTATACGGACGCCAATAATCAATTAATGTTTAGCCATCATGCCAATATAATATTAATGCAATCATTGCAATAAACCAAGTTTACCCGTTGTAACCATGTTGTTACAACTAACTTAGACAGAAAGTCCAAGATCCACTCACCGACAATCATAGTCGTCCACTCAGTAGTCTGATGTCACTGAGTCTTCTCCACATCTGAGAATACAACAATAACACAAGTCAGTCACTTGTTTCAATGTGAAATATCATCACATAATTGTAATCAAAATCTAAACAACTCAATCAAATAATTACCTACTTATCATCATTCAACACAATTCAATCCAAGATTATAAATAATCAATTTAACATTACTAGTTCACCATCACTATCAAATTATGAACATAGAATCACATTATCACATAAATCCAACACTAGTTGTCACTAACCAACATGACCCTCTTCATTTCAATGATTAACAATCTCATATAATAACTCATCTTTTACTAATAACACTATAACAACCTCTTGTTATTATCAATCAAGGTGATTAACACCTAATCATCACACTTTTACAAATTCCAATTGAATTACCATTCAATTAACTTGTTTAATCCATTATTAGGTTAGATTAAAGCTACTAACCTTCTTACTAACACATATTAACATCATTTCAACTAATATCAATCTTTAGTTTATGATAATCACCATTAACCCATCAAAATCACCAAGTTACCTATAAACTCATGAACCCTAATTTAATACTACCACTTTAAGCATGAATCTTGTTACTTAACATCATTAACAAGTATAACAATCATCACTTTAACCAACTTAAGCCTCAATTTTCGGATTAAAGGCATTAATCTATCAAAATCATGATAAACCCTAAGAACCAACTTAAATTTACAAAGTTTAACTTGAATCTTGTTAGCAATCAACAATAACAAGCTTAATTAACAACAATATCACATAATCAAACCCTAATTTCGAATTATCACCAAGAACACCAAAAACCCCCAATTTCTAGGGTTCATGATTTGAAGAATTAAAGACTTACAAGATGAAAGGAAGGATTAGAAGATGATAATCTTCACGCTAGAAGCTTGAATTCGAATTTGTGTTCTTCAATTTTGATGGAAAGAGAGGAATTGAGCTAGGGTTTATGTGTGTTTATCAAGTGAGAAGAAAATGAAATGGGGAAGGATGGAGTCGGTCCATCAAATAAAACCGACCTCCCCCTCTTTATTTTACAGTATAAATTATACCACTCTTTGACCTATTGTTCGGAACCCCACTTTCCGATGCGAGAACTTTATTTTATTTTACCGTCACCTAGATTTATTTAAAACAATCAATATTTCACTAGTCACAATATTTCCTGAGGCTTATTGACCTATTAAATTTACAATCAAACACATATAACAAATTTTAAATCTCATTTAAAATTTACAGGAAATACCTATTACTCCTAGGCCCAATTTGAGGATGTTACAAATCTCCCCCCCTTAAAGAGATTTCGTCCTCGAAATCTAATCATCCTTAATTAATCTAGGGAATTTATTCACATCATACCTCGTGTGAAGTTTGGTTCACACTCTATATCTAATTCCCTAAATACATGATTATTTATCACTAATTGCACATAAGGTATATGTACAATTTAAATTACTTATGCATATCATCTCTATGCGTATCTTAATCACTAATCACACATACACAAAATATGTATACATTTAAATCTATTTATATAGATATACGTTTTCAACCTATTACACATGCACATATCCAAATGTACATGCTTCAATTTCTCATTTCAGCACATATAATGTATCCGAATCTTATTAATATTTTATATACACAATGATCACTTTAAAACAAGTTATCAATTAACATAAGTAAATCACTTAACTAAATAAAGTAATATACTCTCATAACCAGAATCTAACGACATGCTAGATCTTTAAAATTAGTATATGAATTATATCTTTTTCAATAACAAAAACAGTGGTTATGGAAACCACAATACACATATCATCAATGAAATTCAAATTTCAATTATAATTAGCATCCACGCTAATATCCACATATCACTGGGGTACATGAAACCCATTCTTATTAAAATATCTCGGAATCATGTAACACTAATCACATATTAATAAGCAAAGTACAAGTCAATTTCCATGATTAAAATCATAATCTACAAAATCAAATAGCACCAATCTCAACAGATAATTGCTATTATGCATCAATGGGTACTTGCTATCTCAGCACACGTACCACATTATCAAAATGTGCTAATCATCAACACATTTTCAACAATATTCACCTATTCAATCCAATTTAGCCGACCTCTACTTAACTTATCTCATCACATAACTTTTTCAAATTACAATTTACCACTTTATCTAGCCATTAGATATGCTACAACACATGTAATCGCACGTCATTCGCACATAATGATAATAAAATTATCAATTTGTCAATTTTAAACCCGTATTTATGGACTATTTTGTCTTTCTCATCGACATAATTTCGTACATTTTTCTAACAATGAACTATCCGGCTATGGCAACCCTTACCAAGCCTTTATTATCATGAATGAAAAATCACGTACTCATCTTAACAAATAGTATAAACAGTTCAAATTTTTCTCTTACAACGTCTCCAAATTAACACTTGTTGAGCAGTTTACTACCGCCTTATATTAGTCAGTCAATAACTATTTCATAACCGCAGGTCAACATATCTCATCCGTTATTTTAAAATCATTTAGCTTCATTGGGTACTTAATAACCTCAACAACTCCATGTGAAATGGCATAATACAAATACGTTGGCCAGACGTCGTCATATTATGTCATTCACACTTCATTCTCAGGTCACTTCATACCGTTAAATCTTCAATGTGACTAATCTTTAATTTCATATATATCATTAACAATGATATCACTTTAACAACAAGTACAAAATCAGATATTAACTTGTTACCTATTCCATATATTCCTTGGAATGTAAGACTAATCATATAGTCAGGTGGATATAATCAACACAGACATTTAACACCATTTTCACCATCTCATTAACACAGGTGTAATGTCTAACACAACCACCTCCATCAATACTTTTAGTACATAGCACAATTTC
Organism: Helichrysum umbraculigerum; assembly: GCA_949592205.1. Taxonomy (NCBI): domain Eukaryota; kingdom Viridiplantae; phylum Streptophyta; class Magnoliopsida; order Asterales; family Asteraceae; genus Helichrysum; species Helichrysum umbraculigerum. Next base: position 86,657,742 of record CATIUR010000002.1, on the reverse strand, counting down.
AAGCACTAGTATAGCAATTAATACTAATAGTGCATTACATAAGGTTTAATACTAACTATATTATCACTATTATGTGAAATTCTTAACATATTGTCATCAATCTATACTTCTTCAGTTTAGTTACAATTGAGCATTTCCTGTTCGATTATCATATAGATACAAGCTCATGTACTTAACTCACAATTCTTAAAATGCTCACTTCAATCAATTTCTAATATTTCACATGATTCATTTACTTTATTGTATTTCAAATAATTCATATGACATGATTCACATAATCAATATCTACTTACCCTAACAAGCACCAATCACCAATACCCTTAGTGGTATGCTATGCAGTTAGTTAAACTGCTTACAAACGATTCATACATAATAAAATAGGTGAACCTCTTAAAACAAGTTTTTACATTATATTTAGTCATAGGAATGATCTCTGGGCTCAAAGAAACAAAAGCCCAATACAAATCATAAGCTAAAAGTCCGAAATAATGTCCGAAAAACAGTAAAATGCAATTTTCGGGCCCCAAACGACCCCGAAGTGCCGAAAACTGACAGGGCTCATGGCAAAGCGATGAGCTTTGACCGTTAGCCCGTTTTTGAGTGGACATGTAAATTTCGTCTTAATCGGACACCGAAATTTCATAACGGAAATTCTACGTCAAACGTAACTACGAACGTCGAAAAACTTAAAAATTTTATTTTTCACAGAAAAGAGCCACAAGCCGCCGGCTATAGGGTCAAGCCGCCGGCTTCAGACCCCAAGCCGCCGGGTCCTACACCCTAACCGCCGGGTAAATTAATTTTTACACAACAGAACTATTTTGCCGTATTTGGGCTGGATTAGCCGCCGGTTTGGGGCCTCCAGCCGCCGGGTCATACCACCTACCCGCCGGGTCCACCATCTGACCCGCCGGGTCCCTGCCTACACAGCAGAATTTGAACCAGCAAGCTTAATGCAATTTTACAAAATTCAAACGTGCATATCTTATAAACCGTAAAGAGTTAGGTCCTGAAATTTTGCAGGCACCCTCATATAATCAAAATGCAACTTTCCATTTTTCCACTTTTTCAATTTACACATTTTACGAGAAAACGGACGTATAACCAATTTTAGGCCATTTTGGACCATTTTGGTTGACACGCTATATTCCAAACGGCATACTTTCAGGGTTCCACCCTTTGCCAACATGTTTCTACATACAATTATGACGTGTGGGCACATTCATCATCTATATATACACATTATATCCTGTTTTGACTCATTGACCCGTTTAGGGTCCAATTGGGCATTTTCAACCAAACAACCACATTGACTATCCAGAACACTTTCATGCACTTTGTTACTATACTTATGACTTAAAGTCACTTTAACATTCATTATATTCGAACCCACATGCATATTAACCATTTGACCAATAACCAACCCATTTGGGTACTTTAACAACCCATTTGGGTTTCAACCCATATAATCACTATTCAAACAATCAATTCACACTTTGTTGACTATTCCAAGTCAAACAAAACCATTTTCAATATTGGTATTATGCTATAATTCTAAAACACCAATCCACATTAAAATCATCATTTTTAAATCAATTTCAACAAATTTTCCAAATTCATAATCACTTTAACTTTTCACAACTTGTCAACACACATTTGGACTCGTTGACCACTTTGACTTTCTATCTTAACACTTTCAATACAAAGATCATAATTCAACCCAATTATGATCAATGCTAAACACATAAACATCTAGTCACATTCATCACTTCGTAACATAGTTATTATCAAGTTTGACACGACCACATTCAACTTGACTTTACCAAGTCAAAACACATATTCTAACAACTAGACTCTTTCTAATTCACATAACAACACGACTCGAAACCTATTAATGGAGAATACCAACATCCCATTAATTTCATCATATCAAGTCACATCAATTCAGTTTATCATTTATCAAATAATTCCCTAGCAAGGATCTATAATCACACCTTGCATTTATCAACTTATTTTTTTTACACTGTAGATACACTTAATTTCACATAATACAACTGTTACACCTTAGTCAACACTGTATCTACACAGTTTCAACATTTTGATCAAAATTTTCAATTTCCTTCTTAATTAATCATTAACACCTCTATCATCTTATTAACAAGCGATATTCACCAATAATTCAATTTACTTTACTAACTATCATATCATAGTAAAGCAAACAGTCAAAGCTTATTAAATTTCATCAAGCTTATCAGAAAATACCTGGCACATCTAGGCCCACGAGTATTGAGGAATCATTGAGAATACCAGACAGTTCCTCATGTTCCTCCGTCTCTGCATTCAAAACAACACTATTGCATATTGTTATAGGTTAGCACACATTTCATAGCAACTTTCTCAAGCAACCACTAAACCCCATCCCTGGAATGTTTGACTTGACACAAACCTAAGTTTGGGATTGAACATCTTATAATGTACAATTCACCCAAACCTAGGCTCTGATACCAATTTATAACACCCTCAAAATACAAAAACATTTTTTTTTAAACATATCGGAAGCGCATGATTAATAGAAATCAGTAGATTGCATACATACATTTTAAATAGCAATCCGCTTACAAACAAACCTTTAAAACTAGATTATTCTAATCATTACACACATTAAGTTTAGGTGTTATAGAAATCCAAATATGTTGTTAAATCATTAACGTATTATCCATTTCAGAGTGAGCTTGTCAAACATTCCATTCCATATGTACTTCTTGCCCACCCACATACAAAAGTAAACCTGCGTAATGAGGGGTTAGCACGAAGCTAAGTGAATAGATCCCAAGCTATCAATCTAACTCAGCTTAACACATGCCTATAACCAAGCAATGCACAAGCAACATAGAAGGATCGGTGGTCCTTGAGGTACCCTCATGCCGCGGATGGTTCCCCAAGTAACACTTAAAACCAACTGACGGCCAAATCAGAGGTTAAACCGATAGTTTGGTACTATTACTACACACGACACAATTTCAGTGACCAACACATGTACAAGGCACTTGTGAAGTCCTAGTAATAGTAACCAAACCCAACACATTAGTTGACCCCCACCAATCAAATAGTCCACAACTATCATAGTATACTGACGCCAATAATCAATTAATGTTTAGCCATCATGCCAATATAATATTAATGCAATCATTGCAATAAACCAAGTTTACCCGTTGTAACCATGTTGTTACAAATAACTTAGACAGAAAGTCCAAGATCCACTCACCGACAATCATAGTCGTCCACTCAGTAGTCTAATGTCACTGAGTCTTCTCCACATCTGAGAATACAACAATAACACAAGTCAGTCACTTGTTTCAATGTGAAATATCATCACATAATTGTAATCAAAATCTAAACAACTCAATCAAATAATTACCTACTTATCATCATTCAACACAATTCAATCCAAGATTATAAATAATCAATTTAACATTACTAGTTCACCATCACTATCAAATTATGAATATTGAATCACATTATCACATAAATCCAACACTAGTTGTCACTAACCAACATGACCCTCTTCATTTCAATGATTAACAATCTCATATAATAACTCATCTTTTACTAATAACACTATAACAACCTCTTGTTATTATCAATCAAGGTGATTAACACCTAATCATCACACTTTTACAAATTCCAATTGAATTACCATTCAATTAACTTGGTTAATCCATTATTAGGTTAGATTAAAGCTACTAACCTTCTTACTAACACATATTAACATCATTTCAACTAATATCAATCTTTAGTTTATGATAATCACCATTAACCCATCAAAATCACCAAGTTACCTATAAACTCATGAACCCTAATTTAATACTACCACTTTAAGCATGAATCTTGTTACTTAACATCATTAACAAGTATAACAATCATCACTTTAACCAACTTAAGCCTCAATTTTCGGATTAAAGGCATTAATCTATCAAAATCATGATAAACCCTAAGAACCAACTTAAATTTACAAAGTTTAACTTGAATCTTGTTAGCAATCAACAATAACAAGCTTAATTAACAACAATATCACATAATCAAACCCTAATTTCGAATTATCACCAAGAACACCAAAAACCCCCAATTTCTAGGGTTCATGATTTGAAGAATTAAAGACTTACAAGATGAAAGGAAGGATTAGAAGATGATAATCTTCACGCTAGAAGCTTGAATTCGAATTTGTGTGCTTCAATTTTGATGGAAAGAGAGGAATTGAGCTAGGGTTTATGTGTGTTTATCAAGTGAGAAGAAAATGAAATGGGGAAGGATGGAGTCGGTCCATCAAATAAAACCGACCTCCCCCTCTTTATTTTACAGTATAAATTATACCACTCTTTGACCTATTGTCCGGAACCCCACTTTCCGATGCGAGAACTTTATTTTATTTTACCGTCACCTAGATTTATTTAAAACAATCAATATTTCACTAGTCACAATATTTCCTGAGGCTTATTGACCTATTAAATTTACAATCAAACACATATAACAAATTTTAAATCTCATTTAAAATTTACAGGAAATACCTATTACTCCTAGGCCCAACAAGCTAACAAGACAGAATATATGTGATCATGAAATGGATAGAAGGTTAAGAAACTCCCCAGATAACGTTTTGACGTTTTGAAGCTTATGAAATTTTGCAGGGAAGAGAGAGTCGAAGCGAGCTTTCTTCTGCATTCTTCTTGAAGGACAGCAAGCTTCTTACGGGGTTATCCGGTGTCATGTATCCAACGTTATCAGAAATCAACTTCAATTCTTTTAAGTGGGGATCCTTATGGTGTAGAATCCCATACTTTAGGTTTTGAAGAAGTTGGAGTGGTTTCGATAAGTGTTTGTGGTGTGGGGAGTGATCCCACACTTAGTTCTTTGAAGTGCTAAGATACAAGGAAGTTTTGAGAAGAACAAGGCCCCTCCATGAGATGTTGAATGTTCCGCAGTCTGTAAATATTGAAAACTGGTTCGGGTTGCCTTTTGACTTCACGGATTTTCTTCTTGAAAGTGCGTCATCTCGCCTTTTTCCACGTTCAAACATCACAACATTTCTACTTATTTGACAGAAAGAAAATAAAACATAATAAGTAAAAGCATAATATAGATAAGGATAGAGTGATCAACCAACTAGTGGTTGATACAGATAAGTTCCAAAAGTAAGGTTCAACAGTAGCCAAACAAACACAAGATAATAATAGTAATAATGTCTGAAACCAAAGTCAAATGATGCAAATGGGGTAGAACTATGAGGCTGGGGATCCCTGGTCCGGTGCATCAGTATGCTGAGTAGGAGCTGGTGCTGTAGATGGCCCTGCGACTGACTGCTGGCCACTAGATACTCTCTGTCCCTGTTCTTCAGCATTGATTAGTTTGAGCTGAATCAATATGTCTCTGAGGGTAGCTGCTGGCAGTCTCATCGGATCAGTGTAGCCCCACTCTAGCAAAATAGCCGAAGTAACCCCTGCTTGCTCTAGTAAGGTCATGTAAGCTTGACGTAGCATGCTCTCTGTCGGTACAGCTGAGGAAGAGATCGGTCCCAAGTTTAATAGCATCCCGGAAGTGTCAAAAGATACAGCATCCGTGCCCAAGTAAACTGTGTCAGCACGGTAAGATCCACTGGCGACTGGCGGGGCAGGATGAGAAATCACAGGTGCAGAAATCACTGGCTGGACTACCGGTATCTCGGTCTCAACTGACTGGACCTGCTCTGGTACTGGTGTGGTCCGGATAGCGGGTGATGGGATGGATGTATGTGGTGGTGCTATGGCTGGTGGTGGTGGACCGCATCGGTACATGTAAGGCTCTGGGTCAGGAATACCAAGTTTCCTGGAAATCAACAGCTGATGGGAACGGCTAACCTGAAGAGCATGCAAAAAATAATGCTGTGTCAGCGAGGTCACTGGATCTGTGTAGTGAACAGTAGCCTGAGCTGGTGCGGGACACTAGCATGAGTAGTAGGTGCTCGGGCTCTATCAGATGGGCCATCCTCAGTATCTGCAACGGGTGAGGATCCTCTAACACGCTTCCCAGGGAGACGACATCCTGGAATGATCTGTTTGGTGTTCTTCCATAGGCACTGTCTCTGCTCATCCACCTCAACAAGATGGATCAACTAGCAGTAGTCCAAGTTAAATGGCAAAGAACGAGAACAAACAGTAAACTCCTCAGTGTGGGCCTCAGTCAACAATCCCATACTATACAGCAATCTAGTAATAATCGACCCCATGAACATGTGCCTATCCATATCTGTCTCACCCCCAAGTCTCTCAGCGATCAAGAAAGCAACATTCAGATTCTTTCCTCCTATGATTGCTTCCATGAACTTCAACTCTTCGGCACTCACAGCTCCACCTTCCTTCTTTCCAAATATAGAACATGCTAGCAACTTGTGAGGGATGTGATGAACCGGCTTGATGAAAGTGGATGACTTAACACAGCTCCTAAAGTTTGATCCTGCTAAATCCATCCAAATATCCTTATGGTTCCTGTTTGGTAGGCTGGAGATGTCTTGAACACTGTTTCTGAACCATGCAGAGTTGACCTGAGACTCTGTGTATAAACCAAGATACACTCCCAAGTCGGCAACTGAGATATGATGAATCTGTTCCTGAAACCTGAATGAAATCTTTCTTTTGTCGGATACGCTCATTTTTGGATTCAGCTGATAAGTCATCATGAACTCTGTCATTACTTCTCGGTATGCATACTCATCTATATCGAAGAGACGGAGAAAGGCATTGTTCACTTGACCATCGGTCTCATACATCAACAAACTCTTCAACTCATCCCTGATCCCTATCTTAATCATGTCTTTCCATACCACATACCGATTACTGCCTATCGGTCGCTGCAACCACTGGCGAATGAGTGACCTATTCTTTGAAGATTTGGCCAAGTAGCTGAGTGAATGTGGGCAATTTTTGTAACAACCCGGCAAATTAGGACTATAATTAGTGCCTAATTCTTTGTTAATACATGTAATTAGTTCTGTGTTAGGCTAATTTATGTATCGGATTATATATTGGTAAATATATACAACTTTGCGATTTGACTTAAATCGTACACAATTTAAATAGAATGAAATTCTATTCGATTAATACGGACGTTGGTGAACAAATATTTATAAACTAAAAATAACGCAATATTGACCAAAACACTATTTTATAATTAACTCGTATCACCCGATAACGACTTACACGATTTAAAAGCAAAAGAAATTAAATTATACAAACTAAATTACATTTCAAACTAGTAAAGATTTAAAGAAATAATTTAAGTGAATTATATAAAAAAAATGTGATTTCAGAAATAATAAACGCGCATAAATAAACATTTAACGCTTAAATGACGGAGGAAACGAACACCGCACGGAGCCCGATCGCGGGGACTGAAAAATGGGAGGATAAACCTCCCCATTTTCCCTTTTCTTTCTCATTTCCCAATCACTTTCTCTCTCTCTTATTCTCTTTCTCTCTTTTCTCTCTCTCATTTAACCATCCACCATCACCCCCATTAAATCCTCAAATACTACATCAAAACGAGCTTGGATCACACCCCTCCTTTGGAAGAAAAGCATCACCTCGCAACGATCTACCCTCTTATCTTTCCGGATTTTCATTTCGGCATTTTGTAAGTTTCCGACAAATCCCGACATCTCTCGTTTTTGATCATTTTTACTAGTTTATGGTTTAAATAGGCTTATTATGTCCATTTTTGGGTTGGGTAAAAGATTTGGACCCAACGGAAACCGGGAAACTCGTTTTCGACTAAATTTCCGGCCATCAGACCGCTACGTCGCGGTCTACGTCGCACAAAAATCTCAACGTCGCACTAGCGACGCAGCCCCTTACGTCGCATTAATTTGCGGAGGTCATACATGGCGACGTAGACTTTAACGTCGCAAACCGAACCAACGTCGCATTAGCGACGTCACCCCCTACGTCGCATTGATTTGCGAAGGTCGCATCATGCGACGTACATGCCCACGTCGCACCTTACGTCGCTTGCAACGTCGCATGCGACGTCGCACAAACCAGAACCTTGAAAACTCAGATTTTTACTAAGTGTCGGAACCAAGATTTTAACACCTGATTTTACCCAAATTCGGATCCAGATGCGTTTTTCGTCAAAACAATATAGTAGAAATAAAAATTTTCCAAGCTGACCTGGCAGCTCGACCCCAGCCAGGGGCTCTGCCCCTTGGACCCCGCTACCAGGGGCGCTGCCCCCGGACCCCCGTCATTAAATGTTGTAAATACATTTCACACTAAGTGTTGAACACTTACAAATAACGAGACCTGATTCAACGATACATATAATGATAACACTTTGAATCATTATCACAAACCGTCACCAACGGGCCATATTTGTTTTCAAACTACAAACGGATTACTAAACAAACACTTGGACATAATGAGTTGTGTAAACAACTAGCCTAGATGGTCTTGCGAGACATCTACTTACTTAACTTTATATGTTTAGACATTTGAAGGTTACGGGTTCGGAGAACCTACGGTTGATATTACTTACTCGTTTATTGATATAAACGTACTTGCAAAGACTCAGGTGAGTCTTATGGCCCCACTTTTACTGTTTTATCTTATTGGGGGAGATACATGCTACTTATTTTTCCTGAACACAAGTACTAAACTGATTTCTATACCAAACGGAATTGCATGAGTTAATTACTAATTACTGAAGTCTCTCCATCATATATCGTTAGTTATGGACTTAAGCGCGAACAGTAGTTAATGGATCCATTAGGGAAATGACCCTCCCTGCCCGGGGTAGTAGCGCTACCACGTACTGATTTACACGTAGAAACGGGTGACTATTATTTCGTTACTTATGCTTGCTCAATTTCGAGCATGTCACGGGAGCAACTGATTATTTACGGGTTAAGCTTCGATTATGAGCCTCATGGCAACGGTATAACTCGATTACTTTACTTTTGTGAGATTTGCAAATACTTGATATACGCCTACGGGCACTACTGATGAAATCTTGTGTTCAAACTGATTATTTACTGATAAACCTGTGAGATTCACCAACCTTTTGGTTGACCCTTTTTAGCATGTATTCTCAGGTACACTTACGGAGTAGGATCACTCCAGGATTACTAGCTAGAGTCGCATGATTTCCAAAATGCATTTAACGGAGATTCTTTGGCATTATCTTTTGTAACTATGGTTATGTAATAGAATCTCCCGCCACATACGCGGACTCTAGGCTTACATATTTTTGTAAAGAAAACTATATGTTTTCAAACGATTTAATTATGAAATGTAATTATTTTACAAAACGTCTCATTTAGAGGTCGTTTGCTGTATATCTTGTGCTTTGTATATTGATTAGTAACACCCAAGTATGCTTCCGCAAATCACTAAATTTGGGGGTGTTACAATTTTCCATCTGTGATAAAAGACAAGAAAAGATTAGACCATAACCGTGATATATTAATGGATATGCTAAAGTACTTCCAAATTTTCAGAAAAAATTGGAAATGTAGGCTTTAGAAATGGGCATATCCAGAAATTTTAAAATTGCTAAACCTAACCGCAACCAATCACAAATCCAAAAACTTTTATCAACTTATGTCTAAATAAGGGGAAGTGGCACAAAGCTTCAAGTTCCTAGCATAATCAAAGCAAGTCAACAAGGTACCTAACTTAATTATCCCAAGCACTAGAAACTTAAATACTTCATGTTTATGGTTAATCAATCTAAATGAGATTAAGTCCAAGGTCATATAATTACCTCAAGTAAATCAATTAATCATAAAAGGGCATATTACCAATTAAATATGCAATCCAACTTTTCACAATTTCCAAAGGACATAAAGCCGTTTTTACATGATTTCAAGCAAAGAATGGAAGTAAACTTATTTGACAAAATGGTAGTTTTTAGAAAATGGCGTTTTTGTTGGTTTCATTCTAAAGTCATACACTTTATTAATTAAAGTGATAAACTTTAAAAATGATTAAATGAACCGAAACTTGTTTTGATAATCTTGTAAGCTTTTTAAGTTTAGAAAAGTCATAAACATGGTTTAAAAATAAAAGTTTTAAGTAAAAATGATGTTTATGATGATTTTATCAAAAATGAGCTTACTTTAATTACCAAAAACTAGCTTAACCATTTTCTAATTGCAAATGATCAATCAAAACATGTTAACCTATCATATTTAAGCATAATTCAATCAACAAAAGTCAACATGAGCAATTAATCAACCAAAAAGTCAAACTAGTCATAGTTCATCCAAAAAGTCAACACTTTAATCTTCAATCTTGCAATTAAGCCAACAAATCACTAGATTAAGCTTGTAATCATGTTAAGCATCAAGATAAGCATGAAATAACACTAAAGATTGCAACTTTCAACCATGAAATCTATGAAAATGAGTTACAAGCCCTAATTTTTAAAGTTTCATGAAAATCACAAAAGTAGGTCAAGAAATACCTTAAACTTGATGTAATGATGTTGTGGATGCAAGAAAGATCATAAAATGATGAATTTTGAGCTTGGAATCATGCAAAATGGTTGAGTAATGGAGATTTGGTGATGTGGTGATGGTGGCCGACGGTTTGGGGTAGGGGAGGAGGAAGTGAAAGTGTTTGATTATTATTGCTTGCCTCAACTGATTACAAGAACCACAAATAAATAGAGATAGGTACATGAAAACCCTAAAGCCCGTGAGCCCATTGGGCTTTACATTGGGCTATAATAATACACACTAATATGCCCCCGCAGTTTGAGCGGGAGTAGGCTGCCGAACGCTCAAACTGGATCGAAACTCAGCAAACAAAGAAGAAGGTAGTCCTTTGGTAAAAATGTCTGCATACTGATATCGAGATGGAACATGAAGAACTCTAACATGACCTGTAGCAACTTTCTCACGAACAAAATGAATGTCGATCTCAATATGCTTAGTCCGTTGATGCTGAACAGGATTAGCTGACATGTAAACTGTACTGACGTTGTCGCAATACACAATGGTTGCCTTGAAAAGGGGAGTATGGAGTTCACGAAGAAGGTTACGCAACCAGGAGGTTTCGGCAACTGCATTAGCAACTCCTCTGTATTCGGCTTCAGCACTGGATCGAGATACTGTGTGCTGACGTTTTGAAGACCAAGAGAGCAGATTATTACCAAGAAAAACACAATATCCGGATGTAGATCGCCGTGTAGTGGGGCATCCACCCCAATCTGCATCTGAGTAGGCAGTGAGCTGAGTAGTAGAGGAAGAATACAGCTGAAGGCCATGGTCAATGGTGCCCCGAACATATCGAAGAATACGTTTGAGAGCATGGAAGTGAGGCTCTCGAGGATCATGCATGAAAAGACAAATCTGTTGAACAGCATACGTAATATCTGGCCTGGTGAATGTGAGATACTGTAATGCCCCCGCAAGACTACGGTATAAAGTAGGATCAGCAACAGGAGTACCTGTGTCATTAAGCTTAGAATCTGTATCAACCGGAGTTTTGCACGGATTACATTTTACCATGTTCGCTCGTTCAAGAATGTCCATAGCATATTTCTTCTGAGAAAGAAACATGCCAGCTGAAGTTCGCATTGCTGCAATACCCAAAAAATAATTAAGAGGCCCTAAATCCGTCATAGCAAATTCTCCATGCAAAGAGGATATTACTCGATGTAGAAACGCATCTGATGATGCAGTAAGGATAATGTCATCCACATATATCAATAAGTATGCAATGTCAGATCCTCTGCGAAATATGAACAAAGACGAGTCGGTTTTGCTGTGCTGAAACCCGACTCTAGTGGCATATGAAGCAAACCTCTGAAACCAAACACGAGGGGCTTGTTTTAGACCATATAGGGACTTCTTCAAGTGACAGACATAACCTGGGCGGTGAGGATCAACAAATCCTGGGGGCTGCTGCATATAAACGGTTTCCTGCAGAGAACCATGTAAAAAGGCATTCTGTACATCCAACTGATGAATCGGCCAGGAGCGAGAAAGAGCTAAACTGAGAACAGTACGTATGGTAGCCGGTTTGACAACCGGGCTAAAAGTCTCCTCACAATCAATACCAAGCTTCTGGCTTTTCCCATCAGCCACCAAACGGGCTTTGTATCTATCAAGGGACCCATCAGCACGCAATTTGCGTTTATACAACCACATAGAACGGACCACATTAACTCCAGGTGGTCGAGGAACCAGATCCCAAGTCTCATTTTTAATTAAAGCATTATATTCAGTCTGCATAGCTGCATGCCAGTGAGGATCCCTAAAGGCTTGGGTGTATGAACGGGGTGTGGAAGGGGTGACAGTAGTTGTGTGAAGGTTAAGTTTTTGGATTGGTTTGTGAATATTATGTTGGGAGCGAGTGGCCATTGGGTGAGTGCGTAAAGGAGGAGATTGTGTTGGAGATAAGTTGTTTGAGGTATTTGTAGGGGGTGAAGGAGGAGGTGTTGGAGGAAGAGGAGAATTTTCAGGAATGGTGTGAGGTTGTGCAGTATTTTGGGGGGGTTGGTTTGAAGTTGGAGATGGGGAATTTACAGAAACATGAGAGGATCGAGACATGAGAAGCTGACGAGCAATCGGAGAAGGGTCACATGACGTGTCTAAAAACTCATATGATGGAGCTATGTTGGGAGAAAAAGACGCGAATGGAAAGGATGACTCGTCAAAGATGACATGTCGAGAAATAATGATTTTCTTGGTGTTAAGATCAAGGCACCGATATGCACGGTGATTGGTAGGATAACCAAGGAATATGCATGGAGTGGTACGAGGTGCGAGTTTATGTGGAGGGAAAGTATATGGGTAACAAAGGCATCCAAATGTGCGAAGGTGCGTGTAGGATGTTGGTTTGTTGAATAGTTTGGTATAGGGAATTTCATTTTGGATTGAGGTGGACGGAAGAATGTTCAGAAGGTATACAGCCATGCAGAGGGCTTCTACCCAATAGTCAGGAGGGAGATGAGCTTGAAATAGAAGGGTGCGAACGACATTATTGATTGTGCGAATCATGCGTTCCGATTTCCCATTTTGTTGGGAAGTATGAGGACAAGAGAAGCGAAACTGAATGCCATTAGTGGCAAAGAGGTCATGCATGGATCGGTTGTCAAATTCTCCACCATGATCGCATTGAAAAGCTTTAATTTCTCGATTAAACTGAGTACGAACAAAGGCGCGAAACTGAACAAATTTGGAGAAAGCATCGGATTTTCGGTGAAGAGGGTAGATCCAGAGAAAGTGAGAGAAATGATCAAGAAACAACACATAGTATTTAAAACCACTGACGCTAGGAATTGGTGAAGTCCAAATGTCGGAATGAACAATGTCAAAAGGTGACTCAACTACAGACTCAGAGCGATAGAATGGAAGTTTGATTTGTTTGCCCAACTGACATGCATGACACAAAATAGATGTTTTATGTTTGTGATATGAAATTAAACCTCTAGATGCAAGGGATTGTAAAATTGTATCCCCGGGATGTCCTAAACGCTGATGCCATACAGAATGATTTTGATTTTGAGAGACTACAGAAAAGGCAGAAGCATGTGGAGAAGAAATGGGATAGAGATCTCCGGTGCTGTCGGACCGGAGAAGGAGTTGTCGTGTGTTTAAATCTTTTATCGAGAAGCCATAAGGGTCAAACTCGATTGAGCACTTATTATCTTTTGTAAACTGACGAACAGAGATAAGATTTTTGATGATGTTTGGAGTAACAAGGACGTTTCTAAGATATAGAGGACGATATGGGTTTGGTAATTGGCTATGTCCTATTTGTGTAACGGGAATATGAGATCCATCACCTACAACTACAGACTTAATAATACTTGAATTAAAAAGAGAATTGAGATTACCTGTATTCGAAGTGAGGTGTGAAGAAGCTCCGGTGTCCATGATCCAAGATTGCGAATTCGAAAACATTTTTTTTTTTTTTTTTTTTTTTTTTTTTTGATGACGTCACCTGGCCACGTCAGCAAAGCGGGTCCAGTCAGCAGACGCGTGTCATCCAGTCAGCAGCCCAGTCGGGTGCACAGTCAGCGGCTGACTCAGCGTCCACACAAGCGTCCACGTCAGCAAGTTGCACAGTCAGCAGCCACGTCACCATGCCACGTCAGCTAACCAAATGGGGAAAAAATCCGGCGCGTGGCCGGCGCGTGCCGCGCGTAGGCGGCGCGTGGGTGGCGCGTGGAGGCGGCGGTTCGGCCGACGGAGCTCAAAATTTCCAGTCTTGCTCGGATTTTAACGATAAATTGTTCTGTGTGGGTGGTGTCGATTGTTTTCGAGTGTAAATGGTCGTAATTTTAAATCTCCGATTTTGAGATTCGAAACTTTGCGCGGCTCTGCGGGGCGCGTTTTTTGGAATTGGAGGATGAAATTTTCAGGGGTTACTCGGTTTTCGTTTACGAGTATATTGGTTGTGGTGGTGTAGTGTAAATCCGCGTATAGACTTGCGATTTGAAGATGATCAGAATGTTTAGAGAGGGATAAATTGAGAAGATAGGAGAAATTGAGAGAGATTAAGGGAGATAGGTGAGAGGCTCTGATACCATGAAAGTGTTTGATTATTATTGCTTGCCTCAACTGATTACAAGAACCACAAATAAATAGAGATAGGTACATGAAAACCCTAAAGCCCGTGAGCCCATTGGGCTTTACATTGGGCTATAATAATACACACTAATAGGAAGAAGATGAAGTTTTTTATGATTTTGTCTTATGTGTGTGGCTAAAATCCCTTTTATACCCTTTCAAATGTACGCGATTTAAAATTTGCGAAAGATACGAAACATACAAGTAAAATTTCAAAGTTTAAAATTTTTTAATAAAACAATTTTAAAAAGTATGTTCGTAATTTTCTGAATTTTTACGCGCAGTCTGAAAAGATATTGCGAATCGTACGCGAAATCGTATACGTTTTTATTTAAAACAAGACAATCTTTTTGTGTTCTTTAAAATCCAAGACAAATTCAAAATTAATTTTTCAAAATTTAAAAATAAACTTTTTCGAACTTTCTGAAAATGTCTGAAATTCGTTACTGTGTTGCGCGAATTTGAATTTTAAAAGAACGTTTTCTTGTGTTTTAAATGCAAGCTTTTTAAATTTAAAAATATACCACTAATATTACTTAGCCTAAATACTTAAAATAAAACTAAATTAACTAAAGTTTGGGTTGCCTCCCAAAAAGCGCTTGGTTAAAGTCGGTAGCTCGACTTTTGGACAAATTTATTGAGTCTTGCCCAAGAGCAATTGTTTAAGTGAATTTGGTGCTCTTGGTTGAGGGAAAGTGTAGCGAGGAATAAAGTCACAAGTGAGAATCTTAATGACAGAATCAACTAGGTCTGCGGGATGTAATGAGAATCGTTCGTGCTCAGTGAGAAACATACGTTCCTTTTTGCCTAAATCTAGAAGATTGTCAATAAACTTGTTAAATTCCTTTCTAACTTTCTTAGGGTTTGAAATTCCGTTTCGTGATCCATCATCTATATGGTTTAAGTCATGAAGAAGCATTCCTAGGGTTTGTTGAAATTTCCGTTCTTCTCTCGAATCGGGATCTCCGGTGGTAGTGTGAACTGACTCCGTGATTTCTTCGATTAAAGATGTTTGTGAAACAGTGAAAGGAAATTTTGACTGAGCAAATAACAAAGTGAGTGAGACGTTAATATCCTTCCTTCCAGTAAAGAAAGTAGCTTCCATGTTATCGTCAGTGGCTCCAGGGAATATCTCTAACAACTTGTTGATCATGTAAGTAGCGGGGTCAACGAAAAATGGAATTTCATCAGAAATGACGAGAGATATAGCGGGATCTTTGCTGATCCAGAACTCAAGCTCATAAATCATAGCCGCAACATAACGATTAATTAGGGTTTGGGAAACCGGTTGATAATCGGTGCAGGCGAATAGGTCCATTAGTAGGTTTATTTCTGATTTAAGCTTTAGTTCTTGCTCTCGATAATGTGTGAAGATACCTTCCTCCTTTTGGTTTGGAAGATGGTGGAGAATACCAACCTGTTTCTTTATCCTACGAGCGACTTCTCTTTGTTCAACCGAAAAAGGAAAGTCAGACGTTTTGAGTTGTCTAGCAAATGCCCGACAAACATCCAATCTCCTATCAGGATCAAAAGAGTTACCTACGTAGCGGATATTTTCTTCAGGTTTGATTGGTAAAGTCCTATCAACAACACGATAGATGGTGTACTCAGGTTCGGGTACGAGGTTCAAAAAGATAGGTGATTTTGGAGGGTAGTCGTAAACTTCTTCATCCCAGGGTGGAAGACGTTCTTCAATGGGTGGAAAACGAAAGGGCTGAAGATGTTCAGAGTTACTCTCGACAAAACCATTAGAGGTAGGGAATTGAAAGAAGTTTTCTAAGGAATATGAAATCTCAGGAGCAGGTATAACCTGATAGCTTAGAATGCAAGATGCAGAAGTTGAGATCTTCTGATGAGAATCATGGGTTCCTAAGTCAAGGTCTAAGAATTGCCCTATGGTTCTAGATTCATCGTCTGAATTAGCGGAGATAACTTCGGAAGAGGATAAAGATGAAGAGTAGACGTCAGATTCCAACTCTTGTTCTAAGCAGGCGAAGAACTCAGCGTCATCCATGGCCATCATTTCTTCGGACGTCTTGAGGGCGAGTGGAGAAATGGGGCTAGACGGAAATGAATCATAGAAAGATGTTTTTGTATTTTTCATTTTTTAATTTAACTAAATAAATTATTCTAAAGAAAGCAAATAACTACCAACTAAGTTTGAGAAAACCTAATTGGAAAGGATCTCCTAAAAGCTAGAATATCTAAGGCGGCTTCAAATCGTAACGCTCTACGATGCCTGGCAGCGGCGCCAAAAACTTGTCGCGGCTCCTATCGGTCGGTTGGATTTGACTCCGGTCGTTGTTCCAACAGCAACAGAAACGGCGGACAGTGAGTTTTAAATTTGTATGAGCTGGGGCTCAAACTATAAGTACTACCTACCTTGGGAGCAAGCAGTAAGTATAACTCGAGGTCGTTCTTAAATCGGAGCGAATTGAAATAAAGCGGGTCACCAAAGATTATGGTCGCAATTAGGATGGGGGTAGGTAGATAGATTTTGGATTGATTTGGTTTTCTAATTATCCTAAATGCAGAAAAATAAATAACGAGAAATGAAATTAGGGTTTAAGCAGACAGGTAGAGATGTGATTGCTGAAACTTGGATAATTAGGGTTTCGGGATGATGTTCATTATAAAATTGATTGGAGATTTACCAGATAAAGAGTAGACATACTTTCGGTGTAAACACTAGGACCCTACATTCAGGTGTAACCCTAGAAGCATATGTCACTGGAATCCTAGGTTATCATGATTCTGATCAGATCAGGCTGTTTTCAAACCCTCCTGAGCCTTTTGTTAACTAAGACAAAGTCACCCTAAATGTTCTAGGGATCAGGCATAAGGCAACAAACCGCAATTGTATTTACTGACCTTTCTTAACACCTAATCGTCTATTTACTTTTATTATAGCAAATACTGATTGTATCTTGTGTATGTTAAACTATTGGTGTGATTAGGGTTTTGCATGTCTAGGTATATGATTGACACTACCCTGTATTGTTTCTATTGAAGCACATACTTAACCATCATAAATATAGACCCTCCTTTACAGTCAGGCGTTCATCCCTAGGAATAATCACGGTGTACAGGGCAATTAGGCATTTCCACAGTGTTCCAAACCCTAGATGTACTGACGGTGTACTGGGCATTTAAGCATTTCCACAGTGTTCCAGATCTTAGGTGTACTAACGGTGTACAGTGCAACAAGCATTTCCACAGCTTTGATTCCTAGACCACAGTTCTAGAAGGATCACTTCTAGGTAATTCACGATGAAACAATCCATGGCATTTCCTTAGCTTCCACGTATTTGTACTCCACACGAGGTGTTTCCAACGCTATACGAAGTACCGTGCCTTTTAAAGGAAAGTTCATAGTTTCATACTGTAACTGGAGATAACTGTATATTCATAGTATTAGGGTTGATCAGATCCTATCTTAGGGCAACAGTCACGTGAAAGTCTGGAAAGGGTGATGAGAGACTAGATCTATATTCAGGATAAGTTTAACCAGATACACAGCATAACAATTTCCAATCGTATAAATGAAACATTAATTTAACATCATCCCTACTCCTAATATCTACATTTCAACAATCACAATATTAAACTACTCTATAAACATGGCAATATGCAGAATACAAACTGAAATCACATAAAGCACAAGCATTATAACAGTGAGTAAAGTTTAGATATCACCGGGAATACAGCAGCGTAATACTGAGGATTACAAATAGTCTGAACTTGAAAAGCTCGTTACAACAAGATTACAAAGCTAAAACTTCCTCTAGACTCGAACCGTAAGCTCAACCCTAACCTTTCTCCTCTAACTCCTAAGAGTAGTGCTAGAGAGAGAAAGTTAGAGAGAGAAAGTGAGAGAAAATGAGAGAAATGAAAATGAGAGAAATGTGAAAGTGTGTGAATGTGTTGAGGTGTGTAAAATGAGGAGGGGTGATCCCCTATTTATAGGCAAAGCTCAAAAATCAGCCGTACAACTCGCGAAACAGCACATACAAGCAAATGAAGCAGCATACGGGGGCAAGGGGGCCGTATACGGCCTTGGTAGGGCCGTATACGGTGTTAGGTAGGCCTTATACGGTCTTAGGTAGGCCGTATACGGTTGCCAAGGCCGTATACGGTGTCTGTCTGATTTCGTTCGTTGCTTAAAACGCGCGTATCTCCTTCGTTATGCGTCCGTTTGACCTGATTCTTTCGCCTGTGTCTTCGTAATTCCATTACGCTTCTAATGATGCCAACTTCACTGAAATTGGATGTGTATAGCTCAAGCATAGCCGAAATGACTTTATAGGGTCTGATACTGCTCAGTCTTCTCCGTTCTTTATCCGATTTGCATGATTCTTGATTTTCCCGTCTCGATTTTACCTGTTTTATCATATGATGAAGTTAGAATGTGATCTATATAAGGTAAATGAGGCCGGAGGATTTTGTGCACGTTTATTCGTCCTGATTTGCTTGTTATTTGGACGTTTTAGGTGATTTTTGTAGCAACGCCTATATTTAGACCACTTTAGTGAATTTTAGTGAATAATGATTATTTTGGAATGTTTTCACTAAAGTTACATCCAAAAAGTGTGGAATATTGCCCTTAAAAACATGACTATTTGAGTCACATCAATCCTCGTCATCGACTCATTCACAGATTGTTGACTTACACCATTGTTGGTCGCAAGGAGGGGCCTGAGAAAGTTTCTAGGCCTGATTTGTTTTATCCGAGCTCGATTATCAGGAAGAGGTTAGTGAATGTACCTTGGAGGTTGGCGAAGTGGATGTCGAAGAGAGCTACTGGTACTAGAGATGGGAGTAGTCTGTGTAGAGGTCATTTTGTTACACGGTTGGCTAGATATTTTGGTTTGGCTACTCAGGATGAGATGGGGTCATGCACGATTGTTCAGCCTAGCATGGGTTGGTTGACTGCACGCCGGTTGGAGGCGTTTGCTCTTATTGAGCCATGCATTACTTATGGTGGTCCTGCGGATATGTATTACTGGGTTCCGATTACTCCGGTAGGACAGACTTTGCAGTCGAGGCAGGCTAGAGCTAGAGGAGATACGAGTGGCAGTGATAGAGGTCGAGGTACGGCACGAGGCCGTAACAGAGGTTATGCTACAGAGTTTGATCAACTATCTCAGCAGTTGCACCAGATGGAGTTACACCAGACTCAGAGGTTTGATCAGATAGATCTTATGCAGAGACAGCATTTCCATCAGACCAGTGCACACTTGGACTACCAGGATGGCTTGTTTGAGCAGCTGTTTGGTCAGTTTCCTTCTGGACCTGAGTATCAGCCATTCCAGTACCAGATGCCACCAGAGTTCATGCCACGACCACCACCACCACAGCCAGAGTATGGAGGACCTTCTCATCAGTACCAGTACCGCTAGGATGATGGCAGTGATTAGGATGATGTTCATCCTAAGTGGTTTATGATTCTAAACACTATTACTATTATTATTATTTTTATTATTATGACTGTTTTATTTGTAGGATTATAAATTGTTATGTTGGATTTGTAGTTTTAGGATTTGGTAGTGTTTATTATTAATTAGGATGTTTAAATCTGGTATTGTTTAATTCTGTTTGTTGATTGTTCCCTCAGAATTGTGTTGTGAGTACGTGTTATGCTGGCAGTAAGTTCAGCGCAGCAAACAAATTGAATCGAGAGGATGTGGGAAATTCATATTATCCTTGTCATACTCATTAAACTGCACATTATTCCAGGGGAGTTTTTCTGTTCTAAGTTCTTTTCTCTTTTTCCCGTTTTTGTATTTCATTATTTGTACAATGAGGGCATTGTACATCTTTAAGTGGGGGATGGGAGAGAAAAGAGTGAAGTTTCCACATAATTGTCCAGTAAATTAGTAGATGATTTTGTAATTTGGTTAACTGTTATTTTATTAAGATAAGTAACTAAAAGGTTATAAGTTGCCTGTTTTTCAACCAAATTTTTAATTTAAAATTTTTGTTTTCTAGAGATAATTATTTTGTATCTATGTAGGTTATTTTGAAAAATTTTCTACACTTTTAAATTAAATATTAAATTGTGAAAAATGTTTTTTAGCTTCATTATATGATGTATTGATAGGCAATTTATATGAGAATTTTTGAGCTTTTAAGAAATGAAATTAAGGAGTAGATGTTACCTTTTAAATGAACTTTAGTTGTGTATGACGTATGTCTTAATTTTCATATGAGTAATGTGTGATATGCCATAATTTTGGAAATTTAATTGATATCATTTGGGGATATACTGGGTGTTGTTTCCTCTGTTGTACGGAAGTACAGACCTGGTCTCCGTCGGTATATCTAATGAAAAAAAAGAGCAAAAGAGTTTAATAACTCATGATTTTAAAATGTAGTCAAATTAAGTCGCTTTGTTGTACTGAGGTATAGACCTGCCACCAATGGTTTGACTAAAAGTTTTATTTTGCTAAACTAAAATCAAGTTATGTTGCTTTGTTGTGTTGAGGCACAAACCTGTCACCTCTGTCTTGATTTGAAAAATGATTGTTTTGATTAAATTTCAAGATATGTAATATTGGCATATTATGAGTATGAAAGTATATAGTTTTTGGGAGTTTAAGGAAATATCTACATGAATAATAATAAGTCGAGCTCAGTTATTTAAATATAGATTGTTTAAGTGGATAACAATATCAGTAATCATTGTGAACTAATTAATGTTTAAAGAATAATAACTTCATGTGTAGATCATTTTTGTAATCTCGTAGTTTCTTAATATTTGTTTTTTAGATTTAACAGATTTTTAAATTTAAACATTTGAGTTGAAGATGGGTGATGTTGTGTAATTCCTTTGTTAGTTATTTAGATTAATGGAGATGACTGTTTTCTTAAGAATTTGATTTTTGAATCGATAGTCTACTTGAGGACAAGTAGGATTCAAGTGGGGGATGTTTGATAAACGCTCAAAAGTACTATATTTTAGTAATATTTTACCCCTATTCTTGGATGTTTCTATTGCATTTAATTAAGAATAGATATTGATTTCATTCATATTTGCAAATAGATGTGGAAATGGAGCGTTTATGAAGAAAGGAATGGAAAACAGTCAATAAACGAGCTAAATGATGCATATTTGAAGAAATAAGTGAAGCCGAAGTCGAAGACATAATCAAATAAAGAAAAATCAAGAAACCGGCTGGAAATCCAATCCATACGCCGTATGGAAGTCCATACGCCGTATGGATTGTGGCGCAGGAGGCCCAGGTTACGCGAGTCTGGGCTGGGCTTGAAATTGATCCATACGCCGTATGGAAATCCATACGCCGTATGGATCAAAAACCACAGAAGTATAAAAACGCGTTTAAACCCTAAAAAACGAGAGTTTTAGTTTGTTTTTCGTTTTCAGAGGTTTATATTCGGTTTTTAGGTTTAAATTACGAATTAGTTTAGTATTTTGGAGGTACAAGGGCTCGGGATTGAAGTTATTCATCGCGGATCGTTGTAATTCGTCTTAATTGATTCGGTATAACTCTTTTATTTGATTTCATTGATGAATTTGTTATTGAATAATCTGATTATTTCTGTTTTAATGATGAATTGAATATCAAAGTGATTGTGTAATTGATTGAACTTGGATTATGATTGTTGAACGATTATAATTGCGTATTGACTAAGTTATTTAATTGAAAACGGTTATATTACTCTCGAATCCTTGTTTATTGGTAACTGGTAGTTATTAGTTCTCAACGTGGTTAATAATATCAATGAGATTGAGTTCCTTTGATATTATTAATTATTGATGGTTTTAATCTTAGGGTTTTGATCATTGCTAAATAGATTGAGTTTGATAGGTTGAGAAATTAATAATTATTCACTTTAAAATGAACGAGACAATAAGTTAATTATTGGGTATTGTTGAGTCATGCCACTAGAGTTAATTATAATAAGTTGTGAATGTTTAAAGCATGATTTAGGGAAAGGCA
Organism: Helichrysum umbraculigerum; assembly: GCA_949592205.1. Classification (NCBI taxonomy): domain Eukaryota; kingdom Viridiplantae; phylum Streptophyta; class Magnoliopsida; order Asterales; family Asteraceae; genus Helichrysum; species Helichrysum umbraculigerum. The sequence continues at coordinate 86,635,173 of CATIUR010000002.1, read as the reverse complement.
CACAATTGACTGATCATCTTGTGACATTGGAACCGGTGTTTAATGTTGGACCCTAGATTGTAGGAATTAGTTGGACCCGAACCGTTGGCTAATTCACATTCAATTTAATATCATTGAAGAATTTGGTGTTAAGTTGATCTAAAAGAATCACAATTAGATAATCGATACGTAATGAATCGGGAAATATGAATCTGAGTGACATTAATTATACAATTACTTATTCCTTCCATTTAGTATTTATTATTATTTATTTATTTTTTTTAATTAAGTTTTTATTTAAGTTTAATTGTTTTGAATTAATGTTTTCTAAACAAATGTTCGACCGGAACTAAAACGCCCCCCTTTATTTACTGATTTCTAGTTAATTGTTAATTTCTATTTATAATAAATCCGTCGTTCCTTGTGTTCGAATCGGACTTACCAAATCTATATTTACATTCGATCGGGTATTCTTGCCTGGTTGCTTGAAAGTATTTATTAGGTATTTCTATTTATAAAATATAAAACAAGACGCTCTTTCATAGCATATCACAACTCAACAACAACTAAAGGATCAAATTGATAGTCTGTTTAAATCAATCCAAGATAGATATAGGAGTGATGCCGAGTTAGAGAATGAGTGGCAAAGGTGTAGTATGAATTATTCGGATATCATAGGGTGCTTAGCTCCTCAATCACAAAATCATTGACCCTTATGCTTTCCAAACATATCAATACCAACCTTACTATCCCGAACCATTCACTATCTACCAACAATCATCTTACCATGTACTTGAACCACAACCATGTGAGAGTTCTAACTTGAGAGATATGTTTTCATCTTTTTGTAACCGACTTGAGCAATCACTTAAAGACCAAGAGGACATACTTAGAAGATGTACTGATAAGATGGAAGCACTAGTCGAAGCGAGAAGTAATGAAACTAGGGATCAAGTTACAACTGAATATTGGCTACATGAAGATGAGAGGCATTCACACACCACACCTTCTTCACTTGACACAGACTTTCAATCTCATGAGCCTGGTTGCATAAATCCTACACCTACCCAATCTTCTAAATCCTCACTTCCACCCGTTCTTAACCTATCTACGTCCAAGACCGATGAGGAGTTCATTCTAGAGGAACTTTCCGAGTCATTGCAACTTGAAACTCTTGGCCGGAGTGACGAGGATAACGAGGTAGACGAAGAGATAGAAGTAGAGAGCCGGAAGATGGAAATTTACATAGAAGACCCAGCTTCAGAAGGACCGGAGGAATACGCACCAACTCTGAGAAGTGATCTCATTCCAATTCAAACCGACGTGGTTGACAACATTCCGCAACAAGTTGTGGTTGACACTGTCCCACTTATCTTTCCGAATGAATCACCCAATGATCTAGTTGAACCCTCAATTGCCTTAGACCAAGTAGTTGATGAGAATGTTGCTACAAGATTGGAGACAAAAATGGATACTGTCCCACCTCCATGCCCAGAGTACAACACTATCATTGACCAAAAGACCATAGGAAGCAAGGTGGGTTCTGCGTCATGGTTTCCCTTTAAACCTCTCTCAACCATATAATGTCCTATACATCATTTAGAGGTGAGGATTCCTTTGACCAACCCATTCTGACAATCCAACTCAAGGAGGTAGTAGAAGTTGAGAGATTTGTGGTACCTCCGGTAAAACCATTCCCTCACTTCGAACCATCTCCTTATATTGGACATACCCTAGCCTTAATCTGCTTTAAACTTTTAGGAATGTACCAATATTACCCCTTGTGTCTACTGATGGATGCAAGGAAGTCCCTAGGATTGCCTGAGAAATAATGCTAGAGTCAAGCTAGAGACTCGAACAAAAACAAGCGCTTCTCGAGAGGCAACCCGTGTCTAACGTAGGTTTGGTAATAGAAGTTAATTTAGGAAACCAACTCAATAAGTAGAATATGAAACCCTAAAATGAATGTTCCAAGTTTTCTATTTTTATGAACAAAAAGGATGGTTTACGAAATTACTTCATTAAAGTCAAATTTTTGTCAAACCTTAAAACTTCCTACTCCCACTTGTTTGAACTTTACTGCAACATTCATTTTTATCTAAAATCTCAAGTTCTTAATATCCCCTTCACTCACAAACTTTGGAAACCTACTAGAATGAGGATTAGGAACCTTTGTCATCTTAAACACCCATTCACATATTTAGAGCATTGGAGGTACTTACATATGTTTCTGTGAACATACATATAAGATCTTTAAATGATTTATCTGAAAACCTGATTTGTATGTTAATATGTGTATTATGCTCGAACTCGTTTAAAAATGTGTGCTTTGGAAATCTTTATACTGGGTTACCTGATTTAAATGCTCATGCTAGTGTTTCCATATCTGCTATTTGTGCTGCGGTGAAATTATAACACTTTTTGTGTGGGATTAGACTCCAAGTCATACACTGGTTTGTTTCATCTACAAAGCACTTACTATGATAGGTTCTTATAAATAAACCAGTTAATCTATGATTTGGGGAATAATCACTTATTTGTTAGATCACGTTTGTTTGTTCTACTTGTACAAATGCCTAACAGACAGGGACTGATGCCTATGGATAAAGAATCTTCAAGAATAATGGAAAGAAGACAAGGGGAGCTTACAGTTCATTAAGTATGGGAATCTTTGGAGCATTGCTTTGCAGGGGACAAGAGATGACACTTCTAGATACAAAGATGATTTCTAGTTGTCTATGACTAGTTCATTAAGTTGATCAGCTCAATACTCATCATATGTGCCCACAAATTCCAAGTCCTATAGCTAAACCATACTACATCATGGAACCCGAAACCATCACTACCATCCACCATCACCATATCCACCCACATTCACCCATCCATCCACCCCTTCACACATACAACCATCACCATCAGGGACCATTCAAACAAAGGAATAGATACGGGATTAAATTAGAAACTGGAGATCTCAGCCAATAAAAGAACAACATTAGATTCATTACATCAATTTGTTGGTGAAAATCTCGGGTTATCAAACATTTGGTGTTTCTTGGCTGATCCTGCTTGTATCCAGAGGGCGACATCACTTCGCTTCATTTTCTACAATCTATCCTTTTAGTCTTAGTTATTTTCGAGAGAATTTGGTGATTTAAGTGGATGTTGGATGACTGGAGGATCCAAGAGATGACGAGCATTCAAGGAAGAAACCGTGGAATCAAAGGCAGACAAACAAGCTCACACACCTGCGGACCACGGATCTTACATACATCTCTAAGGGAAGGAGCGTGGTCTATCTTCTTCTGAAACTCGCACGTGCCAAAGATCTAAGTGTGGGATCTCAACCCGCACTGCAACCACTTAGCAAGAATCGTCTCCAAATCTTTAAACACTAAAGTGTGGGATTCACCAAAAAGAATCTCCACTTACATGATGGAACAATTCTCTGCTAAGTCTGGATACAAGGCATTGTGCACCAGATCGACACGTCCAAAGCTGAACCGCTCTTCATGGAATCAGAGGATCAAAGACCTACTTCATCTCCTCTCACTTATCGATCTCAGCTTCATAACGACAATCGTCATCTGGGGAGTTTCTTAACCTTCACTCCGCTTTCATGATTTTATTTTGCTTTGTTAGCTGTTAAAATACAAAGTAATCTATACTATATCCTAAAGCTTATCACTAAGTGTGGGATTCTAGCCCATTACATACACTTGAGTAACATTTTTTATATGTTCAAACTCTAAGTGTGGGATTATACTTTACAGTACAATCTCAACTCAAAGAGAACATTAGGGACAATGTTCCTCTAAGTGTGAGATAGCAGATATAGAATACCTTGGATTGGATGTTCACAGATTTTTATGTCCGAATAGCTCAACTCAGAAAATGTTCCTCAAAATTTTCAAAATTTTCAAAATTTTTAACAAAAACTAATAAAGTATGGGCTAAATCAGTCGATTAGCTCTGCTATTTTTGAGTTATAATATCTTTCAGGAGGAACCATTTTCTAATATGAGTTAGTTGTTCAGGAATATTAGGGAAATTAAGGTAGAAATTTCTTAAATAAGTAGTGATAATCTAAAAGGAGCATGACTAGGCACATACAACCATATTTGCAGTGAGGTTTTGAGCCTCAAAAGCATTCATCTTAAATGCTACATTGTTCATTTCTTATGTGTGCCGATGCTAGTATCTCTTAATTAGAACTTGTTCCTGACATACGTTTCGAGACCACATTGGTGAGTACCGTACGCGGTATAGGTGCAATTAAATGATCTCGACATTCCTTAGGATTTAACCCATTTTTACATACCTTTTCAAGACCAAAACCCTTCCGATACTCAATTTTAGTATCGATGATCCGCTTAGAAAACCCTGTTGAGCCTAAACCTTTCTTTTCTTCAAAACCCTACATTTTTAACCCACTTATCCAAAACTTCCAACAACTTATCTTAGAATTTCTGAGGATTATGAAAAACATCTTGAAGAATCTTCTTCTGAATTGATCTACTCCTTCGTGTTCACCAAAATTGAAGAAAATCAAAGGTGCGAAAAAATGGCACCAAAGAAAAGACTCGAAGAAGTCCGTGATAAGAAAGAAAAGATTTCCGAAAGAAAAGCAAATAAAAATATCCTTGGAAATTCTCTGGCAAAGAAGTTCTGAAGAAAGAAAAAGAAAATAAAAAGCAGAAAAAGAAAGAAAAGAAAAAAGAAAAAAGAAAATAAAGCTAAGTGCTTCAAAGTATCAACCGTTCAAAGGAAGATCCGACAGAAGACGAGTAGCTATCATCTCCATTCTATAATAAGTTTTTCATGATTCTTAGGATGCCTAAGATAAGCAACCCTTTCAACCAAAAATCACCACTATCCATACCCTTTAACCCTCACAAACATTACAACCCATTTGAATGTCTTGGGATAATTAGCGCCGTCCTCTTCCAAAGTGGGGGAGATCCGATTCTCGACCAAGCTTATGATGATGAGTGCTGCATGACTTGCTATTTGAGCGATTTTAATTGTGCTAGATTGATAGGAAACCCGATACACAATGAGTGAATTGAGTGACCACCTTTAGTGAGATCGCCTAGTCATGTATACTCCAAGATCACGAGATTTGGAAAGTATGCATGGGAAAGTCAATACTTATTTCTGAAAAGATCATCTTAACTTTCCCTGTGTTCTCTAAATAATTTTCCCATATGACAAAGTGGTGACTTCTTGGAAATGTTTTAACTCACCCAACTAATATAAAAATGTTTTCACTGGACATAACTGAGTTGTTGCTTGAGGACAAGCAACTTCTAAGTGTGGGATACTTGATGTGACCTAAAAACTCATGTTTTTAAGTACATATTTCCGCACTTTTTGGACTATTATTTGGTGAAAACATTTCCAAACCATCATTATTTACTAAAAATCACCAAGGTAGTCTAAATATAGACGTTGCTGCAAAAATCGGTTAAAACGTCCAAATAACACGCAAACCGAGGCAAAACTATCACCTTAAATATTCCCTTATTGATTTTCTTATGTAATTAGATCTTAATTCATATTTTATGATTCCATAGGAAAATACAAGACCGGAGGTGAAAGAATCAGAAGAAACGGACAAAGAACGGAGAAGATGTGCAGTCTGGAAGCCTGCCGATCGTCATCCGGAACACGCAAAAGTCAAACACTTCCAAATTTGGAAAACTTAGTGTCATTAGAAGCATAACGGAAAAACGAAGCCAACGGTGCAAGAATCAAGCAAAACGGACTCCAAACGAAGAAGATACGGACGAACCAAGCAACCGAAAAGTCAGCAGAGGCCAAACGGAGCACCAACCCCCCCGGGCACCTAGGTACCGTATACGGTACCCTAGGTGCCGTATACGGCCCTTAGGGTTCCGTATACGGGGGGTGTTTGCCTTGTGAGGAGCCGTTTGACCCCCCCTTGGTCCGCTTGCCCCGTATGCTGCTTTGATGCTTGTATTTTGTACTTCAAGACTTGTACCAAGGCTTCCACCCTTCTCCTATAAATACCCACCTCCATTTCACCATTCTTCACACCATTTTTTCACATACTTCTTTCTCTCTCTAGAATTCTCTCTCTAGCACTACTCTTAGGAGTTAGAGGAAAATTGTTCTTGTAGTTAGTTCTTCTCTCTAGTTTCTCTCTCTAAGCACTACTCTTAGGAGTTAGAGGAGAACTAGAGGGAGGGAAACCTTTCTTTTAGATTAGTTATGTAGTTAATTAGTAGAGGCTAGCTTATGTAATGCTTGGATATTAATGAAGAAATACAAGTGTTATTCTGCTCGCAATTCTTATCGGTATTTTCTATCATTTCTATTATTAATTTGTCATATTGTTCTTGTTTGATGTATGTGATTTATTAATATTAGAAATGTTTATTGTTATGCATTGCGAGTAGTGTGCTTGTATGTTTTCCATGATTAATGAGTAGTTTGTTGTGATATATCTAATTGGGATAATATCGTTATGAAACAATGGAGGTAACGTTATAAGGCTTTCATTTGTATAGCGCCGGAAACATCACGAATGTGTGTAGTACGGAACGTGGAAGCTACGAAAGTCGTGGGCACAATCCGTTGTGGAATAATGTTCCCGATTATTATATATTACGATTGAAAACTTGTGGTGCTGTTTAACTATACATTTATGATTTCAAACTAAACTATCGCCTTTCCTCCAATAAACGTGGTTAGAACCTTTATGACAAGGAATAGCTAACCATTGATCAAACGGTCACTACCTATCTATGTTTTCTTAAAATAACATGGTCTGATTTTGAAGCAATGGAAATACTGTCTACCTATCGTATAGTACACTGTGAATTAATCAGGGATTTATTGGTTTGGGATTATAAAGTGAACGGGTTGTTTAGCTATCATAGATGGTTTTACTGTAATAGAAGCTTAGATATATTAAGTACAGATAGCCGTAAAGTATGTAATCCAGGATAAAGCCCTAAAACGTCCGAGTATCCGGTAAGCCGTGGAAAGGCCGTAGGCTAAACACTGTATTACATCCTGGCTGAGTCTGTGATCCAGGAAAGACCGTAATACGGGTGAATACACAATGTAACTGTGGAAAACTCTGTGGATTGAAGACTGTATCACAACCGAATATCTCTGAACTCAATCACAACCATTAATGTATACGGTAATCAGTCACCACCTGTCTTAAATCTTAAATGCCTTGCCTAGCTTAGATATCTTTGTCTGTGTTAAGAAAGATCAGTGGATAAATTGCGGACTGTCGTCTTATTCCTGCACCCCATCTGGAGGGTCACTTGGTCTCATCATAAGAGACGGTGAGGGGGGTTTCAAGACAGTCCGATCTGATCAGAATCTTGACAGCCTAGTACTCAGTGACATATTGATCGGTTAACCCGATCAGTAGGGTACTAGTGTTTACACCACAGGGTATCTACGTGAATGCAAGACACAAATCTTTAAAAGACGTTTTCAAACTAAAATATCATAACAGCTATTCTAAATCATGGTGAACCACGTTTTCATTATCCTTAAGTGTTATATATGCTAGTCTCCCTTTAGTTTTATGCTTTATTAGTTTCAGTAGTTTAGTTTAATTAAATATAAAAACCAAAACAAAACCTTTTCCAGTTATTAAAACCCCAGCTTAATTACTAGTTAATCAGAACGAGCTCTGTTTCAATTCTACCGTCGTGAGGAACGATCCTGGATCATCCTTACCGCTTACTCGTATCAGGTATTTATACCAGTTCCAGTAGGTAGTATGGAGGATTAGGCTCCCCCCGACTATTACAAATATTAAAACTACCACCGTCGTCTGTTAGTAGCCGGTTTCGCGACCGGGGTAAAACCCGACCGACCGCTGACGGCACGACAGCTAGCAAAGCCTAAGCCCAAGTGTACTCTTAGTCAGTAATCTCCTAACGCCCTAAACGTATGAGATTATCAATATAAGTAGCTGGCTACCCGCCAAACTATGTTAATTGTTCACTTGTTGAAAGATCGTTTTGTTTATAAAAGTTACGATACGTTGGTGATGGTTTTCATAATAATAATTCTTAATTAAAACATTATTAAAATCGTTTCGTTGTCTGCTTCGCAAAAGTATATATTTTTGTATGTAAATCATCGTTGTAAAAAGTGTAGTTGTCATTACGCAAGTGTCGGATCGTTGGACAGGAACTCAGTTCGCAGACCAGGTCAGTTCGGCTCGAAAGTTCGGCTCACGAGTTCTGTTCGCAAGTTCGGCTCGTAATGGTTCAGTTCGCATGGTTCAGTTCGCATGGTTCGGCTCGCATCTCAGTTCGGTTCGCAGCTCGGTTCGGTTCGCCGCTCGGTTCGCAGAATCACAATTATTCAGTTCGCAACATGATCGTGCGAACTAAGATGAATCTCAGTTCGCAACCGACGTTGTATGTGTTAAATTTTTGGAAAACTAAGTTTTTGAGTTCGATCATTTCGTATAGTGAACAACCACATGTTTAGGTCGTAAAAGTACATGAAAATAAGTTAAAAGAAAGTGTTTTTCTTACCAATTTTGAAATGAAAACTCAAGAAAATGAAGATGATGGTGGTGTTCTTGATGCTTGCTTGCTTTCCTTTCTTTTGTTTAAGATGATCGACGATGATAATGATGATGTTATGTTGTTGTTGTTGTTATTATGTTGTTATTGTTGTTGCTGATTATGAATTTAGAGAGAAAAAGATGGAGAAGAAGATGATGAAATGAAGATGAAATGAAAAAGTGGGGAAAGAGAGGGTGTTTGGCCGGTTATGCTTTGGGTGCAAGATCCACAAATTGTGGATCTTGTCTCATTTTACAGTATTTTTACTCCGTGTTCGTGTACCCGATCGTTAAGTAGTGTAATATTTTAAAACTATAAATTTATAAATGTAATTTCGTAACCTTTTTAATCGAAGAAATTTTATGAAAATTTATTTATTCGGGTTATAAAAATATAACTTTGTTTCAATTTGTTTGACGGATATGTTTTGTCGCGTAAGATACATTTTATACGATACGAAATACTTTGTAAATATTATCAACATAATATTTAATAAATAATAATGTTATTTAATAATTTCATATTATTAAATAATTTTGTTCACCAACAGTCGTATATTTTTGTTGAGTTTGTTCCAACTGTTTTGTACATAATTATAGCAAATTATGAAATGTGTAATACTACGCGTATTAACTAGTTGGACTTTGCTAGACTTACCTCTAAAGAGTGTTGTGAATTCACTTAAGTAGGGAATTAGCCTAAAATGCAAGTGTATAGTGTATGAAATTTGTGTTCAAATTTGCGGGGTGTCACAAAATCGATTAAAATGTGTTTTAAGACCTAAATTTAGGATTTTTCTGAGTTTTTTTCTTTCTCAATCTAAATTAAATGAGTGTTCATATGTAATTGAAGTTAATCACATGTAAACAAACACGTAATATAGTGGTTCTCTTGAGTTCTCAACTTTTAGTTGGTTCTCATTTGAACTTCTAACCACAAAAATGTATAACCATCGTCATCAATTGAGCATATAATTATCGGTAAACATATATTTTGGCAAATTTAAATGTATAATCTATATGTTTATTGGTTAAACAAACATGTTTAGAACTACCTTTGACTGTTATATAGTTAATTTTTGACTTTGTTATATGATTGGAAACCAAATTTTGCTCGCTGTGATGGATATATACATTTTGATTTGCTATAAATCAATAAAGGAAAGACAAAAAACTCAAATATACATTTGATATTTGAAATATATATGAATACATGAATAATATTCACATAATTGTATCTTTCACAACTCTTATATTCGATAACACTTTAATAGTTTATTGTATGTATATATGTATGTGGATATGTAGATGTATTTATATATGTATATATGTATTTCAGGTGATAATGGAGTAATCCATGGATGATAAGTTGTCATTCATATCCTATTAACTAATCATCCATATCCACTATTCATCCATTTAGATTGTACATATCCACCCACTAATGAACGGATTGAGTATACGTCCATTGGATAACATCTTTGTCACTCTTAATAAAACATACCAAGAAAACTTTAAATAATAAGAAATTTAACATTGCAAGTAGAAGTCAAAGGCTTGTAAGTTATTGTGAGTACGTCTGCCCCTGATCCACCCCGCCCCGCCCCGCCCCGTCTTAAAATATAAGAAGGTTGACGCATTTTGAATTGTATCAAAAAATTGTCAGCATTATGAAACGCCCCGAAAACGTGACCATTTTTTTTACGACTCGATCTATTCATCACTAAGGTTTATAAATCATCGACATGACCTTTGTCTGGACGAAGACCCTTATACAAGACATAATAGAAATCTGCAATATGACTCAGGAAATCAGCCATATGGTATTAAAAATCTGCAATATGGACTTTAAAATCAACACTCAGGTCTTTGTCTGAAATAAGGCCCTTGTCTAAGACAATTTTCAACAACACCAAACTCAGATTTTTGAACAAATTTCGGAAGCGCATAACTTTAAACCGTTAAGAATTAAGACCTGAATTTTGCATGCACCTCACATATAACATAATATAACTTTACCATTTAACACTTTTTCCGAATACACGTTTATGCCCATTTCGAGCGTATGACTAGTTTATGGTCATTTCGGATGCTTTTACTTGACATGTCAAAATACAATTGACTCACAATCAGATCTCCATATTTTACCAACATTTTCTAACATACAATTGAGACTTAAACCAATGCAACAAGTTACATACTTGTACCATGGCTCATTTTAATTCTTTGACCCATTTATCGTCCATTTGGACACTTTTTAACCCGTTTCACTTTTCGACCATACCTTGACTGATTTTCTTGCACCTTTTCACATACTTGACCATTTCAAGAGTAGTTGACTATATGTCAACCCAAACCTTTATTTCAACACTTAACCCTTTTTCCTTCACTTTAACAAATTTACCATGACCATTCAAATCATTAACTTTTATTCGTCTCTTTGACTTTGCCAAGTCAAAGTTATACATCTTTACTTACTAACACTTTACACTTCTATTCTTTACATCTTCAAAATACATTTTGGGCGATTTACACAATGGATTTCATAACGATAATTTAAAGAGAAGGAGCTTTATCTAACCACATAAGCTAGCTCCATATCCACTTTAACACCATGTCATCATAGCCCACTTATCTTAGTCAATTAGTTCAAAGAACCAAACACCTACAACATTAAACGCATAAAGGGGTAAGCTTTAAGCTTAGTGAGCATATAAGCAATTAAATGAATAGCACTTAAACAATCACACAACAATCACAATCTTTACCAAGAACACTTAACATATCATTTTTTCTTTAACCAAGCTAATGCACCATATTTCAATGGTATCAATTAGCTAATATATCACATCAACTTTCTTACCTTAGCAAATTAACATACTTTAACATAATAACTTACTTGATCACTTTCTTTACTTCTTTCACAATGTTAAGGATCCTTAACCACTTCAACATGTTAATTACGCATAATTAACATACTTTAACAAGTTAATCACAATGGATTAACTTCTTCAACAAGTAATGTCATGACCCTCACTACTTCAACAATCCTCTATACTTACTTAGTAAGTATGGAGACACTTCAACATATCCATCTACCTACATATTAGGTAATGGAATATATATATATATATATATTCCATTACCTAATATGTAGATATATATATATTCCATTACCTAATATGTAGGTAGATGGATATGTTGAAGTGTCTATATATATATATATATATATATAGACACTTCAACATATCCATCTACCTACATATTAGGTAATGGAATATATATATATATATATATATATATATATATATATATATATATATATATCTTACTCAAATCTTTACCAAAAGCTTGTACCAATTATTTTCACCATCACTTACCAATAAGCATGTAAATAAACACCTTACATGCTAAAGCAAAATATATAATCATTTCATGATTCATATAAATTCAACGTTAACTTAATAACAACACAAATAACACTTTACCTATTATATGAATCCTTTACCTGGAAACATATAACCGTTATTCATTTAATCCCCATATACTCACATTGACTTTAAGCAATTAGGCGAATTTTTGCACTTGAACATGGATTCCATATCTTGAGCCACCTATTACATAACATATAATTGTAACATTATACTTTGCATCACATGATGATCAAATTCCACTAATCATCATTATTAACTCTTTACTTTCATAAGTGATTCTTAAATCAACTAACATAACCTTACTTTTACATGATCATCTTTATTTCACACATTTCATACTTAACTTACTATTTGAATTATGATTAAAACATCACCATCATATCATAATCACTCTTATTACTTATAATCAAGTAGATTTTCATCCACTTATAATATCATAACTATTTTTAGTAAATTATACAATTTATCTTTCATGATCATGTTTAACTTAAACATAATTTTACTTGAATCACCACTTAATTTACTTCATCTAACATCATAGTAACTCCCCTAACAAGTAATCAGGGTATCTTATAACAATTAACAAGAATGAACCAAAACCCATCTTTTTAATCATCATTCTTACAATTCAATTTATAGAGTTTTGGATTGAATTATTGTTAACCACAAGGATTACCACACTTCTTTATCCTAATTACATCATAATCTTTCTTAATTTCATGTTGAAACTCATCAATTTCTTAAACCTCCATAAAACCCATTTCTAGTGTTAGAGAAATGAAGAACACACTTATTTGAGGTTAAAGATGAAGATTCTTGTTAGAATTCGATTTATGTAGCTTCAATTTCATATTAGGGAATGGTTTTAGTTTAGGGTTTTTGGTTTCTGGACTCTCCTTCGCGATCTCTCTGTTTTGTGAAACTTCCAGAGGTGTTAAAATGAAACGAATACACGTGGGTGGTAAATGATATATGTGTATTAGTTCACTCCCCGTGATTATTATTGTATGAATCTTTAAAACCGACTTACAATTATTACTATTTTATTTTACCTAAAATAATAATAACTTAAAACAGTTACTTTTACCTTTACCACAATAATACTTTAAAATTTGGGGTGTTACACATTACGTGTAGTTGATCAGTAATTGGTTTAATTATATTTGGGTTTTATTAAATACATTACAAAACCATTATACACTTCAAAATTTAGTACATATAATACAGAAATAATATATATCTGAGGCAATGAACATTCAGGGGAAATCTGTAATTGTAAATTTATTAACATATGTTACGTTGGAATTTGGGCCGTGTATAACTTCAACATTTAAAAGTTTACATAAACCTTAAATGTATATACCTTTGTTTTCAAATACTCCCTCCGTCTCGGTCAAAATGTCCACTTTGAATTTGCTTACAATTTTAGGATTCTTCACTAACTACATTTCTCACCAATCAAATATTATATCTACCCACTAAAGTCTCATTCGATTGGTTGAAAAATTAAAGTGGACACTTATTTGGGACATCCCAAAATAGTAAGGTGGACACTTGTGATGGGACGGAGGGAGTAAAGGATATCCAGAAAAGTATTTCATGGGAGGGAACGGTTAACAGGGAGGGTATGAAAGCATAGACTAGTTTGAAATTTTAACAAAATTGTGGATCTACTCAAAAAATTGTCCGAAAAAATACTCAAAAATTATCTAAAAATTAATTCAATCAGAAAACTTTTTAATTTGCAAGATTCAGTCAAAAATGATATAAGATGCAGTAACAAAGATACAAAAATGCAGTAATAAATATACAGGATGCAGTAAACAAAGTAGTACTAATTTTTTAAATTCAAGAATAAAATCAAGATTTACAAAACACATCAAAATGCTAAAATATACATAAGATGCAGTAACAATATATGCAGATGTAGTAAATAAGTACTAGTAGTTTTTTTCAGATCTAAAAAGTGTGATGTAGTAGAAAAAATGTACGATGCAGTTGATTTTTTTCAGATCTAAAAAGTAGATCAATATCTAAAAAGTACATCCACTTTTCAGATCTACTTTTTAAATCTAATCTACGAGTTTCCAGATCCAGATCTATATAGTGGTGGTGGTAAAGATAATGACGTAAGTGGTGGTGACGGTGGAGCACTGGTGGTGGCGGTAAAGCAGCGGTGGTGGCAGTGGAGCGGCGGGAGAAGATGGAGAAACAACAACGGTTGGTTACGTCCGGTGGAGGCCAGTTCATCAACAGTGGTGGTTTGCATCTCAACTCTCCGGCCATAAAATCCGTTGTCGTTTTCTCCGCTTCTTTTCTCCGGTCATGACGACGGTGATGGTGGAGCTGCAGTGACGGATGTGGTGGAGCGGCGGTGACGCATGTGGTGGACGTTGATGGTGGTGGTGGTGTGTTAGTGTGTGTTTTGTGAAGTGGGAGAGAGAGAGAGAGAGAGAGAGAGAGAGAGAGAGAGAGAGAGAGAGAGAGAGAGAGAATTAGAGAGTGTTTGTGTGTGTTTTGTGAAGATGGAGAAAGAAAGTGAGTTGTCCAAACATGTGCCCCCTATTCTTATTTTACATCATTGCAAATTAGTTTCTTGCCATCCTTACCCTCCCTAACTCTCATTCCTCCCTGATTCTGAATCTTCATAGGATGTCCTAAAACGATAACCATATATATATATATATATATATATATATATACCTTTGTTTTCACATAAAAATAATAATCTAAGAAGGTACTCCATTGATGATGCCCTAAAATGATCAAGGAGAATAACATGACTATGCTAATTTAATCTAAATAAAGATTTACAACAAATTAAATAGTGATAAATTTTTCTAAATTTTGAGTTTTCTATAGATTTCCTAAATCTAGGGTTTGTTTTTCTTTATTAACTTAAAAAAAATTGTAAAAAGAAAGGATAAAAAACGAGCTTTTCCACAAAGTGGTGATGAATTGTATAACTTGTACAAATCTTTCCATTTTCCAAGTCGATCCAATCCATTCGTTCGTACACCATTTTACCCTTTCCACAAATGATTGAATGAACATGAAAAACTTTTGTAGATAACGAATTTTCAACTACTTCATCATTCATCAAGGACCTGTTTGCAAATTTAAACTCATCAAAGGACCATTGATGCTAATATTGACTGGTGACAAAGTCAAACACCCTAATCTCTTCTATCCCAAACCTCACATTAGAATTTAGAAGTACTTCACACTTCACACTGCACACTCACAAAAACAAACCTTAAACAAATGGCATCACAAAATCATCACCAACATGATCATGATCACCATCATGAACATCATCATGATCATGATAATGATCATCATCATGACAATGGGTAAACAAATTCTTTTACTAATCATAAATATATGATTATTATTACTTTTTTTTATATATATTTGAGATGGGAAATAATATATGTTTTTGGGATGTATGTATAAGCAGGTCATTTGTAGGGAAAGATGGGAAGGTGTACCATAGCCATGATGGATTAGCACCACATTCACATGAACCAATTTACTCACCTGGTTTCTTTAACAGAAGAGCACCTCCACTTGTTACCAGAGATTTTCAAGAAAGAGCTTTTACTATTGGTATTGGTGGCCCTGTTGGTACTGGGTATGAAACTATGAATACTCTTTATTTATTTTTATCATATTTCAATTTATTGTCATTTTTGGTAACTCATAAGATCTGTAGATTTTCAATTTTGATATTGTTTTGACTTGTATATTATATAGATTCCACTTACAAAGTAGTACTACAAGGTTATCCAAGAAACGGTTTTGACTTTTGAAGGGAATGATGATCTTATAAAGATTGTTTGTTTTAGGTCAAATTTCTAAAATAGGCAACATTGAATAGCAAAAAGTTCGATAAGGTGATTTTTGAACAATTTTAGGGCTGCATGTTATATATAATTTGTTAAAGATGGTATTTTTTATAATGTGATAAACATGTATAGAAACATATAGAAAAATAGAAGAGCATGAAAACAAAGTGCATTTCAGTTTTTCATGAAATATTACTTTTTGTTGCGATTCGATCAGTAATCTGTATGAATTTTTCTTTATCTTTACCATGTCACATTATAACATAGCTTAGTGAATCATTACTATTACTTTTCCTAATGAAGTTGTCGCTTGAAATTGCAGAAAGACTGCTTTAATGCTGGCACTCTGTAGATTTTTGCGTGACAAATATAGTCTTGCTGCGGTATATATGACAACCATTGTTACTAGTACTTTGATTATATTTATTACTAGTCCATTATCATTAAATAATGAGTTGCCTATACTGCGTATAATCATCTACAGTTCTTATGGTTTTTATTACTATTCAGGTAACAAATGATATATTCACAAAAGAGGATGGTGAATTTTTGGTAAAAAATGGAGCACTCCCGGAGGAAAGGATACGTGCTGTGGAGACAGGAGGCTGCCCACATGCTGCTATTAGGGAAGATATCAGCATTAATCTTGGCCCTCTAGAGGAACTTTCTAATCTGTATAAAGCAGATATACTTCTGTGTGAATCTGGAGGAGGTAATTCTTGACATTGATCCCTTGAATTGACACTTTAATGTTAGATAGGAAAATAGGTGAATCAGGCGGGTGGTGCAATAGCTCAAATCGAGTATATGCTATGGGTTAACCCGCAACACATTTTGTCCAAAATTTTATTTGAAAGACTAATGGTTTATTCGTTAAAAAAACACGTTCGACCCGTTTTGTTTTTTGATTTTTTGTTTAGCTTTTTGATATGTTTCAAAGGAGGTGACTAGAGGTGAAAAATTGGGTGAAGCGGGCAGGTTGGGTAATGGGGCAGGTTGGGTAATGGGTTGGATCGACCCACCAATGATGTTTTATCCAGTATTATTGAATTACAAATAAATTAAGTATTATATGTTATACAAAAGCTAAATTATTAAAGTAATGTCTCGTTTTTACAGTTTCCTTTGATGTTAGAATTTTATATACAATTATTCCATTTCGATTCATGCTTTATCAGCCTTTTTAGCCAGAACTACAATGTTTAATTTGTTTGGGTGCAGATAATTTGGCTGCTAACTTCAGTAGGGAACTGGCTGACTACATAATCTATATCATAGATGTTTCTGGTGGCGATAAAATTCCCCGAAAAGGAGGCCCTGGCATTACACAAGCCGACCTTCTCGTGAGTGATTTTCTTCAACTAAAGTTAAACTGGTTGAAGTACACGATCGTTGATAAAATTGTGTGCACTTTCAGGTTATAAACAAGACTGACCTTGCACAAGCAGTTGGGGCTGATCTGGCAGTCATGGAGCGTGATGCACTTCGAATGCGTGATGGTGGGCCGTTCGTATTTGCTCAGGTATGTTCCTTGAAATAAATTTAAATACAAATTCTATATCATTTCTAACGTCTTCTAACTTCCAAATTTGTAGTTTATCTGTTACTTGTGAGTTATTTCTTTTATGGTATTTGCAGGTGAAACATGGGGTTGGTGTGGAACAAATAGTACAGAACATTTTGCAAGCTTGGGAAGCTACAACAGGGACTAAACGCCGCTGATGTTATTCTACTTTCTTGAATGCCTTGTTTTCCTTTGAACTTGAATCAACTTTGATCTTTAGAAGCAGACTTATTTACTTTAGAGTTTTTCTATTATTGTCTAATTCGTACATCTTCAATGGCTGCAACATTGCTTGCTGACTGATGCAGCAATTTGCTTATTAATATCTCTTCATAGGGACGGAACACACTGGTTTGCATGGTAAATAAAATTAGAAGATGTGATTAAGCTTATTTCGGTCTTACATACAAGTTCAAATGACATGGCACTGAATGTGGAACTGTAAATCTAAAGAAAAAGCATTATTTTGCAATCTTTGCACAAGGCTGATTGCAGAACATTTTTGTAGTTCTTTTGCTATGGTTCATTTGTTCTATAATGTGATGTGTGTACTTTGAACACTTGCCATAGAGTTTTTCTCTTACTCAAATCGTTCAATTGCAAAGTCAGTGCGCCTGTATTTGAGATCCACACATCTTTCAATTGTGAAGTCAGTGTCCCTGTATTTCCCCATCCCTAACATTCCTTTGAGCAAGCTTATACCTATATCTACTGTTAACTTTATGGGACAATCAGTTTCAAACTGCGGTGTTTACATATGTGAGAACACACACACACACACACACACACACAGTAGTCCTAGCCGTACATGATACATACTAGGCGTACACGATACATACTAGGCACGTACGATCTGGGCTGTTTCCTCTCAACGACCTCAAGAACACACGCAGACAGTAACAATAAAGAAAATGAAGTCAAAACTGCTTTGTCTCTTATTACCATAAATCCAAAACTAAAATAAAATTAACAAGAATGAGTTTAAAGCATACCGAAAACATAAAAATTGAGACACCCTTAAAAATGTATTTTCTAACCGTTACAATTCAAACTAAAATTATCATCAACTTGATTTGCTGAAATGCAACCATGTAACAGTTTAAATAGTAGATATCTGGCTAAGCTATTAAAGTTTCAAACTTTTTAGGGTGGATGTGAGCAGAGAAACTTTGTCAGGAGAAATCTGCTTGTAATCTTTCTCCAAGGCTGCAGCTGCCAATCCTGAAATCTCTTTGTCCTCATTGTTCCTTCCTTTGGTCAATTGCGCAATTGCAGAAGTGCACTACAGCGACAAAAAACAAAAGCAATTATACCCATTTGTTAAGAAGCATCCAAAAAATGATATAACAAGCAAGTTCAGCGCCAGCATAGGGGTGTTTGGATATGCAATATTTATTCGTTGTGTCTAGATGATCAGAATAATCTGTTGTAATAACACATGCCCTGAGAAATGATGATTGAATGTGTACCTACTGCTTGAGGTTGTAACAATCAGATAATTAATTGTTAGTGTGACAAATTATGATCATTTAGAAGATCAACAGATAACATGACCAAAAAAAAATGATATGTAGGCCTAAACTTGTATTCCTAACAATAGACCTAACGATTTGATGGGTTCATGTGCTATAAGCTTAGTTTTTCCTTCAATAAAAAATTCAAAATTTTCTTAATTGACGTCTAATTTTAATCCAAACACTGAAATATGGTTAATGCCTATGCAAGTAACAATAATCAGCTTCATAACGCACATCCAGACACCGAGAGTAAACAGATAACTCACCAAGCAAATTCCGTATAGTGCTCTGGTGTTTTTTCCGCCTGTCAATTCTATGGTGGAGGCGTAATATTTCTTGGCTGTCTGAAGATTCTCGAGACCGCCGATTGTGTAAAGCACCTGTTCCACAGCATCACAATCAATATTTTAGGGGTTGACATCGTTACACTTTTATAGCACTTCTTATTTTTTTGGGAAGAACTAAAAACAGTAACCATGTAGAAGTAGTATGTGCTGCACATTGTAAAAATTGGTCTGACACTTTGTTGCAGCGTTTTTTTTTTTTACAGAAATAGATTTGTTTTTTTCATGAAGAAAAGAGACATGTTGTATCCCATGTGCTACCATATTAATGTATGAGATATTCTCTGTTCAGGTTACCCGGGGAGGGCGAGTCAATGTACGCAGCCTAACCCGGGGTATCCCGTGACCGTTTCCGACCCTTTGGCCACCTCCAAGATGTGCCCCTGGTGAGGTTCGAACCTGAGACCTCTTGTGAGGTCATCTGGCCGCCTTTACCACTAGCTCACCTTGGTGATGGTTCCTATGTGCTACTATATTATATGCTAAATGTAGAAGATTGAGTTCTTTCTACACACCACTGGAAAATAAGTTACAATTTTGGAATCTTCACGAGTAAGATAAAAATATCCACTTCCTGTATCAATCCCATTTCAAAAAGTTAAAGATCTTTAACCTCCCACTTTCAAAGAGTTGCTAATAAATGGGTTTAGTTTAATTTTGAGGTTAAAAGAAATGAATATAACAGATCATCTAAAAAATACTCACATCAGCATAAGCCAGGTGATGCAGCGGAATCATTGGTTGAGATAAGATTAGCTCCTCATAGCAGAAAGCTGCTTGTTTATACCTAATCAAGATAAAAATAAATAAATACCAAGCACAAATCCAATGATAATAAGGAGTAGAAAAGGTTACAAAACATGACTCGGTCTATAATCTCTTTTTCTTTAAGGGAGTGTTTGGATGTGCATTCTAGAACTCATTATGTAATATCAGATAGTCACAATCACATAATCAGCTGAAATAAAATGGGATAGAAAAGACTGTTTGGATATGCTGGTATTGTTTGAATTTAAAATAATCAGATAATCAGCTTTCAAGTGTTTTGACGATGATCAACATTTACGAAATTAAAAGAGAAAGAGACAAAAAGGGCGTTTTATGAGAAAAAGACAAGACTTTTGAGTTTACCCTTAGATAATCACTTTAGTTGTCACCGGTATCAAAGTAATTATTTGACCCCAAATGATAAGATTATCAGAATTCCGAAGAAAAGTTTGTATATTCAAACACTAAAATTAATAATTTAACATCATTACAATACATACAAAATGCAAATCCAACCACCACCAAAATGATCAGAATGAAGCATACACACGTCTTAAGTTATGAATCACTTACATTTGCAGTGAAACGTATATTTCACCAAGTTCTCTCCAGGCATCATGATCTGCCATAAATCTAGGGAAAACACAAACATCAAGTGAGCCTACCATGATTCACAGCTAATAAGATAATGATGAAAAATAGTGGTCATATCATTCTTACATCTCAAGATATTTATTGAGCCAATCAATGGCTGCTAGAATATCTCCCTGTGCCTTTGCCATGGCTACCCTTCTCATACTAATAGCCTGTAAATATTAAGAAAACTTTATTACATATTCAGTCAAAGTAAAGACAATTTATATAGTTCACAGGAGCTAAATAGTTTCCTTAACTTAATAATGTATTAATGTATGTAACATAAGTACACGAATTACAACGAACTCACTTGATCAAGTGGATTATCCTCTAGAAGGCTTGAATAAGCTTTTTCAGCTTCAGCCCACGAGCCCTTTGCTTCAAGCAACATTGCTTCTAACCTACCTGAAATACATGACTAATACTAAGATCCTATGAAAATTTAATTAAACCAGACCATCACAAAGATTCTGGAAAACAAGACAAACGTTAACAAAAAGTATGTCACCAGAGCCTGAATTTTAAAGTAGATCCAGAGTTATTAACCCGGGTATGCACTACTAGTGAAAATATAATTCGAATATGCATTACCGTTGCAATTTGTTTACTTAGCTTTACACCAAAAAGAATACAAAAATAACAATATTATGGTATTAACATGCATACCGTCAACCTCTTCTAGACCCCCCGCGGTCTGAATCCCCCAAAATTTGCTAGTGAAAAAGAAAAAATTAATTGAGATTGCCTTGACATAGGTACTTTTGATCAAAGTTTATTTGCATGAAGTTTGTGATTCAGTGAACAAGACATAAATAATACAGGTCAGAGGGGGCAAAGCGGGCAGGTTGGGTAAAGGGCCAAAACAGGTAAGTTTATGGTGCGGGTCAGTTTGATCACACGCAAATGGGTCGAAATCGCAAACCAGAAGTATAGGTATGTGTGTGTGTAGATATATATAGGACTCACCAACTCGCTTACTGTCTGGAAACTTCTTCTGTAAAACCTTTATGCAATCCTGAATAATTCCTTCTTGATTAATATATAAAGAGAAAAGCCACATACTTCAACAGATGAGATGCAAATACTGGATGAGGAGAATGCTACCTTTGCCACTTCAAGGGATTGACAGTCTAGAGCAGCAACAGCTACTTGTTCATATAGAGTCCATTCTTCAAGATTTAAAAGTAAAATTCATTATCATAAGCTCAAGTTGCAATACATTAGTACATAAAATACAGTTTCAAGTTTCAACATCCCAAAAGAATCAGAAACCCGTGAGATCTGCCACACAAAAATGGTTTTCCCATGAAAGGAAGAGCTTTGACATTTTAAAAGTGGAAATATGATATAAATAGAAGACCATTCAATAAATATTCAGCAAAAGCACCCGGCGTGGTTATACTTCATTAATTATATCTAATATATTCAGACGGCTTAAACCAAGTATTGGACAAGTGATTTAGGATTTTGCAGTGTTATTTAGGCCCGTCACACAGTTTTATAGTTATTTAGTTTTTTAACATTAGTTGGAGAACCTAATAACCGACCCAAATTACATATCTCCTTAACTAAATTATGCAACTTAAGTATTCATGTTAATCAGTTCAGTTAAGGGCAAACCGAATAAGAATCAATTCATTGAAATTAACTGATCCTTGGTTGCTTTCATGAAGATAGCCATATAACAGTTATATTCTTACTTAATCATTAGCTTAACTATCATTAACACTTTATCCGATCTAAGACCCAATGTTTTGTCAATACAGATACATAGCGTCTTAGATATTAATAGACCGTAATTGGATAACTCTCAACTCTCCAAGTTATGGACTCGTTAAGTACTTGTATACATTACTTAAGCAATACAGCAGCCAATAATATCTTAATTCATACTACATGCAAAGAAGATAATACTTAAAACTTACTAAACCTAAACCTAAAACTTCCCATTAATATAAATCTAAATAATAGAGTCAATGATCCAATACCAACACTATTAATCTCTAAATACTTACTGTAAATCTAAAGTGATGCGAAATTTTGAAAATTTAGCCGAATAAATAGATAAATAAAAGTAGCCCCAATTCATCAATCTTTAAGTACCACAATTCGAAATCCAAAATCAATCCCCAAAAGCATAACAATTCAACAAATTAAGTTAAACCCAGAAACAAGATCCATAAAAAGTAGTATAATTTACCATCAGGGCCAAGAGCAGATCGTTTCTTGGGGTCATTTAAGATTGTTAAACCATGTTTCAAGACTTTATCAGAACGACGTAGTTTAAGCTTACGAACAAGAGAGATGTAATCCCAAGCACCACCACCACCGTTTTCAACTTGATTCTCGAGCTGTTGTAATTGAGATTCCTCTGTTTTACTCACCATATTTTTTGTTGTTTTAGAGAGATTTGATTGATGTGTAGATTCAATCAAGTGAAATTGGGATCGAGTGGGTGGTCTGCAGCCGGCTTTACGATCTTTTTGGAGAGGTGAATTTTGGGCCAAAGGTATATTCGGTTTTAATTAATTCTTTTAATATCATAATTAACCTGTGGTGTTTCATAATTTTTAAATTTGTGAATTGTGATACTTACTTTTATTTTTTTTTTTGACATTAGTGGTGATAAGTCATGTGACGACTAACTGCCACTTCAGCCACGACTAGTAGATATACTGACCGATGGAAGTGATGAGTATCACGACTAACCGTCACTAACAAATAGGACCAACTGTTTCATTTAATTTTCATTTTCTTATTTAAAAACAATTACTTTTAGTTAAATCAAATAAAACTTACTAAATAAAAATATTTGAAATTACATAAATTGCTTATATATTTCGTTTTATTATTGATCTAAAAAATAAATTCAACTAAAATGGGCTGGTTAATATTTGAGCTAATAAGTTAATTAATTACTTCGTCATTTATTTTTTAAGAAAAATACTCAAAATAATAAAAGTCCCATTAGGGCTACATTCACCTCCTTATATTCATCTTCATCCTCACACAATCGAAAACTGAAAAAAGAAAGGAAAGAAGAGGGAGAAAGAAAGAAGAGTCGGCCCACTTGTTCCTGTACGTCCTCACTCATTTCTAGGATGACGAAATTTCCATGATGAAACACGCACTCTGGCCTGCACGAGCTCATGCATGGCCGCACTCTGTGTGGTCTTTTACTTTCTAGTTTCTTTTATAAATGTAAAGGTTTTTAAGTTGTATTATATTAATATTTAAAAACATGTAAATTACCTTTTATATATACTAATTAATCAGATTTGAAGAGTACTACTAGTTATGTGAATGATTAGGGTCGTTCTTAGAGCAAGGGGTGGTGATGATGTGGCTATGAAAAATCACATTCCGTATGTAACATCCTCATTACCGGCCTAGGAGAAATTTGGTAATTTACTTAATCCATTTGATTATTTAATTAAATTTAGAAATAATTAGTATTAATTGCCAAATTAAAATAAATATGTTTAACGGTCAAATGAATTATTGTGATACATGAATTAGTACTTGTTTTAAATTATTATAGTTGACGGTATAATAATATATATTTTCATGTAAACGGTTTTTAGGTTCCAAACAATAGGTTTAGATCGGGTGTAATTTGGAACCAACATATACCAACCTTAGCAGGGGGATCGGTTCATTTATTTTCCCCAATTCATTTCAACACACACACACCCTAAGAACTAAGAAAATCAAAAGAAGAAAACTTTGATAAATCGATTTGAGCTTGGATTCGTGGTTACCACTGAACATCATCATCATCTCCCTTGCTATTACCTCGATTGTAAGTTTGAATTTCTTTGAATATATGCTTATGAATTAGGGTTTGAAGTAATTAGGTTAAAGGTGTGATCAAGCATGGATTTGAGTTTGATGATAGTTATTTGTTGTTATAACATGTTACATGATGATCTTTGAAGTTATTGTATGTCAATATTTGTGTATTACATCTCTTATTTGGTGAAATTAAGATTTTGGTCGAGCTGATGTGTTCTTGAACCTGGGTTTTTGTCGCTGGAAAGGTGACAAACGCGATCCAGGCATCAGGCCAGGATCGCGTTCCATAGTGATAATTTGTCTCAAACCTGAATCCTTCTTTCAAACGCGATCCCGCCCCTCAAGTTCGGATCGCGTTAGTTAGTGTAAATCCGTGTTGAGTTGAGTTTGTTCTTTGGAACGCGATCCCGGCACATATACAGGATCGCGTTTGATAGTGAAAAACGGTAACAGAACTTTTTGTACATTGGAACGCGATCCAGCCTACTCTTACCCGGATCGCGTTTGCATGTTGTAAAAATGACAAATTTGTTAACTTGTGACTTATGCATTCGTGTTAATCGCATTGTAGTAATAGTATAGTAGATATTCTTATATGACACTATATACATGATTATATCATAGTGAACTTGAATGTGAGACTAATTCGGGTTGGTCGTATTTTCAGATAGAGCGAAGACTCAGTGAGACTAGATCTCTGAGTGGTGACATTGTCAGTAAGGGTGAGTGGATCATTGACTCTCTTTCTGAATTAGTTGTAACAATCCGGTTACAACGGGTAAACGTGGTTTTACAGTTATATATATATTGAATCAGTACATTTTGCCATGATGATTATGGAATGTGCTATCTTGTCAGGGGTCAATATGATATTGGGTTTGGATACTGTTACTTTGGACGACATGATGACTTTGTACATGTGTTGTTTATTGAAATCATGTCGTATGTAGTAATGGTACTAAACTATCGGTAAGACCACTGTTTGGCCTTCAGTGGTTATAAGTGTTACTTGGGGAACCACCGCGGCATGAGGGTACCTCAAGGACCACCGATCCTCTTTGATGTATTTGTTATGATGCTTTGTGGTGATCAATTGCTATGATAGTTTAGATTGATAGTTGTGATCTATTCACTTAGCTTCGTGCTAATCCCTCTCCTCACTTCTTGCAGATTACTTTTGATGTGGGTGGGCAAGAAGTTAGTTTGAAGAATGTTTGACTGCCTACTCTGACTATACGACATGTAGTCGTTTATAAACTTATGTTTTGGAATTTAAATAACACCTAACTTAATGTTGTAACTGATGTAGTTATTGTATCAACTTATCATGCAGGCATAGATTGTGTTTTGGGAATTATGTCATACGCAATCTATAATGCATGATTTGTATTTAATCACTTCCGATATATATATAAAAAAAAAAAAAAAAAAAATGTCTCTTGAAATTTGTGGTGTTATAAATTGGTATCAGAGCCTAGGTTTGGGTGAATTGAGCATGGGTTAATTGTTCAATCCCAAATCTATGTGTGTCAGTCAAACATTCCTTTGAGTGGGATTATGTTAGCATGTGAAGATGGTTAGTATATAAGTACTAACAACTAACGTGTTATGAGATGTTGTTTTGGTACAGATATGGCAGAGAATGAACCTCCAGCTGACCCACCCAATGATGCCCCTCGAACTAATGTATCCCCTCCTGAAACCCAAAATGTTAGCCAAGGTCAAACTGGTACTACCTTTTCTGCAGGGGATTTTGATCATGAGGATTATATGATTCATTTAGAGGCAGAAAATCTGAGACTTAAGGCAATAGAACAACAGTTTTTGCAACAACAACAAAACCGGTCTTCTCAACAAGTCTTACAATCTATGCCTCCTACTGTTAGCACTGTACCACCACTCTTGGTGACTTCGCAGATTCCAGTATCTCAGTCTTATTATCATCATCCTCACTATGGTACTTATCCGATTTCGACTCCGTTCTCTTCCGGACCTTCGGGTTATCAGACTCCGATATTTCAAGCTCAGAATCAACCTAAGCTATGCTCTTTTAAGACTTTCAAGTCTTGTGGACCATCGGATTATTCGGGTAGTACAAATCCCTCCGTTACCTTGGATTGGTTGAGGGATGTGGAAAGAAAGTTTGAAGTTTGCCGATGTGAAGAGGAAGTCAAGGTTCCTTTTGCGGTGCAACTTCTGAAGGGTCCCGCAATGGTTTGGTGGGATTCCATTACATCACATTTTACCCCACAGCAGAGAGCATCGATTTGTTGGTCTGATTTCCACAATGAGGTTTGTAAGAAATATTGTTCGGGATTTGACATGACCCGGATTCGACGCGAGTTTTTGGAATTGCAATTTACGGATAAGATGATGATGGATGATCTCATTTCCCAATTCACTGACAAGTTGAGATTCGTGCAACAATGGGTGCCGGAGGAACGTATGAAGATTGACCATTTTGTGGGAATGTTACCGCATACTTATCGGACAACCGTGAGGTTGGCGGGTACTCTTTCCCAAGCTTTTGATCTGGCACGTTCTGTGGATGGGGATGTTAGGGCACAAGGTTTGGAGGCTAGGGAAAAATCTCCATTTAAACCCAAGGGTGAATCTTCGGGTAGTCCTGGAAAGAAGAAATGGCAGGGATCTCATCAACCTAAGAAGTCCAGTTCGGATAGTAAATCATGGGACAGAACCAATTGGTGCCAAAATTGTAAATCGCGACACACGGGTCCTTGCACTCCACAAACTGCTAGGTGTATCAAATGTGGACAACTTGGTCATGACATCAAGGATTGTGCGTTTCCTAGACATGTGTGTTGGAATTGTCAAAAGGAAGGTCATCGGTCGGGTTTGTGTCCGGAGGCTAGGAAACAAAGGATGGGTGTGGTCGGAGGGTCTTCGTCTTCTGGCCAGAAAAGAAAGAATCCACCAACGGCAACTGGTAGGGCATTCCAAATGACAGCTGATGATGCTGTCAGGACTGAAGATGTTATCACTGGTACATTTCTAATCAACTCTGTACCAGCTTCTGTTCTGTTTGATTCGGGAGCCAATTGCTCATTTATATCTATGCTTTTCTGCGATAAACTGAAATTGACTCCCACTTGTATTACAAATCCTATTGAGGTTGAGATAGCAAATGGCAAGATAGTTCCAGTTACCACATCGGTGACTGGAGCTAGCATCTTGATTGAGGATCATAGTTTCCCAATTTATTTTCTATTGATGCCTATCCCCAGTTTCGATGCGGTTTTAGGCATGGATTGGTTAAGTAAGAATAAGGCAAGTATAGAGTGCCATAAGAAATTAATTAGGATTCCAATCTCTAATGAGTCATATGTTGTGGCTCGAGGGGAACGGGAAAGAGGTAGTATCCCTATGATTTCTATGATGAAAGCTAGTAAATCTCTAGCTAAGGGGTGTGTATCCTACCTGGCTTATATAGTTGATGCAAAATTAGAAAAGAAAACCGTTTCCAATGTTCGGGTGGTTTCTGATTACCCTGACGTCTTTCCTGATGAATTGCCTGGGTTGCCTCCCATTAGAGAGGTGGAATATAAAATTGAGCTAATTCCTGGTTCTACTCCTGTAGCTAAGGCTCCTTATAGACTAGCTCCCTCCGAAATTCGTGAAATGATGACCCAAATCCAGGAGCTATTAGATAAGGGTTTCGTCAGGCCTAGTTCGTCTCCTTGGGGTGCACCCGTTTTGTTTGTTAAAAAGAAGGATGGCACCCTTCGGATGTGTATTGATTATAGAGAGTTGAATAAGCGAACCATAAAGAATAAGTACCCTTTGCCTCGAATAGATGAATTATTTGATCAATTACAAGGGTCTTCCTATTTTTCTAAGATTGACTTGAGGTCGGGTTATCATCAAGTGCGGGTTTGTGAGGAGGATATTCCTAAGACGGCTTTTCGCACTAGATATGGTCATTATGAATTTCTTGTTATGCCTTTTGGGTTGACTAATGCTCCGGCGGTCTTTATGGATTTGATGAATAGAGTTTGTCGACCCTATCTTGATAAGTTCGTTATTGTATTTATTGATGACATATTGATTTATTCTAAGACTGAGGCTGATCATGAAGTACACTTGCGTTTTGTACTCGACACTTTGAAACAGGAGAAGTTGTATGCTAAGTTCTCCAAATGTGAGTTTTGGTTGCGTGAGGTCCAGTTTTTGGGGCATATTATTTGTGAGGATGGAGTTAAGGTTGATCCATCTAAAGTTGAGGCAGTTATGAATTGGCAAGCGCCTAAGTCTGCTTCGGAGATTAAGAGTTTTCTTGGTCTAGCGGGTTACTATCGAAAGTTCATCAAGGATTTCTCTAAGCTCGCGGGTCCTTTGACGAAATTGACTCGAAAGGATGTTAAGTTTCAGTGGAATGATCAACAAGAGTCGGCTTTCCAGACCTTGAAACAGTTATTGTGTCAGGCTCCAATTTTAGCCTTGCCTGAAGGGTCCGAGGATTTCATTGTGTATTGTGACGCTTCGCATGCGGGTTTGGGTGGTGTCTTGATGCAACGTGGTCGAGTCATTGCATATGTTTCTCGTCAGCTTAAAACTCATGAAAAGAATTACCCTACCCATGACTTGGAACTTGCAGCTGTAGTCTTTGCCTTAAAAATCTGGAGACACTATTTGTATGGTACTAAATGCGTTATTTGTACGGATCATAAGAGTCTTCAGTACATGTTTTCTCAGAAGGAACTGAATATGCGTCAGAGGAGATGGTTAGAGTTGATAAAAGATTATGATTGTGAGATTCGTTACCATCCGGGTAAGGCGAATGTGGTCGCGGATGCGCTGAGTAGAAAAGGGAAATTCGAGAAGGTTTGCTTTATGCGATTAGAAGTTTCCTCAGATTTGATTGACAAATTGAGAACGGCACAAATGGAAGCATTGTTGGATCAAAATTTGAAAGCCGAGATTCTATTGAAAAGAAAAGAACTGTTATGTGATGATTCTCGTGGATTAAAGACATTCCAATCGCGTGTTTGGGTTCCTTTGCTTGGGGGACTTCGTGATGTAATATTGACGGAAGCACATAAGTCCAGATTGTCGGTTCACCCCGGGAGCACAAAAATGTATAATGATCTGAAGCCTTTGTATTGGTGGCCTACTTTGAAAATGGATGTTGCTCGATTTGTGGAATCATGCCATATATGCTCTCAAGTAAAGGCAGAGCACCAGAAACCGTATGGGTCGTTGAAACAACTTGAGATCCCCGAGTGGAAATGGGAAAACATTACGATGGATTTTGTAACAAAATTTCCGCGAACCATTAGAGGAAACGACATGATTTGGGTGATTGTGGACCGATTGACAAAGAGTGCTCACTTTCTTGCTACTAGTGAGACGGCTTCTTTGAGTAAATTATCCCAATTGTACGTCAATGAGATCGTTTCGCGACATGGAATTCCTTTATCTATTGTGTCGGATAGAGATCCACGATTCGTGTCCGGGTTTTGGCAGGGTTTGCAGAAGGAATTAGGTACCCGAATTAATTTGAGTACGGCTTATCACCCTCAGACGGACGGTCAATCAGAACGCACAATTCAAACTTTGGAGGACATGTTGCGTGCTTGTGTGTTGGAATATGGTGGGTCTTGGGATTCACACCTGCCATTGATTGAGTTCGCGTATAATAATTCTTATCACTCGAGTATAGGTATGCCTCCGTATGAAATGCTATATGGGCGTCGTTGTAGAACACCCACGTGTTGGTTGGAAGCGGGTGAGAAGCAATTTGCGGGTCCAGATATTGTCCAGATTACTGCGGATAAAGTAGCTATAGCTCGTGAGAAGTTGGAAGCGGCTCGGGATAGACAGAAACAGTATGCCGATCCGCGGCGTCGTCCGGTTTCGTTTGTAGTGGGTGAATTGGTATATTTAAAGGTCTCACCTTGGAAAGGAGTGATTCGGTTTGGTAAACGTGGTAAACTTGCTCCTAGGTTTATTGGGCCATTTAGAGTTCGCCAAGTAGTTAATGATCAAACGGTATCGTTAGATCTTCCTCCTGAATTAGCGGGTATTCATGACACCTTCAATGTTTGTTACTTAAGAAAATGTAAGGTAGAGGACCAATCTCAAGTCCTTCCGCTACAAGACTTGCGTGTCGACTTAAGTCAGAAACTTGTAGAAGAACCCATAGAGTTTGTAGATAGAAAAGTGACTAAACTTCGAAAGAAGGAGATACCCATGGTTTTGGTTAAGTGGCGACATAGTTTGGGTGCTAATCTTACGTGGGAAACGGAGGAAAGCATGAGGGTGCGTTACCCTAATCTCTTTGAGCGTGGCGAGATTTCGGGGACGAAATCTTCTTAAGGAGGGAAGATTTGTAACATCCTCATTACCGGCCTAGGAGAAATTTGGTAATTTACTTAATCCATTTGATTATTTAATTAAATTTAGAAATAATTAGTATTAATTGCCAAATTAAAATAAATATGTTTAACGGTCAAATGAATTATTGTGATACATGAATTAGTACTTGTTTTAAATTATTATAGTTGACGGTATAATAATATATATTTTCATGTAAACGGTTTTTAGGTTCCAAACAATAGGTTTAGATCGGGTGTAATTTGGAACCAACATATACCAACCTTAGCAGGGGGATCGGTTCATTTATTTTCCCCAATTCATTTCAACACACACACACCCTAAGAACTAAGAAAATCAAAAGAAGAAAACTTTGATAAATCGATTTGAGCTTGGATTCGTGGTTACCACTGAACATCATCATCATCTCCCTTGCTATTACCTCGATTGTAAGTTTGAATTTCTTTGAATATATGCTTATGAATTAGGGTTTGAAGTAATTAGGTTAAAGGTGTGATCAAGCATGGATTTGAGTTTGATGATAGTTATTTGTTGTTATAACATGTTACATGATGATCTTTGAAGTTATTGTATGTCAATATTTGTGTATTACATCTCTTATTTGGTGAAATTAAGATTTTGGTCGAGCTGATGTGTTCTTGAACCTGGGTTTTTGTCGCTGGAAAGGTGACAAACGCGATCCAGGCATCAGGCCAGGATCGCGTTCCATAGTGATAATTTGTCTCAAACCTGAATCCTTCTTTCAAACGCGATCCCGCCCCTCAAGTTCGGATCGCGTTAGTTAGTGTAAATCCGTGTTGAGTTGAGTTTGTTCTTTGGAACGCGATCCCGGCACATATACAGGATCGCGTTTGATAGTGAAAAACGGTAACAGAACTTTTTGTACATTGGAACGCGATCCAGCCTACTCTTACCCGGATCGCGTTTGCATGTTGTAAAAATGACAAATTTGTTAACTTGTGACTTATGCATTCGTGTTAATCGCATTGTAGTAATAGTATAGTAGATATTCTTATATGACACTATATACATGATTATATCATAGTGAACTTGAATGTGAGACTAATTCGGGTTGGTCGTATTTTCAGATAGAGCGAAGACTCAGTGAGACTAGATCTCTGAGTGGTGACATTGTCAGTAAGGGTGAGTGGATCATTGACTCTCTTTCTGAATTAGTTGTAACAATCCGGTTACAACGGGTAAACGTGGTTTTACAGTTATATATATATTGAATCAGTACATTTTGCCATGATGATTATGGAATGTGCTATCTTGTCAGGGGTCAATATGATATTGGGTTTGGATACTGTTACTTTGGACGACATGATGACTTTGTACATGTGTTGTTTATTGAAATCATGTCGTATGTAGTAATGGTACTAAACTATCGGTAAGACCACTGTTTGGCCTTCAGTGGTTATAAGTGTTACTTGGGGAACCACCGCGGCATGAGGGTACCTCAAGGACCACCGATCCTCTTTGATGTATTTGTTATGATGCTTTGTGGTGATCAATTGCTATGATAGTTTAGATTGATAGTTGTGATCTATTCACTTAGCTTCGTGCTAATCCCTCTCCTCACTTCTTGCAGATTACTTTTGATGTGGGTGGGCAAGAAGTTAGTTTGAAGAATGTTTGACTGCCTACTCTGACTATACGACATGTAGTCGTTTATAAACTTATGTTTTGGAATTTAAATAACACCTAACTTAATGTTGTAACTGATGTAGTTATTGTATCAACTTATCATGCAGGCATAGATTGTGTTTTGGGAATTATGTCATACGCAATCTATAATGCATGATTTGTATTTAATCACTTCCGATATATATATAAAAAAAAAAAAAAAAAAATGTCTCTTGAAATTTGTGGTGTTATACCGTACATATCCCTCACTATCATATTTTGGAACATGCGGATACTGTAAATTGAACCCTAATCGATTAAGCCATAAATATATATAAATAAAATGCTACGCTTCGAGATTGTTGGCTCTCCCAAGACTTAGATGGTGCTTGGGTTGCTTGTTTTAAGTGTTTATGTGCTTATTGTTTATTTTGATAGCTATATGCATATCCACACACTCATTTACTAATTGATTAATTATTAGCTTATTTATTTAATAAGGCATAAGTTAAAAATAAGTAGGCTGACGCAGGTTTATTTTCGCTTATTTTTTAAACATATATAAGTACTTGAAAGTAAAAAATCTCAATTCTTAAACACCCTTTTAAATGCACAAATTATCAGAATCCCTATAATCAGCACCCCTATACTATTTAAACTGACTCTTTAACTTGATCAACTATAAATGATGATAGAAAAGAACATAACGAAACTACATAAGGAAATAATAATAAAAATTAAACTAAGTACCCCAAGACTTAAACTAATAAGAGGATTTTGCTTGTTTATTTCATAAGGATTAAGTTAAAAAATAAGTAGGTTGACACATGTGTATTTTCGCTTATATTTTAAACATATAAGTACTTGAAAATACGAAATCTCAATTTTCAAACACCCTTCTAAAGTCACAAATTATCACAATCCCTATAATCGACTCCTCCTACACCATTTAAACTGACTCTTCAACTTGATCATCCGTAAACGATAATAGAAAAGAACATAACAAACTACATAAGGAAACATTAATAAAAATTAAATTAAGTACCCCTAGACTTAAACTAATAAGAGGATTCACCCCCTTAGCGTAATAATCAATTGGCGGCAAGACCATTAACCTTGTTTGGATTGGCAAACAATAAACCTGAGTACCGACCACCCTTTTGATTTGTATCTGTGTATATACGAACTAGAGGAAAACAATTATGGTAAGAGCATTGTTATGAAAGGAGTGGAAAGCAGGCAGAAAGAAAAGAGGATGATTTTGCATATTAGCACCATAAGTTTCATCATTTCGAGGAGAAAAACGAATACGTTATGCAAATCCACCTTTGGTGAAAAGTAGAAAGGTCAAGATATGTAATTTTGATTTTTAATCGCTGCTGATTTATTCGCAGTTCCTGCGAGAAGAAGGTCCAGAGGGTCCGGTCCTACTGATATCCTGATGCAAATTGGGAGGATGTTTAGACAATGGATATCATACAAGTGGCTCTTTTGCGTTTTCCGGATATTGTTTGTGGTTAGTTGGAGCTAAATGAAGCATCATATTGCAACTTGTACCAGTTTCATTCTCTTGCTTTATCAAGTGCCGAGTTGGGTTGGCAATCTAATCATGAAACATCATCATACGTGTTGGCTTAGTTATATTGCTTATGTGGCATTTTATTAATAAATAGCATCTCTGTACTCATTCTACATGACAGAGTACTCTTGGGAATAAAATTCCATCATGAGCTAATTGGAGCCCTCAATATATGTTTCTTTGGATCAAGAGAGGATTAACTAAACGTACAAAATTTGGTGTCGACTTCAACATATGAAACTAAATTCGTAAAACACACTTAAAAAAGAAAATCTGTCGTAATGAAAACAGAGTTGTTTACCCTCAATAGATATGCATTTCTCATTGGGATTAGTGTATATAAATGTATCCAATTTATACCAAATGCGTTTGATATTTATAATGCATCAAATTTTTCAAAACATGTATTTTAATGTATTTAAAATAACAAACGCAAATTGAAAATACACAATAAAGATCTGGTGCAAGTTGGATGCATTCTCAAACAATAATCCATTTCTCAGTTGCTAAGCATGTAATTAGTTACAATCCCCTTGTCTACTTATTCAACTTGCTATAACGTAGTCAATTCCTATATGATATATATATATTAGTTTCTTGCATTCACGCATATACATTCTTATTAAATTTGCGTTTACAACGCAAAATACCTGTTTTTCCTGATTGCACCTCCTCTAGACTATCCAAAATGTACAAGCACACATTGTTACCAAAATCACATATTATCACTGCACTATTTTTAGAGTGCATTAAGCCAAAAAGATCGAAAACCAGCCTTGTCTTAGGTAGCTTGAAATAATTTATTCAAGGCGTTATTTTTGGCGAAGTAATTTCCTAATGAATTACTCTTCCTGGAAGGCTGAGGTGATAAAACCTCCTTTTGAATGTCCACTTGATCAGAAGTGATCACCATGACTGGTTCATCACCTGCTGATATTTCGCCTTGTTTGTGCATGTAATCCCATTTCTCTTGAAATAGGTAGAAAAAAGCCATGAAAGAAACCTCAACCGTGAAAAGTATACTCCAAATCCTTGCATTCATGGATGTTCTTTTGTGATATGCTTTTAGACCTGTATAGGTGTTCAAAATCCCTACTAGTGAAATTGTTGTCCCTAATATCCAATGGAAAACATACCAAAAGGTTCTTTCTTTCGTTCCCCTGAGATATAAGGAACCAAATTAGGAACCAATTGCACCGCAAAATATATATTTACCCTTACCTGTCTTCACCTTTGAGCTTTTAGCAATTGTGAACGAGTAAAAAACATACAAGCACAGAAAAATACTCCTTATAAAGTTTCACCCACTTGTGAGTTGTGACTATAAAAAAATGTTCTTGATCACTTATAAGAACGCGTGATAATAAAATGTGTGATACTCTTCAAATAATGTAGAGAAAAAGTTGTTTTCACAAAAATTCGTTCACACAAGACGAAGGGAGTTCATTAATATTAAACTTTTTAATCTTTAAAATTGGGCTAATTACTTAATTGTCTAAAAACACAACGAACTTTCAGTTTTGTCCCTTTTTATACAACGTACTATTATATACTATCTCATATCCTCATTGTACTGTCAACTTTTGTCTCATTTTAACCATTATGTAACCCATTGTACTAATAATATATTCTAGCACGGTTACCTCTTTGGCCTGCGAAACCCGGCCAAGATTTGCACCAAGATGGCAGCATAAAGTGCCAGACCTATTCGCTGGTGATGGTTATTGAATGAGTTTTCAAAGCTCATTAGAGAAAGTATTGCAGCAGCACACGCAAGAAGCACTGCAACTATCTGCGTCACATATATATTTTGAAAAGTAAGGAAACAGAATGAATATATTTTTGTTTCTCACTTTTGATATGAAGTAATATTATTGTGTCCTATATTCTTTTTGTGAACTTGGACCACCTTTGTCTTTATGTTTTTAGTTCTCTTATCACTCTGATGATTTTTCTTGCTTTCAAAGTATAGGGCTGTCTGTCATTAGTATGCACTAGCCGAGAATAGTAATAATTTTTGTGGTACCTCTAGATCAAATAAAGATAGTTAGAACCATTATAGGACTTGATCTTAAATGTGAAATCTACATATACAGAAAATCGTTACGTTTTATGAGCGGGAAGTTGCAAAATGACTTTCTGCAAAGAGCAACGGATTTTAAATTACGAGCTCGGGGCATTGGGATCACCGCTACTTCTTTTTACTCTAAAGTCCTAAAACTTTAATCTTTGATCACAGATTAACCTAATCTTTTTATCGATGTGGCTACACCACCTAAACTTGTGGGTTCGTTTGATCATCATCACTTGTACTTTTTCACTTTTGTAGTTTTATCAATCTCTTTATCAATTAGTTTTCTAACAATGCATTATTAAAGTGAAGCAATTATGGCATGGCAATAAAGATGAAAACTTTAAAAATGATAAAGCCATGTGAGTTTATACCAATTTCTTTTCTCCTAAAGCGTAATGGGAAAATCTGATATCGAATGCTCTAAATTCTAATAATAACAAAAAGATTTGAACTTAACCAAAAAGATAAAAACTCATCACCTGCAGAATAGCATGCAAGTATATGACAGCTTTAAGCTTTCTGGGGCTACATTCTTCTTTGTTAAACATTCTTATAAAGAGTACACCAAGTGGCATCAAGAATCCCATTGAAGCCCACAATAGAATCCCATGAAGTTGCATTTCAAACATAACACGAGGACTCACCTGCACGTACAATCGATTTCAACTCACTCCCAACGAACACTATAAAGCGAAAACAGAAACAAATAACATCGAGACGTACGAGTGATCGATGTATAAGTTGGTACGTACCTTGGGGTGTATATAATCTTGTTTGATGTATTTGTGAGCAGGGATGATAAGATGACTATCTTCATTACAAGCACATACAACAAAAGGTAATAGATCAAGTGCAAGAAAACTTGCAGGCATAATTGAAAGATTTAGCAGTTTTTTAAATCCATGCATTGTGAACATCACTAGGTCACCAAGTGTTCAATATACTTACATATATACACACATATATAAGTATCTCTCACTCTCTATAGAATATGTGACTTTATACTATCATTGATTAAAGCATGTCGATGATCGAGTTAAAGACTTTTGAATGAGGGAAAAAGAAAAAGTGAAAATGTATTATAAAATAATCAATGCGAGTTGTCAAAAACTTAATCAATCATGTTTACCGGTAATTTAATTTGATTAATTTTATCAAAGATCCCATCATATGGTCTGTCATGTAAGTTAATTAATTGTTTAATTAGGTAGTAGTTTTTGTCATCTGATTATATTAATAGTCGGTTTTATTTTCAAAACATAGGTGAACATGCCAATATATATATA
The DNA here is from genome assembly GCA_949592205.1 of Helichrysum umbraculigerum. Classification (NCBI taxonomy): domain Eukaryota; kingdom Viridiplantae; phylum Streptophyta; class Magnoliopsida; order Asterales; family Asteraceae; genus Helichrysum; species Helichrysum umbraculigerum. The sequence continues at coordinate 86,597,800 of CATIUR010000002.1, read as the reverse complement.
TATATATATATATATATATATATATATATACTTGGTCTCATTTCAATTGTCTAGTAATATTTTTGCTTGTCTAAAAAATAAAATACATTTACTTGTAATAAAAAGAATGAAAACCGAATAATAAACTTCCTATTACATAGCAGTTTAAAAGTCACTGAATTAGCTATACGAAACTTCAGCTTCTCAAGCCATCTAAGATGACTTTGACTCGTAAAATACTAGTGTTTCGATTTAATGACTACTTACAATAGGATGAATTAGTAAGTTGAGTACATACAATATGACTTTTAAATATATGATACATACAATAGGACTTTTGAAATAGTTGAATACATATACAAAACATTAACCCTACTAAGAATGAAAATTGTACAAAACATCCTATTGTCTCCTTGATTAACATAGTTATCATTAAAACAAAAAAAAACTTACACATTGGCTCTAAGAGAGAGCCATTACATTAAAAAGAAAAGAGGAAAACAGACACGCAAATGTAGGGACAGAGCTAAAAAAATTTACATGGAGGGGGCAAAAACAAAATTATTACTCCGTATGTTCTTTTTTATAGTTTTAAGGAGGCATAATTTTAAAATTGTCATTAATATCTTAAAATTTTTTCTTTTTTACGTAATTTTAAAATTCTTGAGGGGACAGCTACCCCCATTCTAGCTCCGCTCCTGGTGTTCATATGAACACGCCTACAACCAAAAGAACCAAACCAACAAATTAGTTACATTGTGAACAACCCTATTGGGTTAGATCTCCAATTGGACCAATTCGCTAAACCCTTAGAGAATCTGCCGCTAATCCATTGAACAATAGCGAATAGGTCTTCCTCTTTGCACCTCTGAGCGATCGCCGGATCTGCATGAAGTATCCTATTTCGCCATGAAATATAATCAATGGGTTTTTGGCCTGCTCGTATGAGAGGAACCCACGCCAACTTAAAGGCTATGGGTTCAAGCATTGGCAATGAGTATATATATTCGTGGTTTTGCACATAATAAGTGTTAAATTGTAAAGTTGTCTTACTTAAAGTTTTTTTTTTTTACTACTTTAAATAATTTAATATAGCGGTTTAAAAGTAACAATTTATATTATACGAGAAAAGTGACAGTTTATTACCTATAATAGTTTTGAAATTTTTAATTAAAGGACAATTCTACATCGGCCTTAGTGGTGTTTGATTGATTTATTTTTCAAGCTTATTGCTTATAAGTAAATAAATTAAAAATTTAAAGCTTATTTTCATCATCTCGCAAATAAGCAAACTAAATTGGACTTATCCAGACACATGTAGGGAAACTTATTAGTAAAAATAAGCAAATATGAAATCAAAATAAACCCCTCAAACACCACCTAAGTAACCAAGTTAATTACATATTTAATCGATGAAAGAAAGCTTGATTTGATTTATACAAGGGATTAGTGTGTGAGAATGCATCGAGCTTGTACCCGATGTTTCTTGTGTGTACTCAACTTAGGTTTGCTATCTATTAATGCAACAAACTTTCAAAAATTGTCTTTTAGTGTGTTTCGGTTACTTGTCGTTTGTTTAAGGTGCTTCGTGGCATCCGAAGAGTTTGACACATCATCAAAATGTCACCAAAATACACTAAAACACACTTTTTGAAAGTTAGATACATTAAAAATAGCAAATCTAAGTTGGGTACACACAATAGACACCAAATACAAGTCAGATGCGTTCTCAGACACTAACCCCTTTATACTAACACTCCAATTGATTTTCACAAACAACTTTTTGATCTTATCTTATTATTTTGAGGATTAAAATATGGAAAAATCAAGAACAAGTTTAAAGCTATACATACTAATTGCTATCAGTGTACCACCTAATTAAACTTCTCCTAACATGATGATCATGATAATACAAATTAGAAAAATAATGAGACATGGTTTAGTGCTATTGATTGTGGTTTGAAATAGGGCCATCCTTTTCTGACAAATCACCAACCATCAACCCAACTTTGTCTATGTATAAAATATTATTCAAAATGGTTTTGCTTTATTCCAAATATACATATCATTAGTCTAGTTCCCTTCACAACATAGGTAAAAAGTAAGTGTAGATGTAGCTTGCTCTAATCTTACTTTGTGCATGTAAACTATATATGAAGTGTTCCTTCCTTCTACTACATATAGACTCCCCAATCCACTGTTAGATTTTGCTTCAATGTATGTGGTTAACCGTAAGAGAATTCGTTGGGTAGTTATTACAGATTTATCATATATGCTGATTGAGTGATCGTTGCAGCAAACACACAAAATTTATACATTCAATCCTCGAACGCTTAAAATATACGATCATTCCATTACACCTTTGCATAACGATCCGTACAGCTTGATACGCAGATGATCTTCCCGATTGGGTAACTTCACCCAAGATAAATTTATTTGCTTTAAGATAAAATGGAAAAAGATATGGTGGCACGTTTTCATTATTATTGTTATTTATAAAAGATAAGCAACATATTGTTTCTAGTATACTACTACTACAATTTCAAACCAAAAATGGTAAAAATTAGGACTTAACATGACTAGCAAAACTTCTTAAATGTGTCGCTTCAACTTTTCTTCGAACTCTATTCATGTAGCTAGCTACTACTTTTTGTTATTAAATCCATAGAATAGATTCATCATACTACATATATACTTTTTTTCATGTTAAAAGAATCAAGAGTAAATTGTATTTTTGTTTCGTCGTCGTGTTGTCCTTCATTTTCGCTGATTGTCTGCCTGGTCTTTAGATCTTTTTTGTCCTTCACCTTGTTAAATTTCGCTAATTTAGTCCCTTTCTATGTTAAATTTAACGGCTCCGTAAAGTTAGGGTCAAAACAAGTAAGAAAAAAGACCACGGTAAGAAAAATGCAATTTAATCAAGAATTAATATTACACTAATGAGTTGAAACCAACATCTAATCATCCACATAATATATAACAAAATGAAATAGACATAATGATGCGGGCCCAATGTGGAGGATCGGACCTTTAAGTTTCTGGAGGCCCATGATCATGTGAGTAAAGGGGCTTCACGAAAAAGGTCATAACTTAGGCTACATGGCTTCGTTTTAATGTTGAATCGAAGCTTGGAACGAGACCCATAGCTTGGTAAACTACCGTAGAATAAGTTACGGGCTATTTTATATTTTTATGTTTATTTTGGGCTTTTTGTTCGGCCCGTTATATCTTTTAAGCCCATTCGAATTTCTGCACCCTTTTTAGGGTTTCATATTGGTGTAAGACAATTCAATTTTCGGTTTTTATGAAAAGTGAAATATCTCTCAAATTGTATTGAACATTTGAGTTGAATTTATCATAATTGCGGCATTTTTTGAATCAACGCATGTTGAAAGGGATTAACCTGGTATTTAGGAAATCAACAGGTTTAATTCGTGTTTGTTTAATGGTAATCTACATCACATACAACGATAAAATCACTTTTTTGCATTTTGGGATAGCGACTATATATTTTTTCTGTTTAAAAGGGATAATTATTTCAAAAACACACATTAAAGGGTATATATTACCAATTATGATAGTGTAAGGTTAAATACTACTCCCTCCATCCCAATTTTATTGTTCCCAGACAAAAAACACGCAGTTTAAGAAAATATAATCATCTCTCTTACTTTTTGGTAAGATAACAGTTTTACCCTCAACTTTTTACCTACTTTTTTGTCTTACATATATACACTAGGGGTAAAAAAGAACTTTATCTTCTTATTCTTATCTATTTATGGAAGTGGACAATTAATTTGGTACAGCCCAAAATGAAATACTGGATAATAAATTAGGGACGGAAGGAGTACTGTTAGGGCCTGTTTGGTAGAGGAGCTTTTGAGAGCTTTTAGGAGCTTTAAGCTTTTCGTTTGAATTTAAAAGCTCTCATTCAATAAAAAGTTGCGTTTGGATAATATAGCTGTAGCTTTTAATATTCTTTCAAAAGCTCATTTTTTAAACGCTGATGGATGTAGCGTTTCATATTATGAGGAGCTTTTTGTATCCATTATTACTGAAATGCCCTTCGTACATTAATATGAAACTATGTATGTTAATTATTTCCATGTAAATAAATAAGATTATTATTTACCTCTTGCTTTTGGTACACCTGGAAGGCACGAATATTTTACCTCGAGTGAATAAAACAAACATAGTGCACATGTACAATTAAATTTCTATAAAAACTGTGTAAAAATAGATATTATTAAGAAATATGGTATATATAAGTAGTACCAATATTAACATCTTAATATAAATATAATTTAAAATTTACTCTTCTCGTCCCAAATATATACTCCGTCTTCTATTTTGGAATGTCCGATATTTATTGTTCAATTTGTACTTTCGACCAATGAATATATTTAATGTGGAAAGAGAACAAAAATTCTATTTGTTGTACAATACAACTAGTATACTTTTTTTTAAACAATGTGTTTTTTTTTTTAACAATTTATTGTTTATTTTTGATTTTTTATTTGATGTCCTTTTATGTAATTTTACATTTTAAAGTTACAGCTACAGCTTATTTACCAAACACTTCCACATGAATAAAACTACAGTTTACAGCTACAGCCACAGCTTACAGCTACAGCTTGTAGCTACAGCTTACATGTTACAGCTACAGCTACAGCTGTTCTACCAAACAGACCCTTAATGTAAAAAATGCCGATAATATAAGACTAAATGTCATTTATGAATATTTAATGCATATGTTTAAAGCATTTGATTTTGGACATACACCTTTTAGTATGCAGTTTTACATTAGTGACCCCTTTTGAAAAGTAAATAATTGATTGATACTTTATAAACAAAGTGAGATTAGTTGTTCTTTTTTCTGCAATTTGCCATTTTGCCTTATATAAATAATTAATCTCTTAAAATGGAGATTAACTTACCGGATGTGGTGGGGAACTTCATAAATCATGGGTGGTGATATTTCCACTAAACATTTTGATAAATCAATCATAGTTATGTAATTAAAACTTGTACTGTACAACCCAGAGATGCACAGTTAGTGTGGATTTATCAAAATTTTTGGTGGATTTATCACCACCCATATCATACATACAACAACGACTTAACGACAAAAGGATCATCTACAAGAACTTTTGAGTTGCATTCATCATTGCCTTGTATCACTTTTCATTATATCATACAAGAAAAATACAGAAGAACTGATCGAATGACTTTGTGTCTCAAATAAAAACTTTAAATCACAAGCACTTATTGACTTATATAGAGATTTAATTTCCGATTTTGTCGACGTGGCAGTATCATCAAGTTCGTAAAGTTTTAACTTAACTACTCACATATATGTAACCAATGGCCTTGGGCTATATTCAAACTTACATTGACTGTATACTCGATTTGGCCGATTTGGACAACTTCAGATGTATTTGGGCAACTTTAATTTTGACGGTTTACATTTAAAACATAATAATTTCTAATACAAAACTCTATTTTCCCCTTCACATATATTTCGGTACACATAGTAATCAACTTCTAAAGGATATGACACACTGTGTAACTTCATTTATGTAAACATAGTACCAAGTTTACAACAAGGTGTGGATGGAAAAAGGCTACAACTTGATGTAATATGTCTCTTGCAGAATTTACAGTGTTGTTCGTTGTCATGAAAGGTGTGTTTTCTTAGTAAAATGGATGGTTTAGCTAGTTTGGTGTCTATATGTGGTATATATTTGGTTTATTCAGAGGGTTTATAGTTTGGTAATTTTGACCCCGGAAAATGATAGGAAGAAAAAAAAATTAAATCTTTTTTTCCCCATACTAAAATGGATGGTTTAGCTACTAGCTAGTTTGGTGTCTATATGTGGTATATCTTTGGTTTATTTAGAAGGTTTATAGTTTGGTAATGTATCAAACTTTACATCTTTTACTATTGTATGCATCTAACTTCGAAACCTGTTATTGTATGTATTCAAATTTTAAAATCGATTATGTATGCATTTAACTTACTGTTATATGTATATAATTTACAAAACGAGAAGAAGTTAATTTATGTAGCCAAAAACACACAAATAAACATACATAGATATCCGAAAATCCGATAGAGATAGAGTTATGATTGGAAAGGGCCTTGAACAAACACTCAATATCAACCAACAACAACACAAAGATCTTGAATAACTGCACTTGATTAAACCAAACCGGTCAAAGACCAAAAACAAGACCAAAAATCTCACTACAATAAAACTCTCAATGATATATCATCGACAGATGATAATCATTCACACACAACTATTCTAAATAACCTTGAGTATCAAGATGATACTAATACAAGATGAATGTATGAACAGAGAGAACCGGATGAACAAATACAATCGGGTGTAATAAAATGAGATAACCCTAATTAGAATTTATAACAACATATATATACTACCTAACTTTAAGAAATAACAAATACAACCTTGAACTTTTATTCTTCTCAAAATAGCCACCATTCTTCACAAGACTTTATAACAACTTCTAAAAATGACAGAATATACCCTGAAACAATAAAAACTTAACAAACCAAGTTATAACAATAATTAGATTGGTTATTTTAACAGGCCTCATAGGTTCCAAAGACTTTTTATTTGTGTGAGAGTGTATGTCAAAAGTTTATCTTTGAAATAGTTCCGTGGTCCCAAATCCCAAATGTCTGGTTCATGTAATGGAATTCTTTGTATGTTTGAATAGATTAATGATAAAAGCTAGGTATCTTTTTCTTTGAAACTTTTCAATTCAACGCAAATTAATCGTACCTCGTCATCAAGTCACTGATGATAGAACTCATGTAGAATAATTCGGTTTTGGTTTGACCCAATCACTTTTGATTAATTACAAGATTGTGTGTATACCACTACAGGATAGCACAATAAATCATAAAAACTCCATTAATTACTCCATGAACAGAGACTCTTGGAGCATGATTACTTTCTCAATTATCACATACTTGGAACTTATATAGTGAGATTCAACGGTTCTCTTGCTTTGTTTTCTTGTGGGGGTCCTCATGCTTTTATTTGGATGATGAGGGAGTATGATGATGTTGCATCTTGGTCTTTGATTTATATAAATGGGAATTGAATGATTTAGCAGAAATCAAATAGCTGCAACCTATCGGCAATGGTGACATAGTGGTCAACTTATACACTGGGACGTATAAATAAAGTATATTATCACAAGACAGATTATGTGTTATCCAACGTTTGGAGTTTGGAAGTCCATGTTATAAAGGTGATTTGCAAACATTCATGGAGAGCCTTGAATTGTTAGACAGAGGGACTCCTTGTAAGAGAGTCATCTTTGTCATGGACGGAAAAAAAAAACATAAAATGTTCGTTATCATTGTACCATCATCGTCATAGTTATAAGATGGCGAGTCTTCCAAATTGAGTTATTATTATCAGAATTTTCTAGTCACTAAAAGTTACATTTAAATCTAGAGCATCTTTAATAGTGTAACACCCCCGAAATTCACTGTTTGGCGGAAGCAAGGTTTGGGGTGCTACTAATCAAATATCACAGCACAAAGATAAAGTAAACGACATCTATATGCAACGTTTGTAAATTAGTTACATTCCCATAGATATAATGTTTGAAAACTTAATGCTTTCGTATACAAAAATGTAATTTCCTAGAGTCCACGCGTATAGCGGGAGATTCTATTACATAATCAAAATATACAAAAGATAATGCTAAGAATCTCCGTTAATGCAGTTGTGTTGAAATCATGCGACTCTAGCTAAAGTCCTGGAGTAATCCTACTCCATCCGGGTACCTGAGAAAACATGCTAAAAGTGGTCAACACGAATGTTGGTGAATCTCACAGGTTTGTAAGTAATATCGGTTTTGAAACACAAGATTTTCATCAGTAGTGCCCATAGGCGTAAAATCAGTATTTGCAATCCAGCAAATGTAAAACCAGTATTTGCAATCCAGCAAACGTAAGTAAGTAAGTTATACCGTTGCCATGAGGCTCATAATCGAAGCTTAACCCGTAAGTAATAAGTTTGCTCCCGTGACATGCTCGTAAATGAGCAAGCATCAGTAACGAATAATTAGTCACCCGTTTCTACGTGTAAATCAGTACGTGGCAGCGCTACTGCCCCGGGCGGGGAGGGTCATTTCCCTAATGGATCCATTAACTAGTGTTCGCGCTTAAGTCCATAACTAACGATATATGATGGAGAGACTTCTGTTTGTAAGTAAACTCATGCAATTCCGTTTGGTATAGTAAACAGTTTTAGTACTTGTGTTCAAGGAAAAATAGTAGCATGTTTCTCCCCCAATAAGATAAAACAGTAAAAGTGGGGCCTTAAGACTCACCTGAGTCTTGAAATAAGTCGTAGCAAATAGCAAGTAGTAATATAGCAAGTAGGTTCTCCGAACCCGTAACCTTCAAATGCCTAATCATATGAGGTTATGTAAGTATGTGTCTCGTGAGACGTTTCGTTTAGTTGTACACAACTAGTATATCAAATGTTTGTCTGTATGTTTGAAATTGTTTGTTTGTTGGAAAACGTGTTTGGCCCGTTGGTGACTTAGTTGAAATGTTAATCTCGGCATAGATATATATTTGTTTGAGTGTTATGCTTGAAAAACATGTTTTAATGTCCCTTAGATGTTATATTGTATAATCGTTTGGAGTCCCAAATGTTTAACACTTAGATTGGAATTAAAATGTAAAACTGCTGTGTTTTGCGACACAAAATGCGACACTAAAGCTTGTCATGCGACACAAGGGTTGTGTCGCAGACGTCATGCGACACAAGGATACGACACAGGGATTGTGTCGCATCGGATACGATATGCTAATTTAATAGCGACATAGTGGTTGTGTCGTATAACAATACGACATAATATGCGACATAGAGTGCGACACAATATTGTGTCGCAAAGGTTACGACACTCAAGATTTGGTACGACACAAGATGCGACATAACAGGCTTTATGCGACACAACATGCGACACAAGCGTTGTGTCGCAAAGATGAACACCAGCTCAGAAACTTTCGGATTTCGAGATTTTCCGACCAAAAACGCAAATCTAACCCATTTTTGAGTTGTAAAATCATGTTTTCTTCATTGTTTAGGTTATAACTATGTTGTGTACACATCAAAACATCAAAACATTACACTAAATTGAATAGATCTAAGATTTTAGAAATTTCTTACTTTTGCAAATCGAGCTAGATCGAGGATGAAATGATGAAAACGGTTTTGATATCCTTGCTCCGCTTGTGATGGTGATTCCGAATATGTAACTTTCGTGGTCGAGATTTGATTCCGAAATTTTGGTGTGAATTGAGTTGAGAGAGTTTTGAGAGTATGTGTGTGTTTTAGAGTAATGAAAATGAAAGAGGGATTTGGGGTGGGGGTTGGGTTGGTGGCTGATCCAAAAAAGGAGGAGGGGAAAATACTCCCCAAAACACAGTGTTTACTCTGTGTCCTAACCGTTTAATCACTCGTTTTTAATATTTAACCAAACAGTTATATTTTTAAACTGTAACTGGAATATTTAAATAAAAATACCTTGAAATTAATAATAAAAACATTTGTCGAATTATCTAAATTATTAATTCGCGTTTAATACGTTTTTGCTAAAATATTCGTAATGTTGTCGCGGTAATATAATTAAGGTTCGTTCAATTGTGTATTTTATATAACAAAAATACGTTCTCATTATTTAAGTAAATTTCTGTCACCAACGTCCAAATAAACTGTGTCGGACTCCGTCCGGTTAATTCGTACGATTTATCCAAATCGCGTAAGTACACATATATATATATATAAATCACCTTATATATATATACAAATAGAGTCTGTAATTAGTCCTATTACATACTAATTACAACTAGTTACAAATAATTAGGCATAATTAATTATCCTAATTATGCAGGTGTTACATTCTCCCCTTGTTAAAGAAATTTCGTCCCGAAATTAGCTTGAGTGTACGGACGGTGCTTTGTCTGGGAAGAGATGTGGGTATTTCTGTCGCATTTGGTCTTCCCGTTCCCAGGTGAACTCAGGGCCACGCCTAGAATTCCACCTGACTTTTACGATGGGAATACAACTTTGTTTCAATCGCTTGACCTCACGGTCCATGATTTCCATAGGTTCCTCGACAAAATGAAGTTTATCATCGATTTGGATTTCGTCGAGCGGTATAATCAGTGTCTCGTCAGACATACATTTCTTCAAGTTAGAAATGTGGAATGTGTTGTGAACGCTGCTAAGCTCAGCAGGAAGTTGCAGGCTGTATGCCACTGGACCAATCCTTTCAAGGATTTCGAATGGTTCGATGTATCTAGGGTTTAGTTTGCCTCGTTTTCCGAATCGAATGACACCCTTCCACGGTGCCACTTTGAGAAGTACCTTGTCCCCTACCTGGAACTCAAGGTGTTTGCGTCTCACGTCAGCATAACTTTTCTGACGATCACGTGCGGCTTTCAGCCGGTTTTGAATACCAATGATTTTCTCAGTAGTTTCGTGAATGCTTTCTGGACCCGTGAGTTGGGAATCCCCTAACTCAGTCCAACAGATAAGTGATCGACACTTACGCCCGTAGAGTGCCTCGAAGGGTGCATCCTTAATGCTGGTATGGTAACTGTTGTTGTACGAGAACTCGCACAACGGTAAGTGATTTTCCCAAGAAGTACCGAAGTCAACTACGCAGGCTCATAGCATATCCTCCAGTGTTTGAATAGTTCGCTCGCTTTGTCCATCGGTTTGCGGGTGATAAGCAGTACTCATATCCAGACGAGTACCAAGAGATTTCTGTAGTGATTGCCAAAAGTTAGAAGTAAAACGGCTGTCCCTATCCGAGATGATCGAGATAGGTACACCGTGTCGCGAGATGATTTCTTTGACGTAGATGCGAGTCAGACGCTCCATCTTGTCGGTTTCCTTGATGGCCAGGAAATGAGCAGATTTCGTGAGACGGTCCACGATCACCCAAATGGTATCGCAACCACTCGAAGTTTTTGGTAGTTTGGTAATGAAGTCCATGGTAATCTGTTCCCATTTCCATTGGGGAATTTCGGGTTGTTGGAGCAATCTCGAGGGTCTTTGGTGTTCGGCCTTGACTTTGGAACAGGTTAGGCATTTACTGACGTACTTGGCGATGTCAGCTTTCATGTTAGGCCACCAATACAACCCTTTGACGTCGTGATACATCTTGTCAGAACCAGGATGTATAGAGTATCGAGATTTGTTGTAACACCCGTCCTTTTCAAACAATACAATAATGTATTTTATTACCGGAAGCGTCAGTCCCAAAACAAGCATTTCATTTTTCAAACATAAAAGTCCTGCTTATTTCAAACATATAAATAATTATTATTAACATATAAATTTTAAACACAATCATTGGGTGTTATTGAATCCAAAAACAACATTGATTTAGCAAAATCAATATCAGAGTAATACGCAAGGTCGTCAAACACTCCATTCCAGCCACTAACCTCTTGCCCAACAATTTAAACAATCATAATCTGCAAGAAGTGGGAATGTGGGGGTTAGCTCAAAGCTAAGTGAGATAGAACTGTAACCGACAGTCCAACTCAGATATAACACATCAGTTTACAATAAGTAATCATAAACGCAACAACAACAATGTTTACATCATCAAGCACTGTAAACACACAAGCACTAAAGAGGACCGGTGGTCCTTGAGGAACCCTCAAGCCGCGGTGGCCCTCAAGCGACACTTAGTAAACCCCACTGAGCTGCAGGCCAATACAGCGGTTTACCGATAGCCTGTTACTATTATCTCACACGACTAAGATTCCCATTAACGATGAGTACAAGGAATCCTTCATCGTCCAAACAATAGTAACCAATGCCCAACATACGTTGACCTCTTTATTAACACATATACGCCTCAAAGGCCATATAGCACTTAACACAATTATAATCATAACAGATTAATAATTAGTCAACAATAACATATACGGTTACCCGTTGTAACCAAACATGTTATAACTCAATCACACTGAAGGTACAGGTCCACTCACCGATACCTCAGATGTCCACTCAGTAGTCTAATGTCACTGAGTCTTCTGCTGATCTGAGAATACAACAGAATATCACAAGTTAGTAACTTGTTTCAATATTTCAATGTATCAACATAATAAATGCTACTCAAACGGAAATAATCTCTTTATATCATTTCATTTATAAGTATACAACTTATCCCATAAGTATAACATATCATATATGTCAAAACATATATTTTAAATAAAAAGTGCCACTAAAAGGGGTCATTAAAGTGCCACTAAAGCCATATCATATACTATACCAAGTTAACTTTAAACTCTTTTATTTAGTCCCGTAACCCTTTAAAATCATCCACATTATCATGTATTTCTTCCAATAAAAGTGCCACTAAAGTACCGCCTAAGTGCCACTAAACTACGGTTAAGTGCCACTAAAGCACCTCTCAAGTGAAAATAAAATTTATCAAAGATGGCACTTAACACTTATGCATTTTCAGAATTTGCAAAACAAAAACTTGAATTATATTGCCTGAATCAGAGGGAATACGTCCGTATTCCAGGGAATACGCCGTATTCCCAAACAATTACAGCCCAGATTTTAAACAGAACCAAAATTAAGGAATACGTTCTTGAATCCGGTCCGGAATACGCCGGATTCCCCGGAATCCGCCGGATTCCCATGAATACGGACGGATTCCCCAAATCTTAATTGAATCCGCCGTATTCCCTTGAATACGCCGGATTCCCGTGTTCGTCAGACCCTGTACCTGATGATCAAACCTTATACCCGAATTAAAACCCCAAAATCACTAAAACAAAGTATCTAATCGATTATAATCAACAATAAACACTTTATAACATCACATATCATCATTTATATCATCGATTTGCATACAATCACAAACCCTAAGATTATTAGTATGTATATACATATATATGATGAATACTTACAATATGAAGAACAAGAAGATGATGGTGATGATCTAGTGAAGAAGATGAAGCTACAAGATCACAAGGATCATTCTCTCTTTCTTTTCTCTTTGATTTAGCATATATGTATGTATGTGTGTATAATGAGATGAGATAGAGAAAAAGATCAAAAAGAAATAAAGAAGAAGTAGGTCGATCACCTCCCTTTTAACCCACTTCCACACAGTACAATTATACCCCTTCTAAGCCTATTGTCTGGAACCCGAAAATACCCGCGAGAGAAAGTATTTTTATTTTACCGTCAGGTTCAACTATTTAAAACAACTACTATTTTATTAGTCACAATAATACCTGTGACTCTTTCACCTATTTATTTTTTTATATAAACCAATAATATAAATTCCTAACTTATTTAAATAATCATTTAAATTCGGAAAATACCATAAACGTCTAGGCCCGGTAACAGGATGTTACATTTGTGAGCTTCAGCCATCACCAAATCTCGAAAGTTTTCGAATTTGGGTAACCACACACGGTTAGAGAAGTATCGAGTCCCATCGGGTTTGATTTCGAATCGTTTATCCAAGCCTCGTAAGGCTTCATTTTTCAGGTTTTCATCGCTGAGTGCTTCGAGCTGAGTGGTAAGGATTTGAGCAGGGAGCTCGTTACGAATTGTCATAGAAAGTGCTCGAACTCAAAGGGGTTTCACTCGTTCTTTTCGGCTTAAGGCATCGGCAACTACGTTAGCCTTGCCCGGATGGTATTTGATCTCGCAGTCGTAGTCACTAAGTAACTCAACCCAACGGCGTTGCCTCATGTTTAGATCTTTCTGATCGAATATGTGTTGGAGACTTTTGTGATCGGTAAAGATAGTGCTTTTCGTACCGTAGAGGTAATGTCTCCAGATTTTCAATGCGAAGACCACGGCACCTAACTCGAGGTCGTGGGTCGTATAGTTTTTCTCGTGGATTTTTAGTTGTCGTGAGGCATAGGCAATGACTTTTTCCCGTTGCATTAACACGCAACCAAGTCCTTGGTGTGAGGCGTCGCAATAAACTACGAAATCATCGGTGCCCTCGGGTAAGGACAAGATTGGTGCACTGCAAAGTTTGTTTTTCAATAGCTGGAAGGCTGACTCTTGTTTATCAGTCCAATCGAACTTCTTATCTTTTTGAGTCAGTGTTGTTAAGGGAACAGCTATTCTTGAAAAGTTTTCAATGAATCGGCGGTAATAACCAGCAAGACCTAAGAATTGTCTCACTTCGGTTGGAGTGGTCGGTGACTCCCAGCCCTTGATTGCTTCAATCTTAGCGGGATCAACATGAATTTCCTGGCTGTCAATCACGTGTCCGAGGAATTGAACGGTTCGAATCCAGAACTCACACTTAGAGAATTTGGCATATAACTCCTCGTGTCTAAGGAGTCCTATAATGGTTTTCAGATGTCACTAGTACAAATTTGCGATTTGGTCACACATAGTCGAAATGAAACGGTCACACATTCGAATATTTATGTGACTAAAGGTACAAAAATAAAATTGACGTTATTAGTTAGCCACATCTGAACTCCAATCGTGTGACCATTCTGAAATATATTGCCACACCTTCGAACATTTATGTGGCTAAAGGGCAGTGCTATTTTTCGGCTGATTATTTAGTCACATATGAATTTGGAACGCGTGACAAATGAAGAGTAAGTTCGAAGCATTAGTCACGTTATACATATAAAACGTGACAAATCTATGTCACACACTTAAACACTGTGACCAAATGCCACTATATGGTTACATGAAGTAATTGTTTATGTGACTAAATCATATAGTCGAGTTTGTCACACATGATTTCAGTGTAGCCAAAATCCGGTACATATGGTTACATAACTTATTATGTGTGTCTAAAGTTTAGTGTGTATTAGAATGCCAAAAGCTAATGTGTATAGTCACATTAATTTCTAGCACAATCATGTGACTATATGGCTTTATAATAGCCACACCGTATCACAAATGTGTATCTAAATAATTTTTATGGCCACATTTTAGTGATTATATGTGACCAATATATTCACAATAGTCACGTTGTGAAATATTCATGTGACTATTATTTAGAGCAAAAATGGGCAAAAACGATTATCATTAAACTTGATATTAGTCATGAGTGTTAGTATGTGTGTCTAAATCAGATGCCACTATATGGTCACATGAAGTAATTGTTTATGTGACTAAACCATATAGTCGAGTTTGTCACACATGATTTTAGTGTAGCCAAAATCCGGTACATATGGTCACATAATTTATTATGTGTGTCTAAAGTTTAGTGTGTGTTAGAATGTCAAAAGCTAATTTGTATAGTCACATTAATTTCTAGTACGATCATGTGACTATATGGCTTTATAATAGCCACACTATATCACAAATGTGTATCTAAATGATGTTTATGGCCACATTTTAGGTAATTATATGTGACCAATATATTCACAGCAGTCACGTTGTGAAATATTCATGTGGCTATTATTTAGAGCAAAAATGGGCAAAAATGATTATCATTAAGTTTGATATTAGTCACATTGGGCGTGAGTTTGTGTGTCTAAATCAGGAGACTTTATATGTCACGTGAAGTAATTGTTTATGTGACTAAATCATGTAGTCGAGTTTGTCACATATGATTTCGGTGTAGCCAAAATCCGGT
Organism: Helichrysum umbraculigerum; assembly: GCA_949592205.1. Lineage (NCBI taxonomy): Eukaryota > Viridiplantae > Streptophyta > Magnoliopsida > Asterales > Asteraceae > Helichrysum > Helichrysum umbraculigerum. Next base: position 86,582,161 of record CATIUR010000002.1, on the reverse strand, counting down.
ACAAATGGTCACATAACTTATTATGTGCGTCTAAAGTTTAGCGTGTGTTAGCTTGCCAAAAGCTAACGTGTATAGTTATATAAAAAGTATTGGCTTTGTAAAAAGACCTAACATTTAGCTCAATTGCTTAACTCGTTTCTTTGTAGATGGATGGGTTGGGATCCAAATTCGAATCCCACTCTCAACATGTTTTTGCATATTAAAGTCATTTTGACCAAAAAGTTTAATGTATGCAAGTAGAAATGGTATGATCAAATGGTTATATGACATTAACAATCATAACATATGTAATTTCTTAATAGGATATGTAAAAAGGTAAGGCCTTGAACAAATATAATGGTTATAAATAATAAAATGATTATAAACACATGACAAGGATACCTAATAATAGGCACGAAATTTAGTTCTCGTCATTATAATTTAGAATTAATGTTAATTGTATGTCATATAGAGGTGCAATTTTAGACCCATTGGTTATTTATGGGTCAACTTGGTTAATATTTATGAGGGGTTGGTTTGTTAGGTCACCTCCCATTTTGGATGGGTCTAAATGGGTATTTAATATAACCTCCAATTGTATAACAATTAATCAATGGATTTACACGGGTCTCGTGGGTAATTTTTTTTTTTTTCATCTCATTTCATTTTTTCCATTTTTTCTCTCATATAAAAAAAAAAAGTTTGGTGGAAACCGATGGGTCGACCCGACCCGAGACCCATTTGACCCTGACCCATTTAGACCCATCTTCCTATATGACCCATCTAGACCCGGACCAATTTATAGACCCAAACCCATCTAGACCTGTGACTCGACCCGACCCAACCCGTTCATTTTGCCACCTATACTTACCTATGATGCTTTTCTTTGACCAACAAAAAAGACTCTAACTTTAAAAAAGAAATTGCAGCATTGTACACACAGATAATAATAGTAGTATATATTCAAAGAACTAGTCTTTGCCTCTCAAAACTCATCCCTAGAAACCGAAGGATCTTACATGGCTCTGTTTTGTTATATTAATAAATATATAAATAAAATTCATACACTATATATTTAAAGGTGTAAATTATATAAATCAGTACAAACTGGTTTATTCGGATATGAAGAAAAAATAAGCTCAATATTTATCTACAAATAAATCAAATTAACTTACCTTTCATTCTTGGGGCGAAATAATACCCAAATAATCATATCTTCCACAAAACCTTAGGTCTATAATCGGACCAAATGAAAATCGTGAGGTGTTGTGGGCATTACATAAAAATAGCAAAGGGAGATAAGGGAGAGAAGTATCCTAGTTGACAAGAGCATTTGGAGGGAGAAGTTGTAGAGTTCTTGAATTTGGGGAAAATTATAGGCGGGAGATTGAAAAAAATAAAAGAGGGAATAAATTTTAATACTTTCAAAAAATATAAAATATTTTGATGAATCAAAAATCTAGGTAAAACCTTACAAACAAAAATAGTTCCGTTTTTATATATGGGGTAGAATAGAACTTAAAAACGAAAATCTCTAAATAAAAATTTAGAAGCAAATTTTAAGTTATGTACGTTTAATGAATTCACGAATTTATTAAAGAAAATATAACATAAGTAATATGATATGATGAAACTTGTTGGGAGGGTCTAATGTGGACATTTATATTTTTTATATGTATACAAATAACATTTTATTTTAGCACACGTACACCAATTCTAACAAGTTATAATTTAAATATTTTCTAGTATATTCAACACTTTAAGATAAGTACTAGTATAAATTATCTTTACATTTAAGATGTAACACTTTGTGAAAAATATAGCACAATATATTATTAATGTTACACCACGTTAATTTTTTTATCTTTACAAAAAATAAAAAAAAACCTTAACAAAGGATCACTTTTTGAAATGTTTACACGTAGTATTTTCTTATAAATATGGCATTACCAATATCACATATGTCACTATTAAACTTAGGATAAATTTAATTCATAATTTTAGAATATATGACATTATCCTAAGTTTAGTAACGGTATATATGATATATGACATTACCAATATCACATATGTCACTATTAAACTTAGGATAAAATTAATTCATCATTTTGAAATATATGACATTATCCTAAGTATTATAATTGAATATATGATATATGACATTACCAATATCACATATGTCACTATTAAACTTATGATAAAATTAATTCATCATTTTGATATATATGACATTATCCTAAGTTTAATAATGGAATATATGATATATGACATTTCCAATGTCACATATGCCACTATTAAACTTACGATAAAATTAATTCATCATTTGGGCATATATGACATTATCCTAAGTTTAATAATGAAATATATGATATATGACATTAACAATATCACATATGCCACTATTAAACTTACGATAAAATTAATTCATCATTTTGATATATATGACATTATCCTAAGTTTAATAATGGAATATATGATATATGACATTACCAATGTCACATATGCCACTATTAAACTTAGGATAAAATTAATTCATCATTTTGGAATATATGACATTATCCCAAATTTAATAATGAAATATATGATATATGAAACAAATTCATTAGATTCACACTCATACATCTCAAAAATCTGTTAAAAAAATGATGCGAACTTTCATAAATGCACAAAATTCGGAAAAATGATTGATGCATAATTATAGAGATAATCGTGCATTAATCGTTTTTTTAATTTTTGTGCATTTTTATAAGTGTACATTTATTTTGATTTGCATATTTGAGATGTATGAATGTTAATCTAACTATTTTATCAAGAGTAACTGTGCATTTGAAACGTCCTTACTTCTTAACTGTTCTTATTTTTAAAGTGTTCTCATAAATTCTTTGCTTATTATTTATACATAGGTGAATTTAAATTAAATTAAATTTTATACTTAAAAAGTAGGTATAAAATTACATTTCATTTATATATATGCAATCTATCTTTTTAATTTTAGAATGGGGGGAATAAACAACACTCGTAAGGAGCATCCCGAGGTGCATATCTTTAGGGCGTGAAGATTTTGGGAAAAAACAGTCTCTTCAATCAATTTCTTTGCCGGAGATTACGCCGGTTTACAAGGTTGGCTACGGCACCGATGCCGTGATCGGAAAATCAATCATCACACGGATCTACTCGTTATTCGTAACCCTCATCTAATTTTGAGATTGGTATGATAAACCATCAAGATGTCATTCAAAGGTATTGTACGCGAGTTAAGGGAGATGAGAGATGGAATTGGGAGTATATCAAGAAGAGGGATTGAAGGGAGACATTGGCGAAGTCGTACTAGATCACATATTGCTCCTGATGTAGCTCCATTAGAATTGATTGATCAAGGTTAGTGGGCAAATCTACCGCCTGAACTGCTTTTGGATATTATTCGTAGGGTTGAGGAGAGCGAGACCTCATGGCCGGCGAGAACGGTTGTTGTTTATTGTGCGTCCGTTTGTAAGTCGTGGAGGGATATTACTAATTGCTTGAATGACTTGGATATCGATGTTTTACCCACGGTAATGTAATTAATACTCAGTTTCATTTTGATTTGGGTTTTCTTAATTAGTTTGTTAATGGAAATCGTTTCTTATTTGAAAATAATGCCCACTTGGTACTATAAAAGTCTATATATGTCAATCCAAACAAACCACGGTCTATAGTTTTTTGGTTATGACGTAGACCATAAGTACTTGTATACCTACATACATAGTTATGTACAAATCTAAAACTAGGTATAATGGCTAAAATCATTCCTCACACTTGTTAGCATTGTGTATTTTCATGCTTTTTAGTGCCTAAGTTTTTAGAGAAAACTTTTTTTTTTTTAACTTCATGCCTTAGTATCCAATGAATGGATTGAATGATCGATTAGGGCTGATATGGGTACTAGTTAAATGGGTTGAGAACTCGAGTGGTTTGAATTTTGAAGTCCGTAGGTTTATTATAATGCATACAATCTATGACTTTTATTTTATCTAAAGTTTTAGAATATTATTGTAATATGATCAATTCTGTATCCATATTCTAAACATCAGTTCCCTTATAATACAATCTAAAAAACAGACTAAAGTTTGGTTGGCCAACCCAACTAGCCGTTTCGGCCATGCTAAAAAGACTTGTTTCAGTCAGAACCTGTTTTGACATGTGAATCTGTGACCCAACCTGCCCGAGCTGACCGTGTTACCTCCTATATCAATAGTAAATGCGACTGTCCTATTTTTCTGGCACCTATATTGTTTCATCTAGTATCATAATACTTATGCTATGCAATTGTCTTAGGAATTTTGGTCATGACACTCTATCTTTCCGGTCTTTCCGGATGGCTAACTGGTTGAGTACTGTAAACGAGCCACCTGTCATAAAATGGGCTCTAGGCAGTCTTATGTTCGTTACTGGTTCTTCTGAATTGTCATTTTGGATCCCAGATTTGTCAAAACTGGTAGCATACTGTGACAACTCTCCAAATTAGGTATTAATTAACATTTAAGCATGTGCATTCTTACGCTAATTTCCTGATTAAGTTTTAACAAAACTTCTTGATGTGATGTAAGTCTAGCAAGCCCGGTACTTTTAAACAAAAAGTAATACATAATACGTAAGTATTTAAAAGTTACGTACAAATATATCGGAACGAACCCGACAAAAATAAATAACAAAAATTTTTGTGATACAAACTTAATTAATAATGTAATTATTAATTTCGAGTATTTATATATCTATAACAAATAGATACAATGGTCTAAAGATGTGTTTAACATAAAACGTATTATAACACGAACTGAAACAATTCTAAAACGCTCATAAAAGGTCGAATCATAAAAATGCAAATTTTCTCGTTCATTTGGAAGAAGTTAGAACATTACTTCAAAATATGAAATCATAAATTAACTGAAATTTGGCGCTCAAATAGTTATGCGCAGTAAAGTGTACAAAATTGTACATCTATTTAAATTAATGAAAACATCATTATTCTGATCATAAATAACGAACCAGGGGAACACCTACAAAATAAAAATATAAAATGTTTACATTTATATTGCTAAAATTATACCCGTACTCGAAACTGATGTACCAAAAGTGGCCACCAAACTCAAATAATTGAGGTAGGCCGAGCCATACCGTTTGAATTATATACTCCCTCCTCTATGTTCTCTGTGATCTATCGACAGACACACACACACTCTCCAATAATTCTCTCAAATGAACCTTCATCTTCTTCCATCATCTTAACAACAACAACATCAGGAAGCAGAAGTATAACCAAGATCATCTTCATCATCATACGTTCATCATCATCCATTCCATTTTCATCTCATTGTAAGGAACTTTCAATTCTTTGATTTCTATACTTCAATATCGTTATATAACTTGTTTAAACATAATAATCACCACATATAACACATATATTTGAAAGATTGATGTTTGTTCTTGAAAATGGGTTTGAGAAACCAAAACTATAAAACAAGAATCGACACACAAAAACTTGTTAGAATAACGTAATAACTTGTAAAAACGACCTATAAACTTGTTGTAAACATTTAGGATTGTTGTGTAAAAGATTTGGAACCAAAAGATCGAGCATATGTTTTGCTCTGCTACGTACAGAGTCTGTGATCATAACGAATACGGCGGATTCCTTTGAATCCGGCGTATTCCCAACCGAAAACTAAACGAATCCGGCGTATTCACGGGAATACGGCGGATTCCCGTTTCTAAACAAGTCGAATACGGCGTATTCCGTTGAATACGGCGTATTCCCGAACCTTAACACGAACTATCTGATGAACACAAACGAATCCGGCGTATTCGATTGAATACGGCGGATTCCCCCGAACTGGATTGAATACGGCGTATTCATTTAAATACGGCGTATTCCCGAACCTAAAACGAAACCACATGAAAACCACGATGAATACGGCGGATTCACCCGAATCCGGCATATTCCGAACTTTGACTTGAATCCGGCGGATTCAAGGGAATCCGGCGGATTCCCACACCTGGTCAACAATTTTGACTTTGATTTTTAAAACATAAACGTTTCCGTTAACGATTCCAATCATACGATGCATTCACGAGACATTATAAACTATTAATAAAACATTAATGAGATATATCCGAGACACGAACTTTGGACTTATTTATCTCGTACAAACGAACGATATATATATATATATACGTATATATGAATATGGACTTTGTAAAATATACGTTTTGGGAAAACGATTACAATCGGGACATTTAAACTTCTTAACATTTATTAAACAAATGTAATGATATTAAAAACAAATAATATTTATTTTATAAACAAAATAAATACATTATCGAGTTTTATAACAAATAAAACTTATAACGTTTTTAAATACGTAAACAACGTATTACATTATATATAAATATATACGAGGACATACGTTATTGACACAAACGTATACGTTTTCTTAAACAAATGAAAACTTATATATATTTTGATATACATAAACAATGTATTTATTTAACATATATACATATGACAATTAAAAATATATATTCACAAATATATATATACACAATGAAGTTCACGTTTAACAAACGTACAACTTAATAATATACAATAAGTATATTTACATACGAATACATATATAAAACAAATATATGTACAAACAATGATATTTGATTAACGTTCAAATTATACGAACAACTATATACAAAGTATATGTACAAATGGAAACAAAACGACCTTCCGTTAAACTAGACAATTACATATTGATTTATATACTTAACCAAGTATATGACGAAAGAAATAATAACAATATTTCTACTCAATGCCACCTACAAATACAACGACTTACATGATAAAGAAATCAACCATTTCTTCTAACGAACAAACTGTTAACATAAGTGATTTAAAACAAATCAAACGTACTTATGTTAATATATTTATTGTATATAGGTTAACATACCTTGGGCAATTATCTGTTTGGCTGCTAGCTTTCCTACCGAGCAAAACTACTGTGAGTTCACAGCCCCTACTTTACAAATGTTTTCTGTTTTAAACATAGGGGTGTAAACATAGAAACTGCATGCAAACATATGCAGCAAATCATATAAATGCTTTAAATTGCTTTATACAACTGTTTGATATGAAATATTATTTCACAACTGTTTTGGGAATTAGACAACAGATCCTAGTACGGACCCAGACTTGAAATGTGTGCATGAAAGACCTTATGTCATGCAGACTATAACCATTAGCTAGGTGACTCTAGCCACTGAGTATACGAATAGTACTATTGCCGTGACGACCCTCCTGTGGATGGAGCGTATACTTAATTGTCCTTCAGGCAAACAACATAAGTTTTGGTTGTGGTTTGGTTATAGGGTTAGGTCGCGTTACTTTAACCTGCGAGGTTTAGCTCACCTTTCAGGGGATTATAAGTCTAAGCATTCCCACAATTATTATTTAGGATGAACAAATCCTACAACTGCTTTATTTCAGTATACGTACTGATTATATTTATATTCTGGTAAACAACCAGATATATGATTTGGGTAACAACCCACATAAAACTATATTTTAGGGTAGCTATCCCTATCATCTTATAATTTGCAAAACCTGCGAACCTTTATTTATTGAATAACATTTCAATAATTTTAACATAAATGGTTTAACATACCACATATTTGTACAAAACCTGTGAATTCACTCAACATATTTGTTGACGACTTTCTTTCTATGTTTTACAGGAAATTAGCCATGTAAGTAAGGATCGCATGCATTCAGGATGACAACCCTGGACTACTTAGGATGCCATATATTTATGGGACAGCTTTTGAGGATTTCCTCTGTATTACTGCAGACATTGCAGTTATACTCATGAAATCTTATTTTAACATATGTTTTGTAAAACTTAAATGTTTTAAACTTTATTACTACTGTACGACTTACATAGTCGTACTACTTTTGTAATAACTATTATTTGGCATCCTTAATATATTATGTTCTGTATGATCATATGCTCTGATACAATGAATGCACAATTGATACGTCATCACCCCGCTGTTAAACTGTTTAAACAAGATGCTTCCGCTAAATTTTAACTTGCTTCCGCTAAACATTAAATAAACACAATTATGGATTTTTGAGGTGTGACAGACTTGGTATCAGAGCCATTGGTTATAGCGAACTAGAAGTCTTTAGGTGACTGAAAACCTTAGAGACCTAGACTATAGCCTTGGCTAGAACATTCATGCATTCATACACACAGTTTGCATACGTCTAACAAACGACTGACACGTCACACACAATTTCCTTTGTCACAGCATGTCTAGTCAATCAGTTTACCATGTTTATGCTTCGGACGAAGAGCCGACTGAGGCTCCTTTTGAAGGTCCCGCGATCACTGTAGGGGATGAGTCATCTGTTCATTTGAGAGACATGTCAGACGACACTAGTGACGCTTACATCGCGCCACCACCGACAGCACATGAGGTTACCCCTATCACTACAGGTATTCACCATCAGGCCGGTGAGACTTCTCGCAGGCCTGTATATAGGAGGACACCGAGGATGTGTGTCCGAGATTTTCCTATAGGTCCGTTAGCACCAGCGGACGAGTCTGTTGAGTCTCCACAGAGGGCACCCAGGTTTGCTCATCTAGAGTGGATGACTCCTATGCTGAGGCACTGGAGGTCATTAGAGGGTTTTCCCTCCACCTTTGAGACAGGAGAGTCCTCACGACCCCCAGCACCACTGTCTACCACTGGAGAGCCGATAGAGCAGACTCTCCCTACATTAGTTGCTGTTATGCGTACATTGTTCTGTATTACTTCTAGCAGGGGTTCTCACCTTGGACAGGTACAGGATGAGATCTCTCGTCTGTATGGGGACATGGCTGGTATGCATGAGCATCATCACTTTTTGTTGAACCATGTGTTTACTGCCCAGGAGATAGCTGAGTCCGCACGTGCTCGTGTGAGGACACTTGAGAGACGTGTTAGGATTGCAGGGCTTGTGGTTGGTGCTTGTGTGGTGATGGCTGTGTTGAGGACAGCCGTGGGATCGTTTCTACCGTACTTCCGTTAGACCTATGTAGGGCGGGTTGTGCCTACTTAGGATTGTATATATACTATGTATTAGATTTGGAACTTTGGTTCGACGGGTATAGACAGACCTGTCATGTTTTGTATATCATTTGGATAGACGGTGTGTGGACAGACCCGTCATGCTTTGATTAGTCTTTGGATCGATGGATATCTAGGATAGATCCATCCTGTTTTGTATAAAAACTTGTGAACTAACTATGACCAGTTATATGATATGACATATGTATTTGGTTTATTATTATTATTTATGTTACTGTGCGTTGTGATTGGATTATATATTGACAATATAGATTACATAACTGTGGATACTGAAATATGTCTTTGTAACCTATAGATCTCTTGAAACTGGAAAAATGACAGAACCTGTCATAAGTGAGTACTCATCAGATGATGACATAACCATCGACGAGCAGATACAATATGTATATGTCGATATCGAAACAATTCCGATAGTGGAACTGGTGGAAGAAGAAATTGAAAACCACCACTTTGAATTGATTGACATAGAGGAATATGAGAGAGTTAGAGACCAAGTTGAAGAGCTAGATGGTCAAAAATGGGAACTTGCATCTAAATGCAAGAACTATGAAACTGAGTTGAGAATTCTAAAGAGGCCTATGTCTGTCCGAGTTAGGGATAGAATTCGCTTCTGGAAGAAAGTAGCTAGTGATCGCAAGAAGAGAGTCAAGAGTTGGATTAAACGTCTGAGCAAGTGCTCAACTGAGAATGAGGTGATCTGTCATACGACTCTGCGATATAAGACTATGCTAGAAACGCATTACTCCTCTCCTAACCTGGACCAGGAGTGAAAGGAAAAGAACTGCACTACGACAGAGAACGTAGCTAAAGATAGCTTAATAAAGAACTGATGAAGAACTGTCGTAGGAAAATAATTGTTTTGTTAAGATCTAGGTATAACTAAGTTTAGTTTAATTAGTACTGTAACAACTCGTGTTGTATTGGAAATCACTCTTGATGGATATAGAAGATATCATCAAGTTTTGCAATGAAACGATGTAAGAACGTTCTAGTTAATGTATAATATAACTTAGGTTCGATTCGAAATTTCGTGCGAATTATATTCATCTCTATATACAGGTGATAGAAAAGTTATCACGTAATAATTGTTGAAGCCATTTCTTGCAAACTTTGAAAACCTACTACACTTTGAATTATTGATTTTATCTTGAATTCCCTAAAACATTGTTTGCGCTTGATCGATGATGAAAAGAAATATGTATTTGGCATTATATGATGACGCCTGGCCAACGTGATTATATTGTACAAAGTACATATGGGTGTTTCAAAGTCGTGCGATATACAATGTGAAACATTTTTCTCTCAAATTCTCCATACTATTCATTTGATAGACAATGTGAAATCTTGTTCATCACATTCATTATTTTGGCATTGACTTCTGCATTTTATTCATCGCAGAACTGAATCATGCCGCCAAAACGACGAATTACTAGGAACAGTCAGAAAACAACTGTACCTCCTACATCTGAAACCATTCCACCCCCTAACACTGAGGAAACTACTGAGCAGTTGATAGCTAGACGCATAGCTGAAGGTATTGCCGAGTATGAGGCAAGTCGAAACCGTGAGAATGGGATTCATAACAGTGGATCGACCCCTGTTATTGCTGAGACTGTTGTGAATAACCGCAAAGGGTGTTCATATAAGACATTTCAGGCTTGTAAACCACCTCCTTTCTGTGGCACTGAAGGTGCTATTGGTATTATACACTGGATAGAAAAGATGGATTCTGTGTTGGACATCAGTGATTGTCTACCAGACACTGCGGTAAAGTATGTTGCCTGCACACTTGCTGATAAAGCTTTGTCTTGGTGGAATAGTCAAGTTCAGTCGATGGGGCGACCAGCTGCTTATTCCATGACATGGGAAACATTGAAGCATATGATGATGGAAGAATTCTGCCCTCGCAGTGAGATGCAGAAAATTGAGACTGAGCTGTGGAACATTGCTATGATCGGTGCTGATATCACTGGTTACACAACTAGGTTCCAAGAACTAGCTCGTCTTGTGCCACATATGGTAACACCTGAGTATAAGCGTATTGAACGCTATGTGTATGGTCTGGCATCACAGATTAGGAGTTTAGTTACGTCCTCCAAACCTGACACTTTCAGGAGCGCTGTTACCTTAGCGCAGAGTTTGACTGATGAAGCAGTTAGAATGGGAACACTGACCAAGAAAACTGTGTCGGTTAAGGTTGAGCCGAGCAGTACTGAAGCTGGTAGTTCTGGAGGTAAGAAGCGTAAGTGGAATGACCGTCAGGGTCAATTCAACAAGAAAGGATCTGGAAATCCAAAGTCTTACGCTGCCACCATTGTGGAATCGAAGCCATACTTGGGTAACAAACCTAAGTGTGATAAGTGTAGCAAACACCACGAGGGTGAGTGCTGGTTTTGCGACAGCTGTAAGGGATGGGGTCACAAAACCCAAAACTGTAAGGTAAACCCTACCCCTAAGGGAAACACTGTTCGCCAAAACCAAGGATGTTTTGAATGTGGCGACATGAGGCATTATCGAAACCGATGCCCTCGACTCAATAACCAAAACCGTAACGCCAACAACGCTCGTAACCGCAACAACAATGGAAACAACCGTGGAAACAATAACAACCGAGCCAACAACAACAATCAGCCAGCTCGTGGACGCGTGTTCATGTTAGGAGCACCAGAGGCACATCAGGATCCTAACACAGTCACTGGTACGTTTCTTGTAAACAACCACTTTGCTTCTGTGTTATTTGATTCCGGTGCTGATTTAAGTTTTGTGTCCACTGAGTTTAGACCACTATTAGAGATCGAATCCCTTAAGCTAGATAACAAATACACAGTAGAGCTAGCCGATGGTAAGTTGATTGAATCAGGAGAAATAGTACCAGGATGTTCCTTAACGTTAGAAGGTCATTCTTTCAAAATAGACTTACTACCGGTAGAACTAGGGAGCTTCGATATAGTGGTTGGTATGGATTGGTTGTCACTGAACCGCGCAGAGATCATCTGTCATGAGAAGATTGTACGGTTACCCTTACTGTCAGGAGAAATGTTGATGGTTCAAGGAGAAAAGAGTAATCGTGTGGTGAAAACGATTACATGCATGAAGGCAAATAAGTATCTACGAAAAGGGTACCAAGCATTTTTAGTACATGTTGTGGATAAGAAACCCGAGGAGCGACGCATAGACGACGTGGCCGTAGTACGCGAATACCCAGGAGTATTTCCTGACGAGCTACCAGGGTTACCACCTCCACGGCAGGTTGAATTTCATATCGACCTAGTGCCGGGAGCTGCACCGATTGCTCGTGCGCCTTACCGTCTAGCTCCATCAGAGATGCAGGAACTGTCTGCACAGTTGCAGGAACTGTCTGCACAGTTGCAAGAACTGTTGGATTTAGGATTCATCCGACCGAGCTTTTCACCGTGGGGAGCTCCGGTGTTATTTGTCAAAAAGAAGGATGGATCAATGCGGATGTGTATCGATTATAGAGAACTAAACAAAGTGACGATTAAGAACCGATACCCATTACCACGCATCGATGACTTGTTTGACCAGCTGCAAGGGTCAAGTTATTACTCAAAGATCGACTTGAGATCGGGTTACCATCAACTGAAGGTCCGGGATGAGGATATCCCTAAGACTGCGTTTAGGACTCGATATGGTCATTACGAGTTCCTGGTTATGCCGTTTGGGCTAACGAATGCGCCAGCAGTGTTCATGGATCTAATGAATAGAGTATGTAAACCTTATCTGGATAAGTTCGTCATAGTGTTCATTGACGATATCTTGATATACTCGAGAACGAAGGAAGACCATGAACGACATCTGAGGCTGATTCTTGAATTACTGGAGAAAGAGAAGCTTTATGCAAAGTTCTCTAAATGCGAGTTTTGGATGCGTGAGGTTCATTTCCTTGGTCATGTGATTAATAACAAAGGAATTCACGTAGACCCATCCAAAATTGAGGCGATTAAGAATTGGGAAGCCCCAAAGACCCCAACTGAGATACGACAATTTCTTGGGTTAGCCGGTTACTACCGAAGATTTATCGAGAATTTCTCGAAGATAGCTCAGCCACTTACCGCCCTAACGCAAAAAGACAAGAAGTTTGTTTGGGGCGAGAAGCAAGAGAATGCTTTTCAAATGCTGAAAGAGAAATTGAGCACCGCACCTATCCTATCCTTACCAGAAGGAGTAGAAAACTTTGTTGTCTACTGTGATGCTTCACATCAAGGATTAGGTTGTGTGTTGATGCAAAACGACAAGGTCATTGCATATGCGTCTCGTCAATTGAAGATTCACGAGAAGAACTATACGACGCATGACTTAGAGCTGGGAGCAGTCGTTTTTGCACTTAAGATTTGGAGACACTATCTATACGGTACAAAGTGTACGATCTTTACCGATCACAAAAGTCTCCAACATATATTTGATCAGAAAGAACTCAACATGAGACAGAGACGTTGGGTTGAACTACTAAATGATTACGACTGTGAAATCAAGTACCATCCAGGCAAAGCTAATGTAGTAGCGGATGCCTTGAGTCGTAAGGAAAGAGTAAAACCTCGAAGAGTTCGAGCCTTAGGACTGACAATCCACTTGGATCTAATTAACCAAATTCGTGATGCTCAACAAGCAGCCTTTACTCCAGAACGTATGAAGGACGAATCCCTCAAAGGGATGGAGAAGCAATTGGAGTCTAAGGAAAATGGAGTATTGTACTTCATGAATCGAATTTGGATTCCTTGTGTTGATGAGCTACGTAGCCTAGTATTGGACGAAGCTCATAAGTCCAATTACTCGATACATCCTGGTGCAGATAAGATGTACCACGATCTAAAAGGATTTTACTGGTGGCCTGGCATGAAAAGAGACATTGCCACCTATGTCAGTAGATGTCTGACTTGTGCAAAAGTTAAGACTGAGTACCAAAAGCCATCCGGACTTTTGCAACAACCTGAGTTGCCCAAATGGAAATGGGAACACATCACGATGGATTTCATCACAAAGCTACCGAAAACATCATCTGGAATGGACTCCATATGGGTGATTGTCGACCGACTGACAAAATCATCTCACTTTCTAGCCATCAAAGAGACAGATAAGATGGAGAAACTGGCTAGAACCTACATAAAAGAAGTTGTTTCTAGACATGGAGTACCATTGTCCATCATCTCTGATAGAGATGCACGTTTCACCTCTCGCTTCTGGCAAACACTGCAACAAGCTTTAGGCACTAGACTCGACATGAGTACCGCCTACCATCCACAAACCGATGGTCAAAGCGAGCGAACGATACAAACGCTTGAGGACTTGCTACGAGCATGCGTGATTGATTTTGGAGGAAACTGGGATGTTCATCTCCCTTTAGCCGAATTCTCATACAACAATAGTTATCATACGAGTATACAAATGGCACCTTTTGAGGCGTTGTACGGACGCAAGTGCCGATCCCCACTTTGTTGGGCAGAGATGGATGACAGACAGTTATCAGGTCCTGAGATAGTCCAAGAGACAACGGACAAGATATCTCAAGTGCTTAATCGCTTAAAAATGGCACGAGACCGACAAAAGAGTTATGCAGACAATAGACGTAAACCTTTGGAATTTCAAGTAGGCGACAGAGTCCTACTAAAGGTATCTCCTTGGAAAGGAGTTGTGAGATTTGGGAAACGCGGCAAACTGAACCCACGTTACATCGGACCTTTTGAGATCCTAGCAAGGATTGGTCCTGTAGCTTATAAGCTTAAACTGCCGCAAGAACTTAGTAATATTCACGACACGTTTCACGTGAGTAATCTTAAGAAGTGTCTATCTGACGAAGCGTTAATCATACCTCCCGACGAAATCTACGTCGACGCAAAACTCAACTTCGTGGAGGAACCGCTGGAAGTAATGGATACGAAAACACAGAAACTCCGAAACAGTCGGATCAAACTTGTCAAAATTCGATGGAACTCGAAAAGAGGCCCAGAGTTCACCTGGGAACGTGAGGACGAGATACGAAAGAAGTATCCCCACCTATTTGAAACCGTGACCACGAATCACGACACAAATTAAATCTCGGGACGAGATTTCCCTAACGGGGGGAGAATGTGACAACTCTCCAAATTAGGTATTAATTAACATTTAAGCATGTGCATTCTTACGCTAATTTCCTGATTAAGTTTTAACAAAACTTCTTGATGTGATGTAAGTCTAGCAAGCCCGGTACTTTTAAACAAAAAGTAATACATAATACGTAAGTATTTAAAAGTTACGTACAAATATATCGGAACGAACCCGACAAAAATAAATAACAAAAATTTTTGTGATACAAACTTAATTAATAATGTAATTATTAATTTCGAGTATTTATATATCTATAACAAATAGATACAATGGTCTAAAGATGTGTTTAACATAAAACGTATTATAACACGAACTGAAACAATTCTAAAACGCTCATAAAAGGTCGAATCATAAAAATGCAAATTTTCTCGTTCATTTGGAAGAAGTTAGAACATTACTTCAAAATATGAAATCATAAATTAACTGAAATTTGGCGCTCAAATAGTTATGCGCAGTAAAGTGTACAAAATTGTACATCTATTTAAATTAATGAAAACATCATTATTCTGATCATAAATAACGAACCAGGGGAACACCTACAAAATAAAAATATAAAATGTTTACATTTATATTGCTAAAATTATACCCGTACTCGAAACTGATGTACCAAAAGTGGCCACCAAACTCAAATAATTGAGGTAGGCCGAGCCATACCGTTTGAATTATATACTCCCTCCTCTATGTTCTCTGTGATCTATCGACAGACACACACACACTCTCCAATAATTCTCTCAAATGAACCTTCATCTTCTTCCATCATCTTAACAACAACAACATCAGGAAGCAGAAGTATAACCAAGATCATCTTCATCATCATACGTTCATCATCATCCATTCCATTTTCATCTCATTGTAAGGAACTTTCAATTCTTTGATTTCTATACTTCAATATCGTTATATAACTTGTTTAAACATAATAATCACCACATATAACACATATATTTGAAAGATTGATGTTTGTTCTTGAAAATGGGTTTGAGAAACCAAAACTATAAAACAAGAATCGACACACAAAAACTTGTTAGAATAACGTAATAACTTGTAAAAACGACCTATAAACTTGTTGTAAACATTTAGGATTGTTGTGTAAAAGATTTGGAACCAAAAGATCGAGCATATGTTTTGCTCTGCTACGTACAGAGTCTGTGATCATAACGAATACGGCGGATTCCTTTGAATCCGGCGTATTCCCAACCGAAAACTAAACGAATCCGGCGTATTCACGGGAATACGGCGGATTCCCGTTTCTAAACAAGTCGAATACGGCGTATTCCGTTGAATACGGCGTATTCCCGAACCTTAACACGAACTATCTGATGAACACAAACGAATCCGGCGTATTCGATTGAATACGGCGGATTCCCCCGAACTGGATTGAATACGGCGTATTCATTTAAATACGGCGTATTCCCGAACCTAAAACGAAACCACATGAAAACCACGATGAATACGGCGGATTCACCCGAATCCGGCGTATTCCGAACTTTGACTTGAATCCGGCGGATTCAAGGGAATCCGGCGGATTCCCACACCTGGTCAACAATTTTGACTTTGATTTTTAAAACATAAACGTTTCCGTTAACGATTCCAATCATACGATGCATTCACGAGACATTATAAACTATTAATAAAACATTAATGAGATATATCCGAGACACGAACTTTGGACTTATTTATCTCGTACAAACGAACGATATATATATATATACGTATATATGAATATGGACTTTGTAAAATATACGTTTTGGGAAAACGATTACAATCGGGACATTTAAACTTCTTAACATTTATTAAACAAATGTAATGATATTAAAAACAAATAATATTTATTTTATAAACAAAATAAATACATTATCGAGTTTTATAACAAATAAAACTTATAACGTTTTTAAATACGTAAACAACGTATTACATTATATATAAATATATACGAGGACATACGTTATTGACACAAACGTATACGTTTTCTTAAACAAATGAAAACTTATATATATTTTGATATACATAAACAATGTATTTATTTAACATATATACATATGACAATTAAAAATATATATTCACAAATATATATATACACAATGAAGTTCACGTTTAACAAACGTACAACTTAATAATATACAATAAGTATATTTACATACGAATACATATATAAAACAAATATATGTACAAACAATGATATTTGATTAACGTTCAAATTATACGAACAACTATATACAAAGTATATGTACAAATGGAAACAAAACGACCTTCCGTTAAACTAGACAATTACATATTGATTTATATACTTAACCAAGTATATGATGAAAGAAATAATAACAATATTTCTACTCAATGCCACCTACAAATACAACGACTTACATGATAAAGAAATCAACCATTTCTTCTAACGAACAAACTGTTAACATAAGTGATTTAAAACAAATCAAACGTACTTATGTTAATATATTTATTGTATATAGGTTAACATACCTTGGGCAATTATCTGTTTGGCTGCTAGCTTTCCTACCGAGCAAAACTACTGTGAGTTCACAGCCCCTACTTTACAAATGTTTTCTGTTTTAAACATAGGGGTGTAAACATAGAAACTGCATGCAAACATATGCAGCAAATCATATAAATGCTTTAAATTGCTTTATACAACTGTTTGATATGAAATATTATTTCACAACTGTTTTGGGAATTAGACAACAGATCCTAGTACGGACCCAGACTTGAAATGTGTGCATGAAAGACCTTATGTCATGCAGACTAT
Organism: Helichrysum umbraculigerum; assembly: GCA_949592205.1. Lineage (NCBI taxonomy): Eukaryota > Viridiplantae > Streptophyta > Magnoliopsida > Asterales > Asteraceae > Helichrysum > Helichrysum umbraculigerum. The sequence continues at coordinate 86,564,175 of CATIUR010000002.1, read as the reverse complement.
AACCATTAGCTAGGTGACTCTAGCCACTGAGTATACGAATAGTACTATTGCCGTGACGACCCTCCTGTGGATGGAGCGTATACTTAATTGTCCTTCAGGCAAACAACATAAGTTTTGGTTGTGGTTTGGTTATAGGGTTAGGTCGCGTTACTTTAACCTGCGAGGTTTAGCTCACCTTTCAGGGGATTATAAGTCTAAGCATTCCCACAATTATTATTTAGGATGAACAAATCCTACAACTGCTTTATTTCAGTATACGTACTGATTATATTTATATTCTGGTAAACAACCAGATATATGATTTGGGTAACAACCCACATAAAACTATATTTTAGGGTAGCTATCCCTATCATCTTATAATTTGCAAAACCTGCAAACCTTTATTTATTGAATAACATTTCAATAATTTTAACATAAATGGTTTAACATACCACATATTTGTACAAAACCTGTGAATTCACTCAACATATTTGTTGACGACTTTCTTTCTATGTTTTACAGGAAATTAGCCATGTAAGTAAGGATCGCATGCATTCAGGATGACAACCCTGGACTACTTAGGATGCCATATATTTATGGGACAGCTTTTGAGGATTTCCTCTGTATTATTGCAGACATTGCAGTTATACTCATGAAATCTTATTTTAACATATGTTTTGTAAAACTTAAATGTTTTAAACTTTATTACTACTGTACGACTTACATAGTCGTACTACTTTTGTAATAACTATTATTTGGCATCCTTAATATATTATGTTCTGTATGATCATATGCTCTGATACAATGAATGCACAATTGATACGTCATCACCCCGCTGTTAAACTGTTTAAACAAGATGCTTCCGCTAAATTTTAACTTGCTTCCGCTAAACATTAAATAAACACAATTATGGATTTTTGGGGTGTGACAGACTTGGTATCAGAGCCATTGGTTATAGCGAACTAGAAGTCTTTAGGTGACTGAAAACCTTAGAGACCTAGACTATAGCCTTGGCTAGAACATTCATGCATTCATACACACAGTTTGCATACGTCTAACAAACGACTGACACGTCACACACAATTTCCTTTGTCACAGCATGTCTAGTCAATCAGTTTACCATGTTTATGCTTCGGACGAAGAGCCGACTGAGGCTCCTTTTGAAGGTCCCGCGATCACTGTAGGGGATGAGTCATCTGTTCATTTGAGAGACATGTCAGACGACACTAGTGACGCTTACATCGCGCCACCACCGACAGCACATGAGGTTACCCCTATCACTACAGGTATTCACCATCAGGCCGGTGAGACTTCTCGCAGGCCTGTATATAGGAGGACACCGAGGATGTGTGTCCGAGATTTTCCTATAGGTCCGTTAGCACCAGCGGACGAGCCTGTTGAGTCTCCACAGAGGGCACCCAGGTTTGCTCATCTAGAGTGGATGACTCCTATGCTGAGGCACTGGAGGTCATTAGAGGGTTTTCCCTCCACCTTTGAGACAGGAGAGTCCTCACGACCCCAGCACCACTGTCTACCACTGGAGAGCCGATAGAGCAGACTCTCCCTACATTAGTTGCTGTTATGCGTACATTGTTCTGTATTACTTCTAGCAGGGGTTCTCACCTTGGACAGGTACAGGATGAGATCTCTCGTCTGTATGGGGACATGGCTGGTATGCATGAGCATCATCACTTTTTGTTGAACCATGTGTTTACTGCCCAGGAGATAGCTGAGTCCGCACGTGCTCGTGTGAGGACACTTGAGAGACGTGTTAGGATTGCAGGGCTTGTGGTTGGTGCTTGTGTGGTGATGGCTGTGTTGAGGACAGCCGTGGGATCGTTTCTACCGTACTTCCGTTAGACCTATGTAGGGCGGGTTGTGCCTACTTAGGATTGTATATATACTATGTATTAGATTTGGAACTTTGGTTCGACGGGTATAGACAGACCTGTCATGTTTTGTATATCATTTGGATAGACGGTGTGTGGACAGACCCGTCATGCTTTGATTAGTCTTTGGATCGATGGATATCTAGGATAGATCCATCCTGTTTTGTATAAAAACTTGTGAACTAACTATGACCAGTTATATGATATGACATATGTATTTGGTTTATTATTATTATTTATGTTACTGTGCGTTGTGATTGGATTATATATTGACAATATAGATTACATAACTGTGGATACTGAAATATGTCTTTGTAACCTATAGATCTCTTGAAACTGGAAAAATGACAGAACCTGTCATAAGTGAGTACTCATCAGATGATGACATAACCATCGACGAGCAGATACAATATGTATATGTCGATATCGAAACAATTCCGATAGTGGAACTGGTGGAAGAAGAAATTGAAAACCACCACTTTGAATTGATTGACATAGAGGAATATGAGAGAGTTAGAGACCAAGTTGAAGAGCTAGATGGTCAAAAATGGGAACTTGCATCTAAATGCAAGAACTATGAAACTGAGTTGAGAATTCTAAAGAGGCCTATGTCTGTCCGAGTTAGGGATAGAATTCGCTTCTGGAAGAAAGTAGCTAGTGATCGCAAGAAGAGAGTCAAGAGTTGGATTAAACGTCTGAGCAAGTGCTCAACTGAGAATGAGGTGATCTGTCATACGACTCTGCGATATAAGACTATGCTAGAAACGCATTACTCCTCTCCTAACCTGGACCAGGAGTGAAAGGAAAAGAACTGCACTACGACAGAGAACGTAGCTAAAGATAGCTTAATAAAGAACTGATGAAGAACTGTCGTAGGAAAATAATTGTTTTGTTAAGATCTAGGTATAACTAAGTTTAGTTTAATTAGTACTGTAACAACTCGTGTTGTATTGGAAATCACTCTTGATGGATATAGAAGATATCATCAAGTTTTGCAATGAAACGATGTAAGAACGTTCTAGTTAATGTATAATATAACTTAGGTTCGATTCGAAATTTCGTGCGAATTATATTCATCTCTATATACAGGTGATAGAAAAGTTATCACGTAATAATTGTTGAAGCCATTTCTTGCAAACTTTGAAAACCTACTACACTTTGAATTATTGATTTTATCTTGAATTCCCTAAAACATTGTTTGCGCTTGATCGATGATGAAAAGAAATATGTATTTGGCATTATATGATGACGCCTGGCCAACGTGATTATATTGTACAAAGTACATATGGGTGTTTCAAAGTCGTGCGATATACAATGTGAAACATTTTTCTCTCAAATTCTCCATACTATTCATTTGATAGACAATGTGAAATCTTGTTCATCACATTCATTATTTTGGCATTGACTTCTGCATTTTATTCATCGCAGAACTGAATCATGCCTACGATAACAAATACGTTCATAAAAGAATGATCTAGTACAAGGTTCATAACTACAGAGCATTATCTGGAACCTAAATTCAAAATCTCTACTACAACAATCAAGAGCATAAAAATGTGAATTAAGTTCATTGATATTACAGTTTTGTACAACAAATGATGGCTGAATTTCAAGCTGTACAGATTATGGTACCTGTGATAGGACTTGCCTTCTTCTGAAGTACATGAACCTGTTGTTGTTGTTGTGTATGTGTCACACCCCAAAAATCCATAATTGTGTTTATTTAATGTTTAGCGGAAGCAAGTTAAAATTTAGCGGAAGCATCTTGTTTAAACAGTTTAACAGCGGGGTGATGACGTATCAATTGTGCATTCATTGTATCAGAGCATATGATCATACAGAACATAATATATTAAGGATGCCAAATAATAGTTATTACAAAAGTAGTACGACTATGTAAGTCGTACAGTAGTAATAAAGTTTAAAACATTTATGAGTCTAATATTAAGCTTGATTTGCTAAACTAAGAACTGTATTCTCAATGCAGCTGATAATTAAAATCGCAGCTGGGAATGGAGTTGTTAAAATTTTGGTTTGCCAGTGAGTCTCTTGATACTTAGATATGTATTAATATATATGTTTGTAATTAGGCATTGTTTAATTTGTTGCCACCTGAGGACTATCAGAATGCGTTGCTAGTATTAAGAGCCGATGGTCGATATTTTAACAAAGAGGCTGCACAGGTAAACTCCATTATATATATATTAAGCTTGGTTTGCTAAACTAAGAACTGTATTCTCAATGCAGCTGATTATTAAAATCGCAGCTGGGAATGGAGTTGTTAAAATTTTGGTTTGCCAGTGAGTCTCTTGATACTTAGATATGTATTATATTATATTACGTAGTATATTCTATCGTTGCAACTTGCAAGATTATAGATTTTTAAGGGTAGCCATATACGGTCACGATATAAACGTCAACATATCAATTTTCTGTTCTTGCGGGTTCAGGCAGCTAGGTCTAGATGAGTTTGGTTCTAAAAGGACTCGGGTCTAAATGGGTTGTAACTTTGTCAGTACTAATTGTAATTTTGCCAACATTTTCATTTTATATTGCTAACAAATGTGTTTCTTAATTTATATTGCAGTTGTCTCCAATGGACATGAATCCTAAACATAGCAGTACTGACCAAGAGGGCGGATCCCCGTTAAGTGTTGAAAAGGTAAATACATGTGTTTTATAAAATTATTCTTCATATTTAATTTAATGTTTGATACATTTGGCTTTTTTTTTTGTACAGGTAACACCACCAACTTCCATACCAAAGGTTGGTGAGAACAAAACTGCATCTAAATTCCAAAATAAGCGCAAATTTATCTTTCATGATACCGTGCAAAAGCAAGCGAGGCCCAACTTGAAGAGTCAAAAGTCTTTAAATTTTTTATTTTTAAATTTACAGATCATGGTTATTTTAGCATGTTTTTTATGTACGACATTCAATTTTATATTTGGTTCAGTTATATACATTCCAATTTTGTTGTGTTTGAATTTGTTGTGTGTATTTTTTTTGTTATGTTATATATATATATATATATATATATATATATATATATATATATATATATATATAAAATTCATATTGTGACACAAATTATTTATTTCTTAAATATGGCTAAAAGATTCACTCACTTAATACGATCACACTATTAACACTTTTGGTCACTGTTTGCTTAATTCGTTGTGTGATTAAATATTACAAAACGTCACACAAACAAAAAATTCACATGGCCATTTGATGAACAATAGTCACACAATATACACATTTATGTGGCCATTGAATGAATAATTGTCACACAAAATATGTGACTAATAAACATTTTTGGCCTCTTTTTGCTTAATTATATGTGACTAATTCTAAAAAAAAACATGCGTTGTGTGACTAAATATTACAAAACGCTACACAAACATAAAATTCATGTGGCCATTGGATGAACAATAGTCACACAATAAACACATTTACTTGTCTTTAAAAAGCATATAGTCACACTTATTAAAACTTTTGGCCACTTTATGATTAATTGTATGTGACTAAATCACCATGAAAAACAATCGTTGTGTGACTAAATCATCGCAAAGGCCACATATATTACATATTCATGTAGCCAAAGGACGGATAATAGTCACACAAAATACACACTTACTTGATTTTACCAATCATATGGTCACACTCATTAACAATTTTGGCCACTTTTTGCTTAATTGTATGTGACTAATTCCTTAAAAAACATTCGTTATGTGACTAAATAATCGCAAATGCCACATCTATTATATATTCATGTAGCCAAAGGACGAACAATAGCTACTCTTAAAAACCGCTCGTGTGACTATAAAGTGTTTACGGTCACTAAAACTGATTAAACCAAAGTAAACTTGTACCCAATCAGTCACACATTTTATGGTTTTGGTTACTGATTTTAAATGGATACGGCCACTAACTCGCTAATGTCACCGTATGTACCCTATGGTCGCTCGACCTTTCGTCACACCTACGTTAAAAAACCAAGTGTGACTATATGCATATCGTCACACTTTTTTGGTGTAACGAAATCGCAATTTTGTTCTAGTGTGTTGAGCATGTTCCTGTTCATCGCGAGAGTAAATCAGGATATCATCGATAAACACAATGACGAATTTGTCAAGATATGGTTTGCACACCCGATTCATAAGGTCCATGAATACAGCCGGTGCGTTGGTTAAACCGAATGGCATCACTTGGAATTCGTAATGCCCATAACGAGTTCGGAAGGCTGTCTTTGGGATATCATTGTCGCGGACTCGGAGTTGATGATAACCTGACCGTAGATCAATCTTTGAGTAAACACTCGATCCCTGGAGCTGGTCAAATAGGTCATCAATTCTAGGGAGCGGGTACCGATTCTTTATGGTTAGCTTATTCAGCTCTCGGTAGTCGATACACATGCGGAAAGATCCATCTTTCTTTTTCACGAATAAGACCGGAGCTCCCCAAGGCGAGGAACTTGGTCGAATAAATCCTCTGTCCAGGAGTTCCTGTAGTTGGTTAGACAACTCCTGCATTTCGGATGGTGCTAGGCGGTAAGGGGCTCGTGCCACGGGTGCAGCTCCTGGCACAAGTTCGATTTGAAATTCAATTTGTCTAGGTGGTGGAAGTCCGGGCAAGTTTTCAGGAAAGACTTCCGGGAAATCCCGCACGATTGGAACATCCTCAAGTCGCTTCTCCTCCGACTTCTTCTCCGTTACATGTGCGAGGATGGCTTGATACCCTTTTCGTAGATATTTTCTAGTTTTGAGGCAGGATACAATATTCAAATTCCGTCTGCCGGTCTCCCCTTGTAGGACTAAGGTTCCACCGGAGACAAGAGGTATGCGAACGAGTTTGTCATGACAGATGATTTCAGCTCGGTGCTTGGATAACCAATCCATACCGACAATAATATCGAAGCTGCCGATCTCGACAGGGATTAAATCAATGGAAAACGTTTCGTTCGTAAGGTTAAGTGTACAGTTGCGTATGATGCTATCAGTCTCAATCAGGTTGTCGTTAGCTAATTCTACAATGTATTTAGCATCTAAGGCAGTGGGAGTAATATCAAGTAAATGGCTAAATTTCTCAGAAATGAAACTTCTATCGGCACCAGTATCAAATAATACGGAAGCAGTAAGGTCGTTGAGAAGGAACGTACCCGTCACGACATTCGGGTTTTGTCTGGCTTCCCCAGCCTTGATAACAAATAATCTGCCGCGCGCAGGGTTGTTGTTGTTTTTCAGCTTTGGGCAATCTCTCTTGAAATGCCCTGGATTTCCGCACCCAAAGCAGGCCTTTGGTGCATTAGTGTTGGGGGTAGGGATGTTGGTTCGGCAATCCTTGGCTAGGTGCCCGAACCGTTTGCAGTTGGAGCAAGGGCAAGAACCTTCATGGTGACGATTGCATTTGGGACAGTAGGGCTTGTTTCCCACGTACCCCTTCTTTTCGGTAGTCCCCGATGAATAAGCCTTAACAGACTCAGGCTTCTTGTTGGTGAGTTGGTTGGATGAGTTGGGGTTTCCTTCCCATTTGCGTTTGTTGTTTGTAGATGGGGTTGAGGTTGTGCCACGGCGGACAGAATTTGCCGTTAGCTCATGAGCCATACGAATGGCGCTCTGAATAGTACCCGGTTTGGATGAAGTCACCAGGTCTTGGAGTCTCTCGGGAAGTCCATCAACGTATTTCTCGATCCTCTTGTACTCAGGATCGACCATGGTTGGGCACAGAAGTGCCAGTTGGTGGAAACGGTTGGTATAACCGGTGATGTCATCACCCTGCATTTTGTGGTTCCAGAATTCCAGTTCCAGCTGTTTCAATTCATCCCTGGGGCAGTACTCGCCCCTCAACATCTCCTTCAACTCCTCCCACGGGAGTTTGTAAGCATTGGCAACACCCACAGTTTGGGCATAGGTGTTCCACCAGGTAAGGGCGGTGTCAGTAAACGTACTAACGGAGAACTTAACTTTATCTCCCTCCGCACAGTTGCAGATAAGGAATACATATTCGACTTTCTCGATCCAGCGTACTAGACCGATAGCTACCTCAGTACCTGCAAAGTTCAGAGGTTTGCAGTTCTGGAAGTCTTTGTAAGAACAGGGTTTGGGTTGTGGTCCATTAGTAGCTGTATCTTCGCTACCAGGAGTTGGTGTTCGGGTAGCTAGGGCTTGGGCCACACTACGGGCAATCAGACCCGCAACTTCGGCTTCAGTGAGGGTGATCTGTCGACGAGGAGGCATGATGCTGAACAAGAAAAGAACAAGGAATGAGGAATAAAATATTTGCATGAAATTTTGATATGTCACAAGTGCAAATGATGAGATACACGATAACAGTACGAAGTGACAATCACATTTCATTTAGGTAAACAAGTTGAATACTAGGTACGGGTTTCCAAAAGATTACAGAGTAATAGTAGTACAAAAGTGCCGGGAATTGTTACATCCGGTTGAATTACACAGACCCTAATAAAGTAGTTAGCTGATTAAAAGTTACAGACTGATCTAATCTTGATGCAGATTAATCTGTTCCATCAGCGCGACAAGGCGGTCCGCGGTTTCTGCTAGTCTGTTAGTTTGCCTGGCGTTGTCTTCAACCAAGGCCAGTCGTTGTACTAGTGCTCGAGAGTGATCCTCAGTCTCATGTGAACGCTGTTCACATTCCTCTAGTCGGTTTCTTACGAGTTCATCCGCACCTAATTCAGCGGTCATTGAATCCTGAATTATGCTTACAGAAAGGTTGGTATCCTCTTGTTCTCGCTGGAGTTGGGATATGTGATCAAGTGCTTGACGAAGCGGGTAGGTCATTCGGTGTTGTTCCCGTTCGAGATGTTCGAGCCTTTGCTCCTGACGGTGAAGTTGGGTAGCCAATACTGGCATCGTGAGATGTGCCGAGTTCTGAGAGTTATGAACAGAATAGGGGCTGGTTCGAGGTGACCTTGTGTTCCTCCTGGCTACTCGTGGGTTTCGTGACTCATGTGAGTGAGAGTGTGACGGATTAGGTGGTGTGTTTGCCATTCCTGTGGCAGAGTGTAAGTAAGACGAGGCTAATATATATAATTATATAATATCCAGCCTAGTGTCTAGCACGTATCAAGTAATGGTCCGGTTCTCTCGTGGTCAGAGTCAACTAACGTATCCCCGTTCAACATAATCGTTTCAGACCTTATATCATCTTTCCTTAATTGTACATAGTTGATCAGGCTATGTTAAATTAAAGTCGTATGCTGTAATTCCTGAACCAATCATGCCTAGTAAGGAAATACTGCATAACGGTCATAGTCTAGGCCCACTAAATGCAACCTAGTTCACTATAACCTTAGGCTCTGATACCAATCTGTAACACCCCCGAAATTCACTGTTTGGCGGAAGCAAGGTTTGGGGTGCTACTAATCAAATATCACAGCACAAAGATAAAGTAAACGACATCTATATGCAACGTTTGTAAATTAGTTACATTCCCATAGATATAATGTTTGAAAACTTAATGCTTTCGTATACAAAAATGTAATTTCCTAGAGTCCACGCGTATAGCGGGAGATTCTATTACATAATCAAAATATACAAAAGATAATGCTAAGAATCTCCGTTAATGCAGTTGTGTTGAAATCATGCGACTCTAGCTAAAGTCCTGGAGTAATCCTACTCCATCCGGGTACCTGAGAAAACATGCTAAAAGAGGTCAACATGAATGTTGGTGAATCTCACAGGTTTGTAAGTAATATCGGTTTTGAAACACAAGATTTCCATCAGTAGTGCCCATAGGCGTAAAATCAGTATTTGCAATCCAGCAAATGTAAAACCAGTATTTGCAATCCAGCAAACATAAGTAAGTAAGTTATACCGTTGCCATGAGGCTCATAATCGAAGCTTAACCCGTAAGTAATAAGTTTGCTCCCGTGACATGCTCGTAAATGAGCAAGCATCAGTAACGAATAATTAGTCACCCGTTTCTACGTGTAAATCAGTACGTGGCAGCGCTACTGCCCCGGGCGGGGAGGGTCATTTCCCTAATGGATCCATTAACTAGTGTTCGCGCTTAAGTCCATAACTAACGATATATGATGGAGAGACTTCTGTTTGTAAGTAAACTCATGCAATTCCGTTTGGTATAGTAAACAGTTTTAGTACTTGTGTTCAAGGAAAAATAGTAGCATGTTTCTCCCCCAATAAGATAAAACAGTAAAAGTGGGGCCGTAAGACTCACCTGAGTCTTGAAATAAGTCGTAGCAAATAGCAAGTAGTAATATAGCAAGTAGGTTCTCCGAACCCGTAACCTTCAAATGCCTAATCATATGAGGTTATGTAAGTATGTGTCTCGTGAGACGTTTCGTTTAGTTGTACACAACTAGTATATCAAATGTTTGTCTGTATGTTTGAAATTGTTTGTTTGTTGGAAAACGTGTTTGGCCCGTTGGTGACTTAGTTGAAATGTTAATCTCGGCATAGATATATATTTGTTTGAGTGTTATGCTTGAAAAACATGTTTTAATGTCCCTTAGATGTTATATTGTATAATCGTTTGGAGTCCCAAATGTTTAACACTTAGATTGGAATTAAAATGTAAAACTGCTATGTTTTGCGACACAAAATGCGACACTAAAGCTTGTCATGCGACACAAGGGTTGTGTCGCAGACGTCATGCGACACAAGGATACGACACAGGGATTGTGTCGCATCGGATACGATATGCTAATTTAATAGCGACATAGTGGTTGTGTCGTATAACAATACGACATAATATGCGACATAGAGTGCGACACAATATTGTGTCGCAAAGGTTACGACACTCAAGATTTGGTACGACACAAGATGCGACATAACAGGCTTTATGCGACACAACATGCGACACAAGCGTTGTGTCGCAAAGATGAACACTAGCTCAGAAACTTTCGGATTTCGAGATTTTCCGACCAAAAACGCAAATCTAACCCATTTTTGAGTTGTAAAATCATGTTTTCTTCATTGTTTAGGTTATAACTATGTTGTGTACACATCAAAACATCAAAACATTACACTAAATTGAATAGATCTAAGATTTTAGAAATTTCTTACTTTTGCAAATCGAGCTAGATCGAGGATGAAATGATGAAAACGGTTTTGATATCCTTGCTCCACTTGTGATGGTGATTCCGAATATGTAACTTTCGTGGTCGAGATTTGATTCCGAAATTTTGGTGTGAATTGAGTTGAGAGAGTTTTGAGAGTATGTGTGTGTTTTAGAGTAATGAAAATGAAAGAGGGATTTGGGGTGGGGGTTGGGTTGGTGGCTGATCCAAAAAAGAAGGAGGGGAAAATACTCCCCAAAACACAGTGTTTACTCCGTGTCCTAACCGTTTAATCACTCGTTTTTAATATTTAACCAAACAGTTATATTTTTAAACTGTAACTGGAATATTTAAATAAAAATACCTTGAAATTAATAATAAAAACATTTGTCGAATTATCTAAATTATTAATTCGCGTTTAATACGTTTTTGCTAAAATATTCGTAATGTTGTCGCGGTAATATAATTAAGGTTCGTTCAATTGTGTATTTTATATAACAAAAATACGTTCTCATTATTTAAGTAAATTTCTGTCACCAACGTCCAAATAAACTGTGTCGGACTCCGCCGGTTAATTCGTACGATTTATCCAAATCGCGTAAGTACAATATATATATATATAAATCACCTTATATATATATATACAAATAGAGTCTGTAATTAGTCCTATTACATACTAATTACAACTAGTTACAAATAATTAGGCATAATTAATTATCCTAATTATGCAGGTGTTACAAATAGGTCTACGTGGATAGGTCTACGTGGATGTGTTTATTGAAACCGGAAAATAATGGGGGAAGGGTGCTAACCCATTGTACACCCTCCTTTTACCTTCTATTTTATTACGTAGTATTCTATTTTGCTGCCAATATTTATCATTATTTCATTTTTCTAGATTTTCCTACTAATGCAAACTTCATCTCCACGTACTGTTAGTTATTTATTCTTTCTTTATAGTTTTTGAACAGCCCGATTTTCTATAAGTTTTTGTTACATTATCCAGTTTTGTGTTTAGATGTTGATTTGAAATCCCTAACTTGTATGTAAATCCTCGGGGAACGATACATGGTAGATATCTTGTTCCTTTCTTATCAGTACAAACCAATTTCGTTTGGATATTGGTGTGTATGCATACGAGTTTGAACACTTCTCAGTAGATACCAAATGTTTAACTACTCGAATCTATATGGTGTGTTGAACTCTATAACTCTTTTCATGTTTACTATCATAGTTGCAGAAACATGGTTTTATACTTTTATTTTAGTTTATACAAGCGATTAAGCGAAGGCATATATCCTCATATATAAGTGAATGTTATGGAAACATTATTATTTTGTTTTATTAAAAGCTGAAATAAGAAACCAGTTCTGAATAACAAAAAATCTTCCATTGATCTGATTGATAGGTATTAATGTTATCATGCTTAAGACCTTTTTTCTGAAAAAATATTCCAACTATTGGTCAAAACAGGTTGGTTTGACCCGCCAACACTTTATATTTGTAAAAATCCAATTAGTGATATGAATTCATGTATATATTATGATCAAAGTATGTACTGATTTTAGGCTATTAATTAACGGATTAGAAATTACAAGGGTCCAAATTCCCTTCTCCAAGTTAAAGTGTTGGACATTAGGAGAGACGGTTGTAAAAGCTTTTCTGGGTGGCTAGCTCCTAGCTATCACATACCTGACAAAGCTGAACACGTTTTTTGGCAACATTTTTGGAAATATCAGCATTGTTAGTTGTCATCAATCTCGCGCTTCTTAGCTGAAACTGCATGTGAACTTCCCAGGGCATCCGATGTCTCATCGAAGATTCCAGTCAGTGTTTCTATAACCGGTCTTTGTTGGGTTGGAACACAACACCAAAAGATTTCTATTAGCCAAGGCTCAAACAATAGTAGTATGATACCCGTGTTCAAATGGACACAATATCCGATTCGACTACCAATTCATTCATCTCTATACAAAAAATTGCAAGATAGTTGGTATATAGTTGAAAAATAGAAAGGAGAATGATTTTTCCAAAATAGTTGATAGTTAACAAAAAGATACACCTGAAACATTTGATACAGGGGCGCCGCAGACTCTTGACCACTGTTGGGTTGCATTTGACCCGATGTCGTTCTTTGCATTCCTGTATTTCTGATGGGCATGAATCCTCTTACAGGAGGTGTAGGGGCCATGTCCTATCGTAACTTTGACTCAGTAGAAGGAACCATTGGAGATGGAACGGGGCCAAAGGAACCAGGATCTGGTGGTCCTGATTGATAATTGGAGTTGGCATTCACCTGAGACTGATAAGATGGTGAGACCCTAGCAGTTAGAATCATACAGTATACATATTGACCCATTTACTTATGAATGGTTCTATTTGGATTAGGTTGATCTCAAACAGGTCAATCCAAAAACATTAGCTAAAACGGGAACATGAAAATGACTTTCCCTACCCACCCATCTAGTTTTGACCCGTTTCAACCCAAAAATATTTTGATACGTTGACCCACCCAGCTTGTTTTGAACCATTTCAACCCGAAGCTATTTTGGTATCTTGCCCCACCTGCCTGACCTACCCCACAAGGAATAGAATGAAAATTATATATACATACAGGATATAACTGAGAACCCAAGGTGGGAGGCTGCTGGTATTGGTTGGCGTTTCTCATCATTAGAGGTGTCATTGGAACAAAGGTTGTTGCAGCAGCTTGATCTGCATATGGAGCTTGATTGAAGCCCAACTAAGAAAACATGTAAATAGACAACTCCAATGGGGAAGTAACAGTGAAACCTTAACAGAAAATTATGAAGACTACAAGTTGTTTATTAATGCAATTATTGCATTTGTTAGCTTCAATGAACTATGTACACTGGGAGCTGCAGGAGATGGAACAACCATGCTACATTGTGGCTGTTCATACTGATTATTGTAAGTTGGCCCAGGTTGTTGTTGATGATAGTTTTCCTGAATAAGAAACAGAAAAGATGATGCAGCCCATGAATAGAGCAAACAGAATTCCAGTTGAGGCAAGCTTAACTTCATTCAAATAAACCTTTTCTTATGTTCTTTTGCTGCATAAGAACTTGCTAACCTTCCAGAAGTAAACTATATGATCGACAAAGTTTTATTTTCAGTGTTTGGGAATCGGTTCAGCCTCCACCAATGGAAGTGGGAACATAAACCAAGATAAAGCTTAGAAGACTTGATGATAATTTTGATGGGGCTCCACAACAGAATTATTTTATTGGTTTACACTGTATACACCCTGTAAATGCTTTAGAGTAACCCAAGTCTGTAGACACTTTGATAAGACACTATTGAATTAGTCTATCAGCGAGCTGCCGAGCTCAAGTGATCTTGTAATTAAAGGTTTGAAAAAAATGGGTATTTGGGCCACCCACTGGAGCCGCTCCATATTTCAATGGAGCACGACCGAACCCACAAGGTCCAACATAGCCAGGTAAATCACCTCCATCACATATACCACAACGTCCAAGCCGAAACTCGCACCGACTAAGCCTTATATGATTCAAGCTTTGGCTTATTCAGTTCTTGAAGTTGGAATTATGGCACTTCAAAAAATCCAACTTCAAAATATACAAGTAAAAAGTATCTTCTTTTCGGCTATTATCGTAAATACAAACAATTATATATAGGTGGAATAATTGAATTTCTATCAATCAATTACTTTGATAGGATAACCATTGAAAGGACTAAACTACTACAAATATTAAATATATACATACTAACTGATACAACGTATAAGGCATATACATGCATCCATAGAACATTCATGCACATGGGATATATTATCAAAATCTTTCAAAGGATCTCAATCTAACAAGTTGATAGGAAATCTTTCGAAGGATCTTGATCTAGCAAGTTGTCATAGCAAATGGATTGAAGCAAGTGAATGAGAGGCCTATAAATAGAACTCAAAGCAAAGGCAGAGGGGCATCTCATATTCTCTTACACATTTCTCTCTAAAATCTGATGGTAGCTTTTGTATCTTGTCATCTTAATGACAAATAGTTACGAAAGGAATACACTCTCACATTCTCGACAAGGCTATTCGGTTATATTTGGAAAGCGTGGCGTAAAACCGTACCCATAGTACGAGTTACCAACAGGGAATCGCCACTCGAATAATCTGTCGATCAACATAGTTTTCACACCTATTTATACACAATCACCCAACCGCTATAATCCTATAAGAATCCACCTGTTTATTTTAGTGATATTAGATGATCGGTTCACAGTCACGGTGCAAATTAGGTCAGCAATACTAGCCCGTGACTCGAGCCGGTAAATCTACGTATCATCAATTGGCTAAACTACTACAAATATTAAATATATACATACTAACTGATACAACGTATAAGGCATATACATGCATCCATAGAACATTCATGCACATGTGATATATTATCAAAATCTTTCAAAGGATCTCAATCTAACAAGTTGATAGGAAATCTTTCAAAGGATCTTGATCTAGCAAGTTGTCATAGCAAATGGATTGAAGCAAGTGAATGGGAGGCCTATAAATAGAACTCAAAGCAAAGGCAGAGGGGCATCTCATATTCTCTTACACATTTCTCTCTAAAATCTGATAGTAGCTTTTGTATCTTGTCATCTTAATGACAAATAGTTACGAAAGGAATACACTCTCACATTCTCGACAAGGCTATTCGGTTCTATTTGGAAAGCGTGGCGTAAAACCGTACCCATAGTACGAGTTACCAACAGGGAATCGCCACCCGAATAATCTGTCGATCAACATAGTTTTCACACCTATTTATACACAATCACCCAACCGCTATAATCCTATAAGAATCCACCTGTTTATTTTAGTGATATTAGATGATCGGTTCACAGTCACGGTGCAAAGGTCAGCAATACTAGCCCATGACTCGAGCCGGTAAATCTACGTATCATCAATTGGCGCCATCCGTGGGACCCGAACAAAACATCAGCCTCGAATGCTCACTCACTGTTATCATCGAACCATGCCAGTTTTGGTCTTAGTTCATGTGGTTAAGGTAAGAAGATGTTAATATATCGAAAGTAACTATGGTCATTTGAAACACTAAAACAAGAAAAAAGGTATACAAATATATGTGACCATATATTCGATAATCTCAGTCTCATAGGTATATGTGATCAATTATCATAGAACTATAGTTTCTAATTTTTGTTTGATTGTTTTTCCATACTATTTTTAAAATCTTAATGTTAATACATGACCCAAAAATATGATATTAACATAAAGGGTCCAAGAGACCTGTTTTGGCCTTAATGGATTGTATTGGGGTTCTCGTGAAAAGAAACAAATAAATGATCAAATGAAGAAACATTATAATAAGATTTAGTATGTTTCAAAACAAAGAACAGGGAAGAAACAGGGACTATTCACTCAAAGATCACTACTTTTATATATGTACTCGAACCACCACTGAGGATCCTTAACGGATCCATGGTTAATTTGGATCATCTTTAAAAAGGTGATGCATATAACATGATGACATGTCAACATACAATACAAATCCTGGTAGCCTGCTCACAGTCCACTTTCTCAACTTCTCTGAGTTCGCTTATAGAAGGACGATTTACCTCCTTCCATACATGGTAGAAGAGTAGAAGTATAGATTATCATTCTCCTTATTACTATTAATATAGTTTTAATTAACTTGTGTATAAAGAAATTTTTTGCTAGGTACAATCAAGGTAAGCTCAAGTGGCATCATTACACATCAATTGTCTTTCCACCTAAAATTTGTTCCGGTTAGACCTTGCTCAGAAAATATGCAGTGATCCGCCTAAAATACTACACGGGCTGTATGAGTTGTTAAACTTTTGACTTCCTAAATTATATAAATCAGAAAATCAAAATGGGATTTTGAGATAATTCTCTTAGAACTATACTACTTATAATCGGTAGAGTGAAATGAACAATCATAGTTGACATTTATGCATCATTCAAAGAATCACTATACAAGCCTATTGATCCTAGTCAGCTATAGTTATTAAAAACTATCTGGCTGCTCTCTTTTCCTTGTTTTCTTTTTTGTAAAAAAAAAAAAGTATTACTAATCTCACTGGTGATTGATAATGATAGTATCGTATATAAATATGAAAGAACATCCTTTCATATGTTTGTAACTAGTCCCATTCGTAAATATCATGCACCAACATGTTGGCTACCTTAGGGTACTGGAAATGGTAGTCATTGCTACTCCAACCCTTCCTCACACAACCATATGGACATAATAGGCCGACCACTCAACCCATCCTTAGTAAAGTCTGACCTCGCCATAAGGTAATAAGTTTCTTTCTTAACTAATCTTATATATATATATATATATATATATCCATTATTATAGTCTTGAGTTCACAAAAGATAGCCTTATTTATTTTTAGGCTTGCAATATGCAAGTTACCTTTTGACATCACACATAAGCAAGTGTATACAGCAAGTTAAATATATCAGTCATTTTTTAAAAATGGTTATGATAAATTGAGCTGCATAAGTTTAGTATATGCTGGTCACTTACTTTCTAGTGTAACACTGTTTTACAAACAAGAAATGCATGCTAACAAAAATGATAGAGTTGTAACGAAGTTGTAGAGCGCTATATCAAAATTCAAAAGTTCATGGTCTATATATGTATTTTACTTTGCTCCACTACTTGTTTTTGTTAACTTTTGCTTAGCACCGCACTTTAGATAATTTCTCGGGTAATCTCCTAGAGTCTCAACTATCTTTAAACCCTGCACCAGACACCCTTCCCAAGTTCAAAAAATGTACACTTATCGTTACACATTACAGTCAGTGATGCATTAACTCAAGAAGCATAATCATCACAAAGCCTCATCATCTTAAAGTTTCCTATGATTAAAAATATATATATATATATATATATATATATATATATATATATATATTCATGTCCCAAAACACTTACTTGAAGCCGCAAATTGTAAAATATGAATCATGATGCAATTCGTGACCTGATTTCGGCTACTTAAATGTTTTTCTACATTGTTTTTATATATGTCACACATATGATATCATGGCCTATCGGCATTTATTTACCAAATTCCAAAAGCATGGAAAAACATGAAACACACTCTTGTTGATGGTAATGATCTCAGTCAATAACGGCTAGTACAATTAGTCAGCCATGTGGTTACAACTTCGATTCCAAGGCATAAAATACAGGAATAACAACACCTTGGTTAACAATATGTTACCTAAGTTTCCTATTGTTAAAACCCGACTTTGTATCAAGCTACCCTAACTAGGTACAAGGTGCAAAGCTTAATCGGGTATGTTATTTCTTTCCCCTCTATGAATTTTTTTTTTAGATTTTACGTTATGGCTAGCGATGTATGAGATGGAAGATAATAATTAAAGACTCTTAAAAAGAGTCATTTACAGGAATTCTTAAGTCATTTAAAAAGTTATTGCAATATAGAATTGTACAAACTCTTGCAACGACAAGACTAGAATACAATTTTATAAATAAAATGGTTTAGCAATTAGCAATATAAACTTTATGATATGTTCATATTTAATATTATGAAAGTAGACTACAGTAGTGTATGGGAATTTCTCAAGTTATGATTAGAGAAACAATCTACAATGATTGTGTCATAAACTCTCATACTAAAACAAGAATTGTAATATATCGAGTTTTCGTGATACAAGTCAGACTTGTTTTAAGTAAATAATATATAATAAAAGAGAAACGAAGCATGGATTCTAACTAATCTTTGCTAAATTAAATATTACTAAGAGGCTAGTCATTCCTCATGAATTCATATTTTGAACATTAAGGAAGGTCATCTAACCACATCTGGTTGTTTATTTCTTAATCTCTTATGTAATGGGGTATCCCCTCTCTATATATAAAAGAGTATAAAAGAAATACTAATATATATCTATCACAAGAAAAATTACACTTTAGCTCTTACCATGCATTTATCTTTAATTAAATAATACATATATGCACCCATGCATAACATAGTGATACCCAAGATACAACTAAGTCATGCAAGGCTTATGCAAGTTGGTTGGCACCACCCAAGGAGATCTTGCAGAGATCTTAGTATCTCAAGTTGATAGATCTTAGGATCTCACTAGTTGATATGGTAAGAGGCAAAACAAATCATACATTGAACTATACCCTTCTTTTGTTTCTATAAATAGGGGCAATGGAAAACTAATCAGGACACAAACTCATTCATATCTTCTTTACTACAAGACCTTATTCTTGTAAAAGTTCTTAAACAATAAAACGTACTCATATTCATATGAGCACCCAACGTACATTCACCACTCTCCAATTATAATTGAGAAGCAATTAATACTCTCTATACATACGTGTGAAGGGGTTGCTCGGCTCCATTTCGGATATGTGGCGCAAAACCGATTACACTCAAGTTAGTGTAATACGAGTTACCAAATTGGGAATCGCCACCCGAGATAACAAACCCATTTCAACCCATATTCGTCCTAACAATATCTCTAATCTCATGACCACATATGATAAACATCTATTTTATATATCAACTATGTGTATGTTTTATTTTTACCTTTCATTTTCTCAACATTATGAATTCACATGTGCCTAATATTATTTGACACATATGAATTGGGGGACTTGATAGGATTACCATAAATATTACCATAAATATGATCAAATAGAGAAAGCTTAAACCTTCCATGTGCATGTTAGTTACATATGTAAATTCACACATGTAAGATTCGTACATATCCAAAAGTATCTAACAAGTTGCAATGAGATCTCTATCCAAATCTCCAATCTCACATACATACCTCCTGTGCATATCAAAAAGATTCCATCAACTTGCTATAATATCTTTATCATATCTTTGGGTAATACATTTGCTTGCAAAACATTCTCTATAAATAGAGGCACCCAAATGATTCAGAAAAACATCCTCATCTCTTTCTCTAACTACAAGAAATGTGTTTATTTCTAAAGAGCCTAAACACAAACTATACTTATCCCTGGATAAGTTTAATAGTCATCTTTATGACATCAACAATATTTAACCCTCTCCTACTTACAACTCTACATCCATACACATAGTTGATAACTATGTTTCTATACATACGTAACACTTGGTCCTACATGATATGTCTATACATACAACAAAGTTGCTCGGCTCTAATTCTAGAGATAGTGGCGTAAAACCGATTACACTCAAGCTAGTGTAATGCGAGTTACCAAATAGGGAATCGCCACCCGAGACAACAAACCCCTTCCATTCCGTATTCGTCCTAAAAATATCTCTAATCTTATGAGTGGTACGAACATAAACACGCTTAGGTGTTCGGTGACCATGACCCGTAACCCAAGCCTGTGAATCTACGTATCATCAATTGGCGCCATCCGTGGGACCGAAACAAAACACTTTCCTCTCATGCTCACCCTCTTTTATCACCGAGCCATGCCCAGTTTTGTTCTTAGTTCATGTGGTTGAGGTAAAAAGATATCAATATATCGAAAGTAACTAAGGTCTCTTAACACACTGAAACAAGATAAGGTATACAAATATATGGGACCATATATTTGATTCAATCTCAGTCTCATATATGACGATCAATTATCATAGAACTCTAGTTTCTAATTTTGGTTGGATCGTTTTTCCAAACTATTTTATATATCTTAGTGTTAATGCAAGATCCAAAAATATGATATTAATGGATGTTTATAGAAAATTTCGATACACTGGTATGTACAAAAAGAAATGATTAAGCAATATTCAACATAGTTGTATTTACGTAAAGGGTCCAAGAGAACCGTTTTGGGCTTAATGGATTGTCTTGGGGTTCTCATGAAAAGAAACAACTATATGATCAAATGAAGAAACATTATAATAAGATTTATTAATGTTTCAAAACAAAGAACAGAGAAGAAACAGGGGCTATTCACTCAAAGATCACTACTTTCTTGTTCTCAAACCACCACTGAGGATCCTTGACGGATCCATGGTTTGGATCATCTTTAAAAGGTAATGCATATAACATGATAACATGCCAACATATAATACAACTCCTGGTAGCCTGCTCACAGTCCACTTTCTCAACTTCTCTGAGTTTGCTAATAGAAGGCCGACTTACCTCCTTCCATACATGGTACAACCAAGGTAAGCTCAAGTTGCATCAGTACACATCAATTGTCTTTCCGCCCAAAATTTGTTCCGGTTAGACCTTGCTCAGAAGATATGCTGTGATCTGCCTAAAAAAAAAAACACAGGCTGTATAAGTTGTTAATCTTTTGACTTCCTAAATTAGATAAACTAAAAAATCCAAATCGGATTTCTGGATAATTCTCTTAGAACTATACTACTTATAATCGGTCAAGTGAAATGAACAACCATAGTTGTCATTTATGCATCATTCAAAGAATAACTATACAAGCCTATTGACCCTACACTTCAGATCAGCTTTAGTTTTAAAAAACTATCTCGCCGCTCTCTTTTTCATTTTTGTAAAAAAAAAAAAAAGTATGACTGATCTCACTGGTGATTGATAATGATAGTATCATATATAAACATGAAAGAACATCATTTCATATGTTCATAACTAGTCCTATTTGTAAATATCATGGGACAACATATTGGCTAAATTAGGGTGCTGGAAATAGTAGTCATTGCTACTCCAACCCTTCCTCACACCGCCATATGGACATAATAGGTCGACCACTCGACCCAACCTCAGTAAAGTTTGACCTCGCCATTAAGGTAATACGTTCTCTCTTAACTAATCTTATATCTCCATTACTATTGTCTCGAGTTCAAGAAAGATGGCCTTATTTCTTATTAGGCTTGCAATATGCAAGTTACCATGTGACATCACACATAAACATGTGTATATAGTCAGGTAAATATATCATTCATTTTTTAAATATGGTTATGTTTTTTTTTTTTTTTTATAAACTGAGCTGCATAAGTTACGTATATGCTGGTCACTTACTCTCTAGCGTAACTCTGTTTTACTAACAAGAAATGAAAACAAAAACGATAGAGTTGTCACGAAGTTGTAGAGCACTAGATCAAAACTCAAAAGTTCATGGGCTATGTATTATACTGTGCTCTACTACTAGTTTTTGTTAACTTTTGCTTAGCACCACACTTCAGATGAATTATCGGGTAATCCCCTAGAGTCTCAACTGTCTTTAAACCCATGCACCAGACACCCTTCTTAAGTTCAAAATATTCACACTTATCGTTACAAATTACAGTCAGTGATGCATTAACTCAAGAAGCATAATCATCATATAGCCTAATCATCTTAGAGTTTCTTATGATTAAAAAAAAAAGAAAGAAAAAAAAAAGCATATTCATGTCCCAAAACACTTACTTGAAGCTGCAGTCATACAATATGAATCATGATGCAATTCGTGACTTGATTTTGGCAATTTAATTGTTTTTTACATTGTTTTTATGTAAGTCACACATACGATATACCGGCATTTATTTACCAAATTCCAAAAGCATGGAAAAACATGAAACACAATCTTGCTGATGGTAATGATCATGATCACAAGTTTAATAACGATTAGCTAGTGTACAATTAGTCAGCCCTACGGTTACAACTTCTAAGGCATAAAGTACAAGAGTAAGAACAGCTTGGTTAACAATACGTTGCATATGTTTCCTATCGTTCAAACCAGACTTTGTATCAAGCTACACTAATGAGGTACTAGCTGCAAAGCTTATTTGGGTATGCTATTTCTTTCCCCTCTATGAATTTTTTTTAGATTTTACATCATGGCTAGCAATGAATGATATGGAGGATATAAAGACTCCTAAAAAGAGTCATTTTCAAGAATTTTTAAGTAATTAATAATGTTATTGCAACATAGAATTGTACAAACTCTTGCAACAAGACTAGAATACAATTCTATACATAAAATGGTTTAGCAATTAGCAATATAAACTTTTGATATGTTCATATTTAATATTATGAAAGTAGACTACACTAGTGTATGAGGATTTCTCAAGTTATGATTAAAAAAAAAAAAAAAAATCTACAATGACTATGTCATAAACTCTCATGAAGAATTGTAATACATCAAGTTTTCGTGATACAAGTAAGACTTGTTTTCAGTATAATAAATAATAAAAGAGAAACAAAGCATGGATTCTAACTAATCTTTGCTAAATTCAGTATTATATTACTGTACTAAGAGGCTAGTCATTCCTCATGAATTCATATTATGAACATAAAGGAATGTCATCTAACCACATCTGGTTGTTTGGTTTCTTAATATCTTACGGATAATAGCATTCTCCAACGTTGATGTTGTTATGTGCTGCATGATAATTCAGTTAAACAGACATCACACAAATTACAGAAAGCAGCGAGTCAGAACTCAAAAGGTATCATGCATAAGTAGAGCAAACTGCTACAAAGATGTGAAATATCACACAAAGTGGCAAATCCACTCCAACGACATGAAACTACATCATGCAAAACGGCAAGTCCGTACTAAAGATGTATTATATCATCCCACATGAGCAACAAAATTGCTTTAAAGACGTGAAATAGATCACGCAAAGGGATGAATCTGCTCGAAAGAAGCAAAACTTCATTGTGCAGAGCGGCATGGCCGCTCCATTGACACTAATCCTGCCATTAAAAGGATTAAGAGCTATAAATAGCAAAACATGTACGTACATAATAAAAGTGTCAAATTTAATATTATGACATTGTCTCACCACCAAAGAGATAAAACCACAAATAGCACCTTGATAAATATATCAAAACATTGAATTATGGATACACTCCATCTTCACATTGAACGGGTATAATGCTACATATATATAGCAGAATACATAAAAGCTTAAATGGCCAAACCAAAAACCTGTAAAGACAACAAATATTTACTGCAAATAAAGACCAAACATGTCATCAAAGTTGTCATGCTTGGTCTTAGGGGGCTTAATGGTTACACATATTATTTACAGCAATTGCGAAAAATTCATCTTATAGAGTGGACCATAAAAGATGATCAAGCAATAAAGTCTCAAAAATCAAATATTTAAATCATCATTACACATGGTCTTATACAATTAATTATTATATTCTTACACGAAAATGAAACTCGAACACCTAAAGGAGTTTAGAGTTATCTGCACATAGCTTGGTCCGCAATCCACACCATCTCGTTGGCATTATACTACAGATAGTTCCCTCGCCACTTTAAACATCACTCTCAAAGCTCCATAGCATGAGTGTATGAATACCATGCATAAAATATTATGGGTCCAAAAGCACGAGGACTATCCATCATTTCTAAAAAATAGAACGCAATATATATAGCAAGCAAATAGACTGCTCATATGCAGCAAGTTGCACATGCCACATCCTTTGCAATTGATAAACTCTTAAGTCTAAAAATCTATGTTAAGTCTTTGAATGCACCCCCAATGCTCCGATAATCTGAACACTCCTTCAGTTGCAAAACCTTAACTTTTTCTCCCATGGAGCATGGTGTCTTGTACAAATTCATGTATGAATCTCATCTACATCTTGTGCATCATCAATAATGGTAGTGTATTCTCGAGAACTCGTAAAGTTAGTGTTGGCTTCCGCTTCAAGGGAATGGGTAGTAACGCTTACTTCGTTTGCACTGTTATTAACTTCATGGTTCCAGCACCATCCCACACACTTGTGCCCATATTTATCGGTGGGCGATATGTTTCTTAGCTAGTCGTCTTCATTGGATTCATATGTACTACATTCAAAATAATCAGTTCTAAACTAGCAGGGCCAACCTCTCTCGGCATTCATCGTCTTAATTGACTATGGTTTCTCCACGCTACTAAAATCAGTTATAAACATGATCCCTGACTATCTCACTAACTCCTTGCATACTTACAAGATTGATGTCTCATTTGAAGTATACACCAATATTAAAAACAAACTAGTGAAATCCAAAAGCAATATGATTCAAAACAATATGCTCCCAACAACCAACTCTTGAAAGGAACATTTGTCGATCATTATGAATCCACATGTTTTATTTTTACCTTTCATTTTCTCAACATTATGAATTCACATGTGCCTAATATTATTTGACACATATGAATTGGGGGACTTGATAGTATTACCATAAATATTACCATAAATATGATCAAATAGAGAAAGCTTAAACCTTCCATGTGCATGTTAGTTACATATGTAAATTCACACATGTAAGATTCGTACATATCCAAAAGTATCTAACAAGTTGCAATGAGATCTCTATCCAAATCTCCAATCTCACATATATACCTCCTGTGCATATCAAAAAGATTCCATCAACTTGCTATAATATCTTTATCATATCTTTGGGTAATACATTTGCTTGCAAAACATTCTCTATAAATAGAGGCACCCAAATGATTCAGAAAAACATCCTCATCTCTTTCTCTAACTACAAGAAATGTGTTTATTTCTAAAGAGCCTAAACACCAACTATACTTATCCCTGGATAAGTTTAATAGTCATCTTTATGACATCAACAATATTTAACCCTCTCCTACTTACAACTCTACATCCATACACATAGTTGATAACTATGTTTCTATACATACGTAACACTTGGTCCAACATGATATGTCTATACATACAACAAAGTTGCTCGGCTCTAATTCTAGAGATAGTGGCGTAAAACCGATTACACTCAAGCTAGTGTAATGCGAGTTACCAAATAGGGAATCGCCACCCGAGACAACAAACCCCTTCCATTCCATATTCGTCCTAAAAATATCTCTAATCTTATGAGTGGTACGAACATAAACACGCTTAGGTGTTCGGTGACCATGACCCGTAACCCGAGCCTGTGAATCTACGTATCATCAATTGGCGCCATCCATGGGACCGAAACAAAACACTTTCCTCGTATGCTCACCCTCTTTTATCACCGAGCCATGCCCAGTTTTGTTCTTAGTTCATGTGGTTGAGGTAAAAAGATATCAATATATCGAAAGTAACTAAGGTCTCTTAACACACTGAAAAAAGATAAGGTATACAAATATATGGGACCATATATTTGATTCAATCTCAGTCTCATACATGACGATCAATTATCATAGAACTCTAGTTTCTAATTTTGGTTGGATCATTTTTCCAAACTATTTTATATATCTTAGTGTTAATGCAAGATCCAAAAATATGATATTAATGGATGTTAAACATCTATGATTAAATAGAGCCGTAACCCAAGCATGTGTAGACTATATGCACAGTCTATGCATGTAAATTGAAGATTTAGTCTTGAAAGCATGCAAAGATTTTAAGTCACAAGCCAGAATTAACTAGCTTGAAGCCTTGAAGAAATCATAGTCAATTTAGTGAGAGTTGTGGACCACTTAGTACGCATGAACCCAATGAATGAGCTAAGAGGAATATTTCCCATTGATAAATATAGCAATTGTGCCTTCGTGTGAGACGGTGTTGGATTATGAAACTAACAATGGTGGTGAAGTAATCAATAGTACGTAACCATTCACTTGAAAGAATAATTTTCAATAGTTCTCGAGATAACACAAATGATGATGTGATGGTGAATATGTGATTTCTTTCGATTTACATGGTGTAGCTGGGGTTCACACGTAAACTTGTATAAGATACGTTGTTGAGAGAGGAATAGAGTTGCTGTAGTTGCACTTGAAGGAGGGTTCATACCACTAGAGTAGTCAAAGATTTCAACAAGGATTTTTAGAAGTGAGAGATGAGTAATTACAGAAGATGCTGCATGTGTAACTCGCTGCAAGTAAATAAGTGGTCTAATTGATTGTTAACTACTAAGCGTTCTTTTGTGTAGTAATATCAAGCTGTAGTCATGTTTATGCCGTGGATGGGTGGTCTTCATATAAAAGTTGCCATATGCTTATAGTAATAAAGAAACTATCCTTACTAAAAGGTTTAGTATTAATGGGACTTGTGTTTGTTTACATATTATAGCTTGTTGTTGATAACTGTAAACTGTTTTGATGCTCGTGGTTTATGTTTGCGTATACATTAAATATTTAATTGTACAAGAGCATGTATAACGATGATTTACCATTTGACTTTTGAGAGTTTATAATTGTAAGGGAGAGTTGTATACCAGTTGCACTTTCAGATTTTAGAGAGAAATGTGTAAGAGAATATGAGATGCAAAGGCAGAGAGTTTATAATCCGTGGGACCCGAGAAGTTTTCCTTATTCTCTTTAAGAAAAACACAAAACTACCCATATTACTACCCAAATAGTCGCAAGAAAAAAAATCATGAACGAAGAAAATCCTTTTCAAACACTAGATCCAAACACAACAGGAGGTCTAGAAGAACCACAGATTACTCCCACCAATCACACAACCAAAGGACATGATAATACTAATTCGGAACCAGGCGAGAAGGACCCAATGTTGCAGTTCGTGGTTCAAAATTTTGATAGAATGAATTCCATGTATAGGGCATTCACTCAGAAGCAAAAGGATGTCCAACCTCGACGGTTGTCCACTACGACCGAACCGCCGATCGTAGAAACCTGGAACTCTGATTCAGACGACGTACACCCAAACAAAGCCAAAGACAATGCTTTTGTTGAAAGTGAAAACGTAGACCTCACAAAAAGTCGCGCTGAAACGGAGGCAACACCACTTACAAATGCAACTAAAGGCAAATTGGTGGCAAATACCGATTTTTACCACGAGCCTTTCGTATTTAAAGAGGCAGACATGGATGTGAGGGACTTAGTAGCTTCCCCATTTACCAAACGAATCCGGGACTACGACATGCCAGATGGCATAAAAGTCCCCACCAACCTACGAACATATGATGGCACGACGGACCCAGACGATCACCTAACAGTTTTTATGGGTACAATGGACGTGCACAAACTTCCCGAACCAGCATGGTGCCGATACTTTCACATCACATTAAGTGGTGCAGCCTGATTCTGGTATAATAACCTCGCGCTAGGAAGCATTGATGGTTTTCATCAGCTGAGAGATAAATTCAGGGCAAACTTTATGCAGCAAAGAAGGTTCCAAAAAACTCAAGCAGAGATCCTCGGTATACGACAACGACCAGATGAATCGCTGAAAGATTATGTAGCTCGGTTTAGCAAAGAAACTTTGCACATGGCTGATCGTTCTGATGTCATGGTATCTGGAGCTTTCATCAGCGGCTTGCGGCCTGGGCGTCTATTCAAAGACCTAATCGCTAAACCTCCAACGTCACTGGAAGATTTATTTACCCAAACCCACAACTTCATACGCGCAGAAGATGCAAACAATGAGAACCGGCTTCGAGAATCACGTCGTGAAACGAGACAACTCATGTCATACAAAGACCTCCCGCGAAGGCAAAAAGATAAGTTTGTTTCTAGACAGGCCACCCGACACCTTGAGCGCCACAAGCCCCCGTACGAAACTTTCACCACTCTGGTGAAATCTCCCGCAGAAATATTAGCCACCTCAGAAGGAAAAGCTATACTCCGGCCGCCTCCAAAGATGTTCACTCCTGCAAACAAAAGAGATCGCACCAGATATTGTGATTTTCATGAAGATCATGGCCATGATACCAACGACTGTATAGATCTCCGGAAGGAAATTGAGGCATGTATAAGAAAGGGACGCTTGGCTCACCTGGCCAAAGGAGCCAAAACCCACAATAACAACCAAACCGACCAACCCTCGGGATCCAAAGACACCCGTAGGCCGCAGATCGAATGGAACAAAAAGTCAGAAACCGATGTCAGGCCAAAAAATGAGATATATATGATCCATAGCAAAAAATGGAACACGACCAAGAACAAAGTCTCATTTCCAAGCATCACATTCTCAGAGCACGATCCGATACCTGAACACTGCACAGGGGACGAGCCGCTGATTATCACGGCGGATATAGGAAGCACGAGGGTCCACAGAATTTATATAGATGGTGGAAGCTCTACAGAAATCATGTATGAGCAATGCTTCGAGCAACTCTCGATGGAAGAAAAGAAGACAATACAACCACCGAGTGCACCGCTCGTTGGCTTCGCTGGCCAAATCTCATGGCCCCTAGGGACGATTTCCCTCCCAGTCACCTTGTACGACTATCGTGGTCAAATTAGCAAGACAATTATGATGCATTTCATGATCATAAGGGCTCCCTCACCTTACAACGTTATTTTAAGGCGCCCAGGATTGATGCAGCTTGGCGCTGTAGCCTCGACTTTGCATGCCATAATGAAGTTTCACACACCACGAGGCATCGCAATCATAAAGGGTGAAAAGCTTCGGACAGATAACTTCCACCAGATTTCCCAAAAAAGAGATCATTCAGAAGCAACCTGTAGTAGTGAAGATGTGGAGCAAATAGTCGTTAATAAGCAATACCCGGACCAAACAGTGACTATAGCGGCTAATCTTCCAAAGATGTTGAAGGAACAACTTTGTACAGTCCTTCGTTCAAACTATGAGATATTTGCTTGGACTCCGGCAGATATGACCGGCATACCAAGGGAACTCGCCGAACACAAACTGAACGTCCATGCGCGAACATTTCCTGTTTGGCAAAAGAAACGAGTTTTAGCAAAAGAACGAAGCGAGGTTATTACAATAGAAGTCTCAAAGTTGGTCGAGGCACGAATCCTCAAAGCCGTTTTCTTTCCAAAATGGGTATCCAACCCCGTCATGGTGAAGAAGGCAGACGGCACATGGCGCATGTGCATCGATTTCACAAATCTAAACAAAGCATGCCCGAAAGATAGTTACCCGTTACCAGAAATAGACCAAAAAATAGAATCTTTGGAGGGATACAAACTCAAGTGTTTTCTTGATGCATACAAAGGTTACCATCAGATACGCATGGCCAAAGAAGACGAAGAAAAAACTTCATTTCATACCGAACAGGGAACCTTTTGCTATGAAAAGATGCCATTCGGACTCAAGAATGCTGGTGCAACCTACCAACGACTAATGGATAGTATGTTTGCTAATCAAATTGGTCGAAACATTGAAATCTATGTCGAAGATACGGTGATAAAAAGCAAAAATGAAGGTAACCTTATCTCTGATATCATTGAAACGTTCGACACCCTTCGGAAGGCGAATATGAAACTCAATCCTAAAAAATGCACATTCGGCGTGGAGACGGGCCAATTTTTAGGATACATGATCACCAACGATGGAATTCATGCAAATCCAGTAAAAGTCAAAGCCATAATAGATATGGCATCCCCAAGAACATTGCGTGAAGTAAAAGCACTAAATGGGAAGCTCGCAGCGCTTGGGCGCTTTTTGGCCAAATCTGCTGAAAGATCACTAGAATTCTTCAAAACGCTAAAAAATTGTCTCAACAAAAAAGATTTTAAGTGGGGTAAGGAAGCGGAAGAGGCCTTCCAGAAACTCAAAAACCACCTCCAGTCCTTACCAGCACTTACGATACCAAAGCCGGGAGAAACGCTCATCCTCTATTTAGCTGCAGCTACCGAGGCTGTGAGCGCAGTTCTCTTAACAGATAGGGGGAATGTACAGAAGCCAGTGTACTTTGTCAGTCGAGCGTTACAAGGATCGGAAGTTAATTATCCTAACCTCGAGAAAGTAGCTCTTGCCCTAGTACACGCAGCCAGACGATTGCGCCGTTATTTTCAAGCACACACAATATGTGTCATTACCGATCAACCAATCAGGCAGATCCTGTTGAAACCCGAAAACTCAGGGCGTCTAGCCAAATGGGCCATTGAACTGGGAGAACATGAAATCCTCTACAAACCTCGTACGGCGATAAAAGGACAAATACTGGCAGACTTTTTGGCAGAATCACCCATGATTAGCAAATTAGTCGATAGCAAGGTCATCACAGCCCTAAGCCACAGTACCCTACTGTAACACCCTCAAATTTCGGTTTGCGGAAGCGGTCGGGTCGGGTGTTACCAAATTAAATATCACAGCATAAGATACATAATGAACGACTCTAAATGAGACGTTTGAAAATAATTATACATTTATCAAATAGAACGTTTACAACGTGGCGAGTTTAATAGACATGTCAAATACATAATTTGAAAATACAAAAGTAAATGCAGAGTAGTCCCAATTGTTTGAAAATATGCGACTCGAGCTAGCATAATCTTGTAGTAATCCTAATCCTGCTGGGCACCTGAGAACACATGCTAAAATAGGTCAGCTATAAAGCTGGTGAGTTCATAAGGTTTATTAGTTGAAAACATAAAGTTAAATCCTATATGTTTTGAAAAGTAGTTCGAAATCCCAGTATTTTGGTTTGTATCGTATAAAAGATGTAACACCAATGTGCATACGTTTCACTAGGTATTTCCTACTCCAAAGTAGCTGTGTATACCTAAGTACATAAGGAAATGAGGCATTCCATGCCTGGATACCTATCAGGTATAAGTAAGGTTACTAATATGAAGCAATACATGCCTAGGTGTAATTCGAGTAACTGTATGACCATGTCATATGATGTTGAATATAAATGGGTATGCCACCTGGCATAGCTTGTTGCCTCCAGCAACAAGTAAATGTAGTCCCGCGGACTATGATTGAGTATTAACTCGTGGGTTTATGTATCACCAATTGTGATATGGATGTGTACCACCGACCGTGGTGTCGTTTTGTATCACCAACCGTGATATCGTTTTGTACCACCAACCGTGGTATCGTTTTGTATCACCAACCGTGATATCGTTTTGTATCACCAACCGTGATATCGTTTTGTACCACCAACCATGGTATCGTTTTGTATCACCAACCGTGATATCGTGTTGTATCACCAACCGTGATATCGTTTTGTGCCTAATCAGGCATCGTCCGGATTGCTCGCAAGCAATAATGTAATTGAGCCAGCAGTACTATGACATGCCCGGCTTGAGATTGTGTTTGTAATAGCATATGTATATCAATATACATAAGTAAGTTGTAAGTAGTACCAAATGCGAGATAAATTACGAGTATGTGTATATATACCTATACATGTATATATATAAGTCGAGTCAGCAAACACAATGAGATAGGGTACCATGTAGCACATGAAATTAATTGACTGTAGCTAAGTATGCATTTTAGTTCTTATCCATTTGTAGTATCACTATAAGCCTAGATATGACTAATCATCACCTAGTTGTTTCGTATGTTACCATTGTATCTCGCTAGTCTCAGTCTAGTAAGTATATTGAGATCCATGATTCGTATAGGCAGCGTCAGCTCCTAAAAGAGGAACTAATCCTGTAATGGTTTAAGCGTTGTCCAGTGTGAGTAGAACTAGCCGGTTATAATATGTTTGGTAAGATTTGTCCCACGACAATGTAGTCAACTAAATGGATATCCCGAATTAAATTATAAAGTGATGGTCCGTGCTCGTGACGTATCGAATCATAATTGTAACCTATCTAGGTTAAGTATTTGTATGGATCTAAGGTCGTAAAGTGAGTGTACTCCCAAGCGTTACACAATTCGTATTACATAACAGTAATATAAATAGTTGTGAATTATGAAAGATTATTAATATAATTCGAAAGCAGTTATTGAGCATGTGTTTCACCCCGAAAATAGTAAAGCAGTTGAAAGAGTGGGGCTATGAAACTCACCTGGGAAGCTAGCATCCTAGTGTAACGAGTCGTGCCAAGTATAATCTCCTAGTGTCCTAAACACGAGAGATTTCGTATGTTTGTAAGTGCGGTTCGTTATTGATGATTCGTAATAATAATTCATATTATTATTAGGTTTGAACTTTCGTATACTTTATAAAGTATATTTGTTTTGAGTACAAGTTGTATCATATTTGAATTGTCATTTGAAAACGTATCCCGACACTTAGAAAAATATGGCTGTTTTCTGTTTTCTGCGACATAACATGCGACACAAAATTTTGTCATGCGACACAAGGGTTGTGTCGCATGGAGTGCGACACAAGAGCTCTGCGACACAGTGGTTGTGTCGCAAAAGCTTGCGATGCTAAATCAATAGTGACATAAGGGTTGTGTCGTATGGGAATACGACACAAGGTGCGACATACGGATACGACACAAACGTTGTGTCGCATGAGTAGTTTATGCGACATAATATGCGACACAAGCGTTGTGTCGCAAAGATGAACACCAGCCCAGAAACCAGCGACTGTCGCATTTTTCCGGCCAAAATCGCAAATCTAACGCATTTTCAAGCTGTAAAATCATGTTTTCTTTGTTGTTTAGGTTATAACTAAGTTGTGTAAACATTATTACACCAAAACATTACACCAAATTGAATAAAACTAAAAATTTAGAAATTTCTTACAATTGCGAATCGAGACCAAACGAGGAAGAGAACGAAGGTGTTGCCTTTGTTAATGTTGTTCCACTCTTGATGGTGATTCCGAAAATATAAATTTCGTGGGTTGATTTGTAGTTTCGAAAATTTGTGATAAATGGGTGGAGAGAGTTTGTGTGTGAAAATGAGATGAAATGAAAATGAAATGAAAGAGGAAGGGGTTTGGGGTGGCTGATCCAAAGGAGAGGGGAGGGGTTTTTCCCCATTTCGTTCCTATTTCGCAGTGTAAAATACCCGTATTCTGTACCCGAATAATATATATAAATATAATATTTTTAAATTTATATTTCCGTTCTTTCGGTTTTTAATTAATTAAATCAAAAATTGTTTTACTCGATTTAAAAATATAATGTGACTTCAAATGGATTTATTTGTGATTATTAAATAATCATTGTTCATTATATAAAAATGTAAAATTTTCGTTCGCTGCGTTATAATTGTATATAATAATACGATTATAAAAAGTTTAAATTGGATGAGGATTTTGACTTTTTGACCGGGTGTTACATTCTCCCCCTGTTAAAAAAATTTCGTCCCGAAATTTAAAGTGATGTCGGGGTCGTGTGGAGTCTGTGGAGCAATGTACGTATGAGAAGTTTATCGAGTAGATTGCAGACATATTATGTCTATAACGAGGTTGAATAGCAGTCAATCCATGACTGTGTCGCGGTCCTTAGTTGTAGTCATATCCTGACTATTTCGTTCGTTTAGAGTTGAAGGCACATTGTGGTTACGAGGTAACCATCTACGTTGTAGTCTGTTCGGGACTAGATAGTTGTCACATAGTGACCGTTTTTATGAATTGTCCTATCAGGACTAAGTAGTTGGTGAACGTTCAGTCGGTTAGTCTACTGAAAGCAAACGTTGAGTTTTATGTGGCCTAGGTCAACTAGCCCTAAGACGCACTCGGCCTTAAATTAATAAAAGTGGTATCAGGGAGATAAAGTATTCGCTTAGTGAATCTATAATTTGGGGAGTTATGTTTTCAAGTAAGGATGTACTTACATCTTTATCGGGGATCTGTCGATCAGGTGACCTTGCGTTTCATTTTTGGGCAATCCTTCTTGAAATGTCCGGGCTCGTTGCATTTATAGCATGTCTTTTGCGCATAAGGATTTGCGGGAATTTTGCAGTCCCAGATTTTATGTCCGAATTTCTGGCACCTCTCACACGGTGTACCGCATGGGCCTTCGTGATGATGATAACACCCATGGCAAAAAGGTTTATTTCCCGCGTAGCCTCGTTTTTCCTCGGATCCGGTAGCATAGAACCTTTCGGGTTCGGGTTCGGGTTCGCTGGTTTGACCATGGTTTTCACTAGGAGTTCTATTCCATTTTCTCTTATTGTTATTACTATTCGGTGGAGTGGATGATTTCAGGTCGTTATTCATGGCCATGAGCTCTGAAGAGTGGTTCGGTTTGACGATGTGACGTTCCCTCGGACAGGTTCCGGCAGGCCGCTAATGTATTTCCTGATTCGATCAAATTCTGTACTAACCATGGCGGGACGCAAAAGAGCTAGTTGTTGGAACCTGGTGGTGTACCCGGTAATGTCGGTTCCCTGAACCCTTAGGCTCCAGAACTCTTCATCTAGTTTGTGAAGTTGTTCGATCGGGCAGTACTCATCTGTGAGCATTTTCTTTAAGTCCTCCCAAGGGAGCAGATAAGCGGTGTCGGTACCCACAGACTGGGCATAGGAATTCCACCATGTGAGAGCACCGTCTGCAAGGGTGCCAATAGAGAACTTGACTTTGTCTTCCTCCGTACACTTGCTGATGTGGAACACATATTCCATTTTCTCAACCCACCTGAGCAATCCAATAGCACCTTCCGTGCCCTTGAAGTTCAGTGGTTGACAGTTTAAGAAGTCCTTGTAGGAACAGGGCCTGGGGACAGTAGTTTCAGCAGTATCGCTATTTCTCCCGTAGTTTTGTGGAGGGTGCCGAGTCAAAACCTCAGTCACTGCTTGAGAGACGATGGAGGCAAGCTGAGCATCAGAGTAAGTTCTCATCTTCGGTGGCATGATTCTTTAATAAGAGGGAAACAACAAAGTGTGAATGTTCTTTATTCGAAGACTTTGACTTTTATAGTTGTATATTCGGATGTAAAAGTGATAGCGGTCCAGAAATCACTGAAGGCATCCGTTTGAAAGTCCTTGGACTTTGATGTTATAAATTGTGTAGTCATACTGACGACCTGTTGTATTTTTAATATGTGATCAATCCGAGATCATGTTGTTGTCGTAGTCTAACAGTAGGTAAGATGTAGTACTAGCATATCATGCGGCCATATATGCCAGTGAGTGTGACATTCATAGTACTATGTGTGATGTGAAAACGTGGTCTACCAACACAACCCATGTGTGTGGTGGCATCATCATATGTTCATAAATTGAGGCGTCATATGCCTAAGTGGTCGTATATACATATATGGTGTACACGTAACTATATGAGTATAATCGCGCAGTAAAAATCAGGTGTGGCATCTCGTGCTCAGTTAAGTAGTGTATATGTATATATAAATTGTACATGTAACTATAACAAGTCCACATGCATATTGAGAGTAGTACCTAGTGCCGAAATGCAGTGCCTAACGCACTGTAGTGTAGTAACAACGTACTGTAATGCAGTGCTATCAGCACAGTAATGGAAATACCAATGTATTGTGATTGTAGTACCGAAGTACTATGAAATGCAGCACCACGTGCCGTAATGAAGTGCCCGCGGCACTGTAATTGCAGTACTCATCTACTGTGAATGTAGCATCAACATGCTATGATTTGTAGTATTGACATACTATGAGGTTTGCACTAACGTGCCAATATTGTGGTATCAACATACCATGTGTTGTGCTTGAAAGCATGATGTGACACCACGTGCCATGTGTTGTTTGATTATAGCCCTAAGGCCAACATACGTTGAAGTTATGTGATTTCCCCAAATGTAGCACAAAGGCTAGAGTGTGAGTGCCAATGCACTGAGGTATTGAGTTGATTGATCTAAATGATTAAGTTGTGATTGAGAAAATTAATTTGTTGTGGACTTAGTCAACACTAATCCAATGGTGACCAGTATGATCAAAGATGATAAACTCGTTTGTTTGTTTTAAATTTCGTGGATGTTTAGCATGTGTGGGTTTCCATTCCCATTGAATACGTTTGTACCTCCTTCCCGAGGTTCAGTGATGAATGTGATATTCTCCTATGCGTACATAAAGAGAAAGTGTCGAGTCGTGATAGTTAGGAAGACGGCGATGTGCCTCTTCACGTGTAAATGATAGTACAGCGGAATTTTAGTTGTATATACCCAGTATATATTTGATACGTAGAAGTAGTATACATGTAAGACCTATTAATATATACCTACAGTACATATAATAGCCTAGGATGTCTAGCACAAAACAATCAGAGTCAGCTATTGCATTCCTAACTCAGTATAACCCCTTTCAGATATCGCATCATCTTCATTTAATTGTACATAGTTAGCTACGCTATGTTAAATTAAACTCGAATGATGAAATCCCTGAACCAGTCATACCTAATGAGGAATACTGCCTAACGGTCATAGTCTAGACCCACTAAATGCAACCTAGTTCACTATAACCTTAGGCTCTGATACCAATCTGTAACACCCTCAAATTTCGGTTTGCGGAAGAGGTCGGGTCGGGTGTTACCAAATTAAATATCACAGCATAAGATACATAATGAACGACTCTAAATGAGACGTTTGAAAATAATTATACATTTATTAAATAGAACGTTTACAACGTGGCTGGGTGTTACACCTACCGACATGGACTTTATTCACCGATGGCGCTTCCAGTATAGAAGGATCTGGAGCAGGATTAATCCTAACTGACCCATACGGCCAAGAGATAACTTACGCACTTCGTTTTGACTTCAAAGCTTCCAACAATGAAGCTGAATATGAAGCCCTAATAGCAGGATTGGAGCTTGCCGTTCAAATGGAAGTTCAACGATTAGATGTGTACACCGACTCTTTGCTAATCACGAACCATATCAACGGGTTATATGAAGCTAAGGAGGAAGTAATGAAAAGGTATCTGTCAAAAGTCCAAGAATTGCAAAAGCTTTTCCAAAGTTTTTCAATAACACAAATTCCGCGCTCAAAAAACAAACGCGCAGATGCTCTGAGTAAGTTAGCTTCGTCATCTTTTGCACACTTAACGAAGAACGTACTGGTAGAAGTAGTCCCATGCAGAAGTATAGACGTTAAGTTAATCAGTTCAGTCGAAGAAACAACTTCCACTTGGATGGATCCTATCATATGTTACTTAACGAAAGGAATGCTCCCAGAAGATCCAGTGGAGGCGAGAAAAGTAAGGATCAAAGCACCACAATATTCAATCATGCAAGGCATACTCTACAGGAAAGGTTACTTGGCTCCGTGGTTGCGATGTGTAGGACCTGAGCAAGCAAATTATGTCTTAAGCGAAGCACACTTTGGGTCATGTGAAGCCCATGCAGGAGCGAGGAGCATTACCCAAAAGGTGGCAAGACTTGGCTATTATTGGCCTACAATGTATCGGGACGCGATGAAAATTGTCAAAAAATGTCATAATTGCCAACACCATGCGCCAATCATACGCCAGCCGCAATGTGAATTGACGAGTATTACAAGTCCATGGCCTTTTCATCAATGGGGAATCGACATAGTAGGACCATTTCCAGAAGCCCCCGGGCGGGTCAAGTTCTTAGTAGTCGCTGTTGACTATTTTACCAAATGGGTAGAAGCTGAGCCACTTGCAACCATAACAGGTCAGCGTATTCTAAACTTTGTATGGCGTAATATCATTTGCCGCTTTGGTATTCCAGGAGTAATCATTAGCGATAATGGGAAGCAATTCGCCAATAACCTGTTTCGAGAATGGTGCGACGAGCTCAAAATCAAACAAAAATTCACCTCAGTTGCACACCCACAGGCCAATGGACAAACAGAGGTCACCAACCGGACTCTACTACAAGGCTTGAAGACACGACTCGGTAAAGCTAAAGGAGATTGGGTGGAGGAGTTGCCAAATGTTCTTTGGGCATATCGAACAACGGCAAGAACAGGGAACGGATGCACACCATTCAGTTTGGTATATGGCTCAGAAGAAGTACTACCACCGGAAATCGGTTTGCCCACTTACCGTATCAGCAACTTTGACCCAGCCACAAATGACACGAATCTCCGCCTTAATCTTGATCTACTTGATGAAAGACGAGAAATGGCTTCACTACGCAATGCACGATATAAAATACAGACTGAAAGGTATTATAACAGAAAGGTGAAACAAGGCCAACTCAAGGTTGGTGACTTTGTTCTCAGGAAAAATGAGGCAAGCAGACAGGAAGGACAGAAAAAGTTGGACTCAAACTGGGAAGGACCATACAAGATAACCGAAGTCAAACGCGTAGGAACATATATCCTAGCCGACATGAAAGGTCGACCTATACCACGAACGTGGCACATTAGCAACTTGCGAAAGTTTCATTTCTGAAGGCAAGCGTCAACAAATGTGCAACATTAAGCCTATGCTTGTAGAATGTCAAGAAATTAACGGAGGCATATCTTCTGTACATAGAATAAATGTATCATATGGTGATATGTAATGAAAATGCCTCTGGTTATTAATAAAACTGCTTCTTTGACGCAACATGTCAAAACAACGTAATAACATTCCGACATCAAAAAGGGATGAAATATGATATTATGTACATGTATGATGTATATATTCAGTGGGTCTTAGAAAAAGCACACTCACAAGCAACAAGAAGCTATCGCACGTCCTATGGGGATTGCAAGCTAAAATGAAAGTCACAGTTATGCACAAGTGCAAAACAAACAAAGTATGCAAAAATCAATAAACAACAAACATCAATCTCATACACAACGCTCGATTACAACATCTATAATCGATCAAAATATATATATATATATATATATATATATATATATATATATATATATAATAATAATAATAATAATAATAATAATAATAATAATAAATAAATAAATAAATAAATAATGTTAATACGGCTATCAAATTTACGAAAGGATCATTCTTCAACTCAGGTCTCGTGACTACAAAACATTACTAATTAAAAGTGATGTTTATGTAAAGATGCCCATTGGTCTTGTTCCTTTGAATAAGTCTTTAAATAATACTAATATTTAAATTCATTCTACTTGAAGTTATATAACTATCATTATTATAGTTATCTCTACACTACATGAACCCATGGATACTAAAACGATTACATTTGAAAAAGAAAAGTACATTTCAACTACAAGAGGAGCATACAAGTCTTATTTAAGCACCCCTATCTCATTAAGAATCAAAACAAAATATTAAGCAAGTTAAGCTCAGGGGGCATCATATATACAAAATACATACGTAGAGTCACGGGCTCGAGTTATGGGTCATGATCACCGGGCTACGGGTCATTATGACCGAACAACTAAACCTGTTTATGCTTGTATCACTCAAGATGGAAGAGATGTTGTTAGTACGGATAAGGGATGAAAGGATAATGTTGTCTCGGGTTGCGATTCCCTATTGGTAACTCACATCACAAATTAATGTAATCGGTTTTACGCCACATATCCAGAACTGGAGCCGAGCAACTTCCCTTGATAGTCGTGAGTGTATTAGTCTCATTAGGATGAATATTATTTCTTATGAGTACTACATAAGAATATGATTAGTAGTTAAGAATATCCAACTTATACTTGGGTGTGTATGTATGTAGTGTATATACAGGGAGAAAGATATGAGAATTGGGTGCCCTGTTGAATCAGTTTGATGCTTCTATTTATAGAAAGGGCCTGCGATCAAACAATCATTACAAAGATATGTTTAAGATGTTATGCAACTTGATGGAATCTTTTAGGAAGGCATATCTAAGATATGGATAGATATGGTTAGATATGGATATGCAAGAATCTCCACGTATATATGCACATGGAAGATTTAGTCTTACTTTCTTTTATTTAATCACATATATATATTTAATCTTTCTAGTTTATGAGTAATCCCATTAAGCCCTCCAGTCTATGCATGTAAATTGAAGATGTAGCATGTGTAGACTATAGCAAGTTTTGTGTTTTTGTATCTTGTACTTTTTGATTATTATGTATTTGTCATTGTTGGTGTTATGTATTATAATTGACGGTAGTGTTTAAGGAAAAAAAATTTAGTCTTGAAAGCATGCAAAGATTTT
Source organism: Helichrysum umbraculigerum (assembly GCA_949592205.1). Taxonomy (NCBI): domain Eukaryota; kingdom Viridiplantae; phylum Streptophyta; class Magnoliopsida; order Asterales; family Asteraceae; genus Helichrysum; species Helichrysum umbraculigerum. The sequence goes on along the minus strand of CATIUR010000002.1, from coordinate 86,523,712 downwards.
AAGTCACAAGCCAGAATTAACTAGCTTGAAGCCTTGAAGAAATCATAGTCAATTTAGTGAGAGTTGTGGACCACTTACTACGCATGAACCCAATGAATGTGCTAAGAGGAATATTTCCCATTGATAAATATAGCAATTGTGCCTTCGTGTGAGACGGTGTTGGATTATGAAACTAACAATGGTGGTGAAGTAATCAATAGTATGTAACCATTCACTTGAAAGAATAATTTTCAATAGTTCTCGAGATAACACAAGTGATGATGTGATGGTGAATATGTGATTTCTTTCGATTTACATGGTGTAGCTGGGGTTCACACGCAAACTTGTATAAGATACATTGTTGAGAGAGGAATAGAGTTGCTGTAGTTGCACTTGAAGGAGGGTTCAGACCACTAGAGTAGTCAAAGATTTCAACAAGGATTTTTAGAAGTGAGAGATGAGTAATTACAGAAGATGCTGCATGTGTAACTCGCTGCAAGTAAATAAGTGGTCTAATTGATTGTTAACTACTAAGCGTTCTTTTGTGTAGTACTATCAAGCTGTAGTCATGTTTATGCCGTGGATGGGTGGTCTTCATATAAAAGTTGCCATATGCTTATAGTAATAAAGAAACTATCCTTACTAAAAGGTTTAGTATTAATGGGACTTGTGTTTGTTTACATATTATAGCTTGTTGTTGATAACTGTAAACTGTTTTGATGCTCGTGGTTTATGTTTGCGTATACATTAAATATTTAATTGTACAAGAGCATGTATAACGATGATTTACCATTTGACTTTTGAGAGTTTATAATTGTAAGGGAGAGTTGTATACCAGTTGCACTGTAATTAATGTGTGTAACCATTGAGTCCCCAAGACCATGTGTGGCAAGAGTTGATGGCATGCATGGTCTTCAGAATTTGGTCTAAATATATAATTTTCACACTTATAAACGACAGATGGCCTTTTGTCAAACCATAATATGCGTTATATACCTACTCTATACGCATCCATAGGCCGAAGCCATAGTTATGAGTTGTTCGGATTCTATTATTACCCAAAGGATGATGTGGTTTGAGGTACTAACCCATTTTATCCCTCAATTGCGAGAAAATATATCAAATGTATTGGAACAAATATTTTTGTACGACTATTTTTAAGTTTTTGTTTGTTTGTCTTTTCGTAGCACTTTACCCTGTAATGGGTGTGGCCGATCATTTTTTTTTATCATGATTGTATTGATTTTATATGTCTTAAGCTTTACATGAGAGCTATTAACAGCTTCATATATTTTTCATCGCAAGATGATGTTGTAACTATGAATACGGCACTTCGGTTATGTACGTACAAGTTTAGCTATCTAGAGCTTTTTCTTCCCTTTAATGGTGGGATAATTGTCAAGAAAGCGGTCATGTCACTTTGCAATGTGGAGTTTCGCTTCATTCGAGCAGTTTCACCCCTTTGCGTGATCTATTTCACGCTTTGAAGCATTCTTTTTGCTTGTGCGAGATGAGTTTTCTCGTCTTTAGTGCGTAATTACCGCTTTGCATGATATAATTTCATGACTTTGAAGTGAATTTGCCACTTTGCTTGATATATTTCACATCTATGGAGATATTCGATCTGGTTATGCATGATATGATTGTGAGTCTCTGGAATGGACTTGCAGTTGTGTGTAATTTGTTTGCTCTCTTTTTAGCTGCGTTATCATGTAGCATATAACTTGGAGTATAGAGTATAACATGGAGAAAATATACCACGTCGTGCTTTAAACTTGTTAGATCATCCATTATTTGTGAGAACGAATACAATATGACGATATCCTTGAACATTCAAATCTATGGTTGAATAACCATGTGGTGTTGAGTCGCTTATAGATTCATGCCATATAAACCCTTTTTCAATTGGCTTATAATATGGTCAAAACCAATTTGATAAATATATATTGAACTATTCCGCCTTTCTAACTTCATAAATTCGATCATCACGAATGGTCAGCATGTAAATACAATAGTAATAACGATATTAGCTAAGATCACTTAGATCATCATTGTTTTCCTTTTTTTTTTTATGAAAAATTAAAATAAGAGATCGGCTATTATAGGCACTTTGTTTTTCGTTTTTCTAAAAAACAAGTAAGACTTATAAATATGCATGAATAAATAGCACATCCCGCTTTGGTAAGAGAACTTACTAATGGGTTTTTGTTTACCTTCAGAATTCTAAAAAGGTCTTATATTGTTATATTGTCTTTTTTGTTGCAAGCATCATGGTTCAATATTGCAAAAAATTTAGGTTTAGAATTTAACTATTCCTACTAATGAAGATCTTGGAGAAGCCATGCATCCATCTCATAAGATCAATAAGGAATACTTAAAAGAAATTTCATCAAGCGAGAAAGAAGATATATACCAGATTAAATTGTAGAAACGATTAGTACCTTACTGGATATTAAGGCAGCGAATCATAACTTTAGAGGCCTTCACGGACGGTCTCTGATGAAGGTTCTCCCGTGTTTAATGGGTGTTTGTTACTCATTTACCTCACTGTTAGTCCCTGTTTAACTTAATAAACAATCGTATACAATAAGCCTTGAATGTATTATTGAGAAGTTGCGGAATCACACTAAATAATATTAAGAAGATCAACGAATATAAATTAATATGATGAATACAATAATATACCGAAAGCTTCAATCTTATTAATGATATAAGACGAATACACTTAATGTATTAGGGTTACAGAAAATCTTGAAGCTGCGCAAAACCTTAACCTATCTAGGTCTAAAGGATCTCTATTTATAACACATAGAGTCCTATACAATCTCCTACAAATATGGAATAAAATAACTTCCATAACCGACTCATACTTATCACAAAATCATAAACAGTTGTAACTACCATTCTGAAGTAAACAGTTGTAACTATTACACATTCAGTGATAACTGCTTAAATTGTAATATAAGACCAAGTACAAATATATAATCAGTGTTAACTGCTACATATATAACTAACAGTTACAGATACATAAGCAGTTTTAACTACTTACAGACACATAACTATCAGTTGAAATCTATCTTCAATCAGTTGTAACACTTGTCTTCTCTTCAGATTTCTTCTATCAGTTGTAACTTTGTAAAGACAGTTTTATCCTTCAACATAAACAGTTTTAAACACTTTGTACTTTGTCTTCTCATCAACAACTTCAATTCAGACCAGAAACAGTTTTGACCCAACAATCTCCCCCTAAACTTAATCTGTCCTTCACAGCATTAAGTTTCTTCTAATTCTCTCTTATGAGCTTCACAAAATTCTTTCAAAACTGTCAGTCTTTTCTTTTCTTCCTCCTATCTATCTCCTCCTTCTTATAAATCTGATTCAGCACCATATATACCAATTCCAGAGCTACATCATCTAAAACTGCAGCTTGTAATCTTGCATTTCTCATGTTCATCAAAAATCTCAGATTTATATCATAAAATCTATCTGTCAACAACCACATAAACACTGCATCATCCATGACAATCTGATGTACTCCTGGTTTGGCATGATAAATCCAATTCCTGACCTTGCTTAAAGTAGTAAATTGAAATGGAAACTCTTCTGGTTCAAACATAGCTTTAATCCAATGCCATGTAACCTTCTCAACCAGATTATCAAACTCTTTTAAATCCAAATTCTTCTCCATTCCAATCTCATATATTCTGACCAAATCAGTTCTACTGATCCTCTTTATCAAATCCCTAAAAGATCTCCACCAAGATACATTCCCATCTGCTCTTTCAATTTTAATCTTGTGAATCTTAACAGGATTGACAAACTGCTCAATGGACCAATCAATAATACCAGGCAACTCAACATTAATTACCTCTGACCCCACTGGTTGTAACAGAATAAATTCCTTCAATTCATCAACATCCCTTTTTCTATCAGGAATTTCATCCAATTCTCTTTTCTTTCTTTCAATTTCATCTTTCTTTCTCTTCTCAGCTTCTTCTTTTTCTCTCTTTTCCTTTTCTTCCTTTTCTTTTAATTTCTTTTCTTTTTCAACCCTTTTCTTCTCCTTTTCTGCTTCTTGCTTTTCTTTTTCTTTCCTCTCAATTACTTCAGGATTCATATCATCCTTATCCCACAAATTCTGCAATCTCTCCAAAGTCATCTGCTTCAATGCATTCATAGGAATATACCCACCTTTCAGCTTTGCAATCAAACTCTTTCTCATCTGAGCTTTTGTTGGTGGTTTTGCAGCCTTTTTCTTTCTAGCCTCTTCTGCTTTCTTCTTCTTGAGTTGATCAACCAAATACTCAATATCATCCTGCTTCTGCTCTTTCAAAAAATACTCATCCCATTCTGCTACCTGTTCCTTAGTCATTTTGACAAACTTACCCGGCTCAATCTCAACATCAATCAAATCTTCTGCATTGAGCTCAGCATGTAGTCTTTGTGCATATTCAGTATCATGAGCAGTTACAGTAGCTGGCACTGGTTTTGACTTTTTCACCTTTGGTTCTTCTACCAGCTTTCCTTTCCCTTTATCCTTTGGATCAATTTTTGGTAAATCTTTCTTTTGTTGAGCAGGAGCTGCAGTAGGTTCTCGTATCTGAAATCCAGGCAAAGATGGTTGTGTAGATGGTTTCTTTGGAGTTTCAACCTTCTTTCCTGTTCCTGTCACCTTAGCAGTTTTAACTGGAATGCTCTTTTTCCTAGTTTTTTCAACTTGTTGTTGAGCATCAGTTTGAGCATCAGTCTTTTCTTTTTCCACTGCTATCTCTGGTTTATTAACCTCATCACCATCATCACCATCAATCTTTAGCTCCTCAGTCATATCTCCCATATCAACCTCTGCAGTTTGACCCACTGAACCAATAACCTCAGTATGTTCAGATATATTATCATCTGCCACTGGTTCATTCATCTCTGTTTCCACTGTTTCATATACTGACTCATTCATTTCTGGCTCTGTTGGTGGTGTTGGAGGTGTATGCACAAACTCATCATCTTCTGGTTGTTCCATTTCAATCTCCTCATCAACTTTCTCATCATCAGACACAACCTTATCATCCTCAGTTACCTTATCACCCATGTTTGTCCAGACCTTCTCCCCCTTTTTGAAAGCATTTTGTGGAAACTGATAAGCATTCTCAGGTTCAGAAGTATCATGAACCACATACTTTCTTCCTTTCTTCAAGCACTTAATTAATGACAATCCTTTCTAACTGCTGCACTTTCCTCTGCAATTGATCCACAATCTTATCCTTAGCTCGATTCTTCTTCCTCTCCTTGACAAATTTTGACCATACATAATCAATCATAGCCGTTAATTCTGAGTTAGTTCTAGCCTCAACACCTCCAGGATGTGAATCCTTTGGTGAATCATTGACATTATCAAACTCTGACTCATGCCTAGCATGATCATCAAAGTCCCCTTGGTTCTTGGTACTGGGACCACTAGGATCATCTCCAGGTGTTGCCTCTGATTGGGTCTTATTTATGTTACTTTTGTCCTGCTCTGCCAGTGGGCTAGAAGCAGTAGAAGCAGCCCTCTCAGAATGATCAACCTCCTCCTCATTGATCATCTGCTGTGATGAATCATTTGACTGAGACACCTGAGCAGCAGCAGCCTCAGATGCCTGTTTTCTAGCCTTTTTGGCTCTAAAAGATTTAGCTGTTGTGGTCCTTTGTTTTCTTTTAATACCCCCATCTACCGTGGGTTGAGAAGTGGTGGGTGGAACCATTCTCTTAGTAGCTGGTTCAGCTTCAGTTGGTGGTACTGATGCTGTGGTGGAAGGTGCAGGAAGCATAGTAGAAAATAATGCTGTAACCTTCCCAGAAAATTTAGTATCTCTCTTCATATTTACAAAAACTTTTGGTTTAAAAGAGACAATACCAATAACTTTATCAAGTGCAGTTAAATTAGGAATTTGTTCATTTAAGAACAACTGCACAAATCGTGGATACATCAAAAATTTAATCTTTGGTTGCTCAATGTTTCTAAGCATACCAGCAAATATCATATTTGAAAAATTAAACCTTTGACCAGTTGCAAGACAAGCAATTGCATAAGCAATATTGCTTCCAAACTGTTCAAAAGATGATCTTTTTGATGATAAGCAGTGTAAAATTGTATGAATCAAAATCCTCCACTGATGAGAATATAAGGTTTTCTGAAAAGTAAAAACTTCAAAAGAACCCTCATAACCCATCAAGCGTAAAGTATCATACATAACAGTATCATCTAAAGAGGTTATACCTGCCTCATCATCTAGTTGTAATGATGCTCTAACAGTAGCTTTAGTAACTACAACTCGTGTATCCATGACTTTTGAAACGATTCGTTTAATCCCCTGTTCCTCTTCTATCGTCGCATTCACCCAGAAATTGTTGATATGATCATGAGATATTCTGGGTGCCACAGTAAGAGCATGACGAATATGTGAAGCACGAAGGAAATCAATGATTTCCACATACTCGTTTGCCTCAGCAGGTTTCATCAAGAATGCAATCATATTATGATCTTTTCCAATCGGTAGTTGAACAGTAGACGAAGTCGATGCCATGATAAGAAATCAAGAAATCGAAGAGAATCGAAGATGATTTATAGAATTGAGAATCTATGAGACTTAGCGCAGTGGTTTGTGTGTAATTTTGAAAGCGTAATGAAAAACCCTAAGTGTTGAGAGTTAAGTACTGAAATTAAATCAGTTGTAAACCCTAATTTGACCAGATCCCCAATTACAACTAAAACAGTGTTAATCAAGAAAAATAACACGTTCAGTGGTAATTGTGAAAATAACCATCAATGGTAAACAACACTTGGTTTTTCAAATGCATCATTTACATAATAAAGCTAGCAGTGCTCACTTGTACAAGCAGTACCAACCGACCAAGGCAGTGCTAACTTAATACAAGTAGTACTTCAGATCTAGCAAAATCATATAAACAAAGCAGTGGTTGAATTTTATTTATTTATTTATTTATTTATTTATTTTTATTTTTTATCGAAAGCTAGATTCCAACAAGCAGTAAAACGCCAACATATACACCTGCAGTAGTTAAACTCCAAGGCATAGTAATATAACCTGCAGTGTTAATGCAAACAAAAATACAAGTATACAGTGTTAACTATATACTAACAGTGGTGAAGTGATTATTACTACTGTTTATACTAAAAGTAGTAAACAGTGATAACTATACACAATATACACTATCAGTGTTTAATTAACAAATCAGTATTAACCCAAATTGAAGCACAGTAGATATTATTCACAGAAAGCAGTGATAAGAAAAATACTTAAGACAAATTAATCATTCCAATACTAGTAACCAAGAATGTGAATCTGCCTACATCAAAAGCTTTAGTAAACAGATCAGCAAACTGATTATCAGTATGAACTTTCAAAATTTGAATAAGTCTTTTCTCATTACAGTCTCTAATGAAATATAATCTAATTTCAATGTGCTTTGTTTTAGAATGTTTAACTGGGTTATTGATAATACTGATTGCAGAACTGTTATCAATAAAAATAGGAGTATTAAGAAAGGTAAAACCGTAATCTAACATCTGATTCTGAATCCATAGCACTTGCGCACAGCAACTTGCAGCTGCTACATATTCTGCCTCTGCTGTAGATGTAGATACAGTGGTTTGTTTCTTGCATTGCCATGAAACCAATCTATCTCCCAAAAATTGACAACCTCCTGATGTAGATTTCCTGTCCAGATTAGCTCCTCCATAATCACTATCTGTATAAGCTATCAGATCAAAAGAAGTAAACTTTGGATACCAAAGGCCAAATTTTGGTTGACCCTTTAAATATCTAAATATTCTTTTGACTGCAAGAAGATGTGACAGCTTTGGATTAGCTTGAAATCTTGCACATAAGCACACTGCAAACATGATGTCAGGCCTTGATGAAGTGAGATACATAAGAGACCCGATCATTGATCTGTAGAGATGTTCATCCACACTCTCCCCCTCAAGATCTGCATGTAATTTCTTGTTTGTCTCCACTGGTGTGCTTGCAACTTTAGCATCTTTGTACCCACCCCGATCCAGTATATCATTAACATACTTACTTTGATGAATAAAGATTCCTTCTTTCTGTTGCTTCACTTGCAGCCCCAAGAAAAATGTTAATTCCCCCATGGAGCTCATCTTGAACTTTTCATGCATCAGTGATTCAAATTCCTTGCAAAGACTATCCTTTGTTGAACCAAAAATATAACACCCCTCATTTAATACAACAATTTTATATTAATTACTACGGAAGCGTATTCTTTAATACATATTTCATAAAACTTTGCCATGAAATTTTCGCAAACCTTTACACAACCTGTTTAACTACTAATTCAAACATAGTTAACTTGTTTATAAACCGGGGCATTATATATTACAAAACATTATTTATAACAAACAAAATCAGAGTTGCAAGTTTCAAACATTCCCAGCATCAAAACGTCCCTTCCTGGCTACCCACATAATTAAACATAACCTGCAGGAAGTAAATTGAGGGATTAGCACGAAGCTAAGTGAATGAATAATCATTACAATTCAATTTAGCTATCAATTTGTTCACAATCAATAATGCAACAAATATCGTCAAGAGGAACGGTGGTTCCTAAGGACCCTGTTCCGGGTGGCCCCATCAGAACACTTACATCAACTGTAGGCCAAAACAGTGATTAACCGCTAACTAAATGCTAATTTCCATCAACACATGTACGCAACCCTGTGTTGACCAACATTAGCAATCAAGTCCAACTGACAATCTAGTTGACCTCTGGATTTATCAATCAAGCTCACAGGCTAATCAAACCACCAGTCAAATGGCATATCATTTCAAAGTTTACATTCTATCAATAGTAATCCTATAATTACTGATTGAAATCAAACTGACACAACCAAATCAAACTGTGAGTTTCAAATCCACTCACCGATACCTCAGAAGTCGCAACACTCAGCTTCAAATCACTGAGTCTTTGGGGTATCTGAAACATTACACAACAAACAAGTTAGTAACTCGTCTCATTATCATTATCATAACATATATATCCAAATCAGGTAAATCCCTGAAGTCTAAGCAAACAAAAGTTCAACCAGAAAATTCCCGAAATGACGTTTAAAACTGAAAAATGCCATTTTCGGCCCCTAGATGGCCCCGAATGGCCAAAAACTGACTAGGCTATAGTATATAGTTTTGATCATTGGGTCGTTTCCGAGTGACCATGCGAATTTCAACTCAATCCGAGTTAGTGAAATTCGTCACTAAACCGTGACCCTGAAAATACTTGTGCATTTTCAAAATTTGCAAAACCCGTCAAAATTATTCATGCAAACGCGATCCGGACTAGGGGGCTGGATCACGTTCGCCTTTAGAAAATATTCTATCACCGTTTAACACTTGGCAACGCGATCCGGGAACTAGGGCTGGATCGCGTTCACAAGAAGAAAACGTTATGTAATCAATTTTCATTAGGCAACGCGATCCGGGCAAGAGTTCAGGATCGCGTTCCTACGCGTTTCAGCTCTTATTCTGACCTGCAAACACACAGCTCAAACCCAATTTCATATATCACCATCTTAAGCATATGAATCTCAGTTGTTAAGTTTCTAAACACTCTCATACTACCATATATACATACTAAAGCATCATTCAAGCTTCAATTCACATATGATCAACAATATGCATAATACCACTCAAACTTATTTCAAATATTCAAACACTTACCACTTCAAATAAGAACAAGATGATTATGATGATTAGGTAACTAAGATCAAGCTCAAAATCAGTTCAAGATCACCACAAAATCTTTGATTTCTCTTTGTTTTGAATATATAAGTGTTTAGTTCTAGGTTTCAAGAAAGTGAAAACTTTCCTATTTGGGAAAGTTAATATAAGTCGGCTCAATATTTCCACCGACCCGTATCCACTTAAAACTAGTCCCCTTTCAATCTACAGCCTGGAACCTAAAAACCATTTGCGAGAAACTTATTTTATTCTACCGTCAACTATAGTAAATTACAACAATCAACAATTTACTAGTCACAATAAGTCCTGGGACTTATTAATCTAAGTTTCGTAATAAAACAATAATATCACATAATTTCTAATAAAATTAATTATATCAATTAAAATTAGAAATTACCGGACGCGAAGAGAGGATGTTACAAATCTCCCCCCCTTAAGAAGATTTCGTCCCCGAAATCTCATCACGATCAAACAATCCAGGATATCTGGATCTTATACTATCCTCCGTCTCCCAAGTTAGGTTTGAACCTAAACTATGTTTCCATTTCACTAACACCATGGGAATATGTTTCTTCCTAAGTTTGGTAACTTTTCGGTCAAGAAGTTCAACTGGTTCTTCAATTAATTTCTGACTCTGATCAACTTTCAAATCTTTTAAAGGAAGAATTTGAGACTGGTCTTCAACGTTACATTTCCTCAAATAACAAATGTTAAACGTGTCATGAATACCAGCAAGTTCTGGAGGAAGCTCAAGTGTAACTGACTGATCATTTACAATCTGACGAATTCTAAACGGTCCAATATATCGAGGAGCCAATTTGCCATGTTTTCCAAAACGAATTACCCCCTTCCAAGGCGAAACTTTCAAATAAACAAGTTCACCTTCAACAAAAGTAACATGTCTACGTTTAGGATCAGCATATTGTTTCTGTCTATCACGTGCAGCTTTCAACTTTTCACGAGCCACTGCCACTTTATCAGCTGTCATTTGCACAATATCTGGACCTGCAAATTGTTTCTCACCTGCCTCTAACCAACAAGTTGGAGTTCTACAACGGCGACCATAAAGCATTTCATATGGAGGCATGCCAATACTAGAATGATAAGAATTATTATAAGCAAACTCAACCAATGGCAAATGAGAATCCCAAGAACCACCATACTCTAGAATACAAGCTCTTAACATATCCTCCAATGTCTAAATCGTACGTTCTGATTGTCCATCTGTTTGAGGATGATAAGCTGTACTAAGATTCACTTTGGTGCCCAACTCATGCTGCAAACTTTGCCAAAAATGAGATACAAACCTCGGATCTCTATCAGATACAATCGATAATGGAATACCATGCCGAGAAACAATCTCATTCACATACAACTGTGCAAGCTTACTCAACGATGCAGTTTCACTAGTAGCTAGAAAATGAGCGCTCTTAGTTAATCTATCAACAATAACCCAAACCATATCATTTCCTCGGGCAGTTCTAGGCAACTTGATAACAAAATCCATAGTCAAATGTTCCCACTTCCATTTTGGAATTTCAAGCTGTTTCAACGACCCATACGGCTTCTGGTGTTCAGCTTTAACTTGAGAACAAATATGACAAGAACTAACAAACCTTGCTACATCCATTTTCATTGTAGGCCACCAATACAAAGGTCTCAAGTCATTATACATTTTCGTACTTCCAGGATGTACAGACAATCTGGACTTATGGGCTTCATTCAGAATAACATCTCGAAGACCACCAAACAAAGGAATCCAAACACGAGACTGAAAGGTTTTTAATCCTCTCGAATCATCCAATAGCAATTCCTTTCGATTCAACATAATTTCATATTTCAACTTTTGATCTAACAAAGCTTCTAACTGTGCAGCTTTTATCCGAGCCACCAAATCAGAGGAAACTTCTAAACGCATAAAATAAACTCGATCAGAAGTTACCTTGCGGCTCAAAGCATCAGCAACCACATTGGCTTTTCCTGGATGGTATTTAATCTCACAATCATAATTTTTGATTAATTCTAACCATCGCCTCTGACGCATATTCAACTCTTTCTGTGAAAACATATACTGAAGACTCTTGTGATCTGTACAAATAACACATTTGGTACCATACAAGTAATGCCTCTAGATTTTCAAAGCAAATACAACAGCTGCAAGCTCTAAATCATGGGTAGGATAATTTCTTTCATGAGGTTTGAGCTGACGAGAAGCATAAGCAATAACACGATCTCGTTGCATCAAAACACATCCCAAACCAGCAATCGATGCATCACAGTAAACAACAAAATCATCGGACCCATCTGGCAATGCTAACACAGGAGCCTGACATAACAACTGTTTCAGAGTCTGAAAAGCTGTTTCCTGTTGATCAGTCCAAACAAATTTTTCATCCTTACGGGTCAATTTAGTCAATGAACCGGTAATTTTAGAAAAGTCCTTTATGAACTTCCGGTAATAACCCGCCAAACCAAGAAAACTCTTTATTTTAGAAGCAGACTTTGGAGCTTTCCAATTCATTACAGCTTCAATCTTTGAAGGATCAACTTTAACACCATCATTACATATAATATGACCCAAAAACTGTACTTCCCAAATCCAAAATTCACATTTAGAAAACTTTGCATACAAATGTTCTCTCTTTAAGGTTTCCAATACTAACCTCAAATGCATTCCATGTTCTGATTCGGATTTAGAATATACCAAAATATCATCGATAAATACAATCACAAATTTATCAAGAAAAGGTCGACAAACACGGTTCATCAAATCCATAAAAACTGCTGGAGAATTCGTCAAACCAAAAGGCATAACCAGGAATTCAAAATGACCATACCTGGTACGAAATGCAGTTTTAGGAATATCCCGTTCACAAACACGAACTTGATGATAACCCGACCTTAAATCAATTTTAGAATAAAACGAAGATCCCTGCAACTGATCAAACAAATCATCTATGCGAGGCAGAGGATATTTATTCTTTACTGTCCGTTTATTCAATTCCCTATAATCAATGCAAATTCTAAACGACCCATCTTTCTTTTTCACAAACAGAACTGGTGCACCCCAAGGAGAAGAACTAGGTCTAACGAACCCTTTATCCAACAACTCCTGTATCTGATTCATCATTTCACGCATTTCAGAAGGAGCTAATCTATAGGGAGCTTTGGCTACAGGTGACGAGCCAAGAACAAGATCAATCTGATATTCAACTTCCCTAACTGGTGGTAATCCAGGTAATTCATCAGGGAACACTTCCGGATATTCAGAAACAACCGGGACATCAGAAAGAGATTTCTTTTCTACTTTAGTATCAATCACATAAGCTAGGTACGATTCACAGCTTTTGGACAAAGATTTCCTAGTTTTCATCATACTAATCAAAGGTAGACAAACATTATCCCGTTCTCCTCGAGCCACGACATATGACTCTTCAGAGATTGGAATTCTAATCAGCTTATTGTGGCAATCTATACTTGCTTTACACTGACTTAACCAATCCATGCCAATAATCACATCGAAACTAGCAATCGGCATCAACAGAAAGGAAATTGGGAAAGTCTGGCCATCTATCATAATATTAGCTCCAATTACCGAGGTGGTAACAGGAACTGATTTGCCACTAGCTATTTCTACTTCAACAGGGTTTGTAATCACAGTAGGCATCATTTTCAACTTATCACAGAAATACACAGATACAAAAGAACAATTTGCACCTGAATCAAACAAGACACGTGCTGGTACAGAGTTTACAAGAAAAGTACCAGTAATAACGTCATCTGTGTGAACAGCTTCATCCACTGTCATTTGAAAAGCCCTACTAACTGCAGATGGCGGATTCTTCCGCTTCTGATCGTAAGGTGATGAACTAACAACCGACCCAACACTCTATCTCTTGGCCTCAGAACACTGATTTGCACGATGACCTTCTTTGTGACAATTCCAGCATACATAAGTAGGAAAAACACAATCTTTGGCTTCATGTCCAATCACACCACATTTCACACATCTAGTGGTTTGCACAGTACACGGCCCAAAATGTCTAGCTCTACATTTAATACACCAATTGGGACGATCAGAAGTACCACCACGACTTTCTTGTTTCTTACCCTGTTGATTTCCTTGCCACCGCTGCTTACCTTTACTAGAAGATTCACTCCTAGATTTCTGAGAAACCATTTCTTTACTTGGTGCCTCTTGAGGTCTCAAATCACTGTCAACTGACCGAGCTAACATAAAAGCTTGGGAAAGAGATCCAGCTAACCTTACTGAAGTTCGATAATGATTAGGTAAAGTACCCACAAACTGTTCGATTCGGGTCCTCTCATCAGGAACCCACTGCTGAACAAACCTAAGTTTTTCTGAAAACTGATTAATCAAATTATCCATTGACATTTTATCAGTTAATTGCAAATCCATAAACTCCTTTCGAATCCGAGCTATATCAAAGTTTGAACAATACTGCTTACAAACTTCATTATGAAAATCAGGCCATCGGATAGATGCTTTCTGAAAAGGAGATAACACATAAGTAATCGAATCCCACCAATTCATAGCTGCTCCTTATAAAAGTTGAGTTGCATAAGGAACCTTTAATTCTTCTTCACATTGACATACTTCAAATTTCTTTTCAATGTCCCTCAACCAATCTAAAGTTACCGAAGGATTTGTACTACTAGAGTACACAGATGGATTACTGCTCATAAAGGTTTTCAATGAACACACCTTTTGTTTTGGCGGTGAAATCGTACTAAACACAGGATGAGAAGATTCAGCCTCTTTTTGTTGTTTATACATTCTGAGTGCTTGGTTTTCCTCTTCCAATTGAAGGAGATACTCATCTCTTTCTAACTCCTCTCTAGCATGGAAAGAAGTACCAGTATGCTCAGCCCGATTATCATGAGTCTCAACAGTAACTTCCGGCCTTGAGACATTATTAGGGTTAACAGGTGGTTGCTCATTATCCGCCATGTCTGTAAACACAACAACAGCTCACAAATCGTTATCGTTAGCACCTACTAACAATTTCACATTCAGTACATAATCCCATTCCCAAGAATGTTTGACACAACACAATCAAAGTTTAGGATTGAACACCCTATCATGTTCAATTCGCCCAAACTATTGCTCTGATACCAACTTATAACACCCCTCATTTAATACAACAATTTTATATTAATTACTACGGAAGCGTATTCTTTAATACATATTTCATAAAACTTTGCCATGAAATTTTCGCAAACCTTTACACAACCTGTTTAACTACTAATTCAAACATAGTTAACTTGTTTATAAACCGGGGCATTATATATTACAAAACATTATTTATAACAAACAAATTCAGAGTTGCAAGTTTCAAACATTCCCAGCATCAAAACGTCCCTTCCTGGCTACCCACATAATTAAACATAACCTGCAGGAAGTAAATTGAGGGATTAGCACGAAGCTAAGTGAATGAATAATCACTACAATTCAATTTAGCTATCAATTTGTTCACAATCAATAATGCAACAAATATCGTCAAGAGGAACGGTGGTTCTTAAGGACCCTGTTCCGGGTGGCCCCATCAGAACACTTACATCAACTGTAGGCCAAAACAGTGATTAACCGCTAACTAAATGCTAATTTCCATCAACACATGTACGCAACCCTGTGTTGACCAACATTAGCAATCAAGTCCAACTGACAATCTAGTTGACCTCTGGATTTATCAATCAAGCTCACAGGCTAATCAAACCACCAGTCAAATGGCATATCATTTCAAAGTTTACATTCTATCAATAGTAATCCTATAATTACTGATTGAAATCAAACTGACACAACTAAATCAAACTGTGAGTTTCAAATCCACTCACCGATACCTCAGAAGTCGCAACACTCAGCTTCAAATCACCGAGTCTTTGGGGTATCTGAAACATTACACAACAAACAAATTAGTAACTCATCTCATTATCATTATCATAACATATTTATCCAAATCAGGTAAATCCCTGAAGTCTAAGCAAACAAAAGTTCAACCAGAAAATTCCCGAAATGACGTTTAAAACTAAAAAATGCCATTTTCGGCCCCTAGATGGCCCCGAATGGCCAAAAACTGACTAGGCTATAAATATAGCTTTGATCATGGGGTCGTTTCCGAGTGACCATGCGAATTTCAACTCAATCCGAGTTAGTGAAATTCGTCACTAAACCGTGACCCTGAAAATACTTGTGCATTTTCAAAATTTGCAAAACCCGTCAAAATTATTCATGCAAACGCGATCCGGACTAGGGGGCTGGATCGCGTTCGCCTTTAGAAAATATTCTGTCACCGTTTAACACTTGGCAACGCGATCCGGGAACTAGGGCTGGATCGCGTTCACAAGAAGAAAACGTTATGTAATCAATTTTCATTAGGCAACGCGATCCGGGCAAGAGTTCAGGATCGCGTTCCTACGCGTTTCAGCTCTTATTCTGACCTGCAAACACACAGCTCAAACCCAATTTCATATATCACCATCTTAAGCATATGAATCTCAGTTGTTAAGTTTCTAAACACTCTCATACTACCATATATACATACTAAAGCATCATTCAAGCTTCAATTCACATATGATCAACAATATGCATAATACCACTCAAACTTATTTCAAATATTCAAACACTTACCACTTCAAATAAGAACAAGATGATTATGATGATTAGGTAACTAAGATCAAGCTCAAAATCAGTTCAAGTTCACCACAAAATCTTTGATTTCTCTTTGTTTTGAATATATAAGTGTTTAGTTCTAGGTTTCAAGAAAGTGAAAACTTTCCTATTTGGGAAAGTTAATATAAGTCGGCTCAATATTTCCACCGACCCGTATCCACTTAAAACTAGTCCCCTTTCAATCTATAGCCTGGAACCTAAAAACCATTTGCGAGAAACTTATTTTATTATACCGTCAACTATAGTAAATTACAACAATCAACAATTTACTAGTCACAATAAGTCCTGGGACTTATTAATCGAAGTTTCGTAATAAAACAATAATATCACATAATTTCTAATAAAATTATTTATATCAATTAAAATTAGAAATTACCGGACGCGAAGAGAGGATGTTACAAAAAATAATATCATCTACATAGACTTGAACCAGTAGTATATCATTCTTAATTCTTTTAGTGAACAAAGTTTTATCTATTGCACCCCTTTTGAATCCATTCTGCAACAGATAATCTGAAAAAGTATCATACCAAGCTCTAGGTGCTTGATGTAATCCATAAAGAGCTTTTTCAAGTTTGAAAACTTTATCAGGAAAATTGGAATCTTCAAACCCTGGTGGTTGGCATACATAAACCTCTTCCAGTATAGTGCCATACAGGAAAGCACTCTTAACATCCATCTGATACACAATGAATCCCTTGAATGAAGCATAAGCCAAAAACAATCTAATTGCCTCTATTCTTGCAACAGGTGCAAAAACTTCATCATAATCAATTCCCTCTTCTTGTGAATATCCCTGTGCAACCAATCTAGCCTTGTTTTTGATCACTATACCTCTTTCATCTTTCTTGTTTTTGAAAATCCATTTAGTACCAATTGCCCTCTTCCCTTTGGGCAAATCAACCAATGTCCAGACTTCTTGAATTTTAAACTAAAGCAACTCCTCTTGCATAGCTTCAATCCAACTAGGATCTCTCAAAGCTTCAGTAACCTTCCTTGGTTCTGTTTGAGACAGAAAACAAGCAAACAAAGAAGTATTAACTGCTTCTGTATCAAGATTTACTTCATCCTCATTTGCTGAAGCTTCAAACACCTGACTTTGATTTCTTGTTTTAACAGCAGATTCAATATCTCCTATTACATTCTCAAGTAGATGATCTTTATGAGTAATGTATTTAGATGCTGCTGTTTCTTGAATCTCCATCTCCAAGTTGGTATAATTTCCTTCTTGTCCAGACTCACTACTTGACACTTCTCTTGAAATTCTCTTTGACAAAGGAGTAGAGCTCATCAAATGTAAATAATTCAATTGTTCCTGCTCCTTGTCAAGTTGCTTTGTTGGTGTCTGATCAACATTCACATCTACCTTTGAATACTTCTGTGCGGGACTCATATCACTGTCTTCTGCACTGTCTTCCATAACTGGTCTATCAGAATCATCAACATGAGTAAATGATGTTTCATCTGAATTTTCTGATTCCAAATTCCGTGATGTCTTTGGATGATCAGATTCAAACACTTCTGGGGGATCAGGAGACCAAATTGGAAACAATATGTATTCCAATGAATCATTCTTCTTTCCAGCTGGTATTCCTGAGTCTGATCTACCTTCTCCAGCACTTGTTCCTGTATTTGTACCTGCACTAGCATCCACATTTGTATATCTAAAAGCGGTATTAAGTGCATCAATATCAAACAGTGATTCAGGACCTTTTCCATCAGGATTAACAGTGTTTTCATTAAACGTGATGTTCATTGATTCTTCTATGATCCTGGTCCTTTGATTGAATACCCTATAAGCTTTACTTTGAATAGAGTAACCAACAAATATCCCCTCATCTGCCTTACTCTCAAACTTACCTAAGTGATCTTTGGTATTTAAGATTGTACAAGGACACCCAAAAGATTTTAAGAAACTAACCAAAGGCTTTTTCTTAAATAACAGTTCATATGGTGTCTTGTTATGAGGCTTAACAACTAATACCCTATTTTGAACATAGCAAGCTGTGCTAACTGCCTCTGCCCAAAAGGACATAGGTAGCTTTGCATCAGATAGCATGGTTCTAGCAGCCTCAATCAGTGTCCTATTCCTCCTTTCAACTACTCCATTTTGTTGAGGAGTTCTAGGTGCACTAAATTCTCTCTTAATACCTTTAACTTCACAGAATTTATCCATCTCATGATTTTTAAATTCTGTTCCATTATCACTTCTGATGATCTTTACTCTTTTATCCAATTGATTTTCTATCTTAGTTATAAATGATCTAAGTATTTCACCTGTCTCATCCTTTGTTCTAAGAAAGAAAACCCATGTAAATCTTGTGTAATCATCAATAATCACAAGGCAATAAGATCTTTTACCCATACTACTTATACTGGTTGGTCCAAATAAGTCCATATGCAATAAGTGTAAGGGTGTGCAGTTTGTGTTCACAGTTTTGGACTTAAATGAGGATTTGTGTTGCTTTCCTTTTTGACAAGAAACACAATGATCATCACATGAATAGACCTTTTCAGGCAAACCTTTAACAAGCTTGTTTTTGACAAGTTTATTAATGGTTTTGAAATTCATGTGACACATCCTTCTATGCCACAGTTCAGATTCATTCACACTTGCTTTAGAAATAAGACAGTTTAAATCGGGTTGAGGTGTCATATTTGCTAAGTCACACTTGTATACATTATCTTTCCTTGGAATTCTCATTAAAATCATGTTTTCAGGTATTTTGAATTCCTTGGACAAGATAAGGCATTCAGTGTCAGTAAAATGAACTGGGTTCTTTTTATCTGTGATTTGACTCACACTTAGCAAATTATACCTCAGTTGTTCCACAAAATAAACATTATCAAAACTTAGCTTTTCACTCTGAACTGTCCCTTTGCCTGTGATCTTGCCTCCTTTTGGATTGCTTCCAAAAGCTACATATCCACCATCAAAAGATTTGAAATCCTGTAGCTTTTCTTTGTCTCCAGTCATGTGCCTTGAGCATCCACTATCAATATGCCATAAGCTCTTTGGCTTGCCCTGCACAAACAGTCAAAAAGAGAATTAATTTCTCTTGGGAACCCAAACCAATTTGGTTTTGGGATTCCCATGTGCATTCACATATTCAACTTTCTTGAAGATTATTGATTGTGATGCACTATTGGTATTTGGATCTGTTAAATTATCAGACTTAATAGGGGTTCAAATCCAACTTATTTTAGACTTAACAGTGTTTTTTGGCTTACCAGTGTTAACTGTTTTACCAAATGAAGAGTCAGTGTTAATTTTGTTAACACTGTTTTTGAATTTGGTTACCACTGTTTTAGTCTTTAAACTTTTGGCTGAATTTGTTATTACTGCTGCAGTAGATTTATCTGTAACAGTGTTTAACATGTTAGCCTTTGAGTTTATCTTCTGAACTCTGGCAGTATGATTAACTTTTGATTGAAAATTTTGTTTGTTAATCATATTTTCTTTTGTCCATGACTGTTTTCTAATCCTTTGAACATTCTCAGGATTATGATAACAGTCATATTGAAGATGACCCACTTTTCCACATATAAAGCAAGTCATTTCTTTTATCACAGTAACATTATTACCCAGTTTCTGTGAAATCATTTGATTCCAGTTTCTTTGATTACCTCTGGGTTTTTGATTTTGAAAATTCTATGAAGAAGAAGTACTTGCTTTACATTTACAATTAACACAGTTATTCACAACAGATTTAACAACAGGTTTAGTAACTGAATTAACTGTATTACCAACATATCCTAACCCATGTTTAGATTTGTTAGTATTCAAGCTCACATTCTCTAAGGCCAGTTTAGTCTTTTCCTTAAACATTTTCTTACCCTCTTCTAGTTTATCAGACTTAAGCTCGGAAACTAGATCAGTAATTACTTTCTTCACATTCTCACATGTTGACTCAGACTTAGATGATTCAGATTTTACACTCTTCTCACTAACAGATGTCCTATCACTCTGATCATCTTCTTCAGTCCAATCACTAACTTCACCTTCTACAAACAACTCATCATCAGATAAAGTTTTAATTGGATCAGCCTTTTTAACCTCATCAGTCATTCCTCTTTTAAGTGAATTGATATCAATTTCACTTTTAGGAGGAAAGTAGGTGTGATTATAAGGTGGAGGTACATTATTGTACCCTAATCCAGTCTTAATTTTATCATGAATCTGTGAATCAATAAGTTTATTGACACTCTTAGAAGCATATTCTAATTTATTTATATCAAGTCTTATGCTATCTCGTTCACATGTGACCTCAGTAAGTTTCTTAGACAACAACTCGACTTTATCTTTAAAAGTGTCTCTTTCCCACCTAGCATATTCAATGTCATATTTAAACTGTGTTGCATTGACTTCATATGCCTTTATTTGATTTTCCAGATTTTCAATGACTGCTATGGTGTTTACTTTTGATTTCCCATTGTTTTAGTTCCTCACACACTTTTATATTATGATCCCTGTAATGTTTAACAGTTTGTTTACAAACAGCAGAACATAATTTATTTTGTACCGCAGTAGGAACTTCTGACTTTTTGTCAGATTCTGCAATGGCCATGAGACATTGATTCTTCACAACATGTTCTTCTTGATCACTCCAGTCCCATCCACAGCCATCCATAGACACCAATGCATTTGCTGAAGCACCCTGAATTGGAATGTTTCTAGTTTGAGTTCCATTGCTTCCAGCTCTCTGACCATTATCATTCTGCTCTTGCCTAGGGTTTCTGCATTCTCTAGCAAAGTGTCCCATCTTGTGACAGTTGAAACACTCAATCTTGCTCTTATCAAACCAATTTGCATCATTCCTCTTGTATGCAAAGTTGTTCCTACCAGTCCTCTGCATGAACCTTTTTGCTCTCTGAGTAATCAATGCAATCTGCCACTTAATATCCATCTCCTCTAGATCATCACCATCAATTTGTTCCAGATCTTCATTAGTAAGTGAAGAATTCACATTACTTGCAAAGAAAGATTCTAATATCTGATCATTAGAACTGTTAGATGATGATCCTGCTCCTCCTGAAACATAAGTAGAACCCATTTGACTTGACTCTGCTTTTGTTCCACCCATAGACATAAAAGCAGCATTGTGACTATACCCAGATGCTTGCTTCTTACTTTCCACCTTAGACTCAAAATTCCTCAGATCATTGTATATATCTTCTAATTCCTTAACTTCAATATATGTACTCTGTCTCAATCCAACAGTGTAGATTGTCCATTCATCACCTAATGATCTTAAGAACTTTCTGTTAAGATCTTCTTTGTCAATTTTAACCTTGTGATTTTCCAATTCTCCAACTAATTTAGTAAACCTATCAAAGGTTTGAGTTAGAGTTTCAGTTTTCACATGGCTAAAATTCTCAAATTGTTGCTTTAACAGAGATCTTTTATTCTTTTTGGTGTTATCATTACCACCAAACCTCTTCTCAATTGCCTCCATTAGTACCTTGGGATCCTCACACGAATCAAATCTGCTCTGTTGCTCATTAGGAATGGATAGCAACAGAGTACTAAGAGCCTTGTACTCTGTAGATTTGATTTTTCTCTCTGCATTTGATGTTGGTGGTGGTCTTGGCTGCTTTACACCATCACCATCAAGCGTTACTGGAATACCATTAACAACAACTTCCCACATCTGTTAATCTGTGAGAAGCATTTATTGCCTGATTCTGACCTTCCATAGGTCAAACTCATCAGGTTTAAGCATTGGAATCTTTGTTGCTTGAATTCCTTCATTCCCTTCAGTAGCCATTGAAATCAAAACTTAATTTAATAACTAAACCTCAAACACTAATACGAATAATCCCAGATCTTCCTGTCTTCAAAGCTTCACAAGCTCTGATACCACTTTGTTAGTCCCTGTTTAACTTAATAAACAATCGTATACAATAAGCCTTGAATGTATTATTGAGAAGTTGCGGAATCACACTCAATAATATTAAGAAGATCAACGAATATAAATTAATATGATGAATACAATAATATACCGAAAGCTTCAATCTTATTAATGATATAAGACGAATACACTTAATGTATTAGGGTTACAGAAAACCTTGAAGCTGCGAAAAACCTTAACCTATCTAGGTCTAAAGGATCTCTATTTATAACACATAGAGTCCTATACAATCTCCTACAAATATGGAATAAAATAACTTCCATAACCGACTCATACTTATCACAAAATCATAAACAGTTGTAACTACCATTCTGAAGTAAACAGTTGTAACTATTACACATTCAGTGGTAACTGCTTAAATTGTAATATAAGACCAAGTACAAATATATAATCAGTGTTAACTGCTACATATATAACTAACAGTTACAGATACATAAGCAGTTTTAACTACTTACAGACACATAACTATCAGTTGAAATCTATCTTCAATCAGTTGTAACACTTATCTTCTCTTCAGATTTCTTCTATCAGTTGTAACTTTGTAAAGACAGTTTTATCCTTCAACATAAACAGTTTTAAACACTTTGTACTTTGTCTTCTCATCAACAACTTCAATTCAGATCAGAAACAGTTTTGACCCAACACTCACACTATAGTTATTAAGCATGAAATACTTACCATTAATTGTCTATTCGATCCTATGGATTGACCCAAGAGGTATTATTAACTGAAGAGGTTCTTTGCCAGAGCAATACGGGTTTCTCATGTCGTCTTAGCTAGATCATATCATTTGGATATGTAGGTCCAAAGTAGACTAAGCCAAATTGTGGCGTTGATCAAAGCATGCCAGACAATAGTTGACATGGTCAAAAATTTGCCATCATTAAAATTAGATAACTAGCGACAACACCAGCAATGTGTTTGCGTTCTTATCTTGCTAAAAGGGGATCGAATGATCTGTAACACCCCCAAATTTAATGATTTGCGGAAGCTTGATTTGGGTGTTACTAATCAATAACAAAGCACAAAGATATATAGTAAACGACTCTATATGTGTCGTTTTAACAAAATATATTGATAATCGAAATGTTTACAACATTTAAAGCTTTACATAGCTCGAGTTTAAATAAAAGGAGATTTCAGTACATAAGTACTTGTACAAAATATACTAATGCAAGAAAATCTTAATCGTCTGTATGTTGACTCGAGCTAAAGTCCTGAAGCAGAAACATCCTACTGCTGGGTACCTGCGATATATGCTAAAAGGTCAGCTAAAAGCTGGTGAGCTCACAGGTTTGAAATCAGTTAATATAGTATGAACCGCAAGATTTAAATAATGAATTGCATCCAGCAATTAAATAATGAATTGCATCCAGCAATTAAATGATAGTCATCGTGTATACAGCCATGAGCACATAGTTGAGCTTAACTCGAGGGCCGGGTCCCCTATAGAGAATTCCGGGCGAGGTGCCTCCACGAATGCCTAATCCACATTCGTCTTCCCAAATATTAGTACGTCCGTTTACCCGGTTAGTGCTTGCTAACCCGGACGAGGTGGGTCAATCCTATATGGTACCATATACTAATATTCACGCTACAACGTATTAACAACTATGCTGACGGAGGACTTTAAATGATTAGTTTCGAAAAACTCATGTAGTATATGAAATGTTTGTACTTGCGTTCACATGTAAAAGTTGAGCAATATATCACACCCCTGAGTAAAACAGTAAAAGAGGGGCTATGAGACTCACCTGAGTCTGAAAGCGTTTAAACAAACGTAAGTTGATTAGCCGAGTATGAAGTCCAAAGACTTGTAACCTGAGGGTGTCCACGACACGCGATGGTTATAATCATGATTGGGTATCTCAAAAGATCACCCTTGTAGTTGTTCATTCAACTATAATGTCCAAATCTCCACTTTTTGGTTGATACGTTTAAGTGTTTGAAAAGTGTACGGCCCGTTGGTGACGGATTTGTAATAATAATCTCAACTATTATTATTTTGATTTCGTGGCGTTTTACTTGAAAAATGTGTTTTGATTGTGTTTTAGAAGCCGTTACGGAATCTAAGTACGGGGGTCCGGGGGCAGCGCCCCTGGTAGCGGGGTCCAAGGGGCGGCAGCCCCTGGCGGGGTCCAAGGGGCAGAGCCCCTGGCTGGGGTCGAGCTGCCAGGTCAGCTTGGAAAATTTTTATTTCTACTATATTGCTTTAAGGAAAAACGCATCTGGACTTGAAATTGGGTGAAATCGAGTGATAAAATTTAGGGTCTCGACACTTAGCGAAAATCTGTGTTTTCTGGTTTGTGCGACGTTGGGTGCGACGTGAGTGTTTGCGTCGCATTTTGCGACGTTCGCAATTCAATGCGACGTAGGGTGCTGCGTCGCTAATGCGACGTTGGTTAAGTTGGCGACGTTAAGGTCTGCGTCGCTATGTGCGACATTCGCAAGTCAATGCGACGTAATATGCTGCGTCGCTATATGCGACGTCGAGGATTCGTGCGACGTAAGTCGCTGCGTCGCATTTGCTCCAGGCCAAATGCGACGTACGGGATCTGATCGGAGTTTCAACTTCAAAAACGCATTTTTCGGCCATCGATCAGCCTAATATTTTTACCCAACCCATTTTAGGACATTACAAGGTTATACAAACAACTAGCAAGTGATAATACTTAGAAACGAGAGTTTTCGGAGTTGTGTCGGAAACTTACAAATCGCCGAATTGAAATTTCGGAAAGATAGAAAGGTAGATCGTTGCGTGGTGGTCGTGAATCTCTAAAAATCTTGAAGATCCGAAGTCGTTTGATATGTTTATTTGTCGATTTTTGATGGATGGTGGAGGTGGTGGTGTTTAGAGAGAAAAGAAAGAGAGAGAAAAGAGAAAGAGAGAGGTGGGTGAGAAATGAGAGGAGGAGGAGGAGAGTTGGAGGTTATCCTCCAACTTTTCAGTCTCCGTTTCTTCGTGCGGTGTTCGTTTGCTCCGTTGTTTAAACGTTAAATACTTATTTTACATATTATTTATAAGTTTTAAATTACAATTTATTACGCGATATTTTGTTTAAATAGTTTACAAATAAATTTATATTTGAGTTATATAATGTAAGTTTGTTTATTTAGTTTGCGCGTTTTAATATTTTATATTGTGTAAGTTCTGTTTGTACGATACGAATGAATACGAAATATTATCATAATAATATTTTTGACATAAAAGCGTTATTTAATAAAATTGGTCACCAACGTCCGTATTAAATTGAATCGAAATACATTCGATTTAAGTTGCGTACGATTTAACCCAATCGCATTTTCGTATATATTCAACAATATATATAATTCGATACATTAATTAGCCTATCACAGAACTAATTACATGTATTAACGTATGATTAGGCACTAATTACTAGTCCTAATTTGGCGGGTGTTACATTCTCCCCCTGTTAGAAGAATTTCGTCCCGAAATTTAGTTCGAAGTCGTGTTCGAGGTAGAGTCAGTGAAAAGTTGAGGATATTTGAGTCGCATTTGGTCTTCCCGTTCCCAGGTGAATTCCGGACCACGCCGCGAATTCCATCTGACCTTGACGATGGGAATACGACTTTGTTTCAGTTGTTTGACCTCACGGTCCATAATTTCAGCGGGTTCCTCAACGAAGTGAAGTTTATCGTCAACACGAATTTCATCTAGTGGAATGATAAGTGTCTTATCATACAGACACTTCTTCAAATTTGAAATATGAAAAGTGGGGTGCACGCTGCTGAGTTCGGATGGCAGCTGCAATCGATAAGCTACTGGGCCAATCCGTTCGAGGATCTCAAAAGGTCCGATGTACCTGGGATTTAACTTCCCGCGTTTGCCAAAACGGATGACGCCTTTCCAGGGCGATACTTTTAAGAGTACTCGATCCCCAACTTGGAACTCGAGTGGTTTGCGTCTCACGTCAGCATAACTTTTCTGACGATCACGTGCGGCTTTGAGTCTGTTTTGGATTTCCACAATTTTCTCAGTGGTGGCGTGTAAGAGTTCAGGACCAGTGAGTTGACTATCTCCCACTTCAGTCCAACAGGTCGGTGATCGACACTTACGACCGTACAGTGCCTCAAAAGGTGCAGCCTTAATGCTGGCGTGGTAGCTGTTATTGTACGAGAATTCGCACAACGGTAGATGTCTTTCCCAGTTTGTACCGAAATCAACTACGCAGGCGCGTAGCATATCTTCCAGTGTCTGAATGGTTCGTTCACTTTGGCCATCGGTTTGAGGATGGTACGCGGTACTCATATCAAGACGGGTACCCATTGTTTTTTGAAGTGATTGCCAAAAGTGAGAGGTGAAACGGGCATCTCTGTCAGAGATGATCGAGATTGGAACGCCGTGTTGAGAAACGATTTCTTTGATGTAGATTTGTGCAAGGCGCTCCATTTTATCGTTTTCCTTGATTGCCAGGAAGTGAGTAGATTTGGTGAGACGATCGACGATCACCCAAATGGTATCGCAACCGCTCGATGACTTGGGTAGTTTGGTTATGAAATCCATGGCAATTTGTTCCCATTTCTATTCAGGGATTTCAGGTTGTTGGAGTAAACCAGAAGGTTTCTGATGTTCGGTTTTGACTTTCGAGCAAGTAAGACACTTGCTGACATAAGTGGCGATTTCGGCTTTCATGTTTGGCCACCAATAAAATTCCTTGATTCCGTGGTACATCTTATCGGATCCCGGGTGGATAGAATATTTAGACTTGTGAGCTTCATCCATCACCAAGTCTCGTAGGTTCCCGAAATTAGGCAACCAGATTCGGTTTGAGAAATACCTAATCCCGTTAGATTTGACTTCAAATTGTTTGTCAATACCCCGCAAGGCTTCATTTTTGATGTTTTCAGGTTTCAGGGCTTCAATCTGAGCGGTATGAATTAGAACGGTAAGGTCGTTGTGAATGGTCATACTGAGGGCTCGGACTCGAAGTGGTTTTGGTCGTTCCTTTCGACTGAGGGCGTCGGCTACAACATTAGCCTTCCCTGGATGGTACTTGATCTCGCAATCGTAATCGGTAAGCAACTCGACCCATCGACGTTGCCTCATATTGAGATCCTTCTGATCGAATATATGTTGGAGACTTTTATGATCGGTAAAGATTGTGCACTTAGTGCCGTAGAGATAATGTCTCCAGATTTTGAGAGCAAAAACGACAGCTCCAAGTTCGAGATCATGAGTGGTGTAGTTCTTTTCGTGAATTTTCAGCTGTCGTGAGGCATAAGCAATGACTTTGTCTCGTTGCATCAGCACACAACCGAGACCTTGATGGGAAGCATCGCAGTATACCACGAAGTCATCAGTGCCCTCGGGTAAGGATAGAATTGGAGCACTGCAAAGCTTTTGTTTCAGGAGTTGGAACGCTGACTCCTGTTTATCGGTCCAATCGAACCTTTTGTCCTTCTGAGTCAGTACCGTGAGAGGTTGAGCTATTTTGGATAAATTTTCGATAAATCGCCGATAGTACCCAGCAAGACCCAAGAATTGTCGTACTTCAGTTGCAGAGGTGGGTGCTTGCCAGTCTTTGATAGCCTCGATTTTTGATGGGTCAACGTGAATTCCCTGACTGTCGATCACGTGACCAAGGAATTGAACAGTTTGGATCCAGAACTCACACTTAGAAAATTTTGCATACAGCTCCTCGTGTCTAAGTAGTTCAAGGATGGTTTTGAGGTGTTGCGCATGTTATTGCTCGTTGCGCGAGTAAATGAGTATGTCATCGATAAAAACAATGACAAACTTGTCGAGGTAAGGTTTGCACACCCGGTTCATAAGGTCCATGAATACAGCCGGCGCGTTGGTTAGACCGAAGGGCATCACTTGGAATTCGTAGTGCCCGTAGCGAGTCCTGAAAGCAGTTTTTGGAATATCGGTGTCGCGAACTCGTAATTGATGATAACCTGATCGCAGGTCGATTTTTGAGTAGAAACTTGAACCCTGAAGTTGGTCGAATAGATCATCAATGCGAGGAAGTGGATAACGGTTCTTGACGGTCAATTTGTTCAACTCTCGATAGTCGATGCACATTCTGAATGAACCGTCCTTCTTTTTAACAAATAAGACCGGAGCTCCCCAAGGTGAAGAACTCGGCCTGATGAATCCTCTATCCAGAAGTTCCTGTAACTGAGAGGACAACTCCTGAAGTTCGGATGGGGCTAAACGGTACGGTGCACGGGCCACCGGTGCGGCACCCGGCGCGAGATCAATTGAGAACTCAACCTGTCTAGGCGGAGGTAAACCAGGTAGTTCTTCCGGAAAGACTTCGGGAAAGTCTCTAACAATTGGCACATCCTCAAGTCGCTTCTCCTCCGACTTCTTCTCTGTGATGTGTGCGAGTATTGCAGGGTAACCCTTTCTTAGAAATTTTCGGGTTTTTAAGCAAGAGATGATATTGAGTCCCGTCTCACCGGTCTCCCCCTGTATGATCAAGGTTCCACCGGTAGCGAGTGGAATGCGGACGATCTTATCGTAACAAATGATTTCGGCTCGGTGTTTGGACAACCAGTCCATTCCAATGATAACGTCGAAACTACCGATTTCAACGGGTACAAGATCGATTGAAAAGGTTTCATCAGCTAGGTTTAAAGTGCAATTAGGTATCACACTATCGGTTTCTATAAGTTCCCCATTTGCTAGCTCTACAGTGTACTTAACATCTAAGGCAACAGGATTGATGTCAAGTAGTGGGCAAAAGTCATCAGAGATAAAGCTTCTATCAGCACCAGTATCAAATAGAACAGAAGCAGTTAAGTTGTTGAGGAGGAACATACCCGAGACCACATTCGGGTCTTGGCGGGCGTCCCCAGATTTGATGACGAAGGCTCTGCTTCGGGTGTTGTTGTTGTTGCTGTTACGGTTGTTGTTGTTGTTGTTGTTGTTGTTGTTATTCTTCAGCTTTGGGCACGTATCCCTGAAGTGCCCTGGTTTCCCACACTCAAAGCAGACTTTGGATGGTCTGGTGTTGTTGTTGGAATTGTTGTTGGCAGGAGAATTGCAGTCTTTGGTGAGATGGCCGTACCTCTTGCAATTATTGCAAAAGGGGCCACAGGAGCCTTCATGGTGGCGACTGCACTTGTAACAATAGGGTTTGTTCCCAGTGTAGCCCCGTGTGATGTCTGTGGTGGTGTTGTAGGCTTTGATGGTGTCGGGTTTCTTGTTTTGTTGGTTGGAGTGGTTGTTGTGGTAGTCAGACCACTTTCGTTTGTTGTTTTGGGAGGATGAAGTGGGTGGTTCAGAATCTTGGCTCATGGACATCAGGTCTTGGGCCAACAGGATTGCACCGTCAATGGTGGTTTGGTTGGAAGAGGCAACATGCCCCCGAACAGGCTCAGGAAGGCCAAGGATGTACTTCCTGATTTTATCAGGTTCGGTGCTCACCATGGCTGGGCGAAGGGCGGCAAGTTGTTGAAATCTGGTGGTATAACCATCGATGTCACCACCCTGAACCTTTAGGTTCCAGAACTCCTCGTCCAGCTTTTGGAGTTTAGCGATTGAGCAGTATTTGGCAGTGAGTTTTGCTTTCAAGTCCTCCCAAGTTAGTTGGTAGGCAATGTCAGCACCCACTGATTGGGTATATGAGTTCCACCAAGAGTGGGCATCATCTTCAAGAGAGCAGGTGGAGAAGTTTACTTTGTCGTTCTCCGCGCATTTGCTGACACGGAAAACAGTTTCCATCTTTTCGAACCATCTGATCAGTCCGATGGCTCCTTCAGAACCCTTGAAGCTGGAGGGTTTGCAGCTTTGAAAGTCCTTGTAAGAACAAGGTTTAGCAGTAGTGGTTTCAGCGGCATCGCTGTTTCTGGTGGAGTTTTGTGGGGTATTCCGAGCCAAGGCTTCAGTAACAGCCTGGGTTATAAGCGATGTAAGCTGAGCATCGGTGTATGGTCTTGTCTTTGGCGGCATGATTCTTCAATAAAAGAAATGAAGATACATGAGATTTTGTAGGAAAGTTGCATTTGTAATAGATGTACATGTATAAAAGCAGTAATACATGACATCAACATGGGAAAATGACAATTAATATGAGTTGAAACAACAAGGAATATTTGATAGCTAATATGAGTTCAAAGGTTACATCCTATGGATGTATTACAAAAGGCGTCGGGAATTGTTACATCCGACCGAATTATAGAGTAGCGCTTAGATAGTTACTAGATTACAGAATAGATTACAAGGCAAAGACTACACTAGTCTTAACGTAGATTAATTTGTTCCATCATCGTGACAAGACGGTCCACAGTGTTTGCAAGTCTGCTAGCTTGTCGGGCGTTATCTTCTGCTAGTGCTAGTCGTTGTGTTAGTCCACGGGCATACTCTTCTGCTTCATGTGAGCGCTGTTCACATTCTTCCATCCTTTGTCGCAGAAGGGCATTTTCCACGCTTATTTCTATTACTTGGTTGCGAAGGACATCCATGTTGTTGTTTGTGGTTTCAAGGTCGTCGGAGACTTGTTCGATGCGTTCAAGGGATGTAAGTCTCCAGTTTTCGTTCGTTTCCTGCAGTACGACATCCATGGTGCGAAGTCGCTGCTCGTGTTGGTTCACCCTAGCGGCTAAGGCCGGCAAGGTGAAGTGAGTGGGGTACGGGCCAGCTCGAGGCAACCTGTTGTTCCTCCTTGCTACCCTTGGGTTCTGCGACCCGGATTGAGAGCGAGATGAATTTGATGGTGTGTTTGCCATTTCTGAGACAAAGCGTTAGTAAGAGTGAGGCCTATATTCATATAGTTCCTATATAATATAGCCTATTGAGTGTCTAGCATAAACATGTTTAAGTCTCGGTTCTCTCGAGGTCAGAGTCTTCTATCGTACCCCGTTCAGCCATAACTACCTTCAGATCTTACATCATCTTTGCTTAATTGTACATAGTTGATCAGGCTATGTTAAATTAAACTCGTATGATGTAATCACTGAACCAGTTATACCTAATAAGGAATACCGCCTAATGGTCATAGTCTAGGTCCACTAAATGCAACCTAGTTCACTATAACCTTAGGCTCTGATACCAATCTGTAACACCCCCAAATTTAATGATTTGCGGAAGCTTGATTTGGGTGTTACTAATCAATAACAAAGCACAAAGATATATAGTAAACGACTCTATATGCGTCGTTTTAACAAAATATATTGATAATCGAAATGTTTACAACATTTAAAGCTTTACATAGCTCGAGTTTAAATAAAAGGAGATTTCAGTACATAAGTACTTGTACAAAATATACTAATGCAAGAAAATCTCAATCGTCTGTATGCTGACTCGAGCTAAAGTCCTGAAGCAGAAACATCCTACTGCTGGGTACCTGCGATATATGCTAAAAGGTCAGCTAAAAGCTGGTGAGCTCACAGGTTTGAAATCAGTTAATATAGTATGAACCGCAAGATTTAAATAATGAATTGCATCCAGCAATTAAATAATGAATTGCATCCAGCAATTAAATGATAGTCATCGTGTATACAGCCATGAGCACATAGTTGAGCTTAACTCGAGGGCCGGGTCCCCTATAGAGAATTCCGGGCGAGGTGCCTCCACGAATGCCTAATCCACATTCGTCTTCCCAAATATTAGTACGTCCGTTTACCCGGTTAGTGCTTGCTAACCCGGACGAGGTGGGTCAATCCTATATGGTACCATATACTAATATTCACGCTACAACGTATTAACAACTATGCTGACGGAGGACTTTAAATGATTAGTTTCGAAAAACTCATGTAGTATATGAAATGTTTGTACTTGCGTTCACATGTAAAAGTTGAGCAATATATCACACCCCTGAGTAAAACAGTAAAAGAGGGGCTATGAGACTCACCTGAGTCTGAAAGCGTTTAAACAAACGTAAGTTGATTAGCCGAGTATGAAGTCCAAAGACTTGTAACCTGAGGGTGTCCACGACACGCGATGGTTATAATCATGATTGGGTATCTCAAAAGATCACCCTTGTAGTTGTTCATTCAACTATAATGTCCAAATCTCCACTTTTTGGTTGATACGTTTAAGTGTTTGAAAAGTGTACGGCCCGTTGGTGACGGATTTGTAATAATAATCTCAACTATTATTATTTTGATTTCGTGGCGTTTTACTTGAAAAATGTGTTTTGATTGTGTTTTAGAAGCCGTTACGGAATCTAAGTACGGGGGTCCGGGGGCAGCGCCCCTGGTAGCGGGGTCCAAGGGGCGGCAGCCCCTGGCGGGGTCCAAGGGGCAGAGCCCCTGGCTGGGGTCGAGCTGCCAGGTCAGCTTGGAAAATTTTTATTTATACTATATTGCTTTAAGGAAAAACGCATCTGGACTTGAAATTGGGTGAAATCGAGTGATAAAATTTAGGGTCTCGACACTTAGCGAAAATCTGTGTTTTCTGGTTTGTGCGACGTTGGGTGCGACGTTGGGTGCGACATGAGTGTTTGCGTCGCATTTTGCGACGTTCGCAATTCAATGCGACGTAGGGTGCTGCGTCGCTAATGCGACGTTGGTTAAGTTGGCGACGTTAAGGTCTGCGTCGCTATGTGCGACATTCGCAAGTCAATGCGACGTAATATGCTGCGTCGCTATATGCGACGTCGAGGATTCGTGCGACGTAAGTCGCTGCGTCGCATTTGCTCCAGGCCAAATGCGACGTACGGGATCTGATCGGAGTTTCAACTTCAAAAACGCATTTTCCGGCCATCGATCAGCCTAATATTTTTACCCAACCCATTTTAGGACATTACAAGGTTATACAAACAACTAGCAAGTGATAATACTTAGAAACGAGAGTTTTCGGAGTTGTGTCGGAAACTTACAAATCGCCGAATTGAAATTTCGGAAAGATAGAAAGGTAGATCGTTGCGTGGTGGTCGTGAATCTCTAAAAATCTTGAAGATCCGAAGTCGTTTGATATGTTTATTTGTCGATTTTTGATGGATGGTGGAGGTGGTGGTGTTTAGAGAGAAAAGAAAGAGAGAGAAAAGAGAAAGAGAGAGGTGGGTGAGAAATGAGAGGAGGAGGAGGAGAGTTGGAGGTTATCCTCCAACTTTTCAGTCTCCGTTTCTTCGTGCGGTGTTCGTTTGCTCCGTTGTTTAAACGTTAAATAATTATTTTACATATTATTTATAAGTTTTAAATTACAATTTATTACGCGATATTTTGTTTAAATAGTTTACAAATAAATTTATATTTGAGTTATATAATGTAAGTTTGTTTATTTAGTTTGCGCGTTTTAATATTTTATATTGTGTAAGTTCTGTTTGTACGATACGAATGAATACGAAATATTATCATAATAATATTTTTGACATAAAAGCGTTATTTAATAAAATTGGTCACCAACGTCCGTATTAAATTGAATCGAAATACATTCGATTTAAGTTGCGTACGATTTAACCCAATCGCATTTTCGTATATATTCAACAATATATATAATTCGATACATTAATTAGCCTAACACAGAACTAATTACATGTATTAACGTATGATTAGGCACTAATTACTAGTCCTAATTTGGCGGGTGTTACAAACTGAAGAGGTTCTTTGCCAGAGCAATACGGGTTTCTCATGTCGTCTTAGCTAGATCA
Source organism: Helichrysum umbraculigerum (assembly GCA_949592205.1). Classification (NCBI taxonomy): domain Eukaryota; kingdom Viridiplantae; phylum Streptophyta; class Magnoliopsida; order Asterales; family Asteraceae; genus Helichrysum; species Helichrysum umbraculigerum. Next base: position 86,489,820 of record CATIUR010000002.1, on the reverse strand, counting down.
TATCATTTGGATATGTAGGTCCAAAGTAGACTAAGCCAAATTGTGGCGTTGATCAAAGCATGCCAGACAATAGTTGACATGGTTAAAAATTTGCCATCATTAAAATTAGATAACTAGCGACAACACCAGCAATGTGTTTGCGTTCTTATCTTGCTAAAAGGGGATCGAATGATCGAACCACATAATTGAACTGACCATTACTGCTGGCGCCATATTCAGGTTGTCCAACACCTCAATCAAATAACCAGGTCAAATTGATTATATATCAACACATGTAGTAATATGATTCTTTAACTGATGCAAGGATTGATGATCATGGTTTTTTTTTAGAAGCTTAATTAAAATCGAATTATGTAGTAATCAACTGAGTTGTTTTTTGAAAATGGTTTAGCCCGTCAAAGGAATAATGGGTGTTTAGCTCGGACGGGCATCAGGCCATTAGTTTGAGACTAAATTGAAAGGTTATAGAGTTTACAACATTCTGTTGTATTTTTAAGCGGATTACTCTAGGTTCTTTGAGCGTGGCCTGAGCAAGCTCGGTCTATTTCAGAGTGACGGTGGATGTCCAAGACAATGATGACACTAGAGCTTATTCTATTTGTACCTAGCGCAAATAAGTTTGTACACAAGTTGCAACTACCTTTAAAATTTAAGAAAAGGAAAATGAGAGATCATACCTTTGCTCTTGGCTATGCAAGTATGTATAGTGCAGCATAAACATAACTCGAACAAAGTGAGTCATAACAGACCATGACTTAGTTTTCAACAATAGTCAGAAATAGATGTCCTAAATGCCCTGTTAACGTATTTTCAAGTTTTCATCCCTGGTGATCTTCGAGACACATGTGGTTTTATATCGTATTACTCATGGTATATGCATCATCTTATTAATGATCCAGACCATGGATCCATCAAGGATCATCAGTGGTGGTTCAATTACATAAAAGTAATCATAGATGTTATGACTCACTTTGTTGAGGGGCATTCGGTTAAAATTTGCTATAACACTTGGTCCAACATGATATGTCTATGCATGTATATGCCTTATACGTTAGAAATCTACAGTCATAAGGGCTCCCTCACCTTTAACGGGTAACTATTTGAGATTGATCATAAGGGCTCCCTCACCTTACAACGTTATTTTAGGGCGCCCAGGATTGATGCAGCTTGGCGCTGTAGCCTCGACTTTGCATGCCATAATGAAGTTTCACACACCACGAGGCATCGCAATCATAAAGGGTGAAAAGCTTCGGACAGATAACTGCCACCAGATTTCCCAAAAAAGAGATCATTCGGAAGCAACATGTAGTAGTGAAGATGTGGAGAAAATAGTCGTTAATGAGTAATACCCGGACCAAACAGTGACTATAGCGGCTAATCTTCCAAAGATGTTGAAGGAACAACTTTGTACAGTCCTTCGTTCAAACTATGAGATATTTGCTTGGACTCCGGCAGATATGACCGGCATACCAAGGGAACTCGCCGAACACAAACTGAACGTCCATGCGCGAACATTTCCTGTTTGGCAAAAGAAACGAGTTTTAGCAAAAGAACGAAGCGAGGCAATTACAATAGAAGTCTCAAAGTTGGTCGAGGCACGAATCCTCAAAGCCGTTTTCTTTCCAAAATGGGTATCCAACCCCATCATGGTGAAGAAGGCAGATGGCACATGGCGCATGTGCATCGATTTCACAAATCTAAACAAAGCATGCCCGAAAGATAGTTACCCGTGACCAGAAATAGACCAAAAAATAGAATCTTTGGAGGGATACAAACTCAAGTGTTTTCTTGATGCATACAAAGTTTACCATCAGATACGCATGGCCAAAGAAGACGAAGAAAAAACTTCATTTCATACCGAACAGGGAACCTTTTGCTACGAAAAGATGCCATTCGGACTCAAGAATGCTGGTGCAACCTACCAACGACTAATGGATAGTATGTTTGCTAATCAAATTGGTCGAAACATTGAAATCTATGTCGACGATATGGTGATAAAAAGCAAAAATGAAGGTAACCTTATCTCTGATATCATTGAAACGTTCGACACCCTTCGGAAGGCGAATATGAAACTCAATCCTAAAAAATGCACATTCGGCGTGGAGACGGGTCAATTTTTAGGATACATGATCACCAACGATGGAATTCATGCAAATCCAGAAAAAGTCAAAGCCATAATAGATATGGCATCCCCAAGAACATTGCGTGAAGTACAAACACTAAATGGGAAGCTCGCAGCGCTTGGGCACTTTTTGGCCAAATCTGCTGAAAGATCACTAGAATTCTTCAAAACGCTAAAAAATTGTCTCAACAAAAAAGATTTTAAGTGGGGTAAGGAAGCGGAAGAGGCCTTCCAGAAACTCAAAAACCACCTCCAGTCCTTACCAGCACTTACGATACCAAGGCCGGGAGAAACGCTCATCCTCTATTTAGCTGCAGCTACCGAGGCTGTGAGCGCAGTTCTCTTAACAGATAGGGGGAATGTACAGAAGCCAGTGTACTTTGTCAGTCGAGCGTTACAAGGATCGGAAGTTAATTATCCTAACCTCGAGAAAGTAGCTCTTGCCCTAGTACACGCAGCCAGACGATTGCGCCGTTATTTTCAAGCACACACAATATGTGTCATTACCGATCAATCAATCAGGCAGATCCTGTTGAAACCCGAAAACTCGGGGCGTCTAGCCAAATGGGCCATTGAACTGGGAGAACATGAAATCCTCTACAAACCTCGTACGGCGATAAAAGGACAAATACTGGCAGACTTTTTGGCAGAATCACCCATGATTAGCAAATCAGTCGATAGCAAGGTCATCACAACCCTAAGCCACAGTACCCTACCGACATGGACTTTATTCACCGATGACGCTTCCAGTATAGAAGGATCTGGAGCAGGATTAATCCTAACTGACCCATACGGCCAAGAGATAACTTACGCACTTCGTTTTGACTTCAAAGCTTCCAACAATGAAGCTGAATATGAAGCCCTAATAGCAGGATTGGAGCTTGCCGTACAAATGGAAGTTCAACGATTAGATGTGTACACCGACTCTTTGCTAATCACGAACCATATCAACGGGTTATATGAAGCTAAGGAGGAAGTAATGAAAAGGTATCTGTCGAAAGTCCAAGAATTGCAAAAGCTTTTCCAAAGTTTTTCAATAACACAAATTCCACGCTCAAAAAACAAACGCGCAGATGCTCTGAGTAAGTTAGCTTCGTCATCTTTTGCACACTTAACGAAGAACGTACTGGTAGAAGTAGTCCCATGCAGAAGTATAGACGTTAAGTTAATCAGTTCAGTCGAAGAAACAACTTCCACTTGGATGGATCCTATCATATGTTACTTAACGAAAGGAATGCTCCCAGAAGATCCAGTGGAGGCGAGAAAAGTAAGGATCAAAGCACCACAATATTCAATCATGCAAGGCATACTCTACAGGAAAGGTTACTTGGCTCCGTGGTTGCGATGTGTAGGACTTGAGCAAGCAAAATATGTCTTAAGCGAAGCACACTTTGGGTCATGTGGAGCCCATGCAGGAGCGAGGAGCATTGCCCAAAAGGTGGCAAGACTTGGCTATTATTGGCCTACAATGTATCGGGACGCGATGAAAATTGTCGAAAAATGTCATAATTGCCAACACCATAGCCAATCATACGCCAGCCGCAATGTGAATTGATGAGTATTACAAGTCCATGGCCTTTTCATCAATGGGGAATCGACATAGTAGGACCATTTCCAGAAGCCCCCGGGCGGGTCAAGTTCTTAGTAGTCGCTGTTGACTATTTTACCAAATGGGTAGAAGCTGAGCCACTTGCAACCATAACAGGTCAGCGTATTCTAAACTTTGTATGGCGTAATATCGTTTGCCGCTTTGGTATTCCAGGAGTAATCGTTAGCGATAATGGGAAGCAATTCGCCAATAACCCGTTTCGAGAGTGGTGCGACGAGCTCAAAATCAAACAAAAATTCACCTCAGTTGCACACCCACAGGCCAATGGACAAACAGAGGTCACCAACCGGACTCTACTACAAGGCTTGAAGACAAGACTCGGTAAAGCTAAAGGAGATTGGGTGGAGGAGTTGCCAAATGTTCTTTGGGCATATCGAACAACGGCAAGAACAGGGAACGGATGCACACCATTCAGTTTGGTATATGGCTCAGAAGCAGTACTACCACCGGAAATCGGTTTGCCCACTTACCGTATCAGCAACTTTGACCCAGCCACAAATGACACGAATCTCCGCCTTAATCTTGATCTACTTGATGAAAGACGAGAAATGGCTTCACTACGCAATGCACGATATAAAATACAGACTGAAAGGTATTATAACAGAAAGGTGAAACAAGGCCAACTCAAGGTTGGTGACTTTGTTCTCAGGAAAAATGAGGCAAGCAGACAGGAAGGACAGAAAAAGTTGGTCTCAAACTGGGAAGGACCATACAAGATAACCGAAGTCAAACGCGTAGGAACATATATCCTAGCCGACATGAAAGGTCGACCTATACCACGAACGTGGCACATTAGCAACTTGCGAAAGTTTCATTTCTGAAGGCAAGCGTCAACAAATGTGCAACATTAAGCCTATGCTTGTAGAATGTCAAGAAATTAACGGAGGCATATCTTCTGTACATAGAATAAATGTATCATATGGTGATATGTAATGAAAATGCCTCTGGTTATTAATAAAACTGCTTCTTTGACGCAACATGTCAAAACAACGTAATAACATCCCGACATCAAAAAGGGATGAAATATGATATTATGTACATGTATGATGTATATATTCAGTGGGTCTTAGAAAAAGCACACTCACAAGCAACAAGAAGCTATCGCACGTCCTATGGGGATTGCAAGCTAAAATGAAAGTCACAGTTATGCACAAGTGCAAAACAAACAAAGTATGCAAAAATCAATAAACAACAAACATCAATCTCATACACAACGCTCGATTACAACATCTATAATCGATCAAAAAAAATATATAATAATAATAATAATAATAATAATAATAATAATAATAATAATAATAATAATAATAATAATAATAATAATAATAATAATAATAATAATAATAAATAAATAAATAAATAAATAAATAATGTTAATACGGCTATCAAATTTACGAAAGGATCATTCTTCAACTCAGGTCTCGTGACTACAAAACATTACTAATTAAAAGTGATGTTTATGTAAAGATGCCCATTGGTCTTGTTCCTTTGAATAAGTCTTTAAATAATACTAATATTTAAAGTCATTCTACTTGAAGTTATATAACTATCATTATTATAGTTATCTCTACACTACATGAACCCATGGATACTAAAACGGTTACATTCGAAAAAGAAAAGTACATTTCAACTACAAGAATCCACCTGTTTATTTTAGTGATATTAGATGATCAATTCACAGTCACGGTGCAAAGGTCAGCAATACTAGCCCGTGACTTGATCCTACGTATCATCAATTGTTTTTTGTTCTCTCGTCACCTTCTGTTCCTCTTCTAAGCGATCAATCTCAGCAAGGTATCCTGCAACGTCTCTTTCACGAGCATCAACCATTCCCCACAATTCATTATACGAGCGTTCCTTTGTACGTTGCTCCCTACGCAACGCACTCATTTGAGCCTTCAGTTCTTCATTTGCTACAACCAAAGAATGATATTGCTGCTCTAGCCACGAACCATCGCCTAACGGAGTGCCAAAAACACCACTAGGAACACCTGAAGGACCGCCCAAATTGAGATACTGGCTTACATCTTCACCAAGGTTTATCGTAGCACCCATGAATGAACTACTAGCATATTTTGTAACGCTGCCCTCAACAATCAAATCCGAGTGAGCAGACTTTCTTTTCTTACAAGGCAAATTACCTTCTAGTCCTACACTTTGCGACGAGATCACCTCAATAACAGTAACTTCATCGAGCACCACCTTCTCATCCAAACCCCCTACATCGGGGGGATAACCAGATGGGTCTCCCACCATTGAGAATGTTCGTGTTGCCGTCGTCAACTCACTACTGCTCCCAAAAATATTGCCCATCATATCGACACCTACAAGCATACACCAAATACATTTGTCATGAACGAACATACTGATTGTCGAATAAAGATATGAAAAATACAAAAATTGTTACCCACCATCATAGTTGGGTGTTTCATCAGCCAACATGTGGTTGATCTCAGTGCCGAGCATAACAGACCCATAAACGTTTGGATTACCAAAAACCTGATCTTCATCACTATCCTGAATTTCCTATGATAAAAACAATAGAATTTTTAATCAAAACATGGAAAAGTTCTTTTAATATAAACATTGAAAACATATGAACTATATATAATACATGCAAACGCACTTTACAAAAATTTAAATTATGATATTACCACAAAAGGTTGAAGATTCTGACCAACAGGGTGCTTCATATTGTGGTCCATGGTCTTGTGAGGAAATGAGAAATCACCTGGATCACATACTGTTAAATAGAAATGATAAAATAAAAGGATAAGTTTGGACTCTAGGTAATGATTAGCTATGATGTTTGCTGGCAGCATACCAAGTGACTTTGTGTCCCTATTGGACACTCATCCACCCTATAAGTAGAAATAATATATAAAACAAGTACATTCTTTCCAAATAAGGAAACAATATGAATAAATAATAACAGATAAATTATTAATCTATAAAACATTTGGTATTCTATAGATTAATATTCTATACACTCATCCACGTAATAAATTATAAACATTTGTTTTTATACTTTTTAGCAGCCCTTTATTACGACCATAGCGTGGGCTTTATTACGTTCATGTACCATAAAAATTAGTCACAAATCACTTACTTCTTGGAAAAATAGAAAGAATTCACATGTACTAAAAATAAATTTTTACCCATATGAATTGGGGGACTTGATAGGATAACCATTAAAAGGACTAAACTACTACAAATATTAAATATATACATACTAACGGATACAACGTATAAGGTATATACATGCATCCATAGAACATTCATGCACATGGGATATATTATCAAAATCTTTCATAGGATCTCAATCTAACAAGTTGATAGGAAATCTTTCGAAGGATCTTGATCTAGCAAGTTGTCATAGCAAATGGATTGAAGCAAGTGAATGGGAGGCCTATAAATAGAACTCAAAGCAAAGGCAGAGGGGCATCTCATATTCTCTTACACATTTCTCTCTAAAATCTGATAGTAGCTTTTGTATCTTGTCATCTTAATGACAAATAGTTACGAAAGGAATACACTCTCACATTCTCGACAAGGCTATTCGGTTCTATTTGGAAAGCGTGGCGTAAAATCGTACCCATAGTACGAGTTACCAACAGGGAATCGCCACCCGAATAATCTGTCGATCAACATAGTTTTCACACCTATTTATACACAATCACCCAACCGCTATAATCCTATAAGAATCCACCTGTTTATTTTAGTGATATTAGATGATCGGTTCACAGTCACGGTGCAAAGGTCAGCAACACTAGCCCGTGACTCGTCCCACGGATGGCGCCAATTGATGATACGTAGATTTACCGGCTCGAGTCACGAGCTAGTATTGCTGACTAAATTGACTATGATTTCTTCAAGTCTTCAAGCTAGTTAATTCTGACCTTTGCACCGTGACTGTGAACCGATCATCTAATATCACTAAAATAAACAGGTGGATTCTTATAGGATTATAGCGGTTGGGTGATTGCGTGTAAATAGGTGTGAAAACTATGTTGATCGACAGATTATTCGGGTGGCGATTCCCTGTAGGTAACTCGTACTATAACACCCTCAAATTTAATGTCTTGCGGAAGCACGATTTTGTGGTGCTACTAATCAAATATCACAGCACAAAGATAAAGCAAACAACATCTATATGCAACGTTTGTAAATTAGTTACCTTCCATAGATATAATGTTTGAAAACTTAATGTTTTCGTATACAAAAATGTAGTTTCCTAGAGTCCACGCGTATAGCGGGAGATTCTATTACATAATCGAAATATACAAAAGATAATGCTAAGAATCTCCGTTAATGCAGTTGTGTTGAAATCATGCAACTCTAGCTAAAGTCCTGAGTAATCCTACTCCATTCGGGTACCTGAGAAAACATGCTAAAAAGGTCAACACGAATGTTGGTGAATCTCACAGGTTTGCAATTAATATCAGTTTTGAACACAAGATTTCATCAGTAGTGCCCGCAGGCGTAAATCAAGTATTTGCAACTCCAGCAAATATAAGTAAATAAGTTATACCATTGCCATGAGGCTCATAATCGAAGCTTAACCCGTAAGTAATAGTTTGCTCCCGTGACATGCTCGTAACTGAGCAAGCATAAGTAACGAATGATAGTCGCCCGTTTATACAGAACGGTTCGTGGTAGCGCTACTACCCCGGGCGGGGAGGGTCATTTCCCTAATGGATCCATTAACTACTGTTCGTGCTTAAGTCCATAACTAACGATATATGATGGAGAGACTTCAGTGAAAAGTAAGTAACTCATGCAATCCCGTATAGTAAAATGTATAGTTCGTACTTGTGTTCAAGAAAAGTAAGCAATGTATCTCACCCCGTATGTAAAACAGTAAAAGTGGGGCTGTAAGACCTACCTGAGTCGAGTAGTAAGCAGTAGCAAACTGCAAGTAGTATGTAGGTTCTCCAAACCCGTTACCTCCTAGTGCCTAAACACGTAAGGTTTTGTAAGTAGATGTCTCGCAAGACCATCTCGGCTAGTTGTCCACACAACTTGTTATGTCCAAAGTTGGTTTGTTACCGTTTGTTTTTAGAAAGCATGTTTGGTCCGTTGGTGACGGTTGGTATTTGTAATTTCTAAAGTATTATCATTATATGTATCGTTGAGTCAGGTTCCGTTATTGGTAAGTGTTCGATACTTAGTGTGAAAAGTATTTACAACATCTAATGACGGGGGTCCGGGGGCAGCGCCCCTGGTAGCGGGGTCCAAGGGGCGGCAGCCCCTGGCGGGGTCCAAGGGGCAGAGCCCCTGGTTGGGGTCGAGCTGCCAAGTCAGCTTGGAAAATTTTTATTCCTACCACTTTCCTTTAGTGAAAACGTATCCGAAATTTGGATTTGGAGTAAAATTAGGTGGTAAAATCTGGGTTCCGACACTTAGTAAAAATGTAACTTTTCAAGGTTCTGGTTTGTGCGACGTCGCACATGATGACCGCGACGTTTGGAATGACGTCGCTAAGTATAGCATTCGCAATTTAATGCGACGTTACATATTATGTCGCTATATGCGACGTTAGTTCGGTTTGCGACGTTAAGGTCTGCGTCGCTATATGCGACATTCGCAAGTCAATGCGACGTTGAGGATGACGTCGCTATATGCGACGTTGTGAGGTGTTTAGCGACGTTGTAACTGACGTCGCAATTGGGCCAACCCAAAAGCGACGTTGGGGTCTGTTACGATTCCGGTGGCCGGAAAAACGGCCAAGCGGCTTCCGTTTGGTCCAAATCTTTTACCCAACCCATTTTTGGACATTTTGAGCATATATAAACCATAAAAAACGTAAAAATGAGTAAAAACAGAGAGTTTCGGATTTTGTCGGAAACTTACGAAGTTTGCGCGAGAGAAAACCGGAAACATAGAAACGTAGATCGTGAAGCCGTGGTTCTTTTCTTCCAAATGAGTGAAGTGAGAAGATGGCGTTTAGTGGTAGTATTTTGTAATTTAAGTGAAATGGTGGTGATGGTGGGTTTTGATGATTTAGAGAGAAAAAGGAAAGAGAAAGTGGGGAAGGAGGTGATAAAATGAAAAGAGGAGGAGAAGGTGGGGGTTTAACCTCCCATTTTCAGTCTCTGCGACTGTGTTCCGTGCGGTGTTCGTTTTCTCCGTTGTTTAAGCGTTAAATATTTATTTTTCGCGTAATTATTCATTTAAAAAATAAAAATCTTTGCTAATTGATTTAATTGAATTTTTTGTCAAATCTTTAAATAAATTTATGTATTTTGTTTTTAAGTCGCGTTGTTTTAGTTGTACGAAACAGGCAAATTTGAGAGTATTATTAAAAGGTGATTCCGAATATCATAGTGTTTTTAAATAATGGTTCATGTTTATATTAAAATGTTTCACCAACGTCCGTATATTCTGAATCGAATTACATTCGATTTTAAAACTGTGTACGATCAAATCAAATCGCGTAACCGTATATATTCACCAATATATAATTTGATACATTAATTAGCCTAACATGGAACTAATTTCATGTGTTGACAGAGAATTAGGCACTAATTACTAGTCCTAATTTGGCGGTTGTTACACGTACTATGGGTACGGTTTTACGCCACGCTTTCCAAATAGAACCGAATAGCCTTGTCGAGAATGTGAGAGTGTATTCCTTTCGTAACTATTTGTCATTAAGATGACAAGATACAAAAGCTACTATCAGATTTTATAGAGAAATGTGTAAGAGAATATGAGATGCCCCTCTGCCTTTGCTTTGAGTTCTATTTATAGGCCTCCCATTCACTTGCTTCAATCCATTTGCTATGACAACTTGCTAGATCAAGATCCTTCGAAAGATTTCCTATCAACTTGTTAGATTGAGATCCTTTGAAAGATTTTGATAATATATCCCATGTGCATGAATGTTCTATGGATGCATGTATATGCCTTATATGTTGGAAATCTACAGTCATAAGGGCTCCCTCACCTTACAACGTTATTTTAGGGCGAATCTACAGTCACCTGATTGAATCAACATGATATCCCATGTTGGACCAAGTGTTACGTATGTATAGAAACATACGTAAGGCTAAATCTTCAAGCTAGTTACGGCTCTAATTGATGATACGTAGATTCACAGGCTCGGGTTACGGGTCATGGTCACCGAACACCTAAGCGTGTTTATGTTCGTACCACTCATAAGATTAGAGATATTTTTAGGACGAATACGGAATGGAAGGGGTTTGTTGTCTCGGGTGGCGATTCCCTATTTGGTAACTCGCATTACACTAGCTTGAGTGTAATCGGTTTTACGCCACTATCTCTAGAATTAGAGCCGAGCAACTTTGTTGTATGTATAGACATATCATGTTGGACCAAGTGTTACGTATGTATAGAAACATAGTTATCAACTATGTGTATGGATGTAGAGTTGTAAGTAGGAGAGGGTTAAATATTGTTGATGTAATAAAGATGACTATTAAACTTATCCAGAGATAAGTATAGTTTGTGTTTAGGCTCTTTAGAAATAAACACATTTCTTGTAGTTAGAGAAAGAGATGAGGATGTTTTTCTGAATCATTTGGGTGCCTCTATTTATAGAGAATGTTTTGCAAGCAAATGTATTACCCAAAGATATGATAAAGATATTATAGAAAGTTGATGGAATCTTTTTGATATGCACAGGAGGTATGTATGTGAGATTGGAGATTTGGATAGAGATCTCATTGCAACTTGTTAGATACTTTTGGATATGTACGAATCTTACATGTGTGAATTTACATATGTAACTAACATGCTACATCTTCAATTTACATGCATAGACTGGAGGGCTTAATATGATTACTCATAAACTAGAAAGATTAAATATATATATGTGATTAAATAAAAGAAAGTAAGACTAAATCTTCCATGTGCATATATACGTGGAGATTCTTGCATATCCATATCTAACCATATCTATCCATATCTTAGATATGCCTTCCTAAAAGATTCCATCAAGTTGCATAACATCTTAAACATATCTTTGTAATGATTGTTTGATCGCAGGCCCTTTCTATAAATAGAAGCATCAAACTGATTCAACAGGGCACCCAATTCTCATATCTTTCTCCCTGTATATACACTACATACATACACACCCAAGTGTAAGTTGTATATTCTTAACTACTAATCATATTCTTATGTAGTACTCATAAGAAATAATATTCATCCTAATGAGACTAATACACTCACGACTATCAAGGGAAGTTGCTCGGCTCCAGTTCTGGATATGTGGCGTAAAACTGATTACATTAATTTGTGATGTGAGTTACCAATAGGGAATCGCCACCCGAGACAACATTATCCTTTCATCCCTTATCCGTACTAATAACAACATCTCTTTCATCTTGAGTGATACAAGGATAAACAGGTTTTACGTTGGCCTTCCTTTCGTAACTATTTGTCATTAAGATGACAAGATACAAAAGCTACTATCAGATTTTAGAGAGAAATGTGTAAGAGAATATGAGATGCCCCTCTGCCTTTGCTTTGAGTTCTATTTATAGGCCTCCCATTCACCTGCTTCAATCCATTTGCTATGACAACTTGCTAGATCAAGTGATAGGAAATATTTCGAAGGATCTTGATCTAGAAAGTTGTCATAGCAAATGGATTGAAGCAAGTGAATGGGAGGCCTATAAATAGAAATCAAAGCAAAGGCAGAGGGGCATCTCATATTCTCTTACACATTTCTCTCTAAAATCTGATAGTAGCTTTTGTATCTTGTCATCTTAATGACAAATAGTTACGAAAGGAATACACTCTCACATTCTCGACAAGGCTATTCGGTTCTATTTGGAAAGCGTGGCGTAAAACCGTACCCATAGTACGAGTTACCAACAGGGAATCGCCACCCGAATAATCTGTCGATCAACATAGTTTTCACACCTATTTATACACAATCACCCAACCGCTATAATCCTATAAGAATCCACCTGTTTATTTTAGCGATATTAGATGATCGGTTCACAGTCACGGTGCAAAGGTCAGCAATACTAGCCCGTGACTTGATCCTACGTATCATCAATTGTTTTATGTTCTCTCGTCACCTTCTGTTCCTCTTCTAAGCGATCAATCTCAGCAAGGTATCCTGCAACGTCTCTTTCACGAGCATCAACCATTCCCCAGAATTCATTATACGAGCATTCCTTCGTACGTTGCTCCCTATGCAACGCACTCATTTGAGCCTTCAGTTCTTCATTTGCTACAACCAAAGAATGATATTGATGCTCTAGCCACGAACCATCGCCTAACGGAGTGCCAAAAACACCACTAGGAACACCTGAAGGACCGCCCAAATTGAGATACTGGCTTACATCTTCACCAAGGTTTATCGTAGCACCCATGAACGAACTACTAGCATATTTTGTAACGCTGCCCTCAACAATCAAATCCGCGTGAGCAGACTTTCTTTTCTTACAAGGCAAATTACCTTCTAGTCCTACACTTTGCGACGAGATCACCTCAATAATAGTAACTTCATCGAGCACCACCTTCTCATCCAAACCCCCTACATCGGGGGGATAACCAGATGGGTCTCCCACCATTGAGAATGTTCGTGTTGCCGTCGTCAACTCACTGCTGCTCCCAAAAATATTGCCCATCATATCGACACCTACAAGCATACACCAAATACGTTTGTCATGAACGAACATACAGATTGTCGAATAAAGATATGAAAAATACAAAAATTGTTACCCACCATCATAGTTGGGTGTTTCATCAGCCAACATGTGGTTGATCTCAGTGCCGAGCATAACAGACCCATAAACGTTTGGATTACCAAAAACCTGATCTTCATCACTATCCTGAATTTCCTATGATAAAAACAATAGAATTTTTAATCAAAACATGGAAAAGTTCTTTTAATATAAACATTGAAAACATATGAACTATATATAATACATGCAAACGCACTTTACAGAATTAAAATAATGATATTACCACAAAAGGTTGAAGATTCTGACCAACAGGGTGCTTCATATTGTGGTCCATGGTCTTGTGAGGAAATGAGAAATCACCTGGATCACATACTGTTAAATAGAAATGATAAAATAAAAGGATAAGTTTGGACTCTAGGTAATGATTAGCTATGATGTTTACTGGCAGCATACCAAGTGACTTTGTGTCCCTATTGGACACTCATCCACCCTATAAGTAGAAATAATATATAAAACAAGTACATTCTTTCCAAATAAGGAAACAATATGAATAAATAATAACAGATAAATTATTAATCTATAAAACATTTGGTATTCTATAGATTAATATTCTATACACTCATCCACGTAATAAATTATAAACATTTGTTTTTATACTTTTTAGCAGCCCTTTATTACGACCATAGCGTGGGCTTTATTACGTTCATGTACCATAAAAATTAGTCACAAATCACTTACTTCTTGGAAAAATAGAAAGAATTCACATGTACTAAAAATAAATTTTTACCCATATGAATTGGGGGACTTGATAGGATAACCATTAAAAGGACTAAACTACTACAAATATTAAATATATACATACTAACGGATACAACGTATAAGGTATATACATGCATCCATAGAACATTCATGCACATGGGATATATTATCAAAATCTTTCATAGGATCTCAATCTAACAAGTTGATAGGAAATCTTTTGAAGGATCTTGATCTAGCAAGTTGTCATAGCAAATGGATTGAAGCAAGTGAATGGGAGGCCTATAAATAGAACTCAAAGCAAAGGCAGAGGGGCATCTCATATTCTCTTACACATTTCTCTCTAAAATCTGATAGTAGCTTTTGTATCTTGTCATCTTAATGACAAATAGTTACGAAAGGAATACACTCTCACATTCTCGACAAGGCTATTCGGTTCTATTTGGAAAGCGTGGCGTAAAACCGTACCCATAGTACGAGTTACCAACAGGGAATCGCCACCCGAATAATCTGTCGATCAACATAGTTTTCACACCTATTTATACACAATCACCCAACCGCTATAATCCTATAAGAATCCACCTGTTTATTTTAGTGATATTAGATGATCGGTTCACAGTCACGGTGCAAAGGTCAGCAATACTAGCCCGTGACTCGAGCCGGTAAATCTACGTATCATCATACTTTGAATAGAATTGAACATTAAGACTTCAATTGCTTTATCATACCAATTGACGATTCATTAAATAGTTCGTTAGAGCATTTCATGAAACACTTAACGTAGAAACCATTACAATTACTTAGGTTATACTTTTCTTCGTGTACTAATGCCATGTAATCAAAATCGTATTAATCATACCTCTTTTGTAGTTGTGAATTTAAAGATTGATATAAGAAGTCATTGGAAGTCATAAAGTTTATACTGCATTATGCATTACGTGTGTGTGATGTAAATTAATTATGTGTGCTTGAAAGTCTGTATAATAATTAATCCGTGTCGGCCACTAAATAATATGAAGGCCAAAAGTCATTATCATAATTATTACTAGTTATCACTTGTATTGGCTATTTAAGCAAATGGAGAAAGGCATAAGTCCGTGTGTACTTCTCTCAGTTGTATGAAAGAAAATAAATTTGCTTTTGTAATAAAATGTGTGTTTTATTAAATTTGTCTTCGATTACTAGTTTTTAATTTATGTATTTCAGTTTTTAGCTTTGTACTGGTACAGAAGTAATTTGATCCCATCTAAGTACAAAAGTAATTTGATCTCATTCAATAATAAATTGGGACGAACGCTTTTGATATTATTATTGGGACGAATATCAGCCATAATTCTCTTTTATGATTCTTTAAGGGTGCGTTTAGTTACAGAAAACTCCACCATTTTCCATAAAAATTCTCTAAGAAAACAAGAAAATTAGAAAACGTGTTCAAATTCGAGTATTCTAAAATACTTTTCTAAGAAAAGGAAAATCCTTGTTTTCATTTTTATAACTACAAAGTTGAAAATCACTTTTGATGATTTTCTAAGTTTTTCATCTCCACTCTTCCTTGGAAAAGGAAAACCCCACCCTTTGCAACTAAACATGTTTTCTAAATTTTCCATGCTTTTCAAAAGAAGTAAAACACTCTTCACTCCCTAGAAAAACAGAAAAAGAAAAATGTGAAAAATTTTCCGTAACTAAACGCACCCTAAGTTTTTCATTTATACTCTTTATTTAAAAGTAAAACTTTATCCATCACATTAGAACTCATTTTTCAAATTTTCATTATTTTTCTAAAGGAATGAAACACTCCTCGTTCTTTCAAAAGAATGTGAAAAAAATTTACGTAATAAACGCACCTTATATTCCTCTCTTATATCGAACATCCAAATGAAAACATGTATCTTAATAAATTTCATCAAATAACAAATGCAATAAAAAAAATATGCAAGAGAAAGGGGTTTATTATTTACTGTATTATACTAGCAATTAAAACTTTTACACCATGAGAAAGACAATAGAAACTTCAGGGACCAATTATGTAACTTCCCCAAACAAACTAACCGCTTTAATTTTTACAGTTCTTCTTCAACAACAAATTCGAACTACTACTAACAAAATCTTGAAATCGAAAACCTAAAAAAGCAACAAAATTTCATTGAAATTCCGCCAAAAAATAGTCGCTAAATATAACAGAAAACCGGAATCAGAAACCCCAATCGAACTTACAACGTCTGTCGTCGTAGTACCACCATCATCTGCCGGCGGCAACAACTGCACCGGCGGCGGAGTAAGAAAATTCGCCGGAATTTTATCACCGGCATCACCGTACACCACGTAATCGAAAAGACTTTCAACCCCATGTACACAAACGACGTCGTTTGTATAAAAATCAGGTGACGTGATTAAAGAATCATCAATTGTAAAATTCCCAATTTCATTACTAGTAATGACAATTGTTTTGAATGGTAAGAGTGTAGGAATCCGGGTATGGGTCTTGAATAATTGGAGCTCCGAGAATGTGAAACGTTGTGGGAGAATGTGGTAAGGGATAATGGTTAATGGGTCAAAGTTGAGGGACCCGGTTGCGGTGGCGGAAAGGTGGGAAAGAGCGTCGTTTTCGGGGAGGAAAATGGTGGCGGAAGTTGGGATATTGGTGGTGGTTGGAATTGAAGAAAGTGATGATGTTGAATTGGTGGGGTTGAAGAGAGTGTTGAGCCAAGAAGTGAAGTCGCCGGAACCGATTAAGGCATCGAGAATGTTCTTGAGTTGTTGTTGTTGGATGGTGGTGGAGTGTGGTGGTGGAAAGGTGGGAGGTGGTGTTGGGGAAATGTGGTTTGTGGCGGAGATGTGGTGGGGAATGGTGGTGGTGATTAGGGTGGTGAAGAGGAGGAGAATGGGAAAGATTTTTGACATGATTTGTTTTTTGGGAGGGAAATGAATTAGTTTTGAAGAATTGTGATTCGTGGTTTTATATATATAGAGAATAGAGAATAGAGATGAAGGTATTGATTGTGATGTTATTGAAATTGTACTTAATTAAAATACAATTCGACCCTTTTAAACTATTTTATTTATTTAGTAGCAAGTCTCCACATAAACATAACCCAAATTGACCAAACATAAATGACTAAATGGGTCAGAATTGACGCCTTCTACAGAAATGTATAGATGAATGTAACGTTGGTATATCGAGAATGTGCCGGGAGAGTTGACCGTACTCACTGTAGTCCCCAATTCACGAAACAGCGAGTGGATTGATGCATATTGCTGTACGATCTTAACGAAAGTGTTGGTTGGAAGTACTTTTCTAGTTTTACATTGTTCCGCGTTATTCCCTTTTTTGAAATTTTTTGGCTTACTATATGTGCTCTTGATTCATAGAATGCATGGAAGTTCAATTATCTACATCAATCGATCTTGTATCTTTTAGAATAATTTCTGTTATTTAATTGATCGACGCTAAGAAAAAATTGATCATGAAGTTAAACTAGTAGAGGACTAGAGGTAGATTCAATGTTCAGCTTAGATATGATCTAGCAATATAAATCATACTTGTCGACTGGAGGAGGAAAAGGGTATGTTTGGTAAAGGCTAGATTGAACTGGTTTAGCAGAAAGCAGTCATCACAACAATCGAGTATAAGAGAAAACATTGGTCTACATCACTAAATTGCACAACAATAATACGATGAAAGAGCCATAATCTAGACCAAATAGTGTGTCCCAAAACCATTTTACGATATCCAAAATCTATTAAGACTGACAGAGTTCAAAATCAAAAAACAACAAACACGTTTATAGAAATAAAAACTAGAAGTTGGGAACATCTCTTTACTAAAAGACACTGCAAAATCGATAACTTAAACAAACAAGTTGGGCCTTGAAGCCTTGTATGTGGTCTTCAGCTTCCTAGTTGGAGGTCTAACTTTCTTGAAAACCAATGGGAACTTGATCTTGGAGTTGTGAAATTGCTTTGTGGACTCCCTCTTGCAAAGCTTTGCTGGGATGGTTGCAGTCTTAATGACCTGGATGCAATGGTGGCGCACCCTGTGGCGAGAAGCCATCTCGGTGTACATCTGCTCAATAGAACCATTGAGAGTTGTGTCCCTGTACTCTTTGTACATGTTATGGTACCCAGTCCTTGATTGGTATCTTAACCAAATGCCATAGTTCTTAATTGTTGTTGGGTTCTTCTCAAAAATCTAGAGAAATAAAACAATGTCAGTTATATCTGTATGGAATGAAATAAATAACTAAAAAAAAGTAAAATTGGAGTATGAAACAATATTAGTATATTCTTCACAATAATAAAAAAAAAATGACAGTCAATTTGTTAAAGTAATAGAAAAGATAATTCAACTTAATTTTTATATTTCTCATAAATGTAACAATTACTCGAGCCTGTTTGTTTAATTGCTCTGCTGGTTGCAATGTTGCATACCACTGAACTATGCGACTTTTAGTTCAGCAACTTTTGAAGAAAACAAAAAACTCTAACAGAGCATCCATCCACACATAAATTTACATTTAGAGCAACTATAAATTATATTATTTGACATACAATAATACAACAGCTTAAGCTCTGATTAAATAGCTGGCTGTTAAATATCTGGAGTTTCGAACAAGAAAACGTGATGATGGTTAAGTACAGTTGTTTGTGGTTTTGGATACCATACATTGGAACCACTCCAAAACCTTTGGGGATCAGGCAAACTTATGGAGTGTAGGCTTATACAATTGTTCACAAACTTCACTCACATGTTTCATAAATAACATTCTTGGTATCACTATCATTTGGATACAAGGGTAGAGCGAGAAAAGACATGACCAATTCAAAACTACTATTTAGTTTTTAAAGTCTCTAATTCCACATACTTTGTTTGGTTTCCTAATCTTTATATAAAAAACATATGCTCCCACTTTTTCCCTCATATATATATGACCATAAACAATAATATTAAAAAGAATACCAATAACAACAATAATTTTTTTTAGAACGGAAATCTTAAACCTACCTAACATATTATGCATAACCACGAAATCCACGAATAGATACACACTCATACCGCTAGGCCAAGGGCCCTTTGGTTGATAACAATTATAATATTGTTAGGTGAAATTGTTAGCCATCACCCATACAGCTATGGTTGAGAAACAAATTTTTTAAACTTACTAGAGATATGATATGGTTAGCATTTCTCTAATACTCCCTCCGTCTCAAATTAAGTGTCCACTTTCCTATTTTAGGTTGTCTTAAAATATATTTCCACTTCAAAAGGTAAATAACCAACCTTCCCATGTTATCCTTCCATTCATATTTTACAAGTGCTTATCTAATAGTAAGGGTATAATAGACAATTGAGTTGTAAAGAGTAGAAAAATTACCCATTCACTAAAACTGTATCACTCGCATAGTGGGCACTTATCTTGAGATGAAGGTACTAATAATAATATAGATATACGAATAATATAGAGGTGGCCAAGGAATCACTGGGAGTGGCTAACGGGACTGCAAGAGCACGAATAGGTCATAGGGAGTCATGGTGGCTTTGTGATGAGGTTCAAACCAAAGTAGCCGTGAAACAGGGTCGGTTCAAGGAGCTTTTGTCATTGCGGGATGGAGATCTAGCAGATAGAACTAGGGCAAAAGAAAGGTATAAAGAAGCCAAAAGAGAGGCAAAGAAGGCAGTTTCCATAGCAAAAGAAAAAGCATATGAAGAATTATACAGGAAACTGGACTCGAGAGAGGGGGCGAACGATATCTTCAGGATAGCTAAAGCCAGAGAGCGAAGAAAAAGAGATTTAGAAAACATCAGATTTATCAAGGATGAGAACGGACAAAGCATAGTGAAAGAGGACGAAATTAGGAAAAGATGGGGAGAGTACTTCTCTACTCTCTTTAACAGAAGTGGAGAATTGGAGAGCACTTCTACAGCACAAGAAGTACAAAACAACTGCTTCTGCATGAGGATTAGACATGAGGAAGTAAGGTCGGCCTTACGGAGGATGGGGAGACATAAAGCTGTGGGACCCGACTAAATTCCAATAGAGGCATGGAGGTGCCTTGGAGAAGGTGGAGTGAGGTGGCTGACGAATCTTTTCAACAAGACGTTCAAAAGTGCTAAAATGCCAGAGGAGTGGAGACTAAGTGAGATTATCCCGAATTCCCGATCTACAAGAACAAGGGTGACGCGCAGATCTGCAGCAACTACAGAAGGATAAAACTACTTAGCCATACTATGAAGCTATGGGAACGTGTGATTGAGACTAGACTTCAACGTGAGACTAGGGTGTCAGAAAACCAATTCGGTTTCATGCCAGGACGATCTTCAATCGAAGCGATACACATTATCAGAAGTCTTATGGAGAAGTATAGGGATAAGCAAAGAAACCTACACATGGCATTCCTAGATCTGGAGAAAGCCTACGATACTGTCCCACGCGAGCTTATCTGGAAGACGCTCCATGATAAGGCAACTCCAAGTAGATACATTAGAGCTATCCGTGATATGTACGAAGGGGCGAAGACATGCGTTCGGACACCAGTGGGAAATACCGACTATTTCCCCGTAGAAATAGGCCTACATCAGGGATCAGCCCTTAGCCCGTACCTTTTTGCGTTAATCCTAGATGAGTTGTCGCGTAGGATACAGGATGACATCCCGTGGTGCCTGATATTCGCCGATGATATTGTTTTGGTATCGCAAACTAAGGATGAGCTAAATAGAAGGCTGGAGCAGTGGAGGGAAATCTTAGAAGACCAAGGTTTACGAATCAGTCGACAAAAAACTGAATACCTACCGTGTAACTTCAACAGGAACGATGCCGAGCAAAACGATAGAGTAGATATCCGCATTGGGGATCAGATTTTGCACCCGCAGGAGTCTTTCAGATCCTTGGGTTCAGTGCTAGAGTGTTCAGGGAGGAGCGATGAAGACGTAACCTACCGTATAAAGGTAGGATGGTTGAAGTGGAGAGCAGCAACAGGCGTCATGTGTGACCAGAAAGTCCCTCTTAAACTAAAAGGGAAATTTTATAAGGTAGCAATAAGGCCTGCTATGTTGTACGGAGCAGAGTGTTTGTTGGCCGATGACTAAGGCACAAGAAAGGAGGATGGAGGTGGCAGAAATGAGGATGTTAAGATGGACTTGTGGTAAAACCATGTTAGATAGGATACCGAATGAAGTTTTTAGGGCGGAGCTAGAAGTTACGAGCATCATCAACAAGTTGAGAGAAGGAAGACTAAGATGGTTTGGACATGTTAGGAGGAGACCACAAACGGCGCCAGTTAGGAGAGTGGAAGCCCTGACTGTAGAAGGCTTGAGAAGAAGGGGTAGACCAAGACGTAAATGGGAGGATAGACTGAAGCTCGACATGAAGGAGCTGCTCCTGACCGAGGACATGACCTCTGATAGGAATTTGTGGAGGACTAGAATTAGAACGGATGAGTAGAGTGTTTTGGGTAGATAGGCATGTCTAGCAAATATAGAGTCATGTATATGTAATATGTATTAATTAGTAAGTAGGTGTTTTTAGGTAGAAGTAAAATAGAGGAGTATGATATTTTAGTAGATAGATATCTATTATATATAAGGGTACTCTAGGTTGCGATCGAATATGGTGATCTCTTTAGGTCGATAGATATATTTTATCTATACGAGGGTGTGATAGGTTTTGATAGATATTTATTTATTCGGGGGTTTTTAGGTAGCATTAAGATGAATAGGTGCCATGATAGGTAGTAATATATTATACATTTATATATATATATATATATATATATATATATATTTGTATTTATATATGTATATATAATTAATATTCGTTAGTGAGTAGGTGTTTCTAGGTAGAAGTAGAATAGATGTGTATGAGGTTTTAGTTTGATAGATTTCTATATATATAAGTGTATTCTAGGCTATGATCGACTATGGTGTTCACTGTAGGTCAGTAGATATAGTTATCTATATGAGGGTGTTATAGGTTGATATACATTTATTTATTCGGGGGTTTTTAAGTAGCATTAAGATAGATAGGTGTTATGTTAGGCAGTTATATATTATACTTTTGTGTATATATATATATATATATATATATATATATATATATATATATATATATATATATATATATATATATATATCCGTGTTTATATGTATATACCTATATATTATTTATATATATGGGCAAATGGCCCAAAAAGGTAACCAATTTGTCAAAATTTGCCAATAAAGGGAATATAAGTTTTGTTGATGCCCAAAAAGGAGTGACATTTTAAATTCGATGCCCAAAAAGGATTGAAGTTGTCAAAAAAGTCCAATTAAGGATAAAATTACAGTTTAATTTTTAAAAAGTGTCAAAAAAGGATTAAACTCTTTTAAATCGTGCCCTAAAAGGATTGAACTTTTTAAAATCGTGCCCTAAAAGGATTTAACACTAAAAATGAAATTCGGGTTTAAACTCTTAAAAAGTAACATTAGTGTTTATATCCTTTGTTTTCTAGGTAAAAAAATGTCACATATTAATTTAATATTCGATATTTAAGCTTCGCATTAGCTAAAATCGATGAAAAATTGAACGACTAAAAATGTAAAAATAATTGTACCTTTCATTGAACTTTTTTGACAACTTCAATCCTTTTTGGGCATCGAATTTAAAATGTCACTCCTTTTTGGGCATCAACAAAACTTATATTCCCTTTATTGACAAATTTTGACAAATTGGTTACCTTTTTGGGCCATTTGCCCTTTATATATTTATATATATTATTTTTGCTTAGTTTGGCCTTTTAGATCGTGTGTGTGTGTATATATATATATATATATATATATATATATATATATATTTATCTCTATGTATTTAATTGTTATTACCATTGTTTTGTATGCCACTACTACTACTAATACTAATACGTATTCTATTAATATTGTTATTAACATTTTCACCATCACCATCACCATCACCATCACCATCACCATCACCATTATTATTATTTTTTTCACTATGAATATTAATATTTCTAAATTGTGCATATAGTTATACGTACTAGTCTGCCGGAGATCTTCCTGGAAGCAGTCTCTCTACCCTCGGGTAGGGGTAAGACTGTCTACATCTTACCTCCCCCATACCTCGCCCTCGGCGGGATTGGGTAGGGTTGTTGTTGTTGTTGTTGTATATACGAACAACCAAAAATCACATACCAGAATAAGTGTGAAACCAAATCTCCTTTATGAGTTTGAGTAATTATGAAACTTGGGAAATCATCCCAAATATTGAGATCCAAACAAAAGATCTGACGAACCCGACGTTAGTAACACCCTATTCCTCATCTCAAACCTCTAACCAATCACTACCCCTACTCTTAGAACATCAAACCTATTTGAGAAATAACTCTCTACAATATAATAGATAGATAGCCCAACATTAAGAATATATTTTTGAACATCTGAATATTTATCGCTAAAAGAATTTGTTGAAAGAGCACAATTAAAGGCATTCAACTGCCAAGACATCAAGTATCATGAAATTAACTTCATTAGTCGTTAACAATGAATAAACCAAATCACCTCAGATTTTACATATCGTTTCTCTATAGTTTTTACGACTGTCTACATGCAATGATAACTAGATCATCATGGATTTACATAACAGACTCAACTGATTAAGGCTTAGCAGGTTATTAAATGACATAAAAATCTGTGATTGAGAGGCACCAAACAATTGAATTACTAGTATAAACCGCAAACCGCCTTTTAATATCAATATTATGAGGTCATAAATCATATGACAAACACCAATTAATCACCGATACACATCTTGCAACACAAAAATTACAAACATAGTAGGCCTAGGTCAGCATGTTACTTACAGATATCAGCTCGTACAACAAGTTAAACTAAACGTCAACAAATGTAATATATAGGAAGCATACCACATTAACTACATCAACGTACCACATAACACATATAAATATATCATAAATTATTATAAAACTATATACTATGATAAGGTTAAGGACTATTACCTCATTGATAGCTAGCATCTGACCATTACTCTTCTTCACCTTCTTAAGCTTCCTCAAAAAATACCTTTTTCAACAACAACGAAAATTAACACATCACATATGTATCAAAATTACCTATATATAAAATGATTGTGTAAATATACCAGAATTTGCTTTTGGCACGAACTTCATTAGTAGCCCAAAGCTTCATACGGTAGATTTTAGGATGTTCATCTGTTTCAGTAGGCAATGCTCTGCCTACAACCTGAAACTGATGAAACTACACACACAAACACATACACAATTAATTAAATTAATTATTGACATTTCTAATTAAATTACTAGTACGTACTACATAAACACTCGATTAAAGTAATAAAAATGATGAAATTACAACAAGGCGGATGATTAATTACCTTGTAGCTCATTTTTGTGATGCTGCCGGATTGATCAATTTGGTGTGTGCAAGATGTGAAGTGCAGCAAATGTTCTTTAAGGGTTTACTGGATTATGAGCCCTAGGTATGATTTATTTTATGATGGAAATGGGTTAAAGTTTTTTAAAGTAAACTTTATAGTCCATTTAGTGTGCGTTTGGTTTATTGCACCGGAATCTATCTTAAATTATATATAAGAAACAGTTGACGATGTCATCAAAAATCTAATCGACCAATAGAATTACTCAATTTTGTCCAATTAGCTAAATTATAGGATTTAGTGACATCATATATCATTAATTGTTTATTATATAAAGAAAAATAATTATGATAACTTTATCCAAATCGGTATTCGTAATACATTAGGACTATTATCATATCACAATAGGTATTCGTAATATATTAGGACTATTATCATATCACAATTCGATTTGATGATGCGTTGATGAGATTTAATCCTTCATATCAACAACTTTTAAAATCTATTTGTTTTCGTCCAACCCCGTGTAATACACGGGTATACAGTCTAGTATAACTATATAAGGTAGGGTGTTCAAAAAATTCCGAAGCGAGCCGAAAATCGGTAGAATCGAGCCGAAAATCAGTAGGATCGAACCGAATTTCAGTTAACCAAACCGACTTTTTTTTTGTTTTTCGGTTTCGGTTAACCGAACCGATTTTTTTTTGGTTTTTCGGTTTCGGTTCATGATTTTGGGATAGACGTGATAAACGGTTAACCGAAAAAACTGAAATGTTATATACAGTTTTAAATATATGTATATATATTGTACATTTTATATTTATATATAGATATTTACACTTGTATATTGATAAAATCATTTATATTTCTTTCACTCATTTTAATGTAATTTACTAGCTTAATTTTGGCCTAATATTACTACTTAGTTTCTAATTACATTTCGACGATTCTACGTATAACATAAATACACAATTATAAAGAGTAAAATGGTTATCGTTTGATATTTCTATTATCAAATATTTTAAATATAGTGAACACTAAAAAATAAATATATATTTGTGTGTTATTAAAATTTTTTAGATAAGTATTAATTAATAAACGGTTAATTTGGTTAACTGAACCGAAAAAACTGTCAACCGATTTCCGGTTAACCGAATTATTCGGTTTCGGTTTAGGTTCAAAAATATTTCGAACCGAGACTCCGGTTAACCGAGTCTCCGGTTAACCGTCCACGAACACCCCTTTATAAATACGGGTTTGAATTTAGACTGATATGAGAAAGCATTACCAAGATAATTGTTTGGTTTGAAAGGTTTGAAACTAAATTAGTACGATAAATAATACTCCGTAATAGAGATATGGGAATGAGATTGAAACCACTTTTCTTAGGTGGGTTTCGTTCTATAGGTTTGAAATCCACATTTTAATTCTTAAACCTCTTTAAAAAAAAAAAAATACTATGGGTATCAATCACATTCCCCATTTCGATACCTTCAACCAAACACACCTAGACACCTAGTGTTGCCGAGTAATAGGTGAGTGTTTGGATCTGAAATAACCAAAAGGAAATGAGGAGAGGTGAAGAATTTCCGTGTCATTTATCTTGATTGTATCTTCAACCAGTGCATAACTGATTGAGTGTTATCAAAACTTGCATACAATAAATTTCTATGCTCCTCTTTTATCACTACTCAGGCTTAGTTATTTCTCTAAAGCAAAATACATTTCATCGAACCGCAATACTCCAATAAATATCACTCCGATAATACAACGTTACACACCATAGACTCTAACAAATATAATCACTGACATACGCAGGAACGGAGAATTTGTTATAGCAAAAGTGTCCCAGATGAGATAGAAAATCCGCTAAAGTGAACGACAATAATAAGATAGAATCAGCAAAGAGTGTCCCAAAACCATTTTGCAATACCCAAAATTTTGAAGACCGACAAGTAGTCAAAATTTTCATAAACAACAAACACGTTTATAGGAATAATAACTAGAAGTCGCGAACATCCCTTACTCAAACAAACTGAAAAATCGATAACTCAAACAAACAAGTTGGGCCTTGAAGCCTTGTATGTCGTCTTGAGCTTCCTAGTTGGAGGTCTAACTTTCTTGAACACCAATGGGAACTTGATCTTGGAATTGTGGAATTGCTTTGTGGACTCCCTCTTGCAAAGTTTAGCTGGGATGGTTGCTGTCTTGATGACCTGGATGCAGTGGTGGCGCACCCTGTGGCGAGAAGCCATTTCGGTGTACATTTGCTCAATAGAACCGTTGAGAGTTGTGTCCCTGTACTCTTTGTACATGTTATGGTACCCGGTCCTTGATTGGTATCTTAGCCAAATGCCATAATTCTTAATTGTAGTCGGATTTTTCTCAAAAATCTACAAAAACATGACAAACATAAGCAATATTAATTAGATCTGTATGCATAGATGTAAATAAAATCATTAAACTAAGTTCGGAAGATTCTCAAATGGAAAAAAATAAACGAGACTAGAGTCACCTTGTTCAATTAATCTGCTGGTTGCACAAAAAACTATCCAACTTCTACAATTTTTGTACACAAAAGTTTTTAACGAAATATAGAACTATAGCAGCATCTATCCCCAGATAAAATTACAAGTTAAACATTAATATTGTTATAACTATTACTGTGGTTATCATCATCGATAATAGTTGGTATTTCCTATGTTTTAATAACTTTAATTGTTACAATCAGTGAACTTATTATTGTGACTACACTTATTGTTAATAGTGTAAAATATCATTGATATTACCATCGAAGTCAGTGTTATCATTGTTAAACTATTATTACCAATTAAACAACATTAACTATGAACGTGTGAGCAATAATAATCATAAAAATAGTAGTATTGTTCTTACAAATTAGAATTATCATTAATAATATTACTATTGAATTTTTAACAATAAAAGACAACGGCTATGGAACTAAGTTCTTCAAATTTCAAAATCTGAATTATCCAACAGCATACCATAATCCCTTTTTGTCTCTCACAGATGGTTTCTAAAGAGATAGAAACAGTTTTAAAAATAAGGAAAAGTAGGTCATGTGTACAGGTTATGGTTGACTATCACTTTTATATACAAAATATAAATTAGTTTCCCAGCTGTAGCACTTAGTCCATGGCTAGCATCACTCTAAAACTAAGAAACTTGTCAGTATAATCACCAACATCATTAACAAAAATCTTTTTAAGAACCTGGCAACAATAGATATTTATCATACTTAATGATTAACAATCAACCACTGAAAGATGGTTGTAAAAGTCGGTTGTGAACAACAATATATAGTTATTCTGTTAATAATAATAATGATAATAGTAATAGTAATTATAATAGGAAGGATCTAGCCAGTACGCATGTACTTAAGTATATGGTTTATAACCGACTTTGAAACTCCTTAAACATTAAGTGGTTGGTCATTTATGGTTATGGTATGTATTGTGTATTGATTCGGTATATAATTTTTAAGGTCCTTACAGTTGCTTATCATAGCTGCTCATCTGACTATTTGTAACTGAGATAAGAAGCTTTGAACACACAAGGTGCAAGCTTTTCACAAAATGCTTATAAATTACTTCACATCATCTTCTCTACCTTTAAAATACTTAACCACCAAAATACTCAAATTTATGTACAAGGTAGTAACCCAGTAGAAGTAAAGAACATGATCATTGTAATCGTAAAAAAAAAAAAAAAAATTTGTTTAGAATTAAGTGAATGTATGAAAAACATAAAACATAGTACAGCGTGGAAGAACACCTTAACAGCTTAGCACACTACATGAGTATAATTACACGAATAACACACAATAATCATTCAGAACTAATCACAAATAAAGTTAAGAACTGAATGATGAAGAACAAAAGAAGGGAAATAACATAGTAAAAGATGTCAGGACTCTGTTGCTTCGCTTCAATTTCTAAAACCAAGACTAATTGGTTTTTAAAAATGCTCACGCATTAAATATACAAGTGCCGTATCAAATGGCAGACCAGTTGACTTTTTATTTCTTTTGGAAATACAGTACTACACATGAGACATCAAAGGCAACTAAATCAGGCTTCAGTTGAGGTGTCCTGTAGGGTTACATTATGTGATTTGAAAAATGCTTCAGAAGAACTTTTATAAGCAAAGTTAACATGACGGCTATTAACCACTCAACTGAGCATTCTGGCTGCAATAATATATTGATATCATGAATTTCTTATAACATAACTAGATATAATACACCATCTATATCAAATGTGAGGATTCCAACACAAAGATAGGATCCAACAACATGAAGAAGCAATTATACTCTACATAAACAACAAAATACCTTTTTGTTTCATTTATGAGTTTATTATGTATCAAACGACAATCAGTCATCGTTATACACCTTGTGTAACACAAACATAATCATACATCATATACATACTAACTGTTACATCGAAAAAGCAAAGAGCAAAAGCATATCATATTATACATGTAAGTTGCAACGATAAATAACACAAGAAGAACCGCTAATAAACTACCATTCAACAAATGCAATATATAATAAGGATAATTACCTCATTGATAGCTAGCATCTGACCATTGCTCTTCTTCACCTTCTTAAGCTTCCTCAAAAAATACCTTTTTTCACCAACAACAAAATCAACACATCACATATGTATCAAAAATAAATATAAACAATTACATATATATAAAATGATTGTGTAAATATACCAGAATTTGCTCTTGGCACGAACTTCATTAGTAGCCCAAAGCTTCATACGGTAGATTTTAGGATGTTCATCTGTTTCAGTAGGCAATGCTCTGCCTACAACCTGAAACTGATGAAACTACACACACAAACACACATACACAATTAATTAAATATAGCTGATTTTAATAAAAACCAAATTTACTACTACTAATAATGATTCATAAGAACTCGATTGAAGTAATAAATGATGAAATTACAACCAGGAGAATGATTAATTACCTTGTAGCTCATGTTTTTATGCTGCGGGATTGATCAATTTCACAAAATGAAGGTGCGTGCAAGATGTGAAGTGCAGCAAATGTATTTTTTTTAGGGTTTATGTTTTAAATGGATGATGATGATGATGAACCTAGGTCTGATTGTTTTGTTTTGAAATGGGCCGAGCCCAAGGTGTTGGGTTAATTTAAGTATAAAATACGGAATTTTATTATTTGCTTATTTGTTTTTTTTTTAAAAACTTTAAGTTTACACATACAATTGAATTTGTTATACTCGTTTGACAGTTGAAAATATTAATATTAATATTATATTAATTATCAATTATAAGAACGTATTATTAAACATTAAAAAGTATAAACTTAAAACCGTGCAAAGAATCCAAAAATTCGGTTTCGATCATCACTACATTGTCGTTCATAAAAATTATTTTATACTCGACACTCTGAAAAGGTAGCATATTTAGATGAATTATCACCAGCAACAAAATTATGAACTGTAACAATTAAGTAAAGTGATAACTTTTTCTTAGAACATTTGACAACAACTTATGTTTTACCGATGCTTGAATACAGTCGTTCTACACGTAAAAAATAAAAATAAATTGATAAAATCAATAGATAAATATAAATCATAAAGAAATTTAAATACAACATGTTTGTCCTATAAAATATTGGGATAATTACTATAGTATTCAAATGGGCCTCCATGTGACACAAATTGTCCACCAAAAATAAAGTTTCACAAAATATCAAATATATTCGCAAGATCCTTTTTGACATATCCTTTATTGCGAAATGCAATCTGTATATTCTGGCATGTAGTCTTGCGAAATGAAATTTGCGAATTAAAATCAAGATTTTGCGTTTTTCTCCATGTTTGCAGAATTGTGTGATATTTTGTGACATAAATAGTTTGAGTTGATAATATGTATAATACTAAGCTACTTTTGAATATCTATGTAATTATCCCTAATATTCCATTGTCTCTTTAGCTTTACCCTAAGGTGGTTGATGCCTTGATGGCAGTTATTTAAAACTCTAACTTTGATAGACTGATTTTGTAATCTTGAATTTAATATATCTTCATTATGTTGGTGATACCAATTGAGGTTGATATCTAGTAAGAGAACAACATAAATAAAAATAGAATAAAAAATTCAATGAATAAATAATAAGAGAAGATGGGTATGTGTAGGTTAAAAATACCATGTAAACAGAAAACACGTATAGCTAGAATAGTTGAGAGGTGAGAAATTCCATTTTTTAGTCTATATAAGAGAAAAATTGATAGATGATAAATCATTAAATTTTAGAAAATAAAATATTTTAGAAAATAGGTATATTTGTTTTATTTATATAAATTAGCATAGATTCTATTACTAAAATAATTATTTGGTGAAAGGCCATTAGGGTCAATCTTTTGTTATATTATGATGATGATGATTGTTTGCTATGGTTAAAAATTGAAATACAGTCATTCAATTATTAGAATCGATGATATTTGATCCAAAGTTCATTTAGATTATGTGGCTTTGGATTCGGGCCTTTATCTTTAATCTTTCCGAGTCGATCTTCGGAACAAAACTTTTAGCCCAATCATCCGATTTTTGACTCTTTAGAACTTTAAATCTCAAGAACTTGACTAATGGTAATTAATACACTATTTACTAACAAACTCAAAAATTAATCGATTTCACCAAAAGAGGCCCACTTCGAGTTAAATTGTAAGCTTAAAAATCTAATCTAATCTAATCTAATCTAATCTAATAATAAATAAAAATAAATAAATGATGGTTACAAAGTTGAACGGGTTGCAAATTTCCTAAATAGAAAATTTTGTAATGCATAAGTAATCGTCACAATCTTATTGGAAATTTTGGGATCATTAGAAATTCCATTAGTTAATTACATATTTTAGGAAATTATTATATAGAGATTAAATACCAATTGATGATGATTTGTCAAATAATTTTAGCAAGTTAATGAAATGGTGACACATAGAAAAAACAATGTTAGGCTCGTCCCTATGGTTGCGTCGGTGTGGCGTAGGCTAGGACCGACGGAACCGACGCCATAGGCACGGTCCGTCGGTTCCTATGCGTCGGTTAGCTTCGCCGCTTTGGCGACGTTCTTGGTGGCCCGCGTCACTTTATTTTTTATTTTTTTTCGTTTGTGTCTAACGGGTGTAAAAAAATTTTGATAAAAAAAAACTATCCGTTGAGAGCCAAACGGCTAAAAAAAATATTTTTTTCCAAACTCATTACACTATATATATACACATCTTCATACTCAATTTTCATACACTAAACACTTTCCAAACTCATTTCATACACAACTTTTATACACAAATATATACACATTTTATACACTTTCATACACTATCTAAAAAACACTTGAAAATTATAATGTCGTCATCCGATTCCGATAAAGAAGAGTTGAATGCCGTCATGGCGATCCGATCGCTAGTGATATCGCGTAAAAAGTCACGTTTTTACTACCGATATCTCTCTCATTCTGGAACGATTCTTGGCATATTAACTCAAATATAGCACAAATAAGTAACATTATGCCAAGAAGGTCAAAACGAGGTTGCACGATAAAAATCAAGTAAAACGGATGTGAAACAAAGATTCCACACACGTTTGAAGATTCAAGGCATAAAAACGAGATTTCAAGACCAAAGTGCCCTTCACCAACATCCATTATTTCCAAGATGTTCGTTACAAAATTCGGATCCAACAGAAGAAGAATCAACTGAAACGGGTAAAAAATGAAGATTTCGCGCCCGCTGGAAGATCCAAATGATCCGTACGCAATATCTGGAGCTAGGGACCTCATCTCAGGGCCTATCCTATGTCAAAATCTTCGTTTTTGAATTACGAATCCAACAAAAAAAAAATCAACTCAAACGGACGTATAACGAAGAAAACACGCACGAATCAAGAAACGAAGCAACAAACAATGCAACGGGGCGGGGGTGGGCCCACCGCCGCCGGCAGCACCACCACCGCCGCCGGCCACACCAAGGGCGGCGCCGGCCACCCTGCTCCCATCCCGGTTTCCGTTTTTGGTAACTTTTGGTACCTGGTGCGGCCACTTTTCGTGTTGTACGGTACCCGGTTCGCTTACTTTTCGTATGGTACATACCACTTTTGGCAAGCTTTCTATCATGCACCTCAAGGACAACTTGTGCTAATGTGAGCCAAAGCTCACCTATAAATAGGAGGCTTTTGGTTCATTTGGAATACACCTTCACATATCACATATGCACTAGTTACTTTCTCAATTTCTCCTTCTACTTTCTTCAAATTAGCATTAGGTTAGTTTAGCATTTTGTTTAGAGTAGAAAGAAAGCTAGGAACGTGTTGTAATCTTTGGTGTACGCTTGGAGTTACGCTCATTAATTCAAATCTATTCCTTCTCGCATATTAATTTCGGTTATCTCTATCCTTATCTATCTTAATTAAACATGTTTGCTTTAATTATGTTTGCGATCGTTATTACCATGATTAGCGAGTAGATTATTATTATATTTGTTGTGATGTAGTTAGTATATAATTGTGGGATGACTTTGAATACGTCGTGAGATAATATGACGGCCCCTATTCGACTGATTACTCGGTATAGTATTGGAAATGCTTTTAAGCATAGTACAAATATATGGAAGCCAGTAACGACCGAAGGTAGTTGTATTATTGATCGACGTTATAAAATGGGAAACTTTGTGAACGGACTTATCTTGTGATTTTAAACTTAAAACGTATATTCGCCTTTCGATTAACAAACGTGATTGTAACCTTGTAAAGAGAAGTCGCGAACCTCAATACTCGGTCAATAGTTATATGTGTAAAAACTATGTTTTTAATTGTAACGTCATGCAAGCATTATAAAATGCAATGTGATTACGTGGACTTGCCATGAGTATTGTACACTTCCAATCACAATGTACTTATCATGTAAACATCGCGAAGCAATTAAACTCACAACGGAAACATTGGTGAACAATTCAATACGTTGTGAGCCACCATAGTATTTTCCGACATGGTCTGGGTTTGACTTTACGCAAAAAGCCGTCAGCATTTTAATTAAGTTGTTTTACTTTAGATTAGATTAGATTAGGTAGGCTAAAGGCTAAATGACCATTTACGAAAACCTAGGGATTTGTTAATTGTATTTAGAAAGGCAAGTTAAAAATCCAATTTAACCCGATACTTTTTATTAAAACCATGAAACCTAAAGTACGGTATGCAAGAAACCTAAATGCTTTCCCTCGTTTATCACACTTAAGTTTCATTGGTAGAAATTGATTAAATAAGTCCGGACACAAGTTCTAAGTTAGTTGTTTAATGGATTCATAATCATTGTGGTATTAAGAACGGCTAGACATGTTATGGACTTGCTACTCTATTCCTTCGCCTACGAGCGAATACGTTCAATAATATGGGCCACTGACTCCGTCACAGGAGAGTGTGGAGAGTTGAGCATCGTCTGTCTGGTCAGAATCATGATACCTTAGTTCCTCGTGACATATTAGTTGATAACCGACTAATAAGGAATCTATTGGTTATACCATAAGTTAATGAATCTCATAAGCAACCCAATTTAGTTAATCGTTTTCCCGTAAGAGTTAGCATCCCATAATTATTAACTAACGAACTCACAACAAATACTACTTTGCATATCTGATATCCTATTACATTTTATCCGCTTTATTTAGTTTAATTAGTTAACTGAACCAAAACCCCCAACGCACTCTTTTAAAACATTTACTAGGAAAGAAAGATTGATTAGATCACCTCCGTTTCAATTCAGTTTCTCTTTAAGAACGACTCTAGGTCCAACTTACCGCCTACTAACCCTTTGGTTAAGTACTAGTAAGTCACACTTAGACCCCAGCAATTATAAATTTAAAACCACCCGTTGTTTTCACAAGCAACACTAGGCTAAATAATCTCGACGCAGAAGATTCGGATTCGGACGAGGAAACCGAATTTACATTTCGTATTCCACGAACAAGACGTTATTTACCTAGAGATCGGTTGGGTGCCGGACAACGTTTATATCAAGACTACTTTGCCGAGCACCCGACATTCCCACTAGATTATTTTCGGCGTCGTTTTCGGATGAGTCGCCCATTGTTTATCCGTATATGTCAAGGTATATTATCGTACTCTCGCCTTCCATTACCCTCTTACTTTGCTTTTTTTCATCAAGGTCGGGACGTAACCGGTAAAGCTGGTTTTAATGTTTTCCAAAAAGTCACGTCTTCCTTGCGCCAATTGGCATACGGTTGTGCCGCCGACGCATTTGATGAATATTTACATATGGGTCAACAAACATCGTACGATTGTTTGGACAACTTTTGTAAATGTATTTTTCATCTTTATTCAAATGAGTATTCAAGAAGACCAACACTCCAAGATGTGCAACGTTTACATCAACGTCATGCGGAGTTACATGGTTTTCCGGGTATGCTGGGAAGTATCGATTGCATACACTGGGCTTGGAGAAATTGCCCAGTGGCATGGCTGTTGGAATAGCGTCCAATATCATAACTAATTGGTGAGACTATCATTTAAAGTAAAGTCCTTTTTGGGTTGCCCTCAATGAACAGTCAAGAGAAAGATGAAGGAATAATATTAATTGGAATTAATATTATATTTAATTAGTTGATTTATTAATATAGGTTATTAATTGTAAATCAAAAGAAATTAAATAAGGCGGAAGATTCCAGAAAATGAATCCAACCTATTAGGGTTTCTAAGGCGGTGGAAGTCGCAGACTTGGAGTCCAAGTCTAACAGCTCCATCCGCCGGTTGGAAGGTCCAACCGCCAGTTGGGAGTCGAATCCAGCAACTTTTGGGGTTTCTTCCACAACTATAAATAGGGGCATCCTATACCTTCATTAATCACGTTTTCAAGAACGAATTTTCAAGGATTTCAAAAATTCGACTTTCTCTTGGGTTTTTGGGTGTGAAGCATTAGAGGTATTCTACTTTGGGTACTTGCCTCCAAGTAACGAAGCTCTGCTAGTTGGTCTGCGCGTGAGAAATAGGTTTTCTCTAAGGTTAGTGTTTTTCTTTGTTTATCTAATTTGTTTATTGCACTATTTATTAAAGTTAAAGATCACTTAGGGTTTTAGTTTTCTAATTGCCTTAAATTATTAAATTATTGTTATTCCACTGCGTGTATAATAATCTAGTTAGGGAATAGAAAACCCAACAGTGGTATCAGAGCCATAACTTAATAAATAGTAGCATACAATTATCTGCAATTGTATGTAGGTAAAGATAAATTAGGAAATGGAATTATCTAAATGGGTAATGTGAATTTATAATTTAGATACTAATGTAGACCACTCAATTTTAAAAGGTTTAAAATAGAACCCTAAATATAACACCCCTCGTTTCAATATAAACAATCATATAATAATTGCGACTCGGAAGCGTATATTTAAAACATACTATCAATGTACTCAAAATGTCAATAAACTTTTTCAAACTTATTACATGACATTTCAAAAAACTCGGTGTTATATAATTCAAAACATTTCTTTAGTTATCAAAATAACATCAGAGTAAAAGCCTGTCAAACATTCCATCCAGTCAAACACTTCCTGCCCTGCCCAATATGTCCCATCTATTTCAACCTGCAGGAAGAACTGTGGTGGGGTTAGCATAAAGCTAAGTGAATGAAACTATAAGTAACAGTACAACCTAGCATAACAATCTGTTTACATCAAATAACAATAAACAGAAAATCAATCATTCACTCGACATCCAATCAATGTCAAGCTACACCAATCAATCATTATCAATCGTCATGAGGATCGGTGGCTCCTGAGATACCCTAATACCGGTTTGGTACTCAAGGAACTCTTATCAATCATCTGTATTGGCCTATACAGAATTACCGATAACCAGTTGTTAATTACACACGACCTAGATCTCCAAACCAACATTTCAAGTTTCAAGATCTCCTGTCGTCTACAATAACAACCAAGTCCAACTGTCAAGTCAAGTTGACCTCAGAATCTTACATACTAGCTCAAACAGCCAAGTAAGCAACTAGTCAAACTATCATGGCAAGATATCTCAGCAATTACATTCTATCAAAATAATACTATAATTACTTGTTGTAAATCAAATCATTACAACTAAATCACACTGAGGTTACAGATCCACTCACCGACACCTCAGGCCTCCACTCAGTAGTCTAATATCACTGAGTCTTCTCCACATCTGAGAATTTACAATCAAATATAAGTTAGTAATCCATATCAATACATAACTTATATCAATCCATACTATTAGGAACTTAACATAATAATATGAATATTACTAGTTCCTAATCATATATTAGTTATTACAACATAACTATTATCATATATGAACTTGAACATATATCAAATAACAATCACATTACTTATAAAAAATCAAACAAGAAATGTGACACCAGCCTATCAAGCCGCCGGCTTTTCTAAGAAGCCGCCGGCTTCAAACCACCACCCGCCGGCTTCACCTTCCAAACCGCCGGGTCAATTACCAAATGTGGTAACAGAACTAAACTTCGTTTTAAAGCTTACACTACCCGCCGGGTCGGGTTTATACCCGCCGGGTCCTACCAGGCAACACAAGCCGCCGGCTTGGCTTAGAAGCCGCCGGCTTCCTCAGAATATCAAGCAGCCGGCTTCATCACGAAGCCGCCGGCTTCGACCTTCGTTCCAGCCCAGGTCGTTCTGCTCAAAACCCTAACTCGCGATTTATTACCCAAATCACCTCAAACTCGATTTCAATCATCAATATACTACTAAAAGCTTTAGGAAATCATTATAAAACATTCATAACATGTTTTTAACATCTAATTCTCTCAAATCATCAATTTACCCAAATTTAAATCAAAATCAAATTCTTAAATACTCAAGAATACTTACTGATTGAAGAATCTAACGATGGTAATCTGATGATTAGGAAGTTTCACGAGAATCACAACTTCCTGATTTGATTTCCAGTTTGATTTGAAGGTTTTCAGAGAGTTTCTGTGAGTTTTGAAGTTTCTAAATAAACTTTCCTAAAGAGGAAAGTGATATATATAACCGACCTCACAAACCGCCTTCAATATACGGGTATAATTTAATACCCCATCTCAATCTATTGCCTGGAACCCGAAAACCATTTACGAGTCCAAACATTTTATTGCACCGTCAACTATATTAATTTACAACAATTAATAATTTACTTATCACATTGGAATATTCGACTCCTATTCCAATTATTTCAACTATTTCAAACAATATTATTTCCAAACACATTTAAATATATATTTAAATCAAGAAATAATATATAAACAACTAGGTCCATTTCGAGGATGTTACAACTCTCCCCCCCTTAAAGAGATTTCGTCCCCGAAATCTAACCTCAATCAATCTAACTAATGTGATATAATCACATATATCTTAATATACATTTGTCCTCAATAGCAACTTACAACTATACTTAGACTGTTTGAATTCTTTCCACATGCACATATCCAAATGTACATGCTTCTATCTTTTCCTATGCACACATACAGTGCATCCATCCAACATCTCATAGGACCCAATCATCTATCTAATTCCTTTATCACCAATCAGATAAAAGTTTAAAGCACCCTATCACTTTAACCAACAACAATAAGTGAAACCTAACATCACTTACTAGGTCTACACAACCAGAAGTTTGCAACATGCTAAAATCTTTAACCTACTCTCACTGTTCATCACTGGTAACAATAAAACAGCAGTAACAATATCACAACAACAGTGTTTATTAAACCACAATGTACCTAGCAACACTGAAATATAATTCAGCTCACGACCAACAATCAGTCTAACATACAGATCACAATCTTAAATCTCTACCATCAAAGATCTGTAATTCAAATCTAGGTTAACTTTTCATTCAAAAGTTTCATACCTATACTCTTTTGAACAATCTTTAATGTTCACATATCATTTCAATCATATGAAATCCTTTACTTAAAAGTACTTCAGATTCATATCACCTTAATAAGCAAAGCAGAGGTCAAACTCAGTAGGTAAAACTACAATCAACAAGTACTTTGCTCAGTCAACAAAAGTACTAAAATCGAACATTACCTACATTCAACCAACCTCTACATTGACTTATTTCCACCTGTAATTCCTTTCAATACAACCTATCAATTGTCAACAATAACAATTTACACAACCAATAATCACAACACTAATGATTATACACTACAGTATACCCATCAATACTTACTATGTATCTCCAAAGTCTAACTAACCATCAAGTTAAAACTTATTTATTACTTAAACTGGTAAGACATCAATAATATTCTCTTAGCAACCAGTTATTTCAATTCAACTTTACAATCTTAAACTACTAATCACAAGCAATTAGAATTTATACAACTATAATCACACAACCACTTAGTCATTCAACACTAGATCCCATTAATCTAGCAACTAAGTCGGT
This sequence comes from Helichrysum umbraculigerum, assembly GCA_949592205.1. Classification (NCBI taxonomy): domain Eukaryota; kingdom Viridiplantae; phylum Streptophyta; class Magnoliopsida; order Asterales; family Asteraceae; genus Helichrysum; species Helichrysum umbraculigerum. Next base: position 86,450,767 of record CATIUR010000002.1, on the reverse strand, counting down.
CTTAATCAACATATCATGATACTACAATCAAGTATCACAATATCCCCATTATTAAAATGTGCCACTATTCAACACATTTCTAACAAAGTCCACATCAAGTTAATCACAGTTAACTGACCTCCACACAACTGATGGCATATTTTAATTCATTCTATTAAAACTTATCATGCCATCTATTATCATGTATACTATACATACATACATACACAATTTCAGTAACTCTTTAAAATGGACATATACATCTCAATTCCATTTTATTTTTTTTATCTAATAGGCCATTCAGACTGTCAAAGTCTTTATCAAGCCTTCTCAGTACTACTAATCATCACATATCCTTACCACAGGACATGGAATAATTATCAATTCCATGTTTTACTTATATACATACCAGCCAGTATATAACTTAAACAATTCAATCTAAACTTCCAAAAAGTTTGATGAATACAATCATCACCTATCAATTTCAAGGTTTCCCTTACTTCCTAACACATACAATTTCTTAAAATATGAACAACTTTCCAATTCATATACCTCAATTTATCAACCAAGGTCAAACTAGACCTTTAACACAGTCCAACTCCAGATATACTTTCATATAATTTCTTAATTGGATCTAATCCCAATTCATCACTTTATCACTTACTTTATTTGTATACAATCAACAAATAACTAAAGAATCCATTAAATTCTTTCAATACTTAAGTGATTCACTATAAGATACCAATCAACCTAGGCAACTAAAAATAATAGCTTTCAATTATTTCTTATCTCACCTTCTTACCCAATCAAAGCTATTATCACAAGCTTCACACACTGGTAAGATTTTCCTATCACAATTCTAATCAATGTGATTTAATCATTCTAACATATCTTAGCAAATTATAACTGTCATATCAAACAATGACTTCATATCTGTATAATTCTTCAACACATATTCAGTTCAAATATCAAATATTACTCAACTGAATACTCAATTATACTTAACACTATTTCAATTACTTACTACTAGCTTTAAGTAATAACTCAAGTCTCACAAACTTAGACCATTCATCTATCTCCTTTGGATCTTACAAAACCCATCTCAACATAATTTAACTAATCAAGGAATTCAATCCTATTCCTCACAATCATAACATTACAATCTATATTAGACTATTTCAACACACACAGTTGACTACATGTCAACTTTGATTTCAATCAAACAATCAATAAAATCTTCTAATTGCTTTTCTCAAGTTTGACCTATCCTCAAACCAATCACAAGCAATTAATTTTATACACAATTCTCTATTTATGGTTTGACTTTCAAAGTTAACATACTATCAAGTTAACTCCCAACAAACCATTTCATCTTATATGTTCACTTTCACATATATTTCAAGTTATTACTTTCAATAATTTCATCAATCCTTTACTAGGACAAGGTCAACCTATATCAATCTTGGCTCCATACAAGCCATTTCATATTGTATGTTTACTTTCAAACATATATTTTAAATTATTACATTCAATAATACTAGAAATTCCTCAAGCAAGGCAATATCAACCTATTTCAACTTTGGCTTCATACAAGCCAAATACAAAATAGTGACTCATTTAAGCACTATTAAATTCGCCTACATGTAATCTATCACAATCAATCACAATTACATATTCAGCACAATCAAATTAGTCACTTATGTTTATCATCAAAGCCTCTATCAATGACAACTATCATTTACACTCTCACCTTTACAGTCTAAAGGTCACAGTTCTATCAACTGATTGTTTTCTTATCAAAACAACTATTAAACAACTTAGCATACTATCATGCTCCATTTCCAAAATCACATTACATTTCTTTTATACCAAGTAGCCTCAACAAGTTCATGTGACACAACATAATATAACAACGGTGATCAGGCGTTGCAAGATTATGTTCTTCACAATCCATCCTCAGGCCACTCTACATTATAATTATCAATGTGATATACTCTTATCTCATATATATTAAATACTTCATGATTTCAAATCAATCAACATCTATTTAGTAGTTTCTATCAGCTGATACACACTCAAAATCAGCTTACTACTTACATATTCAATCTTACATATGCAAGCCATTTCACATACACACAATGTTCTAATTTTCAACAACTGAATTACTCAGTATCTCACTTATCTGAAACCTCAAACACATGATAACTTATCATCATAGTTTCAACACTTAACACAAATCAATGTCCCTATTTACCTCAAAATTCAGGACGCATCTTATTCCACTATCATCACTTTGACATATGCCATCATATCAAGCATCACTGTCACAACCAGTCTACTAAATCATGTTACTATCAAACATTTCACCTATTAATTTCACAATTGACCAGAAAGGTCTATCACTTCCTAATCAATTTCACATTATCACACTCTACTTTTCTCTTAAACCTATCAGTCATGGTTTAGATCAAGTGTTTAACTAAAATCAAAACATATCATATAGTCACATAAACACATATTGTCTCAATTAGCAGTCATTTTCAAATCAAATGACACAACCTTCCTTAACAAGGATTTAGGTCACACCTTGTGATCAATCTACTAATATAATACTATCAATTATATTATTTCACCCATAAAAACACATCTTAGGTTCTAACATCAGTCCAGTTAAAACCTTAAGCAATTCTTTCTCTACTCATTTAATCACATTTCTGTATTTTCAATTCAATCAGAAATAATCACAACAATGAGTAACAATGGGCATCTCATTCAATATCTCTATCTTTATGTCAACATATAATAATCCTTAGTTGACTCAAAACTAGGGAATCATGTCAGTCTGACTCAATTAACTTCACAACAATGCTTACTCATCATAACAAAGTAAACAATTCAAGCAAATTTAAATTAACATAGGCTTATCAAAGATTACCTGGCAATCTTAAGCCCACGAGTGTTGAGGAAACATGAAATATACCAATCAGATACTCATGTTCCTCCGTCTCTGCAATCAAATAACAACTTCGCAACTTGTTAAGGGTTAGTACATATTCAACTAATCACTTTCTCACACATTCACTAATCAACTAAACCCACACCTTCTGGAATGTTTGACTCAACTCAATCAAGTTTAGGATTGAACAATCTATCATGTTCAATTAACCCAAACTATTGCTCTGATACCAACTTATAACACCCCTCGTTTCAATATAAACAATCATATAATAATTGCGACTCGGAAGCGTATATTTAAAACATACTATCAATGTACTCAAAATGTCAATAAACTTTTTCAAACTTATTACATGACATTTCAAAAAACTCGGTGTTATATAATTCAAAACATTTCTTTAGTTATCAAAATAACATCAGAGTAAAAGCCTGTCAAACATTCCATCCAGTCAAACACTTCCTGCCCTGCCCAATATGTCCCATCTATTTCAACCTGCAGGAAGAACTGTGGTGGGGTTAGCATAAAGCTAAGTGAATGAAACTATAAGTAACAGTACAACCTAGCATAACAATCTGTTTACATCAAATAACAATAAACAGAAAATCAATCATTCACTCGACATCCAATCAATGTCAAGCTACACCAATCAATCATTATCAATCGTCATGAGGATCGGTGGCTCCTGAGATACCCTAATACCGGTTTGGTACTCAAGGAACTCTTATCAATCATCTGTATTGGCCTATACAGAATTACCGATAACCAGTTGTTAATTACACACGACCTAGATCTCCAAACCAACATTTCAAGTTTCAAGATCTCCTGTCGTCTACAATAACAACCAAGTCCAACTGTCAAGTCAAGTTGACCTCAGAATCTTACATACTAGCTCAAACAGCCAAGTAAGCAACTAGTCAAACTATCATGGCAAGATATCTCAGCAATTACATTCTATCAAAATAATACTATAATTACTTGTTGTAAATCAAATCATTACAACTAAATCACACTGAGGTTACAGATCCACTCACCGACACCTCAGGCCTCCACTCAGTAGTCTAATATCACTGAGTCTTCTCCACATCTGAGAATTTACAATCAAATATAAGTTAGTAATCCATATCAATACATAACTTATATCAATCCATACTATTAGGAACTTAACATAATAATATGAATATTACTAGTTCCTAATCATATATTAGTTATTACAACATAACTATTATCATATATGAACTTGAACATATATCAAATAACAATCACATTACTTATAAAAAATCAAACAAGAAATGTGACACCAGCCTATCAAGCCGCCGGCTTTTCTAAGAAGCCGCCGGCTTCAAACCACCACCCGCCGGCTTCACCTTCCAAACCGCCGGGTCAATTACCAAATGTGGTAACAGAACTAAACTTCGTTTTAAAGCTTACACTACCCGCCGGGTCGGGTTTATACCCGCCGGGTCCTACCAGGCAACACAAGCCGCCGGCTTGGCTTAGAAGCCGCCGGCTTCCTCAGAATATCAAGCAGCCGGCTTCATCACGAAGCCGCCGGCTTCGACCTTCGTTCCAGCCCAGGTCGTTCTGCTCAAAACCCTAACTCGCGATTTATTACCCAAATCACCTCAAACTCGATTTCAATCATCAATATACTACTAAAAGCTTTAGGAAATCATTATAAAACATTCATAACATGTTTTTAACATCTAATTCTCTCAAATCATCAATTTACCCAAATTTAAATCAAAATCAAATTCTTAAATACTCAAGAATACTTACTGATTGAAGAATCTAACGATGGTAATCTGATGATTAGGAAGTTTCACGAGAATCACAACTTCCTGATTTGATTTCCAGTTTGATTTGAAGGTTTTCAGAGAGTTTCAGTGAGTTTTGAAGTTTCTAAATAAACTTTCCTAAAGAGGAAAGTGATATATATAACCGACCTCACAAACCGCCTTCAATATACGGGTATAATTTAATACCCCATCTCAATCTATTGCCTGGAACCCGAAAACCATTTACGAGTCCAAACATTTTATTGCACCGTCAACTATATTAATTTACAACAATTAATAATTTACTTATCACATTGGAATATTCGACTCCTATTCCAATTATTTCAACTATTTCAAACAATATTATTTCCAAACACATTTAAATATATATTTAAATCAAGAAATAATATATAAACAACTAGGTCCATTTCGAGGATGTTACACTAAACTTCAAGAAATATTATATGTATATGATTTATATTTATGTATAATTAAAGTCTAAATACATCGTTAGTCAATTGATAAATCGGCTCACTTATAATGGACAAACTATAAGAGAGGTATAAGGCGGGTCGCTTTGCTTCCCTAAAGAACAGCTTTTTAATAAGCTTCGCGCTGACCTGCTTCTCCGCTTCCTTGTGCGTTTGATGGAGCTACCTAGGACTTTTGATGGGATGATGTCAAGATTAAAAGTAGACTTAAAGTACTAAAACAAAATCCCGTTTTAGCTATAGGAAATTATGAATAGTATGCTAACCGATGAAATCCGCACATCTCTCGTATGAACTGTTAATGGAGTGTGTGTGGTTTACCGGCACATTAATATGGGGACATAAGCGAGAGGTGATATGAGACTCACGATTCTCGAGCATGCTTGAGCCGGGGAACACGCGGTGTTTGCATGGTTAATTCACCATCTTGTTCATGATCCTCGGCATACCAGTCATGAATAGTAGATGAACATAACTGAGATTAACATGCCATTGATAGAAATCAATGAATCTCAAAGATCTAGGAGTTTCATAGAAATAAAATAGACAAAAGTATTTTAGTTATATGATTACGGCGACCCTTTTCCTAAAATTGAAAATATGGATCCTAGCCTTAATTTAGAAAAATTGGGTAATTAATTAAGGAATATTTAAACTAACTAAAACTGTTTTATCTCATAGATGGCTAATGTAAATGGTGCAAATCCTCCCATCCCCAATACCGCAAATAACTCAAACTTCTCACTACTCTCAGTTCTTGGGAGGGAAAGACTAATTGGTCCAAACTATATGGACTGGATGCGAAACTTCAGGTTTACCCTAAGGTACGAGAACAAGGAGTATGTTCTCGATGAGCAGATTCTCGTAATTGATGAGGATTCAACCCAAGAGGAGATTGATGCACACCAGAAACATTATGATGATGCAAATAAAGTATCATGCATCATGGCATCCTCCATGAGCCCTGAATTGCAAAAGACTTTTGAGAATACATGGGCTTATGAAATGAACCAACAGCTAAAGGAAATGTTTCAGGCCAAGGCAAGCAAAAAACGCCTTGATGTGGTTAAGTCCCTCATGGCTTGCAAGCCCAAACCTGGAGCTTCTATTTGTGCTTTCGTCTTGGAGATGAAATGGTACTTTGATAGGTTGGAATCATTGAATATGATGTTTGATACAGATTTTTCCATTGCCATAATTCTGTCCAGTCTGCCAGCTGTCTACAACCAGTTTGTAATCTCATATCAGAAGAATATGAATGAGAGAGAAGGCTCAATAATGGAACTCCACATTTTACCTGCAAACTGCTAAGCAAGGAATCAAGAAAGATGATGTGTCATCTAGCTCAGCAGCTCCTGTGTTGTGACACCCGACAAATTAGGGCTAGTAATTAGTACCTAATTATTTTATTAATAAATGTAATTAGTTCTATGTTAGACTAATTGTATGTATCATTATATATATTTTGGAATATATATACACATACGCGGTTTATTTAATCGTGTATTTCCATATCGGGAGGATCTCGATACATTAATACGGACGTTGGTGTACCCTATTTATTAAATAATATGAGATTATTTGATAAACATACTAGATCCTAAATATTATTTCGATAATATTTTATAAGTATTTCGTATCATATAAATATCTCATATGCGACCAAAATGTGCAAAATGCGCCCGACAATCGAACAACAACCAAAATATATTGTATGTATTAAAATATATCCTTTTAGAAGAAATAATTCATTTTAAATATCGTATGTTAAATCTTTAACAAAAACGTTTAGTTAAAACGCCAAGTAAATATATAACCGTTATACGACCATCCAAATTAGTACCAACACATTTTCAAAACATTTTATAAATGTTTCCAAGTATTATTTGAGTAACACTACAATCAAAAATATTGAGATTTCACTTGTTATTTAAAAACACGTGCGTGTAATATATATAACGTCAAGAATTACGATTAAACGATCGGGTAAACAAACACGGAGTTAATACCAAAGTTTGGAGACAAGATTTTAACAAACCTTGCCTCCCTTTTTGACCCTAAAAATTCGGCCAACATAACCCCCAAAAAGGGGATCATGTTCTTGACCTTTAAACACCAACCCATCCCCATGATTTCTTCACGTTTTCCATTTCCACTTCTCTCTCTAATATCTCACTAAAAACACACACTAGTCTCCCTCTTCCTCTTCTCTACTTCACGGTTTCATCATTAACATCACTCCCCACCATTATCTACCATCACACTTGAAGAAGGAAAGTAAAGAAAGGAAGCTAAAACATAACCGAGCATCACCACCTTGTTCCTCCCTTAAATCTTAGATTTTCTTTGTAAGGATCACTTCTACCTTGTTAGATTTCCTTACTCTAAGTTTATATACATGTTTAGTTGATTATCTAGCTAGATAATGTCCAAATGATAGCTTAAAACACGATTTTACAAAACATATATATATATATATATATATATATATATATATATATATATATATATACACACAATCTGTCCTAGAAAATACACCTCACCAAATCGTCCATATCTCGAGTTCTAGATTGAATCAACGCATGATAAATGGATCAAAATCTTCGTATAGAAGTTAAATACAACTTTTGTGTTGAGCCCGTGACCTGGATATACACGGATTTTTATAGAAAAACCGAATTGCAAGAGATAGATGGTTTTGGCCGAAAATGGAACTTACTTGTTTCATGATTTTATTTATACCTAACTAAACGACGCCTAAAATTCTCGGAAAAATTTGGTAAAATACTAGAGATATAGATGAACATATGTGATTTTTGTCACAGATTATTGCTGTGACACCCATCAAATTAGGACTAGTAATTAGTGCCTAATCTTTTGTAATACATGTAATTAGTTCTGTGTTAGGCTAATTAATGTATCAATTAATATATATTGTTGAATATATACAATTATGCGATGTGATTAAATCGTACGCAATTCAAATCGAATGTAATTCGATTCAATTAATACGGACATTGGTGAACAATCTTATTAAATAATATACCATTATTTAATAACACTTTTATATCCAAAATATTATTTTGATAATATTTCAAATTCTAGTTCGTATCGTACAAACAAGGTCTACGCGATTAAAATATTTAAACGCGCAAACAATCAAAACAAAGTTAAGTTATATCTTATAACTCAATTAGTAAGTATTTGGCGAATTACTTCAACAAAAATATTGAATGATTATTTGTATTTTAAAACGTATATTTAAACGTATAAAATAATTATTTAACGTTTAAACGATCGGGTAAACGAACACCGCACGGAGCGCAAACGCAGGGAACAAATTTGGGACACACCCACATGGGGTGGGCCCCACAAAAACCGGCCCCAAGGGAGGGGACATCACCCCCTCACCTCTTACTTTTCTCATTTCACCACCTTACACTCTCTCTCTTTACTTTCTTTTCTCTCATCTCTCTCTCTAATACTTCCACCACCACCACCCTTTATCACCTAAAAACACCACCAAACGGCCTCAAACCATTCCGCTCATTTGAAGAAAAAGAACCACAACGTCACGATCTACCTTTCTATCTTTTCGGAATCTCCTCGCGTTAAGTTGTAAGATTCCGACAAATCTCGAGACTCTTCGATTTCGTTTATTTTTCACTTATTGTGGTTAATCTAACTTAGATATGTCCAAATATGTGATTAAAACTGGATTTCGAACCTTTGTAAGAAAGTTTGCGGTTTTGGTCATTTTGTAACAACGACACCTAGGACGACTATCAATACAAAGTAATAGTTTCTATCAACTCTATAAACTGAAATAAGGGTTGGGTAAAAGAATCAGACCAAGGGGTGGTCGTTAAACACGTTTTCGACAAATTTCGGATTTGACCAGACGTAAGTGTCGCACAGCCAGATCCAGCGTAGCGTCACTTCCTTAAGTGACGCATTAAGTGTCGCCAAAAACCCTAATTTTGCATCACTTGCCTAAGTGCCGCTAAAAACCCTCTTTTTGCGTCATTTGCCTAAGTGTCGCAAACTCAATACCCGACACTTGTTTAAGTGTCGCCCCAGAATCGATTTGCAATCTACCCGACACTTACATCGACACTCATACGCGACACTTGCCTAAGTGTCGCCCTTATGCGTCACTTCCTCAAGTGACGCCAATAATTCAGAACCTACCATTTTATGCGACACTTCCTGAGTGTCGCCATAAACTATTAAGTGTCGCTAAAAATAGAAAGTTTACAGACTATTTTTATACTAAGTGTCGAACTTCTATAACCTCAAACCTTTATACGATACGACTTCTAAAACACATTGGGACATACTTTTAAGTATAACACTTCGAAATCAAAATAATAATGTTGAGATTATTATTACAAACATTCACCAACGGGCTGTACACGTTTTCCAAATACTCAAACAAGTCAACCAAATCGTAGTAATTTGGACAATTTAATCAACCAAATCGTAGTAATTTGGACATTCTAGTTGGACGAACAACTACAAAGGTAGTCTTTATAGATACCTACTCATGTTTATAACCATCGCGTGTCGTGGACACCCTCAGGTTACAAGTCTTTGGACATCACTACTCGGCTAATCAACCCAAGTTTATTAAGTTAAACTCTCAAGACTCGGGTGAGTCTCATTGCCCCTATTTTACTGTTTTACTCAGGGGTGTGATATCAATGCTCGTTTTATTTACATTTGAACGCAAGTACAATAAAAAAAAATCAAATACTGCATGAGTTGTTTTCACTAATCAATTTAAAGTCCTCCATAACATAGTTTGGTAATACGTAGTAGCGTGAATGTTAGTGTATGGTACCATATAGGATTGACAATCCTCATCCGGGTTAGCAAGCACTAACTGGTCAAACGGACGCATTAGCATTTGTGTAGACGAGTGTAGATTAGGCACTCGTAGGAGGCACCTCGATATGAATTCCTTCATTGGACCCGACCCCCAAGTTAAGCTCAGACTATGTGCTCATGACTGTATAGTTACTTTTATTTTGCTTAACTGTAACTTAAATTCAATTAAATCTTGCGGTTCATACAATATGTTTTGACATACAAACCTGTGAGCTCACCAGCGTTTTGCTGACCCATTTTATCATGTATCACAAGTACTCAGCAGTAGTTTGGACTGCCCAACAGGATACATAGCTCGTGTCATCTTGCAAACAATCAGAGATTTAGCTGCATTATTACATTTTGTATATATTAATTATGTATGTAAATCTCTCAATTTCAAACAGAGCTAATGTAAACTATACTTTTGATGTAACTTTTGTTTAATCAATACAATCTGTAAAACGACGCATGTAGTGGTCGTTCATTATATCTTATATGCTGTGATTATTGATTAGTCACGCCCCGACCCGATTCGCTTCCGCAACCCGAAATTGGGGGTGCGACAGATTGGTATCAGAGCCTAAGGTTATAGTGAACTAGGTTGCATTTAGTGGGCCTAGACTATGACCGTTAGCCAGTATTCCTTATTAGGTATGACTGGTTCAGTGATTACATCGTACCAGTTTAATTTAACATAGCCTGATCAACTATGTACAATTAAATGAATATGATGTGAGATCTGAAAGGGGTTATGGCTGAACGGAATACACTAGTTGATTCTGACCTCGAGATAACCGGGACTCAAACATGTCTGTGCTAGACACCCAATATGCTATTATGTGATACTAAGTATACATAGATGGGCCTCCCTACAATCTTAGGCTATATTATATATGTACTATATGAATATAGGCCTCACTTTTTCTAACAATTTGTCTCAGAAATGGCAAAAACACCACCCAATTCGTCACGCTCGCATCCTTATGGATCACGAAACTCAAGGGTAGCTAGGAGGAACACTGGGTTGCCTCAAGCTAGCCCATACCCCACTCAAAACCACCTCAATAACCAGTCTCAGAGGCAAGCAATAACTAGCCAATGGAGATGGTTATCAAATCGACTCAACACCTGGAGGGACGAGGAAGGAATCCAGCTCCCCGCCTCAAACGGAGGATTTTACAACATGGAAGTCTCTCCTTATACTCAAGGGCCTGCTCACTTTACTGTACCTGTCTTAGCCACCAGAGTACACCGTCACGAGCAACGACTTCGCGATATGGATATCGAACTCCAGGATACTAACGAAAACTGGAGACTCACATCCCTCGAACGTATCAATCAAGTCTCTGAGGATCACGAAAATACCGTTAGCAACATGGACATCCTTCACAACCAAATGGGAGAAACCATCGAAACCATGGAGGTCGTCCATAACCAAGTGATTGGTAATCGAAATGAAATCTCCGTCCTACAATCAAGGTTGAATCAGTGCGAGACACGCCTGAGGGAAACCGAAGAGGCACTCAGAATGGTTAGCCGACTTACAGAGTCCGTTGATCATCTCACTTCTTTACTACCACAACTCAATCTACCTCAGAATTAGCTTAGGCTGAATCTGTACTCTATTATGCCTTCGTAGGACCTATGTAATTCGACCGAATGTATCAATTTCCGGTACTTTTGTAAAAACATCTAAGTCTGTAACTTTTGGAACTCGTAACTCGAGATTGTCTATCATCTTTTGGGATTCGTAATATCAAATGACAATTTCCCTCGACTATTCTACATTATTGACTTTTACATTGTGATGCTGTATATTACCGCTTTTATATATATACATCTGTTGTAATTGTCACCCTGGTACAATTTCTCATGTACCCTTTGTTTCTTTCTTGAAGAATCATGCCGCCGAAGAAGAAAAGTTACAGTGATGCCGAAATCAATGCCATTGTTTCTCGAGCCGTAGCAGATGCTTTGGCTACACGGAACTCACAACGAACCAGTGATCAAACTGTTGATACCACCCCTGTTGTCAAACCCTGCTCATATAAAGACTTCCTCAGTTGCAAACCCCTCAACTTCAAGGGCACGAAAGGTGCCATCGGGCTAATCAGATGGATGGAAAGAATGGAATCGTTCTTCAGTTTGTGCAACTTTACGGAAGACAGCAAGGTCAAATTCGCTGCGTACACCTTTCAAAAAGGTGTACTCACGTGGTGGAATACTCATGCCAGTTCTGTGGGCACTGAGGTAGCAAACCAACTCCCATGGGCGGATCTGAAGAAAATGCTGAAAGATCAATACTGTCCCAACGAAGAACTGCACAGGTTGGAGGAAGAATTCTGGCACCTGACTGTGCAGGGAACCGATATCGCTGGATATACCACCAAATTCCAGCAACTTGCCCTCTTATGCCCGGGTTTGGTTGATCCGGAAGAAAAACGAATCAAGAAGTACATCCGCGGTCTCCCGGAAAATATCCAGGGGAACGTCGCCTCATCCAAACCGACAACCATTCAAAGTGCTATTCGACTAGCACACGAACTCATGGCGCTGATTGTCAGCCGTGAGGCATCCACCACACCTTCCAACAACAAACGCAAATCTGCTGAACACTGTGACACCCGTCAAAATAGGACTAGTAATTAGTGCCTAATCAAGTTTTAATACATGTAATTAGTTCTGTGTTAGGCTAATTTGTGTATCAACTAATATATATTGTTGAATATATATATATACAAGTATACGATTTGATTAAATCGTACAAGTTTCAAAGCGAATGTAATTCGGTTCCGGTAAATACGGACGTTGGTGAACAATTTTATTAAATAATACAATATTATTTAATAACACAATTATATCCAAAATATTATTTTTTTAATATTTCGTATTCATTTCGTGTCGTACAAATAACGTCTACGCGATTAAAATATTAAGCGCGAAAACAAAACAAAACAAATTAAAGTTATATTTCATGACGCAACCATTAAGTATTTGGTAAAATACTTCAACAAAAATAGAGGGAAATTATTCGTATTTTGAAATGTATAAATAAATACTTAACGTTTTGACGATCGAGAAAACGAACACCACACGGAGCGCAAACGCGAGGAACAAGTTTGGGACACACCCACATGGGGTGGGCCCCACGAAAAATCTGCCAAAAGGGGTGAGGTCACCACCTCCCCACCCCATTTTCACTTTATCACTCCCTCTCTCTTTCTCCATTTTCTCTCAAAAACCTTCAAACCACCACCACACCAAATCATCTAATTACACCCTCAAACAAACTCAAATTGTCAAAATAATTGAAGAGAAGAAATCACCACGCAACGATCTACAATCCTATCTTTTTGGATTTTCATTCCGACACTTTGTAAGTTTTCCGACAAAAGTCAAAACCTCTCGTTTTAGCTTATTTTTACATATTTGTGGTTTATTCAAGTGTATATACGTCCATTACACAAGGGAAAACACGATTTTATAGCTTAAAAATGAGTTAGATTTGAGTTTTGGGTTGGAAAATATCATCAGTCGCTGGGTTCTGGGCTGATGTTCATCTTTGCGACACAAGCCTTGTGTCGCACCTTGTGTCGTATAAAAACCTTTGTATCGTATTTTGTGTCGTAAAAACCCAGTTATGTCGGACCTTTTGCGACACAATGTTATGTCGCACCTTATGTCGCAAATTCCATGCGACACAAATACTATGTCGCTGTTAAATCAGCATCGTACGCTTATGCGACACAACCCTTGTGTCGCTAAGTTCGTTGTGTCGCACTTCTATGCGACACAACCATTGTGTCGCATAAAACAGAATGTTGAAAACTCAGATTTTTACTAAGTGTCGAGACCTGGAATTTGTCACTTGATTTTACCTAAATTCAAATTCCAGATGCGTTTTTCACCAAAGCAATATTGTAGAAATAAAAATTTTCCAAGCTGACTTGGCAGCTCGACCCCAACCAGGGGCTCTGCCCCTTGGACCCCGCCAGGGGCTGCGGCCCCTTGGACCCCGCTACCAGGGGCGCTGCCCCCGGACCCCCTTGACTTAGAGTTTGTAACGGCTTCTAAAACACAATCAAAACACATTTTTCAAGTAAAACACCACAAAATCAAAATAATAATAGTTGAGATTATTATTACAAATCCGTCACCAACGGGCCGTACATATTTTCAAACATTCGAATCAATCAACTAAATCGTAGTAATTTGGACAAGTCAATCAACCAAATTGGGGTAATTTGGACAAACAACTACAAAGGTAGTCTTTCGAGATGCCTAAACAATTAATAACCATCGCGTGTCATGGACACCTTCAGGTTACAAGTCTTCGGACCACACTTCAAGGCAAATCAATTCAAGTTATTAATTCAAACTTTCAAGACTCAGGTGAGTCTCATGGCCCCTATTTTACTGCTTTTCAATCAGGGGTGTGATATTACTGCTCGTTTTGTTTTACAAGTTGAACGCAAGTACAAATCAAATCAAATACTACATGAGTTTCAAGCTAATCAATTTAAAGCCCTCCATAGCATAGTCTGGTAATACGTAGTAGCGTGAATGTTAGTATATGATATCATATAGGATTGACAATCCTCGTCCGGGTTAGCACGCACTAACTGGTCAAACGGACGTATTAGCATTTGGGAAGACGAGTGTGGATTAGGCACTCGTGGGAGGCATTTCAAGTTAGGTTTCCTTAAGTGGGCCTGATAACTCAAGTTAAGCTCAGACTATGTGCTCATGGCTGTATAATTTTTATTTTGCTTAATTGCATTTTAAATTCAATTATTAAATCTTGCGGTTCATACAAACATGTGTGTTGACATACAAACCTGTGAGCTCACCAGCGTTTCGCTGACCAATTTTAGCATGTATCACAGGTGACCAGCAGTAGGTTGGACTGCTCAAGTAAGGATCAATTAGCTCGAGTCATCATGCAAACAAACAGAGATTTAGCTGCATTATTATATTTTGTATAGATTAATTATGTACTTAAATCTCTCAATTTCAACCGAGCTAATGTAAACAATAGTTTTGATGTAGACTTTTGGTTTTATCAATACAAATGTAAGACGACGCATATAGTGGTCGTTCATTATATATCTTTGTGCTGTGATTATTGATTCGTAACACTCAAATCGTGCTTCCGCTAAACAATAAATTTGGGGGTGTTACAAACACCACGACCAACCAAACAAGAAAACCAATGCTATCCAAATGTACACCTCTAACTCTGAGCCCAAACGTGGCTACACTGGGAGCAAACCATACTGTTCCAAGTGTAACCACCACCACGATGGTCCATGTAGTACCCCTTGCAAAAACTGTAAGAGGTACGGGCATCTGACCAAAGATTGTCGGGCTCACAAAACCAACAACAACTCTTCCAGCAGCAACACCAGACAACCCAAATCCTGTTATGAGTGTGGAAACACCGGGCATTTCAGAAATGAATGCCCTAAAATGAAGAACAAGGGCAACAACAACAACAACAACAACGCAAGAGGTAGAGCCTTCGTACTCAATTCTGGGGATGCCCGTCAAGCCCCGATTGTGGTCTCGGGTATGTTCCTCCTCAACAACTTATCTGCTTCTGTTTTGTTTGATACTGGTGCTGATAGAAGCTTTATCTCTGATGAATTTTATCCACTGCTTGACATCACCCCTGTTGCTTTAGATGTTAAGTATATTGTAGAACTAGCGAACGGTAAACTCATAGAAACCAATAGTGTAATACCTAATTGCACTCTAAACCTAGCCAACGAATCCTTCTCAATCGATCTTATGCCTGTTGAAATTGGAAGTTTCGACGTCATCATTGGTATGGACTGGTTGTCCAAACACCGCGTTGAAATCATTTGTTATGACAAAGTCGTTCGCATCTCACTCGCCTCTGGTAAAACACTAATCATACAAGGGGAAACCGGTGGGTCGAGACTAAACATCATCTCTTGTTTAAAAACTAGTAAATTTCTGAGAAAAGGTTATCCGGCAATTCTCGCTCACATCATGGAGAAAAAGTTGGAGGAGAAGCGACTTGAGGATGTGCCAATCGTTCGAGACTTTCCAAAAGTCTTTCCCGAAGAACTACCTGGTCTACCACCGCCAAGACAGGTTGATTTCTCAATCGATCTCGTGCCAGGTGCTGCACCTGTGGCCCGAGTACCATATCGCTTAGCCCCGAACTTCAGGAGCTATCCACCCAATTATAGGAACTCCTGGAAAGAGGATTCATTAGACCGAGTTCTTCACCTTGGGGAGCTCCGGTCTTAATCGTGAAAAAGAAAGATGGTTCATTCAGAATGTGTATTGACTACCGAGAGTTAAACAAGTTGACCGTCAAAAACCGATATCCACTTCCGCGCATAGATGACTTGTTTGACCAACTTCAAGGGTCGAGTTTTTATTCAAAGATCGATCTTCGGTCAGGTTATCACCAACTTCGTGTTCGCGACACCGATATTCCGAAAACTGCTTTCAGAACCCGTTACGGGCATTACGAATTCCAGGTGATGCCATTTGGTCTAACCAACGCACCGGCTGTATTCATGGACCTTATGAATCGGGTGTGCAAACCTTATCTAGACAAGTTTGTCATTGTCTTCATCGACGACATACTCATCTACTCGCGCAACGAACAGGAACACGCGCAACATCTCAAAACCATCCTAGAACTACTTAGACACGAAGAGCTGTATGCTAAATTTTCTAAGTGTGAGTTCTAGATGCAAACCGTTCAATTCCTTGGACATGTTATCGATAGTCTAGAAATTCATGTTGATCCTTCAAAAATCGAGGCTATCAAGTGCTGGCAAGCACCAACCACTCCAACTGAAGTACGTCAATTCTTGGGTCTTGCTGGGTACTATTGGCGATTTATTGAAAACTTCTCGAAAATAGCCCAACCACTCACGACACTGACTCAGAAAGAAAAAAATTTCTATTGGACTGATAAACAAGAGTCATCATTTCAACTTCTGAAACAAAAGCTTTGTAGTGCTCCTATTCTATCTCTACCCGAAGGCACCGATGACTTCGTGGTATACAGCGATGCTTCACATCAAGGCCTCGGTTGCGTGCTGATGCAACGAGACAAGGTCATTGCCTACGCCTCTCGACAGCTGAAAATTCACGAAAAGAACTACACCACTCATGACCTCGAACTCGGAGCTGTCGTCTTTGCGCTCAAAATCTGGAGACATTATCTTTATGGCACTAAGTGCACAATCTTTACCGACCAAAAGAGCCTCCAACACATATTCGATCAGAAGGATCTCAATATGAGGCAACGTCGCTGGGTCGAGTTGCTTACTGATTATGATTGCGAGATCAAATACCATCTATGGAAGGCAAATGTTGTTGCCGATGCCCTCAGTCGAAAAGAACGATCGAAAACACTTCGAGTCCGAGCCCTCAGTATGACTATTCATAACGATCTAAACATTCAAATTCTCACAGATCAACTCGAAGCTTTGAAAACCGATAACATAAAAATGAAGCCTTGCGAGGCATGGATAAACACTTCGAAATCAAACCTAACGGAGTTAGGTACTTCTCTAATCGAATCTGGTTGCCTAGTTTTGGAAACCTGCGAGACTTGGTGATGGATGAAGCTCACAAGTCCAAATATTCTATCCATCCGGGATCCGATAAAATGTATCATGGCATCAAAGGGTTCTATTGGTGGCCGAACATGAAAGCCGAAATAGCCACATACGTCAGCAAGTGTCTTACTTGCTCAAAAGTCAAAGCTGAATATCAAAAACCTTCTGGTTTACTTCAACAACCCGATATTCCTCAATGGAAATGGGAACAAATCTCAATGGATTTCATAACGAAACTACCAAAGTCATCGAACGGTTGCGATACCATTTGGGTGATCGTCGATCGTCTCATAAAATCGGCTCATTTTCTTGCAATCAAAGAAACCGAAAAAATGGAACACCTCACCCGAATTTATCTCAAAGAAATCGTAACCCGTCACGGTGTTCCAATCTCGATTGTCTCTGATAGGGATAGTCGCTTCACATCTCACTTGTGGCAATCACTTCAGAAATCATTGGGTACCCGCCTTGATATGAGTACCGCATATCACCCTTAAACCGACGTCCAAAGTGAACGAACGATTCAAACACTGGAAGACATGCTACGAGCTTGCGTAGTTGACTTCGGTGTAAACTGGGAAATACATCTACCATTGTGCGAGTTTTCGTACAACAACAGTTATCACTCCAACATTAAGGCTGCACCTTTCAAGGCACTGTACGGTCGTAAGTGCCGATCACCTATTTGTTGGACCGAAGTGGGAGACAGTCGACTCACTGGTCCCGAACTGATACACGAAACCACCGAAAAGATCATCCAAATTCAAAACAAACTCAAAGCCGCACGTGATCGTCAGAAAAGTTATGCTGACGTGAGATGCAAACCACTCGAGTTCCAGGTTGGGGATCGAGTACTACTCAAAGTTTCACCCTGGAAGGGTGTCATTCGTTTCGGTAAACGCGGAAAACTGAACCCCCGATACATTGGACCATTCGAGATCCTCGAGAGGATAGGTCCAGTGGCATACCGATTGCAGCTGCCATCCGAACTCAGCAGCGTGCACCCCACTTTTCACATTTCTAACTTGAATAAATGTCTGTCTGATGAGACACTTAATATCTCACTCGATGAAATCAGGATTGATGACAAGCTTCACTTTGTTGAAGAACCCACCGAAATCATGAACCGTGAGGTCAAACAACTCAAACAAAGTTGTATTCCCATCGTTAAGGTCAGGTGGAATTCACGGCGTGGTCCGGAATTCACCTGGGAACGGGAAGACCAAATGCGACTCAAGTATCCTCAGTTATTCACTGGCGCTACTTCAAACACGACTTCAAACTAAATTTCGGGACGAAATTCTTACAACAGGGGGAGAATGTGACACCCGTCAAATTAGGACTAGTAATTAGTGCCTAATCATTTGTAATACATGTAATTAGTTCTGTGTTAGGCTGATTAATGTATCAATTAATATATATTGTTGAATATATACAATTATGCGATGTGATTAAATCGTACGCAATTCATATCGAATGTAATTCGATTCAATTAATACGGACGTTGGTGAACAATCTTATTAAATAATATACCATTATTTAATAACACTTTTATATCCAAAATATTATTTTGATAATATTTTAAATTCTAGTTCGTATCGTACAAACAAGGTCTACGCGATTAAAATATTTAAACGCCCAAACAATTAAAACAAAGTTAAGTTATATCTTATAACTCAATTAGTAAGTATTTGGTGAATTACTTCAACAAAAATATTGAATGATTATTTGTATTTTAAAACGTATATTTAAACGTATAAAATAATTATTTAACGTTTAAACGATTGGGTAAACGAACACTGCACTGAGCGCAAACGCAGGGAACAAATTTGGGACACACCCACATGGGGTGGGCCCCACAAAAACCGGCCCCAAGGGAGGGGACATCACCCCCCTCACCTCTTTCTTTTCTTATTTCACCACCTCACACACTCTCTCTTTACTTTCTTTTCTCTCATCTCTCTCTCTAATACTTCCACCACCACCACCCTTTATCACCTAAAATCACCACCAAACGGCCTCAAACCATTCCGCTCATTTGACGAAAAAGAACCACGACGTCACGATCTACCTTTCTATCTTTTCGGAATCTCCTCGCGTTAAGTTATAAGATTTCGACAAATCTCGAAACTCTTCGATTTCGTTTATTTTTCACTTGTTGTCGTTAATCTAACTTAGATATGTCCAAATATGTGATTAAAACTTGATTTCGAACCTTTGTCGGAAAGTTTGCGGTTTTGGTCATTTTGTGACAACGACACCTAGGACGACTATCAACACAAAGTAATAGTTTCTATCAACTCTATAAACTGAAATAAGGGTTGGGTAAAAGAATCAGACCAAGTGGTGGTCGTTAAACACGTTTTCGACAAATTTCGGATCTGACCAGACGTAAGTGTCGCACAGCCAGATCCAGCGTAGCGTCACTTCCTTAAGTGACGCATTAAGTGTCGCCACAAACCCTAATTTTGCGTCACTTGCCTAAGTGCCGCTAAAAACCCTCTTTTTGCGTCATTTGCCTAAGTGTCGCAAACTCAATACCCCGCACTTGTACCCGACACTTGTTTAAGTGTCGCCCCGGAATCGATTTGCAATCTACCCGACACTTACACCGACACTCATACCCGACACTTGCCTAAGTGTCGCCCCTTATGCGTCACTTCCTCAAGTGACGCCAATAATTCAGAACCTACCATTTTATGTGACACTTCCTGAGTGTCGCCATAAACTATTAAGTGTCGCTATAAGTGACGCTAAAAACAGAAAGTTTACAAACTATTTATACTAAGTGTCGAACTTGTATAACCTCAAACCTTTATATGATACGACTTCTAAAACACATTGGGACATACTTTTAAGTATAACACTTCGAAATCAAAATAATAATGTTGAGATTATTATTACAAACAATCACCAACGGGCCGTACACGTTTTCCAAATACTCAAACAAGTCAACCAAATCGTAGTAATTTGGACAATTTAATCAACCAAATCGTAGTAATTTGGACATTCTAGTTGGACGAACAACTACAAAGGTAGTCTTTATAGATACCTACTCATGTTTATAACCATCGCGTGTCGTGGACACCCTCAGGTTACAAGTCTTTGGACATCACTACTCGGCTAATCAACCCAAGTTTATTAAGTTAAACTCTCAAGACTCGGGTGAGTCTCATTGCCCCTATTTTACTGTTTTACTCAGGGGTGTGATATCAATGCTCGTTTTATTTACATTTGAACGCAAGTACAATAAAAAAAAATCAAATACTGCATGAGTTGTTTTCACTAATCAATTTAAAGTCCTCCATAACATAGTTTGGTAATACGTAGTAGCGTGAATGTTAGTATATTGTACCATATAGGATTGACAATCCTCGTCCGGGTTAGCAAGCACTAACTGGTCAAACGGACGCATTAGCATTTGTGTAGACGAGTATGGATTAGGCACTCGTAGGAGGCACCTCGATTGGAATTCCTTCATGGGACCCGACCCCCAAGTTAAGCTCAGACTATGTGCTCATGACTGTATAGTTACTTTTATTTTGCTTAACTGCAAGTTAAATTCAATTAAATCTTGCGGTTCATACAATATGTTTTGACATACAAACCTGTGAGCTCACCAGCGTTTCGCTGACCCATTTTAGCATGTATCACAGGTACTCAGCAGTAGTTTGGACTGCCCAACAGGAAACATAGCTCGTGTCATCATGCAAACAATCAGAGATTTAACTGCATTATTACATTTTGTATAAATTAATTATGTATGTAAATCTATCAATTTCAAACAGAGCTAATGTGAACTATACTTTTGATGTAACTTTTGTTTAATCAATACAATCTGTAAAATGACGCATGTAGTGGTCGTTCATTATATCTTATGTGCCTTGATTATTGATTAGTCGCACCCCGACCCGATTCGCTTTTGCAACTCGAAATTGGGGGTGTGACAATTGCGGACTAAAAGTGGTCGAAATCGAGAGGTTAAAACGAGTCCAGAAATCTGGAAAACATAACCCAGGGACTGTTTATGTAACTTTTTAAAAACCGACACTTCATGTTAAACATGAGTCGAAACGATAATTTTCCCGAGCCTTAGGAACATGTTTAAGACTACCCTAAAAGTTTCGGGTCAAACCAAACACGTTTGACCAAGTCAACAAAAACGAACACTTAAACGAAAATGGAAAATCCAGACTTGCGACAATGTCTCTTTGTCGCACAAGCTTTCCCACCTGCGACAATACCATTGTCGCAACACCATTGTCGCATAAGACTCGATTCTCGCAAACACCTGCGACAACACCATTGTCGCAACACCATTGTCGTAAATACCATTGTTGGATAAATAGTAACTACCATTGTTGGAAAAATAGTAATTACCATTGTCGGAAAAATAGTAATTACCATTGTTGGATAAATAATAAGTACCATTGTTGGAAAAATAGTAATTTCCATTGTTGGATAGATAGTAACTACCATTGTTGGAAAAATAGTAATCACCATTGTTGGATAAATAGTAACTACCATTGTTGGATAAATAGTAATTACCATTGTTGGATAAATAGTATTAAGGGATTGATGGATAAATAGTATTCCAGGATTGTTGGATAAATAGTGTTTTCACGATTGTCAAAAAAATAGTAATCGAGACTGTTGCATAAATAGTGTTCAACACAATGTACCCGATTTACGACAACAACAAACGTTTTGAAAACCTCGAAAACACTTAACATATACTTTGATAAGTATGCAATGCAACAAAACATATAATAATAATACTTTGAAATTATTATTACAAACCGTCAACAACGGGCGGTACATGTTTTCAAAACATAATCAAACAAGCCAATGTATTTGGACATTACTAGTTGATTGAACAACTAGCATAGATGGTCGGTTGAGACATCTAATCATTATTATAACCTTGCGCGTTTAGGACGCCCGGCAGGTTACAGTCGTTGGAACACATCATATCATTGCTTGTAGCAACACTGATACATCAGACTCAGGTGAGTCTCATAGCCCCGCTTTTTACTGTTTTTACCTCGGGGTGAGGATACATGCTCAGTTTTCATTTACATATGAACGCAAGTACAAAACGTCGATATATTGACTGCATGAGTTTGTTTGACTAATCATGAAGTCTGTTGAGTCACTGGTCGCTGACCATGTTGAGTCGCTGGTCGCTGACCAACTCAACTTAACACTACTCGATGAAGAAATGAATTGTATCAAAGCTGCTGTTGCTGAAGATTGGTTCGCTGATCATCATTCATTCTACTCTCAAGGAATTGATATTCTGAGGAAGATTAAAGCTCAACTTTGTGTGTCGCTGATCTTGACAGCGAGAGCTCTACATCTTCAAATCAATAAAGGCCAAAGTCACTACCAAAATAACAGCTAGTCACTGAAGATCTCTAGTTCAAGTCATTCTACAAGAGCATGTTAGCTCGCAGTGAGTGAGGAGGATTACTGCATCTTCAGGGACTATTCAATAAAGCCTCTCAATCATCAAGTACAAAAAGTACTGTACTTATCTATACATGTAACACCCCCAAATTCGTTTAGCGGAAGCATTTGGGTTAAGTACGGGGGTGCCACAATAACAAAGCATGCATACGTATCAGAGCATATGATTACAACAGAACAATATATATTAAGATGCCAAAAGTATTAATTACAAAGTTTACGATTCATTGAATCGTACAAGTTAAAAGTAATAAGTTTACAAAAGTAGATTTCTGGAATATGACTAAAACAGTTTCAGTTATACTAGAGAAATCCATATGTTTCCAAAAGTTGGCATCCTAAACTTCACGGGTCGCCTAATTCTCCACGTGTGTTGGCGATTCTTATATGCGTAGCTAATTCCTTGAAAAACATAGTAAAAGTCAACAACTAGGTTGAGTGAATCTACAGGTTTTATGTTTGTAGTAATAGTTGGTGACTCAAATGTGCACCATTCGTTTGTTGTTATCAGTTTCGTGTATAGTTTGGAAACATGTTATCCAAAGCATAAGTTTAGTGGGATGTTGCCCAAAACACTGTTAAAGTTTCGTAGGAAAGCAGTATCCTATTAGTTTACCCAAGGAAGTCGAGTTTAAATGTTTGCCCAAGACGTAGGGACTTTCCAAGTGTGCCCAAGAAGTAGGGACTAAATCGTTTGTCCAAGAAGTAGGACCCATCAGTATCTGCCCAAGAAGTAGGGACTTCTATGTATGTGCCCAAGACGTAGGGACTTGTATATGTTGTGTCCAAGAAGTAGGACTGGCATCCAAGATGTAGGACCCATCTGCTCAAGTAGTAGAGCCTTCATCCAAGACGTAGGATGGCACCTTGCCCAAGAAGTAGGGACTTTCTGTTTGCCCAAGACGTAGGGACTTTCTGTGTGTGTGCCCAAGTAGTAGGGACTTTCTGTGTGGGTGCCCAAGACGTAGGGACTTGCTGTGTATGTGTGCCCAAGAAGTAGGGACTTCTCAAATACGTTTATGAAAATGTTGTTTCATAAAATCCAGTTCGTAAAAGCGTGTATGGCCGGTCGTTTTCCAGTGTATTCCCAATTTCAGTTTTCGTATGAAATCCCATTTCATAATTAACAGTTATAATTGTTTGACCGCAGTCATAAATAGTTTGCACAATAGTTCAATAGTTCAAGTACTCTAACAGTTCGAGTAAAACACGTATACAATCATGTATAAAAGCAGTTATGATAGTAAGTAAAACAGTTGACTATGTTTTCCACCCCTGTTCAAAAGCAGTTAAATCAGTAAAGGTAGGGGCTGTGAACTCACCTGCTGAGTTAAGTAGTAGTGCGAGTGCTAGCAACCTATGCCCAAGTACAGTCCGAGATCTCCTAACGTCCTAAACGTATGAGATTTATAAGTATTGTGGATGTCTAAGCTAATCATCCATGCTAGTGTTCGTACAACTAAGTTATGTCCGAATTGTTTGTTAAACGTTTACGTTTGTATTTCGTTGTTTGTGGAAATGTATACGACTCGTTGGTGATAGTTCGAAATCATGTTTTCGATAAAATAAGTGTGTTTGTAATGTTTGTATAGCTTGTATGTCGTATCGTATGTAAATGTTTGTTACCGGTTAAGTCCAACACTTAGTGTAAAAATAGTTTGTAAAGTTTCTGTTTTATGCGACACAGTATGCGACACAAGGTTTGATATGCGACACAATGGTTGTGTCGCATAGAAATGCGACACAAAAGCTTAGCGACACAAGGGTTGTGTCGCATAAGCGATCGGTGCTAAATCAATAGCGACATAAGGGTTGTGTCGTATAAAGTTTACGACACAAAGATGCGACATAAGGTACGACACAAGCTACGACACAAAACGCGACATAACACGGTTTATGCGACACAAGCCTGCGACACAAGCGTTGTGTCGCAAAGATGAACACCCAGACAAAACCAGTGGCTGTCGTATTTTTCCGACCAAAAACCCAAACCAAACGTATTTTTAAGCTATAAAATTGTGTTTTCTTTGTTGTATGGGTTAATACTAAGTATATTAACACTAATTATTAACTAAAACTTCAAAATCAAAGAATTTACGGGATTTGTCGGAAACTTACGAGTGGTCGGATTTGAAATCCGAAAAGGTGGTTGTGTAGATCGTGAACTCTTGATCGTTTTTCTCTAAATGGTTCGGTGATTCGGCGCGTTTTTGATGTAATATTTGGTGATTTTTGGTGTGATGTTTTTAGAGTGAGAGAGAGTTGAGAGAAAAAGAAAAAGAAGAGAGATAGAGTGAATGGTGAAAATGAAAGAAAGAGGAGGAGGTGGATGGGGTTTTGTTCCCCATCTTCCGTCTCCGTGTTTGCACTCCGTGTTTGTTTACTCGGTCGTTAAATGTTACATTATTTTAACTAATATATTTTTAATGATACATTTCATTATATTTTTAATTAGGATCTTTTTATGAAATTAATTCAACTAAGTTATAAAATTTTAACTCTGTTTTATTTTAATTATACGTTTTAACGTTTTGCGTTATAAAATTGACTGTAAATATTATCGACATAATATTTAATTGTTAACGACGTTATTTAATAATTCTGTTTCATTAAATAAATTTGTTCACCAACAGTCGTATATTTTTTTTTTGTTTCGTTTGTTCCAATTGTTTCGTGCATAATTTTAACAAATTATAAATCGTAACACTACGCGTATTAACTAGTTAGGCTTTGCTAGACTTACCTCTAAAATATGTTGTGAATTCACTCAAGTAGGGAATTAGCCTAAAATGCAAATGTTTAGCGTTAATAATAGTGTTTAAATTTGCGGGGTGTTACAATACATCAGCAAGAGTGTTCCAACTTGAAGTATGTCCGAAAGATTACGTGGCAGCAAATGATTGGTTTTAAGGTAACGAGATATTTGCGGTAACAGAATTGGGACCCGCAGAATGTCGGTTCATCATAGATCAAGCCAATCAAGCAGCGACACGTGTCATTCCAAGGTCCTATTTTATAGGAGATATTTTAGGAACTCTTGTAGTATAAATAGTTCAGTGTTTTGTACTGTAGAGGCTAGTCGTTCAATCGTACTTATCATTTGTGTGTCAGTGATCAGTTTGTCTAAGAGTACGTATTGTCGATCCAGCGAGAGAACAATCAGCGTGTTTGTTCACTGCTGTTCCTCTCAATTTGTAATAGATTAGCTAAGTGTTTGAATTGGATTAACTTTGGTTAATCCATTCCGCATTCAACACTTGTGAATTTTATGATCAATACAATTCACCTTTTAAGCTACTATTACTTCTTCACTTTGATACTGTCATATATTTGAATACTCTGTTACTATCGTTTATACTATGTTTCTGTTAAACAATTTAAAACTAACTAATTAACTAAGTTAAAATCTGAAATAGTTTTAAATTGTATTCAACCCCCCCTTCTACAATTAAACTTTACACTTTGCGATTCCAAATCACTAACTGATAGTGATTCCGGGACTCTCAATTGGTATCAGAGAAGAGTTGGTTTAAATTCAATTAACCAGGTCTGCAATGGAATCAGTAAAGTATAGTTGTGTAGACTCTGATTATCAGAAGGGAAATGGTTCTACAACCAAACCTCCAGCTTTTGATCCTTCAAGGATTGAAACTTGGATGTCTCGAATGATGATGTTTCTAGACCTAATTGACGACCGTCTCTGTAATACAATAACCAATGGTCCCCACATTCCAACCACAATTGTTCCTGCTGTCATTGCTACAGCTACTACTCCTGCTATACCAGAAATGGTTGTGCCCAAAAGAGAGGAACAATGGTCGGATGAGGATAGACGATTGGTTAGACTGGATAAACAAGCTAAAATCTACATAGGCATGGCACTTCCTGATGAAGTGTTCGAATCTATCAGGCTTTGTAGAACTGCTAAAAACATGTGGGACACCCTTAGGAATATATATATTGGAACTCCTGATATTATTCGCTGCAGGGAAGTAAATCTCACTCGCCAGTATGAGCTGTTTGCAATGGAACCAAATGAATCTTTGTCTTCTACTTACATCAGATACCAGTCACTGATGAACAAAATGGAGAAGGCTGGTATAGGAAAGGAGCAGCGATTTGTAGTTGAAAAATTCCTGGAGTTGCTGCCAAGGAAGATTTGGGGAACCATTGCCACATGCACTAGACAGAGAAATGATTATTCAATTCTTAATCTGTGACAACCGTCAATTTAGGACTATAATTTAGTGCCTAATCAAGTGTAATACATGTAATTAGTTCCGTGTTAGGCTAATTAATGTATCAATTATTATATATATATTGTTGAATATATATCTACAATTATGCGATTTGTTTAAATCGTACGAGTTTCAAATCGAATGAATTTCGAAACAATAAATACGGACGTTGGTGAACAATTTTATTAGGTAATATAAATGTTATCTAATAACTCAATTTTATTTAGAATATTATTTGTTATGATATTTCGTATCCAAGCTTTATTACATAATCTATATAAACGCGGATCAAATGTAACTTCGCAAACAAAACGATACAAAACACCTTTTATAACATAAATTCTAAATATTTAGTAATAATACTTCAACAAAATATTGGAATAAACTTTTGTAAATTAAAACGAAAAGTTAAATTTATAAAAATAAATATTTAACATTTAAATAATCGGGAAAACGAACACCGCACGGGGCACTTCGCGGAGACTGAAAAAGGTGGGGATTCCACCTTAATCACCTCCCATTTTCCATTTTTCTTTCATTTCTCTTTTAACTCTCTCTCTCTTCTTCTCTTTTTCTCTCAAATATCATCATCACCACCATTTTCATCAACCATCAAATTCACAAAATAAACACCTTAAACGACCTTGGATCTTCAAGCCCCTTTGGAAATAAACGACCACCACGCGACGATCTACACTTCTACCTTTCCGGATTTTCATTTCATCACTTTGTAAGTTTCCGACACAACTCCGAAAACTCTCGTTTTTTAAGTTTTATAACTTTCTAGTTGTTTGTATAACCTTGTAATGTCCTAAAATGGGTTGGGTAAAAATATTAGGCCGATCGATGGCCGAAAAATGCGTTTTTGAAGTTGAAATTCCGATCAGACCCCGTACGTCGCATTTGGCCTGGAGCAAATGCGACGCAGCGACCTACGTCGCACTATATCCCCAACGTCGCATATAGCGACGCAGCCTATTACGTCGCATTGACTTGCGAACGTCGCACATAGCGACGCAGACCTTAACGTCGCAAACCGAACCTACGTCGCATAAGCGACGTAGCACCCTACGTCGCTATTGTCTTAGCACTGTTGACTTTAGCGACGCAACCCTTTTCGTCGCAAAACTCTTACGTCGCAGCCCACGTCGCAGGCTACGTCGCACAAAACAGAATCTTCAAAACTTAAAATTTTCGAAGTCAAAGTTACTGTAGAAAAGTGCAATTTTACTGTAGCAATTTTACTGTAGCAATTCACTGTAGCAATTCACAGTAGCGATTCACTGTAGCAACAATATAATAACATTTTAGAACTATCGATACAACCGTCACCAACGGGCCGTACACCCTTTCAAATACACAATTAAATCAACTAAGTCGTTGAAACTTAGATAATTCAATCAAACAAGTCGTTGTAACTTGTACCAATTTATTCAAACAAGTCGTAGTAACTTGTAACAAAACAATCAACCAAATCGGGGTAATTTGGACATTAAGTTAGACAAACAATTCCAATGGTAGTCTTTCGAGATACCACTACAATTAATGACAATTTAAGTGTCGTGGACACATTCAGGTTTCAAGCCTTTGGACACCAACACCCTGATAATTACTTCAAGTTTAATTGCTTAACATTTCAAGACTCAGGTGAGTTTCATAGCCCCATTTTCACTGCTTTACAACTAGGGGTGTGATATTACTACTCGATTTTGTTTTACAAGTAGAACGCAAGTGCCAAACTTCAAATACTACATGAGTTTCAAGCTAATCAATTTAAAGTCCTCCATAAGCATAGTCTCTAGTATTTTATAGCGTGAATGTTAGTATATGATATCATATGGGATTGACAATCCTCATCCGGGTTAGCACGCACTAACCGGTCAAACGGATGTATTAGCATTTGGGAAGACGAGTGTTGATTAGGCACTCGTAGGAGGCATTTCAAGTTAGGTTTCCTTAAGTGGGCCTGACAAATCAAGTTAAGCTCAGACTATGTGCTCATGGACAGTATAACTTTTATTTTGCTTAATTGCATTTTAAATTCAATATAAATCTTGCGGTTCTTACAACTATACATTGACATAAAAACCTGTGAGCTCACCAGCATTTTCGCTGACCCATTTTAGTATTTATCACAGGTACCCAGCAGTAGGTTGGCTGCACAAGCAGGGAATATTAGCTCGAGTCAGCATTCATACAACTAGAGATTTGATTGCATTATTATATTTTGTAAAAGTAATTATGCTATGTAATCTCTCAATTTCAGGAATCGAGCTAATGTAACTATATTTTGATGTAAACATTTACTTTATCTATACAAGTTTAAAACGACGCATATAGTGGTCGTTCATTAGATCTTATGTGCTTTGTATATTGATTAGTGACACCCAAATCAAGCTTCCGCAAATCAAACAAATTTGGGGGTGTCACAGATTGGTATCAGAGCCTAAGGTTATAGTGAACTAGGTTGCATTTAGTGGGCCTAGACTATGACCGTTAGGCAGTATTCCTTATTAGTTATGACTTGTTCAGGGATTACATCATACGACTTTAATTTAACATAGCCTGATCAACTATGTACAATTAGAGAAAGATGATGTGAAATCTGAAAGAGTTATGTTGAACAGGAATGCATTAGTTGACTCTGACCTCGAGAGAAACGGGACTCAAAACACGTCTGTGCTAGACACTCAATAGGTTATTATGTGATATACATATATTTACATAAGTAGACCTCATTACAACCTTAGGCTATATTATATTATATGAATATAGGCCTCTTTCTCTCTAACGCTTTGTCTCGAAATGACAAACACACCACTAGTTCCTCATACTCGGACTAGTATCTTATTTCATTTCCTTGTTCTTTCTTACTCAGCATCATGCCTCCTCGTCGTCAAATTACCCTTAGCGAAGCAGAGATCGCGGGAATAATTGCCCGCAGTGTGACCGAAGCCTTGGCTACCCGAACACCACCCGGTAGCGAGGACACAGCAACCAATACTCCACCACCCAAGCCTTGCTCCTATAAGGACTTTCTTAGCTGTAAACCGCTATACTTCAAGGGCACGGAAGGTGCCATTGGCTTGATCCGTTGGATTGAGCGTATGGAATCTGTTTTCAGTCTATGCGACTGTACTGAGAACAACAAGGTCAAATTCGCTGCTTACACCTTTCAGGAAGGTGCACTCACGTGGTGGAAAACCCACGCAAACTCTGTAGGTCTTGAGGTTGCAAACCGACTTCCTTGGGCCGAACTGAAAAAGAAACTGACAGAAAAATACTGTCCTGAAGAGGAATTGCACAGGCTGGAAGAAGAATTCTGGCATTTGGAGGTGCAGGGAAATGATGTTGCTGAATATACCACCAAATTCCAGCAGTTTGCTTTATTATGCCCGAGTTTGGTCGAACCAGAAAGTAAGGGCATTAAGAAATACATTCGTGGACTCCCCGAGAACATCCAGGGCAACGTCGCCTCATCCAAACCAACTACTACTGAGAGTGCCATTCGATTGGCCCACGAACTCATGGCTCTAGTTGTCAGCCGTGAGACTTCCAACACCTCATCCTCTAACAACAACAAACGCAAATCCACTGAACACCACCACAGCTCAAACAAGAAAAACAACGCCATCCAAGTCTACAACACCAACTCTGAATCCAACCGCAACTACACCGGGGACAGACCTTATTGTCCCAAGTGCAACTACCACCACTTTGGTCAGTGCAACCCCCCTTGCAACAACTGCAGGAGGTACGGGCATTTGACTAAGGATTGCCGAGCCCCCAAATCCAACAACAACCCCTCTGACAAAAATGCCCGACAACCTAAGTCCTGCTACGAATGTGGAAACCCAGGACACTTTAGGGATTCTTGCCCAAAATTGAAGAACAAGGGCAACAACAACAACCACCGCAACAACAACAACACCAAAAGTAGCGCCTTCGTGATCAACTCGGGGGACGCCCGTCAGGACCCGAATGTGGTCACGGGTATGTTCCTCCTCAACAATTTAACTGCTTCCATTCTGTTTGATACTGGTGCCGATAGGAGTTTTATTTCCGATGAATTTTGCCCTCTACTTGACATTACACCTGTTGCTTTAGACGTTAAGTACACAGTAGAGCTAGCTAATGGCCAAATGATAGAAACCAATAGTGTGATACCTAATTGCACTTTAAATCTAGCCGACGAAATCTTCTCCATAGATCTTATGCCTGTTGAGATAGGGAGTTTCGATGTCATCGTAGGCATGGACTGGTTATCCAAACATCGCGCCGAAATCATCTGCTATGACAAAATTGTTCGCATACCTCTCACTGTCGGTAGAACCCTAGTCATACAGAGGGAGACCGGAGGGACGAGGCTTAACATCATATCTTGTCTTAAAACCCGAAAATTTCTGAGAAAGGGTTATCCAGCAATCCTCGCGCACATCATGGAGAAAAAGTCGGAGGAGAAGCGACTTGAGGATGTTCCAATTGTTCGAGACTTTCCAGAAGTCTTTCCTGAAGAACTACCTGGTCTACCACCACCAAGACAGGTTGAGTTCTCAATCGATCTTGTACCAGGTGCTGCGCCTGTGGCTCGAGCACCATACCGTTTAGCTCCATCCGAACTTCAGGAGCTGTCCACCCAGTTACAGGAACTCCTGGAACGAGGGTTTATCAGGCCGAGTTCTTCACCTTGGGGAGCTCCGGTCCTATTTGTTAAGAAGAAAGATGGTTCTTTTCGAATGTGTATCGACTATCGAGAGTTGAACAAGTTAACTGTCAAGAACCGGTATCCACTCCCTCGAATCGATGACCTGTTCGACCAACTTCAAGGGTCGAGTTGTTATTCAAAGATTGATCTCCGATCCAGTTATCACCAATTGCGTGTTCGCGATGCCGATATTCCAAAAACCGCTTTCAGAACCCGTTACGGGCATTACGAATTCCAAGTGATGCCATTCGGCCTAACCAATGCACCGGCTGTATTCATGGACCTTATGAATCGGGTGTGTAAACCTTACCTTGATAAGTTTGTCATTGTCTTCATCGATGACATCCTCATATATTCACGAAGCCAAGAAGAACACGCGCAACACCTCAAAACCATCCTTGAACTACTTAAACACGAAGAGCTCTATGCCAAGTTCTCTAAGTGCGAGTTCTGGATCAAAACTGTTCAATTGCTTGGTCACGTGATCGACAGTCAGGGGATTCACGTTGACCCGTCAAAGATCGAGGCTATCAAAGACTGGCAATCGCCAACCACTCCGACCGAAGTACGGCAATTTTTGGGACTGGCCGGATACTATCGACGATTCATTGAAAACTTCTCCAAGATAGCCATACCACTCACGACTCTGACCCAGAAAGACAAAAAGTTTGACTGGACTGATAAACAAGAATCGGCATTCCAACTCTTAAAACAAAAGCTTTGCAGTGCTCCTATCCTATCATTACCCGAAGGCACTGATGACTTCGTGGTATACTGCGATGCTTCTCATCAAGGTCTCGGTTGTGTGCTCATGCAACGAGACAAAGTCATAGCTTATGCTTCCCGACAGCTCAAGATTCATGAAAAGAATTACACCACCCACGACCTCGAGCTAGGAGCTGTCGTTTTTGCCCTCAAAATCTGGAGACATTACCTTTATGGTACCAGATGTACAATCTTTACCGATCATAAAAGCCTTCAACACATATTCGATCAGAAGGATCTCAACATGAGGCAACGTCGATGGGTCGAGTTGCTTACGGATTACGACTGCGAACTTAAATATCATCCAGGCAAAGCAAATGTTGTTGCTGACGCCCTCAGTCGAAAAGAGCGAGTGAAACCACTTCGGGTTGGAGCCCTCAGTATGACCATTCACAACAATTTAAACATTAAAATCCTCACTGCTCAACTCGAAGCTTTAAAACCCGAAAATGTCAAAGATGAAGCCTTGCGGGGCATGGATAAACAATTCGAAATCAGACCTAACGGAATTAGGTATTTCTCAAACCGAATCTGGATGCCTAAATTTGGGAACCTACGAGACTTGGTGATGGATGAAGCTCACAAGTCTAAATATTCTATCCACCCGGGGTCCGATAAAATGTACCACGGTATCAAGGACTTCTACTGGTGGCCGAACATGAAAGCTGAAATCGCCACCTATGTCAGCAAGTGCCTTACTTGCTCCAAAGTCAAAATCGAATATCAAAAACCTTCTGGTTTACTTCAACAACCCAGTCTTCCTGAATGGAAATGGGAACAAATTGCCATGGACTTCATAACCAAACTACCCAAATCCTCGAGCGGTTGCGATACCATTTGGGTGATCGTGGATCGTCTCACAAAATCTGCTCACTTCCTGGCAATCAAGGAATCCGACAAAATGGAACGCCTCACCAACATTTATCTGAAGGAAATCGTGACCAAACACGGTGTTCCAATCTCAATTATCTCCGATAGAGATAGTCGTTTCACTTCACAATTTTGGCAATCACTTCAAAAATCCCTGGGTACTCGACTTGATATGAGTACCGCATACCATCCTCAAATAGACGGTCAAAGCGAACGAACCATTCAAACACTTGAAGACATGCTACGGGCCTGCGTAGTAGACTTCGGTGTGAACTGGGAAAAACATCTACCATTGTGCGAGTTCTCGTACAACAACAGTTATCATACCAGCATCAAAGCTGCACCCTTCGAGGCACTGTACGGTCGTAAGTGCCGGTCACCTATCTGTTGGACTGAGGTTGGGGATAGCCAACTCACAGGTCCAGAAATCATACACGAGACAACCAAGAGAATCGTAGAAATTCAAAACAAACTCAAAGCCGCGCGTGATCGTCAGAAAAGTTATGCTGACGTGAGACGCAAACCACTCGAGTTCCAAGTTGGGGATCGAGTTCTACTCAAAGTATCGCCTTGGAAAGGCGTAATCCGATTTGGCAAACGAGGGAAGTTGAATCCCAGATACATTGGACCATTCGAGATCCTCGAAAGGATTGGTCCAGTGGCTTATCGATTGCAGCTGCCATCTGAACTCAGCAGCGTGCATCCCACATTTCATGTTTCAAATCTGAAGAAGTGTCTGTCTGATGAGATACTTATCATTCCACTCGATGAAATTCGAGTTGACGAGAAACTTCACTTTGTTGAGGAACCCGCCGAGATCATGGACCGTGAGGTCAAACAACTTAAACAAAGTCGTATTCCTATCGTCAAGGTTAGGTGGAATTCGCGGCGCGGTCCGGAATTCACCTGGGAACGGGAGGATCAAATGCGACTCAAGTATCCTCAACTCTTCACTGATTCAACGTCAAACACGACTTCAACATAAATTTCGGGACGAAATTCTTCTAACAGGGGGAGAATGTGACAACCGTCAATTTAGGACTATAATTTAGTGCCTAATCAAGTGTAATACATGTAATTAGTTCCGTGTTAGGCTAATTAATGTATCAATTATTATATATATATTGTTGAATATATATCTACAATTATGCGATTTGTTTAAATCGTACGAGTTTCAAATCGAATGAATTTCGAAACAATAAATACGGACGTTGGTGAACAATTTTATTAGGTAATATAAATGTTATCTAATAACTCAATTTTATTTAGAATATTATTTGTTATGATATTTCGTATCCAAGCTTTATTACACAATCTATATAAACGCGGATCAAATGTAACTTCGCAAACAAAACGATACAAAACACCTTTTATAAAATAAATTCTAAATATTTAGTAATAATACTTCAACAAAATATTGGAATAAACTTTTGTAAATTAAAACGAAAAGTTAAATTTATAAAAATAAATATTTAACATTTAAATAATCGGGAAAACGAACACTGCACGGGGCACTTCGCGGAGACTGAAAAAGGTGGGGATTCCACCTTAATCACCTCCCATTTTCCATTTTTCTTTCATTTCTCTTTTAACTCTCTCTCTCTTCTTCTCTTTTTCTCTCAAATATCATCATCACCACCATTTTCATCAACCATCAAATTCACAAAATAAACACCTTAAACGACCTTGGATCTTCAAGCCGCTTTGGAAATAAACGACCACCACGCGACGATCTACACTTCTACCTTTCCGGATTTTCATTTCATCACTTTGTAAGTTTCCGACACAACTCCGAAAACTCTCGTTTTTTAAGTTTTATAACTTTCTAGTTGTTTGTATAACCTTGTAATGTCCTAAAATGGGTTGGGTAAAAATATTAGGCCGATCGATGGCCGGAAAATGCGTTTTTGAAGTTGAAATTCCGATCAGACCCCGTACGTCGCATTTGGCCTGGAGCAAATGCGACGCAGCGACCTACGTCGCACTATATCCCCAACGTCGCATATAGCGACGCAGCCTATTACGTCGCATTGACTTGCGAACGTCGCACATAGCGACGCAGACCTTAACGTCGCAAACCGAACCTACGTCGCATAAGCGACGTAGCACCCTACGTCGCTATTGACTTAGCACTGTTGACTTTAGCGACGCAACCCTTTTCGTCGCAAAACTCTTACGTCGCAGCCCACGTCGCAGGCTACGTCGCACAAAACAGAATCTTCAAAACTTAAAATTTTCGAAGTCAAAGTTACTGTAGAAAAGTCAAATTTTACTGTAGCAATTTTACTGTAGCAATTCACTGTAGCAATTCACAGTAGCGATTCACTGTAGCAACAATATAATAACATTTTAGAACTATCGATACAACCGTCACCAACGGGCCGTACACCCTTTCAAATACACAATTAAATCAACTAAGTCGTTGAAACTTAGATAATTCAATCAAACAAGTCGTTGTAACTTGTACCAATTTATTCAAACAAGTCGTAGTAACTTGTAACAAAACAATCAACCAAATCGGGGTAATTTGGACATTAAGTTAGACAAACAATTCCAATGGTAGTCTTTCGAGATACCACTACAATTAATGACAATTTAAGTGTCGTGGACACATTCAGGTTTCAAGCCTTTGGACACCAACACCCTGATAATTACTTCAAGTTTAATTGCTTAACATTTCAAGACTCAGGTGAGTTTCATAGCCCCATTTTCACTGCTTTACAACTAGGGGTGTGATATTACTACTCGATTTTGTTTTACAAGTAGAACGCAAGTGCCAAACTTCAAATACTACATGAGTTTCAAGCTAATCAATTTAAAGTCCTCCATAAGCATAGTCTCTAGTATTTTATAGCGTGAATGTTAGTATATGATATCATATGGGATTGACAATCCTCATCCGGGTTAGCACGCACTAACCGGTCAAACGGATGTATTAGCATTTGGGAAGACGAGTGTTGATTAGGCACTCGTAGGAGGCATTTCAAGTTAGGTTTCCTTAAGTGGGCCTGACAAATCAAGTTAAGCTCAGACTATGTGCTCATGGACAGTATAACTTTTATTTTGCTTAATTGCATTTTAAATTCAATATAAATCTTGCGGTTCTTACAACTATACATTGACATACAAACCTGTGAGCTCACCAGCATTTTCGCTGACCCATTTTAGTATTTATCACAGGTACCCAGCAGTAGGTTGGCTGCACAAGCAGGGAATATTAGCTCGAGTCAGCATTCATACAACTAGAGATTTGATTGCATTATTATATTTTGTAAAAGTAATTATGCTATGTAATCTCTCAATTTCAGGAATCGAGCTAATGTAACTATATTTTGATGTAAACATTTACTTTATCTATACAAGTTTAAAACGACGCATATAGTGGTCGTTCATTAGATCTTATGTGCTTTGTATATTGATTAGTGACACCCAAATCAAGCTTCCGCAAATCAAACAAATTTGGGGGTGTCACAGATTGGTATCAGAGCCTAAGGTTATAGTGAACTAGGTTGCATTTAGTGGGCCTAGACTATGACCGTTAGGCAGTATTCCTTATTAGTTATGACTTGTTCAGGGATTACTTCATACGACTTTAATTTAACATAGCCTGATCAACTATGTACAATTAGAGAAAGATGATGTGAAATCTGAAAGAGTTATGTTGAACAGGAATGCATTAGTTGACTCTGACCTCGAGAGAAACGGGACTCAAAACACGTCTGTGCTAGACACTCAATAGGTTATTATGTGATATACATATATTTACATAAGTAGACCTCATTACAACCTTAGGCTATATTATATTATATGAATATAGGCCTCTTTCTCTCTAACGCTTTGTCTCGAAATGACAAACACACCACTAGTTCCTCATACTCGGACTAGTATCTTATTTCATTTCCTTGTTCTTTCTTACTCAGCATCATGCCTCCTCGTCGTCAAATTACCCTTAGCGAAGCTGAGATCGCGGGAATAATTGCCCGCAGTGTGACCGAAGCCTTGGCTACCCGAACACCACCCGGTAGCGAGGACACAGCAACCAATACTCCACCACCCATGAGGGTTTCTTATCCTGTGTGGTAGGATAGGTTCTGAAAATGTCAGGAAGGTCATATTCAAAGTATTCATCCAAGCAGTGAAGGCGTTCGTTTCTATCTAATCCTAACATAGGTGGATAAAAGTAAACCTTAGTGCCGAATGGTACTTCTTTGGGAAGGTCAGGTGGCCTAACATAGTATGGGTATTTGGCGAGAAGTGAAGAAATCTCAGGGTCAATGGTAAGTTGACTACTTAAAGTGCGAGTAACAGAAGTTGATATCTTCTGCTGAGATTCCTCTAATTTTAGGTCAAAGTATTTTTGCCTGATGTCAATTTCTTGGACGGTTGAGATTTCTTTGACTTCGGGGAATGGAGAACAAGAAGAGTTATCTTCTAATTCTTTTTCCATAAAATCAAAAAATTCAGAATCATCCATTGCCATCATCTCATCTGCTGTCTTGTGAGAAAACCGAGAAACTGAGCTAGAAACAGAATCAGATGGTTTTTGATTTTTCATATTTTTATGGGTTTTTTGTATTTTATAACTAAACTAGACTATTCTAAGAAAGCAGTAACTGTCGCAAAAGATAGGCTTAAACGAAAGGTTCTCCTAAAGGCTTCTAATTCTAAGGTATGTTTATCAAATCACAACGCTCTGCGATCCCCGGCAGCGGCGCCAAAAACCTGATCGCACCCCGAACGGTCGGTTCAGGAATCGCTTCCTATCGTCGTCGGACCTCACGCTCGAGGCGGGTGATCAGAGGGTTTTAAATTTATAAATGTTGGGAAGCCTAAGTTTTATTACTACCTACTGCTCTAAGAATATTAGGGTAGTAAGCGGTAAGTCTGACTCAGGTGTCGTTCTTAAAATCGGAGCGAATCGAAATGAATTAAATACCTCAAAGAAAAGGAGCTAATAGGATAAGTTTAATAGAGCAGGTAGGGTTTGTTTTTGGTATTTTCTAATTTAACTAAGATGCAGGAAAATAAAATACTACACTACGGATAGGGTAAGCAGATAGATAGAGTTGTGATTGCTGAAGTTTCGGTATTTAGGTTTCGGGATGATGTTCATTATAAAAGATGATTGGAGACTTGCCTTAAATACTATCAACAGATGTTTGGTGTAAACACTAGCACCCTATAATTTAATGTGGAAACCCTAAGTCATATGTCACTAAGTACTAGGCTATCATGATTCTGATCAGATCAGGCTGCTCAACCCCCAACACTGTCCGATGAGGACAAGTGACCCTTCTTGGGATTAACCCTGGGCGCATGAATAAGGTAACAGACCGATATTTAATTTCTGACCGTTCTTAACACCTAGTTCTAATTGATTTTATTAAGGTTTGTACTGATTGCTTGTTATTGTATGTTAAACTGTTGGTTATGTTGGATAAGGGGGTTTAAGCATCTTACACTACAGCTGAATGTTTGCTTTCTTTTCCAGATCCCTTAGACTTAGTTGAGGAGCACAAGTACTTCCGTCAAGGTGTAGACCCTCCTTTGCGATCAAACGTTCATCCCTAGGTTTGTTTCACGGTGTATACTACATTTTTCAGCAGTTCCACAACTTTGTATATACCTAGACCATGTTCAGGAAGGGTGACTTCCAGGTATCCACGGTGTCATATGCTTACGACCGGTCCGTAGCTTCCACGCATTTGTACTCCACCAGAGGTGTTTCCAGCACTATACTAAGTACTGGGCCGTTTTACAGCATGTCCACAGCTTCAACAATAACACAGATAACTATCTACCGATACTAGGGTTGATCAGATGCTAATACTAATGTAATAGCCACGTGAAAGCTTGGAAAGGGTGTATATGGTGGTTTAGATCTACCGCTTGAAAAGTTTAACCCGATACATAACATAACAATTTCCAATCACATATTTAATTAAAGATTAATTTAACATCATCCCTACTCCTAAATATCTACATTCCAACAATCACAATATTACACTACTCAATAAACATGGCAACAAATAAAGCACATACCATAATATTACGCATGGATAATTCAGACATAATAACAATATGAGGGAATAGATATCACCGGATAATAGAGCAGCGTAACAGAGAGAAAATAATTGCAATCCTTGAATACCAGCTTGAACAGCAATACTTCTTTATTACAAAGATTATCTCTCCTCTAATCTACTAGCTACCCTCTAATTTCTCCTCTAACTCCTAAGAGTAGTGCTAGAGAGAGAAACTAATTAAGAAATAAAATTACAAGAGAAGTGTGAAATGAGAGTGAAGAATGAAGGTGTTGTGAATGGTGAAGGTGTGTTGAATGAGGAGGTGAGGGCCTCTATTTATAGGCATACAAGATACGATTTTACACTTAACACCCTCGCACCAATTTAATACTGAAATACACCCCCTAGCTATGAAATTCGACACCGTAAAGGGGGTATACCACCCTAAATAGGGCGTATTCGGTAGCAAATAGGGCGTATTAGGTAGCAAATAGGGCGTATTCGGTAGCAAATAGGGCGTATCCGGCAGCGTAGAGGGGGTATACCACCCCTAGAAGGGGGTATACCACCCTATACAGGGGGTATACGGCCCTGTAGAGGGGGTATACGGCCCCTGTAGGGGGTATACAGCCCCTAGAGGGTGGTATTCCCTTGGTCGTGGTCTTGTGTGCTGGATCGTAAGTCTTGTGTGCTGGATCGTACTCGTTTGGCTCTAACTTCTTCCTTCTTGATCCGTTTTCAACGTTCTTTATATCCACGCGTTCGTATTCTACAGACTGACATTTTAAGATATTTATTAAGTCCCAGATCAGAGTTTTACGATAAAATAGCGTGTCGAACGAATTATGCCTATTAAATGTGTTTTTCGTCCATTTACCGTCGTTTTTGAAATATTTATAAAGTTAAGACCTTTTAACAAAATGTGGTAAATGTGAGCTTTATTGGCATGATTTTGTTAATTCAGTGCTAAATATGAGGTAAAAGATGTGCGTAAAGCATGACTTTTTACGTCAAATCAGGGACCTAATAGAGTGTGTTTTCAGTGTTAGGTAAAAAAAAAAAAAAAAAAAAAAAAATTTCCGAGTTTTGGGGCGTTTCAACCAGAGGGTATGGAGTCTTAACCAATGGTAATGTAATGTTCAAGCGAGTAGCATATGTGGAGGGACTGAAGCACAATTTGCTAAGTATCAGTCAATTTTGTGATTCAAAGAACAAGGTGCTGTTTGATCATGAAGCTGGTGTTGTTTACAACAAGAAAGGAAGTGCTGTGCTTGCTGCTAACAGAAAGGGCAATACTTATGTAGTCAATATGGACTCAGCTCAGTCAGGGGCGTGTTTTTATTCTAGAACTGTTTCAGAAGAAAAATGGTTATGGCATAAGCGACTTTCTCATCTGAATCTAAAAGCTATCAATAAGTTAAGCAAACATGGTTTAGTCACTGGACTTCCAAAATTGTCTTACAACAAAGACAAGCTTTGTTCAGCATGTGAGAAAGGAAAGCATCACAGTTCTTCTTTCAAAAGTAAACAAACATCATCAGTAACTGAATGTTTCTATTTACTTCATATGGATCTATTTGGACTAGTGAGTACCTCAAGTCTTGGTGGAAAGAGATACTGCTTGGTAATCGTGGATGAATATTCCAGATACACTTGGGTATTTTTTCTCAAAGCTAAAAGTGAAGCTGCCAGCGAAATCATATCCTTTGTTAAGAAAATGGAGAATCTCAATGATGTCACGGTAAAACATTTAAGAAGTGATAATGGCACTGAATTCCGAAATATTGACCTGGAAACTTTTTGTGATTCAAAAGGTATTTCTCAAAACTTTTCAGCTCCAAGAACACCCCAACAAAATGGGGTGGCAAGAAGGAGAAATAGAACCTTAATTGAATCTGCCAGGTCAATGCTCATTGATGCTGGTCTTAAGACCTATTTTTGGGCCGAAGCAGTGAGTACTGCCTACTATACTCAGAATAGGTCACTGATTGTCAAACGACATAATAAGACAGCATATTGAGCTGTTAAGGGGGAGAAAACTCGGCATAAGTTTTCTCCATGTTTTTGGTAGCACTTGCTACATTTTAAACAAAAGAGATCATTTAGGAAAGTTTGATCCAAAAGCTGATGAAGGAATATTTGTTGGTTACTCAATTATCTCTAAAGCTTTCAGAGTTTACAATAAAAGAAGAGAATGTATTGAGGAATCAATGGATGTTACTTTTGATGAATCATATGATGAGTCACTCACTGATCCTAAAGAATATGAAAATCTTGTTTTTAAAATGGATGGTGACTCATCAAATGAAATAAAATTAAATGATAAGAAATATGAAAATTTCTCATCAGACTTTGAAGGGGAAGATAGTATTCCTGAAATCAATTTTAGCTCTACTTTAGCTGAGAATAATTCAGGAACATCATCTTTACCTACTGATGTCCCATCATCATCAACTCAATGTCCAAACCAAAACTCTCATAACAACAATATTCATGTCTCTGATGCTGATCTGACACACGAACCACCACCAGATAAGACAGTCACTGCTGAACCTCAGCGAATAACTAAGTGGACAAAACATATTGATAATCAATTGATTATTGGTAATCCACAATCCAGGGTTCAGACAAGATCAGCAACTGCTAACTTTTGTTTGTTTGTAAGTTTTGTGTCACTGATGGAACCAAAGAAGGTTGATGAAGCACTCACTGATCATCACTGGATAACTGCCATGCAAGAAGAGCTATCTTAGTTTGAAAGAAATAAAGTTTGGAAGCTTGTACCACAACCCGCTGGTAAATCAGTGATTGGAACACGATGGGTGTTCAGAAATAAAATGGATGCTGACGGTGTAGTAACAAGAAACAAGGCTAGACTGGTTGCACAAGGTTACTGTCAGCAGGAAGGCATTGACTATGATGAAACTTTTGCACCAGTGGCTAGGCTTGAAGCAATCAGGCTATTTCTAGCTTATGCAGCTCACAAGAAGTTTAAAGTATATCAAATGGATGTGAAAAGTGCCTTTCTGAATGGCAAGCTGCAGGAAGAAGTGTATGTCAAGCAACCACCTGGATTCATCGATCCAAAACATCCTGGTTATGTTTACAAACTTGATAAAGCCTTGTATGGACTAAAACAAGCTCCCAGAGCGTGGTATGACACTCTCTCTGTCTACCTGATAAAATGTGGCTACGTCAGAGGAAAAATTGACAGCACATTGTTTATCAAAAGAGATAAGAGAGATGTCATATTAGTCCAAATCTACGTTGATGATATCATTTTCGGGTCTACTAACAGTGACATGTGCAAGGAATTTTCTGATCTCATGACCAAAAGTTATGAGATGAGCATGATGGGTGAATTAACATTTTTCCTTGGTCTGCAAATAAAACAAACCAAAACTGGAATTTTCATAAGTCAAGGAAAATATGCTGATCCTGATGGTAAATCTGTAAACATCACTGCTTACAGAGGTTTGATTGGGTCACTATTGTATCTAACAGCAAGTAGACCAGACATTATGTTTGCTACATGTCTCTGTGCTAGGTATCAAGCTGATCCAAAAGAATCACATTTGCTCGCTGTCAAAAGGATATTCAGATATCTGAAGGGTACACCAAATCTTGGTCTTTGGTACCCATCTGGTTCAGATTTCTCCCTGAAAGGATATTCTGATTCTGATCATGCTGGATGCAAACTGGATAGAAAAAGTACATCTGGTAGCTGTCAATTTCTTAGAGAGAAGCTAGTAAGCTGGTCTAGCAAGAAACAAAACTTAGTCTCAACTTCAACTGCTGAAGCTAAATATGTTGCTGCCAGTGCCTGCACTGCTCAAATTCTCTGGATGAGAAATCAGCTCGCTGACTATGGATTTGACTTCAAAGAAATTCCAATCTGTTGTGATAGTCAAAGTGCCATAGCCATTGCAAATAATCCAGTGATGCACTCAAGGACAAAGCACATTGATGTACGATATCATTTCATCAGGGACCATGTGATGAAAGGTGATATTGAACTTCATTTCATTCTAACTGATTACCAACTCGCTGATTTGTTTACAAAACCTCTGGATGAGAAAAGATTTAATTTTCTTATCACCGAG
This sequence comes from Helichrysum umbraculigerum, assembly GCA_949592205.1. Taxonomy (NCBI): domain Eukaryota; kingdom Viridiplantae; phylum Streptophyta; class Magnoliopsida; order Asterales; family Asteraceae; genus Helichrysum; species Helichrysum umbraculigerum. Next base: position 86,406,908 of record CATIUR010000002.1, on the reverse strand, counting down.
CTTGGTATGTTATATTTCAAATGAATAAATGAACTCTTTGAGTTTATTTATTTATTGTCGTTTAAATTTATAAATGCTTTAAATAATTTGTCTTTGTAAAGTATAATTTTAGTTGACCATACACACTGATGTTTTACTCCTTACTGAACTAATCAGCATGATTAATACCCAGCTTACTGTGATCTTCTAACGTTATATTCTTACAAAGACTCATGAATATTTTCTTATGTCTCAATGATAGGTTTGTAGCATTGTTCTATGATATCTCTAACTGATCTAGTTATTATTCTAAGTTGTAACTAGATCAGTGAGGTGTAATATAGAAATATGTTATACATTTAACATAAGACATAATCTATATTCATGTTCTTCTTAATAATAAAAAAAGAGGGAGAGTGAAAAGAAAAACTTTCAATATAACAATAGTGAGTTAATAAGTTAAATTTATATCAAAACTGTAACTATTTCACAATGACTCAATCAGTATTCTAAGTTGTGATTAAGTCAGCGAGATCTAGTCACAGCAAGATAAATAAATTAAATTTATTATCTTATTATGGTTATATTTCTTTTGGGTGGTAAATCAAGAAATTGATTAGATATCTTTAGTAATTCTTTCTCTCTGAAGATATCACTTAATGGTGCTATTAAGTTTACGAAAATCATTTAAGGGTTGTGGTGTAACGGAAAAGTTGTATTATCTGACACTCTCTCTCTTACGTCAGTGTATTTTTCCGGCACACCTCTCCCATCACCATTAATACCACCAGTTTTCATAATCATCACCCCTATACCATTTACCACCATCAATCATCACCTCTATACCACCTCTACTCACCACCACCATCAACCATGTTAACCCATTTTTATCCACATGATAATCAAAAGTGCTTCTATAAATCAAGCCACTTTAACTCATCTCAATCCATACGTCCTCTTGATTTTAATAAAAATCTTTCAAAATAAACTTTTTGCTTTCTATAACGACAAAATCAAATTCTTCAAAACATCATCATACTCCACTGAAAATCCTCAAACTTCTTCAGTTGGTAAGGATTTTGTCATTACAGTTTCAAAAATTGTTTTATTCACTAAAACATTTTTCCATCCCAAAAACAGAGTATGTGAAGATACTGATCACTGAAGTAAACAGGGTTAAATTGTTATCCAAATCTTTAAAATCAATCCTGATGTGTCCTCAAAATCGTTATTCAAAAACAGTGATCATGTTTTTATATACTCTCATGAGAAAACAGGGATTACTTGTAATCCAGTCTGAAACTGCTGTACATCTGTCCACTTCTACAACCAAATCGACTACGTCACTGACAACACCCCCAGTGACTATCATTAGTCAACCACCAATCAAGAAACCACCATCCTCTCCCAAGAAAACATCCAAATTAGGGTCTCTGACATTAACGGATCAGGGACATAGCAAAATGAAGACATCCAAGGATGCCAATGGTGAAGCGGAGGCTGAACGTTCAGTCCCTGCGGGCACCCTTGCTGACCTCAAGCCTTCAACTGCTTCATTGGACTCCCGAAAGACCAGTGATTCTACGAAGGGACAACTGCAGACAGCTACAATAGCTCAAACTATTGTTAGCAGTGATTTAGGTGCATCCCACACCCTCATATCGAGTCTAACCATCAGCCACTTGTCATTCTCACAAAAGGATGACACTTTATCAAAAGGGCTAGTGGTATCAGTGGGTGATAACACACTCATTGCTGATACCACATCACTGGCTACAGACCCGGGCCAAATCTCATCTATCACTGCACCAGCTGTCGATATCTCTCTCCAGTCACAGGGAGAGATACAGGCTGTTCCCTCTGTTTTCGATGATCCATCAGCTAAAACACAAGCTTATGATGACGAGAAAACCACTCACTGATTACAAAAAGATCAAACATTTGCTGCAGCATTTCTTGCTATCATCAAGGGGGAGAAATATTCAACTGTTGCTGATGTTACCAGAGAAATGCTGATCTACTTCGTGCAGGTATCAAGGGGGAGAAAATGCACAAATAAATGCAAAAACCAATGTTGCTTATGCTCATATGAAAAATTGCTGCTACTAATTAAGTTGCTGATACTTGGGAATCATCTTTGCGGCTTCTATCACAAAACTTACATATTCCCTGTATTTGAGTTACAATTTTCTTGGCGATTTTATTCAATATTTGTGCCACTTCAGCTTAGCAATGAATCCTTCTCTATCCGGATCAGTATCTGAAGCTTAGCAATGAATCTTTCTCTATACTGATCAAGTATCTAAAGGTTCATTTTCATTGATTTTCAGTCGGTTAAAGCTTCATGAGAGGGTGTCATACTGAAGATAGTAGGTTTGATATATCAATAATCTCTGCTAATTATCTAATCGCTGAAGATAGTAGGAATCTCTGCTATATATCTAATCGCTGAAGATAGTAGGAATCTCTGCTATTTACCTAATCGCTGAAAATAGTAGGTTTAAAACTTGTAATAGATTAGACGTATTGTAACTGAAAAACTATCTGTACTTTATATTTTGCAGTTCAATAATATCTGATCTTTTGAGAAAACCAAAGTGCAAAACTCAGATTATATTAAAAGAATCCAAAAAGATAAATAGTGTAAGTCACTGAATGTTTAAATTCTTAAATACTGACTATAAACTTTTTCAGCAACAAGTTTGTCTAGGGAGCTTCGATCACAATCATTTAGGGGGAGATTGTTGAGTCACTGGTCGCTGACCATGTTGAGTCGCTGGTCGCTGACCAACTCAACTTAACACTACTCGATGATGAAATGAATTGTATCAAAGCTGCTGTTGCTGAAGATTGGTTTCGCTGATCATCATTCATTCTACTCTCAAGGAATTGATATTCTGAGGAAGATTAAAGCTCAACTTTGTGTGTCGCTGATCTTGACAGCGAGAGCTCTACATCTTCAAATCAATAAAGGCAAAAGTGTGACACCCGACGATTTAGAGTTACTGATAATCCTACTTGAAACCCTAATTACGTGTGTTTAGTTTAGAATTAGGCTAAATACTTGTAATTGCTTGTAACTACTTGTATATTTTGTGAATATACGCTTACGTAATTAGTTGTAATTACGCTTACGCAATTTGGTGAAATTGTGCAAAACAACCGGACGGAGTCCGACACAGTATAAATACGGACGTTGGTGAAAAACTTTCTATAAATAACTTAAATCTATTTTTAGAAGTTATTTATCATTATTTATTATTTTATTAAAATAATATACGAAAAACCTAGGCGTTTTGGCTAAAACGTCTCAAACGCAATAGAAACGCGCGGAACGCGCCCGACAATCGAACGAAAGTCAAAATATATTTTAATAATTTAAAATATATTATTTTGTATGAATTTATTATTGATAACATCATATAATAGTTCGTCAATGAAAAACGTCTATTTAAAACGCTACGCGATTAAACCTCCGTAAAACGTGCACGCAAATCGAGGCCGATAAATTATCGGAACATTTTTATAAATATTTTCAAGTATCTAGACAAAATATTTCAAGTGAAAATATCAAAATTTAATTCGTGATTTAAATACGCGTATTAAACGTTTTAACGTATAAATAAACGTCTAAACAATCGGGTAAACGAACGGGAAACGTAACAATTAATTTGGGAACAAGAAAATGACCAAAATACCCTTGATGGGGCCCCCAAATTCGTTCACCACCTCCCACCCACCCTCTCATACCTCATGCAACCTCATGATTAAGATTCCTTACACCCCCACTCATATTCCATGCATTTCCTCTTTCATTATCATTCACACTCATCATTTTCTCTCTATCTTTCTTCACTTTTCCTCTCAAGAAACAACTGAATTAAATCAGTCCTCCACCACCTCCATACACCACCCTATCACCACCACATCACCACCAAGCACCACCACTTTAATCCTCCATCATTTTGCAAAGTTATTCAAGAAGATTCAAGCTCACAAGTTCCTCACCATCATTTCAACCTTCTTTCTCCAAAACCACCATTGTGAGGGTTCATATCTACTCTTATATATGTTTATTTACATGTTATAATATCCATCTAACTTGATTATGTCCAAATACCATGTCAAAATACGTTTTTATACTTTATTCAAGAACATGCATAATCTGCCATCAAAAAGTCAGTCTGGTAAAATGGTCGTAGCTTGAGTTATAGGAGGAGTTAGACAACGATTTTTATTTTAAAAGTTGCGTATTGAAAAGAGCTACAACTTTCGTGTTTACACTTTTTCCAGATCTCTAGGTATTTTTGGCTATAATCGGATCTTTGAACCTGGTCTGGAAGTTTTCGGAAAATGAGTACGGTTCATACGCGAATTTGTTTAAATATGTAAATGGATACTATGGTTGCTGTAAAAATTATATGTTAGACTAGATACATACATGATCAGTTGGTAAAAATCTCAAACCCTAGTTTGGACCATAAGTGGTAGAAATTAAATGGCGAACCAAACCGACAAAAGTCGAAAATATGAAATCTTGAATTTTTAGGTTGCATGTTAGAAACCGACACTTTGGATGAACTCCGACACGAACCGACAAATTATTTGGACTCTTTAAACTGATATATGAGTTGGGTAAAATTTTCGGTTCAAACCGAGTAGGTTTGACCAAGTCAACAAAAACGGCTCGGTGGCTAAAAACGACAAAACTTACTATTTTTGGAAAGTGGTAACAAAAATGGGTTTGGGTGACTTAGTTAGTAACTTGGACCAAAAACTAAACTTAGAAAGTTTCCCAAATTAGAAACCGACTCTTAGAACATTTTCTGAAAATATCCTAAGTCTCAAGTAGAAACACTAACCTAGTGATGCCACAATTACTAGTGATGCTACATTTTGCTAGTGATGCTACATTTTCTGAAAATATCCTAAGTCTCAACTAGAGACACTAACCTAGTGATGCCACAATTACTAGTGATGCTACATTTTGCTAGTGATGCTACATTTTCTGAAAATATCCCAAGTCTCAAGTAAAGACACTAACCTAGTGATGCCACAATTAATAGTGATGCTACATTTTGCTAGTGATGCTACAATTTCTGAAAATATCCTAAGTCTCAAGTAGAGACACTAACCTAATGATGCCACAATTACTAGTGTTGCTACATTTTGCTAGTGATGCTACATTTTCTGAAAATATCCTAAGTCTCAAGTAGAGACACTAACCTAGTGATGCCACAATTACTAGTGATGCTACTTTTTGCTAGTGATGCTAGGTTTGACCAACTTTGCCCAGGTTTGACCAACTTTGACCAGGTTTGACCAACTTTGACCAGTTTGACCAGGTTTGACCAACTTTGACCAGGTTTGACCAGGTTTGACCAACTTTGACCAAGTTTGACTAGGTTTGACCAGCTTTGACGAACGAGTTGACCAACTTTGACCTACGGTTTAAGGCTTATACAAACTAATATAATCTATTTGCAACACACGATTTGTACTACTGAATAGTATACAACAAAACAAACTTAATAATAATGTCTAAATGAATTATTATTACAAACTTTCACCAACGGGTCGTACACGTTTTTGATAAACGAACTTGAATAACCTATTTGGACATACTAGTTGATGAACTAGCTTTAGGTGGACATTAACCCTCCACCTAAACGATTGGCTTAAGTGGACATTAAACCCCACTTATACAATCGCTATAGATGGTCTTTTAAGACATCTACTTACACAACCTTATACGTTTAGGACGTTAGAAGGTTGCACATCGGCTTGCTTGCTTATTTGATATTTGCTTGCTACTTGCTAATCTAAGGTGAGTTTCATAGCCCCCGTTTTACTCGTTTTAACTATTTTGGGGTGAGAATACATACACACATGTTTTATACAACTATCTTTGTACATGCTTTATACAACTGCCGTTATGCAACTGCTTTTATACAACTGTTTTATAAACAATGGATAACAAAGGGAACAATGAAAACAAAGGAAACAAGGGAAAGCAAAGGATAACGCATGAGTGAAACCATAATCCAACAAAGCCCTCGCACATCGTAGTTCGTTAATTATTTGTAAGCGTGAGTATTTGTGAATAGATCTATTGGGGATTGACACCCCCGTCCGGGTTAGGTTGCTCTAACTGGTCAAATGGACGCATAATACTTGACAAACGAGTGTTCCGGATTAGACACTTACTGAGGCAACAACAAGGGTTAAGCTTCGAACTATGAGCTCATGACGCAAAGGATAACAAATGATACCAAAGGAAAACAAGGAATAACAAATGATAACAAAGGAAAACAAGGAATAACAAATGATAACCTGATATTTTTACAACAGTTTTTGCATGCGTGCAACGCAACGAAAATCTCATATTTCTTACTTATGTTTACAACTGCTTGCAAACCTATGAACTCACCAACTTTATGTTGACCCTTTTAGTATGTATTCTCAGGTTTGCAGACGCTGTAGGACTACCCACAGGAAACAAGACAGTAGGATGCTTTTGGAAAGCATAGCTTGAGTCGCATTGTTTTCAAACATCAAGGAATTAGAATATTATTTACTATATTTTGTAGTTTTAATTATGTAATTTTACTTTTATTATGCGAACTCCAAATACTTTTGTAAACTTCTGAATTATTGTAATGTAACTATTTTCAAACGTCTCATATAGAGGTCGTTTGTTGTAATCTTTGAGTGATGATATTTGATTTGGTCGTAGTCCCGTGACACCTCATACTTCCGCTGCCACGTGTTTCTAGGGTGCGACAAAAAGTCACTGCCAGAATAACAGCTAGTCACTGAAGATCTCTAGTTCAAGTCATTCAACAAGAGCATGTTAGCTCGTAGTGAGTGAGGAGGATTACTGCATCTTCAGGGACTATTCAATAAAGCCTCTCAATCATCAAGTACAAAAAGTACTTTACTTATCTATACATCAGCAAGAGTGTTCCAACTTGAAGTATGTCCGAAAGATTACGTGGCAGCAAATGATTGGTTTTAAGGTAACGAGATATTTGCGGTAACAGAATTGGGACCCGCAGAATGTCGGTTCATCATAGATCAAGCCAATCAAGCAGCGACACGTGTCATTCCAAGGTCCTATTTTATAGGAGATATTTTAGGAACTCTTGTAGTATAAATAGTTCAGTGTTTTGTACTGTAGAGGCTAGTCGTTCAATCGTACTTATCATTTGTGTGTCAGTGATCAGTTTGTCTAAGAGTACGTATTGTCGATCCAGCGAGAGAACAATCAGCGTGTTTGTTCACTGCTGTTCCTCTCAATTTGTAATAGATTAGCTAAGTGTTTGAATTGGATTAACTTTGGTTAATCCATTCCGCATTCAACACTTGTGAATTTTATGATCAATATAATTCACCTTTTAAGCTACTATTACTTCTTCACTTTGATACTGTCATATATTTGAATACTCTGTTACTATCGTTTATACTCTGTTTTTGTTAAACAATTTAAAACTAACTAATTAACTAAGTTAAAATCTGAAATAGTTTTAAATTGTATTCAACCGCCCCTTCTACAATTAAACTTTACATTTTGCGATTCCAAATCACTAACTGATAGTGATTCCGGGACTCTCAAAGTCCTCCACCACATAGTTTGTTAATATGGATTTAGCGTGAATGTTAGTATATGGGACCATATGGGATTGACAATCCCCGTCCGGGGTAGTCGCGCTACCACGACTGCGGTCGAACGGACGTATTATCATTTGTTCATACGAGTGTAGATTAGGAACTCGCAGGAGGCAACCTCGCTCAGGCACTTGATTGTGATCCCGACACCTCAGTTAAGCTCGAACTATGGGCTCATGGCAGTAATATACACATTTATTTGATTGATTTCAAATATGATTAAATCTTGTGGTTCATACATTGTTGTTTCATCATTACACAGGTGAGCTCAACAGCTTTTAGCTGACCTTTTAGCATGTATTCTAAGGTTCTCAGCAGCAATAGGTATGCCCATATAGGATTCAGTAGCTCGAGTCGCATGCAATCACATAACATCAAGAGATTTCCTTGCATTTCTATATTTTGTATAAATTAGATATGTACTAGAATATCTCAAGGAAATCATGTGAACTCCATATTTGGTAACTTTGGTAAACTTTTATATTAAATCAATGTATTTTGTTAAATGACGCATATAGTGGTCGTTCATTATATCTTTGTGCTATGATTACTGGATTAGTCGCGCTCCGACCCGAACCGCTTCCGCATTATAATTTGGGGGTGCGACAGATTGGTATCAGAGCCTAAGGTTATAGTGAACTAGGTTGCATTTAGTGGGCCTAGACTATGACCGTTAGGCATTATTTCCTTATTAGGTACGACTCGTTCAGGAATTACATCATACGACTTTAATTTAACATAGCCTGATCAACTATGTACAATTAAGGAAAGATGATATGAGGTCTGAAACGATTATGTTGAACAGAAATACACTAGTTGACTCTGACCACGAGAGAAACGGGACTCAAACACGTTTGTACTGTTTTATCCCTATATTTATATACATTTTAGTGCATCTATATGATTTTAGATACTTATTTCGTTAATATTTAAGGTGCGAATTTGGAGGCTAAGGAGCTAGGGTTTGAAGGTTTTTAACCCTAGGAAAAGCTGGTTCGACAATTGGTTCGGTTTCTTTATCCTTGTAACTTTAATAACCTTATTGAGTTAATTTATGGATATTGTTTATTTGATTTAATTGTGAATTAGGTTTTCGTTATAACTATTTGAATGAATGTTTATTGAATTTATTATTTGAACTTATGTTTATGTTGGAACTATATTATTGAATGTTTATTATACAAGAATTGTCTATATTATAATATATTAATGATGGTTCTTGACATAGTTAACTGATTTATATTAAACGAGGATGACCATATTAAGTTTTTATAAATTAAATGATTGTGTTTATGTCTTGATCTTAACCTTATGCGATAGACGAAGAATATAATTCATTGATGTAAAATAATATTGTGATTCACGCCATACCGATGAAATTGTACTAATAAACTGCTGATAGATCTTAATAATTAGTGATACTTTGCGTAACCTTATGATTGTGTTGCTACGATGAAGATTAGCTTAAGCCTAAGTAATTTTCTACATTAGTAATTCACCAATAATAATAGCCAACAAGCAAATAGACATAAGTAAATATAATAAGTTTAGTAAATAATAGTTTGAATAATTATAATCTTCTAACCAATTGAGTATTCTTAAGTTGTTCCTGAAACTTATCTATTAGAATCAGTATCAAATTATAAATATGTTCGTTCGGAACTAAAACGTCCCCATTATCTTGTATATTATTGTATATTATTGTGAATAATTGTAAATAGTTGTAATTAGGAGTAAATAGATAATTGGTTATAAATTAGAATTACGTTCCCTGTGTTCGAACTTGGACTTACTTATAAAGCTATATTATACGAACGGGTTAATCTTGCCTGAATTGTGTGATAGTATTATTTAGTATTTCCTTAATTTAAAACTTGTGATTATAATTGCCTATACTTAGCACACATCAATTTTTTGGCGCCGCTGCCGGGGAAGCGGTGTGTATTTTAATTAAACTAATTATTTTCCCTGTATAATTTTTATTTCTAATACTTTGCAAAATCAATACGAAATATCGGCTCACCCATTGAGAATACTGACAAAAACAAAGGTATAAGGAGAGTAAAGCCCTACCTCCTTGATTTATCATATAAGAGGTAAGGTGCTTCTCGAAAGAGATAGGTTTTTAATAAGCTTCGCGCTGACCTGTTTCTCCGCTTTTGTGTACTATCAATGGAGCTATCGAGATCTATTGACTAGCTTTGTAAAAGAAATTTAACAAACCCACTGTAATTTCAGTTGTTGTATAAATAACTAACTTGCATTACTAACAAATAGGAAATTTGGGTTGGGTATTCTTTTTTGATTATTTAATTTTGAATGTGTTTTATTATTAATCATCGGGATTCATATACACCAACTTGAATATTTCTAACATTTTACTAACATTTACTTTTGAATTTAAAGTACTACTAAATTCTGTTTTTGTTGCAGATAGATGTATGACCCGGACACTTCGTCCGGATCCACTTATTCCATTTGAAGAACCAGAACGAGAATTTCATTCTAGAAGACGATTATCATATGCGCCACCTAATTCGCCAGAACACGGAATTTCATCTGAGGAAGAAGACTTAATTTTTCATAACAGTTTAGTCAAAACGGCTGAATACGGTTATTACTCCGATTCGGAGTTAGGTGAAGATAAAGTACCTTCTAGACAACCTACAGTATATCCAAGCGATTCTGAACCGGATCAAGAAATACAAATAAACATGGCAGACATAGCTAACATGACGCTTGAGGATTACACGATTCAAACTCGTGGAGATCCGAGACCGGGAGTGGTTAGGCCTGCCATAGCTAGAGAAGTAGAATTTGAGTTAAAGGGGCAATTTCTGAAAGAATTACGCGAAAATCCTTTCAGAGGAGAAGATAAAGAAGATGCAAACGAGCATGTTGAGAAAATTTTGGAGATTGTAGATATGTTTAATATTCCTAATGTTACAAGAGATCAGGTTATGTTACGAGTATTTCCTTTAACACTAAAGGATGGAGCTAAGAGATGGATTAATAATGAACCAGCCGGATCTATTACTACTTCGGAAGATCTTCGTACAAAATTTCTAAAAATGTATTGTACACCTTCCAAGACTTCGAAGATGATTGATGATATTAGGAACTTTAAGCAGAAACCCGATGAATCTCTATATCAAGCTTGGGAAAGATATAAGGAGATGCTACATAAATGTCCACAACATGATTTAAATGTCCAACAAGAAATAACGGTATTCTATAAAGGAATTGATCGAGCAACACGTCAACAGTTGGATGCACAAGGCCCAGTACCTAAGAAAACTTCGGCAGTAGCAAGAGCCGGAATTGAAGAATTGGCTAAGCATTCTCAGTTATGGGATGATGGTTCATCTGGAAGAAAAAGGATATCTGAAGACAGTGATGGTCTCGCAGCTATCACCGCAAAATTGGAAAGTATGGGAAGAGATATTAAGAAAGTGAATGAACAAGTTCATGCAATCAGGATTGGTTGTGAAATATGCGGAGGAAGTCATCTAAAGGCAGAATGTCCTAATAATGACAGTGAAATGAATACTGAAGAAGTTATGTATGGGGATTTTGAAGGAAATCCAAATTATCGTCAAGTTTCTAATTTTAGAAGAGTTAATCAACCAGGACAACAGTATCAACAAGGAGCACCAGGTTTCTATGTCAAAACGGGACAAAATCCATCCTATACTGACAGGATCAACTCGTTAGAAAGTATTTTGGGAAAAATGGTTGAAGCAAGTAATAAAAGAATGGATGATCATGATGCAAGGATGCGTAATAATGAAGCATCAATCAAACAAATTTAAGGATCAGTTCATCAGATTGCTAAAACATTACAGGAGAGATTTCCAGGAACATTGCCAGGATTTACTGAAACAACTCCAAAAGAGCAAGCTAAAGCAGTAATTACCAGAAGTGGTAAGAATGTTGACTCTCCTATTATAACTAATAAAATTGTTGAATCTAAGCAGGTTGAAAAAGAAACAATTGATGAAGACTTACAAACAAACAAAAAGAACATCGGAGAAAATAAGGTTAAAGAAGTCATCAAAGACTATACACCCCCATCTCCATATCCAGCTGCTCTGAGGAAGGACAAAGAAGATGAACAATACCACAAATTTCTGGAGAATCTGAAACAACTTCATATTATCATTCCTTTTGTTGAAGCTATAGCTCACATGCCGAAGTATGCAAAATATCTTAAGGAGCTGCTGACAAACAAAAGTAAACTGGATAATGTGACAAAGGTGACCATGAATGCAAGATGTTCAGCAATAATACAGAATAAACTACCTCTGAAAGTCAAAGATCCAGGGAGTATTACTATACCTTGCAAAATTGGTGAAATTACTATTAGAAATGCATTAGCAGATTTAGGTGCTAGTATTTCATTAATGCCATATACTCTATATATACGATTAGGATTAGGAGAACCTAAACCTGTCCGTATGTGTATTGAATTAGCTGACCGATCTGTGCAATACCCTAGGGGAATAGTTGAAAATGTTTTAATTAAAGTTGATAAATTTGTTTTTCCATGTGATTTCGTAATCTTAGATATGGTAGCAGACCCTAAAGTCCCTATTATATTAGGAAGACTATTTTTAGCAACTACACATGCCCTAATAGATGTTTTCAATAGGAAAATTACCATGAGATTAGGGAATGATAAAATTATTTTTGATGTTAATAATTCCATGAAATTCCCTGGTTATGTGGATGATACTTGTTATTATTTAAATTCGTATGAATATATGGATAACCCTTATTTTCAAAATTTTTTAGAAAAAGATCAAGCAGATACAGGAATTCTTAAGGGATGGACTGAAGAGTTTGACACTACAAAGGATTTGGCAGAATTTGATAAGTTATTAGAGGAAGATGAAGATTTGGAAGAAGCAATAGTGGTTATTCATCAACATCCTGTAGAGGAATCATTACAGCCAGTTGCTAAAATTCTTAATCAAGAATTAATACCATATTCTGTCAACAATATTCCTTGTTTTAAAGAAGATATCTTTGAGATCAAGACATCTATTGAAGAACCACCACAGTTGGAACTTAAAGAGCTACCATCGCATTTGGAATATGCTTATTTACAAGGCACATCCGAATTGCCAGTTATAATATCTTCTAAACTATCAATAGCAGAGAAAGAACGCTTAATTCAGGTTCTTAAACAGCATAAACAAGCAATAGCATGGAAAATCACGGATATCAAGGGAATCAGTCCTACATACTGCACTCATAAAATCTTAATGGAAACAGATTTCAAGCCAGTTGTACAACCATTAAGAAGATTGAATTCGAATGTTAAAGACGTTGTCAGGAAAGAAATCATTAAATTGATGGATTCAGGATTAATCTATCCTATTTCAGATAGTCCATGGGTAAGTCCAGTACATGTCGTACCAAAGAAAGGCGGAATAACGGTTATACCAAATGAAAAGAACGATTTGATACCAACAAGGACAGTAACGGGATGGAGAGTTTGCATTGATTATCGGAAATTAAATGATGCTACCAGGAAAGATCATTTTCCATTACCATTTATTGATCAAATGATAGAAAGGCTAGCAGGAAAGGAGTTCTATTGTTTTCTGGATGGATTTTCAGGATATTTTCAAATACCGATTGTGGCCGAAGATCAAGATAAAATAACATTTACTTGTTCGTTTGGTACTTTTGCTTATAGAAGAATGCCGTTTGGTTTGTGTAATGCACCAGCTACATTTCAGCGCTGCATGATCACAATATTTCATGATATGGTAGAATATTTCATGGAAGTATTTATGGACGATTTCTCGGTATTTGGTGATTCATTTGATTCTTGTCTAAAGAATTTACAGAAGATGTTGCAGAGATGTGAATGTGCAAATCTAGTTCTTAACTGGGAAAAGTGTCACTTTATGGTTCGAGAAGGGATTGTTTTAGGTCATAAAATATCCAAAATAGGAATCGAGGTAGATCAAGCAAAGATTGAAGCCATTTCAAAATTACATTATCCTACAAATGTTAAAGGAATACGGAGTTTTCTAGGACATGCTGGATTTTATCGAAGATTTATAAAAGATTTTTCAAAAATAGCAAGACCGCTGAATCATTTGTTGGAAAAAGATGCAAAGTTTGAATTTACAGACAAATGCAAACAATCGTTTGATGCTAAAAAAGAAAAGTTAGTATCTGCTCCAGTTATGACAGGTCCAAACTGGAATCTACATTTTGAATTAATGTGTGATGCTAGTGATTATGCGGTTGGAGCTGTTTTAGGGCAGAGAATTGATAAGAAGTTTAAGCCAATCTATTATGCCAGTAAGAGATTAACAGATACTCTAATAAAAATTACACAACTACAGAAAAGGAACTTCTGGCAGTGGTTTTTGCCTTCGATAAATTTCGTTCATATCTTGTCTTAACTAAAACTGTGGTTTATACTGACCATTCTGCTTTGAAGTATTTGTTCAATAAACAGGATGTGCGCCCTCGTTTATTGCGATGGATTCTTTTATTGCAGGAATTTGATATTGAAATCAAGGATAAGAAAGGAGCTGAAAATGTCGCAGCTGATCATTTGTCAAGGTTGAAAAATCCAGAGTTGGAAGCATTGGATGAAGAGGAAATTCAAGATTCATTTCCGGATGAGAAACTTATGACAGTACAAGAAATAACAGAGATACCTTGGTTTGCGAATTATGCAAATTATTTGGTTACTAAAGTTCTCCAGAGGATGGATTATCAGAAGAGGAAGAAATTCTTTTCTGATTTAAAGTATTATTTTTGGGAAGATCCATTTCTTTTCAGATACTGTGCAAATGGCATAATTAGAAGATGTGTACATGGTGAAGAGGCTCAACAGATTATAAAGCATTGTCATGAAGGACCAATAGGCGGTCATAATGGACCAAGTTACACTGCAAAGAAAATATTTGACGCAGGTTTTTATTGGCCGACGATTTTTAAAGATACATATGTATTCGTTAAGAATTGTGATTCTTGCCAAAGAGCTGGGAATATTTCTAAACGTGATGAAATGCCGCAAACTAGTATACAGGTTTGTGAAATTTTTGATGTCTGGGGTATTGATTTTATGGGACCATTTCCTATGTGTCACGGTAATAGGTACATATTAGTAGCTGTGGATTATGTTTCCAAGCGGGCTGAGGCAAAAGCATTACCTACGAATGATGCTAGAGTTGTGGTGAAATTTCTTAAACAATTATTCTCCAGATTTGGAACTCCCAAGGCATTGATTAGTGATCGAGGTACTCATTTTTGTAATACTCAATTAGAGAAGGTATTAAAAAGATATGGAGTTAGTCATCGATTTGCTACACCTTATCATCCACAGACTAGTGGACAAGTTGAAAATACCAATCGTGCGTTAAAACGTATTTTGGAACGTTCTGTTGGTTCCAATAGAAAAGATTGGTCAGAAAAGTTAGACGATGCACTTTGGGCATATAGGACAGCATTTAAAACACCCACAGGATGTATTCCATATAGATTAATTTACGGAAAAGCTTGTCATTTACCAGTGGAAATAGAACACAAAGCATATTGGGCACTTCGAGAATGCAACATGGATATTGATGAGGTTGGTAAGCATCGCTTTTTACAGTTACATGAGTTAGATGAGCTTCGTTGGAATGCTTACGAGAATTCAAGGTTTTATAAAGAAAGGACGAAGAAATGGCATGATGTACGGCTTCGGGGAGATAAAGAGTTTGTTGCTGGAGAACGTGTGCTTTTATACAATTTACGCATTCGGTTATTTCTGGGTAAATTGATGGAGTGGACCGTTTGTTATTCACCAAGTTCATACAAATGGAAGTGTGGATTTAGTAGCCTTCAATGGAGAAATTTTTACAGTAAATGGACATCGATTGAAGAAATATTATGCAGATATTGTTATTGAACATACTTCAGATGTAACTCTGGAAGAATAGGTTACAGGACCATGTCAAACTTACCGACACTTAAACAAAAGTGCTTCTCGGGACACAACCCGTGTTTATTTTTATATGTTATGGTTTTCTTTTATGTTTTTATTTTCAGGATTGAACTTTGTGGGTATGTTCCCTGGAAACCCTCACGAGACTATAACTCGTCCACTCAGGATACCGAGGGGTTTAAAGGCATATTGCATATGCTAAATGAAATCGTGATTAACTACGAAAGTGTAGATGTTGTATATATTTTTCGAGAGATCAAGGAATCAACCAAGCAGATTTTTCTTAGCCAATGATGAAATTTATAATTTCAGTCAGGGTAGTTTTCTGTTCTATTTTTCTTTTCCTTACTCACTTTTGTTTATCAATTTTTATACAATGAGGGCATTGTATAATTTAAGTGTGGGGATAGGGTTCGTAAGAAAAAGAATTTCTTTGATTAATTATTTAAGTTTCTATTGTTCTTAAAATTTTATTAAAAATTAAAAATTTTAAGTGAATAACTAAGTATTTATTAGTTAGAATACTTTTGTTAAAAGTTTTATTTTGTATTTAAAAGTTTAGACTTTAATGTGGATTAACTATTTTGTATATATAACGTAAGCTACTTAATAAGGAGTGATATATAATCATATAAAATGATGTACTAATAGGCAATCTATTTGAAGATTTATGAATTTTAAAAAAAATAATTAAATAACTTGTATATTATTTTATGGTACATAATATGATGTATGACATAAAAGTCTTAATTCTTAGATTTATCATGCGATAATTTTATATATCTTTATACTTATATGAAAACATTTGGGGGTCTACTAATTGTTTCCTCTGTTGTACGAAAGTACAGACCTGATCTCTAATTAGTATTCTTAAATAAAGCAAAAAGAAAGAAAAATCTTCCAGAATAAATAAAAAAAAAAAATTCAAACTATGTCGCTTTGTTGTACGGCTGTACAGACCTGTCACCGCTGGTTTGATTTAAATAAAACTGCTTTACTTGAATCAAGTTATGTCGCTCTGTTGCATGAAAATGCAGACCTGTCACTAATGTCTTGATTCTTAAAAATGGATTTCATATATTTATTTGGAATATAAAAAATTACATGATTAAGTTTAAGATTATATCATATATGGAAATCATAAGTAATATACATACTAACAATAAAGAGTATATTCAGAAAAATGAATATAGATTGTTTAAAGTGGACAAATATATTAGTAATCATTCATGAGCTATATATTACATAAATAATAATAATTTTTATTTATACATTATAGTTATCCATGTTAATTAAATTGTTTAAATTTTTAATTTAAGAAACAGGGTTTTAGTATTGGTATTCTGATTTTTAAATATTAGTTTGATGCTTATTTTAAATTTTATTCAGTATTCTACTTGAGGACAAGCAAAACTTAAGTGTATGGATATTTGATAAGCATCAAATAGATACTATATTTTATACTGTTTTATCCCTATATTTATATACATTTTAGTGCATTTATATGATTTTAGATACTTATTTCGTTAATATTTGCAGGAATGTATTTTAATTAAAGATTGAAGAAAAAGGAACGGGAACGAATCCAAAACTAAAGAAAATGAAGTACTTAAAGAAGTTGGAGCTTAAACCTTAAAGAATTAAAGACTTAAATGATAATATTGAAGAGTTGGGCCAAAATGAAGATTAAAATCCGTAAAAGAAAAGAAGAAAGTCCAAAATAAAGCCCGGCCCGAAATTGGAAGATTCTGGAAATCAAGCTCAACTGGCGGTTGAGATCTTCAACCGGCGGTTGCATATATTTAATCAAAGGCGGTTCCAGATGCAGAGTTGGAGTAGGACTCAAGTTAACCCAACCGGCGGTTGGGAAGTCCAACCGGCGGTTGGACTGGCGGTTTTGAAAACTATAAATAGAGGCCTAGTTCTTAACCATATACGATTCTTAGAATACAAAGTCGAATATTATGGTTTAAAGTCGACTTAAGGTGCGAATTTGGAGGCTAAGGAGCTAGGGTTTGAAGGTTTTTAACCCTAGGAAAAGCTGGTTCGACAATTGGTTCGGTTTCTTTATCCTTGTAACTTTAATAACCTTATTGAGTTAATTTATGGATATTGTTTATTTGATTTAATTGTGAATTAGGTTTTCGTTATAACTATTTGAATGAATGTTTATTGAATTTATTATATGAACTTATGTTTATGTTGGAACTATATTATTTAATGTTTATTATACAAAAATTGTCTATATTATAATATATTAATGATGGTTCTTGACATAGTTAACTAATTTATATTAAACGAGGATGACCATATTAAGTTTTTATAAATTAGGTGATTTTGTTTATGTCTTGATCTTAACCTTATGCGATAGACGAAGAATATAATTCATTGATGTAAAATAATATTGTGATTCACGCCATACCGATGAAATTGTACTAATAAACTGCTGATAGATCTTAATAATTAGTGATACTTTGCGTAACCTTATGATTGTGTTGCTATGATGAAGATTAGCTTAAGCCTAATTAATTTTCTACATTAGTAATTCACCAATAATAATAGCCAACAAGCAAATAGACATAAGTAAATATAATAAGTTTAGTAAATAATAGTTTGAATAATTATAATCTTCTAACCAATTGAGTATTCTTAAGTTGTTCCTGAAACTTATCTATTAGAATCAGTATCAAATTATAAATATGTTCGTTCGGAACTACAACGTCCCCCTTATTTTGTATATTATTGTATATTATTGTGAATAATTGTAAATAGTTGTAATTAGGAGTAAATAGATAATTGGTTATAAATTAGAATCACGTTCCCTATGTTCGAACTTGGACTTACTTATAAAGCTATATTATACGAACGGGTTAATCTTGCCTGAATTGTGTGATAGTATTATTTAGTATTTCCTTAATTTAAAACTTGTGATTATAATTGCCTATACTTAGCACACATCAATGATTATCACTTCGTTATGTTGTATATTACCTTCTTATATATACATATGTGATACATCATAACTTTTGTACAAACATCTCACCATTCTCTTTCTTTTTGTTTATTCAAGCATTATGCCTTTGAAAAGACAAACGTATAGCCAAGCTGATATCAATCAACTCGTTGCCCAAGTGGTAGCTGATGCCCTAGCTGCCCGGAAACAAAGCTCAGGCACTGAAGATACCATGAATAACACTCCACCAACCAAAACATGCTCATACAAGGATTTCCTAAATTGCAAACCCTTGAACTTCAAGGGCACTGAAGGAGCAATTGGACTCCTGAGATGGATGGAAAAGATGGAGTCAGTCTTCCGAATCTATAATTTTCTAGAAGACTGCAAGGTCAAATACTCCACCTGCACCTTCATGGATGGTGCTCTGACTTGGTGGAACACTCATGCTCAGACCGTGGGCATCGATACTGCGTACCAAACTCCCTGGGAAGAACTGAAGAAGATGCTGAAAGATGAGTACTGTCCGCGGGAAGAATTACAACAACTTGAGGTTGAGTTCTAGAACCTCACAGTCAAGAACAACGATATCACAGGTTACACCACTAGATTCCACCAACTGGCACTCTTGTGCCCAACCATGGTAGATCCGGAGTACAAACGGGTCAAGAGATACATATGGGGACTCCCGGAAAAGATTCAGGGGATGGTAACTTCATCCAAACCCGATACCATTTAGAGTGCCGTTCGTATGGCACATAATCTCATGGCTCAAGTCACTCATCAGGCCGAAAAGAATACTGGAAACCAAACAGGAGATCACAAGAGAAAGTGGCCTGGGAATCCCAACAACCAAAACCAAAATCAATAACCCTCCAAAAGACCTGAGACTGTTAAGGCCTACACTTCTGGATCTGAAACCAAGAAGGGCTACACGGGAACCAAGCCCTTTTGTTCCAAGTGCAACCACCATCACGATGGTCCTTGCGGTACTCCTTGCAACAACTGCAAGCGGTACGGGCATCTTGCCAAGGACTACAGATCCCCCAAAGCCAACAACCCTACCAACAACAACACCAACAAAAATCAACCCCGAACCTGTAATGGATGTGGAAACACCAGGCATTTCAGGAATGATTGTCCGAAGCTGAAGAACAAGGGCAACAACAACAACAACTCACGAGGTAGAGCCTTTGTACTCAACTCTGGGGACACCCGTCAAGACCCTAATGTGGTCACAGGTATGTTCCTACTCAACAACTTAACTGCATCAGTCTTTTTTGACACTGGTGCTGATAAGAGTTTCATATCGAACGAGTTCAACCCACTACTTGATATTACCCCTGTTGCATTAGATACTTTATACACTGTAGAGTTAGCTAATGGCAAACTAATCGAGGCCGATAGTGTAATACCCGATTGCACCCTAAACCTCGCAAACGAACTCTTTCCCATAAACCTCATACCTGTCGAGATCGGAAGTTTCGACATCATTGTTGGCATGGACTGGTTATCCAAGCACCGAGCCAAAATCGTCTGTTATGACAAAATTGTTCGTATTCCTCTCGTCACCGGTGGTACTTTAATCATACAAGGGGAGACTGGTGGGACGAGATTGAATATCATATCATGCATGAAAACCCGCAAATATCTGAGAAAAGTGTATCAGGCAGTCCTCGCACACGTTATGGAGAAAAAGTCGGAGAAGAAGCGACTTGAGGATGTGCCCATTGTTAAAGACTTTCCAGAAGTCTTTCCTGAAGACTTGCCTGGTCTTCCACCATCGAGACAAGTCGAGTTCTCAATCGATCTTGTGCCGGGAGCAGCACCCGTGGCATGAGCACCTTATCGTTTAGCCCCATCTGAACTTCAGGAGTTATCTACTCAGTTACAGGAACTCCTGGACAAAGGATTTATACGACCGAGTTCTTCACCTTGGGGAGCCCCGGTCTTGTTTGTGAAAAAGAAAGACGGTTCATTCAGAATGTGCATCGACTACCGAGAGTTGAACAAACTAACCGTCAAGAATCATTATCCACTCCCTCACATTGATGACTTGTTTGACCAACTTCAGGGGTCAAGTTTTTATTCAAAAATCGATCCACGGTCAGGTTATCATCAACTCCGAGTTCGCGACGAAGATATCCTGAAAATCGCTTTTCGAACTCGCTACAGACATTATGAATTTTAAGTAATGCCTTTCGGATTAACCAACGCACCGGCTGTATTCATGGATCTTATGAATCGGGTGTGCAAACCTTACCTCGACAAGTTTGTTATCGCCTTCATCGATGATATTCTCATTTACTCGCTCAACAAACAAGAACATGCGCAACATCTCAAAACCATCCTAGAGCTAATTAAACATGAGGATTTATATGCCAAATTCTCTAAGTGTGATTTCTGGATGCAAACCGTTCAATTCCTTGGACACGTGATTGACAGTCAAGGAATTCATGTTGATCCTTCGAAAATCGAGGCTATCAAGTGCTGGGAAGCACCTAGAACGCCGATCGAAGTACGCCAATTCTTGGGTCTTGCTGGGTACTATCGGCGATTCATTGAAAACTTCTCAAAAATAGCCTAACCTCTTACGACACTGACTCAGAAAGAAAAGAAGTTCGATTGGACTGATAAGTAAGAGTCAGCATTCCAACTATTGAAACAAAAACTTTGCAGTGCTCCTATTCTATCACTACCCGAAGGTAACGATGACTTCGTGGTATACTACGATGCTTCCCACCAAGGTATCGGTTGTGTGTTGATGCAACGAGACAAGGTCATTGCTTATGCCTCCTGACAGCTTAAAGTGCACGAAAAGAATTACACCACACATGATCTTGAACTTGGAGCTGTCGTCTTTGCACTCAAAATCTGGAGACATTACCTGTACGGCACAAAATGTACAATCTTCACGGATCGTAAAAGTCTCCAGCACATATTCGACCAAAAGGATCTCAACATGAGACAACGTCGCTGGGTCGAGTTGCTCACCGATTATGATTGTGAGATCCGATACCATCCGGGCAAAGCAAATGTTGTTGCCGATGCCCTCAGTCGAAAAGAACGCACAAAACCACTTCGAGTCCGAGCCCTCAGCATTACCATTCAAAATGAGCTTATCATTCAAATCTTACCGCTCAACTCGAAGCCTTGAAACTAGAAAATCTGAAACATGAGACCTTGCGTAACATGGAAAAATAGTTTGAAACCAAACCCAACGGAGTCAAATACTTCGCCAACCGAATCTGGTTGCCCTATTTTGGAAATCTTCGAGATTTAGCGATGGATGAAGCTCACAAGTCCATATATTCTATTCATCCTGGATCCGACAAAATGTATCATGGTATCAAAGAGTTATATTGGTGGCTAAACATGAAAGCTGAAATTGCCACATACGTCAGCAAGTGCCTCACATGCTCGAAAGTCAAATCGAAATATCAGAAACCTTCCGGCTTGCTGCAACAACCGGAAATTCCTTAATGGAAATGGGAGCAGATCACTATGGATTTCATCACTAAACTCCCGAAAACACCGAGCGGGTGCGATACCATTTGGGTGATCGTAGATCGTCTCACAAAATCTGCTCATTTCCTCGCCATCAAGGAAACCGATAAAATGGAACGCCTCACACGAATCTATTTGAAAGAAATTGTATCCCGACACGACATTCCCATCTCGATCATCTCTGACAGAGATAGTCGTTTCACATCTCGCTTTTGGCAATCACTTCAGAAATCATTGGGTACTCGTCTGGATATGAGTATCGCATATCATCCACAAACTGTCGCACCCCCAAAATACGTGTTAGCGGAAGTAGGAGGTGTCACGGGGGCGCCGACCAAATCAAATATCACAACACAAAGATTAAAGCAAACGACCTCTACATGAGACGTTTGGAAAATAGTTACATTACAATAAGTCAAATGTTTACAAAAGTATTTGGAGTTCGCATAATAAAAGTAGAATTACATAACTATAACAACAAAATATAGTAAATGCAATCTAGTTCCTTGATGTTTTGAAAACAATGCGACTCGAGCTAAGCTTATCCATATGCTTCCTACTGCGGTGGGTTACCTGAGAAATACATACTAAAAGGTCAACATAAAGTTGGTGAGTCCATAGGTTTGCAAACAGTTGTTATCAGTATGATCCACAAGATTTCAAAAGTAGTATCATTCAATAATGATAAGTAAAAGTATCGTTAGCCAACGATAAGTAAAAGTATTGCATAATGCAATATGTGTATACCATTTGCATGAGTCTAATAGTCGAGCTTAACGTTGTTGCCTCTGGTAAGTGCCTAATCCATAAACACTTCTAAATCACAAATAATATTGCGCCCGTGGGTTGACTAGCGCGACTAGTCCGGACGAGGTTTGTCAAACCCTGATAGATCTATCCAATAGTATTCACACACAGATTTTAACGAACTATGATGTAGAGGACTTTAGTGGATTAAATCAGGTCTCATGCAATCCGTACGAAAAGTTGTTACCAGTACTTGTGATCATATAAGCAGTTTATAAAACAGTTGTATGTATTCTCACCCCAGATAGAAAACAGTAAAAAGGGGCTATGAAACTCACCAGAGTTTGGCAGGTAGCAAGCAAATATCAATAAGCAAGCAATGTGTCCCAAAGTGCAACCTTCTAACATCCTAAACGTATAAGGTTGTGTAAGTAGATGTCTCATAAGACCATCCATAGCGATTGTATAAGTGGGGGGTTAATGTCCACTTAAGCCAATCATGTAGGTGGAGGGTTAATGTCCACCTAGAGCCAGTTCATCAACTAGTATGTCCAAATAAGTTGTTTAAGTTCGTTTATCAAAAACGTGTACGACCCGTTGGTGAAAGTTTGTAATAATAATTATTAGGATATCATATCGTGTGCTTACAAAGCATGTTTAATGTGTTACTGAGTTATATCGTATAAGTATGGATGTTACATGAAGTTCGACACTTGTTGTGAAAACTAGTTTTTAGGTTTCTGTTTTTGGCGACACTCAATGCGTCACTCGAGGGTTATTGGCGACACTCATGTAAGTGTCGCAGAAAATCAATGTCTGTGAGTTATTAGCGTCATTAGGTTAAGTGTCGCATATAGGGTGTCACTAGCAGCGTCACTAAGGTTCAGTGTCGCTATTGATTGAAATCGAATATGTTGGCGTCACTTAAGGTATGGCGACACTAAGGTCGAGTGTCGCTAATATTATGTTTTAGGCAAGATAGGCGTCACTAGGGTGAGTGTCGCTGAAAACCCTAGTTTTCTGCGACACTCAAGTCTGGTCAGCTTCTCACTTAATCAAAAACGTGGTCAACTATGAAGGTTTGACCCGAAACTTTTACCCAACCCATATTTTAGTTAATAGGTTTCAAATAATTTTTCGGTTCGTGTCGGAGTTATTTCGAGGTGTCGGTTTTTAATACGCATACTAAAACTTCAAAGTTTCATATTTTCGGTTTTTGTCGGTTTGGTTCGCCACTAGATTTCTACAACTTCTGGTCCAAAGTAAGGTCCACAATTTTTACCAACTGATCAGCTACTAATCTAGTATCTAACATAAATTTTCTGAGATTTATAGTGTCCATTTCGATAGTCAATTAATTCCGCGTAACAACCGAACACATTTTTCGAACAAGGTCAGACCAGTCTCAAAGATCGGTTTATAGCTAAAAATCTGTAGATTTCTGGAAGGAGCTAAAGAAGAACCTTTTGTAGAGCTTTTTAATACGAAGATTTTGATGTGTTTTCATGGTCTAAATCATCCTAGAACTCAAGTTATGGCCGATTTAGTGAGGTGTGTTTTTCTGGGCAGATTCTGTCATTTTATATATGTGTTACAAAAACGTGTTTATACTTATATTTTGGACATAAACAAGTTAGATGAGCTTTAAACACATAAATAAACATCATGCAAGAAGATTAATGAAAAGTTAATGTGATTCTTTCAAAGAAATGAAGAAGGAACAAGAGTTGATGAAGACGGTGATGATTTGAGCTTGAAATCCTTGCTAATATCTTGAGAATTTGTGATGTATTTAAGTGGTGGTTCAAGGTGGTTGTGGTGGTGTATAGAGGCTGAGAAAATCTCAGAAAATAGAGAGAGAGTTGAGAGTGTTTGAGAGGTTTTTGGTGGAGTGAAATGAGGTAAAGTGTTCAAAGTGAAGTCATGCATGAAATGCAAATGGGTTTGTAAGAAGAATATCATCATGACATTGCATGAGAATTTAGAGGGGGTTTAGGGTGGTGGCACAAGGGGTGGCCGGCCCCCATGTGGTCCCACAAAGGGTGTTTTCGTCATTTTCTTGTTCCTCCAATTTGTACTTCGTGCGGTGTTCGTTTCCTCGTTTGTTTTGGTATTTATATATACGTTAAACGTTTTATACACACAATTTAATAACAAATAATATTTTTATATTTTTACTTGAACTATCTATTCTAAATATTTAAAATCATTTATAAAAATGTTTCGTTAATTCGTCGGCCTCAATTTGCGTGTTAGTGTTACGGAGGTTTAATCGCGTAACGTTTTCTTGTGTCGTTTTAATTAACGATATATTTGGGATAAATTTTTATTGAAGTATTATTAAAATACTTTATTTTGAGTTACCGAAATATTTATCGAGTTTCGTTTCGTTGCCGAATGCGATTCGCGCGTTTTCGTTGCGTTTGAGACGTTTTAGCCCAAACGTCTAAGTTTTTCGTGTATTATTTTAACAAAATAATAATATATGATAAATAACTTCTAAAAATAGATTCAAGTTATTTATAGAAATATTTTCACCAACGTCGTATAATTAGGCGGAATCCGTCCGGTTGTTTCGCGATTATAGATAAACACATAATCACGTAAGTGTATATTAAAATATACAAGTAACTACAAATATTTAGCCTAATACAAACTAAATCCAAGTAATTAAGATTTCCAGCTAAGTTTAACAGTTGACCTAAGTTGACGGGTGTCACACAAACATACGGCCAAAGCGAATGAACTATTCAAACACCGGAGGATATACTACGAACTTGCGTAGTTGACTTCGGTGCAAACTGGGAACATCATTTGCCATTGTGCGAATTTTCGTACAACAACAGCTACCACACCAGTATTGGAGCTGCACCTTTTGAGGCACTGTACGGTCATAAGTGTCGATCACCTATCTATTGGACCGAAGTGGGAGACAACCAACTCACTGGTCCTGAAATCATACACGAAACCACCAACAACGAATGGAAGTCGCACGTGATCGTCAGAAGAGTTATGCTGACGTGAGACGCAAGCATCTCGAGTTCCAGGTTGGGGATCGAGTATTGCTCAAAGTATCACCTTGGAAAGGTGTTATCCGATTTGGTAAACGTGGGAAATTGAATCTCATGTACATTGGGCCTTTTGAGATCCTTGAAAGGATTGGTCCAGTGACATATCGATTGCAGCTACCACCTGAGCTTAGTAGCGTGCATCCCACTTTTCACATTTCTAGTCTAAAGAAATGCCTGTCTGATGAGACACTTATTATATCACTCGACGAAATCCAAATTGATGATAAACTTCATTTTGTCGAGACACCAGTGGAGATCATGGGCCATGAGGTCAAACAGCTTAAACAAAGTTGTATTCCCATCGTTAAAGTCCGGTGGAATTCGCGGCGTGGTCCGGAATTCACTTGGGAACGGGAAGACCAGATGCGACTCAAGTATCCACAGTTATTCACAGACTCCACTCCATCCATGACTTGAGCTAAATTTCGGGACGAAATTCTCTTAACAAGGGGAGAATGTGACACCCGACAAATTAGGGCTAGTGATTTGTACCTAAT
Organism: Helichrysum umbraculigerum; assembly: GCA_949592205.1. NCBI lineage: Eukaryota > Viridiplantae > Streptophyta > Magnoliopsida > Asterales > Asteraceae > Helichrysum > Helichrysum umbraculigerum. The sequence goes on along the minus strand of CATIUR010000002.1, from coordinate 86,380,526 downwards.
CATTTTATTAATACATGTAATTAGTTCTATGTTAGACTAATTGTATGTATCATTATATATATTTTGGAATATATATATATATATATATATATATATATATATATATATATATATATATATATATATATATACGTACGCGGTTTATTTAATCGTGCATTTCCATATCGGGAGGATCCCGATACATTAATACGGACGTTGGTGAACCCTATTTATTAAATAATATGAGATTATTTGATAAACATACTAGATCCTAAATGTTATTTCGATAATATTTTATAAGTATTTCGTATCATATAAATATCTCACATGCGACCAAAATGTGCGAAATGCGCCCAACAATCGAACAACAACCAAAATATATTGTATGTATTAAAATATATCCTTTTAGAAGAAATAATTCATTTTAAATATCGTATGCTAAATCTTTAACAAAAACGTTTAGTTAAAGCGTCAAGTAAATATATAACCGTTATACGACTATCCAAATTAGTGCCAACACATTTTCAAAACATTTTATAAATGTTTCCAAGTATTATTAGAGTAACACTACAATCAAAAATATTGAGATTTCACTTGTTATTTAAAAACACATGCGTGTAATATATATAACGTCAAGAATTACGATTAAACGATCGGGTAAACAAACATGGAGTTAATATCAAAGTTTGGAGACAAGATTTTAACAAACCTTGCCTCCCTTTTTGACCCTAAAAATTCGGCCAACATAACCCCCAAAAAGGGGATCATGTTCATGACCTTTAAACACCAACCCATCCCCATGATTTCTTCACATTTTCCATTTCCACTTCTCTCTCTAATATCTCACTAAAAACACACACTAGTCTCCCTCTTCCTCTTCTCTACTTCACGGTTTTATCATTAACATCACTCCCCACCATTATCTACCATCACACTTGAAGAAGGAAAGTAAAGAAAGGAAGCTAAAGCATAACCGAGCATCACCACCTTGTTCCTCCCTTAAATCTTCGATTTTCTTTGTAAGGATCACTTCTACCTAGTTAGATTTCCTTGCTTCAAGTTTATATACATGTTTAGTTGATTATCTAGCTAGATAATGTCCAAATGATAGCTTAAAACATGATTTTACAAAACATATATATATATATATATATATATATATATATATATATACAATCTGTCCCAGAAAATACACCTCACCAAATTGTCCATATCTCGAGTTCTAGGTTGAATCAACACATGAGAAATGGACCAAAATCTTCGTATGGAAGTTAACTACAACTTTTGTGTTGAGCCCGTGACCTGGATATACACGGATTTTTATAGAAAAACCGAATTGTAAGAGATAGATGGTTTTGGCCGAAAATGGAACTTACTTGTTTCATGATTTTATTTACCTAACTAAACGACGCCTAAAATTCTCGGAAAAATTTTGTAAAATACTAGAGATATAGATGAACATATGTGATTTTTGTCACGAATTATTGCAAATTAAAGTGGTCGAAATCGAGAGGTTAAAACGAGTCCAGAAATCTGGAAAACATAACCCAGGGACTGTTTATGTAACTTTTTAAAAACTGACACTTCAGGTTAAACATGAGACGAAACGATAATTTTCCCGAGCCTTAGGAACATGTTTAAGACTACCCTAAAAGTTTCGGGTCAAACCGAACACGTTTGACCAAGTCAACAAAAACGAACACTTAAACGAAAACGGAAAATCCAGACTTGCGACAATGTCTCTTTGTCGTACAAGCTTTCCCACCTGCGACAATACCATTGTCGCAACACCATTGTCGCATAAGACTCGATTCTCGCAAACACCTGCGACAACACCATTGTCGTAAACACCATTGTTGGATAAATAGCAACTACCATTGTTGGAAAAATAGTAATTACCATAGTTGGAAAAATAGTAATTACCATTGTTGGAAAAATATTAATTACCATTGTTGAATAAATAGTAACTACCATTGTTGGAAAAATAGTAATTACCATTGTTGGAAAAATAGTAATTACCATTGTTGGATAAATAGCAACTACCATTGTTGGAAAAATAGCAATTACCATTGTTGGAAAAATACTAATTACCATTGTTGGATAAATAGTAACTACCATTGTTGAAAAAATAGTAATTACCATTGTTGGAAAAATAGTAATTACCATTGTTGGATAAATAGTAACTACCATTGTTGGATAAATAGCAATTACCATTGTTGGATAAATAGTATTAAGGGATTGTTAGATAAATAGTATTCCAGGATTGTTGGATAAATAGTGTTTTCACGATTGTCACAAAAATAGTTATCGAGACTGTTGCATAAATAGTGTTCAACACAATGTACCCGATTTACGACAACAATAAACGTTTGGAAAACCTCGGAAACACTTAACATATACTTTGATAAGTATGAAATGCAACAAAACATATAATAATAATACTTTGAAATTATTATTACAAACCGTCAACAACGGGCGGTACATGTTTTCAAAACATAATCAAACAAACCAATGTATTTGGACATTACTAGTTGATTGAACAACTAGCATAGATGGTCTGTTGAGACATCTAATCATTATTATAACCTTGCGCGTTTAGGACGCCCGGCAGGTTACAGTCGTTGGACGACATCATATCATTGCTTGTAGCAACACTGATACATCAGACTCAGGTGAGTCTCAAAGCCCTGCTTTTTACTGTTTTTACCTCGGGGTGAGGATACATGCTCAGTTTTCATTTACATATGAACACAAGTACAAAACATCGATATATTGACTGCATGAGTTTGTTTGACTAATCATGAAGTCCTCCACCACATAGTTTGTTAATATGGATTTAGCGTGAATGTTAGTATATGGTACCATATGGGATTGACAATCTCCGTCGGGGTAGTCGCGCTACCACGACTGCGGTCGAACGGACGTATTATCATTTGTTCATACGAGTGTAGATTAGGCACTCGCAGGAGGCAACCTCGCTCATGCACTTGATTGTGATCCTGACACCTCAGTTAAGCTCGAACTATGAGCTCATGGCAGTAATATACACATTTATTTGATTGATTTCAAATATGATTAAATCTTGTGGTTCATACATTGTTGTTTCATCATTACACCTGTGAGCTCACCAACTTTTAGCTTACCTTTTAGCATGTATTCTCAGGTTCTCAGCAGCAATAGGTCTGCCCATACAGGATTCAGTAGCTCGAGTAGCATGCAATCACATAACATCAAGAGATTTCCTTGCATTTCTATATTTTGTATAAATTAGATATGTACTAGAATCTCTCAGGAAAATCATGTGAACTCCGTATTTTGTAACTTTGGTAAACTTTTATATTAAATCAATGTATTTTGTTAAACGACGCATATAGCGGTCGTTCATTATATCTTTGTGCTATGATTACCGGATTTGTCGCGCTCCGACCCGAACCGCTTCTGCATCATAATTTGGGGGTACGACATGTGTTGGCAATTGGTCAAAATGCAAAGAAAAGAAAGAGGTCGAATTCAAATTGGAAAAGAAAAATTGCTAATGGAAAGTCCATTCGTGGGAAAAAGACTGATTCTGAGATTGCTCCTAATAATGACCCAAATGAAGCAGTGTGCTTTTACTGCAACACAAAGGGGCATTGGAAGCGTAGCTGCCCAAAGTACCTGAAGGACCTTGAAGATGGAAGGGTCGAAAAGAGTATTCACTCCGGTATGTTTATGATCAAACTCCATAATACTACAACTTCTAATTCGTGGGTTCTGGATACAGGATGTGGTAATCACATTTGCACTGTATTGCAGGGGCTAAAGGAAAGTAGAAGTGTGAAGCATGGAGAGCTCAACCTAGTTATGGGAAACAAAGGAATTGTACCTGTGATGAAGATTGGAAGATTTGAGCTCATGCTGAGGAATGGAGTTATGATAGATTTAGATAATTGCTAGTATTCTTCAGAAATGATTAGAAACGTTATTTCGTTTCATGCTTTGTTTAAGGATGGTTATCGGTTTTCATTTGACAATGAAAATGGTGATATTTTGGTTTATTTAAATGATTGTTTTATGTTTAAAGCTTCTCCTTGAAAAGGCATATATGAAGATGTTGAATGTGTTAGCAATGTTATTTTAAATGTTGGTTCGTCTAATGAGTTTGTTAAATCCAAATTGTGGCATTGTCGTCTTGGCCACATAAACAAGAAACGCATCGCCCAACTCCAAAAGGATGGAGTGTTGGAGTCCTTCGATCTCAAGTCGGATGATGTATGTGAATCTTGTTTACTGGGCAAGATGACTAAATCACCATTTACGGGATCGTGTGAAAGAGGTGAAGGACTATTGGACTTGGTACATACAGATGTATGTGGACCATTCCGATACGCCACAAAAGCTGGAAAATAACACTATGTTACATTTACTGATGACTTCAGTAGATATGGATATGTTTATCTAATCAAACATAAGTCGGATACTTTTGAGGTGTTCAAAAGATATCAAAGCGAAGTAGAGAATCAACTGGGCAGAAAGATAAAGGTTCTCCGATCCGATAGGGGAGGAGAATACCTTAGTATCGAATTTCTTAATCATCTGAAAGACTGTGGAATAATTTCACAATTGACTCCACCTAGAACCCCACAGCTTAATGGTGTTGCTGAGAGGAGAAATAGAACCTTGTTAGATATGGTTCGGTCTATGATGAGTCGAGCAACACTTCCGATAAGTTTCTGGGGTTACACATTAGAAACAGCCGCCCATATCTTAAATCAAATACCCACTAAGAAAGTTTCAAAGACACCATATAAAATGTGGAAGGGAAAACGTCATTCTCTTGGTCACATCAAAATCTGGGGTTGTGAAGTTTTCGTTAGACGAGAAACTCAGGACAAACTAAACTCCAGATCTGAAAAGTGTCTTTTTGTCGGTTATCCATAAGAGTCATTTGGATATCTATTCTACAGACCCAAGGATAATATGGTCTTTGTAGCTTGAAGAGGAGTGTTCCTTGAGAGAGAAATGATATCTAAAGAGGACAGTGGGAGTAAGATTGATCTTGAAGAAATTCAAGAATCTACCAATGAAGAACCTATAATAAACACTGATGTTCAACAAGAGGTGGAGACACCTATTGAACCTGAAGACATATCCTTACCCGTTCGCAGATCTAGTAGAGTTAGCAATCCTCCTGAGTTATATTATGGTTACCAAATAGAGGAAGAGGATAAGATAAATGATTATACACTAGGTGAATTAGATGAGCCTGCTAACTACAAGGAAGTGATGGTAGGCCCTGAGGCCGCTAAGTGGAAGGAAGCTATGAAAAGCGAAATTCAGTCTATGTATGACAACCAAGTTTGGAATTTGGTTGACACTACACCCGGTCTTAAGACGGTGGGTTGTAAGTGGATCTTCAAGAAGAAGACAGACATGGATGTGAAATTACACACTTATAAAGCTAGGTTAGTAGCAAAGGGCTATACTCAAACCCATGGGATTGATTATGAGGAAACCTTCTCACCAGTAGCTAAAATAAAGTCAATTAGGATAATGCTAGCCATAGATGCATTTCATGACTATGAAATTTGGCAGATGGATGTCAAAACCGCTTTCCTTAACGGGAAACTGACAGAGGATGTGTTCATGGCACAACCGGAAGGTTTTGAAAATGCAAAGTATCCTAATAGAATGTGTAAGCTTGAAAAGGCCATTTATGGACATAAACAAGCATCTCGTAGATGGAATCTCTGCTTCCATGAGAAAGTCAAAGAGTTTGGATTTTCTAGAAGTGAAGATGAGTCATGTATATATGTCAAGTTCAGTGGGAGCATTGTAGTATTCTTAGTGTTATATGTGGATGATATACTGCTCATAGGAAATGATATCCCAACTTTACAAAGTGTAAAAGACTGGTTGGGAAAATGTTTCGCTATGAAAGATCTTGGAGATGTAGGATATATCCTTGGTATAAAGATTTATAGAGATAGGTCAAAACATCTCATAGGACTCAGCCAGGATATATACTTAGATAAAATATTAAAAAGATTCAATATGGAAAATTCTAAGAAAGGGAACCTACCTTTAAATCATGGCATAAAGATCAGTAAGGATCTTTGTCCAAAGTCTGAGCAAGAATTGGAAAGAATGAGTCGAATCCCATATGCTTCGGCAATAGGATCGATCATGTATGCCATGATATGTACAAGACCCGGTGTCTCATTTGCTTTGAGCTTAGTGAGTCGACATCAGCAGAATCCTAGTGAAGGTCATTGGACAGCTGTAAAGAACATTCTCAAGTATTTGAGAAATACTAAAGACAGGTTCTTAGTTTATGGTGGAGAAGAGGAACTTAGAGTAACGGGTTATAGTGACACCAGTTTCCAAACAGACAGAGATGATTGTCGTTCACAATCTGGTTGGGTATTCCTACTAAATGGGGGAGCGGTGACATGGAAAAGTTCCAAGCAAGATACATTAGCAGACTCCACATGCAAATCTGAGTATATTGCAGCTAGTGAAGCTGTAAAGGAAGCTATATGGATGAGGAATTTCATTGGGGATCTTGGAGTTATTCCAACAGTACAAGATCCTATTGCTATATTCTGTGATAATGAAAGTGCAGTAGCCTTGAGTAAAGAACCCAAGGATCACGGAAAGTCAAAGCACATTGAAAGGAAATACCATTTTGTTCGAAGCAAAATAGAAGAATGACACGTGATTGTGAAGAGCATAAGATCAGAGGATAATCCAGTTGATCCATTCACAAAGCCACTGGAAAAGTCCAAGCACGTTGAACATGATAGGATCATAGGTTTAAGAGATAATGTAAATTTTTAATTGTTAGTTTGAATTCTGAAACATTATAAACAATGATGGAAATTGTAATAGACTTGGTGATTAAATAATGGAGATTTATTTATTGGAAGGAGTTCTACCATTTACTATTGTTTGTCATTGTGTTTCACTTTTGCATGTTTAGAAATCACTTCCCGAGTAATTGATTTTACTCAAACCTCCTCAATCGATCACACTATAGGAAGTATGTGGTGAATTAAGACTGTCATGGAGTGTTAGTAGATTGTCTATGGAGATTAGACATGGCATAGAGAATGCTGCAACACTCATGAGTACTTAATGGAGATTTAAGTATAGGAGTAACCCGCACTTAAAGAGATCACTTCATGGATTAAATCATGAGTGATTTTAAGATGATAATATCCTCTATTCTTATAATGAAGATACATTGAGTTTCTAGTTTTTCAAGTCTGTTGTACTTTAGTTTATTCAAACGCTGTGCGTAAATGCAAGTTATAAAGGATACATTAGGTATGATATGATGAGTTAACTAGGGCTATGTAGTCGATATTTATTTGTTCCTTTTGCCTTAATGGAAAAGCGATATCATGGGCCCTCTGATGATTAAAGTTTGACTCTAAAGAGCTAGGCCTAGTCAGGACTAAGTTGATATGCGCAAAATCAGTAGTCTCATATAGTCAATATAATCGGAGATCAGAAAACATATATGAATCTTGAGATTGATTAAAATCCATGTCTCGATTCATACGATATCAGTGAAACAAGGGAATAGTTGACCACTTATCTAAAGGGCTGACTCTAAGATAAGATTTAGAGTTCGGCAGTTGCGTTGGATGGCACTCTTTACTTAGTTAATAGCATAGAGACTTAGACCAATAATAGTTGATGATTTGTCCAAGTGGGAGACTATTGGAATAGTGTCCAATATCATAACTAATTGGTGAGACTATCATCAAAAGTAAAGTCCTTTTTGGGTTGCCCTCAATGAACAGTCAAGAGAAAGATGAAGGAATAATATTAATTGGAATTAATATTATATTTAATTAATTAATTTATTAATATAGATTATTAATTGTAAATCAAAAGAAATTAAATAAGGCGGAAGATTCCAGAAACTGAATCCAACCGCTGGTTGGAAGGTCCAACCACCGGTTGGCTATTAGGGTTTCTAAGGCGGTGGAAGTCGCAGACTTGGAGTCCAAGTCTAACAGCTCCAACCTCCGGTTGGAAGGTCCAATCGCCGATTGGGAGTCGAATCCAGCAACTTTTGGGGTTTCTTCTACAACTATAAATAGGGGCATCCTACACCTTCATTAATCACGTTTTCAAATACGAATTTTCAAGGATTTCAAAAATTCGACCTTTTCTTGGGTTTTTGGGTGTGAAGCATTAGAGGTATTCTACTTTGGGTACTTGCCTCAAAGTAACGAAGCTCTGCTAGTTGGTCTGCGCGTGAGAAATAGGTTTTCTCTAAGGTTAGTGTTTTTCTTTGTTTATCTAATTTGTTTATTGCACTATTTCTTAAAGTTAAAGATCCCTTAGGGTTTTAGTTTCCTAATTGCCTTAGATTATTAAATTATTGTTATTCCGCTGTGTGTATAATAATCTAGTTAGGGAATAGAAAACCTAACAATGGCAAGGTCAATACACTCGAGGTGATCACGGTTATCCAACAATCATGCTCGAAGACGTTGCCTCCTACGATATGTGGATTTGGCACGCTTTCTTTGGACCTGCGGGATAGAGCAACGACCTCAACGTTCTTAATGAATCTGATTTATTCCAAGACTTACTGCAAGATAGAGCTCCTGAAGTTGTGTTCACTATTATCGGCCAACAATTCAACAAAGGGTATTATCTCGGCGATGGAATATATCCAGAATAAGCAACGATTGTGAGGTCGTTTAAGCATCCGTTAACAGAAAGCGAGATCAGGTTCAAGAGATACCAAGAATCTACAAGGAAAGATGTGTAACGGGCATTCGGAGTACTTTAAGGTTGTTGTCAAATCATCAAAAACCCTGCTAGACCATATAGCGTCAACCAAATACGTCGAATCATGTATTGTTGTGTAATTTTACTCAACATGATAACCGAAGACAATGGACGAAATATGTGTTCACTTGAGGAAGACTATACGGCAAACCCGAATAATATGCCTCAACAATCGTGGGAACAAAGGGTTGAAACACAAATACGTATGGATAAGGAATTACGCGACCGTGCCGTGCATCATCGACTTCGCGAAGCTCTCATCGAACACATTGCGATCCTCCCACCAAATTTCCGATCGCGTTAGCTAGTTGTATTTTTTTTTTCAATAAATGAATTTTTTTTTAGGATTTGTAATGTTTTATTTTTATTTAATGTAATGTTTTTAATTTTAATGAATATGTTTTATTTAAGTTTGTATTTTAAATAAATAAAGAAATTAGTGTGTGGGGCCCAAAATAAGAGAAGTGATGTTAAGTGATGTTCACTATAGGCAGTGAAGCGTCAGTTTTAAAAAAAGCTGACGTGGCGCTGATGTGGCACAAACTGATGTGTTAGTTTGTGTCACCTGTTGGGAGAGGTCTTAGGTGGCCAATGGAATTGTGACACGTATGACAAAATATTATGTGGCGAAAGAATGAGCTAGCCAAATTGAAAAAAGGCTACTATATTAGTATTACTAGTGTTAAACCCGTGCGATGCATGGCTAGAATATATAATTTCATAATAGATCAATCATAATCTAAAACGGTAAATGAAATAGTTTGATTATGACATTCAATTTTGTGTTATATACACTTTATATAAGGGTGATGATTAGTACAGTGTCATTTTTTTATTTGTACACCATCAGTTATGCTTTAAGGTGTTTTATTGTACAACACTGTAAAAATATGTGGTATACGGCAAAAAAAGTAGTATCCAAATCACTTCCCTTTATATAATCATTTTTATAACATTTAAAAAATAAATTAATAATATTAAGTAAGTATCAAGGGATGGATGACAGCTAACCCCTTCAAACTTTCAAATTGTGTAACAAATAATTTATTTTTATCGATATTTATGATATTTTATCAGTTTTGACCCTTTAAAAATGAAATAAGAACATCTCCCACAATATATCAATACATTGGAAAGGTTAAAAAAGATGTGTATGTTGTAAAGTGATATTTTCTAGCTAAAACAATTTTTTGGTAATAGAAACATTTTCGTTGCTAATGTTGCAATAATTTGTTGAGCAATGCATATGTTCATAGTTTTAACAAACATAAATTGTCGCGATTAATATAACTATTCAAACATTTTATTGAACAACTAATGTGCATCTACATGTACAAAACATTAATCTATAGGGATGAGATATATATAAATACATAAATGAGATATTATATAGATTTGAAAAGTAATATAGAATTATAAAATTACACATCTTACTAGTCGTATACAAAATTATTATTATATTGTGCGATTAAAACTAATAAATCATTTAAAAGTTATCATGAACTTGATCTACCTATCAATGAAGCTTATACTCAAATTAGAAAATAAACAAAATTGAGATCCCTAAGTTTGCAAGATAATATTTTGTTTTGTCAAATTAACAGAACTATGATAAAAGCTAAAATGATAGTCAAAATTAAGCTACCCCAATTCACTATATTTATTTATAGAGTTGAAAAAAGGATGGTGAAGATTAAGATGAAGAAGAATAAAAAAATTTATAACTCAAAATTAGAGGGTGAAAAATAGATAAAGGAATTCATGATTTTCAACTATAATCGGAAATTAAACTACAAATATTATCCAATGACACAATAGTTTAGATTGAATTGGTTATAATTTAATTGTCTATTGTAGTATTTACCGTCAAAAAATAATGACACATTGAATTAAATTATATATAATTTAATTTTCTACTATAATATTACCTTATTTACCATATGAGTGTAGGATAATCCACATCATCAAACTTGTTTCATATAATGGTGACACATAGGATTTAGGTGATGTGGCATGAGTGAATAACTGCCAAATCATTAGAGGTCTCCTCCTTTAATTATATAGATAAATTTATAGAGAGAAAATTGAAAATATTCAATTGAAAAATATAATGTGTTTATGTTTAAATTTACACAAAGGTTGTTACATCATAATGTTACAAGAGATCTTTATCACTTTTACATAATCGAGATCTTAAGATCGAATCGAGATCTTAAGATACTACTCAAATACTCTAGTATCGCAACCGATCTACGTTACCGTTAGAGTTTTTATTTTTATTTTCTTTTGGAACTAAGGTACGTACGCTTATAGTGACGGATTTAGGAATTAGTCGTTAGGTATTTTAACACCCCAAAATTTAAAGAATATATTATTTTGGTAAAGGTAAAACTAATTGTTTTAAGTTATTATTATTATAAGTAATATACAATAATAATAACTGTGATCGATTTCAAAGTTACAGACAATAATAATTACGGGGAGTAAAATTAAATAACACATATATATCCATATACATACATATCGTTTCATACATACATACATATCCATTCAAAAACATCTCCAGAAGCTCCAGGAAGAGATAGAGAACGCAGGAAGAAGAGAAAGAGGGAGAAATCAATCTCCAAACAACAAATTCAAAGCTAATAACATCAAGTTCATCATCTAATTGTCATCCTTAATCTCAAGTGAGTAATTGTTCTTCATGTATCTAACCTAGAAATGAGTTTTTGGTGAGTTTTGGTTGATTAGTGGTCTTAGTACGAAATTAGGGCTTGAAATTGTTTGATTGGTATTACTTAAGCTTAATAACAATTATTGTAAACACCAAATTAACTAAATATTGAATACTTGAACTTTGTTCATGATTAATATGGTGTGATCATGAACTTATATGAATTGGTGACTATTCATTCAAATTGTAATCAAGAAAGGGTGATTCTAGTATTATGATGATGTTTTGAGTATAATAGAAATACAAATATAGTAATCAAAGTATGTGACTAGCCATAACCTTGTATTAGCAAAATGATGAGTAGTTGATTATTATTAGAAGTGATTTAAGTAATAGTTCAAGTAATTAAATGCTTGAGCTAAATATGATTATGAAAGAGGAACTTTGCATTGTTGATTAAAAGTGGTGGTGATGGTTTTATGAGTTAGTGATAACTCAATTGAATTATAGTTGAAAGAGTTTGTATAATGATGTATTACTAATGATTAGAGTGTTGATGAATGAAACTAAACCATATAAGTAGTTGAAACCATGTGTTGGTAATATGGTTATTAGTTTAACAAAAAGTTAAACTTGGTTAACCTAAGAGGGTGATGGGTTAATGATGATAATTAATTGATTTTGATAATCTCTAGATGCTAAATGTGTTGTTACATTGATATGTTATATATTAGGTGATCAAAAGACATGGCATTTGTAATTAAGTGTTAAACCTCATATTTACCTAAGAAGCAAATGTGAGTTATATGGGGGTTAAATGTGTAATGATTGTGTGATTCCGGATTGCTTCCAAGCAAGAGGTTCATATAATCGTGTGGATTATGCTTGTATCTTACGCTTGTTTCTTATGTTCGTTTCTTACGCTTGTATCTTGTGCTTGTATCTTTCGTTGAGGTTTGTTGTTGACTATTGTTGTTGATTGTTGCTAGTTGTTGAATTATGTGGAATTACGTGGAATGAGCATTGTAGAGATTCGCTTGTATCATATTAGTTAGCTGAAGTTAGCATAGAGTTGTTGTTGAATATGTGCATATCACATGATATTGATTTAGCATGCATATCGTTGTGATATGGTGCTAAGTGATCTTGTTTCTATTGGCCGCGGATTCGCATAGTGAAAAGAATAATCTCTACAATTGCTCGGTAGTTATTTGCCTAAGTAAATATGTGTTATTGGTATTTGCTATATGTTGTTGTTTTGTGGATTATTCATTTAATTGCTCGTATGCTCACTAAGCGTTTTGTTTATTCCTTCAGTTGTTTTATATTGTAGGTGCATGGTTCGGTTGAGCCAAATGGATATAACGAGTAAATTATGGTAGCAAGAAGGTATCGTGGATTGGAGCTTGCTTTATGATTAGACAAGCTTCTCTTTCTTTTGAATTGTCGTTGTGGTTATCACTAGTATAAATCGCCCAAAATAACACATTTTCGAGTCAAGTTATTGGTTGAATATGAATCTTTTGATTTTGATGACATGGTATCTTTGATTGTGAAAAGTCAAAGAAGAAGATAATAAAGTGGTAGTATTGTTGTTCATGTAATTTGAAAAGTTAATGGAAATGGTAATTAAGTCAAATTGTGGTAATTTAGTTTAACATTGGATTTATATGGTCAAGAATCAATTAGTATGGAGATTGTGGTATTTAGAAGTTGTCTTGTTAATTCGAATGAGTCATTTTGTAAATGGGTCAAAATGGGTGCCCAAACGGGTCACTAATGTGCTTATATGCTAAACCGAGTTAAATTAGCGGTATGGTTTCTTTGTCGTAAGCTTTAAAGTCAATTTGAGTTATTAGGAGTGTGGGTAAAAGGTCCAGGTCATAAATCATTGTAATTGGATTATGACTTGGTTGTAAAAATGGTCAAAATGACCATAAATTGGATTCACGTCCGAATTCTTCGTTAACGCGAAATTCGAAAAAGTGTAAAAAGGGAAACCTTTATTATGTTAAAGTGGAAGTGTCTGCAAATTTTCAGGTCTTAACTCTAAACGAGTTAAAAGTTAGGGCGTCCAAAATTGAGTCTAAAATTTTAGTTTGATCATGGTTCAACAGATAACAATTGGTACGCGATCCCATGGTGGGTTTAGGATCGCGTATCATAGTATAAAACGGTAACAGTGGATTTCTCAAGAGTAAGCACGCGATCCCAGCATATTGGTTGGATTGCGTATGTGGGTGTGTTACGCGATCCCATGAGGATGAGTGGATCGCGTAACTTAACGTGAAACGGTCACAGAACGCTTTTGTGTTATGATACGCGATCGCGTATGCACATATAGGATCGCGTAAGTATAAAAAAAAAATTGAGGCATTTTAGGTATGCACAACCTAGACAACAATTAATTAATCGGGTATGTTCGGTTTTTCAGTTTGAACTTTCGGGTCAGGATTTTTTATTGGTTGGGTTCGTTTTAGTTGCATGAAAATGGGTACAAAGCTAATTATATTCAAGCTAATATGGAACATGCATGTAATTTCAAATTAACGAAGTAGTTTTGAATATAGTTATCTATAACTTTTGGTTTTCATACACTTCCTTACCTCATGCACGGACTCAAAATTTTGTTTTCCTGAAGATTTTTACTCCTTGAATTCGTACCAAGATTTTTTCCCCCGACTTACAGTTCATAAACGAGTTAAAAAAACCATATTGCATAATTACATCAAGAAGTTTAACCAAAAATGAACTGATTGGAAGGTAAATAGTAGGGGTGTTCACGGACGGTTAATCGAAGTCTCGGTTCATCATATTTTTAAACCTAAACCTAAACCGAAACGGAAAAATTCAGTTAAGCGGTAATCGATTAACCGATTTTTTTGGTTCGGTTAACCAAATTAACCGTTTATTAACTAATACTTATTTAAAAGTAATTAATAAAACACACACACACACACACACACACACACACACACACACACACACACACACATATATATATATATATATATATATATATATATATATATATATATATATATACACATTATTAAGTTTTCACTATATTTATAATATGTTGTTAATAAAAGTATCAAACGATAACCACTTTACTCTTTATATATGTGTATGTATGAATTAAGTATATCATAAATTATGATATACTTACGTAAATGGTTCAAATATAATTAGAATCAACTAGTAATAATTACTATATTAGGCCAAAACTAAACTAGTAAATTACATTAAAATGAGTGAAAAAGAAATATAAATGATTTTATCAAAATACAAGTGTAAATATCCATATATAAATATAATAAATACAATATATATACATATATTTAAAAGTGTATATAAACTTTTCGATTTTTTCGGTTAACCGTTTATCATGTCAATCCCAAAAGCATGAACCGAAACCGAAACCAAAAAATTTCGGTTCAGTTAACCGAAACCGAAAAATGAAAAAAAATCGGTTCGGTTAACCCAAATTCGGTTCGATTCTTCCGGTTTTTAGCCCGGTTATCCGGTTTCGGAATGTTTTGAACACCCCTAGTAAATAGTATACTTAAACTCTTTAGATTGTAGTACTATAAAGATACTACCAAATTATAACATGTCAAATTTCACGTGAACGCAAAAAGTCCTAGAATTAAATAAAATTCTCAAATACATAACATGTACACCACACTAAAACAATATGCCTTTTGTTTAAGACTCCCTCCGTCCCTGTTAAAGTGTCCACTTTGACTTTGCATACAGTTTTAGAATTCTTTACTAACTACATTTTTCACAAATCAAATAACACATCTACCCATTAATTCCACGTTCATATTAAAATGCATACAAATTTACATTTCACCCCCTTTATTTTCACTCTTTATTACTCTAAACCCCTCAAGATTTAATTAAACTCATTTCAATATAAACCAAATTATATCTAGAAAAATGTGGGTGATACAATAACATTCAAAGTTTGTTCCCTAAGTGAGTGAGTGTTGATATTTAACTATTTACAGTTCTGTGAATTTCCCATAGCAAACGTACAATTTGTTTCACTTAATATCAATAAAAAAAAAGTAGAAAATCATATATTTATGTTCTTCATTTAACCCACTTAATCTGTATAATAAAGTAAAAAATATTGTATTAACACTCTTTACATACTAAGTACGCCAAAGTGTCTTATAACATATCTATACTACATTATAAATTGTTTATACATTTTTTTTAGAACCTTACAAGTTCAAAGATTGAAAAACACTAAACTACCCCTAATAATTTTCGTAAGACAAATCTACCCCTCACTAAAATAAAGAACTCTTGCATAATTGGAAACAATATAAATCAAATCATATTTTATCTAAAATAATATGTTATCTATCTTTTATTGTAATTTAACCATATTAAGCTTTTCTAAATATGAAAATGAATAGGTAACTTAAGTTTATACTAGCAAAAAACCCGCGCTATGCAGCGGATTAATTTTTTAAAACAGTTTAAGAAATATTGTTATTGATCATTAAATAGTTGACGTTAACATTATGCATGTCTTATTGTTAATTTGGTTGATAATATTAATAGCCGTCTTGATAAAAATAAAAATTAAGTTTTACGTTGCTATCAAATTATTTGAATAACATAAGGGTCTGATCGAGAACCTCACCCACGTTTGTTGTTTGATCCTAAGACCACTCCCAATCGTTGTATCGTCACTTCTTTCGTCAGTTGTGCCACATCAGCACATCAAAAATCGACGAAAGACATACACAATTGTACGAATAGTGGTTTCATCACTTCAATTTTTGGGCCCACATTTACTAATATACCTACATTTACATACACTAAACAAAAAATAACAATACATTAAATATAAGCTGGGACCCACCCACACAAATTTCGTTTCGTCGGAAAACTGAAGAAGTGGGAAGTGACGAAACAAAAGAAATTGTAGTGCCAATGGGGGAAGAAAGCCATGGCTTCATCGGTTTCAACCGACGTGTGAATGTTTTTTTTTTCTTCACACAATTTTTTATATGACGAAGATTTATTTACTTTTGGTTAACACTAAATTTAGAGTAATGAATGTTTACTTTCTATTACCTTAACACATAAAATATAAATTGCTTCACACAAGTTTCTTTTTGTGAGTGTTAAAATTTTAGCTTCATTGTATAAGAAATCTTTGTGAAGCAAAAAAATCTAATATTAACAAATAAAATTTTAGCTTTATTGTAAAAATAAATTGCTTCACACAGTACATATAAATTGCTTCACACAATACACATAAATTGCTTCACACAAGTTTCCTTTTGTGAATGTTAAAATATTAGCTTCATTGTATAAGAAATCTTTGTGAAGCAAAAAAAATCTAATATTAACAAATAAAATTTTAGCTTCATTGTATAAGAAATTTTTGTGAAGCAAAAAAATCTAATATTAACAAATAAAATTTTAGCTTCATTTTATAAGAAATATTTGTGCACCAAAAAAATCTAATATTAATAAAAAAGATTCATTGTGTGAAAATTGAGGTTTACCCATATTTACAAAAATGCCACCCCCTTTTCCAGATTTTACAATAATTGCAAAAATGTAATCACCCTTTTAGACCATTGATTTAAAATAGGTGGCTATGATTTGTTCTCACCGTTCTTACGGAATCCCCTTGTTCTCACCAGAACCCAACCCTAAATGGTAAAATTTCGGTAAAAACACCTATAAAATAAGTATAGTGAGAATATGGGTATAAAAGTCATTTGCTCAATTAAATTGTCTCACATCTCACGCATCCAAATACATCTCTGAAGCAATTTTAGAAAACCTTTCCACCATTCTTTTTTAGTCAAATATCTCATCTCAATATATATAAATCAAGGTTTACTTAGAATGAGGTGTCAGTTTTTCATTGCACAATTCCCTAATTCTACTTGCTGTCAATTTCACATATCACTCAATCAATAACTGATTTCTATTAGTACTTTCAAAAACTCCCTTACACTTATCTAAAATGTTACACTTCAACCTTATTCTATTTCATTATTACAACCTATAATGTATTTTATATTATACCAACTTTACCTTTTCTAAAAATACTTCATTTTTTAATCAGAAATTAACGAAAAAAGATAGCATATATTTGGAGATCTTTCATTTACGATCAGAACAATTATAATATTGATATATTTTTAACTTCTCGTACATGGCCGTTTTTAATTTTAAAGAACAAAAGTTAAACCATATAATTTTAATGTTCCATTAACTTGAAACCCTCCAACTTATAACCTTGTATCTAAAAATGACCCTTTGATATTTGATTTGATCACTTTAATATCTAAGAGTAGTTTATCAATCCTCCAACTATTTTCACTACCATTTCCTCTCAAGTGTTAATAACTGAAATTGTGTTAACCAAATCTCCTCCATGTTCTCATGAGGATTGTTAAACAATGCATCAATTGAGGATAGAATTTTATTGTAGAAGTTAGGGTGATTTTTTCATTGATTTCGCTCATTTTGTATATATATATTTTGCGCGATATCGAGTATTTGGTACTTGTTTATAGTCGATTTCATGAACTTTCGATATTTATTTAGTTGGAAATTGATTTCAGGTACAAAAGGAGAAGAGATGAGGAAAGGAGCTCAATCGGTGAAGATTTGGAGACGATTTCAGAAAGTTGACGAAAATACTCAGTTTTAGGCAAGGTACGTGATCCCACTGAGCAACCAGGGTCGCGTATTAAAGCATGAAAACATTACAGTACGATTCAAGGCAAGTTACGCGATCCCAGACGCTAGCCAGGATCGCGAAACAACAAGTGAAAACACGACAGTGAAAATTGAAGACAAAGTACGCGATCCCAGCATACTTCCTGGATCGCGTAAAAAGGAAGGGAATTTGGAGCTTCCAAGATCGCGTATGCATGACCATGATCGCGTAAAGGGGCAACTTTTTGTGACTTTATATAAATACGTATTTTGTGATTAAAAACCTAACTTTTGGATACCTAAACCACCAGCTACAAATTTTAGAGCACTTTTAAGGGTTTTTAATCATCTTTGAAGATCTTTGATTCATGTTAATCATTCGGCTACAAGGATCATTCAATAATTGATTGTAATCATTCGTGAACCTTATTTATTTAATATAATCATGTTTACTTTGATTTCAATTATTTATATTGATTGTTCTTGTTTGATTATGAGTAACTAAATCTCTTAACACTTGCTTGGATGAAATAACTAATGATTAGGGGTGTAATATTTGAAGTTTAATGCAATTTTAATTTACATTTAATCGAAATCCTTATGTATTTGAGTTTAAATGAATTGTTGAAACTTATTGTAACACCCAGTTCTCGGGTCTAGTAGTATTTTATATTTTCTGACTGTGAATTATTATTAAGTGTGTCAGAAAATAGGTGTGTTGTATTATTTGAAATAAATAGTGATAATAGTCGAATAATTTATTGTGACTAATAAATTATTGGTTGTTTTAATTTTATTTAGTTGACGGTAAAATAAAATAGTGTTCCCTCGCAAATGATTTTTAAGTTCCAGACAACGATAAATACGGGGAATGAAAATTAACCAATTATATGTTATACTCTATTTTGAGTCGGTTTATAACTTTCATCATATATCTATATACATACATATGTACGTACATATACATACATACATAAACATATAAACCCTAGATCAATTCCTAAAATCCTTTCACAACACTAAATTGAAGATGCCAAATCCGAATTTAAGCTTCAAGAACATGGAATATCACTCTCTAATCCTTCTACTCATCTTGTAAGTCTTGATTACTTGATTCTCATAAACCTATGAAATGGGGTTTTGTGTACATGATGAAATTAGGATGAGTAATGCTAAATTGAAGCTTGTAATGATGAAATAATTGTTAGTTGATATCTAATTCATGATTTGTAGTTGAAAATCTAACCTAGAAATGATATAAATGAATGATGATCATGAGTTAAGATATGGGTTAGTTGATAATTCATGAATTAAAGCTTGTGGTTATGTGAGGCTTGTTGATTTATGTTTAATACATGATTATAATCTAAGCCTAACATTTGATTGAAGGAAATGATTATGTGTTCTTGAGGTTAATGATGAATTTGATGATGATCATGGATTATATGATCAAATTAGCATTGGTTATAGCTAAGAACACTTAATCGATGATTAAAGATGATTGTGTGAATTTAATTGTTAAGTATTCATTAAATCAAATATTGTGGTTTTGATGAATTCATGAAATGAGGTTAATCACCTTAGTAATGGTTTAACCATGTTGATTAGTGATAATCAAAGTAGATTAATGTGATAAGAGGGTTATTTATAACCTTGGTGTGATCGGTGTTAAAGTAATGTAAGTTAATAATCATATTATGATTGAATTTGGAAAGTGAATATTATGATCATTAATCATGACTAAATGATAAGTTATTGATGTAATTACAATTGTAAGATATTGGATTGATTTGAGACAAGTTACTAACTTGTGTTATTCTATTGTAATTCCAGATAAACAGAAGACTCAGTGACATTAGACTACTGAATGGACAACTGAGGTATTCGGTGAGTGGATCTCTAATCCTCAGCGTAACTTGGTTGTAACAAGTTTGGTTACAACAAGTAACGTATTATTACTTTATCAGTTGCATTGATGATTATGTTGATAGTAATAATACTGTTGATATGTTGAATAGTTGAATATGTGACTTATTGATTACGTGATCACTTGAATTATTTGGCCTTCGGGCATCAGTTGTTAATGAGGCAACGAGTTGTTGAACTGTTGGTTGGGCTAGTTGGTTATCCAAAGTTTAACACACCTCCTGTGTTAGTTGAAGATAATCACTAGCTATCGGTCTCGTCCGTAGGGCCATACGGATAGGTTGGATAAGTGTTCTTGGGGAGCCACCCGGGTTTATGGTTATCCCCAGAGCCGCCGATCCTCATTATGGTGTTGTTGATTAGTTGATGAGTTGTATTGTGTACTTGCTTGTTTAGTGTTAAGTGTTGTACACAAGGTTGTTGAGCTAAGTTAGGTTGTTGATTAGTTATCTGCTCACTTAGCGTTATGCTAATTCCCCACATTACCCCTTCTTGCAGGCTTTGGCTATTATATTGGGTGGGCAAGAAGTTGGACTAGAAGGAATGTTTGACCTTGAGGCATTACTCTGATAGTGGAATTGTATAAAATAATGTTTTAACATGTTTTTATATAACACCTATGTCGAGAAGTTATGTTTTAAAAGGTTGAATTTTATATGTTGATAAAAAGGGTGTAAACTATTACTAGTTATTTGGACTTACGCTTCCGATTTACTATATTAAATTGAGTATAAATGAGGGGTGTTATACTTATTAGTGATTTAATTAATGACTATAGCGAATATTTGTCACAAAGTTATTTCATTTATCAATTATATGTCTATGCGTGATTGAACCAATGATTGCGGACACAGATTTGGCATAAGTTAAATAATTAAACTTAAACGCGTAAGTTAGTGATTTTGACGAACGTCTTTCACTAGATTAAATTGTAAGTTAGTGAATTGAGATTAGGGTGTAGGTGATAGCGAACGTTAAGCCTAGTCTAATTGATATGAACATGAATTGCTATTTAAACTGGTTTTAACTAAGCACCCCGAAGTCATCGGTAAAATAATCCAAGTAAGTGTCGTTTTAATATCTGAAAAGTTAATAATCAAATTTGACTCTTTCTGAGTCCACTTGCCTTTATTTTAATTAAAAGTAGTTTGTTAAGCAAAGTGACAATTCGGTCACAAAATCCCAAGTCTAATTTCGTATTTAAATTAGTTGCATTTTAATTATAATTCTTAAATACATAGTCCCTGTGGAACGAACTTGGACTTACTGTAGCTATACTATTCACGATAGGGTATACTTACCTAGTTGTGTAATAGTTTAAGTCACGGTATTTCTTTGTTTATTTTTATAACTAGATTTTACACATCAGTCATCCATGTGTGCCATCAACTCATGTTTCCGTATTGTTTTTCGTATACTTTTCCCATCATCTTAACTAATTCTTATACATGCTTCTTCTCAAGAAATTCTAATGTATGTTTTTATATGCTCAATTGCATTCGTTATATATATTCACAACTTTTATTTTTGCATCCAACTTACGTTTGATGTTTCATGCATAGTAACTCTTTGATGAAACGCCTGATTGGAAACTACGTTTATGATTGAAATCGCTTTAACTATAGTAATCACTTATGACATCTGAAATTTAGTTTAAAGAGAACCTCAAACACATTGTCGTTTCATGCTTATCAAAAGGTAATATTTTATTTTATTTTATTATTATTATTTTTTTGCTACCACTACGACTACCAAGGCTTTATGGCTAATGAAAGAGTTTTTGTTCTTTTATTTTGCACAACTAAAGTCTATGTTAATGTTAATTAAATATATATTATTTGTTTATGTTCTTCAGATATAATTGTTTCTTATTGGTGTTACTACTACTCAGCTCTCAAAAATCAACAATTACGTTATAGAACGTGTAACACCCCAATTTTTAAGGTATTATTTTAGTAAATAGTTGTATATAATTATTTAAAGTTAATATTACTATAAGTAGTATAAAATAATAGAAATCGTGAATAATTTCTAAGTTTTAGACAATAATAATAAAGGGGTACAATGTAACACCCTCAAATTTCGGTTTGCGGAAGCTGTCGGGTCGGGTGTTACTAAATCAAATATCACAGCATAAGATACATAATGAACGACTCTAAATGAGACGTTTGAAAATGGTTATACATTTCGTAGATAAAAATGTTTACAACGTTATAAGTTTAACAACAAATTCCAAATACATAATTGGAAAATATGAAAGTAAATGCAGAGTAGTCCCATTTGTTGAAAATATGCGACTCGAACTAGTAAGATCTTGTAGTAATCCTAATCCTGCTGGGCACCTGAGAACACATGCTAAAACAGGTCAGCTATAAAGCTGGTGAGTTCATAGGTTTGTTAGTTGAAAACATAAAGTATAAATCTTGTATGTTTTGAGAAGTTGTTCAGAATCCACGATTCTGATTTGTAGCAATTTGTAGATGTAATTACCAATGTGTAATTCGAAAGTTTAGGTATCTAATACCTAATCAATTGTAGTCCGTACCTAAGTACACAATAATTGAGGCATACCTAGCCTGAATACCTATCTGGTATGAGTAAGTGTATAATGGGAGGCAATACCTGCCTAAGTTGTAACCAAATAACTGTATGACCACGTCATATGATAGTAAGTAACTGTAGTCCCGCAGAACTATGATTTAATATATGAGGTGTTGCATCCAGCAACAAGTGATTGTAGATCCGCAGATCTATGTTTGAACGTTTAGCGTGTCCGTTTACCCGATTAGCATAAGCTAACCCGGACATGAATTGAGCTAACGGCCTCGCGTGGCAGCACCACCGATCCGTTAACTTATTGTGAATCCCGAGTATAACTCGCTGATCCATTGATTGAAGTTTCGTCCACTGCAATACCGTGGTTTCGTTTTGTGCCCACTTTACCGTGGCATCGTTTGGTGCCCGCTGCAATACCGCGGCATCGTTTTTGGAATTGCTCGCAGCAATTTGTGATTGAGCCGGCAGTACAACGACATGCCCGACTAAGTTGTTTGAGAGCCAGCAGTACTCGACATGCCTGACTAAGTAGATCGTATAATAGTATGTAGATATTCATCAGGTGACACCCCCACGGTTGGATTACATCCTGGGCCGGGGGACCATCCCTGGTTGGATTACATCCTGAGCCAGAGTCGTCACCAGTTGAGTCGTATAGATATAAGAAGTCTGTACTAACTTGTAATAATATTGTATACTCCTAGCCTAAAGCCTAGCAAGTACATATAACGGAGTCTTGGGAAAATGTTCACTTAAGTTCAGTTCCCATTCTAGTGATAATGGAGTGTGTCGACAGTTTTAGTTCTTAAAGAATAACTAAACTTGTAACAGTATAAATGTTGTTCAGTGTAGGTAGAACTAACTAGTTCTAATGTATTCAATGTTATTGTCCCGTGACAATATGGCCAAAAGATTTCGATAACTAAATCAAGTTATGTGTTGGTAATCGTTTTCCAACGACCTAATCGGGTACGATTGTAACCTATCTAGGTTAAGTATTGATATTGTTCTAAAACAATATTGCGGGTGTAATTCCTAAGTATTACACATTTTGTATTACATACAGTAATAAAAATAGTTGTGATTTATAAACAATTATTTATATAATTCGAAAACAGAAATTGAGCATGTGTTTCACCCCGAAAATAGTAAAACAGTTGAAAGAGTGGGGCTATGAAACTCACCTGTGAGTTGTTAGCGATACGATGATATGCGCGTCGTCCGAATGGTAACCTTCTAATGTCCTAAACACGTGAGGTTGTATAAGTACGAGATCAAATAGTCTGACCAAGTAAGTCGTTCGAATGTTTGTTTGTCGCTTGGTTTTAAAGACCGTGTACGGGGGTTCGGGGGCAGCGCCCCTGATAGCGGGGTCCAAGGGGTGGCAACCCCTGGCGGGGTCCAAGGGGCAGAGGCCCTGGCTGGGGTCGAGCTGCCAGGTCAGCTTGGAAAAATTTTATTTCTACTACTCTGCTTTAGAGAAAACGCATTCGAAATCCAAATTCGGGTAAAATCGAGTGGTAAAATTTGGTTGTCAATACTTAGTGAAAAACATAGGTTTTTAAGGTTCTGCGACGTCAGATGCGACGTCAGATGCGACGTCAGATGCGACGTCGGATGCGACGTAGAGTCCTGCGTCGCTATGTGCGACATTCGCAATCTAATGCGACGTTGTGTCCTGCGTCGCAATGTGCGACGTAGAATTTGATGGCGACGTAGGAGCTTACGTCGCATATTGCGACGTTGGGATGTTTTGCGACGTTGACTGCGACGTTGGATGCGACGTCGCAGCACTGTTTTTGGTCCCTGCGACGTAGCGGACTGATCGCCGGAGTTTGAGCCGAAAACGAGTTTTCCGGCCTCCGTTGAGTCTGATTCTTTTACCCAACCCATATTTGAGTATTTTAAGCTTATCTAAACCGCAAACAAGCAAAATAACAAAGTTTTGAGAGATTCGAGAATTGTCGGAAACTTACAAATCCGCGCGAGGAGAATCCGAAAAGATAGGATTGTAGATCGTTGCGTGGTGATCGTTTTTCCCTAAAGGAGCTTTGAGATTGGAGGTCGTTTGACGGTGGTTTTTGGCGGATTATGGTGGCGGTGGTGTGGTGGTAGGTTGTAGAGAGAGAGATGAGAGAATAGTTGAGAGGAGAGAGAGAGTGAAATGTGGTGAATGAGAAAGAATGAGGAGGGATTTGGGTTTTTATTTGAACTCAGATCCCTAACTCGTGTACTGTGGTCTCCAACCACAGTACAAAATGTCCGTGATTTTATACCTGATTAAAATGTAGATTTATTACTTTAAATCTATAATTTGGTTATGTTATTTTGTAAGTATTTTTAATAAAAATATTTCACTTGAACTATAAAATGTAATTATTCAAAGTTTAAAATCAGCGCGAAATTTGACTTTTTGACCGGGTGTTACATTCTCCCCCTGTTAAGAAAATTTCGTCCCGAAATTTAAAGTGATGTCAGGGTTGCGCATGGTCTGGGGAGCAATGCACGTACGAGGTATTTATCGAATAGATTGCAGACACATGATGTCTATAACGAGGTTGAATAGCAGTCACTCCATGACCGCATCATGTTTAATCGTTGTAGTCACATTCGGGATTAGATGGTTGTCACATAGTGACTGTTTTGTAATTGGTTATATCAGGGCTGAGCGATTTATCGTTGAGTCGATTAGTCTACTGAAAGTAAACATTGAGTTTAGTTGGTGAGTGTTCTATCGATTGGTCTGCTGAAAGCAAACTTTGGGTTTTATGTGGGCCTAGGTCAACTAGCCCTAAGATGTGATCGACATTAAGTCGTTAAAATGATGGTTGGGACAATAAGTACACGTTTAGCGAATCTATAATTGAAGAGTTATGTTTTCGAGGAGAAATTGTACTTACATTTTCGTTGAAGATTTATTTGATTTACTCGGAGTCGATTAAGTGAATTTTGCGTCTTTTTGGGCAGTCCTTCTTGTAATGACCGGGTTCCTTACATTTGAAGCATATCCTTCGAGAGTCGGGATTGGCGGGAACTCTGCAGTCCCGGATTACGTGACCGTATCGTTGGCATCTTTCGCAGGGTAATCCGCATAATCCGTCGTGATGACGTTTACAGCCGTGACAAAATGGTTTGTTACCCGCATAGCCTTGTCTTTCGTTAGGTTCGACAGCCTGGTACCTCAAGGGTTCAGGTTGATTGGTTGGATTTTGACTAGAGCTGGAATCCCCATTCCATTTCGTTAGGTTGTTTTCGGTTGCAGTGGCTTCGCGTCGTTCCCTCTGTGCCATAAGTCTGTGGGCCATACGAATGGCCTCTTCAATAGTAGCGGGTTTAGAGGCGGTGACCATCCCCTCAATTAGTAGCGGGAGTCCACCGGTGTACCTTGCGATTTGTTGACTCTCAGGGTTTACTATAGTTGGGCACAAGTGTGCTAGTTGTTGGAAACGAGTGGTATATGTTACGATATCGTTGTCTTTTACGGTGAGGTGCCAAAGTTCGTCCTCAAGTTTGTGAAGTACTTCGATGGGACAATACTTGTCCTTCATGATTCGTTTCAGGTCTTCCCACGGAAGTTTGTGAGCAGTGTCGATTCCTACAGTTCGGCCGTGAAAGTTCCACCAGGTAGAAGCATCATCCTGGAGGGTGTATGTGGCGTACAAGACTTTGCAGTCGTCGGGGCAGTTGCAAACGTTAAATATAGATTCCATTCTCTCGAACCATCGAATTAATCCGATGGCTCCTTCAGTACCAACGAAGTTTGGTGGTTCGCACCTCAGAAAATCCTTAAAAGTGCAAGGCTTTTCTTGGTTCCGAGCAGCTAGGGTCGCAGTCACTGCTTGATTAATAATTTGATCGTGCTCAGCTCGAGTGAAAGTTTGTCGTTTAGGAGGCATGATTCTTGAACAAGAATGAAATGACAAAGTGTGAGATCTTTATTCAAAGATTTTGACTTTATAGTTGCATACTCGGATGTAAAAGTGTTAATTATCCAGAAACCACTTAAGGTATCTATATGAATGTCCTCGGACTTTGAAATTTTAGATGTGTAGTCGTACTAACGACCTAGTTATGAATTATAGGTAGTTGACCAGAACCATAGTATTGTCGTAGTCTATCAGACTATAATGTAGTACTAGAATATCGTACGGCCATTCATGCCTGTGTAATGTGACAACTACAGTGTCCTCGGTGGTGTTGAAGCAGGGTCCACCAACACAACCCAGGTGTGTGGTGACATCATTGTGTATTTATTGATTAAAGCATTACATGCTTAATGGGTCGTATATACATATATGGTGTACACGTAACTATTCAAGTATACGTACATAATAATAGTCAGGTGTGGCACCTCGTGCCCAGTTAAGTAAGTGTATATGTACATATGTCAGTCGTACATGCAACTATAACAAGTCTACATGCATAATTGAAGTAGCACCTAGTGCTATAATGCAGTGTTATCAGCACAGTAATTGAAATACTAATGTTTTGTAATTGTAGTACCAAGGTACCATGAAACGCAGCACCACGTGCTGTAATGAAGTGCCCGCGGCATTGAAATTGTAGTATCCATGTACTATAAGTGTGGCATTAACATGCCATGATTGTAGTATCAACGTACTGTGAAGGTTGCACTAATGTGCTCAAGTTGTGGTATTAACATACCTTGAAATCGTAGCACCACGTGCCATGTGTGGTTTGATTTGTGGCCCCACGGCCAAAATGTGTTTGAAGTTCGAATTTCTCAGTTGTAGCACAAAGGCTAAAATGTAGGGGTCAAAGTACCGCATGATTGAATTTGTTGATCTACGTGATCAAGTTGTGATTCGAGATAATTTTGTTGTGGACTTAGTCAACACTAATCCAGTTGTGATCCATATGTTCAAGGTTTAAAAGTTGTCAGTTTGTTTTAAGTTTCGTGAAGGTTTAGCATGTGCGGGTTTCCATTCCCATTGGTAACGTTTGTACCTCCTTCCCGAGGCTCAGTGATAAATGTGATATTCTCCTATGCGTGCATATGGAGAAAAGTGTCGAGTCGCGATAGTTAGGAAGACGGCGATGTGCCTCTTCGCGAGTATGTATTGGTTCAGCGGAATTGATTTTATATATATACTCAATATATATAAGTACGTAAAAGTATTACACATGTAAGGCCTATTCATACATACCTACAGTACATATAATAGCCTAGGATGTCTAGCACATAACAAATCAGAGTCAACTACTCGTATGATGTAATCCCTGAACCAGTCATACCTAACGAGGAATACTGCCTAACAGTCATAGTCTAGGCCCACTAAATGCAACCTAGTTCACTATAACCTTAGGCTCTGATACCAATCTGTAACACCCTCAAATTTCGGTTTGCGGAAGCTGTCGGGTCGGGTGTTACTAAATCAAATATCACAGCATAAGATACATAATGAACGACTCTAAATGAGACGTTTGAAAATGGTTATACATTTCGTAGATAAAAATGTTTACAACGTTATAAGTTTAACAACAAATTCCAAATACATAATTGGAAAATATGAAAGTAAATGCAGAGTAGTCCCATTTGTTGAAAATATGCGACTCGAACTAGTAAGATCTTGTAGTAATCCTAATCCTGCTGGGCACCTGAGAACACATGCTAAAACAGGTCAGCTATAAAGCTGGTGAGTTCATAGGTTTGTTAGTTGAAAACATAAAGTATAAATCTTGTATGTTTTGAGAAGTTGTTCAGAATCCACGATTCTGATTTGTAGCAATTTGTAGATGTAATTACCAATGTGTAATTCGAAAGTTTAGGTATCTAATACCTAATCAATTGTAGTCCGTACCTAAGTACACAATAATTGAGGCATACCTAGCCTGAATACCTATCTGGTATGAGTAAGTGTATAATGGGAGGCAATACCTGCCTAAGTTGTAACCAAATAACTGTATGACCACGTCATATGATAGTAAGTAACTGTAGTCCCGCAGAACTATGATTTAATATATGAGGTGTTGCATCCAGCAACAAGTGATTGTAGATCCGCAGATCTATGTTTGAACGTTTAGCGTGTCCGTTTACCCGATTAGCATAAGCTAACCCGGACATGAATTGAGCTAACGGCCTCGCGTGGCAGCACCACCGATCCGTTAACTTATTGTGAATCCCGAGTATAACTCGCTGATCCATTGATTGAAGTTTCGTCCACTGCAATACCGTGGTTTCGTTTTGTGCCCACTTTACCGTGGCATCGTTTGGTGCCCGCTGCAATACCGCGGCATCGTTTTTGGAATTGCTCGCAGCAATTTGTGATTGAGCCGGCAGTACAACGACATGCCCGACTAAGTTGTTTGAGAGCCAGCAGTACTCGACATGCCTGACTAAGTAGATCGTATAATAGTATGTAGATATTCATCAGGTGACACCCCCACGGTTGGATTACATCCTGGGCCGGGGGACCATCCCTGGTTGGATTACATCCTGAGCCAGAGTCGTCACCAGTTGAGTCGTATAGATATAAGAAGTCTGTACTAACTTGTAATAATATTGTATACTCCTAGCCTAAAGCCTAGCAAGTACATATAACGGAGTCTTGGGAAAATGTTCACTTAAGTTCAGTTCCCATTCTAGTGATAATGGAGTGTGTCGACAGTTTTAGTTCTTAAAGAATAACTAAACTTGTAACAGTATAAATGTTGTTCAGTGTAGGTAGAACTAACTAGTTCTAATGTATTCAATGTTATTGTCCCGTGACAATATGGCCAAAAGATTTCGATAACTAAATCAAGTTATGTGTTGGTAATCGTTTTCCAACGACCTAATCGGGTACGATTGTAACCTATCTAGGTTAAGTATTGATATTGTTCTAAAACAATATTGCGGGTGTAATTCCTAAGTATTACACATTTTGTATTACATACAGTAATAAAAATAGTTGTGATTTATAAACAATTATTTATATAATTCGAAAACAGAAATTGAGCATGTGTTTCACCCCGAAAATAGTAAAACAGTTGAAAGAGTGGGGCTATGAAACTCACCTGTGAGTTGTTAGCGATACGATGATATGCGCGTCGTCCGAATGGTAACCTTCTAATGTCCTAAACACGTGAGGTTGTATAAGTACGAGATCAAATAGTCTGACCAAGTAAGTCGTTCGAATGTTTGTTTGTCGCTTGGTTTTAAAGACCGTGTACGGGGGTTCGGGGGCAGCGCCCCTGATAGCGGGGTCCAAGGGGTGGCAACCCCTGGCGGGGTCCAAGGGGCAGAGGCCCTGGCTGGGGTCGAGCTGCCAGGTCAGCTTGGAAAAATTTTATTTCTACTACTCTGCTTTAGAGAAAACGCATTCGAAATCCAAATTCGGGTAAAATCGAGTGGTAAAATTTGGTTGTCAATACTTAGTGAAAAACATAGGTTTTTAAGGTTCTGCGACGTCAGATGCGACGTCAGATGCGACGTCAGATGCGACGTCGGATGCGACGTAGAGTCCTGCGTCGCTATGTGCGACATTCGCAATCTAATGCGACGTTGTGTCCTGCGTCGCAATGTGCGACGTAGAATTTGATGGCGACGTAGGAGCTTACGTCGCATATTGCGACGTTGGGATGTTTTGCGACGTTGACTGCGACGTTGGATGCGACGTCGCAGCACTGTTTTTGGTCCCTGCGACGTAGCGGACTGATCGCCGGAGTTTGAGCCGAAAACGAGTTTTCCGGCCTCCGTTGAGTCTGATTCTTTTACCCAACCCATATTTGAGTATTTTAAGCTTATCTAAACCGCAAACAAGCAAAATAACAAAGTTTTGAGAGATTCGAGAATTGTCGGAAACTTACAAATCCGCGCGAGGAGAATCCGAAAAGATAGGATTGTAGATCGTTGCGTGGTGATCGTTTTTCCCTAAAGGAGCTTTGAGATTGGAGGTCGTTTGACGGTGGTTTTTGGCGGATTATGGTGGCGGTGGTGTGGTGGTAGGTTGTAGAGAGAGAGATGAGAGAATAGTTGAGAGGAGAGAGAGAGTGAAATGTGGTGAATGAGAAAGAATGAGGAGGGATTTGGGTTTTTATTTGAACTCAGATCCCTAACTCGTGTACTGTGGTCTCCAACCACAGTACAAAATGTCCGTGATTTTATACCTGATTAAAATGTAGATTTATTACTTTAAATCTATAATTTGGTTATGTTATTTTGTAAGTATTTTTAATAAAAATATTTCACTTGAACTATAAAATGTAATTATTCAAAGTTTAAAATCAGCGCGAAATTTGACTTTTTGACCGGGTGTTACATACAAATTATAACAATCTATACAGTTATACACATACATATATAGATATATCCAATTTCAATTCTAAAACATTCCAGAAGTTAAGAAATAGAAGAGAAAATCGTGAAGGAGCAAGAGTGGAACAAAAATCACTTCCAAACTATCAATTGAAGCTCAAGAAATCTCTAGTTCATCCTCTAAGTTATATCTTAACATCAAGTAAGTATGTTCTTCCAATTTTGATAACCTATAAATGGGTTTTCAAGGGTTTTAGTTGATTAGTGAAATTAAACCCAAAATTAGGGTTAGAAAGTTGTTAAATTGATGTTTGTTAGCTTGTTAGCGATGATTAGAAACCTAATTACACTTTGGTTATGAAGAAATTGTAAGTGGTGTTTATAATCATTTTATGAGTTATGCTAAAATTTATATAAAGTTGTATTATTAGTTTAAAGGGATTAGTGTCTGGGAATGTATCAAACTTTGACCAAATCTCTATTGTGTGTATCCAACTTACATTTGCTAAATTTAATGCATTCAACTTTCAAAAATGTCTATTGTGTGTACTTTGATGATGTGGCGAGCTCAGAGCGTGCCATGTGGCGCTAGGATAGAGTGACACGTCATCGCCACGTCATCAAAGTACACACAATAGACATTTTTGAAAGTTGGATGCATTAAATTTAGCAAATGTAAGTTGGATACACACAATAGAGATTTGATCAAAGTTTGATACATTCCCAGACACTAATCCCTAGTTTAAAGGAGTAACTAGAGATATTAGTATGTTGTGAAAATGATGTTAGAACAAGAATTGGAGTAGAAACATGAGTGATTAATCACTTGAGTTGTTATAGTTATTAAAAGTATGGTTTTGATTGATTAGCTAAAGACTAAACCAAGTAAAACCAAAGTGGGGGAGGGATTTTAGATGATTGTTAGTTGAAGTTGTGATTAGTTGATGCTAAATGTGTTGTTATGATATATGTGTTAGGTGTTAAAGAAGTGGCATCTTCATTTGGTCATTTAATCACAAATTTGCCTAACACATCAAAGGTGAGTGATATGGAAGTTAGTTGAGTAATGATTGTATGATTTCGGATTGCATACGTGCAAGAGATTCATACAATCGAGTGAAGTATTTACATTATCTTATTGTGATCTTGGTTGTTGATTATTGTTACCAGTTGTTGATGTTAGTTGATTAGTGTTAAAAAGATATGAAATGAGCATGGAAGAGATTGATTTGATTAGAATGGCTAACTTATGTTAGCTATGTTATGATTAGTTAGCTAACTTTATGTTAGCTATAATTGCGATTAGACTAGCTAATTTATATTAGCTAGAGTGGTGATTAGTATTGTGCACATGTGATTAGTGAAAGTTGAAAGTGGATCCACTTAATGAAAGTAATCTCTATACCTTGCTCATTTGTTTAAATGTTTAAGTTAGTAGTTAATTGTTGATTGTTGATTTGATTAGTTAGTTACTTAATTAGTTGTTCATATGCTCTCTAAGCTATGTGCTTACTCTTTAAAGTTGTTGAATGTTGTAGGTACAATTGAGCATAGACAAGGAAAAGATATTGCTAAAGGATAGCGTGGATTAGCTTGCTAGAAGTGAGTTGGCAAGTCCCTCTCTTTAAATTATCGTTTTGTGTATCGCTTGTATGAGTCGCCCAACGATATATTTTGAAGTCAAATTATTGGTCATGAAGTATTTTGAAAGTTGAAAGCGAATAGTAAACATATGTTTTGTTATGTTTTGTGAGTAATGAGAAGTATATGTGAAATAGATGAAATATGGTCAAGTTTCGAAATAAAGCTTATGTTTGAAATTGGTAGTGACATCTTGTTGACTACCTTTAGTTGGTTAAATGTGTGTGGAAAATTAGAAGTGAGTTGGTTATTAGTGTTGATTTCACTAAATGTGTCAAAATGGTATCCATCTGTGTTGCCAAAGTATGATGTGTTAAAAACGAGTCAAGGTGGAAGTATGTTGCTTTTTGTTATTGTTTTAGGAGTCAAATGTAGAGTGGTATGTGTTGGTAAAATGTACGAGTCTGAATGTATATGGTTTGTAATATGACTTGTCCCCAAAAAGTGGTCAAAACGACCATAAATTGGTGATACGTCCAAATTCTTCATTTTTGTGAATTTTGAAAAAGCGTAAAAAGGGAAACCTTCGTTTTAGTATAGTGGAAGTGTATGCAAATTTTCAAGTCCTAATTCTAAACGAGTTGAAAGTTATGCGCGTCCGAAATTGGCTCAAAAAGTGAGATTTGTCATAGTTCAGCTGAAAGGGGTCGGTACGTGATCCCATGAAAGCTATAGAATCGCGTATAACGTAAACTTGTCACAGTGGAATTATAAGCTTAGTTACGCGATCCCACATGTTTTCCTAGGATCACGTATGGTAACTCTGTACTCGATCCCCTGATGGTTCCCGGATCGCGTAAATGTAAAGGAAATGATTACAGAATAGAATCCAGTGTAAGTACGCGATCCTACATGATTTCCAGGATCGCGTATCAAGCCGTGTGAAAAAATAATAATAATAATTTTGGGGCGTTACAGAACGGATCCTAAATTTACTAGTAACTTTATATTTCTACAATGAGGAGTTCAATTTTGATTAGGAACTTTTTTTTTATGTAGTGTAAAAATTTGTTTGTATTCTTTTTTAATTTATACAAGAAGCCAAAGTCTAGAAGGCTTGAAAAGATCGTCTGTTGTCAAGATACTAGTGAATTTGGTACTTTTTTTCCTTTCAACAGATGGACATTAGTCATTAAACCATCAACTCTTACTAGGTAGAGGTCTGGTTCCCTCTCCTCTCTATAGGGATTATGTATGTAACTAGATTGTTTTACTGCCGGATGTTCTTTCATAAAGTAGTTGACTTGATAAAGTTTCACCTTGCTTTTGTTTAAAAGTCTTTGTTTAATGGAAAAGCTTGGTTACACACTTCATAAAGAGTTTGAACCACCCAAAATGTCAATGGAAAAGCTTTAATCCTTAATCATGTTAAATTATTGTTACTGCATTAGTTGTTCATATAATTTATAGATCGTCTTAAAATGTCCGTTTTGGTCTGAAATTCATCTTGGCCCATTACCCACATTATCTACCCAATCATTATAGCTTTTTTTATTTTGAATCTTTCTATTTGTTGCTGTCATTTTGTTGTTAACTAAAATTATTCCTTAGACAATCACATTTTCGTATAGTATCCAATGAACTTTGTTTTGATGTAGCTAAACTTTTGGAGTTGGAGGCAAAGAATTGTTCTGTTATATAATTTTTAGGACCGAGGTGAAGTTAAAAGGAAGTCATTATGGAAAATGTAAGAGAGCTAACTTAAATCCATGAGATATCTTCTTCTTTTTTACTTGCTAGAGTGCCGATATGCTATTTACGACCACGACTTTGTGACTGCTAAAAGAGCCGGGCCTTTTTTATTGGGTGTTTCAATTCCATGTAGTACAAAATGTTGATGCAATACTTTAACTTAGAATAGAAGTTGTGTAACGTGTAAACTGTTTATTTTGGATAAGGTTGAAACTGGTGTGTTCGGGATTATTGGAAACACCTATGTCGATAATTGTATAAGAGTATTTGATATGTGTCAAATGTGATTACATAGATTATATTATCTCGGGTATAATAATCTAATATTCAAATTCTTTTAAAAAAAATATTTAAGAGGTTTTTGCCATCTTAATTTTATAGATGTTTCATCTAACCCTTTAACCAGTTATGGAAAAAAAATATTAACCCACAAGTAAATGGGTCAAGGTTGCCACCTCTACATAGATGTTAAATATATCAAGTTCGAAGTTTTGTTTTATCTATCTTTGCATCAGACTTGCAAAGGTTATGTGTTTAGTTTTGTTAAAGGGTTTTATGACAAAGGTTTGGTGCTCCAGAAGGGTTCTATGTTTAGCGTTTTAAAGAACGTTAAGTGTTTAGCTTTTTAGAAGGGTTACATTTTTAGCTTATTTCAGGTTCAATGTTTATCTTTTTACAACGCCTTTGTATTTAGATTTTAAGAGTTTTATGTTTAACTTTTAGAATGTTATGTGTCAAGAGACTAATAGTTAGCTTTTAGAAGGTGTTATGTGTTTAACCTTTATGAATGATTTTGTGTCAAGAGTTTAGTGTTTAGATTTTTAAATGGTTATGTGTTTAGCTTTCAGAAGGGTTTTGTGTTTACCTTTTTAAAGGGTTTCTTATCAATGGTTTCCTATTTACTTTTACAAGCATTATGTGTTTACCTTTTCAGAATGGTTCTGTATTAAGGGTTTAAAGCTTAGCTTTTAAGACGGGTTCTATGTTTAAATTTTAGTGTTTATCTTTTTAGTAGGGTTCATTGTTTAGATTTTAGTGGGGCTATGTGTCAAGGGTTTGGTGTTTATATTTATAGAAGGCTTACGTGCTTATCTTTTAGAAAGATTTTGTATTTAATTTTTAAAGGGGTTATGCGTCAAAGTTTTTAGAAAGGTTTTATTTATTTATTTTCTTTAATGATCATGTGTCAAGGGTTTAGTCTTTAGTTGAAATCATAATTGGACAATAATTCTTCAGTATTCCATTTCGGGATGTCCCAAAATTATTGTCCACTTATGATTTCAACTAATCAGAAAAGGTTTTAGTAGGTAGATAGATAAATCATATTGGTTGACACAGTAATCAATGTACATTTCTAAAATTGTGTGCATTTCATAACTGGATAATTAAATTGGCACAGAGGAAGTATGTGTTAACAATTTACAGTTATCCTCTTAAAATGGTTATGTGTTAGTGGTTTAGTCTTCCGCTTTTAACTGAAAGCTAAGTTTATGTGTTTAACTTATAAAAATTTTATGTGTCAAGGGTTTAATTCTTAACTTATTAGAAGTGTTATTTGTTTAGCTTCTAATAAATAAATATGGGTAAAACGTTTAATTTTTACCATTTTAAAAGGGTTATTCATTTAGATTTTTAGAAAGGTTATATGTTTAGCTTTCTAACAGGTTACACATAGAACTTTTAGAAGGATTGTGTGTTAAGAGTTTAATGTTTAGCTTTTCAATATGGTTGGTTTCTTTAGCTTCTAAAAGAATTATGTGTTTAGCTTTAAGGAAAGTTTTGTATCAATGAGTTAGTGTTTCACTTTTTAGAGGGTTTATGTGTAAAGGGCTTAATTTTTAGCTTTCTAGAAGAATTTTGTGTGAAGCCTATAATGTTAGGTTTTTAAAAGGGTTATGTATTTGAAATTTAGTGTTTAGATATTCAAGAGGGCTCTACGTTTGGACTTTTTACAAGGGTTCTATGTCAATGTTTTATTGTTTAAATCTTTAAAAGGGTTTCATGTTTAGTTTATAACGGATTATGTGTTTAAGTTTTTAGATATAGTATATATTTAATTAACTGTGGGTTATGTATCGAAGGTTCCATGTTTAGTTTTTTAGAATGGTTATGTGTTTAACGCTTTAGAAGGTTTATGTGTTTACCTTTTCTTTTAAAGGTTACGTGTTTAGTTTTTAGATGAGTTATGGGTTAAGGTTTAGTATTTAGATTTTTAACATATTATAATTATGTATTTAACATTTCTAAAGAATTTTGTTGTTAAGTCATTGAAGGGATTTTCCGTAAAGTATAAGTATGTAAATTTAGTAAGGAAACAGTTTACCATTTTACTTATAAAAATTTGTCAATTTGGATTTTAGTTATCTCCTCATTGTGAAGCGTACATAAATTATTTAATAAAGTATAGCGTTTAGGGGTTAAGTATTGGGTTTATGGTTGTGTACTTGTGTGTAGGGTTTCTTGGTGAGAATAGTGAAACGTTTCAAATCAATCATTTTGGGCATACTGAATATTAATTTAACTTTCTATCTTAGATTTATAGTTCATCTTTTGATTTTGAGATTTTTTAAGATGAGTATCAACTTTTAAATTTTAAACGATCGAAAAAGGCTTTATACAATAAAGTTAAAATTCTATTTGTGTACTTTGTAATAACTACATTTTCTTATGTTGTTTGTGGAATTCAAAATTTAACTAAGTTATGCATTAAATTAAAAAAAAAATTACATTATATGTGCATTGCACATGTATTTACCTAGTATCTTTAACATATCTAATACTATAATCAAATAAATTACATCATTAAAGGTAGAATTTTATTCTCTTCATTTTGATATTGGTCTCGTTATTTTTTACAAAACAAAAACGCAGATGCACACAAAATATGTTGTTCATCTAATACAAATATGTTGGTCATCTACTGAAGAAGATGAATGGAAGGTAAAATTTTCGAATGCACAACAATCATCCTGTGCATCTAATATATTTTATTAAAAAATTTAACCATTCGAGAAGAAAGAAAAAGAAGCACAAATAATTTGTGCATGTAGTACACATATACACATTGACAAGGATGCACATCCCTATTAAACCAAACTTGATCATACATCCGAAAATATTCATGGAAATTGGGAAACATAGACATTAAATACACATATATTCAATCCGGTGTTCGTCCAGAACGACAAGGAAAGGAACACAAAAAAGAAGCACCTCTTTGATTTGAAAAATAAAGAAAAAAAACTATTTATGGTGATACCGGTTCTTGGTGACGCAACATAAAAATCGTGAAAACTTTAATTTTAGATAAGGTTGAAAAGAATCAGAGAAATGTGGTAGAAAATAGGAGTGTGGTATTATATATCGATATTCCCATTTTGCCCTTTTTGCAATTTATTTATTCAAAGAAACCCCAAATTATTGTAGCCATTGATTTAAATAATGGATGCTCCAGATTTGTTCCTATCTGTTCTTGACAAAAGCACTCTCAATAAATATATATATGTATGTATATATATATATATATACATATATATATATATATATATATATATATATATATATATAGGAGGATCTATAGGGAAGGTCTTGATCTTGGGGAAGGAGGGAAGTGGCTTTACAACCGTTGATCTGTGTGTTTTTGCAGTTCATGCGACTGTTATGCGTTTTCTGTTTAGTTTTACTCAGTATACAGGGATGAGGTTAGTTTTGTCTTTTTACATGCTATTTTTAATTGAATAAATATAAATATTTATTACGGAGTATTAGTAATGTAAACGTACACAATTATTCCCGTATGTTCTTCGCTCGATTTCCGAAAAGATTTAGTCACGAGAATCGATTTAATTGCCTAAAATCAATATCATTCTTAATTCTACAATCAATTCATAATTGGTGTATATATAATTGAGTTACTTTTCAATTGTTCCTGATTGTGATTTTACATAGATTTTACTTATTTTTGTTAACTTTTATCCTGCTTCTTTCGATTTTCATTATACATGCTATTTTGATTCCTTTTTATCGATTCATATTTAGGTTTAATCAGCATATATATATTCGTTTTAGGTTTTAACTTTTTATATGTGTTGTTTCAGCTACTATGATGAACTCTAGTTCTAATGTTCATTAGGAACGAATTCAGGTGTTACGGATTGTACCAATAAATTAATTTTTAGATTAATTTGTGTTTTTTTGTGTGTTATGTATACATGATGCTGATGTGTGGTAATTATAATCTTACTCACGATGAATATTTGTGGGGATCTTTTGTATTGTGTTTTTGTAGCTTCTATGATGACTTCTCGTTAGAATAGAATTAGGTTAGTCTTTTCGTTACTTGCAAGCTATGTGCTCTTAATCCTTTATTGAATTAATGATAATATTATCCATGATGAATGTTATTTATTTTAATTACCCATGAATTCTGAATTATATGTTAATAGATTTGTTGATTTGAACTAACGTGCCGAACTTTTACGATTGTATTCAATTTTGAATACTAATGAATGCATGTTTTTTAATTTCTTACAATATTGATATTTATCTTTATTCAGAGTCATAGGATATAATTGTTCTAGTCATAGTTTATGGTTGTTGTGTTTGGTGTTT
The DNA here is from genome assembly GCA_949592205.1 of Helichrysum umbraculigerum. NCBI lineage: Eukaryota > Viridiplantae > Streptophyta > Magnoliopsida > Asterales > Asteraceae > Helichrysum > Helichrysum umbraculigerum. The sequence continues at coordinate 86,341,689 of CATIUR010000002.1, read as the reverse complement.
CTATTCAATTCTGAATATTGAAGAATATATGGTTATAACTTGCTTACATTGCTGTTTATTCACATTTGTAGTTGTCATATGATTGTTGGTTAGATTAGAGTTTTGAGTCTTTTTAGTACTAACTATACACTAATAATGTCAGGCTCTACTTTTCTTTTCTAAGTTTGTGTTTTGTCAAGGTCATTTGGGTTTGATATGAAAGGTGTTGAGGTGTATAAAGATGGTCCCGACGACGACAACAACAATTTTGTAGCTAATAATTGATTGAGCTGATGCACCCCTTTTTGGTATTATCAGTGCCAAAATTACTGACTTTATTCGTAGACTTCATATTTTAGTTTATTATCAACCCTCTCTAACCATCACATCAACCCGTTCGAGATACTACTGGTTGAAATGGGTCATGTTTAGGTGACCCGTTTGTTCTAAAATTTTGAACTTTCCAGTTAGCAATTTGACTCTCAATTACGATTACAAAACTTCATATTCATTTAAGTATTTAACAGTAATATAGTTTCTTGAATAATAGAATTTGAAAGGTCTTATGCATCCAAATTACACTTGAAGTGACATTCAATCTGTTCATCCAATTTGACCAATTTCCATTAATTTAATTTACAGATCAAACACAACCCGAACAAAACCATGTATAACTACATAGGTTTAAATAGCCATCTATAGCTTAAAATTGTAATGGTTGTGAATGTATCTTTATTATTTGCGATATGATCTCTTTTATCAACTAGCTTTCTAGTTCATTTTTATAGCTATTTTAGAGTCTTGCGTAGCGTACAAAACCATATGAAGACTTGTTTTTGTTCTCAGTTCTCAAAAACTTGCATATTCTGCTTTATGTAGGATATACAAAGGAAAAGAGTGGTATACTTGTGGTTGGACTTAGTTTTCACACAGCACCAGTTGAAATTTTCCATTCCAGAGGCAGAATTGCCTCAGGCAATTAGTGAATTATGTGATTTGAATCACATAGAAGAAGCTGATGTTCTTAGCATTTGCAACAGGATGGAGATATATGCTCTGGCACTCTCTCAACATCATGGTGTTAAAGAAATCACTGAATGGATGTCAAAGGCACTAACCAGATACCAGTTACATCTATCGATTTCTGTATATTAAATGATACAGTAAGTGATTAAACTTTGAATTTCACATTCATAAATGTAGGTCATTGGTGTTCCTGTTTCAGATATTCGCCGACATCAATTCTTGTTGTGTGAAAAATAAGCCTCGAAACACATGTTTGAAGTATCAGCAGGTCTTGATTCCTTAGTTCTTGGAGAAGGTCAAATTCTTAACTTCGTCAATACATTTGTCAAAAATTTAAATGTGAAAATTAATAAATGTTCATCACGATGAATGTTAAAATTAAATTGATGTTATTCTCGGACATTAATCTTGATGAATGTTAAGTTAACATCCACCACGATGAATATTAAAGTTTTATTAAATAAATATTCATAAACTAATGTTATGACTTAAAATTGAATTTCATCAGTGAATATATGTGACACCTGACGATTTAGGCTTACTGATTAACCTGCTAGAAACATTAATTATGTGTGTTTAGTTTAGTATTAAGCTAAATACTTGTAACTACTTGTGACTATTTGTATATTTATGTGAATATACGCCTACGTAATTGTTTTATATTACACTTACGTAATTAGCTGTAATTACGCGAAACAACCGGACGGAGTCCGACAGACTATACAACGTTGGTGAAAACCTTTTTATAAATAACTTTAATCTATTCTTAGAAGTTATTTATCACTTATTATTATTTTGTTAAAATAATACACGAAAAACCTAGACGTTTTGACTAGAACGTCTCAAACGCAATGAAAACGCGCAAATCGCATTCGGCAACCAAACGAAGACCAATTAATATTTAGATAACTCAAAATAGAGTATTTTAAATAATACTTCAATCAAAAAATATCTCAGATAAATCGTTAGTTAAAAACGAACCAAATAAGCGTTTGGCGAATAACCGAATAACAAAAATAACGGGTAAACGAACACAATACGTAACCTAAACTTAATAGACAAAAATTAAACTGATTTTTGACCATTTGTGGGCCCCATGGTCGGCCACATGCAGCCCCCACATGCCCCCATGTGACAATGATCATCTCTTTACCCTTCACCACTCCAAATGCATGCAAAAGTCTCATTTGAACACTCAACTCTTACACTTTTCTCCATAGATTCTCTCAAACTCTCTCATCACTCTCTTCTCTCTCCCATTTCCAGAGATAAACTCAGCCCCATCACCACCACACCACCACCCTTGACCACCAACAACCACCATTTGACCACCATAATCCTCCATACAACCACCACATCAAAACATCACTTTTAAGCAAGGAATTTAGCTCAAGATCATCCTCTCCTTCTCCGCATCTAATCTTTTGTAAGAAACCCCATTCTCTTTCACTATAATTACTTTCGTGTTACTGATTTTGATGTATTATAGCTCATCTAACTTGATTATGTCCAAAATCCTTGCTAAAAATCGTTTTTGAAGAACAAACATATACATGCATAATCTGTCTCCAAAAACACAGTTTACAAAAATGGTCATATCTTGAGTTTTACTAAGAGTTAGACAACAAAATTTTTTTTTAAAGTTGCGTATTGAAAAGAGCTACAACTTTGGTGTTTTACACTTTTTCCATATCTGTACGTATTTTCGTGTATTAACTGATATTTGAGACTGACCTGAGAGTTTTCGATAAATATGTTCGGTTGTTACGCGGAATTATTTAAATATCTAGATGGACCCGATAATTACCGGAAAAATTATGTTATGGACTAGACACTTAGAAGATTAGTTGGTAAATATTGTGAGGTTTGATTTGGACTCAATAATTACCGGAAAAATTATGTTATGAACTAAACCGACAAAAGTCGAAACTATAAAAATTTGAAGTTTTAAGTTGCGTAATAAAAACCGACACTTCGAAATAACTCCGACACGAACCGACAAATTATTTGGACTCTATTAACTGAAATATGGGTTGGGTAAAAGTTTCGGGTCAAACCGAGTAGGTTTGACCAAGTCAACAAAAACGGGGCTCGATTTCTAAAAACCGACAAACTTACTATTTTTGGAAAGTGGTAACAAAAATGGGTTTGGGTTACTAAATAAATGACTTTGACCAGCTTTGACTCAGTTTGACCAACTTTGACCAGTTTGACCAGCTTTGACCAGGGTTGACCAGGTTTGACCAACTTTGACCAGGTTGACCAACTTTGACCAGCTTTGACCAGCTTTGACCAACGAGTTGACCAACTTTGACCTACGGTTTGAGGTTTTTACGAACTAAATAATTTGTTAGCAACACACGATATATACTAATGAATAATGTACAACGAAACAAACTTAATAATAATGTCTAAACGAATTATTATTACAAACTTTTACCAACGGGTCGTACACGCTTTTGACAAACGAACTTGAACAACTTATTTGGACATACTAGTTGATGAACTAGCTTTAGGTGGACATTAACCCTCCACCTACACGATTGGCTTAAGTGGACATTGACCCCCACTTATACAATCGCTATAGATGGTCATATGAGACATCTACTTACATACAACCTTATTCGTTTAGGATGTTAGAAGGTTGCACGTTGGATACACTCATTGCTTGCTTATTTGATTATTTGCTAGCTGCTTACTAAACTCAGGTGAGTTTCATAGCCCCCTTTTTACTTGTTTGAACTGTTTGGGGGTGAGATTACATGCACTATTTTATGAATTGTGATGTGAACTGTTTTATGAACTGTTGTTAGGAAAACATTTATACGTATTGCATGAGTTACTTCTTTTCCACTAAGGCCAATACAATCATATAAATCTGTTGATTTACGTTTGCAATATTGCGGTAAAGCAATACAAAACGATATTGCGGTAAAACAATACAAAACGATATTGCGGTAAAGCAATACAAAACGATATTGCGGTAAAGCAATACAAAACGATATTGCGGTAAAGCAATACAAAACGATATTGTGGTAAAGCAATACAAACATTTCGATATTGTGGTAAAGCAATACAAACTATTAAATCTTGTGATTTATAAATACGATATTGGCAATAATATACAGAACTTGATTTATACAGAAACATTATTTTACAGAACTTTATTTTACAACAAGAAAATCATGTGTTTACATTATTACTTCACAGATTAAACCTATGAACTCACCAACATTATGTTGACCCATTTTAGCGTGTATTCTCAGGTTTACAGACGCAGTAGGACTACCCACAGGAAACAGGACAGTAGGATGCTTTTGGAAAGCATAGCTCGAGTCGCATATTTTCAAACAGGAGATTTAAATTGCATTACGACATTTTGTATCAACGATTATGTATTATAAATCTCTAGACTATGTTTGCGAACTTTAGAATCTTATGTAAACTTTTATCTATGGAATGTAACGTTTTCAAACGTCTCATATAGAGGTCATTTGCTTTAATCTTTGTGTTGTGATATTTGATTTGGTCGGCGCCCCCGTGACACCTCCTACTTCCGCTGCCACGTGTTTCGGGGGGTGCGACAATATATTCTTTATAACATTGATTTTGATTACAATATACAAGTAAAATTAATTTTATCTTTGATATTTATATTGGCGAAGTTAAGATGCTCCATGATGAATATATATTTCGCTCATTCCCTCAAGAAAATGATTCCCTCTTAAACCCTCCCCTGGATAATATATAATAGAATCCTATATAATGTGAAGTGTTACCCTTCAATTGTGTGCCAAACAGGGACGGATAGGAAAGGTACATCAAATAATTTTATGCCTTTTGGTGGTGGCATGAGGTTTTGTGTTGGAACTGATTTCACTAAAGTGCAAAAGATGGTCATGTTTCTCTAATGTTTAGATACCAAATATAGGTAAAAATAAATATATTGTATATGTTTATGTAATTATATCACTTTTTGTTTTTGAGTGAGAATTCTGACGTGATATTTCATATAAATTTCTAGGTGACAAACAGTCAACAGAGGAGAAATTGTACGAACTCCTAGTTTACAGTTTTCAATTTTTTTTTTCAATGTGAAAGATAAATAGAATCAACATACTACATCAAAATCTGATATGAAGTCGGGTATTTTCCAAATTAACCAGCAACCATATAAGCGATGGTTGAATTGGTATTATCATCTAATGTATATACTATCAATTTTATATAATTACATAAAAAATTAACTTCAATTACCCAAATAAATGGGTCCCACTTTATAAGCTAACTTTGGTTTTGGTATTTCGTGGTACTTTGATGCTGATAATGGATTCTAGGTTACACTGCATTTTTTATGAATATCGTAACATAACATTCATTTTTGATAAATATTAATTGATAACATTAATTAATCAGTGTTATCATTTGAATTCAATTAATATAAATAATAAGTGATAATAATCATTAATAAAAACTAATATAATTTTCCACTAAAATATTTCCTTCTAATCAAAGAGGTGAAAGCTTTTTAATGTATAACGTCCATGTAGTTAGATAACGATTCAAGAAGTGCTATAAGTTTGTTGGCCATTTTGATAAAGAGTGTTTACCATTTTTTATATTGTTTTCTCTTAACATTCACTCCGATGAATGTTAACTTATACAATTGAAATAAATTTTTAAGTGTTATAATTTAACATTCATTCCGATGAATATTAAGTGATAACATCCCATTGATAAATATTATAATATAATTTTTCACTAAAACATCCCCTTCTAATTCAACAATTGAAAGCTTTTTAGCTTATAACATCGCGTAATTACTAGTGATTCAAGAAGTGCTATAAATTTGTTGGCCATTTAAGTAGGGATTGTTTTCCATTTCTATATTGCTCTCATTAAATTCATTACGATAAATGTTAACTTATATACTTTGAGACGCATTGCTAAGTGTTATAATTTAACAATCATTATGGTGAATATTAAGTGATAAAATCTCAATTGATATATATTATAATATAATTTTTCACTAAAACATCCCCTTCTAATATAGTAGTTAAAAGCTTTTTAGCTTATAACATCGTGTAATTACATAGTGATTCAAGAAGTGCTATATTTTTGTTGCCCATTTAAGTGGGGATTATTTTTCATTTGTATATTGCTTTCTCTTTAACGTTCATTGTGATGAATATTAACTAATATATATTGAGACACATAGCTAAGTAATATAATTTAACATTCATTTCGATGGATATTAAGTGATAACATTATCTTTGATGAATATTAACTAATAACGTTAATTTGTATATATTTAAGTAAATTTTTTCAGTAAAACGTCCCTTTCTAATTCAACACTTGAAAGCTTTTTAGCTTATAACATTGTGTAATTACATAGTAATTCTAGAAGTGCTATAAATGTGTTGTGCATTTAAGTACGAATGTTTTTCATTTGTATATTACTTTCTCTTTAACGTTCATTGATAAAAAAAATTTATGTAAGTTATAACATCAATTAGTGAATACAAGACCCAAAATCATTAATATTTATCGCGGTGAATGTTAGTTAACATTCATTGTGATGAATGTTAAAATTAATAATATTTTTTCAAATAATGAGATGTTTCAACATTCATCGTAATGAATGTTAGTTAACATTCAGCACGGCGAATGTTAACAATTTATTAAATAAATATTCACAAACTAATGTTATGACTTAAAAATGAAATTCATTCCTAAATATATTATTTATGGCATCAATTTCATTTACAAATATTACTCATATCATCCCAATTAAATTTCTACTTTATTATTTTTATTTGTACCAAAAAGATTATCCATTTATGAAAAACTAACATTTGTATTAGTTTACTTTTAGTTGTTATTAGTTAACATTCACTTTTACTAATATTAAGTGATTGAAATGATCCCGATGGAAATATTTTTTAAGGGGAGGGGGAAGCATTAATATTCATCAGAAAGCATATTACCTTCACCCATAGAAAATCTCACAGAAAAAGGTGAAACTCAATAAATATCAATTAGAATCGATGCTATGAATGTTAAGTTTCCTTGATTCAGTTGTTATGATTTAACATTCATTTCGATGAATACTAAGTGATAATATTATTTGAGATGAACATTAAGTGATAACATTCAGCAATAAATATTATTAATTCCTTTTCAGTTATTCTAATTTGGCATTGATTTTCAATGAATATTAAGTGATAATATTCATTCTTCATTCAGATTAATATTAAGTGATAACGTTCATTTACAAATGTTACTCCCTCCGTCTCAATTAAATATCCACCTTATTTTTTTTTTACCAAAAAGATTGTCAATTTATAAAAACTAATTATTGTCAATATTAGTTTAATTTTTTTTTCTAAAGGCTATAACATCAATTTATAAATATTCTATCCAAATTCGTTAATATTCATTGCGGTATATGTTAGTTAACATTCATTATGATGATTGTTAAAATTAAAAATATTCTGTCGCACCCCCAAAACACGTGGTAGCGGAAGGTATTAGGTTTCGGGGGCGTCGACCAAATCAAATATCATCACACAAAGATTACAACAAACGACCTCTATATGAGACGTTTTAATAAAAAGTTACATTTCATAAATAAAACGGTTACAAATGTTATATCAAAACATTGGAGTTCGCATTAAAAGTGTAGAGATTTCTAATACATAAATGTTGATACAAAATATTGTAATGCAATCTAATCTCTTGTTGTTTGTGAAAACATGCGACTCGAGCTAATGCTTTCCAAAAGCATCCTACTGCCTTGTTTTCTGTGGGTAGTCCTACTACGTCTGTGTACCTGAGAAATACATGCTAAAAGGTCAACATAAAGTTGGTGAGTTCATAGGTTTACGCAGTTAAAATCATAGTATGAACCACAAGATTTCATAGTTATCAAAGTAGCACGAATGCCAAAGTAAATCGTAGTATACTATTGCCATGAGCTCATAGTCCGAAGCTTAACCGTAGTTGTTTACCCCCAGTGAGTGTATAACCAGTACACTCGACTGTACGAAATATTATGCATCCGTATAGTGGTTAGAGCGACTAACCCGGATGGCGGATTGTCAGGTCCCGATAGATCTATCCATAATGTTCGCGCTTAGTATTAACGTACTATGATATTTGTTAGGGGCCATCGTAGTTTGGTTTAGTTACTCATGCAATTAGTATAAGAGTTTTCGTTACTTGCGTTCATATGTAAAACAGTTTATAAAACAGAGCATGTATTCTCACCCCAAAGTAAAAAGCAGTAAAAAGTGGGGCTATGAAACTCACCTGAATTTAGCAAGTAGCAAGCAAATAATCAAATAAGCAAGCAATGTGTGTTCCCAAACTGCAACCTTCTAACGTCCTAAACGTATAAGGTTGTGTGTAAGTAAAAGTATCAAAAGACCATCTATGTAGGTGGAGGGTTAATGTCCACCTATAAGTCATATGTGCAAGTGGGGTGTTAAAGTCCACTTGTAAGTCGTGTAGGTGGAGGGTTAATGTCCACCTACGCTAGTTCACTCCACTAGTATGTTCAAGTAGTTTGTTTATTAAAAACGTGTGTAAGACCCCGGTTTTTCAAACAACATTTTATATATTATCAACTTTAAGAATCGTGTCCCAAAACTTATATATTCGATATTTACAAAACCAAACATTTAATACTTACAACACGTGCCAAAATAAAAATTTCTAAGTTTATATAATTACAAACCATAATACTAAAACCGGGTGTTATAAAAACCTTTTAAACATATCTATTAACAAAAGTCAGAGTGTGCGCAATCCTAGTCAAACATCCCGTCAACATCTAGCACCCGATCATCAACTAACTAAAATCTGCAAAACATTTAACAACGAGGGATTAGCTCACGCTAAGTGAATGGAACCGTAACCGGCGGTTCAATCCATTCATAACAAGTCTTACAACAATATAAACTTAAACACATAAGCACATAAGTACAGAAGGATCGGCAGTTCCTGGTATACTATCACAGTCACCACGACCACTGTATGCTATTCTCAGTGATCTACCGATAGCTTAACTACTACCTTCACTGACATAGGTTGGTCCTCAACTATGTGTATCAGAGAAACCTAGACAGCTACACAGTAGTAATCAAGCCCAACCATCGTTGACCTTCTTCCGAATCATCTCAACAACTTGTCACATAAAGGCATATCATAAGCAGTTATGGAATATCAACTGAACAACTTTTACAACTGGATCAATCAAACTCAATCAATATAATCATCAACTGAATAACTGAACTTAACATGGCAATAACTATAACTGAAACTATCCTGGTTTACCCGTTGTAACCGAACCCGTTACAACTGGGTTGAACCGAGGATTACAGTAACCACTCACCGATATTATCCGATCTTCAACTCAGTGGTCTAATATTACTGAGTTGCTGCCCGCTTATCTAGAATTACAAACAACAACAAGTCAGTAATTTATCACACAACTAAGAACTCATATGCTATTTCATAATATATTCCAATATATAACATAAAGATGCAATATTAACCATACTAGCTAAACCGAACCATAGTTCCAAAACTCCTTTATTAATTCCTTTTCTATTTAGACTCCAAGGATGTAACCATCATAAAGTAGACTCTTTTACCTTTCTAACGATATAAAGAACATAAAAATTGGAGTTACGGTTCATCTTTTATGACTATTTTAAAATGCTGAAATCAGTTTGTTCTATTTAAGCCGATAGGCTAAACATAGCCGATAGGCTAAACATAGCCTATCGGCTATCCTTCCCAGACCCAGAATCCAGCAACCTGCAACAAGCTGAATCCGAACCAAAACCCCAAAAACCATAAACTCAAATCTCTAATCAGTCTAATCAGATTACTAGCATCAAACAAACTTCCTATTTCAACAAATAACACCATATATCATCAATTCACACTTTCAATTTCATACATAATTCATTTACCCTAAACCTTAAATTGAAATAGTAATTAAAGAACACAACTTACACTTAAAGAAGAAGAAGATGATGATGACTATGATGATAATGATAATCTGATGTTTAATCCCAAAATCCCAAGACAAAACTTGTTTATTATTTCTCTTTTGTTTTTCAATTTATGTGTGTATGTGTGTTTCTCAAGAACAAAGAAGAAAGAAATAAAACCATGGGAAAGAATAGTAGGTGGAGTCGGTGTAAACCGACTTTTTAATATAATACTGTGTAAAATTATACCCCTTCTAACCTATTGTCTGGAACCTGAAAATACCTGCGAGTCAACATATTTTATTTTACCGTCAACTTCAACTTTTTAAAACAAGTAACATTTTACTAATCACAATAAAACCTGAGGCTCTTTTACTTGTTTATTTTCAAATAAACCATTTTAAAACATATTAAAATACTATTTTATTCCAGACCCGAAAACTGGGTGTTACAAATCTACCCCCCTTAAAAAGATTTCATCCCCGAAATCTATCCATGCCTACTCAATAAGCAAATCTATATCTCATTCATATACAAACATATATTAAAACATGATTGACTCAAAGTATACCTGTCGTGTCATCATTCAGCTCAAGCATTTCTCCCACGGTCATCTGAAATGCTCTACCAGTTGCTGGCGGTATAGTTTTCCTCTTTTGCCCCACAGATGACACAGAACCCGAAGTCGAGTCCCTTTCCAATCCAAATCCCATTCTAATCTTCTCCGGACAGCTTCCTGATCTATGTCCCTCCTTATGACAATTCCAGCAAACAAACTAAGGAGAAGTACAGTCCCGCATATTATGCCCAAACAAACCACACTTAACACATCTCGCTGTCTCAGAAGTACATGGTCCAGAATGCTTTGACTTACAGCTAACACACCACGGATTGCTCCCCACCGAATCATCACTAAAAACCAATCTTCTACTCTGTCCTTTGTTCCCCAAAGAACTACTCTTAACTTGTGAAGAAGTCTTTTCCTTACTTAACTTATTTGTAGCCCTAGTATCACTATCGACCGACCGAGCTAAAGTAAAAGCTTGAGTCAAAGTATTGGCCAATCTCACAGACGTCCGATAGTTTGGTGGTAAAGTCCCTACAAAATGATTAATCCTCATCCTATCATCTGGGACCCATTGTTGAACAAAACGTAACTTCTCAGTGAACTGGGTAATAAGGTCATCAATCGACATCTGTTCAGTCAACTTCAAATCCATAAACTCCTGTCTAATCCTAATCATATCAAACTCAGAGTAGAATTGCTTGCAAACCTCGGTATGGAAATCTACCCAACGAATAGATGATCTCTGCTCAGATGTTAGATGTGCAGTTATGGAATCCCACCAATTCATAGCCTGTCCTTTCAATAATTGCACAACATATCCAACTTTTAATTCCTCCTCACACTTACACACTTCAAACTTTCGTTTCGTATCCCTTAACCAATTTAAAGTCACCGCAGGATCATTACTTCCCTCAAATTCCTTTGGACCACTAGATTTGAACGTCTTAAAAGAACACATCTTTCTCGGTTGCTGAGGTGATGGAAACTGATAACCAAAATCTCTTTGCTGAGCCGATCTAGCCTGTTGCTCTAGCAAATACAACTGTTCTACTTTCCTTAACCTTAACACCTCATCCTCTAACTGTAACTGATAATCATCTTGATTAGGTTCTTCCTGATTAACATTTGAAGTACCAGCCTGCCCATGATTACCTTCTCGAACTACCGGATTCTCATTTCTAGATGCATTATTAGGAGTCGGGTTCTCGTTATCTGCCATTCCTGTACTCAAAACAATAACTCACAACTTGTTAATCGTTAGTACTTACTATACTAACCAATCAACCCCCATTCAATAGCTAATCCCACTTACCGGAATGTTTGACTAACACCAACTAGATTTGAGATTGAACATTTACAAATGCCCAATTCACCCAAACCTATTCTCTGATACCAACTTGTAAGACCCCGGTTTTTCAAACAACATTTTATATATTATCAACTTTAAGAAGCGTGTCCCAAAACTTATATATATTCGATATTTACAAAACCAAACATTTAATACTTACAACAAGTGCCAAAATAAAACTTTTTAAGTTTATATAATTACAAACCATAATATTAAAACCGGGTGTTATAAAAACCTTTTAAACATATCTATTAACAAAAGTCAGAGTGTGCGCAATCCTAGTCAAACATCCCGTCAACATCTAGCACCCGATCATCAACTAACTAAAATCTGCAAAACATTTAACAACGAGGGATTAGCTCACGCTAAGTGAATGGAACAGTAATCGACGGTTCAATCCATTCATAACAAGTCTTACAACAAAATAAACTTAAACACATAAGCACATAAGTGCAGAAGGATCGGCGGTTTCTTGTATACTATCACAGTCACCACGACTACTGTACGCTATTCTCAGTGATCTACCGATAGCTTAACTACTACCTTCACTGACATAGGTTGGTCCTCAACTATGTGTATCAGAGAAACCCAGACAGCTACACAGTAGTAATCAAGCCCAACCATCGTTGACCTTCTTCCGAATCATCTCAACAACTTGTCACATAAAGGCATATCATATGCAGTTATGGAATATCAACTGAACAACTTTTACAACTGGATCAATCAAACTCAATCAATATAATCATCAACTGAATAACTGAACTTAACATGGCAATAACTATAACCGAAACTATCCTGGTTTTGTCACACCCCGCAAATTTAAACGCAATTATAAACGTTAAACTCATGCATTATTAGGCTAATTCGCTACTTGAGTGAATTCACAACACATTTTCTAATTCGCTACTTGAGTGAATTCACAACACATTTTAGAGGTAAGTCTAGCAAAGCCCAACTAGGTAATACACGTAGTATTACACGTTTCGTAATTATTATAATTGCGCGCAAAAAAAAATTGACTGGAACAAACGCGACAAAATATACGACTGTTGGTGAACAAAATTATTTAGTAAAATGAAATTATTAAATAACATTTATTATGTAAAAACTGAAACAAAATAAAGTTTAGGATTTTATAAACTCAACTAGATTAGTTTTATAAATATCTCAAATAAAAATATAATGGAATGCGTATTTAAAAATCTATATTTAAAATATCTTAACATTTAACGATCGGGTAAACGAACACAGGTAAAATACCACAAAGTTTGGGACAAAGTCCCCTCCCCAATTTGGATCCCTCAAAACCGGCCCCCCCACCCCCTTTCCCACCTCATTTCTCAATTCACTATCTCTCTCTTCACCCCCTTTTCTCTCATCTCTCTCTCTAAACTCAACAAAAACCTCACTAATCACACAAAAATTACATCAAAAACGCATCAAAACGTCATACTCCTTTGGAATAAAATGATCACGACAACACGATCTACACTTCTACCTTTTCGGATTTCAAAATCGACACGCGTAAGTTTCCGACATTTTCTGCAAACTCTTAGATTTCGGTTTTTGTTTGATATTTCATGTTTATAATACTTAATATACCATGTATTAGTGTTACATTAACTTATTATGTCCAAAAACATCATTAAAAACGCTTTAAAAGTCGAAATTTGCAAAAAAATCGCTGAACAGCCAGTTTCGCGAGCTGAGATCCAAATCTGACGAATTTCGTGAGTCGAGATATGGACTTGCGGGTCGACTTGACTTGCGAGTCGACTTGACTTGCGGGTCCACTTGACTTGCGGGTCCACTTGACTTGCGGGTCCACTTGCGAGTTGACTTTTTGACTGCGAGTTGACTTTTTGACTGCGAGTTGACTTTTTGAAAAAGTGCATTTTTGATCCTAAACGATAAATTTTGACACATTCGGACATATGTACATATATATATATATATATATATATATATATATATATATATATATATATATATATATATATATATATATATATGTATACTTTCGGATAAAATAACTATAAATTTAAGGATACTTTCACGCTAATCATTAAACATCTTCAAGAACCAAACCTTTATGATATAGCTCGCACATGAAACACATATACTTTGGGTAGTATACAATACGATAAAAAATAATAATAATACTTTGAATTATTATTACGAAAACTCACCAACGAGCCGTACATATTTTCCAAAACACAAACGTATAAACCAACACTTTGGACATAACTTAGTTGTACGAACACTGACATGGATGGTCTACTTAGACATCCACGTACTTATTAAATCTCATACGTTTATGGCGTTAGGAGATTTCGGAGTATACTTGGGCTTTAGGCTTTGCTAGCACTCGCACTTTACTTAACTCAACAGGTGAGTTCACAGCCCCTACTTTTACGGTTTTAACTGCTTTGAACAGGGGTGGAAAACATAGTCAAACACTTTTACTACATGATAGTATACTTGCTTTACTCGAACGTATAGAGTACTTTGAACAGTTGAACATTTACAACGAAACAATTAACTATGAAATAGTGTTTTCATACGACAAACTATTACAAACGGGATAAACTATACTGGATAAACCGGAGAACGACCGGTACTGTTTTGAAAATGCTGGAGAACGACCAGCAACGTTTCTACAAAACTGATTGGGTAACTGATGGGTCCTTCTGACATGGACCGGATCCTACTAACATGGATCCACTATACTAGTTGAACGAAAAGTCCCTACTGACATGGGCACACGATCCCACTGACATGGATCAAGGGACACTGACACTCCCTTCTATTGAAAAGTCCCTACTGACATGGGTACTGACCGTTGAAAAGTCCCTACTGACATGGGCACTGACCGTTGAAAAGTCCCTACTGACATGGGCACTGACCGTTGAAAAGTCCCTTCTGACATGGGCACTAGATCCTGCGAACATGGGTCTACTATTGTTGATAAACCGTTGAAAAGTCCCTTCTGACATGGGCACTAGATCCAGCGAACATGAGTCTACTATTGTTATTAAACTGATGAAAAGTCCCTACTGACATGGGCACTGGGTTCCTACTGACATGGACCCACCAAACGATTAGGATACTGACACTCCTACGAGACACAACTATTAGGATACTGACATTCCTACGATCATCTAATAGGATACCTACATTCCTACTATAACTTGAAATATACTTTTGGGCAACATCCCAACGAAACATACATACTACTAGGATACGTATATTCCTACAGAACATACTTGGAAATAGGATACTGCTTTCCTACAACTACTAGGATACGAACTTTCCTACAAACAACTATTTGGAAACGTATTTGGTTTTACGAATTACACTTTTGTGTGACATCCCAACGATACTGTATAAACAACAAGTGGGTTACCAACTGTACTTGCAAACATAAAACCTGTGAATTCACTCAACCTCGTTGTTGACTTTTACTATGTTTTTCAGAGAATTAGCTGAGCACGTAAGAACCGCCTGCACATATGGATTATAGGTGACCCACGAAGGAATAGGATGCCAACTTTTGACAACTGGATTTCTTTTGTATAACTAAAACTGTTTAGTCATATTTACGAAATCTACTTTTGTAAACTTAACAACTTTCATACGATTCGATGAATCGTAAACTTTGTAATCGTTATATTTGGCATCTTAATATATATGTTCTGTTGTAATCATATGCTCTGATACGTATGCATGTACAATGTTGACGTGGCACCCCCATGCTTAACCAAATGCTTCCGCTAAACAAAACCGACGAATTTGGGGGTGTTACAGGTTTACCCGTTGTAACCGAACCCGTTACAACCGGGTTGAACCGAGGATTACAGTAACCACTCACCGATATTATCTGATCTTCAACTTAGTGATCTAATCTTACTGAGTTGCTGCCCGCTTATCTGGAATTACAAACAACAACAAGTCAGTAATTTATCACACAACTAAGAACTCATATGCTATTTCATAATATATTCCAATATATAACATAAAGATGCAATATTAACCATACTAGCTAAACCAAACCATAGTTCCAAAACTCCTTTATTAATTCCTTTTCTATTTAGACTCCAAGGATGTAACCATCATAAAGTAGACTCTTTTACCTTTCCAACGATATAAAGAACATAAAAATTGGAGTTACGGTTCATCTTTTATGACTATTTTAAAATGCTGAAATCAGTTTGTTCTATTTAAGCCGATAGGCTAAACATAGCCGATAGGCTGAAGCATAGCCGATAGGCTAAACATAGCCGATCGGCTATCCTTCCCAGACCCAGAATCCAGCAACCTGCAACAAGCTGAATCCGAACCAAAACCCCAAAAACCATAAACTCAAATCTCTAATCAGTCTAATCAGATTACTAGCATCAAACAAACTTCCTATTTCAACAAATAACACCATATATCATCAATTCACACTTTCAATTTCATACATAATTCATTTACCCTAAACCTTAAATTGAAATAGAAATTTAAGAACACAGCTTACACTTAAAGAAGAAGAAGATGATGATGACTATGATGATAATGATAATCTGATGTTTAATCCCAAAATCCCAAGACAAAACTTGTTTATTATTTCTCTTTTGTTTTTCAATTTATGTGTGTATGTGTGTTTCTCAAGAACAAAGAAGAAAGAAATAAAACCATGGGAAAGAATAGTAGGTGGAGTCGGTGTAAACCGACTTTTTAATATAATACTGTGTAAAATTATACCCCTTCTAATCTATTGTCTGGAACCTGAAAATACCCGCGAGTCAACATATTTTATTTTACCGTCAACTTCAACTTTTTATAACAAGTAACATTTTACTAATCACAATAAAACCTGAGGCTCTTTTACTTGTTTATTTTCAAATAAACCATTTTAAAACATATTAAAATACTATTTTATTCCAGACCCGAAAACTGGGTGTTACAACGTGTACGACCCGTTGGTAAAAGTTTGTAATAATAATTCGTTAAAACATTATTATTAGGTTTGTTTCATTGTATACTATGCATAAGTACATATCGTGTGTTGCTAACAGATTATTTAGTTCGTAAAAGACCTCAAACCGTAGGTCAAAGTTGGTCAAACCTGGTCAAACTTAGTCAACTGGTCAAATTGGTCAAAGTTGGTCAAACCTGGTCAAAGTTGGTCAAACCTAGTCAAACTTAGTCAAACCTGGTCAAACCTTAGTAACACTTGCCAATTTATGAAACACTTACCAATTTATGAGACACTTACCAATTTATGGGTTAGAGTATTTGGTCCAAGTGTTCTAAGTGTCGGTTTCTAATTCGGGAAACTTTCCAAGTTTAGTTTTAGGTCCAAGTTACTAACTAAATCACCCAAACCCATTTTGTTACCATTTTCCAAAAATAGTAAGTTTTGTCGTTTTTAAAAACCGAGCCGTTTTTGTTGACTTGGTCAAACCTACTCGGTTTGACCCGAATCTTTTCCCCAAACCTTATATTTGTTCATGGACCATAAAAATTTAGTTTTTCTATTTATAGCAAGTCCACAAGTGTCGTTTTTTATTAGCTACTAAAATCAGTCCACATATGAGGTTTTCCAGAAAATGCATCCCATTGTTGGATTTTTATAAAAATCCACAGTCCATAATCAAATCCAATAAAAATACCAGTTATTCCTCCGTCAATTATCTACTTTCTGTAATTTTTCCATGCATTCTAGAGTAGTCTAAGTATTTTTAGAATATTCTAAGTTCAGATTTGGACACATGCATGCAATCATCATTTCTGGGCAAAAGCTACAAGGATTCAGAATAAATGGTCAACATGAAAGTTGTAGACAACGAAATTTTTGAACTTTTGGCGTTGGTTTCAAGTCATTTAGAGGTGTGTAGCTCAAGTTATGGTCAAAATACTGAGAGAAAAGTTTCTGACTTTGTAGGACAGATTGTCTATGTGATTTCACAAAAAATATTAAAAATAGTAAACGAACTCATAAAAAGATGAGGCCAGGGGTTTGAAAGATAACTTCTTGAACTTAATTTTGACTATAAAAACGTCCATTTTCATTAAGAAATGAGTGAGTTATGACTTTGTACATTTCGTGTTAGATTCTGGTCAGAAGGTGTATTAAGTATTTTCATGAACTTTTAAGTTAAGAAAATTGGTTTTTAAGTTTGTTTAAGAACATAACCCTTTGAGTGAACTTTTAAACATGTTATTTAGAGTATTATGAAGGAGAAATGATACTCACAATGATGTAAATGATGCAAGAATGGCAGAAAAAGAATGAGGATGTCTTGGTGTCTTGCTTTCTTGAAAGATCCTTGCAAAATGATGAGTTTTATGGTGGTGGAGCTATGGTGGTCATAGGTGGCTATTGGTGGTCAATGGTGGGCTTATGTTGGAGGTGTGGTGGTGTAAATGACTGATTTAGTTCAGTTGTTGAGAGAGAATGGATAGAGAGTGAGAGAGAATAATGAGAGGAGTGAAATGAGGGGAAAGATGTAAGTCTTGCATGAAGTATGAATGGAGGTTGTAAGAAATGAAATCATGAGTTTTTACATGAAGTTAGATAGGGGAAGAGGGGTGGCTGGTCGTTGTCATGGGCCCCACCATGAGGGTGTGTGATTTAATTTCCTGTCTCAGACTGTGTTTACGTATTTTGGTCGTTTGCTCGTTATTTTCGTTAAATCGCCTAACGTTTTCTTGTGTCATTTTTATTAATGATATGTTTGGGATTATTTTTTTTCATTGAAGTATTGTTAGAATACTTTATTTTGGGTTACCGAAATGTTTATCGAGTTTCGTTTCATTGCCGAATGAGATTCGCACGTTTTTACCGTGTTTGAGACGTTTTAGCCAAAACGTCTAGGTTTTTTGTGTATTATTTCAACAAAATAATAATATATGATAAATAACTTCTAAAAATAGATTCAAGTTATTTATAGAAATGTTTTCATCAACGTCATATATTGTGTCGGACTCCGTCCGATCGTTTTATGCAATTATAGATAAACACGTAATCACGTAAGTGTATATTCAATTATACATGTAATTACAAATATTTAGCCTAATACAAACTAAATACAAGTAATTAAATTTTCAACTAGGTTTAACAGTTAACCTAAATCGGCGGGTGTCACATATTCATCAAATAATGTTATGTTTTAACATTCATCATGATGAATTTTAGTTAACATTGAGCTCGATGAATATTAACAATTTATTAAATAAATAGTTATCAGTGTTATGACTTAAAAAATGAAATAGATCCATAAATATATATTCTTTATAGCATCGATTTTGATTACTATTTACTGGTAAAAATATTTTTTTTTGATAATTTGATACTAAGCCTATCATTACATCTTCAAACAGAAAGACTAGGGACCTGAATTTTTAATTACTTAGACTACACTAATCCATTTTCACCATTTGACTTTCACAGGTCAACAAGAAATATAATGGTCAGACTCCAACATTGGAGCATAACAATGCTAATTGGTGTAATACCTGGGCGGTACCCCAAAAATACCATATTTTATATGTAAATTGTTTGATGGGGGTGTTTTTAGTAAAACTACAAAGGTATATATAACTTTAACTGATAACATCACAAAGGAAATTAAACAACACATAAAAAGATTCATTAGCTAATATATATATATATATATATATATATATATATATATATATATATATATACACACACACATATACAAATAGTCAATGTTGTACTCATTGTTCCCAATTTACCTACCCATAACATTCTTATGATGTAGAACGGAAATAAAAATACATAATAACAGATAAGGGTGTTATAGGGTCGGGTTATCGGGTTTCGGGTCCATTAGGGTCGGGTTGAATCGGGTTGAGGTTTAAAAGAATGTAACCCGTAACCCGACCTTATAAGAAATCGGGTTTTCGGGTTCGGGTCAACTCGGGTTCGGGTCGAATCGGGTCGGGTTAATGTATTTATCGGGTTAGCTATTGGAAATATCGCAATAGTAAATTCCAACTACTTCGTCAACATATATGATTAAATCATAATATTGTACACTATATAACCTAAGAGTAGATATTGATATTGGTTGAAACTGATGTATATTTCTACGAAAAGAGTCATACCAATAATTACAGACAACAAAGCAAAAGATAAAGGGAGACTAAATAAGGTAGAGGAGAAAACCAACGCTAGCAAAATGAACATTCTACAAATATGAAGAGAGTAAACATAATGTGTATATGAAATCTATGTTGGAGTAGAGTTTAGTCAAAATGCTAGTAAAGAATATAGATTTACATGAAAAAATAAATAAAAAAATGGACTTTTAACTACATGTACGGTTAATGAACATAGATTAGTAGGCTTTTATTGTTTTATTGTGTTCTTATTGGGTTGACCCGATAACCCGATAACAATGTCTACTCAACCCTAACCCGACCCTATAACAATATCGGGTTATCGGGTTCGGGTCAAACTAACCCAATAAGCTTTTCAAACCCGATTAAACCCGACCCTATAAGGCTTATTGGGTTCGGGTTCAGGTTTAGGCCGGTCGGGTCAACCCAACCCTTTTGACACCCCTAATAACAGACGTTTACGCTTGCAATATCAAGCTTAAACATTCTAACATAATTATCTATCAAAATAATGAGATAAATATATAAATATATATATATATATATATATATATATATATATACACAAATAGTCAATGTTGTACTCATTGTTCCCAATTTACCTACCCATAACATTCTTATTGTGACACCCAGTCAAAAATGACCCAAAATTAGGTCCAAATTAAAACTTTTAAGTCGCGTATTATATACGTGTTAACATTCAAGTACACAAGTATTACATATATATATATATATATGTATATATATAACCCGAAACGATTATTTTATAATCAAGTATACACGAACCTGTCAGAACGCAGAAACTAAAAAAATGTACAATTGTTCAAAACATTTTTAAATAAAGTATTATTGGTGAGAATAATAATTACTTACTCCGTTAAAAATCTAAATACATTTTGGACACATAAAACTATCCGTATATTTTAAGTAAAACAATGATACAATTTTATGTCTCCGTAAAAACCTTTTTATAAAACATTTCAATTAAAAATATAAACGATTATATTTTTAGAAATTTATCATTTGAAAACATTATACTACATAATGATCGGGTACGCGAACACGGGACGAAAATACTCATCTACCTCAATTATTGGAGGCCGATTAAATCAACCGACCCCTAATAATGCAACACACACAAACACATACACAAACTCAGTCTCTATCTCATCTCTCGGCTCTCCCTCTCTTTCGATTCAAACTTCAACAACAACATCAACAATAACAAACAACAGCAACACCAACATAATCATCATCTTTGTCACACCCCGCTAAAGCGGAAACACGAGGTGTAACAGTACCGGGTAACAAAAGCACAAGATATAGAAGTAATACCATACATAATTTAGCAAAAGTATTACAAGTTACCACAAGTTCAAAACATAATTCCAAAGGTGATTACAACAAGTTCATAAAAGTTTCCAAAAGTTAGTCATAATCCAAATTAAAGCAAACGCATGCGAGAATGCATCCACACAAAAGTACTCCTAGAATGCGTCTTACTGTCGATCTCCTGAAAAGCATGATAAACAAACGGTCAACTATGGTCATAGTTGGTGAGTTCACAGGTTTAATGTTATAGATAAATGAATCAAAAGCTTTGTTCATCAAGTATATAAATATAAATGATTGGTTGTAATTATTGCGAATAGGAAAGTAGTATATACGAATGTTAATGCAATGAGGCCACTACTAAACCGATTAGACCGACACATGCCCCAAGCTCCATGTTCTATCGGTAACATGAGTAAAAGTAATACTATGCACCCACGTTACAGTGTGAGTGAGGGATGGCCTACCCTAAATAGCGCTATCCATAAATATTAACGGCTCGTCTGGCTCTCGGACGAGTTAATAAGTAGTGTAAAGGTATTTCCGGGGACTTTAGCACGATAGTACTCAAGCATAACAATAGTATACACACCAATTCGCATAAGTAGCATGGCAAAGATTTAACAAGTTCATGAATGTACAACCAATTTAGTAAAAATTTAGAATTATGCTTTTCACCTCAAAATATTAAACAAGTGAAAAAGGGGCTGTGAGAACTCACTGTTGAGCGTAAGCGTGAATCGACGGATGTAACACGTGTGCTTGACGAGTATGACTCCTATCCAAGTCCTATGAACACGAGGTCTCTAGTTAGATTCTTGGTAAATTGGTTTGTTAAGATTGCTTAGTTAAATATCTAGATTACAAAGTGCCTTTTTGGTTTGATTGGTTTGAAGTTTGTTAATGTCCGATTATCGCGTTTGTGTACAATAATGAATACTAATACATTACACAAAAAAAAAAAAAATTGTCGAACGTCTCATACAAGTCGTATAATGTCACGTGATTGTAATGTTCATATTTCATATTGTTTTGAGTGTTGGAACATTGGTTCCTTACAATTTTATGTTTATTAAACCCATAACCCGATTATGCCACATAAGACACCCCATAACCTTCTTGTTAGCATTATTTCCGAAAATAGTAAGTTTTCCGTCTCTGAAACCGAGACTCATTTTTTGTTGACTCGGTCAAAACTCCTCGATTTGACCCGAGACTTATTCCCAACCCTTAAACATGTTCATAAGTCATAAAAAGTTATTCTTTCCCTAAATAACAAGTCCGCAAGTGTCGGTTTTTCAATTTTACCAAAATCAGTCAACATTCTTATTTTCAGAATTTTATTTCTGTTTGTTGTATTTATTAAAAATACTTCTGATTTGAAATCAAATATAGAAAAAATCACAGATTATCTCCAATATGTTATATAGTTACTGTAATTTTTCCAATATTTAAAAATTAGTGCAAATATTTTTAATATTTTCTTTTATTTTCTGTGTCCAATTAGGGACACATGCATGCAATCATTACATCTGAGTAAAATACATTGGGTTCCAGAAAAAGTGATCAACAGAAACGTTGTAACCAACAAAATTTGTAAACTTTTGGCGTTGGTTTCAAGTTATTTGGAGGTGTGAGGCTCTAGATATGATTAAAATACCAAGATAAAAGTTTCTGACCCTTTTCAACAGTTTGTATATCTTTTGTCCCACAAATTATTAAAAATATCAAACAAACTCAAATCAATATGAGGTTTACGGGGTTGGAAAGCTAACTTCCAGAACTTGAATTTAGACTATAAAAACGTCCATTTTCATGAAGAAATGATTTTTAGAAAAATCGTGGAAGTAGATGAAAGTTTCTGGACAGAAGCATTCCAGACTCATAATGGGTGTTTTGTTCATAGTGAAGAACACCAATCATGAAATAAAAGAAGTTTTTGATCCTTTGACCTTTAAATCTATGTTCTAACACATGCATGGTATTAAAATACATCCATGATGTGCTAGAGGTGATTATTATCATAAAAACAAGATTTCTACATACTAAGAACAATATATCAACAAGTTTACAAACAATAATCGATTTTTACTTGATTTTCAGTTTGATCATGGGTTATCCTTTCTATTAACACCTAAAAGGTGTTTTAAGGTGTAACCTACAAACATCAAGAGTTTATATGGGGATTTTAGCCATGGAAAAAGCATAAAATCCGAAATTTTTGAAGGAAACATATGAAGAAATGATAGATAGCAAGATTAAATGTTGTAGTTTACCTTTCTTGTTAATATTTGGTGATGAACACCTTTAAATTCTTGGATTTCTCTTGAATGTTTGCTGGAATTTTAGAGAGAAGATGGAGGAGATGTGTGTGTGTTTTTAGAGAGAGATGAGGAAGTGTAAGTAAATGGGTTTTGGGAAAAATGAAAGAAATAATGAGGTTTTTGGAAAATGAAATGAATTTGAAATCAAAGAGGGGGGGGGGGCCGGTTTTTAGAGGGTATTTTGGTCATTATATATATATTTTTTTTGTTAAATAAAGTGTATAAAAGTTATCTAATTAATTTGTATTAATTTGGTATAAATATATGTATTTTATGAGGTTTATTTTGTGATGTTTTGGTGATTAAAATTTGAGTTTTGAAAAGTGAGAAATTTTAAGTTCATGACTTAAGTTATGATACACTTAATTTGTCTATTTTTAATGTCCATGTATTATTCATCCGATTAAGTTTGCGTTGTCGAGTTACGAAAATTTCAGTTTTGTGAACCGTTAAGGGTTTTATTAAAGCATCAAGGGATGAACTTTTCTTTGATTAATTTGGCACTTAGTAACCTATTATAACATCTCTAAAAGAACTTATGGTTCACTAAGCAATCTCTAAGTCGTTCTATGGCTTAATAAGCTTGCGAAGTCGTAACCTAGGAATTTCACTCGGATTTAAGGAATGCGGTAAATGTAATTTACGATTCTAGTGTGATAATGACCTGAGGTTTGACGGTTGTCACAATATCCCACCGTTGAAATGAATTTCGTCCCGAAATTCAACTCGTCCCATTGTGCTACGAAGCACTCGAGAATAGATGCGGATACTTGCGTCGGAATTGATCCTCGCGCTCCCAAGTGAATTCAGGACCCCGTCGCGAATTCCACCGGACTTTAACTATGGGAATTCGGCTTCGCTTCAATCTCTTGACTTCGCGGTCTATGATTTCGAGTGGTTCTTCTATGAAGTGGAGTTTATCGTCAATTCGAACTTCCTCGAGAGGGACAACGAGTGTTTCATCAGATAAGCATTTCTTTAGGTTAGAAACATGGAATGTGTCGTGGATGCCACTGAGCTCTTGCGGCAGTTTGAGTCGGTAAGCTACCGGACCAATCCTTTGCAGTACCTCGAAAGGTCCAATATATCTCGGGCTTAGTTTTCCTCGCTTTCCAAAGCGGATAACGCCTTTCCACGGTGACACCTTTAGGAGTACTTTATCACCGATTTGAAATTCTAGAGGTTTCCTACGGTTATCTGCGTAGCTTTTCTGACGACTTCTGGCTGTCTTCAGTCTTTCCCTGATAGTCGTGATCTTGTCAGTTGTTTCTTGTATGATGTCGAGTCTCGTCAACTGTCTGTCACCTGCCTCCAACCAACAAAGCGGTGAACGACATTTACGCCCATACAAGGCTTCAAATGGAGCACACTCAATGCTAGTGTGATAACTGTTGTTATAGGAAAACTCCACTAAAGGTAAGTGAGTATCCCAGCTTCCTCCAAAGTCAATCACGCAGGCTCGTAACATGTCTTCCAAAGTTTGTATGGTTCGCTCACTTTGCCCGTCAGTTTGGGGGTGATAGGCAGTACTTAAGTTCAGTTGAGTACCTAGGGTTTTCTGGAGTAATTGCCAAAAGCGCGACGTGAATCGACTATCCCTATCAGAAATTATGGAAAGAGGTATTCCGTGACGTGCAACAATTTCATTAATATAGACCTGTGCGAGCTTTTCCATCTTGTAGTCTTCTCGGATCGGAAGAAAATGTGCGGATTTCGTCAACCGATCCACTATAACCCAAATCGAGTCATGTCCCCTTGCCGTCCTGGGCAACTTGGTTATAAAATCCATTGATATTTGCTCCCACTTCCATTGGGACATTTCCGGCTGTTGTAACAAACCGGATGGTTTCTGGTACTCTGCTTTGACCTTAGAACATGTTAAACATTTCCCAACATACAGGGCAATATCTTTCTTCATCCCCGGCCACCAATAGTATTCCATTAAATCCCTGTACATCTTATCAGCTCCTGGGTGGATTGAATACCTGGATCTATGGGCTTCATCCATGATGACATCCCTTAGATTGTCGGTTCTCGGAATCCATGCCCTCTCCTTGAAGTAACGAACTCCATCAGTCTTAATTTCAAATTTCTGGTCTAGGTTGTGTAGAGTCTCGTTCTTTATATTTTCAGGTCTCATTGCTTCTCTTTGAGCGTCAAGGATTCGAGTTTTTAAACTTGTTTGAACCATCATTCCCAATGCTCGTACTCGTGAGGGTCTTAACCTTTCCTTCCTACTTAAAGCATCTGCTACCACATTCGCTTTGCCTGGATGATACTTGATCTCACAATCGTAGTCACTAAGCAATTCTACCCATCTCCTTTGCCTCATGTTGAGCATTTTCTGGTCAAAGATATGTTGAAGACTCTTATGGTCAGTAAACACAGTGCACTTTGTACCATACAGATAGTGTCTCCAGATCTTAACGGCAAAGACTACAGCTCCTAGCTCCAAGTCGTGTGTTGTGTAGTTCTTCTCATGCTCCTTGAGCTGCCTCGATGCATAAGCGATGACCTTATTCTTTTGCATCAGCACACATCCCAATCCATGATGTGACGCATCACAGTATACGACAAAATCCTCTGTTCCCTCGGGTAACGCCAAGATTGGTGCATCGCATAGCCTATGCTTCAGTGTTTGGAATGCTTCCTCCTGCATTTTCCCCCAAACAAACTCCTTCGTCTTTTGGGTCAATTCTGTTAAAGGCTTAGCGATTTTTGAAAAGTTCTCAATGAATCTCCGGTAGTAACCAGCCAATCCCAGAAATTGACGAATTTCTGTAGGGGTTCTCGGAGCCTCCCACTTTTTAATTGCTTCAATCTTAGCTGGGTCCACTTGGATTCCTTTTTCGTTGACTACGTGACCAAGGAAGTGTACCTCTCGGAGCCAAAATTCGCACTTTGAGAACTTAGCATACAATTTTTGGTCCTTGAGTAGTTCTAGTATCAACTTCAAATGATGTTCGTGATCTTCCTTATTCCGTGAGTAAATCAATATGTCGTCGATGAACACTATCACGAACTTATCTAGGTATGGTCTGCATACCCTATTCATCAAATCCATGAAAACTGCAGGTGCGTTTGTTAGTCCGAAGGGCATTACCAAGAACTCGTAGTGTCCATATCGAGTTCTAAAGGCTGTCTTAGGAACGTCTTCCTCGCGCACACCCACTTGATGGTATCCAGATCGTAGATCAATTTTTGAAAAGTAGGATGCGCCTTGTAGCTGATCAAATAGATCATCCATTCGGGGAAGAGGGTAACGATTCTTAATAGTCAACTTGTTTAGTTCTCTATAATCAATACACATCCGGAATGACCCATCTTTCTTTTTGACGAAGAGAACGGGAGCTCCCCAGGGCGATGAGCTTGGCCGAATCAAACCTTTGCTCAGAAGTTCTTGTAATTGTTCTGATAGCTCCTGCATCTCAGCCGGTGCCAAGCGATATAGTGCTTTAGCTACAGGTGCTGCCCCGGGAACTAGATCAATTCAAAATTCGACTTGCCTTGGCGGGGGAAGTCCAGGTAAATCTTCCGGGAAAACTTCGGGGTGATCTCTAACTACAAGTATATCTTGGATACGCTTCTCCTTCGGTTTCTTTTCCACCACGTGAGCCAGAAATGCACGGCACTCTTTCTCCAGATACTTATGCATCTTTATAGTAGACACAATTTTGAGCTCTCGATCGGGTTTATCTCCTTGCACAGCAAGAGTTTCTCCGTCTTTGAGAGGTATTCGGATAACTTTTTCAAAACAGACAATCTCCGCTCGGACCTTGGTGAGCCAGTCCATACCCACCACTACATCGAAACTTTTCAGTTCGATTGGAATTAGGTCGATATTAAATGACTTATCAGCTAGGTTCAAGGTACAACCTAGAATTATGTCCCTAGCCTGAAATTCATGACCATTAGCATACTCGATAATATAGATCTCCTTTAGTTTGTCTGGCTTTAAATTAATCAGTGGCCTAAACTCTAGTGAGACAAAACTTCTTTCTGCTCCAGAGTCAAACAGTACAGACGCGTAGTGATTGTTTAAGAGGAATGTACCTGTCACAGCGTTCAGATCCTGCCTTGCTTCCTCAGTTCCAATGACAAATGCCCGTCCTCGTGCTGGGCCCCTTTGATTTCCTGCATTGTTATTAGGGGCTCTATTCAGCCTAGGGCAAGTGTTCTTGAGATGGTCCAGGCTTCCACACTCGAAGCATGCTGCTTTTTGCCCATTGTTCCCATTACCACTCTTGCAGTACTTGGAATAGTGGCCCGTCCGTTTACACTTGTCGCACACCGGACAATTTCCAGAATGGTGATAGTTGCACTTGTTACACTTTGGATGCGGCCCGGTGTATTGCTTCTGTCCTTGGGCAACCACACCAAAATTTTTCGCCACCATCTGTTTCTTATCTGGGTTACCACCACCCCTGTTCCTTGGTTGGTTCTCCTGCTTCCTCTTTCCACTATCTTTCCCTTTCGATGATCCACCTGATCTAATCACATCATTTGTCAGGCGGTTAGCCAAGACTACAGCCGCCTGAATGGTTGATGGGTTTGCCGAGGTAACCATCCCTCGTATTTCTAGAGCTAAACCCCATATGTACCTGTCCACTCTTTTCTCCTTTGGGGTAACCATGTGGGGTACTAGCCTTGCAAGCTCATGAAATCGGGCAGTGTACTTATCGATGTCAGTTCCAGTCATGGCGTGATTCCAGAATTCAGATTCCAATTTCTGAAGTGCATCTTTTGGACAGTACTCTTCGATCAACATCCTCTTCAATTCCTCCCATGAAAGGTTATACGCAGCTTCGCGACCTCTGGTTTGAATTTGGTTATTCCACCAAGTCAATGCTCTTCCCTGAAACATGCATGACGCATATTCAACTTGGCTTTCAGGTGAGCATTTGCTGATGTGGAGCACTGACTCCATGCTTTCAATCCAGGATAACAGCCCAACAGCACCTTCTGTCCCGAAGAACTCCTTGGGACGGCATGACATGAAGGTTTTGTAGCTGCATCCTTGATTGTTGTTAGTAGGTTGTCCTCCCGGGTTCCCTTGAGCTGCATTGATACCCGCGGTGATTTGAGCAACGAGGTTAGGTAGTGCCGCGTTAAGTTCTTGTGCTACTCGTTCAGCTACGTTGTCTGTGTTTCTCCTCGGAGGCATGATTCTAAGTCAGGTAAAAGCTATTGGTTAGTGCTTGTATTGTATATTTGTATCATTAAAACTTTAATATTTTAGTAATCAATTGAAACTAAGCTGCAGTAAAAGTTTTACATTCAAGTAAGTGTGTAAGTAATTGCCATAGTCATATAAAATAAACAAGGTAAGGTTTTTCCATTAATAAACCAGGATTTGAAAATTTGGATCAACCATTACATTACAATTTTTCATAATTAACTGAAACAAAAGACATTCACTAGAATTGGAAAGTTGACACATACAACAAGCACTACATCCTAAACCAAACTACCCACATAAGCATTGTAGCTAAAAGAAACGTGAGTCCTGCCAACACTCTGCACCAAAATATCGCTGTACTTGCTGTGTCCCTGGCATCATTTGCACGATAAATTAACCGGTCTGTTAGGTCTGCTATGTTACCCAACATCTGTCCATGTTGGGCAAGGCCAGTCCTATGAGCATGAAGTTCATGACTTATTTCATCTACCCTGCGTGCTATCCAATAAGTCATGTTGGGATCTCGTGAAATTGGGATCCCAGAAACAGTCTCAGGAGGTACAGTTCCTGAAGGTCCAGTCCCTGGAGGGAAGTCTCGTACTGCAAATCTGACAGGTGGGGCAACGCTCATACGAGCAGTGGCCCTCAAGCGCACACCATTCTGAGGTGGCTGAGGTGAGATGGGTGTCGGGGTCACCCTCGTATTCTCTCGGGTGACCTCTCGGCTACTAACTTCGTTTTCTGACTCATGGTCCTCATAGGGGGCTTCCTCTGGCTCAGAATCCTCACAGGGGGCCTCCTCTGGCTCGGAACTCAAGGTGTTGTCGCGAGGGCGACCAGTGTAGTAGCCAGAATCGTCAGCCGATCCAAGAGCGTGAAGTGATGAGTGTGACATGGTAAGTCTGTATAAAAAGGAGAACTTAGTTCCTAAAGATATACTTAGTTACTAATAGTGCTACTATGGATGCCTACGATATGCAATGCACACACACAACGTTTGCTTTCCAAAGGTTTAAACAGGAAAGAAAAATCAACATAATCGTAGTATACATATTCCGTGTCTCGCATAATCTTACCTAAATTAAACATAGGTGATCAGGCTATGCCTAATTGAGGTCCAATAACGCAACACATGGTTTAGTTATACTAGTACTATGCTCGGTTTAGTTTAATTGGTAATACCTTTGGAGTTTTAAGAAAATATTTTAAAGAAAAATGTTGGTTATAGTTGGGGTTTTTGTTTGGGAAAACCGGCATTCTCTATAACCTTAGGCTCTGATACCAAATCTGTCACACCCCGCTAAAGCGGAAACACGAGGTGTAACAGTACCGGGTAACAAAAGCACAAGATATAGAAGTAATACCATACATAATTTAGCAAAAGTATTACAAGTTACCACAAGTTCAAAACATAATTCCAAAGGTGATTACAACAAGTTCATAAAAGTTTCCAAAAGTTAGTCATAATCCAAATTAAAGCAAATGCATGCGAGAATGCATCCACACAAAAGTACTCCTAGAATGCGTCTTACTGTCGATCTCCTGAAAAGCATGATAAACAAACGGTCAACTATGGTCATAGTTGGTGAGTTCACAGGTTTAATGTTATAGATAAATGAATCAAAAGCTTTGTTCATCAAGTATATAAATATAAATGATTGGTTGTAATTATTGCGAATAGGAAAGTAGTATATACGAATGTTAATGCAATGAGGCCACTACTAAACCGATTAGACCGACACATGCCCCAAGCTCCATGTTCTATCGGTAACATGAGTAAAAGTAATACTATGCACCCACGTTACAGTGTGAGTGAGGGATGGCCTACCCTAAATAGCGCTATCCATAAATATTAACGGCTCGTCTGGCTCTCGGACGAGTTAATAAGTAGTGTAAAGGTATTTCCGGGGACTTTAGCACGATAGTACTCAAGCATAACAATAGTATACACACCAATTCGCATAAGTAGCATGGCAAAGATTTAACAAGTTCATGAATGTACAACCAATTTAGTAAAAATTTAGAATTATGCTTTTCACCCCAAAATATTAAACAAGTGAAAAAGGGGCTGTGAGAACTCACTGTTGAGCGTAAGCGTGAATCGACGGATGTAACACGTGTGCTTGACGAGTATGACTCCTATCCAAGTCCTATGAACACGAGGTCTCTAGTTAGATTCTTGGTAAATTGGTTTGTTAAGATTGCTTAGTTAAATATCTAGATTACAAAGTGCCTTTTTGGTTTGATTGGTTTGAAGTTTGTTAATGTCCGATTATCGCGTTTGTGTACAATAATGAATACTAATACATTACACAAAAAAAAAAAAAATTGTCGAACGTCTCATACAAGTCGTATAATGTCACGTGATTGTAATGTTCATATTTCATATTGTTTTGAGTGTTGGAACATTGGTTCCTTACAATTTTATGTTTATTAAACCCATAACCCGATTATGCCACATAAGACACCCCATAACCTTCTTGTTAGCATTATTTCCGAAAATAGTAAGTTTTCCGTCTCTGAAACCGAGACTCATTTTTTGTTGACTCGGTCAAAACTCCTCGATTTGACCCGAGACTTATTCCCAACCCTTAAACATGTTCATAAGTCATAAAAAGTTATTCTTTCCCTAAATAACAAGTCCGCAAGTGTCGGTTTTTCAATTTTACCAAAATCAGTCAACATTCTTATTTTCAGAATTTTATTTCTGTTTGTTGTATTTATTAAAAATACTTCTGATTTGAAATCAAATATAGAAAAAATCACAGATTATCCCCAATATGTTATATAGTTACTGTAATTTTTCCAATATTTAAAAATTAGTGCAAATATTTTTAATATTTTCTTTTATTTTCTGTGTCCAATTAGGGACACATGCATGCAATCATTACATCTGAGTAAAATACATTGGGTTCCAGAAAAAGTGATCAACAGAAACGTTGTAACCAACAAAATTTGTAAACTTTTGGCGTTGGTTTCAAGTTATTTGGAGGTGTGAGGCTCTAGATATGATTAAAATACCAAGATAAAAGTTTCTGACCCTTTTCAACAGTTTGTATATCTTTTGTCCCACAAATTATTAAAAATATCAAACAAACTCAAATCAATATGAGGTTTACGGGGTTGGAAAGCTAACTTCCAGAACTTGAATTTAGACTATAAAAACGTCCATTTTCATGAAGAAATGATTTTTAGAAAAATCGTGGAAGTAGATGAAAGTTTCTGGACAGAAGCATTCCAGACTCATAATGGGTGTTTTGTTCATAGTGAAGAACACCAATCATGAAATAAAAGAAGTTTTTGATCCTTTGACCTTTAAATCTATGTTCTAACACATGCATGGTATTAAAATACATCCATGATGTGCTAGAGGTGATTATTCCGATGGTTCGAGACTGAAGGGGCTGTCGGATTAATCCGATGGTTCGAGAAGATGGAATCTATATTCTACATTTGCAATTATCCCGATGACTGCAAGGTCATGTACGCCACATACACCCTCCAGGATAATGCCTCTACCTGGTGGAATTTCCACGCTCGAACTATAGGGACCGACACCGCTCACAAACTTCCTTGGGAAGAACTAAAATGAATCATGAGGGACCAGTATTGTCCTAGTGAGGAACTACACAAACTCGAGGATGAACTCTGGCACCTCACCGTAAAGGACAACGACATCATGTCATACACCAATCGTTTTTACCAACTGGCACTTCTTTGCCCATCTATGGTGAACCCTGAACAACAACGAATCGAAAGGTACATCGGTGGACTCCCGATGAAAATTGAGGGGATGGTCACCGCCTCTAGACCCACCACTATTGATGAGGCTGTTCGCATGCCCCACAAACTCATGGCACAAGTGGTTCGACGTGGAACACCTGCAACTGAAAACCAACAAGGAAAATGGAATGGAGATTCCAGTACTAGTCACAACCTGTAACAACCGCCAAATTAGGACTAGTGTTTAGTGCCTAATTCTATGATTAATACATGTAATTAGTTCCATGTTAGGCTAATTAATGTATCGGATTTATATATTGATGAATATATACGGTTTTGTGATTTGATTAAATCGTACACATTTTAAATCGAATGGAATTCGATTCAAACTAATATGGACGTTGGTGAACAAATTTATAAAATAAGACAATGTTAGTAAATAAAGCAATTTTGCCCAAAAAGTATCTTGTAATATTTAATAATTAATTAACGTCGCACGACTTAAAAACAGCAAACGCGCAAACTAATTTAAATTACGTTTTAAATTCCACTTTTAAGCTTTTGGTAAAATAATTCAAATGGAAACACTTAATAAATACTCGTATTTTAAAATAAATAACTAACGCGAAAAACAAATATTTAAACGATTAAATACCGGGGGGAAACGAACACCACACGAAGCATGGAACGGAGACTGGGTGAGGTGAGGCTTTCACCAACACCCCACCTCCTCCATTTTCCTTTTCATTTCTTTTTCTCTTTTCTCTTTCTTCCTCTTTCTTTTCTCTCAAATCACCAAACCACCTCCATCACCAAAAATCGTTAAATAACACCACGAAACGACACCGAATCATACCACTCCTTTGGAGAAAAGTGACCACGACAACACGATCTACATTCCTATCTTTCCGGATTTTCATCTCGGCATTTTGTAAGTTTGCGACAAAACCCGAAACTCTCCGTTTTTACTCATTTTTACGTTTTTATGGGTTACACATGCTTAAAATGTCCAATAATGGGTTGGGTAAAAGTATTAGATCGAACGGTGGCCGGAAAACTCGTTTTCGGTCCATTTTCCGGCGAACAGTCTGAAGTGTCGCTAGTGTGCCAAAAACAGTACTAGTGACACTAGCTAAGTGTCGCTATGCCTAAGTGTCGCCCCTATAGCGACACTACCCAAGTGTCGCTGAACTACTTAACCAGATTTATCTTAGCGACACTCCCTCAGTGACGCCAAAAATTCGTAAGTGTCGCCTATAGCGACACTAACCAAGTGTCGCCAATTAATTGAAAATCGGAAATTTAGCGACACTCATCAAGTGTCGCCTAACTAGTGTCGCCTATAGCGACACTAGCGAAGTGTCGCCAAAAACATAAGGTTGTCAAATTATTTTTATACCAAGTGTTAAACTTGTACAACCTCAAACACTTATACGATACGACTCCTAAAACACTTTGGAATACATTTATGAGTATAACACTTCAAAAACAATGATAATACTTTGACTATTACCCACCGTCACCAACGGGCCAAACATGTTTTCTAACAACAAACGATTACAAACATACGGACAAACATTGGGCATACTAGTTGAGTACAACTAAACGAAACGTCTTGCGAGACAACTACTTACATAACCTTATGTGTTTAGGCATTTGAAGGTTACGGGTTCGGAGAACCTACGGTTGATATTACTTACTCGTTTATTGATATAAACGTACTTGCAAAGACTCAGGTGAGTCTTACAGCCCCACTTTTACTGTTTTACATACGGGGTGAGATACATGCTACTGTTTTTCTTGAACACAAGTACTAAAACGGCTTACTATACCAAACGGAATTGCATGAGTTATTTGCTATTTACAGAAGTCTCTCCATCATATATCGTTAGTTATAGACTTAAGCGCGAACACTAGTTAATGGATCCAGTAGGGAAATGACCCTCCCAGCCCGGGGTAGTAGCGCTACCACGAACCGTTCTGTATAAACGGGCAACTATCATTCGTTACTTATGCTTGCTCAGTTACGAGCATGTCACGGGAGCAAACTATTACTTACGGGTTAAGCTTCGATTATGAGCCTCATGGCAACGGTATAACTTATTTACTTTACATTTGATGGATTTGCAAATACTTGATTTACGCCTGCGGGCACTACTGATGAAACCTTGTGTTCAAAACTGATATTACTTACAAACCTGTGAGATTCACGAACATTCGTGTTGACCTTTTAGCATGTATTCTCAGGTACTCATATGGAGTAGGATTTCCCCAGGACATAGCCAGAGTCGTTTACTGTATATCTTGTGCTTTGTATACTGATTAGTAACACCCAGGTATGCTTCCGCACATCATTAAATTTGGGGGTGTTACAGATTGGTCTCAGAGCCTAAGTTTATAGTGAACTAGGTTGCATTTAGTGGGCCTAGACTATGACCATTAGGCAGTATTCCCTTACTAGGCATGATTGGTTCAGGAATTACATCATACGACTTTAATTTAACATAGCCTGATCAACTATGTACAATTAAGGAAAAATGGTGTGAGGTCTGAAATGGGTATGTTGAACAGGGATGCGTTAGTTGACTCTGACCACGAGAGAACCGGACCATTACTTGATACGTGCTAGACACTAGGCTGGATATTATATACTTACCCATATATTAGCCTCGTCTTACTTACATTTTGCCACAGGAATGGCAAACACACCACCCAATCCGTCACACTCTCATCCACATGGATCACGAAACCCGCGAATAGCCAGGAGGACCCCTAGGTCACCTCGAAGCAACCCCTATCCTGTTCATAACTCTCAGAACTCGGCACATCTCACGGTGCAAGTGTTGGCTACCCAACTCCGCCGTCAGGAGAAAAGACTCGAAAACCTCGAACGGGAACAACACCGAATGACCTACCTGCTCCGCCAAGCTCTTGACCGCATATCACAACTCCAGCGAGAACAAGAAGATATCAGCCTCTCTGTAAGCATAATTCAGGATTCAATGACCGCTGAATTAGGTGCGGATGAACTCGTAAGAAACCGACTAGAAGAATGTGAACAGCGTTCACAGGAGACTGAGGATCACTCTTGAGCACTAGTACAACAACTGGCCTTGTTTGAAGACAACACCAGGCAAGCCCACAGACTAGCAGAAACCGTGGACCGCCTTGTCGCGCTGATGGAGCAGATTAATCTGCATCAAGATTAGATCAGTCTGTAACTTGTAACCAGTTGACTACTTAATTAAGATCAATGTAATTCGACAGGATGCAACAATTCCCGGTACTTTTGTACTACTATTACTTTGTAATCTTTTGAAAAACCCATACCTTGTATCCAACCTGTTTATCTAAATGGAATGTGGTTATCACCTCGTACCATTATCGTGTATCTCATCATATACACTTGTGATATATCATAATTTCATACAAATATCTTATTCCTCTTTCCTTGTTCTTTTTCTTATTCAGCATCATGCCTCCTCGCCGGCAAATCACCCTCAGTGAAGCCGAAATTGCGGGTCTGATTGCCCGTAATGTGGCCCAAGCCCTAGCTACCCGAACATCAACTCCTGGTAGCGAAGATACAGCTAACAATGGACCACAATCCAACCCCTGCTCATATAAGGACTTCCAAAACTGTAAACCTCTGAACTTTGCAGGTACTGAGGGAGCTATCGGTCTAGTACGCTGGATCGAGAAAGTCGAATCTGTGTTTCTTATCTGCAACTGTGCAGAGGGATACAAGGTTAAGTTCTCCGTTAGTACTTTCACTGACACCGCTCTCACTTGGTGGAACACCTATGCCCAGACTGTGGGTATCTCTAATGCTTACAAACTCCCGTGGGAGGAGCTGAAGGAAATGTTGAGGGGTGAGTACTGCCCCAGGGATGAACTGAAACAACTGGAGTTAGAATTCTGGAACCACAAGATGCAAGGTGATGATATCACCGGGTACACCAACCGTTTCCACCAACTGGCACTTCTGTGCCCATCTATGGTCGATCCTGAGTACAAGAGAATCGAGAAATATGTCGATGGACTTCCCGACAGACTTCAAGACCTGGTAACGTCATCCAAACCTGGTACGATTCAGAGCGCCATCCGTATGGCCCATGAGCTAACGGCCAATTCTGTCCGCCGTGGCACAACTTCTACCCCATCTGCAAACAACAAACGCAAATGGGAAGGAAACCCCAACTCATCCAACCAACTCACCAACAAAAAGCCTGAGTCTGTTAAGGCTTATTCATCGGGGACTACAGAAAAGAAAGGGTACGGCGGGAACAAACCCTACTGTTCCAAATGCAATCGTCATCATGACGGTTCCTGCCCTTGCACCAACTGCAAAAGGTTCGGGCACCTAGCCAAGGATTGCCGAGCCATCATTCCTACCCCCAGCACCAATGCACCAAAGACCTACTTTGGGTGCGGAAATTCTGGGCATTTCAAGAACAACTGCCCCAAGCTGAAGAGCAACAACAACAACCGCAACAACAACACTCGGAACAGAGCCTTCGTGATCAACTCAGGGGACGCCCGTCAAGACCCGAATGTGGTCTCGGGTATGTTCTTCCTCAACAACTTATTTGCTTCTATTCTATTTGATACTGGTGCTGATAGGAGCTATATTTCTGATGAGTTTTGCCCACTACTTGACATCACCCCCTTGGCCTTAGATGTTAAGTACACCGTAGAACTTGCAAATGGTAAACTCATAGAAACCGATAGTTTGATACCTAATTGCACTCTAAACCTAGCAGACGAAACCTTCTCAATCGATCTTATGCCAGTTGAACTAGGAAGTTTCGACATCATCGTGGGTATGGACTGGTTGTCCAAGCATCGGGCTGAAATTGTTTGTTTTGATAAGATCGTCCGCATCCCTCTCGCCGTCGGTAGAACCTTGATCATACAAGGGGAGACCGGTGGGTCGAGACTAAACATAATCTCCTGTTTAAAAACCCAAAAATTTCTGAGAAAAGGTTATCCAGCAATTCTCGCACACATCACGATGAAAAAGTCGGAGGAGAAGCGACTTGAAGATGTGCCAATCGTTAGAGACTTTCCCGAAGTCTTTCCAGAAGAACTACCTGGTGTACCTCCACCTAGACAGGTCGAGTTCTCGATTGATCTCGTGCCGGGTGCCGCACCGGTGGCCCGAGCATCGTACTGCCTAGCCCCATCCGAACTTCAGGAGTTGTCTACTTAGTTACAGGAACTCCTGGATAGAGGATTCATCAGACCGAGTTCTTCACCTTGGGGAGCTCCGGTCTTATTTGTCAAAAAGAAAGACGGTTCATTTCGAATGTGTATTGACTACCGAGAGTTGAACAAACTAACCGTCAAGAACCGATATCCACTCCCTCGAATCGACGATCTGTTCGATCATCTTCAAGGATCAAGCTGTTATTCAAAGATTGATCTTCGATCGGGTTATCACCAATTGCGTGTTCGCGATACCGACATCCCAAAAACCGCATTCAGAACCCGTTATGGGCATTACGAATTTCAAGTGATGCCATTCGGTCTAACCAACGCACCGGCTGTATTCATGGACCTTATGAATCGGGTGTGTAAACCTTATCTTGACAAGTTTGTCATTGTCTTCATCGATGACATCCTCATATACTCACGAAACGAACAAGAACACGCACAACATCTCAGAACCATCCTAGAACTACTTAGACACGAGGAGCTTTATGCTAAATTCTCTAAGTGTGAGTTCTGGATAAAAACAGTTCAATTCCTTGGACATGTGATTGATAGTCAGGGAATTCATGTAGACCCATCAAAAATCGAGGCCATCAAGAACTGGCAGGCGCCAACCACTCCTACCGAAGTACGCCAATTCTTGGGATTGGCGGGGTATTATCGCCGATTCATTGAAAACTTCTCAAAAATAGCCATACCACTCACGACACTGACTCAAAAAGATAAAAAGTTCGACTGGACCTATAAACAAGAGTCAGCCTTTCAGCTGTTGAAACTCAAGCTTTGCAGTGCGCCTATTCTATCCCTACCCGAAGGCACCGATGACTTCGTGGTATACTGCGATGCTTCTCACCAAGGTTTCGGTTGCGTGCTAATGCAACGAGACAAGGTCATTGCTTACGCCTCCCGACAACTTAAAGTTCATGAGAAAAACTATACTAGCCACGACCTCGAGTTAGGGGCCGTGGTATTCGCCCTCAAAATCTGGAGACATTACCTTTATGATACCCGAAGTACTGTATTCACCGAAAACAAAAGTCTTCAACACATATTCGATCAAAAGGATCTCAACATGAGGCAACGTCGATGGGTCGAGTTGCTTACCGATTATGATTGTGAAATCAAATACCATCCGGGCAAGGCGAATGTTATTGCCGATGCTCTCAGTCGAAAGGAACGACCGAAACCACTTCGAGTCCGAGCCCTCAGCATGACAATTCACAACGACCTGAATATCCAAATCCTCACCGCTCAACTCGAAGCTCTCAAACCCGATAATGTCAAAAACGAGGCTTTACGAGGTATGGATAAACAATTCGAGATCAACCCTAACGGAGTTAGGTACTTCTCTAACCGAATCTGGTTGCCTAGTTTCGGGAACCTTCGGGACTTGGTGATGGATGAAGCTCACAAGTCCAAATATTCTATTCACCCGGGATCCGATAAAATGTATCACGGGATCAAAGAGTTTTATTGGTGGCCGAACATGAAAGCTGAAATCGCCACGTACGTCAGCAAGTGTCTTACTTGTTCAAAAGTCAAAGCCGAATACCAGAAACCTTCCGGCTTACTCCAACAACCCGACATACCTGAATGGAAATGGGAGCAGATTGCCATGGATTTCATAACCAAACTTCCTTAGTCGTCAAGCGGTTGCGATACCATTTGGGTGATCGTCGATCGTCTCACCAAATCGGCTCATTTCTTGGCAATCAAAGAAACCGACAAAATGGAACGCCTTACACAAATTTACATCAAAGAAATCGTTTGTCAACATGGTGTTCCTATCTCAATCATCTCTGACAGGGATGCTCGTTTCACATCTCGCTTCTGGCAATCACTCCAAAAATCACTGGGTACCCGTCTCGATATGAGTACCGCGTACCATCCTCAGACCGATGGCCAGAGCGAACGAACTATTCAGACACTGGAAGTTATGCTACGAGCCTGCGTAGTTGATTTTGGTACAAATTGGGAAAGACATCTACCATTGTGCGAGTTTTCGTACAATAACAGCTATCACGCCAGCATTAAGACTGCACCTTTTGAGGCACTATACGGTCGTAAGTGTCGATCACCGATCTGTTGGACTGAAGTGGGAGATAGTCAACTCACTGGTCCTGAACTTATACACGAAACCACCGAGAAAATTGTTGAAATCCAAAACCGACTCAAAGCCGCACGTGATCGTCAGAAAAGTTACGCTGACGTGAGATGCAAACCCCTCGAGTTCCAGGTTGGGGACCGAGTACTTTTGAAAGCATCACCTTGGAAAGGTGTAATCCGATTCGGCAAACGCGGGAAAT
Source organism: Helichrysum umbraculigerum (assembly GCA_949592205.1). NCBI lineage: Eukaryota > Viridiplantae > Streptophyta > Magnoliopsida > Asterales > Asteraceae > Helichrysum > Helichrysum umbraculigerum. The sequence goes on along the minus strand of CATIUR010000002.1, from coordinate 86,301,555 downwards.
TAAATCCCAGGTACATTGGACCTTTTGAGATCCTCGAGAGGATAGGTCCAGTGGCATATCGACTGCAGCTGCCCTCTGAACTCAGCAGTGTGCACCCTACCTTTCACATTTCTAACTTAAAGAAATGTCTGTCTGACGAGACACTTATCATACCACTTGACGAGATTCGCATCGATGACAAACTTCATTTCGTTGAGGAACCCGCTGAAATCATGGACCGTGAGGTCAAACAGCTAAAACAAAGTCGTATTCCCATCGTAAAAGTCAGGTGGAATTCTAGACGTGGTCCTGAATTCACTTGGGAACGGGAAGACCAAATGCGACAGAAATACCCACATCTCTTCCCTGACGACGCACCGACCGTGCAATCGAGCTAATTTTGGGACGAAATTTCTTTAACAAGGGGAGAATGTAACAACCGCCAAATTAGGACTAGTGTTTAGTGCCTAATTCTATGATTAATACATGTAATTAGTTCCATGTTAGGCTAATTAATGTATCGGATTTATATATTGATGAATATATACGGTTTTGCGATTTGATTAAATCGTACACATTTTAAATCGAATGGAATTCGATTCAAACTAATACGGACGTTGGTGAACAAATTTATAAAATAAGACAATGTTAGTAAATAAAGCAATTTTGCCCAAAAAGTATCTTGTAATATTTAATAATTAATTAACATCGCACGACTTAAAAACAGCAAACGCGCAAACTAATTTAAATTACGTTTTAAATTCCACTATTAAGCTTTTGGTAAAATAATTCAAATGGAAACACTTAATAAATACTCGTATTTTAAAATAAATAACTAACGCGAAAAACAAATATTTAAACGATTAAATACCGAGGGAAAACGAACACCACACGGAGCACGGAACGGAGACTGGGTGAGGTGAGGCTTTCACCAACACCCCACCTCCTCCATTTTCCTTTTCATTTCTTTTTCTCTTTTCTCTTTCTTCCTCTTTCTTTTCTCTCAAATCACCAAACCACCTCCATCACCAAAAATCGTTAAATAACACCACGAAACGACACCGAATCATACCACTCCTTTGGAGAAAAGTGACCATGACAACACGATCTACATTCTTATCTTTCCGGATTTTCATTTCGGCATTTTGTAAGTTTCCGACAAAACCCAAAACTCTCCGTTTTTACTCATTTTAACGTTTTTATGGGTTACACATGCTTAAAATGCCCAATAATGGGTTGGGTAAAAGTATTAGATCGAACGGTGGCCGGAAAACTCGTTTTCGGTCCATTTTCCGGCGAACAGTCTGAAGTGTCGCTAGTGTGCCAAAAACAGTACTAGTGACACTAGCTAAGTGTCGCTATGCCTAAGTGTCACCCCTATAGCGACACTACCCAAGTGTCGCTGAACTACTTAACCAGATTTATCTTAGCGACACTCCCTCAGTGACGCCAAAAATTCGTAAGTGTCGCCTATAGCGACACTAACCAAGTGTCGCCAATTAATTGAAAATCGGAAATTTAGCGACACTCATCAAGTGTCGCCTAACTAGTGTCGCCTATAGCGACACTAGCGAAGTGTCGCCAAAAACATAAGGTTGTCAAATTATTTTTACACCAAGTGTTAAACTTGTACAACCTCAAACACTTATACGATACGACTCCTAAAACACTTTGGAATACATTTATGAGTATAACACTTCAAAAACAATGATAATACTTTGACTATTACCCACCGTCACCAACGGGCCAAACATGTTTTCTAACAACAAACGATTACAAACATACGGACAAACATTGGGCATACTAGTTGAGTACAACTAAACGAAACGTCTTGCGAGACAACTACTTACATAACCTTATGTGTTTAGGCATTTGAAGGTTACGGGTTCGGAGAACCTACGGTTGATATTACTTACTCGTTTATTGATATAAACATACTTGCAGAGACTCGGGTGAGTCTTACAGCCCCACTTTTACTGTTTTACATACGGGGTGAGATACATGCTACTGTTTTTCTTGAACACAAGTACTAAAACTGCTTACTATACCAAACGGAATTGCATGAGTTATTTGCTATTTACAGAAGTCTCTCCATCATATATCGTTAGTTATGGACTTAAGCGCGAACACTAGTTAATGGATCCATTAGGGAAATGACCCTCCCCACCTGGGGTAGTAGCGCTACCACGAACCGTTCTGTATAAACGGGCGACTATCATTCGTTACTTATGCTTGCTCAGTTACGAGCATGTCACGGGAGCAAACTATTACTTACGGGTTAAGCTTCGATTATGAGCCTCATGGCAACGGTATAACTTATTTACTTTACATTTGATGGATTTGCAAATACTTGATTTACGCCTGCGGGCACTACTGATGAAACCTTGTGTTCAAAACTGATATTACTTACAAACCTGTGAGATTCACCAACATTCGTGTTGACCTTTTAGCATGTATTCTCAGGTACTCATATGGAGTAGGATTTCCCCAGGACATAGCCAGAGTCGCATGATTTCAACTAAACTGCATTAACGAAGACTCTCAGCATTATCTTTTGTACATGTTGATTATTTAATAGAATCTCCCGCCATACGCGTGGACTCTAGGGAACTATTTTTGTATACGAAAACATTAAGTTTTCAAACATATATTTCTATGAAATCGTTTTACAACGTCTCATTTAGAGGTCGTTTACTGTATATCTTGTGCTTTGTATATTGATTAGTAACACCCAGGTATGCTTCCGCACATGATTAAATTTGGGGGTGTTACAGATTGGTATCAGAGCCTAAGGTTATAGTGAACTAGGTTGCATTTAGTGGGCCTAGACTATGACCATTAGGAAGTATTCCCTTACTAGGCATGATTGGTTCAGGAATTACAGCATACGACTTTAATTTAACATAGCCTGATCAACTATGTACAATTAAGGAAAAATGGTGTGAGGTCTGAAATGGGTATGTTGAACAGGGATGCGTTAGTTGACTCTGACCACGAGAGAACCGGACCATTACTTGATACGTGCTAGACACTAGGCTGGATATTATATACTCACCCATATATTAGCCTCGTCTTACTTACATTCTGCCACAGGAATGGCAAACACACCACCCAATCAGTCACACTCTCATCCACATGGATCACGAAACCCGCGAATAGCCAGGAGGACCCCTAGGTCACCTCGAAGCAACCCCTATCCTGTTCATAACTCTCAGAACTCGGCACATCTCACGGTGCAAGTGTTGGCTACCCAACTCCGCCGTCAGGAGCAAAGACTCGAAAACCTCGAACGAGAACAACACCGAATGACCTACCTGCTCCGCCAAGCTCTTGACCGCATATCACAACTCTAGCAAGAACAAGAAGATACCAGCCTCTCTGTAAGCATAATTCAGGATTCAATGACCGCTGAATTAGGTGCGGATGAACTCGTAAGAAACCGACTAGAGGAATGTGAACAGCGTTCACAGGAGACTGAGGATCACTCTCGAGCACTAGTACAACGACTGGCCTTGGTTGAAGACAACGCCAGGCAAGCCCACAGATTAGCAGAAACCGTGGACCGCCTTGTCGCGCTGATGGAGCAGATTAATCTGCATCAAGATTAGATCAGTCTGTAACTTGTAACCAGTTGACTACTTAATTAGGATCTATGTAATTCGACCGGATGCAACAATTCCCGGTACTTTTGTACTACTATTACTTTGTAATCTTTTGAAAAACCCGTACCTTGTATCCAACCTGTTTATCTAAATGGAATGTGGTTATCACCTCGTACCATTATCGTGTATCTCATCATATACACTTGTGAAATATCATAATTTCATACAAATATCTTATTCCTCTTTCCTTGTTCTTTTTCTTATTCAGCATCATGCCTCCTCGCCGGCAAATCACCCTCAGTGAAGCCGAAATTGCGGGTCTGATTGCCCGTAGTGTGGCCCAAGCCCTAGCTACCCGAACATCAACTCCTGGTAGCGAAGATACAGCTAACAATGGACCACAACCCAAACCCTGCTCATATAAGGACTTCCAAAACTGCAAACCTCTGAACTTTGCAAGTACTGATGGAGCTATCGATCTAGTACGCTGGATCCAGAAAGTCGAATATGTGTTTCTTATCTGCAACTGTGCAGAGGGATACAAGGTTAAGTTCTCCGTTAGTACTTTCACTGACACCGCTCTCACCTGGTGGAACATCTATGCCCAGACTGTGGGTATCTCTAATGCTTACAAACTCCCGTGGGAGAAGCTGAAGGAAATGTTGAGGGGTGAGTACTGCCCCAGGGATGAACTGAAACAACTGGAGTTAGAATTCTGGAACCACAAGATGCAAGGTGATGATATCACCGGGTACACCAACCGTTTCCACCAACTGGCACTTCTGTGCCCATCTATGGTCGATCCTGAGTACAAGAGAATAGAGAAATATGTCGATGGACTTCCCGACAGACTTCAAGACCTGGTAACGTCATCCAAACCGGGTACGATTCAGAGCGCCATCCGTATGGCCCATGAGCTAACGGCAAATTCTATCCGCCGGGGCACAACTTCTACCCCATCTGCAAACAACAAACGCAAATGGGAAGGAAACCCCAACTCATCCAACCAACTCACCAACAAAAAGCCTGAGTCTGTTAAGGCTTATTCATCGGGGACTACAGAAAAGAAAGGGTACGGTGGGAACAAACCCTACTGTTCCAAATGCAATCGTCATCATGACGGTTCCTGCCCTTGCACCAACTGCAAAAGGTTCGGGCACCTAGCCAAGGATTGCCGAGCCATCATTCCTACCCCCAGCACCAATGCACCAAAGACCTACTTTGGGTGCGGAAATTCTGGGCATTTCAAGAACAACTGCCCCAAGCTGAAGAGCAACAACAACAACCGCAACAACAACACTCGGAGCAGAGCCTTCGTGATCAACTCAGGGGACGCCCGTCAAGACCCGAATGTGGTCTCGGGTATGTTCTTCCTCAACAACTTATCTGCTTCTATTCTATTTGATACTGGTGCTGATAGGAGCTATATTTCTGATGAGTTTTGCCCACTACTTGACATCACCCCCGTGGCCTTAGATGTTAAGTACACCGTAGAACTTGCAAATGGTAAACTCATAGAAACCGATAGTGTGATACCTAATTGCACTCTAAACCTAGCAGACGAAACCTTCTCAATCGATCTTATGCCAGTTGAACTAGGAAGTTTCGACGTCATCGTGGGTATGGACTGGTTGTCCAAGCATCGGGCTGAAATTGTTTGTTATGATAAGATCGTCCGCATCCCTCTTGCCGTCGGTAGAACCTTGATCATACAAGGGGAGACCGGTGGGTCGAGACTAAACATAATCTCCTGTTTAAAAACCCGAAAATTTCTGAGAAAAGGTTATCCAGCAATTCTCGCACACATCACGAAGAAAAAGTCGGAGGAGAAGCGACTTGAAGATGTGCCAATCGTTAGAGACTTTCCCGAAGTCTTTCCAGAAGAACTACCTGGTGTACCTCCACCTAGACAGGTCGAGTTCTCGATTGATCTCATGCCGGGTGCCGCACCGGTGGCCCGAGCACCGTACCGCCTAGCCCCATCCGAACTTCAGGAGTTGTCTACTCAGTTACAGGAACTCCTGGATAGAGGATTCATCAGACCGAGTTCTTCACCTTGGGGAGCTCCGGTCTTATTTGTCAAAAAGAAAGACGGTTAATTTCGAATGTGTATTGACTACCGAGAGTTGAACAAACTAACCGTCAAGAACCGATATCCACTCCCTCAAATCGACGATCTGTTCGATCAACTTCAAGGATCAAGCTGTTATTCAAAGATTGATCTTCGATCGGGTTATCACCAATTGCGTGTTCGCGATAACGACATCCCAAAAACCGCATTCAGAACCCGTTATGGGCATTACGAATTTCAAGTGATGCCATTCGGTCTAACCAACGCACCGGCTGTATTCATGGACCTTATGAATCAGGTGTGTAAACCTTATCTTGACAAGTTTGTCATTGTCTTCATCGATGACATCCTCATATACTCACGAAACGAACAAGAACACGCACAACATCTCAGAACCATCCTAGAACTACTTAGACACGAGGAACTTTATGCTAAATTCTCTAAGTGTGAGTTCTGGATAAAAACAGTTCAATTCCTTGGACACGTGATTGATAGTCAGGGAATTCATGTAGACCCATCAAAAATCGAGGCCATCAAGAACTGGCCGGCGCCAACCACTCCTACCGAAGTACGCCAATTCTTGGGATTGGCGGGGTATTATCGCCGATTCATTGAAAACTTCTCAAAAATAGCCATACCACTCACGACACTGACTCAAAAAGATAAAAAGTTCGACTGGACCTATAAACAAGAGTCAGCCTTTCAGCTGTTGAAACTCAAGCTTTGCAGTGCGCCTATTCTATCCCTACCCGAAGGCACCGATGACTTCGTGGTATACTGCGATGCTTCTCACCAAGGTTTCGGTTGCGTGCTAATGCAACGAGACAAGGTCATTGCTTACGCCTCCCGACAACTTAAAGTTCATGAGAAAAAACTATACTACCCACGACCTCGAGTTAGGGGCCGTGGTATTCGCCCTCAAAATCTGGAGACATTACCTTTATGATACCCGAAGTACTGTATTCACCGACCACAAAAGTCTTCAACACATATTCGATCAAAAGGATCTCAACATGAGGCAACGTCGATGGGTCGAGTTGCTTACCGATTATGATTGTGAAATCAAGTACCATCCGGGCAAGGCGAATGTTGTTGCCGATGCTCTCAGTCGAAAGGAACGACCGAAACCACTTCGAGTCCGAGCCCTCATCATGACAATTCACAACGACCTGAATATCCAAATCCTCACCGCTCAACTCGAAGCTCTCAAACCCGATAATGTCAAAAACGAGGCTTTACGAGGTATGGATAAACAATTCGAGATCAAACCTAACGGAGTTAGGTACTTGTCTAACCGAATCTGGTTGCCTAGTTTCGGGAACCTTCGGGACTTGGTGATGGATGAAGCTCACAAGTCCAAATATTCTATCCACCCGGGATCCGATAAAATGTATCACGGGATCAAAGAGTTTTATTGGTGGCCGAACATGAAAGCTGAAATCGCCACGTACGTCAGCAAGTGTCTTACTTGTTCAAAAGTCAAAGCCGAATACCAGAAACCTTCCGGCTTACTCCAACAACCCGACATACCTGAATGGAAATGGGAACAGATTGCCATGGATTTCATAACCAAACTTCCTAAGTTGTCAAGCGGTTGCGATACCATTTGGGTGATCGTCGATCGTCTCACCAAATCGGCTCATTTCTTGGCAATCAAAGAAACCAACAAAATGGAACGCCTTACACAAATTTACATCAAAGAAATCGTTTGTCAACATGGTGTTCCTATCTCAATCATCTCTGACAGGGATGCTCGTTTCACATCTCGCTTCTGGCAATCACTCCAAAAATCACTGGGTACCCGTCTCGATATGAGTACCGCGTACCATCCTCAGACCGATGGCCAGATCGAACGAACTATTCAGACACTGGAAGATATGCTACGATCCTGCGTAGTTGATTTCGGTACAAATTGGGAAAGACATCTACCATTGTGCGAGTTTTCGTACAATAACAACTATCACGCCAGCATTAAGACTGCACCTTTTGAGGCACTATACGGTCGTAAGTTTCGATCACCGATCTGTTGGACTGAAGTGGGAGATAGTCAACTCACTGGTCCTGACCTTATACACGAAACCACCGAGAAAATTGTTGAAATCCAAAACCGACTCAAAGCCGCACGTGATCGTCAGAAAAGTTACGCTGACGTGAGACTCAAACCCCTCGAGTTCCAGGTTGGGGACCGAGTACTTTTGAAAGTATCACCTTGGAAAGGTGTAATCCGATTCGGTAAACGCGGGAAATTAAATCCCAGGTACATTGGACCTTTTGAGATCCTCGAGAGGATAGGTCCAGTGGCATATCGACTGCAGCTGCCCTCTGAACTCAGCAGCGTGCACCCTACCTTTCACATTTCTAACTTAAAGAAATGTCTGTCTGACGAGACACTTATCATACCATTTGACGAGATTCGCATCGATGACAAACTTCATTTCGTTGAGGAACCCGCTGAAATCATGGACCGTGAGGTCAAACAGCTAAAACAGAGTCATATTCCCATCGTAAAAGTCAGGTGGAATTCTAGACGTGGTCCTGAATTCACTTGGGAACAGGAAGACCAAATGCGACAGAAATACCCACATCTCTTCCCAGACGACGCACCGACCGTGCAATCGAGCTAATTTCGGGATGAAATTTCTTTAACAAGGGGAGAATGTAACAACCGCCAAATTAGGACTAGTGTTTAGTGCCTAATTCTATGATTAATACATGTAATTAGTTCCATGTTAGGCTAATTAATGTATCGGATTTATATATTGATGAATATATACGGTTTTGCGATTTGATTAAATCGTACACATTTTAAATCGAATGGAATTCGATTCAAACTAATACGGACGTTGGTGAACAAATATATAAAATAAGACAATGTTAGTAAATAAAGCAATTTTGCCCAAAAAGTATCTTGTAATATTTAATAATTAATTAACGTCGCACGACTTAAAAACAGCAAACGAGCAAACTAATTTAAATTACGTTTTAAATTCCACTTTTAAGCTTTTGGTAAAATAATTCAAATGGAAACACTTAATAAATACTCGTATTTTAAAATAAATAACTAACGCGAAAAACAAATATTTAAACGATTAAATACAGAGGGAAAACGAACACCACACGGAGCACGGAACGGAGACTGGGTGAGGTGAGGCTTTCACCAACACCCCACCTCCTCCATTTTCCTTTTCATTTCTTTTTCTCTTTTCTCTTTCTTCCTCTTTCTTTTCTCTCAAATCACCAAACCACCTCCATCACCAAAAATCGTTAAATAACACCACGAAACGACACCGAATCATACCACTCCTTTGGAGAAAAGTGACCACGACAACACGATCTACATTCCTATCTTTCCGGATTTTCATTTCGGCATTTTGTAAGTTTCCGACAAAACCCAAAACTCTCTGTTTTTACTCATTTTAACGTTTTTATGGGTTACACATGCTTAAAATGCCCAATAATGGGTTGGGTAAAAGTATTAGATCGAACGGTGGCCGAAAAACTCGTTTTCGGTCCATTTTCCGGCGAACAGTCTGAAGTGTCGCTAGTGTGCCAAAAACAGTACTAGTGACACTAGCTAAGTGTCGCTATGCCTAAGTGTCGCCCCTATAGCGACACTACCCAAGTGTCGCTGAACTACTTAACCAGATTTATCTTAGCGACACTCCCTCAGTGACGCCAAAAATTCGTAAGTGTCGCCTATAGCGACACTAACCAAGTGTCGCCAATTAATTGAAAATCGGAAATTTAGCGACACTCATCAAGTGTCGCCTAACTAGTGTCGCCTATAGCGACACTAGCGAAGTGTCGCCAAAAACAGAAGGTTGTCAAATTATTTTTACACCAAGTGTTAAACTTGTACAACCTCAAACACTTATACGATACGACTCCTAAAACACTTTGGAATACATTTATGAGTATAACACTTCAAAAACAATGATAATACTTTGACTATTACCCACCGTCACCAACGGGCCAAACATGTTTTCTAACAACAAACGATTACAAACATACGGATAAACATTGGGCATATTAGTTGAGTACAACTAAACGAAACGTCTTGCGAGACAACTACTTACATAACCTTATGTGTTTAGGCATTTGAAGGTTACGGGTTCGGAGAACCTACGGTTGATATTACTTACTCGTTTATTGATATAAACGTACTTGCAAAGACTCAGGTGAGTCTTACAGCCCCACTTTTACTGTTTTACATACGGGGTGAGATACATGCTACTGTTTTTCTTGAACACAAGTACTAAAACTGCTTACTATACCAAACGGAATTGCATGAGTTATTTGCTATTTACAGAAGTTTCTCCATCATATATCGTTAGTTATGGACTTAAGCGCGAACACTAGTTAATAGATCCATTAGGGAAATGACCCTCCCCGCCCGGGGTAGTAGCGCTACCACGAACCGTTCTGTATAAACGGGCGACTATCATTCATTACTTATGCTTGCTCAGTTACGAGCATGTCACGGGAGCAAACTATTACTTACGGGTTAAGCTTCGATTATGAGCCTCATGGCAACGGTATAACTTATTTACTTTACATTTGATGGATTTGCAAATACTTGATTTACGCCTGCGGGCACTACTGATGAAACCTTGTGTTCAAAACTGATATTACTTACAAACCTGTGAGATTCACCAACATTCGTGTTGACCTTTTAGCATGTATTATCAGGTACTCATATGGAGTAGGATTTCCCCAGGACATAGCCAGAGTCGCATGATTTCAACTAAACTGCATTAACGGAGATTCTCAGCATTATCTTTTGTACATGTTGATTATGTAATAGAATCTCCCGCCATACGCGTGGACTCTAGGGAACTATTTTTGTATACGAAAACATTAAGTTTTCAAACATATATTTCTATGAAATCGTTTTACAACGTCTCATTTAGAGGTCGTTTACTGTATATCTTGTGCTTTGTATATTGATTAGTAACACCCAGGTATGCTTCCGCACATCATTAAATTTGGGGGTGTTACACAACCTAGCGAAAAACGAGGCTATGCGGGGAATAAACCATTTTGTCACGGCTGTAAACGTCATCATGATGGTTCATGTGGTTTACCTTGTGAAAGATGCCAACGATATGGACACAAAATCTGGGATTGCAGAGTCCCTGCCAATCCTGAATCTCAAAGGATATGCTTCAAATGCAAAGAACCAGGACACTACAAGAAGGACTGCCCAAAGAAATGCAAAATTCACCTGATCGGCTCTGAATAAACCGAACAAATCCCCAACAATAATGTAAGTACGTCCTTCCTCGAAAACATAACACATCGACTTTAATTTACACTGAATGTGTACTTCTCATTCCCGATCACACTTCTATCTACTTAATGCCGAGTGCATCGTAGGGCTAGTTAGCCTAGGACAACGTAAAACTCAAAGTTTGCTTTCAGCAGACTGGACCAACTGAACGTTCACCAATTACTTAGTCCTGATAGGACTATTCACTAAACGGTCATTATGCGACAACTATCTAGTCTCGGGTGGACTACGAAGTAAACGGTTACCTCGTAACAACAATAAAAACTACAACTCGAACAAACAAAATAGTCAGTAGTGTGACTACGATGATAAACCGCGACACGGTCATGGATTGACTACTTTTGAACCCGTGATAGACATGATACGTCTACAATCTATTCGACAAAGTTCTCATACATACATGTCTCCCCAGACCCCACGCGACCACGACTTCACACGAAATTTCGGGACGAAATTTTCTTAACAGGGGGAGAATGTAACACCCGGTCAAAAATTCCACTTTCGCGCCAAATTTAAACTCCAAATAAATGTTACATGTTTGGGAAAAATATTAGACATTCGAAAATTCCATCCGTTTTGAGTTTAAAATACGATTTTATTTAGTTAAGACAACGCAGAAACAAACATAAAATTTAATTTTCAATAAAGTATTCTTATAAAATACTTTCAATAGAAAACATTTCGAGATAAAATAAATAAATTTTAGAATTTAAAATATTATTTTAAATTACGATCGGGTACAAATACACGGGTATTTAAGGATGAGATTGTTAATCAATTGCAGAGGAGAGTGCAGCAGTTAGAAAGGATTGTTATTAAGTGTTTGAAGAAAGGGAGGAAGTATGTGGTTCATGATACTTCTGAACCTGAGGATGCTTATCAGTTTCCACAAAATGCTTTCAAAAAGGGGGAGAAGGTCTGGACAAACATGGGTGATAAGGTAACTGAGGATGATAAGGTTGTGTCTGATAATGAGAAGGTTGATGAGGAAATAGAAATGGAACAACCAGAAGATGATGAGTTTGTGCATACACCTCTAACACCACCAATAGAGCCAGAAATGAATGAGTCAGTATATGAAACAGTGGAAACAGAGATGAATGAACCAGTGGCAGATGACAATGTATCTGAACATACTGAGGTTATTGGTTCAGTGGATCAGACTGCAGAGGTTGATATGGGTGAAAAGACTGAGGAGATAAAGATTGATGGTGATAATGGTGATGAGGTGAATAAACCAGAGGTAGCAGTGGAAAAAGAAAATACTGATTCTCAAACTGATGCTCAATAGCAAGTTGAAAAAACTAGGAAAAAGAGCATTCCAATTAAAACTGCTAAGATGACATGAACAGGAAAGAAGGTTGAAACTCCAAAGAAACCATCTACACAGCCATCTTTGCCTGGATTTCAGATCAGAGAAGCTGCTGCAGCTCCTGTTCATCAGAAGAAATTGCCAAAGATTGATCTAAAAGATAAAGGCAAGGGAAAGCTGGTAGAAGAACCAAAGGTGAAAAAGTCAAAACCAGTGCCAGCTGCTGTAACTGCTCATGATACTGAATATGCACAACGACTACATGCTGAGCTCAATGCAGAAGATTTGATTGATGTTAAGATTGAGCCTGGTAAGTTTGTCAAAATGACTAAGGAACAGGTAGCTGAATGGGATGAGTACTTGTTGAAAGAGCAGAAGCAGGACGATATTGAGTATTTGGTTGATCAAATCAAGAGGAAGAAAGTAGAAGAGGCTAGAAAGAAAAAGGCTGCAAAACCACCAACAAAAGCTCAGATGAGGAAGAGTTTGATTGCAAAGCTAAAAGGTGGGTATATTCCTATGAATGCATTGAAGCAGATGTGTTTGGAGAGATTGCAGAATTTGTGGGATAAGGATGATATGAATCCTGAAGTGATTGAGAGGAAAGAAAAAGAAAAGAAAGAAGCAGAAAAGGAAAAGAAAAAGGCTGATAAAGAAAAGAAATTAAAAGAAAAGTTAGAAAAGGAAAAGAGAGAAAAGGAAGAAGCTGAAAAGAGAAAGAAAGATGAAATTGAAAGAAAGAAAAGAGAATTGGATGAAATCCCTGATAGAGAAAGGAATGTTGATGAATTGAAGGAATTTATTCTGTTACAACCAGTGGAATCAGAGGTCATTACTGTTGATTTGCCTGGTATCATTGATTGGTCAATTGAGCAGTTTGTCAATCCTGTTAAGATTCACAAGATTAAAATCGAAAGAGCAGATGGGAATGTATCTTGGTAGAGATCTTTTAGGGATTTGATAAAGAGGATTAGTAGAACTGATTTGGTCAGAATATATGAGATTGGGATGGAGAAGAATTTGGATTTAAAGGAGTTTGATAATCTGGTTGAGAAGGTTACATGGCATTGGATTAAAGCTATGTTTAAACCAAAAGAGTTTCCATTTCAGTTTAATACTTTGAGCAAGGTCAGAAATTGGATTTATCATGCCAAACCAGGAGTACATCAGATTGTTATGGATGATGCAGTGTTTATGTGGTTATTGACAGATAGATTTTATGATATCAATCTGAGATTTTTAATGAGTATGAGAAATGCAAGGTTACAAGCTGTAGTTTTAGATGATGTAGCTCTGGAATTGGTTTATATGGTGCTGAATCAGATTTATAAGAAGGAGGAGATAGATAGAAGGAAGAGAAGAAAAGATTGACAGTTTTGAAAGAATTTTGTGAAGCTCATAATGGAGGATTAGAAGAAACTTAATTCTGTGAAGGACAGATTAAGTTTAGGGGGAGATTGTTGAGTCAAAACTATTTCTGAGTTGAAGTTGTTGATGAGAAGACAGAGTACAAGTGATTAAAAATGTTTGTGTTGAAGGTTACAACTGTCTTTACAAAGCTACAACTGATAGAAGAAATCTGAAGAGAAGACAAGTGTTACAACTGATTGAAGATAGATTTCAACTGATAGTTATGTGTCTGTAAGTAGTTAAAACTGCTTATGTATTTGTAACTGTTAGTTATATATGTAGCAGTTAACACTGATTATATATTTGTACTTGGTCTTATATTACAATTGAAGCAGTTACCACTGAATGTGTAATAGTTACAACTGTTTACTTCAGAATGGTAGTTACAACTGTTTATGATTTTGTGATAAGTATGAGTCGGTTATGGAAGTTATTTTATTCCATATTCGTAGGAGATTGTATAGGACTCTATGTGTTATAAATAGAGATCCTTTAGACCTAGAAAGGTTAAGGTTTTGCGCAGCTTCAAGGTTTTCTGTAACCCTAATACATTAGTGTATTCGTCTTATATCATTAATAAGATTGAAGCTTTCGGTATATTATTGTGTTCATCATATTAATTTATATTCATTTATATTCGTTGATCTTCTTAATATTATTGAGTGTGATTCCGCAACTTCTCAATAATATATTCAAGGCTTATTATATACGATTGTTTATTAAGTTAAACAGGGACTAACAAAATTGTAAGGAAATATTAATTTAATGAGACAAAATAAAAGATGAAAGTTGAGGGACTAAAGATGAATTGTTTTATTTTAATTAGTTTCCTAGTATAATTATGATTTCTTTGTAACCCTAATGTCTCTAGTATATAAAGAGACATGGGGACGTAGGAAAAAGTGTGCACACATAATGTAGACGTCTAGGGTTTTGGTTTAGCCTCAAGATCAAGGTTTCTTGATCCTGTTATAACTGTTTTATTGTGATCGAATAAAATTGAGGCTTGGTTGAAGATAACTTTGATGTTCTTATTATTATTCCGCTGCATAATTTTATCATTGTTATCATTGATTGTTAATTCTAGATCAAGACCTAAAAAGTCTAGAGCTTCAACGATCATACGTTTTATCAATTGGTATCAGAGCAAGGTTGCTCGTGATCTAGGATATACAAGGTGTACGATATAAAAGAAGCCGTATCGAAGAAACCCTAGAATATTGCAAGAAAATTCGTAATTCGTCACTTTCTGCACAGCCATGGTAAAAATTCCGGATCTCATTCGTTAACCGTTAGATCGTCGTGAAATTTAAACTGTAAGTTGCTAACATACAGACGCACTTTCTGACTGGAGGGATTTTCGATCTGAGCTTTTGATTAAGAGATATTTATTGTCGAAATTGGTTGCTGAAAGTTTAGGGTTTTTCAGAACAGCAGAAGTAAAACGGTCACTGTGTCTTCGTTATTCAACGAAAGTTTATGATTTTTGGATATGTTAGAGAAGACATATGTTTCTACATTGTGTAAAAATTTCATTGTGATCGGATGTCTCTACATAGAGATATTAAAATTCGAATTTGCTGCAGTATGTTTGTGGTTTCTATTTGTGCAGCTGTTGTGTTTTAATTGCTGTGTGTTCGTTAACCGTTGGATCGACTTGATTTTTAGATATGAGGTTCATGACACATATATGTACATTGGGTAAAATTTTGACCATGATCGGATCTGTGTACGAGGAGATACATAATTGTTTGAATTCTGCTGCAGAAAAGTTGATATGTGAGGTGTTCTTGATTTATAGCAGGAAGTTATAGCAGCAGGTGCATTCGAGATTATATCATGTTTTTAACATGGTGATGAGAGTCAGGTGGTAGAGCTTCATGCATGGGAACCAATGAATGTGTGTGTAGCTATGGGAGTTCATGCTTCTGAACTAAGCGAGCAGCTGTGGACTGATTTTTGTTGGTAATGATTTTTGATAGTATAATTACAATTACCACTGTTAGGTTCAAGATTACCACTGTCTGTTGCTGGTAGTACTCCAAGATGATTAACACTGTTAGTGGATAATTGTTACCACTGTTTGTGAAGGTGTTGGCGATTACCACTGTTTCTTTGTTTTTGGGAGTAATTACCACTGTTAGTCATGCGATTACTACTATTTAAAGATTTTTATCACTGTTAGTGGAATTGAAGGAAGTTTCCACTGTTTATGAAATTCATGAAGTGAGTTAAAACTGTTAGTTATAACAGTTACCGCTGTTAGTACAAAACAGTTAACACTGTTAGTACTAATTGTTATAACTGTTAGTTCAACTGATAGCGTTGGATCTCAATTGGAATTGTTTTCATAACAATTGATTCTTATTGATTTAATGGCTCGTTTCTGAAGATTCTTTGAAGAAGTGATTACGAAGAAGATTGATTATAGCTTATTTGATATTGTAGTTGAGTTTTACAGGCGTGTATCTTATCATATCTCAAAGTGAGGTGGAAAACTTTGAAGATAACTTGTTTGATTTGTATGGTGACGACGAAGACTTGACAGAATCTAGCAAACGTGTGAGATTTACAAACTTATGATGTTCAATGCTCACATTTGCTATCACTTGGAAGAGTTTGGGTTGCTCGGTGTCTTATTATGGAGAATAAGGATTTTTGTCAAAGAGATTGCGGTCTACTTATACATAGGATTATAAGTTCGACGTCGTGAATAGTACAAGATATAAGGTACAAGTTTGGAAGATTTA
Organism: Helichrysum umbraculigerum; assembly: GCA_949592205.1. Taxonomy (NCBI): domain Eukaryota; kingdom Viridiplantae; phylum Streptophyta; class Magnoliopsida; order Asterales; family Asteraceae; genus Helichrysum; species Helichrysum umbraculigerum. The sequence goes on along the minus strand of CATIUR010000002.1, from coordinate 86,285,141 downwards.
ACTTCTTTATTAAGTTTGTTATACTCTATTTTCTTCACCGACCAGTAATCATTACATAGAGCCTACAAAGTTTGAGATTCAAGAGATGGTTAACATATTGATTTCAGAGGAAGCTTATCGAAAAAATGTTTAATCATCAGAAGATGTTCATGCATTGTTTGAGGAAAAAGGTTTCATTACTACTGCTAGTTATATATTACTACTGCTAGTATAATTTTTCTATTGTCCAAATTCATTATTCTTAGGATGCGTCATGGAGGGTAATTTGAGACATTAGAAAATTGGATTAGTGGTGTATTATATAACATGTGGTTGTAAAACTTCAAGTTTCTTATCTTCTGGAAGACCCTATTGGATTATGACAAAAAGGGGAAGAAGAATTACTGATCAAGATTTGCAGCTTGTTATTATGCATGGCATGGTTTAAAAGAAATCAAGAGTTAAGGGGAAGTTTGTGCAAGAAGATCGATATTTTGTCATCATCAAATAGGGGAAGATTGTAAGGAATTATTAATTTGATGAGACAAAATAAAAGATGAAAGTTGAGGGACTAAAGATTAATTGTTTTATTTTAATTAGTTTCCTAGTATAATTATGATTTCTTTGTAACCCTAATGTCTCTAGTATATAAAGAGACATGGGGACGTAGGAAAAAGTGTGCACACATAATGTAGACGTCTAGGGTTTTGGTTTAGCCTCAAGATCAAGGTTTCTTGATCCTGTTATATTTGTATAACCGTTTTATTGTGATCGAATAAAATTGAGGCTTGGTTGAAGATAACTTTGATGTTCTTATTATTATTCCGTTGCATAATTTTGTCATTGTTATCATTGATTGTTAATTCTAGATCAAGACCTAAAAAGTCTAGAGCTTCAACGATCATACGTTTTATCAATTTTGTACTGCAATTTGGGAGACGGTGTCTCCACCGAATCAGCAAAAAGGGAGGGAAACCCCCTCCCCATCTCATTCCATCTTTCTCACTCTCTCTCCTCTCATCCCTTTTCTCTCAATCTCTCTCTCTCTCTCTACAACCCACCACCGCCACCATTTTTCGCCATTTAATGTAACACCCCCAAATTTAATGATTTGCGGAAGCATACTTGGGTGTTACTAATCAATATACAAAGCACAAGATATATAGTAAACGACCTCTAAATGAGACGTTGTAAAACGATTTCATAGAAATATATGTTTGAAAACTTAATGTTTTCGTATACAAAAATAGTTCCCTAGAGTCCACGCGTATGTCGGGAGATTCTATTACATAATCAACATGTACAAAAGATAATGCTGAGAATCTCCGTTAATGCAGTTTAGTTGAAATCATGCGACTCTGGCTATGTCCTGGAGAAATCCTACTCCATATGAGTACCTGAGAATACATGCTAAAAGGTCAACACGAATGTTGGTGAATCTCACAGGTTTGTAAGTAATATAAGTTTTGAACACAAGATTTCATAAGTAGTGCCCGCAGGCGTAAATCAAGTATTTGCAAATCCAGCAAATGTAAGTAAGTAAGTTATACCGTTGCCATGAGGCTCATAATCGAAGCTTAACCCGTAAGTAATAAGTTGCTCCCGTGACATGCTCGTAACTGAGCAAGCATAAGTAACGAATAATAGTCGCCCGTTTATACAGAACGGTTCGTGGTAGCGCTACTACCCCGGGCGGGGAGGGTCATTTCCCTAATGGATCCATTAACTAGTGTTCGCGCTTAAGTCCATAACTAACGATATATGATGGAGAGACTTTTGTAAATAGTAAATAACTCATGCAATTCCGTTTGGTATAGTAAGCAGTTTTTGGTACTTGTGTTCAAGAAAGTAAGCAATGTATCTCACCCCGTATGTAAAACAGTAAAAGTGGGGCTGTAAGACTCACCTGAGTCGAGTAGTAAGCGGTGGAAATCAGTAAGTAGTGAGTAGGTTCTCCGAACCCGTAACCTTTAAATGCCTAAACATATAAAGTCAAGTAAGTAGATGTCTCGCAAGACCATCTAGTCTAGTTGTCTACACAACTCGTTATGTCCAATGTTGTTTCGTTATTGTTTGTTCTTAGAAAACATGGTTGGCCCGTTGGTGACGGTTTGTATTAATAGTCTTGATGTTATCACATTGATTTTGAAGTGTTATACTTGAAAAGTATATTCCATTATGTTTGAAAAGTTGTATCATATAAGCGTTTCGAAGTCGTACAAGTTTGACACTTGGTGAGAAATGTGCTTACGGAATCTAAGTACGGGGGTCCTGGGGCAGCGCCCCTGGCGGGGTCCAAGGGGCTGGCCCCTAGCTGGGGTCGAGATGCCAGGTCAGCTCAAAAAATTTTTATTTCTACTATATTTCTTTGGTGAAAAACGCATCTGGGATCTGAATTTAGGTAAAATCGAGTGATAAATTTCGAGTCTCGACACTTGAGCATGACGTCGCTATGTGCGACTTTCGCAATTTAATGCGACGTTGTACGTGGCGTCGCTATATGCGACGCTGTTGATTTCTGCGACGTAAGGGTTTGCGTCGCTAAATGCGACGTTGTAACTGACGTCGCAATCGGGCCAAGCCAGATGCGACGTCGGCGACTGATATGGTTCCGGTGGCCGGAAAATCGGCCGAACGACTTCCGTTTGGTCCAAATCTTTTACCCAACCCATTTTTGGACATTTTAAGCATATATAAACCATAAAAACGTAAAAATGAGTAAAAATGGAGAGTTTCGGGTTTTGTCGGGAACTTACAAAATGTCGGATGAAAAATCCGAAAAGATAGGAATGTAGATCGTGTTGTCGTGGTCACATTTCTCCAAAGGAGTGGTATGATCCGGCGATGTTTCGTGGTGTTATTTAGCGATTTTTGGTGATGGAGGTGGTTTGGTGTTGAGAGCAAAAGAGAAGAGAGAGAGAGAAAGAAAAGTGGAAATGGGAAAAAGAAAAGGAGGTGGGAGGTTTTAACCTCCCATTTTCAGCTTCCGCCCTCGCGCTCCGTGCGATGTTCGTTTTCTCCGTCATTTAAGCGTTAAATATTTATTTATGCGCGTTTATTATTTTTGAAATCACAAATTTTATTATATAATTTACTTAAATTATTTCTTTAAATCGTTACTAGTTTGAAATGTAATTTAGTTTGTATAAATTTAATTACTTTTGTTTTTAAATCGTGTAAGTTTTTATCGGGTGATACGAGATAATTACTAATTATTATAAAATAGCATTTTGGTCATAATTGCGAAATTTTAGTTTTTAAACATTTGTTCACCTACGTCCGTATTAATCGAATAGAATTTCATTCTATTTAAATTGCGTACGATTTAAGTCCAATCGCGTATTCGTATATATTCAACAATATATATTTTGATACATTAATTATCCTAACACAGAACTAATTACATGTATTTACAGAGAATTAGGCACTAATTACTACTCCTAATTTGGCGGTTGTTACATTTAACACCACTAAACGACCTCCAATCTTCAAGCTCATTTAGGGAAAAACGATCACCACGCAACGATCTACAATTCTATTTTTTCAAATTCTCCTCGCGCGGATTTGTAAGTTTCCGACAATTCTCGAAATCTCTCAAAACTTTGTTATTTTGCTTGTTTGCGGTTTAGATAAGCTTAAAATACTCAAATATGGGTTGGGTAAAAGAATCGGACTCAACGGAGGCCGGAAAACCCGTTTTCGGCTCAAACTCCGGCGAACAGTCGTGAGTGTCGCTATTGTGCCAAAAACAGTACTAGCGACACTACCTAAGCTCGAAAATTTTTTTATTTCTATTAAATTGCTTTGGTGAAAAACGCATCTGGACTTGAATTTGGGCGAAATCAAGCGATAAAATTTTGGTCTCGACACTTGGTAAAAAGTTGTAAATATTCTGTTTTTGGCGACACTAAGCTAGTGTCGCTACGGGCTTAGGCGACACTTAGTAAGTGTCGCTATATTTCTGATTTTTGATAGTTGGGCGACACTTGAGTAGTGTCGCTATGGCGACACTTATGAATTTCGGCGTCACTAAGGGAGTGTCGCTAAGTTAAATCTGGTTAAGTAATTCAGCGACACTTAAGTAGTGTCGCTATAGAGGCGACACTTAAGTAGTGTCGCTATAGGCATAGCGACACTTGGCTAGTGTCGCTACTACTGTTTTTGGCACACTAGCGACACTTCCAACTGTTCGCCGGATTTTGAGCCGAAAACGTGTTTTCCGGCGACCACTGGTTCCAAAACTTTTACCCAACCCTTATATGGACATTTAGGACAATTATAAACCATAAACATGTAAAAATAATCGAAAACGGAGAGTTTCGGGTTTTTGTCGGAAACTTATGTGGTGTCGAAACGAAAATCTGAAACGATGGAAGTGTAGATCGTTGCGTGGTGGTCGTTAATCTCTAAAAATCTTGAAGATTTGATGTCGTTTGATGCTAGTTTTGTTGATTTTAGATGGTTGTGGTGTGGTTTGGTTTTAGAAAGAAAAGAATGGAAGAAAGAGAGTGGGAGTGAGAGTGAGAGTGAGAGTGAGAATTGAGGAAGGGGAGGGGATCCCCACCCCTTTTTGGCCGGTTTGTGGTGGGGGCCCACCAAAGTGTGGGTCTCCACTTTTTAGCTCCGTGTATTCGTGCTCCGTGCGGTGTTCGTTTTCCCGATCGTTTAATTGTTTAATTAATTTAATACGCGTTTAAATATACATTTTTAAAAAGTGAATACTTATCTAATATTTTCATTGAAGTATTTAGCCAAATACTTAATATTTGAGTTATATAATATAACTTAAATTGTTTCGTTTTGTTTGTGCGTTTACGTTTTAATCGCGTAAATTTTATTTGCACGATACGAAATGAATACGAAATATTACAAAAACAATATTTTGGATATAATTGTGTTATTAAATAATATTACATTATTTAATAAAATTGTTCACCAACGTCCGTATTTAATTGACTCGAATTATATTCGATTTGAAACTTGTACGATTTAATCAAATCGCATACTTGTATATATTCAACAATATATATTATTTGATACACAAATTAGCCTAACACAGAACTAATTACATGTAATAAAACTTGATTAGGTACTAATCACTAGTCTTAATTTGACGGGTGTCACAATGCGTGGCATGATACACTGTTACTTGTGTTTGTAGATTTGATTTATATATGTATATATATATATATATATATATATATATATATATATATATATACTCATACACTATATCAAGTACTTGGTGCTTCTTACAATTTACATATGCATATTGGCATACATACATACAAACACAACTACTCAAGTCAGGCGCGTCGTAGTACGGCTGGCTCTCATTTACTTAGCTAGGTCTGTCGTAGTACAGCTGGCTCTACATTTCACCAGTCGGGCTTGTCGTTGTACAGCCGGCTCAATTACATACTTTGCTTGCGGGCAATGCGGACGATGTTCCAGAAGGGACACACAACGATGCCACGGTAAAGTGGGCACAAAACGATGCCACGGTATTGCAGTGGGCACAAGGACGTATTCGCGGTAAAGCGATACACTCTATGGATGGGCGGGCTTATGCTCGTGACCCACATACATTAGTTAACGGGTCGGTGAGTTTTCACGCGAGGCCGTTAGCTCGATCATGTTCGGGTTAGCTTTTGCTAGCCGGGTAAACGAACATACTCAACAATCAATCATGTTCGGGTTAGCTTATGCTAGCCGGGTAAACGAACATATCATAAACAATCAATCATAGTTCGAGGGACTACAATTATATTACTAAAAGCAACATGTTGTGCCAGGTGGCACACCAATCATTACACAACAGTATATGACGTGGTCATACAACTACTTGATTTCAACTTAGGCATGCATTGCCTCACACCGATAGAATTACTTAATACCAGATAGATATCCAGGCTCGGAATGCCTCAATTAATATGAACTTGAGTACATACCACTATTATTTAGGTATTAGATACCTCGACTAGCGTATACACATTGGTGATTACAACTTCAACTTAATACAAAGCAGAACCGTGGATTCGGGACTATTTTTCTAAACATACAAGGTTTTATACTTTATGTTTTCAACTATCCATCCTATGAACTCACCAGCTTTATAGCTGACTCGTTTTAGCATGTGTTCTCAGGTGCCCAGCAGGATTAGGATTGCTACAAGATTATGCTAGCTCGAGTCGCATATTTTCAAACAACGGGATTTCTCTGCATAACTTTTGTATTACAAACTATGTATTGAAATTATTTTGCGAACTCGCAACTTGTATACGTTTTATTTTGCGAAATGTAACAACTATTTTCAAACGTCTCATTTAGAGTCGTTCATTATGTATCTTGTAACACCCGCCAACTTAGGGCTTTAATTAGTGCCTAAACTACTTGTAATTATGTGTATTTAGTTTTGTAATACTCTAAATGTATGTAACATTTTGGTGTAATTACATACACGCGTACGCGATTTGTTTAAATCGAACATTTGTAAACCGGACGAGGTCCGATGCTAATTAATATGGACGTTGGTGACAAACCTTTAAATAATGTGGAATTATACAAGCAAACACTAATTTCATTAATATATCATGAAAATATATTACACATATTTTGTATCGTTTAAAACACTCCGAACGTGGCGAAAACACGCGAGACGCGCCCTACAAGGAAAATAGTGCAAATTATATTTTTATAACTTATTATGAAGTGTTTTGGTAAATTACCTCGATTAAAAATATTACAGATAAACTTTAACTTAAAACGTGGAACAACATTTAATCAATCACGGGATGTAATGTAATTGAGGAACGAGTTCACGAGACTGAGACCCAAGTTGGGTCAGCCAAACCCGCGGAGCCAACTCAACCCGCGACCCACGACCCATTTCCCATCCTTAAAACCCCATTTTCTTTGGTTTTCACCTCATTTACCACCACCTCTTTCTCTCTCTACCACTCTTTCTCTCTCACCCTTTCTCTCACTCTAAAACGGCAGCAGCAGCTGCTGCTACCACCACCACCGTCGTTCATCATCATCATCAAGACACAAACACAAGGATCATCATCACCATTACCATCTTCATCTCCTTTGATTTTCGGTTTTTGAGGTAATAGAACGTTAAAACTCTTTTAAATTACTTGTAAAGCTTGGATTTACATGCTAGAACATTTCCCCAACGAGTTTATGTCCAAAAACCGACTTAAAAAGCCGAATTTTTGAGTTTTACGCGAACAGCCCGTCTCGCGAGTCGAGATCTGTTCGTCAAACGAGGCGAGTCGAGATTTGACTCGCGAAGCCATCCTGCGAATCGGAATCACCAACGAACCGAATCGACCCGCGAGTTGACTTGCGAGTCGAGTTGACCCGCGAGTCGAAATTGACTTGCGAGTCGAGTTGCCCGGTGAACCGAACTGACCCGCGAGTCGAGTTGACCTGCGAGTCGAGTTGGCCTGCGAGTCGAGTTCTCCCAGCTCGGTTCGCAGCCCACTTTGTCTTTCGAACCCAAATTCGGTAATAAAAGCACTAATATGAACTAAGATTTATCACTTGATTTTACACCGAAATTAGATTTCAAATGCGTTTTCGATAAAGCAATATAGTAGAAATAAAAATTTTCCAAGCTGACTTGGCAGCTCGACCCCAGCCAGGGGCTCTGCCCCTTGGACCCCGCTACCAGGGGCGCTGCCCCCGGACCCCCGTCATTAGATGTTGTGAATACTTTTCGCACTAAGTGTCAAACACTTACAATTAACGAAACCTGATTCAACGATACACATAATAATAGCACTTTTGGATTATTATTACAAACTGTCACCAACGGGCCATACTTATTTTCAAACTACAAACACAAACGACGACAAACATTTAAACAAACACTTGGACATTAACTAGTTGAGTGGACAACTAGCATGGGTGGTCTTTTAAGACACCAACTTATTTACTTGTTTACTTACAACCTTGCGCGTTTCGGACGCCAGAAGGTTGCAGGGTTCGGAGAACCACTTACGGACTTACATCCGCATTACTTGTTTGATTTCCCAGACATACTTACTAGACTCAGGTGAGTCTTACAGCCCCACTTTTACTGTTTTACATACGGGGTGAGATACTTAGCAACTGTTTTTACGCATGAACACAATGTACTGAACTGAAAACATTGCTGATTACAAACAAACGCATGAGTTACTTTTATCCACTGAAAGCCTCCTTATCGTAAGTTGTTAGTTATGGACTTAAGCGCGATTACTAGTAGATGGATCCATCTGGGACTGACAATCCCTGTCTGGGGTGGTAGCGCCACCACGTACTGATTTACACGTAGAAACAGACATATTAGTATTTGTTACATATGAGTGTGTGCGGATAGCACTCACGGGGGTACGTGATTTATTTCACACTACACGGTTAAGCTTCAACTTATGAGCTCATGGCACTGTACTGATTTACTGATTTACTTACTTTGCTGAATAGCAATACGGGTACATACTTGTGGTTCATGACACTTACTTATTACTAAACCTGTGAGATTCACCAACCTTTTTGGTTGACACTTTTTAGCTTTGTATCTCAGGTACACATACGGAGTAGGATCACTCCAGGATTTCTAGCTAGAGTCGCATGATTTCCAACTTGCATTTAACGGAGATTCTTTGGCATTATCTTTTGTAACTACGATTATGTAATAGAATCTCCCGCTATACGCGTGGACTCTAGGGAACTACTTTTTGTAACTGAAAACACTATGTTTTCAAAACATTTATTATGTGGAAATGTAACTATTTTATAAACGTCGCATATAGATGTCGTTTGCTTTACTTTGTGCTGTGATATTTGATTAGTAACATCCCAAAGCTTGCTTCCGCCAACAGTGAAATTTGGGGGTGTTACAGATTGGTATCAGAGCCTAAGGTTATAGTGAACTAGGTTGCATTTAGTGGGCCTAGACTATGACCGTTAGGCAGTATTCTCTTTTTAGACATGACTAGTTCAGGAATTACAGCATACAACTTTAATTTAACATAGCCTGATCAACTATGTACAATTAAGGAAATATGATGTAAGATCTGAAATGATTATGTTAAACAGGGATACGATAGTTGACTCTGACTACGAGAGAACCGGACCATTACTTGATACGTGCTAGACACTAGGCTAGATATGATATATGTATATATATTAGCCTCAAACTTACTAACGCTTTGTCTCAGAAATGGCAAACACCCCATCCAACTCATCTCGTTCTCGAACCGGGTCGCAGAACCCAAGGGTAGCAAGGAGGAACAACAGGTTGCCTCGAGCTGGCCCATACCCCACTCACTTCACCTTGCCGGCCTTAGCCGCTAGGGTGAACCAACACGAGCAACGACTTCGCACCATGGATGTCGTGTTGCAAGAAACCAACGAAAACTGGAGACTTACATCTCTCGAACGCATAGAACAAGTCTCCGACGATCTGGAAACCACTAACAACAACATGGACGTCCTTCGCAACCAAATAATAGAAATAAGGGTGGAAAATGCCCTTCTGCAACAAAGGATGGATGAATATGTGCAGCGCTCACTTGAGGCAGAAGAGTATGCGCGTGGACTAACCCAACGACTAGCGCTAGCAGAAGACAACGCCCGACAAGCTAGCAGGCTTGCAAACACTGTGGATCGCCTTGTCACGATGATGGAACAGATTAACCTACGTTAAGACTAGTGTAGTCTTTGTCTTGTAATCTATCTTGTAATCTAGTAACTATCTAAGCACTACTCTACGTTTCAGTCGGATGTAACAATTCCCGACATCTTTTGTAATACATTTGTAGGATGTAACCTTTGAACTCGTATCATCTATCAAATATTTCTTGTTGTTCAACTCATATTAATTGCCATAATTCTTTTTCATATTGATGTGATGTATTACCATCTTTACACATGTACATCTGAAATACATACAACTTTCTTGCAAAATCTCATGTATCTTCATTTCTTTTATTGAAGAGTCATGCCGCCAAAGACAAGACCTTACACGGATGCTCAGATCACTTCACTCATAACCCAGGCTGTTACTGAAGCCTTAGCTCGGAACACTCCACCTGGTTCCACAAGAAACAGCGATGCCGCTGAAACTCCTGCTGCTAAACCTTGTTCATACAAGGATTTTCAAAACTGCAAACCCTTGAGCTTCAAGGGTATCGAAGGAGCCATCGGACTTATTAGATGGTTTGAAAAGATGGAATCCGTTTTCCGCATCAGCAAATGTGCGGAGGACGACAAAGTCAAGTTCTCCACCTGCACCCTCGAAGATGGTGCCCTCTCGTGGTGGAATTCCTATACCCAGTCTGTGGGTATTGATACAGCTTATCTACTCCCTTGGGAGGATCTGAAGAAAATGCTCACTGATGAGTATTGCCCGGCCGAACAACTTTACAAACTGGACGAAGAGTTCTGGAACTTGAAAGTACAAGGAACTGATATCGTTGGATACACCACCAGATTCCAACAACTCACCGTCCTTCGCCCGACTATGGCGGGTACTGAACCCGAAAAGATCAAGAAATACATCCGCGGCCTCCCGGAACCTGTCCGGGGGAATGTCGCCTCGTCAAAACAAACCACTCTTCATGGTGCCATTCGGTTGGCCCATGAACTTCTAGCCATGAACGAGGACCCAGAACCACCCACTCCAACCTCCAACAGCAACAAAAGAAAATGGTCCGACAGCCACCACAACCACCAAAACAAGAAACCTGAAACCATTAAAGCCTACACCTCCGGTACTGATGACAAGGGGGCGTATAAGGGAACCAAACCCTATTGCTCCAAGTGCCAACGACACCACCATGGTTCTTGTCCCTGTAGCAAGTGTAAGAGATTTGGACACTTGGCTAGGGATTGTAGATCAAACACCACTGACACCAACACCTCTGCACCAAAGACTTGTTATGGGTGCAACGGAACGGGGCATTTCAAGAAAGACTGCCCGAAGCTAAACAACAACAACAACAGGAACAACAACAATGCTCGAGGAAGAGCTTTTGTACTGAAATCTGGGGAAGCCCGTCAAGACCCGAATGTGGTCACGGGTACGTTCCTTCTCAACAACTTGACTGCTTCTGTATTATTCGATACTGGTGCTGATAAGAGCTTTATTTCCGACGAATTTTATCCACTACTTGACACCACACCTATTGCCTTAGATTCTAAGTACACAATAGAATTGGCAAACGGAAAACTCATTGAGGCCGACAGTGTGATACCTAATTGCACCCTGAACTTAGCTAACGAGCTCTTTCCCATTGATTTGATACCTGTCGAAATCGGCAGCTTTGACATCATTGTCGGTATGGATTGGTTATCCACGCACCGAGCCGAAATCGTTTGTTTCGAGAAAATTGTACGCATTCCTCTCGTCACCGGTGGAACTTTGAGCATACAAGGGGAGACCGGTGGGACGAGAATCAACATCATTTCTTGCATGAAAACCCGAAAATACTTGAGAAAAGGGTACCAGGCAATCCTCGCGCACGTTATGGAGAAAAAGTCGGTTGAAAAGCGACTTGAGGATGTGCCTATCGTTCGAGACTTCCCAGAGGTCTTTCCTGAAGACTTGCCTGGCCTTCCGCCAACTAGACAAGTCGAATTCTCTATTGATCTTGTGCCCGGCGCAGCACCCGTGGCACGAGCCCCTTACCGACTAGCCCCATCAGAACTTCAGGAGTTGTCTACTCAGTTACAGGAACTCCTGGACAAGAGATTTATCCGACCAAGTTCCTCACCTTGGGGAGCTCCGGTCCTGTTTGTGAAAAAGAAAGACGGTTCTTTCCGCATGTGCATCGACTACCGTGAACTCAACAAATTAACTGTCAAGAACCGTTACCCACTTCCTCGCATTGATGACCTGTTTGACCAACTTCAGGGATCGAGTTTTACTCAAAGATCGATCTACGGTCTGGTTATCACCAACTCCGAGTTCGTGACGAAGACATCCCAAAAACAGCTTTCCGAACTCGTTACGGGCATTACGAATTCCAAGTGATGCCATTCGGCTTAACCAACGCACCGGCAGTATTCATGGATCTTATGAATCGGGTGTGCAAACCTTACCTTGACAAGTTTGTTATCGTATTTATCGATGATATCTTGATTTACTCGCGCACTGAACAAGAACACGCGCAACACCTGAAAACCATCCTAGAGCTGCTCAAACACGAAGAGTTGTACGCCAAATTCTCTAAGTGTGAGTTCTGGATGAAAACCGTTCAATTCCTTGGACACGTCATTGACAATCAAGGGATTCATGTTGATCCTTCGAAAATCGAGGCTATCAAGGGTTGGCAAGCTCCTACTACTCCGACCGAGGTACGCCAATTCTTAGGGCTCGCCGGATACTACAGGCGATTCATTGAGAACTTTTCGAAAATAGCCCTACCTCTCACTGCACTGACTCAAAAAGAAAAGAAGTTCGATTGGACTGACAAACAGGAGTCGGCTTTTCAGCTACTAAAACAAAAACTCTGCAGTGCACCTATCTTATCATTACCCGAAGGCAACGAGGACTTCGTGGTATACTGTGATGCTTCACACCAAGGTCTTGGTTGCGTGCTGATGCAACGAGACAAGGTCATCGCTTACGCCTCTCGACAACTCAAGGTCCACGAAAAGAATTACACAACTCATGACCTAGAGTTGGGGGCTGTCGTTTTCGCTCTGAAAATCTGGAGACACTACTTATACGGTACCAAGTGTACAATCTTTACTGACCATAAAAGTCTCCAACATATCTTCGATCAAAAGGATCTCAACATGAGGCAACGTCGATGGGTCGAGTTGCTTACTGATTATGACTGCGAAATCCGTTATCATCCGGGCAAGGCGAATGTTGTCGCCGATGCCTTAAGCCGAAAAGAACGAGTGAAACCACTTCGAGTTCGAGCTCTTGGTATGACCATTCATAACGATCTCATCAATCAAACTCTCACCGCTCAACTCGAAGCACTCAAACCAGAAAACGTGATAAACGAGGCCTTGCGGGGCATGGACAAACAATTTGAAACCAAACCTAACGGGGCCAAATACTTCTCGAATCGAATCTGGTTACCAAGTTTTGGAAACCTTCGAGACTTGGTGATGAATGAAGCTCACAAGTCTAAATACTCTATACACCCCGGTGCCGACAAAATGTACCACGACATCAAGGAACTGTACTGGTGGCCCAACATGAAATCTGACATTGCAACCTATGTTGGCAAGTGTCTTACTTGTTCCAAGGTTAAAGCGGAACACCAGAAACCTTCAGGTTTGCTACAACAACCCGAAATACCACAATGGAAATGGGAGCAGATTACCATGGACTTCATTACTAAACTCCCGAAAACTTCTAGCGGTTGCGATACCATTTGGGTGATCGTCGACCGACTCACTAAATCTGCTCATTTCCTAGCCATCAAAGAAACTGATAAGATGGAACGTTTGACACGGATCTACCTGAAAGAGATCGTGTCAAGACACGGCGTGCCCATCTCAATCATCTCCGACCGAGATGCTCGGTTTACTTCTCGCTTCTGGCAATCACTGCAAAAATCTCTTGGTACTCGTCTGGATATGAGTACGGCTTACCACCCGCAAACTGACGGCCAGAGCGAACGAACTATACAAACATTGGAGGATATGCTACGAGCCTGCGTAGTTGACTTCGGTAAAAACTGGGAAAATCACTTACCATTGTGCGAATTCTCGTACAACAACAGCTACCACACCAGCATTAAGGCTGCACCCTTCGAGGCACTTTACGGTCGTAAGTGCCGGTCACCTATCTGTTGGACTGAGGTGGGAGATACACAACTCACCGGTCCAGAAATCATACACGAAACAACTGAAAAGATCTTTGGTATACAAAACCGGCTGAAAGCCGCACGTGATCGTCAGAAAAGCTATGCTGACGTGAGACGCAAACACCTCGAGTTCCAAGTGAGAGATCGAGTTCTTCTGAAAGTGTCGCCTTGGAAAGGCGTCATCCGTTTTGGCAAACGTGGGAAACTGAATCCCAGGTACATTGGACCATTCGAGATCCTTGAAAGGATTGGTCCAGTGGCTTACCGACTGCAGCTACCAACCGAACTCAGTAGCGTGCACCCTATCTTTCACATTTCTAACTTGAAGAAATGTCTGTCTGATGAGACACTGATTATACCCCTCGATGAAATACACATTGATGACAAACTACACTTTGTCGAGGAACCCGCGGAAATACTGGACCGTGAGGTCAAACGTTTAAAACAGAGTCGTATTCCCATCGTTAAGGTCAGGTGGAATTCGAGGCGTGGTCCTGAATTCACTTGGGAACGAGAAGACCAAATGCGACTGAAATACCCACACTTGTTCACAGACCCTACTCCTACCAATACCACAACTACAAGCTAATTTCGGGACGAAATTCTCCTAACAAGGGGAGAATGTAACACCCGCCAACTTAGGGCTTTAATTAGTGCCTAAACTACTTGTAATTATGTGTATTTAGTTTTGTAATACTCTAAATGTATGTAACATTTTGGTGTAATTACATACACGCGTACGCGATTTGTTTAAATCGAACATTTGTAAACCGGACGAGGTCCGATGCTAATTAATATGGACGTTGGTGACAAACCTTTAAATAATGTGGAATTATACAAGCAAACACTAATTTCATTAATATATCATGAAAATATATTACACATATTTTGTATCGTTTAAAACACTCCGAACGTGGCGAAAACACGCGAGACGCGCCCTACAAGGAAAATAGTGCAAATTATATTTTTATAACTTATTATGAAGTGTTTTGGTAAATTACCTCGATTAAAAATATTACAGATAAACTTTAACTTAAAACGTGGAACAACATTTAATCAATCACGGGATGTAATGTAATTGAGGAACGAGTTCACGAGACTGAGACCCAAGTTGGGTCAGCCAAACCCGCGGAGCCAACTCAACCCGCGACCCACGACCCATTTCCCATCCTTAAAACCCCATTTTCTTTGGTTTTCACCTCATTTACCACCACCTCTTTCTCTCTCTACCACTCTTTCTCTCTCACCCTTTCTCTCACTCTAAAACGGCAGCAGCAGCTGCTGCTACCACCACCACCGTCGTTCATCATCATCATCAAGACACAAACACAAGGATCATCATCACCATTACCATCTTCATCTCCTTTGATTTTCGGTTTTTGAGGTAATAGAACGTTAAAACTCTTTTAAATTACTTGTAAAGCTTGGATTTACATGCTAGAACATTTCCCCAACGAGTTTATGTCCAAAAACCGACTTAAAAAGCCGAATTTTTGAGTTTTACGCGAACAGCCCGTCTCGCGAGTCGAGATCTGTTCGTCAAACGAGGCGAGTCGAGATTTGACTCGCGAAGCCATCCTGCGAATCGGAATCACCAACGAACCGAATCGACCCGCGAGTTGACTTGCGAGTCGAGTTGACCCGCGAGTCGAAATTGACTTGCGAGTCGAGTTGCCCGGTGAACCGAACTGACCCGCGAGTCGAGTTGACCTGCGAGTCGAGTTGGCCTGCGAGTCGAGTTCTCCCAGCTCGGTTCGCAGCCCACTTTGTCTTTCGAACCCAAATTCGGTAATAAAAGCACTAATATGAACTAAGATTTATCACTTGATTTTACACCGAAATTAGATTTCAAATGCGTTTTCGATAAAGCAATATAGTAGAAATAAAAATTTTCCAAGCTGACTTGGCAGCTCGACCCCAGCCAGGGGCTCTGCCCCTTGGACCCCGCTACCAGGGGCGCTGCCCCCGGACCCCCGTCATTAGATGTTGTGAATACTTTTCGCACTAAGTGTCAAACACTTACAATTAACGAAACCTGATTCAACGATACACATAATAATAGCACTTTTGGATTATTATTACAAACTGTCACCAACGGGCCATACTTATTTTCAAACTACAAACACAAACGACGACAAACATTTAAACAAACACTTGGACATTAACTAGTTGAGTGGACAACTAGCATGGGTGGTCTTTTAAGACACCAACTTATTTACTTGTTTACTTACAACCTTGCGCGTTTCGGACGCCAGAAGGTTGCAGGGTTCGGAGAACCACTTACGGACTTACATCCGCATTACTTGTTTGATTTCCCAGACATACTTACTAGACTCAGGTGAGTCTTACAGCCCCACTTTTACTGTTTTACATACGGGGTGAGATACTTAGCAACTGTTTTTACGCATGAACACAATGTACTGAACTGAAAACATTGCTGATTACAAACAAACGCATGAGTTACTTTTATCCACTGAAAGCCTCCTTATCGTAAGTTGTTAGTTATGGACTTAAGCGCGATTACTAGTAGATGGATCCATCTGGGACTGACAATCCCTGTCTGGGGTGGTAGCGCCACCACGTACTGATTTACACGTAGAAACAGACATATTAGTATTTGTTACATATGAGTGTGTGCGGATAGCACTCACGGGGGTACGTGATTTATTTCACACTACACGGTTAAGCTTCAACTTATGAGCTCATGGCACTGTACTGATTTACTGATTTACTTACTTTGCTGAATAGCAATACGGGTACATACTTGTGGTTCATGACACTTACTTATTACTAAACCTGTGAGATTCACCAACCTTTTTGGTTGACACTTTTTAGCTTTGTATCTCAGGTACACATACGGAGTAGGATCACTCCAGGATTTCTAGCTAGAGTCGCATGATTTCCAACTTGCATTTAACGGAGATTCTTTGGCATTATCTTTTGTAACTACGATTATGTAATAGAATCTCCCGCTATACGCGTGGACTCTAGGGAACTACTTTTTGTAACTGAAAACACTATGTTTTCAAAACATTTATTATGTGGAAATGTAACTATTTTATAAACGTCGCATATAGATGTCGTTTGCTTTACTTTGTGCTGTGATATTTGATTAGTAACATCCCAAAGCTTGCTTCCGCCAACAGTGAAATTTGGGGGTGTTACATATCTTATGCTGTGATATTTGATTTGGTAACACCCGACCCGATCGCTTCCGCAACCCAAAATTTGAGGGTGTTACATAGGTGCATAATGGAAAAACTAGGTGCATAATGGAAAACTACGTGCAAATTGGAAAACTACGTGCATAATGGAAAAACTAGGTGCATAATGGAAAACTAGGTGCATAATGGTTTGAACTAGGTGCATAACGCGTAGTAACTATATAGAGAGTCACTAAATGATATGGAAAACATTTAGAACGGATAAAAATACTTTTATACAAACTATGTTTTGGTATGTATATAAGTATATGTATAAATTTACGATAACTATATATATATATATATATATATATATATATATATATATATACGAAATCAACATTCGTAACAAACAAATTATGTTTTTGAAAAGACAACTACAATTATATGTATATATATACATATATTCAAGGACGACAAGTAATATATATAAGAATATATATATTCAACTAATAAGTATATCGATATATATACTTACGTGCAACGAATGATTTATTAAACGTACACTTACAATTATATAATATCGTGTGTATAGGACATTAGGAGATTACGTTGGTACACACGCGCACTTTAGGGTTGCTTGCTCTTCAGGTGAGTCTCACAGCCCCCTTTTTACTGTTTTACTGTTTGGGGGGAGATGCATTACTTGTTTTACTTGAATACATGTAAAATGTATTGATTACTTACTTGTACTTACTGTGTTACAAGCTTACAAATAAAAACGCTTTACTGATTTACAAACTCACTGATTACTACTTTACGGAGTTACTACTCCATGAACCTACTACTTTACGACCTTCGGGGTTTACTACTTTACGGAGTTACTACTCCATGAACTTACTACTTTACCGATGAACTACTTTGCTACTGTACAAACTTAGTAAATCACTGTTTTACTGCGATACTGATACTACTTTACAAATGAAGTAATTCACTGTTTACTACGTTACTGATTTACTACCTTACTACTGTACGAACTTACAAACTTGCTGAATTACTATGATACGGAATTACTACTTACCGGTATATCACATTTGCATGAGTTTACGTTAATCCAATAAAGGCCTATGAAGTCATAGTTGTTAATTATCGGATAAGCGCGAGTTTTAGTATATGGATCCATATGGGACTGACAATCCCCACCTGGGGTGGTAGCGCCACCATGAACCGTTACTCGTATAAACAGGTGTTTTCTACTCATTACATATGAGTGTTCTTGGATTGCACTCACGAGGTGCAAAATTACGGTTAAGCTTTGACTATGATGGCTCATGGCAAGATAGACCGACCTTACTTACTTAATCACCGGTGTGTGATTGAAATTACTTACTTAATCACCGGTGTGTGATTGAAATTACTTACTTAATTAGCGGAGTGTAATTGATACTTACTTACCGAATTACAGTGTGTAATTGATTCTTACTCATTGAATTACTTGTTCGTAAATGTTATTTACTTAATGTTGTTGTACAAAACTTTCTATTACTACTTACTACAAACCTGTGAGATTCACCAACCTTTTGGTTGACGTTTTTAGTAATGCATTCTCAGGTACACAGCTACAGTAGGGTTGCTCAGTAAGGATGCCCAGCAGGACTGCTTGATAGCTTGAGTCACATGCATACATACTTGGAGATTTTATTACATTACTTTTGTACTAACCGTTATGTTTTAAAATCTCTAGATACTACTAGCTGAACTCCAAGCTATGTAAACTTTTGAAAACTTATGCAATGTAATGTATTTTCTAAAACGTCTCATTTAGAGTCGTTTACTACTAATATTGGTGTTTGATATTTGATTAGTGGCACCCAAAACTCGCTTCCGCAAAGCATTAAATTTGGGGGTGTCACACTTATGATGTAGAACGGAAATAAAAATACATAATAACAGACCTTTACGCTTACAATATCAAGCTTAAACATTCTAACATAATTATCTATCAAAATAATGAGATAAATGACAAAATAGGCTGCCATAGTGCCACTATTAATTCCTGTGCACTCCATAAAGATTTACATTTCTATCAATCACAAGTCTTATATTGTCTGAATAGTTGCACATTTACAAAAAAAAATTTCTCCAAACCAACCACCAAATTTCAGAAATTTACCATTCCAAATCAGATTACCAAAACTACTGTACCTAAATTTTACCAAACTAAGCCATTACGGTGGTTGAAAAGATTAAGCTATCATCAACTGCATAGATATCCAACTACCTTCACTTCTGACATTGTATCACTGACAACTTAGGCATGTCACTTGGATAATACCTGCTACTTATCATACTTCCAAACAAAATTCAATAGAAACACTAAAGATAATTATATATAGAGATAACCCCAAAGCTCAAAGCAAATGGCAATTATTATAAAAAGGGATTTATGCCGGTAACACAACAGATCGGAGAAAGATAATCTCCTTTACCCACCAAGGTTAAGAGAATAGTGCAAACCTCCTGCAGAAAAACAAACAACAATGTACAATTCAGATTCATAATAATAACTTCAAATTCAAGTGAAATCAAAACTTAAAGAGCATTGAGAGTGTTTATTTGAGCTACAACTATGGAGTAATTTGTCAAATAAATATAAGAAAGAAAGAAATGGAAACATCATACAACAACAACAACAAAAAAATCCATAAACTACATTAGTCATCGGCGGTGAATTAAACATGATAGGCTAAAGTAATTTGTTTTTTAGAGAAATAAATCAAACAAACATATTGCCAAGATCCATAGGTCATGCAGTAAAGTTGTCAATTCGAGTTTTGTTATTTAAAAGGGTCAAGTAGATCAAATAAGAAACCTAGCTATAAAAACATGTCAACTACATGGAATGGGTCAAAGTTGCCCACAAGCTATCTTTATGTGTAGAGCCTCTAAAAACATTAATTATAATAATAATAATTTAAAATTGTAATAACGCATGGTGAAGTTTCTAACACCAAGTTGTTGTAAAAGTTAAAATAAAGGTCCTAACACTTGAGTTGGCGAGACCTAAAATTTACAGAAGTCCAAGAATATGGTAGTACTTACAGGTTAAAAACGTAACCTATATGAAAATAGAGTAACCTTGTGTTGCTACTTTGTTTATTCAGCTGCAACAGATCCTGTGACAGATCAAAATATGATGATTAGTGTCAACAATTTTTGGTGCTCACAGGTCAGCCCGATGACCCTTTCTTACCCGCTTTAAATAGCAGACATATTTACTTGTTACCTCATAGTCACCCAGGTTCTCATTTTTTTACCACTGCCAACAATGTACCAATGCAAAAATCTTTTACAAAACCCTTAGTTCATCTCTTATACGTAGGTCCATTATTTTTCACAATATTAGGTTCACCCATTCCATTCATTGATTAGTTCATCTCTTGTAATAAACCTGTGTTGAGAGCACATATAAGCTCAAAAAACATCATGTATATCAGATAAAATCGGTAACTAACATATTTAGAGATATCTTGTATTTAAGTCAGTAACAAAGTCGTAGTCAACAACAGCATATCAGCACTCAGAAGCATGTAACGAAGCGAAAATTTCCTCATGGATATGAGATTACTCCATAACCTTTTCCATGATGACTTCCTTATGTTTCACCTGAATCTTTAAAATTATACAATGGGAACTTCCTCTTTGCCTTAAACCCGAAAAATTTAGCTTGCATTCATCATTGACAGCATCCCTAATGCACACACAGCAATATTGAAGTGAGATCCTAAACAAAAATGTTCACTTCTCAATCTTGGCTCTCGAACATCAATTCTTTGTTGTTTGTATTAACCTCGAATAACTTGAGCTTATTCGATCCTAAAATATTTCTATATAAACAATCAACACTAATCTTATGAAATAAACATTCATAATCTCACATTTTTCATCTTGAAAATAAATAAAATTTTGTAATACATTTACCATCTATTTTCAAAATATCCTACATTATTCATCATCTCAACAACAATGCAATCTTATAATACATATACTATATAATTTCAATTTTCAGTGCAGATAATATTCATCATATATAATATTAACATTCATCATCTCTAAATCATTATCTGGGCAACAACACAATTCAATTAGCGAATACAAGACTCAAAAACAAATCATAGAAAGTTTAATTTGTGTATTACTTACCAATTTGATCTTCAAAAGACCTTCATGTACTTATTGGTGATGCTTCATTGACATTTAAATAACATTCACAATTTTCTTCAATTTTTCTCATCTTTAACCTTCAATGGTTATTTTGTTTCAATTGACGTTTTTATCATGAATCTCCTTCACCAATCGACGTTATCTTTTGTGTTTGTTGATCGGATTTTGATTTCTGAAGCCCTAGTTTTGCTGAAATTGGTGATTTTGAGTGACTATTGATCGACTTTTTGGTTTATCAGATAAAGCTTCTGCCATTAACGATTGATTTTGTCGAATGAATTCGCTGCTTTTTTTAATAAATTTTTGGCAATCTCTTTTGTAATTTGTAACTCTAGTTTCTCACTTGAAATTGCTCGATCAGTTTCTGAGAACTCAACCCCTTTTTTGTTTCCTTTTATTTTTTTTGTCTATAATATTTTTTAAACAACTAATTTGGAAATGACCATTAAGCTCCTCCACCCTTTTTTTTAATTGAGTAGATCCAATGGTCCAGATTTACTTCCCTCTTCCCTTTAGATCTTGCTTCCCCATTGATCCAACCCATACATATATATGTATATATATATATATATGTATATATGTATATATATATATGTATATATATATGTATATATATATGTATATATATATATATATATATATATATATATATTTATATATATGGACGAGTTCTGGTGAAAACAAGGAGATAAAAAACAGTGAAAACACATCCCCACCCTCCATCTAATCTAACACATATATATAAAAGGGGTGGAGATAAAAAAAACGGTGAAAACACTTTTTGATTCACAATTTTTTAAGTTATGAATTTTCATTTTTTTTGCTTCACATATGAATTTTTTTGTGAACCCTTATATTTTTTTTTCGCATAAAATTTTCGTCATGAATCTTTATTTTTTTTTTTTTGCTTCACACAAAGTTTTTAACCTTTTTAATTGTGAACCTTATTTTTTTCACATAAATTTTTTCAAGAATTTTTTTAAGTTTTTTATTGTGAACATTTAATTTTTTTGGGTTCACGAAAAGTTTTTAACTTTTTCAACTGTGAACCTTAATTTTTTTTTAGTTCACGGAAAGTTTTTAACTTTTTCAATTGTGAACCTTTTTTTTTCAACTGTAAACCTTAATTTTTTTTAGGTTCACGGAAAGTTTTAAAATTTTTCAATTGTGAACTTTTTGTTTTCAACTGTGAACCTTAATTTTTTTTTAGTTCACGAAAAATTTTTACTTTTTCAATTATGAACCTTAATTTATTTTTTTTTTTTGGTTCACGGAAAGTTTTTAACTTTTTTAATTGTTAACCTTTTTTTTCAACTGTGAACCTTAAATTTTTTTTTTGGGTTCACAGCAAGTTTTTAACTTTTTCAATTGTGAACTTTATTTTTTTGTTTTGGGTTCACAGAAAGTTTTTAAGTTTTTCAATTGTGAACCTTAAATTTTTTGTTTTGGTTTTTGGATTTGACTTTATTTTATTTTTTTTACACAAAAAATGAACCTTAATTTTTTATGGTTTACTTCAAAAAAAAAAAAAAATTCACACCTTAAAAAATTTGTAAAGGAAAAAGTGTTTTCACCGGGTTTTTTTTATCTACACCCCTTTTATATATATATATATGAGTTAGATTAGATGGAGAGGGTGGAGATGTGTTTTCACTGTTTTTTTTATCTCATTGTTTTCACAGGATCCCATTCATATAAATATATACATATATATATATATATATACATATATATATATATATATATATATATTGCTTTTGTCAAGCAATTAACATATATGTAAATATAATTCTACATATATGGTGGTCCATCATCTTTGTGTCCCAATAGATCGACATGTATCTTACCCATCTAATTCAAGAACCACATATATAAACAGAGTTGAATTTGTTGGGTCCATTTATACACGTTTTGTGATACATATATTCTTGTTTTTATTTTCAAGAATTTAATCAAGGGTATTCTATAGTATACACATAATTCAACTAGAAAGTAGAACATGAAACTTTCAAGCAACTTGATATTCTTATCTTAGATATATTCATGTACTATAAATAACCAACGCTGATACCATAGAATAGTATCTCAAAAATGGACTTTCTTATTCTTTTCGTTCTTGTGTCATTTCCCCTTACGTTCCTCATCTATCTTCTTCCTAAAATCATCAAATACAGATCAAGATTATACGCACCAGGCCCTCTTGGACTACCCTTCATTGGGAACTTGCACCAAATCGATAACAAAAGTCTCCATACTTCTCTATGGAACCTTTCTAAATCCTACGGTCCGATTGTATCCCTACGTTTTGGTTTCATCCCAGCTATCGTTGTTTCTTCGGCAAGTCTAGCAAAAGAAGTCTTGAAAACCCAAGATGTAATTTTTTGTAGTAGGCCACCTTTGAAAGCCCAACAGAAGTTATCTTACAATGGCCTTGATGTGGCATTCTCGCCATACAACAAGTATTGGAGTGAGATGAGAAAGATCGTTACCATTCATTTGTTAAGCCAAAAAAAGGTACAATCTTCTAGGAATATTCGTGAAGACGAGGTATTACGTGCCATGAAAAAGATACATGGGTTAGCACGTTCATCTAACTATGTAAACTTGAGTGAACTCGCCAAGAGTGTGACAAATAATATTATCATGAGAATGAGTTTTGGCAAGAGGTACGAAGAGGGACACGAGAGTAAGAAGATTCTTGTACTACTTGACGACCTTCAAGCATCGATAACAAAATTTTTTATTTCAGATTATTGGCCAGGTTTGCCCTTTGCTGATTTTATTGATAGGTTAACGGGAAAGATGGGTCAGCTGGAGAAGTGTTTTCAGAACTTAGACATTTTCTATGAAGAACTAATTGAGGAACATCTCAAACCTCAAAACTTAAATTCTCACGAGGAGGACCAAGATATTATAGATGTTTTAATTCAACTCAAGAGGAATCCAATCTTTAATACGTTTGAGCTCACTTACAATCACATCAAAGCCATACTTATGGTAAGTAACATCTTATCTTCTTTTTGGTCAAAATAAGAGTATATATCCAACCAAAGTATTTCTACGTACTCCTAGTTCGATTCTCATTGCTTGTTTCTTACAATTGATATATTTATTCTCCTTTTAGAATATATTCGTAGCTGGAACAGATACTAATGCGGCTACGCTGATTTGGGGAATGACAACACTAATAAAGAATCCTAAAGTAATGACGAAAGCACAAGAAGAAGTGAGGAGCGTGGTTGGAAAGAAGAGCAAAGTAGATGAAGATGATCTTCCAAAGCTCACATATCTAAATGCAGTGATAAAAGAGGTGATGAGGTTATACCCTCCGGGTCCTCTATTGTTACCTCGAGAAACAATGAAAGAAACCATCTTACATGGTTACAAGATCAAGTCGAAAACTCTAGTTTTTGTAAATGCTTGGGCTATTGGAAGGGACCCTAAATCTTGGGAGAACCCAGAGGAGTTCTTGCCAGAGAGGTTTCTGGGTAGCGATATTGACTTAAAAGGAAATGATTTTGAGCTGATTCCATTTGGGGCCGGCCGAAGAATCTGTCCCGGAATGTCAATGGGTTTAATGACGGTTGAACTACTCTTTGCTAATCTTCTTTACTTGTTTAATTGGGGTTTGCTGGAGGGTATGAAAAATGAAGATATAGACTTTGGGGCTAAGCCTGGGTTAACAACACACAAGAAAAATGACCTATGTCTTTTAGCCTATGTTCATTCTTAAATTTCTACGCTGTAATTATGTTTGAAACTCAATATACTTACAACACATACCCTAAATTCCTTATTACTCTATATGCTTAAATATAAAGTTTGAGTGAAGCTTTAGAACCTTTAATCTTTTAAATATTTAATTTAGTTTTAATGATATATAAATAAAAGATGGATACATAGTTAAATTTTCGGGCCTTATGAAAGTACTCTGCATGAATTTCATTCTCAAATATAAGTTTCACGATTATCATATTAATTAAAGTTATCAACAAAACCACATATATACCAGGTGAAACGAAAGGATGAGATTTCACTGATATGTTTAATTAGGTGTTTACAATTGACATTTCCATCACTCTACACGCAGTACGTCGATGTATACAACAAGGGTTAGTGTCAAGCTTCGCAGCAGGCATCATCAGCTAACCAATTTAGCATTATCGTTTACGCATTTACGTACGATTCTAAAAGAGAAAATAGGTAATTCAATTGCAGAAAATCAACGTAAGATAATATATATCATCAACATCTATAACTAAAATTGCTGAGAATCTTAATGTTCCAGAAATGTATATGCAAATGCTGCAATCCCTCCGTCTCACTTTAATTTATTGTCCCCATGTAAATTTTGTTTACTTTAAGATAGGTTGCAATAAATCAATTTCGCTCTTATATTCAATACAAATTTAACTGAAATTTTTATATGAAATACTCCCTCCGTCCCACTTTTATTGTCCACTTTTGACTTTTGAAATCTTTCTTTGACAATTTTGACCTTTAATATTTTTTATGGTATTATATAATATTTGATGAAAAATATATGAATGGATTGAGTTTTGAATCTATTTTCATTGGTATAATTTGCATCAAGTACTATATAACACAAACAAAGATATTCCAGGTCAAAGTTGTCAAAGAAAGACTTCAAAAGTCAAAAGTGGACAATAAAATTGAGACAGAGGGAGTAAATATTTAGGAGTAATAAATGAGGGTAATTTATGGAGTTTGATGATTTTCAATATTATTTATTACAAGTAGACAATCTTTTTGTAGTCGATTTATGTAACACCCCCAAATTTAATGATTTGCGAAAGCATACATTGGGTGTTACTAATCAATAATCAAAGCACAAGATATATAGCAAACGACTCTATATGTGTCGTTTTAACAAAATATATTGATATTAAAATGTTTACAACATTTACAGCTAATACATAGCTCGTGTTCGATTAAATGAGAGATTTCAGTACATAAGTACTTGTACAAAATATACTAATGCAAGAAAATCTCAATTGTTTGCATGCTGACTCGAGCTATTGATTCCCTGATGCAGTCCAAACATACTCCTTAGTACCTGCGATACATGCTAAAAGGTCAGCTAAAAGCTGGTGAGCTCACAGGTTTGAAATAACATATAAGTTGTATGAACCGCTAGATTTAAGTAATTGAATTGCATCCAGCAATTGATAATGTATATGTATACAGCCATGAGAACATAGTTGAGCTTAACTCGAGGGTCAGGATCACAGCCTGAGCGTTTTTGCCTCCACGAGTGCCTAATCAACACTCATCTTCCCAAATATTAGTACATCCGTTTACCCGGTTAGTGCTTGCTAACCCGGATGAGGTGGGTCAATCCTATATGGTACCATATACTAATATTCACGCTACAACTTATTAACAACTATGCTGACGGAGGACTTTAAATGATTAGTGTGTAAAACTCATGTAGTATATAAAAAGTTGTACTTGCGTTCACATGTTAAAAATAAGCATTGTATCACACCCCTGAGTAAAACAGTAAAAAGAGGGGCTATGAGACTCACCTGAGTCTAGCGAGTTTAACTTAATAAACTTTGATTGATTAGCCGAGTAGTGGAGTCCAAAGACTTGTAACCTGAGGGTGTCCATGACACGCGATGGTTATTAATTGATTAGGCATCCCGAAAGACTACCCTTGCAGTTGTTTGTCCAAATTACCCCGATTTGGTTGATTGACTTGTCCAAATTACTACGATTTGGTTGATTGATTCGAACGTTTGAAAATATGTACGGCCCGTTGGTGACGGATTTGTAATAATAATCTCAACTATTATTATTTTGATTTCGTGGTGTTTTACTTGAAAAATGTGCTTTGATTGTGTCTTTGAAGCCGTTACAAACTCTAAGTGACGGGGGTCCGGGGGCAGCGCCCCTGGTAGCGGGGTCCAAGGGGCGGCAGCCCCTGGCGGGGTCCAAGGGGCAGAGCCCCTGGTTGGGGTCCAAGGGGCAGAGCCTCTGGTTGGGGTCCAAGGGGCAGAGCCCCTGGTTGGGGTCGAGCTGCCAAGTCAGCTTGGAAAATTTTTATTTCTACTATATTGCTTTGGTGAAAAACGCATCTGGACTTGAAATTGGGTGAAATCAAGTGATAAAATTTAGGGTCTCGACACTTAGTGAAAATCTGTGTTTTCTGGTTTGTGCGACGTTGGGTGCGACGTCGCAGGTCCTGACTGCGACGTTGAGAATGGCGTCGCTATGTGCGACTTTCGCAATTTAATGCGACGTTGTGCGTGGCGTCGCTATATGCGACGTTGTTGATTTCTGCGACGTAAGGGCTTGCGTCGCTAAGTGCGACGTCCGCCAATTAAGGCGACGTTAGGGATGATGTCGCTATATGCGACGTGGTGATTAGTATTGCGACGTCGCAGCTGACGTCGCAATATGCCTGGGCCAACTGCGACGTTGCGGTCTGTTGGCCGGAGTTTGTGTCAAAAACGAGTTTTCCGGCCACCGTTCGGTCTAAATCTTTTACCCAACCTATATTTGGACATTATCAACTTAAATAACCCATAATCATGTAAAAATAATCGAAAACGGGGAGTTTTGGGTTTTTGTCGGAAACTTACGCGGTGTCGAAATGAAATTCCGAAAAGATGAGGTTGTAGATCGTTGCGTGGTGATTCCTTTTCTCTAATTATTTTGATGATCCGACGAGTTTAAGTGCGTTATTTGATGAATTTTTGGTGGTTGAGGTGTGGTGGTGAGATGGTGAAGTTGAGAGAAAAAGAGAAGGAGAGAGAGAAAGAAAGATAAGAAATGAGAAGGAAGGAGGTGAGGTGGGAGGTTTAAGCCTCCCATTTTCAGTCCACGCTTCCGCACTCCGTGCGGTGTTCGTTTTCCCGTTCGTTTAAACGTCAATTAATTATCTTATACGTTTAACCGTGCATTTTAAAATACAATTATTTTTGTTGAAGTGTTTTACCAAATACTTAATAATTGCATTATAAAATACAACGTTAATTTGTTTTGCTTTGTTTGTGCGTTTACATTTTAATTGTGTAAACGTTGTTGCACGATATGAATCAAAACTGAAATATTATAAAAATAATATTTTGGATATCATAGAGTTATTAAATAATGTTGCATTATTTAATTAAATTATTCACCAACGTCAGTATTCAATTGACCGAATTACATTCGATTTGAACTTGTACGATTTGAATTAAACCGCAATACTTGTATATATTCAACAATATATATTAATTGATACATTAATTAGCCTAACACAGAACTAATTACATGTATTAAAACTTGATTAGGCACTAATCACTAGTCCTAATTTGACGGGTGTCACAATCAGTGGCGGATCCAGAAAATTTGTTTAGGGGGGCACTTGGTCATTGACATTAGAGGTAGCACTAATGAAAGGTTTAATAACCGGTCAAAACGGGTCGGGTCAAACAAGTCACGTACAAAAAACCATATGAGTATATCAAACGTCACTTTTAAAGAACAAGTAACATAAATTCTAACACTATATAAATCACTTTAGAGTTTTTTCGAGTTCAAATTATCCAAGTTTTGTGTTGTACTTCATGTTTTGATTGCTTAGATATAATGTATTCAGTTTTTTAAAAACAAAAAATTTAGAGGTTTGATTTAGATAGAATAAAAATGCACACATAATATTTTAATAAAACACTATAAAAAACCAACATAATGATGTATTTATAACAATATATACTTAATGAACCACTAGAGCTTTATAAGTGGAATTTATATCATTAAACAATTTAGTTAACATACTCTCTCCAAATTAAGTTTGTATTGTAATATTTCATATTATGTATTATATTATAATTATAATATCATATATGTAGATTAAATATCAAAGTATTCAATCATTTTTGTTTACATGTAAAATAAAAGGAGACATCGAGTGTAGATTCGTTTTATATATGTGAATCAAGGTCAGTTCCCATCTTCACGTCGTGAGTAAGACAAACATACTGTTATTGATTTTATATTTCCCTTTTCAGTTCTTCATTTGGGCTCACATGGGGGCCACTGAGTTTTTAGTTTGGGGGCCTAACATCTGGGCTCAATAAACTAACACTTGTTGGGCCAAGTTGAGTGGGGGCCCGTGACCCCCCTAATTGCTTGCTGCATCCGCCCCTGGTCACAATTTATACGAGGATGGCTTTAATACCTACAAGGAAATGTATTGTCTAAGAGCATATCAAGTGCATTGAACTCTCTAGAGAGTTTCAATCAGCATTCTATCTTTTCATATAAAAGTTCCACAGTGCACTAAACTATACAAAATTAAATTTCTTAAACTGACAAATCATCTTACCAATTTTAAATTATTTATATTAGTTATATGTAATCTTTAATATTTCATAACTGTTAAAATATTACTAATCTTACCATCAACTATTATCTTTAATAAATCTACAATCACCATCACCAATAATATGTCAGTTGCTTTAGACAAGGATTAACTAATTACATTAACTAATCATCTATTAATTTAATACTTTTATAAAATATTTTGAAATGATGTTAATTCTACGGTTAGTAACACGTATTTATTATATATTTATGTGAAAAGTTAGGAGAGTTTTTAATTGAAAAGCTTTGCTTTGAAAAAATCTATCTATACTACTAAAGGGGAGTTTGGCTGACATCATAAAGCTGACTTGGCGAGTCATGAAGTAGCTTATGACGCTTATGTGTCACTCTGTGGTTAAAAGGATGATGTCATAAATAAAATAATTTTGAGTATTAAAATGTGTTTAAAATCTGCATAAAATATGCCTTTTATTTATGTGATTTCCAAAGCTCTCATACATGATGATCATTACATTGGGAACCTTGCTTAAAATAATGTTCTTTTGTGTTATAACATTAGCCTTATACTCTTTGTGTACATAAATCTATAAATTGAATTTGTAATCTGTCAGCGTTAATTCGAATGTGTATTAGAATTATATATTGTGAATTTGTAAAGTGCCCATAATCTGTTCGATGAACTGCGTCACTGAAGCCTAACAAATTTGGGCACTAACAGATCTTGAAATTTAGCTAAAGGTTAGTGTAAACATGATTTTTTAATCCTTAAAAATATTTAACCTTATAATAATTTAATTTATTATATGCTTCAAAAATATGTTTACTTTTCTTGATCATTTATGTGCAAAGTTCGACACATCTGTCACAAGATCTTCATTGAGTACAACTTGCGTAAATATATTTATTCAATTCCATATTCAATTCCATATTCAATTCCACTTTTGTAGAGGTAACTCATTTAGTTCTTTGATAATTTGTGATAGATTCATGTCTCTTTTGGTGCTATTCATCTTCTTCTTCTTCTTCTTCATTTTTTTAAATATTTTCTTTCGTATATTTGGTTTATTTTCTTGATTTTGGTTGTATATGTGTAGGTGTTGATGCTTACTGTGTGAATACGTTAACCTATTGGGTATTTATATTAACAATCGAGTAAAGTTAGTTTATATGTGAATTCTGTGTTGGTTTACAACATTTACATTTTGTTTTGTTATTAGATGAAGTACTGCAAATGGACCAAGATATTTGTAAGTTCGGTTTCTATAGATTTGGATGTCGATCGGTATGTTGTCTGCTTATATGAAACACTTTAGTTCTTTTTAAAACAACTATAGTATCACGCTTCTTACGTATTTTGAAGTGAGTTTTTGAAATACATGTGCAGTATTAAACTACTAATGAGATACAACTTGTGGAATGACTAATGAGAGTACATGGTCTCATAAATAAACTCTTGAAGGCATAATTATTTTAGTTTTGTTCGTCATGTTAATAATTGTATTAGTAAATAGTTAGTTTTATGTATTTTGTATTTGTTTTAAGCCCATCAATCCCTTGCTGCAACTATATTATGGAATTTGTATTTGGGTTTGTATAACTAGATGAAAGATAGGTGTTGATATTATGCTCGAATAATAAATGATTTTTTTCTGATTGATTAGTAAATACAGTAGTAATTTCTGAAACTTTGGGTTGATTGAATTTTTTTCATGGGTTAACTACTATTTTTCTAGAACGTCAGGCTTATAAAATAGTCTAAAAATGCTTAAGCTAATTCATATACTTCTGTCCATTTTATGCAACTAAGAATCTATTATATATATATGCTAAAGTGCAGTTTAAAGATGTTAATCTATTTTCATGTAAACAATCAAAGGTATGTTAAGTTACTTTTAGCTTTTTCTAGCTTAAATTTGAGCATTGTTGTTTGTTAGGTAATGGTTATAGTAGAGTTATTAAAGAGTTTTGAATTAATGTTCATTAAATCAGTTGAAACCACACTGATGCCTGATATAATGTTCATTAATGTGGCTGTGTTTGCTAGGTGTTTATCAACGTGCTGTTTCTTTACGTTGCGTTTTATAAGATTATTAGTCCTTTCTTCACAAAAAGGACTAATAGCAAGTTTGTTTTTGCTGGACCTTCAAAGACTGCTGAAACCCTTTTCAAGTGAGTACTCATTTCTGATCCCATATTTTGTTTTAATTGTGTGTTAATTTTATCTAAATATAATTGGTTTGTTTTGGGGAATTTCAGGTACATAACACCTGAGTTGGTTCCAGTTCAATATGGTGGGCTTAGCCGTGAAGGAGAGCAAGAATTCACATTGAGTGATTCGGTTACTGAATAGATCATTAAGCCTGCAACCAAACACTGCATCGAGTTCCCTGCTCCTGAGGTATGTTACTATGATATAGATTGGATTCTAATGAATAGTTTGATCTGATTGTGATACTTTTTATGTGAGTTTTGACTAATTGTTATTATAAAGGTTTGATTTATTATACTAGAACCGGCTAATTGTTGGTATATGAGAACACTTCTTTTGAGGTGTTTTGATAGAATTATTAATTAATACGGAGTAGTTATTTCATCCATGCATGAGTTGGAACTAAGCTTGAATTATAGTTCTACCGATTGATATGGGAATATCGTATGAATTTATGCACATTTTATATGAAACGTTTGGATTGATGTTGGATATTTGTTAAAAATTGTTAGACTTGCACATTGGTGTGGGAAGCCCGAGTGGTGGACTATGGAGTTATATGGAGCTGAGTTCGTGCCTGCAACTGAAGGCGGTTACACCGTGATCGTGCAAAAGTCAAGAAAGATTGTAGCTAGCACCGATGAGCCAGTGATCTGTGGAAGCTTCAAATGCGGCGAACCAGGTAAAGTGGTGCTGACTTTTGACAACCAAACCTCAAAGAAGAAAAAGGTCCTGTACAGGAGCAAGACCAAGGTGACCGCTGATTAAGCTCCATCTCCGTCAAATGTTGAAGAACTGAACCTGAAGAACAACCTTGGGCTATCTGTGAAATTACAAAAATAGGTTTCAATTTTGTTTGGGTCATTGTTATACAATAGTGACATGTAGTTTAATACATTACGAAACAATAAGCCATTTAATGATACATAAGTTACAAAGTGATGGAACAAATTTGTTTGTTTTGCTTCTCTGGGCTGGGTGGGATGGTGCAATATAGTCCAATAACACCCAAATGTGGTATGTTAAATCTCGGTTTCATTTTTATCGATTTATATTGGATCATTTGTTATTAACTGCTTTTGTATGGCCTATATTAATCCGTGTTTATGTTTTGTATAAACAGTGTATAAACATTAAAATCTATTACAACAATTGTTAGGATAGGCACTGGCTTGACAATTTGACATTGTTGTAATGTTAATATTGATAATCAAGGTATGATGAGTTTTGTGTAAATTGTCAAAAGTTTTTATAAATGTGGATATACATTGTTAACTTTCATATTCGTTACCAATAAAGGTGCTTGCATAAATATATATAACTAAAAATAAGATACAAAATGTAATAATATAAAATTTAATACATAAAAACTTATTTGTGTACTTATTACAAATAGAAAAATATACAAATTATCTTATATTTTAACAAAATCAAGATCGAAGGTCACATTTTTTAAGTTTTTGTTACATTTAGTGCTTGACTCTTAGATGAGTATTTGTTTGGTGCATTGATGAGAATACTTTGGAAGTTGCCTTCCTATGGGCTGAACACAATCACTGTAACATGAAAGAATAAAAGTATAAGATTGAATTTTCACATAGATGTACTTTTAGATTGAAAAGAAAAAATGGTATAAAATCGAAAGCAGTATCTTTATAAATTTGAATTTGACATGCTGTAGTTTAACTTGATATAAATATTAGCTGCAAGACGTAATAATACAAAATTAGCTTTAAGACGTAATAATACAAAATTTAATACATAAAAATTTATTTATACATGTATTATTATATTTGTTAGACATAAGATATAATACTTTTTATTTATTTTTTATCACAACCCGTGTAAACCTGGGTCAACTTGGTGTCTGATGTAAGGTTAACTTGGTGTCTAATTATTAATAAATAATATTTGTCTTTTTACTTGAAGGAAATCCTAAATGACTAACTATAAATGAAACTTAAGTTGTTTTATGATAATATACATTTATGTTAATATGATATGATGATTATGTTTATATTTTATTAGTTTCATATTTATTCATTAATGATGATACAAAACGTAATAGCATAAAAGATATATGTAATTCATTTGTATTGTATAATTACATTACATAAAGTATACATCAACCAATTATATATATATTTTATAGGAAACCCGTGTTTTCACGGGTCTTAAAACTAGTAAAACAAGAAACAAAAAAGGGTATGTGACACCCCCAAATTTAATGATTTGCGGAAGCTTGATTTGGGTGCCACTAATCAATATACAAAGCACAAAGATAATAATGAACGACCACTATATGCGTCGTTTTAAACTTGTATTAATAAAGTTAACGTTTACATCAAAAATAATATTGCACTAGCTCGGTTCCTGAAATTGAGAGATTACATGGCATAATTACTTTTACAAAATATAATAATGCAGTCCAATCTCTAATTGTATGTATGCTGACTCGAGCTAGAAATCCCTGCTTGTGCAGTCAACCTACTGCTGGGTACCTGTGATATATACTAAAATGGGTCAGCGAAAACGCTGGTGAGCTCACAGGTTTGTATGTCAATGTATAATTGTCAGAACCGCAAGATTTATAATGAATTTAAAATGCACTTAAGCAAAATAAAAGTTATACTGTCCATGAGCACATAGTCTGAGCTTAACTGATTTGTCAGGCCCAATTAAGGAAACCTAACATGATTTGCCTCCTACGAGTGCCTAATCAACACTCGTCTTCCCAAATGCTAATACATCCGTTTGACCGATTAGTGCGTGCTAACCCGGATGAGGATTGTCAATCCCATATGATATCATATACTAACATTCACGCTATAAAATACTAGAGACTATGCTTATGGAGGACTTTAAATTGATTAGCTTGAAACTCATGTAGTATTTGAAGTTTGTCACTTGCGTTCTACTTGTAAAACAAAATGATGCAGTAATATCACACCCCTGGTAAAAGTAGTGAAAATGGGGCTATGAAACTCACCTGAGTCTTGAAATGTTAAGCAATTAAACTTGAAGTAATTAGCAGTGTGTTGGTGTCCAAAGACTTGAAACCTGAATGTGTCCACGACACTTGAATTGTTATTAATTGTATTGGTATCTCGAAAGACTACCATTTGAATTGTTTGTCTAACTTAATGTCCAAATTACCCCGATTTGGTTGATTGTATTGTTACAAGTTACTCCGACTTGTTTGATTTAAATTGATACAAGTTACAACGACTTGTTTGAATAAATTGATACAAGTTACAACGACTTGTTTGATTTTGAAGTATGTTTTGAAAACGCGTACGGCCCGTTGGTGACGGTTGTAACAATAGTTCAAAAGGTTATTATATTGTTGCTACAGTGAATTGCTACAGTAACTTTGACTTCGAAATTTTTGAGTTTTGAAGATTCTGTTTTGTGCGACGTAGCCTGCGACGTAGGCTGCGACGTAAGAGTTTTGCGACGTAAAGGGTTACGTCGCTAAGGTCAACAGTGCTAAGTCAATAGCGACGTAGGGTGCTACGTCGCTCATGCGACGTAGGTTCGTTTTTGCGACGTTAAGGTCTGCGTCGCTATGTGCGACGTTCGCAAGTCAATGCGACGTAATAGGCTGCGTCGCTGTATGCGACGTTGGGGATATAATGCGACGTAGGTCGCTACGTCGCATCTGCTCCAGACCAAATGCGACGTACGGGGTCTGATCGGAGTTTCAACTCCAAAAACGCGTTTTTCGGCCATCGATCGGCATAATATTTTTACCCAACCCATTTTAGGACATTATAAGGTTATACAAACAACTAGCAAGTTATAAAACTTAAAAACGAGAGTTTTCGGAGTTGTGTCGGAAACTTACAAATCGCCGAAATGAAATTCCGGAAAGGTAGGATTGTAGATCGTCGCGAGGTGGTCGTTTATTTCCAAATGGGCTTGAAGATCCGAGGTTGTTTGAGGTGCTTATTTTGTGAATTTGTGAGTTTTTGGGTGTTTGGGGTTTTGAGAGAAAAGAAATGAAAGAGAGAGAGAAAGAAAATAAGAAATGAAAAGAAAAGAGAAAGTGGAGGGGGTTTTGGTGAATCCCCACCATTTTCAGTCCGCGCACTGCGCTCCGTGCGGTGTTCGTTTGCCCCGTCATTTAAACGTTAAATAATTGTTTTAAATATTAATTGGTACATTTTAAAATACAAATTATCACGCTATATTTTATTTAAATATTTTACTAATCACTTTATATTTGAATTATAAAAACGTAAGTTAATTTGGTTGCGCGTTTTACATTTTAAATTTGGTAACTTTCTGATTGTGCGGTACGAATGGATACGAAGTATTATAATAAGAATACTTTTGACATAAAGCGTTATTAAATAAAAGTTGGTCACCAACGTCCGTATTTATTGTATCGAAATTCATTCTATTGAAACTCGTACGATTTGAACAAACCGCATAATTGTAGATATATATTCAACAATATATATAATAATTGATACATTAATTAGCCTAACACAGAACTAATTACATGTATTAAAACTTGATTAGGCACTAAATTATAGTCCTAAATTGACGGTTGTCACATTCTCCCCCTGTTAGAAGAATTTCGTCCCGAAATTTATGTTGAAGTGGTGTTTGACGTTGAATCAGTGAAGAGTTGAGGATACTTGAGTCGCATTTGGTCTTCCCGTTCCCAGGTGAATTCCGGACCGCGCCGCGAATTCCACCTAACCTTGACAATGGGAATACGACTTTGTTTAAGTTGTTTGACCTCACGGTCCATGATTTCAGCGGGTTCCTCAACAAAGTGAAGTTTTTCGTCAACTCGAATTTCATCGAGTGGAATGATAAGTGTCTCATCAGACAGACACTTCTTCAGATTTGAAACATGAAATGTGGGATGCACGCTGCTGAGTTCAGATGGCAGCTGCAATCGATAAGCCACTGGACCAATCCTTTCGAGGATCTCGAATGGTCCAATGTATCTGGGATTTAACTTCCCTCGTTTACCAAATCGGATTACGCCTTTCCAAGGCGATACTCTGAGTAGAACTCGATCCCCAACTTGGAACTCGAGTGGTTTGCGTCTCACGTCAGCATAACTTTTCTGACGATCACGCGCGGCTTTGAGTTTGTTTTGAATTTCAACGATTTTCTCGGTCGTCTCGTGAATGATTTCTGGACCTGTGAGTTGGCTATCCCCAACTTCAGTCCAACAGATAGGTGACCGGCACTTACGACCGTACAGTGCTTCGAAGGGTGCAGCTTTGATGCTGGTATGATAACTGTTGTTGTACGAAAACTCACACAATGGTAGATGTTTTTCCCAGTTTACACCGAAGTCTACTACGCAGGACCGTAGCATGTCTTCAAGTGTTTGAATGGTTCGTTCACTTTGGCCGTCCGTTTGAGGATGGTATGCGGTACTCATATCAAGTCGAGTACCCAGAGATTTTTGAAGTGATTGCCAAAATTGTGAAGTGAAACGACTATCTCTATCGGAGATAATTGAAATTGGAACACCGTGTTTGGTCACGATTTCCTTTAGATAAATGTTGGTGAGGCGTTCCATTTTGTCGGATTCCTTGATTGCCAGGAAGTGAGCAGATTTGGTGAGACGATCCACGATCACCCAAATGGTATCGCAACCGTTCGAGGATCGAGGTAGTTTGGTTATGAAGTCCATGGCAATTTGTTCCCATTTCCATTCAGGAAGACTGGGTTGTTGAAGTAAACCAGAAGGTTTTTGATATTCGATTTTGACTTTGGAGCAAGTAAGGCACTTGCTGACATAGGTGGCGATTTCAGCTTTCATGTTCGGCCACCAGTAGAAGTCCTTGATACCGTGGTACATTTTATCGGATCCCAGATGGATAGAATATTTGGACTTGTGAGCTTCATCCATCACCAAGTCTCGTAGGTTCCCACATTTAGGCAACCATATTCGGTTTGAGAAATACCTAATCCCGTTAGGTTTGATTTCGAATTGCTTATCCATGCCTCGCAAGGCTTCATCCTTGACGTTTTCGTGTTTTAAGGCTTCGAGTTGAGCAGTGAGAATTTGAATGTTTAAATTGTTGTGAATGGTCATACTAAGGGCTCGAACCCGAAGTGGTTTCACTCGCTCTTTTCGACTGAGGGCGTCAGCAACAACATTTGCTTTGCCTGGATGATATTTGAGTTCACAGTCGTAATCGGTAAGCAACTCGACCCATCGACGTTGCCTCATGTTGAGATCCTTCTGATCGAATATGTGTTGAAGGCTTTTATGGTCGGTGAAAATTGTACATCTGGTACCGTAAAGGTAATGTCTCCAGATCTTGAGGGCAAAAACGACAGCTCCTAGCTCGAGGTCGTGGGTGGTGTAATTCTTTTCATGAATCTTGAGCTGTCGGGAAGCATAAGCTATGACTTTGTCTCGTTGCATGAGCACACAACCGAGACCTTGATGAGAAGCATCGCAGTATACCACGAAATCATCGGTGCCTTCGGGTAATGATAGGATAGGAGCACTGCAAAGCTTTTGCTTTAAGAGTTGAAATGCCGACTCTTGTTTCTCAGTCCAGTCAAACTTTTTGTCTTTCTGGGTCAGAGTCGTGAGTGGTATGGCTATCTTGGAGAAATTTTCAATGAAGCGTCGATAGTACCCGGCAAGTCCCAAAAACTGCCGTACTTCGGTTGGAGTGGTTGGCGATTGCCAATCTTTGATAGCCTCGATTTTTGACGGGTCAACGTGAATCCCCTGACTGTCAATCACGTGACCAAGGAATTGAACGGTTTTGATCCAGAACTCACACTTAGAGAACTTGGCATAGAGCTCCTCGTGTTTAAGCAGTTCAAGGATGGTTTTGAGGTGTTGCTCGTGTTCTTCTTTGTTTCGTGAATATATAAGGATGTCGTCGATGAAGACAATGACAAATTTGTCAAGATAAGGCTTGCACACCCGATTCATAAGGTCCATGAATACCGCCGGTGCGTTGGTTAGGCCGAATGGCATCACTTGGAATTCGTAATGCCCGTAACGGGTTCTGAAAGCGGTTTTTGGAATATCGGCATCGCGAACACGCAATTGATGATAGCCGGATCGGAGATCAATCTTTGAATAACAACTCGACCCTTGCAGTTGGTCGAACAAATCATCGATTCGAGGAAGTGGATACCGGTTCTTGACAGTTAACTTGTTCAACTCTCGATAGTCGATACACATTCGAAAGGAACCATCTTTCTTCTTAACGAATAGGACCGGAGCTCCCCAAGGTGAAGAACTCGGCCTGATAAACCCTCGTTCCAGGAGTTCCTGTAACTGGGTGGACAACTCCTGAAGTTCGGATGGAGCTAAACGGTATGGTGCTCGGGCCACAGGCGCAGCACCGGGTACAAGATCGATTGAGAACTCAACCTGTCTTGGTGGTGGTAGACCAGGTAGTTCTTCAGGAAAGACTTCTGGAAAGTCACGAACAATTGGAACATCCTCAAGTCGCTTCTCCTCCGACTTTTTCTCCATGATGTGCGCGAGGATTGCAGGATAACCCTTTCTCAGAAATTTTCGGGTTTTTAAACAAGATATGAGGTTGAGCCTCGTCCCTCCGGTCTCCCCCTGTATGACTAGGGTTCTACCGACAGTGAGAGGTATGCGAACAATTTTGTCATAGCAGATGATTTCGGCGCGATGTTTGGATAACCAGTCCATGCCTACGATGACATCGAAACTTCCTATCTCAATAGGCATAAGATCTATGGGGAAGGTTTCGTCGGCTAGATTTAAAGTGCAATTAGATATCACACTATCGGTTTCTATCAGCTTGCCATTTGCTAGCTCTACGGTGTACTTAACGTCTAAAGCAACAGGTGTAATGTCAAGTAGAGGGCAAAATTCATCGGAAATAAAACTCCTATCGGCACCAGTATCAAACAGAATGGAAGCAGTTAAATTGTTGAGGAGGAACATACCCGTGACCACATTCGGGTCCAGACGAGCGTCCCCTGAGTTGATCACGAAAGCGGTACTTTTGGCGTTGTTGTTGTTGCGGGAGTTGTTGTTGTTGTTGCCCTTATTCTTCAACTTTGGGCAAGAATCCCTGAAGTGTCCTGGGTTTCCACATTCATAGCAGGACTTAGGTTGTCGGGTATTTCTGTCAGAGAGGTTGTTGTTGGATTTGGGGGCTCTGCAGTCCTTAGTCAAATGCCCTTGCCTCCTGCAGTTGTTGCAAGGAGTACCGCACTGACCAAAATGGTGATAGTTACACTTGGGACAATAAGGTCTGCCCCCGGTGTAGCTGTGGGTGGTTTCAGAGTTGGAGGTGTAGACTTGGATGGCGTTGTTTTTCTTGCTTGAGTTGTGGTAGTGTTCAGTGGATTTGCGTTTGTTGGAGGATGAGGTGTTGGAGGTCTCACGGCTGACAACTAGGGCCATGAGTTCGTGGGCCAATCGAATGGCACTCTCAGTAGTGGTTGGTTTGGATGAGGCGACGTTTCCCTGGATGTTCTCGGGAAGTCCACGAATGTATTTCTTAATGCCCTTACTTTCTGGTTCGACCAAACCCGGGCATAATAAGGCAAACTGCTGAAACTTGGTGGTATAATCAGCGACATCATTTCCCTGCACTTCCAGATGCCAGAATTCTTCTTCCAGCCTATGCAATTCTTCTTCAGGACAGTACTTTTCTGTCAGCTTCTTCTTCAGTTCGGCCCAAGGAAGTCGGTTTGCAACCTCAAGGCCTACAGAGTTTGCGTGGGTTTTCCACCACGTGGATGCACCTTCCTGAAAGGTGTAAACAGCGAATTTGACCTTGTTGTTCTCAGTGCAGTCGCAGAGACTGAAAACAGATTCCATGCGCTCAATCCAACGGATCAAGCCAATGGCACCTTCCGTGCCCTTGAAGTATAGCGGTTTACAGCTAAGGAAGTCCTTATAGGAGCAGGGTTTGGGTGGTGGAGTATTGGTTGCGGTGTCCTCGCTACCGGGTGGTGTTCGGGTAGCCAAGGCTTCGGTCACACTGCGGGCAATGATTCCCGCGATCTCAGCTTCGCTAAGGGTAATTTGACGACGAGGAGGCATGATGCTGAGTAAGAAAGAACAAAGAAAGGACGTGAGATACTCGTCTGAGTGCGATGAATTTGGTGGTGTGTTTGTCATTCCGAGATAAAACGTTAGAGGGAATGAGGCCTATATTCATATAATATAATATAGCCTAAAGTTGGTAAGTGAGGTCTATTTATGTATATATATATGTATATCACATAATAACCTATTGAGTGTCTAGCACAGACGTGTTTTGAGTCCCGTTTCTCTCGAGGTCAGAGTCAACTAATGCATTCCTGTTCAACATGACTCTTTCAGATTTCACATCATCTTTCTTTAATTGTACATAGTTGATCAGGCTATGTTAAATTAAAGTCGTATGATGTAATCCCTGAACTAGTCATAACTAATAAGGAATACTGCCTAACGGTCATAGTCTAGGCCCACTAAATGCAACCTAGTTCACTATAACCTTAGGCTCTGATACCAATCTGTGACACCCCCAAATTTAATGATTTGCGGAAGCTTGATTTGGGTGCCACTAATCAATATACAAAGCACAAAGATAATAATGAACGACCACTATATGCGTCGTTTTAAACTTGTATTAATAAAGTTAACGTTTACATCAAAAATAATATTGCACTAGCTCGGTTCCTGAAATTGAGAGATTACATGGCATAATTACTTTTACAAAATATAATAATGCAGTCCAATCTCTAATTGTATGTATGCTGACTCGAGCTAGAAATCCCTGCTTGTGCAGTCAACCTACTGCTGGGTACCTGTGATATATACTAAAATGGGTCAGCGAAAACGCTGGTGAGCTCACAGGTTTGTATGTCAATGTATAATTGTCAGAACCGCAAGATTTATAATGAATTTAAAATGCACTTAAGCAAAATAAAAGTTATACTGTCCATGAGCACATAGTCTGAGCTTAACTGATTTGTCAGGCCCAATTAAGGAAACCTAACATGATTTGCCTCCTACGAGTGCCTAATCAACACTCGTCTTCCCAAATGCTAATACATCCGTTTGACCGATTAGTGCGTGCTAACCCGGATGAGGATTGTCAATCCCATATGATATCATATACTAACATTCACGCTATAAAATACTAGAGACTATGCTTATGGAGGACTTTAAATTGATTAGCTTGAAACTCATGTAGTATTTGAAGTTTGTCACTTGCGTTCTACTTGTAAAACAAAATGATGCAGTAATATCACACCCCTGGTAAAAGTAGTGAAAATGGGGCTATGAAACTCACCTGAGTCTTGAAATGTTAAGCAATTAAACTTGAAGTAATTAGCAGTGTGTTGGTGTCCAAAGACTTGAAACCTGAATGTGTCCACGACACTTGAATTGTTATTAATTGTATTGGTATCTCGAAAGACTACCATTTGAATTGTTTGTCTAACTTAATGTCCAAATTACCCCGATTTGGTTGATTGTATTGTTACAAGTTACTCCGACTTGTTTGATTTAAATTGATACAAGTTACAACGACTTGTTTGAATAAATTGATACAAGTTACAACGACTTGTTTGATTTTGAAGTATGTTTTGAAAACGCGTACGGCCCGTTGGTGACGGTTGTAACAATAGTTCAAAAGGTTATTATATTGTTGCTACAGTGAATTG
Source organism: Helichrysum umbraculigerum (assembly GCA_949592205.1). Classification (NCBI taxonomy): domain Eukaryota; kingdom Viridiplantae; phylum Streptophyta; class Magnoliopsida; order Asterales; family Asteraceae; genus Helichrysum; species Helichrysum umbraculigerum. Next base: position 86,242,779 of record CATIUR010000002.1, on the reverse strand, counting down.
CTACAGTAACTTTTACTTCGAAAATTTTGAGTTTTGAAGATTCTGTTTTGTGCGACGTAGCCTGCGACGTAGGCTGCGACGTAAGAGTTTTGCGACGTAAAGGGTTACGTCGCTAAGGTCAACAGTGCTAAGTCAATAGCGACGTAGGGTGCTACGTCGCTCATGCGACGTAGGTTCGTTTTTGCGACGTTAAGGTCTGCGTCGCTATGTGCGACGTTCGCAAGTCAATGCGACGTAATAGGCTGCGTCGCTGTATGCGACGTTGGGGATATAATGCGACGTAGGTCGCTACGTCGCATCTGCTCCAGACCAAATGCGACGTACGGGGTCTGATCGGAGTTTCAACTCCAAAAACGCGTTTTCCGGCCATCGATCGGCATAATATTTTTACCCAACCCATTTTAGGACATTATAAGGTTATACAAACAACTAGCAAGTTATAAAACTTAAAAACGAGAGTTTTCGGAGTTGTGTCGGAAACTTACAAATCGCCGAAATGAAATTCCGGAAAGGTAGGATTGTAGATCGTCGCGAGGTGGTCGTTTATTTCCAAATGGGCTTGAAGATCCGAGGTTGTTTGAGGTGCTTATTTTGTGAATTTGTGAGTTTTTGGGTGTTTGGGGTTTTGAGAGAAAAGAAATGAAAGAGAGAGAGAAAGAAAATAAGAAATGAAAAGAAAAGAGAAAGTGGAGGGGGTTTTGGTGAATCCCCACCATTTTCAGTCCGCGCACTGCGCTCCGTGCGGTGTTCGTTTGCCCCGTCATTTAAACGTTAAATAATTGTTTTAAATATTAATTGGTACATTTTAAAATACAAATTATCACGCTATATTTTATTTAAATATTTTACTAATCACTTTATATTTGAATTATAAAAACGTAAGTTAATTTGGTTGCGCGTTTTACATTTTAAATTTGGTAACTTTCTGATTGTGCGGTACGAATGGATACGAAGTATTATAATAAGAATACTTTTGACATAAAGCGTTATTAAATAAAAGTTGGTCACCAACGTCCGTATTTATTGTATCGAAATTCATTCTATTGAAACTCGTACGATTTGAACAAACCGCATAATTGTAGATATATATTCAACAATATATATAATAATTGATACATTAATTAGCCTAACACAGAACTAATTACATGTATTAAAACTTGATTAGGCACTAAATTATAGTCCTAAATTGACGGTTGTCACAGGGTACACCCACACAGTGGCGGATCTAGGAATATTGGAGTGGGTATGCACCGGGTATAAGGGAAAAAAAATTAGAGGAGGCAAAGTTAGAGGTGTTTATCGGGTCGAGTTTCGGGTATCTTCGGTTCAAGTTATGTCGGTCGAAGTTGTTTAGTAGGTAAATTAAAACTAAACCAAGTTACTTTCAAAGAACCAACCTAACTAATTTCAAGCTTACAAATCACAATCAAATTCCTCACATTAACATTAAAGGCTTTTAAATTTTTTTTAATGACATTTGGATAGTTGATTACTAATCAAAGTCACAATAGTTAAGGGCTTAAATTAGTTCAGTTATCATAAGTAATCTTAATCATAATGTGTGATAAATGGAAAAGTAGAGCTTAAAGTAAGTTATTCTTCATCCTAATTAAACCTGAACTTTTTAAAATTCTTGTTGATGATTTTCGCTGATATTTAGTTTGCTTTTGAGTTTGAGTTCATTGCATTAATTATGGTACATTGGAGAAGAGATAATGTGCAGGGTATGCAGTATTTTTCTGTAGGGTGGGCAATCTCTATATACTTAAGCAGGAACACATACAAAAATATATTTTTTACACTGGAGGTATTACACTTAGGGTATGCAAGTGCATACCCTTCTTTACACATAAGTCCGCCACTGCACCCACACCATCTATTTCTCATTGAGACACTGGGCTCATTTTATGCCAAGCGAAGTCACAATGCAAACTAGTGTAGCACTCGGCGGTGTTTTGGGAACACTATTTTAATACGTAAAAATATTTAGTGTGATGTTTTTATTAGCAAAAAAATTAAAATAAATAAAACCTCATTTTGTTAGTTCCACCAACGTATCTCAACAAAAGAACACACTCAGTATAGACTACGAGACACCATCTAAATACTGAAGCAGAGAAACATTAAAGAAAACTCTTATAAGCAGGGGAGGAGCTAGATGGAGGGCAGTGAGGGCAGTCTCCCCCCTAAAAATAAAAAATTATCGAAAAAAATAATTTTTGTAAAGTAATTAGTGGCAGTTTAGGATTTTGACCCCCTAATGTAATAGAAAAAAAATTAAAAAAAAATTTAAAAATTCCTAGCTCCGCCCCTACTAAGCTACCTATTTGATTTGTAAAATTAATTTGGTTCACGTTACTTTAATCAAATCATAAAAATTAATTCTATTTGGGATATAAGGAATTGATGAAGCTACTAACAAAATACACTGGTACTAGGCATTGAGCCCGTGCGATACACAACCATTAATAAAATACAATTATATTAATTTGCAAGTTTAATGTTGTTATTTGAAAGATGAAATTATAATTGAAAAATGAAAATGAATGATAATGAAAATGATTAGTAACATAAATCAAACTATAATTGACGAACTTGTATTTATTTTTTCAGCAGTAACATAAATCAAACCGTAATGGATGAATATGTATTTATTTTTCTAGCAGTTGATACATCAAGTATGATGAAGTCTTCTCCTTTCCTTAAGAGTAGTTGAAATTTGAGCATCTGCTCACTTCTCACGGAAACACTGATCTTGTCACCACGTCAATGACAAAAGTAACAATCATTATTTGCAAAATTATGTAAGTTTCAATACATGTGTTGAGCCCTTGCGATACATGATAATTAAACAAATAAAATTAATCATATGTTTTTTAAAGGTCTATTGGTCTGAAAATGTATCAAACTTGTCACGAAATCAATTGTACGCATTATACTTTCAAAAATCCTATTGTATGTACTGAACATACTAATCACTTTTATTGTATGTAGTCATTAATTTCTTACACGAGTTACCGGTCAGAAGTATCTTACATGACATTATAAGGTGACATGGCATTGCCATGTAAATAAAAAATAATATGTTTTTTTCCATTTCATTATCTACATGGCAACCTATATAAAAAAGTAATAATCACCAAAAAACTTTTCTTCTTTCTTGTTACTTTCTGTGTTATAATCTAATCTAAATTGTCGGATCAATTTGGAAAACCCTATTTGAATGGTCTAAAATTCTCCATGAGATTTCGGTTTAATAATAATAATAATAATAATAATAATAATAATTATAATAATTATAATAATAATAATAATAATTATTATTATTATAATAATTATAATAATAATATAATAATAATAATTATTATAATAATAATTATTATTATTATAATAATTATTATAATAATAATATAATAATAATAATTATTATAATAATAATAATTATTATTATTATTATAATTATTATTATTATTATTATTATAATAATTATTATAATAATAATAATAATTATTATTATTATAATTATTATTATTATTATTATTATTATTATTATTATTATTATTATTATTATTATCATCATCATCATCATCATCATCATCATCATTATTATTATCATCATCATCATTATTATTATTATTATTATTAAGATATAGATTTTCCATTGTTTTTTATTTCTTTGTTTATTCTCTATTATTTATTATTTATTATAACCAACATAAGAGGGGGCTAATTGTAATTATCTAACTGGATTCAAGATTGTAGGATCGATTTGAGAAAATTCAATGAAGGGCCAGATTCCTCTATGAGATTTTGGTTTAAATATATTTTAATTTAATTTAATTTAATTTTAATAATAATTTAATTTTATAATAATTTATATTTATATTTATATTTATATATATTTTATTTATTTATTTATAGACAGATGGATGGAAACCTTCCAGAATAACCCGACCTCTTTTTTGGACGGTATGAATCGGACGACTATGCTTAAGGTTGGTCTCGGGTTGCCTAGCTGAAAGTTGGCTAGGAGAAGTATAAACCTAACATAATAAGCCAATAAACCCATAACCTGACCGATCGAACGACATTACTTTTTTATAATAGTGACTTTTGCGCTTGTCTTCTCTTGAAAGAAAATGCCTATATAGATTCAGCTATTTGCATTTTTAACATTTAAAATACACACATTGATTTGGCACCCCAAGTTCAAATTTTAGCAACCCTATTTCATATAATCTTTTGCTTATCTGATATAATGAAACAGTTACTTGTTTCGCCAAAAGCATCATATGACATGGTTATTGAAAGTAGCTTGTTTCACTAATCGATAAACCAACATAATTCTGATCACGAGCAATAAAATTACTTCATGATGAATGTCACAACCAGATAGTTTCGTATAAATGTAATTTATCGGGCTGAAAAGTGACCATGAAGGTTGGGCTCAGATGTAGGAGGATGTTTGATAAAGTTAATCGGGTATCTCAGCAACTGACTAATAGTACAAAATGTTAAGTTACAGCCAAAATTGGATGATACGAGCTACTGTGTAGAGTACATGAACACTAAAACTATATGCACTAAACTGGGCATATAGTATCTGATCCATGTGACAAGAATGAAATAAAATAGGCCTATTATAAGCTATACAGAAATAAGACCTACGTATCCAGCATATAGCATCAATATGCATGATATGATGTATGCACCTGCAACAATGACAGGTTCTTTTATCCCACATGATTCAAGATGGTAATGCAAGGGAACCACCTTGAACAAACGTCGCCCAACTCCATGCAGCCTTTTAGTGGTCTTGAAATAAGATACCTACCAAATTAGAATGCAGCTAAATTATGTAATAGCTTGACATGCTTTAGCACACTAAATTGATGTAGAGGTGGCAAAATGGGCAGTTCTAGGTCGGATTGGGTGTCAGGAAAAACAGGGTTAAGTTGGTAGCCCTTCTCATTTTGTTTTAGACATTATAAGCAATCAATATATTGAATGCTAAAAACGCTTATTTGTTGATATAAAAGGGGAACCATAATATGTCAATTTAGCCCGTGCGATCCATGATTTTTGGCCCAACGAACCCAAGAAACTAAATATTTATGGATTTACCCCATTTAACCCATTCCTCATATAAGGGACAAACTTGCCATGTCAAATTAAAACAATAAGTACAATAGCAACTGCTACCTGCAATATAACAGATAGAGCTTCCAACACGATGACTCCAGACGATATAAGTAGCGGCAAAAACATTCCTGTCGAAGCAGCCATTGCAGCTAGGGCTCCACCCAACGCCAAAGCGCCAGTATCACCCATAAACACAGAAGCCTTATACCGGTTATGAAAAAGGAAACCAACACAAGCTCCTGCCATTGATGCTCCAAAGACAGAAAGATCTGATTTAAAATACCAACAGCAAACACTTAACAAAGCCTCAATTTTGACCATTTTATATCAGTTTCCACTGCTTCCTATAATATTTTTCAATTTTTTAACAAAAATGTACGAACCTGAACATATGGGAAGGACTGCAATGGACATGCCTATAAATGAAAGAGCAGCAGTTCCTCCAGCTAATCCATCAAGACCATCAGTTAACTCCACTCCATTTACCATTGACACGAAACTTAATAAAGTCAACAATAAATAAGAACCTCCCATGGAGATCAGGCCCAGTGGTAGAGGTAGAGGCACCACCATTTTACTGCAAACAGAAAACAAGCAATAAGCTAGGGTGAAACAGTTACTTCCAGCTGGTAAGAGAACACATACTTCCACCAATTGTTTAGCATCACTGTCATAATTTATAAAATATGGTCATAAGAAAACAAATGACAAAAACACCAGCAACTTGTTGTAAACTAGGGACTTCATTTTAAGTCCAACGTATGCAGGCAAAGGGGATTTTGAGTTGCCTGTTCGTCAAAATAGATGTACGTAATTCGTCAACTAATAATGGGAAAAGCATGACAAAACAAAAACTTCGAAAATATTTTAGATCTAACTTGTAGTCTAAACCCATAGCATTGTTGGCCTTCTCTCCATGTTTGTCACCACTCACTACACAGTTAATTTGTAGATAAACAAAAACTAAAAAATCTGCGAAAATGTTTTCGCTTTAATTCATCCTAATTTCAGCATAAAATGTTCTCCGACTAACGATTTGGGCATTAACCTATTTCTGGGGTAGATGTTAATTAAGACAAGAAACATAAAAGTTTATAACACAACTGAATTCCAGAATAAGATAAACTAGAACAATGTAGTATTTCACTGCAAGATTGACATCTAAGTGAGTTACCATGAAAATAGTTACAAGAAAGTATACATGCTGTACGGTGATGCTATATTACTGGTACATAACCAAAAATAGAACCATGCTCCAACAGCTACCTGCGTACAAAAAATCAAGTAAGAGCTAAACAATAGATTTTCAATGTGGGGAGTTGATATATCCAAGCAATGAAAAAAAAAATTGAAAAGGAGGCAAGATGAGCAGATCAAACAGGTTGGGTAACACTTTGAAACGAGTTAGGTTGACCAGCAAATGCAAGATGTCCTTTATTAAAAGAAACACAATATAAAAAATTAAATTCATGTGTTAGTTTTAATTACAAATACAAAATTATTGCAACAATAACCTAAATCTTTGAACAGAACATTCAAGAGGTTGTACGCTTTTAAAAATGGACTTTTTTCAACCTGTTTGACCAATTCCCCTTTTAACTTAATTTCTTAATTTAACTGATTTGACCAACATGAGATAAAACACAAGAAATCATACGTCAATGGGTCGAAATTGTCACCTCTAAGAGCAGCTAAGCTTTTACCTCTAACACAAATCTTATCCAGGGAGATAGGCCGATCCTCCTCCTTTTCACCAGACTAAAAAAGTCATCTATTAACCCAATGGTGGCAAATGCTAAAGTTGCTATAGATGCTCCAAAAACTTCTATAGAAGAAAAACCAACTAATACTTCCGCCACAACTACACCAATAGGTATAAGAAACAATCCACCCATTGTGGTAGTTCCCTTCTTCGATGAGTGCCTAGCAGGCCATTTGCTGATAATCACTTGCATCTTTGATATACGAAATAATGGAACACATATATAGCCAGCACACGACACCAAAACCGCAGAGGCTGTAAAAGGGAAAATTAAGTGAAATGGTGGTAAAGGAAGCCTCACTATCCGCCATGCATGTGAATCCAAAAGTAGTAGAAGCGCTGTCAAAAATGTAACAAGCCCTATGTTGATAAAGATTCCATATTTAATCCTGCAATGCATAAGTAGTAGACGTCACCATTTACTTTTGTACACAGATGGAGGATTGGTGATTTACTGAATATGCTTTTAGATATAACTCTTCACAATAACCATTTTGTTTTATAATATTATAGCAGGACTATAAGGTATCTTACCTGTTTCGCCTATGAGATCTGCCCATCATTCTCAGCTTCTGAGCAGTCGCTGTTAAGGCATCATCAGGTTGATGATACCGCTCACTTGATGTTGGAATATCAACATCAGTGATTGGATTTAATATGATATCTCCATCACTTTCTTCACCTTCACTTGACGAAAAGGCATATCCGATAGACCCATCACTGTCCATTCTATCATCTAGTGAAAAGCTAGACACGTCCTAAAAATAAAGAAATATAGAATACTTGAGCCATAATTAACACAGATGCAGAGATGAATAATCAATATCATGAACATCTGCATTTATTTGTGTTGAGTAACGGCTGAAACGCCCCTAGTAGAGAGAATCTATTTTAAAAAATCATAATCCTGAAATGTAGGAAATGTAGAAGTCATGTCCACTGATTTAAATTATCAGAATCCTGAAAGGCCAGTTTGAACGCTCTATGACCCACTTTGTACTTCTATAGATGCTTTTACTAGAGTGTATCTCCTGCACCTTCCATATAAAGTTCATGTCTTTATGCAAACTATTCAGATTTGTGGAAGTGTTCTAACTTATAAAAAAAAATATGAGTTGATCTGACTTTATGAGCAAATCAATCTCCACCAGATTTTATGCATCAAATCAGATAAGCAACATGTATGTTCTTATTCACATTAATGTTAAAAAAATTTCTTTCCCAGATTAGTGTAATTGCATAGCTGTAACATATTGTATATAGCATTCTTATAAGAATTTAGACTTGAGTTTAAGTAGTATCTTAGATTAGCTCTCCGCCGATGTATAAATGCTTCCGGAATTATTATATAAAGTACACATATATTACCAAAATCTCTAAGTCTCACACTAACAATATTTCCTTTATCATTACAAAATTCACTATGTTAGGGGTTAATAAATCTTGATGACTCGAGCATCCCTAATGCATGTTTATAGAGGAGTCCATGGTGACATGGAATATGATGTGGAGTCCATACCATATACTCTCCATTATTTCATCAAGTCCATAAAGAAAGTCCATGGCTATGGACAATGGGGAGAAGTCCATAGCTTATTTTTTGCACTACATCCACACATATACAGCTTGATAAAATGAAAAGTGGGGCCCGGTTATGAACTTTGTTAAGTTTATAGCAGTTGGGTAAGTTTATAGAAAGTGAAGGTTTATAGAAAGCAGATGTGGCATGACGTGGCAGTGCTATGGACATGGTGAAGTCCATAGCATTGTGGATGGTCGACACTCCAATTTCCAGGTGAATTATTGGATTATTCACACATCACACAACAAAACATAATACCGAGTATTTAACTTCTGTTTTATTAACTGTACGGAGGAGATTGTATGGGAAACCAGCTCAAGCTCTGCAATAGCTTGCTATATAAACTTTGAGGTTGACTTGTAGCCTCATGTGGGTGTTAGAAATTGGAGTGCAATTGAACAGATTCACACACACACACACACACACACACACACAAAGAAACAGATCAAAACAACCAAGGCTATGGCTTGGTATTTGTTAAGTGCAATCAAAAGCTAAAGCTTCATAACAATATAGAAATGTCATTGCTCCAATATGTCTGGATGATGTGGATGAGCAATGAGTGGCTCACGTGGGAACATGAGAGTGTTCATTTTGGGAAGGACTCAGTTGGGGTAATGTAGCAAGTGCAAGTGGATATTAAGAAGGTCAAGATCTTCAAGTAGACACTCATTGTTGATGGATCTGATACAGATCTAATGAATGAAGATAATATTTTAGAAAGGTAAAGGGTAGAGGAATGAGTATTACGAACTAGTTAGTTTAAAGCTTCTCCTTTTTGGTACATTAGCAATAACGCAACTAATAAATAAGGTATGCATGTTTTTATATATTCATCTTATGCTTTAAATCTTTATTACTATATTACTGTGTGTAACAGCTTACTTTGCTCGGGCCTTCGCCTTTTTTCACCACTCGTCTTAGTCCCTAATAAAGGCACGTTGCCTCGCCTTTAACTAACTTGGTGCCAACAGACTTTCAATTTAAATTAATCTATTATATCACTCAGAATATATCAATTGTAGACTCCTCTAAAGAAGCAGTTTTGGTTCCATTTAGTTCCAAGAGTATGCTCTAGTCTATACGCATTTGCATTTTTCATATTCACTAAAGACCTGAAAGGCCTTACCAGAAATATCAATTTCATCTAGTAACTAATACTACTATAATCTTGAAACTTCATAATTTCTAGTTATAGATTGATGGCAGAAGGAATTGTAAAAGTCGTGTCCACTGCTACTAAGACGATCAGAATCCTGAAAGGCTGATTTGAGTGCTCCATGACCAACTTTTAATTGTTTGTACGAATACGATATTCTTGACACTGTAAGCTTTTATCACAGTGTGTTGATTTCTTGATCTCTAGGTCACCAATTAGTCTCTCTTCACTCACTTGGATGAACAGACGGTTCGGCAAGCCCATTGAGAGCATAAGATCTGCACACATCACACCTATATCATTTGTTCTCCATATCTCCACCTACATCATTTATTTCTCATATTGGTATTCCCTAGTCATGACATGTTTCACAAGTCCATGAATGTTGGTGACTTCACCAGTTGGATACTCTAGTACTCTACATAAATTAGCAGCATGTTTAATGACAAAACATCATGGATAATTATTGGATTTAAGACATCCCTCGTCATAACAAAGAAACTAAAGCTTAAGTCTCCTCTTTTCTCTACATGTAGGCTAAGAAGTGAGAACATCTGAAAATATTCATTTTCATCTATAAACCTACGTCTTAAGAGTTGTCTTGGTACACTTTTCATTATTTCATTCCTACACCTAGTATACCGTCACATTCGTTCCACATATACATGTCACAGCTCACAAGCCAAGATATCGCCTACTAAACAAGCAATATCATCTTTTTTCTTCTGGTCAATATTGGGGTATGTTTATTGTTTAATATGGTAAACCAAAAGGCAACATTGAATTAGATAACACTTTGAGCTCGCAAAATTACGTATCCATACCCCAATCCATGTAAGTAACATGGAATCTGTTCTCATGATTCATGAATCTATTTACTACAACCCTAAACTAGAACATCCTAAAAGGAGAACGGTGATTAGAAATTTAAGCAAAACACAAACACATATGTGCACAGACATAGACATCATGATTCATACAGGAGTTTTGGTTCCATCTTGTAAACAATGGTTTAGTATAGGCATTTGTATTTTTCATGTTGCCTAAGGGCTGCAAGGTCATACTAGAGATAGTCAATTTTCATCAAGTAACTAGAACAACCAAAACTAAGGGAGCTTCACATTTCCTTTTTATAGTCAATAGATGATAAGAAGGAGATGTAGGTGTTGTGTCCACCGCTACTATAAAGATCAGAAACCTGAAACGCTGACTTGAAATTTTTTTTATAGATGCTAAAGTTATAGAATTTGGAATTCTTGACCTCTTCATCAATTAGTATCTCTTCATTCACTGATTACATGAAAAGAAGGTTCCCGACACCTATCTATAGCATAGAATATCCACTCTACTTCCCTTAAAAGGTTCATGTCTCTACCTAAATCACAGAGATTCCTTATTTTGTTCCAAAACACATTTCATATTATTAATAGTTCATAAATCTTGATGACTTCACCATTTGGACACTTTAAACTATTATTGATTTTCATTTCAATCAAGAATTCCAACAAAATGTCGAAACTTGAGTTTACCTCTTTTCTGAACAAGTCAGCAACAAGGAACATGCTCGTTTTACCTAGCCCCCTACCTCTAATAGTTGAGTCATCATTCTTTTCATTTGTTCGTTACTAAACGTATATCCGAGCACTCAGCCTACTAAGGTGCAAACAAGCAGACTCGGATTAATTACAATTAGTGCAAACAAAACAAAATATCACCAACTGAATTAACATTTTCATTTAGTAACTTACTTCTAAGTTCTAAACAATATTCCACATATCTCAATATAACATATAAGCATATTGGAAATACGAAATCAGAAGGAATAAATAGTTAACACACTAGCTAGCTAGCTAAATGATCTTATAAATAACATAACAATTTTCAAAAGTAAGAAATTAGGTTAAACAACATACATACCCAATCCATAGAAGCAACAACAAGAAACCTATCTCTTCTTCCAAGTTTCTGTATTCTCGAAGAAGCCGATAACTGTACAAATATTTGATACAAACAAAACATAAATAAATTCACATACAACTTGTAGTAGGGATTGAGATAGTGATTGCAGTAAACATGAGTGTGATTGGACTTTGATTACCTTGAAGTTGTAGAAATGTGAAGGTGGATGATTAATTTGAAAAATACTATTAGTGTGCAACTGATGAGACCGAATGAACCCTAATTTAAACCCTAATTGAGGGAAATTAAGGGAATAGGATCGCATGATTGATATTGATAGATTAGTTATAGAGAAATGGAAAATAATATGTTTTGTACATTAAATATTATCATCATCATACTCAAATGCAATTATCTGCATTGGGGTTATCGATCCGTTTCTTAAATATTAGTGTAGTTTTTATTAGGGGTGTTCAAGACACACATTTATAAAGAATCCAAATGGACATAGGTTTCGAAAATATTAATCCGATCCGTCCAAACAAATTAAAAAATCGAACCAATCCATCCGAATTTATTATTTGGATGGATCGGTTTGTTTTTTGGATATCCAAACACATATATAATAAATATATATAATATCTAATAAAAATATGTCATGTATTATAATAATATTATACAAAATGGATGGTTCTTATTTGAACCTCCCAATACATATACATGTGTATGTAATATATTAGTAAAATGCAAAACGAAACTATAAATTTCTTACATGTGAACAATTTTGTAAACTATTAACTACCTATTATATTTGGATATTTGTAGAATATTAATAATTTAGCAAACTATTTTGTATGTGCATGCATATATATAATGTTTGAAAAATAGATATTTATTTGTTATTTGGTTTTTTTGGATAATCCGGTTTGTAATATACTAACTAAAATCAATCCGTGATCCAAAATAATAAGTTTGGTTTTGATCCGAGCCGATCTAAAAATCCAATTATCCAAACCATATGGTCTGATCCGTGTTATCCAATTGGATAATCCAGTTTTATCCGAACTGTGAACACCCCTAAATTTTATTGGCGGATCTTAGATTTTGCACTTTCTGGTAATGGCATATTCCTTCATTGCTGATTTAATTATCCACATTTTTTATCTTTTATTTCCATTTTAAATTTCTCATAAGTCATAACTACTCCCCTGTCACAATTAAAATGTCAAATATATATATATATATATATATATATATATATATATATATATATATATATATATATATATATATATATATATATATAACTATATACATAGTTTTAGGAATCTTCACTAACTACATTTTTCACATATCTTATGTAACACCCCCAAATTTAATGATTTGCGGAAGCTTGATTTGGGTGTTACTAATCAATAACAAAGCACAAAGATAAATAGCAAACGACTCTATATGCGTCGTTTTTACAAAATATATTGATAACTGAAATGTTTACAACATTTAAAGCTTTACATAGCTCGAGTTAATTAAAATGAGATTTCAGTACATAAGTACTTATACAAAATATACTAATGCAAGAAAATCTCAATCGTCTGTATGCTGACTCGAGCTAAATCCTGAAGCAGAAACATCCTACTGCTGGGTACCTGCGATATATGCTAAAAGGTCAGCTATAAAGCTGGTGAGCTCACAGGTTTGAAATCAAGTAATATCGTATGAACCGCAAGATTTAAATAATGAATTGCATCCAGCAATTAAATAATGAATTGCATCCAGCAATTAAATGATAATCATCGTGTATACAGCCATGAGCACATAGTTGAGCTTAACTCGAGGGCCGGGTCCCCTATAGAGAATTCCGGGCGAGGTGCCTCCACGAATGCCTAATCCACATTCGTCTTCCCAAATATTAGTACGTCCGTTTACCCGGTTAGTGCTTGCTAACCCGGACGAGGTGGGTCAATCCTATATGGTACCATATACTAATATTCACGCTACAACGTATTAACAACTATGCTGACGGAGGACTTTAAATGATTAGTTTCGAAAAACTCATGTAGTATATGAAAAGTTGGTACTTGCGTTCACATGTTAAAAGTTGAGCAGTATATCACACCCCTGAGTAAAACAGTAAAAGAGGGGCTATGAAACTCACCTGAGTCGTTGAGTTTATGAAAATAAACTGAGGATGATTAGCCGAGAATCGAAGTTCAAAGACTTGTAACCTGAAGGTGTCCATGACACGCGATGGTTATAATATGCGAAGGTATCTAATAAGACTACCTTGTAGTTGTTCGTCCAACTATAATGTCCAAATCTCCACTATTTGGTTGATACGTTTAAGTGTTTGAAAAGTGTACGGCCCGTTGGTGACGGATTTGTAATAATAATCTCAATTATTACTATTTTGATTTCGTGGCGTTTTACTTGAAAAATGTGTTTTGATTGTGTTTTAGAAGCCGTTACGAAATCTAAGTACGGGGGTCCGGGGGCAGCGCCCCTGGTAGCGGGGTCCAAGGGGCGGCAGCCCCTGGCGGGGTCCAAGGGGCAGAGCCCCTGGCTGGGGTCGAGCTGCCAGGTCAGCTTGGAAAATTTTTATTTCTACTATATTGCTTTGACGAAAAACGCATCTGGATCAGAATTTGGGTAAAATCGAGTGATAAATTTCGAGTCTCGACACTTAGTAAAAATCTGTGTTTTTGAGGTTCTGGTTTGTGCGACGTAGGGTGCGACGTCGCAGGTAGGATTGCGACGTTGAGCATGACGTCGCTAAAGGCGACGTTTCGCAATTTAATGCGACGTAGGGTGCTGCGTCGCTAATGCGACGTTGGTTAATTTCTGCGACGTAGGGGCTTACGTCGCTAAATGCGACGTAGTGAGGTATTGGCGACGTTAAGGCTGACGTCGCTATATGCGACGTCGCAATTTAATGCGACGTAGTGACTGACGTCGCACCATGCGACGTCACGAGGGGTTTTGCGACGTAGGGGCTGACGTCGCATAAATTCTGGGCCAAATGCGACGTAGCGGTCTGTTGGCCGGAAAATGTGTCGAAAACGAGTTTTGCGGTTTCCGTTCGGTCCAAAACTTTTACCCAACCCTTATAGGGACATTATAAGTTGTTACAAACTACTAGAAAGTGAAAACACTTAAAAACGAGAGATTTCGGGATTTGTCGGAAACTTACAAAGTGTCGGATGAGAAATCCGAAAAGATAGGATGATAGATCGTGTCGCGGTGGTCGTGAATCTCTAAAAATCTTGAAGATCCGAAGTCGTTTGATATGTTTATTTTGCGTTTTAGTGCGTTTTTAGGAGGTGGTGTGGTTGGTGAGATTTGAGAGAAAAAGAGAAAGAGAGAGAAAGAGAAAGAAGAAAATGAAAGAAAAAGGAGGGAGGTGGTGTGGTTAACCTCCCACTTTTCAGTCTCCGCAATCGCGGTCCGTGCGGTGTTCGTTTGCTCCGTCGTTTAAACGTTAAATAATTTTTTTACATATTAATTGGTACATTTTAGAATACAATTTATTACGCGATATTTTATTTAAATATTTTACTAATCACTTTGTATTTGAATTATAAAAAGGTAAGTTAATTTGTTTGCGCGTTTTACATTTTAAATTATGTAAGTCTTGGGTTGTACGATACGAATGAATACGAAATATTATTATAATAATATTTTTGACATAACAACGTTATTTAATAAAATTGGTCACCAACGTTCGTATATAATTGAATCGAAATACATCCGATTTAAATTGCGTACGATTTAATCAAATCGCATTTTCGTATATATTCAACAATATATATAATTCGATACATTAATTAGCCTAACCAGGAACTAATTACATGTATTAACATATGATTAGGCACTAATTACTAGTCCTAATTTGGCGGGTGTTACATTCTCCCCCTGTTAGAATAATTTCGTCCCGAAATTTAGCTCGAAGTCGTGTTTGATGTAGAATCAGTGAAGAGTTGAGGATATTTGAGTCGCATCTGGTCTTCCCGTTCCCAGGTGAATTCCGGACCACGCCGAGAATTCCATCTGACCTTGACGATGGGAATACGACTTTGTTTCAGTTGTTTGACCTCACGGTCCATGATTTCAGCGGGTTCCTCAACGAAGTGAAGTTTATCGTCAACACGAATTTCATCTAGTGGAATAATAAGTGTCTCATCAGACAGACACTTCTTCAAGTTTGAGACATGAAAAGTAGGGTGTACGCTGCTAAGTTTGGATGGCAGCTGCAATCGATAAGCTACAGGACCAATCCTTTCGAGGATCTCAAAAGGCCCGATGTATCTGGGATTTAACTTCCCGCGTTTGCCAAAACGGATGACGCCTTTCCAAGGCGATACTTTTAAGAGAACTCGATCCCCAACTTGGAACTCGAGTGGTTTGCGTCTCACGTCAGCATAACTTTTCTGACGATCACGTGCGGTTTTGAGTCTGTTTTGGATTTCCACAATTTTCTCAGTGGTGGCGTGAATGAGTTCAGGACCAGTGAGTTGACTATCTCCCACTTCAGTCCAACAGATCGGTGATCGGCACTTACGACCGTACAGTGCCTCAAAAGGTGCAGCCTTAATGCTGGCGTGATAGCTGTTATTGTACGAGAATTCGCACAACGGTAGATGTTTTTCCCAGTTTGTACCGAAATCAACTACGCAGGCGCGTAGCATATCTTCCAAGGTTTGAATGGTTCGTTCACTTTGGCCATCGGTTTGAGGATGGTATGCGGTACTCATATCGAGACGGGTACCCAAAGCTTTTTGAAGTGATTGCCAAAAGTGAGAGGTGAAACGGGCATCCCTATCGGAGATGATCGAGATTGGAACACCGTGATGAGAAATGATTTCCTTGATGTAGATTTGTGTGAGGCGTTCCATTTTATCGTTTTCTTTGATTGCCAGAAAATGAGCAGATTTGGTGAGACGATCGACGATCACCCAAATGGTATCGCAACCGCTCGACGACTTGGGTAGTTTGGTTATGAAATCCATGGCAATTTGTTCCCATTTCCATTCAGGGATTTCAGGTTGCTGGAGTAAACCAGGAGGTTTCTGATGTTCTGTTTTGACTTTCGAGCAAGTAAGACACTTGCTGACATAAGTGGCGATTTCGGCTTTCATGTTTGGCCACCAATAGAATTCCTTGATGCCGTGGTACATCTTATCGGATCCAGGATGAATAGAATATTTAGACTTGTGAGCCTCGTCCATCACCAAGTCTCTTAGGTTCCCAAAACTGGGCAACCAGATTCGGTTTGAGAAGTACCTAATCCCGTTAGGTTTGATTTCAAATTGTTTGTCAATGCCCCGCAAGGCTTCATTTTTGATGTTTTCAGCTTTCAGGGCTTCGATCTGAGCTGTATGAATTTGAATGGTAAGATCGTTATGAATGGTCATACTGAGGGCTCGGACTCGAAGTGGTTTAGGTCGTTCCTTTCGACTGAGTGCATCGGCTACAACATTAGCCTTCCCTGGATGGTACTTGATCTCACAATCGTAATCGGTAAGCAACTCGACCCATCGACGTTGCCTCATATTGAGATCCTTCTGATCGAAGATATGTTGGAGACTTTTATGATCGGTAAAGATAGTGCACTTAGTGCCGTAGAGGTAATGTCTCCAGATTTTGAGAGCAAAAACGACAGCTCCAAGTTCGAGATCATGAGTGGTGTAGTTCTTTTCGTGAATTTTTAGCTGTCGTGAGGCATAAGCAATGACCTTGTCTCGTTGCATTAACACGCAACCGAGACCTTGGTGAGAAGCATCGCAGTATACCACGAAGTCATCGGTGCCTTCGGGTAGTGATAGAATTGGAGCACTGCAAAGCTTTTGTTTCAGAAGTTGGAACGCTGACTCTTGTTTCTCAGTCCAATCGAACCTTTTGTCCTTCTGTGTCAGTACCGTGAGTGGCTGAGCTATTTTAGAGAAATTTTCGATAAATCGCCGATAGTACCCAGCAAGACCCAAGAATTGTCGTACTTCAGTTGCAGAGGTGGGTGCTTGCCAGTCTTTGATAGCCTCGATTTTTGATGGGTCCACGTGAATTCCCTGACTGTCGATCACGTGACCAAGAAATTGAACGGTTTGGATCCAGAACTCACACTTAGAGAATTTAGCATAAAGCTCCTCGTGTCTAAGTAGTTCAAGGATGGTTCTGAGGTGTTGCGCATGTTCTTGCTCGTTGCGCGAGTAAATGAGTATGTCATCGATAAAGACAATGACAAACTTATCGAGGTAAGGTTTGCACACCCGGTTCATGAGGTCCATGAATACAGCCGGTGCGTTGGTTAGACCAAAGGGCATCACTTGGAATTCGTAGTGCCCGTAACGAGTTCTGAAAGCAGTTTTTGGAATATCGGTGTCGCGAACTCGTAACTGATGATAACCTGATCGCAGGTCGATTTTTGAGTAAATACTTGAACCCTGAAGTTGGTCGAATAGATCATCAATGCGAGGAAGTGGATAACGGTTCTTGACGGTCAATTTATTCAACTCTCGATAGTCGATGCACATTCGGAATGAACCGTCCTTCTTTTTGACAAATAAGACTGGAGCTCCCCAAGGTGACGAACTCGGTCTAATGAATCCTCGATCCAGAAGTTCCTGTAACTGAGAGGACAACTCCTGAAGTTCGGATGGGGCTAAACGGTATGGTGCGCGGGCCACCGGTGCGGCACCCGGCACGAGATCGATTGAGAACTCAACCTGTCTAGGCGGAGGTAGACCAGGTAGTTCTTCCGGAAAGACTTCGGGAAAGTCTCTAACAATCGGCACATCCTCAAGTCGCTTCTCCTCCGACTTCTTCTCGGTAATGTGTGCGAGTATGGCAGGGTAACCCTTTCTCAGAAATTTTCGGGTTTTTAAGCAGGAGATTATATTGAGTCCCGTCCCACCGGTCTCCCCCTGTATGATCAATGTTCCACCAACGGCGAGTGGAATACGGACAATTTTATCGTGACAAACGATTTCAGCTCGATGTTTGGACAACCAGTCCATTCCAATAATGACGTCGAAACTTCCGATTTCAATGGGTATAAGGTCGATCGAAAAGATTTCGTCAGCTAGGTTTAAAGTGCAATTAGGTATCACACTGGTGGTTTCTACAAGTTTTCCATTGGCTAGCTCTACAGTGTACTTAACATCTAAGGCAACAGGAGTGATGTCAAGTAATGGGCAAAAATCATCGGAGATAAAGCTTCTATCAGCACCAGTATCAAATAGAACAGAAGCAGTTAAGTTGTTGAGGAGGAACATACCCGAGACCACATTAGGGTCTTGACGGGCGTCCCCAGATTTGATGACGAAAGCTCTGCTGCGGGTGTTGTTGTTGTTGCTGCTGTTGTTGCGGTTGTTGTTGTTGTTCTTCAGTTTTGGGCACGTGTCCCTGAAATGCCCAGGTTTCCCACACTCAAAGCATACTTTGGGTGGTCTGGTGTTGTTGTTGGAATTGTTGTTGGAGGGAGAGCGGCAGTCTTTGGTGAGGTGGCCGTACCTCTTGCAGTTGTTGCAAAAGGGACCACAAGAACCCTCATGGTGAAGTCTGCACTTGGGACAATATGGTTTGCTCCCAGTGTAACCCCGGATGATGTCAGTGGTGGTGTTGTAGGCTTTGATGGTGTCGGGTTTCTTGTTTTGTTGGTTGGAGTGGTTGTTGTGGTGGTCGGACCACTTGCGTTTGTTGTTTTGGGGGGATGAAATGGGTGGTTCAGAATCTTGGCTCATAGACATCAGGTCTTGGGCCAATGAGATTGCACCGTCAATGGTGGCTGGTTTTGAAGAGATGACGTGTCCCCGAACAAAATCAGGGAGACCAAGGGCGTACTTCCTGATTTTATCAGGTTCAGTGCTTACCATAGCTGGGCGGAGGGCAGCTAATTGTTGAAACCTGGTGGTGTAACCATCGATGTCACCACCCTGAACCTTCAAATTCCAAAACTCCTCATCTAGCTTCTGGAGTTTGGCGATCGAGCAGTACTTGGCAGTGAGCTTGGCTTTCAATTCCTCCCAAGTGATTTGGTAGGCAATGTCAGCACCCACTGATTGGGTATATGAATTCCACCAGGAGTGGGCATCATCTTCAAGAGAGCAGGTGGCGAAGTTTACTTTGTCATTCTCCGCGCATTTACTAACACGGAAAACAGTTTCCATTTTCTCGAACCATCTGATCAGTCCGATGGCTCCTTCAGAACCCTTGAAACTCGAGGGTTTGCAGCTTTGGAAGTCCTTGTAAGAACAAGGTTTGGTGGCAGAGGTTCCAGCGGTATCGCTGTTTCTTGTGGAGTTGGGTGGAGTATTGCGAGCCAAGGCTTCAGTAACAGCCTGGGTTATGAGTGAAGTAATCTGAGCATCTGTGTAAGGTCTGGTCTTTGGCGGCATGATTCTTCAATAAAAGAAATGAAGATACATGAGATTTTGCAAGAAAGTTGTATTTATCTCAGATGTACATGTATAAAAGCAGTAATACATAACATCAACAGGAATAATGGCAATTAATATGAGTCGAAAACAGCAAGAATACTTGATAGATGATACGAGTTCAAAGGTTACATCCTACAGATGTATTACAAAAGATGTCGGGAATTGTTACATCCGACTGAATTATAGAGTAGCACGTAGATAGTTACTAGATTACAGGATAGATTACAAGATAAAGACTACACTAGTCTTGATGTAGATTAATTTGTTCCATCATCGTGACAAGACGGTCCACAGTGTTTGCAAGCCTGCTAGCTTGTCGGGCGTTGTCTTCTGCTAGTGCAAGTCGTTGTGTTAGTCCACGCGCAAATTCTTCTGCCTCAAGTGAGCGTTGCACACATTCATCCATCCTTTGTTGCAGAAGGGCATTTTCCACCCTTATTTCTATTATTTGATTACGAAGGATATCCATGTTGTTGTTAGTGGTTTCAAGATCGTCGGAGACTTGTTCTATGCGTTCAAAGGATGTAAGCCTCCAGTTTTCGTTCGTTTCCTGCAGCACGACATCCATGGTGCGAAGTCGTTGCTCGTGTTGGTTCACCCTAGCGGCTAAGGCCGGCAAGGTGGAGTGAGTGGAGTACGGGCCAGCTCGAGGCAACCTGGAGTTCCTCCTTGCTACCCTTGGGTTCTGCGACCCGGATTGAGAACGAGATGAATTTGATGGTGTGTTTGCCATTTCTGAGACAAAGCGTTAGTAAGATTGAGGCCTATATTCATATAGTTCCTATATAATATAGCCTATTGAGTGTCTAGCATAAACATGTTTAAGTCTCGGTTCTCTCGAGGTCAGAGTCTTCTATTGTACCCTGTTCAGCCATAACTACTTTCAGGTCTTACATCATCTTTGCTTAATTGTACATAGTTGATCAGGCTATGTTAAATTAAACTCGTATGCTGTAATCCCTGAACCAGTCATACCTAATAAGGAATACTGCCTAATGGTCATAGTCTAGGCTCACTAAATGCAACCTAGTTCACTATAACCTTAGGCTCTGATACCAATCTGTAACACCCCCAAATTTAATGATTTGCGGAAGCTTGATTTGGGTGTTACTAATCAATAACAAAGCACAAAGATAAATAGCAAACGACTCTATATGCGTCGTTTTTACAAAATATATTGATAACTGAAATGTTTACAACATTTAAAGCTTTACATAGCTCGAGTTAATTAAAATGAGATTTCAGTACATAAGTACTTATACAAAATATACTAATGCAAGAAAATCTCAATCGTCTGTATGCTGACTCGAGCTAAATCCTGAAGCAGAAACATCCTACTGCTGGGTACCTGCGATATATGCTAAAAGGTCAGCTATAAAGCTGGTGAGCTCACAGGTTTGAAATCAAGTAATATCGTATGAACCGCAAGATTTAAATAATGAATTGCATCCAGCAATTAAATAATGAATTGCATCCAGCAATTAAATGATAATCATCGTGTATACAGCCATGAGCACATAGTTGAGCTTAACTCGAGGGCCGGGTCCCCTATAGAGAATTCCGGGCGAGGTGCCTCCACGAATGCCTAATCCACATTCGTCTTCCCAAATATTAGTACGTCCGTTTACCCGGTTAGTGCTTGCTAACCCGGACGAGGTGGGTCAATCCTATATGGTACCATATACTAATATTCACGCTACAACGTATTAACAACTATGCTGACGGAGGACTTTAAATGATTAGTTTCGAAAAACTCATGTAGTATATGAAAAGTTGGTACTTGCGTTCACATGTTAAAAGTTGAGCAGTATATCACACCCCTGAGTAAAACAGTAAAAGAGGGGCTATGAAACTCACCTGAGTCGTTGAGTTTATGAAAATAAACTGAGGATGATTAGCCGAGAATCGAAGTTCAAAGACTTGTAACCTGAGGGTGTCCATGACACGCGATGGTTATAATATGCGAAGGTATCTAATAAGACTACCTTGTAGTTGTTCGTCCAACTATAATGTCCAAATCTCCACTATTTGGTTGATACGTTTAAGTGTTTGAAAAGTGTACGGCCCGTTGGTGACGGATTTGTAATAATAATCTCAATTATTACTATTTTGATTTCGTGGCGTTTTACTTGAAAAATGTGTTTTGATTGTGTTTTAGAAGCCGTTACGAAATCTAAGTACGGGGGTCCGGGGGCAGCGCCCCTGGTAGCGGGGTCCAAGGGGCGGCAGCCCTTGGCGGGGTCCAAGGGGCAGAGCCCCTGGCTGGGGTCGAGCTGCCAGGTCAGCTTGGAAAATTTTTATTTCTACTATATTGCTTTGACGAAAAACGCATCTGGATCAGAATTTGGGTAAAATCGAGTGATAAATTTCGAGTCTCGACACTTAGTAAAAATCTGTGTTTTTGAGGTTCTGGTTTGTGCGACGTAGGGTGCGACGTCGCAGGTAGGATTGCGACGTTGAGCATGACGTCGCTAAAGGCGACGTTTCGCAATTTAATGCGACGTAGGGTGCTGCGTCGCTAATGCGACGTTGGTTAATTTCTGCGACGTAGGGGCTTACGTCGCTAAATGCGACGTAGTGAGGTATTGGCGACGTTAAGGCTGACGTCGCTATATGCGACGTCGCAATTTAATGCGACGTAGTGACTGACGTCGCACCATGCGACGTCACGAGGGGTTTTGCGACGTAGGGGCTGACGTCGCATAAATTCTGGGCCAAATGCGACGTAGCGGTCTGTTGGCCGGAAAATGTGTCGAAAACGAGTTTTGCGGTTTCCGTTCGGTCCAAAACTTTTACCCAACCCTTATAGGGACATTATAAGTTGTTACAAACTACTAGAAAGTGAAAACACTTAAAAACGAGAGATTTCGGGATTTGTCGGAAACTTACAAAGTGTCGGATGAGAAATCCGAAAAGATAGGATGATAGATCGTGTCGCGGTGGTCGTGAATCTCTAAAAATCTTGAAGATCCGAAGTCGTTTGATATGTTTATTTTGCGTTTTAGTGCGTTTTTAGGAGGTGGTGTGGTTGGTGAGATTTGAGAGAAAAAGAGAAAGAGAGAGAAAGAGAAAGAAGAAAATGAAAGAAAAAGGAGGGAGGTGGTGTGGTTAACCTCCCACTTTTCAGTCTCCGCAATCGCGGTCCGTGCGGTGTTCGTTTGCTCCGTCGTTTAAACGTTAAATAATTTTTTTACATATTAATTGGTACATTTTAGAATACAATTTATTACGCGATATTTTATTTAAATATTTTACTAATCACTTTGTATTTGAATTATAAAAAGGTAAGTTAATTTGTTTGCGCGTTTTACATTTTAAATTATGTAAGTCTTGGGTTGTACGATACGAATGAATACGAAATATTATTATAATAATATTTTTGACATAACAACGTTATTTAATAAAATTGGTCACCAACGTTCGTATATAATTGAATCGAAATACATCCGATTTAAATTGCGTACGATTTAATCAAATCGCATTTTCGTATATATTCAACAATATATATAATTCGATACATTAATTAGCCTAACCAGGAACTAATTACATGTATTAACATATGATTAGGCACTAATTACTAGTCCTAATTTGGCGGGTGTTACATCTTATAACATCTCCACCTACTAAAACTTTTTTTAATTAGTTGTTACATAAAAATGGACACTTATTTGGACAACTCAACCAAAAGACTTGAAGTGGGACGGAGGAAGTATTAACTATTACAAGAGAGTCACCTAATCAAATTGTTAGATGGTTTGAATGGTTTAATCATAACCATTAAATTTTAAAATAACATGAATTCTAGATGTCCGGCCGAATGACACGTTAATCACGGGCAGAGATTGTCGTTAGCTATCTCTGACTTGCAGCTCGAGCGGGCGTCAGGGGTTTTAAATTTATATTTTGATGGGGCTTAAATTATATGTACTACCTACTTTGGTTAGTAAGTGGTAAGTATTAGGGTGTTCATCGGTTCGGTTTTCGATTTCCTCAGTTTATTCGGTTCGGGTTGTTCGGTTTTGAATTTTTTTTTGAGAAAAACCGAAAACCGAATTCACATGTGGAAACCGAACCGAAACCGAACCGAAAACCCAATTCGAATTCAGTTCGGTTTCGGTTAAAACCGAAAAAATTCAAATTTTTTTATTTTTTTTTTAATTGAATCGGTTTCGACTTGTAATTTTTCGTTTGTTATGGTTTCACTAGAGTTGAAAGTGAAAGATGTGAAGTTAATTTAAGGTTTAACTGCAGATATACTTGTTTAGAAAATATGCGTATACTACATATATTAATAATTTAATTATTATTAATTGAATTCGGTTTTCGGTTAAACCGAATTCAAAAATTCAAAACCGAAAACCAAATTTGAATTCGGTTCGGTTTCGGATTAAACGGTTTCAAACCAAATATCGAACACCCCTAGTAAGTATAACCTAAGATCGTTCTAAAGATCGCAACGCAATGTGGATCAAAGCTGGTTCTTTTGGTAGGGAAGTATTTAGGATGGAACAAAGTAGGTAGGTTTTGGGGTTTAAGCAGTTAAAGTAAAGACAGATAATTAAAATGCATGAAATTAAAATACAGGAAATTAAAATGCAGGAAAGACAGATAAAGATATATATGTGATTGCTGAGATTTCGATTATTAATATTTCGGGATGACAGAATAAATAGAGACATCATTGAATTCAATGAGTAGACTATTATGTATAAACACTAGAACCCTACCAACTAATTTTTCCATTGGCATGTCACTAGGAACTAGGTTATCATGATTCTGATCGGAGCAATACGCAAAACTTCCAATACTTACCTAGTTGAAAGGTAAGCAACCTATTTGGTGAAATACTGAGGTGCATGAATAAGCAGCGTATCGTCTCATAGGTCCGACCGTTCTTAACCCCTAGAATAGTTTACTTACTGATTAGTTATGTAGCTGATTAGTAACGTTGTGTGTTTAGACCGCCGATTATATAAGACCTAGTGGTTTAAGTATCCTAAGTCACTTGGACTTTTACTTTCATTTCTAAGTCTTGTTCGTATTTGTTTAAGTTCTGGTTACTTCGACTTATGACTTAAATCTCTCCTTTTCAAACAATTATACATCCCTGGTTTATTCGCAGTTTGTTAAAACGTGTTTCACCCCTTTTAGTGATTCGCCTTGTACTATACTGTAAAGTGTTTCCAAAGTTACTCACCTCTGCCATACTTTTGTTAAGTAATAAGCTGGGAGATACACGGAAATTCCATAGCCGTCAGTCACTATGTACTAAACAGTATTCTCGTAGTGTCTTACTTTGTCATAGACTAGGTGCAGATAACTACTTACCTAAATTAAGATTGATCAGTTCCTAACTACTAGGATGCAGTCACGTGGATAACGAGAAAGGGTACTGCATAGATTAAACTTAAGTTCATAAAGCCTAAACAGCACAAACGTTATTAATTCCTATTTATCTGAACGTATTTACGAACATTATTTTACAGTGTTTAGACGTTCGTAGGATTTACCACTTAGTTTATAAGATTGTCTTATCCTTTCGGAGTTCCAATGTTAATCCAGAGCTGATTCCTGTAATATCACTACCTTCGGTCGTTCTCCGACTTCCATACGTTTGTACTCCGCATAAAGCGTCTCCAGTACTATATCGGGGAACAGTCGAATAGGGGCCGTCATATTACTTTACGATAGCCTAAGGTCGATCCATAATATAACTACCTTCGGTCGTCCCAGACTTCCATACATTTGTACTCCGCATAAAGCGTGAAACGCCCCGAAAACGTGAACATTTTTTTTTTACAATGTCCCATAATATAGTACCATTTATTATTGTAGTTATCATTATACACGACACTATATTAAACTCTCAAACATTTCTGTTAAAACTTTTACATAATACACGATCATGCAGACAACCACGCGATCGCATGTTTTTCAATCATACGCGATCCCCCAAAGTTTCCAGGATCGCGTATTAACCGTGTGGATAGCTACGGTAATCAAAATGAACTAAGATACGCGATCTTGTAAAATCACCCGATCGTGTATTGAGACTATAAAATGACGCAATCATGAGAGACATTAATACGCGATTCTGCACCAAGGTACGTGATCGCGTATTAATGCGATTGCAGCCTAGTAGCTACAGACCTGATCAGCAGTTCTGCACTTTATTACCAAAATACAAATTTCAACATCTCATAACTTTTAACTCGTTAAGAGTTAGAACACCAAATTTTGCAGGCATCTCCACTATGCCTAAATGAAACTTTCCCTTTTTACACTTTTCCAAAATTCACGTTAACTAAAAATCTGGACCGTAATCCATTTTATGACCATTTCGACACTTTTTATGAACATGTCAAAACAATAACCAATTGGTTTCTTGTAACACCCTCAAATTTCGGGTTGCGGAAGCGATCGGGTCGGGTGTTACCAAATCAAATATCACAGCATAAGATACATAATGAACGACTCTAAATGAGACGTTTGAAAATAGTTATTACATTTCCCAAAATAAAATGTATACAAGTTGCGAGTTCGCAAAATAATTCCAATACATAGTTTGTAATATAAAAGTTATGCAGAGAAATCCCGTTGATTGAAAATATGCGACTCGAGCTAGCATAATCTTGTAGCAATCCTAATCCTGCTGGGCACTTGAGAACACATGCTAAAACGAGTCAGCTATAAAGCTGGTGAGTTCATAGGATTGTTAGTTGAAAACATAAAGTGTAAATCCTGTATGTTTTGAAAAGTAGTTCAGAATCCACGATTCTGCTTTGTATTAAGTTGAAGTTGTAATCACCAATGTGTATACGCTAGTCGAGGTATCTAACACCTAGGTAATAGGGGTATGTACTCAAGTACATATTAATTGAGGCATTCCGAGCCTGGATACCTATCTGGTATTAAGTAAATCTATCGATGTGAGGCAATGCATGCCTAAGTTGAAATCAAGCAGTTGTATGACCACGTCATATACTGTTGTGTAATGATTGGTGTGCCATCTGGCACAACATGTTGTTTTTTTTTAGTAATATAATTGTAGTCCCTCGAACTATGATTGATTGTTTATGATATGTCCGTTTACCCGGCTAGCATAAGCTAACCCGAACATGATTGATTGTTGAGTATGTTCGTTTACCCGGCTAGCAAAAGCTAACCCGAACATGTTTGAATGTTAAGTATGTTCGTTTACCCGGCTAGAAAAAGCTAACCCGAACATGATCGAGCTAACGGCCTCGCGTGAAATCTCACCGACCCGTTAACTAATGTATGTGGATCACGAGCATAAGCCCGCCCATCCATAGAGTGTATCGCTTTATCGCGAATACGTCCTTGTGCCCACTGGAATACCATGGCATCGTTTTGTGCCCACTTTACCGTGGCATCGTTGTGTGTCCCTTCTGGAACATCGTCCGTATTGCCCGCAAGCAAAGTATGTAATTGAGCCGGCTGTACAACGACAAGCCCGACTGGTGAAATGTAGAGCCAGCTATACTACGACATACCTAGCTAAGTAAATGAGAGCCAGCCGTACTACGACGCGCCTGACTTGAGTAGTTGTGTTTGTATGTATGTATGCCAATATGCATATGTAAATTGTAAGAAGCACCAAACGTTTGATATAGTGTACGAGTATATTTATATATACATATATATGAGTCTAATCTACAAGCACAAGTAATAGTGTATCATGCCACGCATGAAGTAATATATTGTATCTAAAAATGTATGTACAATACTTAGATGTTAATTGTATCACATTGGGCCTAGGTGTGAACAGTCATCACCTAGTTGGTTTGTATTTGTATAAAGATCCTATACTAACGTTTGTCACTAATGTATACTCCTAGCCTCAGCCTAGCGAATATATCTGAAGTCCTTGGTTGTGGTTTACTTGGGTACTATTCCAGTTTAGAAGTCCTGGACTGTATGAGCAGTCGCAGTTCCGAAAGGGAAACTAATCCTGTAAAAGTCTAGTCGTTGTCCAGTGTAGGTAGAACTAACCAGTTCTAGTATAAGTGATAGTATTGTCCCATGACAATATGGTCAATGGATAGTGATAACTTAATCAAGTCATGTAGTGGTAATTGTTTTCCAACAATCTAACAGTGTACGGTTGTAACCTATCTAGGTTAAGTATTGATACTATCTCAAAATAGTATGGTGGGTGTAATTTCTAGGTATTACACATTCGTATTACATGGCAGTAATAAAGATAATTGTGAATTATAATAGATTATTATTATAATTCGAAAACAGAAATTGAGCATGTGTTTCACCCCGAAAACAGTAAAACAGTTGAAAGAGTGGGGCTATGAAACTCACCTGTGAGTTGTCAGCGATCCTAAGATATGCGCGTCGTCCGAATGGTAACCTCCAAGTGTCCTAAACACGTGAGGTTATATGAGTACGAAGTTAAATAGTCTGACTCGGTAAGTCGTTCGAATTTTGTTTGTCGTTTGGTTTTTAAAGACCGTGTACGGGGGTTCGGGGGCAGCGCCCCTGATAGCGGGGTCCAAGGGGTGGCAACCCCTGGCGGGGTCCAAGGGGCAGAGCCTCTGGTTGGGGTCGAGCTGCCAAGTCAGCTTGGAAAATTTTTATTTGTACTACATTGCTTTAGTAAAAACGCACCCGAAATCCAAATTCGGAGTAAAATCAAGTGGTAAAATTTGGTCTCGACACTTAGTGAAATAATCTGTTTTTTGTTTTTAGCGACACTTTGCTAGTGTCGCTATGGCGACACTTAGTTTTATTGGCGACACTGGGATAGTGTCGCTGGTTCCAAATAGTTAAGAATTCTGGCGACACTTCTCAATTTTGGCGTCACTAAGGGAGTGTCGCTATAGGGAAATCGGATTAAGTAATTCAGCGACACTTAAGTAGTGTCGCTATATAGGCGACACTTGGTATAGCGACACTTAGGTAGTGTCGCTAGTACTGTTTTTGGCACACTAGCGACACTTACGACTGTTCGTCGGAATTTGAGCAGAAAACGAGTTTTCCGGCCACCGTTCGGTTCAAATCTTTTACCCAACCCATATTGGGACATTTTAAGCTTATAGAAACCAAAATCAAGTATTATAACAAGGATTTAATCGTTTTCGAGAATTTGTCGGAAACTTACAAGTTTACGCCGGAGAAATCCGAAAAGATAGGATTGTAGATCGTGATGCGGTGAACGTTTTTCCCTAAATGAACTTCGAGATTGGAGGTCGTTTTGTGGTGTTATTTTGCATTTTAAGTGGTGGTGGTTTTGGTGAGATTTAAGAGAAAAATGGAAGGAGGAGGGAGAAGAGAGAGAGAGAGAGTGATAAATGAAATGAGAAAAGAAATGGGTGGGGGGTTTGGGTTTTGTCAAAACTCAGATCCCCATTTTGGGGACTGTGGTCTCCAACTACAGTACAAAATGCCCGTGTTTTTGTACCCGATCGTAAAATAAAATAAAATAAAATAAAAATGTTTAAATTTATAATTTTGTTTATATCTTTTCTTATGTATTTTAAATAAAAATGTTTCGCTTGAGTTACAAAAATGTAACTTGGTTATAATTGTTTATAAAATACAATTAATCAAAGTTTGAATCTGGGGTGAAAAATTGACTTTTTGACCGGGTGTCATATTTCTGACCTTCAGACTTTACCAACATTTTCTACTGTACATTTGGCACTTAAGTTAATATCAACAACCATCATACTTTAACTTTAACTCGTTTTGACATATTCACACTTTGACGACTCATTTGGGCATTTTTTGACCCGTTTTCTATAATAGTCACACTTTGATTCTTTCTTTTGCCATTTCTACCCATACTTGACCATTTCCAAGGTAGTTGACTATATGTCAACACCCATCTCAACCAAAAGCTTAAATTCAACACTTGACCAAACATTTACACTTAACAATTCATGACATATAACTTTTCTGACTTACCAATTACTTCCACTATCCACCTTGACTTTACAAAGTCAAAGGTGTACATCAATAACCTTTAATCACTTTATGCTTTAATCATTTCATGTCAAAACTCATTTTGGGCGATTTACACAATGGCATTCATAACAAAAATTCAAAAGAATAAGAAGCTTATCTAACCATAAAGCAAGCTCTATTCAACGCTATCTTCTTGCAACCATAATCTACTCTTTCTAACCAATTGGTTCAACCGAACCAAGCACCTACAACATGAAACATATTGAAGAGGTAAGCTTTAAGCTTAGTGAGTATATAAGCAATTAAATGAATAACTTCACAACATATGACCATATCAATAATAAGTATTTGCTTTACCACATAACCATTGAACAATTGTAGAGATTATTCTTAACCTTTTCATTTAGTACCATACCTCTCGGTGGTATGTATACTAAAACATCTTTCATAACATTAAGGATCCTTAATAACTTCCACATGTTAATTCATAAGAATCAACATCATCAAGCTAGTGTTATGATAATTACTTGGCTAAACATCAAGCTAATGTCATAATTACTACTTGGCTAATGTAACACCCCGCAATTTCGACATAATTATAAACGTTAATTGCACACATTTTTAGGCTAATTCCCTAACTTAGAGTGAATTCACAACACATTTTAGAGATAAGTCTAGCAAAGTCCAACTAGTTAATACGCGTAGTATTACAGATTTTGAGACT
The DNA here is from genome assembly GCA_949592205.1 of Helichrysum umbraculigerum. NCBI lineage: Eukaryota > Viridiplantae > Streptophyta > Magnoliopsida > Asterales > Asteraceae > Helichrysum > Helichrysum umbraculigerum. Next base: position 86,212,143 of record CATIUR010000002.1, on the reverse strand, counting down.
TGTATAAATACGTACAAAACAATTGGAACAAACGCGAAAAAAATATACGACTGTTGGTGAACAAAATTATTTAATAAAATGAAATTATTAAATAACATTAACGTTTATTAAATATTATGTTGATAATATTTATAAAGTATTTTGTAACGTGTAACATTTATTTCGTAAATTGAAACAACTCGAAACATATACGTAAAACTGAAATAAAACAAAGTTAAAATTTTATAACTCAACTATAATTTACTTTTATAAAATATGTCAACTGAAAATATATTCGAATACGTATTTAAAAATTTACCAATTAAAATATTTTATCGTTTAGTGATCGGGTAAACGAACACGAGTTAAATACCACGAAGTTTGGGACTAAAAATCTCCCTCCTTTTGATGATCAAAATCAGCCAAACCTCCACCCCAATCCATTTTTCATTCCATTTTCATCATCATCTCATCTTTTTCTTCTCTCTCAAACCACCACCACCAACATGAAAACCACCATCACAAAACCAACCAAAAACTACCATTAAAACACCTCAAATCACCTAGCTTCTTTGGAAGAAAATGTTCACGAGACCAAGAGAAACTCTTTGATTTCGCTATTTCTTTTGATATTTCGTGGTTATAATGCTTAATACATCATGTTTTAGTGTTTTTATCAACTGACTACGTCCAAAAATCGAACCAAAACTCGTTTTTCCAAACCGATCTTCGAACAGTTATAAGTGACACATCAAGCCGATCTTCGAACAGTTATAAGTGACGTATCAGGCCCAAAAACAGTGTTGAACTTAACCGGAAACGAATATTTACATACGATACGATACACGAACTGTACAAACGTTACAAACACATTTATATTATTGAAATTGTGATTTCAAACTATCATTGACGGGTCGTATACATTTTCACAACTACAACATACAAACGTAAACGTTAAACTAACGCTTTAGACATAACTTAGTTGTACAAACACTAGCATGGATGGTCGACTTAGACATCCACGTACTTATTAAAATCTCATACATTTAGGGCGTTAGGAGATTTCGGATTAGACTTGGGCTTTAGGCTTTGCTAGCACTCGCACTTTACTTAGCTCAACAGGTGAGTTCACAGCCCCTACTTTTACTGCTTTACTACTTTGAACAGGGGTGGAAAACATAGTACAACTTTTATTGTTGCCATAACTTACATTGTTTTAGCGGTTGCTAACTTGTTGATTTATTCCAATTATCACTTGTTAATGATGATTTCATGTTTTAATTGATAACTTGGGCGCTTTGGAAATAAACGCATACATCTTTATGAACGATTTCATATGCGCAACTATTTACAAAACGTTTCGAGCTTTCGAACAAACAGTTTTTTATGAAACAACATTTTCATAAACATTTGAAAAGTCCCTACGTCTTGGGCATACACATAGAAAGTCCCTACGTCTTGGGCACACACACAGAAAGTCCCTACGTCTTGGGCACACATATAGAAAGTCCCTACTTCTTAGGCAAGGTTCCATCCTACGTCTTGGGTGAAGGATCTACTTCTTGAGCAGTGGGTCCTACGTCTTGGATGCCAGTCCTACTTCTTGGACACAACCTGAAAAGTTCCTACTTCTTGGGCAGATATTGTTAGGTCCTACTTCTTGGACAAACATTTTAGACCCTACTTCTTGGGTAGACATTGATAGGTCCTACTTCTTGGACAAACGTTTCAAACTATACCTTTGGGCAAACTTATAGGATTTGTCTTTCCTACTACAATCTAAACTGTACTTTTGGGCGACATCCCAACAAAACTCCATATTTGACGAACATTATTTAAATTGTTATGGCAAAACGTTACAAACACATTTGTTAATCAAACTTTACACATAAACTTAAAACCTGTGAATTCACTCAACCTCGTTGTTGACTTTTACTATGTTTTTCAGGGAATTAGCTGCACGTAAGAACCGCTGCACATATGAAACATAGGCGACCTACGATGCAAATAGGATGCCAACTTTTGACAATGGGATTTCTTTTATATAACTAATCTGTTTTAGTCATATTTACGAAATCTACTTTTGTAAACTTAACTACTTTTACACTTGTACGATTCGATGAATCGTAAAACTTTGTAATTATTACTCTTGGCATCTTAATATATATGTTCTGTTGTAATCATATGCTCTGATATGTATGTATGTACGACATTGATGTCATCACCCCCGCTCGATCTAATGTTTCCGTGAACATCTGATAAACTTGATTAACGAGTTTGGGGGTGTGACAGCTAAACAAATATCCATCTACTTATAAGCATACATGCTTAACAAGTAATGGAAGCAACTTACATATCATAACATAACCACGTGCTATATTAAACACGTGTCCTTCACTTACCATGTGCAAACACGTATTCTTTCACGAACCTCTATCAAGCTTACTTCAAGTACTTTCACATAACTTTCATGTTCTATCAAATTCTTTCAATACTTACCAATTTACACGTATTTATATCACGTTCCTTAGCAACACATGAACAATCAATATAATACGAAATTTAACATTTAATCACAATATAGAACATAAACACTTCTTCACCCGGTTGTATGAACCTCTTGCTTGGAAGCAATCAAGAACATACAACCCTTACCCATTTTACCTCCATATCACTCACCTTTGCTTTATAGGCGATTATGCGACTTAACACTTGCTTAGAGACTTCACATCTTTCGATCACCTATCATATAACATATCAATGTAACCATACACTTAGTATCACATGATGATCAAACTCCACTAATCATCATTATTAACACTTTACTTTCATAAGTTGATCTTTAAATCAACTAACATAACTTTACTTTTACATAATCACGTTATCTCAAACCTTGCTCACTTGACTTACTACTTAGCTTATAATTAAAACATCACAATCATTCTTACTACTTATAATTAAGTAGATTTCTACTAGTTCATAATATCATGATCACCTTTGGTTAACGTTAACAACTTTTATCATCATAATCATGATTACTTCAACATTAGTTCACTTGAATTACCACTTACTTTACTTTATAATACATCATAGCAACTCCCTTAACTAGTAATTAGGGTAACTTATAACAATTAACAAGAATTAACCAAAACCCATCTTTCTTACATCTCACTTTATCAAGTTTTGAATTAATAAATGTTAATCACAAGGGTTACAACACTTCTATATCATAATTCAATCATATCCCATCTTAATCTCTCTTTAATTCGACTAATTTCTCACAACTTTCACAAAACACATTTCTTGGTTAAAATAATTGAAGAACAAGATCATACCTTAGTTTAGGTTGATGATTACTACATGAATTTGATTTCTTAAGCTTTAATTTAGGGTTTTGGAATGATTTTGGTGACGAATTTAACTCCTGCGTTCTTTCTCCTTGTTTCTTCAACTTTCCAGACCCAATTCCTTCATTTGTACGTATGTGTATGTGTTTGAATAGATATGTATGTTAAATTTTACTCCCCGTACTTATCATTGTCTGAAACTTTAAAACCGACTACAATTATTACTATTTTATTTTACCTAAAATAATAATAACTTAAAACAATTACTTTTACCTTTATCACCAAAATACTTTAAAATTTGGGGTGTTACAAAGCGTTTCCAGTACTATATCTAAGAACAGACCAATAGGGGCCGTTATATTATTTCACGAACATTATACACTGATTATATAATATCATCACTACTTATAATTATGTTACATCTCAACAGTCACAATAATAAACTACTCGCAATTCATGGCAATAAATAAATCACATACAAAGTAATAATGTATAATTAAATATAACATAAAACGAGTATGCAAAAGGATTAAATATCACCCAGAAATTAAAGCATAGCAGCGTATTATTATAATTGACAAACTCTTCACACGTACAAAGAAAATCTTCAATTCCGATCGTTCCTTCTAGTTTCTAAATTAATCCGAAGATTAATTAAACTAATTCTAGAGTGAGAAAGATTACAAAAATTAAAGAAAATCTAGAAGTGAGAATTTGGAGCTGAAAATTACCCAAGATTGTGTGTTTTTGAATTGTGAATCCAACCATGTATTTATACTTGAAATCTGGCTCACGATAGCAAAGTTAGGCACATTTTAGCGAAAAAGCGTGCGCGGTACAAAAAAGCAACCGGCCTGGTACACGCACAGACGAAAAAGCACCTGGCACCGGGCGGCGCGGGCCGGTACCGGGCGATGGCAGCCGGCACCGGGCAGCGGCCAGCCGGCGCCGGGCCAGGTGTGTCCGTGCAACTTTTTGTTTTGCGTTTTGCTTCGTATCTTCTTCGTTATACGTCTATTTTTTATGATTCTTTTTGCGTTGGATTCGATTTTTGAAAACGAAGACTTTGATGTAAAGAAATCACTGAGATGATTTTCCAATCTTGAGATATCTTGTTCCGAATAGTTTAAATCTTTCGTTGCGCGTAGAATCTTCATTCCTTATCCGTTTTTGATGATTCTTTTTGCATAAGATTCAATTTTCGAAAACGAAGACTTTGGCATGGAGAAACCTTTGAGATGATTCTTTTTGCTTGAAAATCATGCCTTGGTTGTTTCGAATCTTTAAACGTGCGTGAAATCTTCATTTTTCGTCCGTTCTACTTGATTTTTCTCGTGCTTCCTTTTTTGACCTATTTGACAAAATATCATTAATTAATGTAATATTTGAGCTTTATAACACCCCTCTTTCTATACAAGAATATTATATTATTTTACTCGGAAGCGTATATTACAAAATACAGTTCATTACTCTATATTAAATAATGTACATAAACAGTTTACATATTCAGATCATACCAAATTAAATCTGTTTAACAACTACTTAAAACGGGGTATTATATATTACAAAACAAGGTTTATGACAAAACCATATCAGAGTTAGCATAACATCAAAACATTCCTTGCAATAAAGCATCCGTTCCTGACACCCATATATATAGCAAAACCTGCAGGAAGTAGGATGAGGGATTAGCACGAAGCTAAGTGAATAAATTTATCACACACAATTCAACTTAGCATAACTATCTATTTACAGCAAATACACGTAAACACATTTCTATTTCAATGAGGATCGATTGCTCTGGAGATATCATAATACCCGGGGATTCTCCAAGAACACTTAACGTCAATCTGTATGGCCAATACAGAATAGACCGATAACTATTGGTTATTAAACTCATACACAGGTCTCAAACACAACAAATGAATCAAAACCTGTGTAAATCACATAATAACCAAAAAGTCCAACTACACGTTGACCTCAATAAACTGATACATATAGATTCACATATCACATAGATTCATAATCAGTAACACAGACTAAACAGTCTTATAATCAATCTACGTTTACTTGTTGCAACCAAACAGTTACAACTAAATCGAAGGGTGAGTTCTAAATCCACTCACCGATACCTTTGTCTTCACCAACTCAGAATCCAGATGTCACTTATCTTTTGGAGGATCTGAGAATCAACAATCAAATATAAGTTAGTAATCCGGATCATCAATACTCAACTTATATCAATTTATAACATTAGGAACTTAGCACAATCGATATCACAATTACAAGTTCTTACTCATGTATTAGTAATCACCACATAACCATTATCATGTACTAATACTCATTTATCAATGATATAACATATGTCAATCAATTTACCTTGAATCAAACAAGTAAAGAGGAAAAGCTGGAAAAGTTAAACCAGCCGCCGGCTATGATCCCTGACCTGCCGGCTCCTCCTCCCCAGCCGCCGGGTAGAACATCCAGGCCGCCGGGTACATCACATTTTTAGTAACCAGAGAAAAGTGGTGTTTTAAATCCTGTGAGAGCCGCCGGATTGGCCACATAGCAACCGGGTTTGGATTACAACCCGCCGGCTGGGCACTTAGACCCGCCGGGTCCCCGTCCCAATTAGAGAAGCCGCCGGCTCCACTAAACAAGACGCCGGCTTGTTCATCAGTTACAGCAGCAGCAGCAAGGACTAAAAACTCTGCACGAGCTCAAGACTCAAAACTCCATATTCATACACCAAATCAGTCCAACCACGATTTTTAACACTTAAGGAACATCCTATTACTTCTAGCTAGCATCAAACAACATCAACAATCTCAACAAATTCCAATTTCTCATCAAATTCATAAAACCCATTTAGGTTATTTGCTTGAATCAAATCACATCACAACAATAGGAATACAACAATTCAATCTATAATATCAGTTCATAAGCATGCTATAACACTACTAATCATCATATATCATCAAGTATTAGATCAATTAATTCATCAAATTCATTCTTGACTTAATAAGCACTTAGGTTCATGAAATTAGGATTACTTACACTATGATGATGAGATGATGATAACAAGAAGATGATCAAGATGCTTGTAGAATTACAACTTCAAACTTAAGTAATCTTGGATACAATTTCAGCAAGTATATATGTTCTTGAAAGTTTTAAGTTTAGAACTAGTAAGTGATGAGATGAAGTTGGGGAAAATGACACAAAAGGAGGTCGGCTCTCCTAATAAACCGACTCCAACTTTCGGGTATTTTATACTCGTCTTAAATCTATTGTCTGGAACCTAAACATCAATTGCGAGAAACATATTTTATTTTACCATCGAATATAGTAAATTAAAACAAACAACAATTTACTATCCACAATAAGTCCTGGGACTTATTAATCTAAGTTTCGCAATTAAACCATTAATATCAAGTAATTCCTAAAGCAATTAAATAATCAATTTAAATATTAGAAATTACCGGACCACTGGAGAGGATGTTACAAGTCTCCCCTCCTTAAGGAGATTTCGTTCCCGAAATCTCAACACGATCAAACAATCCAGGATATCTGGATTTCATAGATTCTTCGGTCTCCCAAGTCAAATTAGAACCTAAACTATGTCTCCATTTCACTAATTCCATAGGAATTTGTTTCTTCCTAAGTTTAGTAACTTTTCGATCAACAATTTCAACAAGTTCTTCAACTAATTTCTGACTTTGATCCACTTTCAAGTCTTTCAAAGGAAGAATTTGAGACTGATCTTCAACGTTGCATTTTCTCAAATAACAAATATTGAACATGTTATGAATACCAGCAAGCTCTGGAGGAAGATCAAGTATAACCGACTGATCATTGACCACTTGACTGATTCTAAACGGTCCAATGTATCGGGGAGCCAATTTACCTCGTTTTCCAAATCTAATAATGCCTTTCCACGAAGAAACCTTAAGATAAACTAACTCACCTGCAGAGAAAGTCACTGGTCATCTACGCGGATCAGCATACTGCTTCTGTCTGTCACGTGCAGCTTTTAACTTCTCTCGTGCAACTGCCACTTTCTCAGCCGTTATCTGAACAATGTCTGGACCTGCAAACTGCTTTTCACCAGCTTCTAACCAACAAGTAGGCGTTCTGCAACGTCTACCATATAACATCTCGTAAGGGGGCATACCGATACTGGAATGATAGGAATTATTATAAGCAAATTCCACTAACGGTAGATGGGAATCCCAAGAACCTCCATATTCCAAAATACAAGCCCTCAACATATCCTCAAGTGTCTGAATCATACGTTCTGACTGACCATCTGTCTGAGGATGATAAGCAGTACTGAGGTTTATACGTGTACCCAACTCTTGCTGTAAACTCTGCCAGAAGTGAGAAATGAACCGAGAATCTCTATCTGACACAATCGACAAAGGAATTCCATGTCTCGAGACGATTTCATTAACATATAACTGTGCAAGCTTACTCAAAGATGCAGTTTTACTGGTAGCCAAAAAATGTGCACTTTTAGTATACCGGTCAACAATGACCCAAATCATATCATTCCCTCGAGACGTCCGCGGAAGTTTAGTTACAAAATCCATAGTGATATGTTCCCACTTCCATTCTGGAATTTCTAAATGTTTTAATGACCCATACGGTTTCTGGTGTTCAGCTTTGACCTGAGCACAAATATGACAAGCACTAACAAACTGTGCAATATCAGTTTTCATCGTGGGCCACCAATACAAGGGTTTCAAGTCATTATACATTCGAGTACTACCGGGATGAACAGATAGACATGACTTATGGGCTTCAGTCAAAATCATATCCCGCATACCACCAATCAGAGGAATCCATACACGAGACTGAAAAGTTTTCAATCCTTTAGAATCATCAACCAATAACTCTTTTCTTTTCAACATGATTTCCGACTTTAGATTAGGATCTAATAAAGCTTCAATTTGTGCATCTTTAATTTTATCCACTAAGTCGGAAGAAACATCAACTTTCAAATAATAAATGCGGTCAGAAGTACCTTTTCGGATTAACGCATCAGCAACCACGTTTGCCTTTCCTGGATGGTAATGAATTTCACAATCATAATCTTTGATTAGTTCTAACCACCATCTCTGACTCATATTCAGTTCTTTCTGATAAAACATGTACTGAAGACTCTTGTGATCGGTACAAATAATACATTTCGTACCATAAAGATAATGTCTCCAGATTTTTAGTGCAAACACAACAGCTGCCAACTCTAAATCGTGAGTAGGGTAATTTCTTACATGCTGTTTCAACTGCCGAGAAGCATAGGCAATAACTCTGTCTCTTTGCATAAGAACACCACCCAAACCAGCATAAGATGCATCACAGTAAACAATAAAGTCATCAGAGCCATCTGGTAATGCCAATATAGGTGCCTGACAAAGTAACTGTTTCAAGGTCTGAAAAGCTATCTCCTGTGACTCATCCCACTGGAACTTAACATCTTTACGTGTCAATTTGGTTAACGGACCAGCAATCTTTAAAAAGTCTTTAATGAATTTTTGATAATATCCAGCTAGCCCAAGAAAACTTTTGATTTCAGAAGGATTCTTTGGAACATTCCAATTCATAACAGCATCAATTTTAGCAGGATCAACTTTGACACCATCATTACAGATAATATGACCCAGAAACTGTACCTCCCGAATCCAGAATTCACATTTAGAAAATTTAGCATACAAATGTTCTCTTTTCAATGTTTCCAACACTATTCTCAAATGCATTTCATGTTCTATTTAGATTTAGAATATACCAGAATGTCATCGATAAACACAATAACAAATTTATCGAGAAAAGGCCGACAAACCCGATTCATCAAATCCATAAAAACTGTTGGAGCATTTGTCAAACCAAAAGGCATAACCAGGAATTCAAAATGACCATACCTGGTTCGGAAAGCAGTTTTAGGAATATCCTGTTCACGAACACGAACTTGATGATAACCCGACCTCAGATCTATTTTAGAATAAAACGAAGATCCCTGCAACTGATCAAACAAATCGTCTATTCGAGGAAGAGGATATTTATTCTTTACCGTTCGTTTATTCAGTTCCCTATAATCAATACACATTCGAAAATACCCATCCTTCTTTTTCACAAATAAAACTAGTGCACCCCAAAGAGAAGAAATAGGTCTAATGAATACTTTATCCAATAACTCCTGTATCTGATTCATCATTTCACGTATTTCAGAAGGAGCTAATCTATAGGGAGCTTTGGCTACAGGTGACGAGCCAGGAACAAGATCAATCTGATATTCAACTTCCCTAACCGGTGGCAAACTAGGCAATTCATCGGGAAACACTTCCGGATATTCAGAAACAACCTGAACATCAGAAATGGATTTCTTTTCTAATTTCACATCAATCACATAAGCTAGGTAAGACTCACAGCCTTTAGACAACGACTTCCTAGCTTTCATCATGAATATCAGAGGTATACACTCACTATCCCTTTCTCCTCGAGCCACAACGTATGACTCTTCAGAAATTGGGATTCTAATCAATTTATGGTGGCAATCAATACTTGCTTTAAACTGACTCAACCAATCCATGCCAATAATCACATCAAAACTTGGAATCGGCATTAACAGAAACGAAATTGGGAAAGTCTGGCCATCTATCACAATATTAGCTCCAGTCACTGAGGTGGTAACAGGAACTAACTTGCCACTAACAATCTCTACTTCTAAGGGCTTAGTTATCACAGTAGGGATTAGTTTCAACTTATCACAGAAACACACAGATATAAAAGAGCAATTTGCTCCAGAATCAAATAACACACGTGCTGGTACAGAGTTTATAAGAAAAGTACCAGTGATAACATCTTCTGTGTGCACAGCCTCATCGACTGTCATTTGAAAGGCCCTACTAGTAGCTGGCGGAGGATTCTTCCGCTTTTGCCCAGAAGATGACGAACTCCCGACCGAAACCGAACCCTGTTTCTTCGCCTCAGGACATTCTCCAACCCTGTGACCTTCCTTCTTACAATTCCAACACACCCAGTTCGGATACTTGTAGTTTTTAAATTCATGACCCAGTTCACCGCATTTAACACACTTGTTCTTCTGAACAGTACACGGCCCATTATGTTTAGACCTACAAATACTACACCAGTTGGAACTACCAGAAGAACCACTTTTATTACCAGATTTTTGACCTTGACGATTACTCTGCCACCTTTGCTTTCCTTTTCCCGAAGATTCATTTCTGGATTTTTGATCAGTCTTATCTTTAGCTGAAAAACCTTGAGCTCTCATATCACTGTCAACAGAACATGCAAGGTTAAAAGCCTGAGATAAAGTACCTGCTAACCTCACCGTGGTGCGATAACTCGGAGGTAAGGCATCAACAAACTGCTCGATTCTGGTTTTCTCATTATGAACCCATTCTTTAACAAACCTCAATTTCTCGGAAAATTGAGATATCAACTCATCTAGCCATCTCAAAATCTGAACAGTATTGATTACAAACAGCTTGATGAAAATCAGGCCATCGGATGGCTTCTTTCTGCGGTTGAGTCAAATGACCAGTGATCGAGTCCCACCAAACCATGGCTTCATCTTTTAAACATTGAATAGCATAAAACACTTTGGATTCTTCCTCACAACGAATAACATCAAATTTTCGCTCCATATCTCTTAACCAATTTAAAGTTACTGATGGATTTGTACTTCCACTAAATTCTGGTGGTTTACTTGCCATAAACGTCTTGAAAGAACAAAATTTATTTGGCATAGGGGGTGGAAAAGTACTAAAAACCGGTGCTTGCTGTTGAAAAGGTTGTTGAGATGATTCTGCTTCAGTTTGACGTTTAAATTCTCTGAGTGTAATTAATTCATCCTCCAATTTATGCATATACTCTTCTCTATTTGTTTCTTCATGAACCGGAATAGAAGTACCCTCATGATCAGGTCTCTCATTATCAGTACTTGAAGGATGCACATCGATCCTTGAGGCATTATTAAGGTTGGTGTCCGGTTGCTCGTTATCTGCCATATCTGTATTCAACACAACACTTAAAACTTGTTAATCGTTAGTACCTATCTACTAACAGATTCACAATCAATGCTAAATCCCATACCCAGGAATGTTTGACAAAACAAGCTACAGAATTGGGATTGAACACTTTGCAATGCTCAATTAGCCCAAAACTATGCTCTGATACCAACTTATAACACCCCTCTTTCTATACAAGAATATTATATTATTTTACTCGGAAGCATATATTACAAAATACAGTTCATTACTCTATATTAAATAATGTACATAAACAGTTTACATATTCAGATCACACCAAATTAAAACTGTTTAACAACTACTTAAAATGGGGTATTATATATTACAAAACAAGGTTTATGACAAAACCATATCAGAGTTAGCATAACATCAAAACATTCCTTGCAATAAAGCATCCGTTCCTGACACCCACATATATAGCAAAACCTGCAGGAAGTAGGATGAGGGATTAGCACGAAGCTAAGTGAATGAACTTATCACACACAATTCAACTTAGCATAACTATCTGTTTACAGCAAATACACGTAAACACATTTCTATTTCAATGAGGATCGGTGGCTCTGGAGATATCATAATACCCGGGGATTCTCTAAGAACACTTAACGTCAATCTGTATGGCCAATACAGAATAGACCGATAACTATTGGTTATTAAACTCATACACAGGTCTCAAACACAACAAATGAATCAAAACCTGTGTAAATCACATAATAACCGAAAAGTTCAACTACACGTTGACCTCAATAAACTGATACATATAGATTCACATATCACATAGATTCATAATCAGTAACATAGACTAAACAGTCTTATAATCAATCTACGTTTACTTGTTGCAACCAAACAGTTACAACTAAATCGAAGGGTGAGTTCTAAATCCACTCACCGATACCTTTGTCTTCACCAACTCAGAATCCAGATGTCACTTATCTTTTGGAGGATCTGAGAATCAACAATAAAATATAAGTTAGTAATCCGGATCATCAATACTCAACTTATATCAATTTATAACATTAGGAACTTAGCACAATCGATATCACAATTACAAGTTCTTACTCATGTATTAGTAATCACCACATAACCATTATCATGTACTAATACTCATTTATCAATGATATAACATATGTCAATCAATTTACCTTGAATCAAACAAGTAAAGAGGAAAAGCTGGAAAAGTTAAACCAGCCGCCGGCTATGATCCCTGACCTGCCGGCTCCTCCTCCTTAGCCGCCGGGTAGAACACCCAGGCCGCCGGGTAGAACACCCAGGCCACCGGGTACAGCACATTTTTAGTAACCAGAGAAAAGTGGTGTTTTAAATCCTGTGAGAGCCGCCGGATTGGCCACATAGCAACCGGGTTTGGATTACAACCCGCCGGCTGGGCACTTAGACCCGCCGAGTCCCCGTCCCAATTAGAGAAGCCGTCGGCTCCACTAAACAATATGCCGGCTTGTTCATCAGTTACAGCAGCAGCAGCAAGGACTAAAAACTCTGCACGAGCTCAAGACTCAAAACTCCATATTCATACACCAAATCAGTCCAACCACAATTTTTAACACTTAAGGAACATCCTATTACTTCTAGCTAGCATCAAACAACATCAACAATCTCAACAAATTCCAATTTCTCATCAAATTCATAAAACCCATTTAGGTAATTTGCTTGAATCAAATCACATCACAACAATAGGAATACAACAATTCAATCTATAAAATCAGTTCATAAGCATGCTATAACACTACTAATCATCATATATCATCAAGTATTAGATCAATTAATTCATCAAATTCATTCTTGACCTAATAAGCACTTAGGTTCATGAAATTAGGATTACTTACACTATGATGATGAGATGATGATAACAAGAAGATGATCAAGATGCTTGTAGAATTACAACTTCAAACTTAGGTAATCTTGGATACAATTTCAGCAAGTATATATGTTCTTGAAAGTTTTAAGTTTAGAACTAGTAAGTGATGAGATGAAGTTGGGGAAAATGACACAAAAGGAGGTCGGCTCTCCTAATAAACCGACTCCAACTTTCGGGTATTTTATACCCGTCTTAAATCTATTGTCTGGAACCTAAACATCAATTGCGAGAAACATATTTTATTTTACCATCGAATATAGTAAATTAAAACAAACAACAATTTACTATCCACAATAAGTCCTGGGACTTATTAATCTAAGTTTCGCAATTAAACCATTAATATCAAGTAATTCCTAAAGCAATTAAATAATCAATTTAAATATTAGAAATTACCGGACCACTAGAGAGGATGTTACAAGCTTATTCTCCAAGTATTGATCTAAAATGAGAGAGATATCGATAGTAAAAATGTGACTTTTTACACGATATCAAGTATCCCACACTTAGACTTTTGTTTGTCCTCAAGCAAACTTATGTCATAAAGGGCATTTAGAGAGATTCTAATTGCTCATCTTAGAAGCAATATTTCCCAAGGAATATAACGCTCCAGTTGTGAAAGAACTTTCAAGAGAAACTCGAGTTTTTATAGAATTCGATACTTTCTGTAAGCAATCTTTTGATCCTTGATGGAGAAGGTACATGACTTGGCAATCCTCGCAGTGGGTCACTCAATTCACTCAAGTATTTAGGGTATCCTACTTGCAAGTGTCAATTACTCAGATAGCCAGTCATGCAGCATTTTCTGTCATAAGCTTGATCAAGAATCAAATCTCCATCACTTGGATGAGAACGGCACTAATCTTTCAAGATATCTTAGAAAGGAATATGGGCTTTATCCCAATAGATCTGTATTTACATAAACAATATATGATATCAATATCTAACTAATGAATGCAAAAATAAAAATAATAATAATAATAATAATAATAATAATAATAATAATAATAATAATAATAATAATAATACAAATATTTACCTCATATATCAACATCAAGATCCTCATGATGGTTTATGATATAATAGTTCAGCTAAGCATGTAACCGGATTGTTGATTTCACTACATTTTAACATCACAAGTACAGATACATGTTAAAAAGTGCAATGTCTTTATCAATCTCTGCAAAAATTTAATTAAAAAACTGTGCACAAAGGTTTGTAAGACTATACAAAAATCTAACGTAAGTATATTGAATGCAGAAATGTATTGAAAGACATTGAATCTTTATCACTATATTTCTATATGTATAGTAAGGGATAATATACTGAGTTGATCGATCTACCTTAATGATTCTCCATGACATACAGGATCGATATCGGAACTAAATATCCTCTTCCCATTATCATTGCGCTTAGACCTCACACGAGAATTTTCAATTTCGTTCTAGTCTGTCCTTTATCCTTGGTCAACTCTCTCTTCCTCCCATTCTTCTTCATGGCCACGATACCCCGATCTACCTAGATGTGCATAATTCGTTTGGTTCAAGGAATTTGACCTCTCTTTTTCATGGTGTGCCTTCACATATGCATAACAAACACTCACTAATAATATTAAAATATAATATTATGTCCGTTATGATTCAAGATAAATTCAAACAAACTCTTCTTGCCGACGTATCTTCCTTCCTGCAGAATTTGTAATACCCTCTAAATGGGCCTAGTGGTAACATGTATTTTCCATAAGTTTAAATTACTTATATATGTTTGATTGTGAAAAAGTGGGTAAAAGAGTCTTAGGACTTATTGTGGCTAGTAAAATATTACTTGTTTTAAATTGTTGTAGTTGACGGTAAAATGAAGTAATTGTTCTTGTAAATGGTTTTAGGTTACAGACAATAGGTTTGGAAGGGGATTAAAATAAAAGAGAATGGGTCGGATTAGAAAGGAGAAGCCGACCTAAACTTTCCTCACTTTATCAATTTCATTTCCTTTCTTCATTTTGTGAACACATCAAAGAAACCATAACCAAAATTTATGATAGTAAGTTGTGATTAGTGGTTTAGCTTCATATCATCATCATCTTGTTCATCTTTTCGATTGGTACGTGGATTTCTTGTTTATATTCATCCTTAAGTTTGATTGTGGTTGAATTTGATTGAATTAGGTTAAAATTGATGAATATGCAAATTAAAAGCTGGAATGATGTTATAGTGTACTTATATGACCATAATTGAAGTGTTGGTAACTTTCAAAGCTGAATTTGTTATGGTTTTGATGTTAAAAATGAGTTAGGGTTCGTGCAGAAAAGTTGCAGGTCTAAAACTTGACTTTTAAACGTGCTTACGCGATCCGAGCCTTGAATCAGGATCGCATTCCATAGGTATGAATTTCCTTAGTCGGATTTGGTTCTTGTGAACGCGATCCTAGCTCATTCCCCGGATCGCGTTACCAAGTGTAAATCGGTTACATAACGTTTTCCTTTATAAGAACGCGATCCCGCCCTATTTTCTGGATCGCGTTGCATAGTGTATTTTGGTTACAGAAT
Source organism: Helichrysum umbraculigerum (assembly GCA_949592205.1). Classification (NCBI taxonomy): domain Eukaryota; kingdom Viridiplantae; phylum Streptophyta; class Magnoliopsida; order Asterales; family Asteraceae; genus Helichrysum; species Helichrysum umbraculigerum. Next base: position 86,196,351 of record CATIUR010000002.1, on the reverse strand, counting down.
AGTTTCAACATGGGAACGCGATCCCAACCTCTGAGCCGGATCGCGTTTGCATGAATAAAACGAATACATATGATATATTGCTAGCTTATTTGTGATAATTAAGTGGTAATGAGTGTATGAAATGAGTATTGAAATTCTTATGATCTATCTCAATAAGTTAGGATCATTTATAAATAAATTACTAACTTATGTTTTGGTTGTGTTCTCAGATCAACCGGAGACTCAGTAAAATAAGACTTCTGATTTTGGAAACTGAGACATTCAGGTGAGTGGATTTGTAACTCAGTTTGATTTGGTTGTGATATATTGGGTTACAACAAGTAAACATGTTTATTATTGATAAACTGTTGTTGATTATGTGGTATAAATCTTACGATTTAAGTTGTTATTGAGGTCAGTTTATAACTGGGTTTGGATTACTATTAGTGGACCAACACAAAAGCTTTATACATGTGTTGTTCATGAGAATCTGTGTTGAGTGTAGTAATAGTACCCAAGCTATCGGTAGATTCTGTATATGCCAATACAGTTTGATGATAAGAGTTCTTGAGGCCTCCGCGGCATTAGGGTTTCTCAAGAACCACCGATCCTCATTTGTTGTTCTGTGATATGCTTATCGGTTATAAACTGATTTGTTATGCCATGTTAGGCTGTGATTATTGATTTACTCACTTAGCTTCGTGATAATCCCACTACACTACTTCTTGCAGGTGTTGATGTTATAACTGTTGGGGCAAGAAATGGGGATTAAAGGAATGTTTGGCAACTTGTACTCTGATATATTTTTGGATAAACTCAATGATGTTTTGTAATCCTATAACACTTGTTATGGTAGATGAACTTAGGTATTACTGATGACACATAAAGGTCGTGTATGTATAACTTGTTGTTAGGAATGGCAACGTGTAACATCCTGTTTCTGGACCCGAAAATAAATTGTATTTTAATAAGTGTGGTTGGTCTATTTAAGAATAAACAAGTAAAAGAGCTTCAGTTTTTATTGTGATTAATGAAATATTGTTTGTTTTAAATAAACAAAGTTGACGGTAAATTAAAAGTATTTTGACTTACGGGTATTTTCTGGTTCCAGACAATAGGCTAGGAACGGGTATAATTTATACTATGTTGTAAATGGGGCGGTGGGACTAAAGTGTGTGGACCGATTCATTTTCTCATTCACCTAATTCTCATCTTTATCTCATTTCTAAACTCTCTCAATTCTATCATCTCTTGCAATTAAAATCAAAGAATCAGAAATTGAAGGTTAAATCTAGCAAAGGGAAATTGATTATCAGATTTATCATCATCATCTATAGCTTCTTCTTCATTTGATTGTAAGTAATTTTAGTGTTCTTGAACTATTTGGTAGAAATTGGGAAAATGATGAACATGAGTGATTTGTAAGAATTAAAGCTTGAATAACATGAATTGTTGATTACTAGATGATTATGTGTTGATATGAGTTGATTATATGATGATTAAATGGTAGAAATTGTTAGTGTTCTTAATTTTAGTTCATAGGTTAGGTTTTGGAGATTTTGGGAATTAAATGATGATGCATGCTTATAGATAATGTTAGAATTGTTGTTTGTTGTTATATTATGTTTATGGAAGATGTTTGTGGTTATTTACTTGGTAAAATTCGTGGTTGCAACTGATTTTGATGAAATTGGGGTTTTGGTCCGTATGTGGTTTGCTGTTTCTGCTGCTGCTGAAACTATGATCAAGCCGGCGGCTTCCTTTTGAAGCCGGCGGCTTCAGGTGGTCAGCCGGCGGGTGGAGGACCCCAACCGGCGGCCTCTTTAGTTCTTAAAACTCAATTAAGTTCTGATGTTGAAAATGTTAATTTAACCGGCGGGTGAGGTATAGAACCCGGCGGCTGGAGGTGGCTAGCCGGCGGTTGATGGACCATAGCCGGCGGCTTCCCTGCCTAAGCCGGCGGCTTCTTGGTGGGTTCCAGCAATTTCATTTCTTTTGTTTGGTATGATTAAATGTTAAGGATATATGATGTGTGATACGTGTTATATGGTATAGTATATAAGATATATGTTAGATGATATTGAAATATGTAATATGAGATCTTGATATAAGTATTCGCGATAAGTGTTGAACCGTTACTGACTTGGTGTTATTGTTGAAATTTCAGATGGGCAGAGGACACTCAGTAATATTAGACCACTGAGTGTGGAGACGGGAATTCGGTGAGTGGGATTGTAATCCTCAGTTCAACCCAGTTGTAACAAGCTCAGTTGCAACGGGTGAACATGTTTGTTATTGTTGCTTTCATTGTTTGAGTTGTTAATTAAGTTGGGATTGGGTTGTTGAAGTTGATATAATTGGGTTGGGTTAACGAGAACTAATTACGGATAAGGTATGGGTTGAACATGAAATGGTGGGAGAATGAGTTATTGTTATGTTGATTGTTTAGTAGAATTTGTGATAGTTGTGTAGTCGTAATTGATGAGTTGCTGAATATCTGAGTTGTTGTGCGATTGTTGTTGAATTGTTGATCAGTTGTGAACAGTTGTGAACTGTTGCTTGTTGTTGGGTGCTTTTGCATTGTGAATGCAACGTGGATGTTTTCAGAGGTCAACTGCTGTCTGGGTTGGGTTTGGGTACTACTGTGTAGTTGTCGAGGTTTCTTTGAGACACATAGTTGAGAACAAGCCTAGTCAGTGAAGGTAGTACTCAAGCTATCGGTTGATTACTGGGATTGGCTTGGCGCCCAGTAGTCGTGGTTTCTGGGTTGGATGGATACCAGGAACCGCCGGTCCTCTTGACGTTATGTGTTTATGTGATTATGTGCAATGTGAGTAATTGTTGTAGTTTATCAGTAGTTTATTGTTAGTGAAACTGCCGGTTACAGTTTCATTTATTTTGAGTAGTTTGTAGTTAGTGATTGAGTGTTCAGTTGTTGTAGTTGATTGTTATCTCTGGTTTGAATTGTGGATTATGATCTGACTCACTTAGCATAAGCTAACCCCTCGTTGTTGAACATTTTGCAGTTGATAAGATTGGGAAATCAGTCGGGTGTTGGGATTATGGAATGGGATGTTTGACTACTGCTGCGGATACTCTGATTGTTTTGGAAATAGCTAGTTATGGTGTTGGGATTTAAATAACATTTGATAATAGTTTGTTGATTTTGTAATAAAGTATGTTGATAACAGTGAGGTTTCGAAAAGTTACACGTTTTTGAATTGTGAACAAGATTTGATTTTAATCGGGACACGCTTCTGACAGGTTTATATTATAAAATATGTTGTATGAAAAGTAGGGTCTTACAAGTTGGTATCAGAGCATAGGTTTGGGCGAATTGGACATTGGTAAATGTTCAATCCCAAACTTATTTTGGTGTTAGTCAAACATTCCAGAGTATGGGGTTAGCACCAGTAAGGGAAATTGAGTTATATTATAAGTACTAACACTTATCCAGTTTAAGTTGTCATTTTGGTTGCAGAGACGATGGGAGTACGATCGGTGCTCTCTAATGTTCACTTGGAAAAATGAGGTAATATACGATGAACTTTCTGAAGTTAGTTAAGTTGAAATGTGTATTGTGTTATATGATTAGTTGTAAAGTAAATATGAGTTAGTTTGAAGTTTATATGTGGATTGGGTTAGATTTGTTGGGTTGTGATATGAAGTGACCTGACAACGGAAATGTGAAAAACCTAATATTGCAATGCTTGATCACCATTGTTATATTATGTTATGTCACATGAACTTGTTAAGGTTACCAAGTATCACAGGAATTAATGGAGATTATTATGAAATTGTTAACTCTCGTAGGTTGTTTGAGTATATGTGGATACAGTATATGGGTTAATTGGGTTGTGTTGGATGGGATTGGATTTCGGGGACGAAATCTTCTAAGGGGGGAAGATTTGTAACATCCTGTTTCTGGACCCGAAAATAAATTGTATTTTAATAAGTGTGGTTGGTCTATTTAAGAATAAACAAGTAAAAGAGCTTCAGTTTTTATTGTGATTAATGAAATATTGTTTGTTTTAAATAAACAAAGTTGACGGTAAATTAAAAGTATTTTGACTTACGGGTATTTTCTGGTTCCAGACAATAGGCTAGGAACGGGTATAATTTATACTATGTTGTAAATGGGGCGGTGGGACTAAAGTGTGTGGACCGATTCATTTTCTCATTCACCTAATTCTCATCTTTATCTCATTTCTAAACTCTCTCAATTCTATCATCTCTTGCAATTAAAATCAAAGAATCAGAAATTGAAGGTTAAATCTAGCAAAGGGAAATTGATTATCAGATTTATCATCATCATCTATAGCTTCTTCTTCATTTGATTGTAAGTAATTTTAGTGTTCTTGAACTATTTGGTAGAAATTGGGAAAATGATGAACATGAGTGATTTGTAAGAATTAAAGCTTGAATAACATGAATTGTTGATTACTAGATGATTATGTGTTGATATGAGTTGATTATATGATGATTAAATGGTAGAAATTGTTAGTGTTCTTAATTTTAGTTCATAGGTTAGGTTTTGGAGATTTTGGGAATTAAATGATGATGCATGCTTATAGATAATGTTAGAATTGTTGTTTGTTGTTATATTATGTTTATGGAAGATGTTTGTGGTTATTTACTTGGTAAAATTCGTGGTTGCAACTGATTTTGATGAAATTGGGGTTTTGGTCCGTATGTGGTTTGCTGTTTCTGCTGCTGCTGAAACTATGATCAAGCCGGCGGCTTCCTTTTGAAGCCGGCGGCTTCAGGTGGTCAGCCGGCGGGTGGAGGACCCCAACCGGCGGCCTCTTTAGTTCTTAAAACTCAATTAAGTTCTGATGTTGAAAATGTTAATTTAACCGGCGGGTGAGGTATAGAACCCGGCGGCTGGAGGTGGCTAGCCGGCGGTTGATGGACCATAGCCGGCGGCTTCCCTGCCTAAGCCGGCGGCTTCTTGGTGGGTTCCAGCAATTTCATTTCTTTTGTTTGGTATGATTAAATGTTAAGGATATATGATGTGTGATACGTGTTATATGGTATAGTATATAAGATATATGTTAGATGATATTGAAATATGTAATATGAGATCTTGATATAAGTATTCGCGATAAGTGTTGAACCGTTACTGACTTGGTGTTATTGTTGAAATTTCAGATGGGCAGAGGACACTCAGTAATATTAGACCACTGAGTGTGGAGACGGGAATTCGGTGAGTGGGATTGTAATCCTCAGTTCAACCCAGTTGTAACAAGCTCAGTTGCAACGGGTGAACATGTTTGTTATTGTTGCTTTCATTGTTTGAGTTGTTAATTAAGTTGGGATTGGGTTGTTGAAGTTGATATAATTGGGTTGGGTTAACGAGAACTAATTACGGATAAGGTATGGGTTGAACATGAAATGGTGGGAGAATGAGTTATTGTTATGTTGATTGTTTAGTAGAATTTGTGATAGTTGTGTAGTCGTAATTGATGAGTTGCTGAATATCTGAGTTGTTGTGCGATTGTTGTTGAATTGTTGATCAGTTGTGAACAGTTGTGAACTGTTGCTTGTTGTTGGGTGCTTTTGCATTGTGAATGCAACGTGGATGTTTTCAGAGGTCAACTGCTGTCTGGGTTGGGTTTGGGTACTACTGTGTAGTTGTCGAGGTTTCTTTGAGACACATAGTTGAGAACAAGCCTAGTCAGTGAAGGTAGTACTCAAGCTATCGGTTGATTACTGGGATTGGCTTGGCGCCCAGTAGTCGTGGTTTCTGGGTTGGATGGATACCAGGAACCGCCGGTCCTCTTGACGTTATGTGTTTATGTGATTATGTGCAATGTGAGTAATTGTTGTAGTTTATCAGTAGTTTATTGTTAGTGAAACTGCCGGTTACAGTTTCATTTATTTTGAGTAGTTTGTAGTTAGTGATTGAGTGTTCAGTTGTTGTAGTTGATTGTTATCTCTGGTTTGAATTGTGGATTATGATCTGACTCACTTAGCATAAGCTAACCCCTCGTTGTTGAACATTTTGCAGTTGATAAGATTGGGAAATCAGTCGGGTGTTGGGATTATGGAATGGGATGTTTGACTACTGCTGCGGATACTCTGATTGTTTTGGAAATAGCTAGTTATGGTGTTGGGATTTAAATAACATTTGATAATAGTTTGTTGATTTTGTAATAAAGTATGTTGATAACAGTGAGGTTTCGAAAAGTTACACGTTTTTGAATTGTGAACAAGATTTGATTTTAATCGGGACACGCTTCTGACAGGTTTATATTATAAAATATGTTGTATGAAAAGTAGGGTCTTACAAGTTGGTATCAGAGCATAGGTTTGGGCGAATTGGACATTGGTAAATGTTCAATCCCAAACTTATTTTGGTGTTAGTCAAACATTCCAGAGTATGGGGTTAGCACCAGTAAGGGAAATTGAGTTATATTATAAGTACTAACACTTATCCAGTTTAAGTTGTCATTTTGGTTGCAGAGACGATGGGAGTACGATCGGTGCTCTCTAATGTTCACTTGGAAAAATGAGGTAATATACGATGAACTTTCTGAAGTTAGTTAAGTTGAAATGTGTATTGTGTTATATGATTAGTTGTAAAGTAAATATGAGTTAGTTTGAAGTTTATATGTGGATTGGGTTAGATTTGTTGGGTTGTGATATGAAGTGACCTGACAACGGAAATGTGAAAAACCTAATATTGCAATGCTTGATCACCATTGTTATATTATGTTATGTCACATGAACTTGTTAAGGTTACCAAGTATCACAGGAATTAATGGAGATTATTATGAAATTGTTAACTCTCGTAGGTTGTTTGAGTATATGTGGATACAGTATATGGGTTAATTGGGTTGTGTTGGATGGGATTGGATTTCGGGGACGAAATCTTCTAAGGGGGGAAGATTTGTAACATCCTGTTTCTGGACCCGAAAATAAATTGTATTTTAATAAGTGTGGTTGGTCTATTTAAGAATAAACAAGTAAAAGAGCTTCAGTTTTTATTGTGATTAATGAAATATTGTTTGTTTTAAATAAACAAAGTTGACGGTAAATTAAAAGTATTTTGACTTACGGGTATTTTCTGGTTCCAGACAATAGGCTAGGAACGGGTATAATTTATACTATGTTGTAAATGGGGCGGTGGGACTAAAGTGTGTGGACCGATTCATTTTCTCATTCACCTAATTCTCATCTTTATCTCATTTCTAAACTCTCTCAATTCTATCATCTCTTGCAATTAAAATCAAAGAATCAGAAATTGAAGGTTAAATCTAGCAAAGGGAAATTGATTATCAGATTTATCATCATCATCTATAGCTTCTTCTTCATTTGATTGTAAGTAATTTTAGTGTTCTTGAACTATTTGGTAGAAATTGGGAAAATGATGAACATGAGTGATTTGTAAGAATTAAAGCTTGAATAACATGAATTGTTGATTACTAGATGATTATGTGTTGATATGAGTTGATTATATGATGATTAAATGGTAGAAATTGTTAGTGTTCTTAATTTTAGTTCATAGGTTAGGTTTTGGAGATTTTGGGAATTAAATGATGATGCATGCTTATAGATAATGTTAGAATTGTTGTTTGTTGTTATATTATGTTTATGGAAGATGTTTGTGGTTATTTACTTGGTAAAATTCGTGGTTGCAACTGATTTTGATGAAATTGGGGTTTTGGTCCGTATGTGGTTTGCTGTTTCTGCTGCTGCTGAAACTATGATCAAGCCGGCGGCTTCCTTTTGAAGCCGGCGGCTTCAGGTGGTCAGCCGGCGGGTGGAGGACCCCAACCGGCGGCCTCTTTAGTTCTTAAAACTCAATTAAGTTCTGATGTTGAAAATGTTAATTTAACCGGCGGGTGAGGTATAGAACCCGGCGGCTGGAGGTGGCTAGCCGGCGGTTGATGGACCATAGCCGGCGGCTTCCCTGCCTAAGCCGGCGGCTTCTTGGTGGGTTCCAGTAATTTCATTTCTTTTGTTTGGTATGATTAAATGTTAAGGATATATGATGTGTGATACGTGTTATATGGTATAGTATATAAGATATATGTTAGATGATATTGAAATATGTAATATGAGATCTTGATATAAGTATTCGCGATAAGTGTTGAACCGTTACTGACTTGGTGTTATTGTTGAAATTTCAGATGGGCAGAGGACACTCAGTAATATTAGACCACTGAGTGTGGAGACGGGAATTCGGTGAGTGGGATTGTAATCCTCAGTTCAACCCAGTTGTAACAAGCTCAGTTGCAACGGGTGAACATGTTTGTTATTGTTGCTTTCATTGTTTGAGTTGTTAATTAAGTTGGGATTGGGTTGTTGAAGTTGATATAATTGGGTTGGGTTAACGAGAACTAATTACGGATAAGGTATGGGTTGAACATGAAATGGTGGGAGAATGAGTTATTGTTATGTTGATTGTTTAGTAGAATTTGTGATAGTTGTGTAGTCGTAATTGATGAGTTGCTGAATATCTGAGTTGTTGTGCGATTGTTGTTGAATTGTTGATCAGTTGTGAACAGTTGTGAACTGTTGCTTGTTGTTGGGTGCTTTTGCATTGTGAATGCAACGTGGATGTTTTCAGAGGTCAACTGCTGTCTGGGTTGGGTTTGGGTACTACTGTGTAGTTGTCGAGGTTTCTTTGAGACACATAGTTGAGAACAAGCCTAGTCAGTGAAGGTAGTACTCAAGCTATCGGTTGATTACTGGGATTGGCTTGGCGCCCAGTAGTCGTGGTTTCTGGGTTGGATGGATACCAGGAACCGCCGGTCCTCTTGACGTTATGTGTTTATGTGATTATGTGCAATGTGAGTAATTGTTGTAGTTTATCAGTAGTTTATTGTTAGTGAAACTGCCGGTTACAGTTTCATTTATTTTGAGTAGTTTGTAGTTAGTGATTGAGTGTTCAGTTGTTGTAGTTGATTGTTATCTCTGGTTTGAATTGTGGATTATGATCTGACTCACTTAGCATAAGCTAACCCCTCGTTGTTGAACATTTTGCAGTTGATAAGATTGGGAAATCAGTCGGGTGTTGGGATTATGGAATGGGATGTTTGACTACTGCTGCGGATACTCTGATTGTTTTGGAAATAGCTAGTTATGGTGTTGGGATTTAAATAACATTTGATAATAGTTTGTTGATTTTGTAATAAAGTATGTTGATAACAGTGAGGTTTCGAAAAGTTACACGTTTTTGAATTGTGAACAAGATTTGATTTTAATCGGGACACGCTTCTGACAGGTTTATATTATAAAATATGTTGTATAAAAAGTAGGGTCTTACACAACGGGACGGGTTCGAGGCGGGGGTGATAACCCCATCCCCAAACCCATTAATCAAAAATATCCCCATACTCTCCCCAAACTTCAACGGGGATTTTATCGGGGCACCCCATTGGGGATATAAGTTTCCCCAAACCCCAACGGGGATTGGAGTACCCCACTTGGGACATCGATTCCTTAAAGCTGTTTCCACATTGATGGTACTTTAAATTAACCCGAAGTTCTTACTGGTTTTCTTTACAATATTATCTAGCTATTCTCACTAGTAATATCTTTTTTTTCTTCTTCTAAAAGCAGATTAACACAATGATCAAGATAAAATAGTAATAGGTGTACAGTTAAAAATTACCAAAATCATTATAGAATGAACTTAAAATATTCCGACTAAATCACAAAATCAAAACAACAAGAATGATTTCAGGTTCATAAGAATACTAATCATTTACGTGGTGACTAGTGAGAATAATAATAAATATAAATGAAAGACATATATATATATATATATATATATATATATATATATATATATATATATATATATATACACACACATATATATATTTATATATTTTAAGTATATATTTCGGGGCGGGGCGGGGCGGGGATGATAATACCCGTTCCCTAATCGGAACCCCATTAGAATCCCCATTTTGTGCCCCAAAATCCGCCCCAAAATCCGAAATGTCGTCCCCAACCCGATCCAAAAAGTGCGGGGTTCGGGGATCCCCATCGGATGCGGGTCCTTTTGCCATCCCTACTTGTTGTATTTCCAATTCTATTATATATGAAATGTATTTTGGCTTGCGCTTCCGATATTATTATTATAAAAAAAATGGCTTGAAAATTTAAGGGATGTTAAAGAATTCTTCCCAGGTTTCATTCGATATGAAACGGTGATATTCATGATTAAAAGGACTTAAACCCTTATCCATGAACCCGCTTTTAAGAAATGTTTTGAATCTTTTCCAAGCCAAACTGAAGTGTTTTTTTCTTTGGATCATCTTTAACATCAGAGCGAGCTTGATTTATCATCTTTAACATTTAGCGTTGCCGTGGCTCACCCATATCATTACTGTATTGGTCATACAAAAACAAGTAATTAACATCATAAAATTTTAAGCAAATACTGAATTGGCAGTTTTTCTAGTAGTGATAATACTAGGTGTTTGTTTAAGAAGTGTGGATTTTGGAAATTGAGAATGAAACCTTTAGTCGAAGGTTTTTTCAAACCCATGCAAGAATGTGAGTTTGGAGATGATTCCCATTCCCATTTCCATTCTACGTCATTATTCATCTTATAGCCATAGTGATCTACCACTCAATTGTGCCGCTTTGATGTAAAATTAGTTGAAAAGTTATTGATTTTTTAAGAGTGCTACTACTTATATTTAGATTGTGTACCTCACTGTGTAAATAAACTTAATAAACTAACAAGTTCGTGACTAAATTTTCTAGGTACCCACCACTAAAACCGATCTACCCCATTCACAGAAGTAAGTCTACGTGCTTTTTTTGTTAATTTTGTTTTTATTTTCCTGCAGATGTTTTTAAAACATATTTTTTTTGATATTGCACATAAACAAATTATTATTATTATATAATATATGTACGTTGACAAGAAGAAAACAAATGATGGATAGTTGAACTTACTATTTTCAAGTTATGATTAACGGACTAGAATATAAGTTATAGTATTAATTAAGTACCTCGAAGCTATATTTAATTATTAAATTTTGGTTAATTAGTTGCATATTTGAGGAAGCAAAGAGAGCACGTGTTAACACTTTTTTGAGCAAGTTCAAGGCAGCATCCAAAATCGTCAAACAGAAACTCTCACATGTGGCTAGTCAAATATGATCCAACCTAACTGCAACCTTTTTGTTGTTTATCATTTTAAGTCTTGATATCTCCCTATATAAATAAGCTGCATAACTCACATCTAAAAAGCACATCACAAGTATTGTGTTTCAAAGTTTAAAATCAACAATTTTTCACTAAGGAAACAAAATACTCGGCCTCACTTTCCATTCAAAGATGGGATCAGGCGGCCGTATGACCGAAAAAAGTCACTCCGAAAGTGAAGTTGTGAAGCGAGCACCATCGACTAAACCACCATTCACTCTTGGTGATATCAAGAAAGCCATACCACCACATTGTTTCAATCGTTCATTACTTCGATCATCGTCTTATCTTTTCTTTGATCTATTTCTATCCTTGTTGTTCTACTACGTTGCGGCCATACATATCCCTCGTCTCCCAACTTCTATTTCATATGTAGCTTGGCCCATTTATTGGATACTTCAAGGTAGTATCCAAATGGGCTTGTGGGTCATTGGCCATGAATGTGGTCACCATGCTTTTAGTGACTACCCGGTACTAAATGACACTATTGGTTATTTTCTTCATACTAGTATGCTTGCTCCATATTTCTCTTGGAAATATAGTCACCGTCGCCACCATTCTAACACTGCTTCACTCGATCACGATGAATCATTCGTACCTAAGAAAAAATCGTCGGTTACCCAAAATTCTATTTCAAAACTTCTCAACACACCACCAGGTCGTCTCTTGAGGCTTTCGATTCTATGCACCGTAGGATGGCTCTTATACGTTTGTTTCAATGTATCCGGACGCAAATATGAGAAATTTGCTAACCATTTTGATCCAAAAAGTCCTATTTACAACGAAAGTGAACGTTTCCAAATACTCTTGACAGATATTGGTCTTCTTGTAACAAGCTATGGGCTATACAACTTAGGGTTAGCAAAAGGGTTCACATGGTTAGTCATGGTCTACTTTGTTCCTTTAGTTATTGTTTATGGGTTCCTAGTTGTCATCACTTGGTTGCACCACACTCATCGATCACTACCACATTATGACTCGACCGAATGGAACTGGCTAAGGGGAGCATTGTCAACAATCGATAGAGATTACGGTGTTTTGAACACGGTTCTTCATCATATCACCGACACGCATGTTGCGCATCATTTGTTGTTTACAATTCCTCATTATCATGCAATGGAAGCAACAAAGGCAATTAAACCTGTTTTAGGAGAATACTATCAGTTTGATGACACCCCAATAATGAAAGCTATGTGGAGAGAAACGACTGAGTGTTTCTTTGTTGAAGCTGATGAAAGTGAAGGCAAAAACAAAGGTGTATATTGGTTCAACAATAAAATGTAAAAAGTGTATGTAATATTTGTCATGGATCATGATATAAATGAAAGTGTTTGATTATTATTGCTTGCCTCAACTGATTACAAGAACCACAAATAAATAGAGATAGGTACATGAAAACCCTAAAGCCCGTGAGCCCATTGGGCTTTACATTGGGCTATAATAATATACACTAATATGCCCCCGCAGTTTGAGCGGGAGTAGGCTGCCGAACGCTCAAACTGGATCGAAACTCAGCAAACAAAGAAGAAGGTAGTCCTTTGGTAAAAATGTCTGCATACTGATATCGAGATGGAACATGAAGAACTCTAACATGACCTGTAGCAACTTTCTCACGAACAAAATGAATGTCGATCTCAATATGCTTAGTCCGTTGATGCTGAACAGGATTAGCTGACATGTAAACTGTACTGACGTTGTCGCAATACACAATGGTTGCCTTGAAAAGGGGAGTATGGAGTTCACGAAGAAGGTTACGCAACCAGGAGGTTTCGGCAACTGCATTAGCAACTCCTCTGTATTCGGCTTCAGCACTGGATCGAGATACTGTGTGCTGACGTTTTGAAGACCAAGAGAGCAGATTATTACCAAGAAAAACACAATATCCGGATGTAGATCGCCGTGTAGTGGGGCATCCACCCCAATCTGCATCTGAGTAGGCAGTGAGCTGAGTAGTAGAGGAAGAATACAGCTGAAGGCCATGGTCAATGGTGCCCCGAACATATCGAAGAATACGTTTGAGAGCATGGAAGTGAGGCTCTCGAGGATCATGCATGAAAAGACAAATCTGTTGAACAGCATACGTAATATCTGGCCTGGTGAATGTGAGATACTGTAATGCCCCCGCAAGACTACGGTATAAAGTAGGATCAGCAACAGGAGTACCTGTGTCATTAAGCTTAGAATCTGTATCAACCGGAGTTTTGCACGGATTACATTTTACCATGTTCGCTCGTTCAAGAATGTCCATAGCATATTTCTTCTGAGAAAGAAACATGCCAGCTGAAGTTCGCATTGCTGCAATACCCAAAAAATAATTAAGAGGCCCTAAATCCGTCATAGCAAATTCTCCATGCAAAGAGGAGATTACTCGATGTAGAAACGCATCTGATGATGCAGTAAGGATAATGTCATCCACATATATCAATAAGTATGCAATGTCAGATCCTCTGCGAAATATGAACAAAGACGAGTCGGTTTTGCTGTGCTGAAACCCGACTCTAGTGGCATATGAAGCAAACCTCTGAAACCAAACACGAGGGGCTTGTTTTAGACCATATAGGGACTTCTTCAAGTGACAGACATAACCTGGGCGGTGAGGATCAACAAATCCTGGGGGCTGCTGCATATAAACGGTTTCCTGCAGAGAACCATGTAAAAAGGCATTCTGTACATCCAACTGATGAATCGGCCAGGAGCGAGAAAGAGCTAAACTGAGAACAGTACGTATGGTAGCCGGTTTGACAACCGGGCTAAAAGTCTCCTCACAATCAATACCAAGCTTCTGGCTTTTCCCATCAGCCACCAAACGGGCTTTGTATCTATCAAGGGACCCATCAGCACGCAATTTGCGTTTATACAACCACATAGAACGGACCACATTAACTCCAGGTGGTCGAGGAACCAGATCCCAAGTCTCATTTTTAATTAAAGCATTATATTCAGTCTGCATAGCTGCATGCCAGTGAGGATCCCTAAAGGCTTGGGTGTATGAACGGGGTGTGGAAGGGGTGACAGTAGTTGTGTGAAGGTTAAGTTTTTGGATTGGTTTGTGAATATTATGTTGGGAGCGAGTGGCCATTGGGTGAGTGCGTAAAGGAGGAGATTGTGTTGGAGAGGATGTAGATGAACTGTTGGAATTTGCAGAAGAGGTACTGCTAGAATTTTCAGATGAGGTGGGAGATAAGTTGTTTGAGGTATTTGTAAGGGGTGAAGGAGGAGGTGTTGGAGGAAGAGGAGAATTTTCAGGAATGGTGTGAGGTTGTGCAGTATTTTGGGGGGGTTGGTTTGAAGTTGGAGATGGGGAATTTACAGAAACATGAGAGGATCGAGACATGAGAAGCTGACGAGCAATCGGGGAAGGGTCACATGACGTGTCTAAAAACTCATATGATGGAGCTATGTTGGGAGAAAAAGACGCGAATGGAAAGGATGACTCGTCAAAGATGACATGTCGAGAAATAATGATTTTCTTGGTGTTAAGATCAAGGCACCGATATGCACGGTGATTGGTAGGATAACCAAGGAATATGCATGGAGTGGTACGAGGTGCGAGTTTATGTGGAGGGAAAGTATATGGGTAACAAAGGCATCCAAATGTGCGAAGGTGCGTGTAGGATGTTGGTTTGTTGAATAGTTTGGTATAGGGAATTTCATTTTGGATTGAGGTGGACGGAAGAATGTTCAGAAGGTATACAGCCATGCAGAGGGCTTCTACCCAATAGTCAGGAGGGAGATGAGCTTGAAATAGAAGGGTGCGAACGACATTATTGATTGTGCGAATCATGCGTTCCGATTTCCCATTTTGTTGGGAAGTATGAGGACAAGAGAAGCGAAACTGAATGCCATTAGTGGCAAAGAGGTCATGCATGGATCGGTTGTCAAATTCTCCACCATGATCGCATTGAAAAGCTTTAATTTCTCGATTAAACTGAGTACGAACAAAGGCGCGAAACTGAACAAATTTGGAGAAAGCATCGGATTTTCGGTGAAGAGGGTAGATCCAGAGAAAGTGAGAGAAATGATCAAGAAACAACACATAGTATTTAAAACCACTGACGCTAGGAATTGGTGAAGTCCAAATGTCGGAATGAACAATGTCAAAAGGTGACTCAACTACAGACTCAGAGCGATAGAATGGAAGTTTGATTTGTTTGCCCAACTGACATGCATGACACAAAATAGATGTTTTATGTTTGTGATATGAAATTAAACCTCTAGATGCAAGGGATTGTAAAATTGTATCCCCGGGATGTCCTAAACGCTGATGCCATACAGAATGATTTTGATTTTGAGAGACTACAGAAAAGGCAGAAGCATGTGGAGAAGAAATGGGATAGAGATCTCCGGTGCTGTCGGACCGGAGAAGGAGTTGTCGTGTGTTTAAATCTTTTATCGAGAAGCCATAAGGGTCAAACTCGATTGAGCACTTATTATCTTTTGTAAACTGACGAACAGAGATAAGATTTTTGATGATGTTTGGAGTAACAAGGACGTTTCTAAGATATAGAGGACGATATGGGTTTGGTAATTGGCTATGTCCTATTTGTGTAACGGGAATATGAGATCCATCACCTACAACTACAGACTTAATAATACTTGAATTAAAAAGAGAATTGAGATTACCTGTATTCGAAGTGAGGTGTGAAGAAGCTCCGGTGTCCATGATCCAAGATTGCGAATTCGAAAACATTTTTTTTTTTTTTTTTTTTTTTAAAATTTTTTTTTTTTTTTTTTTTTTAATTTTTTTTTTTTTTGATGACGTCACCTGGCCACGTCAGCAAAGCGGGTCCAGTCAGCAGACGCGTGTCATCCAGTCAGCAGCCCAGTCGGGTGCACAGTCAGCGGCTGACTCAGCGTCCACACAAGCGTCCACGTCAGCAAGTTGCACAGTCAGCAGCCACGTCACCATGCCACGTCAGCTAACCAAAGGGGGAAAAAATCCGGCGCGTGGCCGGCGCGTGCCGCGCGTAGGCGGCGCGTGGGTGGCGCGTGGAGGCGGCGGTTCGTCCGACGGAGCTCAAAATTTCCAGTCTTGCTCGGATTTTAGCGATAAATTGTTCTGTGTGGGTGGTGTCGATTGTTTTCGAGTGTAAATGGTCGTAATTTTTAAATCTCCGATTTTGAGATTCGAAACTTTGCGCGGCTCTGCGGGGCGCGTTTTTTGGAATTGGAGGATGAAATTTTCAGGGGTTACTCGGTTTTCGTTTACGAGTATATTGGTTGTGGTGGTGTAGTGTAAATCCGCGTATAGACTTGCGATTTGAAGATGATCAGAATGTTTAGAGAGGGATAAATTGAGAAGATAGGAAAGAAATTGAGAGAAATTAAGGGAGATAGGTGAGAGGCTCTGATACCATGAAAGTGTTTGATTATTATTGCTTGCCTCAACTGATTACAAGAACCACAAATAAATAGAGATAGGTACATGAAAACCCTAAAGCCCGTGAGCCCATTGGGCTTTACATTGGGCTATAATAATATACACTAATAATAAATGATCATGCGTACGTAACACATCACCTTAATTTTTTATATATGTTTGTTCATATTATAGAGGGTTAGTTATAAAACCTCATTATATCGGAGTATTAAATTATTCATCATTGTTTTGTTGATCAATATAAAAAAGAATTAATATCATTACTACAGAAAGATGTTGCATCTATTCCAAGGTTGTCAAGATCGAGATCTTATCTAGGATCGTTTTTTTCTTCACAAGATCGGAATCGTAAGATCGGATCGGGATCATAAGATCCTACTCATACATTATGGTCTAAATAAATGTGTATTATAATACATTTAAAAGATCAAATGCATGACAAATTAATTAAACTTTTATAGTTTAAACACCATAACATCAATTCATATTTATCATAGCGACTTAGATTACTATATTTGTTATTAAAGATATAAATTTTCACGTGATAAACTATTTTAGTTTAGTTGAATAGTTTTACATGTAGTAATTGATTAAATGATAAATCTATTAACCTTTTATTGGACAAAAATAAACTAATTTATATTTTGTTAACTAATAGATTTATGTTAAGTAAGATCGATCGGATCGAGATCGTAAGATCCTATGCTCAAATCGACATAAGATTGGGATCCTAAGCAGATCCTATGATTTTAAGATCCTGTGTAAGATCGAGATCGTTTTTGTTCACGGGGATCGTAAAATCGTAAGATCTTAAGATCAAGATCGGGATCTTAACAACTATGATCTATTCTATTCTAATTACATATTATATGCAATAACAATAATGGTAATGTTTTTGTCATGTTTCCTTAGTATGTACTTGTTCCTTTCCACTTTAACTTTATTACAACAACAATAATATTACTCAATTCCGCCAAGTGCAAAATATGGAAAGGTAAATATGCATGTAAACAGTTATACTTTTACTCGAAAATAGAGAGCGGGTTGGAGAAAGACCTCGATCCACTATTGTTTTTGTACTCGTATATTATTACTAATAATAATATTATTATTTCTCTAAATAATGGCCATGTATCAAAATTAACTAGAAAAAATCACTATACTTTCAAATTTACCCATATTACTCAAAGAATTTTCACCGTGAAAGGATAACGTAAACTCATTGATCGACGTCTTCTTTGTTTGGCGAATGAAAATGTAAGATGGAACAAGACACTTCCTATCAAGATAAACGTTATCTCGTGGCGCATAGCGTGTGATAGATTACCGACTCGAGATAACCTTGACCGTAAGGACATTGATCTACATTCCGTTAGATGTCCCGTATGTGATGACAACCTTGAAACGGCAACTCACTTATTTATAGATTGTGAAGTGGCTAATTAATGACCTTTGGAACCAAATCAAAGCATGGTGGGATGTTGAGGGGCCTACTGATCAATCCATCTTTGGAGCTTTTAAATGGGCGGAGTCGATGAAATTTCATGACAAAATAAAATTATGTTTTGATGTTGTGGTGCAGTCAACGTTTTGAGTCTTATGGCAAAATAGTCATTTAAATATTCTTAAAAATTATTAAACTCTCCATCTTAATTACCCATATTTATTACTCTTAATTATTTATTTTCTTAAATGAATCGAGTCAAATTTCTTTTAAATATAAAAGCAAAATAGTCATTTAAAATTCTTTGTTGGTTAAAATATGAAGTGTTAGTGGAGAAATTTTGTGAGACGGAGACAATGTCACTTATCGTCAAGTTAAATTTTTTTTTTTTCCGGAACGATTAAAGTGGAATAGAGAAAGTAGAAGAAAGCTGGTATCGTGAAAAAGATTGCTACTATTTAAAGTGGAATAGTACTATTTCTTAAAATATCATCCAATCATAAACGAGTTGCCAGAGTAGAATATTAGTAGTAGAATTGGTTGGTTGGCTAACAAATGATGGAGTCTACGCAATTGTCTTTTTTGTTTTTATCCCTTTTGTCGTTGTACTTCTTGCATGACGAAATGATAAGGTTACGCTTGGTTAACAACATACTTGAGAAAGAAAAAGAGTAAAAGTCATACATTGTTAATACATTTTTTTTTAATGTTAATAACGAACTAATTATTATCAATATTGGTAATGTACTTTGTAAAACTGTATCGATGTTGGTAATGTACTTTATAAAACTGTATCGGTCTTGGTAATGTAATTCATAATTATATTACCTTGGAACACATTATGTAAAGTAGATGGGAAGTAATGAATACAACAAAAAGAGAACTTTAATTCATACAAACTAATGCTTCAATATGTTTGTATAGTAAGCTTTAATGATTGTACAATTTAATGTATTAATTAATTTGTTTATTGTATCTATCAACTCTCAATGTACACAACATTGGAACAAAAACGAAAGTACGCTATCAATCTATGACTTTCACCCAAAAAGAACACCACGGAGACCACCTGCAACGTGGCGTTCACAATGCGGAAAACCCACTCAGAACGCCATAAAGCCGACAATGGAGGGCGTTCTGGCAGGGCATCGTGTGAGGAGAACGGGAGGAAATCGGGCATTGAGCAGGACCCACAAACTATTTTCCCTTGTTTTCTTTTGTAGCATAATTTAATTGAAAATAAAAATATATATATTTTTTGTTACAAATTTGACCGTCGAACAATTTGAAAACAAAAAAAATTCAACCGTTGCCAACGATTGTTTTTTGGAAAAAAATATTTTTTCAATTCCCCACATACTATCTATAAATACCATACAATTCCAACTTCAAAAAATACACAACAATTCATACAATTCAATAAAAAAAAATACACAAATAGATGCAATCAATTTTCTTTTTGATTCTTCTTCGGAAGATGAACTTCTTTTAGAAATTATGCAACAATACCCAGAAGAAAAAAGAGTGCGGTCGGTCAAAGTTCAAGACCACCACGTAATCGAATCTACATTTCAAGGGATCGTGAAGGTGTCCAACAACGTTTGTGGAAAGACTACTTTTCCGAGAAGCCAAAGTATCCTCCAAACTTGTTTAAAAGACGTTTCGTATGCGTCGGAAATTATTTATTCGAATCGTACAAGGTATATCCGACTACTCTATTGAAACTATTTCCGAGCACTTTACTTATTTTAAACAAAAACCAAATGCAGTTGGTTGGCTTGGTTTATTTGCGCTACGAAAGTGCACGTCCACCATACGTCAATTGGCGTATGGAACGTCGGCTGATATGTTCGATGAATACTTACAAATGGGTAAATGAATATCATCCGACTGTCTAAACAACTTTTGTAAGTGTGTATGCGATCTATACTCGACGGAGTATTTGAGAAAGCCGACGGCTACAGATATTGCTCTGCTATATAAAGCACATGAAGAGAAACATGGCTTTAAAGAAATGCTTGGGAGCATTGACTGTATGCATTGGCAATGGAAGAATTGGCCGAATGCATGGAAAGACCAGTACACTAACGATGATCACGGACACCCGACCATTATGCTTGAAGTTGTTGCTTCATACGACATGTGGATATGGCATGCTTTTTTTAGCATGGCGGGTTCGAACAACGACATTAACATTTTAAACCACTCTCCGTTTTTCGATTCCATCAAAAATGATATCAGTCCACCCGTAACATTTGATGTGAATGGACATAACTACACAAATGGGTATTACCTGGTCGATGGTATTATCAAGATTATGACACACTTTTCAAGGCCTTTACATTTCCTACTGACGATAAACGAGCCAAGTTCAAGAGATTTCAAGAAAGTGCACAAAAAGATGTCGAACGGACTTTTGGTGTATTTCAAGGTAGGTTTGTAATTTTAAAGATCGCGGGACGAGCTATGAATGTCAACAAGATGCGAAGACAATTATATACTTGTGTCATATTGCATAACATGATACAGAGGATTACAAATTCACAATATCTTGTATCGAGCAAGAGATGATCAATGACTCTACAACTTAGAGCGTTTTTTTTTTGTTTAAATCACACAACTCAATTACAATTCAGTATACGACTGGTAAGACGTGTGCTTCTACAATTTATATATTACTTTTAAAATCTAGATAATGTCCCATTTATGTATTTTGTATATATTTGATCACTACATAATGATTTATGTTTTATACATGTATATACACACTAGTTATTCAATAAAAAGTCTAAATTATTATAGTAATCGTTACAATTAATGTTTCCAAGACTATAAGCTAAGCATTGTTCATCTAATCGTTGCAACCTTGGCATATTATAACTACTGGAAACGAGAAGGTTACAATGACCAGACAATTATTTTTAGCCAAAAAAAGGTCACTTTACAGCGTACGCATCTTTTTTAACCTTACAATTCCATTGATATATCGTGGAGAGAAAAAATTGTTGTTATTATTTCATTTTTGAGGGGTTAAAGTTTATAAAATATCACTGACAACATTAAGAAAAAAAAGTTTCTTTTATTTACAATCTTAAAGTTTTAAATGAGACCCCCCCCCCCCCCCCCCCCCCCCCCCCCCCTTTCAATATTATCTATTTATTTAAATGTTATCAAAAAGGATTATAACACCCTACAGTTAGAACCATTTTTTTTAATAATCAGAAGCGTTGATTAAAACAAACATTATTAATATACAATACACCGTATACATACTGTTATAATACAAAACATAATGCATCGATTTGGGCATTATATAATTCAAAACATAACATTAATTATCAAAATAACATCAGAGTATCCGACTAGTCAAACATTCCATCTATACAAAACTTCTTGCCAGCCCACAGTATCAAAACATAACCTGCAAGAAGTATTAAAGTGGTGGGATTAGCTCAAGGCTAAGTGAGTAGACATGTAACCAACAGTCTAACTTAGCATAACAAGCTTGTCTACAGCAAATAATTGTAAACAATTAGCTTCAAAAAGGATTGGTGGTCCTTGAGGCGCCCTCATGCTGCGGTGGCCCCCAAGCAACACTTAAAACCCAACTGCAGGCCAATACAGCGGTTAACCGATAGCTTGTTGTTATCCCCCCACACGACATAGGTTCCTGTGACACCCGGTCAAAAAGGGCCAATTTTCGCGCCGAATTTAAACTTTTTATTTCGCGTATCACATACGCTCAATACCAAAGTATACAAGTAATATATATATATATATATATATATATATATATATATATATATATATATAAATGTATATATATAACATAAAGAGATTATTTAATAATCGCGAATGTTCGATTTGAAAGCACTCAGAAACTTTAAAATAAAAGCTAGTACAAAACATCTCCAACTAAAATATTATTGTTAGAAACAATATTACTTTACTCAGAAAATTATTCAAAACATTTTTGAATACAGAAAACTATCCGTCAACACGAGTTGAAACAAATATATATTTTTATATCTATTTAAAAGTATTTTTATGAAATACTTCGATTAAAAACTTATACGATTTTATATTTAGAAATTTATCGTTTAAAAACATTATACTACATAACGATCGGATAAATGAACACGGGTATTTTATACTGCGATTGGAGACAAAAGCCACCCAACCTTCCCCAATTCGTGGATCTGGTCTCTTTTGTCTGCGTTGAAAAAGTAGAACCAACACTCACCTTTCATTTTTCATTTCCTTTTTAACTTCACCATCATTCTCATTTCATCTTCATCATATAACCATATATATCTCTCTGTTTCTTTCTACAACAAACAATAACAATGATAATAAACAATAACAAAGCAGCAATAGATTACCATTATCATCATAATTATCTTCATCATCGATCATCTATCTCTTCCTCTCGGTACACATACACCACCAACCGAGAGCACCACCGAACCACCACCACCACTTTCGGACCACCATCATCATCGTGATACAACAACACAAGCGGCACAACAGCAGCAGCAAACCAACACCTCATCATCATCACCAATCGATCGTTGTCTCTTTCTCACTCTCGGCCCAAGCTCGAGATCGCCGACCACCATCACCCTATCGGAATCAACAACAACAACAACAACAATAAACAGCAGCAGTCGACCGCCATCACCATCATCGTGCTCATCACTCTCGGATTCACCACCTCCGATCACCCTCTCCGATCACCTCCTCCACCGTGAGCAACCTCCCATTTTTCTTTAATTATTCCGAATTATAAAGCTTGTAATCATTATGTATTAGTGATTTAATCAATTATTATGTCCAAGAATTAAGATTAGAAATTGTTTGCGGTTTGATTTGGTGTTATTTTGGCCTGAGAAAATAGAGGAACCAGCGGGTCGGTGGCCTAACCCGGTTGGGTCGACCCGGAACAGGACACAACAGGGTTTCATTGATAAGTGTCGCTAAGCTATCCAGCGACGACGTTAAGTGTCGCTAAAAACTAAAAGTACTCAATATTAAGTGTCGCTAAATTGTTTAGTGACTCCATTTCAATGTTGCTAAAAAATAGGATTTTACAAATAAATAAATAAATACTTTAAAACACAGTAACGAAAACAACCATTCGTGAATATATATTTTTTTAATACAATATGATAACAATACGATGTATATTTATACGAAATGGAACAAACTATTTATATACGAAAAATACAAAGTATTTTTATACAAAAACAAATAAAATTATATTTTTGGAATATAGTTTCGATCTGCCACCAACGGGCCATATATTTTTATAAACTTCGAAAACAAATACAAACCGAAAACTTTGGGCATAATCAAATTGGAAGAACACTTATCGAATTCTTGGATATAATTAACTAGATAAACACTTATGGACTGTTTATTTAAACATCCACTTACAAATATATAATGTCACATATTTAGGACATTAAGAGGTTACGGATTGGAGATTATGCTCGTTAGGAACGCTAGCACCCACATGTGAGTCTCACGTTTTCCTACTTTACTTTGGGGGAGATGCATTACTTGTTTTTGCTTGAACACAATGAAATTACTGTTTTTATTGAATTAATTACTGTATATGCTTTGGACTTCACTGACTCATTACTTTACAGACTTGATACGCTACCGACTTAATACTTTACAAACTTACCGATTTTACAAACTTACAATCTTTACAAACTTACTAATTTACAGTCTTACCGACTCATAGACTTACCGACTTACAGTTTTACAGACTTACATACTCACTGAATTACTGGTATATCGATTGCATGAGTTTTACTTAATCCAATGAAGTCCCTTTAATCATAGTTGTTAGTTATGGACTTAAGCGCGAGTACTAGTAAATGGATCCATTTGGGACTGACAATCCCCGCCCAGGGTAGCACGCACTGCCCCGAACATACAGGTATAAATGGGCGTTTTCTACTCGTTACACATGAATGTTTTTGGATTAGCATTCACGAGGGCACGGTACCTGATTGTACGATTACTTACTTACTGTTAAGCTTCAACTATGGTGCTCATGGCAATGTGTACCCATTACCCTATTGCATTGACGCAATGATTGATTACTGATTTACTGACTGCTTACTACCATTGATTGCTTCCCAATTACATGGATGCAGTGATTGACTATAGATTTGTTATTTACATACAACTGACGATTACTACTCTACTGACTGCGTACAACTTTTAAATACTGACTTGTTACATTCGTACAATCACTTTTACTGTTCTATTTCAATTGTGCGATTACATTTATTACTTTACTGTTTCTTCTGTGAAACTTGTGTACTTATACTGTGTTCAATTTGATTTACTTACTACAAACCTGTGAGATTCACCAACCTTTTGGTTGACACTTTTAGTAATGCATTCTCAGGTACGCAGCTACAGTAGGATGGCCCAGCAGGATCTACTTATTAGCTCGAGTTGCATGCATGTAGCTAATTGGAGATTTTACCACATTACTTATGTATTAGTTGATATGTACTTTTGAATATTAACGAAATGTACTATTTTTCCAACGTCTCATATAGAGTCGTTCACTGTATACTTTTGTGCTTTGGTTATTGATTAGTCACGCCCCGACCTGATTCGCTTCCGCAACCCGAAATGGGGGGTGTGACAGATTGGTATCAGAGACTAAGGTTATAGTGAACTAGGTTGCATGTAGTGGGCCTAGACTATGACCGTTAGGCAGTATTCCTTATTAGGTATGACTGGTTCAGGGATTACATCATACGAATTTAATTTAACATAGCGTAGCTAACTATGTACAATTAAACAAAGATGATGTAACATCTGAAATGGGTTATATTGAACAGGAATGCATTAGCTGACTCTGACCACGAGAGAACCGGGACTGCTAATTGCTTTGTGCTAGACACGACTAGGTGGATATATAGGAATATATGGTATATACATATATGATTAGGCTATTATGTGATGTAAATATATATACATACATAGGCCTCGGTTACATACTACGTTCCAGGCTATTATATATTGAAGATATATGAATAGGTCTTATACGATGTTACTCTCGTTACTACTTACACCAGCGAAAACGACAAATATAGCTACTCTAGCGTCCCTTAATATGAGGAACGGGACTTTGCAATTGCTTACTACCGCCTACCTAATTATACGTCTATAACATTTTACAACGTACTCCACTGTACCGTTAGGTGTTTCCTAGGAAAATTATTTTCAACAAATTTCAACAAACCTTTACCCCGAAATTTTTCATAACTCCTGTTTTCAACGGATTTTGTTAAACAAAATTTTCAAAGTCTTGTCGCTGACAAGAGTTTCAATCAAACTATTTATCGATACAAGTTTTCAACAGACTTCAAGTTTTCAACAGAATTTCACCATCATAGTTTCTAACAAATGTATCTTTAACGAAATGTTACAAAAATTTCTCACGAAATGTTTTATAAAATTCTCAAAACTTCATAACCGTGTAAACTTATTTGTAGTACTCAACTTTATACAAAATTTCAAATTTTAGATGGTCAGCAATGACATCCTTGCTCCTAAAAGAAAATTTTACTAAAACTTGAATAAGGACGCGGGTATTCTCATTCTTAGGCAGCTTAACTATTTTTGTGATTACGTGCTTTACTGAACCTTGATTGTTACTTGCTACTACATTATGTGCTTTAAATACTAAAAATGTGTTAGGATTAAAAAACTACAACTTGACTTCTACGCGATTCCAGTAGAGTTTAGTTCACTCTATCACATTACTGAATAACACGGACTTTACGAGCACAGTAGGAGTTACCATGATACCCTAAGCTACTAGTACAAAGTGTAGCTACACCCTAGCGACTGACTGACTGAACCTGCTTTCACAGACAAGATGGTTAAATATATCGAAACTAATTCCCTCTATTCTTTTAGTCGCCAGTAGGGCAATAGTTCAACAAGGGGAGGAAGACAACCCTAGATATACGAGTGTGTCACTCACAATAATATCACAAACTTTCTTAGGATATGCATAGACCAATACTTCGACACATCAATAATTTCTACGAACAAAATTTCGGGACGAAATTCTCCTAACAAGGGGAGAATGTGACACCCGGTCAAAAAGGGTCAATTTTCGCGCCGAATTTAAACTTTTTATTTCGCGTATCACATTCGCTCAATACC
The DNA here is from genome assembly GCA_949592205.1 of Helichrysum umbraculigerum. NCBI lineage: Eukaryota > Viridiplantae > Streptophyta > Magnoliopsida > Asterales > Asteraceae > Helichrysum > Helichrysum umbraculigerum. The sequence continues at coordinate 86,170,168 of CATIUR010000002.1, read as the reverse complement.
AAAGTATACAAGTAATATATATATATATATATATATATATATATATATATATATATATATATATATATATAAATGTATATATATAACATAAAGAGATTATTTAATAATCGCGAATGTTCGATTTGAAAGCACTCAGAAACTTTAAAATAAAAGCTAGTACAAAACATCTCCAACTAAAATATTATTGTTAGAAACAATATTACTTTACTCAGAAAATTATTCAAAACATTTTTGAATACAGAAAACTATCCGTCAACACGAGTTGAAACAAATATATATTTTTATATCTATTTAAAAGTATTTTTATGAAATACTTCGATTAAAAACTTATACGATTTTATATTTAGAAATTTATCGTTTAAAAACATTATACTACATAACAATCGGATAAATGAACACGGGTATTTTATACTGCGATTGGAGACAAAAGCCTCCCAACCTTCCCCAATTTGTGGATCTGGTCTCTTTTGTCTGCGTTGAAAAAGCAGAACCAACACTCACCTTTCATTTTTCATTTCCTTTTTAACTTCACCATCATTCTCATTTCATCTTCATCATATAACCATATCTATCTCTCTGTTTCTTTCTACAACAAACAATAACAATGATAATAAACAATAACACAGCAGCAATAGATTACCATTATCATCATAATTATCTTCATCATCGATCATCTATCTCTTCCTCTCGGTACACATACACCACCAACCGAGAGCAACACCGAACCACCACCACCACTTTCGGACCACCATCATCATCGTGATACAACAACACAAGCGGCACAACAGCAGCATCTAACCAACACCTCATCATCATCACCAATCGATCGTTGTCTCTTTCTCACTCTCGGCCCAAGCTCGAGATCGCCGACCACCATCACCCTATCGGAATCAACAACAACAACAACAACAATAAACAGCAGCAGTCGACCGCCATCACCATCATCGTGCTCATCACTCTCGGATTCACCACCTCCGATCACCCTCTCCGATCACCTCCTCCACCGTGAGCAACCTCCCATTTTTCTTTAATTATTCCGAATTAGAAAGCTTGTAATCATTATGTATTAGTGATTTAATCAATTATTATGTCCAAGAATTAAGATTAGAAATTGTTTGCGGTTTGATTTGGTCTTATTTTGGCCTGAGAAAACAGAGGAACCAGCGGGTCGGTGGCCTAACCCGGTTGGGTCGACCCGGAACAGGACACAACAGGGTTTCATTGATAAGTGTCGCTAAGCTATCCAGCGACGACGTTAAGTGTCGCTAAAAACTAAAAGTACTAAATATTAAGTGTCGCTAAATTGTTTAGTGACTCCATTTCAATGTTGCTAAAAAATAGGATTCTACAAATAAATAAATAAATAAATAAATACTTTAAAACACAGTACCGAAAACAACCATTCGTGAATATATTTTTTTTAATACAATATGATAACAATACGATGTATATTTATACGAAATGGAACAAACTATTTATATACGAAAAATACAAAGTATTTTTATACAAAAACAAATAAAATTATATTTTTGGAATATAGTTTCGATCTGCCACCAACGGGCCATATATTTTTATAAACTTCGAAAACAAATACAAACCGAAAACTTTGGGCATAATCAAATTGGAAGAACACTTATCGAATTCTTGGATATAATTAACTAGATAAACACTTATGGACTGTTTATTTAAACATCCACTTACAAATATATATTGTCGCATATTTAGGACATTAAGAGGTTACGGATTGGAGATTATGCTCGTTAGGAACGCTAGCACCCACAGGTGAGTCTCACGGCCCCTTTTTACTGCTTTACTTTGGGGGAGATGCATTACTTGTTTTTGCTTGAACACAATGAAATTACTGTTTTTATTGAATTAATTACTGTATATGCTTTGGACTTCACTGACTCATTACTTTACAGACTTGATACGCTACCGACTTAATACTTTACAAACTTACCGATTTTACAAACTTACAATCTTTACAAACTTACTAATTTACAGTCTTACCGACTCATAGACTTACCGACTTACAGTTTTACAGACTTACATACTCACTGAATTACTGGTATATCGATTGCATGAGTTTTACTTAATCCAATGAAGTCCCTTTAATCGTAGTTGTTAGTTATGGACTTAAGCGCGAGTACTAGTAAATGGATCCATTTGGGACTGACAATCCCCGCCTAGGGTAGCACGCACTGCCCCGAACATACAGGTATAAATGGGCGTTTTCTACTCGTTACACATGAATGTTTTTGGATTAGCATTCACGAGGGCACGGTACTTGATTGTACGATTACTTACTTACTGTTAAGCTTCAACTATGGTGCTCATGGCAATGTGTACCCATTACCCTATTGCATTGACGCAATGATTGATTACTGATTTACTGACTGCTTACTACCATTGATTGCTTCCCAATTACATGGATGTAGTGATTGACTATAGATTTGTTATTTACATACAACTGACGATTACTACTCTACTGACTGCGTACAGCTTTTAAATACTGACTTGTTACATTCGTACAATCACTTTTACTATTCTATTTCAATTGTGCGATTACATTTATTACTTTACTGTTTCTTCTGTGAAACTTGTGTACTTATACCGTGTTCAATTTGATTTACTTACTACAAACCTGTGAGATTCACCAACCTTTTGGTTGACACTTTTAGTAATGCATTCTCAGGTACGCAGCTACAGTAGGATGGCCCAGCAGGATCTACTTATTAGCTCGAGTTGCATGCATGTAGCTAATTGGAGATTTTACCACATTACTTATGTATTAGTTGATATGTACTTTTGAATATTAACGAAATGTACTATTTTTCCAACGTCTCATATAGAGTCGTTCACTGTATACTTTTGTGCTTTGGTTATTGATTAGTCACGCCCCAACCTGATTCGCTTCCGCAACCCGAAATTGGGGGTGTGACAGTTCCCATTAACGATATGTACAAGGAACCCCCGTCGCCAAACAATAGCAATCAAGCCCAACCCACGTTGACCTCTGAATAAATCACATAATCCATAATCATCATGGCATCATGTCAGACTAAACAGTCTATAAACAGTAAAACTACGTTTACCCGTTGTAACCAAACATGTTACAACTAAATCACACTAAGAGTTACAGATCCACTCACCGGATAGTCTCAACCGTTAACTCAGAAATCTTATATTACTGAGTCTTCTCCGTGTCTGAGAACAAAAGAGAACATAAGTTATTAAACCATTCCATAATGTATATAACTCATTTCAAATATCAAACTAAGAATACAAGTACTTGGATTAACAAAAGTCACACAAAATAAAGGTTACCCGCCGGGTATCTTATAGTACCCGCCGGGTACAAGGCCCCACCAGCCGGGTACCAGGCTAAACAGCCGGGTGAATTAAGTTTTGTGGTAACAGAATGAAGTCTCATTTTTAAGCCTGGAGTACCAGCTGGGTAATGGTTTCACCAGCCGGGTACCCATGTTTTGCTAACTTACCCGCCGGGTACATCCCCTTCTCCAGTGATCTGCAGACTGTAGCAAATTCTAACCCGAGTTCCAAACTCAAAACCACACAAATCAGTTCCTGCTCTTACCAAACTACCAAATACATCAACTAATATCAGGTAACATCACAAACATCATATATCCCATATCCAAGCTCCAATTCACATGTATTTCATTACCCTATCTAGTTTCTACTCTAATCAACCCAAATCAAATTTAAAGATTTGTATAACCATAAGAACAATTATAAATCAAAGAAGTACAAGATGATGAGGTTGATTCCAACAACACAAGGTCAATTTCATACATGTAATTTAGTGTAACACCCCCAAATTTAATGGTTTTCGGAAGCGAGTTTGGGTGTTACTAATCAATAATCAAAGCACATCAGATATAATGAACGACCACTATATGCGTCGTTTTACACTTGTATTGATTAAACAAAAGTTTACTTTCAAAAATATAGTTTACATTAGCTCGGTTTGAAATTGAGAGATTTAATTACATAATTAATCTATACAAAATATAATAATGCAGCTAAATCTCTGATGATTTGCATGATGACACGAGCTAAGTATCCTGTTTGGCAGTCCAAACTCCTGCTGAGTACCTGTGATACAAGCTAAAATGGGTCAGCGAAACGCTGGTGAGCTCACAGGTTTGTATGTCTAAACATATTGAATGAACCGCAAGATTTAATTGAATTTAAGTTGCAATAAAGCAAAATAAAAGTAACTATACAGTCATGAGCACATAGTTTGAGCTTAACTTGGGGGTCGGGTCCAATGAAGGAATTCCGATCGAGGTGCCTCCTACGAGTGCCTAATCCACACTCGTCTACACAAATGCTAATGCGTCCGTTTGACCAGTTAGTGCTTGCTAACCCGGACGAGGATTGTCAATCCTATATGGTACCATACACTAACATTCACGCTACTACGTATTACCAAACTATGTTGTGGAGGGCTTTAAATTTGATTAGTGAAAATAACTCATGCAGTATTTGATTTTGATTGTACTTGCGTTCAAATGTAAATAAAACGAGCATTGATATCACACCCCTGAGTAAAACAGTAAAATAGGGGCCATGAGACTCACCTGAGCCTGAAGAGTTTATCTAAATAACTTTGATTGATTAGCCGAGTATCGATGTCCGAAGACTTGTAACCTGAGGGTGTCCACGACACGCGATGGTTATGTAAGTCCCTAGTTCTTAGGATCGATAACTTCGTTATCTGTAGTATTAAGGTGCGGAATCCCTCAATACGGTGTTATCTTACTAATAACGAGTAAGTTCGTAATTGCGTATATTAAAGCTTAACTTTAAACGATAAAATGTCAAAGCCTAGCCGTTAGGTATAAGTTTTCTCTGGAAAACCTTGAGTTCGCAGGTTGACAGTCGAATGCCAAAAGTTATGTTTTTCACCGAATGAAAAACATTATATACGATCAGCTTGTCTCGGCTCGCATGGGCCAGCGAGTTTGGTCCAACTCGCAGCCCAAGCCCACTATAGGACTCGGCTCGCCAGACTAATGTCTCGCGAGTTCAGATCTCATCTCTCAGCTCGATTCGCTGCGACTTGAGATCTCGACTCGCCTTGCACAAAACGTATATATTTATTTCATATTTAATAATTCGTCTAACTTAACAAAATAATATGTTTAACGAATATTACTAACAAAACAAATATTTATTTACAAATCTAAACCAATGTACAAACGTAATAATAATTACACCAGTCCTATTTCAAGCTAGATCTGTTGTCACAATCTATGTCTCAACAGACTCCCCCTTGACAATAGCTCTAGCGTCTTTATCTTCACGCTGTCTTTGATTTTCAAGAGTAAATTTTACTACCTGCAAAAATTTTAAGCTTGATGCATGTTTTAACCATCCTGTGATAATCTCGTGCTAAATCACCCCAACCAATAGTAGATTTGATCTTGTTCTTGTACAACATAATCAGATCTTCCTTTGATAAGTTCATCAGGTGTCTATGATCATATACATAAAGAATCTCTTTTTCTCCATCAGGATAATCATCATCAGCTTCAATCATAAAGGCTTCCCCTGTTCCAGCATCTACCCCCCAATATTTCAACTTTCCCAAAATATTCGGAGGCATAGTCTTCATAGGTATTTGCTTAATACAGTTGAACGCTGGATAAACCTTCTTCCTTCTTCTTCTTCCTGTCCTCTGACTGAGTTCGTTCAGCTTTATCCTTTTACCTTTCCTTGGCTTAATCTTCGAGAACTTCATAGATAATCCTTCAGTCCTAATGATACGCTCAACATACTTAGCATAGTCATCATCACTTGGATTTATCATATCTAATCTAGCCAAGTCTCGAATCTCATATCGAGGCAACGAACTAAACACTGCAAGCTTCTTCTCAAAATATTGAACCCCGTCAAACCTTTTGATCGCGAAGAGCTTCAGATCAGAGTCATAATACCATCCAATAATGCCAGTTTTAAGTACACGCTTTCCAGTTATATCAACGTCTTTCAAAATGCGTGGCTTATTTTCCTTTTTCTTCTTCAACATTTCTTGGATAAACATAGGATTACCAACCATATGTTTGTATTTGTCCTCTATTTCTTCAACTTCAGTATCCGAATCTTCAGAAGCATTCTCAAAAGCTTCTAAATCAATAACTGATTCTCCTTGTTCATTTACAAAAACAAATTCAGTCGTTGATGGATTCTGATGGGCGCCTAGAAGTCGGTCAAGGAATCGCTTCCTGTCGTCGCGGTGCCTTCCTCCGGGCGCGCCACCAGCGGGTGTTTTATAATTTGTAAATGCGGGGCCTAAGGATACTTAAAACTATGGGATACAGTAGTAAGTATGACCTAGGGTCGTTCTTCAAACTACAACGGGCATGGGATCTAGGTCTTTTGATTATCTTTTGTAATTTAGCTGGTTTATCAAAAGGTTGATAGGGGTTTTGGTTGTTTTTATATTATAACTACTAATTTTAAACTAAACTAAACTAGAGGATAGGGAAGGTGAGGTGGCTACGAGAACAGCAGATTAACGCGAGTGTCTACTATGATAATTATATATGCTATTTAGGGGTAGTTATTTTAGTTAAGGTATTAGCTATGATGACGAAGTCAGGACTTAACAGACGTACTTGAAACAATCAATGACAACAAAGTACTCTACTTACAACCTTTCCTTAGCTCCCACGTATTTAAACGCTTGTACCAGTGGTAAGTTGTTTTACAGTATTTCCGTTGAAACATTAAAAGGTTCTTGTTATCTATCCCGAGTTATATGTCCTAATGAGCCATAACTACTAGCCTATTATATACCTAACGCGAAGTTGTCCACAATCAGATAAATAACATGTCACGAAGATAGTAGTTATAGAGTGTAAACTATACCGGAAGTTCTCCCAAATATAGCAACCAATTTAACCAACAGCCATCCTCGAGTCCTATTCCCCAATCTCGGACATTTGAGATATCCGAATCATGGCATGAATTGTTGAATGAACAAAAACATGAAACAGGGGTTTCCTACCGGAACAGGTTGGGATGGCCTGGTCTAACGGCTGATTAAATTGTTCATCATTATTTCATATAAACCATCATAACTATTTTACGCATGTTAAACTGATGTATGCAATTAATTTATATTCGAAAACCTAATCATATATCCAATAACACAAGTGATACTAGCATGCAAACCCTAAAGCAACAATCAAACAAGAACATGCGACAGAGCAGCATACAAGGATCAGTTTAATTTGTGCAGAGTAACTGGATAATTGGTTAAGTCACACATATTCCGAAAGTTCTCTCAAAAACATGCGTTAAATAAATTGAATCTAATCTATCTCTAATCCTACGCTCTGTGTCTCCCTCCGGTGTATTTCAACCAGGAGAACACCGGCCATGTCGAGTTCAACGATCATCAGACACAGAATAATAAGCGGCGTACCACCAGTTAAGGACCAGCAGTAAGTTACAAACCACAGCATAAGTTGGATAGATAAACATTGGAGACTCAATTCATAGATTCAAATATATATCAACAACATACGGACAGAGTAACAGCATGTTTACAATTGGAATCATTATCACAACGGATTGTGCCCATGACTTTCATAGCTTCCACGTTCCGTACTACACACATTCGTGATGGTTCCGGCGCTATACAAATGAAAGCCGTATAACGTTACCTCCGTTGTTTCATAATATCCAATTGCATTTTAAAGTATAACTACCCTAGAATAATGATTATCATAGCAGACACAGATTTGTTTAGCTAAGCATGGCAATAATTCTAGCAAGCAATTCTAAATAATTATGACAACAGCACAACATATTTAAAACAACAAGATAGAAATTAAAATAAAACCTGACAAAGCGTAATTACAAATCTTGCGCAATCGCAGTCTCGGAGCACCTCCGTAAAGCTAAGCTAGAAGCTAATCTACTAGCTTAATTAAACTATCCTAATCTAATTATTTCTAGAGAGAGAGTAGAGAGAGAAAGGAAAGAAAGAAAACATATATCATAAAATGAGGAGGTGATGGTGTGTATTTATAGGATTTGCTCAGCCGTATTCCTCAACCGTATTCTAGCCTTCAAAATCTCAGCCGTATTCCTCAGCCGTATCAAGATTGCACCTTGGATGACCAAAACATGCGATACGGTTGAATTTGGCCGTATACGGGAGAGATTGGCCGTATCGGGGGAGGGACAAAGCCGGATACGGGGGAGATTGCCCGTATACGGCTGGACCTTGGCCGTATACGGTTGGGACAGGCCATATACGGCTTAGTCTTGGCCGTATACGGTTGGGCTTGGCCGTATACGGCTTGGCTCTCCCGTATCGTGGTCCGTCGGTTGCCTTGAATCTTCGTTTGGGCGTACTTTTTCATCCGATGTCCGTTTTCAGCGTTCTTTATATCCACGCGATCGTAATCTCCTGACAAAGAAAATGACATAGGTTAGAGGTCATAATTCTTAGTAGAGATTAAAAAGTGCTTAAAAGCGTGAACCGGAATGCTTATGATCGTATTCGTTATATTTATCGTGTTTTTCGACCATTTTAGATGATTTTTGAAATGTTGTCTATATTTTAGCCTTAATGATGAGTTTTGATAATAATGTATTGATTTTGGATATATTCATCATGTTTTGGGCTAAAAAGGTGAGAAAGTGACGCATAAAAACTTGACTTTTTACGTGTCATCAAATATCCCACACTTAGACTTTTGCTTGTCCTCAAGCAAACTTCATCTTACCAGCCGAAACCTTCTGAATTTCAAACTTTTTTACGCCACAAAGAAGAAGTCATACAGATTGAAAACAAGTATTGTGCCAATTAAGATAAAGAAAAGATGTTCACATGAAGTATCCAAAGGTCTTTAAGATGATTCACTTAGGCAAACTTTCAATTCTCGGGATGTGGAATATACACGACTGGGCGATCTCACTGGTGGTCACTCAATTCACTCAAGTGTATCGGGTTTCCTATTATCCTAAGCCAAATGAAAAATCGCTCAAATACCTGTCATGCAGCATTCGTCGCCATAGGCTTGCCCAAGGATCGTATCTCCACCACTTAGATGGGGACGGCACTAACTATCCCAAGACATTCAAGTGGGTTGTAATGTGTGGTGGGGGTTTAAAGGGTATGGATAGAGGTAAAAAGGGTTTAAGGGTTTCACTTATCTTAGGACCTTTAAAATTTTCATGAAAAACATTATTTAGATATACTTTTTAATGAAAACGGAAACGGATAACTATAAGGGAAGAAGATAGCTATTTATGTCTTCTATCTTTTTGAAAACACACGAAGAATTTATGCTTTTAAGAGCAAGAGTTTTCGGGAGATTTCAGCACTTAGCTTTATTCTATTTTTGGCTCAGAATTTCTTGGCCAGAGATTTTCTAAGGAATTTTCTTTTTGTTATTTTCTTTTTGCCCTGTAGACATCCTTTCTTTCTTTCATCTTTTTGTTTTTCCAACCTTTTTCACTTTCGAAATTTACTTGGTGTCAATTTTTCACACCACAAGGCTCTCGAATTCTTTTGAATATTGATCATGTAACCGCACACGAGTAGCTTTTTGAGTAAACACGAATTTTTGTGATTTGGGGTAGAAACAAAAAGCATACCTAACTAGCTTTTTCCACAAAAGATTCTAAAAAATTCTAAGATAAGCTTTTGGTAGGTATGGGGGTAAGTGGGTTTAAAATATGGGTTGAAAGAAACGAAAAGGCTAAGGCTCAACAGGGTTTACTAGGCGGATCATCAACACTGAAAATGAGTGTTGGAAGGGTTTTGGGCTTGAAAGAGATATGTTGAAATGGGGTTTAATCCTAGGGAATGTCAAGGTCATCTAATTGCACCTATGTCACGTATGACACCCGTCAATGTGATCTCGAAACGCATACCCGGGGCAAGTTCTAATTCAGAAATGCGTGCACCGGTCACACACAACAAACGAACAGTGAAGCATTTAAAATGAATGCTTATAAGGCTCAAAATTCCTCACCGCAAAAATGGGTTATATGTGTCCAGTCGTGCGATGCCCCTCTTAGATCCTCATCTTAAATTATTTGGAATCCGACATGATTCGACCTCTTTTTACCAATTTTCGAATACTTGTAAAAAAAATCTGTACTCTTTCTTACAATTGTGACTCAAAAATTTAAAATTTTTGAAAATTTTAGCAAAAATAAGGGTTGAAAATCATTTTGAGGACATGCCTACTTCTAAATCAACTTACGGATACCTAGACGAGAGATATACTGCTATCCCACACTTAAAAATAAACATTGTCCCCAATGTTTCTGCACTAGGTAGGGAGAATCCCACACTTAGAGTTTTGTTTTAGGAAAAATGTTAATTTAAAAGTTTTTAAGTATGGAGGATCCCACACTTAGAGATTTAAGTGGGCATAAGCATATCTAAGTTACGTTAAAACTAGAAGAGTTTAGGACAATTACTTCCCTACGGTTGGTGAACACTGGATTCAGGACCAGATTTGTGAAGGAGTGGTGCTAGTGATGTGCTGGATTTGTGGACCAGACTCTAATTAAAGCTCATCCATTCCTTACGAAACTGAGTTCTGCAATACCATAAACACAGTCATAATTACCAATCCAACATTCCAACATCATAAAAGTCTAACATAAAGTAAAAAGCGTAAAGTAAAATAAACTAAAAGTCGTCTAGCAAATCATCCATGTCTGGGTCAAATGCTGCAAGTGCGTCACTGTCTGGAACTGAAGTAGGTGACGTGGCAATAATCGAACCAGGCATGATGGGTGCAACAGGAAGATCAGGAGTTATCTCAGCATCGGCAGCAGGAAGAGTGGACTCTGACGTCGGGGCAGCTGGGAAGAATGACCATGGCGGGAGAGATGGTCTCGGACCTTGACCAAGTCTGAAAGACTGGTCAGGAAGTCTCGGAAGTCCAACCCTCTCTCTGATGTCAGAGTGGGAGTCATGCTGGATGGAGAGCTCTCGCAGAATCGCCCAGGTCACAGCTCTATCTGCTGTGGTGATCCCATGGTCAAAGACTGGAGTGCTCGTCACATCTGTCACAGGCTCCTCTGGTACAGTGGTCGCCTTCTTCCTTCCTCTGCGGTGTCTTTTCTTCTTCTGTGTTGAGCAACAGTGTGTCCTGAGGTCTCAGCTGAAGCGTCCATCCTGAAACATAAAGAAAAACAGGTAATGCTAAAGCTTATATGGTTATACAAATGCAGCAAAATCAGATGACTTTTAAAAAGATTTTTATAAAAAGTTTGAGTCATCTAAGTGGTTGCATTTGCATAAGTCAAATAAAACTTATCACCGATGTACATATAAGAGTGCGGTGCTGTCGGGTATCTAGCTTATCCTGCATTTATTAGTCCAGTGATGATAATACTAAGCAAAAATAAACTAAGAAATAAAATTTAAAGCTAAAATAAAGATAAGCAATGGGGTGCCTCCCAAGAGCGCTTGTTTAACGAGTCATTAGCTTGACTCTTTTACCTACTTTGTCGGCTCAAGGTGGTTCGAAGATATAGACTTCCTCACTTGAAGGAAAGTCTTCGATGTAGTGTTTTAAGCGGTGACCATTTACTTTAAAATTACCGTCCGGTGCTTCTAGTTCGACTGCTCCGAAGGTAAAGACTTTTGATACAACGAATGGTCCGCTCCACCTTGATCTGAATTTGCCTGAAAATTTTCTGAAGCGCGAATTGTAGAGAAGAACTTTATCTCCAGGTTTGAACTTAGAATACTTAAGTTTGGCATCGTGGATATTCTTGGTTCGCTCCTTGAAATGTAGAGAACTATCATAGGCTTGGTCTCTCAATTCGGCTAGTTCGTTCAGCTGCATCTTGCGATGTAATCCTGTTGTGGAAGGGTCTAGATTGCAGTTCCTCAGTGCCCAGTATGCCTTGTATTCCAACTCTATCGGCAGATGACATGCTTTACCATAGACTAGTCTGTAAGGCGTGGTCCCTAATGGCGTCTTGTATGCAGTTCTGAACGCCCACAGAGCATCGTCTAATTTGTCGGCCCATCTTTCCCTATGATTCAGCACGGTTCGTTCTAAGATCCTTTTGAGCGCTCTATTCGTCACTTCGGCTTGCCCATTCGTCTGCGGATGATAGGCCGTAGAGGTCTTATGGGTGACACCATAATATTGTAATGTCCTCATAAACTGAGCATTACAAAAGTGCGTGCCCCGATCGTTGATGATCGCCTTTGGAGTTCCGAAACGAGAAAAGAGTTGCTTGAGGAACTTGGTCACTACTCGTGCGTCATTTGTAGGAAATGCTTGCACCTCGGCCCACCTGGATACGTAGTCGACAGCTACCAGAATGTATTCTTTTCCGAAAGACTTTGGGAATGGTCCCATGAAATCCAACCCCCATATATCAAAGATCTCGCAGGCCTGGATGTTAGTAAGTGGCATTTCACTCCTCTGTGAGATACTTCCAAACCTTTGGCAAGCATCACAACGTTTTACCAAGTCGTGAGCGTCTCTGAAAATAGTCGGCCAGTAGATTCCGGAATCGTATACCTTCCTCGCGGTCATATTTGCTCCATGATGTCCTCCAGTGGGTCCGTGATGACTCTGGTGGAGAATGTTCCTTGCTTCCCTCTCGTCTGCGCATCTTCTGATGATTTGGTCCGGACATACTTTGAATAAGTATGGATCGTCCCAATAGTAATTTTTAATGTCTCTGAAGAATTTGCGTTTTCTAGAGGTGGGCATTCCTTTCGGTACAATTCCTCCAACCAGATAATTAGCGTAGTCTGCGTACCAAGGGTCGTGGTTGAATTGTGAACCCTTCTGGTGGCCTCCGATGTTCATGAGTTGTTCTTCAGGAAACTGATCTTGAATATCTCTTTCATTAAGCTTTTCCATCGATGGGTTTTCCAATCGACTGAGATGATCTGCTGCGACATTTTCTGCTCCTTTCTTATCCCTGATTTCTATATCGAATTCTTGGAGAAGCAGAATCCATCGAAGTAGTCTTGGTTTAGCGTCTTGCTTTTTGAAAAGATACTTCAAGGCTGAGTGATCTGTATAGACAATAGTTTTTGACAATATTAAGTAAGAACAAAATTTATCAAAAGCAAATACTACCGCAAGCAACTCCTTTTCCGTAGTAGTATAATTCTCTTGAGCATCGGTGAGTGTCTTGCTGGCGTAGTATATTGGCTGAAAATGCTTATCCTTCCTTTGCCCTAAGACAGCTCCAACAGCAAAGTCACTGGCGTCACACATGATTTCAAATGGAAGACTCCAGTCAGGAGCAACCATGATAGGTGCATGTGTGAGCTCATCCTTCAAAATGTTGAAAGCTTTCAGGCAGTCGTCTGAAAAGACAAACGGAGTGTCCTTCTCGAGAAGGTGCGTCATAGGTCGAGAAATCTTAGAGAAATCCTTAATAAAGCGACGGTAGAATCCGGCGTGACCTAGAAAACTGCGAATGGCTTTAACAGAAGTAGGTGGCGGAAGTTTGGCAATAGTCTCAACTTTAGCTTTGTCAACTTCAATTCCAGACTTTGATATTCGGTGTCCCAGAACTATTCCTTCCTTCACCATAAAGTGGCACTTCTCCCAGTTTAAGACAATATTTGATTCTTCACATCGGGCTAACATTCGTTCGAGGTTGGAAAGACAAGAAGTGAAGGAGTCTCCAAAGACTGAGAAGTCGTCCATGAATACTTCCATACACTGTTTAATCATATCGTGGAATATCGCCACCATACACCTTTGGAATGTAGTAGGTGCGTTGCATAGCCCAAAAGGCATGCGTCGGTAAGCGAATGTTCCGTAAGGACATGTGAAAGTTGTCTTTTCTTGGTCCTTAGGATCGAGAGGAATCTGAAAATAGCCAGAGAAACCATCAAGGAAACAGTAGAATTCGTTCCCGGATAATCTCTCCAACATTTGATCGATGAACGGTAGAGGGAAATGATCTTTTCGAGTAGCTTCGTTCAGCTTCCGATAGTCGATGCATACCCTCCAACCGGTGACGGTACGTGTTGGAATGAGTTCATTATCATCGTTTGCGATAACCGTCATTCCTCCTTTCTTGGGAACAACCTGAACTGGGCTGACCCATGGGGAATCTGAAATAGGATAGATCAAGCCAGCGTCCAAGAGTTTGATGACCTCCTTCTTGACCACATCTTGAATCTTTGGGTTGACTCTCCTCTGTCTTTGTATAGAAGGTTTGAAGTCGTTTTCCATGAGTATTTTATGCGTGCAGTAGTTTGGACTGATCCCTTGGATGTCGGAAATCTTCCATGCAATCGCCTTCTTATGTGACTTCAACACTTGGATGAGTTTTGCTTTCTCTTCGGGTGCAAGATCTTTTGCAATTATGACAGGTAGGTGCGAGGTTCCTTCAAGAAAAGCATACTCCAGATGAGAGGGTAGTTCCTTTAGTTCCAATTCTGGCGATTCTTCAGTAGAAGGTTTCATTCGAGCGATCTCGTCTCTTCGTAATTCATCATACTCCGTCTGGAACTCTGGTTCGTTTGGAGATGAGTTGGCTGTAGCGGCTGATGCTATCTCTACTAATTCTGTCTCGTTAGAGAGTGCGTTCTTCTTCAGCTTGTATTTACTTGTTGATGATGAGGAAGTTGCATTATCTTCAGTAAGGATGATTTTGTTGTCGTCGGTGAATGCAAACCTCTGAAATTGAGATGTTGAAGACGTACTTATGGTGATTTCTGGATTTGGTGGCGCACAACCTTCAGATAGTTGCGGCTTAGCTGAGATTTCTGATTCCATCTCCTCAAAAGATTTAAGAATTTCAGCTACTGAAGGAGATGAATCAGCTTGACACCTTTGTAAAATTGGTAGAGGAATGCCTTCGCCTAAGGGAACAGCAACAAAGGAGTTGTTCGTGAAAGTGCTGATAGGCGGTGCAAGAGGATACTTCGTTTCAGATAACGAAAATAGTAGCTCCTTAGAGTGTGCTGGTTTGTCAGAGATAGCTGAGCAGAGTCCGGCATCGTCCTGGCATAGTCTCCTTGTAGTGATGACTGTGTTGGGAAGAAGGTCGGGATTGCTAACTGCTAGAATCTCCTCCAAATGCTCGTCATATATTTCCTGCATGGAATCCACAAGACCAAGATCTTCTCCCACAGGTTGTTTCATCATTTTATCGACATTAAAGGTGACTTCCTCCGTTCCGACCCTCAATTTTAGAGATTTTTCGTTTACGTCAATAACAGCCTTGGCAGTGTTTAGGAAAGGTCTGCCAAGGATGAGGGGAACGTGGGCGTCTTCCTCAATATCCATAATAACAAAGTCAACTGGGAAGATGAATTTACCTACTATAACCATAATATCTTCAGCAATCCCCCGAGGGAGTTTAACTGATCTATCGGCTAATTGGATGGTCATTCGAGTGGGTAGCAGTTCTCCTAATCCTAGTTTCCTATATAGTGAGTAAGGCATAAGGTTGACACTAGCACCTAGGTCAGCTAAGGCATTACTAACTTGGATATTTTGAAGGTAACAAGGAATAGTGAAACGGCCAGTATCTCCTAGTTTTGGTGGAAGGCCATGTAACATGATTGCAGAGCATTCAGCATCTAAGGGTATATTAACTAATTGCCTTAATTTTTCTTTATTTGAAAGAAGTTCTTTGAAGAATTTCGCACAACTGGGCATTTCTACTAAAGCATCTAATAATCTAACGTTTAAGTGCAGGCTTTTAAACATCTCAAGATATTTCCCAAACTGCGCTTCCTGCTTCTCCTTCTTAAGTCTACCAGGGAATGGAATTCGAGTACGTGGAATGATTTCTGGAACTTGAGAAGGTACTGGATCGGGTGCAGAGACAGGGGTGTCACTTGGCACTGGATCAGTAGAAGTGGAAGGTTTATTTGAAGAATTATCTGAGGTTTGTTCAACTCTGGTTTCTTTACCTCCTCTTGTAACAACTAAGATGTCGTTACCGATCTCGATTTTCCTTTGACTCTCCTCAACTTTTGAAAACAATTGTTTAAGACTAACTTCAAGGTTTTTGATCAAATCTTCGGAAATTCTAAGTAAAGCATCAATTTTATCTTGAAAATCTATTACTTGTTTGTTAACGTAATTTTGTCCAACCATGAAGTTAATTAAAGTTTCGTTATAGTGTTGTTGAGAGTTAAAAGAGGAATCGGATAGGGTGGAAGGTAGAGTAGACAGAGATTGAGTAAGAGGGGTTTTGTTTTGCCACTGAACTGAAGATGTGGATTGAAAGCTTGGTTCAGGGCTTTTGAAAGTTATCCCAAACTTACAGTCATGTTGACTAGTCGTCATGGCTGAAAAATTTGGGGTTTTGGTAGAAAAGAGAGTTTTGGAAAGGAAATAACGGAAAAGGAACTTTCGGATGATATTGATCTTCCGAAAGGATCGCTAAATAACTAAGATAACTAAATTCCTAAATCGGTCGTTGTAGTCCCCGGCAGCGGCGCCAAAAACTTGATGGGCGCCTAGAGGTCGGTCAAGGAATCGCTTCCTGTTGTCGCGGTGCCTTCCTCCGGGCGCGCCACCAGCGGGTGTTTTATAATTTGTAAATGCGGGGCCTAAGGATACTTAAAACTATGGGATACAGTAGTAAGTATGACCTAGGGTCGTTCTTCAAACTACAACGGGCATGGGATCTAGGTCTTTTGATTATCTTTTGTAATTTAGCTGGTTTATCAAAAGGTTGATAGGGGTTTTGGTTGTTTTTATATTATAACTACTAATTTTAAACTAAACTAAACTAGAGGATAGGGAAGGTGAGGTGGCTACGAGAACAGCAGATTAACGCGAGTGTCTACTATTATAATTATATATGCTATTTAGGGGTAGTTATTTTAGTTAAGGTATTAGCTATGATGACGAAGTCAGGACTTAACAGACGTACTTGAAACAATCAATGACAACAAAGTACTCTACTTACAACCTTTCCTTAGCTCCCACGTATTTAAACGCTTGTACCAGTAGTAAGTTGTTTTACAGTATTTCCGTTGAAACATTAAAAGGTTCTTGTTATCTATCACGAGTTATATGTCCTAATGAGCCATAACTACTAGCCTATTATATACCTAACGCGAAGTTGTCCACAATCAGATAAATAACATGTCACGAAGATAGCAGTTATAGAGTGTAAACTATACCGGAAGTTCTCCCAAATATAGCAACCAATTTAACCAACAGCCATCCTCGAGTCCTATTCCCCAATCTCGGACATTTGAGATATCCGAATCATGGCATGAATTGTTGAATGAACAAAAACATGAAACAGGGGTTTCCTACCGGAACAGGTTGGGATGGCCTGGTCTAACGGCTGATTAAATTGTTCATCATTATTTCATATAAACCATCATAACTATTTTACGCATGTTAAACTGATGTATGCAATTAATTTATATTCGAAAACCTAATCATATATCCAATAACACAAGTGATACTAGCATGCAAACCCTAAAGCAACAATCAAACAAGAACATGCGACAGAGCAGCATACAAGGATCAGTTTAATTTGTGCAGAGTAACTGGATAATTGGTTAAGTCACACATATTCCGAAAGTTCTCTCAAAAACATGCGTTAAATAAATTGAATCTAATCTATCTCTAATCCTACGCTCCGTGTCTCCCTCCGGTGTATTTCAACCAGGAGAACACCGGCCATGTCGAGTTCAACGATCATCAGACACAGAATAATAAGCGGCGTACCACCAGTTAAGGACCAACAGTAAGTTACAAACCACAACATAAGTTGGATAGATAAACATTGGAGACTCAATTCATAGATTCAAATATATATCAACAACATACGGACAGAGTAACGGCATGTTTACAATTGGAATCATTATCACAACGGATTGTGCCCACGACTTTCATAGCTTCCACGTTCCGTACTACACACATTCGTGATGGTTCCGGCGCTATACAAATGAAAGCCGTATAACGTTACCTCCGTTGTTTCATAATATCCAATTGCATTTTAAAGTATAACTACCCTAGCATAATGATTATCATAGCAGACACAGATTTGTTTAGCTAAGCATGGCAATAATTCTAGCAAGCAATTCTAAATAATTATGACAACAGCACAACATATTTAAAACAACAAGATAGAAATTAAAATAAAACCTGACAAAGCGTAATTACAAATCTTGCGCAATCGCAGTCTCGGAGCACCTCCGTAAAGCTAAGCTAGAAGCTAATCTACTAGCTTAATTAAACTATCCTAATCTAATTATTTCTAGAGAGAGAGTAGAGAGAGAAAGGAAAGAAAGAAAACATATATCATAAAATGAGGAGGTGATGGTGTGTATTTATAGGATTTGCTCAGCCGTATTCCTCAACCGTATTCTAGCCTTCAAAATCTCAGCCGTATTCCTCAGCCGTATCAAGATTGCACCTTGGATGACCAAAACATGCGATACGGTTGAATTTGGCCGTATACGGGAGAGATTGGCCGTATCGGGGGAGGGACAAGGCCGGATACGGGGGAGATTGCCCGTATATGACTGGACCTTGGCCGTATACGGTTGGGACAGGCCGTATACGGCTTAGTCTTGGCCGTATACGGTTGGGCTTGGCCGTATACGGCTTGGCTCTCCCGTATCGTGGTCCGTTGGTTGCCTTGAATCTTCATTTGGGCGTAACTTCTTCATCCGATGTCCGTTTTCAGAGTTCTTTATATCCACGCGATCGTAATCTCCTGACGAAGAAAATGACATAGGTTAGAGGTCATAATTCTTAGTAGAGATTAAAAAGTGCTTAAAAGCGTGAACCGGAATGCTTATGATCGTATTCGTTATATTTATCATGTTTTTCGACCATTTTAGATGATTTTTGAAATGTTGTCTATATTTTAGCCTTAATGATGAGTTTTGATAATAATGTATTGATTTTGGATATATTCATCATGTTTTGGGCTAAAAAGGTGAGAAAGTGACGCATAAAAACTTGACTTTTTACGTGTCATCAGATTCACAACATGTTTGTAACACCCCCAAATTTAATGATTTGCGGAAGCATACTTGGGTGTTACTAATCAATATACAAAGCACAAGATATACAGTAAACGACCTCTAAATGAGACGTTGTAAAACGATTTCATAGAAATAATTGTTTGAAAACTTAACGTTTTCGTATACAAAATGTAGTTCCCTAGAGTCCACGCGTATAGCGGGAGATTCTATTACATAATCAACATGTACAAAAAATAATGCCGAGAATCTCCGTTAATGCAGTTTAGTTGAAATCATGCGACTCTAGCTATGTCCTGGAGTAATCCTACTCCGTCTGGGTACCTGAGAATACATGCTAAAAGGTCAACACGAATGTTGGTGAATCTCACAGGTTTGTAAGTTATATCGGTTTTTTTTTTGAACACAAGATTTCATCAGTAGTGCCCGCAGGCGTAAATCAAGTATTTGCAAATCCAGCAAATGTAAAGTAAGTAAGTTATACCGTTGCCATGAGGCTCATAATCGAAGCTTAACCCGTAAGTAATAATTTGCTCCCGTGACATGCTCGTAACTGAGCAAGCATAAGTAACGAATAATAGTCGCCCGTTTATACAGAACGGTTCGTGGTAGCGCTACTACCCCGGGCGGGGAGGGTCATTTCCCTAATGGATCCATTAACTAGTGTTCGCGCTTAAGTCCATAACTAACAATATATGATGGAGAGACTTCTGTAAGTAGTAAATAACTCATGCAATTCCGTTTGGTATAGTAAGCAGTTTAGTACTTGTGTTCAAGAAAAGTAAGCAATGTATCTCACCCCGTATGTAAGACAGTAAAAGTGGGGCTGTAAGACTCACCTGAGTCGAGTAGTAAGCGGTGGAAATCAGTAAGTAGTGAGTAGGTTCTCCGAACCCGTAACCTTTAAATGCCTAAACATATAAAGTCAAGTAAGTAGATGTCTCGCAAGACCATCTAGTCTAATTGTCTACACAACTCGTTATGTCCAATGTTGTTTCGTTATTGTTTGTTCTTAGGAAACATGGTTGGCCCGTTGGTGACGGTTTGTATTAATAGTCTTGATGTTATCACATTGATTTTGAAGTGTTATACTTGAAAAGTATATTCCATTATGTTTGAAAAGTTATATCATATAAGCGTTTCGAAGTCATACAAGTTTGACACTTGGTGAGAAATGTGCTTACGGAATCTAAGTACGGGGGTCCGGGGGCAGCGCCCCTGGCGGGGTCCAAGGGGCTGGCCCCTGGCTGGGGTCAAGATGCCAGGTCAGCTCGAAAATTTTTTATTTATACTATATTGCTTTGGTGAAAAACGCATCTGGGATCTGAATTTGGGTAAAATCGAGTGATAAATTTCGAGTCTCGACACTTAGTAAAAATCTGTGTTTTTGAGGTTCTGATTTGTGCGACGTTGGGTGCGACCATAAAAACGTAAAAATGGGTAAAAACGGAGAGTTTCGGGTTTTGTCGGAAACTTACAAAATGTCGGATTGAAAATCCGAAAAGATGGAAAGGTAGATCGTGTTGCGGTGAATCTTTTCTTCCAAAGGAGGGGTATGATCCGAGCTCGTTTTGATGTAGTAATTGATGATTTAATGAGTGTGGTGTGTTTTGGTGATTTTTTTGAAAAGAAAAGGGAGAGGAAGAAAGAGAGTGAGAGAAAGAAATGAGAAAGAAAAGAGTGGGGCGGTGGGGGTGTAGGTGATCCCCCACTTTTCAGTCCACGCTCCGTATCTCGTGCAGTGTTCGTTTTCTCCGTCAATTAAGCGTTATATATTTATTTTGCACGTTAATTATTCATTTAAAAATACGAATTTTGTTAAATAATTAGATTGAATTATTTTGTCAAATCTTTAATACTTTGTTTATACTTGGATTTAAATTGCGCGTTTAATATTTTAATCGTGTTGACGTTTATTTGTACGGTATATTACCTACTTGAAATATATTCAAAACAATACTTGAAAATTGATCGCGTTATTAAACAAAATGTTTCATCAACGTCCGTAATTTTTGAATCGAATTACATTCGGTTTAAATTGTGTACGATTAAATCCAATCGCGTATTCGTATATATTCAACAATATATATTTCGATACATTTATTAGCCTAACATAGAACTAATTACATGTATTTACAGAGAATTAGGCACTAATTACTAGTCCTAATTTGGCGGTTGTTACAATGTTCATCTACATTTGCATCCAGATCAACACCTTCATCTATCACAGATTCAAATACTGCAGTCCAATCATCAGGAAGTTTGAACTCTCCTTCTTCAATATCATAATCAATCTCTTCATCTATCTCATCCAAAATATCATCTTCTGAATCTGATAGATCTAGCATTTCCATTCCTAGAGAAAAATACAAATATATTAATAATTCAAATTCTTCATTGATTTTCCTGAACCAATCTAAGAATTTCTTTATTAATTCTTTTGTATGTTTTAACCTAAAATATAAACGCAATTTACATATAACTTATAAAATCTTTTATTGATTACCCTGAATCAATCCAAAAATCTCTTAAGTCTTATAACCTACTTAACAAATAATAATTAATTTTAAATTCTAATGCATTGCGAATAATCACCAAACATTTAAATTTACTATTAATCACCTTATATAATTTCCAAGTGTTAATTGATCTAATTCATTATCAATTTAACCTTTAAATTATATATCATTTGTCTAGTTAATACTAATACATTTTTAACTTGTCAGTATACAAACTCTCATGTCTAAAATGCACATGTTATTATAAAATTTTGACCGCCGATATTATTCGGAACACGCCGCTTGACTACTCAATGAGTCGGAAGACTTTCGATCACTATTTTATCTTAACATATAATTATATAAACTTAAATTACATCAAACATATTTTACTTAAAATAATAATAACCTTAAGCCAAATATATTTACACAATAAAATTAAATTTACATTTGTTCACTACAAACTATTACAAATATTACAGTACTATGATAATACTAAGCTATCTTACCAGCTTCAGTATCACCCGGTACAGTCTTATCTGCACTTGTACCCGCTCCAGAACCACTTGCACCAGCATTACCACCAGACTCCCCCTGAATCGTAGCTTGCTCACCAGTCTTTGAAGGACCAGTCTGCTCACCACCTTCTGGTGCGTTGGGATCATCGTCTTTGTCTGAATCTCTCTTCCTCTTCAGCTCATTTTCTTTGCAAGACTCCAGATATACCAATATCTCCCCCTGAGTAGACTGTCCTGAATGAGTTCTCAAGACCAAACTCTCCAAGGAAGATAACTTCAGTCTCTGCACATTGAAGTCCGCAAGCAAAGTCTCATGAGTCTTCATCAGTAGATTGTAAGATTCACTCTGTTTGAGCATCTGCTGAGCAAGAAGAAGATTATTCGACACCAGCTCTGGAATCTGAGAAGTAAGCTTCTCTAAATCCTTTACCCTCGACTCTAAGGACGTAATCCTTTCAGCATCAGTCGTCGGAGTAACAGGTATCATTCTGGGTCCAGGCGGTGTAAGAGACTCAATATGCCAGTCTCTTGTCAGCGGTGTATGAGGTTGAGACAAAGCTTGCGTAAGCAAGTTTGCCGCAAATCTAGCTCCTTTATTCGTCGGAAATTTTGCCGCACGAACTAAATCAGCAACCTCATGCTATAAAGTTAAACACAATTAAAATCAGTTATTGTTACAGATTACTCTGTCTCAAACTCTAATTAATTGCATAACACTCATAGTTATAGAACTTATATCTCATACCTGAAGCGGTACAGATATCTGTTCAGAAACCACCGGTGTATCCTTCTCCACCTGTGGTGTATCTTGAGCCACTGTATACAGAATTAACTGTCTCAGTTTAACTCCTGATAAACAACAAGTTAAGATTATTTAACTTTTATAATAAATACTAACCTTCTCTAATAGTCAGCGTTCTCGGACGCTTCATCAACTGAGTAACAGTCTCCTCAGCATCCAAATCATGAACAATGAAATCTGGATCTGGTTCATTGACTTTACGCTTGAGCTTCAGCTTCTGAGTAGGATCAACCTCAAGCCTTGATCGTTGCTCAGTCATTCCAGCCGGAATACTCGTGGACAGATCAACAAGATCATCCTCGGTATCACTGGAATCGTCAGTTGTGTGTCCATCATTCTTGCCAGATGGACCAACTGGTTCCTAAATATATAGTATAGTAAACATTTATGATTAGCATAAAACTCGATCATACTAGTTCAATATATATTTAAAATTATTCAGCTTTTAATACCTTAACAGGTAAAACTGCTGAACTACCAGTCTGTCTTTGCTCACCCTCAGGTCTAGTAACCTCTGGGTCCGCAATCTCAGCTTCCTGTATATAATGATATTCATATTTTATAATCAGAAATAATATCCAATTCACTAAATATCTAATATCATAATCATTAGATAATAATATTATGCATTTATGATTAATAAAAACAATCTATCAACTAAGCATCTATATTATTATATGAATAAAATATTACCTCAGGTGGTGCAAAATAACTATCAATATCCCGTAGCAAGGGATCAGTAGCATCATCATTCTGAACCAAAACCTCTTGCACAACTTGTGCAGCGACCTCTTGATTCACTTGCTGATCAACCTGACCAACCTGAATAAGAACATCCTCAAGGAGCCCTTGTGGATCTTCAGGTTGAACCTCCTCAGTTGCAGGTTCAGGTATAACATCAGCAGCAGCAGCACCAGCAGGAACAACGTCCAACCACCATTATTTGGCGGTGGAACGTAGTTTGGGTCAACAATATACCCAAATAGTGGTCGTTCTTCCGGTTTCACCACTCCTTCCTTCCTAAATGTCTGCATAAACATGGCATTATATCCACGTTGATCAATGGTATTCACCACTAAAAACGGCTCAGGTATAGCCAAGTTCGGTAGACGTGCACGAATGATAAGCATACAAAACCTCGGGTAGATCATAAATCTAGATCTAACAGAACCCGATATCTGTCTTGCAATCTCTCCAAAAATGAGATCACATAAACTGTATGGTTTATTATAAACCAGGGACAGTGCAGCCGATAAAATAACAGGGCTTAACTCATCGAAGCCACCCTTCTTCGGTGCAAAAACTGTGTTCATCACATGCCACAGAAACCTCCACTGTCCAAGTACCAGAGGCTTCTGAAACTGATTCCCGCGTCTATCTCCCGTATATCCCATACGGCCAATTTGCCCCTCAATAAAGTCCATGGGCATCTCCAAATCTCCATTCTCCTATTCTACAGTCCCCAGCTGTAATACCTCACGAAGATATCCAGCAGTAAATGCAACCGTTTGACCATTAACCGTTGCTCTAATCTCTGGTGGATTGACAGATTGGTCATGCACGATATCCGTCCAGAAATCGTTCAGAATAGCCTGAGAAATAGGTTGATTGGCCGTAATAGCATATCGAATACGCGACCGTGCAAGAAAGCGAAGAATATCAGCCACCCTATCAGCCCTCTTGGCCTGTAGATTCAGATCTACTAGAATATTGTGGCTCTTGTCAAATTGTCTCGCCATATCTGTAAAATAAACACAAATAACAGAATAAATGCACGTGTAATATATTTGTTAAACTATAACGTATTATGAATAATAATTCATCTTACATCCTAGTTTAAATGTAAACTTATATATATAACTTGTTACATAAATAGTCTCAAGTCGTATACATATATAAATCAATATATATAATATACCGCTAATATAAAATTAGGACACGCTACTCGATTACGTTTTGAATCGGTAGACTTTCGATATATATATATATACATTATCATAGGAATCCAAAAATATACTAGTTATTACTTAAAAAGTCGTAACTCTTATAAAAATCTCTTTTTAAAAAAAAAATTTTATAAGTTCTGGATTCGCATAAGACACCTAAGCAAATCGAGTTCAACTCGTTTTGCTTATCAACTCGCTTCGCTTATCAACTCGCGATTGAAGTGAACTCGCTAATCTTGTCGATCCGCAGATCAATTCGTTGGTCGATCCGCTAATCAACTCGATCCGCTAGTCAACTCGCTGCGAGTTGAATCGAAGTGTCAACTCGTTCGATGAACAGCCGTCGCGAGTTTAAACTTAAAATCGATGATTTTGTTAGTTTTAACACGATCAAACGATACATTCACGTTTATTAAGGTTCGTTTAACATTAATCCTAAGGATTCGTGTTATAACAATCCGTTAATCTACGTGAATCGATCAAAATTGAAACCGAAACCCTAAGTTTATAAAAAATTCGATTTCTCGTTAATTAGACGATGAAATCCGTTGAATTTTACCTCAAAATGTTCGCAATCTAAAGGTGAATAAAATCTACGGATCAAAAACTCGTTCTTCGTACTCGAAAAATCGAAATCAAACGAAAACTAAGTTTCGCCTTGTTTCGCCTGTAAGCGGATTCGCCAAGTTGAAGTGAACTCGCGAAGGTTGTGGATCCGGTGATCTGTTGACTCGTTTGACCTTCTGTTTTATACCCTTTATCCGATTCGCGAGATTTCAAGTGGATCCGCAAGATGAGTAAGTCGACTCGCAGGAATGAATAAAAACGCGAATTAAATAATTAGTATAAATTAAAAACCCATCATTTGTACAAGTCTAAAATAAAATTATTTTTCACTTGTATTTGTTATGTTTGTTCGAATCAAAAATATTCAGTATGATTTAATTCCGAAGGGTAAGACCTAATATACACAAAAACTTAAATTAAACATAAATTAAAATAAGATAAAAACACACTTATATAAACCTTGGTATCAAGTACCATTTTATTAATCACTCAAAACAAAGTACATATATAAAATAAATAAGATTTTATCTGCTTAGGGATCATATTAGAAAGAATAAGCAATTAATTATATATTTAAAAGTCTAAGCAGATTGGTAGTATACATACCTCATGAAATTCAAGTAAATTACTATAAAATTACAACTAAATTTATCATTTATACATTTATATTTATGAAACTATATCTTAGGTACCTTTATCCACATAGCATAATTAATAAATGCATTACTCACATAAAGTGAATATATTTATAGACAGTCCAAGACGATTACCGGTATTATGATCCACATAAACAAATTATACTCAATTTTCTAAGCAAACACTTTATTGTTAGTATGAATATTATCAAGTGCTTCCTATTATATGACATACTGAAAAATTCAAGTAAAACTCATAACACTGCATCATTAAATTTCAAGGTAGCGGTTACTAAATGATGTATCTTTTCGAAACATATAACATACACTTGAATTTTTAAGGTTAGACAAATATCAGACATACTTTGAATATGCTATGTTATCTAAGTCTGTACGTAGTACAACAGAAGATGCCTTCTAGCATAATTCAAAATATATTTGAGAATATTAATTTGATTAAAGGCTTCAGATCTGTACTTAGTACAACAAAGTTACCAGTAATTAAGTTAATACCCATATTTCTACTATTTGTCAATTAAAAATGCATGATAACAGTGTATGGCAATACCATCATTCAACAATTAAGACTTAATGTCATACATCACAGAATAGTAAGACAAGATAATAAACAAGTAGTTAATTAATTTCTTAAGGCTTAGAAAATTTCATATAATTTGCCTACCAGTACATCATATGATGAAGCCATATAAAGTTTTCACTAAAAATAGACAAATTATAACTTGTTGATATAGGTGTATAATCAAATAAATATAAACACATACCTGATAGAACTGCTGTAGTTCTAAAGCAACTTTATTTGAACCTACTACCATATCATACTTAGGACTTAAGCTTATTATTGTGAAGCTTATTCTCCTAATGTACTATCATTTCCCTTAGTTTTTGCAGCTAAAAACTTAAAAAATTTCAAAGAATATTATGTTTATATTCTTTAATGAAGGCGATTCCCCTTAGGTAACAAGCAAATGAATGCCATACGCCTTTTTTTTTTTTTTTTTAACACATAGAAATACTAACTATTACAAAAATACCCTTGGAAGACTAATCACTCTGGATTTCTCATTCCGTTTAGTTGAACCAACGTCTCAAATCTTGCTCTGTCGAACGCCTTTGTGTATAAGTCTGCTAAGTTATCCAATGATGGAACCTTAACTAACTTTATCAACTTCTTCTCAGCACAATCTCTAATAAAATGATGTCGAATATCAATATGCTTAGTTTTACTGTGCTTTACCGGATTATTGGTGATCGACATAGTAGATTCGTTATCAATCATCATAGGAGTATTGGTTATATTTAACCCGTAATCCCGCAGTTGCTGTTGAATCCAAAGTACTTGAGAGCAACAGCTGCCAGCTGCAACATACTCAGCTTCACATGTAGAAATTGCTACCGAGGTTTGCTTCTTGCACTGCCAGGATACTAATCTACCTCCTAGGAATTGACATCCTCCGGTCGTAGATTTCCTATTCTGATTGCATCCTCCATAATCCGAATCAGTATAAGCTACGAGATCTAAGTCTCCATCAATCGGATACCAAAGACCCAGCTTAGGTTTCCCTTTGAGGTAACGAAAGATTCGTTTAACAGCTTGCATGTGTGACTCTTTCGGATTAGCCTGATATCTTGCACATAAACAAACAGCAAACATTATGTCAGGCCTAGAGGCTGTTAGATACATTAGTGATCCGATCATGGCTCTATAAAGAGTTGGATCCACATCGCTATCACTCGATGTATCTGGACCTAGTCCATGATAGACTAGAATTGGAGTATTGTATACCTTACTTTCATCCATCTTGAAGCGTTCTAATAGCTCATATGTATATTTATATTGATGAATAAAGAATCCATCCTTCTTTTGATCAACTTGTAATCCTAAGAAGAAATTCAACTCTCTCATCGCAGACATTTCAAACCTTTTCCTCATGACTTTCTCAAATTCTTGACACATCTTTTCATCAGACGATCCAAAGATAATGTCATCAACATAAACTTGCACAAGAAGAAAGTCTTTCTTTTTCCACTTCACAAATAGTGTACTATCAATCGATCCTCTTGTAAATCCATTCTCAAGTAGATACGTTGATAGTGTTCCATACCATGCCCTAGGTGCTTGATGTAATCCATATAGAGCCTTATTCAAACGATATACTCTATCTGGATACTCAGGATCAGCAAACCCTGGCGGTTGTGAAACATACACCAATTCTTCCACTTTGCCATACAAAAAGGCACTCTTAACATCCAACTGATACACTTTTATACCAAAATATGATGCGAATGCTAAGAATACTCTAATTGCTTCTAGCCTAGCAACTGGTGTAAACACTTCATTGTAGTCAATACCTTCTTGTTGATTAAAACCTTGTACCACCAGACGAGCTTTATTGCGAGTAATAATTCCTTTATCATCTCTCTTGCACTTAAATACCCATCTAGTTCCAATTGGATATTCTCCCTTTGGTAGGTCAACCAACTCCCATACTTGTAATTTAGAGAACTGTGATAGTTCCTCTTGCATTGCTTCTACCCACGAGCTTTCTTTTAAAGCCATTTGAACATTTTTAGGCTCGACTTGTGAGATAAAGCATGAATATAGACATTGATTAGGAATCCCTGTCTCTTTCATTGCAGTATACAAGCTTTGGTATTCTAAATTCTCAGACGTACTAGCTCTGGATTGATGTCTAGTTTGAACCGGAGTATTAATATCACCGATGATATTTTCAACGGGATGATTCTTACTCGTTCTAGTTGAAGCAACAGGCTCAACTGGAATCTCATCTTCTAAGTTAGTACCAATCTCTTCCAATGAAGGTACATCTTCCGTACGAGCAGAAGATATCCTTAAGTGTTTCAAAGGAGTAAGTATATCATCAGACTTTGTAGGAAGATCATCAAGATCTTCTGTTTCTTGAGACTTATCCTCTGAAGGTTGTTGTGACTCACTTGTAGAAGTTTTATCTGATTAACATTAGTCTTAATTCCAGACTGTTTAACACTTGATGTTGAAGCGGGACCAATATTCCCATCTTCAAACAATAAATGTTCAGCTATCTCTGAATCACTGACATAGTCACTAATAGGAACTTTAAATGATGCAAAAAGATCAGAATAGTCAAATTGCCAATCTAAGCCCTTATGAACATCAGGTGAGTAGCTCGTAACCTCAATATTATAAACTACCTCCAAACGTCCTGTGACTTTATTAAAGACTCTCTTGTTTGGCGAATTGGGCATATAACCTAGGAAAAATCCTTCGTCAGCCTTCTCACCAAATTTTGCTTGATGCCCAGTCTTTAATATGGTGCATGAAACTCCAAAGGGTTCAAACCCCTTTAAGTTAGGTTTCTTATTGTTCAAAAGCTCATAACAAGTCTTGTTATGTCTCTTAACCGTAAGAACTCTATTAAGAACATAAGATGCTGTATTCACTGCTTCTGCCCAAAAGATGACCGGAAGCTTTGAAACAGCAAGCATTGTTCTTGCAGCTTCAATCAACATCCTATTTTTCCTTTCAGCAACACCGTTCTGTTGAGGTTCATAAGGTGCACTGAATTGATGTAATATCCCTTTGCTTAAGCAATAGATATTCAACGTTGAATTCTTAAATTATATTCCATTGTCACTACGAATACGCTTCACTCTCTTTTTATAGACATTCTCTACTAGATCAAAGAACTCAATTAGAATTCCAGGAGTTTCGTCCTTTGATCCCAAAAAGAATACCCATGAGAATCTAGAATAATCATCTGTGACAACCAAACAGTACCATTTGCCACCTATACTTCTCTTGCTTATAGGGCCAAAGAGATCCATATGTAGCAATTCAAATGGCGAGGAGATAGAGTTTTCAGTCTTAGGTCTGTGTGGTTTCTTGTGCTGCTTTCCTTTCATGCAAGGAAAACACTTATCCTCAGACTCGAAACATTTTTGTGGTACACCTAGAACCAAACCATTTTTGGTTATATAATTCATCTTTCTCCAGTTTAGGTGTGCCATTCTCCTATGCCATAATAATGCGTCTGTTTCCGAAGCCTTGGATAATAAACATGTAGACACCATTGAAGAGTTAGGAACACCCATGTTGATAGCATAGATGTCCTTCTTCCTTGGCGCCCTCATCAATATCCATTCATCAGGAATTTTGAAACCTGGCTTCAGGACTAAGGCCTCTTTTTCATTGAAATAAACTGGATGACCTTTATCACAGACTTGGGAAACACTCACTAGGTTGTGAGTAAGTTCTTCAACATAGTTCACATCCTCAAGAGTCAAAGTTCCATTTGAAACTTTTCCTTTTCCCGAAATTACTCCTCCTTTATCTCCTGCAAAATTTACTTTTTGCTTGAGACTCTCCTTGAAGTCCTTCAGTAGACTTCTTTCTCCGGTCATGTGCCTCGAGCATCCACTGTCTACATACCACCAGCTGTCCTTGTTCACAGCATGCTCCTGCACATAACACAAAATACAATCAGTTATCAAGAGGGACCCAAGCCATTACGGTCTTGGTTTGTCCCTTATCATCAACAAACTTAAGCTCTTTAAAATAACCATCCTTCCCATCAGGAGCTTTGGTTACTTTCGAAGTAGCTTGAGTTTGTGGACGATCAGCCTTAAGAGGTGAATTTGAGGATAACCTCCTAGGCACATAATTATGAGCTCTATTATGATAATTATAATTAAACTCATGTGATCGCGAAGTAGTACCACTCTCATAATGACTATGGCCTCTACTTGGAGTTCTAAACCTCGATGGTGTCACATCCCTAGACTTATGGGTAAAATTATCACTTTGAGTATATGGCCGTTTAGGTTTAGGTGGGAAGACACTATGTTTACATTCTCTTTTAAGAATGTTAACAGGTTTATTACCTAACTTAGGTTTGGTATCTAACCTATCTACAGTCATACTAGAGTCGGTCTGTGTCTTTTCATCAATCACAAGCTTATGTGGTGTTTCAGGCTTTTTGTTAGGACAACATGAAGCCACGTGTCCCTTTTGGTGACACTTGAAACATGACATCTGCTTGCGTGATTTAGGAACTTTTGCATTACTACTCGGAGTTTTAGGCACTAAAGGTTCAGGTATTTGTTCCTTATTAACCTTATCGTCAGTCTTAGTATCGTTAATCACTCCACCCGATATAAACTGTATTTTGGTGAAATGAGACACCTTACTATTATCTGATGATTGGTTCTTAATAACATCCTTATGTGCCCCTGACTGTTCTGGTTTATCAATTACTGTAATCTCAGGATTAACATCTGTCATTTCAGAATCTATCGAGTTACTAGTGTAATTGGCATTAAAAGGATGAGGTACATCATTGTAACCTATCCCAGTCTTGTCCTTTAAATTTCGTTGAGCATCTAGCATTTTATCCATTTCTAAAGTTCTGTAGGACTCAATCTTATGATTTTGTTCTACTAACTTATGCTTCAGCTCAGCTAACTCTCTATCCCTATCAGCTATTGTTCGATTTAAGTCATCAATGTTCATATAGAGACCATCTATGATTATTGCTTTTTCATTTATGGTATCTCTAAGTGCAATCTTGTCAGAACTATCAGACTTAATCTTATTCTTAAGATCTACCTTATCTGTACTTAACCTAAGGACATCACTTTTAGCTTGTTCAAGTTCAGATATTATAGTCTTATTAGAATCATTAAAAATGCTAACTTGGGATGACAAATTCTGATTAGACACACTTAAGACACTTAATTGTGATTGTAGATCAGTAACTAGATAACAAACATCAGCAAGAGTAAGAATATCCAAACATACCCTTTTCTTGTCAGTTTGTACTTCAGCCATGCGTGCTACAAAGTCATCTGGACTCATATTAGCAGTTGAATCCATATACAGTACGTCATCATCACTTGCTTTCTCATGAATCTCCGGCACCTTTATTTCAACATCACTGGGCATATAGCTATTGGACTCAGTAGCTATCTCTTGATCTTCAATCTCAGCCATGAGAGCTTCCTCAGACTGAGCTTGCCAATCATAAGATCCATCCAACTGTTTCACAACTAAGGCTTTGGAAGCTAAGGTACTTCCCGAACCTTGTTTGCTATTGCCAGTTTCAACCTTGGGTCTTTGACACTCACGAGCAAAGTGTCCATAACCTTGACAGTTGAAACACTTGATCTTGGTTTTATCAAACCCTGATCGATTTCCTACCACTTTTCCACCAGTTTTCTATAAGAAAATTTTGACTCTCCTTGATAACATTGCAAGTTGATCCTGGAGATCTATTTCCTCAAGATAATCAGGGTCTATCTGATCATAGTCTTCATCAAACATAATCGGATCATTGATTTTACCCTGAATGTAGTTTTCATAAGACGCAACAAAGGATGCAAGGACAGATAACTGTTGCTCAGCAGATTTCACACTCATTGGCATCTTTTGATGTCCTTGAGTTGACTTCTCAGCAGGTGTACCTTTAGATTCATTACCTGATGAGGTAAGAAGGCACACATCATCCGTTAACATTTCACCATTTTCATCAGTATCACCCACTAAAAGTGCAGTGGTCGAACTAGATGAAGAAGTCGAGAGATTAGTTTTCCCTTGATATAGCCCAGGATTCTAAACCTGATCAGAATTAGTTTCTCTCGATTTCTTTGTGAAATCATAACCTTTTAGCTTGTCAATGACCTGCTATAAGGTCATGGTTGCATACCTTTCGTCGTTGTCTTTGAGCATTACACCATACATTTCCCACTTAGACGGCAAACCCTCAATAAATTTGTCGGTTCTTTCAGTCTCAGTAGTAACAATCTCATGGTTGTCAAGCTCACTTAACAAGTGGTAGAATCTAGTGATGTAAGCATCAAGATCTTCTCCTTTTAAAGCTTTTATAACAGTAAACTGCTTCTTAAGAAGATTCTTCCTGCCTGCCTTCACTTGAGGACTTCCCTCACATCTTTTCTCTAACGCTTCCCAGAGCGTTCTAGCAGTTTGAAAAGACTTGAGTTGATGGTTTATTTCCTTTGGTAAACTCATCTTAATTGCAGAATGGGATTTATTCTCCAATTCATAGTCCTTCTTTTGTTGATCGCTCATTCGGTTATAAGCAAGAGTAACAGTTGGTTATTAACCGTTTGAGTAGGTGCAGTGTATCCATTCTTGATACACATCCAGATCGACAAATCATGGAATCTACAGTAAGATTCAAATCTGTCCTTCCAGTTATAGTAATCTTCGATTTTCAACAATTTAGGTGGAACGTTTGATTTTCCCACCTCATGTTCCATCTCGATCATTCTACTTAAGTCAGACATCTTAAATACGTAAAGTAAAACTGTTTCACGAATTCAGAACAACTCAATTCACAAGACTCAGTTCAACTCGCAATCTCAGCTCGACTCGCAAGTCTCAGTTCGGATTACTGTGATGTCGATTCGCAAGCAATTTCAATTCGCGAGAGATATCAGTTTGACTCGCAAGTCTCAGTTCTACTCGCTAGTTCAACTCGGTTCGCAGGCTACGCTGAAACCCTAATCTCGACTCGCGAAACGGCTGGAAACCCGAAAATTGAAAATTCAAGGTATTTTTTACGATTAAACAGGAGATTTCGATCGTAAACTAATCCTTAAATGTCCAGAGAATGATTTTGATCGTTAATATGTACTAATGCACGTATAAACGATCCGAATCACAACGCAATTATCAATAAAACCCTCGAACAATCTCGTATTTAGCCCGAAAGCTCTGATACCAGATGTAAGTCCCTAGTTCTTAGGATCGATAACTTCGTTATCTGTAGTATTAAGGTGCGGAATCCCTCAATACGGTGTTATCTTACTAATAACGAGTAAGTTCGTAATTGCGTATATTAAAGCTTAACTTTAAACGATAAAACGTCAAAGCCTAGCCATTAGGTATAAGTTTTCTCTGGAAAACCTTGAGTTCGCAGGTTGAGAGTCGAATGCCAAAAGTTATGTTTTTCACCGAATGAAAAACATTATATACGATCAGCTTGTCTCGGCTCGCATGGGCCAACGAGTTCGGTCCAACTCGCAGCCCAAGCCCACTATAGGACTCGGCTCGCCAGAATAATGTCTCGCGAGTTCAGATCTCATCTCTTAGCTCGATTCGCTGCGACTTGAGATCTCGACTCGCTTTGCACAAAACGTATATATTTATTTCATATTTAATAATTCGTCTAACTTAACAAAATAATATGTTTAACGAATATTACTAACAAAACAAATATTTATTTACAAATCTAAACCAATGTACAAACGTAATAATAATTACACCAGTCCTATTTCAAGCTAGATCTGTTGTCACAATCTATGTCTCAACAGGTTATAAATGTGAGTCGGTATCTCAAAGGACTACCTTTGTAGTTGCTACACAACTATATATGTCCAAATTACTACGATTTTGTTGATTATTTGATTTGTGTTTTGAAAATGTGTACGGCCCGTTGGTGACAGATTTATAACAATAACCTTAACTATTATTATTATACTTTTATTTATCCATTTTTGCGTATTAATCGTACCGTATTTGGTTTGGTTATTGAAAAGTGATTTTTGAACACTTAGAATGTTTTTGGCTTCTGTTTTCGGGTTTTTGCGACACTAAATGCGACACAATGCTTGTGTCTTATGTTTTGCGACACAATATGCGACAAATGCTTGTGTTCCGCAACACAAGGCTTGTGTCTTATGATATGCAACTTAATGCGACATTAAATGCGACACAATGCTTGTGTCTTATGTTTTGCGACACAATATGCGACACAATGCTTGTGTTCCGCAACACAAGGCTTGTGTCTTATGATATGCAACTTAATGCGACACTAAATGCGACACAATGCTTGTGTCTTATGTTTTGCGACACAATATATGACACAATGCTTGTGTTCCGCAACACAAGGCTTATGTTCCTCAACACAAGGCTTGTGTCGCAAAGATGAACACCAGCCCAGAACCCAGCGACTGTCGCAATTTTTCAACCCAAAACCCAAATCTAACTCATTTTTAGGCTGTAAAATCATGTTTTCTTCATACATTTGGACAATACTAAGATGTGTAAACATAATAACACCGAAATAATACACCAAAATTAGTAAATCTAAGTTTTTAGAAATTTTCTTACAATTGCAAATCGGAGCTAGAGGAGGCCGAAAATGATAATGATGCGTTTGTAAATCTTGTTCCTTGCTTGATGGTGATTCCGAAAATATAATTTTTGGTGTCGGTTATGCTAGATCCGAGAATTTGGTGGTGATGGGTTTGAGAGTGTTTAATGGGGTGTGTGTGTGTGTTTTGTATGGAATGGAAATGAAAGAGGAAATGGGGAGGAGGTGAGGTGTAGGTGAAACCCTCACTTTTCAGTCCCCGCTCCGTGTTCCGCGTGGTGCTCGTTTACCCGATCGTTTAAGCGTTAAATATTTATTTTACGCGTTAAAATGTACGTTTCCAAAGAAGAAAAATTACTCGATGTTTTGGTTGAGGTATTTCATCAAATACTTTATATTTGAGTTATAATAATTATAACTTAACTTTGTTTCAAGTGTTTGCGCGTTTAATATTTTAACCGCGTAGTTTCAGTTTGTACGATATGATTTAATTAGGAAATATTATCAGAATAATATTTTGAATTTAATTGCGTTATTAAATAACCTTATATTATTTAATAAGATTGTTCACCAACGTCCGTATTAATTCAAAATCGAAATACACTCGATTTTGAAACGCGTACGATTTAATCAAATCGTATAATTGTATATATTTAACACTATATATATTGATACATTAATAAGCCTAACACAGAACTAATTACATGTACTAAAACTTGATTAGGCACTAATTACTAGTCCTAATTTGACGGTTGTCACATTCTACCCCTGTTAGAAGAATTTCGTCCCGAAATTTAGTTTGGAGTCGTGTTTGAAGTAGCGTCAGCAAACAACTGAGGATACTTGAGTCTCATTTGATCTTCCCGTTCTCAGGTGAATTCCGGGCCGCGCCGCGAATTCCACCTAACTTTGACGATGGGAATACGGCTTTGTTTGAGTTGTTTGACCTCACGGTCCATGATTTCGACGGGTTCTTCAACAAAATGAAGCTTGTCGTCAATACGTATCTCATCGAGTGGAATGATAAGTGTCTCATCAGACAGACACTTCTTTAGATTTGAAATGTGAAAAGTGGGATGCACACTGCTGAGCTCGGCTGGCAGTTGCAATCGATATGCCACTGGACCTATCCTCTCGAGGATCTCGAAAGGTCCAATGTATCTTGGGTTCAGCTTACCGCGTTTTCCGAATCGGATGACACCTTTCCAAGGTGAAACTTTGAGAAGTACTCGATCCCCAACCTGGAACTCGAGTGGTTTGCGTCTCACGTCAGCATAGCTTTTCTGACGATCACGTGCGGCTTTGAGTTTGTTTTGAATCTCAAAGATTTTCTCGGTTGTTTCGTGAATGATTTCCGGACCCATGAGTTGGCTATCCCTAACTTCGGTCCAACAGATAGGTGATCGGCACTTACGACCGTACAGTGCCGCGAATGGTGCAGCCCCAATACTGGTATGGTAGCTGTTGTTGTACGAAAACTCGCACAATGGTAGGTGTTGTTCCCAGTTTACACCGAAGTCAACTACGCAGGCTCGTAGCATATCCTCAAGTGTTTGAATTGTTCGTTCACTTTGGCCGTCGGTTTGAGGATGGTATGCGGTACTCATATCGAGATGGGTACCCAATGATTTTTGAAGTGATTGCCAAAAGTGAGATGTGAAACGACTGTCCCTATCAGAGATAATCGAGATTGGAACACCGTGTCGAGAAATGATTTCCTTGATGTAAATTCGTGTGAGGCGTTCCATTTTATCGGTTTCCTTGATCGCCAGGAAATGAGCAGATTTGGTGAGACGATCGACGATCACCCAAATGGTATCGCAACCGCTCGATGACATGGGTAGTTTGGTTATGAAATCCATGGCGATTTGTTCCCATTTCCATTCAGGAATGCTAGGTTGTTGAAGTAACCCAGAAGGTTTTTGGTATTCAGCTTTGACTTTTGAGCAAGTAAGACACTTGCTGACATAGGTGGCGATTTCGGCTTTCATGTTCGGCCACCAATAGAATTCCTTGATGCCGTGGTACATTTTATCGGATCCCGGGTGAATAGAGTATTTGGACTTGTGAGCTTCATCCATCACCAAGTCTCGCAGGTTCCCAAAACTAGGCAACCAGATTCGGTTTGAGAAACACCTAACTCCGTTAGGTTTGATTTCAAATTGTTTGTCCATGCCTCGCAAGGCTTCGTTTTTGATGTTATCGGTTTTCAGGGCTTCGAGTTGAGCAGCGAGAATCTGAATGTTTAGATCATTGTGAATAGTCATACCGAGGGCTCGGACTCGAAGTGGTTTAGATCGCTCTTTTCGACTGAGGGCATCAGCAACAACATTTGCCTTCCCTGGATGGTATTTGATTTCGCAATCGTAATCGGTAAGCAACTCGACCCAGCGACGTTGCCTCATGTTGAGATCCTTTTGATCAAATATGTGTTGGAGACTTTTGTGGTCGGTGAAGATTGTGCACTTAGTGCCGTAAAGATAATGTCTCCAGATTTTGAGAGCAAAAACGACTGCTCCAAGTTCGAGGTCATGCGTAGTGTAGTTCTTTTCGTGGATTTTGAGTTGTCGTGAGGCGTAAGCAATGACCTTGTCTCGTTGCATCAACACACAACCGAGACCTTGATGTGAAGCATCGCAGTATACCACGAAGTCATCGGTGCCTTCGGGTAATGATAAGATTGGAGCACTGCAAAGCTTTTGTTTCAGAAGTTGAAATGCTGACTCTTGTTTTTCAGTCCAGTCGAACTTTTTGTCTTTCTAAGTCAGTGTCGTGAGTGGCAAGGCTATTTTTGAGAAGTTCTCGATGAATCGTCGATAGTAGCCGGCCAGTCCTAAAAACTGCCGTACTTCTGTTGGAGTTTTCGGCGATTGCCAATTTTTTATAGCCTCGATTTTTGATGGATCGACATGGATTCCTTGACTGTCGATAACTTGACCAAGGAATTGAACGGTTTGTATCCAGAACTCACACTTAGAAAATTTAGCATACATCTCTTCGTGTCTAAGTAGTTCTAGGATGGTTTTGAGATGATGCGCGTGTTCCTGTTCGTTTCGCGAGTATATGAGGATGTCGTCAATGAAGACAATGATGAACTTTTCGAGATAAGGCTTGCACACCCGATTCATAAGGTCCATGAATACAGCCGGTGCATTGGTTAGACCGAATGGCATCACTTGGAATTCGTAATGCCCGTAACGGGTTCTGAAAGCGGTTTTCGGGATATCGGTGTCGCGAACACGCAATTGATGATAACCTGGTCGAAGATCAATCTTTGAATAACAACTCGATCCTTGAAGTTGGTCGAACAGGTCATCGATTCGAGGAAGTGGGTATCGATTCTTGATGGTCAACTTGTTCAACTCTCGGTAGTCGATACACATTCGGAAAGAACCATCTTTCTTTTTGACAAATAGGACCGGAGCTCCCCAAGGTAAAGAACTCGGCCTAATGAATCCTCTTTCCAGGAGCTCCTGTAACTGGGTGGACAACTCCTGAAGTTCGGATGGAGCTAAACGGGTATGGTGCTCGGGCCACAGGTGCAGCACCTGGCACGAGATCGATTGAGAACTCAACCTGTCTTGGTGGTGGTAGACCAGGTAGTTCTTCGGGAAAGACTTCTGGAAAGTCTCGAACGATTGGCACATCCTCAAGTCGCTTCTCCTCCGACTTTTTCTCCATGATGTGCGCGAGGATTGCTGGATAACCCTTTCTCAGAAATTTTCGGGTTTTCAAACAAGATATGATATTGAGTCTCGTCCCGCCGGTCTCCCCCTGTATGATTAAAGTTCCACCGGCGGCGAGGGGTATGCCAACGACTTTGTCATAACAAATGATTTCGGCTCGATGCTTGGACAACCAGTCCATACCCACAATGACGTCAAAACTTCCAATTTCGACAGGCATAAGATCAATTGAGAAGATTTCATCGGCTAGGTTTAAAGTGCAATTAGGTATCACACTATCGGTTTCTATGAGTTTGCCATTTGCTAGTTCTACGGTGTACTTAACATCTAAGGCCACGGGGGTGATGTCAAGTAGTGGATAAAACTCATCAGAAATAAAGCTCCTATCGGCACCAGTATTAAATAGAACAGAAGCAGTTAAGTTGTTGAGGAGGAACATACCCGTGACCACATTCGGGTCTTGACGGGCATCCCCGGAGTTGAGTACGAACGCTCTTCCCTTTGCATTGTTGTTGTTGTTGTTGTTGTTGCCCTTATTCCTTCATTTAGGACATTCATTCCTGAAATGTCCGGCCTCCCCACATCCATAGCAGGATTTAGGTTGTTGGGTAATGCTGTTGGAGGCATTGTTGTTGGGTTTGGGGGCTCGGCAATCTTGGGTCAAATGCCCATACCTCCTGCAGTTGTTGCAGGGAGTACTGCATGGACCGTCATGGTGGTAGTTACACTTGGAACAGTATGGTCTGTCTCCAATGTAGCTACGTTTGGTTTCAGTATTGGTGTTGTAAACTTGAATGGTGTTGGTTTTCTTGTTTGGTTGGTTTTGGTGCTCAGAGGGTTTTCGCTTGTTGTTGGAGGAGGTATTGGGTGTCTCACGGCTGACAACCAGCGCCATGAGCTCATGTGCTAGCCGAATGGCACTTTCCGTAGTGGTTGGCTTAGATGAAGCAATGTTCCCCTGGATATTCTCCGGGAGACCGCGAATGTATCTCTTGATGCTCTTCTCCTCCGGATCAACCAGTCCCGGTCATAACAAAGCGAATTGCTGGAATTTGGTGGTATACCCAGCAATATCAGTCCCTTGCACAGTCAGGTGCCAGAACTCTTCCTCTAGACGGTGCAGTTCTTCTTCAGGGCAGTATTTTTCTCTGAGCTTTTTCTTCAGTTCAGCCCAGGGAAGTTGGTTTGCAATTTCGATGCCTACAGAGTTGGCGTGGGTGTTCCACCACATAAGTGCACCTTCCTGAAAGGTGTAGGCAGAGAACTTGACCTTGTTTTCTTCAAAACAGTTGCAGAGGTTGAAGACGGATTCCATACGTTCGATCCATCTGATTAGACCAATAGCACCTTCGGTGCCCTTGAAATAAAGTGGTTTGCAGCTAAGAAAATCCTTGTAGGAACAAGGTTTGACGACAGGGGTGGTGTCAACAGTCTGATCACTGTTTCATTGTGAGCTCCGAGCGGCCAGAGCATCGGCCACGGCTCGGGAGACAATGGCATTGATTTCGGCATCACTGTAACTTTTCTTCTTGGGATGCATGATTCTTCAAGAAAGAACAAAAGGTATGTAAGAATTTGCACCAGAATGAAAATTACAATAGATGCATATATGTAAAAGCGGTAACATACGACATCACAATGTAACATTAATAATGTAGAATAATCGAGGGGAATTGTCAATTGATATTACGAGTTCAAGAGGTGATAGACCATTCCGAGTTGTGAGTTCCAAAAGTTACAGGATTAGATGTTTTTACAAAAATACCGGGAATAGTTACATCCGGTCGAATTACATAGGTCCTACGAAAGCATAATAGAATACAGATTTCAGCCTAAGCTAATTCTGACGTAGATTGAGTTGTGGCAGCAGTGCAGTGAGGTGGTTCACAGACTCTGCAAGTCTGTTGGCAGTTCGGAGGGCGTCCTCGGTTTCCCTTAGACGTGTCTCGCACTGATGTAGCCTTGACTGTAGGAAAAAGATTTCATTTCGGTTGCCAATCACCTGGTTGTGGACAACCTCCATGGTTTCGATTGTTTCTCCCACTTGATTTTGAAGAGTGTTCACGGTGTTGACAGTGTGCTCGTGATCTTCAGAGACTTGTTCGATTCGTTCCATAGCTGTGAGTCTCCAGTTCTCGCGAGTTTCTTGTAGTTCGATATCCATAGCGTTAAATCGTTGCTCGTGATGGTGTAGTCGAGCGGCTAAAACCGGTAGAGTGAGGTGGGTGGAATATGGGCTAGCTTGAGGCAACCTGGTGTCCCTCCTAGCTACCCTTAGGTTTCGTGATCCATGTGGATAAGAGCGTGATGAACTTGGTGGTGTGTTTTCCATTCTGAGACAAAGCGTTAGAAAGAATGAGGCCTATATCCATATAATACAATATAGCCTAGGGTGTCTAACACAGACATTTTTGAGTCTCGGTTCTCTCGAGGTCAGAGTCAACTAGTGTATTCCCGTTCAACATAACTACTACAGACCTTACATCGTCTTTCTTTAATTGTACATAGTTGATCAGGCTATGTTAAATTAAAGTCGTATGCTGTAATTCCTGAACCAGTCATGCCTAATAAGGAAATACTGCCTAACAGTCATAGTCTAGGCCCACTACATGCAACCTAGTTCACTATAACCTTAGGCTCTGATACCAATCTGTAACACCCCCAAATTTAATGGTTTTCGGAAGCGAGTTTGGGTGTTACTAATCAATAATCAAAGCACATCAGATATAATGAACGACCACTATATGCGTCGTTTTACACTTGTATTGATTAAACAAAAGTTTACATCCAAAAATATAGTTTACATTAGCTCGGTTTGAAATTGAGAGATTTAATTACATAATTCATCTATACAAAATATAATAATGCAGCTAAATCTTTGATGATTTGCATGATGACACGAGCTAAGTATCCTGTTGGGCAGTCCAAACTCCTGCTGAGTACCTGTGATACAAGCTAAAATGGGTCAACGAAACGCTGGTGAGCTCACAGGTTTGTATGTCTAAACATATTGAATGAACCGCAAGATTTAATTGAATTTAAGTTGCAATAAAGCAAAATAAAAGTAACTATACAGTTATGAGCACATAGTTTGAGCTTAACTTGGGGGTCGGGTCCAATGAAGGAATTCCGATCGAGGTGCCTCCTACGAGTGCCTAATCCACACCCGTCTACACAAATGCTAATGCGTCCGTTTGACCAGTTAGTGCTTGCTAACCCGGACGAGGATTGTCAATCCTATATGGTACCATACACTAATATTCGCGCTACTACGTATTACCAAACTATGTTGTGGAGGGCTTTAAATTTGATTAGTGAAAACAACTCATGCAGTATTTGATTTTGATTGTACTTGCTTTCAAATGTAAATAAAACGAGCATTGATATCACACCCCTGAGTAAAACAGTAAAATAGGGGCCATGAGACTCACCTGAGCCTGAAGAGTTTATCTAAATAACTTTGATTGATTAGCCGAGTATCGATGTCCGAAGACTTGTAACCTGAGGGTATCCAGTGTCCACGACACGCGATGGTTATAAATGTGAGTCGGTATCTCAAAGGACTACCTTTGTAGTTGCTACACAACTATATATGTCCAAATTACTACGATTTGGTTGATTATTTGATTTGGGTTTTGAAAACTTGTACGGCCCATTGGTGACAGATTTATAACAATAACCTTAACTATTATTATTATACTTTGATTTATCCATTTTTGCGTATTAATCGTATCGTATTTGGTTTGGTTATTGAAAAGTGATTTTTAAACACTTAGAATGTTTTTAGCTTCTGTTTTCGGGTTTTTGCGACACTAAATGCGACACAATGCTTGTGTCTTATGTTTTGTGACACAATATGCGACACAATGTTTGTGTTCCGCAACACAAGGCTTGTGTCTTATGATATGCAACTTAATGCGACACTAAATGCGACACAATGCTTGTGTCTTATGTTTTGCGACACAATATGCGACACAATGCTTGTGTTCCGCAACACAAGGCTTGTGTCTTATGATATGCAACTTAATGCGACACAATGCTTGTGTTCCGCAACACAAGGCTTATGTTCCGCAACACAAGGCTTGTGTCGCAAAGATGAACACCAGCCCAGAATCCAGCGACTGTCGCTATTTTTCAACCCAAAACCCAAATCTAACTCATTTTTAGGCTGTAAAATCATATTTTCTTCATACATTTGGACAATACTAAGTAGTGTAAACATTATAACACCGAAATAATACACCAAAATTAGTAAATCTAAGTTTTTAGAAATTTTCTTACAATTGCAAATCGGAGCTAGAGGAGGCCGAAAATGATAATGATGCGTTTGTAAATCTTGTTCCTTGCTTGATGGTGATTCCGAAAATATAATTTTTGGTGTCGGTTATGCTAGATCCGAAAATTTGGTGGTGATGGGTTTGAGAGTGTTTAATGGTGTGTGTGTGTGTGTGTGTGTGTTGTATGGAATGGAAATGAAAGAGGAAATGGGGAGGAGGTGAGGTGTAGGTGAAAGCCTCACTTTTCAGTCCCCGCTCCGTGTTCCGCGCGGTGCTCGTTTACCCGATCGTTTAAGCGTTAAATATTTATTTTACGCGTTAAAATGTACGTTTCCAAAGAAGAAAATTTACTCGATGTTTTGGTTGAGGTATTTCATCAAATACTTTATATTTGAGTTATAATAATTATAACTTAATTTTGTTTCGAGTGTTTGCGCGTTTAATATTTTAACCGCGTAGTTTCAGTTTGTACGAAATGATTTAATTAGGAAATATTATCAGAATAATATTTTGAATTTAATTGCGTTATTAAATAACCTTATATTATTTAATAAGATTGTTCACCAACGTCCGTATTAATTCAAAATCGAAATACACTCGATTTTGAAACGCGTACGATTTAATCAAATCGTAAAATTGTATATATTTAACAATATATATATTGATACATTAATTAGCCTAACACGGAACTAATTACATGTACTAAAACTTGATTAGGCACTAATTACTAGTCCTAATTTGACGGTTGTCACATTTAGCAACTCCGATAAGTTCAATCAAAGCAAGTTCATAGATAGTTAAACAAAATACTTACAATTGAAGATAGGAAGATGATGAAGCTTATGATAATGATGAACTTTGAATTACAATCACATGAACTAGTTTGCTTCTAATTTGATTATGGTGTTCTTGCTTTGTGAGTACTCAAGAATGAAGAAAGAATGAAATTTGGGAAAGTTTTGGGAGTTTAGGTCGGCTCCCACAAAACCGACCCCAATATTCTTTTAATTTAGTCCCCTTCTAAATCTATTGTCTGGAACCTAAAAACCATTTACAATTCTAACAATTTTATTTTACCTTCAACTGTATAACTTTAAAACAAGCAGTTATTTATCTATCACAATAACTCGAAATAAACAATAAATTTCCTAACA
This sequence comes from Helichrysum umbraculigerum, assembly GCA_949592205.1. Lineage (NCBI taxonomy): Eukaryota > Viridiplantae > Streptophyta > Magnoliopsida > Asterales > Asteraceae > Helichrysum > Helichrysum umbraculigerum. The sequence continues at coordinate 86,125,981 of CATIUR010000002.1, read as the reverse complement.
TATTAAATAACTATTTAAAGCTAGGAAAATTACCAGAATACCCTTAGACCCTTAAAGTGGGTGTTACAAGGATTATATAAACACAAGCGTTCAGTACAACACCTTAAAGCATAAAAGATGGTGTACGGATAAAAAACGACGATGTACTAATCATCACCATTATATAAAGTTACAACATAAAGTTGAATACGATTAAAATATTTCATATACCGTTTTAAATTATGATCCACATATTACGACATTATATATTTCTAGCCGTGCATCGCACCGGTTTAACGCTGGTTAAAAATGTGAAGAGAGAATGAAAAAATAATAATAATAGACATAAAAAAAGGTATAAATAAATAATAGATTTTTGTCATACTCCCTCCGTCCTACCACAAATGTTCACAAAAATATCTTGAGTTGTCCCAAATAAGTGTTCACTTTCATGTTATAACCAATCGAAAGAGACTTTTGTGGGAAAATATGTTATTTGATTGGTGAAAAGTGTACTTAGTGAAGAATTCTAAAACTGTCAGAGTGGGATAGAGAGAGTATTAGTTTGTAACGGCATTAAACTAGGGGTTAATGTTTTGAAATGTTTCAAAAGTCACATTTTTTCTATCGTATATATTCATATTTTAGTAGATTCGTTGTATATATCAAAGTTTCTAGAATGTATAATGTTTGTATTTACGTCATTTTCGATACACACATAATATAAACTTTTTAAAATTTTAGTGCATACAATAAAAATTTATGTACATAAGTTAGACAATTTAGAAACTTTCACGAAGACAATATAATTTTTAAAAATTTTTGGATACACAGATAGTTTAATGTGTATACTTTAATATACTACAACATATTAACCCTTAAACTAACCGTCCGAGCTAATCATAAATATGAAATACACATAGATCCTAAAGTTATAAAAAATGGTTCTATAAAGTATAAACCCTAGAATTCTTAGAACACGGAGATTTTAGAGTTATTAATTAATCGTATAAAACTAAAACATAGATATTATAAGATGGGCTTATGTTGACTTATTTAGTAACTAAACTGGGCTGATGAGAACCGTGGCCCGTGGGCTAGCTGACTAGTATCACCAATGATTGTCCATGTGACCATGTTGAATTCCATTGATGATCCATGTAGTTTATACATATTTATAAAAAGCGTCTATATCTCTTTTGCATTTTTACAGTTCAATAAGTTTACTTTTTACTCGATATGTTCACTCTTCCACCTAAAATGTTCAGATATATAGGACCTAAATGGTCAAAGGGTACTTCATCATCTTAGATGGGTGATGGACCATTTTCGAGCAAATTCTAAACTTATTAGATCGACATAATGAAGAAAAAATTTTATAAATAATTTTTGTAAATCGATGTAAATCACATGAACCATTTGTGAAATCTACTAAAATGAAATATACTCTTGGAAGCCATAAACTTTTATGTATCGTTGGCAATTGGCATGTTAATCATTTATCTATCTTAATATTAAAATACATAACTTATACCTTCCGGTCATCCAAATTCTATTAGCATCGATCACTATAATAACAGTACGTAAAAATCGTTGAAAGCAATGTACAATTATCTCACTTCATGTTTACTATATATAACCATGTTAATGTTAATTTCAATGCGTAAATATTTATTGGTTCGGTTAATTACATGTTATTCGGGTTTTATAGTTCTAGCTATGCATGGATTAACTCCTTGGGTACGTCCAATTTGAACGCCAACCATGAAAGAAAAAGTTGATAAAAACGCCTGTATGTGCGCTTCTGTTATGAAGTTAGTAATACGATTAGAGTGTGATGATAATCATGAACAACCAATAAATCATGTACTCGTAGTTACTTTCACAATGAACTATTTTGACTATTTAATATTTGAGTTCACGAAATCAATGTTGGAATAAGGAAAGATCACAGTTGAATATTTATAGAGAAATTAAACAAAACAAAAAGATTATGTTATGTTTCGTGTGTGTAAATGATAATCAAATACTTACAATATATATGGAAACGTTATGCTAGCTGGCTTAAAATCAGTTTGCGTTAACCAACAGACATGCCGTTTTCGCGTTCATATGCAACATCTAATGATCAGTGTTCATTTTGGCGAGAAGACGAATAACACGCTCAACTCCCTAGACCCCCCAAGGTGTGCTGCCTCTTAACCCTGCAAGGTGGCGCAACCCCCGCTATTTAGTTGATGTCTAAACGAGTGTGTATCCCGCGTTAAAATGTTTTATTAAAGTTATACCTCAACTTGAAAAACCATTTGATCTTGAGTAAAAAGTACACTAAAATTGCCATCATTTGCAAGGGGCCAATCATATTTTTATTGCTTTGCTATGTGTGTCCTTTTTAAGCATATATCCAAATAATACGTCCTGATAGAATACCAATCAATCTAAACGGATCAGCTTAATCACGTATCTGATTTTTTATCCAAGCGGGTTAATTACAAGTACCAGTTAGAATTCGGGTAAGCCGAATGACCAGAATATATATGCTAAACTCTAATTCAACAACCATATCATGGCTTCAAGTTGCATCGCTAATATAAATGCAAAAACTATATATGCATTCCCCTTTTTTAAATATTGTCTTCCATGAAAACAACATTTCAACTAAAATCAAAAAGAAAGATTTCTTATGTTTGCCTTTAGAAAAAGAACTATTGCTCTTATAATTGTATTTACTTTTTCATGCTTTTCTTGAAAAATATGCAATGTAGATTTGAAGTTATAGAGTTGGGCTTCTAACTTTTTGAGAGAGAAAGAAAGAAAGAGAGGAGCGTGTAACATATATAGCACAATTAGTACATTATTGACCGGCCAGAAGCTACTTTAATTTGGTGCACACATATGACCCACCGGCCACCACTAACCACTTTTTGGCCGACCATTGAGCTACATGTGGTTCACAAATGCCACCACCCTTCTACAAATGTACATCTCCTACTTTCAAATGAACTAACAAAATCAAATGTTTTCATGCATTAAAACATGTTGTTGTGCTTGTAAACTTAAGATCTTTAATTTATGTTCATGCCCTTCTCGTTTAAAATACCATAATTCCTAATGGCAACAACATTATGTATGTATCATGTATACCTACATATTATGATAAAGTTGATTATTAACAGTGTTTAATTAAGAGACAACAAAAACGGATGAGACTTTGCATGTTTAGGTTACTCGATTAGGAATGGCGATTATGTTTACTCAGACATACGCGGTCTAACTGAAGTATCCTCGAGACCGTCTCCGACCCTTTCCCTGACCACATCTAGATGTACCAGCTAGTGAAGTTTAAACTTGATACCTCTTGTAAGGATATCATTACTCCAACAAATACGCCATTTGATTAATGGTTACATACTCGAAGTAAATCTCCATATATACTCATTATAATCCGCTTGCATTTAAAATTTAAAATAATAATAATAATAATAATAATAATAATAATAATAATAATAATAATAATAATAATAATAATAATAAGTACGATTTATTACGTACCATGCTAGAATTTTTTTTGCTTATTATTTCATCATCTAGCTACATTAAAGTAATAAAATGTACATATTTCCAATATTATTAACAAAACAACTACTCCCTCCGTCCCATTTAAAAATGTCCACGTTACTATTTTGGGATGTCCCAATATAAGTGTCCACTTTGATATTTAACCAATCAAAAAAGACTTTAGTGGGTAGATTTAATATTTAATTGATGAAAAGTGTAGTTAGTGGAGAATCCTAAAACTACGTGCAAAGTCAAAATAAACATTTTAAATGGGACGGAGGTAGTACCATTTAAGTTTATGTCATGTATGTAAAAGATTTGGCTGGTTGACAAGTTTAGATAATCAAGCCTTGTATGTTGTTTTATATAGGTTTAATATTAATATATTAGTTTGACAACTAGAAAAGAATATTGTGTGCATCATTAAATTCTTTACTTAGTTTACAAGCAAACGCCCAAATTAAATATCTTAATTAACAAATCACATAATAAAAGAAAAATGACCTGAATAATATGAATAGTGAACCATTTATAATCATTCATTAGTGATGATAATAAAATAAAATAAGTGAAAAACAAATGCCAGCTAATATATAATTTTCTTACCGAAGTCACCAGTTTCACTATGCGTTCCATAACTAACTAAGCACCAAATTCACGTCGTAAACGAAACGGTAATTTATTGAAACATACTACATCATATCCATCCACATTCATTTTACTTTGTTATAAAATAAGTGTCCATTTTCATAAACAGATAATCAAGTTTAGTTTTTTACTCTTACGTACACTAATTTTGAAATGCTTATGCCTAAAGTAATAGGTAAAAATAAGATGTGACAATTAACACGAGGAAATCTTATACTTTAGCCAAATATGTGTGACAATTACCAACGAGACATTTATTTTGAGACAAAGCGAATAACATAGTAGTATGTGTTTATAATTATGAGTCTAAGGGCCTTTTTTCGTATGAAACGTAAAGGGTACTTATATTTAAACATGTAACAATATCCGATTGGTTATCCAACACCACAAGATATATATATTTGTCACATCAAGAAAAGGATTGTACAAGTTTTTCCTTGGTATTTAAATATTGTAAAAGTGATTGAGACAAACTAAATTAGGTGCAAGTCTATATAATGGTACAATTATTGTTTCATATCATACGTACAACTAACTTATGTATAAACAAAATGTAATCTTGGCACATATGATGATCGTCCCTTCATTTCCATACCGACAACTTTTCATGATTGTTTATCAACTAATAGGATTAGGATTAGGATACTCTATTATGTATTGACCATCGGTTTGTTTAAGTACCAAAACTGAATAGTGAAGCTGTGAAGCTACTGTAACAAGTTACTTTCAAAAAGATTACGATATCGTATAATTTGATTTACACTAAGCTGATTATTTTTTGGTGTGTTCGACAGAAAACTAGTTGAAGTTGAAACTAATGGCTCGAAGTTGTTGTGGGTGAGGATTTCTTTTATAAGCTAGTTGAAGAAGCTTCTATAAAACGGGATTTTAGAAAATTGTAAGGCTTTTTTGTGACACCCCCAAATTGGATTGATTTGCGGAAGCTCGATTTGGGTGTCACTAATCAATATACAAAGCACATAAGATAATAATGAACGACCACTATATGCGTCGTTTTAAACTTGTATAAATAAAGTAAACGTTTACATCAAAACAATATTACATTAGCTCGGTTCCTGAAATTGAGAGATTACATGGCATAATTACTTTTACAAAATATAATAATGCAATCAAATCTCTAGTTGTATGCATGCTGACTCGAGCTAATAATCGCTGCTTGTGCAGCCAACCTACTGCTGGGTACCTGTGATAAATACTAAAATGGGTCAGCGAAAACGCTGGTGAGCTCACAGGTTTGTATGTCAATGTATAGTTGTCAGAACCGCAATATTTATATTGAATTTAAAATGCAATTAAGCAAAATAAAAGTTATACAATCCATGAGCACATAGTCTGAGCTTAACTTGATTTGTCAGGCCCAATTAAGGAAACCTAACTTGAAATGCCTCCTACGAGTGTCTAATCCACACTCGTCTTCCCAAATGCTAATACATTCGTTTGACCGGTTAGTGCGTGCTAACCCGGATGACGATTGTCAATCCCATATGATATCATATACTAACATTCACGCTAAAATATTAGAGACTATGCTTATAGAGGACTTTAATTGATTAGCTTGAAACTCATGTAGTATTTGAAGTTTGGCACTTGCGTTCTACTTGTAAAACAAAACAGAGCAGTAATATCACACCCCTAGTTGTAAAATAGTGAAAATGGGGCCATGAAACTCACATGAGTCTTGAAGTGTTTAATTTAATAAACTTGAAGTAATTAGCTGTAATTTGGTGTCCAAAGTCTTGAAACCTGAATGTGTCCACGACACTTGAATTGTTATTAATTGTACCGGTATCTCGAAAGACTACCATTGAAATTGTTTGCTTAACTTGATGTCCAAATTACCCCGATTTGGTTGATTGTATTGTTACAAGTTACTTCGACTTGTTTGATTAAATTGATACAAGTTACAACGACTTGTTTGATCTTTGAAGTATGTTTTGAAAACGTGTACGGCCCGTTGGTGATTGTTTGAATTTAAACATGTTAATGGTCTCCTTATGTCTCGAAGTGTTAACCTTGAAAAGTAAATTCCATTATGATTGAAAAGTTGTATCGTGTAAGCGTTTTGAAGTTGTACAAGTTTGACACTTGTTGTAAAAATGTGCTTACGGAATCTAAGTACGGGGGTCCGGGGGCAGCGCCCCTAGTAGCGGGGTCCAAGGGGCGGAAGCCCCTGGCGGGGTCCAAGGGGCAGAGCCCCTGGCTGGGGTCGAGCTGCCAGGTCAGCTTGGAAAATTTTTATTTCTACTATATTGCTTTAAGGAAAAACGCATCTGGACTTGAAATTGGGTGAAATCGAGTGATAAAATTTAGGGTCTCGACACTTAGTGAAAATCTGTGTTTTCTGGTTTGTGCGACGTTGGGTGCGACGTTGGGTGCGACGTGAGTGTTTGCGTAGCATTTTGCGACGTTCGCAATTCAATGCGACGTAGGGTGCTGCGTCGCTAATGCGACGTTGGTTAAGTTGGCGACGTTAAGGTCTGCGTCGCTATGTGCGACATTCGCAAGTCAATGCGACGTAATAGGCTGCGTCGCTATATGCGACGTCGAGGATTCGTGCGACGTAAGTCGCTGCGTCGCATTTGCTCCAGGCCAAATGCGGTACGGGATCTGATCGGAGTTTCAACTTCAAAAACGCATTTTCCGGCCATCGATCAGCCTAATATCTTTACCCAACCCATTTTAGGACATTACAAGGTTATACAAACAACTAGCAAGTGATAATACTTAGAAACGAGAGTTTTCGGAGTTGTGTCGGAAACTTACAAATCGCCGAAATGAAATTTCGGAAAGATAGAAAGATAGATCGTTGCGTGGCGGTCGCGAATCTCTAAAAATCTTGAAGATCCGAAGTCGTTTGATGCTAGTTTTTGGCGATTTGAGGGTGGTGGTAGTTTTGCACTTTTTTGAGAGAAAAGATAGAAGAGAGAGAGAAGGGAAATGAGAAATGAGAAGAAAAGGGGTGGGAGTGGGAGGTTAAACTCCCATTTTCGCCCCGCGTTCCCGCTCCGTGTGGTGTTCGTTCGCTCCGTTGTTCAAACGTTAAATGATTTTTACACATTAAAAGTTAAGTTTTAAATTACGAATTTATTATAAAATGTTTTATTATAATATTTTACCAATTATCTATTTAGGGTATTTAAATTTGAAATTCGTTTTATTTGTTCGCGCGTTTGTAGGTTTAATCGCGTATACCTTAATTGTGTAATAAAACTTGGATACGAAATATTACTGATATAATATTCGAAATATGTCAATGGTATTAATTAATATTTGCATTAACCAAATAAAAATCGTCCACCAACGTCCGTATTAATTGAATCGAAGTGCATTCGATTTGAAACTCGTACGATTTAAACAAACCGCATAATTGTGTAGATATATATATTCAACAATATATATATAATAATTTATACATTAATTAGCCTAACACAGAACTAATTACATGTATTAAAACTTGATTAGGCACTAAATTCTAGTCATAATTTGACGGGTGTCACATTTTTTGTCAACAATCTTCACCTATGTTACGTTGTCAAACATGACTTTTTATTGATCATAGATGTAGCTTATTAAATCTACAATCTCAATATCCTACAAGCTCCAAGTTACCGTAAAGTTTTAACATATTTAATTGTTACAATTCTATAAAATGGTCATTGGACTAGCGGTATTGAGGTAGCCCTCCAACCAAGTGGTTGAAGGTTCAAGTTCAAGGGTCGACAATTGTATATATTCGTGAAAAATATGTATGCAAACATTCGTGATGGGTGCAACTTATTGCCGTTCTAAAAAAAATAATAAAAACTACAAAAAATTGTTACAATTCTAAGTGGTAAAGATTAGATTTAAACTACATGCCGCATATTAAATATTTGCTACATCTCTATGACTTAATTCTATTATAAAATTCTTTTCTTTTCTTTTAATTATTATAAGAAAATAATATATCAACTAACAAAAATATAAAATTCCAATTTAACTATTAGGGTCTATCAATACCAAAAATCTGACCAAACCAAAACCAAATAGTTTAGGCTAGTAAACCTTTTCCTTAACCAAAACACAACCACTTCATACCTAATCTCTAACATAAATTCTTCCTAAAATTATGATTCACCCTCTTTCAACTTATAAGTTATAACCCTAATCACGCTTTCTGAGATTCTTCATACTTCTTCACTACTCCAAATATATAAAATAGCACAACGTATCATAAGATATAAAGTTCATAATTTTGATCTCCCTTTTCATTCAAAGCACGTATTTAACCAAATCGTTCAACACACCTTGTTGAACATAAAAATGATCATCGTAACGGGCCATAACTATCCTCCATATGGCACGCCCGACACACACACACACAATACACTTAACGACATTGTTTTGATCGAATTTAGGGCTAATTCATCTTTATATAATCACAAGTAAAGCTAATTTATAAAGTTGGATTAAAGTGGTTTATTCCATTTATTTTGAAAATGAAGTTTTGTTATTGAATAATCAGCCAAAAAGTGAGGGCCCGTCACGCAAACCGCCCAATAGTGGAAGTCACCATCATCTATTATAGTATTATGTCATACATATTCGAATCTCTTTTCTAATTGCTCACTAACATCCACTAAACACACCACCAAACAAGGATTCTAATTCTTTGCATTAAATTTCCATTTTCCCTAAAAAAAACACATTTCCTCTAAACCCTCACAACCTGCCTACTTTCCTTTATGCTTATGCTAATGATATATCTTTGAAAATGGTTCAAAGAAAGGTTCCCAACAAGCTTGGTATCAAACCTCATCAACTTAAATCAGATGCCCAATTGGTGAACCTTGGACCATCTTCCCCACAAACCCATGAAAAACTCACCAAGATCATGAAGAAATCAAGACCAATCAAACGGTCAGATGAATCACGGTCATTACCACCATTTAAGAAGAAAAAAACAGTTTTGCATAACGATGAACCTCGTTCAACACCAAATTACATGAAGTCTACCAGCTGTTTTGAAGCAAGAAAAGAACGATCACCACCCAAGACTCCAAGTCCTACAAAACACTCGAAAACAAATGGTGGTTTAGATTCTGGGCATAAAGGATCAAGAACGTCAAGTTTAAAAATGGTGAGGACTTTAACAAAAACTCCTAGTTTCAAACCATTAAGGCCTTCCAAGAAAGTGATCTTATGTGAAGATTTAGATGCCCAAAGAGCAACATGTTCTTCAACTCTTAAGGAATCAAAGTTTCCTAATTACCTTCAGCTTAGTCCAGGTGGGACCGAGTTAGAAGGGACGTCCGCCATGAAGATATGCCCCTATACATATTGTTCACTCAACGGCCATCATCATGCTCCCGTGCCACCATTAAAGTATTTCTTGTCAGCAAAAAGACGTGCTATCAAGACACAAAAGAATTTTAAGCTTGGGTGTTTATCACCACGTCAGACAAAACCTGCAGTGAAGACAAACGACATCAAGGTGACGCCAGAAGAAGTAGATATGAAAAGGAAACGTGGTATGGAAGAAGAAAGTGGAGATTTCTTTCTAGAAATTAATGGTAGCCGAGATTTCGAGTGTTCTGACATCGATTGGGAGGAAGGCTATTGTTCTGAAAAATCTAAAGATGATGTTTGTAAAGAGAAAATTCAGAAGACGGGTGATGAAAAGTTGTACGGCGAGCTGGAAGTGTTGTATGATGAAGAAAGTGTGAGTTCAGGAGCCTGGACAGAGGAAGAAGACGGTGATTCTGAATCCGACAGTTCGTATCAGCGAATGAAGATTAATCCAAAAATTGAAGATCAAGATATAATGAACTATGATGCATTTGATGTGTCATCAACAGCTAGGGAAGCAGATGCAAATGATAAAATGGATGAACTTCAAAGCATGGATTTTTCTACCGAAGATGAGAATATCACGTGCAGTGTTGATTATTGGCGAGAAGAAACTTCGCAAGAGTCGAAAGCCGTCCCGGAGAAGTCAGAAGATGGAAATGAGAAGAATCGTACCACGATAATTTACAATATTATACAATTCAACATTTCTATTTATGTTAACGGAGAAAAAACAGAGAATCCTGAGACATATAAAGGCGCTGTTGAAGATACGATGGAGATAAAAGATGTCAGAGAATCCATGGAAGAACAAGGCGTGAGTAGTGACCTTGATGATGCAAAAAATCTTGATGCTTTTGACAGTCAGGAAATTGTATCCAGCGAAGAGTTGAATGCAAATTACTTCAATGAAATGCAGGACTACTATGTCGAAGAATGCAATGAAATTGAGGCATGTAATCAGAAAAACTCCATGGATTTTGAAGACAATGATGTAAAAGAAATTAATGAAGAACCTGCAAGCAGATCAGACGAGGAGCAAACACATCTCACTGATGTAACAACTGAAACGGATTCAAAGGCAGTTTCAATATGTCAAAAGAGCGATTTCCTTGAAGAGCAGCCAGTTACCTCAACGAATCTCAGAGGGTCAACACGAGGCAAGAAACCTGAACAAGAGATGGATGATTCACGAGAGTTCAACCCACGAGGACCAAATTTCCTACCAGAAGTAGCAGATCCAGATGCTGAATTGGTGGACTTAAAGCACCAGGATATGGATGAAAGAAAAAACGCAGAGGAATGGATGGTTGACTTTGCTTTACAACAAGCAGTCACAACGCTTGCACCAGCACGAAAGAAGAAAGTTGCGTTACTTGTTGAAGCTTTCGAAAAGGTTATGCCGATTCCCAAATACGAAACTCGTAACACAGATACTACAAAAGCTTTCACAAATGCAAGACCCATGCAAGCGTGCAGCTGATGTCATTACTACCAAGGTACTACAGAACAAATTACTATAATTTCGGCGAAGGATTGAAAAATACCCTTGTTGCTTTATGTTTTTACTCACCTCAAAAAGAACAAAATGTAGTAACAATCAAGTTGCTGATGTTGTGCAGGTTGAGAAGCTGCATTCACAATCATCTGTTAGTGTCTGCAAAGATGATGATGATGATGATGGAACTGTTATCGACTATGGTTTACGTACCTGATATCATATCAGAAGAACTTAAATTAAAGTCTGTGATGATGCAACGGTTAATAAGATTGAGTTGATGTAATACAATTAAAGTTAAAATCTCTAGTTTCCTCTAGAGATGGCTTATCGGTTTATGTGTTGTAGTTGAGGCATTTTTGCCTCCAAATATCTATGAAGTGTGTAATTTTATTATTGTGCGTCTTGTTTAATCTTGTTATATACAAGTCTTCACGATGCTGCACAGTCAGAGTACATAAGCATAAATTAATGATAGTACAATCGAAACACTGAAATCATCATGCATCTATCACTGGGATTTAAGTTACGTGACAAACAACTACTCGAATACCTTCCCTATAATAGTTCCATGAAAAAAACTATACTGCTTTTTTTTCAGCTGTAATAATATTTTGCCTTGAGAACATTAAGCCTGCATCATCATCAGATAATTATTTGTACAGGTGAGCACTTCATACCCTAGAGTCCTATTCTTCAAAAGTAAATGCCTTTTGTATATTAATCCTCTCAAAAGTCAGTTGAGCAGAATCTAGCCAAACTAAAAGAGGGCATGCCAGAAGCCATTTAAGCTGGCATCATATCTACCTATTAACTAGAAACGCAATAAAGAGACCAGGTGTTAGCACTTTACAGGTAATAGGAAGCAATACAACCTAATCACGCTACGAACCTTCAGGCATGTTTGTTAGGACAATATGATTCAAGGGCTATGTTCGAGTGAAAGATAATCGTTATATATGTATTTTGGATCTAAATTTGAATGACAGAAAGTCACTCTTAGTTCACCCCTTTATGTAATTTAGTGTAGAATGAAATATGATTCTTTGATGACTGTCATATGAATTGATTCGATGTTTTAGTATAATCTTAATGAAAAGTGGTTAAATGAGACAAATAACATAGATTGAACTATCATCTAATATCATTGTCAACTCGCATAACATTTAGACATCAAACTAAGAAGCAAATACTCGAATCCGATCCTAGGATTTTTATTCGCCGGCTTGGTCCAAGAGAATGAGATTATATATACAGATTATTGTTCAACTCCAAGTGAGATTTATATATCCTTCAAAAAAGAATATCAAGAGGCTGTGGGGTCATAGAGAAATGGTTAAACTCACAGATCAATACATTTGGCTGCATTTTGTGAAAACAAAGGCTGGAGCTGGAGAGTGGATGGACAGCATGTTAAAAAAACTCCAAAAGCCTCAGCTTTCCAGAACTATGTTGCATTGCATCTTCAAAGTTAGACGAACCCTAATAAATCCGCAAACTTATTGTTCTTATCTGGAAGAATCGTTCATTTATAAGGAACTCAGCGAGATAGTATTATTCATCAACAATTTAACAATAGGTGTACCGAATAAGGATATCAGCAGAGATCACATAAGGTTCAGTTTTCCAAACAAATAATTTAATATAGCATATTAAAAGTATGCCCATAAGTATCAATTTGGAGCCAAATCATCCATATGGACCATGTATCATCAAAATATATAATCTCACACTACTGATCAGATACAGTTTAATTACAAAGCGATTTGTTGCTCCTTAAAATATCAGAGTTGAGCTCAGCTTGTTTACCTGACTCCCACAGTAACGATAACACAGAGCCTCATTTAAGTGACGGATCTCTGCTTGTTGATGAGACATCAATTGTTTTATCCATTAATTGTACCTCAATAGCAGGGGACTCAATGATGAGTGACTCAAGTCGTCTGTAGTAACCATCTAGAACACTGCCACTTGAATTTTGTTCTTCTATAGCTACTTTATCACCTTGATTGACCTTTTTACTGGTAAGAACATCATTGAACAGCTTTAGTGCATCTGTTGTTGATAGATTATTCACAGATTTGTACAAGTCATGGAACTTGTTTCTCGTTTCCTGAGATTCAATGATCTTCTCTCTTAATTCACCGGGAAGAAAATTCAGAGCACTAGAAAATATAAGGACCACCAAAACAGAAACAAGATGTTAAACAACGAACTCTGATTATTGAATCGAGATAGTGGATATATCATAGCCTACACCTTAGTCAAACAAATATAGCAAAAGTAACATACCCAGTAACACCTCGAACGAGACCCAAGTTAAGTCCAATGGCTACAGATTCTTTAAAGCCCACATTAAAACCTTCTTGAGCTGAAGCTTCTTTTCCCGCTATAATACCATCACGGTAACCAATCTATTGAATCATTAAGAGTTAGCAACAAAAAAAGAAGATACACCAGTATACATATGAATTGGGGGTGCACTGAGGATACCGCATGGAATTGGTTTTTTCTTCTTTCCCATTCCCTGCCTACGTCAGACGTTGGATCAGATTTCCCATCTAAATCATTCCATGAGGATTCTTCTTCACACCACTGCTCATCCTCAACATCTATAACAAAATAGAATAATGGGTAAGGAATGCCAAAAAAATAAGGATAAAGATGAGAAACTCATGAACAAGCATACGTAATACATTTACACTAAGGTAAGCATGTCACAGATGTAATATTACAGTTTACATTTTTGTTAACGATACGTACACATTTCACATTTACACTAATCATCAATCTCTAAAATAAAAATTCACAATAGACTGTTAACACTTTATAAGACAAGTAGACAGCATAAGACTTTTTAATAGGAAAAAAATCAACTATGGTAAAATCAACTACAAACATTGTACACCATCATCTTATTCATCTATAAATACAAAAATTTACAATGGGCTTATTGCCGACTCAGAAATGGGCTTGTTGCTTTTTCGACAATGTGCTTTAATGATTGGACGTGCTTAAACATAATGTAAATTTTATTAATGTGCAAGACAATTACATGAGCCACATTAATCTAGGACAAAGTGGTACCAAGGAGTCACCAGCTAGACGTACCTAGAGAAAGAAAGGAACATATAGTTAATGCGTTGGGAACCAACTAATAAATTTCTCAGAGTGAACTGCAATACAATGAAGGATACCAACATTAAGTTCCAAGAGAAACTTAATATGTGAACGAATCAGTTCGCGACTTACATGTGAAATTTCTTCAGATTTATTATGAGCGGAAGTGCATAATGTCTCTATGATTTTCTTGCTGGAAAGAGAACTTAATATCAAAGCAGATGACAATTTCAAATGTCAATATCTCGTGCTCATTCAAATTGATTCAGCTCGGAAGACCATACAAAGGACTACAAGAACAAAAATGCAAACAACTCAATATTTCTGTACTTAAAGGGAGGTGACTTTGATTTTGATTTGACAAACGCGATAGGAAACTGACATTTATATGGAAAAAGCTAAGGTTTTATTTTTATCAACAAAATTATAATACTTCAGATCTCCAGTTTGTCAATCATATTGCAAGTATTTCAATCTCGAAATCTTTTTAGTCGAACTATAATTCCTTAGTTAGGGACCTAATTTTTTAGCAGCTCTTTTCTACTTCTGAATTCTACTAGTTATATGGTTGGACATTAAAACAACATACAGATTGTATCTTTTTATGTTGTTGCCATTAATTATCACTGAATATATTATATGGTTGGACACTTTAACAAATTTCATTCAGCATATCAATTAAGCAGTCCATTTGTATTCGGTACTACTGATTCCTTTCAAGGGTGAAATGGTCATTTATTACCATTTAGAATGTTCCTTCAGCACACACAGCAGAGATTTTCATTTTATGTACAGCTTGATCCATACATACCTAGCCAAGCCACAAATCTTATTATGACCCCATATTTTATATTGCGCTCCAGAAATAGAGGGGTGAATTTCACAGTAAATTTCGCTCCAGTAAACAGCGTGTTATTAAGCCTTCGTGCATTTAGCTCTAGAGGTAGCCAGGGGTGTTGATATTACATGCTAGGATAACCTAATATATATGTTTTAGCTCAGTCAATAGAACTACAGAAGTCTTGGTTGATATTTTGATCACTTTAGTATCACACTAATGTTGGATACTCACTGTAAGTAGTTAACAACCCCTAAAGTAAAGTGGTGCATTTTAATTTAGGTAACACAGAGCAGTAACAGACAATATACCATACATCTGTCTCTGATATTAAACATAGAACGCATACATGTTAAGAAAAACTACAAAAACTCAATCAGCATATCAAAACTTCCAATAAGATGTGTACAAAACGGAACTCTTGAGCAAATTATTTACTTCGATCAAATTATATTACTTTATAACTATCATACAACTCAACGAAAAGCATGTATGTTCCTAGTATAATAAATCAGCGAAGGGTGATTCATAGGCCTGTACCTAGCAAATCAGATTGCGTAATATCAGGAACCGACAATCCACCTTTTGGTCCCAAGATCTCCGAGTAAAGCTCATTAGCAAGACTTCTCTCCATTTGCCGCCTACTACTGTTAAAATACTACTTGATGTAAGTAAGATACGAATTACCACTTGGCTTTGTTTAATAAATATCTAACAAACATACATAATTCCCAGTGTTTGCCAACAAATAATTGGTATTGAATCATGTAAATTTATTGCATTTTTAAGAAAAGAAAAATATAGAGCGGTAGCACAGGAATGATAGTAGTTGATTACCTCCGTCGGAACTCAAAAGTAGCACGCACGGAGTGAGGCACCGAGCAGGGGCACAGAACAAAGATACCTCGGGATTTGACCAAGGATTGCAGCACAGCAGGGGCTGAGGCCAACGATCAACAGAACCGATCTTTTCGAATTCAGAATTTAAGAAGACCTAAACCAAAAGTGAGGGGTGAAATTAGGGTGCTCACTTGTTTGAAAATATCAATGATGAATATTATGAACAAACATATATACGAGTAGGTGGCTGTTGTGTATTTAAGCTTCGGTTAGAACCCGCCCAATACTATGCCGTTTTATCTAAAGCTCTTACAGTCACCATTTTTTTTTCAGTTTCTTTAATTACTAATCCATTCTTCATCATTTCGAATCGTGATTGCAGTAATCACAATGTCCAACCAAGACCGATTGCATAATTAGACTTGAGAATCAACAAAAGTTCAATAAGTCTCCATCCAATCCAAAACAGGCATGTTATAAATTATGCTAGTGTAACTTTCTTCAAGTTTTCATGTCAAAGTAGTTGCAAGGTTATGGTATACATACAATTGAAAAATATTATTCTGTGTGGTTAACAACACTTTTTAACAACAGTTATGCATTTCATCTGGCTGAGGCATTTCATCGAACAGTTGTATAATAAGTACTGGCAAAATGGGCGGGTGGGCGGGTCTGGGTTCAAACGGGCTCGGGTCTAATCGGGCTCGGGTTTGAATGGGCTTGGGTCTAAATGGGTTTAGGTCCAAATGGGCAAATTTTGAAAGAAAAAAAAATCGAAAAAACCAAACTTATACAATCAATAATATGTAGTCGGTAGACCGTAATTAACTAGTTATCCCATACAATACTCAATATATACAGTTATACAGTCACCATGATATGAATTTGAATGGAAGTGGATATGAGGAAGATTTTGAGGTTTGGGTTGGGACCCTGCAGGAATTCAACTTCTTTTCACAACAAATTAAAATTAAACATTGTTGCACAAATTGATTGGTTTGAAAATAAATCTAATAGAAAAATCCCGAATTAATCAATTCTTTGACTTACAAAACTTGCACAAAATTGTGTGCTAAAATACAATTCATACTATGGGCATAAATAGGATGCTCGAACAGAAAGAAAAAACATAAGAAAAATCAATAGGAAGCGAAATTGAAGCTCAATAAAACTGAATAACTAATCAAAGGGTAGAGAGTAACTCTAGGTAGGTATATGTAATTATGTATTTTTATGTTTACTTACGGAGGAGATAAATAAACGACGACAAGGGGCGGCGGAGGAGGAAGCTGACCGGAGGAAGGTGGCTGGAGAAGCAAGCCGGCGAGTTGGCGACGGTGTGTGAGAAGAGGGTTTTTACGGTTCTGAGATAAAGTACCCAATTCACCCATTTAAAGAAATTTAAAAGCCCCATGGACTCATTTCAAGAAATACCAATGATCAAAGATACATGAATGTTGAAGTCTTTACAGCAACTAAACATATTGGGTAAATTGTCCTAAACTAAGTAATAAAATCATGTAAAGCAAATTACGAGTTGACGATTAAATTCACTACAAAGCAATTATACCCAAATTCGTTCGCAATCAATTCGTTGACGATTAAATCCCAATTCTCAAGTCGATTATCAACCCCATTAAGTATAATTAACGTGATTCTATATTTGTTAACCATCAAGTCGATCATTATCCCAGTGATTACATGTCGATGACATGATTTTGGAAGACACACAGATTGCGTGAATGTAGATATAAATATATAGATATTGAAATTAAAATTAAACTGCGTACCAGGGTTGATGTGGAGAAGAACCACGTATTGGTGGAAGGCGTAAATCAGCCAAACTCTTTTAGAAAGAAAAAATAAAATAAAAAAGAAACTTAGAAATTTTGTAAGTGGGCTAAATCGATGGTGGGCCAAGTAATTTGAAGTGGGCTTGGGCCTTGGATCACGAAAACAAGAATCCTTTTGGTGGATCAAATTGATAGATAGGCATCACTTGAATGGTTTTATGAACATAGTAGTTAGTAGTTGGTACTATTTGACCGTTAAACGCGTGACAGAAAATTATGGTGGGGCTATATGAGTATTATTAAGGCACATAAATAAATATAGCTTTAATCTTATTATGAGTCTTTTCAAAGAGTTGTGTGTATTCAAAAAATGTTGAGATTCTCTTGAGTTGCGATTGTTTATTTATCCACTAGTGCTTAATTACACCCGTGTATACCCACAGACCGTCTAAGTTTTAAATCTCAAATTATTATTAAGTAGATGAACATGTAATCATGTTATGACCATTAGTTAATTAAGATTTGGAGATAACAAATGTAGTTACATAATAATAGACGTCTTTAATTTCAAAATAAAGAATATATGTGATCCGAATAGTTAAAGTTATACATTAAAATAGTATTTCATAAATAATATTTATATAGTTTAAGTTTAGATTAGTAATATTAATTGGAGTTTTGTTTTTAAAATTAAGTAAAATAGAAGAACCTAACTGTTCAATTGAACTTTAATTTTATATGATGATGTTACAAGGGGTTTAAATTAATTTAAAGCATGTGGCTAATTGAAAGTATATGATTTAATATATTGATACGTATAATAAAATAACAAATAATTATCAAATGGAAGTTAGAGGTTGATTATTTTTTAAGCGAGGTGATATATACAACAAAAAGATTGATTCATACACCATAATGTACCATAGTTGAAGCTCACAATACAATTATAGCATAACACAATTTTGGTGTTTGAAACAATTTGTGTGTTGTATTTATCAACTCCCTTTTTTTTAAGTATAGAGGTTGATTTTAATAAATTAAATAAAATAAATTGAAAACTAATTGAATTTTTTAATTTGATGACATCATAAAGGTGAATCATATATATTATATTTAAATTAAGATAAGTTATATTAGATGTATTGGCTTTGATATTGATTTTTTGTATTGTGCTATTATTAAAAAGAAAAGATTAAATTTTGAAGATTCGTATTGTTATTTATCTTAAGTAGATTAGATTTTTGAAGATTCGTATTGTTATTCGTATTGATTTTCAATCAGTATGATTGAGAGAGAGAAACTGTATCATCCAATAAATGCATTAGGTCTATTTTTAGGTCTATATAGCATTACTCATTGCACTTGCCATTAGAGCATTCCCAATGGTGTCTGTCAGTTTCAAGCCGACGCTCGTCACTTGAGTGACACCAATAGCACGCCCCAATCAGTTTCACTCGCCAGTTTTTCGGGGTTGGATATCCTACTCCCAGTCGGCTTTTTCGTTTTTCTTATCTTTTTGTTTAATAAAGGTAATTGGTAGATGTAGGTCAAAAATTTAAAGTGACGTTGTCACTGATGGTAGGAATCAGTCAATTTTGAAAAAAAACTGATGTGGCACAAACTGACTAGTCGATTTTCAATTAGCATTGGGAAGGGTCTTGTTCTTTTGTGGATGTTGTCACTCACAATGAATAAGTTGTTATTTATATGTCTCAAAAAAATAATAATAATAAAAATCTGCACCTGCATTTAACTTTAAGTGATGTTAACAACATTCATATTATTTCTCATGGGAGAATTACATAATTATGACAATTTAGGGATCACAATAGTATAAAATAAACACAAACACAAGTACAAATAATCAATGTAATCAATGAAAATTAACAAATCATTCACTTTTATCATATCACATGGATAAAGTATAATCTATTTTATTTAAGATTTACCATATGTGCTTTAATTAGTTGGACTAAATTTCATTTAATATTTAGTTGCTTTAGGAGACACAATTATATCAAAAGAGTCTTTACTTAACCTTTAATCGAAGGCAAGCATGAAGCACCACACTAGTGTCAACATCATCAATGCACAAGTCATGAGTGAAGTTGACATTAGGCAATTTTTGATAAACCACGTATTGCATATCAATGTTCTTATTGCATGTGTTGAAACTACATTAACCGAAACAAATGGTCTGTGTTAAATGTG
Source organism: Helichrysum umbraculigerum (assembly GCA_949592205.1). Taxonomy (NCBI): domain Eukaryota; kingdom Viridiplantae; phylum Streptophyta; class Magnoliopsida; order Asterales; family Asteraceae; genus Helichrysum; species Helichrysum umbraculigerum. The sequence continues at coordinate 86,106,147 of CATIUR010000002.1, read as the reverse complement.
AGGTCTTTCTGAAAGTAATCTCTCTATTTTAGTGTAAATACATGACTATCTGTATTTTACCTTCTAATGCCCTATCTCTCATAGAATTGAGTATTGTTGTTGTTGTTGTTGTTGTTGTTGTCGTCGTCGTCACCGTTGTAGTCATCAAGTGGCCAGTGAGTAACAATCATTGACCTAAAGGTTAGTGAGTTCAAGTGGGGCTTTAATCGAGTAGATCGAGTCAAGTTCGAGCTCGACAGGGCTCGAGCTTGGCTCGACTCATTTAGGATGAGTTCGAGCTCGCCTCGATATCTCGATGAGCTTTCACAAAACATGATCGAGTTCGGCTTGAAAAGTTTTAACTTTTATATAAACATATACTTTTGAATTTTGATATTTAAATTTATTTATCATCAATTGATAAATAAAAGTCAATACAAAAAAATCATTTCAAATATATACAAAATTAAAATAAATACTGAAAATTATTAAAAACTATGTAAAATATTATAACAATATTAAAATATAATATATAATATTTATATTGTTTAAACATCCAAATTTACCTATATACTTATATTAAGATATTCATATTATTATAACTTAAAAATCTTGATAATAGAGCTCCAGCTCGTTCGATATATATTCTAAGCTCTATTTTTAAGTTTGAACTCGAAAAAAGCTTAACTCGACTGAGCTCAAAACGAACTCGAGTTGCTCGATAAAAGCTGGACTGATCTGTAAGCTAAAGTTCAAGTACCATGTAAAATATAAGAATATCTGTATGTGATTGTAGATGTGTTTGTTGGTTAATACTAGTAATAAAGAAGAGGTACAAAAAAATATAAGAAAAAATATTGCAGATGCCAAAAATAAAAACACAGTACAACTCAGTGGATCGTAAAAGACACGTTATAACATTTAAATAAGTTAACTGTTCATAAAAACAGTTATAAAGTGATCAAGAAGCTGACAACAGATCACATTAAAACTTACATGCCCTATAAGTACATTTGAAAACTCCAACTTTAAAAATCACTTGACATTAACAAAAACAATGGCTTCTCTTCTCAAAAACACACTTACAATCACATTCTACTTGATACTCTCTGCATCCCTTTTCTATTCATCAAATGGAGTCTTCTCCGAGGAGCTTTTCGAAGGCATATCAATGAAACGAATGGAGAAAACGACACACTTCCATTTCTTCTTTCATGACATCCACAGCGGTAAAAGTCCTTCGGCTATCAAGATCGCAGGAACCCAAGATCCTAGTCTCTTTGGTGACACGTATATGATGGATAACGCATTGACTGTAGGCCAAAATGTGTCATCAAAGATGGTTGGGAAGGCACAGGGAATGTATGCATTTGCAGCCAAGAATGAACCCGCATTGCTTATGGTGTTAAATTATGAGTTTAGTTATGGAGAGTTTAATGGGAGTAGTATTAGTGTGCTTGGGAGGAACCCGGTGTTAAGTGACGTGAGAGAAATGCCGATTGTTGGAGGAAGTGGGCGGTTTAGGTATGCGAGTGGATATGCTTTGGCTCATACGGTTTGGTTTGATCCTAAAACAGCGGATGCAATTGTTGAGTATAATCTATATGTGAAACATTACTAATTGGAACTTGGATTTGAATTCATAGGTTTTAATTATTGGTGTTTATGCTCTGTTTGACACATGTAATACGGATTCGAGTTAATTTATGTTTTCTAAGTTATTTTTTCCTTAAATCGCTATTAGTTAACATTACACTTGAGGAATTATATTTGATGTAACAACCATTATTGTTTCAATATAGAGTTTATAATTGAACCATTTTAGGACTGAAGATGTATCTATGTGAGTACTCGTGTTATGTTAAGTTAAGATTACTCATATAATGAAAGAACAAAACATGATGTGGTTTTACGTCATATATTTACCAGATACATAAGAGATAAAGAGATTGTTGAAGAACTACAAATCACATTACAATCGCGGTACATGTCTAGCTAACAATGACCAAATAATCCATGAGTGTATATGGTCTTATAACCATTCGCAAACAACAAACTCCAACCAGACCATACCCACAAGGCCACAATCTATTGTGGGTTAGAGTTCTAAATCCTCATCATCTCACAGGTGTTCTCAGATATGAACCTCATTAGTTAAACAACTTGCGGTGGACAGGGAAAATATTGGAAATGGTCACGCGGATACACGGGATACCCCGGTTAGGCTGCGTACATCTGCTAAAAAGACTTGCCCTCACTGAGTAACGTGGATGAGGTAAACCTCCTCCATTTGTATGTATAAGGGGACCGGACCCACCTCCCGCGTTCGGTTGTTGGAATCTAGTAAATGTCACGACAAACGAACACCAAATAATATATAAGCCTGTGTTACAGAACAAGTAAAATTTACTATAGTCCACTTTCGTGAAATCTACTTTTCCGTAATCAAATTCACCCTTAGTACGTCTTTCTTCTTCCTTTCACAATTGTTTTATATTCTAGACAATGATATATGATCAAACTTATGAACTTATTACCCTAGTTCTAAACTACTTCTGTAACACCCCCAAATTTAACGGTTTGCGGAAGCGTACATTGGGTGTTACTAATCAATATACAAAGCACAAGATTTATAGTAAACGACCTCTAAATGAGACGTTTAGAAAAGGTTTCATAAATAATAATCGTTTGAAAACCGTAGGTTTTCGTATACAAAAAGTAGTTCCCTAGAGTCCACGCGTATAGCGGGAGATTCTATTACATAATCGTAGTTACAAAAGATAATGCCAAAGAATCTCCGTTAAATGCAAGTTGGAAATCATGCGACTCTAGCTAGAAATCCTGGAGTGATCCTACTCCGTAAGTGTACCTGAGATACAAAGCTAAAAAGTGTCAACCAAAAAGGTTGGTGAATCTCACAGGTTTAGTAATAAGTAAGTGTCATGAACCACAAGTATGTACCCGTATTGCTATCCAGCAAAGTAAGTAAATCAGTTAATCAGTACAGTGCCATGAGCTCATAAGTTGAAGCTTAACCGTGTAGTGTGAAATCAATCACGTACCCCCGTGAGTGCTATCCGCACACTCATATGTAACAAATACTAATATGTCTGTTTCTACGTGTAAATTAGTACGTGGTGGCGCTACCACCCCAGACAGGGATTGTCAGTCCCAAATGGATCCATTTACTAGTACTCGCGCTTAAGACCATAACTAACAACTTACGATAAGGAGGCTTTCAGTGGATAAAAGTAACTCATGCGTTTGTTTGTAATCAGTAATGTTTTCAGTTCAGTACGTTGTGTTCATGCGTAAAAACAGTTGCTAAGTATCTCACCCCGTATGTAAAACAGTAAAGTAGGGGCTGTAAGACTCACCTGAGTCGAGCAGTAGTAATTTAGCAAGTAGTGGTAAAGCAAGTAGGTTCTCCGAACCCGTAACCTTCTAGTGCCTAAACACGTAAGGTTAAGTAAGTAGATGTCTCGCAAGACCATCTAGGCTAGTTGTTCATACCCCGTTGTGTTAAACGTTGGTTCGTTCACGTTCGTGTCATGGTATATACGGCCCGTTGGTGATTTGTTATAATTAAAGTTTTATCGTTCATAACGCAATTGAGAATGATTGTAGTCGAAAAGTATGTTTTATTATGTTTGTTAAGTCGTATGGTATAAATATTTGAAGTTGTATAAGTTCGACACTTAGTGTAAAAAGAGTTGAAAAGCTGCTGTGTTATGCGACACTTCATAGCGTCACTTAGGTTGGTTATGCGACACTGAGACAGTGTCGGGTGAAGTGTCGGGTAGTCAGGTCATGCGTCACTGACGAAGTGTCGTGTATCATAGTATGCGTCACTTAAGAAGTGACGGTTTCCGTAACAATAGCGGCACTCAAGCAGTGTCGTATAAAGTAGGTATTTCCAGATTTTGGGCGTCACTTAGGGAGTGACGCGTAGTATAGCGACACTAAAGGAGTGTCGGGTAAAAATAGTAAGGCGGCACTTAGAGAGTGACGTTATATAGTGTCGGGTATCAAAGATGGCGGCACTAGGGAAGTGTCGGTATTAGGGTAACTGCGTCACTTAAGTAGTGACGCTAAGGGGTCAGTAATTGGTCATAGGCGACACTAAAGAAGTGACGGTGTATGTTTGATAGCGGCACTTAGGTAGTGACGCTATAAGGACGGCACTAGGCATAGCGACACTTAGTGTCGCTAGCACTGTTTTTGGCATCTATGCGACACTAAGGCCTGTTCGACGGATTTCGAGCCAAAAACATGTTTTCGGGTTTCCGTTTGGTCCGATTCTTTTACCCAACCCTCATATGAACATATTAAGCCTATCAAAACCATAAACTAGTAAAAATGATCAAAAACGAGAGATGACGGTATTTGTCGGAAACTTACGCGGCGTCGGATTGAAAATCCGAAAAGATAGGAATGTAGATCGGGATGCGGTGAACGTTTTCTTCCAAAGAAAGGCTATGATCCAAGCTCGTTTTGACGTAGTAACTAGCGATTTTGTGAGTATTTTGGTTGGTGGTTTGGTTGGTGATTAGAGAGGAAGAAAAGAAGAGAGAGAGAAAGAAAATGGAAAGTGGAAAGAAAAGAAAAAGAGTGGGGGTTTTAACCTCCACTTTTCGGCCCCCGTTCACCTTGCGGTGTTCGTTTTCTCCGTCGTTTAGGCGTTAAATTATTTATTTTACGCGTTTAATTATATTTATAAATTCACACTTTTTGTTAAATAATTTATTTAAATTATTTCCTTGACTCTTTAACAGTTTAAATTAAATTTAATTACTTTCGTCTTTAAATCGCGTAAGTTTTAAATCGAGTAGTACAAGACAGTTTTTAACTATTATAAAGTAGCATTTCAGTTATAATTGCGTTATTTTAATTTACAAACATTTGTTCACCAACGTCCGTGTTAATCAAATAGAATTTCATTCTATTTAAGTCGCGTACGATTTAATCAAATCGTAAGGTTGTATATATTAACCAACATATAATCCGATACATAAATTAGCCTAACACAGAACTAATTACATGTATTAACAAAGAATTAGGCGCTAATACTAGCCCTAATTTGGCGGTTGTTACATTCTCCCCTTGTTAAAAGAATTTCGTCCCGAAATTAGCTCGTTTGCACGGTCGGTGCGTTGTCAGGGAAGAGATGTGGGTATTTCTGTCGCATTTGGTCTTCCCGTTCCCAAGTGAATTCGGGACCACGTCTAGAATTCCACCTGACTTTTACGATGGGAATACGACTCTGTTTTAGTTGTTTGACCTCGCGGTCCATTATTTCCATAGGTTCCTCGACAAAATGAAGTTTATCATCGAGTTGAATTTCGTCGAGCGGTATAATCAGTGTCTCGTCAGACAGACATTTCTTCAAGTTAGAAATGTGGAATGTGTTGTGAACGCTGCTAAGCTCAGCAGGGAGTTGTAGGCGATATGCCACTGGACCAATCTTTTCAAGAATTTCAAATGGTCCGATGTATCTAGGATTTAGTTTGCCTCGTTTTCCGAATCGAATGACACCTTTCCACGGTGCCACTTTGAGAAGTACCTTGTCCCCTACTTGGAACACAAGGTGTTTGCGTCTCACGTCAGCATAGCTTTTCTGACGATCACGCGCGGCTTTTAGTCGGTTTTGTATGCCGATGATCTTTTCAGTTGTTTCATGTATGATTTCTGGACCGGTGAGTTGTGTATCCCCCACCTCAGTCCAACAGATAGGTGACCGGCACTTACGACCGTACAGTGCCTCGAATGGTGCAGCCTTTATGCTGGTGTGATAACTGTTGTTGTACGAGAACTCGCACAACGGCAAGTGGTTTTCCCAGTTTTTACCGAAGTCAACTACGCAGGCTCGTAGCATGTCTTCCAGTGTTTGTATGGTTCGTTCGCTCTGGCCATCGGTTTGAGGATGGTAAGCCGTACTCATATCCAGACGAGTACCAAGAGATTTCTGTAATGATTGCCAGAAGCGAGAAGTAAACCGAGCGTCTCGGTCGGAGATGATTGAGATGGGCACACCGTGTCTTGACACGATCTCTTTCAGGTAGATCCGTGTCAAACGTTCCATCTTATCAGTTTCTTTGATGGCCAAGAAATGAGCAGATTTAGTGAGTCGGTCGACGATCACCCAAATGGTATCGCAACCGCTAGAAGTTTTCGGGAGTTTAGTAATGAAATCCATGGTGATCTGCTCCCATTTCCATTGTGGTATTTCGGGTTGTTGTAGCAAACCGGAAGGTTTCTGGTGTTCAGCTTTAACCTTGGAACAAGTAAGACACTTGCCAACATAAGTTGCAATGTCAGATTTCATGTTGGGCCACCAGTACAGTTCCTTGATGCCGTGGTACATTTTGTCGGCACCGGGGTGTATAGAGTATTTAGACTTGTGAGCTTCATTCATCACCAAGTCTCGAAGGTTCCCAAAACTTGGTAACCAGATTCGATTCGAGAAGTATTTGACTCCGTTAGGTTTGGTTTCAAATTGTTTGTCCATGCCCCGCAAGGCCTCGTTTATCACGTTTTCTGGTTTGAGTGCTTCGAGTTGAGCGGTGAGAGTTTGATTGATGAGATCGTTGTGGATGGTCATACCAAGAGCTCGAACTCGAAGTGGTTTTACTCGTTCTTTTCGGCTTAAGGCATCGGCGACAACATTCGCCTTGCCCGGATGATAACGGATTTCGCAGTCATAATCAGTAAGCAACTCGACCCATCGACGTTGCCTCATGTTGAGATCCTTTTGATCGAAGATATGTTGGAGACTTTTATGGTCAGTAAAGATTGTACACTTGGTACCGTATAAGTAGTGTCTCCAGATTTTCAGAGCGAAAACGACAGCCCCCAACTCTAGGTCATGAGTTGTGTAATTCTTTTCGTGGACCTTGAGTTGTCGAGAGGCGTAAGCGATGACCTTGTCTCGTTGCATCAGCACGCAACCAAGACCTTGGTGTGAAGCATCACAGTATACCACGAAGTCCTCGTTGCCTTCGGGTAATGATAAGATAGGTGCACTGCAGAGTTTTTGTTTTAGTAGCTGAAAAGCCGACTCCTGTTTGTCAGTCCAATCGAACTTCTTTTCTTTTTGAGTCAGTGCAGTGAGAGGTAGGGCTATTTTCGAAAAGTTCTCAATGAATCGCCTGTAGTATCCGGCGAGCCCTAAGAATTGGCGTACCTCGGTCGGAGTAGTAGGAGCTTGCCAACCCTTGATAGCCTCGATTTTCGAAGGATCAACATGAATCCCTTGATTGTCAATGACGTGTCCAAGGAATTGAACGGTTTTCATCCAGAACTCACACTTAGAGAATTTGGCGTACAACTCTTCGTGTTTGAGCAGCTCTAGGATGGTTTTCAGGTGTTGCGCGTGTTCTTGTTCAGTGCGCGAGTAAATCAAGATATCATCGATAAATACGATAACAAACTTGTCAAGGTAAGGTTTGCACACCCGATTCATAAGATCCATGAATACTGCCGGTGCGTTGGTTAAGCCGAATGGCATCACTTGGAATTCGTAATGCCCGTAACGAGTTCGGAAAGCTGTTTTTGGGATGTCTTCGTCACGAACTCGGAGTTGGTGATAACCAGACCGTAGATCGATCTTTGAGTAAAAACTCGATCCCTGAAGTTGGTCAAACAGGTCATCAATGCGAGGAAGTGGGTAACGGTTCTTGACAGTTAATTTGTTGAGTTCACGGTAGTCGATGCACATGCGGAAAGAACCGTCTTTCTTTTTCACAAACAGGACCGGAGCTCCCCAAGGTGAGGAACTTGGTCGAATAAATCCCTTGTCCAGGAGTTCCTGTAACTGAGTAGACAACTCCTGAAGTTCGGATGGGGCTAATCGGTAAGGTGCTCGTGCCACGGGTGCTGCACCGGGCACAAGGTCAATAGAAAATTCAACTTGTCTAGGTGGCGGAAGGCCAGGTAAGTCTTCAGGAAAGACCTCTGGGAAGTCTCGAACGATAGGCACATCCTCAAGTCGCTTTTCCACCGACTTTTTCTCCACAACGTGTGCGAGGATTGCCTGGTACCCTTTTCTCAAGTACTTTCGGGTTTTCATGCAAGAAATGATGTTTATTCTCGTCCCACCGGTCTCCCCTTGTATGCTCAAAGTTCCACCGGTGACGAGAGAAATGCGTACAATTTTCTCGAAACAAACGATTTCGGCTCGGTGCTTGGACAACCAATCCATACCGACGATGATATCAAAACTGCCGATTTCGACAGGTATCAAGTCAATGGGAAAGAGCTCGTTAGCTAAGTTCAGAGTGCAATTAGGTATCACACTGTCGGCCTCAATAAGTTTTCCGTTTGCCAATTCTATAGTGTACTTAGAATCTAGAGCAATAGGTGTAGTGTCAAGTAGTGGATAAAATTCGTCGGAAATAAAACTCTTATCAGCACCAGTATCGAATAATACAGAAGCAGTCAAGTTGTTGAGAAGGAACGTACCCGTGACCACATTCGGGTCTTGACGGGCTTCCCCAGATTTCAGTACAAAAGCTCTTCCTCGAGCATTGTTGTTGTTCCTGTTGTTGTTGTTCAGTTTTGGGCAGTCTTTCTTAAAATGCCCCGTTCCGTTGCACCCATAACAAGTCTTTGGTGCAGAGGTGTTGGTGTCAGTGGTGTTTGATCTACAGTCCCTAGCCAAGTGTCCAAATCTCTTACACTTGCTACAGGGACAAGAACCATGGTGGTGTCGCTGGCACTTTGAGCAATAGGGCTTGGTTCCCTTGTACGCTCCTTTGTCATCAGAAACGGAGGTGTAGGCTTTAATGGTTTCAGGTTTCTTGTTTTGGTGGTGGTTGTGGTTGTCGGACCATTTTCTTTTGTTGCTGTTGGAGGATGGAGCGGGTGGTTCTGGGTCCTCGTTCATGGCTAGAAGTTCATGGGCCAACCGAATGGCACCATGAAGAGTGGTTTGTTTTGACGAGGCGACATTCCCCCGGACAGGTTCCGGGAGGCCGCGGATGTATTTCTTGATCTTTTCGGGTTCAGTACCCGCCATAGTTGGGCGAAGGACGGTGAGTTGTTGGAATCTGGTGGTGTATCCAACGATATCAGTTCCTTGTACTTTCAAGTTCCAGAACTCTTCGTCCAGTTTGTAAAGTTGTTCGGCCGGGCAATACTCATCAGTGAGCATTTTCTTCAGATCCTCCCAAGGGAGTAGATAAGCTGTATCAATACCCACAGACTGGGTATAGGAATTCCACCACGAGAGGGCACCATCCTCGAGGGTGCAGGTGGAGAACTTGACTTTGTCGTCCTCCGCACATTTACTGATGCGGAAAACGGATTCCATCTTCTCAAACCATCTAATAAGTCCGATGGCTCCTTCGATCCCCTTGAAGCTCAAGGGTTTGCAGTTTTGAAAATCCTTGTATGAACAAGGTTTAGCAGCAGAAGTTTCAGCGGCATCGCTGTTTCTTGTGGAACCAGGTGGAGTGTTCCGAGCTAAGGCTTCAGTAACAGCCTGGGTTATGAGTGACGTGATCTGAGCATCCGTGTAAGGTCTTGTCTTTGGCGGCATGACTCTTCAATAAAAGAAATGAAGATACATGAGATTTTGCAAGGAAGTTGTATGTATTTCAGATGTACAGGTATAAAGGTGGTAATACATAACATCAGTATGGAAAAATGGCAACTAATATGAGTTGAACAACAAGAAATATTTGATAGATGATACGAGTTCAAAGGTTACATCCTACAGATGTATTACAAAAGATGTCGGGAATTGTTACGTCCGACTAAAACGTAGAGTAGTGCTTAGATAGTTACTAGATTACAAGATAGATTACAAGACAAAGACTACACTAGTCTTAACGTAGGTTAATCTGCTCCATCATCGTGACAAGGCGATCCACAGTGTTTGCAAGCCTGCTAGCTTGTCGGGCGTTGTCTTCTGCTAGCGCTAGTCGTTGGGTTAGTCCATGCGCATACTCTTCTGTCTCCAGTGAGCGCTGCACATATTCATCCATCCTTTGTTGCAGAAGGGCATTTTCCACCCTTATTTCTATTATTTGGTTGCGAAGGACGTCCATGTTGTTGTTAGTGGTTTCCAGATCGTCGGAGACTTGTTCTATGCGTTCGAGAGATGTAAGTCTCCAGTTTTCGTTGGTTTCCTGCAACACGACGTCCATGGTGCGAAGTCGTTGCTCGTGTTGGTTCACCCTAGCGGCTAAGGCCGGCAAGGTGAAGTGAGTGGAGTACGGGCCAGCTCGAGGCAACCTGTTGTTCCTCCTTGCTACCCTTGGGTTCTGCGACTCGGTTTGAGAACGAGATGAGTTGGATGGGATGTTTGCCATTTCTGAGACAAAGCGTTAGTAAGTTTGAGGCTAATATATACATATATCATATCCAGCCTAGTGTCTAGCACGTATCAAGTAATGGTCTGGTTCTCTCGTAGTCAGAGTCAACTAACGTATCCCTGTTCAACATAATCATTTCAGATCTTACATCATCTTTCCTTAATTGTACATAGTTGATCAGGCTATGTTAAATTAAAGTCGTATGCTGTAATTCCTGAACTAATCATGGCTAATAAGAGAGTACTGCCTAACGGTCATAGTCTAGGCCCACTAAATGCAACCTAGTTCACTATAACCTTAGGCTCTGATACCAATCTGTAACACCCCCAAATTTAACGGTTTGCGGAAGCGTACATTGGGTGTTACTAATCAATATACAAAGCACAAGATTTATAGTAAACGACCTATAAATGAGACGTTTAGAAAAGGTTTCATAAATAATAATCGTTTGAAAACCGTAGGTTTTCGTATACAAAAAGTAGTTCCCTAGAGTCCACGCGTATAGCGGGAGATTCTATTACATAATCGTAGTTACAAAAGATAATGCCAAAGAATCTCCGTTAAATGCAAGTTGGAAATCATGCGACTCTAGCTAGAAATCCTGGAGTGATCCTACTCCGTAAGTGTACCTGAGATACAAAGCTAAAAAGTGTCAACCAAAAAGGTTGGTGAATCTCACAGGTTTAGTAATAAGTAAGTGTCATGAACCACAAGTATGTACCCGTATTGCTATCCAGCAAAGTAAGTAAATCAGTTAATCAGTACAGTGCCATGAGCTCATAAGTTGAAGCTTAACCGTGTAGTGTGAAATCAATCACGTACCCCCGTGAGTGCTATCCGCACACTCATATGTAACAAATACTAATATGTCTGTTTCTACGTGTAAATTAGTACGTGGTGGCGCTACCACCCCAGACAGGGATTGTCAGTCCCAAATGGATCCATTTACTAGTACTCGCGCTTAAGACCATAACTAACAACTTACGATAAGGAGGCTTTCAGTGGATAAAAGTAACTCATGCGTTTGTTTGTAATCAGTAATGTTTTCAGTTCAGTACGTTGTGTTCATGCGTAAAAACAGTTGCTAAGTATCTCACCCCGTATGTAAAACAGTAAAGTAGGGGCTGTAAGACTCACCTGAGTCGAGCAGTAGTAATTTAGCAAGTAGTGGTAAAGCAAGTAGGTTCTCCGAACCCGTAACCTTCTAGTGCCTAAACACGTAAGGTTAAGTAAGTAGATGTCTCGCAAGACCATCTAGGCTAGTTGTTCATACCCCGTTGTGTTAAACGTTGGTTCGTTCACGTTCGTGTCATGGTATATACGGCCCGTTGGTGATTTGTTATAATTAAAGTTTTATCGTTCATAACGCAATTGAGAATGATTGTAGTCGAAAAGTATGTTTTATTATGTTTGTTAAGTCGTATGGTATAAATATTTGAAGTTGTATAAGTTCGACACTTAGTGTAAAAAGAGTTGAAAAGCTGCTGTGTTATGCGACACTTCATAGCGTCACTTAGGTTGGTTATGCGACACTGAGACAGTGTCGGGTGAAGTGTCGGGTAGTCAGGTCATGCGTCACTGACGAAGTGTCGTGTATCATAGTATGCGTCACTTAAGAAGTGACGGTTTCCGTAACAATAGCGGCACTCAAGCAGTGTCGTATAAAGTAGGTATTTCCAGATTTTGGGCGTCACTTAGGGAGTGACGCGTAGTATAGCGACACTAAAGGAGTGTCGGGTAAAAATAGTAAGGCGGCACTTAGAGAGTGACGTTATATAGTGTCGGGTATCAAAGATGGCGGCACTAGGGAAGTGTCGGTATTAGGGTAACTGCGTCACTTAAGTAGTGACGCTAAGGGGTCAGTAATTGGTCATAGGCGACACTAAAGAAGTGACGGTGTATGTTTGATAGCGGCACTTAGGTAGTGACGCTATAAGGACGGCACTAGGCATAGCGACACTTAGTGTCGCTAGCACTGTTTTTGGCATCTATGCGACACTAAGGCCTGTTCGACGGATTTCGAGCCAAAAACATGTTTTCGGGTTTCCGTTTGGTCCGATTCTTTTACCCAACCCTCATATGAACATATTAAGCCTATCAAAACCATAAACTAGTAAAAATGATCAAAAACGAGAGATGACGGGATTTGTCGGAAACTTACGCGGCGTCGGATTGAAAATCCGAAAAGATAGGAATGTAGATCGGGATGCGGTGAACGTTTTCTTCCAAAGAAAGGCTATGATCCAAGCTCGTTTTGACGTAGTAACTAGCGATTTTGTGAGTATTTTGGTTGGTGGTTTGGTTGGTGATTAGAGAGGAAGAAAAGAAGAGAGAGAGAAAGAAAATGGAAAGTGGAAAGAAAAGAAAAAGAGTGGGGGTTTTAACCTCCACTTTTCGGCCCCCGTTCACCTTGCGGTGTTCGTTTTCTCCGTCGTTTAGGCGTTAAATTATTTATTTTACGCGTTTAATTATATTTATAAATTCACACTTTTTGTTAAATAATTTATTTAAATTATTTCCTTGACTCTTTAACAGTTTAGATTAAATTTAATTACTTTCGTCTTTAAATCGCGTAAGTTTTAAATCGAGTAGTACAAGACAGTTTTTAACTATTATAAAGTAGCATTTCAGTTATAATTGCGTTATTTTAATTTACAAACATTTGTTCACCAACGTCCGTGTTAATCAAATAGAATTTCATTCTATTTAAGTCGCGTACGATTTAATCAAATCGTAAGGTTGTATATATTAACCAACATATAATCCGATACATAAATTAGCCTAACACAGAACTAATTACATGTATTAACAAAGAATTAGGCGCTAATACTAGCCCTAATTTGGCGGTTGTTACAACTTCAACTAAAAAAGATGGCTTTCATACCTCATTCTTACGTAGTATCTGTGTACTCTGTATTACATAATGAATTTACCCAAAACGTACCATGAAAGTTTCGCACGCTCAAATATGATAGTTAGATGCTTTTAGAGCCACCCCTACATGTTTGCACATTGAAGAAAAGGGAAAGCTGAAAGTTGTTTAGTTTGTGTCAGAAGCAAAGACGGTTTTTCTGCAGATGTATATAATACTAATGTTCCATTATGACTACATGCTGCTGTTTGAATCATTCTCCTTTTCACAAGTTCAAAGCCAAACCTTACAAGCCAAGCCACACCATATTATAATCAACTTTTTTTTTCCATATTTTCTTTTTAGAGGAGGTCTCACCATTGAATAGTGCTAAATCATTGAACCACTTCTCACCTTAAAATACTGGATCTATTGGGTTTAATCCTAATTGTTACCGAGTCTTATTGTAGGCCCTCTGTTAATCTTCTATAAGAAAGACGGTTAATCCAACTCGAACGGAACTTGAGAGTGAACTTAAACTCCTTGAGTTTAACTACTAAAGGAAAAAGTTTTCATCATTACAGACTCAGGATCAGATAAAATTTTTTTTACTTTAATTATTTGTTCCAACACTCGACATACTTTTACATTTCAAATGCGCAACGTAGTTAATATTAAAACTCGAACAAAAGTTGTATATACTTTCTCTTCTCACTGTCTACTTTCCACATACACACTATAAACATCTCAACTCAAATGCTGTTAGTCCTAAAAGTTTTCCATAAATACTAACTACAACCAGCATTTCAAAAGTAACCTCAAAATCCAACCAGCATTTCGATTCATCCTCAAAATGGCCTCTTTCCTAAATTACATAATTTTTTCCATTTACTTTGCCCTCACTTTATCCACCAGAGTTGCTGCTAACAGCAGTTTCTCTGAGCATTTCGCGAAATTGAAACCAACAACAACTGCCAGAAAGATGACCCGCCTTCATTTCTACTTCCATGACATCGTTAGTGGCAAAAACCCAACCGCTAAGATAATAATCGGACCTAAAAACTCATTTGGCATGACTGCGATCATCGATGACCCTTTGACCATAGACACCAAGCCTGGTTCAACAGTCGTGGGCCGTGCTCAGGGACTTTACGCTTTGACTTCTCAACATGACCCAGCCTTACTAATGGCTATGAATTTTGCATTTACGTATGGCAAGTACAATGGAAGTGCACTTAGTGTAATGGGACGGAACCTTGTGGTTGATGCAGTTAGAGAAATTCCTGTTATAGGAGGAAGTGGGCTCTTTAGATTTGCACGTGGCTATGCACTCGCGAGTACGGTGAGGTTTAATCCAAAAACAGGTGATGCTGTGGTTCAGTATAATGTAACTGTGATTCATGGCTGAAACATCTCAAATCTTGCATGCCACCATGTGAAGCCTAAGTTACAATTCAATAGCTAATTCATTGTGTTATTGATCAGTAAATTAATCAATTGGATATGTAGCATTTCCTTCTCTCTTTTCTTTTTTTTGTAAATTTTTGTTTTTGGTACTCTCAGATATATTTACTGACATGTTCATCATCACCTTTCCTTAAAGGTTGATGATATACGTTATGTTGACATGATCATTGTATTTTGGGGTCAATAAAATGATTTAAAAACTTGGCTAATGGACGGAAATTTTTCATGTACTAGCTGACTAAGAGATGGTCTAAATGTTGCCAGTTTAACTGGAATGAGAAGGTGTTAGCTATGACCAGGACCTAAATGCCTACTTCATGCTCGGAGGTTAGCTTTGGTAACACAGAGTATATAATTAAATATCTAAACCGAGTGGTTTTGGTCTCAAGGTTTTTCTTGGCTTAAGGATCCAATCAAATGCCGTAAATTTGATGGAATGCTGGAGTCTAAACAATTACTTTTGGTCCATTGACCATTCATCATATACATTGATGGAGCTCAGTCAACTACCAATGTTGATTGGCCCATCTGAACCGTCCAAAGTCATCACAAATTATTTGACTTTCAATCCTATCCATCTAAATTGCACCAGACGGTTATGGGATGTGGTAACGGGTAAGGAGTTATAGCGGGCAGTTACCTGGTTCCTTAAACCCTCGTCCCACATTCTCCAAATTAACCAGCTCTCTCATCTACGGTTACGTTCAATCAATTCGACAGAAAAAACTTTAAATTTCAAGAAGATCAAACCTAGGGTTTTAGCGTAAGTATGTGAGGATTTTAAAGATATCCATTTCTGACGAAAAGGAGAAAGGTAACTAAATCTGATGATGAGTGGATACAAGTACGGTAACAACAATTCATCTGTTTTTCTATTGTCGAATTTGAAGAATTAAATTTATTGTTGCTAGATTGATTATGCAATTTTGATTATAAGTCGATTTCGATTTTAGTTATCTTCATATATTTGTTTTCATGCTTTATTTTACTGAATCCATCTCTTTCTAGGGTTAAAATTGATTCTCTAAAAGATAATTCCAATTTCAATGTCTTCCTTAATTTTGCTATATGTTTTTGTTTACATGAACTGCTTTGTTTGTATTCACGTGAACATATACGGGAGATGATATTGGCGCTTTATGCTTCATAAAAAGCATGAAAGAGTATGAGATGATCATAGAGGTGCTTTATGATTTAGAATTTCCAAAACAAATGGTGAGTCCGACACTACATTGATGTAATTGTACGTGGATGATGTTTACAACTTAGTATATAATTTCTTATATTGATTTTGTTCAGGTTCGCTGGGTAGAATATTAATTTTTTTGAAATTGGCTTAGTCATCACTCACTTAAAACCTACTTTTGATAGCTTGGGTATTGGGTCAATGTTACTTTACACAGAGATGCCATCTCAATTCAAGGTGAAGAAGCTGCTAAACATGGCAAGTGCCGAGTGCACAAGTGGTTGTCCAAACATGTGACTTTTTTTTGTAGGATGCCGGTGAGAACCTAGAGTCATACTTCAACTCAGACTCATCTTGACCCATTACCTGGCTCCTGGCTCACCCATATTGCCACCACTAACGTTGCTCTTTTAAGTGAGTCAATGTGAAAAAAGGTATGATATGCCATCTCCATTAGCTAATGGATGAGAAAAAAGGTATGATATGCCATCTCGTATGTAAAAAGCCCCTTTGACTTTTGTTTTGAATTAAGAATTTCATCTAATTCTAGATCTTCAAGGATTACTACGTTGGCTGCCCGACATCGTTCAAGCTGTCACTTACATGAAGGGTAATGATAATTAATCTCGATGTTCATCAAGGAAACGGTCATGAAACATATTTTTCATTCGACAGTATGCATCCTATCTGTCATTGCCTTATTACAATCCATGGTTTCGTCAACCTACTGAATTTGGTTATTTGTAGGAAGGCTCTATAGTTAAGATTATGAGGCTAGGAGATACATTGATTAGAGAGTTGAAGTTCCATTGAGTCTCTTCATCCATTCTCCACTGGATTTTCTGCTTATTTTATTGTTGCTTATTATGACTTTACATATGTATATGCTATGAACAGAGTCGAACCACAACATAGGAGTACTTGGTGAAGCTGATTTAAGCACTTCAGGTAAGTATTATTTATAAAGCATGTAGGTGTTCCCTTAAAGATGGTTTTGCACGACACTCACTGTCATTGATCCTTGCAGTTGCAGTTAATGCATTTTCTACCGGTGTCAAAATGGTCGGCTCAGGCTGAATAAGGTAAAATCAGATTGATTTGATTATTTACCTGAGTGTTGTAGTAAGGATGTAGCTCTACATGGTTGTATGCAATTGTCAACCCTTTCATTTGTTATTTACATTTGATATAGGATCAAATATTATACCTATTTTCATATTTGAATTGGTTTGTTCTTCACATTCTGTGCATCACTACTTAAGATTGGATCATAGCAATATAATTGTTGTATTTAAGGTCTATCATATCACTCTACTAAGGTAAATCTCTAAGCTATAAATATTCTTTTATATGGTCAGTTGTCTTGATGTCTTCAATATTTAGTACGCAGTCTCTTTTGATATTTATCATTAAACTTTTATAAATACGTAGTATTATTTTATATGGTCAGTTGTCTTGATGTCTTCAATATTTAGTACGCAGTCTCTTTTGATATTTATCATAAGACTTTTACTTGAGAATGACAAGAGATTATTTTTATCTATTCTATTAAATATGATGGTAAGGGTGTGATGGTTAAAGTAATTTTGTTAGGATGGATGTACTTATACATTTCTTTGCTGTTGTAGATGGATACTTTTTCTACTTTTAAACCGGTATCGTCACAAGTTTGTGTTTATGGACAATTTGGCATGAAATCATTTTCTGTGGTTTTTAAGTATGAGCCATAGAATTGGTAGAATGCATAAACTCATTCTTTTATATAATGTTAAGTAGAAATATCCAAAACACAACATACTCATGTTTCTTGGCTTTATTTTATTTGCAGATGATGTTGCTGAGTCTTGATCTCACTGTCGTGGATGGAGCCCTCGGATGGATTTCATTCATGGGATCGATTGACTGTGTATATAGGTATATATATATATATATATATATATATATATATATATATAGGATTGGGATCGAGGGAGAAGAATTTTTAGATGGAGAAGGTGGAGAAGCAATCTTGGCCATCAGATGGTTGATTCAATGGTTGAGATTAGTCAATGGAATTGCTTAGGAAATTAGAGACGTGAGGGGTAGTTTGGTCTATTACTTATGTCCATATAAAAATAGGAAACAAATCACATTTAATATAGAATTCAAACCCCGATCAGTTAAAAAAACTCAATTCTCTTCCATCTTCATCGGCGCCAAACGATAATCTAAACCCTAATTCTGCTTTCGCAATTTAGACTGCGCAAACGATCAACACGATTATATCAATTTTACTGAAGTCGCATTTGAAACGACTGAATCAAGGTGTAGTTCGAGGCCAAAGATGTTATCAATAGAAAATATGGTTAGAATGAAAAAACTGAGACAACCGAACATCAAAGGTAATCTCTGTCTTTTGGTTTATGTGTGTTGATTTTATTTTCAAATGGGTGCTTCAACATTTAGGGCTTTCGTTTTGTAAAAGATGGGTGGAAATCAGTGGTTTGCGAGTAATTGGGGGTTTGCTGCAGATGTTTTTCCACATTAACTCATTACTATAATTTAACGAATATGGTAATGTAGGTTGGATTGCATGTTTTGTTTTAATGAGTTATGGTTTTTTTAAGTTTTAATATTGCAAAATTTATTCTGATTCAATGTTGTGAGGCATTTTCAAATTTTAAGGAAAAAAAAAACAAATCTTTAAGCTATTGATTCAATGTGTTTTGATAGAAGGAATTCCTAAGTTTTTTTTTGGTTAAGTGTATTGATTGAGCACATGATGGAATTGAAAACTGAATCAAATGAACCTACAACATAACTCGATGTATTTGTTTTATGAGAAGTGAAAATGTGTTAGTATGGTAAAGCACATTGACTAAAATCAAACAAAAAGCTAGTTAGAACTTGTAGTGATGCATCAAGCCAAAAAAATCATGTGAATAATTGTATGTTGTCTGAATATTATGTTCAAATCAGTGGTGCACAAAGTAGGTTGTGAAATATAGTAGATTGTAAACCGCTTGTTGCTAATAATGGTTTAATAGTAGAGCTGAAGTAACTCATAACCTGATTCATATTAATGTTTTGTAGCATCTTACTATGCGTAATAGTATTTTAAATGTTTCAGGTAACTCCCAAATGCATAATCTTGATCGGATGATGATTTTATGACAACTCCTCCAAAGGAATTTAAGAGTCAAAAACGAAAGAGAGGAGATAATAGGCAAACAGTTAACGGTAAGGGCGACGAGAAAGTGGGAAAAACTAAACCGAGGTCTGTTAACAATAGAAAGCCACCAAACATTTTAGTAGATTTGCTTCCTAAATTTACCAACGAACATAAGGATGTTGTTAGGCGAATCGGTTTCGAACATGTGCCAGGTCTCTCAATTGGCAAGTTACCATTAAAGCTTGGATTTTGGTTACTTGAAAACTACAATTCCGAAAATAACACACTGGTTGTAGGTCGACAGAAGCTTTTGGTCTCAAAAGAGGCCGTTTATGAAGTCTATGGGTTTCCAATGGGAGAAGAAGAGATCAAAGATAAAAAAAGGCGAGTACTGAGGACCCCGTTGTTCTTCCCGTTGTTGAATCGGGCACATTTTTGGTGTCTTGTCTTCAGCCTCGATTCCGGGCATATTTTTGTACTTGACAATTTGGCGAACGGTGACACGGCTAAGTATTATTATGAAAAACTACATGAGAATTTGGTAAGAATTACTAAGCCCGTAGTTGTTGTTATAATGTTTATAAACAAGATAAGTTGTGTTAAGCTAATAGATGTGCATAACATTAGTTTCGTTTAGAAGGTTGGTTGCATAGCAAAATTGTTGCAAAAATGAATTTAGATTAGATGAATAAAAAGTTGAGACTGTTCAAACATGGACTGATAATGCTGAATCATAGTATAAGATAATGTAGAATCATAGTATAGATAACCACTGAATCAAAGTAGACTTACTGCTGAATCGTAGGGTAATGAGGATATATTGCCTGAATGAATGAATGATGCATCTGAATCATAGTTATTTCAGCTAGAAACATTGCTGGTTTTGATGTTATTAATGTTATTCTTTTAAATAATTGCAGCGGGATCAATTTTATGAATACTTAAAATCCAAGCGGCACCCTATGGTTAAAACTCATCGAGGCTTTGTACCATGCAGACTAAGATTATCGTGGCAAACAACTTTCAATGGGATAGACTGTGGCGTATTTTTAATCGCCACATGAAGATATTCAAGGGAGCAAGTATAACACCCCATATTTTCAAGACATTTTTTTTTTTAAACAACCTGGAAGCGTTATCCCACTCAACAACATTTACATATAAGATAATATCGAAAGTTAGTTATTACACAAAACTATCATTAAGTTATTTCATTACAAACCCAAAATCTAGTGGTGTTATTTATACAAACGTTTACGCCAAAACAAAAGTAATCAAGAGTTGCCAGCTTGTCAAACATTTCACCCAAAACCTCTCAACCGAGCATAAACCAACTTAATCTGCAAAAGTGAGGTGGGGGATTAGCACGAAGCTAAGTGAATAACGATTCCAACAATCTAACTTAGCATAAACAATCAACTCACAACAATCAACTAATAGTAACAATCAAATTAGAGGATCGGTGGTTCTTGTGGTACCCTCAGCCCGCGGATGGCCCACCAAGAACACTTATAATCCACTGCAGGCCAATACAGAGATTTTACCGATAGTTCAATGCTATCTTTAATCAGTATGGACGAATTCACAACGAATGTTCATCAATACCATAAAGATTAACCTATAGCAACTAAACCCAATTGAAATTGACCTCTATCATTCCAACCTATCATGGAATGAGTCACTAGCAATCAATCATTTAGCCACAATCAACTTATCAATAACTCACAATATCAATCTACTTAAAATTGATGTAACTAAATTGTTAACACTAATTTAAACTGTGAGAACCAGTCACTCACCTGTCTCTTTTCAAGCTTCACTCAAAGATCTAATTTTATTGAGTCGTGGTCGGATCTGAAATACAAAAAATTCCAAGTCAATCCTCACATCACATTGTATATAACTTAATATCAATAATCAAACAAGTATAAAGTTATATAAACATATTAAGCAAACAAATATCACATTCTAAGGTTTAAATTAAAATCTCTGCCAGACCAAGGGAATCCGGCCGTATTCCTTGGAATCCGGCCGTATTCAGGTGAATCCGGCCGTATTCCAATGAATACGCCCGTATTCCCCAGTCATTTTTGCTTCAATTTCAACCAGAACTCAATCTTAGGAATCCGGTTGGGAATACACCCCGGGAATACGCCGTATTCCCTTGAATCCGTCCGGATTCAGGGGAATCCGACCGTATTCCCACGTCTTCCAGACCTGCACATTAACCATTTCCTGCACAACTCAACTACGAACCAAAAATTGCAATTTCACCAAACTCAGTTCTAAACTCATGTTTTTACTAAATTTCGGTCATAACAACATATACTAACATCATATAACAATGATTCAAGCTTCAAATCATCACAATTTCAATCAATCACCTATAACCTATCAATTCCACTTTCAAACCTAAAACTCAAGAATCTAACAAATTTCATCATGTAATCATTATCAAATCAGTTCATAAAACATTCACCTAGCTATTACACCTTCAAACAACTATCAATTCTATCATTTAAGCTTCAATTCTTATCATTCAAACAATTTCATCATTTAGGTTAAACAAAAGTTTAACTTACCAAATAAGAACAAGAAGATGATTATGGTGGTGATGATGAGCTTATGATTTCCAACTTCAATCTTGTTTAAGTCTAGCAAATGATCACTAGCAATTTGGTGTAGGTTTGAGTTTGAGAGGGAGTTGAGAAACAAAATTGAAGAACACACAAGAAGTTTGAGGAACAAACTTAAGTCGGCCCCTTTTTTTAAATTAAACCGCCTCACTTACACACAGTGTAATATTATACCCCTTTTTGACCTATTGTCTGGAACCTCAGTTTCAATTGCGATAAAATTATTTTATTTTACCGTCACCTAAGTTTATTTAAAACAAATTATATTTCACTAATCACAATATTTCCTGAGACTTATTTACCTATAAATTTTACAATCAAACACAAAATACAATTAAATATCACAATTAAATATAAGAAAATACCTGTTTCTTCTAGGCCCAATTTGGGGATGTTACAAATCTTCCCTCCTTAGGAAGATTTCGTCCCCGAAATCTCACTAGACATAAACAAACTAGGATATCTAGTTCTCATACTCTCCTCGGTTTCCCATGTTAAATCGGCACCCAAGCTATGCTTCCATTTAACCAATACCATCGGGATTTCTTTTCTACGAAGCTTGGTCACTTTTCTATCTAAAAGCTCAACAGGTTCTTCCACCAATTTCTTACTCGGGTCAACTCTAAGATCTTGCAAAGGAAGGATTTGGGATTGATCCTCCACATTACACTTTCTTAAATAACAGACATTAAACGTATCATGAATACCAGCTAATTCAGGAGGAAGTTCCAAAGAAACCGATTGGTCATTAATTACTTGTCGAACTTTAAATGGACCAATATAACGAGGAGCTAACTTTCCACGCTTACCAAATCTAATAACACCCTTCCACGGAGAAACTTTCAAATATACAAGTTCACCTTCAACAAACACAACGGGTCATCTACGTGGATCAGCGTACTGTTTCTGCCTATCTCTAGCTGCTTTCAATTTCTCACGTGCAACTTTAACTTTATCAGCTGTAATCTGGACTATATCGGGACCCGCAAATTGCTTTTCTCCCGCTTCTAACCAACAGGTAGGAGTTCGACAACGACGACCATACAACATTTCGTACGGTGGCATACCAATACTAGAATGATAAGAGTTGTTATACGCAAACTCTATCAAAGGTAAGTGTGAATCCCAAGAACCGCCATACTCAAGTACACAAGCTCTTAGCATATCCTCTAGAGTCTGAATAGTACGTTCTGACTGCCCATCCGTTTGAGGATGATAAGCTGTACTGAGATTAATTCTGGTACCCAACTCACGCTGCAAACTCTGCCAAAAACCAGAAACAAACCGAGAATCTCGATCGGACACAATAGATAAAGGAATACCATGTCTTACCACAATCTCATTAATATACAAAAGAGATAACCGCGTCAAAGAAGCAGTCTCGTTGGTGGCAAGAAAATGAGCACTTTTAGTTAAACGATCGACAATGACCCAAATCATATCATTCCCTTTCTGTGTACGAGGCAACTTAGTAACAAAATCCATAGTAATATGTTCCCACTTCCACTCAGGGATATCCAACTGTTTTAATGTACCATAAGGTTTCTGATGTTCTGCTTTTACTTGGGAACATATGTGGCAAGTTTCAACCATTCTAGCAACATCGGTTTTCATCGTTGGCCACCAATATAACGGTTTCAAATCATTATACATTTTCGTACTCCCTGGATGTACTGACAACCTCGATTTGTGTGCCTCAGACAAAATCAAATTCCGAAGTCCCCCAATCAATGGAACCCAAACTCGAGACTGAAAAGTTTTCAACCCCCGAGAATCATCAACCAATAAATCTTTTCTTTTCAACAAAATCTCAGATTTTAAATTCTGATCTAACAACGCTTCTAACTGTGCCACTCTCAACTTAGAAATCAAATCAGAAGATATTTCCAAGCGCATAAAGTAGACTCGATTAGAAGATACCTTTCGACTTAAAGCATCAGCTACTACATTAGCTTTACCTGGATGATATCGGATTTCACAATCATAATCCTTAATCAATTCTAACCAACGGCGCTGTCTCATATTAAGCTCTTTCTGAGAAAACATATACTGGAGACTTTTATGATCTGTACATACAATGCATTTGGTACCGTATAAATAATGTCTCCAGATCTTTAAAGCAAATACCACAGCTGCAAGTTCCAAATCATGCGTAGGATAATTTCTTTCATGAGTTTTGAGCTGACGAGAAGCATACGCAATAACACGATCACGTTGCATTAAAACTGCACCCAACCCAGCATGCGAAGCATCACAATAAACCACAAAACCATCGGAACCATCAGGAAGTGCTAACACTGGAGCTTGACACAACAACTGCTTAAGAGTCTGAAAAGAAGATTCTTGTTGATCACCCCACTGAAACTTAATATCTTTCCTAGTCAATCGAGTCAACGGACCAGCAATCTTAGAAAAATCTTGGATAAATTTCCGATAGTACCCAGCTAAACCAAGGAAACTTTTAATCTCAGAAGGGGATTTAGGAGCATTCCAATTCATAACAGCTTCTACCTTAGAAGGATCTACTTTAACTCCATCATTACAAATGATATGACCAAGAAATTGCACCTCTCGAAGCCAGAATTCACATTTAGAAAATTTAGCATAAAGGTGTTCTCTTTTCAGAATTTCCAGAATCAACCTCAAATGATGTTCATGTTCGGACTCAGATTTAGAATAAATCAATATATCATCGATAAATACAATTACAAACTTGTCTAGAAAAGGTCGACATATTCGATTCATTAAGTCCATGAAAATAGCAGGGGCATTAGTCAATCCAAAAGGCATGACTAAAAACTCATAATGTCCGTACCTGGTGCGAAAAGCAGTTTTAGGAACATCTTCCTCACGTACTCGCACCTGGTGATAACCGGATCTCAAATCAATCTTAGAAAAATAAGATGATCCTTGCAACTGGTCAAAGAGTTCATCAATTCTGGGCAAAGGGTATTTATTCTTCACTGTTCTCTTATTAAGTTCCCTATAATCGATACACATACGTAAAGTACCATCTTTCTTTTTCACAAACAATACCGGAGCACCCCACGGGGAAGAACTCGGCCTTATAAACCCTTTATCTAACAATTCCTGAATCTGACCCATCATTTCCCGAATTTCAGCTGGAGCTAATCTATAAGGAGACTTAGCTACTGGAGTCGAACCAGGAATTAAATCAATATGATATTCTACTTCTCTTACAGGGGGCAAACCAGGCAATTCATCAGGGAACACCTCCGGGTATTCAGAAACCACCCGGATATCAGAAATGGATTTCTTTTCTAATTTATTATCAACCACATAACACAAATAAGAATCACAGCCCTTAGCTAGAGATTTTCTAGCCTTCATCACAGAAATCAACGGAATGTTACCTCTTTCCCGTTCCCCTCGAGCCACGACGTGAGACTCATCAGAGACGGGAATTTTTATAATCTTTCTATGACAGTCAATATTAGCTTTATTTAAGCTCAACCAATCCATACCGATAACCGCATCGAAACTCGGAATTGGCATTAACAGAAATGAAATCAGAAAATCATGACCCTCTATCAGTATACTAGCTCCAGTTACCGATGTGGTAACAGGAACTACCTTACCATCAGCAATTTCAACTTCTAACGGTTTTACAATCAAAGAGGGAATCAATTTCAGTTTATCACAAAATTTCACAGATATAAACGAGCAATTTGCACCAGAATCAAATAATACACGAGCTGGTACAGAATTTATGAGAAATGTACCCGTTATAACATCTTCAGTAGTGACAGCTTCATCCACTGTCATTTGAAAAGCTCGACTAGCAGCTACTGGTGGTACTTTCCTCTTTTGGCCGGAGGATGAGGAACCCTTAGCCATACTCATACTCTGTCTCTTAGCCTCTGTACAATCTCCAGCTCGATGCCCCTCTTTTTGACAATTCCAACACACGCTATTAGGAAACGTACAATCCTTGGCAGCGTGTCCAAAAGTTCCACATTTAACACATCTTGAGGTTTGGGGAGTACAAGGACCATTATGTCTAGCTCGACACTTGTTACAATAGTTACTATCCATTGGATTAAACCTTCGGTTCTGCTGACCACCTTGCCCCTTTTGTTTACTAGATGAATCTCCTCTTTGTTTCTGTGAATACCTTTCCTTATTCATAACCCTTTTTGCTTGAATATCACCATCTACCGAACGAGCATAATCATATGCTTGTGAAAGGGAACCAGCTAATCTCACTGAAGTACGATAATCTGGAGGCAAAGTCTTCACAAAATGCTCAATCTGAGTTCTATCAGTCGGAACCCACTGTCTCACAAATCGCAATTTATCAGAAAATTGCTTGATAAGCTCTTCAATCGACATTTGATCCGTCTTCTGTAAATCGAGAAACTCTTGTCTAATACGTGATAAGTTGTACTCTGAACAGAATTGCTTACAAACTTCGGCATGAAAGTCTGACCATCTAATCATTTTGATTTGTTCCGATGTCAATGGAGCAGTTACAGCATCCCACCATGACATTGCTTGACCCTTTAACAGCTGAATCGCATATGGTACTTTATCTTTTTCTTCACAATGGCAAACTTCCAATTTTCGCTCCACATCACGTAACCAATCCAAAGTGTCAGTAGGATTAGTACTTCTAGAAAATGAAGAATGATTGGTGGACATAAAAGTCTTAAGTGAACAACCCACTTTTAACTGCTAAAATGAAGGAATCGCATGTATCTGATAACTAGGAAATCCGGAAGAAGGAAAAGGTACAGTAGTTTGATAACCATAACCTTGTTGCTGCTGAGAAACAAAAGGTATAGATACTGGAATCCGCTCAGAAGATACAACAGGAGGAGCAGTAGTTATAACAGGCGGCTGAGTATGAATAGGCTGTTGAGAAGGCCCAGCCCGTTCATTCTGTAATTCCAACACCCGATTCTCTAATCTCATAATGTACTCTTGGTCAGTTTCTGTTTCCACCCCTCTTGGATTAGACATTCCATTGTGCTCCTGACTTTCTGGTGGTGCATTGATCTGAGAGGCTTCATTTAGAGTATGGACAGGTTGCTCATTATCCGTCATTTCTGAAATCACATCATATCTCAAAATTCGTTAATCATTAGTACTAGCAAACTAATCAAATTTCCTTTCCTAACTAATCCCCATAACATGAAATGTTTGACCAACGGAAATAAGTTTAGGTATGAACACCTAGAATGTTCATTTCCATAAACTTACGCTCTGATACCAACTTATAACACCCCATATTTTCAAGACATTTTTTTTTTAAACAACCTGGAAGCGTTATCCCACTCAACAACATTTACATATAAGATAATATCGAAAGTTAGTTATTACACAAAACTATCATTAAGTTATTTCATTACAAACCCAAAATCTAGTGGTGTTATTTATACAAACGTTTACGCCAAAACAAAAGTAATCAAGAGTTGCCAGCTTGTCAAACATTTCACCCAAAACCTCTCAACCGAGCATAAACCAACTTAATCTGCAAAAGTGAGGTGGGGGATTAGCACGAAGCTAAGTGAATAACGATTCCAACAATCTAACTTAGCATAAACAATCAACTCACAACAATCAACTAATAGTAACAATCAAATTAGAGGATCGGTGGTTCTTGTGGTACCCTCAGCCCGCGGATGGCCCACCAAGAACACTTATAATCCACTGCAGGCCAATACAGAGATTTTACCGATAGTTCAATGCTATCTTTAATCAGTATGGACGAATTCACAACGAATGTTCATCAATACCATAAAGATTAACCTATAGCAACTAAACCCAATTGAAATTGACCTCTATCATTCCAACCTATCATGGAATGAGTCACTAGCAATCAATCATTTAGCCACAATCAACTTATCAATAACTCACAATATCAATCTACTTAAAATTGATGTAACTAAATTGTTAACACTAATTTAAACTGTGAGAACCAGTCACTCACCTGTCTCTTTTCAAGCTTCACTCAAAGATCTAATTTTATTGAGTCGTGGTCGGATCTGAAATACAAAAAATTCCAAGTCAATCCTCACATCACATTGTATATAACTTAATATCAATAATCAAACAAGTATAAAGTTATATAAACATATTAAGCAAACAAATATCACATTCTAAGGTTTAAATTAAAATCTCTGCCAGACCAAGGGAATCCGGCCGTATTCCTTGGAATCCGGCCGTATTCAGGTGAATCCGGCCGTATTCCAATGAATACGCCCGTATTCCCCAGTCATTTTTGCTTCAATTTCAACCAGAACTCAATCTTAGGAATCCGGTTGGGAATACACCCCGGGAATACGCCGTATTCCCTTGAATCCGTCCGGATTCAGGGGAATCCGACCGTATTCCCACGTCTTCCAGACCTGCACATTAACCATTTCCTGCACAACTCAACTACGAACCAAAAATTGCAATTTCACCAAACTCAGTTCTAAACTCATGTTTTTACTAAATTTCGGTCATAACAACATATACTAACATCATATAACAATGATTCAAGCTTCAAATCATCACAATTTCAATCAATCACCTATAACCTATCAATTCCACTTTCAAACCTAAAACTCAAGAATCTAACAAATTTCA
The DNA here is from genome assembly GCA_949592205.1 of Helichrysum umbraculigerum. Lineage (NCBI taxonomy): Eukaryota > Viridiplantae > Streptophyta > Magnoliopsida > Asterales > Asteraceae > Helichrysum > Helichrysum umbraculigerum. Next base: position 86,077,967 of record CATIUR010000002.1, on the reverse strand, counting down.
TCATGTAATCATTATCAAATCAGTTCATAAAACATTCACCTAGCTATTACACCTTCAAACAACTATCAATTCTATCATTTAAGCTTCAATTCTTATCATTCAAACAATTTCATCATTTAGGTTAAACAAAAGTTTAACTTACCAAATAAGAACAAGAAGATGATTATGGTGGTGATGATGAGCTTATGATTTCCAACTTCAATCTTGTTTAAGTCTAGCAAATGATCACTAGCAATTTGGTGTAGGTTTGAGTTTGAGAGGGAGTTGAGAAACAAAATTGAAGAACACACAAGAAGTTTGAGGAACAAACTTAAGTCGGCCCCTTTTTTTAAATTAAACCGCCTCACTTACACACAGTGTAATATTATACCCCTTTTTGACCTATTGTCTGGAACCTCAGTTTCAATTGCGATAAAATTATTTTATTTTACCATCACCTAAGTTTATTTAAAACAAATTATATTTCACTAATCACAATATTTCCTGAGACTTATTTACCTATAAATTTTACAATCAAACACAAAATACAATTAAATATCACAATTAAATATAAGGAAATACCTGTTTCTTCTAGGCCCAATTTGGGGATGTTACAGCAAGCAACTTTGATGTAGAGCTTAGAACGGAGAATAACAGGCAGTAGGCGCAACTAGATGACCTTCGGAGGAAATACGCATCGAAGATATTATTGTCTGGGTTGAACACGCTGGCCTTTAAAGTCGACTTTGAAGCAAAGGATCATGATAAACTTCCCATTGAGTGGCATAAAATGGTAGAAGAGAGAGCAGATAAGATAAGATATTCAGGATTGGCGGCATTTGGAAAATGAATGCATTATGCACAACGGAAATTGGTAGCTAAATATTTGATTTATTTTTGTGTATAGCTGACTGTGTTTTTAAGAATATCCTTGTTAGTATAATTGAATTTTTAGTAGTGGTATGTGATGAGAATTTTGAGTCATTGTTAAGTAACTAAGGGTACATTTTTTGTGTCTAGACTTCAGCCTTGATTCCGGGCTTTTTTTTTGTACTTGACATTTTGACGACTGGTGACGCGGTTTAGTATTCTTACGGAAAAGTACATGATGTTATAATGTGTATAGACAATGTAAAAAGTGTTAAGCTAATAGTAGTTTGGTTTAGAAGTTTATTTGCACAGGAAAAGACTTGCAAAACTTATTTTAGATTAGATGATTAAAAGGTTGAGCATGTTCAAACATGTCCTGAAAATGCTGAATCATAGTATACATTAACGCTGAATCATAAAATAGTTAATGCAGAATCAAAGTATACTTACTGATGAATCATAGGCAAATTAAATAGATGGTAGTAACGTACACATTAGTAAGTGTGTTCGAGACATAAATGTACACAAGCAGTTTTGCCTCTAATTGTAACAATTGAATCGAGACGTTGTTAATGTATTGGTTAAACCATATAGTAATGAAGTGCACTTGAGTATTGGTACAAGTTCTAGTTGTTTATAGTAAAAAGACGACGCAATTAACTATGTAAGGGGACACTATATCATTCCTGCATTTGTTGAAGATCGCATTAATATCCCCCAAAAAAAAAAATCCCGTAAAAAAATTGTTATCGACTAAATCTATATTGCCTATTAAATGTGAATATATTAGTTGCCAGTTTCCGAAAATAAGGGAGAAAAAAAAACCGCCCACTATTTTTATTTATTCAAATTACATGTTAATCAATTAAATTACCAAATTACAAAAGACTAATATACCCCTTGACCTAAATTTGAAATGATTGGTCAGGATTCCTTCTCCCTCTTCTCCATTTAAAAATCCTTCTTTTTAGATCCCCCAACTATATATATATATATATATATATATATATATATATATATGTTTGTATGTAAATCTATGTATGTCTATTTTTATAAAAGGGCACAAAATAAGACTATTGTCGAACAATAAGTTGGTAGCAGCTCGACTAGCTGGCTTGATCGGTCATAGGATTTATATTTGTTTTGTAACTGAAGTTTCGGACTTGTAAACTGTTGTTACAAGCTGCAAGGAATTGAGCTGTTTAAAGGATTGGGAAATCTTGAGATGCAAGGATCAGGTAATGAAATTAAATGAGAAGTTCTCTTTGTAGTTTAACTGTAGGTTCTAGCCATGGTTTGAGATTGTTTCCCTTCTTTTAGGTCAGGTGCAAGTTGGCTTAAAATATATAAGCAATGGGCACAAGGAACCTTCTTTAATACTGTAGCATCGTATGTTACTGACAAAAGCCTAACCGGTGACCAGTTTTGTTTAAGTTACGGTTCATTTAGTAGCTTTTGCAGATGCTCACAAGAGTAAGAAAAACTAAAGAATCGTATACTGTATCCTTGACAAGTTATGACATAAATGTATAGATACATATCATAAGTCTGTACTCATACCCAACTTCAAATAAGTTATCAGATAATCTAATTGTTGATACGAAATTAAAGTGCACATCTTGTATTTAATGTTTCTATGAAAACACCAATTTAACAAACCACATACTAAAACAAGTGTCCTGGGGCTTATTTTCAGTTAGTTGGCAAAATGAGCGCGCGGGTAGGCATGGACAATCGAGTCAACACGGTTGCGGGTCACAAGAGGATCATGTCATAACGGGTTCGGTCGACACGAACTTAGATACAAAATGACGTTTTCCCGGGGCACCGCCCAGATATTAGACTAGTTTACAGAGGATGCAATTTTAACCCATTTACGTAGAAATGGGTCATGTTATCTTAGGATTTATTGTTTGATTATACGCTCAATTTTACACTAATTACTATTGTATGCTCCTAACTTCGTACCCTCTATTGTATCATGTTAACTTTCTAAAAACTCTATTGTATGCTCCAAACCTTCGTACTCTCTATTGTATGAGATGAACTAGTCAAATAAATATCTTAGAATGTCTAATTTATATCATATTACTTAAAGTTTTTGGAAAGTTCACCTCATACAATAGAGGTTATGAAAGTTGAGGACATACAATAGAGTTTTTAGAAAGTTAACCTCATACAATAGAGAGTATAAAAGTTGAGTGTATACAATAGCAACGAGTGTAAAGTTGAGCACATAACCAAACAATAAACTCTATATCTTATTGGGGTTGAATCGGTAAAATAAAGGTTGTGTGTGACAGCAAACGAAGGTAGGTTGGTCAATATGAGTATATGAGTTAAAGTACAAAAGGTTGTGTGTGACAGCAAACTAGCATTCTTCAAAGGATGTATATTTACGGTTGCAGTGAAGATCTTTGCTTTAAAGATATGTACATAATGGTTTGAAAGTTGTACTTTTTATATGATGGCTACTAATCTTTGATTTAGAGATTTGTATGTTATGGTATGAAAGTTGTACACCTTTTAAAGATTTTTTTTTCTTTCTGTGTTTACGCTTACATATTTTTTAAGATTCCAACCAATTTGATTATTTATGTGGTCATAACCAACATTAATATCATTGTTTTTAGGGTATATACATTTTGTCGGCGTCATACCCTACTAGTTTGTTCCGAGGTCGGCAATGAACCGTTTTTAATATATGGGTATGCAACGAATCGAAAAGTTTTGTGCTAAAATCTTTGTAAACCTCATTTTTACCTGTTACCAACGAACCGGAAAGTTTTGTGCTAAAATCTTTATATGTTATGAGTTATGAGTTATTGATTAAATACTTTGTGTTATTTAGTATATGCTTTCGTTTTGGTTATCAATTTTACAAATTGTTGTCTACTCTTTTTTCTCCATTAAAGGTTAATATGGTAATTCAACATCATTCAAAGTATTCATTCAGGATGACTATCAAACAATTTATTTTCATTCAGAACAAAGTACATTCAATGTTTTTGAACCGTTTAGAATTTGAATCATTCAATGCTAAATCATTCTGCATTATCAAAAGCACCCTAACTAAAAAGAACAGCAGTCGAACTACTTATAGTCAACTACAAGTTAATCAAGTTGTTTACAAGTTCATAATCACGAAAAAAGAGAAATAAGAGAGAGAAGAAAGTTGATTAATTTAGTTGGTACATCTCATCTGCCACATAAATCACATAAATCTTTGTAGCTGATTTGTAAGTTTAGCATTTCCCTTACTTTATTAAAATCATCGGACCATTTGTTATTACATAATTTTAGTTATACTTATAAATTAACTAATTAGAATTATTTAACACACACACACACACACACACACACACCCACACACACACACACACACACACACACACACACACACACACACACACACACATATATATATATATATATATATATATATATATATATATATGTAACACCCCCAAATTTGTCGGTTTTGATTAGCGGAAGCGATTTGTTTAAGCTGGGGGTGCCACATTAACAATGTACATGCATACGTATCAGAGCTTATGATTACAACCAAACATATATTAAGATGTCAAAAGTATTAGTTACAAAGTTTACGATTCATCGAATCGTACGAATGTAAAAGTGTTTAAGTTACAAAAGTAGATTTCATAAATATGACTAAACAGTTTTAGTTATACAAAAGAAATCCAGTTGTCAAAAGTTGGCATCCTAAAGCTTCACGGGTCGCCTAAATTCCATGTGTGCAGACGGTTCTTACGTGCGCAGCTAATTCCCTGAAAAACATAGTAAAAGTCAACAACGAAGTTGAGTGAATTCACAGGTTTTATGTTTGCAATAGTTGGATCAAGTTTGTAAGCACAGTCGTTAAACCAAATACGTTCACAATAGTTATTGCCATAACAGTTAAATAAGTTTAGTGGAATGTTATCCAAATACAAGTTATGTGGGATGTCTGCCTAAAATACGGTTTACATTGGGATGTTACCCAAAGTACAGTTTACGTTGGGATGTTACCCAAAACACAGTTTAAAATACGTTGCTGGTCGTTCTCCAGCGTTTTACAAATAGTACCGGTCGTTCTCCGGCCAAATACGCACGGGTCATTCTCCCGTCCAAACAAAACAGTTTACCGGTCGTTCTTCGGTCTAGATACGCACGGGTCATTCTCCTGTCCAAACACTGCTGGTCGTTCTCCAGCGAGACACTGTACCGGTCGTTCTCCGGTCTAAAGACACATGGGTCGTTCTCCCATCCAAAACGCACGGGTCGTTCTCCCGTCCACTTGGCCAGTCGTTCTCTGGCACTAAAATACATTGCTGGTCGTTCTCCAGCGTTTTCATAAAAAGTACCGGTCGTTCTCCGGCCAAACACGCACGGGTCGTTCTCCCGTCCAAACAAAATAGTTTACCGGTCATTCTCCGGTCTAGTAAAACGGTTTGTCAAATAGTTTACCACATTTGTTTTAGTTTATAGTATGAAAATGTTATTTCATAAGCATTAGTTTGCACAACAGTTCAAAGTACTCTAATCGTTCGATTAAACACGTATACAACCATGTAGTAAAAGCAGTTATGGCAATTGTTCAATGTATAACACAATAGTTATATAAAAGTTTGCTCATGTAGCAAAAACGTTGACTATGTTTTCCACCCCTGTTCAAAAGCAGTTAAAACAGTAAAAGTAGGGGCTGTGAACTCACCTGTTGAGTTAAGTAACGTGTGAGCGCTAGCAAAGCCTAAAGCCCGAATGTAATCTAGTCGAAATCTCCTAACGCCCTAAATGTATGAGATTTAATAAGTATGTGGATGTCTAAGTTGACCATCCATACTAGTGTTCGTACAACCAAGTTATGTCCAAGGGTTAGTCCGATGTTCATGTTTGAAGTTTGAAAATGTATACGACTTGTTGGTAACGGTTCGTAGTTATAACCTTTGAAAGCGTTTATCATTTTCATTCCTTTTGAGTTTCATAAAGTACGGAATTGTGTACGGGGGTCCGGGGGCAGCACCCCTGGTAGCGGGGTCCAAGGGGTGGCAACCCCTGGTGGGGTCCAAGGGGCAAAGCCCCTGGTTGGGGTCGAGCTGCCAAGTCAGCTTGAAAAATTTTCATTTCTACTATATTACTTAAGCGAAAACGCATTCGAAATTTCGTTTCGGGGTAAAATCAAGTGGTAAAAGACTTAGTGAGATCATGCGTTTTTAAGGGTCTGAAACCTGCGACGTTAAGTGCGACATTGCGTGCGACGTTATGTGCGACATAGGCGCTTGTGTCGCTATATGCGACGTCAGGGTCTAGTGCGACGTAAGGGTCGACGTCGCTATGTGCGATTTCACAATTTAATGCGACATTGAGGGTGATGAACAGTTTGCAGGTCCAGATATTGTTCAAATGACAGCTGATAAAGTGGCAGTGGCTCGTGAAAAGTTGAAAGCTGCACGTGATTGACAGAAACAATATGCAGATCCTAAACGTCGACCTGTTACTTTTGTTGAAGGTGAACTTGTTTATCTGAAAGTTTCGCCTTGGAAAGGGGTAATACGGTTTGGGAAACGTGGCAAATTGGCTCCTCGATATATTGGACCGTTTAGAATTCGTCATATTGTTAATGATCAGTCTGTTACATTGGATCTTCCTCCAGAGCTTGCTGGTATTCATGATACGTTTAACATTTGTTATTTGAGGAAATGTAACGTTGAAGACCAGTCTCAGATTCTTCCTTTGAAAGATTTGAAAGTTGATCAGAGTCAGAAGTTAGTAGAAGAACCAGTTGAACTTCTCGACAGAAAAATTACCAAACTTAGGAAGAAACAGATTCCCATGGTGTTAGTGAAATGGAAACATAGTTTAGGTGCAAACCTAACTTGGGAAACTGAGGATAGTATGAGATCCAGATATCCTGGATTATTTGATCGTGATGAGATTTCGGGGACGAAATCTTCTTAAGGGGGGGAGAATTGTAACATCCTCTCTTCTGGTCCGGTAATTTCTAATTTTAAATTGATGTATTTAATTGTATTAGAAATTATTTGATAAATATGTTTAAATTGCGAAACTTAGTTAAATAAGCCTCATGACTTATTGTGCTTAGTAAATTATTGATTGTTTTGATTTACTATAGTTGACGGTGCAATAAAAGAAGTTTCTCGCAAATGGTTTTTAGGTTCCAGGCTATAGATTGAAAAGGAACTAGTTTTAAGTGGATGTGGGTCGGGGTAAAAAGTTAACCGACTTATAAACTTTCCCAAATAGGAAAGTTCCTTACTTTCCTTATTTAGAAATCAAAACCTAAAACCTCTAAATTCTTAAAACCCTTATAACTAGAAATCAAGAAATCAAAAAGTTGTGGTGATCTTGAGCTGATTTTGAGCTTGTGATAACATAAACATCATCATCATCATCAATTTGTAATCCTTATTTGGTAAGTGTTTGAATGTTTGAATTGAGTTTTGAGAGTGATCATGCAAATTATTGAAGTATATGTGATTTGGAACTTGAATGAAGTGTTAGTGTATGTATATACTGATATTTGAGTGATTTGGTAGTTTACAAACTGAAATTATTGAGCTAAAATGGTAATAGAAGTAATTGGGTTCGAGCTGTGTGTTTGCAGGTCATAATAAGAGCTGAAACGCGTAGGAACGCGATCCTGACCCTTTTCCTGGATCGCGTTGCTATATGAAAAACGGTTACAGAACTTTTTCTTCTTGGGAACGCGATCCAGCTCATGTTACCCGGAAAACGTTACCATGTGAAATTTCGTCACAGAACTTTTTTAACTGACGAACGCGATCCCACCACCCTTTGCCGGATCGCGTTTGAATGAATAAATTTGTTGAGTTTTGCAAATTTTGAAAATGCATAAGTGTTTGGAAGATGGTGTTTTTAGTGGCACTTCTTATGTCATATTCCTTTAGTGGCATTTGGGTGGTACTTTAGTGGCACTTATCCATTGAAAATATATGTTATAATGTGGATAATTCTAATGAGTTATGAGACTTAGTAAAGAAGTTTAACGTCGACTGAGTATTGAATATAATATTCCTTTAGTGGCACTTTATTGATGTTTTAGTGGCACTTTTGTAGAAAGATATTATTGTTATTTATGTTTGGAATTGATTAATAATGTGATTACTTATGTAATATGTTTAATTACATAAGTACCATTAGTTGAAAACAAATTACTAACTTATGATTGATTTTATGTTCTTAGATAATCCAAGGGCTCAGCGAGATAAGACTGCTGAGTAAGTAACTGAGACGAATCAGGTGAGTGGATTTGAAACTCATGGTTTGATTTGGTTGTGTCAGTTTGATTTCAATAAGTAATTATAGGATTACTATTGATAGTATGTTAACTTTGAAAGTATATGCCATATGATTGGTAGTTTGATTAGCCGGTGAGCTTGATTGATAAATCCAGAGGTCAACTAGATTGTCAGTTGGACTTGATTTCTAATGTTGGTCAACACAGGGTTGCGTACATGTGTTGATGGAGATTAGCATTTAGTTAGCGGTTAATCACTGTTTTGGCCTACAGTTGATGTAAGTGTTCTGATGGGGCCACCCGGAACAGGGTCCTTAGGAACCACCGTTCCTCTTGACGATATTTGTTGCATTATTGATTGTGAACAGATTGCTAGCTAAATTGAATTGTAGTTGATAATTCATTCACTTAGCTTCGTGCTAATCCCTCAATTTACTTCCTGCAGGTGATGTATATTATGTGGGTAGTTAGGAAGGATGTTTTGATGCTGGGAATGTTTGAAACTTGCAACTCTGATCCAGTTTGTAATAAATAATGTTTTGTAGTATATAATGCCCCGGGTTTGTAAACAAGTTAATTATGTTTGTTTAGTAGTTAAACATGTCGTATAAAGGTATGCGAAAATTTCTAGCAGAATTCTAATAGAATATGTATTTCAAGTATTCGCTTCCGCCAAACTTAATATTATATTGTGATATTAAATGAGGGGCGTTATAAGTTGGTATCAGAGCAATAGTTTGGGGCAATTGAATATGATTGTATGTTCAATCCTAAACTTTGATTCTGTTGTGTCAAACATTCTTGGGAATGGGATTATGTACTGGATATGAATCGGTTAGTAGGATAGGTGCTAACGATTAACGATTTGTGAGCTGTTGTTGTGTTTACAGATATGGCGGATAACGAGCAACTACCTGTTAACCCTAATAATGTCTCAAGGCCTGAAGTTACTGCTGAGACTCATGATGACCGGAATGAGAATGCTGGTACTTCTTTCCATGCTAGAGAGGAGGCAGAAAGGGATCAGTATCTGCTTCAATTGGAAGAGGAAAACCAAGCACTTAGAATGTATAAACAACAAAAAGAGGCTGAATCTTCTCATCCTGTGTTTGGTACGATTTCACCGCCAAAACAAAAGGTGTGTTCATTTAAAACCTTTATGAGCAGTAATCCGTCTGTGTATTCTGGTAGTACAAATCCTTCGGTAACTCTTGATTGGTTGAGGGATATTGAAAAGAAATTCGAAGTTTGCCAATGTGAAGAAGAGTTAAAAGTTCCCTATGCAACTCAACTTTTAAAAGGAGCAGCTATGAATTGGTGGAATTCGATTACTTCTGTGTTATCTCCTTTTCAGAAAGCATCTATCCGATGGCCTGATTTTCATAATGAAGTTTGTAAGCAGTATTGTTCAAACTTTGATATAGCTCGGATTCGAAAGGAGTTTATGGATTTACAATTAACTGATAAAATGTCAATGGATGATTTGATTAATCAGTTTTCAGAGAAACTTAGGTTTGTTCAGCAGTGGGTTCCTGATGAGAGGACCAGAATTGAACAGTTTGTGGGTACTTTACCTAATCATTATCGAACTTCAGTAAGGTTAGCTGGATCTCTTTCCCAAGCTTTTATGTTAGCTCGGTCAGTTGACAGTGATTTGAAACCTCAACAAGCATTAAGTAAGGAAATGACTACTCAGAAATCTAGAAGTGAATCTTCTGGTAAAGGTAAGCAACGGTGGCAAGGAAATCAACAGGGTAAGAAACAAGAAAGTCGTGGTGGTACTTCTGATCGTCCCAATTGGTGTATTAAATGTAGAGCTAGACATTTTGGGCCGTGTACTGTGCAAACCACTAGATGTGTGAAATGTGGTGTGATTGGGCATGAAGCCAAAGATTGTGTTTTTCCTACTTATGTGTGTTGGAATTGCCATAAGGAAGGTCATCGTGCAAATCAGTGTTCTGAGGCTAAGAGACAGGGTTCTGGGTCGGTTGTTAGTTCATCATCTTCCGGTCAGAAGCGGAAGACTCCGCCATCTGCAGTTAGTAGGGCTTTTCAAATGACAGTGGATGAAGCTGTCCATACAGATGACGTGATCACGGGTACTTTTCTTGTAAATTTTGTACCAGCTCGTGTTTTGTTTGATTCTGGTGCAAATTGTTCGTTTGTATCTATGTACTTCTGTGATAAGTTGAAAATGATGCCTACTGTGATTACAAACCCAGTTGAAGTAGAAATAGCTAGTGGCAAATCAGTTCCTGTTACCACCTCGGTAATTGGAGCTAATATTATGATAGATGGCCAGACTTTCCCAATTTCCTTTCTGTTGATGCCAATTGCTAGTTTTGATGTGATTATTGGTATGGATTGGTTAAGTCAGTATAAAGTAAGCATAGACTGCCACAATAAGCTGATTAGAATTCCAATCTCTGAAGAGTCATATGTTGTGACTCGAGGAGAACGGGATAATGTTTGTATACCTTTGATTAGTATGATGAAAGCTAGGAAATCTTTGTCCAAAGGCTGTGTATCGTATCTAGCTTATGTGATTGATGCTAAGTTAGAAAAGAAGTCTCTTTCTGATGTACCGGTTGTTTCTGAGTATCCGGAAGTGTTCCCTGATGAATTACCTGGTTTACCACCAGTTAGGGAAGTTGAATATCAGATTGATCTTGTTCCTGGCTCTTCACCTATAGCCAAAGCCCCTTATAGATTAGCTCCGTCTGAGATACGAGAAATGATGAATCAGATACAGGAGTTGTTGGATAAAGGGTTTATTAGACCTAGTTCTTCTCCCTGGGGTGCACTAGTTCTGTTTGTGAAAAAGAAAGATGGGTCTTTTAGAATGTGCATTGATTATAGGGAATTGAATAAACGGACAGTAAAGAATAAATATCCTCTGCCTCGCATAGATGATTTGTTTGATCAGTTGCAGGGATCTTCGTTTTATTCAAAGATTGATTTGAGGTCAGGTTATCATCAAGTTCGTGTTCGTGATTGTGATATTCCAAAAACTGCATTTCGAACCAGGTATGGTCATTTTGAATTCCTGGTTATGCCTTTTGGATTAACGAATGCTCCAGCAGTTTTTATGGATTTGATGAACCGTGTTTGTCGACCTTTTCTTGATAAATTTGTAATTGTATTTATCGATGACATTTTGGTATATTCTAAATCCGAATCAGAACATGGAATGCATTTGAGGTTAGTATTGGAAACCTTAAAGAGAGAACATTTGTATGCAAAGTTTTCTAAATGTGAATTTTGGATTCGGGAAGTACAGTTTTTGGGTCATATTATTTGTAATGATGGTGTTAAAGTTGATCCTTCGAAAATTGAAGCTGTAATGAATTGGAAAGCTCCAAAGTCTGCTTCAGAAATAAAGAGTTTTCTTGGTTTGGCGGGTTATTACCGGAAGTTTATTAAAGATTTTTCTAAAATTGCCGGTTCGTTGACTAAATTGACCCGTAAGGATGAAAAATTTGTATGGACTGAACAACAGGAAGCTGCTTTTCAGACTCTGAAACAGTTGTTATGTCAGGCTCCTGTGTTAGCATTGCCAGATGGGTCCGATGATTTTGTTGTTTACTGTGATGCATCGATTTCTGGTTTGGGTTGTGTTTTAATGCAGCGAGATCGTGTGATTGCTTATGCTTCTCGTCAGCTCAAACCTCATGAAAGAAATTATCCTACCCATGATTTAGAGCTTGCAGCGGTTGTGTTTGCTTTGAAAATCTGGAGGCATTACTTGTATGGTACCAAATGTGTTATTTGTACAGATCACAAGAGTCTTCAGTATATATTTTCACAGCAAGAGTTGAATATGCGGCAGAGACGATGGTTGGAATTAATCAAGGATTATGATTGTGAAATTAAATACCATCCAGGGAAAGCCAATGTGGTTGCTGATGCTTTAAGCCGCAAGGTAACTTCTGATCGAGTTTATTTTATGCATTTAGAAGTTTCTTCTGATTTGGTGGGTCAGATAAAAGCTGCACAGTTAGATGCTTTGTTAGATCATAATTTGAAATATGAAATTATGTTGAATCGAAAGGAATTGTTATTGGAGGATTCGAGAGGATTAAAAACCTTTCAGTCTCGTGTTTGGATTCCTTTGTTTGGTGGTCTTCGGGATGTTATTCTGAATGAAGCCCATAAGTCCAGATTGTCTGTACATCCTGGAAGTACGAAAATGTATAATCACTTGAAACCTTTGTATTGGGTGCCTACAATGAAGATGGATGTAGCAAGGTTTGTTAGTTCTTGTCATATTTGTTCTCAAGTTAAAGCTGAACACCAGAAGCCGTATGGATCGTTGAAACAGCTTGAGATTCCTGAATGGAAGTGGGAACATTTGACTATGGATTTTGTTACCAAGTTGCCTCGAACTGCCCGAGGAAATGACATGATTTGGGTTATTGTTGATCGATTGACCAAGAGTGCTCATTTTCTCGCTACTAGTGAAACTGCATCTTTGAGTAAGCTTGCACAGTTATATGTGAATGAGATTGTTTCTCGACATGGTATTCCTTTATCGATTGTATCTGATAGAGATCCGAGGTTTATATCTCATTTTTGGCAGAGTTTGCAGCATGAATTGGGTACACGTGTGAATCTTAGTACAGCTTATCATCCTCAAACCGATGGTCAGTCAGAACGCACGATTCAGACGCTTGAGGATATGTTAAGAGCTTGTATTCTAGAGTATGGTGGTTCTTGGGATTCTCATTTGCCATTGGTTGAGTTTGCTTATAATAAATCATATCATTCTAGTATTGGCATGCCTCCATATGAAATGCTTTATGGTCGCCGTTGTAGAACTCCAAATTGTTGGCTAGAGGCAGGTGAGAAACAGTTTGCAGGTCCAGATATTGTTCAAATGACAGCTGATAAAGTGGCAGTGGCTCGTGAAAAGTTGAAAGCTGCACGTGATAGACAGAAACAATATGCAGATCCTAAACGTCGACCTGTTACTTTTGTTGAAGGTGAACTTGTTTATCTGAAAGTTTCGCCTTGGAAAGGGGTAATACGGTTTGGGAAACGTGGCAAATTGGCTCCTCGATATATTGGACCGTTTAGAATTCGTCATATTGTTAATGATCAGTCTGTTACATTGGATCTTCCTCCAGAGCTTGCTGGTATTCATGATACGTTTAACATTTGTTATTTGAGGAAATGTAACGTTGAAGACCAGTCTCAGATTCTTCCTTTGAAAGATTTGAAAGTTGATCAGAGTCAGAAGTTAGTAGAAGAACCAGTTGAACTTCTCGACAGAAAAATTACCAAACTTAGGAAGAAACAGATTCCCATGGTGTTAGTGAAATGGAAACATAGTTTAGGTGCAAACCTAACTTGGGAAACTGAGGATAGTATGAGATCCAGATATCCTGGATTATTTGATCGTGATGAGATTTCGGGGACGAAATCTTCTTAAGGGGGGGAGAATTGTAACATCCTCTCTTCTGGTCCGGTAATTTCTAATTTTAAATTGATGTATTTAATTGTATTAGAAATTATTTAAATATGTTTAAATTGCGAAACTTAGTTAAATAAGCCTCATGACTTATTGTGCTTAGTAAATTATTGATTGTTTTGATTTACTATAGTTGACGGTGCAATAAAAGAAGTTTCTCGCAAATGGTTTTTAGGTTCCAGGCTATAGATTGAAAAGGAACTAGTTTTAAGTGGATGTGGGTCGGGGTAAAAAGTTAACCGACTTATAAACTTTCCCAAATAGGAAAGTTCCTTACTTTCCTTATTTAGAAATCAAAACCTAAAACCTCTAAATTCTTAAAACCCTTATAACTAGAAATCAAGAAATCAAAAAGTTGTGGTGATCTTGAGCTGATTTTGAGCTTGTGATAACATAAACATCATCATCATCATCAATTTGTAATCCTTATTTGGTAAGTGTTTGAATGTTTGAATTGAGTTTTGAGAGTGATCATGCAAATTATTGAAGTATATGTGATTTGGAACTTGAATGAAGTGTTAGTGTATGTATATACTGATATTTGAGTGATTTGGTAGTTTTCAAACTGAAATTATTGAGCTAAAATGGTAATAGAAGTAATTGGGTTCGAGCTGTGTGTTTGCAGGTCATAATAAGAGCTGAAACGCGTAGGAACGCGATCCTGACCCTTTTCCTGGATCGCGTTGCTATATGAAAAACGGTTACAGAACTTTTTCTTCTTGGGAACGCGATCCAGCTCATGTTACCCGGATCGCGTTACCATGTGAAATTTCGTAACAGAACTTTTTTAACTGACGAACGCGATCCCACCACCCTTTGCCGGATCGCGTTTGAATGAATAAATTTGATGAGTTTTGCAAATTTTGAAAATGCATAAGTGTTTGGAAGATGGTGTTTTTAGTGGCACTTCTTATGTCATATTCCTTTAGTGGCATTTAGGTGGTACTTTAGTGGCACTTATCCATTGAAAATATATGTTATAATGTGGATAATTCTAATGAGTTATGAGACTTAGTAAAGAAGTTTAACGTCGACTGAGTATTGAATATAATATTCCTTTAGTGGCACTTTATTGATGTTTTAGTGGCACTTTTGTAGAAAGATATTATTGTTATTTATGTTTGGAATTGATTAATAATGTGATTACTTATGTAATATGTTTAATTACATAAGTACCATTAGTTGAAAACAAATTACTAACTTATGATTGATTTTATGTTCTCAGATAATCCAAGGGCTCAGCGAGATAAGACTGCTGAGTAAGTAACTGAGACGAATCAGGTGAGTGGATTTGAAACTCATGGTTTGATTTGGTTGCGTCATTTTGATTTCAATCAGTAATTATAGGATTACTATTGATAGTATGTTAACTTTGAAAGTATATGCCATATGATTGGTAGTTTGATTAGCCGGTGAGCTTGATTGATAAATCCAGAGGTCAACTAGATTGTCAGTTGGACTTGATTGCTAATGTTGGTCAACACAGGGTTGCGTACATGTGTTGATGGAGATTAGCATTTAGTTAGCGGTTAATCACTGTTTTGGCCTACAGTTGATGTAAGTGTTCTGATGGGGCAACCCGGAATAGGGTC
Organism: Helichrysum umbraculigerum; assembly: GCA_949592205.1. NCBI lineage: Eukaryota > Viridiplantae > Streptophyta > Magnoliopsida > Asterales > Asteraceae > Helichrysum > Helichrysum umbraculigerum. Next base: position 86,062,777 of record CATIUR010000002.1, on the reverse strand, counting down.
CTTAGGAACCACCGTTCCTCTTGACGATATTTGTTGCATTATTGATTGTGAACAGATTGCTAGCTAAATTGAATTGTAGTTGATAATTTATTCACTTAGCTTCGTGCTAATCCCTCAATTTACTTCCTGCAGGTGATGTATATTATGTGGGTAGTCAGGAAGGATGTTTTGATGCTGGGAATGTTTGAAACTTGCAACTCTGATCCAGTTTGTAATAAATAATGTTTTGTAGTATATAATGCCCCGGGTTTGTAAACAAGTTAATTATGTTTGTTTAGTAGTTAAACATGTTGTATAAAGGTTTGCGAAAATTTCTAGCAGAATTCTAATAGAATATGTATTTCAAGTATTCGCTTCCGCCAAACTTAATATTATATTGTGATATTAAATGAGGGGCGTTATAAGTTGGTATCAGAGCAATAGTTTGGGGCAATTGAATATGATTGTATGTTCAATCCTAAACTTTGATTCTGTTGTGTCAAACATTCTTGGGAATGGGATTATGTACTGGATATGAATCGGTTAGTAGGATAGGTGCTAACGATTAACGATTTGTGAGCTGTTGTTGTGTTTACAGATATGGCGGATAACGAGCAACTACCTGTTAACCCTAATAATGTCTCAAGGCCTGAAGTTACTGCTGAGACTCATGATGACCGGAATGAGAATGCTGGTACTTCTTTCCATGCTAGAGAGGAGGCGGAAAGGGATCAGTATCTGCTTCAATTGGAAGAGGAAAACCAAGCACTTAGAATGTATAAACAACAAAAAGAGGCTGAATCTTCTCATCCTGTGTTTGGTACGATTTCACCGCCAAAACAAAAGGTGTGTTCATTTAAAACCTTTATGAGCAGTAATCCGTCTGTGTATTCTGGTAGTACAAATCCTTCGGTAACTCTTGATTGGTTGAGGGATATTGAAAAGAAATTCGAAGTTTGCCAATGTGAAGAAGAGTTAAAAGTTCCCTATGCAACTCAACTTTTAAAAGGAGCAGCTATGAATTGGTGGGATTCGATTACTTCTGTGTTATCTCCTTTTCAGAAAGCATCTATCCGATGGCCTGATTTTCATAATGAAGTTTGTAAGCAGTATTGTTCAAACTTTGATATAGCTCGGATTCGAAAGGAGTTTATGGATTTACAATTAACTGATAAAATGTCAATGGATGATTTGATTAATCAGTTTTCAGAGAAACTTAGGTTTGTTCAGCAGTGGGTTCCTGATGAGAGGACCAGAATTGAACAGTTTGTGGGTACTTTACCTAATCATTATCGAACTTCAGTAAGGTTAGCTGGATCTCTTTCCCAAGCTTTTATGTTAGCTCGGTCAGTTGACAGTGATTTGAAACCTCAACAAGCATTAAGTAAGGAAATGACTACTCAGAAATCTAGAAGTGAATCTTCTGGTAAAGGTAAGCAACGGTGGCAAGGAAATCAACAGGGTAAGAAACAAGAAAGTCGTGGTGGTACTTCTGATCGTCCCAATTGGTGTATTAAATGTAGAGCTAGACATTTTGGGCCGTGTACTGTGCAAACCACTAGATGTGTGAAATGTGGTGTGATTGGGCATGAAGCCAAAGATTGTGTTTTTCCTACTTATGTGTGTTGGAATTGCCATAAGGAAGGTCATCGTGCAAATCAGTGTTCTGAGGCTAAGAGACAGGGTTCTGGGTCGGTTGTTAGTTCATCATCTTCCGGTCAGAAGCGGAAGACTCCGCCATCTGCAGTTAGTAGGGCTTTTCAAATGACAGTGGATGAAGCTGTCCATACAGATGACGTGATCACGGGTACTTTTCTTGTAAATTTTGTACCAGCTCGTGTTTTGTTTGATTCTGGTGCAAATTGTTCGTTTGTATCTATGTACTTCTGTGATAAGTTGAAAATGATGCCTACTGTGATTACAAACCCAGTTGAAGTAGAAATAGCTAGTGGCAAATCAGTTCCTGTTACCACCTCGGTAATTGGAGCTAATATTATGATAGATGGCCAGACTTTCTGTGACACCCGACGATTTAGGGTTACTGATAATCCTACTTGAAACCCTAATTACGTGTATTTAGTTTAGTATTAGGCTAAATACTTGTAATTACTTGTAACTATTTGTATATTTGTGTGAATATACACTCCCGTAATTGATATATATTACGCTTACGTAATTAGTTGTAATTACGCTTACGCAATTTGGTGAAATTGTGCAAAACGACCGGACGGAGTCCGACACAGTATAAATACGGACGTTGGTGAAAAACTTTCTATAAATAACTATAATCTATTTTTAGAAGTTATTTATCATTATTTATTATTTTGCTAAAATAATACTCGAAAAACCTAGACGTTTCGGTTAAAACGTCTCAAACGCAACGATAACGCGCGAATTTATTTCGACAACCAAACGAACGTCAATAATTAAATTGACAACCTAAATTAAGTATTTTAAATAATACTTCAATGGAAATCTATCCAAATTATATCGTTAATCTAAACGACTCAAAATAACGTTACGCGATTAAACCGCCGTAGAACAAACACGCAAATCGAGACCGACGAATAAACGGAACATTTCTATAAATGTTTTTAAGTATTTTGATAAATACTTCAACCAAAAATATCGAAAATTTAAGTCGTCACTTAAAAACGCGCATAAAACGTTTAAAGTATAAATAAACGTTTAAACAATCGGGTAAACGAACGAAAAACGCAACGATTTAAGCTAGAAATATAAAATGACCAAAATACCCTTGTGTGGGCCCCCCCTTGGCCGGCCCCCTTGCTGCCCCCATGTGCACCACCCCCACTTCCCCCACTCTTTGACCATGCAATGCTATGATGATATTCCCTTCCACTCCTCCACTCAACCTACATGCAAACTTAATCTTTCATTCCTTCATTTTTCATTTACCAAAAACAACTATTTTTCTCTCAAAAATACAGAGAAAACCAGCCCCAAAAACCCTTAAAAATCATCTTTAAAATCATCACCAATTTGAAGAACAAGAGAAGGAATCAAGTCCAAGATCATCACCACCTCCACTTCCTTTTGTTCTTCATCAATTCTTGGTATCAATCATCAAACCTTTCACTTATTTTACTTTTAATCTACTGACTATGATGTTATTAAGCTCTATCAACAAGATTATGTCCAAACCTTGTGCTAAAATACGTTTTTATAACTTATACTTTAACATGCATGAATCTGCCTAAAAATCGACAGCTCACGAAAATATTCGTATAAAATCATCTGTTAAGAGTTAGAGGTCGAATTTTTTTTTAAAATTTGCGTATCGAAAAGATCTACAACTTTCGTGTTTTACACTTTTTCCAGAAACGCTCTCATTTTTCTCTACGAGCCGATTTATAAGACTGACCTGGAAGTTTTTCGATAAAATGTGTTCGGTTGTTACGCGGCTTTATTTAACTATGTTAATGGACTTGTTAGAAGCTGAAAATTTGATATGTTAGTCAAGACACTTAGTAAATCAGTTGGTAAAAATTTGGAAGTTTGATTTGGACTATAGATAGGTAAAATCAGTTGGCGTAATGACCCGACATAAACCGAAAACATTAAATCTTGAAGTTTAAGGTGTAAACTTAAAACCGACATCTCGAAACGACTACAACATGAAACAATAACTTTTATAAACTTTATTTATTGAAATATGACTTGGGTAAAAAGTTCGGGTCAAACCGTCATAGTTGACCACGTTTTTGGACTTAGCAAATTGAGACAGACTTAAGTGACGCATGATCCCTGAAATTATAGCGACACTTAGCAAGTGACGCTTGTAGTGACGCTACTTTATTTTTAACGACACTCCCATAGTGACGCCCTTATAATCTGAAAATGCTTATGTACGACACTACTTAAGTGACGCTTAGTCACCGTACCCGACACTTCTTAAGTGACGCTATTTAAATCTGAAAACGCATATTATGCGGCACTTCCTAAGTGCCGCCCCTAACTAGCAAGTGACGCATGAAGTGTCGCATGAAACAGAATCCTTAAAAACTAGTTTTCTCACTAAGTGTTAAACTTCAAGTAACGTTAATACTTATACAATGCAACGTTATAACTCATGAAACATACTATACACATGTAAGTATAACATCATCCTAATAATAATGTCTTAACGAATTATTATTACAAACTTTCACCAACGGGTCGTACACGTTTTTGATAAACAAACTTGAACAACTTATTTGGACATACTAGTTGATGAACTAGCTTTAGGTGGACATTAACCCTCCACCTACACGATTGGCTTAAGTGGACATTGACCCCCACTTATACAATCACTCTAGATAGTCTTATGAGACATCTACTTACACAACCTTATACGCTTAGGACGTTAGAAGGTTGCGCTTTGGACTTTGCTTGCTATTTGATTATTGCTTGCTACCTGCTTAACTCTGGTGAGTTTCATAGCCCCTTTTTACTGTTTTTCAACTGGGGTGAGAATACATACAACTGTTTTATACAACTGCTTATATGATCACAAGTAACTTGAAACATTTTTCGTACGGATTGCATGAGACCTGAATAATCCACTAAAGTCCTCTACCCATCATAGTCATTAAAATATGTGCGTGAGTATTATTGGATAGATCTATCAGGGTTTGACAAACCTCGTCCGGGCTAGTCGCTCTAGCCAACCCACGGGCGCAGTATTACTTGTGATTTAGAAGTGTATCGGATTAGTACACTTACCGGAGGCAAACAACGTTAAGCTTGACTATGAGACTCATGTAAATGGTATACTTATATTGCATTATGCAATACTTTTATTTATCGTTGAATAACGATACTTTTAACTGTCATTTTTGAATGATACAACTTGAAATCTTGTGGATCATAACTAAACGATTGTTTACAAACCTATGAACTCACCAACTTTATGTTGACCTTTTAGTATGTATTTCTCAGGTAACCCGCCGCAGTAGGAAGCTTATGAAAAGCCTAGCTCGAGTCGCATTGTTTTCAAATTTCAAGAGATTAGATTGCATTTAGCTGTATTTTGTATAATCAGTTATGTATTAGAAATCTCTTAGCGGTTTATGCGAACTCCAGACTTATTGTAAACATTTGAAATTATGGTAATGTAACTTTTTATTAAAACGTCTCATATAGAGGTCGTTTGTTGTAATCTTGTGTTGTGATATTTAATTTGGTCGGCGCCCCCATGACAACTTATGTTTCCGCTGCCACGTGTTTTGGGGGTGCGACACTTTCCCAATTTCCTTTCTGTTGATGCCAATTGCTAGTTTTGATGTGATTATTGGTATGGATTGGTTAAGTCAGTATAAAGTAAGCATAGACTGCCACAATAAGCTGATTAGAATTCCAATCTCTGAAGAGTCATATGTTGTGACTCGAGGAGAACGGGATAATGTTTGTATACCTTTGATTAGTATGATGAAAGCTAGGAAATCTTTGTCCAAAGGCTGTGTATCGTATCTAGCTTATGTGATTGATGCTAAGTTAGAAAAGAAGTCTCTTTCTGATGTACCGGTTGTTTCTGAGTATCCGGAAGTGTTCCCTGATGAATTACCTGGTTTACCACCAGTTAGGGAAGTTGAATATCAGATTGATCTTGTTCCTGGCTCTTCACCTATAGCCAAAGCCCCTTATAGATTAGCTCCGTCTGAGATACGAGAAATGATGAATCAGATACAGGAGTTGTTGGATAAAGGGTTTATTAGACCTAGTTCTTCTCCCTGGGGTGCACTAGTTCTGTTTGTGAAAAAGAAAGATGGGTCTTTTAGAATGTGCATTGATTATAGGGAATTGAATAAACGGACAGTAAAGAATAAATATCCTCTGCCTCGCATAGATGATTTGTTTGATCAGTTGCAGGGATCTTCGTTTTATTCAAAGATTGATTTGAGGTCAGGTTATCATCAAGTTCGTGTTCGTGATTGTGATATTCCAAAAACTGCATTTCGAACCATGTATGGTCATTTTGAATTCCTGGTTATGCCTTTTGGATTAACGAATGCTCCAGCAGTTTTTATGGATTTGATGAACCGTGTTTGTCGACCTTTTCTTGATAAATTTGTAATTGTATTTATCGATGACATTTTGGTATATTCTAAATCCGAATCAGAACATGGAATGCATTTGAGGTTAGTATTGGAAACCTTAAAGAGAGAACATTTGTATGCAAAGTTTTCTAAATGTGAATTTTGGATTCGGGAAGTACAGTTTTTGGGTCATATTATTTGTAATGATGGTGTTAAAGTTGATCCTTCGAAAATTGAAGCTGTAATGAATTGGAAAGCTCCAAAGTCTGCTTCAGAAATAAAGAGTTTTCTTGGTTTGGCGGGTTATTACCGGAAGTTTATTAAAGATTTTTCTAAAATTGCCGGTTCGTTGACTAAATTGACCCGTAAGGATGAAAAATTTGTATGGACTGAACAACAGGAAGCTGCTTTTCAGACTCTGAAACAGTTGTTATGTCAGGCTCCTGTGTTAGCATTGCCAGATGGGTCCGATGATTTTGTTGTTTACTGTGATGCATCGATTTCTGGTTTGGGTTGTGTTTTAATGCAGCGAGATCGTGTGATTGCTTATGCTTCTCGTCAGCTCAAACCTCATGAAAGAAATTATCCTACCCATGATTTAGAGCTTGCAGCGGTTGTGTTTGCTTTGAAAATCTGGAGGCATTACTTGTATGGTACCAAATGTGTTATTTGTACAGATCACAAGAGTCTTCAGTATATATTTTCACAGCAAGAGTTGAATATGCGGCAGAGACGATGGTTGGAATTAATCAAGGATTATGATTGTGAAATTAAATACCATCCAGGGAAAGCCAATGTGGTTGCTGATGCTTTAAGCCGCAAGGTAACTTCTGATCGAGTTTATTTTATGCATTTAGAAGTGGGTCAGATAAAAGCTGCACAGTTAGATGCTTTGTTAGATCATAATTTGAAATATGAAATTATGTTGAATCGAAAGGAATTGTTATTGGAGGATTCGAGAGGATTAAAAACCTTTCAGTCTCGTGTTTGGATTCCTTTGTTTGGTGGTCTTCGGGATGTTATTCTGAATGAAGCCCATAAGTCCAGATTGTCTGTACATCCTGGAAGTACGAAAATGTATAATCACTTGAAACCTTTGTATTGGGTGCCTACAATGAAGATGGATGTAGCAAGGTTTGTTAGTTCTTGTCATATTTGTTCTCAAGTTAAAGCTGAACACCAGAAGCCGTATGGATCGTTGAAACGGCTTGAGATTCCTGAATGGAAGTGGGAACATTTGACTATGGATTTTGTTACCAAGTTGCCTCGAACTGCCCGAGGAAATGACATGATTTGGGTTATTGTTGATCGATTGACCAAGAGTGCTCATTTTCTCGCTACTAGTGAAACTGCATCTTTGAGTAAGCTTGCACAGTTATATGTGAATGAGATTGTTTCTCGACATGGTATTCCTTTATCGATTGTATCTGATAGAGATCCGAGGTTTATATCTCATTTTTGGCAGAGTTTGCAGCATGAATTGGGTACACGTGTGAATCTTAGTACAACTTATCATCCTCAAACCGATGGTCAGTCAGAACGCACGATTCAGACGCTTGAGGATATGTTAAGAGCTTGTATTCTAGAGTATGGTGGTTCTTGGGATTCTCATTTGCCATTGGTTGAGTTTGCTTATAATAAATCATATCATTCTAGTATTGGCATGCCTCCATATGAAATGCTTTATGGTCGCCGTTGTAGAACTCCAAATTGTTGGCTAGAGGCAGGTGAGAAACAGTTTGCAGGTCCAGATATTGTTCAAATGACAGCTGATAAAGTGGCAGTGGCTCGTGAAAAGTTGAAAGCTGCACGTGATTGACAGAAACAATATGCAGATCCTAAACGTCGACCTGTTACTTTTGTTGAAGGTGAACTTGTTTATCTGAAAGTTTCGCCTTGGAAAGGGGTAATACGGTTTGGGAAACGTGGCAAATTGGCTCCTCGATATATTGGACCGTTTAGAATTCGTCATATTGTTAATGATCAGTCTGTTACATTGGATCTTCCTCCAGAGCTTGCTGGTATTCATGATACGTTTAACATTTGTTATTTGAGGAAATGTAACGTTGAAGACCAGTCTCAGATTCTTCTTTTGAAAGATTTGAAAGTTGATCAGAGTCAGAAGTTAGTAGAAGAACCAGTTGAACTTCTCGACAGAAAAATTACCAAACTTAGGAAGAAACAGATTCCCATGGTGTTAGTGAAATGGAAACATAGTTTATGTGCAAACCTAACTTGGGAAACTGAGGATAGTATGAGATCCAGATATCCTGGATTATTTGATCGTGATGAGATTTCGGGGACGAAATCTTCTTAAGGGGGGGAGAATTGTAACATCCTCTCTTCTGGTCCGGTAATTTCTAATTTTAAATTGATGTATTTAATTGTATTAGAAATTATTTGATAAATATGTTTAAATTGCGAAACTTAGTTAAATAAGCCTCATGACTTATTGTGCTTAGTAAATTATTGATTGTTTTGATTTACTATAGTTGACGGTGCAATAAAAGAAGTTTCTCGCAAATGGTTTTTAGGTTCCAGGCTATAGATTGAAAAGGAACTAGTTTTTAAGTGGATGTGGGTCGGGGTAAAAAGTTAACCGACTTATAAACTTTCCCAAATAGGAAAGTTCCTTACTTTCCTTATTTAGAAATCAAAACCTAAAACCTCTAAATTCTTAAAACCCTTATAACTAGAAATCAAGAAATCAAAAAGTTGTGGTGATCTTGAGCTGATTTTGAGCTTGTGATAACATAAACATCATCATCATCATCAATTTGTAATCCTTATTTGGTAAGTGTTTGAATGTTTGAATTGAGTTTTGAGAGTGATCATGCAAATTATTGAAGTATATGTGATTTGGAACTTGAATGAAGTGTTAGTGTATGTATATACTGATATTTGAGTGATTTGGTAGTTTTCAAACTGAAATTATTGAGCTAAAATGGTAATAGAAGTAATTGGGTTCGAGCTGTGTGTTTGCAGGTCATAATAAGAGCTGAAACGCGTAGGAACGCGATCCTGACCCTTTTCCTGGATCGCGTTGCTATATGAAAAACGGTTACAGAACTTTTTCTTCTTGGGAACGCGATCCAGCTCATGTTACCCGGATCGCGTTACCATGTGAAATTTCGTCACAGAACTTTTTTAACTGACGAACGCGATCCCACCACCCTTTGCCGGATCGCGTTTGAATGAATAAATTTGATGAGTTTTGCAAATTTTGAAAATGCATAAGTGTTTGGAAGATGGTGTTTTTAGTGGCACTTCTTATGTCATATTCCTTTAGTGGCATTTAGGTGGTACTTTAGTGGCACTTATCCATTGAAAATATATGTTATAATGTGGATAATTCTAATGAGTTATGAGACTTAGTAAAGAAGTTTAACGTCGACTGAGTATTGAATATAATATTCCTTTAGTGGCACTTTATTGATGTTTTAGTGGCACTTTTGTAGAAAGATATTATTGTTATTTATGTTTGGAATTGATTAATAATGTGATTACTTATGTAATATGTTTAATTACATAAGTACCATTAGTTGAAAACAAATTACTAACTTATGATTGATTTTATGTTCTTAGATAATCCAAGGGCTCAGCGAGATAAGACTGCTGAGTAAGTAACTGAGACGAATCAGGTGAGTGGATTTGAAACTCATGGTTTGATTTGGTTGTGTCAGTTTGATTTCAATCAGTAATTATAGGATTACTATTGATAGTATGTTAACTTTGAAAGTATATGCCATATGATTGGTAGTTTGATTAGCCGGTGAGCTTGATTGATAAATCCAGAGGTCAACTAGATTGTCAGTTGGACTTGATTGCTAATGTTGGTCAACACAGGGTTGCGTACATGTGTTGATGGAGATTAGCATTTAGTTAGCGGTTAATCACTGTTTTGGCCTACAGTTGATGTAAGTGTTCTGATGGGGCCACCCGGAACAGGGTCCTTAGGAACCACCGTTCCTCTTGACGATATTTGTTGCATTATTGATTGTGAACAGATTGCTAGCTAAATTGAATTGTAGTTGATAATTCATTCACTTAGCTTCGTGCTAATCCCTCAATTTACTTCCTGCAGGTGATGTATATTATGTGGGTAGTCAGGAAGGATGTTTTGATGCTGGGAATGTTTGAAACTTGCAACTCTGATCCAGTTTGTAATAAATAATGTTTTGTAATATATAATGCCCCGGGTTTGTAAACAAGTTAATTATGTTTGTTTAGTAGTTAAACATGTTGTATAAAGGTTTGCGAAAATTTCTAGCAGAATTCTAATAGAATATGTATTTCAAGTATTCGCTTCCGCCAAACTTAATATTATATTGTGATATTAAATGAGGGGCGTTATATGTTGTGAATTCACTCAAGGTAGGGAATTAGCCTAAAAATGCGTGCAATTAACGTTTATAATTTAGTTGAAAATGCGAGGTTTTACAATATAACTATATACGGTAGTGATTAAGAGGGAAGTATTTTTTTTTTTTTTTTTTTTATTCGTCATGAAACATCTTACAATTATCAATAAAAATGTCAATAAAAAAATTGTTTTTACCAGTAAATAGTAATCAAAATCGGTGCTATAAAGAATATATTAACGAATGAATTTCAGTTTTAAGTCATAACATTAGTCGATGAATATTTGTTTAATTAATTGTTAACATTCACAATGATGAATGTTAACTAACATTCATTACGATAAATGTTAAAACATTACATTATTTGAAAAATATTTTTAATTTTAAAATTCATTACAATGAATATTAACTAACATTCAGCGCGATGAATATTAGCGATTTTGGGTCAAATATTCATATTTTGATGTTATAAGGGCACTCCCAAGTCCCAACCTTGGTTGAACAACTTTCAAACCACTTCGGCCACCTCATCGCCACGTCAGATTTTCACAACTGATTCACAACCGATTACCCACTGCCATCAATGACTAATCACTTCATTTTTCTAGACCCTACATTTACCAGTATACTACCATTTCTATATACTAAACAAAACAAAAAAAGCACACGGCCTCCACATTTTTCAACCGATTTGCAATCGGTTATCCGTTTTGGAGAGTAAGTGGTTGACAACTGATTACACCAATGGCACCAATGTTGAATCACTTTGCAAATCGGTTTGAAACCAGTTTACCCGTTGGGAGTGCTCTAACTTGAAGAAAGAATTTATCAAGGAAGCTTAATATTCATAGCATCGACTCTGATTAACATTTATTAAATTTCAATTCGTTTTTTGTGAGATTTGTATGGGTGAAGGTAATATGCTTCTCGATGAATGGTAACGCTTCCCCCCTTCTCCTAAAATATGCACTTCCGTCCATATCATTCCAATATATATATATATATATATATATATATATATATATATATATATAGGTATATATATATATATATATATATATAGGTATATATATATATATATATATATATATCCTATTAATTAATGGGTCAAACCCAATCCGGATTACTATTAGTGCCCGAAACAACATATGTATTTTTTAACTGTTATGCAACCAACATCTTGCAAAATAAGAGAATTCGTGAACCAACCAACCCTGGAAATCTATATAACCATTTGATTCTAAAGCTACAAACTTTAAGAAAAAAACAATGAATGAGAAATGAAAATGATCAATAACGGTTCCTCAAAGGTTTTTATTATTTAAACAGATGATCAACATTTTCAGATCACATTGAAGAAGGCCAGTAGTTTGTTTTATACACAGAAATGAGCAAACAAAGTGTAAGTTATAACACAAACAAATCAAACGATTATAACTTACAAACTAACTGTACCTTCTAAATTTCCATGCTGAAATTGTAAACAATGGTTGATTATGCCAGCAAATAACCAAACAACCATTTTCTTCTTTGATTTTATACCCATCATACCCATAATTCTGCAACAATCTTGTAGCTACCAACCTGCCATTATAGCTCAAAGGAGCCCTTCCAAATCCAGCCAACTCGAGCCTTTGAGCCCATTTTTCAAGCTTCTCGTGCCTAACATTTCTTTCAAGCCCCTCACAAGCTATGATATTCTTGATTTCGTCACCAAATAACATCTTTTCAAGTTTTTGGCGTTCAGGTGATGAACGTGTAACAGTAGATTCTAAACAATCAAATAACGCTGCATAAAAGATTAATGCTTCAAGTACTCTCTCCATTAAACTGAATCCGTTATGGTTTGATTCTTGCTCAGTTACTACCATCAGTTTTGGTGATAATGTCAGAAGGGCATTCAAAAAGCTCATCATCTTAGAATTAGTCAAAGATAATGGTGATGATGAAGTCGAATCAGGACTCGGGATAAAAGTGTTTGTCACATCTTTTTTCAGAAAATCACCTAAAGTGTGTGAATTCATTAGAACTTGATTCGGGCTTCTTTTACTCATTTCATCATCATATGCTAAAAGAGTGTGAAGTTGAAGAACCGAGCTAATCGCTAAAGCTTCTCCTGACTTATAAGGTAAAGACGCAATATCAAGATTATCCAATCGACTAACTATGGGATTAAATTGAAACGGGATGTCCAATTTCTCCGCTTCTTCATTCAATCGAATTGCCATTTGTTCTAATACTTCTTTCTGTTGATGAATTCCAGTAATACGCAAATGTGGTGGACCTTCAGGTCGAATTTTCAAAGTTTGCAGAAGATTAATCCACTGAGCAGGCTCTGAAGAGCACAAATCGATAATATGAACCATCTTTTCGCCTTCCATAGCTTCAAGAATTGCTTGATTCGTGATGAGATACGACAATCTCAAAAAAGGACACAGATCAAAAAACAATCTTTTCACAAAAATCTCTTCAGATGCTGATGTGATTCTAGTGGAATTAATGGCTTTGTATAAACCAGGCCATCCTTTTAGCATTCGATTAGCAAGTGCTTCGGTGAAATAAGCTGCAATTCTTTGCATTGTGTCACCATCTACAGATGCAAGATGGTTAATTTGTTCAAGCCCAATATTGGCTTTCTCGATGCTACCAGCGGCCACATGGTTAGCACATGCAACAAGAAGTTGGATGAGGTATAAACCTCGTTCTTCTGATTCCATTTCCCTTAGCCATGGGTATGGTGATCCGATTCCAGGTGAAAGTGACATCAATGAGAATAAGTGAAGGGGAGATGAACTTATAGATGAAGATCCATCTTCTTGAGCCATAAATGACATTGATATTTGGAATCTAGTTTCGAACTAGGACTGCAAACAAGTTTAAAATGGTTGTTAGTTTAAGACCGGAATATCGGCCTCATAGAACTACACAAACACAGTTAAGGAACTGCGCTCTAACAGTAAACCACTTATGTTCCAAGATCGCACTAACAAAAAACAACAATAATGGTAACACGAAAGAAATACGCAGAAAATAAAGACATCGTACAAATGTGGTTCCATTAAAAGTCTATGGACCACGCCCGTGGTTGCATAGCATTAGCAAGTCTCTGTTATTGATCTCGTTGAAGTTTACAATTACATATGAGATACATTTATAAAGCCGGAATTATGTTAATTACGGGATACATTTATTAAAAACTGTAAAAGCACACAAGTTTACATTTAATAGCTTATGACTTTATCAACTTGTGAGCTTATTGCTGTTTGATTAACTCAAACTGTTATAAAGGCCGAGTTATGTAAGTTTGCGCCTTTCCGGGGCCATGATTTTAATTAACAGTGACAATCACTATCCCCAGCCTTACAAAAACCTCAAAAGAACCGCAATTCATATCATGTAACACATTGATGTTTGATGCCATGAATCTTGAATTCTGCGAAGTGATTCCCGTGAATCAGTCCAATGATGCAACATGAAGGAGATAGATTATTCACATGGTCAAGTTAAAGATTATATCCTCTACAATCACATAAACTATAATTTGAACATCATCTCTTTCAAGAATCAAAAGCATAAACTATAGTTGACAAAATATCATCAGCAATATGAAATTAAACAGGAATAAATGATCACATAAAAAATAAAAAAATCATCAAATACCAAATTGGGTTTTACAGGAGTTCACTAAATTACACAACCAACAGAACAAATTTCTCTGATAAACGAGAATAATTAGGAATTCACTCACCACTGAAGAAACTCTGGATGAACCAATCAGAATCCAAACAGGGTTTTGAAATTCATTGAAAACCCATTTGAACCCAGATAACAAAATCCAAACTTTATTAGCAATTTGTGTGGTTAGTGTTGAAATTATCAAGGGTTTTGGTCTCTTTCTAGAAAAATGTTTGAAAATAAGAAGTGTTTATTGAAGGAGTTAAAAAGGTGTTTGTATAGGGAGGACATATCCATGGTTAACAACCTTAGAAAGAGGTTGTTTTTGTCGTCATTGTATTGGTTCTTTCTTGGGGACATCAAGGGAATATCAAATATGATATTGATAGGTTTGTATTATGCAGCTTAAGATTTAATTATGGGTTAATAAGTTGCAATTCTGTTTGTAAGATTGGTATGTAATTGGTTATTTGGTTACCATAGGTTATGTCATAGTTTTCATAAGGATATACCTGGTATAATACTGTTTGGGAGCCTATGTTAACTATCTATTTCCTGTATATAAAGTTGAAATTGAAATAATGGCTTTTATAAAAATCTGAATGCTCATAGACCATTTACGAGCAAAATCAAAGTTAGACGGAGGGATCATTTGCGAGTAAAAATCCAAAGTTAAGGGACCATTTACGAGAAAATCAAAAGTTATTGGACCGAAAACGTTGAAAAAAAAGTACAGGGACTGTTTTCGTAAATCAATGTAAATCACATGGACCATTTATAGAATTTACTCAGATCTTAATGCTCTTTTTTAAATAAAAGTTGATCAAGACAACTTTAAATAAAATGTTCAATGTGTCTAAATACATAAGCAATAAAACTAGCTTTACAAAATTGATTGGTGTACATATTAAAAAATGATGAGTAACGTAATACACGACTAATTACATAGACGTAAAGACAGACCTAATTTTTTCGTAGGTGGATTTTATCTCTCTCTTAATCTCATCGAATCAATTTTTTACATCTACCAATTGCTTTCTTTAGGTCTAGATTTGGACTTATATATTTAGGTCTCTCAATCATTTTTCTAAAATAATAGGTGAATATAATAATAGAAAATATATACAATATATGTATCAAAACTCTATAATTTAAAACACCCCTCATTTGATAACCATTTAATTACAATATATCGGAAGCGCAAGTCCAGTTTAAACATTTATAATTCACATTATTTAATGAACACAAAAATCCAACTAATTTAAACCATAATTTAGCAATACGGGTGTTATATATAAAAACAAGAATAACATTGACTAATGAAATCAAATATCAGAGTAACGCTATATAGTCAAACATTCTTCAGTCCATTCCTTGCCCAGCCCAAATCATCTCAAGACCTACGAAGAGTAAATAATGGAATTAACACAAAGCTAAGTGAGTCAACCTGTCACTATCAGTACAACTCAGCATAACAGTACTGATTATCAGCAAATATCACATAGATACTGACACAACATCACCAAGAGGATCGGTGATCCTTGTGACGCCCTCAGACCCGGGAGACGCACCAAGCAACACTTATAACCAACTGCAGGCCAATATAGTGGTATTACCGATAACTGTTTGCTACCTTTAGTCAATATGTGTTCCATTCTCAACACATGATCACAAATCTCACATTGACTAACCTGTAGCAACCCAGTCCAACTAACCAGTCAAGTTGACCTCCAAATCTACCAAATGCTCAAAGGCAACACATCACTTATTACACGTGTATTTCATCAATCAACAGTCAACAATCACAATCAACAATCAACAATAACAAACTATGTTCACTTGTTGTAACCAATGATGTTACAACCAAATCACACTGAGAGTACGAGTCCACTCACCGTCTACCTTAGTCGCTAGCTCAGAGGTCTAATTTTACTGAGCCGTCTCCATATCTGAAATTACAACAATTAAATAGAGAGTTAGTATCTCGTTCCATACCCAATAACTCATTTAATTTTAAATAATTTCAAATCATCACAATCATCAAGTTTTAAGATTCATCACAACTACTCATTATTCCATAATTATATATTTATGCTCAAATTATAATTAACTTACCAAATTATAGTGTTATTCATAACTTAATAATATCAAACTATAAATAACCAACAATTTATATGTAACACCCGCCAAATTAGGACTAGAGATTAGTGCCTAATCGAATGTTAATACATGTAATTAGTTCCTGGTTAGGCTAATTAATGTATCGAATTATATATATTGTTGAATATATACGAATATGCGATTTGATTTAAATCGTACGCAATTTAATTCGGATGTATCTCGATTCAAATTTAATATGGACGTTGGTGACAAATTTTATTAAATAACGTTGTTATGTCAAAAATATTATTATTATAATATTTCGTATTCGTTCGTATCATACAATCAGAAATTATACAATTTAAAATGTAAAACGCGCAAACTAAATAAACCAACTTACATTATTAACTCAAACGTAAACTTATTTGTAAAATAATTAAATAAAATATCACGTAATAATTTGTATTTAAAACGTACCATTTAATATTTAAAATAATTAATTAACGTTTAAACGACGGAGCAAACGAACACCGCACGGAGCGGGAACGCGGGCGAAAAATGGGAGGATAACCTCCCATTCCCACCTCATTTCTTTCATTTATTTCTTTTCCTCTCTCTCTCCTTCATCTTTTTCTCTCTTTCTTTTTAATCACCACCAACCACCTCCACCCCCAAAATCTTCACAAAAACGCAAAATAAACATACCAAACGACTTCGGATCTTCAAGATTTTTAGAGATTCACGACCACCGCGACACGATCTATCTTTCTATCTTTCCGAAATTTCATTTCGGCGATTTGTAAGTTTCCGACACCTCTCGTTTTTAAGTGTTTTTACTTGTTTGCGGTTTGTATCGACTTATAATGTTCAAATAAGGGTTGGGTAAAAGTTTTGGACCGAACGGAAACCGAAAAACTCGTTTTCGACCCATTTTCCGGCCAACAGACCGCTACGTCGCATTTGGCCCGGAATTTATGCGACGTCAGCCGCTACGTCGCAAAACACCTCGTGACGTCGCATAGTGCGACGTCAGTCACAACGTCGCATTAAATTGCGACGTCGCATATAGCGACGTCAGCCTTAACGTCGCCAATACCTCACTACGTCGCATTTAGCGACGTAAGCCCCTACGTCGCAGAAATCACCTACGTCGCATTAGCGACGCAGCACCCTACGTCGCATTAAATTGCGAAACGTCGCCTTTAGCGACGTCATGCTCTACGTCGCAATCCTACCTGCGACGTCGCACCCTACGTCGCACAAACCAGAACCTCAAAAACACAGATTTTTACTAAGTGTCGAGACTCGAAATTTATCACTCGATTTTACCCAAATTCTGATCCAGATGCGTTTTTCGTCAAAGCAATATAGTAGAAATAAAAATTTTCCAAGCTGACCTGGCAGCTCGACCCCAGCCAGGGGCTCTGCCCCTTGGACCCCGCTACCAGGGGCGCTGCCCCCGGACCCCCGTACTTAGATTTCGTAACGGCTTCTAAAACACAATCAAAACACATTTTTCAAGTAAAACGCCACGAAATCAAAATAGTAATAATTGAGATTATTATTACAAATCCGTCACCAACGGGCCGTACACTTTTCAAACACTTAAACGTATCAACCAAATAGTGGAGATTTGGACATTATAGTTGGACGAACAACTACAAGGTAGTCTTATTAGATACCTTCGCATATTATAACCATCGCGTGTCATGGACACCCTCAGGTTACAAGTCTTTGAACTTCGATTCTCGGCTAATCATCCTCAGTTTATTTTCATAAACTCAACGACTCAGGTGAGTCTCATAGCCCCATATTTTACTGTTTTACTCAGGGGTGTGATATACTGCTCAAACTTTTAACATGTGAACGCAAGTACAAACTTTTCATATACTACATGAGTTTTTCGAAACTAATCATTTGAAAGTCCTCCGTCAGCATAGTTGTTAATACGTTGTAGCGTGAATATTAGTATATGGTACCATATAGGATTGACCCACCTCGTCCGAGTTAGCAAGCACTAACCGGGTAAACGGACGTACTAATATTTGGGAAGACGAATGTGGATTAGGCATTCGTGGAGGCACCTCGCCCGGAATTCTCTATAGGGGACCCGGCCCTCGAGTTAAGCTCAACTATGTGCTCATGGCTGTATACACGATGATTATCATTTAATTGCTGGATGCAATTCATTATTTAATTGCTGGATGCAATTCATTATTTAAATCTTGCGGTTCATACGATATTACTTGATTTCAAACCTGTGAGCTCACCAGCTTTATAGCTGACCTTTTAGCATATATCGCAGGTACCCAGCAGTAGGATGTTTCTGCTTCAGGATTTAGCTCGAGTCAGCATACAGACGATTGAGATTTTCTTGCATTAGTATATTTTGTATAAGTACTTATGTACTGAAATCTCATTTTAATTAACTCGAGCTATGTAAAGCTTCAAATGTTGTAAACATTTCAGTTATCAATATATTTTGTTAAAACGACGCATATAGAGTCGTTTGCTATTTATCTTTGTGCTTTGTTATTGATTAGTAACACCCAAATCAAGCTTCCGCAAATCATCAAAATTTGGGGGTGTTACAGATTGGTATCAGAGCCTAAGGTTATAGTGAACTAGGTTGCATTTAGTGAGCCTAGACTATGACCATTAGGCCGTATTCCTTATTAGGTATGACTGGTTCAGGGATTACAACATACGAGTTTAATTTAACATAGCCTGATCAACTATGTACAATTAAACAAGGATGATGTAAGATCTGAAAGTAGTTATGGCTGAACAGGGTACAATAGAAGACTCTGACCTCGAGAGAACCGAGACTTAAACATGTTTATACTAGACACTCAATAGGCTATATTATATAGGAGCTATATGAATATAGGTCTCAATCTTACTAACGCTTTGTCTCAGAAATTGCAAACATTCCATCAAATTCATCTCGTTCTCAATCCGGGCCGCAGAACCCAAGGGTAGCAAGGAGGAACTCCAGGTTGCCTCGAGCTGGCCCGTACCCCACTCACTCCACCTTGCCGGCTTTAGCCGCCAGGGTGAATCAACACGAACAGCGACTTCGCACCATGGATGTCGTGTTGCAGGAAACAAACGAAAACTGGAGACTTACATCCCTTGAACGCATCGAACAAGTCTCCGACGACCTTGAAACCACAAACAACAACATGGATGTCCTTCGTAACCAAATAATAGAAATAAGGGTGGAAAATGCCCTTCTACAACAAAGGATGGAAGAATATGAGCAACGCTCACATGAAGCAGAAGAATATGCGCGTGGACTAACACAACGACTAGCACTCGCAGAAGACAACGCCCGACAAGCCAGCAGGCTTGCAAACACTGTGGACCGTCTTGTCACGATGATGGAACAAATTAATCTACGTTAAGACTAGTGTAGTCTTTGTCTTGTAATCTATCCTGTAATCTAGTAACTATCTACGCGCTACTCTATAATTCAGTCGGATGTAACAATTCCCGACATCTTTTGTAATACATCTGTAGGATGTAACCTTTGAACTCGTACTATCTATTAAATGTTCCTTGCTGTTTCAACTCATATCGATTGCCATTATTCCTGTTGATGTTATGTATTACTGCTTTTATACATGTACATCTGAGATAAATACAACTTTCTTGCAAAATCTCATGTATCTTCATTTCTTTTATTGAAGAATCATGCCGCCAAAGTCAAGACCTTACACCGATGCACAGATTACTTCACTCATAACCCAGGCTGTTACTGAAGCCTTGGCTCGCAATACTCCACCCAACTCCACAAGAAACAGCGATACCGCTGGAACCTCTGCCACCAAACCTTGTTCTTACAAGGACTTCCAAAGCTGCAAACCCTCGAGTTTCAAGGGTTCTGAAGGAGCCATCGGACTGATCAGATGGTTCGAGAAAATGGAAACTGTTTTCCGTGTTAGTAAATGCGCGGAGAATGACAAAGTAAACTTCGCCACCTGCTCTCTTGAAGATGATGCCCACTCCTGGTGGAATTCATATACCCAATCAGTGGGTGCTGACATTGCCTACCAAATCACTTGGGAGGAATTGAAAGCCAAGCTCACTGCCAAGTACTGCTCGATCGCCAAACTCCAGAAGCTAGATGAGGAGTTTTGGAATTTGAAGGTTCAGGGTGGTGACATCGATGGTTACACCACCAGGTTTCAACAATTAGCTGCCCTCCGCCCAGCTATGGTAAGCACTGAACCTGATAAAATCAGGAAGTACGCCCTTGGTCTCCCTGATTTTGTTCGGGGACACGTCATCTCTTCAAAACCAGCCACCATTGACGGTGCAATCTCATTGGCCCAAGACCTGATGTCTATGAGCCAAGATTCTGAACCACCCACTTCATCCTCCCAAAACAACAAACGCAAGTGGTCCGACCACCACAACAACCACTCCAACCAACAAAACAAGAAACCCGACACCATCAAAGCCTACAACACCACCACTGACATCATCCGGGGTTACACTGGGAGCAAACCATATTGTCCCAAGTGCAGACTTCACCATGAGGGTTCTTGTGGTCCCTTTTGCAACAACTGCAAGAGGTACGGCCATCTCACCAAAGACTGCCGCTCACCCACCAACAACAACTCCAACAACAACACCAGACCACCCAAAGTATGTTTTGAGTGTGGAAACCCCGGGCATTTCAGGGATACGTGCCCAAAACTGAAGAACCGCAACAACAACAACAACAACCGCAGCAACAACAACAACAACAACACCCGCAGAAGAGCTTTCGTCATCAAATCTGGGGACGCCCGCCAGGACCCGAATGTGGTCTCGGGTATGTTCCTCCTCAACAACTTAACTGCTTCTGTTCTATTTGATACTGGTGCTGATAGAAGCTTTATCTCCGATGATTTTTGCCCATTACTTGACGTCACTCCTGTTACCTTAGATGTTAAGTACACTGTAGAGCTAGCCAATGGAAAACTTGTAGAAACCACCAGTGTGATACCTAATTGCACTTTAAACCTAGCTGATGAAACCTTTTCGATCGACCTTATACCCATTGAAATCGGAAGTTTCGACGTCATTATTGGAATGGACTGGTTGTCCAAACATCGAGCTGAAATTGTTTGTCACGATAAAATCGTCCGTATCCCACTCGCCGTTGGTGGAACCTTGATCATACAGGGGGAGACCGGTGGGACTGGACTCAATATAATCTCCTGTTTAAAAACCCGAAAATTTCTGAGAAAGGGTTACCCCGCAATACTTGCACACATCACAGAGAAGAAGTCGGAGGAGAAGCGACTTGAAGATGTGCCAATTGTTAGGGACTTTCCCGAAGTCTTTCCAGAAGAACTGCCTGGTTTACCTCCATCTAGACAGGTCGAGTTCTCAATTGATCTCGTGCCGGGTGCCGCACCGGTGGCCCGCGCACCGTACCGTTTAGCCCCATCCGAACTTCAGGAGTTGTCCTCTCAGTTACAGGAACTTCTGGATCGAGGATTCATTAGACCGAGTTCTTCACCTTGGGGAGCTCCGGTCTTATTTGTCAAAAAGAAGGACGGTTCATTCCGAATGTGCATCGACTATCGAGAGTTGAACAAATTGACCGTCAAGAACCGTTATCCACTTCCTCGCATTGATGATTTATTCGACCAACTTCAGGGTTCAAGTTTCTACTCAAAAATCGACCTGCGATCAGGTTATCATCAGCTACGAGTTCGCGACGCCGATATTCCAAAAACTGCTTTCAGAACTCGTTACGGGCACTACGAATTCCAAGTGATGCCCTTTGGTCTAACCAACGCACCGGCTGTATTCATGGATCTCATGAACCGGGTGTGCAAACCTTATCTCGACAAGTTTGTCATTGTCTTTATCGATGACATACTCATTTACTCGCGCAACGAACAAGAACATGCGCAACACCTCAAAACCATCCTTGAACTCCTTAGGCACGAGGAGCTTTATGCCAAATTCTCTAAGTGTGAGTTCTGGATACAAACTGTTCAATTTCTTGGTCACGTGATCGACAGTCAGGGAATCCACGTGGACCCATCAAAGATCGAGGCTATCAAAGACTGGCAAGCACCCACCTCTGCAACTGAAGTACGACAATTCTTGGGTCTTGCTGGGTATTATCGACGATTTATTGAAAATTTCTCCAAAATAGCTCAATCACTCACGGTACTGACTCAGAAGGACAAAAGGTTCGATTGGACCGAGAAACAAGAGTCAGCGTTCCAACTTCTGAAACAAAAGCTTTGCAGTGCTCCAATTTTATCACTACCCGAAGGCACCGATGACTTCGTGGTATACTGCGATGCTTCTCACCAAGGTCTTGGTTGCGTGTTGATGCAACGAGACAAGGTCATTGCTTATGCCTCACGACAGCTAAAAATTCACGAAAAGAACTACACCACTCATGATCTCGAGCTTGGAGCTGTCGTTTTTGCTCTCAAAATCTGGAGACATTATCTCTACGGCACTAAGTGCACAATCTTTACCGATCATAAAAGTCTCCAACACATCTTCGATCAGAAGGATCTCAATATGAGGCAACGTCGATGGGTCGAGTTGCTTACCGATTACGATTGCGAGATCAAGTACCATCCAGGGAAGGCTAATGTTGTAGCCGATGCCCTCAGTCGAAAGGAACGATCAAAACCACTTCGAGTCCGAGCCCTCAGTATGACCATTCACAACGATCTTACCGTTCAGATTCATACCGCTCAGATCGAAGCCCTGAAACCTGAAAACATCAAAAATGAAGCCTTACGGGGTATTGACAAACAATTTGAAATCAAATCTAACGGGATTAGGTATTTCTCAAACCGAATCTGGTTGCCTAATTTCGGGAACCTAAGAGACTTGGTGATGGACGAGGCTCACAAGTCTAAATATTCTATTCATCCTGGATCCGATAAGATGTACCACGGCATCAAGGAATTTTACTGGTGGCCAAACATGAAAGCCGAAATCGCCACTTATGTCAGCAAGTGTCTTACTTGCTCAAAAGTCAAAACCGAACATCAGAAACCTCCTGGTTTACTCCAACAACCTGAAATTCCTGAATGGAAATGGGATCAAATTGCCATGGATTTCATAACCAAACTACCCAAGTCATCGAACGGTTGCGATACCATTTGGGTGATCGTTGATCGTCTCACCAAATCTGCTCATTTCCTGGCAATCAAAGAAAACGATAAAATGGAACGCCTTACACAAATTTACATCAAGGAAATCATTTCTCATCATGGTGTTCCAATCTCGATCATCTCTGACAGAGATGCCCGTTTCACTTCTCACTTTTGGCAATCACTTCAAAAAGCATTGGGTACCCGTCTCGATATGAGTACCGCGTACCATCCTCAAACAGACGGCCAAAGTGAACGAACCATTCAAACCTTGGAAGATATGCTACGCGCTTGCGTAGTTGATTTCGGTACAAACTGGGAAAAACATCTACCGTTGTGCGAATTTTCGTACAATAACAGTTATCATGCCAGCATTAAGGCTGCACCTTTTGAGGCACTGTACGGTCGTAAGTGCCGATCACCGATCTGTTGGACTGAGGTGGGCGATAGTCAGCTCACTGGTCCTGAACTCATTCACGCCACCACTGAGAAAATTGTGGAAATCCAAAACAGACTCAAAACCGCACGTGATCGTCAGAAAAGTTATGCTGACGTGAGACGCAAACCGCTCGAGTTCCAAGTTGGGGATCGAGTTCTCTTAAAAGTATCGCCTTGGAAAGGCGTCATCCGTTTTGGCAAACGCGGGAAGTTGAATCCCCGGTACATCGGGCCTTTTGAGATCCTCGAAAGGATTGGCCCCGTAGCTTATCGATTGCAGCTGCCATCCGAACTCAGCAGCGTGCACCCTACTTTTCATATCTCAAACTTGAAGAAGTGTCTGTCTGATGAGACACTTATTATTCCATTAGATGAAATTCGTATTGATGATAAACTTCACTTCGTTGAGGAACCCGCTGAAATTATGGACCGTGAGGTCAAACAACTGAAACAAAGTCGTATTCCCATCGTCAAGGTCAGATGGAATTCGCGGCGCGGTCCGGAATTCACCTGGGAACGGGAAGACCAAATGCGACTCAAATATCCTCAACTCTTCACTGATTCTACATCAAACACGACTTCGAGCTAAATTTCGGGACGAAATTCTTCTAACAGGGGGAGAATGTAACACCCGCCAAATTAGGACTAGAGATTAGTGCCTAATCGAATGTTAATACATGTAATTAGTTCCTGGTTAGGCTAATTAATGTATCGAATTATATATATTGTTGAATATATACGAATATGCGATTTGATTTAAATCGTACGCAATTTAATTCGGATGTATCTCGATTCAAATTTAATATGGACGTTGGTGACAAATTTTATTAAATAACGTTGTTATGTCAAAAATATTATTATTATAATATTTCGTATTCGTTCGTATCATACAATCAGAAATTATACAATTTAAAATGTAAAACGCGCAAACTAAATAAACCAACTTACATTATTAACTCAAACGTAAACTTATTTGTAAAATAATTAAATAAAATATCACGTAATAATTTGTATTTAAAACGTACCATTTAATATTTAAAATAATTAATTAACGTTTAAACGACGGAGCAAACGAACACCGCACGGAGCGGGAACGCGGGCGAAAAATGGGAGGATAACCTCCCATTCCCACCTCATTTCTTTCATTTATTTCTTTTCCTCTCTCTCTCCTTCATCTTTTTCTCTCTTTCTTTTTAATCACCACCAACCACCTCCACCCCCAAAATCTTCACAAAAACGCAAAATAAACATACCAAACGACTTCGGATCTTCAAGATTTTTAGAGATTCACGACCACCGCGACACGATCTATCTTTCTATCTTTCCGAAATTTCATTTCGGCGATTTGTAAGTTTCCGACACCTCTCGTTTTTAAGTGTTTTTACTTGTTTGCGGTTTGTATCGACTTATAATGTTCAAATAAGGGTTGGGTAAAAGTTTTGGACCGAACGGAAACCGAAAAACTCGTTTTCGACCCATTTTCCGGCCAACAGACCGCTACGTCGCATTTGGCCCAGAATTTATGCGACGTCAGCCGCTACGTCGCAAAACACCTCGTGACGTCGCATAGTGCGACGTCAGTCACAACGTCGCATTAAATTGCGACGTCGCATATAGCGACGTCAGCCTTAACGTCGCCAATACCTCACTACGTCGCATTTAGCGACGTAAGCCCCTACGTCGCAGAAATCACCTACGTCGCATTAGCGACGCAGCACCCTACGTCGCATTAAATTGCGAAACGTCGCCTTTAGCGACGTCATGCTCTACGTCGCAATCCTACCTGCGACGTCGCACCCTACGTCGCACAAACCAGAACCTCAAAAACACAGATTTTTACTAAGTGTCGAGACTCGAAATTTATCACTCGATTTTACCCAAATTCTGATCCAGATGCGTTTTTCGTCAAAGCAATATAGTAGAAATAAAAATTTTCCAAGCTGACCTGGCAGCTCGACCCCAGCCAGGGGCTCTGCCCCTTGGACCCCGCTACCAGGGGCGCTGCCCCCGGACCCCCGTACTTAGATTTCGTAACGGCTTCTAAAACACAATCAAAACACATTTTTCAAGTAAAACGCCACGAAATCAAAATAGTAATAATTGAGATTATTATTACAAATCCGTCACCAACGGGCCGTACACTTTTCAAACACTTAAACGTATCAACCAAATAGTGGAGATTTGGACATTATAGTTGGACGAACAACTACAAGGTAGTCTTATTAGATACCTTCGCATATTATAACCATCGCGTGTCATGGACACCCTCAGGTTACAAGTCTTTGAACTTCGATTCTCGGCTAATCATCCTCAGTTTATTTTCATAAACTCAACGACTCAGGTGAGTCTCATAGCCCCATATTTTACTGTTTTACTCAGGGGTGTGATATACTGCTCAAACTTTTAACATGTGAACGCAAGTACAAACTTTTCATATACTACATGAGTTTTTCGAAACTAATCATTTGAAAGTCCTCCGTCAGCATAGTTGTTAATACGTTGTAGCGTGAATATTAGTATATGGTACCATATAGGATTGACCCACCTCGTCCGAGTTAGCAAGCACTAACCGGGTAAACGGACGTACTAATATTTGGGAAGACGAATGTGGATTAGGCATTCGTGGAGGCACCTCGCCCGGAATTCTCTATAGGGGACCCGGCCCTCGAGTTAAGCTCAACTATGTGCTCATGGCTGTATACACGATGATTATCATTTAATTGCTGGATGCAATTCATTATTTAATTGCTGGATGCAATTCATTATTTAAATCTTGCGGTTCATACGATATTACTTGATTTCAAACCTGTGAGCTCACCAGCTTTATAGCTGACCTTTTAGCATATATCGCAGGTACCCAGCAGTAGGATGTTTCTGCTTCAGGATTTAGCTCGAGTCAGCATACAGACGATTGAGATTTTCTTGCATTAGTATATTTTGTATAAGTACTTATGTACTGAAATCTCATTTTAATTAACTCGAGCTATGTAAAGCTTCAAATGTTGTAAACATTTCAGTTATCAATATATTTTGTTAAAACGACGCATATAGAGTCGTTTGCTATTTATCTTTGTGCTTTGTTATTGATTAGTAACACCCAAATCAAGCTTCCGCAAATCATCAAAATTTGGGGGTGTTACATTATAGTACCACTCATTACCGGCTAATCAATTCATAACTTAGGAACAATTATTGTTTAGCTACAATTAATACATTTCTAATCATGTATTATTATTACTCATACAAGTATATTCAAACATAAATTAGTAACATACCTTATAACATTTAACTTATATAATTATATAATATAAGAACAATTATCATTTGTACATCCTCAATATGCTACTAATCAAGTTTTATCATTCATAAAACTACTATTTATAAACATATATATTAACATGTAATATATACTTAACTATTTTCTAATCTTTTAATCATTCATAAACTTTCATAATATGAATAATTATTACTCATTATATTAAATTAAGGATCAAATTTATAAAAATGAAAACATAGAGCAAGCTGCCGGCTTGGCCTTAGAGGCCGCCGGCCTTTACCCTTCTACCTCCGGTTCTCATATCAAAACCGCCGGGCATTTTAAATTTTGCACAAATAGCAAGAAGTCGCATGCTTAGCCCGCAAAAAACCTCCGGCTAACACCAAGAGGCCGCCGGCTAAGCTATCAAAGTTGCCGGCTTTGGGCCACTTCAAACCGCGGGGCCACCCTTTTGGGCCGCCGGCCTTATGGCTTTTCTGCCCAAATCGCACAACAACTAACACCATTTACAAGCCCAGGCTACGATTTCTAATCCCAAAATCCTCAAGCACGGTTTACAGTTTGATCCAATACATCAAGTAACACTAAAAACATCATTTCAAGCTCACCCTTAACTTCTAAATCAATATCCATAAGGTTCAATATAAACCAAGTAATTAAAAATCCATTCAAGAGCTTCAATCAAACTATACCAAACTGATTACTAACATTAAGTAATTCCAATCAACAATACTCATAATACTACCCTCATTTAAATCTTCAATTACCTCATGTAAACATAATATCTAATATCTAATTTCAATAAATCAATTTTATGAATACTTAAAGAAATTGACCACTTACAATTTCAAAGGAAGATACCAAGATGAAGATGACGCACCGATTGAACTAAAGCCACAAGATTTGGTTCCTTTCAATTCTCCTTTTTAATTCTCTCTGTGTGTTTTGGGTATCGAAATACAAAGAAATTAAATTTCCTAATTGGGAAAGTATATGAAGTGAGTCGGTTCTCACATGGAGCCGACATATCATTGACACACGGAGCCAACATGTCATTGATTTAATTTAATTTAATCCCCATTCTTTAACCTATTGTATGACTAGAAATCATTTACGAGTCCAAACATATTATTTTACTGACAACTTTATTAATCTACAACAATTAATAATTTATCTGTCACAATGAAATATTTAGCTCCTATTCCAATTATTTCAACTAATTCAGACAATATTATTTCCAAACACATTAAATATTATTGTAAAATCAGGAAATAATATAAAACAACCAGGTCCGATTTACGGATGTTACATAATTAGACATAAATTGTGACACCCGAAAAATTAGGACTAGTTATTAGTACCTAATCACTTTCTAATACATGTAATTAGTTCTATATTAGGCTAATTGTATGTATCATTATATATATTGGAAAATATATACACGTAAGCGATTAAGATTAATCATGCAATTATTTCAAGCGGATGGATTCCGACTCATTAATACGGACGTTGGTGAACACATTTTATTAAATAATATGAAATTATTTAATAACGCTATTATTTCCTAAATATTATTTTGATAATATTTCATAAGCAGTTCGTAACATGTAAAATGCTCAGAAACGACCAAAACGCGCGGAACGCGCCCGACAAATGAAATTTATGAAAATTATATTTTTATAATTCCTTTCTAAGTATTTTGATAAAATACTTCAACTCGAAAATATCTAAAGTTCATTCGTTATTTAAAATACGTACGTATTGCGTATAAAATATAACGTCTAAATATACGTTTAAACGATCGGGTAAATAAATTCGGGTATAATACAAATAATTGGAGACAAGATTTAATCATACCTTGCCTCCTTTTTGACCATAATAATCGGCCAAACAAGATCCACAAAAGGTGGATCTTGTTGCCTTGACTTTAACTAAAAAACATTCATCCATAATATCATTCAATCACCACCATTTTCCACTATCTTCATTCTCTCTCTAGCTCTCCATTCTCTCCCTTTTTCCTCTCTAACAACCAGCCAAGAACACCACCATAATCTACCATTAAACCACCTTGGATCATCAAGTCTATTGAAGCAAAGACGATCACCACGCGAAGAGCTACGATTCCATCTTCTCGGTTTTTAAAGCTGACTCTCGTAAGATCCCGACACTTAGAAAATATTTATATTATGTTTATTTACATGTCTAGTTGCTTAATTAACTAGAAAATGTCCAAATCAAAGCTTTAAAAATCGTTTTTACTAAACATATATATATGTATAAATCTGTCACAGAAAAATCGTCACACCAAAACGACCATAACTTGATATCTAGGATGAGTTAGACAAGGAATTTTTTTTTTAAAAGTTGCGTATTGAAAAGAGCTACAACTTTCGTGTTTTACACTTTTTCCAGATCTGTACGTATTTTTTTGTATAAACTTATCTTTGAGACTGGTCTGCAATTGTTTGAAAACTGAGTTCGGTTCATTCGCGAAATTTATTAAATATCGAGATGAACTTATAAAATTATCATAAAGTGCAGATTTACACTAGACCCATAGGGGAACATGTGTAATTTTTGGTAGAGCCTGATTCGGATTAGTACTAGTCAAAACGAGTGGACTAAAATGAGAAAAATCTGATGCAATAACCTCTTGAGTCACTGACCCTTCAGTGACTAAATTCCTAAGTCACTGATCCCATCAGCGACCAACCTCTTAAGTCACTGACCCTTCAGTGACTAAATTCCTAAGTCACTGATCCCATCAGCGACCAAACTTCTTTTTGAGCAGCAACCTTGACCAGCTTGACCAGCAAGTTGACCAGCGAGTTGACCACTTTGACCAGCAACTTTGACCAACTTTGACCAGCAACTTTGACCAACTTTGACCAGCGAGTTGACCACTTTGACCAGCAACTTTGACCAACTTTGACCAGCAACTTTGACCAACTTTGACCAGTGAGTTGACTTTCGTTGACTTTCGTTGACTTTCCTATAAATTGTATTTTTGACCACAAACTTAGGAATTTTACACTTTTGAACCCCAACTTTCGGATACAAATGCATATATACTTTCGGATAAGTATACGCGAATAAATCTACAACTATGCGACACAATGATGACTCATATAATAATAATACTTTCGAATTATTATTACAAACCATCACCAACGGGCCGTACATGTTTTCAAAAACTCAAACAAAACAATCAAACATTTGGACATAACTAGTTATATGAACAACTAGCATAGATGATCTGTTGAGACATCTAATCATTTTAAAACCTTGCGCGTTTAATACGCCCGGCAGGTTTCAGTCGTTGGAGACGACATCATTACTCTTGAACAACATCATTATTGCTTGTTAGCAACTCATTAGGCTCAGGTGAGTCTCATAGCCCCTTTTTAAATGCTTTTACCTAGGGGTGAGATACATGCTCATTTTGTTTTACATGTGAACGCAAGTATCAAATTATCACGTATGCTACATGAGTTGTTTTCATCTAATCAATCAAAGTCCTCTGAAGCATAGTTCTGTTAATATGATTTAGCGTGAATGTTAGTGTATGGTACCATATGAGATTGACAATCCCCGTCCGAGTTAGCAAGCACTAACCTGTCAAACGTACGCATTATCATTTGTTCAAACGTATGTTGATTAGGCATACGCATAGAGGCACCCTCGATCAGGCACTTGATTGTGATCCTGACCCCTCAGTTAAGCTCAGACTATGTGCTCATGTTAGTTGTATCAATCTTTACTTATTTGTTTAATTACAAATATTCATGTGATACTCATTCTCCAATTATTTACATGCTTTGTAAATCGAATCATTAAATCTTGCGGTTCACAAATCATATATTATCATATCAAACCTGTGAGCTCACCAGCTTTATAGCTGACCTTTTAGCATGTTATCTCAGGTACTCAGCAGTAAGTTGGACTGCCCATCAGGATACTGTAGCTCGAGTCGCATGCAATCATATAATCATCAAGAGATTTCCTTGCATTTCTATATTTTGTATAAATTAGATATGTATTAGAATCTCTCAAATATCTATGCGAACTCATCTTTTGTAAACCATATGTAGACTCTTACGTTAATCAATGTAATTGTAAAACGACTCATGTAGTGGTCGTTCATTATGTATCTTATGTGCTTTCTGTATTGATTAGTAGCACCTCAATGTATGCTTCCGCGAACAGTAAATTTGGGGGTGTTACAGATTGGTATCAGAGCCTAAGGTTATAGTGAACTAGGTTGCATTAGTGGGCCTAGACTATGACCGTTAGGCAGTATTTGCTGTTAAGTGTGATTGGTTCAAGAGTTACGTCATACAAGTTTAATTTAACATAGCTTGATCAACTATGTACAATTAAATAAAGATGATGTAAGGCTTGAAATGGTTATGCTGGAATAGGAATACATTAGTTGACTCTGACCTCGAGAGAAACCGGGACTCATAATTGTTTGTGCTAGACACTCATAAGACTATTATGTGATATAAGTATATATATACATAGTTAGTCATCGATCAAGCACAGTACGCTAGTCTATTATATATTATATATATAGACACTCACATATTCAAACACTTTGTCATAGAGATGGCAACACACACCCACCGAAACATCTTCTATTTCATCCCGCTCTCGACAACATCTCTTGTAATCACGAAACTCATAGGTAGCTAGGAGGACCACCGAGTCACTTCGAGCGAAACCTTACCCAACTCACAACAATTCAAATAACCAGGCTAGTTAGCATGTAGTTGCTAGTCAGTAGAGATGGTTATTCAACTCCTCTTGATTGTTCTATAATGTTGATTGTCATGTTGTGATGTTGTATATTACCGCATTTGTATATGTACATCTATGATAATCATCATTTATGGACAATCTCTCACAAACCCTATCCTTCTATTCTCAGGAAAATCATGCCGCCAAAGTCAAGGACTTACACTGATGCCCAGATGGCATCTATCATCTCTCAGGCTGTGACTGAAGCCTTGGCGCGACATTCATCAGAGACCCCCGAAAGGAATAGTGGTACTGCCAATACCCCTCCCACTACCAAGCCTTGTTCCTACAAGGATTTCCAAAACTGCAAACCCCTGAGCTTTAAAGGAACTGAAGGAGCCATCGGCCTAATCAGATGGGTTGAGAAGATGGAATCCATCTTTCGCATTAGCAAATGTGCGGAAGGGGATAGAGTTCAGTTTTCCACATGCACCCTTGCTGACGGTGCCCTCACCTGGTGGAACTCGTATACCTAGTCTGTGGGTATAGATACCGCCTATCTACTTCCCTGGGAAGATCTGAAGAAAATGCTCACAGATGAGTATTGCCCATCTGAAGAACTCGAGAAGCTAGATGAGGAGTTCTGGCATCTTAAGGTTCAAGGAAACGACATTGTTGGTTATACCACTAGGTTTCAACAACTGGCAACCCTCCGCCCAGCCTTAGTAAGCACTGAGACCGACAAGGTCAAGAGGTACATTCGCGGTCTTCCGGAACCTGTCCGGGGGAACGTCGCTTCTTCCGGCAAAACCACCATTCAGGGAGCAATTCGATTAGCTCATGAGCTCATGGCTATGCAAGAGAGCCAAGGAAACCCTGTCTCATCTTCTGGGAACAATAATAAGAGGAAATGGTCTGGAAATCAGAACCAGCAGACCTTCAAAAAGACTGAGATTGTCAAGAATGACACATCAGGTTCTGGTGAGAGGAAAGGGTACACTGGAAGTAAACCCTACTGTTCAAAGTGCAATCGTCATCATGATGGTCCTTGTAGTGCACCCTGCAACAACTGCAAGAGGTATGGACATCTTACCAAAGACTGTCGAACACCTGCAACCAACCCCACCGCCAACACCAACAACAACCAACCCCGAGCCTGCTATGAGTGTGGAAACACTGGACACTTCAGGAATGCGTGTCCGAAGCTAAAGAACAAGGGTAACAACAACAACAACGTTGCTAGGGGCAGAGCTTTTTTGCTGAATGCTGGAGAGGCCCGTGAAGACCCTAATGTGGTCACGGGTATGTTTCTTCTCAACAATTTAACTGCTTCAATTTTGTTTGATACTGGTGCTGATAAGAGTTTTATATCTGAGGAATTTAGCCCACTATTAGACATTTCACCTGTTGCCTTAGAAGCTAAGTACACTGTAGAGTTAGCAAATGGCAAATTGATTGAGGCCGATAGCGTAATACCAAATTGCATCCTAAACCTCGCAAATGAACTATTTCCCATAAACCTCATACCCATCGAGATTGGAAGTTTTGACATAGTAGTAGGCATGGATTGGCTATCCAAGCATCGAGCTGAAGTTGTATGTCATGACAAGATCATTCGTATTCCTCTCGTCACTGGTAGTACTTTGATCATACAAGGGGAGACCAGTGGGACGAGATTGAATATCATATCCTGCATGAAGACTCGCAAGTACCTTAGGAAAGGGTATCAGGCAATCCTCGCTCATGTTATTGAGAAGAAGTCTGAAGAGAAGCGACTTGAGGATGTGCCCATCGTCAGAGACTTTCCAGAAGTCTTTCCTGAAAAATTACCTGGTCTTCCACCACCAAGGCAAGTTGAGTTCTCAATAGATCTTGTGCCTGGGGCAGCACCCATGGCACGAGCACCATATCGTTTAGCCCCTTCAGAACTTCAGGAGTTGTCTACTCAGTTGCAGGAACTCCTGGATAAGGGATTCATTAGACCGAGTTCTTCACCATGGGGAGCTCCGGTCCTGTTTGTGAAAAAGAAGGACGGTTCATTCAGGATGTGTATCGACTACAGAGAGTTGAACAAATTAACCATCAAGAACCGTTATCCACTTCCCCGTATTGATGACCTGTTCGACCAACTCCAAGGGTCAAGCATCTATTCAAAAATAGATCTACGATCGGGTTATCATCAGTTACGAGTTCGCGATGAAGATATTCCGAAAACTGCTTTCCGAACTCGCTATGGTCATTACGAGTTTCAGGTTATGGCCTTTGGTTTGACTAACGCACCGGCAGTATTCATGGATCTTATGAACCGAGTGTGCAAACCATATCTCGACAAGTTTGTCATTGTCTTCATCGACGACATTCTTATCTACTCGCGCAACGAGGAGGAACATGCGCAGCATCTCAAAGTCATTCTAGAACTTCTCAGACACGAAGAGTTATATGCTAAGTTCTCCAAGTGTGAGTTCTGGATGCAAACTGTTCAATTCCTTGGTCATGTGATTGACAGTCAGGGAATTCATGTTGATCCCTCAAAGATTGAGGCTATCAAGTGCTGGCAAGCACCGTCAACGCCGACAGAAGTACGCCAATTTTTAGGATTGGCTGGTTACTATCGACGCTTCATTGAGAATTTCTCCAAGATAGCACAACCACTCACAACACTGACTCAGAAAGAGAAGAAGTTCAATTGGACCGATAAGCAGGAGTCAGCGTTCCAGTTATTAAAGCAAAAGCTTTGCAGTGCACCCATCCTATCACTACCCGAAGGTAACGAGGACTTTGTGGTATACTGCGATGCTTCGCATCAGGGACTTGGTTGCGTATTGATGCAACGAGAGAAAGTCATAGCTTACGCCTCCCGACAACTCAAAGTTCACGAGAAGAACTACACAACCCATGATCTCGAATTAGGAGCCGTAGTGTTCGCCCTCAAAATCTGGAGACATTATCTGTATGGCACGAAATGTACCATCTTCACTGATCATAAGAGCCTCCAGCACATATTTGATCAGAAGGATCTCAATATGAGGCAACGTCGTTGGGTCGAGTTACTCACCGACTATGACTGCGAAATCAAGTATCATCCGGGCAAGGCAAATGTAGTTGCCGACGCCTTAAGTCGAAAAGAGCGCACCAAACCTCTTCGAGTCCGAGCCCTCAGTATTATCATTCATAATAATCTAATCATTCAAATCCTCACTGCTCAACTCGAAGCATTGAAACCTGAAAACATCAAGGAAGAGGCCTTGCGAAACATGGAGAATCAATTTGAAACCAAACCCAATGGGGTCAAGTACTTCGCAAACCGAATCTGGTTACCCAAGTTTGGGAATCTTCGAGACTTTGTGATGGATGAAGCTCACAAGTCCAAGTACTCTATACATCCTGGATCGGACAAGATGTATCATGGCATCAAGGGACTGTACTGGTGGCCGAGCATGAAAGCAGAGATTGCCACGTACGTCAACAAATGCCTCACATGTTCTAAGGTTAAAGCCGAATATCAGAAACCCTCCGGCTTGCTCCAGCAACCGGAAATCCCTCAATGGAAATGGGAGCAAATCTCCATGGATTTCATCACTAAACTCCCGAAAACATCAAGTGGTTGCGATACTATATGGGTAATAGTTGATCGTCTAACCAAATCTGCTCACTTCATTGTTATGAAGGAAACCGACAAAATGGAACGTCTCACGCGAATCTATATGAAGGAGATCGTAACAAGGCACGGCATTCCAATCTCAATTATCTCTGATAGAGACAGCCGATTCACATCTAACTTTTGGCAATCATTACAAAAGTCATTGGGTACTCGTTTAGATATGAGTACAGCCTATCATCCACAAACCGATGGCCAAAGTGAAAGGACTATTCAAACACTGGAAGATATGTTACGCGCCTGCGTAATTGATTTCGGTGCAAATTGGGAGCATCATTTACCTTTGTGCGAATTCTCATATAACAACAGTTACCACACTAGTATTGGAGCTGCACCTTTTGAGGCATTGTACGGTCGTAAGTGCCGATCGCCTATCTGTTGGACCGAAGTTGGAGATAGTCAACTCACTGGTCCTGAAATCATTCATGAAACCACCGAGAAGATCGTTGGTATCCAGCAACGGCTGAAGGCCGCACGGGATCGTCAGAAAAGTTATGCTGACGTGAGACGAAAGCATCTCGAGTTCCAGGTTGGGGATCGAGTATTGCTCAAAGTATCACCTTGGAAAGGTGTCATTCGTTTTGGTAAACGTGGGAAGTTAAACCCTAGATACATCGGACCTTTTGAGATCCTTGAAAGGATTGGTCCAGTAGCTTATCGATTGCAGCTACCTCCTCCGCTCAGTAGCGTGCATCCCGTATTTCACGTTTCTAACCTAAAGAAATGCCTGTCCGACGAGACACTCATTATTCCGCTCGAGGAAATTCAAATCGACGACAAACTTCATTTTGTCGAGACACCAGTGGAGGTCATGGACCGTGAGGTCAAACAGCTTAAGCAAAGTCGTATCCCAATTGTCAAGGTTCGGTGGAATTCGCGGCGTGGTCCAGAATTCACCTGGGAACGGGAAGACCAGATGCGACTTAAATATCCACATCTATTTTCAGACTCCTCTCACACATCAACTTCAAACTGAATTTCGGGACGAAATTCTCTTAACAAGGGGAGAATGTGACACCCGAAAAATTAGGACTAGTTATTAGTACCTAATCACTTTCTAATACATGTAATTAGTTCTATATTAGGCTAATTGTATGTATCATTATATATATTGGAAAATATATACACGTAAGCGATTAAGATTAATCATGCAATTATTTCAAGCGGATGGATTCCGACTCATTAATACGGACGTTGGTGAACACATTTTATTAAATAATATGAAATTATTTAATAACGCTATTATTTCCTAAATATTATTTTGATAATATTTCATAAGCAGTTCGTAACATGTAAAATGCTCAGAAACAACCAAAACGCGCGAAACGCGCCCGACAAATGAAATTTATGAAAATTATATTTTTATAATTCCTTTCTAAGTATTTTGATAAAATACTTCAACTCGAAAATATCTAAAGTTCATTCGTTATTTAAAATACGTACGTATTGCGTATAAAATATAACGTCTAAATATACGTTTAAACGATCGGGTAAATAAATACGGGTATAATACAAATAATTGGAGACAAGATTTAATCATACCTTGCCTCCTTTTTGACCATAATAATCGGCCAAACAAGATCCACAAAAGGTGGATCTTGTTGCCTTGACTTTAACTCAAAAACATTCATCCATAATATCATTCAATCACCACCATTTTCCACTATCTTCATTCTCTCTCTAGCTCTCCATTCTCTCCCTTTTTCCTCTCTAACAACCAGCCAAGAACACCACCATAATCTACCATTAAACCACCTTGGATCATCAAGTCTATTGAAGCAAAGACGATCACCACACGAAGAGCTACGATTCCATCTTCTCGGTTTTTAAAGCTGACTCTCGTAAGATCCCGACACTTAGAAAATATTTATATTATGTTTATTTACATGTCTAGTTGCTTAATTAACTAGAAAATGTCCAAATCAAAGCTTTAAAAATCATTTTTACTAAACATATATATATGTATAAATCTGTCACAGAAAAATCGTCACACCAAAACGACCATAACTTGATATCTAGGATGAGTTAGACAACGAAATTTTTTTTTAAAAGTTGCGTATTGAAAAGAGCTACAACTTTCGTGTTTTACACTTTTTCCAGATCTGTACGTATTTTTTTGTATAAACTGATCTTTGAGACTGGTCTGCAATTGTTCGAAAACTGAGTTCGGTTCATTCGCGAAATTTATTAAATATCGAGATGAACTTATAAAATTATCATAAAGTGCAGATTTACACTAGACCCATAGGGGAACATGTGTAATTTTTGGTAGAGCCTGATTCGGATTAGTACTAGTCAAAACGAGTGGACTAAAATGAGAAAAATCTGATGCAATAACCTCTTGAGTCACTGACCCTTCAGTGACTAAATTCCTATGTCACTGATCTCATCAGCGACCAACCTCTTAAGTCACTGACCCTTCAGTGACTAAATTCCTATGTCACTGATCCCATCAGCGACCAAACTTCTTTTTGACCAGCAACCTTGACCAGCTTGACCAGCAAGTTGACCAGCGAGTTGACCACTTTGACCAGCAACTTTGACCAACTTTGACCAGCAACTTTGACCAACTTTGACCAGTGAGTTGATTTTTGTTGACTTTCGTTGACTTTCCTATAAATTGTATTTTTGACCACAAACTTAGGAATTTTACACTTTTGAACCCCAACTTTCGGATACAAATGCATATATACTTTCGGATAAGTATACGCGAATAAATCTACAACTATGCGACACAATGATGACTCATATAATAATAATACTTTCGAATTATTATTACAAACCATCACCAACGGGCCGTACATGTTTTCAAAAATTCAAACAAAACAATCAAACATTTGGACATAACTAGTTATATGAACAACTAGCATAGATGATCTGTTGAGACATCTAATCATTTTAAAACCTTGCGCGTTTAATACGCCCGGCAGGTTTCAGTCGTTGGAGACGACATCATTACTCTTGAACAACATCATTATTGCTTGTTAGCAACTAATTAGGCTCAGGTGAGTCTCATAGCCCCTTTTTAAATGCTTTTACCTAGGGGTGAGATACATGCTCATTTTGTTTTACATGTGAACGCAAGTATCAAATTATCACGTATGCTACATGAGTTGTTTTCATCTAATCAATCAAAGTCCTCTGAAGCATAGTTCTGTTAATATGATTTAGCGTGAATGTTAGTGTATGGTACCATATGGGATTGACAATCCCCGTCCGAGTTAGCAAGCACTAACCTGTCAAACGGACGCATTATCATTTGTTCAAACGTATGTTGATTAGGCATACGCATAGAGGCACCCTCGATCAGGCACTTGATTGTGATCCTGACCCCTCAGTTAAGCTCAGACTATGTGCTCATGTTAGTTGTATCAATCTTTACTTATTTGTTTAATTACAAATATTCATGTGATACTCATTCTCCAATTATTTACATGCTTTGTAAATCGAATCATTAAATCTTGCGGTTCACAAATCATATATTATCATATCAAACCTGTGAGCTCACCAGCTTTATAGCTGACCTTTTAGCATGTTATCTCAGGTACTCAGCAGTAAGTTGGACTGCCCATCAGGATACTGTAGCTCGAGTCGCATGCAATCATATAATCATCAAGAGATTTCCTTGCATTTCTATATTTTGTATAAATTAGATATGTATTAGAATCTCTCAAATATCTATGCGAACTCATCTTTTGTAAACCATATGTAGACTCTTACGTTAATCAATGTAATTGTAAAACGACTCATGTAGTGGTCGTTCATTATGTATCTTATGTGCTTTGTGTATTGATTAGTAGCACCCCAATGTATGCTTCCGCGAACAGTAAATTTGGGGGTTACATAAATTTATACTTGTATTTTAGGCAATAACCGGTATGCCTTTTTGTGACAATACTCCAATTAGGGTAATTACTTAACCTAATTTCATGCATTACCTAGAGTAATTCCCTGATTAAGTGAATTCAAACTATTCTGTGTATAAGTTCTGTGTAACTTACTATGTGAATACGTGATGTATTTGATTGTAATTATGTGTATATATATATAATTACGTACGAAATAAATATATCAAACTCTACGAATTGAACACAATAATGTTGATGATACAAAATAATTAATAATTCGAAAATTATTAATTACAACTATTAGATAATTATATTATTGATATAATATAACAAATTATACGTTTTATAATAAACGTATTAATCGCGAATAATAAAGTTCCGAAATGAACTTCGAAAATACTTTTGAATAATTTTTAGTTGAAATTATTATATAAAAGTATTACAACGAAAAGAAAACGAAATATTTAGACGATTTTTAGTACGCGTTACACGAACAGAAATAATTTTAAAACGCGCCTAGAGGTTCTAAATAATAAAAGTATTATTTAGTAAGTTACTGTTTTAATGTATAGAACATTACCTCAGAATATGATTTCCAAATTTAACTGAAATCTGGCACGCGTTTTTGACTATACAGTACTTTTACTGTAAATAATTTTATCATACTTTTGACAAAGTATTTCGATCATATAATTATCAATTACTAACTCCGAGATTTAGAGAAACATAACGCGAAATTTTATTATAACTAAAGTACCACAAATTATACCCGTACACGAAATTAACGGGCTAAAAACTACTAATAATGCACCAACTAAAATATCTGGCGAAAGATTGATTCACCCTCCATACTCCCGTTTGAAATTTTCACCTCCAATAATACAAACCCACCTACATTTTGATCTTCAAAATATGCACAGACACTTCACTGGTTTTCTCTCTTCTGGTTTGTGTTTGTGCGTACTGGGTGAAGCAGAGGCAACAAACAGCAGGAACAACAACACCATAATCACCTTCATCTTCCTAATCTTCAACCTTTCAAGCTCACAAACAAAAATGGTTTCTTGATCACTTTCATCTTCATCATTTTCGTCATCATCAACATCAGAAATCATCATCATCTTCATCTTAACATCATTGTGAGGATCAATTTACTATTTTATTTCATTTTTATAAATTTCTTAAATTATGATAATTGTTGATGATTGTTGTTACAAATTGTTAAAAACATGTTATAATAGGTTTATATAACATATAATGGTGTTTGATCATGTTAAAAACGAAGTTAAAATCAAAACCCGTATGTATGTATTATAACAGAGACGAACAGGACCTGAAAAACCATTGAATCCGGCGGATTCAAGTGAATCCGGCGGATTCCCAGCCGAAACACAGGTGGATCCGGCGGATTCACGGGAATCTGGCGGATTCCCCCTATTTTGACCCGATCTGGCGGATCAAACCCACGAGCTGGCGGATCCTTAATTAAACTAGGTGCATAACAATTAAATTGGGTGCATAACGATTAAACTAGGTGCATAACAATTAAACTAGGTGCATAACGATTAAACTAGGTGCATAACGATTAAACTAGGTGCATAACGATTAAATTGGGTGCATAACGATTAAACTAGGTGCATAACAATTAAACTAGGTGCATAACGATTAAACTAGGTGCATAACGATTAAATTGGGTGCATAACGATTAAACTAGGTGCATAACGATTAAATTGGGTGCATAACGATTAAATTGGTAAATATGTATATGCGACACGTGACTTGGTATTGAAATAGACACGACTAAGAGACATAATTATATCCGCAACATAATTTAATACGGACATTTAAAACGCGACAAAACTTAATACGATAACAAAATATATATATATACAAACGAACGGACAATATATATATAACGAGACATATAAAATGGAACGATTTAATTATCTAGTACAAACTATATACGTGAAACGCCCCGAAAACAGAACCATTTTTTTTTACCTAACACTGAAAACACACTCTATTAGGTCCTACATCTAAAATATGACATTATAGACTCGTTATATCGTTCCCTTAATCAAATAATGACTCAAATAACAAAAATGTGAATTTACAAGAGATTCCCCAGGAATGACTCTCATTCCTCAGGAATCAGACATGCTGTTAACACTTGGATTCGGATTCCCCAGGAATGACTCTCATTTCCCAGGAATCAGGGTTGCTGTTAGGACTTAAGTTCAGATTCCTCAGGAATGACTCCGATTCCCCAGGAATCAGGGCTGCACACAAACTAATACCAAAATATGAATTTCCGACGCGCATAACTTTTTACTCGTAAACACTTAGACCCTGAAAATTTGCAGGCACCTACATAATGCCAAAATGAAACTTTCTATTTTTGCACTTTTTTAAAATTCACGTTTTACGAGAAAACGGACATATAACCACTTTTCGACCATTTTAACCACTTTTTGACTACAACTCAAATCACAAACCACACACAATTAAACTCTACTCTTTCGCACACTTATTTAACTCCTCAAAACAAACTTGAAGCAAATAAAAACCAACCCATGACATCACCACACATTAAATTCACCACATGACCACTTTCAACCCATTTTGACACCTTAATGACCCATTTCATAATTCAACCATTTTTCAACCAATTCAACACTCAAACCACATTTGTTTGAATAATTCAAGGCTATTGACAATGTGTCCACTTCACATTTGACCAACCAATCACATTCGACACTAAATCACTTTTCACCACTTTAACCCAAACAAAACCAATCATATGACTTCATACACTTGACAACCACATACACTAGACACCATAACTCTATTTGACTTTCAAAGTCAACTACTATACATTGACCAACATATTTAATTCGAAAACTCATTGTTTGGGCGATTTACACAATTGAGCATCAAAACAACAATTCAAAAGGAAGAAGCATATTCTAACCATAAGCATGCTCCATATCCATGTCACTAGCTTCTCATAACCCTTCTATCCACATGTCTCTATCAAAACATCAACCTACAACATAAACACTGAAACGGGTAAGCACAACTGCTTAGTGAGTACACAGGCAATCAAACAAGCAATACACATAACACTTAGCATATAACAACACAAATACATGAACACATAATCACTGAGCACTGAACACTGTACACTGTGTTAACCGCAGTTAACTCTCTGATCACCACTAATCCTTTACACATAATCATTAACCAACGACAATCAATTCACTAATCAACACATCTTTTAACATAGTCTTAAACACACACATAAGGAACAAAACATATAACAAACACCCTTCACGTGATTGTATGATCCTCTAGCTCGGAAGCTATCCGGAAACACATACAACCAATTCATACACTGTTCACTACATAATCACTATTTAATCCACATATATCAACAAGTCATCTTCCACCCGATTGTGTAGCCTCTTACTCGAAAGCAATCCGGATCCAACACAATCGAATCATACAATATTCATCACCAATTCGTTTCCTTTACCTTTAAGAAAGTGACAATCTCATTACTCGCTAATGAGATAATCACTACTAACTTTTCCAATTAACATGTATTCACATAACAATTAAACATAACAAGTAATTTAACACAATTAACTATTATAAGCAATAAACATAAATAAACAAACATAACAATTAACTTTCCTTGATTGTGCAAACCTCTAGCCCGCAAGTTATTCGGTACTACACAACCAAATCACCTGTTTAACCCCCGTATCACTCTCCATAATCTCTTACACGACGATTTCACCATATTGATCAACATAAACCTCCACTTCTTTAACACCTACATAATTTATACATAATACATAACAACATTCTTAGACACTAATCATCATCATAATCATATTCTAATAATATCACTAGTTTCATCATTAAACCCTTTAACATGATTTCTATAAAATCTTAACATAACTCATAAACACCACAATGAACACTCATACTAATTCTTCATTTATTAAACTTTAATACATGTTTCATCTACAAAATCATGCTCTATTAACACTTTTAATCATACCTTTAAGCTTATTACATCAATTCATACACTTTTAGTAAAACCCTAGAATTACTCAAGAACACTAAATCATAATTTCTTCACTTTTATCATGTTATATGTTTACTAACAATCTCTATAACACTAATAAACATCAATTAAATCAATTTCTAACCTCAATTTCGTATTAAAACCATCAATTATTCATAACCTCATGAAAACCCAAAACTAGGTTAAAAATGGAGAAAATCACTTACATAGAGGTTGAAGATGATGAAATGTTAATGAATTAGACCCTAGAATCTTGAATCGTGAATTAAGAATTCAAATTGAAGCTTGAATGAATCTCTCTACGTATTTTATTTTTGTTTCTGGAACCGTATGGAAAGAAAAAGAACTGGAAATGAGATAAACATATCTCTGTACGTACATATATCCATTTAATTTATCCACTTTAAACCCTATTGTCTGGAACTGATAAAACCGTATACGTTTTCTTTTGTATCTTAGTATTTACATAATAATATTTCGTAAATAAAATATATCCGCATACGATATTAATTTCCTGAAATTCGGGGTGTTACAACTCTCCCCCACTTATTTCATTCGTGTCCTCACGAATGACACTTGTACTACTCAGTCTTAACACTATCTCTACTCATATACAAACACTTAATCATCCTTAGAACACTTCACTTAATTCACTGGTCATACATAAACACATATATCACTTAGTTCTACTCAAACATATTATCAATACTAACTCTATAAGCTCTTAACCATATACCCCTTACATATTGGTTTCACATAATAAGTGAAATACATATCACTAAATACAAGTCTATTACTCCTACTCTCTCTATTATCTCTTCTAATCATATTATTTAACACATAGTTCACATAGTTTAAACACCTCTTCTCTTACACTATATCCTAACAATCACAATAAATCACTTTGATATTTGATAACTCCAACAATTCCATGTGAACTAGCATAATACAACTACGGTGATCAGGCGTAGACATATTATGTAATACACACTTCATTCTCAAGCTATCTCATATCATCGTTTTCTAATGTG
This sequence comes from Helichrysum umbraculigerum, assembly GCA_949592205.1. Taxonomy (NCBI): domain Eukaryota; kingdom Viridiplantae; phylum Streptophyta; class Magnoliopsida; order Asterales; family Asteraceae; genus Helichrysum; species Helichrysum umbraculigerum. Next base: position 86,018,406 of record CATIUR010000002.1, on the reverse strand, counting down.
ATTTCCACATAAACACATAGCATACAATTCATTTAACAGTTAACACACAATAACTAACAATTTAACAATTAAACACATAGTTAAAAACTACTTCACTATATTATCCATTTTGAACACATACACAAAACTACAGCTAATAACTCCTCATATACATTTACTCTTACCTCTGGCAACCATCTCTGTACTCAATTATCACTTTATCATCACACAATCAGATTTATCCAAATAAATCACATTAACTATTTAGTATAATCATAATCATAGCAAATCAAACAACACCTAATGGTTTAAGTTTAAGCAATCCTATCATGGATCACCTAACTCTCTTAAACCATTGCTCTGATACCAACTTGAAACGCCCCGAAAACAGAACCATTTTTTTTTTACCTAACACTGAAAACACACTCTATTAGGTCCTACATCTAAAATATGACATTATAGACTCGTTATATCGTTCCCTTAATCAAATAATGACTCAAATAACAAAAATGTGAATTTACAAGAGATTCCCCAGGAATGACTCTCATTCCTCAGGAATCAGACATGCTGTTAACACTTGGATTCGGATTCCCCAGGAATGACTCTCATTCCCCAGGAATCAGGGTTGCTGTTAGGACTTAAGTTCAGATTCCTCAGGAATGACTCCGATTCCCCAGGAATCAGGGCTGCACACAAACTAATACCAAAATATGAATTTCCGACGCGCATAACTTTTTACTCGTAAACACTTAGACCCTGAAAATTTGCAGGCACCTACATAATGCCAAAATGAAACTTTCTATTTTTGCACTTTTTTAAAATTCACGTTTTACGAGAAAACGGACATATAACCACTTTTCGACCATTTTAACCACTTTTTGACTACAACTCAAATCACAAACCACACACAATTAAACTCTACTCTTTCGCACACTTATTTAACTCCTCAAAACAAACTTGAAGCAAATAAAAACCAACCCATGACATCACCACACATTAAATTCACCACATGACCACTTTCAACCCATTTTGACACCTTAATGACCCATTTCATAATTCAACCATTTTTCAACCAATTCAACACTCAAACCACATTTGTTTGAATAATTCAAGGCTATTGACAATGTGTCCACTTCACATTTGACCAACCAATCACATTCGACACTAAATCACTTTTCACCACTTTAACCCAAACCAAACCAATCATATGACTTCATACACTTGACAACCACATACACTAGACACCATAACTCTATTTGACTTTCAAAGTCAACTACTATACATTGACCAACATATTTAATTCGAAAACTCATTGTTTGGGCAATTTACACAATTGAGCATCAAAACAACAATTCAAAAGGAAGAAGCATATTCTAACCATAAGCATGCTCCATATCCATGTCACTAGCTTCTCATAACCCTTCTATCCACATGTCTCTATCAAAACATCAACCTACAACATAAACACTGAAACGGGTAAGCACAACTGCTTAGTGAGTACACTGGCAATCAAACAAGCAATACACATAACACTTAGCATATAACAACACAAATACATGAACACATAATCACTGAGCACTGAACACTGAACACTGTACACTGTGTTAACCGCAGTTAACTCTCTGATCACCACTAATCCTTTACACATAATCATTAACCAACGACAATCAATTCACTAATCAACACATCTTTTAACATAGTCTTAAACACACACATAAGGAACAAAACATATAACAAACACCCTTCACGTGATTGTATGATCCTCTAGCTCGGAAGCTATCCGGAAACACATACAACCAATTCATACACTGTTCACTACATAATCACTATTTAATCCACATATATCAACAAGTCATCTTCCACCCGATTGTGTAGCCTCTTACTCGAAAGCAATCCGGATCCAACACAATCGAATCATACAATATTCATCACCAATTCGTTTCCTTTACCTTTAAGAAAGTGACAATCTCATTACTCGCTAATGAGATAATCACTACTAACTTTTCCAATTAACATGTATTCACATAACAATTAAACATAACAAGTAATTTAACACAATTAACTATTATAAGCAATAAACATAAATAAACAAACATAACAATTAACTTTCCTTGATTGTGCAAACCTCTAGCCCGCAAGTTATTCGGTACTACACAACCAAATCACCTGTTTAACCCCCGTATCACTCACCATAATCTCTTACACGACGATTTCACCATATTGATCAACATAAGCCTCCACTTCTTTAACACCTACATAATTTATACATAATACATAACAACATTCTTAGACACTAATCATCATCATAATCATATTCTAATAATATCACTAGTTTCATCATTAAACCCTTTAACATGATTTCTATAAAATCTTAACATAACTCATAAACACCACAATGAACACTCATACTAATTCTTCATTTATTAAACTTTAATACATGTTTCATCTACAAAATCATGCTCTATTAACACTTTTAATCATACCTTTAAGCTTATTACATCAATTCATACACTTTTAGTAAAACCCTAGAATTACTCAAGAACACTAAATCATAATTTCTTCACTTTTATCATGTTATATGTTTACTAACAATCTCTATAACACTAATAAACATCAATTAAATCAATTTCTAACCTCAATTTCGTATTAAAACCATCAATTATTCATAACCTCATGAAAACCCAAAACTAGGTTAAAAATGGAGAAAATCACTTACATAGAGGTTGAAGATGATGAAATGTTAATGAATTAGACCCTAGAATCTTGAATCGTGAATTAAGAATTCAAATTGAAGCTTGAATGAATCTCTCTACGTATTTTATTTTTGTTTCTGGAACCGTATGGAAAGAAAAAGAACTGGAAATGAGATAAACATATCTCTGTACGTACATATATCCATTTAATTTATCCACTTTAAACCCTATTGTCGGGAACTGATAAAACCGTATACGTTTTCTTTTGTATCTTAGTATTTACATAATAATATTTCGTAAATAAAATATATCCGCATACGATATTAATTTCCTGAAATTCGGGGTGTTACAATACGACAAACGAAAACAAGTTATGTTTGTATAACTAACAAAGTTACGTTTTTGAAAATATAAACGATGACTAAGTTTTATTCGCGACAATTAACAAACGACATATGTGAATAATATAACAAAGTTATTTTGATAACTATTATAATTATGTTTTGAAAACATAATCGATAACAACGACAACTACATTCATATCTATGTATATACGGATATTAACAATGACAACAACTAATATATATATATTAGAATATATATATTCAACCAATATGTATATAAATATACATACTTGAACTCAACGACTAATTGAAACGCAAACCTCACCAGCAACTGAAATATTATAAACTCTACAACTTAACAAATAATCCACATACTTATACAAGTATTATTATTTGCGTCTAGGTATTTGAGGGACGCGATTGGACTGTTGTGCTAGCTATTATTTTTGCTGAAGACTTGCTACACGTGAGTTCACAGCCCCTACTTTCTACTTGTTTTAAATGTTTTTAAAACCAGCGGTGGAAAACATAGAACTATGTGATATAACATGCTACTTGATTTATATAATTGCTTTGCATGTTATTATATACAACTGATTAACATGAATGCTTTCATGCCGTTGAACTGTTTATATGAATTGTTTTCATATCGTTAAACTTGAACTATTTCTATGAAAAGATTTTCACAACTATTTTGGGAATTAAGACAAAACAAATCTTGGTACGAACCTAGGTTTACGTGAGGTAGTTGTAGTGCACATGAGTCCCAGTGCTTGCAACCTATAACCATTAGCTAGGTGACTCTAGCCACTAAGTATACAGATAGTACTATCGATTTGACAACCCTCCCAGGATATAACTCGTTGGTCATTCCAACCTCACGACGGCAGTCGCACGCGGAGTGTATACTTAACCTGTTACTGTGGCAAAAATATAAATTGGTCGTGGATTGGTTATAGTACTAGGTGTCGTACTTTAACTCTAAAGGTTTAGCTCACCTTAGAGGGATCGTAGTCTATATTTCCCACTAAACAACAAAACAACAACTTGATTTGGAAAGGGTATTTCCTGTACGTACTTGATTTGGAAGGGGTACTTCCTGTGATACAAACTATTTATATGGAAATGTTTACTTGAATGATAAACCTGTATTTCCTACACACTATATGAATGGAAATGTTTACTTGAATGATAAACCTGTATTTTCTACACACTATATGAATGGAAATGTTTAATTGATTGTTAAACATGTATTTCCTACACACTATATGAATGGAAATGTTTACTTAATTGTTAAACTTGTATTTCCTGTGATAACTAAGAGGATAGGTGTTCCTACACAATTACTTTTAGGAAATGTTTACTTAAATGTTAAACTTGTATTTCCTGTGATAACTAAGAGGATAGGTGTTCCTACACGTTTGCCTCATTGTAGAAATGTTTTCCTTGAATGGATAAACTAGTGTTTCTAAACGCATAACTATTTTGGAAATGTTTTCCTTGAGTGGATAAACTAGTGTTTCTAAACGCATAACTATTTTAGAAATGTTTTCCTTGATTGGATAAACTAGTATTTCTAACTCTTAACTATTATAGAAATGTTTTCCTTGAATGGATAAACTTGTGTTTCTTACAAAGCATTTAGGAAAATGTTTATCGTATCCGAATAGACCTGTTTTCCTACTTGACGATTAACTTGTATTAACAACGATTATTAAACTGCAAATCTTAGTTTGGAAATGGTACTTTATGGAGATTACTTATTTGGAACTACACAACTGATAGGAAATGTTTGCTTTGATTAGTTAAACCCTTGTTTCCTGCAACTACTTAAGAGGAAATGTTTTTGATTAAACTTGTGTTTCCTACACAACTATTTATTTGTAGTAAGAATGACATTCTTACTTTATATAGGAAATGTTTTCTTTAACTAGAATAACTTGTATTTCCTACTAAACTTATAAACTTTATGTTTCACTGTAAACGAATGATTTATTCATAACTTGGTTTGACCACTAATAACTAAAACCTGTGAATTCACTCAACATTCAATGTTGACGTTTTACTATGTTTTTCAGGGAATTAGGACTCAGGTACTGACGCATGCATAAAGGACGTAAGTTACCCACGATGAATTAGGATGCCACTTTTGGGACAAATGTATTTTTACAACACTTTACTTCTATGACTTGACAAGTCATAGTTTTTGTAAATACTTTTATATTAATGGCATCTTAATTACTGTTCTGCAATGATCATAAGCTCTGATAAAAGGAATGCATACTACTGACGTCAGCGCCCCCGCTGATTAATTAATACATATAAGCTTCCGCTAATAAATGATAATGCTTCCGCTAAACTATCATTAAACACGATTACCGATTTTGGGGGTGTGACAGACTTGGTATCAGAGCCATTGGTTATAGCGAACTAGAAGTCTTTAAGTTACCTGAAAGCCTTAGAGACCTAGACTATAGCCTTGGCTAGAACACTTATGCATTCATACATTGCATAACTCTATATCACAACATAGTTACTAAATATATTACGAGTGTGATTAACGAACGTCCTATACACGTGATCGACTCCGATGACGAACCGTCCTAGCACAACTATAACGACGATGCTGCGTCTGTCAACAAAAATTTAACGGCTATACCTGCTCCAACGTCCAACATGGCACCTGGTGTAGACAAAACAACGAACATGATAGTGGAACCACAGAAAAGAGTATCTCCTAAGAAACTCAGGAATACCAATGCTACCTGTGCCCGAGTACAGATGCTAGAAGAGCATGCTCGAGTGGCAGAAAGTGTAGCTGGGGTCAACATGATGATGACCATATGAGGGTAGTTATAAGAAAGTACTTATCCTATCTTTGTTAAGCTTATGTATGGCAGGCTATGCCTATGCTATAATATACTAACACTTATATTCGATGGATATATATATAAATCCCATCACACTTTAGATGAACACTCTAGTATGTACGTCTTCATTGCTTGCCTTCTTTGAATCATTCACATCTATATCCGTAACCCTTGCATTGAGTTTGTATGAACCTGATCGTGTTAAGCGGTGAAGAAAAGAAGTATGTATTTAGCATCATATAATGACGCCTGGTCAACGTGGTTATATTATACTAAGTACATATGGGTGTTTCAAAATCGTAAGATGCGTAATGGGGATAACAATAACCCTTCCTTATTCATTCACTAATTCAGCAACGAAACATTTGGAATGATTAACTAAACGACACACTACCCACGATCGAAGCAATATGAGAAATCATTTGTAAAGGTGTAACTGAAACTATTACCCGACACGAGATGATTTGTACTCAAAACAACGCCATAAAGGATAACCGAAACACTTGATGGAAACCCAACTAAAGGAAAAAGCTTGGAAAATGTGAGAGATGCCAAAATGAAGAGTGTACTCTCAGTGGCAACTGCAAGCAGTGGGACCATCGAACCCAATATTGCTGAACTGACCCTCTCAACCGAGCCAATGATGAGCGACAAAGAAATGGGCGTTTCGAGTGTAGTGACCTAAAATCACTACCGAAATCAGTGCCCAAAGCTCAACAACTGTAGCAACAACAACCTTATGCCTCGATGATATTGATTCGGATGTCAATTTGAGTTATGTCTAGTGATGTTAGACCACTCTTAGACATTTAATCCCGTAAGTTGGATAACAAGTACAATATAGAACTAACCGATGGTAAGTTGATCGAATCAGGAAAAATAGTACCGAAATGTGCCCTAACGTTAGAGGGACATTTCTTCGAAATAGACTTGCTATCGGTAGAGTTGGGAAGCTTTGACATCGTGGTCGGTATGGACTGGTTGTCGAAGAATCGTGCAGAGATTGCTGTTTGGATAGATTGGTACGATTACCATTGTTGACTGGAGAAACTTTAGTGATACAAGGAGATAAGAGGACGAGTGCCGTCAAAGCTATAAAATTGCTTGGAAGCTTGTAAATATCTCAGCAAGGGATATCCAGCATTTTTGGCGCATGTTGTAGAAAAGAAACCCGTAGAGAAACGCTTAGACGACATGCCTGTAGTGCGAGACTAGACGAGAGTGTTTCCTGACGATCTTCCAGGATTACCACCTCCGCGAAAAGTAGAGTTTCGCATCGATCTGGTGCCCGGAGCCGCACCAATCGCTCACTCACCTTATCGTCTAGCTCCATCAGAGATGCAAGAACTGTCTACACAGTTGCAGGAGCTCTTAGACTTAGGATTCATCCGACCGAGCTTTTCACCTTGGGGAGCTCCGGTTTTGTTTGTCAAGAAGAAGGATGGATCCATGCGGATGTGCATTGACTACCGAGAGTTGAACAAAGTAACCATTAAGAACCGATATCCATTACCACGCATTGACGATCTGTTCGATCAGCTTCAAGGATCGAGTTACTACTCTAAGATCGATCTTCGTTCTGGTTACCATCAACTGAAGGTTCGAGAAGAGGATGTGCCGAAGACAGCGTTTAGGACTCGTTATGGTCATTATGAGTTCCTAGTCATGCCGTTTGGATTGACTAACACGCCGGCAGTATTCATGGATCTCATGAACCGAGTGTGCAAACCTTATTTAGATAAGTTTGTCATTGTGTTCATTGACGATATTTTGATTTACTCAAAGACGAAAGAGGATCACGAACAGCATTTGAAACTTATCCTCCAACTACTTGAGAACGAGAAGCTGTATGCTAAGTTCTCCAAATGCGAATTTTGGATTAGAGAGGTTCATTTCCTAGGTCACGTGATCAACGACAAGGGAATTCATGTGGACCCATCCAAAATAGAGGCGATTAAGAACTGGAAAGCACCGGAAACTCCCACAGAAATTCGACAATTTCTTGGTTTGGCTGGCTATTACCGACGATTTATAGAGAACTTTTCAAAAATAGCCCAGTCACTCACCACCTTAACTCAGAAGGATAAGAAATTCGAATGGGGAGAGAAACAAGAGAATGCCTTCCAACTGTTGAAACAAAAGTTGAGCACCGCACCGATTCTATCCTTACCTGAGGGAACAGAGAACTTCATTGTTTATTGTGACGCCTCACATCAAGGATTAGGTTGTGTTCTCATGCAAAACGACAAAGTAATTGCTTATGCATCTCGTCAATTGAAGATTCACGAGAAGAACTATACGACTCATGACTTAGAGTTAGGAGCAGTCGTTTTTGCATTGAAGATTTGGAGACACTACTTATATGGTACAAAGTGTACGATCTTCACTGACCACAAGAGTCTACAACACATATTCGACCAGAAAGAGCTCAACATAAGACAGAGACGTTGGGTCGAATTGCTGAATGATTACGACTGTGAGATTAAGTACCATCCGGGCAAGGCTAATGTAGTAGCAGATGCCCTGAGTCGTAAAGAGAACGTTAAGCCTCGCAGAGTTCGAGCTTTGGTATTGACAATTCACTCGAATCTCATTACTCAAATTCGCGAAGCGCAACAATTAGCCTTCACCGCCGAACGCATGAAAGACGAATCCCTGAAAGGAATGAAGAAACAGCTTGAAACAAAAGAGAATGGAGTTTTATACTTCATGAATAGGATTTGGGTACCATGCGACGATGAACTACGTAAGCTGATTTTGGACGAAGCTCACAAGTCCAACTACTCAATTCATCCTGGTTCAGACAAGATGTACCAAGATGTGAAAGGATTCTATTGGTGGCCTAATATGAAGAGAGACATCGCTACTTATGTCAGCAAGTGTCTAACTTGTTCAAAGGTCAAGGTTGAGTGTCAAAAACCTTCAGGACTTTTGCAACAACCAGAGATGCCACAATGGAAATGGGAGCTCATAACGATGGATTTCATCACAAAGCTACCAAAGACATCAACTGGAGTTGATTCGATATGGGTGATTGTCGATAGACTGACGAAATCAGCTCACTTCATTGCTTTCAAAGAGACTGACAAACTAGAAAAACTGGCAAAGATCTATATCAAAGAAGTCGTTTCTCGGCACGGTGTGCCATTGTCCATTATATGTGATAGAGATAGCAGATTCACATCTCGTTTCTGGCAAACGCTACAACAGGCTTTAGGTACTCGACTCGATATGAGTACGGCCTATCATCCGCAAACCGATGGCCAGAGTGAACGAACGATTCAGACGCTCGAAGATTTGTTACTAGCATGTGTGATTGACTTTGGAGGAAATTGGGATACTCATCTCCCATTAGCTGAGTTCTCTTACAACAATAGTTATCACACCAGTATACATATGGCACCGTTTGAAGCGTTGTATGGATGAAAGTGTCGATCTCCACTCTGTTGGGCAGAGTTGGATGACAGACAACTATCCGGACCCGAACTTGTCCAAGAGACCACAGACAAGATATCTCAAGTACTTAACCGATTGAAAGCGGCAAGGGATAGACAAAAGAGTTACGCCGATAACCGCCGCAAATCTCTTGAGTTTCAAGTAGGAGATAAAGTTCTACTCAAAGTATCGCCTTGGAAAGGGATAGCACGATTTGGCAAACGAGGAAAACTGAACCCACGATATGTTGGACCTTTTGAGATCCTTGCGAGGATTGGTCCTGTCGCTTACAAACTCAAACTACCACAAGAGCTTAGTAGTATTCATGACACTTTTCATGTGTGTAATCTGAAGAAGTGTCTTTCGGACGAAACACTAATTATACCTCCTGACGAAGTCTTCATAAAGTCAAAGTTTAACTTTGGGGAGGAACCTATCGAAGTATCTGGCTCGAAAATACAAAAGCTACAAAATAGTCGGATTAAACTAGGCAAAGTTCGTTGGAACTCGAAGTGCGTTCCCAAGTAAACTCAACACATGGGATTATCGTTAGGTTAAACGTGAGGATGAGATAAGAAAGAAGTACCCTCACCTATTTGAACAAGCGACCGACACGAATAATACAAATTAAATCTCGGGACGAGATTTCGCTAACGGGGGGAGAATGTGACAATACTCCAATTAGGGTAATTACTTAACCTAATTTCATGCATTACCTAGAGTAATTCCCTGATTAAGTGAATTCAAACTATTCTGTGTATAAGTTCTGTGTAACTTACTATGTGAATACGTGATGTATTTGATTGTAATTATGTGTATATATATATAATTACGTACGAAATAAATATATCAAACTCTACGAATTGAACACAATAATGTTGATGATACAAAATAATTAATAATTCGAAAATTATTAATTACAACTATTAGATAATTATATTATTGACATAATATAACAAATTATACGTTTTATAATAAACGTATTAATCGCGAATAATAAAGTTCCGAAATGAACTTCGAAAATACTTTTGAATAATTTTTAGTTGAAATTATTATATAAAAGTATTACAACGAAAAGAAAACGAAATATTTAGACGATTTTTAGTACGCGTTACACGAACAGAAATAATTTTAAAACGTGCCTAGAGGTTCTAAATAATAAAAGTATTATTTAGTAAGTTACTGTTTTAATGTATAGAACATTACCTCAGAATATGATTTCCAAATTTAACTGAAATCTGGCACGCGTTTTTGACTATACAGTACTTTTACTGTAAATAATTTTATCATACTTTTGACAAAGTATTTCGATCATATAATTATCAATTACTAACTCCGAGATTTAGAGAAACATAACGCGAAATTTTATTATAACTAAAGTACCACAAATTATACCCGTACACGAAATTAACGGGCTAAAAACTACTAATAATGCACCAACTAAAATATCTGGCGACAGATTGATTCACCCTCCATACTCCCGTTTGAAATTTTCACCTCCAATAATACAAACCCACCTACATTTTGATCTTCAAAATATACACACACACTTCACTGGTTTTCTCTCTTCTGGTTTGTGTTTGTGCGTACCGGGTGAAGCAGAGGCAACAAACAGCAGGAACAACAACACCATAATCACCTTCATCTTCCTAATCTTCAACCTTTCAAGCTCACAAACAAAAATGGTTTCTTGATAACTTTCATCTTCATCTTAACATCATTGTGAGGATCAATTTACTATTTTATTTCATTTTTATAAATTTCTTAAATTATGATAATTGTTGATGATTGTTGTTACAAATTGTTAAAAACATGTTATAATAGGTTTATATAACATATAATGGTGTTTGATCATGTTAAAAACGAAGTTAAAATCAAAACCCGTATGTATGTATTATAACAGAGACGAACAGGACCTGAAAAACCATTGAATCCGGCGGATTCCCAGCCGAAACACAGGTGGATCCGGCGGATTCACGGGAATCCGGCGGATTCCCCCTATTTGGACCCGATCCGGCGGATCAAACTCACGAGCCGGCGGATCCTTAATTAAACTAGGTGCATAACAATTAAATTGGGTGCATAACGATTAAACTAGGTGCATAACAATTAAACTAGGTGCATAACGATTAAACTAGGTGCATAACGATTAAACTAGGTGCATAACGATTAAATTGGGTGCATAACGATTAAACTAGGTGCATAACAATTAAACTAGGTGCATAACGATTAAACTAGGTGCATAACGATTAAATTGGGTGCATAACGATTAAACTAGGTGCATAACGATTAAATTGGGTGCATAACGATTAAATTGGTAAATATGTATATGCGACACGTGACTTGGTATTGAAATAGACACGACTAAGAGACATAATTATATCCGCGACATAATTTAATACGGACATTTAAAACGCGACAAAACTTAATACGATAACAAAATATATATATATACAAATGAACGGACAATATATATATAACGAGACATATAAAATGGAACGATTTAATTATCTAGTACAAACTATATACGACAAACGAAAACAAGTTATGTTTGTATAACTAACAAAGTTACGTTTTTGAAAATATAAACGATGACTAAGTTTTATTCGCGACAATTAACAAACGACATATGTGAATAATATAACAAAGTTATTTTGATAACTATTATAATTATGTTTTGAAAACATAATCGATAACAACGACAACTACATTCATATCTATGTATATACGGATATTAACAATGACAACAACTAATATATATATATATATATATATATATATATATATATATATATATATATATATATATATATATATATATATATATATATATATATATATATATTAGAATATATATATTCAACCAATATGTATATAAATATACATACTTGAACTCAACGACTAATTGAAACGCAAACCTCACCAGCAACTGAAATATTATAAACTCTACAACTTAACAAATAATCCACATACTTATACAAGTATTATTATTTGCGTCTAGGTATTTGAGGGACGCGATTGGACTGTTGTGCTAGCTATTATTTTTGCTGAAGACTTGCTACACGTGAGTTCACAGCACCTACTTTCTACTTGTTTTAAATGTTTTTAAAACCAGGGGTGGAAAACATAGAACTATGTGATATAACATGCTACTTGATTTATATAATTGCTTTGCATGTTATTATATACAACTGATTAACATGAATGCTTTCATGCCGTTGAACTGTTTATATGAATTGTTTTCATATCGTTAAACTTGAACTATTTCTATGAAAAGATTTTCACAACTATTTTGGGAATTAAGACAAAACAAATCTTGGTACGAACCTAGGTTTACGTGAGGTAGTTGTAGTGCACATGAGTCCCAGTGCTTGCAACCTATAACCATTAGCTAGGTGACTCTAGCCACTAAGTATACAGATAGTACTATCGATTTGACAACCCTCCCAGGATATAACTCGTTGGTTATTCCAACCTCACGACGGCAGTCGCACGCGGAGTGTATACTTAACCTGTTACTGTGGCAAAAATATAAATTGGTCGTGGATTGGTTATAGTACTAGGTGTCGTACTTTAACTCTAAAGGTTTAGCTCACCTTAGAGGGATCGTAGTCTATATTTCCCACTAAACAACAAAACAACAACTTGATTTGGAAAGGGTATTTCCTGTACGTACTTGATTTGGAATGGGTACTTCCTGTGATACAAACTATTTATATGGAAATGTTTACTTGAATGATAAACCTGTATTTCCTACACACTATATGAATGGAAATGTTTACTTGAATGATAAACCTGTATTTCCTACACACTATATGAATGGAAATGTTTAATTGATTGTTAAACCTATATTTCCTACACACTATATGAATGGAAATGTTTACTTAATTGTTAAACTTGTATGTCCTGTGATAACTAAGAGGATAGGTGTTCCTACACAATTACTTTTAGGAAATGTTTACTTAAATGTTAAACTTGTATTTCCTGTGATAACTAAGAGGATAGGTGTTCCTACACGTTTGCCTCATTGTAGAAATGTTTTCCTTGAATGGATAAACTAGTGTTTCTAAACGCATAACTATTTTGGAAATGTTTTCCTTGAGTGGATAAACTAGTGTTTCTAAACGCATAACTATTTTAGAAATGTTTTCCTTGATTGGATAAACTAGTATTTCTAACTCTTAACTATTATAGAAATGTTTTCCTTGAATGGATAAACTTGTGTTTCTTACAAAGCATTTAGGAAAATGTTTATCGTATCCGAATAGACCTGTTTTCCTACTTGACGATTAACTTGTATTAACAACGATTATTAAACTGCAAATCTTAGTTTGGAAATGGTACTTTATGGAGATTACTTATTTGGAACTACACAACTGATAGGAAATGTTTGCTTTGATTAGTTAAACCCTTGTTTCCTGCAACTACTTAAGAGGAAATGTTTTTGATTAAACTTGTGTTTCCTACACAACTATTTATTTGTAGTAAGAATGACATTCTTACTTTATATAGGAAATGTTTTCTTTAACTAGAATAACTTGTATTTCCTACTAAACTTATAAACTTTATGTTTCACTGTAAACGAATGATTTATTCATAACTTGGTTTGACCACTAATAACTAAAACCTGTGAATTCACTCAACATTCAATGTTGACGTTTTACTATGTTTTTCAGGGAATTAGGACTCAGGTACTGACGCATGCATAAAGGACGTAAGTTACCCACGATGAATTAGGATGCCACTTTTGGGACAAATGTATTTTTACAACACTTTACTTCTATGACTTGACAAGTCGTAGTTTTTGTAAATACTTTTATATTAATGGCATCTTAATTACTGTTCTGCAATGATCATAAGCTCTGATAAAAGGAATGCATACTGCTGACGTCAGCGCCCCCGCTGATTAATTAATACATATATGCTTCCGCTAGTAAATGATAATGCTTCCGCTAAACTATCATTAAACACGATTACCGATTTTGGGGGTGTGACACTTTTCTTTCACACGATGAATGAATATGTTGTTTCATCTATATCTACGTATAAAATAAAATATATTATGATTATAATGTAATTATAATTAACTAATAGACAGATTGATTGCGCAAATTATAATCAACTAAAAAACGATAACAAAGTTAAATGAAACTTACAAAGCATACTATTTTACTTTTTCAGTAACCATCGAATTCTCCTTACTCTATATTTAAGAGAATGTGATACTTTAAAAAATAAGCATAAAACCCGCGCGAAGCAGCGTACTCTTACACATAAAGACGTTAAAGTCAATGTATAAATATTTATCATATCAGTAACGTATTATCAAGTTTTTTATTCCATATATACTTACATTAATTCGTATTAAACTTCATAATTACATAAGTTATTTTAACTTTTTTGTTAGTTTGTACTAAACACCTTTATTATTTTTGATTTCATTTTAGTTGGCTTGACTTACTTATGAAAATTTAAATATGGAATGTCTAGTTGTCAGAAGTGTACGTTAGTAATCTTGATAATGTTTCAATAATTAGCATTAATAGGGGTAATTTAGTCACTTCAATTTTTTAAAGAGTTTTAAGATTCAACAATAGAGATGCTTTATATATTAGTATAGAAGTATAGAAGTATAGTGTGACACCCCGCAATTTCGACACAATTATAAACAGTATATGCACGCATTTTTAGGCTAATTCCCTACTTTGAGTGAATTCACAACACATTTTAGAGGTAAGTCTAGCAAAGCTCAACTAGTTAATACGTGTAGTATTACGATTCATAATTAGTTATAATTATGTACGCTGATGATATACCCCTCATCTTGGGCTTGGCCCATGGGCTTTCTCCATTGGGCTGCCCCCTTCCCATATATAAGGGTACAAACCCTAAACATCACACACACACATTGTGTGTGCAGCCTCCATAGGCTCTCCACCTCCAAAACCCATCTTCTTAGACGGGTATTCGATCATCCTTTACCACCCTCGATGAGAACTATCTCGATCCGGGTTACGACACTAGTGCAGTGTAAAGAGTTGATTCCCTTCACCCGCACTCAAGCCGAAATATGCTTGAACAATTGGCGCAATCCATGGGACTCGAACCCACGACCACGTGGTTAAACGAGTCAGATCTGACTCGTTCAGTAAGATTTCTTTACATCTTTATTATACTATAATCTCTACAAAATTACACACATCACTTGTGTAAAATACGATTTGATCTCATATTTGGGAAAAATAAAGATCAGAGTTTGATTTAGATCCGTTTCAACAAAACGATTTTATTATATAATCATCTCAACATTTTGGTTCTACGAGGATCTTTAACTTTAATTTATGAGATCTCTCATATTGATTAATCAATCATTTTACAATTCATCGTATGAAACGTACAAGCTGTTGGTCTTGAAATGGGTAATCCCATCAGACCGAATGTACATCATTCTATGCATAATGTACAAGCGCATGACACCTATTTCAGTAATGCTCACCGGCTGTCACCAGCTGGCTGCTTTTACTTTTTATTTTATTAACAAGAAAAGGGAAATATGTACAAGTGGCATAGCCTTGGTACAACTCAAACAGGATGTCATTGTCATCTTTCTCTTTTTCTCATAGTAGAAATTGAATAGCCGCACATTTTTAACTCGTTCATTTCACATAAGAAAACAGGAACGATGACCACAATCGTTTTACAAAACGATTTTTATGCGGATACAACTCCGAGCTTGGGCACCTCAGCTCATACGTGAAGATGAATAGCAGGTTATTATGTGAAGAAATAACAACTAACACCGTTTCGCATGGTGAATTATATGCGAGCACGGGTGGTTCTCAAATTCCGGCCATGACGGAGTTCCGTTGTGCCCGTTCGAAACCGGGTTTCAAACTCGTGATGATATTTCTCCGAGCTTCGGGAAAATTGGCTGAGCTCTGGCCTCAGAATTAATCCCGTGACCGTCCTCACATACACTCCGAGCTCGCCCCGAGACAAAACCGAGCTCCGGGCTCGTGCATACATTCCTGGCTCCGGGCTGAACTACGGTCCAGGTTCGTTCATATACCCTGAACTCTGTGCCCTGAGCTGGTCTCATTCTGGGTTGGTCTCACTCCGGGTTAAAATCGAGCTCCCATATCCGGACATATCAACAGAGCTCTGGGCTCGAACATATACACCAAGCTCGTTCCGAGATCAAATAAGGGTCCGGGATCGTTATATACTCCGGCCCTAAACTCCGAGCCCCGGGATCGTACACATGCTCCGAGCTCGTTCCGAGATAAAACTAAGCTCCGGGATCGTTATATACTCCGGCTATAATCTCCGAGCTCCGAGATGAAACTGAAGTGCTCATTCCGACAATGAGGTAGTACGCAAGTCATGGTTTTCCGAACTCCGAGCGCGTGGAGCATTCGTTTAGAGATGAGCCCCGTTCTCCGAGCTTCTGGCTCACACCGAGCTCGTTCCGAGATGAGCTCCGTTCTCCAAGTTCCGGCCTCGTACACGTGATCCGAGCTCGTTCCGAGGTAGAACCAAGGTCCGGGACCCTTTTAAACTCCGGCTATAAACCGAGCTCCGGTCTTTTCCGTGCACTCCGGGCTCGTACTCCGAGCCGGTCTCGCTTCAAGATAAAACCAAGCTCCAGCCTCCTATCAACATAAACCGAGTTCAGGCTCGTAAACATGAGCTCCGGGCTCGGCATGTCATACATATACACCATAGTACGTGTATACGTGTTACGCCATGCATGGCATCATGCAAGCTGAGGAACAAGAAACTTAAATCATTGTAATTTATGATATATTGCACACATACATTACTCAGATGCATATATAAAAGCAAATGTGAAGAAAAATGGTACGTCCATTGCTATTTGAAGAAGTGACCTACTGTTGCGATCTCATTTCCATTTATTAACAAAAAAAAGGGAGAGGGTACAAGTACACAATGCAGTTGGTACAACCCAAAGGTGTGTTTATAGCATCTCTTCCCACGTATACAAGCTGATCGTTGGCAAAGAAGAATTGAGATGGCAACGCCTCTTAACAACTAGCATCGTTTTACAAAGCCATTTATATGTAAGCACGGGTGGTTTCCGAATTTCGATCATGACACCCATTGTGCTCGTTCAAGCCCGAGTTTCAAAACCTGAGCTACTTTCAATGGCTCCGAGATGTGATTACTTGTGATAACTTTTAGTTCGTTCCGAGACGGACCCGAGCTCCGAGCTCCGGGAACACACAACTGAGCCCTGACCTCAGTGTTCCGAGATCGCTTCTGTATAACGCCGTGGCACGTGCTTGGTGCACTTAAATGTGGGTATCATGTACATCACCACAGCGTCGACGGCGTCATCTTATAACAAGTTATACATGTACTCCGAGCTCTGGGCTCGTAACGCTCTGCAAAAATATGGGTTCTCCGAGCTCAACCTCATTACAAGATGACTTCATGCTAGTTGTACGTTCGCATTGTACATGGAGTTCCGAGCTCTGGGCTCGTACATACACTCAAGATGTGCTCCGATCACTGGTTCAAGCCTGAGCTCTGTGATGCCATCATCTTAGAAAACGATTGACAACTGTGCATACATTACGGGCTCAAAGCTCGTACACGTTCGATATATAATCCGAGTTGCGCACTCGTTTTGGTACGTAACCGGTGCTCGATGGCATGGTAATACTGGCGCTCCGAGCCTTGATTGCTTGAGATGGCTTCGAGCTCATCCCGAGATGGACCCGAACTCCGGACACCGAGCTCCGTCCTCGAGTTTATCCGGTATAAAACCGTACTTCGAGCTCATTCAAAGACCGACCCGTGATCCGGGCTCACACCGCAACACTCCGAGCTCATTCCACCGTTGTTCCGGGTCCAGGTGATGGCTAGGCTCCGAGCTCCGAGGTTGGCCATCTTACCTCAGCTCATGTAAGGATGAGTTATTTATTATGCTTTAGCGATCAAGACACAACTCTGCAATTTATTTTCATTTATTAATGAAAAGAGGAGGAGAGTGTACAAGTTCCCAATGAGATAAATGCAACCCTACTTAAATGGGACAATAAGACCTAGTAGTACAAGGACAGAATCATTATCATATTATATATTTTTTATATATATTCTTTTGAGACTGTGCCTGTACCGGAGGTAACTTTTACCAAGAAAGGGCAAACCTTTTTAAAAAAAATTATTTAAGCACTCAGCTCCCAGGTGTTTTGATGAAACGCATGCAACCAATTAAAAAATTGCTATTGCATATCGTACAACATAGCATTGCTACGAATATTTTGTCCTTATCTACAGGAAAGAAAGAAACTGTATTGATAAACCGAGCTTCGGGATCGCTTATATGCTCCGGGCTCGTCAAATGTAAACCGAGCTCCGGATCGCTTATATGCCCCGGGCTACGGGAGGAAGAAGAGAAGTAACTACATTTCTAGTTATTATGGTGGGAACTCATCTTTTCAAGTTCAATACTACTAAACTCATTAGTACTATTGAACTGGGGACAAGTATCATATGATCATATATGGACTCATGGCCAGGACTGCTTTATTGAAGAGCCCGGGTTTTGCGATGCCGTCGGGTTCCGCCCCGCCGCTGGGTTCCGCCACCGCCTCCGGGTTCCGCCCCGCCGCCGGGTTCCGCCACCGCCTCCGGGTTCCGCCCCGCCGCCGGGTTCCGCCCCGCCGCCGGGTTCCGCCCCGCCTCCGGTTACCGTGATGCCTTAGCTCTCAGCTCTCACCTCTTACGACATGAGCTCTCAGCTCATCTCTTCAATGAAGAGCCAGGGTTCCGCGATGCCGTCGGGTTCCGCCACCGCCTCCGGGTTCCGCCCCGCCGCCGGGTTCCGCCCCGCCGCCGGGTTCCGCCCCGCCTCCGGTTACCGTGATGCCTCCGGGTTCCGCGATGCCGTCGGGCTCCGCCATGAGGTCTTAGCTCTCAGCTCTCACATCTTACGACATGAGCTCTCAGCTCATCTCTTCAATGATGAGCCCATCTATGAGCTCTCAGCTCTCATCTAAGTGAGCTCATCTCATTAGGTCTGAGCTCCCAGCTCTCACCTCTTAAGACATAAGCACTATGCTCATCTCTTCAATAAATGAGCTCATCTCTTCAATAAATGAGCTCATCTCTTCAACTATGAACTCTCAGCTCTCATTTAAGTGAGCTCATCTCATCAGTTTTGAGCCCTCAGCTCACCCCTTCAGCTACGAGCTCTCGGCTCATGACTTCAGCAATGAGCCCTTAGCTCACCTCTTCAACTGCGAACTCTCGGCTCATGACTTCAGCAACGAGCCCTCAGCTCACCTCTTCAACTGCGAGCTCTCGGCTCATGACTTCGGCAATGAGCTCTCAGCTCATCTATTCAATAAGTGAGTTTTCAAGCTCATCTCTTCAAACTATTTTTCTGCAAGGACGTGTTTCCCTCGCAATGAGCGGCTGCAAACCATAAACCCTCTAAGAAGGTCGGTTAGGTCCATGAATACATAATAATCAACTTTTTCCGCACGGACGCATTTCCCTTGCGATGAGCGGCTATAAGCCTTAAAACCTTTACACAGGTCGGCTAAGCCTATACATATAGGATAAATACTTTATTCCACACGAACGTATTCTCCTTGTGACGAATGGCTACACACCATAAAACCTTTAAACAAGGTCGGTTAGACCCATATAAACCGTACAACAGCATCATTGACTTTTAAGCTCGAAGGGAACTGATCCACCCTCCGCGAAGCATCGAGGGAACTGATCCGCCCTCGAGGCTTTAGCTTAACCAAAAGTCCGCTGGTATGCTCTTACGTACGTTCATAAAAACAAGTGAGAAATTAAACCGCCTTTGGCGTCGTCGCACTGCGCACTGGCATATGATTTTCATGCAATCAGCTAAGCCCATGAGCGCGCTGCGAGCCTGCCCCCGTAAGGAAATGCCTTCTAGCCTCCCGTTGGCAGAGGTCCACCAAATTATCATTTGGAAGTGACCAGAATATTGGTCGAGCCGAGGTCAAACCTTCGCCACACACCAACCCATAATGTAGTCTATCTACAATCGTCATGACTCAAAACAAAATAAATTCGGCCTGAATAAACTGTAAGACCTAATTCCAGCTGAAACTGACGTTAACAGGCATGAATAAATACCGTTGTGTTGCATAGATAAGCCCTTATCCCAGCAGAGTGCTGATGTGAGGCAATATGTCACGACACAATGAAAAGTTCAATATGATATTTGGCAAGTTATCATACTGAACTGGGGGGAGTGACGATGTACTATCCGTCATCCCTTCAGAATTACTTTGCAAGGAATATCTCTTGCGTTTCTTTGGACGAACTACATTGCTAGTATGTTCGCCGACCGTTTGCGGGTCCTTTTGGCATATTTCCGTGTCAAGGCTACAGTCGTTGCTCATCTCGACAGCTTTGTCCTATTTAGAGCTTTGCTCGGGCTCTCCTCGTTTAGAACTCACCCCATCTCAGCAGCTCGCTCTGAGCTCCGCTTGTGTGAGCAGCCTGTCCTGGAGCCATACTCGGACTCTGCTCGTTTAGAGCTTAGCTCATCTTCGCAGTTTGTCTTAAGCCATGCCCTGACTCTGCTCATTTAAAGCTCATGGCTCATCTTGCCAACTTGATTGGGGAGTTCTGCTTAGTCTTTTGCTACTCAATTGTTTTGTAAGCCCATTACCTCTACGGTTGACATCTTTGTCATGGCGACGTATTAAATAAGTTCGACACGACATGTATGAACATATCATACCGAACTTGGGGGACTTGATGATATACCCCTCATCTTGGGCTTGGCCCATGGGCTTTCTCCATTGGGCTGCCCCCTTCCCATATATAAGGGTACAAACCCTAAACATCACACACACACACACACACATTGTGTGTGCAGCCTCCATAGGCTCTCCACCTCCAAAACCCATCTTCTTAGACGGGTATTCGATCATCCTTTACCACCCTCGATGAGAACTATATCGATCCGGGTTACGACACTAGTGCAGTGTAAAGAGTTGATTCCCTCCATCCGCACTTAAGCCGAAATATGCTTGAACATACGCGACAATTGGAACAAACGCGACAAAAATATACGACTGTTGGTGAACAAAATTATTTGATAAAATTAAATTATTAAATAACATTAACGATTTTTAAATATTATGTCGATAATATTTACAAAGTATTTTATAACGTATAAACATTTATTTCGTAAACGGAAATAAAACAAAGTTAAAATTTAAACTAAACTAAATTACTTCTATAAATTATTTCAACCAAAAATATAAGCGAATACGTATTTAAATATTTATCATTCAAAATATATTAACATTTAACGATCGGGTAAACGAACACGGATAAAATACCACAAAATGGGGACTCAAGTCACCAACCCATATCCCCACCTCTTCCACCTCCTTTTCTTCATTTTCATTTTCATCATCATTTCTCTATATATCTCTCTCTCTCTCTCTCTCTCTTTCAAAGAAACTCCACACCTCCTCCACAAAATCGACAAAAACTACAACAAAAATTCATCGAATCGACGAGCTCATTTGGAAGAAAACGGTCACGGGATCACGATCTACACTTCTACCTTTCCGGATTTTCTTCGCGTTAACTTTGTAAGATCCCGACATTTCGTAAACTTTTAGATTTCAAAGTTTCATTTGATATTTCATGTTTAGTATACTTAGATCATCATGTTTTAGTGTTTTATACAACTGAAAATGTCCAAAATCGAACCGAAAACCCGTTTTTGTGAGCTGTTTGTCGAACAGTGGTAAGTGATGCATAGAGCCCAAAAACAGTGTAGCGACACTTAAGTGACGCATTAAGTGTCGCATAAAACCCTAATCTTGCGTCACTTCCCTAAGTGATGCCAAAAACCCTCTTTTCCCGACACTTCCATGCGTCACTAACTTAAGTGACGCCTATACTCGAATACTGATTTAGACCCGACACTTATACCCGTCACTTGTTTAAGTGACGCCCCATATGCGTCACTTCCTCAAGTGACGCTACTAAATCAGAATTTATCATTTCATGCGACACTTCCTAAGTGTCGCTATAAACTATTAAGTGACGCCTCAAGTGACGCTAAAAACAGAAAGTTTACAAATTTTTCACTAAGTGTTGAGACTGAGATTTTACCACCCGATTTTACTCCGAAATGAAGTTTCGAATGCGTTTTTACTACAGCAACATAGCAGAAATAAAAATTTTCCAAGCTGACTTGGCAGCTCGACCCCAACCAGGGGCTCTGCCCCTTGGACCCCGCCAGGGGTTGCCGCCCCTTGGACCCCGCTACCAGGGGTGCTGCCCCCGGACCCCCGTACACAATTACATACTTTATAAAAATACAATGAAACAAACATAATTATACTTCTGAAGTTATGATTTTCAAACTATCACCAACAAGTCATATACCTTTTCACAACTACGAAATACAAACGTAAACATTAAATGAACACTTTGGACATAACTTGGTTGTACGAACACTAACATGGATGGTCAACTACGACATCCACATACTTATTAAATCTCATACGTTTAGGGCGTTAGGAGATTCAGGACTATACTTGGGCTTTAGGCTTTGCTAGCACTCAAACGTACTTAACTCAACAGGTGAGTTCACAGCCCCTACTTCTACTGTTTTAACTGCTTTTGAACAGGGGTGGAAAACATAGTCAATTGCTTTATTAATTGCCATAACTGCTTTTACTACATGGATGTGTACCTGTTTACTCAAACAATAAGAGTACTTTGAACTGTTGAACTATTATAAAAACTTGTGTTTATAAAATAACATTTTCATACTACAAACGAGTGTAAACATTGTAAACTTATTTATTTGACCGGAGAACGACCGGTACTTTTTAAGTAAAATGCTGGAGAACGACCAGCAATGTATTTTAGTGCCAGAGAACGACTGGCCAAGTGGACGGGAGAACGACTCGTGCGTTTTGGATGGGAGAACGACCCATGCGTCTTTAGACCAGAGAACGACCGGTACTGTGTTTCGCTGGAGAACGACCAGCAGTGTTTGGACGGGAGAACGACCCGTGCGTATTTGACCGGAGAACGACCGGTACTGTTTGTAAAATGCTGGAGAACGACCAGCAACGTGTTTTAAACTGTGTTTTAGGTAACATCCCACGTAAACTGTATTTGAGCAACATCCCAACCGAACTACATTTGGATAACAATCCACAAAACGATTACTTAAATCTTATGGCAATAACTATTGTGAACGTATTTGGTTTAACAACTGTGCTTACAAACTTGATCCAACTATTGCAAACATAAAACCTGTGAATTCACTCAACCTCGTTGTTGACTTTTACTATGTTTTTCAGGGAATTAGCTACACACGTAAGGACCTCCTACACAACTGGAAATCTAGGCGACCCTTGAAGATTTAGGATGCCAACTTTTTGAAACATATTGATTTCTTTTGTATAACTAATCTGTTTTTAGTCATATTTACGAAATCCACTTTTGTACAATTTAACTACTTATACGATTCGATGAATCGTAAACTTTGTAACTATTACTCTTGGCATCTTAATATATATGTTCTGTTGTAATCATATGCTCTGATACGTATGCATGTACAATGTAAATGTGGCATCCTCAGCTTATACCAATGCTTCCGCTAAACGAATTTGGGGGTGTTACATATAGCTAGATGATTTATAATCGGTTATTGCAATAATGGATCAGTTACAGAAGTATTCATAAACATTTAATAAATTTATGGCATTGGTCAGTTAGATATTGATGTGTTACTCTAATTCATATCATGAGTATTAAGCAAGGGTATTAAGTATTAAGTAAGGGTATAATAGTAAATTCTATTGTCCCTTTTTAAGGGGATTAAGACTTATGGGTCAAATGTTTTATTATGTAGTATAGATTTATCGTATACTATTATTCTCTTTTTCATTTTTATTTTTTAATTGAAACTGTTATTCTAAAATTGTTAATTTACAACGTTTACTGTAGGCTTTATTTTCATTCTAGAATTGTTAATTTTACAGTAGGCTTTAAACATTTATTTTCAAGCTTTATTTTGATGGTTTAACAGGATAATGATTTAATTAACAGTTCATGTATGTATGCCACTAATATGATAATGACTTAAATGAGTTCTTTAGTTCCATTAGTAAAGTTATATTGTTTGTTTAATTAGTTGAGAGAGCATATGGATCCATTAATTTGGGATTTTTAAAACATTTTCAATTTGGAGATAGACTCAATAGTCTAGGCTTGGGGATTCGAGACTTCCCATTTTAGTTGAGTCACTAAGAGCACTCGGAGTGGTGACGGCCTAAACACAGTGTTCTGAGTGAGAATTTTGTGGTGAGGATTTTGTGGAGTGGTAACAGTGTTCCGGACAGTGTTCTCAAAGCTTATTTTTGTTTTTATATTAATTCTTTGTGTAGGGCAAAAGGAATAAAGCTGAGAACACCGAGTAATTCAACATCTCATTTTAGACGTTGAGTGAAGAACACTGACGAGAATTTTGCCGAGAACACTGAGGCGGAGTGGCAGAACACTGTGTTATAGTGTTCTGGATGGAGAATTTTGCCAGAACATTGTCCACTCCGTATGCTCTCATGTTGCCGTTGGTCAGGAAGCATAAAAAGAATAAGTGACCATGGCTTAAATGCTGACCGGTGAATTCTCGTATTTAATTTACAAGGTAATTTTTGAATTTTAACTTTTGTTTGTATAAAAATCATGTAATCTAAAACTTGTAGCAATTCTTGACCTGTCTACACACCCTAAGACCATCCGCAATCGTAACACCAGAACGCCCATTATTCAGTCGCCACATTAGCATAACAACACAACACCATTTCATCACACACAATCATAACACCAGAACACCTCTTTTTCCCCCCTGGACCCCACTTTTTCCCACCTAATATTCATTTATTTAACAATACAAATAAAATTAAATTAAACACAATACATTTAAATAATTAAAACACAGTACATTTCAATAATTAAAATACAAAATACTATTAAATTATAAAGAGTATGAAATTTAAATTTGCGATTACTTCCTAAAAATAAAAACGTTACAATTCTAAAAATAGAAAACGTTACAATCCTAAAATAAAAAACGTTACAATCCTAATAATAATTAAAATACAATACACTACAATTATTAAAATACAATACACTAAAAATAATTATTCGGCTTCATTGTTCTCCCGATTCAGTCTGCGAAAGTTTGGTGGAAGCCTCCAAATGTGTTCTATGAGATCGTCTCGCAGTTGGTCGTGCACCCGTTTATCACGTATTTCTTTAATTCTTGATTGTCTGTCTTCTACACGAGTCCTAAAATCTCGTCGAGGCTGGTTAGAAGGGTCGTCGATCATCTCCTGCTCGATAGAAGATATTGCGAAACCGTTATCCTCTTGTATCATGTTATGTAATATGACACAAGTGTATAATTGTCTACGCATCTTGTTAACACTCATAGATCTCGCAACAATTTTAAAATTGCAAACCTTCCTTGAAGTACACCAAAAGTGCGTTCAACATCTTTACGTGCACTTTCTTGAAATTTCTTGAACTTGGCTCGTCTCTCATCAGTACGGGAGTGAAAGGCTTTGACAAGTGTGCATCAATCCGGATAAATACCATCGGCAAGATAATACCCTTTTGTGTAGTGATGTCCATTGACTTCAAATGCTGCGGGTGGACCAGTGTCATTTTTGATGGAATCGAACAACGGAGATGCGTTTAAAACATTGATGTCGTTGTTCGAACCCGCCATACCAAAATAAGCATGCCATATCCACATGTCGTATGAAGCAACAGCTTCGAGCATAATGGTCGGGTGTCCGTGATCACCCATAGTGTACTGCCCTTTCCATGCATTCGGGCAATTTTTCTATTGCCAATGCATACAATCAATGCTCCAAAGCATTCCTTTAAACCCGTGTTTCTGCTCGTGTGCTGCATATAGCCGAGCAATATCTGTAGCCATGGGCTTTTTCAAATACTCCGCTGAGTATAAATCGAAGAAGCACTTACAAAAGTTGTTAAGACAGTCGATAGACGTTCTTTCACCCATTTGTAAGAATTCATCGAACATATCAGCGGCGGTTCCATACGCCAATTGGCGAATGGCAGATGTGCGCTTTTGTAGTGCGGTAAAACCAAGCCGACCAAGTGTCGCACCCCTAAATTTAAGATGTGGAAGCGGTTCGGGTCGGGGCGAGTGTCGCGGCCCCAGCGGTCTGTCGGGTTTTTAGAATCCGGGTCGTTGCACCGACGGCTACCGAGACGCGCGAACAGAGAAGTTTTAAAAATTTATATTTGCTGGGCTCAAACTATGCAAGCTACCTACCTTGTGGGTAAAGCGGCAAGTATAACTCGAGTGTCGTCCAAAATCGGAACGAATTGAATTGAATTGGAACCTACCAAAGATAACTTGACAATAGGATGGGTTTAAAACAAGGTAGGTATGGGTTTTGGTTTTATCTAATCTGATCTAAAGACAGAAAATTAAAATGCAGAAAAGTAAACGAGAATATAAGCAGCAGGTAGAGAGTGATTGCTGAAACTTCGACGATTAGGATTTCGGGATGATATTATATAGATGATAGGTGATTACTCTGATTAAGAATCTTCTAAACAATCGGTGTAAATGCTAGGACCCTACGTCTAGGTGTAACCCTAAAGCATATGTCACTGAATCCTAGGTTATCCTGATTCTGATAAGATGGGAATGTCTTCAGACCCACCTCACCGTCTCTTTCGGAGACCAAGCGACCCTCTGAATGGGGTTAAGGAATAAGACGACAGTCCACAACACTGACTTTTCTTAACACCTATGTCTATCCAATTTTAACAGAGTAATACTGGTTGTATGCTGAATAAGTTAAACTATCGGTTAAGTAGAGTTTATGGGTTTTAAGCATCTGGGAACACAGCCGGCATCCTTGCTTTCATTTCCTAACTCATGTTTTTATCTGTTTAAGTTCTTTAATACTTCCGTCATGGATTAGACCCTCCTTTGCCATCGGTCGTTCATCCCTAGGTATGCGTACAGTGTATAGTGACCTTATTTTCCACAGTACTCTAACCCTAGGTATATCTACGGTGTTTTAAAGACCTATTATATCTTTACACAGCTTTATAACCAGAGGTAGTTTAACGGTGTACTATAGCATTTTCACGGCTTAACAAGACCTAGACCCGTGTCTGGAAGGGTTGCTTCCAGGTAATCCACGATGAGATAGGCCACCGGCATTTCCTTGGCTTCCACGTATTTGTACTCTACCAGCGGTATTTCCAACGCTATACCAAGTATTCTGACGTGTTATGGCGATCTCACAGTTTCATACAAACAGGAGATAACTGTGTATTCGTAGTTAGGGTTGATCAGATCCTATCCTAAGGCAACAGTCACGTGAGAGACCAGAAAGCGTGATTAATTAAGTCTACATCCAGGATAAGTCTAAACATGTATGCAGCATAACAACTACCAATCATATATAGGATATATTAATTAAACATCATCCCTAATCCTAACATCTACATTCCAACAATCACATATTCATCTAGCTAATCAGCATGGCAACAATCATAAATCGTACTGAAACAATATGCAAAGTAAACATTATAATAGTAAGAAAGTAAGATAATATCACCGGATTAGAAGAGTAATACTGAGGATTACAACAGTCTGACTTGAATAACCGTGCTACAGCTTGATTACCCAATTACAACTTTCCTCTAGCTCTAACCGCTAACTTATATCTCTCTAGTTCTCCTCTAACTCCTAAGAGTAGTGCTAGAGAGAGAAACTAGAGAGAGAACTAACTACAAGAACAATTCTCCTCTAACTCCTAAGAGTAGTGCTAGAGAGAGAATTCTAGAGAGAGAAAGAGAAGTATGTGAAATGAAAGGTGTAAGGTGTGTGTTGAAATGAGTGAGGAGGCCCTCTATTTATAGGGAAAGAGTAGGAAGCTTGGTACAAGTCACAAAGCATGAAGAACAAGCATCAAAGCGCATACGGGGGGTACCGGACCAAGGGGGCAAACGGCACCTCACAAGCCACCAGGCCCTGTATACGGCACCCCAAGGGCCGTATACGGCACCTAGGGTACCGTATACGGTACCTAGGTGGGCAGGGGGGGGTTGGTGCTTGGTTTGGCCTCCGCTTGTTTCTCGGTTGCTTGGTTCGTCCGTATCTTCTTCGTTTGGGCTCCGATTTGCTTGATTCTTGCGCCGTTGGCTTCGTTTTTCCGTTACGCTTCTAATGACACTGAGTTTGCCAAATTTGGAAGTGTTTGACTTTTGCGTGTTCCGGATGACGATCGGCGGGCTTCTAGACTGCATATCTTCTTCGTTCTTCACCCGTTTCTCTTGATTCTTTCACCACCGATCTTGGATTTTCCTATTGAATCATAAAATATGCATTAAGATCTACTTTGATAGGATAATCAAGAATGGAATATTTAAGGTGATAGTTTTCGCCTCGGTTTGCGTGCAAAATGGATGTTTTTATTGATTTTTGTAGCAACGCCCGTATTTAGACTACCTTGATGATTTATGATGATAAATGATTGTTTTGAAATGTTTTCATCAAAGAATAGTCCAAAAAGTGCGGAAATAAGTACTTAAAAACATGACTTTTTGGGTCACATCAAGTATCCCACACTTAAGCGTTGCTTGTCCTCAAGCAACACTCAGTTGTGTCCCTGTGAAAACATTTTATAAATTTTAGGTGAGTTAGAGCACCTCCAAAAAGTTACCACTTTGCCATATGGGAAAATTATTCAGAGGACATAGGGAAAGCTAAGATGATCCTTTCAGAAATAAGTATTGACTTTCCCAGGCATACTTTCCAAATCTCGTGATCTTGGAGTATACATGACTAGGCGATCTCACTAAAGGTGGTCACTCAATTCACTCAGAGTGTATCGGGTTTTCTATCAATCTAGCACAATTGAAATCGCTCAAATAGCCAGTCATGCAGCACTCATCATCATAAGCTTGGTCGAGAATCGGATCTCCACCACTTAGGAAGAGGACGGCGCTAATTATCCCAAGACATTCAAGTGGGTTGTAATGTTTGTGAGGGTTAAGGGGTATAGATAGTGGTGATTTTTGGTTGTAAGGGGTTGCTTATCATGGGCATTCTAAGAATCATGAAAAACTTATTGTAGAACGGAGAAGATAGCTACTCGCATTTCATTGAATCTTTCTTTGAAAGATTGATACTCTGAAGCACTTTAGCTTTATTTTCTTTTCTTTCTTTTCTGCTTTTTATTTTCTTTTCTTTCTTCATAACTTCTTTGCCAGAGAATTTCCAAGGATATTTTTTTGATTTTCTTTTGGAAATCTCTTTTTTCTTATCACGGACTTCTTCGAGTCTTCTCTTCTGGTGCCAATTTTTCGCACTCTTGATTTTCTAATTTTTGGTGAACACGGAGGAGTAGATCAATTCAGAAAGAGATTCTTTCAAGATGTTTTTCATAACCTTAGAAATTCCAAGATAATTTGTTGGGAATTTGGGGAAAGAGGTTAAAGATATATGGTTTTGAAGAAACGAAAGGTTTAGGCTCAAAGGGTTTCTCTAGGCGGATCATCGATACTAAAAATGAGTATCGGAAGGGTTTTGGGCTTGAAAAGGTATGTAAGAATGGGTTTAATCCTAAGGAATGTCGAGATCATCTAATTGCACCTATACCGCGTACGGTACTTTCCAATGTGGTCTCGAAACGTATGTCAGGAACAAGTTCTAATTAAGAGATACTAGCATTGGCACACACAAGAAATGAACAATGTAGCATTTAAAATGAATGCTTTTAAGGCTCAAAACCTCACTGCAAATTTGGGTTTGTATGTGCCTAGCCATGCTCCTTAGATTGTTAATACTTATTTAATAAATTTCTACCTTAATTTCCCTAATATTCTTGAATAACTAACTCATATTAGAAATGGTTCCTCTTTGAAAGGAATCATAACTCAAAAATAGTAGAGCTAATCGGGTGATTTGGCTCATACTTTATTATTTGTTGTTAAAAAAGTTTTGAAAATTTTGAAAATTTGAGGAACATTTTCTGAGTAAAGCTATTTGGACAATAAAATCTGTAAAACATCTAATTCAAGGTATTCTATACCTACTATCCCACACTTAGAGGAACATTGTCCCTAATGTTCTCTTGAGTTGAGATTATATTTGAAAATATAATCCCACACTTAGAGTTTGAACATATAGAAAATGTTTCTTCAAGTGTTTGGTTTGGGCTGGAATCCCACACTTAGTGATAAGTTTAGGATAGAGTATAGATTACTTTGCATTCCTAAGCTAACAAAATGGATCAATGTATGAAAAGGAGGTGAAAGGTAAGAAACTCCCAAGATGACGATTAGACGTTTAGAAGCGAAAGCTGAGAATTCGAAGATCTTTATTAAGAGTGATTCAGCTCCGCATGTCCTTATCTGGTGCACAACGCTTTCTCATTCATGCTTAGCCAAGAGTCGACCCATAATGTAAGTGGAAATTCTTATTAGTGAATTTCACACTATTGTGATTTAAGATTTTGGAGACGATTCTAGCTAAGATGTCTTGAAGTGTGGGTTGAGATCCCACACTTAGATCTTTGAAGAGTCTGCGGTGCGTATGCGAGTTTCAGAAGAAGATAGGCCAAAGCTCCTCTCCTGAGATGTGTGTAAGTTCCGTGGTCTGCAGTTGTGAATTCCTTGGTTGTCTGCCTCTTACTCCACGGTTCTTTCTTGAACGCTCGTCATCTCATGTGGACTCGTGCTCATTCATCACACATTCAATCACTTATTCTAAATAAAGAAACAAACATAATAAGTAAATACGATAAATGAAATATAATAATAAGTATCAACCATAAAGGTTGACAAATATCCCAAAAGTTTAACCAAGTGCAAGATAGAGATCACTGTAATCAATACAATACGAAAGTCAGTGATATAAATATGAATCATAAGATAAGTAGTCTAGAATGGAGGATCCTCTGCTGGTATGTCATCAGGCTGAGCTGGAGGTCCTGCAACTGACTGCTGTCCGCTAGATACCCTCTGCTCATCTGGAGGTAGTAGTCCTCTCTGAATCAATATCTGCCTGAGAGTCATCGCTGGAAGCGCCATCATTTCATCATAACCCTGTGCGATCATGTCCGCAGTGGTAACACCTGTTTTCTGTAACATATCAAGGTAGAGCTGCCTGAGAGTGCTCTCAGTAGGAACCTGATCTGAGAAGATGGGGCCCAAATCCAAGTAAGGGCCGACGCTACCAGTGAACAATGCATCGGTACCAATGTAGAGCAGATCTGGTCTGTATGATGTGCTAGCCTCTAGATGCTGATCATGGGTCGGAATGGGTACAGTCGGATGAGGCAATGATGCCTGCTGACGGGCTGGTGATGGTATGTGTACTGAGTAGACTCTGGCTATATCAGATGTGGATCTGTGAGTGGGTAATGGTGCGGAGTATGTGGTAGGTGTGCGTGGGCGTCTATATGGATGTGGTGGCTGAGTGGAGGTATGTGGATGTGGTGGAGGAAATGTGGTGTATGGGCGAGTGGTGGTGTATGGGTGAGTGGGTGGAGGTGGTGGTCCACATCTATATAAGAAGTGATCAGGCTCAGGAGTACCATGTGTCCTAGCTGTCAAAACCTGCTGGTCACGGATAACCTGTAAAGCATGTAATAGATAGTACTGAGTAAGAGGAGTGACCGTATCCGTGTGATGCACAACGGCCTGTGTAGGAAGTACTGATGTGTCTGCTCCTCGTGATGTCTCAGGTATCTCTGCTGCAACTGGTCTCTGTGGTTGGGGACCAACATCTCGATCCTCTGTAGTCACGCGCTTCCTGGTCATGAAGCATCCAAGAATGGGCTGCCGAGTCTGATACCATAAGCACTGTCTCTCAGGTCCCTCATCAATGATCCTGATCAACTTACAATACTCTAGATCAAACGGCTGCGAGCTAGCGTGATGGGTGTAATCCTCACGGTGATGGTCAGTGAGAATCCCCATGCCGACTAACAATCTCGTGATAATGGCTCCCATGAATACATGGCATTTATCCTCCCTCTTCTCCTTCCACAATCTATCCGCTATGATGTATGCGACATTCAGGTTCTGCTTCCTTATGATCGCATCCATGAACTTAAGCTCCTCTGATGTAGCAGGTCCAGCATCTCTCTTTCCAAAGATAGTACAGCACAGGAGCTTGTGGAGAATGTGATGAACTGGTCGGGTCATGAGTGAAGCTTTCACTCCACTCCTGAAGGTTGTCCCCGTCAATCCCCTTCATATCTCCTTGTGATCCCGTGATGGTAAACTGAAGATAGACTGAAAACTGCTAGTGAACCAATCAGAACTGGCCTGAGACTATGTGTAAAGGCCAAGGTATACCCCGAAATCTCCAACTGTCATATGATATTTCTTCCCACGATACCGAAAAGTGATCTTCTTCTTATCAGTTATCTCCAATCTCTCTCGGAACTCGTAAGTCATCATAAACTCAGTGACGACCTCTCGGTATATAGCCTCATCAATGGAGAAAAGATGGAAAAACGCAGCATGTTCCTCGCCATCTTTATCATACTTAATCAATTCTTCCAACTCATCCCTAATACCCATGCGTCTCATATCCTGCCATATGATGACTCTGTTTGACCCGAGGTATCGTCCCATCCATTTCGTGATATCGTCCATATTCTCGGGGGATGAAGCAAGCTTCCTCAATGAAGGGTTTGATAGATCCATCTGTGACAAGAAAATGAGATGCATAAGTAATACAAATTGCTAAGTACATTTCCAAATTTTAAACAAAAATTGGAAATGTATGCTTTAAAATATAAATAAATCCTCAATTTATTTTAAACTAAACCTAGGCTTAACCAATCCTCAATCCGCAATTTTCGCAACCATAAGTGTCTAACCTATTCCAAGGGTATTAAAGCAACAATAATACTAGCGTTTAATCCAAGCAAACTCGTCATTTTAAACAACTAGCTAATATTTTTACTTTCATTCATGGCAACTTAATATAAGTGAGTTTCAAGCATGTAATTACCTCAAGTACATCAAGTGAACCAAAAAGAGCATAAACTAATTTATTCATGAAAATACCATATGGTTAAAGACACGTGTCAACTTATTCGGTTAATAACTTTTCAAGATTTAAAGATTTTTGATAAATGAATGACGGTAGCTTACGTGTGATGGTTACATTAAAATTATTCAACACTTTATTAATTAAGGTGGTGAATAATTAAAATATTCAAGGACCAAAAGCTAATTAATGAATTATTGAAAATCTAAGAAACTTGCCATGATTTAATTAACACAAGTACCATTTAAAAATTGAATATTTAAAATAAAGTATGATACTTAGTTATTTTTAATCACAACGTGCTTACTTTAACTTTCAATAATCCTAGAGATCATTCAAAATAAACTAGCAATCATGTAAACATGTTTATCAAATCATACTAAGCATGAATTAATCAAAACAAGTCAAAACAATCTACTAGTTACCAAAAGTCAACAAATCTAGCAACTTTGACAACTTAAAGTCAACTCTTGAAGATCAAAGTAACAAATTATCAAGTAATCTACTCAATCAAGCATGTAATCATGTCAAGCAACTATGCAAGAACACTTTTGAACCATAAAACACAAGTTTTCACCATGGATTTCATAGATCAAAAGTTGAAACCCTAACTTTTAAAAAGTAAATGAAATTTAAAGATTTGAGTTAGGAATTACCTTGCAAGTGATGAAATGATGTTATGTATGCAAGAGAGATGATAAAATGAAGAACTTGAAGCTTTAAATCATCAAAAATGGTGGAGAAATGGAGGTTTTAGAAATGGTGATGGGAGGTGATGGAGGCCGTAGGTTTTGGGGAGGAGAAAGGAGAAGAAATTTTGACTTTTTGACCTTTTGTTTGGTAGTGAGTCCCTTCCTCATGGTTTAAATACGTTTCGATTTAAAACGCGAAAGATGCGATACGTACGATTGGTTTTCGAAAGCTTTTAAGATTTTTAATAAAGTAACCAAAAGTAAATACGAATCTTTATAAAAAGTTTTCGCGAATTAAAATTGTATTTAAATTGCGTGCGAAAAATTCTTTGCGTTTAAACTAAAACGAGTTTATTTAAAAACGAAACAATATTTTTATGTACTTTAAACTTTAAAACAAATCATAATTAATTTACCAAAATTTTAAAATTAAAACTTTGTTAAATTTTTCTGAAAAGTTCGAACTTACGCAAATTGCGCGAGTTTAAAGTTTAAAGGACGTTTTCTTGATTTTTAAACGAAAGCTTTAAAACGAAAAATTAATTTAAACTAAAATTAATACTAACTAATATTAATTATCCTAGATAAGCTTGGGGTGCCTCCCAAGAGCGCTTTGTTAAAGATGAAAGCTCGTCCATATCAGACTTACTGCTTTACCGGATAGTGTCCGAGATGACACTGTTGGATACAGTTGATGCTTTGGATAGAGACAAGGTATAGCGGGAAATAAACGTACCTCGGAGAGCTCGGATGACATAGTAAACTAAATCAGCAGGATTTATGAAATACCGTTCAAATTCTGTTAAGAATTCTCGTTCTTCCTGACTGAGTTGTAACAATGCATCAACAAAACGATTAAATTCCCGTTTCACCTTTTTCTGGTTTGAAATGCCATCCCTAAATCCTGTATCTAAATAAGACAGATCATAGAGCAGTTTTGAAAGTAAATCCACAAATTCCTTTTCCTCAGAAGAATCGGGGTTTCCGTAAGTAGTGTGAACTGCTTGCGAAAGTTCTTCGATATAAATCTTCTGTTGGTTAGTAAACGGGAATTTGGTTTTTTGGAATAAATGGATTAGCTGGATATGGATCTGTTTTCTTTTTGCAAAGAAAGCAGCGTCCATAGCTTCCTCAGTTGATTCGGGAAAAATAGCTCTAAGCTTATTAATTAAATAAGTAGCAGGATCAACAAAGAATGGAATATCTGCAAGAATCATATTAGAATTGATAGGGCTTCTTTCTATCCAAAATTCAAGCTCGTCAATCAGGAACGCAACATAACGATTAATCCTAGGTTTTGAATCAGAGGGATAATCGGTGCTGGCAAGTAAATCCATTAAAAGATCTAATTCTGATTTTAACGATAGCTCGTCTTTTCTACTGTGTTTAGCACGAAGAAGTCTAATTATTCTATCAATCTCAACAAAGGTCTTTCTCTGCTCAAATGTAAATGGAAAATCAGATATCTTAAGATATTTCTGTAACACCCCCAAATTTAATGATTTGCGGAAGCATACTTGGGTGTTACTAATCAATATACAAAGCACAAGATATACAGCAAACGACCTCTAAATGAGACGTTTTGTAAAATAATTACATTTCATAATTAAATCGTTTGAAAACATATAGTTTTCTTTACAAAAATATGTAATCCTAGAGTCCGCGTATGTGGCGGGAGATTCTATTACATAACCATAGTTACAAAAGATAATGCCAAAGAATCTCCGTTAAA
The DNA here is from genome assembly GCA_949592205.1 of Helichrysum umbraculigerum. NCBI lineage: Eukaryota > Viridiplantae > Streptophyta > Magnoliopsida > Asterales > Asteraceae > Helichrysum > Helichrysum umbraculigerum. The sequence continues at coordinate 85,982,534 of CATIUR010000002.1, read as the reverse complement.
TGCAGTTTGGAAATCATGCGACTCTAGCTAGTAATCCTGGAGTGATCCTACTCCGTAAGTGTACCTGAGAATACATGTTAAAAAGGGTCAACCAAAAGGTTGGTGAATCTCACAGGTTTATCAGTAAATAATCCGTTTGAACACAAGATTTCATCAGTAGTGCCCGTAGGTGTATATCAAGTATTTGCAAATCTCGCAAAAGTAAAGAAATCAAGTTATACCGTTGCCATGAGGCTCATAATCGAAGCTTAACCCGTAAATAATCAGTTGCTCCCGTGACATGCTCGAAATTGAGCAAGCATAAGTAACGAAATAATAGTCACCCGTTTATACGTGTAAATCAGTACGTGGTAGCGCTACTACCCCGGGCAGGGAGGGTCATTTCCCTAATGGATCCATTAACTACTGTTCGCGCTTAAGTCCATAACTAACGATATATGATGGAGAGACTTCAGTAATTAGTAATTAACTCATGCAATTCCGTTTGGTATAGAAATCAGTTTAGTACTTGTGTTCAGGAAAAATAAGTAGCATGTATCTCCCCCAATAAGATAAAACAGTAAAAGTGGGGCCGTAAGACTCACCTGAGTCTTTGCAAGTACGTTTATATCAATAAACGAGTAAGTAATATCAACCGTAGGTTCTCCGAACCCGTAACCTTCAAATGCCTAAACATATAAAGTTAAGTAAGTAGATGTCTCGCAAGACCATCTAGGCTAGTTGTTTACACAACTCATTATGTCCAAGTGTTTGTTTAGTAATCCGTTTGTAGTTTGAAAACAAATATGGCCCGTTGGTGACGGTTTGTAATAATGATTCAAAGTGTTATCATTATATGTATCGTTGAATCAGGTTTCGTTATTTGTAAGTGTTCAACACTTAGTGTGAAATGTGTTCACAACATTTAATGACGGGGGTCCGGGGGCAGCGCCCCTGGTAGCGGGGTCCAAGGGGCGGCAGCCCCTGGCGGGGTCCAAGGGGCAGAGCCCCTGGCTGGGGTCGAGCTGCCAGGTCAGCTTGGAAAATTTTTATTTCTACTATATTGCTTTGACGAAAAACGCATCTGGATCCGAATTTGGGTAAAATCAGGTGTTAAAATCTTGATTCCGACACTTAGTAAAAATCTGAGTTTTCAAAGTTCTGTTTTGTGCGACGTTGGGTGCGACGTCGGGTGCGACGTCGGGTGCGACGTCGGGTGCGACGTGGGCATGTACGTCGCATGATGCGACCTTCGCAAATCAATGCGACGTAGGGGGTGGCGTCGCTAATGCGACGTTGGTTCGGTTTGCGACGTTGAAGTCTACGTCGCCATGTATGACCTCCGCAAATTAATGCGACGTAAGGGGCTGCGTCGCTAGTGCGACGTTGAGATTTTTGTGCGACGTAGGCCGCGACGTCGCAGAGGCCCCTGGCCAGGTGCGACGTAGCGGTCTGATGGCCGGAAATTTAGTCGAAAACGAGTTTCCCGGTTTCCGTTGGGTCCAAATCTTTTACCCAACCCAAAAATGGACATAATAAGCCTATTTAAACCATAAACTAGTAAAAATGATCAAAAACGAGAGATGTCGGGATTTGTCGGAAACTTACAAAGTGTCGGATTGAAAATCCGAAAAGATAGGAAGGTAGATCGGGAGATGGTGATGCTTTTATTCCAAACGAGTAGTGCGATCCGATGTCGTTTGATGGTAGTTTTATGTGATTTTTGATGGTGGTGGTGTGGTGGTGATTTAGAGAGAAAAAGGAAAGAAGAAAAGGAAGAGAGAGAGAAAAATGAAATGAGAAGAAAAGGTAGAGAATGGGAGGTTATCTCCCATTTTCGCTCCGCGTTCTCGCTCCGGGTGGTGTTCGTTTGCTCCGTCGTTTAAACGTTAAATAATCATTTTATATATTAATTGGTACGTTTTAAAATACAATTTATTACGCGATATTCTATTTAAATATTTTACAGTTTAATTTATATTTTAGTTATAAAATGTACGTTAATTTATTTAGTTGCGCGTTTTAACCTTTTAAATTGTGTAAGGTTCTGATTGTACAACACGAATGAATACGAAATATTATTATAATAATATTTTTGACATCAAAGCGTTATTTAATAAAATTGGTCACCAACGTCCGTATTAAATTGAATCGAAATACATTCGATTTAAACTGCGTACGATTTAACCAAATCGCATTTTTGTATATATATATTCAACAATATATATAATTCGATACATAAATTAGCCTAACACAGAACTAATTACATGTATTAACGAAGAATTAGGCACTAATTCTAGTCCTAATTTGCCGGTTGTTACATTCTCCCCCTGTTAAAAGAATTTCGTCCCGAAATTTAAGTCGAAGTCGCGTTAGGGGCAGAATCGGTGAATAAGTGGGGATACTTGAGTCGTATTTGGTCTTCCCGTTCCCAAGTGAATTCCGGACCACGTCTAGAATTCCACCTGACTTTGACGATGGGAATACGACTCTGTTTCAGTTGTTTGACCTCACGGTCCATAATTTCGACTGGTTCCTCAACGAAATGTAGTTTGTCATCGATGCGAATCTCGTCAAGGGGTATAATAAGTGTCTCGTCAGACAAACATTTCTTTAAGTTAGAAATGTGAAAGGTAGGGTGCACGCTGCTGAGTTCAGAGGGCAGCTGCAGTCGATATGCCACTGGACCTATCTTCTCGAGAATCTCAAAAGGTCCAATATACCTGGGGTTTAGTTTTCCGCATTTGCCGAATCGGATTACGCCTTTCCAAGGTGATACCTTTAAGAGTACTCGATCCCCAACTTGGAACTCGAGTGGCTTGCGTCTCACGTCAGCATAGCTTTTCTGACGATCACGCGCGGCTTTGAGTCGGTTTTGGATTTCAACGATTTTCTCTGTGGTTTCATGTATGAGTTCAGGACCAGTGAGTTGACTATCTCCCACTTCAGTCCAACAGATCGGTGATCGACACTTACGACCGTACAGTGCCTCAAAAGGTGCAGCCTTTATGCTGGTGTGATAGCTGTTGTTGTACGAGAACTCGCACAACGGTAGATGTCTTTCCCAATTTGTACCGGAATCAACTACGCAGGCTCGTAGCATGTCTTCCAGTGTCTGAATAGTTCGTTCGCTCTGGCCATCGGTCTGAGGATGGTACGCGGTACTCATATCGAGACGGGTACCCAGTGATTTTTGGAGTGATTGCCAGAAGCGAGATGTGAAACGGGCATCCCTGTCAGAGATAATCGAGAGAGGGACACCATGTTGGCAAACGATTTCTTTGATGTAAATTTGTGTAAGGCGTTCCATTTTGTCGGTTTCTCTGATTGCCAAGAAATGAGCTGATTTGGTGAGACGATCGACGATCACCCAAATGGTATCGCAACCGCTCTCCGATTTAGGTAGTTTGGTTATGAAATCCATGGTAATTTGCTCCCATTTCCATTGAGGAATTTCAGGTTGTTGGAGCAATCCAGAAGGTCTTTGGTGCTCGGCCTTGACCTTAGAACAAGTTAAGCATTTGCTGACGTACAAAGCAATGTCAGCTTCCATATTCGGCCACCAGTAAAACTCTTTGATGCCGTGATACATTTTGTCGGATCCCGGGTGGATAGAATATTTGGACTTGTGAGCTTCATCCATCACCAAGTCCCGAAGGTTCCCGAAATTAGGCAACCAGATTCGGTTAGAGAAATACTTAACTCCGTTGGGTCTGATCTCGAATTGTTTATCCATGCCCCGCAAGGCCTCGTTTTTGAAGTTATCGGGTTTTAGGGCTTCGAGTTGGGCAAGGTGTATTTGGGTGGTGAGGTCGTTATGAATGGTAATACTGAGTGCCCGGACTCGGAGTGGTTTTGTTCGTTCCTTACGACTGAGAGCATCAGCAACCACGTTTGCTTTGCCCGGATGATATTTGATCTCACAGTCGTAATCGGTGAGTAATTCAACCCATCTACGTTGCCTCATGTTAAGATTGTCACACCCCAAAAATCCATAATTGTGTTTATTTAATGTTTAGCGGAAGCAAGTTAAAATTTAGCGGAAGCATCTTGTTTAAACAGTTTAACAGCGGGGTGATGACGTATCAATTGTGCATTCATTGTATCAGAGCATATGATCATACAGAACATAATATATTAAGGATGCCAAATAATAGTTATTACAAAAGTAGTACGACTATGTAAGTCGTACAGTAGTAATAAAGTTTAAAACATTTAAGTTTTACAAAACATATGTTAAAATAAGATTTCATGAGTATAACTGCAATGTCTGCAGTAATACAGAGGAAATCCTCAAAAGCTGTCCCATAAATATATGGCATCCTAAGTAGTCCAGGGTTGTCATCCTGAATGCATGCGATCCTTACTTACATGGCTAATTTCCTGTAAAACATAGAAAGAAAGTCGTCAACAAATATGTTGAGTGAATTCACAGGTTTTGTACAAATATGTGGTATGTTAAACCATTTATGTTAAAATTATTGAAATGTTATTCAATAAATAAAGGTTTGCAGGTTTTGCAAATTATAAGATGATAGGGATAGCTACCCTAAAATATAGTTTTATGTGGGTTGTTACCCAAATCATATATCTGGTTGTTTACCAGAATATAAATATAATCAGTACGTATACTGAAATAAAGCAGTTGTAGGATTTGTTCATCCTAAATAATAATTGTGGGAATGCTTAGACTTATAATCCCCTGAAAGGTGAGCTAAACCTCGCATGTTAAAGTAACGCGACCTAACCCTATAACCAAACCACAACCAAAACTTATGTTGTTTGCCTGAAGGACAATTAAGTATACGCTCCATCCACAGGAGGGTCGTCACGGCAATAGTACTATTCGTATACTCAGTGGCTAGAGTCACCTAGCTAATGGTTATAGTCTGCATGACATAAGGTCTTTCATGCACACATTTCAAGTCTGGGTCCGTACTAGGATCTGTTGTCTAATTCCCAAAACAGTTGTGAAATAATATTTCATATCAAACAGTTGTATAAAGCAATTTAAAGCATTTATATGATTTGCTGCATATGTTTGCATGCAGTTTCTATGTTTACACCCCTATGTTTAAAACAGAAAACATTTGTAAAGTAGGGGCTGTGAACTCACAGTAGTTTTGCTCGGTAGGAAAGCTAGCAGCCAAACAGATAATTGCCCAAGGTATGTTAACCTATATACAATAAATATATTAACATAAGTACGTTTGATTTGTTTTAAATCACTTATGTTAACAGTTTGTTCGTTAGAAGAAATGGTTGATTTCTTTATCATGTAAGTCGTTGTATTTGTAGGTGGCATTGAGTAGAAATATTGTTATTATTTCTTTCATCATATACTTGGTTAAGTATATAAATCAATATGTAATTGTCTAGTTTAACGGAAGGTCGTTTTGTTTCCATTTGTACATATACTTTGTATATAGTTGTTCGTATAATTTGAACGTTAATCAAATATCATTGTTTGTACATATATTTGTTTTATATATGTATTCGTATGTAAATATACTTGTTGTATATTATTAAGTTGTACGTTTGTTAAACGTGAACTTCATTGTGTATATATATATTTGTGAATATATATTTTTAATTGTCATATGTATATATGTTAAATAAATACATTGTTTATGTATATCAAAATATATATAAGTTTTCATTTGTTTAAGAAAACGTATACGTTTGTGTCAATAACGTGTGTCCTCGTATATATTTATATATAATGTAATACGTTGTTTACGTATTTAAAAACGTTATAAGTTTTATTTGTTATAAAACTCGATAATGTATTTATTTTGTTTATAAAATAAATATTATTTGTTTTTAATATCATTACATTTGTTTAATAAATGTTAAGAAGTTTAAATGTCCCGATTGTAATCGTTTTCCCAAAACGTATATTTTACAAAGTCCATATTCATATATACGTATATATATATATATCGTTCGTTTGTACGAGATAAATAAGTCCAAAGTTCGTGTCTCGGATATATCTCATTAATGTTTTATTAATAGTTTATAATGTCTCGTGAATGCATCGTATGATTGGAATCGTTAACGGAAACGTTTATGTTTTAAAAATCAAAGTCAAAATTGTTGACCAGGTGTGGGAATCCGCCGGATTCCCTTGAATCCGCCGGATTCAAGTCAAAGTTCGGAATACGCCGGATTCGGGTGAATCCGCCGTATTCATCGTGGTTTTCATGTGGTTTCGTTTTAGGTTCGGGAATACGCCGTATTTAAATGAATACGCCGTATTCAATCCAGTTCGGGGGAATCCGCCGTATTCAATCGAATACGCCGGATTCGTTTGTGTTCATCAGATAGTTCGTGTTAAGGTTCGGGAATACGCCGTATTCAACGGAATACGCCGTATTCGACTTGTTTAGAAACGGGAATCCGCCGTATTCCCGTGAATACGCCGGATTCGTTTAGTTTTCGGTTGGGAATACGCCGGATTCAAAGGAATCCGCCGTATTCGTTATGATCACAGACTCTGTACGTAGCAGAGCAAAACATATGCTCGATCTTTTGGTTCCAAATCTTTTACACAACAATCCTAAATGTTTACAACAAGTTTATAGGTCGTTTTTACAAGTTATTACGTTATTCTAACAAGTTTTTGTGTGTCGATTCTTGTTTTATAGTTTTGGTTTCTCAAACCCATTTTCAAGAACAAACATCAATCTTTCAAATATATGTGTTATATGTGGTGATTATTATGTTTAAACAAGTTATATAACGATATTGAAGTATAGAAATCAAAGAATTGAAAGTTCCTTACAATGAGATGAAAATGGAATGGATGATGATGAACGTATGATGATGAAGATGATCTTGGTTATACTTCTGCTTCCTGATGTTGTTGTTGTTAAGATGATGGAAGAAGATGAAGGTTCATTTGAGAGAATTATTGGAGAGTGTGTGTGTGTCTGTCGATAGATCACAGAGAACATAGAGGAGGGAGTATATAATTCAAACGGTATGGCTCGGCCTACCTCAATTATTTGAGTTTGGTGGCCACTTTTGGTACATCAGTTTCGAGTACGGGTATAATTTTAGCAATATAAATGTAAACATTTTATATTTTTATTTTGTAGGTGTTCCCCTGGTTCGTTATTTATGATCAGAATAATGATGTTTTCATTAATTTAAATAGATGTACAATTTTGTACACTTTACTGCGCATAACTATTTGAGCGCCAAATTTCAGTTAATTTATGATTTCATATTTTGAAGTAATGTTCTAACTTCTTCCAAATGAACGAGAAAATTTGCATTTTTATGATTCGACCTTTTATGAGCGTTTTAGAATTGTTTCAGTTCGTGTTATAATACGTTTTATGTTAAACACATCTTTAGACCATTGTATCTATTTGTTATAGATATATAAATACTCGTAATTAATAATTACATTATTAATTAAGTTTGTATCACAAAATTTTTTGTTATTTATTTTTGTCGGGTTCGTTCCGATATATTTGTACGTAACTTTTAAATACTTACGTATTATGTATTACTTTTTGTTTAAAAGTACCGGGCTTGCTAGACTTACATCACATCAAGAAGTTTTGTTAAAACTTAATCAGGAAATTAGCGTAAGAATGCACATGCTTAAATGTTAATTAATACCTAATTTGGAGAGTTGTCACATTCTCCCCCCGTTAGGGAAATCTCGTCCCGAGATTTAATTTGTGTCGTGATTCGTGGTCACGGTTTCAAATAGGTGGGGATACTTCTTTCGTATCTCGTCCTCACGTTCCCAGGTGAACTCTGGGCCTCTTTTCGAGTTCCATCGAATTTTGACAAGTTTGATCCGACTGTTTCGGAGTTTCTGTGTTTTCGTATCCATTACTTCCAGTTGTTCCTCCACGAAGTTGAGTTTTGCGTCGACGTAGATTTCGTCGGGAGGTATGATTAACGCTTCGTCAGATAGACACTTCTTAAGATTACTCACGTGAAACGTGTCGTGAATATTACTAAGTTCTTGCGGCAGTTTAAGCTTATAAGCTACAGGACCAATCCTTGCTAGGATCTCAAAAGGTCCGATGTAACGTGGGTTCAGTTTGCCGCGTTTCCCAAATCTCACAACTCCTTTCCAAGGAGATACCTTTAGTAGGACTCTGTCGCCTACTTGAAATTCCAAAGGTTTACGTCTATTGTCTGCATAACTCTTTTGTCGGTCTCGTGCCATTTTTAAGCGATTAAGCACTTGAGATATCTTGTCCGTTGTCTCTTGGACTATCTCAGGACCTGATAACTGTCTGTCATCCATCTCTGCCCAACAAAGTGGGGATCGGCACTTGCGTCCGTACAACGCCTCAAAAGGTGCCATTTGTATACTCGTATGATAACTATTGTTGTATGAGAATTCGGCTAAAGGGAGATGAACATCCCAGTTTCCTCCAAAATCAATCACGCATGCTCGTAGCAAGTCCTCAAGCGTTTGTATCGTTCGCTCGCTTTGACCATCGGTTTGTGGATGGTAGGCGGTACTCATGTCGAGTCTAGTGCCTAAAGCTTGTTGCAGTGTTTGCCAGAAGCGAGAGGTGAAACGTGCATCTCTATCAGAGATGATGGACAATGGTACTCCATGTCTAGAAACAACTTCTTTTATGTAGGTTCTAGCCAGTTTCTCCATCTTATCTGTCTCTTTGATGGCTAGAAAGTGAGATGATTTTGTCAGTCGGTCGACAATCACCCATATGGAGTCCATTCCAGATGATGTTTTCGGTAGCTTTGTGATGAAATCCATCGTGATGTGTTCCCATTTCCATTTGGGCAACTCAGGTTGTTGCAAAAGTCCGGATGGCTTTTGGTACTCAGTCTTAACTTTTGCACAAGTCAGACATCTACTGACATAGGTGGCAATGTCTCTTTTCATGCCAGGCCACCAGTAAAATCCTTTTAGATCGTGGTACATCTTATCTGCACCAGGATGTATCGAGTAATTGGACTTATGAGCTTCGTCCAATACTAGGCTACGTAGCTCATCAACACAAGGAATCCAAATTCGATTCATGAAGTACAATACTCCATTTTCCTTAGACTCCAATTGCTTCTCCATCCCTTTGAGGGATTCGTCCTTCATACGTTCTGGAGTAAAGGCTGCTTGTTGAGCATCACGAATTTGGTTAATTAGATCCAAGTGGATTGTCAGTCCTAAGGCTCGAACTCTTCGAGGTTTTACTCTTTCCTTACGACTCAAGGCATCCGCTACTACATTAGCTTTGCCTGGATGGTACTTGATTTCACAGTCGTAATCATTTAGTAGTTCAACCCAACGTCTCTGTCTCATGTTGAGTTCTTTCTGATCAAATATATGTTGGAGACTTTTGTGATCGGTAAAGATCGTACACTTTGTACCGTATAGATAGTGTCTCCAAATCTTAAGTGCAAAAACGACTGCTCCCAGCTCTAAGTCATGCGTCGTATAGTTCTTCTCGTGAATCTTCAATTGACGAGACGCATATGCAATGACCTTGTCGTTTTGCATCAACACACAACCTAATCCTTGATGTGAAGCATCACAGTAGACAACAAAGTTTTCTACTCCTTCTGGTAAAGATAGGATAGGTGCGGTGCTCAATTTCTCTTTCAGCATTTGAAAAGCATTCTCTTGCTTCTCGCCCCAAACAAACTTCTTGTCTTTTTGCGTTAGGGCGGTAAGTGGCTGAGCTATCTTCGAGAAATTCTCGATAAATCTTCGGTAGTAACCGGCTAACCCAAGAAATTGTCGTATCTCAGTTGGGGTCTTTGGGGCTTCCCAATTCTTAATCGCCTCAATTTTGGATGGGTCTACGTGAATTCCTTTGTTATTAATCACATGACCAAGGAAATGAACCTCACGCATCCAAAACTCGCATTTAGAGAACTTTGCATAAAGCTTCTCTTTCTCCAGTAATTCAAGAATCAGCCTCAAATGTCGTTCATGGTCTTCCTTCGTTCTCGAGTATATCAAGATATCGTCAATGAACACTATGACGAACTTATCCAGATAAGGTTTACATACTCTATTCATTAGATCCATGAACACTGCTGGCGCATTCGTTAGCCCAAACGGCATAACCAGGAACTCGTAATGACCATATCGAGTCCTAAACGCAGTCTTAGGGATATCCTCATCCCGGACCTTCAGTTGATGGTAACCCGATCTCAAGTCGATCTTTGAGTAATAACTTGACCCTTGCAGCTGGTCAAACAAGTCATCGATGCGTGGTAATGGGTATCGGTTCTTAATCGTCACTTTGTTTAGTTCTCTATAATCGATACACATCCGCATTGATCCATCCTTCTTTTTGACAAATAACACCGGAGCTCCCCACGGTGAAAAGCTCGGTCGGATGAATCCTAAATCCAACAGTTCTTGCAACTGTGCAGACAGTTCCTGCATCTCTGATGGAGCTAGACGGTAAGGCGCACGAGCAATCGGTGCAGCTCCCGGCACTAGGTCGATATGAAATTCAACCTGCCGTGGAGGTGGTAACCCTGGTAGCTCGTCAGGAAATACTCCTGGGTATTCGCGTACTACGGCCACGTCGTCTATGCGTCGCTCCTCGGGTTTCTTATCCACAACATGTACTAAAAATGCTTGGTACCCTTTTCGTAGATACTTATTTGCCTTCATGCATGTAATCGTTTTCACCACACGATTACTCTTTTCTCCTTGAACCATCAACATTTCTCCTGACAGTAAGGGTAACCGTACAATCTTCTCATGACAGATGATCTCTGCGCGGTTCAGTGACAACCAATCCATACCAACCACTATATCGAAGCTCCCTAGTTCTACCGGTAGTAAGTCTATTTTGAAAGAATGACCTTCTAACGTTAAGGAACATCCTGGTACTATTTCTCCTGATTCAATCAACTTACCATCGGCTAGCTCTACTGTGTATTTGTTATCTAGCTTAAGGGATTCGATCTCTAATAGTGGTCTAAACTCAGTGGACACAAAACTTAAATCAGCACCGGAATCAAATAACACAGAAGCAAAGTGGTTGTTTACAAGAAACGTACCAGTGACTGTGTTAGGATCCTGACGTGCCTCTGGTGCTCCTAACATGAACACGCGTCCACGAGCTGGCTGATTGTTGTTGTTGGCTCGGTTGTTATTGTTTCCACGGTTGTTTCCATTGTTGTTGCGGTTACGAGCGTTGTTGGCGTTACGGTTTTGGTTATTGAGTCGAGGGCATCGGTTTCGATAATGCCTCATGTCGCCACATTCAAAACATCCTTGGTTTTGGCGAACAGTGTTTCCCTTAGGGGTAGGGTTTACCTTACAGTTTTGGGTTTTGTGACCCCATCCCTTACAGCTGTCGCAAAACCAGCACTCACCCTCGTGGTGTTTGCTACACTTATCACACTTAGGTTTGTTACCCAAGTATGGCTTCGATTCCACAATGGTGGCAGCGTAAGACTTTGGATTTCCAGATCCTTTCTTGTTGAATTGACCCTGACGGTCATTCCACTTACGCTTCTTACCTCCAGAACTACCAGCTTCAGTACTGCTCGGCTCAACCTTAACCGACACAGTTTTCTTGGTCAGTGTTCCCATTCTAACTGCTTCATCAGTCAAACTCTGCGCTAAGGTAACAGCGCTCCTGAAAGTGTCAGGTTTGGAGGACGTAACTAAACTCCTAATCTGTGATGCCAGACCATACACATAGCGTTCAATACGCTTATACTCAGGTGTTACCATATGTGGCACAAGACGAGCTAGTTCTTGGAACCTAGTTGTGTAACCAGTGATATCAGCACCGATCATAGCAATGTTCCACAGCTCAGTCTCAATTTTCTGCATCTCACTGCGAGGGCAGAATTCTTCCATCATCATATGCTTCAATGTTTCCCATGTCATGGAATAAGCAGCTGGTCGCCCCATCGACTGAACTTGACTATTCCACCAAGACAAAGCTTTATCAGCAAGTGTGCAGGCAACATACTTTACCGCAGTGTCTGGTAGACAATCACTGATGTCCAACACAGAATCCATCTTTTCTATCCAGTGTATAATACCAATAGCACCTTCAGTGCCACAGAAAGGAGGTGGTTTACAAGCCTGAAATGTCTTATATGAACACCCTTTGCGGTTATTCACAACAGTCTCAGCAATAACAGGGGTCGATCCACTGTTATGAATCCCATTCTCACGGTTTCGACTTGCCTCATACTCGGCAATACCTTCAGCTATGCGTCTAGCTATCAACTGCTCAGTAGTTTCCTCAGTGTTAGGGGGTGGAATGGTTTCAGATGTAGGAGGTACAGTTGTTTTCTGACTGTTCCTAGTAATTCGTCGTTTTGGCGGCATGATTCAGTTCTGCGATGAATAAAATGCAGAAGTCAATGCCAAAATAATGAATGTGATGAACAAGATTTCACATTGTCTATCAAATGAATAGTATGGAGAATTTGAGAGAAAAATGTTTCACATTGTATATCGCACGACTTTGAAACACCCATATGTACTTTGTACAATATAATCACGTTGGCCAGGCGTCATCATATAATGCCAAATACATATTTCTTTTCATCATCGATCAAGCGCAAACAATGTTTTAGGGAATTCAAGATAAAATCAATAATTCAAAGTGTAGTAGGTTTTCAAAGTTTGCAAGAAATGGCTTCAACAATTATTACGTGATAACTTTTCTATCACCTGTATATAGAGATGAATATAATTCGCACTAAATTTCGAATCGAACCTAAGTTATATTATACATTAACTAGAACGTTCTTACATCGTTTCATTGCAAAACTTGATGATATCTTCTATATCCATCAAGAGTGATTTCCAATACAACACGAGTTGTTACAGTACTAATTAAACTAAACTTAGTTATACCTAGATCTTAACAAAACAATTATTTTCCTACGACAGTTCTTCATCAGTTCTTTATTAAGCTATCTTTAGCTACGTTCTCTGTCGTAGTGCAGTTCTTTTCCTTTCACTCCTGGTCCAGGTTAGGAGAGGAGTAATGCGTTTCTAGCATAGTCTTATATCGCAGAGTCGTATGACAGATCACCTCATTCTCAGTTGAGCACTTGCTCAGACGTTTAATCCGACTCTTGACTCTCTTCTTGCGATCACTAGCTACTTTCTTCCAGAAGCGAATTCTATCCCTAACTCGGACAGACATAGGCCTCTTTAGAATTCTCAACTCAGTTTCATAGTTCTTGCATTTAGATGCAAGTTCCCATTTTTGACCATCTAGCTCTTCAACTTGGTCTCTAACTCTCTCATATTCCTCTATGTCAATCAATTCAAAGTGGTGGTTTTCAATTTCTTCTTCCACCAGTTCCACTATCGGAATTGTTTCGATATCGACATATACATATTGTATCTGCTCGTCGATGGTTATGTCATCATCTGATGAGTACTCACTTATGACAGGTTCTGTCATTTTTCCAGTTTCAAGAGATCTATAGGTTACAAAGACATATTTCAGTATCCACAGTTATGTAATCTATATTGTCAATATATAATCCAATCACAATGCACAGTAACATAAATAATAATAATAAACCAAATACATATGTCATATCATATAACTGGTCATAGTTAGTTCACAAGTTTTTATACAAAATAGGATGGATCTATCCTAGATATCCATCGATCCAAAGACTAATCAAAGCATGACGGGTCTGTCCACACACCGTCTATCCAAATGATATACAAAACATGACAGGTCTGTCTATACCCGTCGAACCAAAGTTCCAAATCTAATACATAGTATATATACAATCCTAAGTAGGCACAACCCGCCCTACATAGGTCTAACGGAAGTACGGTAGAAACGATCCCACGGCTGTCCTCAACACAGCCATCACCACACAAGCACCAACCACAAGCCCTGCAATCCTAACACGTCTCTCAAGTGTCCTCACACGAGCACGTGCGGACTCAGCTATCTCCTGGGCAGTAAACACATGGTTCAACAAAAAGTGATGATGCTCATGCATACCAGCCATGTCCCCATACAGACGAGAGATCTCATCCTGTACCTGTCCAAGGTGAGAACCCCTGCTAGAAGTAATACAGAACAATGTACGCATAACAGCAACTAATGTAGGGAGAGTCTGCTCTATCGGCTCTCCAGTGGTAGACAGTGGTGCTGGGGGTCGTGAGGACTCTCCTGTCTCAAAGGTGGAGGGAAAACCCTCTAATGACCTCCAGTGCCTCAGCATAGGAGTCATCCACTCTAGATGAGCAAACCTGGGTGCCCTCTGTGGAGACTCAACAGACTCGTCCGCTGGTGCTAACGGACCTATAGGAAAATCTCGGACACACATCCTCGGTGTCCTCCTATATACAGGCCTGCGAGAAGTCTCACCGGCCTGATGGTGAATACCTGTAGTGATAGGGGTAACCTCATGTGCTGTCGGTGGTGGCGCGATGTAAGCGTCACTAGTGTCGTCTGACATGTCTCTCAAATGAACAGATGACTCATCCCCTACAGTGATCGCGAGACCTTCAAAAGGAGCCTCAGTCGGCTCTTCGTCCGAAGCATAAACATGGTAAACTGATTGACTAGACATGCTGTGACAAAGGAAATTGTGTGTGACGTGTCAGTTGTTTGTTAGACGTATGCAAACTGTGTGTATGAATGCATGAATGTTCTAGCCAAGGCTATAGTCTAGGTCTCTAAGGTTTTTAGTCACCTAAAGACTTCTAGTTCGCTATAACCAATGGCTCTGATACCAAGTCTGTCACACCCCAAAAATCCATAATTGTGTTTATTTAATGTTTAGCGGAAGCAAGTTAAAATTTAGCGGAAGCATCTTGTTTAAACAGTTTAACAGCGGGGTGATGACGTATCAATTGTGCATTCATTGTATCAGAGCATATGATCATACAGAACATAATATATTAAGGATGCCAAATAATAGTTATTACAAAAGTAGTACGACTATGTAAGTCGTACAGTAGTAATAAAGTTTAAAACATTTAAGTTTTACAAAACATATGTTAAAATAAGATTTCATGAGTATAACTGCAATGTCTGCAGTAATACAGAGGAAATCCTCAAAAGCTGTCCCATAAATATATGGCATCCTAAGTAGTCCAGGGTTGTCATCCTGAATGCATGCGATCCTTACTTACATGGCTAATTTCCTGTAAAACATAGAAAGAAAGTCGTCAACAAATATGTTGAGTGAATTCACAGGTTTTGTACAAATATGTGGTATGTTAAACCATTTATGTTAAAATTATTGAAATGTTATTCAATAAATAAAGGTTTGCAGGTTTTGCAAATTATAAGATGATAGGGATAGCTACCCTAAAATATAGTTTTATGTGGGTTGTTACCCAAATCATATATCTGGTTGTTTACCAGAATATAAATATAATCAGTACGTATACTGAAATAAAGCAGTTGTAGGATTTGTTCATCCTAAATAATAATTGTGGGAATGCTTAGACTTATAATCCCCTGAAAGGTGAGCTAAACCTCGCATGTTAAAGTAACGCGACCTAACCCTATAACCAAACCACAACCAAAACTTATGTTGTTTGCCTGAAGGACAATTAAGTATACGCTCCATCCACAGGAGGGTCGTCACGGCAATAGTACTATTCGTATACTCAGTGGCTAGAGTCACCTAGCTAATGGTTATAGTCTGCATGACATAAGGTCTTTCATGCACACATTTCAAGTCTGGGTCCGTACTAGGATCTGTTGTCTAATTCCCAAAACAGTTGTGAAATAATATTTCATATCAAACAGTTGTATAAAGCAATTTAAAGCATTTATATGATTTGCTGCATATGTTTGCATGCAGTTTCTATGTTTACACCCCTATGTTTAAAACAGAAAACATTTGTAAAGTAGGGGCTGTGAACTCACAGTAGTTTTGCTCGGTAGGAAAGCTAGCAGCCAAACAGATAATTGCCCAAGGTATGTTAACCTATATACAATAAATATATTAACATAAGTACGTTTGATTTGTTTTAAATCACTTATGTTAACAGTTTGTTCGTTAGAAGAAATGGTTGATTTCTTTATCATGTAAGTCGTTGTATTTGTAGGTGGCATTGAGTAGAAATATTGTTATTATTTCTTTCATCATATACTTGGTTAAGTATATAAATCAATATGTAATTGTCTAGTTTAACGGAAGGTCGTTTTGTTTCCATTTGTACATATACTTTGTATATAGTTGTTCGTATAATTTGAACGTTAATCAAATATCATTGTTTGTACATATATTTGTTTTATATATGTATTCGTATGTAAATATACTTGTTGTATATTATTAAGTTGTACGTTTGTTAAACGTGAACTTCATTGTGTATATATATATTTGTGAATATATATTTTTAATTGTCATATGTATATATGTTAAATAAATACATTGTTTATGTATATCAAAATATATATAAGTTTTCATTTGTTTAAGAAAACGTATACGTTTGTGTCAATAACGTGTGTCCTCGTATATATTTATATATAATGTAATACGTTGTTTACGTATTTAAAAACGTTATAAGTTTTATTTGTTATAAAACTCGATAATGTATTTATTTTGTTTATAAAATAAATATTATTTGTTTTTAATATCATTACATTTGTTTAATAAATGTTAAGAAGTTTAAATGTCCCGATTGTAATCGTTTTCCCAAAACGTATATTTTACAAAGTCCATATTCATATATACGTATATATATATATATCGTTCGTTTGTACGAGATAAATAAGTCCAAAGTTCGTGTCTCGGATATATCTCATTAATGTTTTATTAATAGTTTATAATGTCTCGTGAATGCATCGTATGATTGGAATCGTTAACGGAAACGTTTATGTTTTAAAAATCAAAGTCAAAATTGTTGACCAGGTGTGGGAATCCGCCGGATTCCCTTGAATCCGCCGGATTCAAGTCAAAGTTCGGAATACGCCGGATTCGGGTGAATCCGCCGTATTCATCGTGGTTTTCATGTGGTTTCGTTTTAGGTTCGGGAATACGCCGTATTTAAATGAATACGCCGTATTCAATCCAGTTCGGGGGAATCCGCCGTATTCAATCGAATACGCCGGATTCGTTTGTGTTCATCAGATAGTTCGTGTTAAGGTTCGGGAATACGCCGTATTCAACGGAATACGCCGTATTCGACTTGTTTAGAAACGGGAATCCGCCGTATTCCCGTGAATACGCCGGATTCGTTTAGTTTTCGGTTGGGAATACGCCGGATTCAAAGGAATCCGCCGTATTCGTTATGATCACAGACTCTGTACGTAGCAGAGCAAAACATATGCTCGATCTTTTGGTTCCAAATCTTTTACACAACAATCCTAAATGTTTACAACAAGTTTATAGGTCGTTTTTACAAGTTATTACGTTATTCTAACAAGTTTTTGTGTGTCGATTCTTGTTTTATAGTTTTGGTTTCTCAAACCCATTTTCAAGAACAAACATCAATCTTTCAAATATATGTGTTATATGTGGTGATTATTATGTTTAAACAAGTTATATAACGATATTGAAGTATAGAAATCAAAGAATTGAAAGTTCCTTACAATGAGATGAAAATGGAATGGATGATGATGAACGTATGATGATGAAGATGATCTTGGTTATACTTCTGCTTCCTGATGTTGTTGTTGTTAAGATGATGGAAGAAGATGAAGGTTCATTTGAGAGAATTATTGGAGAGTGTGTGTGTGTCTGTCGATAGATCACAGAGAACATAGAGGAGGGAGTATATAATTCAAACGGTATGGCTCGGCCTACCTCAATTATTTGAGTTTGGTGGCCACTTTTGGTACATCAGTTTCGAGTACGGGTATAATTTTAGCAATATAAATGTAAACATTTTATATTTTTATTTTGTAGGTGTTCCCCTGGTTCGTTATTTATGATCAGAATAATGATGTTTTCATTAATTTAAATAGATGTACAATTTTGTACACTTTACTGCGCATAACTATTTGAGCGCCAAATTTCAGTTAATTTATGATTTCATATTTTGAAGTAATGTTCTAACTTCTTCCAAATGAACGAGAAAATTTGCATTTTTATGATTCGACCTTTTATGAGCGTTTTAGAATTGTTTCAGTTCGTGTTATAATACGTTTTATGTTAAACACATCTTTAGACCATTGTATCTATTTGTTATAGATATATAAATACTCGTAATTAATAATTACATTATTAATTAAGTTTGTATCACAAAAATTTTTGTTATTTATTTTTGTCGGGTTCGTTCCGATATATTTGTACGTAACTTTTAAATACTTACGTATTATGTATTACTTTTTGTTTAAAAGTACCGGGCTTGCTAGACTTACATCACATCAAGAAGTTTTGTTAAAACTTAATCAGGAAATTAGCGTAAGAATGCACATGCTTAAATGTTAATTAATACCTAATTTGGAGAGTTGTCACAAAGATCTTTCTGGTTGAAAATGTGTTGGAGGCTTTTGTGGTCGGTGAATACAGTGCTGCGGGTACCATAAAGATAATGTCTCCAGATTTTTAAAGCGAACACCACGGCTCCTAGCTCGAGGTCGTGAGTTGTGTAGTTTTTCTCGTGAACTTTAAGTTGTCGGGAGGCGTAAGCAATGACCTTGTCTCGTTGCATCAGCACGCAACCGAGACCTTGGTGAGAAGCATCACAGTATACCACGAAGTCATCGGTGCCTTCGGGTAGAGATAGAATGGGTGCACTGCAAAGCTTGGATTTCAACAGTTGAAATGCCGACTATTGTTTATCGAACCAATCAAATTTCTTTTCCTTCTGAGTCAGCACTGTGAGGGGTTTGGCAATTTTTGAGAAGTTTTCGATGAAACGGCGGTAGTAACCGGCCAATCCCAAGAATTGGCGTACCTCGGTGGGAGTGGTTGGAGCTTGCCAATTCTTGATTGCCTCGATTTTTGACGGGTCTACATGAATTCCCTGACTGTCGATAACGTGTCCAAGGAATTGAACGGTGTTTATCCAGAACTCACACTTAGAGAATTTGGCGTAAAGCTCCTCGTGTCTAAGTAGTTCTAGGATGGTTCTGAGGTGTTGTGTGTGTTCCTGTTCGCTTCGTGAATAGATAAGGATGTCATCGATGAAAACAATAACAAACTTGTCAAGGTACGGTTTGCACACCCGATTCATAAGGTCCATGAATACAGCCGGTGCGTTGGTTAGGCCAAAGGGCATTACTTGGAATTCGTAGTGCCCGTAACGGGTTCTGAATGCGGTTTTTGGGATGTCAGCATCGCGAACACGCAACTGATGATAACCTGATCGAAGATCAATCTTTGAATAACAGCTTGATCCTTGAAGTTGATCGAACAGATCATCGATTCGAGGGAGTGGGTATCGGTTCTTGACGGTTAGTTTGTTCAACTCCCGGTAGTCAATACACATTCTGAACGAACCGTCTTTCTTTTTGATAAATAAGATCGGAGCTTCCCAAGGTGAAGAACTCGGTCTAATGAATCCTCTATCCAGGAGTTCCTGTAACTGAGTGGACAACTCCTGAAGTTCAGATGGGGCTAGGCGGTACGGTGCTCGGGCCACCGGTGCAGCACCCGGCACAAGATCAATCGAGAACTCAACCTGTCTAGGTGGAGGTAAACCAGGTAGTTCTTCTGGAAAGACTTCGGGAAAGTCTCTAACGATTGGCACATCTTCAAGTCGCTTCTCCTCCGACTTTTTCTCCGTGATGTGCGCGAGTATTGCTGGGTAACCCTTTCTCAGAAATTTTTGGGTTTTTAAACAGGAGATTAAGTTTAGTCTCGACCCACCAGTCTCCCCCTGTATGATCAAGGTACTACCGGCGGCGAGAGGAATTCGGACGATTTTATCATGGCAAACAATTTCGGCCCGGTGCTTGGACAACCAGTCCATACCCACGATGACATCAAAACTTCCTAGTTCAACAGGCATTAGATCGATTGAGAAGGTTTCGTTTGCGAGGTTTAAAGTGCAATTAGGTATCACACTACTGGTTTCTATGAGTTTACCATTTTTGAGCTCTACAGTGTACTTAACATATAAGGCCGAAGGGGTGATATTAAGTAGTGGGCAAAACTCATCAGATATGAAACTTTTATCAGCACCGGTATCAAATAATACTGAAGCAGTAAGATCGTTGAGAAGAAACGTACCCGTTACAACATTCGGGTCTTCCCTAGCTTCCCCAGCTTTGATGACAAATGCTCTGCTACGAGCAGGGTTGTTGTTCCGTTTGTTGCTGCTGTTGTTATTGTTGTTGTTGTTGTTGTTGTTTTTCTGCTTAGGGCAATTATTCTGAAAATGCCCAGGACTTCCGCACCCATAACAAGTCTTCAGGGCACTGGTGTTTCGACAATCCTTGGCCAGATGCCCAAAACGCTTGCAGTTTGTGCAAGGGCAGGAACCGTCGTGGTGACGATTGCATTTGGGACAGTAGGGCCTGCTTCCAACGTACCCTTTCCTTTCTGAAGTGCCAGATGAATAAGCCCTAAGGGGCTCAGGCTTTCGGTTGGTGATTTGGTTGGATGAGTTGGGGTTTCCTTCCCATTTTCGTTTGTTGTTTGCAGGTGGGGCTGAAGTTGTGTTACGGCGGACAGCGTTTGCCGTGAGTTCATGGGCCATACGGATGGCGTTCTGGATAGTACCTGGTTTGGATGAAGTCACCAGGTCCTGGAGTTTCTCGGGCAGTCCATCAACGTATTTCTCGATCCTCTTGTACTCAGGATTGACCATGGTTGGGCACAGAAGTGCCAGCTGGTGGAAACGGTTGGTGTAACCGGTGATATCATTACCTTGCATCTCATGGTTCCAGAATTCCAGCTCCAGTTGTTTCAGTTCATCCCTGGGGCAATACTCACCCCTTAACATCTCCTTCAACTCCTCCCACGGGAGTTTGTAAGCATTGGCAACGCCCACAGTTTGGGCATAGGTGTTCCACCACGTGAGTGCGGTGTCAGTAAAAGTACTAACAGAGAACTTAACTTTGTCCCCCTCCGCACAGTTGCAGATAAGAAATACCGATTCAACTTTCTCGATCCAGCGTATTAGACCGATAGCTCCCTCGGTACCTGCAAAGTTTAGAGGTTTGCAGTTCTGGAAGTCCTTGTAAGAACAAGGTTTAGCAGCAGAGGTTTCAGCGGCATCGCTGTTTCTCGAGGAATTTGGTGGAGTATTCCGAGCTAAGGCTTCAGTAACAGCCTGGGTTATAAGGGAGGTAATCTGGGCATCGGTGTATGGTCGTGTCTTTGGCGGCATGATTCTTCAATAAAAGAAATGAAGATACATGAGATTTTGTATGAACTTGTAATTGTCACAGATGTACATGTATAAAAGCAGTAATACATAACATCAACATGGAAAATGACAATTAATGTGAGTTGAGATAACAAAGGATATCTGATAGATAAAGTGAGTTCAAAAGTTACATCCTACAGAGATATTACAAAAGGTGTCGGGAATGGTTACATCCGACTAGTTTATAGAGTAGTGCTAGATAGTCCTTAGATTACGAGATAGATTACAAGACAAAAACTACACTAATCTTAATGTAGATTAATTTGTTCCATCAGCGCGACAAGGCGGTCCACGGTTTCTGCTAGTCGGTTGGTTTGCCTGGCGTTGTCTTCAACCAAGGCCAGTCGTTGTGCTAGTGTTCGAGAATGATCCGCAGTCTCCTGTGAACGCTGTTCACATTCTTCTAATCGGTTTCTTACAAGTTCATCTGCACCTAATTCGGCGGTCATGGAATCCTGAATTATGCTTACAGAGAGGTTGGTATCCTCTTGTTCTCGCTGTAGTTGTGATATGCGGTCAAGAGCTTGACGAAGCAGGTAAGTCATTCGGTGTTGTTCCAGTTCCAGGTTTTTGAGTCTTTGCTCCTGACGGCGGGATTGGGTAGCCAATACTGGCAACGTGAGATGTGCCGAGTTCTGAGAGTTATGTACAGGATAAGGGCTGGTTCGAGGTGACCTTGTGTTCCTCCTGGCTACTCGTGGGTTCCGTGACCCACGTGAGTGAGAGTGTGTCGGATTAGGTGGTGTGTTTTCCATTCCTGTGGCAGAGTGTAAGTAAGACGAGGCTAATATATATAGGCATATAATATCTAGCCTAAAGTCTAGCACGTATCAAGTAATGGTCCGGTTCTCTCGTGGTCAGAGTCAACTAACGCATTCCTGTTCGACACAACCATTTCAGACCTCACATCATCTTTCCTTAATTGTACATAGTTGATCAGGCTATGTTAAATTAAAGTCGTATGATGTAATTCCTGAACCAATCATGCCTAGTAAGGGAATACTGCCTAATGGTCATAGTCTAGGCCCACTAAATGCAACCTAGTTCACTATAACCTTAGGCTCTGATACCAATCTGTAACACCCCCAAATTTAATGATTTGCGGAAGCATACTTGGGTGTTACTAATCAATATACAAAGCACAAGATATACAGCAAACGACCTCTAAATGAGACGTTTTGTAAAATAATTACATTTCATAATTAAATCGTTTGAAAACATATAGTTTTCTTTACAAAAATATGTAAGCCTAGAGTCCGCGTATGTGGCGGGAGATTCTATTACATAACCATAGTTACAAAAGATAATGCCAAAGAATCTCCGTTAAATGCAGTTTGGAAATCATGCGACTCTAGCTAGTAATCCTGGAGTGATCCTACTCCGTAAGTGTACCTGAGAATACATGTTAAAAAGGGTCAACCAAAAGGTTGGTGAATCTCACAGGTTTATCAGTAAATAATCCGTTTGAACACAAGATTTCATCAGTAGTGCCCGTAGGCGTATATCAAGTATTTGCAAATCTCGCAAAAGTAAAGAAATCAAGTTATACCGTTGCCATGAGGCTCATAATCGAAGCTTAACCCGTAAATAATCAGTTGCTCCCGTGACATGCTCGAAATTGAGCAAGCATAAGTAACGAAATAATAGTCACCCGTTTCTACGTGTAAATCAGTACGTGGTAGCGCTACTACCCCGGGCAGGGAGGGTCATTTCCCTAATGGATCCATTAACTACTGTTCGCGCTTAAGTCCATAACTAACGATATATGATGGAGAGACTTCAGTAATTAGTAATTAACTCATGCAATTCCGTTTGGTATAGAAATCAGTTTAGTACTTGTGTTCAGGAAAAATAAGTAGCATGTATCTCCCCCAATAAGATAAAACAGTAAAAGTGGGGCCGTAAGACTCACCTGAGTCTTTGCAAGTACGTTTATATCAATAAACGAGTAAGTAATATCAACCGTAGGTTCTCCGAACCCGTAACCTTCAAATGCCTAAACATATAAAGTTAAGTAAGTAGATGTCTCGCAAGACCATCTAGGCTAGTTGTTTACACAACTCATTATGTCCAAGTGTTTGTTTAGTAATCCGTTTGTAGTTTGAAAACAAATATGGCCCGTTGGTGACGGTTTGTAATAATGATTCAAAGTGTTATCATTATATGTATCGTTGAATCAGGTTTCGTTATTTGTAAGTGTTCAACACTTAGTGTGAAATGTGTTTACAACATTTAATGACGGGGGTCCGGGGGCAGCGCCCCTGGTAGCGGGGTCCAAGGGGCGGCAGCCCCTGGCGGGGTCCAAGGGGCAGAGCCCCTGGCTGGGGTCGAGCTGCCAGGTCAGCTTGGAAAATTTTTATTTCTACTATATTGCTTTGACGAAAAACGCATCTGGATCCGAATTTGGGTAAAATCAGGTGTTAAAATCTTGATTCCGACACTTAGTAAAAATCTGAGTTTTCAAAGTTCTGTTTTGTGCGACGTTGGGTGCGACGTCGGGTGCGACGTGGGCATGTACGTCGCATGATGCGACCTTCGCAAATCAATGCGACGTAGGGGGTGGCGTCGCTAATGCGACGTTGGTTCGGTTTGCGACGTTGAAGTCTACGTCGCCATGTATGACCTCCGCAAATTAATGCGACGTAAGGGGCTGCGTCGCTAGTGCGACGTTGAGATTTTTGTGCGACGTAGGCCGCGACGTCGCAGAGGCCCCTGGCCAGGTGCGACGTAGCGGTCTGATGGCCGGAAATTTAGTCGAAAACGAGTTTCCCGGTTTCCGTTGGGTCCAAATCTTTTACCCAACCCAAAAATGGACATAATAAGCCTATTTAAACCATAAACTAGTAAAAATGATCAAAAACGAGAGATGTCGGGATTTGTCGGAAACTTACAAAGTGTCGGATTGAAAATCCGAAAAGATAGGAAGGTAGATCGGGAGATGGTGATGCTTTTATTCCAAACGAGTAGTGCGATCCGATGTCGTTTGATGGTAGTTTTATGTGATTTTTGATGGTGGTGGTGTGGTGGTGATTTAGAGAGAAAAAGGAAAGAAGAAAAGGAAGAGAGAGAGAAAAATGAAATGAGAAGAAAAGGTGGAGAATGGGAGGTTATCTCCCATTTTCGCTCCGCGTTCTCGCTCCGGGTGGTGTTCGTTTGCTCCGTCGTTTAAACGTTAAATAATCATTTTATATATTAATTGGTACGTTTTAAAATACAATTTATTACGCGATATTCTATTTAAATATTTTACAGTTTAATTTATATTTTAGTTATAAAATGTACGTTAATTTATTTAGTTGCGCGTTTTAACCTTTTAAATTGTGTAAGGTTCTGATTGTACAACACGAATGAATACGAAATATTATTATAATAATATTTTTGACATCAAAGCGTTATTTAATAAAATTGGTCACCAACGTCCGTATTAAATTTAATCGAAATACATTCGATTTAAACTGCGTACGATTTAACCAAATCGCATTTTTGTATATATATTCAACAATATATATAATTCGATACATAAATTAGCCTAACACAGAACTAATTACATGTATTAACGAAGAATTAGGCACTAATTCTAGTCCTAATTTGCCGGTTGTTACAATTTCAGAAAGTTGGCATGGATATCTATCCTCCTATTGGGCTTTTGAGAATTTCCTAAGTGATGGTCTGTTTCTGATTCGGGTAGATGATTCCTAGATTCAGTGTTTAATCGGGTTGGTGTTTCTATCCTAAGTTCATTCTCAACCTGATACTGGAGACGCTCTTCCTCAACAACACTTGAATAAAGTGTAGTGGGGTGGGCTCGCAAAATATCTGGGAGATCGTACTCAAAGTATTCATCTAAACAATGAAGACGTTCATTCAAATCCATCCAAGGCATGGGTGGATAGAAGAACACTTCGATTCCAAATGGTTCATCATCAGGTAAAGTAGCAGGTCTAATATAGTGTGGATACCTAGACAAGATTGACAGAATCTCAGGGTCAAGTGTGGGTTGACCACTTAAAGCAACAGTAACAGAAGCTGGAATCTTCTGCTGAGATTTATCAAAACCTAAGTCTAAGCTTGATATTTTTGGGTTCTCAACTTCATGGTTAACACATATCTCTCTAACGTCAGAGGAGTTTGACTCATACTCTGGACAGTCAAAGAATTCCGCATCTTCCAAAACCGTCATCTCATCCGTCATCATTTGATTGAGAGGAGAGATGGGGTTTGAAGGAGAATTAGGGTTTTTCATTTTCTAATTTTTATGTATTTTCTAGGGTTTAAGAACTAAGTTATCTAACAAATAAAGCAATTAACTTTCTAAGTAATGATAATCTTAGGGAAGGATCTCCTAAAGTTAATTATCTAAGGCATAATTCAATTCTTGACGAAACCGATCCCCGGCAGCGGCGCCAAAAACTTGTCGCGGCCCCAGCGGTCGGTCGGGTTTTTAGAATCCGGGTCGTTGCACCGACGGCTACCGAGACGCGCGAACAGAGAAGTTTTAAAAATTTATATTTGCTGGGCTCAAACTATGCAAGCTACCTACCTTGTGGGTAAAGCGGCAAGTATAACTCGAGTGTCGTCCAAAATCGGAACGAATTGAATTGAATTGGAACCTTCCAAAGATAACTTGACAATAGGATGGGTTTAAAACAAGGTAGGTATGGGTTTTGGTTTTATCTAATCTGATCTAAAGACAGAAAATTAAAATGCAGAAAAGTAAACGAGAATATAAGCAGCAGGTAGAGAGTGATTGCTGAAACTTCGACGATTAGGATTTCGGGATGATATTATATAGATGATAGGTGATTACTCTGATTAAGAATCTTCTAAACAATCGGTGTAAACGCTAGGACCCTACGTCTAGGTGTAACCCTAAAGCATATGTCACTGAATCCTAGGTTATCCTGATTCTGATCAGATGGGACTGTCTTCAGACCCACCTCACCGTCTCTTTCGGAGACCAAGCGACCCTCTGAATGGGGTTAAGGAATAAGGCGACAGTCCACAACACTGACTTTTCTTAACACCTATGTCTATCCAATTTTAACAGAGTAATACTGGTTGTATGCTGAATAAGTTAAACTATCGGTTAAGTAGAGTTTAGGGGTTTTAAGCATCTGGGAACACAGCCGGCATCCTTGCTTTCATTTCCTAACTCATGTTTTTATCTGTTTAAGTTCTTTAATACTTCCGTCATGGATTAGACCCTCCTTTTCCATCGGTCGTTCATCCCTAGGTATGCGTACAGTGTATAGTGACCTTATTTTCCACAGTACTCTAACCCTAGGTATATCTACGGTGTTTTAAAGACCTATTATATCTTTACACAGCTTTATAACCAGAGGTAGTTTAACGGTGTACTATAGCATTTTCACGGCTTAACAAGACCTAGACCCGTGTCTGGAAGGGTTGCTTCCAGGTAATCCACGGTGAGATAGGCCACTGGCATTTCCTTGGCTTCCACGTATTTGTACTCTACCAGCGGTATTTCCAACGCTATACCAAGTATTCTGACGTGTTATGGCGATCTCACAGTTTCATACAAACAGGAGATAACTGTGTATTCGTAGTTAGGGTTGATCAGATCCTATCCTAAGGCGACGGTCACGTGAGAGACCAGAAAGGGTGATTAATTAAGTCTACATCCAGGATAAGTCTAAACATGTATGCAGCATAACAACTACCAATCATATATAGGATATATTAATTAAACATCATCCCTAATCCTAACATCTACATTCCAACAATCACATATTAATCTAGCTAATCAGCATGGCAACAATCATAAATCGTACTGAAACAATATGCAAAGAAAACATTATAACAGTAAGAAAGTAAGATAATATCACCGGATTAGAAGAGTAATACTGAGGATTACAACAGTCTGACTTGAATAACCGTGCTACAGCTTGATTACCCAATTACAACTTTCCTCTAGCTCTAACCGCTAACTTATATCTCTCTAGTTCTCCTCTAACTCCTAAGAGTAGTGCTAGAGAGAGAAACTAGAGAGAGAACTAACTACAAGAACAATTCTCCTCCAACTCCTAAGAGTAGTGCTAGAGAGAGAATTCTAGAGAGAGAAAGAGAAGTATATGAAATGAAAGGTGTAAGGTGTGTGTTGAAATGAGTGAGGAGGCCCTTTATTTATAGGGAAAGAGTAGGAAGCTTGGTACAAGTCACAAAGAATGAAGAACAAGCATCAAAGCGCATACGGGGGGTACCGGACCAAGGGGGGGCAAACGGCACCTCACAAGCCACCAGGCCCCGTATACGGCACCCCAAGGGCCGTATACGGCACCTGGGGTACCGTATACGGTACCTAGGTGGGCAGGGGGGGTTGGTGCTTGGTTTGGCCTCCGCTTGTTTCTCGGTTGCTTGGTTCATCCGTATCTTCTTCGTTTGGGCTCCGATTTGCTTGATTCTTACGCCGTTGGCTTCGTTTTTCCATTACGCTTCTAATGACACTGAGTTTACCAAATTTGAAAGTGTTTGACTTTTGCGTGTTCCGGATGACGATCGGCGGGCTTCTAGACTGCATATCTTCTTCGTTCTTCACCCGTTTCTCTTGATTCTTTCACCACCGATCTTGGATTTTCCTATTGAATCATAAAATATGCATTAAGATCTACTTTGATAGGATAATCAAGAATGGAATATTTAAGGTGATAGTTTTCGCCTCGGTTTGCGTGCAAAATGGATGTTTTTATTGATTTTTGTAGCAACGCCCGTATTTAGACTACCTTGACGATTTATGATGATAAATGATTAATTTTGAAATGTTTTCATCAAAGAATAGTCCAAAAAGTGCGGAAATAAGTACTTAAAAACATGACTTTTTGGGTCACATCAGCGAGACTAATCAAATATCAAAGTACACAAGATATAGCAAACGACTTTATATGCGTACAGGTTCAGCCTAAGCTAATTCTGACGTATATTGAGTTGTTGCAGTAGTGCGGTGAGATGGTTCACAGATTCAGCAATTATGTTAACCACTCGGAGGGCGTCCTCGGTTTCCCTTAGACGTGTCTCGCACTCCAGTAGCCTTGATTGCAACACGGAGATCTCGTTTCGGTTACTGATAACTTGATTGTGAATGATCTCCATGGTTTGAGTGGTATCTTCTACTTGATCGCGAGTACGGTTAATGGTTTCACATAGATCTTCCTGATCCAGGTAGATCTGTGCAATGCGGCCCTGAGCCGTTATCATCCAGTTTTCTCGGGTTCCTTGTAATTCGATTTCCATGTCGTGCAACCGGCGTTCATGCCGATGCACGCGAGCGGTTAACACCGGTACAGTGTGGTGCGTCGGTTCTTGAGTATACGGTGAGAGATCCATAGGTGAGTATACTTCGATATAATCGGGGATCTCGATGTGTTCCTCAATCCTCCAAGTGGCCATAGCCGCAGGTAACCAGCTCCACTATTGGGTAATTGCTCGATGGCGAGCTAAAGTAGACGTGTTACCAGTGGTGGCAGGATTGGCATAGGGGCTAGCTCGGCGTGAGCTACCAGTGCGTCTAGCCACTAGGGATTCCGAGTGGCTGCGACGTGAGCGAGAGAGAGATGATGGAGTACGTGTAGTTTGCCTAGATGATGAGTCTGCCATTTATGTGGCAAGAACGTTTAATGAGTGAGGCCTATCATATACATATATATACATATATCATATAATAGCCTAATGTGTCTAGCGCAAATAAATATAGGTCCCGGTTTCTCTCGTGGTCAGAGTCA
Source organism: Helichrysum umbraculigerum (assembly GCA_949592205.1). Taxonomy (NCBI): domain Eukaryota; kingdom Viridiplantae; phylum Streptophyta; class Magnoliopsida; order Asterales; family Asteraceae; genus Helichrysum; species Helichrysum umbraculigerum. The sequence continues at coordinate 85,953,575 of CATIUR010000002.1, read as the reverse complement.
ACTAGTGTATTCCCGTTCAACATAACCATTTCAGACCTTACATCATCTTTCCTTAATTGTACATAGTTGATCAGGCTATGTTAAATTAAAGTCGTATGCTGTAATTTGTAACACTCCCAAATTTAATGATTTGCGGAAGCTTGATTTGGGTGTTACTAATCAATAACAAAGCACAAAGATGTATAGTAAACGACTCTATATGCGTCGTTTTAACAAAATATATTGATAATTGAAATGTTTACAACATTTATAGCTTTACATAGCTCGAGATTAAATAAAAGGAGATTTCAGTACATAAGTACTTGTACAAAATATACTAATGCAAGAAAATCTCAATCGTCTGTATGCTGACTCGAGCTAAAATCCTGAAGCAGAAACATCCTACTGCTTGGTACCTGCGATATATGCTAAAAGGTCAGCTAAAAAGCTGGTGAGCTCACAGGTTTGAAATCAGTTAATATAGTATGAACCGCAAGATTTAAATAATGAATTGCATCCAGCAATTTAATGATAGTAATCGTGTATACAGCCATGAGCACATAGTTGAGCTTAACTCGAGGGCCGGGTCCCCTATAGATAATTCCGGGCGAGGTGCCTCCACGAATGCCTAATCAACATTCGTCTTCCCAAATATTAGTACGTCCGTTTACCCGGTTAGAGCTTGCTAACCCGAACGAGGAGGGTCAATCCTATATGGTACCATATACTAATATTCACGCTACAACGTATTAACAACTATGCTGACGAAGGACTTTAAATGATTAGTTGTGAAAAACTCATGTAGTATATGAAATGTTTGTACTTGCGTTCACATGTTAGAAATTGAGCAATATATCACACCCCTAAGTAAAACAGTAAAAAGAGGGGCTATGAGACTCACCTGAGTCTGAAAGCGTTTAAACAAACGTAAGTTGATTAGCCGAGTATGAAGTCCAAAGACTTGTAACCTGAGGGTGTCCACGACACGCGATGGTTATAAACATGATTGGGTATCTCAAAAGATCACCCTTGTAGTTGTTACACAACTATATATATGTCCAAATTACTACGATTTGGTTGATTTGTTAAGTGTTTGAAAACATGTACGGCCCATTGGTGACGGATTTGTAATAACAATCTCAACTATTATTATTTTGATTTCGTGGCGTTTTACTTGAAAAATGTGTTTTGATTGTATTTTAGAAGCCGTTACGGAATCTAAGTACGGGGGTCCGGGGGCAGCGCCCCTGGTAGCGGGGTCCAAGGGGCGGCAGCCCCTGGCGGGATCCAAGGGGCAGAGCCCCTGGCTGGGGTCGAGCTGCCAGGTCAGCTTGGAAAATTTTTATTTCTACTATATTGCTTTGACGAGAAACGCTTCTGGGATCTGAATTTGGGTAAAATCGAGTGATAAATTTCGAGTCTCAACACTTAGTAAAAATATGAGTTTTCTGTGTTTTGCGACACAACATGCGACACAAAAGTTTGTCATGCGACACAAGGGTTGTGTCGCATAGGAATGCGACACAATGTCTATACGACACAAGGGTTGTGTCGCATAGATGCGAGATGCTGATTCAACAGCGACATAGTGATTGTGTCGTATGGTGTATGCGACATAGTGGTTGTGTCGCAAGACTTGCGACACTAATTATCTGGTACGACACAAGGTACGACACAGGAGGTTTTATACGACACAAGTGGCAAAATACGACACAACATGCGACACAAGGCTTGTGTCGCATGGATGAACATCAGCCCAGAAAGTCCGGCTGTCAAGGTTTTTTTCCGGCCAAAAATCCGTTTTAAACTCGTTTTCAAGCTATAAATTCGTGTTCTATACATTGTAATGGACATATACAAGTTGTAATAACAACTAGAAATCGAAAATACTAAGAATCGAGAGATTTCGGGATTTTGTCGGAAACTTACAAATTGCCGAAATGGAAATCCGGAAAGATAGAAATGTAGATCGTCGCGAGGTGGTCGTGAATCTCTAAAAATCTTGGTGATTCGAATGCATATAATGATGTTATTTGCGGTTTTAGTGATTTGTGGTATTTTGGTGGTTTTGGAGGAAAATAAGAGAAGAGAGAGAGAGAAATGATAGAGAATAAGAAAAAGTGAGTGGGAGGTGGGGGTTATCCCCACTTTTCAGTTTGCGCCCCGCGTTCCGCGTGGTGTTCGTTTTCTCCGTCTTTTAAACGTTAAATAATTATTTTACATTTTAACTAAAAGTTTTAAAATACAATTTATTACGCGATATATTGTTTAAATATTTTACAAATCAATTTATATTTGGGTTATAAAATGTAAGTTAATTTGTTTGCGCGTTTTACATTTTTAAATCATATAAGTTTTGTTTGTATAATCCGAATGAATGCGAAATATTATCATAATAATATTTTTGATATAAAAGCGTTATTTAATAAAATTGGTCACCAACGTCCGTATTAAATTGAATCGAAATACATTCGATTTAAATTGTGTACGATTTAATCAAATCGCATAATCATATATATTCATCAATATATATTTTGATACATTAATTAGCCTAACACAGAACTAATTACATGTATTAACAGAGAATTAGGCACTAATTACTAGTCCTAATTTGGCGGGTGTTACATAATTCCTGAACCAATCATGCTTAATAAGGAAATACTGCCTAATGGTCATAGTCTAGGACCACTAAATGCAACCTAGTTCACTATAACCTTAGGCTCTGTTGATGCAATTTGTGTGTCTGTCCATGGTCTAGCTCGTATTTTGTAATTAGATTGAGTTTCCTGACTCCTGCGACGTTGTCTGTAACGTCGCAGGTGCGACGTCAGGTTTTGGGCCTGCGACGTAGTCAACGTCGCATGGGCTTGGGCCTGCGACGTCGCAGGTGCCAGAGTTTGTATAAATTCGTATTTACGTTTTCTGTTTAGGGTTGACGAAACCCTAAACGCCATTTGTCGAAATCTCTGTAAAGCTAGTCGAATATAATCAATATAATACGTTTCGTTTGATATTCATTGAGTATTGATTATTCGTGTGATTGTGTGATTAGACAATTGTTGTTTCCGCCATCAATTGATTGACTAGGTTAGTATAGATCCAAGGTTAGGGACAAACAACTGGTATCAGAGCAGAGAGTGCTCGTTTTTGGCATAACGGATCGAGTTCGGGATTAAAGGACGTGATACTCATATTATCTTGTGATTATTACGTTTGTTTTTGTGTTTTTACAGGTTTTCGATCAAGCTTTCTAGAAATATTGAAGGTTTTCGTCGATCTTTGTTCGTGTTTTTTGATTAGGGTTAAAAATTTTCGTTTTTTTTAGGGTTTTTGGCCGCAGCAGCACGTTTTGCGACGTTACCTGCGACCTCACTTGCGACGTTAGTGATTTTGACTTTAAGTAGTCTTTGCGACGTAAAGTTGCGACGTCGTTAACGACGTCGTTATTTTGACCTTAAGTGGTTCTGCGACTTCTCTCTACGACGTACTTCAGTTTTGCGACGTCTTCTGCGACGTCTTTTGCGACGTATATCTCAACGTCGCTTATTTCGATTCTTAATTGAATCATTGGCTTTTGCGACGTTACGCTTGCCGTCGCATCAATTTTCTGCGACGTTACGCTTGCCGTCGCATCAATTTTCTGCGACGTTTCTCTCAACGTCGCTCGTTTCAGATTATCTGTTTTAGTTCAAGTATATTAAATGGCTGCCGATAAGGAAGATATTAGAGGAATTAGGGAAATGATAAAGCAAAGTAATGATATTGGTTCAAGCAATAAACCTCCACTATTTCAGCTGATATGGATTATGTATACTGGAGAGACCGTGTTGAACAATACATTGACTTTCACTGTCTAGAATTATGGGGACCATTACGTGAGCGTTATGTACCTCCATTAGCTGAAGGGGAATACCGTAGTATTCGTCCTGTCAAGACTTATAAAGCTATGACTCCCGAGGAGAAGAAAGATTTTGATACTGAGAGAAAGTCATTTTCGATGATTAAAATGTGTTTAACCAAAGATGTTCTATGGCTTTTCAGAACTCATGAATGTAACACCCCCGAAATTTACTGTTTTGCGGAAGCATAATTTGGGGTGTTACTAATCAAATATCACAGCACAAAGATAAAGTAAACGACATCTATATGCAACGTTTGTAAATTAGTTACATTCCATAGATATATTGTTTGAAAACTTAGTGTTTTCGTATACAAAAATGTAGTTTCCCTAGAGTCCGCGCGTGTAGCGGGAGATTCTATTACATAATCAAAATATACAAAAGATAATGCTAAGAATCTCCGTTAATGCAGTTGTGTTGAAATCATGCGACTCTAGCTAAAAATCCTGGAGTAATCCTACTCCATCCGAGTACCTGAGAAAACATGCTAAAAAGTGTCAACCAAAAGGTTGGTGAATCTCACAGGTTTGTAAGTAATATCAGCTTTGAACACGAGATTTCATCAGTAATGCCTGCAGGCGTAAAATCAGCAATTTCAATCTAGAAATCGTAAACCAGTATTTGCAATCCCGCAAATGTAAGTAAGTAAGTTTATACCGTTGCCATGAGGCTCATAATCGAAGCTTAACCCGTAAGTAATAAGTTTGCTCCCGTGACATGCTCGTAAATGAGCAAGCATCATTAACGAATAATTAGTCACCCGTTTCTACGTGTAAATCAGTACGTGGCAGCGCTACTGCCCCGGGTGGGGAGGGTCATTTCCCTAATGGATCCATTAACTAGTGTTCGCGCTTAAGTCCATAACTAACGATATATGATGGAGAGACTTCTGTTTGTAAGTAAACTCATGCAATTTCGTTTGGTATAGTAAACAGTTTAGTACTTGTGTTCAAGAAAATCAGTAGCATGTATCTCCCCCAATAAGATAAAACAGTAAAAGTGGGGCCGTAAGACTCACCTGAGTCTTGTAGTACTCAGTTGCAATTAGCAAGTAGTAAGTAAAGCAAGTAGGTTCTCTGAACCCGTAACCTTCAAATGCCTAATCATATGAAGTTATGTAAGTATGCGTCTCACGAGACGTTTCGTTTAGTTGTACACAACTAGTATATCCAGTGTTTGTCCGTATGTTTGTAATTGTTTGTTTGTTGGAAAACATGTTTGGCCCGTTGGTGACGGTTTGTAGCAAAAATTCTAAAATGTTGACTTTGCTACAGTAAATGTGCTACAGTGAATTGCTACAGTAAAATTTGACTTTTTGCTACAGTACTTTGACTTTTCTATAGTGAAAATCCTTTAAAATTTCCAAGTTTTCTGTTTTCTGCGACATAAGCTGCGACACAAGGATTTGTATGCGACACAAGGGTTGTGTCGCATGAAGGATGCGACACAATAGCTCTGCGACACAGTGGTTGTGTCGCAAAAAGCTTGCGATGCTAATTCAATAGCGACAGAACGGTTGTGTCGTATTAAATACGACATAGTATGCGACATAGAGTGCGACACAATATTGTGTCGCAAGGGTTACGACACTAAAGGATTGGTACGACACAAGGTGCGACACAAACGTGTTTATGCGACACAAGGCTTGTGTCGCATGTATGAACACCAGCCCAGAAACTTTCGGGTTTCAAGAATTTTCAACCAAAAACGCAAATCTAACCCATTTTCGAGCTATAAAATCGTGTATTCTTCATGTATTAGGTTATATCTAAGTTGTATACACATCAAAACATCAAAACATTACACCAAATTGAATAGATCTAAGATTTTAGAAATTTCTTACTTTTGCAAATCGAGCTAAATGGAGGATGAATTGATGAAAACGGTTTTGATATTCTTGCTCCACTCGTGATGGTGATTCCGAATATGTAATTTTCGTGGTCGAGATTTGATGTCGAAAATTTGGTGTGAATTGAGTTGAGAGAGTTTTTGGTTTGTGTGTGTGTTTAGTGATAATGAAAATGAAAGAAAAGAAGTGGGTATGGGGGTGGGGTTGGCTGATTCATCAAGGAATTGGGGGAAAATACTCCCCAAAACACAGTGTTGACTCCGTGTCCTAATTGTTTAATTACTCGATTTTAATATTTAACCAAACGTTTACATTTTTAAAATGTAACTAGAGTATTTAAATAAAAATACCTTGAAATTAATAATAGAAACATTTGTCGCAGTATCTAAATTACTAACTCGCGTTTATTACGTTTTGTTGCATTATTTAAATGTCGTCGCAATAAAATGTAAATAATGTTCGTTCAGTTGCGTATTTTATATAACAAAATACGTTCTTATTATTTAAGTAAATTTCTGTCACCAACGTCCAAATAAACTGTGTCGGACTCCGTCCTGTTAATTCGTACGATTCATCCAAATCGCGTAAGTACACACATATATATATATAAATCACCTTATATATATATATACAAATAGAATCTGTAATTAGTCCTATTACATACTAATTACCACTAGTTACAAACAATTAGGCATAATTAATTACCCTAATTATGCAGGTGTTACATTCTCCCCTTGTTAAAGAAATTTCATCCCGAAATTAGCTTGAGTGCACGGACGGTACGTTATCTGGGAAAAGATGTGGGTATTTCTGTCGTATTTGGTCTTCCCGTTCCCAGGTGAACTCAGGGCCGCGCCTAGAATTCCACCTGACCTTTACGATGGGAATACGACTCTGTTTTAATCGTTTGACCTCACGGTCCATGATTTCCATAGGTTCCTCGACAAAATGAAGTTTATCATCGATTTGAATTTCGTCGAGCGGTATAATCAGTGTCTCGTCAGACAGACATTTCTTCAAGTTAGAAATGTGGAATGTGTTGTGTACGCTGCTAAGTTCAGCGGGAAGTTGCAGGCGGTATGCCACTGGACCAATCCCTTCCAGGATTTCGAATGGTCCGATGTATCTAGGATTTAGTTTGCCTCGCTTTCCGAATCGAATGACACCCTTCCACGGTGCCACTTTGAGAAGTACCTTGTCCCCTACCTGGAACTCAAGGTGTTTGCGTCTCACGTCAGCATAGCTTTTCTGACGATCACGTGCGGCTTTCAACCGGTTTTGAATACCAACGATTTTCTCAGTAGTTTCTTGAATGATATCTGGACCCGTGAGTTGGGAATCTCCTAACTCAGTCCAACAGATAGGTGATCGGCATTTACGCCCGTAAAGTGCCTCGAAGGGTGCAGCCTTTATGCTGGTATGGTAACTGTTGTTGTACGAAAACTCGCACAACGGTAAGTGATTTTCCCAAGAAGTACCGAAGTCAACTACGCAGGCTCGTAGCATATCCTCCAGTGTTTGAATAGTTCGCTCGCTTTGGCCATCGGTTTACGGGTGATAAGCAGTACTCATATCCAGACGAGTACCAAGAGATTTTTGTAGCGATTGCCAAAAGTTAGAAGTAAAACGGCTGTCCCTGTCCGAGATGATCGAGATAGGTACACCGTGTCGCGAGATGATTTCTTTGACATAGATGCGAGTCAGACGCTCCATCTTGTCGGTTTCCTTGATGGCCAGAAAATGAGCAGATTTCGTGAGACGGTCCACGATCACCCAAATGGTATCGCAACCACTCGAAGTTTTCGGTAGTTTGGTAATGAAGTCCATGGAAATCTGTTCCCATTTCCATTGAGGAATTTCAGGTTGTTGGAGCAACCCCGAGGGTCTTTGGTGTTCGGCCTTGACTTTGGAACAGGTTAGGCATTTACTGACGTACAAGGCAATATCAACTTTCATGTTAGGCCACCAATACAACCCTTTGACGTCGTGATACATCTTGTCAGAACCAGGATGTATAGAGTATCGAGATTTGTGAGCTTCAGCCATCACCAAATCTCGCAAGTTTCCGAATTTGGGTAACCACACCCGGTTAGAGAAGTATCGAGTTCCATCGGGTTTGATTTCGAATTGTTTATCCAAGCCTCGCAAGGCTTCATTTTTCAAGTTTTCATCGTTGAGTGCTTCAAGTTGAGCGGTAAGGATTTGAGCAGGAAGCTTGTTATGAATTGTCATAGAAAGTGCTCGGACTCGAAGGGGTTTCACTCGTTCTTTTCGGCTTAAGGCATCGGCAACTACGTTAGCCTTGCCCGGATGGTATTTGATCTCGCAGTCGTAGTCACTAAGTAACTCAACCCAGCGACGTTGCCTCATGTTTAGATCCTTCTGATCGAATATGTGTTGGAGACTTTTGTGATCAGTGAAGATAGTGCTTTTCGTACCGTAGAGATAATGTCTCCAGATTTTCAATGCGAAGACCACAGTACCTAACTCGAGGTCGTGGGTCGTATAGTTTTTCTCGTGGATTTTTAGTTGTCGTGAGGCATAGGCAATGACTTTTTCCCGTTGCATCAACACACAACCAAGTCCTTGGTGTGAGGCGTCGCAGTAAACTACAAAATCGTCGGTGCCCTCGGGTAAGGACAAGATCGGTGCACTGCAAAGTTTGTTTTTCAATAGTTGGAAAGCTGACTCTTGTTTATCAGTCCAATCGAACTTCTTATCTTTCTGAGTCAGTGTGGTTAGGGGAACAGCTATTCTTGAAAAGTTTTCGATGAATCGGCGGTAATAACCAGCAAGACCTAAGAATTGTCTCACTTCGGTTGGAGTGGTCGGTGACTCCCAGCCCTTGATTGCTTCAATCTTGGCGGGATCAACATGAATTCCTTGGCTGTCAATCACGTGCCCGAGGAATTGAACGGTTCGAATCCAGAACTCACACTTAGAGAATTTGGCATATAACTCTTCGTGTTTAAGAAGTCCTTTAATGGTTTTCAGATGTTGGGCATGTTCCTGCTCGTTGCGAGAGTAAATCAGGATATCATCGATGAACACAATGACGAATTTGTCAAGATATGGTTTGCACACCCGATTCATAAGGTCCATGAATACGGCCGGTGCGTTGGTCAACCCGAATGGCATCACTTGGAATTCGTAATGCCCATAACGAGTTCGGAAAGCTGTCTTTAGGATATCATTGTCACGGACTCGGAGTTGATGATAACCCGACCGTAGATCAATCTTTGAGTAAACACTCGATCCGTGGAGTTGGTCAAACAGGTCATCGATTCTAGGAAGTGGGTACCGATTCTTTATGGTTAGCTTATTCAGCTCTCGGTAGTCGATACACATGCGGAAAGATCCATCTTTCTTTTTCACGAATAAGACCGGAGCTCCACAAGGCGAAGAACTTGGTCGAATGAATCCTCTGTCCAGGAGTTCCTGTAGTTGGTTAGACAACTCCTGCATTTCGGATGGTGCTAAACGGTAAGGGGCTCGTGCCACGGGTGCAGCTCCGGGCACAAGTTCGATTTGAATTTCAACTTGTCTAGGTGGCGGAAGTCCGGGCAAGTCTTCAGGAAAGACTTCCGGGAAATCCCGCACTATCGGAACATCCTCAAGTCGCTTCTCCTCCGACTTCTTCTCCGTTACATGTGCAAGGATGGCTTGATACCCTTTTCGTAGGTATTTTCTAGTTTTCAGACAGGAGACAATATTCAGATTTCGTCTGCCGGTCTCCCCTTGTAGGACTAAGGTTCCACCGGAGACAAGAGGTATGCGAACGAGTTTGTCATGACAGATGATTTCAGCTCAGTGCTTGGATAACCAATCCATACCGACAATAATATCGAAGCTGCCGATCTCGACAGGGATTAAATCAATGGAAAACGTTTCGTTCATGAGGTTAAGTGTACAGTTGTGTATGATGCTATCAGTCTCAATCAGTTTGCCATTAGCTAATTCTACAATGTATTTAGCATCTAAGGCGGTGGGAGTTATATCAAGTAAAGGGCTAAATTTCTCAGAAATGAAGCTTCTATCGGCACCGGTATCAAATAATACAGAAGCAGTAAGGTCGTTGAGAAGGAACGTACCCGTCACGACATTCGGGTCTTGTCTGGGGAAATCCGATTTCGGTAAGACTTGATCTAAATCGTAGTTCAGATTCAGGTAGAAATGTTGGTTCGGCAATCCTTGGCTAGATGCCCGAACCGTTTGCAGTTGAAGCAAGGGCAAGAACCGTCATGATGGCGGCTGCATTTGGAACAGTAAGGCTTGTTCCCGCTGTACCCTTTCTTTTCCGAAGTCCCCGATGAATAAGCCTTAATGTACTCAGGCTTTTTGTTGGAGGTTTGGTTGGATGAGTTGGGGTTACCTTCCCACTTGCGTTTGTTGTTTGCAGATGGGGTTGAAGTTGTGCCACGGCGGACAGAATTTGCCGTTAGTTCATGGGCCATACGGATGGTGCTCTAAATAGTACCCGGTTTGGAAGAAGTTACCAGGTCTTGGAGTCTCTCAGGAAGACCATCAACGAATTTCTCGATTCTCTTATACTCAGGATCGACCATGGTTGGGCACAGAAGTGCCAGTTGGTGGAAACGGTTTGTGTATCCGGTGATGTCATCACCCTGCATCTTGTGGTTCCAAAATTCCATTTCCAGCTGTTTCAATTCATCCCTGGGGCAGTACTCGCCCCTCAACATCTCCTTCAACTCCTCCCACGGGAGTTTGTAAGCATTAGCAACACCCACAGTCTGGGCATAGGTGTTCCACCAGGTGAGTGCGGTGTCAGTAAAAGTAATAACGGAGAACTTAACTTTGTCTCCTTCCGCACAGTTGCAGATCAGAAATACGGATTCGACTTTCTCGATCCAGCGTACTAGACCGATAGCTCCCTCAGTACCTGCAAAGTTTAGAGGTTTGCAGTTCTGAAAGTCTTTGTATGAACAGGGTTTAGCAGTAGGGGTTTCAGCGGCATCGCTGTTCCTCGTGGAATTTGGTGGAGTATTCCGAGCCAAGGCTTCAGTAACAACCTGGGTTATAAGGGAGGTAATCTGGGCATCGGTGTATGGTCTTGTCTTTGGCGGCATGATTCTTCAATAAAAGAAATGAAGATACATGAGATTTTGTAGGAACTTGTAATTGTCACAGATGTACATGTATAAGAGCAGTAATACATAACATCAACATGGAAAAATGACAATTATTATGAGTTGAAATATCAAGGAATATTTGATGGATAATGCGAGTTCAAAGGTTACATCCTACAGAGATATTACAAAAGGTGTCGGGAATTGTTACATCCGACTAGTTTATAGAATAGCGCTAGATAGTCATTAGATTACGAGACAAAGACTACACTAGTCTTAATGTAGATTAATCTGTTCCATCAGCGCGACAAGGCGGTCCACGGTTTCTGCCAGCCTGTTGGTTTGCCTGGCATTGTCTTCAACTAAGGCCAGTCGTTGTGCTAGTACACGAGAGTGATCCTCAGTCTCCTGTGAACGTTGTTCACATTCCTCTAGTCGGTTTCTTACAAGTTCATCCGCACCTAATTCGGCGGTCATTGAGTCCTGAATTATGCTTACAGAGAGGTTGGTATCCTCTTGTTCTCGCTGGAGTTGGGATATGTGATCAAGTGCCTGGCGAAGCAGGTAGGTCATTCGGAGTTGTTCCCGTTCGAGATGTTCGAGCCTTTGCTCCTGACGGTGAAGTTGGGTAGCCAACACTGGCATCGTGAGGTGTGCCGAGTTCTGAGAGTTATGAACAGGATAGGGGCTGGTTCAAGGTGACCTTGTGTTCCTCCTGGCTTCTCGTGGGTTCTGTGACCCATGTGAGTGAGAGTGTGACGGATTAGGTGGTATGTTTGCCATTCCTGTGGCAGAGTGTAAGTAAGACGAGGCTAATATATATATACATATATCATATCCAGCCTAGTGTCTAGCACGTATCAAGTAATGGTCCGGTTCTCTCGTGGTCAGAGTCAACTAACGTATCCCCGTTCAACATATTCATTTCAGACCTTACATCATCTTTCCTTAATTGTACATAGTTGATCAGGCTATGTTAAATTAAAGTCGTATGCTGTAATTCCTGAACCAGTCATGTCTAATAAGAGAATACTGCCTAACGGTCATAGTCTAGGCCCACTAAATGCAACCTAGTTCACTATAACCTTAGGCTCTGATACCAATCTGTAACACCCCCGAAATTCACTGTTTTGCGGAAGCATAATTTGGGGTGTTACTAATCAAATATCACAGCACAAAGATAAAGTAAACGACATCTATATGCAACGTTTGTAAATTAGTTACATTCCATAGATATATTGTTTGAAAACTTAGTGTTTTCGTATACAAAAATGTAGTTTCCCTAGAGTCCGCGCGTGTAGCGGGAGATTCTATTACATAATCAAAATATACAAAAGATAATGCTAAGAATCTCCGTTAATGCAGTTGTGTTGAAATCATGCGACTCTAGCTAAAAGTCCTGGAGTAATCCTACTCCATCCGAGTACCTGAGAAAACATGCTAAAAAGTGTCAACCAAAAGGTTGGTGAATCTCACAGGTTTGTAAGTAATATCAGCTTTGAACACGAGATTTCATCAGTAATGCCCGCAGGCGTAAAATCAGCAATTTCAATCTAGAAATCGTAAACCAGTATTTGCAATCCCGCAAATGTAAGTAAGTAAGTTTATACCGTTGCCATGAGGCTCATAATCGAAGCTTAACCCGTAAGTAATAAGTTTGCTCCCGTGACATGCTCGTAAATGAGCAAGCATCAGTAACGAATAATTAGTCACACGTTTCTATGTGTAAATCAGTACGTGGCAGCGCTACTGCCCCGGGTGGGGAGGGTCATTTCCCTAATGGATCCATTAACTAGTGTTCGCGCTTAAGTCCATAACTAACGATATATGATGGAGAGACTTCTGTTTGTAAGTAAACTCATGCAATTTCGTTTGGTATAGTAAACAGTTTAGTACTTGTGTTGAAGAAAATCAGTAGCATGTAGCTCCCCCAATAAGATAAAACAGTAAAAGTGGGGCCGTAAGACTCACCTGAGTCTTGTAGTACTCAGTTGCAATTAGCATGTAGTAAGTAAAGCAAGTAGGTTCTCTGAACCCGTAACCTTCAAATGCCTAATCATATGAAGTTATGTAAGTATGCGTCTCACGAGACGTTTCGTTTAGTTGTACACAACTAGTATATCCAGTGTTTGTCCGTATGTTTGTAATTGTTTGTTTGTTGGAAAACATGTTTGGCCCGTTGGTGACGGTTTGTAGCAAAAATTCTAAAATGTTGACTTTGCTACAGTAAATGTGCTACAGTGAATTGCTACAGTAACTTTGACTTTTCTATAGTGAAAATCCTTTAAAATTTCCAAGTTTTATGTTTTCTGCGACATAAGCTGCGACACAAGGATTTGTATGCGACACAAGGGTTGTGTCGCATGAAGGATGCGACACAATAGCTCTGCGACACAGTGGTTGTGTCGCAAAAAGCTTGCGATGCTAATTCAATAGCGACAGAACGGTTGTGTCGTATTAAATACGACATAGTATGCGACATAGAGTGCGACACAATATTGTGTCACAAGGGTTACGACACTAAAGGATTGGTACGACCCAAGGTGCGACACAGACGGGTTTATGCGACACAAGGCTTGTGTCGCATGTATGAACACCAGCCCAGAAACTTTCGGGTTTCAAGAATTTTCGACCAAAAACGCAAATCTAACCCATTTTCGAGCTATAAAATCGTGTATTCTTCATGTATTAGGTTATTTCTAAGTTGTGTACACATCAAAACATCAAAACATTACACCAAATTGAATAGATCTAAGATTTTAGAAATTTCTTACTTTTGCAAATCGAGCTAAATGGAGGATGAATTGATGAAAACGGTCTTGATATTCTTGCTCCACTCGTGATGGTGATTCTGAATATGTAATTTTCGTGGTCGAGATTTGATGTCGAAAATTTGGTGTGAATTGAGTTGAGAGAGTTTTTGGTTTGTGTGTGTGTTTAGTGATAATGAAAATGAAAGAAAAGAAGTGGGTATGGGGGTGGGGTTGGCTGATTCATCAAGGAATTGGGGGAAAATACTCCCCAAAACACAGTGTTGACTCCGTGTCCTAATTGTTTAATTACTCGTTTTTAATATTTAACCAAACGTTTACATTTTTAAAATGTAACTAGAGTATTTAAATAAAAATACCTTGAAATTAATAATAGAAACATTTGTCGCAGTATCTAAATTACTAACTCGCGTTTATTACGTTTTGTTGCATTATTTAAATGTCGTCGCAATAATATGTAAATAATGTTCGTTCAGTTGCGTATTTTATATAACAAAATACGTTCTTATTATTTAAGTAAATTTCTGTCACCAACGTCCAAATAAACTGTGTCGGACTCCGTCCTGTTAATTCGTACGATTCATTCAAATCGCGTAAGTACACACATATATATATATATATATATATATATATATATATATATATATATATATATATATATATATATATATATATATATAAATCACCTTATATATATATATACAAATAGAATCTGTAATTAATCCTATTACATACTAATTACCACTAGTTACAAACAATTAGGCATAATTAATTACCCTAATTATGCAGGTGTTACAATGAAACAGCATTTGATTTATGGAAGGCAATTGAAACTCGTTGTGGAGGAAATGATAAGTATAAGGAAGCCAAGCTCGAACTAGTTAAGAAACAGTACGATATCTTTGACATCCTTCCTGATGAAGACACAACTTCTTTATTCACTAGGTACTCACGGTTAGTTGGTGAGTTGTTTGAAGGGGGTTATACTTTTCCTCCAATTGAAGTCAATAAGAAGCTACTGGATGTGTTGCCGAGTTCTTGGGATGTTAAAGTTCAATTTTTAAAAGAAAATGAAGAACTTGCAAACATGTCTTTGGATACTTTGATAGGGGATCTTCAAGCTCACGCGATGGAGATTAAGAAGAAAGAAACAAGGTCTGGTGCTGCTGTTCAGAATCCTAGTGTGTATGGTGTTCAACTCAACTCTGGAAAGACTTATGGATCTGGAGTGGCCTTCGTAACAAATACAAATGCTTCATCAACCTCTTCTTCTTCTTACGATGGGATTCATTCTGTTTTCATGTCTGGACCTTCTTCAAATCAACAACAGGTTCAAGTCTCACCTGCTATTCAGGAGCAAGCTACCATTTACACAGCTTTCTTAAGCTCATACAAGGATTTGGTTACTCAACCGAATCTTACTTTGGAGTTGACTAAGGAAGACTATGCTCAACTTGATGAAGATGATCTGGAGCAAATGGATCTAACTTGGAATGTGGCAATGATCACCCGAAGAATTCAAAAGTTTTTGCAGAGGACAGGGCGTAAAAGCTTGGAAGGTGACGGGAAGACTGGCTTCGGATTTAACAAGAGTAAGGTCCGGTGTTACAATTGTCAAAACTTGGGTCACTTCGCCAGGGAATGCGAGAAACCCAAAATGCCAGCATCGGGATTCACAACACCTTCTACTCCTCCAAAGACCAAAGAAATGGAAGTTACCAAGAAAGGGCCTGCTGATAATGCCCTGATTGTTTTCGAGCCCACAAGTCAGGATTGGACGGCTGTCTCCCAGCAATACCAACAGTGTTTGATGGCTCACATTGTGAATGAGGTACCTGATGAACCGTTAAATTGTATCTCATGCATTAAGTTAACTGAATCTCTAAAGGCATATCAGAAAGACACCGTAGAGTTGAGGAAAAAGAATGAAAAACTTACCGAGTCAAATAATTTTTTAAAAGCTAATGAGAAACTTTATGAAAAACATCTTGAGGCTCATCGGTTAGATACTCAGAAATATAAATCTAAGGTTTTTAGTCAAGAAGATGCCATTAAAAGCTATCTTGTTGAAATTGAACTGCTAAAGAAAGAACTTACAGATTTAAAAAATGAGTATGAGAATTATAAGAGTAAAATCTTAGGTTCAAATTCCTCAACGGTTGTCTTTAATGAAATTCTTAGCAAGCATGGAACTAGTGGGAAAAAGAATGAGGGATTGGGATACCACTCAGTCCCTCCTCCTACTACTCACTGTCCCCTGCCTGTTAAGGAAGGCTTTGAAGAGATTCCAGTTGATTGGTCAAAGCTTTATGGTATAAAAGCTAAAGATGCTAAAGAGACCAAACACAACAAACCGGTAAAGGAGAAAACCAAGCGGCCAGAGTACCCCTTGCCAACGTTTGTTAAGTCTGTGAATGAATCTCCTGTTAGTTTTGAGGAGATTGTTGAGATTGAGGACATTACGGATCAGGAGTATCCTGAAGTTAAGAAAGTTGAAGTTAAACCTGAAAAAGTGATTTCAAAAGTTGAACCTGAAATTAAGGTTCAACCAAATAAGGGAAAAGCCAAGGTTTTAAATTCGAAACAACAAACTTTACAGTCACCTATAAAGATTTTGCAACATAAAATAGTAAATGAAAGAGTTTCGTATGATAAACCTTCTACTTCAACCTCTCAACCAAAACAAACACTTTCTAAGACGTGTACGCAATGTTCATGTTCTAGAAATGTTTCTCCATCTCCTGTGGTAATTCCTCAGCCTCAAC
Source organism: Helichrysum umbraculigerum (assembly GCA_949592205.1). Classification (NCBI taxonomy): domain Eukaryota; kingdom Viridiplantae; phylum Streptophyta; class Magnoliopsida; order Asterales; family Asteraceae; genus Helichrysum; species Helichrysum umbraculigerum. The sequence continues at coordinate 85,937,225 of CATIUR010000002.1, read as the reverse complement.
CGTTTGTTGAGACTCGTTCTTGTTTCTACTGCAAGAAACAAGGACATTTAATTCGTGAATGTCCAAAGCTGTCAAATCAGCGCTATGGGAGAGAGATGCCTAGGACATCTGTTTATAGAAATTCTTATTCAAAATCTCCACCTAGGCGTTACTCAAACTCTCCCAAGCCTGTTTTGAAGCCAAGTAATGTTGAGCAAAAATCTTTGCCAATTCAAAAGCCCAACATTACTTCTAATACCAATTCCGAACCTTCTAAAGTTTGGAAACGAAAAGAGTCTGATGTTGACTCTTCAGTCGTCAACAATAACACATCAGATAAAACTTCTAATTTGTTTAAAGATAAAATCCTATCTAACGTGCTTATTGTTGATGACCACGGTCGACCTAAGTCTTTAAAGGCTTGGGTCATCGTTTCTCACTAATCTCCTTTCGTTTGTGTGTTGCAGCAGTCAGAACGAGTTAAAGATAGTGAATGGTATTTGGATAGTGGCTGCTCGCGATATATGACAGGCGATGTATCTCTTCTTGTGGATATTAAACCATACGCAGGAGGATATGTTGCCTTTGCTGGAGATACTGGAGGAACCATTTCTGGAAGAGGAACGCTAACTAACGGCAATGTTAGTTTTGAAAATGTGCACTACGTGGAACAGCTTACGCACAACTTGCTAAGTGTTTCACAGGTCTGTGATAAGGATTATACCACTGCGTTCACAAAGACAGAGTGCGTGATACTGAAGCCTGGGTATGTCATTCCGGAAGAATGGGTGTTACTGAGAGCACCAAGAAAGAATGACACATACATTCTGAACATGAGAACTGTTGAGACCTCGAACGAGTATACGTGTCTCTTGTCTAAGGCTTCTGAAAAGGATTCACTGCTTTGGCACAGACAAATGAGACACATTCATTTCCGAAAAATGAATTTCTTGACTAAAAATGACCTAGTGCTAGGAGTTCCAAAACAGTCATTTGCTCTAAAGGATGACTGTATCTCTTGCCAAAAAGGAAAGCTACGTAAGAAGTCCCATAAGTCTAAGCAGGTGAATTCCATTACTGCACCATTGGAACTACTGCATATGGATCTTTTTGGTCCAGTCTCTACAAAGAGCATTGGTGGTCGGTCTTACTGCTTGGTAGTTACTGATGACTACTCAAGGTTTTCGTGGGTTTACTTTTTGACCACAAAGGGGGAGACTCCTGATATTCTGGTGTATTTGTTGGACAAGTTGGCAAATCTGTGCAACTTGAAGGTGAAAAGGATACGAAGCGACAATGGAACTGAATTCAAGAACTCAACTCTCGAATTGTTTTGTGCTACAAGAGGTATTGAGCATCAATTTAGTGCTCCGAGGACTCCACAACATAATGGAGTTGCAGAAAGGAAGAACAGGACAATCATCGAGACAGCTCGGACTATGTTAGCTGACTCCAAGTTACCAATCATCTTCTGGGCTGAGGCAGTTAATACTGCCTGTTATGTTCTCAACAGAGTGCTCACGGTTAAGAAAAAGAACAAAACGTGTTATGAACTTTTCAATAACCGTAAGCCAAATCTGCAGTTTCTAGAACCATTTGGGTGTCCATGCATGATCATGATTACAAAAGATAAGGTCTCTAAGTTTGGTGATAAAGCTGTTGAAGGGATTTTTCTTGGATATTCAGTCAACTCTCCGAACAAAAGAGTCTTCAACAAATCAACGAATCAGATTGAGGAACAGTTTGAGGTGAAATGTTTAAGGTATACGGAACCTCCTCAAGGAACGGGTCTGGATTGGTTTTTCAATTATGGAAACCTCTTCAACTCTTTCAATATTCCGGAAGAAGATGATACGGAAGAATTGGTTTCTATACTTCATGAACTTCATCTTCCTCAAGATACACCTGTTAATAAACCATTCGACCCATCTCCCAATGCAACACCCGCTCCTCCACCAACTAATCCTACACCTTCACAAACAACACCCACACCACCACAAACCAAACCACCACCATCTACACCTACACCATCTCCTACTCCACCATCTTCGGCTGCTCCTTCTAAAACAGTTTATAACTACACAAAGGAGCTTCCATATGATCCAAACATGCCTCCTTTAGAGGAACCTCAAGAAGAAGATGAAGTGTAAGAAACAATGGCCTACTCTCACTTATATACTCCTGAAGATGAAGGGGAAGAAGAAGAGTTAGCCTTTCCTGAGTCTGCTGCTACTCCCGAAACTGAGGGAGATTTGAACAATCTGGGTGTGGATCTTGTGCCAACCGCCATACCAGAAACTCGTATACATAAGGATCACCCCATTGATAATATCATCGGTGATCCTCATGCATCTGTTCAAACACGAAAACAAGCAAAGCAGACTTCAGCTCAGCAGCTTTTGGGACTTATAGCTCATATTGATTCATGTCAATTGTCTCAAATTGAACCTAAAAAGGTTGAACAAGCCTTAAAAGATCCATCTTGGGTCGAGGCTATGCAGGAGGAACTACAGCAAATAAACAAGATGAATGTTTGGGAAATTGTTCCTCTACCCAAGGGTGCTCATTTGACGGGTACTCGTTGGGTTTATGTGACAATCCTCCAATTAGGGTATTTACTTAGCCTAATTTCATGCATTACCTAGAGTAATTCCCTGATTAAGTGAATTCAAACTATTTTGTGTATAAGTTCTGTGTAACTTACTATGTGTTATGTGATGTATTTGATAGTAGTTATATGTGTATATATATAATTACGTACGAAATAAATATATCAAACTCTACGAATAGAATGTAATAACATTGGTGATACAAAATAATTAATAATTCGAAAATTATTAATTACAACTATTAAATAATTATATTATTGATATAATATAACAAATTATACGTTTTATATTAAACGTATTAAACCGCGAATAATAAAGTTCCAAAATGAACTTCGAAAATACTTTTGAATAACTTTTAGTTTGAAATTATTACATAAAAGTATTACAACGAAAAGAAAACGAAAGATTTAGACAATTTTTGTTACACGTAATACGAACAGAAACAATTTTAAAACACGCCTAGAGGTTCCAAATAATAAAAGTATTATTTTGTAAGTTACTGTTTTAATGTATAGAACATTACCTCAAAATATGATTTCCAAATTTTTAACTGAAATCTGGCACGCGTTTTACTTGTACAGTACTTTTACTGTAATTAATTTTAACTATACTTGTAACAAAGAATTTCATATTTCGATTTCACAGTTCTAAATCTGAGATATAGAGAAACATAACGCAAAATTTTATTATACATAAAGTACCACAAATTATACCCGTACACGAAATTAACGGGCTAAAAACTACCAATATAGCACACCTCAAAATATCTGTTCGACAGATTGGTACGCACACCTTACCTCCCTTTTTATTTTAAAATCTGATATATACACTCTCCCTCACAAACTCAGTCACCAACCTTCACAACACCAATAATTCAGTTCATCAGTGTGTGTGTGTGCGTACTGAGAAGGAGAGGAAACAACAAGCAGCAGCAACACCATTTCATCTTCATCATCGTCACTCTCATCATCATCTCAAAACACAAACATCAAACACTTCACAAAAATGATCACATAATCATCTTCATCATTTTCGTCATCAACAACATCACAGAATCGTCATCATCTCCATCTAAACCATTGTGAGGATAATTTCTCCATTTTATTTCATTTATATAATTTTCTTAAATTTATGATTTGGTTGATGATTGTTGTTAAAAACTTGTTATAATGCGTTATTATGTTGTTATAATGGTTGTATGTAACTTAGAACACGTTAAAATGGTGATAAAATACATGAAAATGGAATTTTGTTTCGTACAGAGCTGATGAACACGAAGATGAACAGTACCCATGTCAAATGACGCGATCGCGTCATTTCTCGAGTAAAATTTAGTGTTTTTCGAAACGTATATCACGCGATCGTGTGATAAGACATTTTGAACCAATCGCGTGAAAATCCTTGTTGCCCCGATCGCGTGACTTCTTCACCCGATCGCGTCATTTTCAGTTCACACGATCGCGTCACCTGAATCAACCGATCGCGTGATTTCCTAGACACATCCACGCGATCGCGTCCCTTTTCACAAATCTGAAAGTTCAGTAAAGTAATTTGGTATTTACAAGAACAAGTTATAACCAACATAGTAAACGACAACTATATTTGTACAAGACTTAGTGTTAAATTGGACACAACTACGAGACATTAATTAATACAGACAATCGGACACGACAAAACTTTGGAACAATTACAAAATATATATATATACAAACGAACGGACAATATATATATATATAACGAAACGTATAAAATGGAACGATTTAATTATCTAGTACAAACTATATACGACAAACGAAAACAAGTTATGTTTTGTATAACTAACCAAGCTATGATTTGATAATATAAACGACAACTAAGTTTTATTCGCGACAATTAACAAACGATATATGTAAACAATATAACAAAGTTATTTTGATATCTAATCTAATTATGTTTTTAAAACATAATCAACGACAAACAACGACTATGTACATGTCAACATATATATATATACATACACGACATTTTAAAATATGTATATATATGGATAGTAACAATGACAACAACTAATATATATATTAGAATATATATATTCAACTAATATGTATATAAATATACATACTTGAACTTAACGATTATTTGAACGCAAACGTTACCAACAACTGAAATATTATAAACATTACAACTTAACAAATAATCCATATACTTATACAAGTATTATTATTTGCGTCTAGGTATTTGAGGACGCGTTTGGATTATTTGCTAGCTACTTTTGCTGAAGACTTGCAAACTGTGAGTTCACAGCCCCTAACTTTTATTGTTTTAAATGCTTTTAAAACCAGGGGTGGAAAACATAGTACAATGTGATAACATGCTATATGCTTTATTGTATTGTGTTGCATGCTATTACGTGAACTGATTAACATGATCATATTCATGCTATTAAACTTGGATTGTTAATATGAAAGGTGTTCATATTATATTGTTGAACTTGAACTATTTCTATAAAATGTTTTCATATTGAATTAACTGGAATTAATTATATGAAACGTTTTCACAATATTTGGGAATAAGATAGCAGATCTTGGTACGATCCTAGGTTTACGCGAGGTAGTTGTAGTGCACATAAGTCCCAGTGCTTGCAACCTATAACCATTAGCTAGGTGACTCTAGCCACTGAGTATACAGACAGTACTATCGATTTGACAACCCTCCCAGGATATTACTCGTTGGTCATTCCAACCACATCGACGATAGTCGTAACGAGGAGTGTATACTTAAGATGTTACTGAGGCAACAACAAAACAACTAGTCGTGGTTTGGTTATAGTACTAGTGTCGTTACTTTAACTCAAAAGGTTTAGCTCACCTTGGAGGGATTATAGTCTATATTTCCCACATTTACAACTAAACAACTAAACAACAATTTGATTTGGGAAGGGTATTCCCTGTGATGACTAATAGGACAGGTGTTCCTTGAGAGACTATTACTAGGAAACGTTTACCTTAAATGGTTAAACTTGGTTTCCCACAAAACAACTATTTATAGGAAATGTTTACTTGATTGATAAACCTGTATTTCCTGCAACAACTATTATTGGAATGTTTACCTTATTGTTAAACTTGTATTCCTGTTAACTATCTGTTGGAAAATGTTTGCTTGATTGCTAAACCTGATTTTCCTTAACTATTGAAATGGATATGTTTACTTATTTGATAAACCTGTATATCCTGCAACTACTTGCTAGGAAATGTTTATGATTAAACTTGTGTTTCCTACACTGCTATTATTATTGTAAGAATGACATTCTTACATATTTAGGAAATGTTTTCTTTAATTAGAATACTTGTGTTTCCTACTTACATATAAATATTATGTTTGTGTACATGAATGATTTATACAAAAACTTGATTTACTATAATCACACTAAACCTGTGAATTCACTCAACATTCAATGTTGACAGTTTACTATGTTTTTCAGGGAATTAGGACTCAGGTACTCCTGCATGCATAAAGGACGTAGGCAACCTGACTATTTATGATGCCACTTTTGGGACACATGGATTTCCTTTGTATTATCAATTCCATTGGTTATACTTATGAAATCCCTCCTTTATAAATATGTATTTTCAAATACTTAAGTTGTCTTTGACAACCCTACTTATGTACGACGTTACAAAGTCGTATCTTTTGTAATAACTTTAAACTTATGGCATCTTAAATATATATGTATGTTCTGTATGATCATATACTCTGATACAATGAATGCACTATCGAATCTGTCCGCCCTCAATGCTCAACTATTATTAAAATGCTTCCGCTAATTAACTAAAAGCTTCCGCTAAACTATTAATAATCGCGATTACCGATTTGGGGGTGTGACAGAGATTGGTATCAGAGCTATTGGTTATAGAGAACTAGAAGTCTTTAAGTGACTGAAAACCTTAGAGACCTAGACTATAGCCTTGGCTAACACATTTCTGCATTCATACTATTGCATATTCTGATACGTCACACACGATTCTTTGACTAGGTATGTCGAGACACGCACCTATTCACATCACTGATTCTGATACTGAGGAGGATCCCATAGAGGGACCACACGACGGGATTCCTATAGCAGTGTCTGAGGAGGTTTACCCGCCTACTTTCCCTAGAGATACTTCAGATGGTTCGATAGCCACTCCACCATTACCATCCACTGATCCTGCTACCCATATGTTAGGATCTATGTCTATGTCTAGACGCCATCTTATTGGAGAGCCTGATTTTAGGCCTATACCTAGGAGGACACCGCTGTCGTGTGTCAGGGATTTTCCCATAGGACCCTCATCATCTCGCGGCAAGGAGCCGATGGTTGAGGAGCGAGAGATCCGCTGTGATCAGCAGACACCGAGAGCTAGAGTTCCGCATCTGGACTGGATGCCACGCATTTTACGCCATTGGAGGATCATTGAGAGGATTCCTTCCACCTATGAGACTGGGGAGTCATCTCACACACCTACATCTCTACATTTGACCGAGGAGCCTTTGGAGCTTACGGTCCCTACTGTGGTCGCCGTTATTCGTACCTTGCTGGGATTTCATTTTGGTACGCAGTCTGCCCTCTGAGTTATGCGCTGTGACACCTCTCGTCTTGATGATGATGTGCTGGCGATATATGGACGCCTTGCGACTTCTGAGTTGCACATCGAGGTAGACAGGGAGTCTGCCGATGCTACTAGAGCACGTCTGATTCGACTAGAGCGTCGTTTGGAGACTATAGGTGCTGCAGTTGGTTTATGTGTGTTGATGGATGTATAGGTTAAATCCATCACATTTTGTAGATCATGTTTGATCCGATGGGTGTATTTGGTTGTAAATCCCATCTTTGTACAAAACTTATGTAACAACAATTAACCCATGATTATGATATATAACTTATGTTTAGTTTACATCGCTGCGTACATCGCGAATGATATCAATTGGTGATTGATTTCATACTAGATTTATATGTATCACTTACTTTATGAGTGATGACTTGATTAGATATCTTACGAGTGTTTCTTGTGTGTGATTAGGACTGAATCATGCCGACTAAACGTAGAAATACCAGGAACAGCCAACGAAACCCCACACCACCTCCTGCTGTCAAGGAGACTACCGAACAAATGGTTAACCGAAGGATTTCTGAAGCCCTTGCTCAGTATGATACTGACCGAAACCGTAGCGGTAGTAGAGAAACCGAACCAAACGCTTCAGGTAGTAATCCTGAGAGCACTCATAAGGGATGTTCATATAAAACGTTCCTAGCCTGTAAACCGAGCCATTTCCGTGGTACTGAAGGTGCCATTGGAATCATCCATTGGATAGAGAAAATGGAGTCTGTGCTAGAGATTAGCAAGTGTGCTCGTGAAGACATGGTCATGTATGCTACATGCACATTTAGTGATAAGGCTTTGACTTGGTGGAACGCCCAAAAGCAAGCAATGGGTCGTCCAGCCGCTCATTCAATGTCTTGGGAAACTTTGAAAACCATGGTCATGGAAGAGTTTTGTCCCCGCAGTGAGCTGCAGAAGATTGAGTCTGAGCTCTGGAACATTGCTATGGTTGGTGCTGATATCACAGGATATACCACCAGATTTCAAGAACTGGCACGTCTTGTACCTCACATGGTCACTCCTGAGTACAAGCGCACTGAAAGGTATATCTGGGGTCTAGTGCCACAAATTCGAAGTTTGGTAACATCAGCGAATCCAGCTACTTTTAAGATTGCTGTGGAACTAGCACAACGTTTGACTGATGAAGCAGTAAGGATGGGGAATCTTGCTAAGAAAGCTACTACTGAAAAGGTGGAATCCAGCAATGCTGATGCTGGGAAAGGAAAGCGTAAGTGGAATGACCGTCAGGGTCACAAGAATAAGAAGCAAGCTAGTACCACGAAAGCTTACGTTGCCACTACCACTGAACAAAAGACTTATATGGGGAGTAAGCCCAAGTGTGGCAAGTGTGAACGTCATCATGATGGTGACTATACTTTCTGTGGGAATTGCAAACGCTGGGGGCATTTGGCCCAATACTGTAGAGCGAACCCTACCACTCAAGCAAATAGGGATCGACCAGCAAATGGATGTTTCGAATGTGGTGAGCAAGGCCATTTCCGAAACAAGTGCCCTAAACTGAACTGTGGCAATCAGAATAATCAGAACCGCCCTGCAAACCCAAACAACAACAATAATCGTGGAAACGTCAACAACCAGCCAGCTAGGGGTCGTGCATTTGTCGTTGGAGCGCAAGAGGCACGCCAGGACCCTAACACTGTCACTGGTACGTTTCTAGTTAACGATCATTATGCATTCGTATTATTTGATTCTGGCGCCGATTTGAGTTTTGTGTCTAAGGACTTTAGACCACTATTAGACGTTAGATCTCGTAAGCTAGACAACAAATACACCTTAGAACTAGCCGATGGTAGGTTGATTGAATCAGGAGAAATAGTACCAGGATGTACTCTAGCATTGGAGAGTCATCTTTTCAAAATAGACTTACTACCGGTTGAGTTGGGAAGTTTTGACATCGTAGTCGGTATGGACTGGTTGTCGAAAAACCATGCAGAGATTGTTTGCTTTGATAAAATGATACGTATACCATTGTCAACTGGAGAAACTTTGGTGATACAAGGAGACAAGAGGGCGAGTGCCGTCAAAACAATAAGTTGTTTGAAAGCTTGTAAATATCTCCGGAAGGGATATCCAGCATTTTTGGCGCATGTTGTGGAAAAGAAATCTGTAGAGAGAAGCTTAGACGATATACCTGTAGTACGAGACTATCCGGGAGTGTTTCCTGACGATCTTCCAGGATTACCACCTCCTCGACAAGTCGAGTTTCGCATCGATCTGGTGCCTGGAGCCGCACCAATCGCCCGCTCACCTTATCGTCTAGCTCCATCAGAAATGCAAGAACTGTCTACACAGTTGCAAGAGCTTTTAGACTTAGGATTCATCCGACCGAGCTTTTCACCTTGGGGAGCTCCGGTTTTGTTTGTCAAGAAGAAAGATGGATCTATGCGCATGTGTATTGATTACCGAGAGCTGAACAAGGTAACTATCATGAACCGATATCCGTTACCTCGCATTGACGATCTATTTGATCAGCTACAAGGATCAAGTTACTACTCGAAGATCGATCTGCGTTCTGGTTACCATCAACTGAAGGTTCGAGAAGAGGATGTGCCGAAGACAGCGTTTAGGACTCGTTATGGACATTATGAGTTCCTAGTCATGCCGTTTGGATTGACTAACGCGCCGGCAGTATTCATGGATCTCATGAACCGAGTGTGCAAACCTTACTTAGATAAGTTTGTCATTGTGTTCATTGACGATATTTTGATTTACTCAAAGACGAAAGAGGATCACGAACAGCATTTGAAACTTATTCTTCAACTACTTGAGAACGAGAAGCTGTATGCTAAGTTCTACAAATGCGAATTTTGGATTAGAGAGGTTCAATTCCTAGGTCATGTGATCAATGATAAGGGAATTCATGTGGACCCATCCAAGATAGAGGCGATTAAGAACTGGAAAGCACCGGAAACTCCCACAGAAATTCGACAATTTCTTGGTTTGGCTGGCTATTATCGACGATTTATAGAGAACTTTTCAAAGATAGCCCAGTCACTCACCACCTTAACGCAGAAGGATAAGAAATTCGAATGGGGAGAGAAACAAGAAAACGCCTTCCAACTGTTGAAACAAAAGTTGAGCACCGCACCGATCCTATCCTTACCTGAGGGAACAGAGAACTTCATTGTTTATTGTGACGCCTCACATCAAGGATTAGGATGTGTTCTCATGCAAAACGACAAAGTTATTGCTTATGCATCTCGTCAATTGAAGATTCACGAGAAGAACTATACAACTCATGACTTAGAGTTAGGAGCAGTCGTTTTTGCATTGAAAATTTGGAGACACTACTTATATGGCACAAAGTGTACAATTTTCACTGACCACAAGAGTCTACAACACATATTCGACCAGAAAGAACTCAACATGAGACAGAGACGTTGGGTCGAATTATTGAATGATTACGACTGTGAGATTAAATACCATCCGGGCAAGGCTAATGTAGTAGCAGATGCCTTAAGTCGTAAAGAGAACGTTAAGCCTCGCAGAGTTCGAGCCTTAGTGTTAACAATTCACTCGAATCTCATTTCTCAAATTCGCGACGCGCAACAATTAGCTTTCACCGCTGAACGCATGAAAGACGAATCCCTGAAAGGAATGGAGAAACAGCTTGAAACAAAAGAGAATGGAGTTTTATACTTCATGAATCGAATTTGGGTACCGTGCGACGATGAACTTCGTAAGCTGATATTGGACGAAGCTCACAAGTCCAACTACTCGATTCATCCTGGTGCAGACAAGATGTACCAAGATGTGAAAGGTTTCTATTGGTGGCCTAATATGAAGAGAGACATCGCTACTTATGTCAGCAAATGTCTAACTTGTTCAAAGGTCAAGGTTGAGTATCAAAAACCTTCAGGACTTTTGCAACAACCAGTGATGCCACGATGGAAGTGGGAACACATAACAATGGATTTCATCACAAAGCTACCAAAGACATCAACTGGTGTTGATTCAATATGGGTGATTGTCGATAGACTGACGAAATCAGCCCACTTCATTGCTTTCAAAGAGACTGACAAACTTGAGAAACTGGCAAAGATCTATATCAAAGAAGTCGTTTTCTCGGCACGGTGTGCCACTGTCGATTATATCTGATAGAGATAGCAGATTCACATCTCGTTTCTGGCAAACGCTACAACAGGCTTTAGGTACTCGATTAGATATGAGTACGACCTATCATCCGCAAACAGATGGCCAGAGTGAACGAACGATTTAGACGCTCGAAGATTTATTACGAGCATGTGTGATTGACTTTGTAGGAAATTGGGATACTCATCTCCCATTAGCTGAGTTCTCCTACAACAATAGTTATCACACCAGTATACAGATGGCACCGTTTGAAGCGTTGTATGGACGCAAGTGCAGATCTCCACTCTGTTGGGCAGAGTTGGATGACAGACAACTATCCGGACCTGAACTTGTCCAAGAGACCACAGACAAGATATCTCAAGTGCTTAACCGATTGAAAGCGGCAAGGGATAGACAAAAGAGTTACGCCGATAACCGCCGCAAACCTCTTGAGTTTAAAGTAGGAGACAAGGTTCTACTCAAAGTATCACCTTGGAAAGGGATAGCCCGATTTGGCAAACGAGGAAAACTGAACCCACGATATGTTGGACCTTTTGAGATCCTTGCGAGGATTGGTCCTGTTGCTTATAAACTCAAACTACCACAAGAGCTTAGTAGTATTCACGACACTTTTCATCTGTGTAATTTGAAGAAGTGTCTTTCCGACGAAACATTAATCATAACTCCTGACGAAGTCTTCATAAACTCAAAGCTTAACTTTGTGGAGGAACCAATCGAAATAGCTGATACGAAAACACAGAAACTCCGAAACAAAAGAATCAAACTCGTCAAAGTTCGATGGAATTCGAAGCATGGCCCAGAGTTTACTTGGGAACGTGAGGATGAGATAAGAAAGAAGTACCCTCACCTATTTGAACTAGCGAATGACACGAATAATACAAATTAAATCTCGGGACGAGATTTCGCTAACAGGGGGAGAATGTGACAATCCTCCAATTAGGGTATTTACTTAGCCTAATTTCATGCATTACCTAGAGTAATTCCCTGATTAAGTGAATTCAAACTATTTTGTGTATAAGTTCTGTGTAACTTACTATGTGTTATGTGATGTATTTGATAGTAGTTATATGTGTATATATATAATTACGTACGAAATAAATATATCAAACTCTACGAATAGAATGTAATAACATTGGTGATACAAAATAATTAATAATTCGAAAATTATTAATTACAACTATTAAATAATTATATTATTGATATAATATAACAAATTATACGTTTTATATTAAACGTATTAAACCGCGAATAATAAAGTTCCAAAATGAACTTCGAAAATACTTTTGAATAACTTTTAGTTTGAAATTATTACATAAAAGTATTACAACGAAAAGAAAACGAAAGATTTAGACAATTTTTGTTACACGTAATACGAACAGAAACAATTTTAAAACACGCCTAGAGGTTCCAAATAATAAAAGTATTATTTTGTAAGTTACTGTTTTAATGTATAGAACATTACCTCAAAATATGATTTCCAAATTTTTAACTGAAATCTGGCACGCGTTTTACTTGTACAGTACTTTTACTGTAATTAATTTTAACTATACTTGTAACAAAGAATTTCATATTTCGATTTCACAGTTCTAAATCTGAGATATAGAGAAACATAACGCAAAATTTTATTATACATAAAGTACCACAAATTATACCCGTACACGAAATTAACGGGCTAAAAACTACCAATATAGCACACCTCAAAATATCTGTTCGACAGATTGGTACGCACACCTTACCTCCCTTTTTATTTTAAAATCTGATATATACACTCTCCCTCACAAACTCAGTCACCAACCTTCACAACACAAATAATTCAGTTCATCAGTGTGTGTGTGTGCGTACTGAGAAGGAGAGGAAACAACAAGCAGCAGCAACACCATTTCATCTTCATCATCGTCACTCTCATCATCATCTCAAAACATAAACATCAAACACTTCACAAAAATGATCACATAATCATCTTCATCATTTTCGTCATCAACAATGTAACACCCCCAAATTTGTTTAGCGGAAGCATTTAGTTTAATTACTGGGGTGTCACAATAATAAAGCATGCATACGTATCAGAGCTTATGATTACAACAGAACAATATATAATAAGATGCCAAAAGTTATTAATTACAAAGTTTACGATTCCTCAAATCGTATAAGTTAAAAGTAATAATTTTACAAAAGTAGATTTCTGAAATATGACTAAAGCATTTCAGTTATACTAAAGAAATCCATGTGTTTCCAAAAGTTGGCATCCTATACTTCACGGGTCGCCTAATTCTCCATGTGTGTTGGCGATTCTTATATGCGCAGCTAATTCCCTGAAAAACATAGTAAAAGTCAACAACTAGGTTGAGTGAATTCACAGGTTTTAAGTTTTCACAAGTTGAATCAAGTTCGTAGCACAGTTGTTATCCAAATACGTTCACAAATAGTATTGCCATAATAGTCGAGAATAAGTTTAGTGGGATGTTATCCCAATACCAGTTTTGTGGGTTGTTCGCCCAAAGTTCAAGTTTAGTGGGTTGCTCGCCCAAAGTTCAAGTTTAAAACACGTGCTGGTCGTTCTCCAGCGATTTACAAATAAACAGTACCGGTCGTTCTCCGGCCAAATACGCACGGGTCGTTCTCCCGTCCAACAAACGCATGGGTCGTTCTCCCATCCAAGACGCACGGGTCGTTCTCCCGTCCCTTGGCCAGTCGTTCTCTGGCACTAAAATACGTGGCTGGTCGTTCTCCAGCGTTTTACACAAAAGTACCGGTCGTTCTCCGGTATACCAAACAAGTTTAAAAGTTGTAAGATACCAAAATAGTTTACAGTCGTTTGCAAAACAGTTTACCGGTCGTTCTCCGGTCTAGTTAAAACAGTTTGTCGATAATTTATCCCATTAGTTCAGTGTGTCAATATGTAAATGTTAATTCGCAAACACCAGTTTGTTCAACAGTTTAATAGTTCAAAGTACTCTAATAGTTCGAGTAAACAAGTATGATAAACAATCATATAAGTAAAAGCAGTTTATGGAAATAAGTAAAATAGTTGACTATGTTTTCCACCCCTGTTCGAAAGCAGTTAAATCAGTAAAAGTAGGGGCTGTGAACTCACCTGTTGAGTTTAAGTAGTTGTGCGAGTGCTAGCAAACCTAAGCCCAAGTACGGTCTGAAATCTCCTAACGTCCTAAACGTACGAGATTTAATAAGTATGTGGATGTCTAAACTAATCATCCATGCTAGTGTTTGTACAACCAAGTCACGTCCAAATCGTTCGTTTAATGTTTATGTTTGTATTTCGTTGTTTGTGAAAACGTATACGACTCGTTGGTGAAAGTTTGACATCAACATTTCGATAAAACAAGTATGTTTGAATTGTTTGTAAGGCTCGTGAATCGAATTTGTATAAAGGTATGCGTTTCCGGTTAGTTCGACACTTAGTGAAAACAAGTTTTTAAACTTCCTGTTTTTAGCGACGTAAGGTGCGACGCTGGGTTGTTATGCGACGTAGGGTGCGACGTACGGGTCTACGTCGCATTCAGGTTTTGCGACGTCATGGGTTGCGTCGCACAGGCGACGCTCGCAATTTAATGCGACGTAGTGGTCTGCGTCGCTATGTGCGACGTAAGGAAGGGTAATGCGACGTAAAGGCCTACGTCGCAGTACTGTTTTCGGTCCCAATGCGACGTAGTCGCCTGTTCGACGAACAGCGAGAAAAGTCGGATTTTTGGTTGATTTGGAACGTTTTCGGTTGTATAAAACACTAAAACATGTTATTCTAAGTATGTTAAACAAGAAATAAAAATTATAACTTTGAAATCTAAAGATTTGCGGGATTTGTCGGAAACTTACGGGTGTCGGATTTGAAATCCGAAAAGATGGAAATGTAAATCGGGGTCTCGTGGTCACTTTATTCCAAAGAAGCTATATGATTCGGTGCGTTTTTGTAGTAGTTTTTGTTGTTTTGGTGTGATTTTTGGTGGTGAGTTTAGAGAGAAAAGAGAGTGATGAAAGAGAAGAGAAAGATGGAGAATGAGAAAAGGTGGAGGTGGGAGTGGGGTTTTGTCCCCATTTTCTGCCTCCGTGTTTAAGTCCCGTGTTTGTTTGCCCGATCGTTAAATGTTACTTTATTTTAACTAATATGTTTTTAAATTACATTTTTCATTATATTTTAATTAGGATCTTTTTATGGAACTAAATTAATAAATTTTACAAATTTCAACTTTGTTTTATTTTAATTTTTACAAGTTTACGTTTTGCGTTATAAAATAATATGTAAATATTATCGACATAATATTTAATTGTTAACTACGTTATTTAATAATTTCGTTTTATTAAATAATTTTTGTTCACCAACAGTCGTACATTTTTGTCGCGTTTGTTTTCAAATTGATCTGTACGTAATTACGACTACGTAATACTACGCGTACTAACTAGTTGGGCTATGCTAGACTTACCTCTAAAATGTGATGTGAATTCACTCAAGTATGGAATTAGCCTAATAATGCAAGTGATTTATGTTATTAATCGTGTTCAAATTTGCAAGGTGTTACAAACAACATCACAGAATCGTCATCATCTCCATCTAAACCATCGTGAGGATAATTTCTTCATTTTATTTCATTTATATAATTTTCTTAAATTTATGATTTGGTTGATGATTGTTGTTAAAAACTTGTTATAATGCGTTATTATGTTGTTATAATGGTTGTATGTAACTTAGAACACGTTAAAATGGTGATAAAATACATGAAAATGGAATTTTGTTTCGTACAGAGCTGATGAACACGAAGATGAACAGTACCCATGTCAAATGACGCGATCGCGTCATTTCTCGAGTAAAATTTAGTGTTTTTCGAAACGTATATCACGCGATCGCGTGATAAGACATTTTGAACCGATCACGTCACTTTTTCCACACTTCAACCGATCGCGTGAAAATCCTTGTTGCCCCGATCGCGTGACTTCTTCACCCGATCGCGTCATTTTCAGTTCACACGATCGCGTCACCTGAATCAACCGATCGCGTGATTTCCTAGACACATCCACGCGATCGCGTCCCTTTTCACAAATCTGAAAGTTCAGTAAAGTAATTTGGTATTTACAAGAACAAGTTATAACCAACATAGTAAACGACAACTATATTTGTACAAGACTTAGTGTTAAATTGGACACAACTATGAGACATTAATTAATACAGACAATCGGACACGACAAAACTTTGGAACAATTACAAAATATATATATATAAAAATGAACGGACAATATATATATATATAACGAAACGTATAAAATGGAACGATTTAATTATCTAGTACAAACTATATACGACAAACGAAAACAAGTTATGTTTTGTATAACTAACCAAGCTATGATTTGATAATATAAACGACAACTAATTTTTATTCGCGACAATTAACAAACGATATATGTAAACAATATAACAAAGTTATTTTGATAACTAATCTAATTATGTTTTTAAAACATAATCAACGACAAACAACGACTATGTTCATGTCAACATATATATATATACATACACTACATTTTAAAATATGTATATATATGGATAGTAACAATGACAACAACTAATATATATATTAGAATATATATATTCAACTAATATGTATATAAATATACATACTTGAACTTAACGATTATTTGAACGCAAACGTTACCAACAACTGAAATATTATAAACATTACAACTTAACAAATAATCCATATACTTATACAAGTATTATTATTTGCGTCTAGGTATTTGAGGACGCGTTTGGATTATTTGCTAGCTACTTTTGCTGAAGACTTGCAAACTGTGAGTTCACAGCCCCTAACTTTTATTGTTTTAAATGCTTTTAAAACCAGGGGTGGAAAACATAGTACAATGTGATAACATGCTATATGCTTTATTGTATTGTGTTGCATGCTATTACGTGAACTGATTAACATGATCATATTCATGCTATTAAACTTGGATTGTTAATATGAAAGGTGTTCATATTATATTGTTGAACTTGAACTATTTCATTAAAATGTTTTCATATTGAATTAACTGGAATTAATTATATGAAACGTTTTCACAACATTTGGGAATAAGACAGCAGATCTTGGTACGATCCTAGGTTTACGCGAGGTAGTTGTAGTGCACATAAGTCCCAGTGCTTGCAACCTATAACCATTAGCTAGGTGACTCTAGCCACTGAGTATACAGATAGTACTATCGATTTGACAACCCTCCCAGGATATTACTCGTTGGTCATTCCAACCACATCGACGATAGTCGTAACGAGGAGTGTATACTAAAGATGTTACTGAGGCAACAACAAAACAACTAGTCGTGGTTTGGTTATAGTACTAGTGTCGTTACTTTAACTCTAAAGGTTTAGCTCACCTTGGAGGGATTATAGTCTATATTTCCCACATTTACAACTAAACAACTAAACAACAATTTGATTTGGGAAGGGTATTCCCTGTGATGACTAATAGGACAGGTGTTCCTTGAGAGACTATTACTAGGAAACGTTTACCTTAAATGGTTAAACTTGGTTTCCCACAAAACAACTATTTATAGGAAATGTTTACTTGATTGATAAACCTGTATTTCCTGCAACAACTATTATTGGAATGTTTACCTTATTGTTAAACTTGTATTCCTGTTAACTATCTGTTGGAAAATGTTTGCTTGATTGCTAAACCTGATTTTCCTTAACTATTGAAATGGATATGTTTACTTATTTGATAAACCTGTATATCCTGCAACTACTTGCTAGGAAATGTTTATGATTAAACTTGTGTTTCCTACACTGCTATTATTATTGTAAGAATGACATTCTTACATATTTAGGAAATGTTTTCTTTAATTAGAATACTTGTGTTTCCTACTTACATATAAATATTATGTTTGTGTACATGAATGATTTATACAAAAACTTGATTTACTATAATCACACTAAACCTGTGAATTCACTCAACATTCAATGTTGACAGTTTACTATGTTTTTCAGGGAATTAGGACTCAGGTACTCCTGCATGCATAAAGGACGTAGGCAACCTGACTATTTATGATGCCACTTTTGGGACACATGGATTTCCTTTGTATTATCAATTCCATTGGTTATACTTATGAAATCCCTCCTTTATAAATATGTATTTTCAAATACTTAAGTTGTCTTTGACAACCCTACTTATGTACGACGTTACAAAGTCGTATCTTTTGTAATAACTTTAAACTTATGGCATCTTAAATATATATGTATGTTCTGTATGATCATATACTCTGATACAATGAATGCACTATCGAATCTGTCCGCCCTCAATGCTCAACTATTATTAAAATGCTTCCGCTAATTAACTAAAAGCTTCCGCAAAACTATTAATAATCGCGATTACCGATTTGGGGGTGTGACAGTTTACCGTAACAAAATGGATGATCGTGGGGCGGTTATTCGAAATAAAGCCCGTCTGGTAGTTCAAGGATATAGTCAACTAGAGGGTATTGACTATGATGAAGTTTTCGCTCCTGTCGCCCGTTTGGAATCTATTATAATTTTTCTAGCCTATGCTTCTTTTAAAGGATTCCGCGTGTATCAACTTGACGTAAAGTGTGCTTTTCTATACGGAGATGTCGACGCAGTGATTTATGTGTGTCAGCCTCCTGGTTTTGAAGATCCAAAGCATCCTAATCATGTTTGCAAGCTGAAGAAAGCTTTGTATGGTCTTCATCAATCTCCTCGACTTTGGTATGAGAGACTTGCCAAGTACTTGCTGAAAAATGGTTTTGATAGAGGACAGATTGATAACACGCTTTTCATCAAAAGGGAAGGAGCGGATTTATTACTTGTGTAGGTCTATGTGGACGACATAATATTTGGATCAACTAATGATCAGTTGTGCAAGGATTTTGAAAGACTGATGAATTCTGAGTTTGAAATGAGTGCTATGGGGGAACTCACGTTCTTTCTGGGACTACAGGTCGAGCAATCTGACAATGGAATTTATATACACCAGTCAAAATATGTCATTGACATGTTGAAGCGGTATGAATTGCTCGATTGTAAACACTACGGCACTCCAATTGAAGTGAAACACAATCTTGGACCTAATGAGGATGACGAAGATTGCAAGGAGAAAGACTATCGCTCAATGATAGGCTCTCTCATGTATCTAACTGCCTCAAGACCAGATATAGTGTTTGCCGTGTCACTCTGCTCTCGATTTCAAGCAAATCCAAAGGTGTCTCATATGAAGGCAGTAAAACGCATTTTTGGATATCTCGCTTTTAGGCCATCTCTGGGTCTATGGTATTCAAACGAGAAAAACTTCGAGTTAACTGCCTATTCGGATTCGGATCTTGATGGCTGCAAGGTAGATATGAAGTCAACTACTGGAGGATGTCAGTTCCTTGGATCGCGCTTAGTTTCTTGGCAGTGCAAAAAGCAGACTGCGGTTGCTATTTCCACAGCTGAAGCCGAGTATGTTGCTGTTGCAAGTTGCTGTTCTCAAGTTCTCTGGATTCAGCATCAACTACGCGATTACGGGTTCAATCTCTCTATGACTCCTATTTACATTGATAATACAGCTGCTATATCTATCACACACAATCCCGTACAGCACTCTAAGACCAAACATATCGAACTTAGGTTCCACTTTATACGGGATTGCTTTGAGAAACACCTTATAGATGTCGTACATATAGAAACCCTTAAGCAGTGTGCGGACCTTTTCACAAAAGCCTTTTTGCGATCACGTTTTATTGAACTGGTCAATCTGATAGGTTTAAGGTTCTTTCAATCAAAGAAATGATTTGTGACTTGGATTTTTAAGTTTTTAAATTCATTTAAAAAAAAATCGCAATAGCCACTCTTTATACTCTTTAGTATTAAAGAAAACGCGAGGTTGCAACATTTTTAAAATTGACGTTGAAGTTGTGTCTGTAAAAAACTTGGGATATGATAGTACATCGGGTGACATGCACAAAATGGAATTTTAAGGTTTATCTTGGATGTGTCAGTAGGTTTATCTGACACACTTAAAACAGTTTCTATCTAAATTATCTTCATCACACGATGTATTGGTAGGCATGATACACACCGGTTTGTGAGTGAGTAAGAAGTAATATTAAAACTTGTCTATTACTTTGTGAAAATTGTTATATGATGTATGACATAAGTCTTAATTGATAAATGGAAGTATTGTCATATACTGTCATAATGATTATGTAAATGTAAACTTGGCATATAGTAATAATATGGTTATTCGCCTAACTAATGGTGACTATTGTTGTACTCACGTACAGACCTGAATCCATTAGTTATGCAAATAGTCTCAAACTTATTATGTTCATACTAAGGGACCCTCTGTTGTACTAAGTACAGATCTGGGGCCACTAGTATCTTCATAGTCGGTTTGATGTATGCCTAAATTTGAAGGTCAAGTGTATGTTACAAGATAGCCGAGACAAACTTGGTCTTGTAATATCTACCTTGTCTGTAAAATATGCAGTGTTATGCGTTTTTACTAAAGTTTATCAGTATATCATATAATAGGTTTAACAAAATTAATATTCATACTAACAATAAAGGTTAGCTCACAAATACGGATGTAACATGTTTAGGTGGACAAACAATACCAATAATCGTCTTGAAATAATTTTTATAAAAGGTGTTTTAAATGTGCCACGTAAATTTAAAGTGGACAAATATACTGATGATCGAAATAACACTTACTATTTCTAATAATTGCATGTTATTCTGATATGATCTCTAATCAGACAAAACAACTCCGTCACCAAAAATAGAGTGTTAGTAATTTTATTCTGTTATATTTTTACTTTTTGTGATATTAAAGAAAATACCAAAAAGATTTTTTTTAGTTTAGTTATTTCATTTTATGCTTTATTTTTATTCTAAGTTATTTTTTCCAAGTCACGAGTTATTTGCTAAAATAACGAGTAAACGGTTTTTGAAAAATTCAAAATCGACTCAAATCACATCCTAACTGCTCTATGCGACGTCCCTCTCGCCGTCGCTTGCGACATCCCAGTCTACGTCGCACATAGGGTTAGACTATATATAGTCTCAACCGCGACGTAACATGTCACACTATTCACTATTCACCTGCGAAGTAGCCTGCGACGTACCCTCTGACGATTTGCGACGTAGCACTTTTTCGAGCATCTTTGTGATTTGTAGCTGTTTTCATTCCGATTCATTCACGTAGTTCTGATCTACTCGTTATTTCGCACACTTAGGTACCAATCTTACCTCTTTTCACCGTGTAATTATGCGATAATTGCTATTTATGTATTACGGTTTAAAGGGTTTCGGGTTTTGGGATAAATTCGATGGTGTATTGTATGAACTACGTGTTATAAATTATATTTTGTGATCACCATCGTAAGCCGCACCTTTTTGTGCGTTTGATTTTGAAAACCCCTAAAATCGAGGGTTAGGTTTTCTGGGTTGGGGACGACTGTTCGTCGGTGCGACGTACGCTGCGACGTCGTGGCCTACGTCGCTTTGCTTAATTATTATTAATTGTCTACTTCGCCCTTCCCTACGTCGCCTTTTATCGCGACGTCCTACGCGACGTCCCTCACTACGTCGCTATTTTTATTAATGTGATTAAATTCACAATAAATTGCAAAATGCGACGTCCCTCTTGACGTCGCTCGAATTTTCTGCGACGTCAAGTGTTACGTCCCTCTTCAATTTATTCTGATTTTTTGCGACGTACAATTCTACGTCGCTCTGTGTTATGCGACGTCAGTGGCTACGTCGCTAGTTCCAGGAAGTTTTTAAAGGTTTTACCAAAAATGTAACATTTTTTTGCTAACCTTTTTCGAGTTGCAATCTGTTATTGTTTTATTGCAGATATGGCTTTGATATTTGAGGCGCGTCATAATACTGCTGCTTACCTTGATGATACTTCTGATAAAGCTGCACCGTATCATCAGATGATTGCATTTTTGAGACGTTCAAGGGTATTCCACGCCATTTCCGATAACACTGTGGTTTTTGGAAATCTGATCAACCCTTTATGGAGAAACGCAAATGTTGTTACTGATAACAACGTTCGACGACTGGTCTCTACAGTTCTTGGTACGGAAATCACTATTACAGAACAGAGTATTCGGGAACTTTTACAGCTGAACGATCAACCGAATATGCCAGTCAGTTTTGATCCTATTTTCGTTACGGGGGCTATGCAAAAGATTGGATATCCCGGGATTCCCACTGATCAGTATCGGAAAGCGAATCTCACACGTGTTTGGAGATATTTGATGCACGTGATTATTGTTTGTTTGGGAAATAGGAAAGGTGGAACGGATGGTATGAGCCGAAGTCTGGCTTCCGCCATGTTAGCGTTAGTGTACAACAAGCCGTTCAACTTCTCGGGTTTTATATTCAAGGCTATGGTTGATAACGCAAACGCCGGGGATCAGAAATGGGTATTATATCCGAGATTTATTCAGTTGCACATCCTTCGCCATCATCCAGATCTTCAGGCACAGGGTGATATTGATCAGCAACTAAAGATTTCACCGATGATGAATCGGATCTTTACCGTTTGTGCAGGTTATGAGAAAGGGGTTGAGGCACCAAGGGATGTTCCCTTATTTGGTGCTATTGTGGATGAGAATTACGTACCGCCCCCGGAACCTCAGTATATGGACATTCCGGCACCACAGCAACCGCAGCAACCGCTTGTGAACATTCCTGTTCAAGCTGCGGGGGAGCATGTGGATGCTCTCTTGGAGAACATTGAGCAATTTGGGCATGTTGACTCGGACAATTCAGCATCTCATGACACTATTGAGGGTTCTGATTCTGAGGATTGTGGTCCGACGTCTGAGCATTCGGATGGTGTAACACCTGCTAAAATAGGATAATTAATTATGCCTAATTACTTGTAACTAGTTGTAATTAGTATGTAATAGGACTAATTGCAGACCCTATTTGTATATATATATAAGGTGATTTATATATGTGTGTACTTACGCGATTTGGATTAATCGTACGAATTAACCGGACGGAGTCCGACACAGTTACTTGGACGTTGGTGACAGAAACTTACCTAAATAATGAGAACGTATTTATTATATAAAATACACAGCGAACAAACATTATTTATAATACCGCGACGACAATTTAAATAATTTAACGAATATGTATTAAACGCGAGTTAAAAATTTTAATACTTCGACAAATGTTTTTATAATTAATTTCAAGGTATTTCATTAAAATATTCCCGTCATCTTTTAAAAATATAACTGCTTGATTTAACGTTTAAACGACGGAGGAAACGAACACCGCACGGGGTGCGGGGACCGGAAAATGGGAGGATAACCTCCCATTTCCCCACCTTCTCTTTCATTTCCATTTCTATTTTCTCTCTCTCTCTTTCTTTTACTCTCAATCACTAAACCTCATTCATCACCAAAAATCGCAAAATAACACCATTAAACCTCGCCGGACCATCTCATCCCTTTGGAAGAAAACGTTCACCATCACACGATCTACATTCCTATCTTTCCGGATTTTCATTTCGGCATTTTGTAAGTTTCCGACAAAACCCGAAACTCTCCGTTTTTGCTCATTTTTACGTTTTTATGGTTTATATATGCTTAAAATGTCCAAAAATGGGTTGGGTAAAAGATTTGGACCGAACGGAAGCTTTTCGACCGATTTTCCGGCCACCAAATTCCGATCAGACCGCTACGTCGCAGAGACGCTGGACTATCTGCGACGTAGCTCAAAACGTCGCATTTAGCGACGTCGCGGCCTACGTCGCACAAAAATCCCAACGTCGCACTAGCGACGCAGCCTTTTACGTCGCATTAACTTGCGGACGTCGCACATAGCGACGTAGACTTTAACGTCGCCTCCTACGTCGCATTGATTTGCGAAGGTCGCATCATGCGACGTACCTGCCTACGTCGCACCCTACGTCGCATGCTACGTCGCATGCTACGTCGCACAAACCAGAACCTTGAAAAGTCAGATTTTACTAAGTGTCGAACTTACACAACTTCAAATACTTATGTCATACGACTTAACAAACGTCATAGAACATACTTTCTATTACAATTACACTAAATTGCGTTATAAATGATAACACTTTGAATCATTATTACAAACCGTCACCAACGGGCCATATTTGTTTTCAAACTACAAACGGATTACTAAACAAACACTTGGACATAATGAGTTGTGTAAACAACTAGCCTAGATGGTCTTGCGAGACATCTACTTACTTAACTTTATATGTTTAGGCATTTGAAGGTTACGGGTTCGGAGAACCTACGGTTGATATTACTTACTCGTTTATTGATATAAACGTACTTGCAAAGACTCAGGTGAGTCTTACGGCCCCACTTTTACTGTTTTATCTTATTGGGGGAGATACATGCTACTGATTTTTCCTGAACACAAGTACTAAACTGATTTCTATACCAAACGGAATTGCATGAGTTAATTACTATTTACAGAAGTCTCTCCATCATATATCGTTAGTTATGGACTTAAGCGCGAACAGTAGTTAATGGATCCATTAGGGAAATGACCCTCCCCACCCGGGGCAGTAGCGCTGCCACGTACCGATTTACACGTATAAACGGGTGACAACTTATTCGTTACTGATGCTTGCTCACTTACGAGCATGTCACGGGAGCAAACATATTATTTACGGGTTAAGCTTCGATTATGAGCCTCATGGCAACGGTATAAACTTATTTATTTACATTTGCTGGATTGCAAATACTGATTTTACGATTGCTGGATTGCAATGGCTGATTTTACGCCTACGGGCACTACTAATGAAATCTCGTGTTCAAAGCCGATGTTATTTACAAACCTGTGAGATTCACCAACCTTTTTGGTTGACACTTTTTAGCATGTTTTCTCAGGTACCCGGATGGAGTAGGATTACTCCAGGATTTTAGCTAGAGTCGCATGATTTCAACACAACTGCATTTAACGAAGATTCTTTGGCATTATCTTTTGTAACTATGATTATGTAATAGAATCTTCCGCTATACGCGCGGACTCTAGGAAACTACATTTTTTTGTGTACGAAAACCTACGGTTTTCAGACGATTCAAATTATGAAATGTAACTATTTTACAAACGTCTCATTTAGAGGTCGTTTGCTATATATCTTGTGCTTTGTATATTGATTAGTAACACCCAAAGTATGCTTCCGCAAAACAGTGAATTTCGGGGGGTGTTACAGATTGGTATCAGAGCCTAAGGTTATAGTGAACTAGGTTGCATTTAGTGGGCCTAGACTATGACCATTAGGCAGTATTTCCTTATTAGGCATGATTGGTTCAGGAATTACATCATACGACTTTAATTTAACATAGCCTGATCAACTATGTACAATTAAGGAAAGATGATGTGAGGTCTGAAATGGTTATGTCAAACAGGAATGCGTTAGTAGACTCTGACCACGAGAGAACCGAGACTCTTACTTGTTATGTGCTAGACATACGCTAGGCTATTATGTGATATACGAGTATATACATACATAGGCCTCACTCACTGACTATGCTACTAAGCTATTATATATTGAATATATATGAATAGGCCTCGCACGTAAACACACTCGCTATAGAAATAGCCGACGTTTCTCTGGTGACACTTACGAATTTCTCTCAGCGGTTTGCACCGACCATGACAGACTTGATTTCCGTCACACCACCTTGTGGCATACTCTAATGATTTTATGAAAATCACATCTAACACCCGGAAGCAACGTACTTCCAAGGACTAAAATCCTCTCTCTGTCATTTCTATAGAACTCAAAGCCACGAATTCCCAAATGGACGACCACATGTCTGATAGTGACCAAGTCCACGAAGAACAAATCCAGTACACGTATCTCGATGAGGACATCGTACCAGAAGAAGAAATCATGCTGGAGGGAAACGAAATTCAGAATTTCGGAATGACTGGCATCGACATAGAAGAATATGAGAGAGTGCGAGATCAGGCCGTGGGACTAGACGGCCGAAATTGGGTACTTAAGCGTAAGTGCATAGACTATGAACAAAGATTGAGAATCTCAAACCGATCTGTCCCTACACGAATCAAAGATAAGATCCGTTACTGGAAGAAAGTGGCCACCAACCTAACCCGTAGGACCAAAACATGGATCAAACGTTTGGGCAGGAAATCAACGGAGGAGACTAGGTACCGCTCCACGACTCAAAGATACAGGGACATGCTCGAAGCACGCTACCACCCACACGACCTGAACCTGGAGTCGGAAGACGAATCCGAAAGCCAGGAACCGTAACTAAGAATGAACCAACCGACTAGCAGAAACTGTGGACCGCCTTGGCACACTATGGAACAAATTAATCTACATTAAGAATAGTGTAGTTTTTGTCTTGTAATCTACCTCGTAATCTAGGGACTATCTAGCACTACTTTATAAACTAGTCGGATGTAACCATTCCCGACACCTTTTGTAATATCTCTGTAGGATGTAACTTTTGAACTCACTTTATCTATCAGATATCCTTTGTTATCTCAACTCACATTAATTGTCATTTTCCATGTTGATGTTATGTATTACTGCTTTTATACATGTACATCTGTGACAATTACAAATTCATACAAAATCTCATGTATCTTCATTTCTTTCATTGAAGAATCATGCCGCCAAAGACACGACCATACACCGATGCCCAGATTACCTCCCTTATAACCCAGGCTGTTACTGAAGCCTTGGCTCGGAATACTCCACCAAACTCCTCGAGAAACAGCGATGCCGCTGAAACCACTAGTGCTAAACCCTGTTCATACAAAGACTTTCAGAACTGCAAACCTCTAAACTTTGCAGGTACTGAGGGAGCTATCGGTCTAGTACGCTGGATCGAGAAAGTTGAGTCTGTATTTCTTATCTGCAACTGTGCGGAGGGAGATAAGGTTAAGTTCTCCGTTAGTACTTTTACTGACACCGCACTCACCTGGTGGAACACTTATGCCCAGACTGTGAGTGTTGCTGCTGCTTACCAACTCCCGTGGGAGGAGTTGAAGAAGATGTTGAGGGGTGAGTATTGCCCCAGGGATGAATTGAAACAACTAGAAGTGGAATTCTGGAACCACAAGATGCAGGGTGATGACATCACCGGATACACCAACCGTTTCCATCAACTGGCACTTCTGTGCCCAACCATGGTCGATCCTGAGTACAAGAGGATCGAGAAATTTGTTGATGGTCTTCCTGAGAGACTCCAAGACCTGGTAACTTCTTCCAAACCGGGTACTATTCAGAGCGCCATCCGTATGGCCCATGAACTAACGGCAAATTCTGTCCGCCGTGGTACAACTTCAACCCCATCTGCAAACAACAAACGCAAGTGGGAAGGTAACCCCAACTCATCCAACCAAACCTCCAACAAAAAGCCTGAGTACATTAAGGCTTATTCATCTGGAACTTCGGAGAAGAAAGGGTACAGCGGGAGCAGACCCTACTGTCCCAAATGCAGCCGCCACCATGACGGTTCTTGCCCTTGCTCCAACTGCAAGCGGTTCGGGCATCTAGCCAAGGATTGTCGAACCAACATTCCCACCCCCAACACTAATGCACCAAAGGCCTGCTTTGGATGCGGAAATACAGGGCATTTCAAGAAAGATTGCCCAAAGCTGAAAAACAACAACAACCCTGCTCGCGGCAGATCATTCGTTATCAAGGCTGGGGAAGCCAGACAAGACCCGAACGTCGTGACGGGTACGTTCCTTCTCAACGACCTTACTGCTTCTGTGTTATTTGATACCGGTGCCGATAGAAGCTTCATATCTGAGAAATTTAGCCCTTTACTTGATATAACTCCCACTGCCTTAGATACTAAATACATTGTTGAATTAGCTAATGGCAAACTGATTGAGACTGATAGCATCATACACAACTGTACACTTAACCTCACGAACGAAACGTTTTCCATTGATTTAATCCCTGTCGAGATCGGCAGCTTCGATATTATTGTCGGTATGGATTGGTTATCCAAGCACCGAGCTGAAATCATCTGTCATGACAAACTCGTTCGCATACCTCTTGTCTCCGGTGGAACCTTAGTCTTACAAGGGGAGACCGGTAGACGGAATCTGAATATTGTATCCTGTCTGAAAACGAGAAAATATCTACGAAAAGGGTACCAAGCCATCCTCGCACATGTAACGGAGAAGAAGTCGGAGGAGAAGCGACTTGAGGATGTTCCGATCGTGCGGGATTTTCCGGAAGTCTTTCCTGAAGACTTGCCCGGACTTCCGCCACCTAGACAAGTTGAATTTCAAATCGAACTTGTGCCCGGAGCTGCACCCGTGGCACGAGCCCCTTACCGTTTAGCACCATCCGAAATGCAGGAGTTGTCTAACCAACTACAGGAACTCCTGGACAGAGGATTCATTCGACCAAGTTCCTCACCTTGGGGAGCTCCGGTCTTATTCGTGAAAAAGAAAGATGGATCTTTCCGCATGTGTATTGACTACCGAGAACTGAATAAGCTAACCATAAAGAATCGATACCCACTTCCTAGAATCGATGACCTATTTGACCAACTCCAGGGATCGAGTGTTTACTCAAAGATTGATCTACGGTCGGGTTATCATCAACTCCGAGTCCGTGACAATGATATCCCAAAGACAGCTTTCCGAACTCGTTATGGGCATTATGAATTCCAAGTGATGCCATTCGGGTTGACCAACGCACCGGCCGTATTCATGGACCTTATGAATCGGGTGTGCAAACCATATCTTGACAAATTATTCATTGTGTTCATCGACGATATTCTGATTTACTCTCGCAACGAACAGGAACATGCTCAACATCTGAAAACCATTCTAGGACTTCTGAAACACGAAGAGTTATATGCCAAATTCTCTAAGTGTGAGTTCTGGATTCGAACCGTTCAATTCCTCGGGCACGTGATTGACAGCCAAGGAATTCATGTTGATCCCGCCAAGATTGAAGCAATCAAGGGCTGGGAGTCACCGACCACTCCAACCGAAGTGAGACAATTCTTAGGTCTTGCTGGTTATTACCGCCGATTCATCGAAAACTTTTCAAGAATAGCTGTTCCACTAACCACACTGACTCAGAAAGATAAGAAGTTCGATTGGACTGATAAACAAGAGTCAGCCTTCCTGCTATTGAAAAACAAACTTTGCAGTGCACCAATCTTGTCCTTACCCGAGGGCACCGACGATTTCGTAGTTTACTGCGACGCCTCACACCAGGGACTTGGTTGTGTGTTGATGCAACGGGAAAAAGTCATTGCCTATGCCTCACGACAACTAAAAATTCACGAGAAAAACTATACGACCCACGACCTCGAGTTAGGTGCTGTGGTCTTCGCATTGAAAATCTGGAGACATTATCTCTACGGTACGAAAAGCACTATCTTTAACGATCACAAAAGTCTCCAGCACATATTCGATCAGAAAGATCTAAACATGAGGCAACGTCGCTGGGTTGAGTTACTTAGTGACTACGACTGCGAGATCAAATACCATCCGGGCAAGGCAAACGTAGTTGCCGATGCCTTAAGCCGAAAAGAACGAGTGAAACCCCTTCGAGTTCGAGCACTTTCTATGACAATTCATAACGAGCTTTCTGCTCAAATCCTTACCGCTCAACTTGAGGCACTCAACGATGAAAACTTGAAAAATGAAGCCTTGCGAGGCTTGGATAAACAATTCGAAATCAAACCCGATGGAACTCGATACTTCTCTAACCGGGTGTGGTTACCCAAATTCGGAAACTTGCGAGATTTGGTGATGGCTGAAGCTCACAAATCTCGATACTCAATACATCCTGGATCTGACAAGATGTATCATGACGTCAAAGGGTTGTATTGGTGGCCTAACATGAAAGCTGACATCGCCTTGTACGTCAGTAAATGCCTAACCTGTTCCAAAGTAAAGACCGAACACCAAAGACCCTCTGGGTTGCTTCAACAACCTGAAATTCCTCAATGGAAATGGGAACAGATTTCCATGGACTTCATTACCAAACTACCGAAAACTTCGAGTGGTTGCGATACCATTTGGGTGATCGTGGACCGTCTCACGAAATCTGCTCATTTTCTGGCCATCAAGGAAACCGACAAGATGGAGCGTCTGACTCGCATCTATGTCAAAGAAATCATCTCGCGACACGGTGTACCTATCTCGATCATCTCAGATAGGGACAGCCGTTTTACTTCTAACTTTTGGCAATCGCTACAGAAATCTCTTGGTACTCGTCTGGATATGAGTACTGCTTATCACCCGCAAACCGATGGCCAAAGCGAGCGAACTATTCAAACACTGGAGGATATGCTACGAGCCTGCGTAGTCGACTTCGGTACTTCTTGGGAAAATCATTTACCGTTGTGCGAGTTCTCGTACAACAACAGTTATCATACCAGCATAAAGGCTGCACCCTTTGAGGCACTTTACGGGCGTAAGTGCCGATCACCCATCTGTTGGACTGAGTTAGGAGATTCCCAACTCACGGGTCCAGAAATCATTCAAGAAACTACTGAGAAAATCGTTGGTATTCAAAACCGGCTGAAAGCCGCACGTGATCGTCAGAAAAGCTATGCTGACGTGAGACGCAAACACCTTGAGTTCCAGGTAGGAGACAAGGTACTTCTCAAAGTGGCACCGTGGAAAGGTGTTATTCGATTCGGGAAACGAGGCAAACTAAATCCTAGATACATCGGACCATTCGAAATCCTTGAAAGAATTGGTCCAGTGGCATATCGCCTGCAACTTCCTGCTGAACTAAGCAGCGTACACAACACATTCCACATTTCTAACTTGAAGAAATGTCTGTCTGACGAGACGCTGATTATACCGCTCGACGAAATTCAAATCGATGATAAACTTCATTTTGTCGAGAAACCTATGGAAATCCTGGACCGTGAGGTCAAGCAATTGAAACAGAGTCGTATTCCCATAGTAAAAGTCAGGTGGAATTCTAGGCGCGGCCCTGAGTTCACCTGGGAACGGGAAGACCAAATGCGACAGAAATATCCACATCTCTTCCCAGACAACGCACCGTCCGTGCACTCAAGCTAATTTCGGGACGAAATTTCTTTAACAAGGGGAGAATGTAACACCTGCTAAATTAGGATAATTAATTATGCCTAATTACTTGTAACTAGTTGTAATTAGTATGTAATAGGACTAATTGCAGACCCTATTTGTATATATATATAAGGTGATTTATATATGTGTGTACTTACGCGATTTGGATTAATCGTACGAATTAACCGGACGGAGTCCGACACAGTTACTTGGACGTTGGTGACAGAAACTTACCTAAATAATGAGAACGTATTTATTATATAAAATACACAGCGAACAAACATTATTTATAATACCGCGACGACAATTTAAATAATTTAACGAATATGTATTAAACGCGAGTTAAAAATTTTAATACTTCGACAAATGTTTTTATAATTAATTTCAAGGTATTTCATTAAAATATTCCCGTCATCTTTTAAAAATATAACTGCTTGATTTAACGTTTAAACGACGGAGGAAACGAACACCGCACGGGGTGCGGGGACCGGAAAATGGGAGGATAACCTCCCATTTCCCCACCTTCTCTTTCATTTCCATTTCTATTTTCTCTCTCTCTCTTTCTTTTACTCTCAATCACTAAACCTCATTCATCACCAAAAATCGCAAAATAACACCATTAACCTCGCCGGACCATCTCATCCCTTTGGAAGAAAACGTTCACCATCACACGATCTACATTCCTATCTTTCCGGATTTTCATTTCGGCATTTTGTAAGTTTCCGACAAAACCCGAAACTCTCCGTTTTTGCTCATTTTTACGTTTTTATGGTTTATATATGCTTAAAATGTCCAAAAATGGGTTGGGTAAAAGATTTGGACCGAACGGAAGCTTTTCGACCGATTTTCCGGCCACCAAATTCCGATCAGACCGCTACGTCGCAGAGACGCTGGACTATCTGCGACGTAGCTCAAAACGTCGCATTTAGCGACGTCGCGGCCTACGTCGCACAAAAATCCCAACGTCGCACTAGCGACGCAGCCTTTTACGTCGCATTAACTTGCGGACGTCGCACATAGCGACGTAGACTTTAACGTCGCCTCCTACGTCGCATTGATTTGCGAAGGTCGCATCATGCGACGTACCTGCCTACGTCGCACCCTACGTCGCATGCTACGTCGCATGCTACGTCGCACAAACCAGAACCTTGAAAAGTCAGATTTTACTAAGTGTCGAACTTACACAACTTCAAATACTTATGTCATACGACTTAACAAACGTCATAGAACATACTTTCTATTACAATTACACTAAATTGCGTTATAAATGATAACACTTTGAATCATTATTACAAACCGTCACCAACGGGCCATATTTGTTTTCAAACTACAAACGGATTACTAAACAAACACTTGGACATAATGAGTTGTGTAAACAACTAGCCTAGATGGTCTTGCGAGACATCTACTTACTTAACTTTATATGTTTAGGCATTTGAAGGTTACGGGTTCGGAGAACCTACGGTTGATATTACTTACTCGTTTATTGATATAAACGTACTTGCAAAGACTCAGGTGAGTCTTACGGCCCCACTTTTACTGTTTTATCTTATTGGGGGAGATACATGCTACTGATTTTTCCTGAACACAAGTACTAAACTGATTTCTATACCAAACGGAATTGCATGAGTTAATTACTATTTACAGAAGTCTCTCCATCATATATCGTTAGTTATGGACTTAAGCGCGAACAGTAGTTAATGGATCCATTAGGGAAATGACCCTCCCCACCCGGGGCAGTAGCGCTGTCACGTACCGATTTACACGTATAAACGGGTGACAACTTATTCGTTACTGATGCTTGCTCACTTACGAGCATGTCACGGGAGCAAACATATTATTTACGGGTTAAGCTTCGATTATGAGCCTCATGGCAACGGTATAAACTTATTTATTTACATTTGCTGGATTGCAAATACTGATTTTACGATTGCTGGATTGCAATGGCTGATTTTACGCCTACGGGCACTACTAATGAAATCTCGTGTTCAAAGCCGATGTTATTTACAAACCTGTGAGATTCACCAACCTTTTTGGTTGACACTTTTTAGCATGTTTTCTCAGGTACCCGGATGGAGTAGGATTACTCCAGGATTTTAGCTAGAGTCGCATGATTTCAACACAACTGCATTTAACGAAGATTCTTTGGCATTATCTTTTGTAACTATGATTATGTAATAGAATCTTCCGCTATACACGCGGACTCTAGGAAACTACATTTTTTTGTGTACGAAAACCTACAGTTTTCAGACGATTCAAATTATGAAATGTAACTATTTTACAAACGTCTCATTTAGAGGTCGTTTGCTATATATCTTGTGCTTTGTATATTGATTAGTAACACCCAAAGTATGCTTCCGCAAAACAGTGAATTTCGGGGGGTGTTACAGATGGTACAGTTCCGCACCCCTCAGAGATGGAAAATATCCGGCGTACCGATTCATTCCGATATTTGAGAATTCAGCGTCGGATCAGGGCAGGACGTAAGTATGTTCCTCCTCGGGATACTGGGAAACGTACTCGAGGTGACGATGATTCTGAAGATGTAACTTATCGACCTAGTCGTCGTGTTCGTCGTTCTTCGTCAACAAGAGCTCCAGTCAACCCGTCGCCGCAAGATGATTTTGCGATTCAACCGACTCCAGCATTCATGCAAAAGATGATGGATGATATCTTGCGGATGCAGCAAAGGATGAAAGCTCAAGATGAAAAGATTGCTGAGCAAACTGCGCTGATTGAGTTTCAAGCTAAGGAGATTGAGGAAACAAAGCTTAGAGTTAATGTTTTGGAAGGCAGGTTACTTGCCTCGGGGGAGTCTGGGTCTGGGGTACCCGATTTAGAGTCAAGTGAACCTGCGTCTGTAAACCCCAACCCTGTACTTGAAAATGATAATGAAAATGTTTCTGTTTTGGATTACTTTTGTGTTGATGATATTCCAGGGCAACCGAGACCGCTGGTTGTTGACTATTCATTCGCTGACTTATCGTTTATTCAGAGAATGGCCAGTGGAGTTGGCTCTGAGGAAGAAACGGATAATGTTTTTGAGATGAATGATGATGTTTCGATTGAAGAGGAACAGTTGAATTCAGATGAAACGTATGATGATGCACAATCTGGGGAAGCTTACGATGGTGCACCGATTATAGAATCTGATTCAAGTGAAGATGAGAGGCCTCAACATGGAGAATCAAGTTCTGCTGCAACTTCAGCTCAAGAGACACAGGCACCAGATTCAGCAGCTCAAGAATCTATGGATATTCCAAGGAAATACACTGCTGAAGCAAAGAAAGAAAGAAACAAGCAATGGTGGCCTAAGGGACGTAATCCTGTCCCTATTCCAGTTAAATGTCAAGTTTACCGGGTTAGTCAAAATTATACCGGAGTTATTAAAAGCTGGAAGTGTCAGAGAAATCTGTTTATGATGAAGAGAGAGGATGGAGTTCAGTACTTCAAAATGCGTTTTGATCGATTAAGCACGTTGCCAAAAGGAGAGATTAATCGATTAGCTCAGCTTAAATTGATTAATCCGTTCGAGAATGATTATGCCGAGTTTATTCAGAGGAATTTACGTCGAGAAGTGTTATCGAAGAAATATTCTAAGTTGAAACCGACGCTGGGTACTCGGTATACGTTCAAAAAGAAAATTGATCCAGTTACCAGGAAGCTTATGGTTAAAGTTCACTATCCACCAGCTAACTGTTTGACTGAGATACCTATGGAACCAGTTCCTTATTATTTTCTGCGAAGACTTGTAAAATGGGAACTCGATTCACAAACTGGTGAAGCGGTTATTACTTTTGTACCAGATTCAGAACCGTGGCCAGAAGTTGGAGGTATTTGGAATTTGAGACAATCAACATTTAGATTGTACGATCCGATGAGTCTGATTAACTTTCATGAAAAAGATTTGAGAAAACTCTATGATGATCGGATTCGAGTTGGTCAGAAGAATGAGTTTAACAAACGTTTGGCCGAACAATTTTATAAAGTTGTTACTGTTTGTGTAACTCATGGAATTCATGCTGACGGACAATTTCCTGCGGGCTGGGTTTAGATGATGAAACTTTTTGATGACCAAGCTGAAGACACGGGGGAGTTTGTTGATGCAATTTGTGTGTCTGTCAGTTGGTCTAGCTCGTATTTTGTAATTAGATTGAGTTTCCTGACTCCTGCGACGTTGTCTGTAACGTCGCAGGTGCGACGTCAGGTTTTGGGCCTGCGACGTAGTCAACGTCGCATGGGCTTGGGCCTGCGACGTCGTGTGCGACGTCGCAGGTGCCAAAGTTTGTATAAATTCGTATTTACGTTTTCTGTTTAGGGTTGACGAAACCCTAAACGCCATTTGTCGAAATCTCTGTAAAGCTAGTCGAATATAATCAATATAATACGTTTCGTTTGATATTCATTGAGTATTGATTATTCGTGTGATTGTGTGATTATACAATTGTTGTTTCCGCCATCAATTGATTGACTCGGTTCGTATAGATCCAAGGTTAGGGACAAACAGGCTCTGATACCAATCTGTCGCACCCCCAAATTTAAGATGCGGAAGCGGTTCGGGTCGAGGCGCGACTAATCAAATATCAAAGCACACAAGATATAGCAAACGACTCTATATGCGGCGTTTTACAACTTGTATTGATAAAACAAAAGTTTACATCAAAAATATTGTTTACATTAGCTCGGTTTGAAAATGAGAGATTTACATACATAATTAATTTATACAAAATATAATAATGCAGCTAAATCTCTGAATGTTTGTATGCTGACACGAGCTAAGTATCCTGATCGGGCAGTCCAACCTACTGCTGAGTACCTGTGATACATGCTAAAATGGGTCAGCGAAACGCTGGTGAGCTCACAGGTTTGTATGTTAAAACATATAGTATGAACCGCAAGATTTAATTGAATTTAAGTTGCGATAAAGCAAAATAAAAGTTATACAGCCATGAGCACATAGTCTGAGCTTAACTTGAGGGCCGGGTCCAATGAAGGAATTCCGATCGAGGTGCCGCCTACGAGTGCCTAATCTACACTCGTCTACCCAAATGCTAATACGTCCGTTTGACCAGTTAGTGCTTGCTAACCCGGACGAGGATTGTCAATCCTATATGATATCATATACTAACATTCACGCTACAGATGTATTTCCAAACTATGTTGATCGAGATTGGAACACCGTGACGGGTTACGATTTCTTTCAGATAGATTCGAGTGAGGTGTTCCATTTTGTCGGTTTCCTTGATCGCAAGGAAATGAGCAGATTTTGTGAGACGATCGATGATCACCCAAATGGTATCGCAACTGCCTGATGACTTTGGTAGTTTGGTTATGAAATCCATGGCGATTTGTTCCCATTTCCATTCAGGAATTTCGGGTTGTTCGAGTAGACCAGAAGGTTTTTGATATTCGGCTTTGACCTTCAAGCAAGTAAGACACTTGCTGACGTATGTGGCAATTTCGGCTTTCATGTTCGGCCACCAATAAAACTACTTGATGTCATGATACATTTTGTCGGATCCCGGATGGATTGAATATTTGGACTTGTGAGCTTCATCCATCACCAAGTCTCGCAGGTTCCCATAACTAGGCAACCAGATTCGATTAGAGAAATACCTAACTCTGTTAGGTTTGATTTCGAATTGTTTATCCATGCCTCGCAAGGCTTCGTTTTTGACATTATCAGGTTTGAGATCTTCGAGTTGAGCAGCGAGAATCTGAATGTTTAAATCATTATGAATAGTCATACTGAGGGCTCGGACTCGAAGTGGTTTCGATCGCTCTTTTCGACTGAGGGCATCGGCAACAACATTTGCCTTCCCTGGAGTAAGCAACTCGACCCATCGACGTTGCCTCATGTTGAGATCTTTCTGATCGAATATGTGCTGGAGACTTTTGTGGTCGGAAAAGGTTGTGCACTTAGTGCCGTAGAGATAGTGTCTCCAGATTTTGAGAGCAAAAACGACAGCTCCAAGCTCG
This sequence comes from Helichrysum umbraculigerum, assembly GCA_949592205.1. NCBI lineage: Eukaryota > Viridiplantae > Streptophyta > Magnoliopsida > Asterales > Asteraceae > Helichrysum > Helichrysum umbraculigerum. The sequence goes on along the minus strand of CATIUR010000002.1, from coordinate 85,899,867 downwards.
AGATCATGAGTGGTGTAGTTCTTTTCGTGAATTTTGAGCTGTCGTGAGGCGTAGGCAATGACTTTGTCTCGTTGCATCAACACACAACTGAGACCTTGGTGAGAAGCATCGCAGTATACCACGAAGTCATCGGTGCCCTCTGGTAATGATAGAATAGGAGCACTGCAAAGCTTTTGTTTAAGAAGTTGAAATGCTGACTCTTGCTTATCAGTCCAATCGAACTTTTTATCTTTCTGAGTCAGTTTCGTGAGTGGTTGGGCTATTTTCGAGAAGTTTTCAATGAGTCGCCGATAGTACCCGGCAAGTCCTAGGAATTGCCGTACTTCAGTTGGAGTCGTTGGTGCTTGCCAGCATTTGATAGCCTCGATTTTTGACGGATCAACATGAATTCCTTGACTATCAATCACGTTTCCAAGGAATTGTACGGTTTGCATCTAGAACTCACACTTAGAAAATTTAGCATACAACTCTTCGTGTCTAAGTAGTTCTAAGATGGTTTTGGGATGTTGCACATGTTCCTGTTCGTTGCGCGAGTAGATGAGTATGTCATCGATGAAGACGATAACAAATTTGTCGAGATAGGGCTTGCACACCCGATTCATAAGGTCCATGAATACAGCCGGTGTGTTGGTTAGACCGAATGGCATCACTTGGAATTCGTAATACCCATAGTGGGTTCTGAAAGCAGTTTTTGGGATATCGGTGTCGCGAACACGTAGCTGGTGATAACCTGACCGAAGATCGATCTTTGAATAAAAAATCGACCCTTGAAGTTGGTCAAACAGGTCATCAATACGAGGAAGTGGATATCGGTTTTTGACGGTCAATTTGTTTAACTCTCGGTAGTCGATACAGATTCTGAATGAACCGTCTTTCTTTTTCACAAATAAGACCGGAGCTCCCCAAGGTGAAGAACTCGGTCTAATGAATCCTCTTTCCAGGAGTTCCTGTAATTGTGTGGACAACTCCTGAAGTTCGGATGGGGCTAAGCGGTATGGTGCTCGGGCCACAGGTGCAGCACCTGGCACGAGATCGATTGAGAACTCAACCTGTCTTGGCGGCGGTAGACCAGGTAGTTCTTCGGGAAAGACTTCTGAAAAGTCTCGAACAATTGGCACATCTTCAAGTCACTTCTCCTCTGACTTTTTCTCCATGATGTGTGCGAGGATTGCCGGATAACCCTTTCTCAGAAATTTTTGAGTTTTCAAACAAGAGATGATGTTTAGTCTCGTCCCACAGGTCTCCCCCTGTATGACCAAAGTTCTACCGGCAGCGAGGGGAATGCGAACGACTTTGTCATAACAAATGATTTCAGCGCGGTGTTTGGACAACTAGTCCATACCAATGATGACGTCGAAACTTCTAATTTCAACATGCATAAGATCGATTGAGAAGTGTGACAACCGTCACCAAACCGTTATCGTAGTTCGAGCCGTCAAAAGTCATTTTTGTGAAAATAATAATTTCAATGATTTCTTTACATCAAAGTCTTCATTTTTGAAAAGCGAATCCAACGCAAAAAGAATCAACTCAATCCGGTGTGTAACGAAGAAGTTATGAAGCAAAATGTAAATGCGTTCATAAATTTAAAACTTAAGAGAACGTGCGGGGTATGATAAATAAAATATAATAATAAGTACTTTATAAATAATAATAATACTAACAATTATAATACAATAATAATAAGCTAAGTAAAAACATATCACACGTTAAAAAGATAAAAGCTGAGTTTTCTGCGAGGTTTCACGGTTTGGGCCATAACTCTCTCATCCGGACTCCAAATGACTTGAATCCAAAGCCCATGATCTCTAAACTCATTGGGCTACAACATATCCAAAAATTAGCTCATAACTCATTGTAAAAGTCGACCAAGAGGAGAAGTAAGGAGCAAGAAAAATATTTTGTTTCATAATTTTAACCTATCTAGTCATTCTCTTATCCAAAACCCTAAAACCTATTTTCTTTCACCCTAGATCCGAACTACAGCCCCTTTAGTCTAAATTTATCATCAGTTTTCATCAAATAAATCAAGTGTTTAATCCCTTAATTCAATCTATCAACCGAAATCATTCATTCGCGTGTTCGTGGGTAAGTTTTCGGTAATTATTCATACAAATCTTGATGTTTTCAGTCATATTCAATTTATTACTCATATAAAATGAAATTATTACAGATCCTAAGGAAAATCATGCTTGTGTATTCGTTGATCATTGGAAATCTCGCTTTAATTCGCATAATCGTACGTATTTTCAATCTATTTCGATTTGTATCTATTATTTCGATTATTTCGTATTGTCGGTTTTCATTCGGTTCAATCCATTGTGTTTTGGGTATATGAAATCATTAGGATATTATTAAAATCAGTATAGAAGTCAATAGAATTGAGGATTTTGATTGTGTTTGCGGTTTGGATTGTTCATACGAATGATTAGGGTTGATTATCTATAAAACCCTAATCTGTCCAGAAAATACTTTCGGTTGGGAGGCATGTAACTTGGTCATAACACGATGGTTTTTGATGAAATAAGAGTCAAAACTTAAGTATTTTTAGTATGCTTTCAAATGGCATCGGTCTCGTGTCAAAATAGTGAGTATAAGTTGGTCAAAATGATTTTATAAAAGTGATTGTCAAATCTGAGTTTTTCGGTTCATTGTTTTAGTTAACTTGTTGATTTTAGAAACGTATTTTAAGCTAATAATTGAGTCTTGAAATTTTTACTGGAGTAATTTTAAAGTGTCAACAATTTTCTGTAAAAATATCATAGTCTTTTTTAGTATTTAACTAATTTAAATAAATTATAACTTTTGTGAAGTCAGAAAGTGTTGTCGGTTTGGAGCAGATTACTTTGATGAAATTTTAAAAATAGTAAACTATTGAAATAAGTTCTGGAAAGATTACAGGATGTTCTTAACACCATGAAATGTCATTTGTAAAATTTGTAGAGTCAAATGATTTTATTAAGTCATGGTTTAAAATTCGTGAAGTGGTATGAAATTTCTGGGCAGATTCTGAAATGCAAGATAGAGTAAAGTTACTAATATTTTGAATAAACGAGGATTAAATTTTGTAAATATACTTGAGGATTGGTTGTGAGGAAACCTAGTAAAGGTGATTTGGACTTGGGATACAATGGAAGGACATAGATATGTCTAGGTTGTAACCCGTATACGTATATATTCGTTTGTAGATTGCGAGTTGTTTGGTGGATTCTTTTGAGGGAGATACTTACTTTGGTATTCAAGGTGAGTTTTCGTGGCCCCTTTTTCATATACATGTTTTCAAATTGGGGGAAAAGTATGCTCACATGTTTTATCAATTGTTTTTATGCTGTGAAACGTATTCATTTTCATTTTTGGACATATGCTTGAAATGTGTGACACTATGTGACTTATATGCGTGACTTATATGCATTGGTTGTTGGATTTGTTTTGTTAAAAGGCTGCACTCCTTCGGGAGTGTATACCTAGTGTATATGCTTTGTATACACTGAAGGACATATTTATTTACAAGGCTGCACTTTTTCGGGAGTGTATACCTAATGTATGCTTAGGTGTACATTGAATGTCATTTATGGGTAGCTACCGCATACACAGGATTTGGTTGAGTCATACTCCTTCGTGGGGTGATGACAGTTGTGGATTGTTGGTTGTATTATTTCACTCGTGTGCCATTTCTATATGCATTGTCCTAACTTATTATTATCACAGCAAAATGTTTATTTTTATGGTGTCTGGTTTCAAACCTACGAAACTCACCAACATTCGTGTTGACGTTTTTGAGCATATCTTTTCAGGTTTTACTAGTGGACTTAAAGCAGTGGACAAGAGAACTTAGTGGACCTTTAGGGTTGCATTAAGAGTTATTCAAGACTTGCGTTACATCATTAAGGTTGTTTGTGAATGCTTGTTTTGCCTTAACATTGTATAGTACGTTTGTTGTAAGCTTTTGAATTCATTGTTGAAATGTATGCACGACATGAACCGTTATTCATGTTATTGGCATCATGACACATTGGATATTGTATTTCATATAGAATTCTTTATAATGATGTGTTATGATCCTATCACCATTATACCCCATTGTTTCCGCTTTAGACGGGGTGTGACAGATTGGTATCAGAGCCATTGTTTATAGAGATCTAGGTGGATTGGCCTAGACTATAAATAAGGAACCCACATATAGAACATGAGTTAGGAAGTTATGTGTGCATACAATTCCGTGAAGCTAGTGTCGATCATTTATCTTAATCGTTTTGAAATAAGGACGTTGTAAGCGTTTCTTCATCATCTTACGACTCTTTATGTGGATCGTCTACATGTTGCTTAGGATTCCATAACTATCTGATCTCTTTCCGTAAATACAAAGCTTATTGTGATACAAGGACTTGGAAGATAAGTATGTGTATGAAAGAATACTTTCACAATTATGGCTGCAGACGTAATTGACAAAGGTGTTCCGACTTATGTGTGCTTATCCGACCAGGTTTGCGTGTCTCATGTGCTATCTTCGTGTCGTATGGTAATAAAATCCCAATTATATTCCTTACCTAATTATTCTTATCTTTGTGAGTCTGGTGCATTTATGCCTAGACAAACTCCAAAGTATTCATTCTATTCTAAACTCGTATGAATTCGAAATTATAGCAAGCATATTACTAAGACACATTACTCGTAAAATTTACTCGTGGAGGAGAAACACTCGGAGGTGGTCATACAAGTGATAGTGGTGATTGAACTGATGGTTGAACTGGAGGAATTTGTTGTATTGAAGGCAAGAACTCCAATGTTGTTGCGATCATTGCACGACAGTGGTGGGCCTTAATATTCAAAGTTGTCATGCAAGTTGTAACAGCATATTGAATCATGGTATAGCTAACGACACCGAAGGCGAAAATGGAATTAATAGTCAAGAATTCAAAGGATGGAAGTGGTGATGGCGCGAAATAAATAAATAAATAAATAAAATAAAAATAATAATGATAATAATAATAATAATAAAATATATAAATAAATAAATAAATAGATAGATAAATGAATAAAATAAATAAAGGCACTGTTTAAGGAGAAATATTCTTTCAATAACGAAATTAAGAAGTTAGTGAACAAGTTTTAGAATTTTTCTACAATGGGAGTTAATCATGCAACATATATCAGACAATTTCATGAGTTGGCGAGAATTAGAGCTCATCGCGTGGCACTCGAAGCTATGAGAAATGAGAAGTACATCAACAGCTTTGTTCTGGAAACTTGTAGGATGGTAGAAGTGACTGAGCCTCCTACCATCCAAGGCGCAATACTAATGGGTGGATTGTTAATCAATGAATCAATAAGGCAGGGAATGTAGAAACAATACCAAGAATTAGAGGGTATTCAAAAGGCTGGTAGATACTAACACATGAAGAGAGGGTTACGCTGGTTCACATCTTCTGTGAGTAAGGTGTGACCACTATCATCACACATCTACATCATGTTGTATTTATTCGAACTGCAAATGAAGAGGACATGTTACAATTGAACGTGGATGACAGCTAGTCAAGTGGCACCAATCAACACAGTAGGAAACTCGATAGCTTATTTTGAGTAGGAGACTCGGAAATAATTCTATTAATGAGTGCGCATAGAGACTAAAAGACGTTACATAAGGGTATACTCTAGTGCTAGAAGATTTCTCTTTTAGCATTGACTTGTTACCCTTCGGACTCAGAAGTTTTGGTGTAGTTGAGGGAATGGATTAGTTGACAAAATTTAGGTAGAAATTGTATGTTTGAGAAAGTATTTCGTATACCACTTAAATGGTGGTGTAATACCTGAGATTTTCAAAGAACACTTCAAAGACAAAAAGAAACAACTCATGAGCGTAAAGGCTAATAAGTTAAAAACTCAAAAACATTCTCTTATCAACGATTTCCTCGAGGTCTTCCCGGAAGACTTAGAAGAACTATATCCCTCTTGACTCGTAAAATTTTGTATCGATCTTATTCTTAGAGCAACCCAGTTGCAAAAGCTCTATATCACGTAACACTATTCGAATGCAAGAGTTATTTAATCCATTTTAAGATGCTCCAAGACAAGGGTTTTATTCACCCTAGTCATTCTCCTTTGGGAGCACCTGTCTTATTTGTCAAAAAGAATGATGATTCTTTTCATTTGTGCATTGATTATCGTGAACTTAACAAATTTACGGTCAAGAATCGATGTCCTCTTCCAAGGATGGATGATTTGTTTGATCAACTTCAAGGTGTTCAATGGTTTTCAAAAATCAATCTTCATTCTGGTTACCATCAATTGATGGTACATGAATCAGATATACCAAAGACTGCATTTAGTACTCGTTACGTACATTTCAAATTTCCCGTTATGCTTTTCGGTCTTACTAATGCGACTATAGCATTCATATATTTAACAAACACGTATGTAAACCGTATCTCAACGAATTTATTATACTTTTCATTTGTAACGTTCTGAATTATTCTAAAACCAAGGAAGAGCATGAAGTTCCTTTGAGACTAATCCTGGAGTTACTTTTGAAAGAAAAGGTCTATGCAATATAATTGGAGTACGAAATTTGACTACAAGAGGTTTGTTTTTCTTGGTCACGCTGTGAACAAAGAAGTCAATCTTGTGAATTTTAGCAAAATAGAAGCTGTGAAGGGATGGAAGGTCCCATAGTGTGACACCCTCAAATTTCGGTTTGCGGAAGCTGTCGGGTCGGGTGTCACTAAATCAAATATCACCGCATAAGATACATAATGAACGACTCTAAATGAGACGTTTGAAAATAATTATACATTTCCTAAAATAGAACGTTTACAACGTTATGAGTTTAATAATAATTTCCAATTACATAATTTGAAAATACTAAAGTAGATGCAGAGTTGTCCCAATTGTTGAAAATATGCGACTCGAACTAATAAGATCTTGTAGCGATCCTAATCCTGCTGGGCAACCTGAGAACACATGCTAAAACAGGTCAGCTATAAAGCTGGTGAGTTCATAGGATGGTTAGTTGAAAACATAAAGTAATAAAACAATTTATGTTTTGTAAAGTTGTTTCCAAAATCAGTGATTTTTGATATGTAATACGTTGAAGTTTGTAACGCCAATGTGTAAAGGTCGAATCTAGGTATTTCATACCTAACTAGTTTGAATTGTAAGTCTACCATTGAAATTGTTTGTCTAACTTAATGTTCAATTACCCCGATATGGTTGGTTGCATTGTTACAAGTTACTTAGACTTGTTTGTCTTAAATTGATACAAGTTACAACGACTTGTTTGTTTGAAAATGCTACAAGTACAACGACTTGTCTGATTGAAAATGATACAAGTACAACGACTTGTCTGCTTGAAAATAATACAAGTACAACGACTTGTCTGATTGAAAATGATACAAGTACAACGACTTGTCTGCTTGAAAATAATACAAGTACAACGACTTGTCTGATTGAAGTTGTGCCCACTGCAATACCGTGGCATCGTTTTGTACCCACTTTACCGTGGTATCGTTTTGTGCCCGCTGCAATACCGCGGCATCGTTTCTGAAGTGCTCGAGAGCATAGTTGAAATGTAGAGCTAGTAGTACTACGACATACTAGCTATTGCAAATAAGTGTCGACCGTACAACGACGCGTCCGACTTGAATGATTGTATTTGTATGATTGTATGTATACTAATATACATAAATATTATTGAAGTTAGCACCAAGTGCTCATGATAATATATAAACATGTAGATATATATATATTTGTCAAATGAGCAAACGTAAGTAACAATCGTGACACGCATGAAAATAATTGATTGTATCTAAATACGTATAAGCAAATATTTAGATATTAAGTAATACGTTGGTCCTAGGTATGAATACTCATCACCTAGTTGAATTGTATTAGTATAAAGGATCTATACTAACATATGATGCTATCGTATACTTCTAGCCTCAAGCCTAGCAAGTATATTTGGGTTCTGAATTGTATTGGCAATATTAGTTCCTAAAAGAGAAACTGATCCTGTAAATGTATGTATGTCGTCTTGTGTAGGTAGAACTAACCCGTTCTAATGTATTTGATAATATTGTCCCGCGACAATATGGCCAATGAATAGTAATAACTATATCCAGTTATACCTAAGTAATTGTTTTCCAACAATCTGATAGTGTACGATTGTGACCTATCTAGGTTAGGTCTTGATATTGTTCCAAAACAATGTGTTGGGTGTAATTCCTAAGTATTACACATTTGTATTACATACAGTAATAAAATTTATTGTGAATTATGAAAGATTATTAATATAATTCGAAAACAGTTGTTGTGCATGTGTTTCACCCCAAAAACAGTAAAACAGTTGAAAGAGTGGGGCTATGAAACTCACCTGTGAATTGTTAGCGATACGATGATACGCGCGTCGTCCAAATGGTAACCTTCTAGTGTCCTAAACACGTGAGGTTATATAAGTACGAGATCAAATAGTCTGACCAAGTAAGTCGTTCGAATGTTTGTTTGTCGCTTGGTTTTAAAGACCGTGTACGGGGGTTCGGGGGCAGCGCCCCTGATAGCGGGGTCCAAGGGGTGGCAACCCCTGGCGGGGTCCAAGGGGCAGAGCCCCTGGCTGGGGTCGAGCTGCCAGGTCAGCTTGGAAAAATTTTATTTCTACTACGTTGCTTTAAAGAAAATGCATTCGAAATCCAAATTCGGGTAAAATCGAGTGGTAAAATTTGGTTGTCAATACTTAGTGAAAAACATAGGTTTTTAAGGTTCTGCGACGTCAGATGCGACGTCAGATGCGACGTCAGATGCGACGTAGGGTCGTGCGTCGCTATGTGCGACGTCGCAATTTAATGCGACGTTGTGCGTTACGTCGCAATGTGCGACGTTTAAGATTTACTGCGACGTAGGGTGTTACGTCGCATCATGCGACGTTGAGATGTTTTTGCGACGTTGGCTGCGACGTCGGCTGCGACGTCGCAGCACTGTTTTTGGTCTCTGCGACGTAGCGATCTGATCGCCGGAGTTTGAGCCGAAAACAAGTTTTCCGGCCTCCGTTGAGTCTGATTCTTTTACCCAACCCGTAACTAAGTATTTTAAGCTTATCTAAACCGCAAACAAGCAAAATAACAAGGTTTTCAGAGATTTCGAGAATTGTCGGAAACTTACAAATCCGCGCGAGGAGAATCCGAAAAGATAGGATTGTAGATCGTTGCGTGGTGATCGTTTTTCCCTAAAGGAGCTTTGAGATTGGAGGTCGTTTGACGGTGGTTTTTGGCGGATTATGGTGGTGGTGGTGGTAGGTTGTAGAGAGAGAGATGAGAGAAAAGGTAGGTGGAAAAGAAGAAGAAAATGAAGAAATGAGGTGGGAGTTTGGGTTTTTGTTAAAACTCAGATCCCTAACTCGTGTACTGTGGTCTCCAACTACAGTACAAAATGTCCGTGATTTTATACCTGATTAAAATGTAGATTTATTACTTTAAATCTATAACTTTTGTTTAAGTTGTTTTGTAAATATTTTTAATAAAAATATTTCACTTGAACTATAAAATGTAATTATTCAAAGTTTAAAATCGGCGCGAAATTTGACTTTTTGACCGGGTGTTACATTCTCCCCCTGTTAAGAAAATTTCGTCCCGAAATTTAAAGTGATGTCAGGGTTGCGCATGGTCTGGGGAGCAATGCACGTACGAGGTATTTGTCGAATAGATTGCAGACACATGATGTCTATAACGAGGTTGAATAGCAGTCACTCCATGACAGCATCATGTTTAATCGTTGTGGTCACATTCTGACTGTTTTGTAATTGGTTATATCAGGGCTGAGCGATTTATCGTTGAGTCGATTAGTCTACTGAAAGTAAACATTGAGTTTGGTTGGTGAGTGTTCTATCGATTGGTCTGCTGAAAGCAAACTTTGGGTTTTATGTGGGCCTAGGTCAACTAGCCCTAAGATGTGATCGACATTAAGTCGTTAAAATGATGGTGGGGACAATAAGTACACGTTTAGCGAATCTAAAATTGAAGAGTTATGTTTTCGAGGAGAGGTTGTACTTACATTATTGTTGGAGATTTATTTGATTTACTCGGAGTCGATTAGATGAATTTTGCGTCTTTTTGGGCAGTCCTTCTTGTAATGACCAGGTTCCTTACATTTGAAGCATATCCTTCGAGAGTCGGGATTGGCGGGAACTCTGCAGTCCCGGATTACGTGACCATATCGTTGGCATCTTTCGCAAGGTAATCCGCAAAATCCGTCATGATGACGTTTGCAGCCGTGACAAAATGGTTTGTTACCCGCATAGCCTTGTCTGTCGTTGGGTTCAGCAGCGTAGGACCTCAAGGGTTCAGGTTGATTCGTTGGGTTTTGGCTAGAGCTGGAACTTCCATTTCCTTTTTGTTGATTGTTTTCTGTTGCAGGTGGCCCACGTCGAACCACCTGTGCCATGAGTCTGTGGGCCATGCGAATAGCCTCTTCAATAGTAGTGGGTTTAGAGGCGGTGACCATTCCCTCAATTAGCAACGGGAGTCCACCAATGTACCTCCCGATTCGTTTGTTTTCAGGGTTTACTATGTTTGGACAAAGGGATGCTAGTTGTTGGAAGCGATTGGTATATGTTTCAATGTCGTTGTCCTTTACGGTGAGATACCAAAGTTCGTCCTCAAGTTTGTGAAGTACTTCGATGGGGCAATACTTGTCCTTCATGATTTGTTTCAGGTCTTCCCACGGAAGTTCGTGAGCAGTGTCGATTCCTACAGTTCGGGCGTGAAAATTCCACCAGGTAGAGGCATCATCCTGGAGGGTATATGTGGCGTACAAGACTTTGCAGTCGTCGGGGCAGTTGCACATGTGGAAAATAGATTCCATTCTCTCGAACCATCGAATTAATCCGACAGCTCCTTCAGTCCCGACGAAGTTTGGGGGTTCGCACCTCAGGAAATCCCTAAAAGTGCAAGGCTTTACTTGGTTCTGAGCAGCTAGGGTCGCAGTCACTGCTTGATTAATAATTTGATCGTGCTCAGCTCGAGTGAAAGTTTGTCGTTTAGGAGGCATGATTCTTGAACAAGAATGAAATGACAAAGTGTGAGATCTTTATTCAAAGATTTTGACTTTATAGTTGCATACTCGGATGTAAAAGTGTTAGTTATCCAGAAACCACTTAAGGTATCTATATGAAAGTCCTCGGACTTTGAAATTTTAGATGTGTAGTCGTACTAACGACCTAGTTATGAATTATAGGTAGTTGACCAGAACCATAGTATTGTCGTAGTCTATCAGACTATAATGTAGTACTAGAATATCGTACGGCCATTCATGCCTGTGTATGTGACAACTACAGTGTCCTCGGTGGTGTTGAAGCAGGTTCCACCAACACAACCCAGGTGTGTGGTGACATCATTGCGTATTTATTGATTAAAGCATTACATGCTTAATGGGTCGTATATACATATATGGTGTACACGTAACTATTCAAGTATACGTACATAATAATAGTCAGGTGTGGCACCTCGTGCCCAGTTAAGTAAGTGTATATGTACATATGTCAGTCGTACATGCAACTATAACAAGTCTACATGCATAATTGAAGTAGCACCTAGTGCTATAATGCAGTGTTATCAGCACAGTAATTGAAATACTAATGTTTTGTAATTGTAGTACCAAGGTACCATGAAACGCAGCACCACGTGCTGTAATGAAGTGCCCGCGGCATTGAAATTGTAGTATCCATGTACTATGAGTGTGGCATCAACATGTCATGATTGTAGTATCAACGTACTGTGAAGGTTGCACTAATGTGCTCAAGTTGTGGTATTAACATACCTTGAAATCGTAGCACCACGTGCCATGTGTGGTTTGATTTGTGGCCCACGGCCAAAATGTGTTTGAAGTTCGAATTTCTCAGTTGTAGCACAAAGGCTAAAATGTAGGGGTCAAAGTACCGCATGATTGAATTTGTTGATCTACGTGATCAAGTTGTGATTCGAGATAATTTTGTTGTGGACTTAGTCAACACTAATCCAGTTGTGATCCATATGTTCAAGGTTTAAAAGTTGTCAGTTTGTTTTAAGTTTCGTGAAGGTTTAGCATGTGCGGGTTTCCATTCCCATTGGTAACGTTTGTACCTCCTTCCCGAGGCTCAGTGATAAATGTGATATTCTCCTATGCGTGCATATGGAGAAAAGTGTCGAGTCGCGATAGTTAGGAAGACGGCGATGTGCCTCTTCGCGAGTATGTATTGGTTCAGCGGAATTGATTTTATATATATACTCAATATATATAAGTACGTAAAAGTATTACACATGTAAGGCCTATTCATACATACCTACAGTACATATAATAGCCTAGGATGTCTAGCACATAACAAATCAGAGTCAACTACGCATTCCTGGTCCAGTATAACCCCTTTCAGATATCGCATCATTTTTATTTAATTGTACATAGTTAGCTACGCTATGTTAAATTAAACTCGTATGATGAAATCCCTGAACCAGTCATACCTAACGAGGAATACTGCCTAACGGTCATAGTCTAGGCCCTCTAAATGCAACCTAGTTCACTATAACCTTAGGCTCTGATACCAATCTGTGACACCCTCAAATTTCGGTTTGCGGAAGCTGTCGGGTCGGGTGTCACTAAATCAAATATCACCGCATAAGATACATAATGAACGACTCTAAATGAGACGTTTGAAAATAATTATACATTTCCTAAAATAGAACGTTTACAACGTTATGAGTTTAATAATAATTTCCAATTACATAATTTGAAAATACTAAAGTAGATGCAGAGTTGTCCCAATTGTTGAAAATATGCGACTCGAACTAATAAGATCTTGTAGCGATCCTAATCCTGCTGGGCAACCTGAGAACACATGCTAAAACAGGTCAGCTATAAAGCTGGTGAGTTCATAGGATGGTTAGTTGAAAACATAAAGTAATAAAACAATTTATGTTTTGTAAAGTTGTTTCCAAAATCAGTGATTTTTGATATGTAATACGTTGAAGTTTGTAACGCCAATGTGTAAAGGTCGAATCTAGGTATTTCATACCTAACTAGTTTGAATTGTAAGTCTACCATTGAAATTGTTTGTCTAACTTAATGTTCAATTACCCCGATATGGTTGGTTGCATTGTTACAAGTTACTTAGACTTGTTTGTCTTAAATTGATACAAGTTACAACGACTTGTTTGTTTGAAAATGCTACAAGTACAACGACTTGTCTGATTGAAAATGATACAAGTACAACGACTTGTCTGCTTGAAAATAATACAAGTACAACGACTTGTCTGATTGAAAATGATACAAGTACAACGACTTGTCTGCTTGAAAATAATACAAGTACAACGACTTGTCTGATTGAAGTTGTGCCCACTGCAATACCGTGGCATCGTTTTGTACCCACTTTACCGTGGTATCGTTTTGTGCCCGCTGCAATACCGCGGCATCGTTTCTGAAGTGCTCGAGAGCATAGTTGAAATGTAGAGCTAGTAGTACTACGACATACTAGCTATTGCAAATAAGTGTCGACCGTACAACGACGCGTCCGACTTGAATGATTGTATTTGTATGATTGTATGTATACTAATATACATAAATATTATTGAAGTTAGCACCAAGTGCTCATGATAATATATAAACATGTAGATATATATATATTTGTCAAATGAGCAAACGTAAGTAACAATCGTGACACGCATGAAAATAATTGATTGTATCTAAATACGTATAAGCAAATATTTAGATATTAAGTAATACGTTGGTCCTAGGTATGAATACTCATCACCTAGTTGAATTGTATTAGTATAAAGGATCTATACTAACATATGATGCTATCGTATACTTCTAGCCTCAAGCCTAGCAAGTATATTTGGGTTCTGAATTGTATTGGCAATATTAGTTCCTAAAAGAGAAACTGATCCTGTAAATGTATGTATGTCGTCTTGTGTAGGTAGAACTAACCCGTTCTAATGTATTTGATAATATTGTCCCGCGACAATATGGCCAATGAATAGTAATAACTATATCCAGTTATACCTAAGTAATTGTTTTCCAACAATCTGATAGTGTACGATTGTGACCTATCTAGGTTAGGTCTTGATATTGTTCCAAAACAATGTGTTGGGTGTAATTCCTAAGTATTACACATTTGTATTACATACAGTAATAAAATTTATTGTGAATTATGAAAGATTATTAATATAATTCGAAAACAGTTGTTGTGCATGTGTTTCACCCCAAAAACAGTAAAACAGTTGAAAGAGTGGGGCTATGAAACTCACCTGTGAATTGTTAGCGATACGATGATACGCGCGTCGTCCAAATGGTAACCTTCTAGTGTCCTAAACACGTGAGGTTATATAAGTACGAGATCAAATAGTCTGACCAAGTAAGTCGTTCGAATGTTTGTTTGTCGCTTGGTTTTAAAGACCGTGTACGGGGGTTCGGGGGCAGCGCCCCTGATAGCGGGGTCCAAGGGGTGGCAACCCCTGGCGGGGTCCAAGGGGCAGAGCCCCTGGCTGGGGTCGAGCTGCCAGGTCAGCTTGGAAAAATTTTATTTCTACTACGTTGCTTTAAAGAAAATGCATTCGAAATCCAAATTCGGGTAAAATCGAGTGGTAAAATTTGGTTGTCAATACTTAGTGAAAAACATAGGTTTTTAAGGTTCTGCGACGTCAGATGCGACGTCAGATGCGACGTCAGATGCGACGTAGGGTCGTGCGTCGCTATGTGCGACGTCGCAATTTAATGCGACGTTGTGCGTTACGTCGCAATGTGCGACGTTTAAGATTTACTGCGACGTAGGGTGTTACGTCGCATCATGCGACGTTGAGATGTTTTTGCGACGTTGGCTGCGACGTCGGCTGCGACGTCGCAGCACTGTTTTTGGTCTCTGCGACGTAGCGATCTGATCGCCGGAGTTTGAGCCGAAAACAAGTTTTCCGGCCTCCGTTGAGTCTGATTCTTTTACCCAACCCGTAACTAAGTATTTTAAGCTTATCTAAACCGCAAACAAGCAAAATAACAAGGTTTTCAGAGATTTCGAGAATTGTCGGAAACTTACAAATCCGCGCGAGGAGAATCCGAAAAGATAGGATTGTAGATCGTTGCGTGGTGATCGTTTTTCCCTAAAGGAGCTTTGAGATTGGAGGTCGTTTGACGGTGGTTTTTGGCGGATTATGGTGGTGGTGGTGGTAGGTTGTAGAGAGAGAGATGAGAGAAAAGGTAGGTGGAAAAGAAGAAGAAAATGAAGAAATGAGGTGGGAGTTTGGGTTTTTGTTAAAACTCAGATCCCTAACTCGTGTACTGTGGTCTCCAACTACAGTACAAAATGTCCGTGATTTTATACCTGATTAAAATGTAGATTTATTACTTTAAATCTATAATTTTTGTTTAAGTTGTTTTGTAAATATTTTTAATAAAAATATTTCACTTGAACTATAAAATGTAATTATTCAAAGTTTAAAATCGGCGCGAAATTTGACTTTTTGACCGGGTGTTACACATAGCTATCGTGAAGGTTCGTAAGACATTTAGGATTCACAGGTTTTATCGGCATTTTATCGGGAGTTTTTCAAAAATCGTTCAACTACTCACATATATATATGAATATAAAAAGTTTGTTTTGGGATAGAAACTGAGAAAAATCTTTTCAAACATTGGAGGATGTCTTGTGTAATGCATCAATTCGGCCTCTTCCCGACGGATCGGAGGATTTCGTTGTGTATCGTGATGCGTCAGACCGAGGTCTGAGTTGTGTGTTAATTAAATGAGAGATGTAATCGAATTCGTCTCTCGACAACTAAAGATACATAAGCATTTCTATATTACCCACGATTTGAAACTTGGAGCGGTAGCATTTGTACATATGTGTTGAAGACACTACTTGTATGGAATGAAGAACGTTATGTATACCGATCATAAGAGCTTTTAACACGCCTATGTTCAAAAGAAGTTGAATACAAGGCAAATGAGGAAACTCGAAATATTTAGTGGCTACGATTGTGAATTTCGATATCATCCAGGGAAGACGGATGTTGTGGCAGATGTTTTGAGCAGGAAGGAAATAGTAAGCCAAGGTGAGTGCAAGTCAAAGTTTGGCGATACACTCTAGCATTAGGATAAGATGTTCAAAATTCAAGATGAAGCGTTAAGGATACTCATATATAAAACAAAAAGTTGTGGATAGAATGAATAATTCAACTTATTTCTTAGCTATCCGTGAGGACTACACGATGGAGAAATTGGTGAGGTTGTATAGTAACAAAGTAGTAGCAAGGCATGGAGTGTTTGCATCAATTATATCCGATTTTAATGATGATTTTACTTTGCAATTTTTGGTAAACATTACAAAAGGCTTTTGGAACGTGTTTTTGATGTGAGGACGGTATATCATTCTCGAATTAATGAGCGGGGTGAGCAAACCATTCAAACATTTGAGAATATGCTTAGAGTGTGTTATCGATTTGGGTAGAAGCTGGGATACTGAGTTACCACTAGTCGAGTTCTCATACAACACAGTTATCATTCTAGTATTCCATGTGCACTATTTCAAGCACATCAGAAGTATAGGAATCGTTCATTGTAGCGTGGGTTGAAGTTGGATTAAAGTCAGTTGATTGGATTGAAATAGTCCATGAAGCTATTGACAAGACCGTTCAAATCAATGAGAGGTTGGAAACAATACGTGATAGGTAAATGAGTTACACAAACAAACATCGACAGCAGTTAGAGTTTTGTGTTGGGAATCATATATTGTTTAAAGTGTTACTTTAGGAAAGTGTCATACATTTTGGGAAGTTTGAAATATTAGCATATGTGTTTGTTGGACAGTTCTAAATTGTTGAACGTATGGGTTCAATAATGTACCAATTGGAAGTTGTTACAAGAGTGAAGTGTTGTTCATGAAGTTTTACATATTTCAAATCTAAGAAAGTGTTGACTGATAAGGTCTTACACTTATTTCCAAAAGGAATTTACAGGGAATCACATATAACATTGCTTAGAGAAACTGGTAGAAACCATGGATTGAGAGGTCAAAATCTCGAAGCACAGAAAGTTTTAATTTGTCATTTCTTGATCAAATGCTTAGTGAGGGTTTGAATGTACTTTGAAATGAAAGAGTGTACAAAGCTTAATTTTACGTACTTATTCAGTGATCGTGTTGATAGTATAGCTCCGACTGAATTTCGGGACGAAATTCTCTCAACTGGGGGATACTGTGACAACCGTCACCAAACCGTTATCGTAGTTCGAGCCGTCAAAATTCATTTTTGTGAAAATAATAATTTCAATGATTTCTTTACATCAAAGTCTTCATTTTTGAAAAGCGAATCCAACGCAAAAAGAATCAACTCAATCCGATGTGTAACGAAGAAGTTATGAAGCAAAATGTAAATGCGTTCATAAATTTAAAACTTAAGAGAACGTGTGGGGTATGATAAATAAAATATAATAATATGTACTTTATAAATAATAATAATACTAACAATTATAATACAATAATAATAAGCTAAGTAAAAACATATCACACGTTAAAAAGATAAAAGCTGAGTTTTCTGCGAGGTTTCACGGTTTGGGCCATAACTCTCTCATCCGGACTCCAAATGACTTGAATCCAAAGCCCATGATCTCTAAACTCATTGGGCTACAACATATCCAAAAATTAGCCCATAACTCATTGTAAAGGTCGACCAAGAGGAGAAGTAAGGAGCAAGAAAAATATTTTGTTTCATAATTTTAACCTATCTAGTCATTCTCTTATCCAAAACCCTAAAACCTATTTTCTTTCACCCTAGATCCGAACTACAGCCCCTTTAGTCTAAATTTATCATCAGTTTTCATCAAATAAATCAAGGGTTTAATCCCTTAATTCAATCTATCAACCGAAATCATTCATTCGCGTGTTCGTGGGTAAGTTTTCGGTAATTATTCATACAAATCTTGATGTTTTCAGTCATATTCAATTTATTACTCATATAAAACGAAATTATTACAGATCCTAAGGAAAATCATGCTTGTGTATTCGTTGATCATTGGAAATCTCGCTTTAATTCGCATAATCGTACGTATTTTCAATCTATTTCGATTTGTATCTATTATTTCGATTATTTCGTATTGTCGGTTTTCATTCGGTTCAATCCATTGTGTTTCGGGTATATGAAATCATTAGGATATTATTAAAATCAGTATAGAAGTCAATAGAATTTAGGATTTTAATTGTGTTTGCGGTTTGGATTGTTCATACGAATGATTAGGGTTGATTATCTATAAAACCCTAATCTGTCCAGAAAATACTTTCGGTTGGGAGGCATGTAACTTGGTCATAACATGATGGTTTTCGATGAAATAAGAGTCAAAACTTAAGTATTTTTAGTATGCTTTCAAATGGCGTCGGTCTCGTGTCAAAATAGTGAGTATAAGTTGGTCAAAATGATTTTATAAAAGTGATTGTCAAATCTGAGTTTTTCGGTTCATTGTTTTAGTTAACTTGTTGATTTTAGAAACGTATTTTAAGCTAATAATTGAGTCTTGAAATTTTTACTGGAGTAATTTTAAAGTGTCAACAATTTTCTGTAAAAATATCATAGTCTTTTTTAGTATTTAACTAATTTAAATAAATTATAACTTTTGTGAAGTCAGAAAGTGTTGTCGGTTTGGAGCAGATTACTTTGATGAAATTTTAAAAATAGTAAACTATTGAAATAAGTTCTGGAAAGATTACAGGATGTTCTTAACACCATGAAATGTTATTTGTAAATTTTGTAGAGTCAAATGATTTTATTAAGTCATGGTTTAAAATTCGTGAAGTGGTATGAAATTTCTGGGCAGATTCTGAAATGCAAGATAGAGTAAAGTTACTAATATTTTGAATAAACGAGGATTAAATTTTGTAAATATACTTGAGGATTGGTTGTGAGGAAACCTAGTAAAGGTGATTTGGACTTGGGATACAATGGAAGGACATAGATATGTCTAGGTTGTAACCCGTATACGTATATATTCGTTTGTAGATTGCGAGTTGTTTGGTGGATTCTTTTGAGGGAGATACTTACTTTGGTATTCAAGGTGAGTTTTCGTGGCCCCTTTTTCATATACATGTTTTCAAATTGGGGGAAAAGTATGCTCACATGTTTTATCAATTGTTTTTATGCTGTGAAACGTATTCATTTTCATTTTTGGACATATGCTTGAAATGTGTGACACTATGTGACTTATATGCATTGGTTGTTGGATTTGTTTTGTTAAAAGGCTGCACTCCTTCGGGAGTGTATACCTAGTGTATATGCTTTGTATACACTGAAGGACATATTTATTTACAAGGCTGCACTTTTTCGGGAGTGTATACCTAATGTATGCTTAGGTGTACATTGAAGGTCATTTATGGGTAGCTACCGCATACACAGGATTTGGTTGAGTCATACTCCTTCGTGGGGTGATGACAGTTGTGGATTGTTGGTTGTATTATTTCACTCGTGTGCCATTTCTATATGCATTGTCCTAACTTATTATTATCACAGCAAAATGTTTATTTTTATGGTGTCTGGTTTCAAACCTACGAAACTCACCAACATTCGTGTTGACATTTTTGAGCATATCTTTTCAGGTTTTACTAGTGGACTTAAAGCAGTGGACAGGAGAACTTAGTGGACCTTTAGGGTTGCATTAAGAGTTATTCAAGACTTGTGTTACATCATTAAGGTTGTTTGTGAATGCTTGTTTTGCCTTAACATTGTATAGTACGTTTGTTGTAAGCTTTTGAATTCATTGTTGAAATGTATGCACGACATGAACCGTTATTCATGTTATTGGCATCATGACACATTGGATATTGTATTTCATATAGAATTCTTTATAATGATGTGTTATGATCCTATCACCGTTATACCCCGTTGTTTCCGCTTTAGACGGGGTGTGACAAGAAGGATTCGTTGGCGAGGTTTAGAGTGCAATTACGTATTACACTATTGGTTTCTATGAGTTTACCGTTCGCTAGTTCTACAGTGTACTTAACATCTAGAGTAACAGGGGTGATGTCATACAGTGGGTAAAATTCATCAGACATAAAGCTTCTATCGGCACCAGTATCAAACAGAACAGATGCAGATAAGTTGTTGAGGAGGAACATACCCAAGACCACATTCAGGTCTTGACGGGCGTTCCCAGAGTTGAGCACGAAGGCTCTACCTCTTGCGTTGTTGTTGTTGCCCTTGTTCTTCAATTTAGGACATTCATTTCTGAAATGCCCGGTGTTTCCACACTCATAACAGGATCTGAGCTGTCTGGAGTTGTTGTTGGAGGTGTTGTTGTTGGTTATGGGAGCTCGACAATCCTTGGTCGAGTGCCCGTACCTCCTACAGTTGTTGCAAGGGGTACTGCACGGACCATCATGGTGGTGGTTACACTTGGAACAATATGATTTGCTCCTCGTGTAGCCACGTTTGGGCTCAGAGTTTGAGGTGTACATTTGGATGGCATTGGCTTTCTTGTTCGGTTGGTCGTGGTGTTCAGTAGGTTTTCCTTTGTTGTTAGAAGGTGCGGTGGATGCTTCACGGCTGACAATCATCGTCATGAGTTCATGTGCAAGCCGGATAGCACTTTGGATGGTGGTTGGTTTGGATGAGGCGACGTTCCCCTGGATATTTTCCGGGAGACCGCGGATGTACTTCTTGATGCGCTTTTCGTCCGTGTCTACCAAAATCGGACATAGAAGGGCGAGTTGCTGGAATTTTGTGGTATAGCCAGCGATGTCATTGCCCTGAACAGTTAGGTGCCAGAACTCTTCCTCCAACCTGTGGAGTTCTTCATTGGGACAATATTCGTCCCTCAGCATTTTCTTTAAATCCACCCATGGGAGTCGGTTGGCTATATCAATGCCCACAGAACTGGCATAAGTATTCCACCACGTTAGTGCAATTTCCTGAAAGGTGTAAGTGGCGAATTTGACCTTGCAATCCTCCGTGCAGTTGCACAAACTGAAGACTGATTCAATCCTTTCGATCCACCTGATCAGACCAATGGCACCTTCCGTGCCCTTGAAATTTAACGGTTTGCAGCTGAGAAAGTCCTTATAAGAACAAGGTTTGACGACGGGGGTGGTATCAACAGTTTGTTCACTGTTTCGTTGGGAGTTCCGAGCAGCCAAAGCATCGGCTACGGCTCGGGAAACTATAGCGTTGATTTCGGCATCAATGTAACTTTTCTTCTTTGGCGGCATGACTCTTCAAGAAAGAAACAAAGGGTACATGAGAAATCGTACCAGAGTGATAATTACAACAGATGTATATATATAAAAGCGGTAATATACAACATCACAATGTAAAAATCATTAATGTAGAATTATCGAGGGAAATTGTCAATTGATATTACGAGTCTAAAAGATGACAGACAATTTCGAGTTACGAGTTCCAAAAGTTACAGACTTAGATGTTTTACAAAAGTGCCAGGAATTGTTACATCCGGTCTGAAACGCCCCAAAACTCGTAAATTTTTTTTTTTACTCACTTATTTTCTTTACTAAAAACACACTCAATAGGTCCCACATCTAAAATATGACATCATAGACTCGTTATATCGTTCCCTTAATCAAATAATGACTCAATTAATAAAATGTTGAATTTACAAGCGATTCCCCAGGAATGACTCCCATTCCCCAGGAAAAAGGGCCGCTGTTAGCACTTAAGTTCAGATTCCTCAGGAATGACTTCGATTCCCCAGGAATCAGGGCTGCACCAAAATACAAATTTCCGACGCGCATATCTTTTTACTCGTAAACACTTAGACTCTGAAAATTTGCAGGCACCTCCATAATGCCACAATGAAACTTTCTATTTTTTCACTTTTCCAAAATTCATGTTTTACGAGAAAACGGACATATAACCACTTTTCGACCATTTTAACCACTTTTTGACTACAACTCAAATCACAAACCATGAACACTTGGACTCTAACTTTTTGCACACATGATCAACATACCAAAACAAGTCTAACACCATTGACCAAACCCACATAAGTACATTCTAACCCGATTTAACCCTTTTGACCCGTTTTGGTGTCCATTTGGACACTTTTAACATATCTACCATATACAATCACAACTCTACCCAAAACCACATATGTTTGACCATTATAACTCTGTTGACTATATGTCAACTTCACATTTGACCAACCAATCACATTCGACACTAAATCACTTTTCACCCAAACCAAATCAATCATATGACTTCATACTCTTGACAACCACATACACTAGACATCATAACTCGGTTTGACTTTCAAAGTCAACTACTACACATTGACCAACATATTTAATTCAAAAACTCTTTGTTTGGGCGATTTACACAATTGAGCATTAAAACAACAATTCAAAAGAAAGAAGCATATTCTAACCACAAGCATGCTCCATATCCATGTCACTAGCTTCTCATAACCCTTCTATCCACATGTCGCTAGCGTAACATCAACCTACAACATAAACACTGAAACGGGTAAGCACAACTGCTTAGTGAGTACACAGGCAATCAAACAAGCAATACACACATAACACTTAGCACATATCAACACAATACATAAGCACAAATTCACTGGGCTCTGAACACTGAACACTGTGTTAACCGCAGTTAACTCTCTGATCACCACTGAATCATTACACATAATTATTAACCAACAACAATCAAGTCACTAATCAACAACACCTTTTACCATAATCTTAAACACACACACATAAGAAACAAAACATATAACAAGCAACTCTCACTTGATTGTATGATCCTCTAGCTCGGAAGCTATCCGGAAACACATACAACCAATTCATACACGGTTCACCACATAATCACTATTTAATCCACATATATCAACAAGTCATCTTCCACCCGATTGTGTAGCCTCTTACTCGAAAGCAATCCGGATCCAACACAATCGAATCATACACTATTCATCACCAATTCTTTTCCTTTACCCTTAAGCTAGTGACTTACTCATTACTTGGCTAACATCAAGCTAATGAGAAAATCACTACTTTTATTACCAAGTAACATTTAATCACATAACAATTGAGAATAACAAGTAATTTAACACAACAACTAAATTAAACAATAAACATAATTAAACATACATAAACAAATAAATTATTCCTGATTGTGTAAACCTCTAGCCCGCAAGCTATTCGGTACTACACAATCACATCACCTGTTTAACCTTCGTATCACTCACCACAATCTCTTAGATGATTTCACCAACGAAAGCTCTCCATGTCTCTAACACCTACATAATCATACATATCATCATAAAAATACTTAAGCACTAATCAATCATTCACTTTAATCATATTCAATCCCTCCCCCACTTTGATTACACTAGTTAAATCTTTAATTAACCACATTAAACTACCCCTTTAATCACTTTTTAACTTTCACTAATCAAACTCTTACCACATAATATTCATCATCATAATCATACTCTATAAGTATCATTAGTTTCATAATTAAACTCATTAACATCATATTAACATAAACTCTAGAATTACCCATGAACACTCTTCCATGACTTCATCATTTTTAACATGTAATATCATAATCAATAATCACAAGAACACTAACTATCACTAATTCATCATATTAGATACTTTGTTTCATATAAAAATCACTAATTTCATAAATTTTCATAAAACCCATTAATTCATCAAGAACACTCATTATAATTTCAACACTTTCATGCTATAACTTGATTACAACAATCATATAAACACTAATAAACACCAATTTCATCTAGTTAAGACTCTAATTTCGTATTGAAACCATAATCTCTTTAAAAACCCATGTAACCCAAAACCCTAGGTTAGAATCATGGAAGAAATTACTTACAAAAGCTTGAAGATGATGATAGGGTGAAGAATTAAATCCTAGAAACCTTGAATCAAAGATTAGAAGTTGATTTATGGTGAACCCTAACTCCCCTGCGTTTTTCTTCATGTCTCAGGAAGGTTTTGAAATGAAAACTGGATAAATGAAACTCTATACGTATTTACATGTAAGTCGGCTTATTTAATTTATCCCCTTTAAACTCTATTGTCTGGAACTAGAAAACCATTTGCGTATTATATTATTTCGTATTATTTAAAATCATAACACTTTAAAATAAATATACCCCCGTGTTCTAAAATAAAACATTTATATTTTTGGGGTGTTACACGGTCGAATTACATAGGTCCTACGAAAGCATAATAGAGTACAGGCTCAGCCTAAGCTAATTCTGACGTAGATTGAGTTGTGGCAGTAGTGCGGTGAGATGGTTCACAATTCGGCAATTATGTTAACCACTCGGAAGGCGTCCTCGGTTTCCCTTAGACGTGTCTCGCACTCCAGTAGCCTTGATTGCAACACGGAGATCTCGTTTTGGTTACTGATAACTTGATTGTGAACGATCTCCATGGTTTGAGTGGTATCTTCTACTTGATCGCGAGTACGGTTAATGGTTTCAGATAGATCTTCCTGATCCAGGTAGATCTGTGCAATGCGGCCCTGAGCCGTTATCATCCAGTTTTCTCGGGTTTCTTGTAATTCGATTTCCATGTCGTGCAACCGGCGTTCATGCCGATGCACGCGAGCGGTTAACACCGGTACAGTGTGGTGCGTCGGTTCTTGAGTATACGGTGAGAGATCCATAGGTGAGTATTCTTCGATATAATCGGGGATCTCGATGTGTTCCTCAATCCTCCAAGTGGCCATAGCCGCAGGTAACCAGCTCCACTGTTAAGTAATTGCTCGATGGCGAGCTAAAGTAGACGTGTTACCAGTGGTGGCAGGATTGGCATAGGGGCTAGCTCGGCATGAGCTACCAGTGCGTCTAGCCACTAGGGATTCCGAGTGGCTGCGACGTGAGCGAGAGAGAGATGATGGAGTACGTGTAGTTTGCCTAGATGATGAGTCTGCCATTTCTGTGGCAAGAACATTTAATGAGTGAGGCCTATCATATACATATATATACATATATCATATAATAGCCTAATGTGTCTAGCGCAAATAAATATAGGTCCCGGTTTCTCTCGTGGTCAGAGTCAACTAGTGTATTCCCGTTCAACATAACCATTTAAGACCTTACATCATCTTTCCTTAATTGTACATAGTTGATCAGGCTATGTTAAATTAAAGTCGTATGCTGTAATTCCTGAACCAATCATGCTTAATAAGGAAATACTGCCTAATGGTCATAGTCTAGGCCCACTAAATGCAACCTAGTTCACTATAACCTTAGGCTCTGATACCAATCTGTCGCACCCCCAAATTTAAGATGCGGAAGCGGTTCGGGTCGAGGCGCGACTAATCAAATATCAAAGCACACAAGATATAGCAAACGACTCTATATGCGTCGTTTTACAACTTGTATTGATAAAACAAAAGTTTACATCAAAAATATTGTTTACATTAGCTCGGTTTGAAAACGAGAGATTTACATACATAATTAATTTATACAAAATATAATAATGCAGCTAAATCTCTGAATGTTTGTATGCTGACACGAGCTAAGTATCCTGATCGGGCAGTCCAACCTACTGCTGAGTACCTGTGATACATGCTAAAATGGGTCAGCGAAACGCTGGTGAGCTCACAGGTTTGTATGTTAAAACATATAGTATGAACCGCAAGATTTAATTGAATTTAAGTTGCGATAAAGCAAAATAAAAGTTATACAGCCATGAGCACATAGTCTGAGCTTAACTTGAGGGTCGGGTCCAATGAAGGAATTCCGATCGAGGTGCCTCCTACGAGTGCCTAATCTACACTCGTCTACCCAAATGCTAATACGTCCGTTTGACCAGTTAGTGCTTGCTAACCCGGACGAGGATTGTCAATCCTATATGATATCATATACTAACATTCACGCTACAGATGTATTACCAAACTATATTGTGGAGGGCTTTAAATTGATTAGTTGAAAACAACTTATGTAGTATTTGATTTGATTTGTACTTGCGTTCACATGTAAATAAATCGAGCAATGTATCACACCCTGATGAAAACAGTAAAGTAGGGGCTATGAGACTCACCTGAGTCTTGAGAGTTTAACTTAATAAACCTGAGTTGATTAGCCGAGTAGTGATGTCCGAAGACTTGTAACCTGAGGGTGTCCATGAAACGCGATGGTTATAAACGTGAGTAGGTATCTATAAGATTACCTTTGTAGTTGTTCGTCCAACTAGAATGTCCAAATTACTACGATTTGGTTGACAGTTTGAATATTTGTAAAACGTGTACGGCCCGTTGGTGATTGTTTGTGATAATAGTCTCGACATTATCATTATGATTTCGAAGTGTTATACTCAAAAGTATGTCCCAAAGTGTTTTAGAAGTCGTATCGTATAAGAGTTCGAGGTTATATAAGTTCGACACTTAGTATGAAAATGGTTTGCCACTTTCTGTTTTTAGCGTCACTTAAGCGACACTTAGGGTTTAGGCGACACTCAGGAAGTGTCGCATAAAATGGTAAATTCTGACTTAGTGGCGTCACTTGTAGAAGTGACGCACAGAGGGAGACACTTAAGGAAGTGTAGGGTGTCAGTGTCGGTATCAGGGTCATGCGTCATTAGGGCTAGTGTCGTATGAAATCAGATTTCAATTATAGGCGACACTTAAACAAGTGCCGCTAGAAGTGTCGGTTAGGAGTGTCGGGTATTGAATTTGCGTCACTTAGGCAGTGATGGGAAAAGAGGGCTTTTTGCGGCACTTAGGCAAGTGACACAAAATTAGGGCTTTTAGCGACACTTAATGCGTCACTTAAGGAAGTGACGCTATACTGGATCTGGCGGTGCGTCACTAGCATCTGGTCGATTTCCAAAGTTGTCGAAAACGTGTTTAACGACCACCATAGGGCCTGATTCTTTTACCCAACCCTTATTTTGGTTCATTAAGCTTATTAAAACTCTTACTTTGTGTCGAGTGTCATCTTAGGTGTCGTTTTCACAAAATGACCAAAATCGAACTTTTCCGACAATGTTCCGAAAACAAGTTTCAAGCATATACTTGGACACTACAAAGCTAAAGGAACAACATACAAGCAAAATAAACCGAAAATCTAAAAGTTTTTGAAAGTTGTCGGGTTTCTTACAAGTTCACGCGAGGAGAATCCGAAAAGATAGAAATGAAGCCCTTGTCGCGGTGGTTCTTTTTCTTCAAATGAGTCTCGAATTTTAAGGTCGTTTGATGGTGCTAATTTGAGGTGGAAGATGGTGGTGGTGTGGTGGTTTTGGTTGGTGATGTTTGAGAGAAAGAGAGAGGGATGAGATAATTTTTGTGTGTGTAAAATTAAAAGAAAAGAAAGGGGTTTAGGGGGGGTAAGGGGGGGCCGGTTTTGGGAGGGGGGCCCACCGAGGTGTGGGTCTCAAATTTCAATCCCCTGTACTCGCGCTCCGTGTGGTGTTCGATTCTCAGTCGTTTAAACGTTTAATTATTATTTTACGCGTTTAAATACATGGTTTAAAATTACTAATAATTATTCGATATTTCACTTGAAGTATTTCATCAAATACTTAATATTTGTGTTATAAAATATAACTTAACTTTATTTGGATTGTTTGCGCGTTTAATATTTTAAATCGCGTAGTCATTGTTTGTACGATGCGAATTGTGTACGAAATATTATCAAAATAATATTTTGGATATATTAGCGTTATTAAATAATGTCATATTATTTAATAAAATTGTTCACCAACGTCCGTATTAAATTGAGTCGAATTACATTCGATTTGAATTGCGTACGATTTAATCAAATCGCATAATTGTATATATTCAACAATATATATTATTTGATACACAAATTAGCCTAACACAACACTAATTACATGTATTAAAGACCATTAGGCACTAATTAATAGTCCTAATTTGGCGGGTGTCACACCAAGTGCATCTAGTTTTTGTTTGAAATAAGCAAAGTGTTCGGGAATAGGTTCAACAGAGTAATCAGAGATACCTTGTACTATTCGAACAAATAATTGTCGACGCATGCGAAAACGTCGTTTGAACAAGTTTGGAGGATACTTTGGGTTCTCCGAAAAGTAGTCGTCCCACAAGCGTTGTTGGGCACCTTCACGATCTCTCTCAATGTAGCCTCGACTTCGTGGTGGTCAAGAGCTCTGTCCGGCCTCAATATTTTTTTGTACCCGGTAAGCTTGCAGAAGCTCGATAACAGCTTCATCTTCCGACGACGATTCACAAATAAGATTAATCGCATTCATTTTTTGGTTTTTTTGAATGTGTATTTAAATGTATGAAATTTTAGTGGATTTTTTTTTTTGTGTGAAATGAGTATGTATGAATGAGATATATATATATAGAGTAAAAGATGGGTTGGTGATTTTTTGGGTTGGAGATATGAAAGTGTTTTTTGGGGTTTGATTTGAGAAAAAATGGTAGTATATGTGTGTATATATAGTGTAAAGTTAAAATTAATTTTTTTTTTCACTTTCTGCCGTTGGAGCCTAACGGCTATATTCTTTTTAAATTTTTTTTCAATGTTACCGTTTTATAAAAAAAAAATTGTTTTTTTTTTTGAATTTATATCGAAGGAAAAACGAAAAAAGGAATGAAAAAGGAAGTGGGCCCCACCGAAACCCCCGTTCTCGTCTCGTTCTTCGGCAACGAACGCCGCTTGAACGCCATCCCAGAATGCCCCACACCGGCGTTCTGGGCGTTCTCGAGACCTAAAACGCCTGTTAACGTACGCGTTGCGGGTGGTCTAAATGGAAAACAATAACGCACAAGATCCAATGACTATTACAAAAACAAATATTTTGAATTAACTGATATAAGGTTATTTATTTTCTTATTTTTTTTAAAAAAGTACTCTGAAAATATTCGAGTAGTTCTCACAAATTTGTTTTGTAAAGAAAATAAGAATCGGATAAATTGAAGGTAACCTTCAAAACACGAATATGAAAGGAGTAAATGGCCACTGTAAGTACCTCAAATCGTTCGTACTAATACAACAGAAAACTCACCAACATTCACACTCTACACTCAATTGAGTGGAAAAGAACGGTTCACCACTTGACGAACAAAATCTATACAAGAAACCGTAGTTCTAGGGAAGAAGATGATACTGAGTAATAGAGAGACTGAGAGAGTAATAAATAAATACATACACAACTTGACTAGATGGCCCAGTGGTAGGTTGGGCTCTTGGCTTCCTAGAGGTCAGGGGTTCAATCCTGCCGTGGGTAAACATTTAGCATGTTAGGTACCCACATCCATAAAACACATGGGGCCCTGGGGGAACCTGCGGATAAATGTTCATTCCAACTCCAGACGCCCCCCACTATGCCACGGGAGTTGCCCAAAATCAAAAACAAAAAGAAGTTACATATGAACCCCTACAATTACATATCATCGGATGAGCCCCCTGCGCTTTATAAGACTCTAACACTCTATTCATGAACCTTTATTGAACTTACCAATAAGCCCCTGAACTTAGACACTAACAAGACATAACTAGACTAAGCAATTCTAGATTATACAATTAATAATTTGTCACATTACAAAAGTTAAGATTGATATAGATACTTTGTATTTTTAACATATTTGTTAACGCTAGTAACATTTAATCCAGTATAATTTTATTCTTATTATTTAATATTATAATATTTAATGTTAATATTAATATTGATATAGCCTAATATGGAAATACAAGTAATAAAATCTAATTTGTGCCCTTAGGGCACATGTTAAGAACATTTAATGAACTTGAATTTTCTATAAATAATATAAATTGTAATTAATAAAGATTTATAATTGGAAATTAGTGAGTTTAGTGAATGGATTTTATGATATATTTGGTAAGTTATAGTGCATTTAATGAGGCTTATCTTGTGCTCTTAGGGCACAAGTTAGCCAAAACCATATATATAATATAATTATTTATATTTATAATCTCTTTTAATATATTATAATAGAGTGCAAATTAGGTTGTCATTATAAATTTAGGCAATCCTAATCTAATCTCAACCCTCCATTAATTAGTCTCTTTAAATTTCAACCATTAATAATCTTAAACTTAAATGACTACCTAAATAGTGGATTAGCCAACTTTAAAAGTCCTTATTACCCTCTTTAAGTATTTCATATTTAAAGTAAATAAAGAAAATAAAAAAAAAATGGTTAAGATCTAGACTAATAGAAATATCACGGTATCATATTAAATGTAGTCAAATCAATAATATTTATATTTTTGGAACTTATATTCTTATTTAAATACATAATTTTAGGTAATTATATTGCAACTGTAGATCCATAAATTAGCAAATTATATTGTTAGTTAAAGATTTCCTATGATCTGAAATTTTGGCATATGATACCACTTTTTTTAGGCCATGATTTTCCAATGTTTATTAAAATATTTATGATGATTAACGATATTTAATAAGCCAAATTTGCATTAAAAAATCTAAATAATAATTACTTCTTTTAAAAGATCATGATTATTAACAAAATCATTGTTTGCAAAGGCATAGCTTCGTCATTCATTACGAGTAAATTTTAAGGGTTGTTGAAAGATTAATACGGGATTATGCATATATATGACTATTATTTTATTTATGCTTAATATTTATACTATTTTAGTTGTCTGGTTGTATATGTTATTATGTTTGTTACATAATTTATCAAAGCATGTCATTTAGCTTTATGTTGTAAAAATGCTTGATGCTAAATTGTTGAATGATGATGATCTGGATTCTTTTTGTAGTATCTGAACTGGGAGTCGGTTAAACATGAAGGTATGTTTATTGTTTAGCATGAAGGTTTTTCTAAATGGTAAGAGACTAAGAAGTGGTTCTTATGCAAAAAATTTGAGAAATTAAACTGGTTGGATCTTTTTCTCATTTTTTAGCATTGGATTTGATTGAAAATGACTTTAATCAAATATGTATGTGCTATGATTCATCATACTTTCTCTTATTTGCAAAACTATCTCATCAAAATTATTAAATTGCATGGTTCACTGGATTCGATTCGATTTAGTGTACGCGCATGAGCGAAGTTCCAAATTCAGAATAAAAGTGACTTTGATTTCTGTTACTTTTATCACGTCATTGTCAGATCACTTTTGTATTAGTTGCAACAGATTACAAGTTTTATCAATAGTAACCTTAAAGTGTTCACATGGATCTGATATTACCTTCATATTTCATCTATTTGGATCCATATTTTCATATGTATATTAGGTGTTTGATGATATGTTTGAGTGAAAATTTCTTTATATTAGCTCATATATTAGGCTTAGTGATTGTCCCTTTTTAGTTATGTGCAATGTTTATGGTCATGTTCTCTTATATATACGTGCTCTTATATAACTAATTGGACATCTTTACTTTTAGGACATTATTGGAACTAATGAGAGATTTGTCATCTTTTACTAAATTACTTTTACTTTGTTTGACATAATAAAGCTTGCTAATGGTCTTTTTATGATGAATATTAAGTTGTGAAGGTATGTTCAGGATCCTCGCCTTTGTTATGCATTTTAGTCTCCTATTTTGCCCTAACCATCACATTCTTATTCTCCAGGATTTTAATGGAGGTATGTTGAGGACTCCCCCTGGTATACTCAATATGTAGACTGTATTAGGTCTAGACGTTGGTGCTCATTTGGCTTCTCACCCTGACGTTGATGAGGTTTATTAACATTTCATTCTTACAATACTCTTCATAGTTTGGTCCAGCATATATATTGCATTTGTAATTCAAAACGAGTCATGTGATGAAATTGTACGCCCAAGGGTGTTATTGAGTGATGGGTTTGCGATATTTTATTCATTAAAAATACACCCTTGACAACTTTGGCCCATTCAATCCGTTTCCTTTTTAACTTATTTTCTTTATATTATCCTTTAGACGTAGAACATAACATCGACATGAATCACTTTCGTTTTTAATTCTGTTATCTATAATTAGTGAGTCAAGTATGATTACTGTATTTTATTTAAATACTAATAGTGTAGTGTTTCTGAACAAAACTGAATGAGAAGGGTTTTTCAAGTACATATTTCAGTAGGTCTAATTCCGACCCACTCGATTTGTTTCCTTTATAGATGACTTCATTTTTTTATGTTGCACCTTTGCTGCTATAGATAAAGCATAATTCGAATCGACATAGACATAACTAAATGGTTCGAAATTACCACCTCCATTTAACCCTCTCTTTTTTTATTTACATATTTTCTTTTTGTTTTTAATTGCATGAATTTTGTAGAGGCCAGACAGGCCACCAATTGTTGGTATCTTGACACGACATGATTTCATACATTTTGGGACTCTACCCACACATCAAGCCACACAGGTAGTTAAAAAGGCACTAGAAGACGATGTTTTGTATGATTTGGTTTCGACAAGCATCAAATGGCAACATCGAATATATAGGTAACTTATACAAGGTTATACACTTTTAGTAAAAGTAAAAAATAAGCAGGGGCGGAGCCAGGAAATTTGGATGGAGGGGGCGGAAATTTTTTTTCCTTATTTCTTCTATAGTTTCGTGGGGGCGGAAATTTTAAAATGTCATTAATAACTTAAAAAATTCCTTTTTTACGTAATTTATAATATCTTGTGGGGGCGGCTGCCTACGCTGCCCCACCCTGTCTCCGCCCCTAAAAATAAGCATTTGGACAGTTAGTCTTTTTTATTTTGAGAGAGAAAAAGGAGAAGGTACATATGTTTGTAGTATAGAGAGTGAAGATGAGTACTCTTTTACACTGTAAGAACACAAACTTAATTTATGTGTTGTGCAAACTCTTTTAAGTTACATGGTTTTGGTATCTCTCTTTGCAAATCGTCTAATAGGTAGAGATACAAGTTGGGTGGCAAAGCGGTAACATGTCAAACTGAGTTGCGTCATATCGGAATGGAATGCATAAACCCACGAAAAGCTTTGGATTAATAAATCCCATCTAATCTAATCAAATATTGAAGAAAGCCCGAATCATTTGTTATTAAAAGATATGTAACCCGTTGGTTTGTCCTCCACGTGTATTATGTAACTCATCGAGCCGTAGGTAAACGAAACAATCAATGTTTATCGTCTTTTGTGTTTAGATGATGATAAATGCATTTATTTGAATTAAAAGTATCGTTGTAAAATGTATGAGGCCTATAAAGTTGTGGCCAAAAGTAACCATGATGCTTAACCTAAGTTGATAGTTGATACGATGGGTTGTGAATAAAATATTCAAAGTACTAACCAAATTGTCATCCACTTAAGGACTTTATTTCCATGCTCAACGAGATTTTATCGCTTATCAAATTTAGGGGATTAACTCACGAAGTACGTACTTGTGTGTAATTTTATTTTGTTCGGGTTAGGCATGGGTGATTCATTTATTTATTATAAGTGTTTGCATATGACGAATGTTTTAAATAGGAAGCTAGCAATGTTAATCCATCATTGATTTTGATATATTCACCACAAATGTGCATTAACAAGTTGTACAATGCATAATGTTGATGGATTTTCCGGATCTGATGGTGACCAGTAGAAAATGTTATGGTATTTTTAATCTTCATTAGTGAATTTTTTGGCATCAAGTTTGTGGTTAAGTAGTTACAATTAAATTGTTGAATTTATCCTACAGCGTAAGGTTGTTTATTCATTCGTTTCTAAGTACGTACTAAATTTTTTATTTAGAACACCAATGTCTATCAAAGAGTTAAAGTTAATCTATATTTTTAAAAGTGCATTAATATAAAAAATATGTATCATTTCGCGAATCCACATATTATAATGTTTGTGATAAATTATAAAATAATGGTTTAATCCTCAAACTTTCAACTTTTTTTCGTTTTAACCACTCAACTTTTTATTAAAGTTTTAACACCTTAACTTATAGTTTGACCAAAATTAAACCCCTTTAGTTTGTTTGACCATTTAAAATTACCTTTTTAGTAACCTGTAATCGGTTGAATAGGTAACGTGAAAATAATTGATTTCATTAAATAATGGTTTATTCCTCAAACTTTCAATTTTTTTTCGTTTTAACCTTTCAACTTCTTTATTAATGTTTTAACACCTTACCATACAAGTTGACCAATATTTAAACCCTTTCAATTATGTACATGCTGATTGTTTGACCAATTTAACAAAATGTAGTATTTTTACACAAGGGTTAATATACAACAAGGGTATCAAACTTTCACAAAATGTTTTATTTAGGGAATGATCAAAAATTGTCTACTTAAATTAACCTTAACTATACGTAATGTGTTTAAGGGCAACTAAAGTTTATTAAAATGTGTACATAGATAACTAAAGTTTATTAAAATGTGTTCAAGGATAACTAAACATAAAATTGTTCAAAATGATGAATCCTTATCAGTTCGTTTTTCACTAGGGAAAGTTCTTAAAAGTTAGGTTATTTTTTTTGTAAAAATTTATGAAAGTTCGATCCACTACGTGTATATTAATTAACCCTTCACAAAATATTTGTATTGTTTGTACATTA
The DNA here is from genome assembly GCA_949592205.1 of Helichrysum umbraculigerum. Classification (NCBI taxonomy): domain Eukaryota; kingdom Viridiplantae; phylum Streptophyta; class Magnoliopsida; order Asterales; family Asteraceae; genus Helichrysum; species Helichrysum umbraculigerum. The sequence goes on along the minus strand of CATIUR010000002.1, from coordinate 85,865,411 downwards.
TAATCAAAACAATAAATGTAAATTTCATTTAAGCATAAAATGTTGTATATAAAATGATATAGATATAAATGGTTATAAATTAACTACAACGTGACATCACAATTATTTTTATAATGTTTTATTTTGACAACGATATATTTTTGTAATGTTTACAAGTATAATATTTTTTAGTCATATGAAAAGTTATTTATGATGAATGTATGTTGCTATTTTTATATATGTTGCTATTTTATATAAATGTCTTAAAAAAATTTTATTAATATATGAAAACATTATTATATATATTAAATGGGGTTTGCAAAATTATTAAAATGAATTTTGGTTTAAAGAATTAATTTTTTAAGTTTTAAAAGTTCTAACCTGTGATAATAGGTCATAATGGTTTTTCTAACAGGTTATATGAAATTAAATTGTTAAAACGTTTAAAAAAAGTTGAGTGGTTAAAATGAAAAAAAAAGTTGAACGTTTAAGGATTAAATCATTATTAACCCTTTTAATTACCACACAAACTTTTTATTTCATTATAGAAATATCAGTAATATGTACTAACAACTACGTAGTATTTACTATCAACTTGTCCCCAGAAATACTACTCCGCATAACGTATAATCATATATCCTCAAATTCTAAACATGTATGTAATGTCATCAGAAAAAATATGTATATGTAACATTATTCGCTAAAATTAAATAATAAGATAACATTTGTTTTAAAATCATGTATTAGGCCGCAAATTTTGCGAGTTATAATCTAGTTATAATTATAATAATGTAACGTAAAATATGTACCAAACTTTATTAAAAGGTAAGATTAATTATTACCGGCAAGTAAGTAACCAAAATGAACTTGCACAAGAAAGTGTTGATTATTTATGAACTAGAAAGTAACATATAATAACGTTTGATTCGATTTTTAGACATGATATTTGGTTCTCTCACACCTTTTTTGAAAATTTTGTAATCCCTTGTTCAAAATCATGTCATGTTACCTAAATTAAGTGTTTTTTTGGTAATCATCTTACTTTAATGAAATTTACCCTATAACATAACACAATATATGATATGATTTTATTATATGAATGTGGTAAAGTTTATAATATGATGACAAGTTTCCCCTTTGACCTCTCTAAATACTTAATGCATTGATTACTAATAATAAATAAATACTCCATACTTCACATTCAAACATAAATTCATAAATAGATCCAAATTCATCCAAGAAAACATATACTACCCAAAAAGGCTACATCCAACATAACACCCATACCTTCTAGCATTTTAATTTTTTCAATGGAGCTACCAAAATCATCTCTAGTGTTTATCTTTCTCTTCACTTCTACCAGTGTAGTTTTTGTTGCACCTTCATCATTGCATAAGGCTTTTGAAAACTCTATGACTGAGTTTGGTAACTATACCGCTTTATCAGATTTTCGACTAGTGAATAGACGAACACTAATGACTTGTCGCAACCCCGGACCTTATGTCCATGTCAATGTAAGTTCGATATCCGACCTTTCTGATGAGCAATATGTCACGGTTAACGTCACCGGTGTTTTAAACCCCTCTAAAACTGATTGGGTTGCCATGATCTCACCATCACACTCCAAGTAAGTTGATCCATATAATTTTTATTGCATTTAAGTTATGTAAACATTGGGTTTGAATTGCATTTATATTTTATTATTATTATTATTATTATTATTATTATTATTATTATTATTATTATTATTATTATTATTATTATTATTATTATTATTATTATTATTATTATTATTATTATTATTTATAGTAAAATTTGGACCTTACATTTTTTTGTAATATTAGATTTTAGCTAATTAATATTAGAGTAATCATATAAAAAAATCAGGAATTTATATATTAAATCATGTCTATATATATATACACTAAAGACAAGAAGTAGCTAGCTTCATGCATTTGGGTGTATTATTCTGATATGATATTCATTTTTGTTTTGTGAAGTACGTCCACATGCACTCAAAACGCTATTCAATATCTACAGACGGGTGATACAAGTGTACTCCCACTCTTATGCCATTATCCTGTCAAGGTGTAGTACTAGAAACAAAATTTATTGTTGTATTTTTTTCATGAGTAAATTCCAAAAATCATACCTGTGGTTTACACAGATTTTCACATATCATACCCGAACTTTTTTTTCCAGGTTTTTGGTACAATAAGTTTCAAGTTTGCTCGTAAATGGTACCTCCGTCCAACTCCGTCTATTTTTGTCGTTAAATTTTACCAATTCCGTCTATTTTCGATACAATAAGTTTGAAAATTGCTCGTAAATGATACCGTAAGTTTCAAAATTGCTCGTAAATGATACCCATAAGTTTCAAAATTGCTCGTAAATGATACCTGTGGTTTACACACATAACGGTGAAAATTAACGGATTGTCACGGAATCAATCTCTTATAACCTATTGTATATTACTACCTCCGTCCCAAAATTATAGTCCATCTTTCCTTTTTGGGATGTCCCAAAATAATTGTCCACTTCTCATTTCAACCAATAAGAAGAGAGTTTAGTGGGTGCAGATTCTATTTGAGTGGTTGAAAACTGTTGTGGTCCCACTTTTATTAAACTGTGTGTTTTTTGTTGGTGGACAATAATTTTGGGACGGAGGGAGTATTTGATTACATATTCATATTTGTCTCCCGTGAGAATCGAACCACCATCCCATAATACTAAGGTATAAGTAACATTATTAACAAAATAAAGATTCAAGCACGTACTAGTAATTAACATGTCTTTGGCTTAATTAGGTATATGTGCGGTAGTCATCAACGAAAAGGTCGCAGGTTCAGGTCTCAGTTGAGACATAACTGTTGTGGTATGTCATTCATTTCACTTCCTGTTCATGGGTCAGGTTTCTTATGGGTTCAGGTTCAGTCCGTTGACTCGGATTTTCATTTCCCTAGCTCGCGGTCCCTCCTCCCTCATGAATTTACTAAATTACCTTACAACTTAAAGACTTGTTTTACTCTTTGAGGGACTGAGAGAGAGATGAAAGTTTGGGTCAAGGGACTAACCTCGCAAAATCCCGACCCAGGAACCAGGAGTGAAACACACAGCAAAGGGACGGGGAATGTAATTTACTTCAACTATAATAATTGTGCACGTAATTCCTAACAAAAAGTTGTATATTCATTGTTGTCACACGCTATAATAAGTCAAATTTATAGGCCTTATACATGGGACTAAAGTCCAGTTTGAGTGAATATGAACACTAACTATGATTTAGCATACGAAATGCAGGCGCAGTACGTAAGTAACGACTTGGATTATTTAAGCTGCAAGAAGAATGAATGTTTAGAGTATAAGGATGGAGAATGTGTAGTAACAACCTGTGGTGCCACATTGACATTTCATGTTATCAATATCCGAACAGATATTGAATTTGTGTTGTTCGGTGGCGGATTTTTGAAACCTTGTATGCTTACTAGATCTAGTCCTGTCAACTTCAAAAATCCCAACCAACCATTATACGGACATCTCTCAAGTGTTGACTCCACTGCGACATCAGTAAGTATCCATTTCTATTTTGTTGCATTTTTAGGGAGAATTAAAAATAACTACTCCCCAACTAGCTTCCATATCATTCTTCATAACAAATTAAAGACGGGTAATTTATGTGTGATGCAAGCACACACCTTAGGTGCCGTTAAAGCTACAAAAATCGATAAATTTACAGCCTTCACTTTTTAGCTTCTACATTTGTACATAAAATAGTCCATAGAAGTCAAATACGGACTTACGGAGTATTCGTTTCCTTAATTTGGTATTGTAACTGCATTTACTATAGGGAATCGTTTCCAGTTAAATTCACACAGTGTTGTCATAATAATAAACTTGCAGATGAGGTTGACATGGGTTAGTGGTGAAAAAACCCCTCAACAAGTACAATACGGAGACGGGAAGTCTCAATCTTCACAAGTTGAAACATTTACTCAAGATGACATGTGCAGTATGTTTATATCTTATCTTGTTTTGTGTAATCACATTTTTGTTATATGTTTTGTGTTTATAACATTGAAAGAAGTGGGAAAAAAAATTATCCTTACAAATGGAATTATTTATCAAAAATGAATGTAATCGAAATGCCAAATTTCCATCAAGTTGCAGAGATTGCGTATTTCTGTTTATGTGATTAGGATTTAGAGTGACACCAGTTGCAGCTAAAACTTATGACACTGTACCAATGTTTTGTAACACAAGGCTCGACTGTACCAAGTCCAGCAAAAGATTTTGGTTGGCATGATCCGGGCTACATTCATTCAGTAGTTATGACAGGGCTGAATCCTTCAACACAATATTCATACATATACGGAAGGTAACCTTTTTGTCATTTTTACCCAATTTTCCTAGGGATTTGTTTTAATTAGGTTCCCCACATTTTTTTAGTGATTCAGTTGGATGGAGCGTTAGAATTAACTTCCGGACTCCTCCGGCTGGTGGATCAAAAGAACTCAAATTTCTTGCATATGGTGACATGGGAAAGGCTCCGCGTGATGCTTCCAAGGAGCACTTTATACAGGTAGAGGCTGTAACTTTTTATGTCATCAAAACTTGAAAAATATTATAAAGATGGTAAGATTATCTATTTATGTTGTCAAAGTGTAGCCTGGATCTCTCTCTGTCATGGAATCAATTGCAAATGAAATATCGGCTGGAAGCATAGATATAATATTTCATATTGGTGACATAAGCTATGCTACTGGATTTTTGGTTGAATGGGATTACTTTCTACATCTCTTAAGCCCTATTGCTTCAAAAGTCTCTTACATGACAGCAATTGGGAACCATGAAAGGTATATTACATTACATATAGGGGTGGCAATTTGGGTTGGGTCAGGTTGGAGGATCGAGAACTCGAGATTATCCAACCCTAATGCAAATTTATCTTCGAGTCAGTTTCAGGTCGGGTTTCGGATAATTCAAGAATTCCTACCCTCATCATAAAATACATTTTATGAATACTCTTGCTCTAGTCGACTAATTGTGAGTGCCTACGTACTTCCATAGTCAAGCAAAAGTGGTTTGTCTGATTCAGAAACCATTTAATGAGGAAACTAGAACATTAACATAAGTTTTAATTATACTAAAACAATGACTTGATATATTAGAGATTACGTCGACACTGGATCGGTATATGATACACCAGATTCAGGAGGAGAATGTGGAGTGGCGTATGAAACTTATTTTCCTATGCCAATGCCAGCAAAAGATAAGCCCTGGTATTCAATTGAATCAGGAAGTGTTCACTTTATAGTCATGTCAACCGAGCATGATTGGTCCCAAGACTCAGAACAGGTAATTGAAAATGTTTACAACTGTGCACAAGTATATATGTGTTTGTACGTTTAAGTAACATTAAAAATCATCAACTCTTTGCTATTTTGTGTAGTATCAATGGATGAGCAAGGACATGGCTTCTGTTGACAGATCTAGTACTCCTTGGTTAATATTTACAGGGTAAATCTTAAAATTGAAGATAAATATTATCTGTTTGACAGTTGACACGACTTATTTAAAACCATTATATCTTAGTTTCGATCTCCAAGACACCTGTATGTAAACTTTATGAGCGATAAATTAGAAGATACTTCATTTAAATACATATGTTTTCAAAGAATAATTATCTATTAAAGAATTTACTTGACAAAGTTTGAGATTATGGAAGTTATGATTAGGCATTTCTTAATTATGATGGACTAATTTTTTTTCTTTCTAATGATAAGGCACAGACCAATGTATTCAAGCTCTGGATTTGTTGTCGATAAAAGATTCGTCGAAGCAGTAGAGCCATTACTATTGGAAAACAAGGTAAAATGTTTAATAAAGTACATCACATGCATTATCATTCCTTTAGTATTGATCTTATATTTACACATTAATATTGCAGCATAATTTAAATCCTTACACATTAATATTGCAGCATAATTTAACCATAAAATTATCATCATGATTTTGTATACTAATGGATTGTTAATGTAGGTTGATTTGGTTCTATTCGGCCATGTTCATAACTACGAGAGAACATGTGCAGTATATCAGAAGGAATGCAAACAAATGCCTATAAAAGACGGAAATGGATTCGACACTTACAATAACACAAACTACGCAGCACCAGTTCATGTAACTATTGGAATGGCTGGATTTACATTAAAAGGCTTCCTTCCTATTGTAAGCATAAAACTAAGATTCTGCATTATGATTAATTGAATTGAATGAGATACATTTTTGTCCATACATTTGTTTGGTTTAAATGTTTAATTATACATATACAGGCTGGTAGTTGGAGTTTGGTAAGGATTAAAGAATTCGGATACACCAAGGTGCAAACAACTCCAACAGAATTAAGTTTTGAGGTAACATATGATATTTAATCTTACGTCTTTATAAACACATACCAGTTGAGTTTTAAATATAACATTATTTGTCTCTTAACGCCTGCTTTCGATCATTTTGCAGTTTGTGAATGCAAATACAAGAGAGATTGAAGATAGATTCAAAATTATCAAATGATGGACTCAGTGAAGGATATAGAAGACTGAAAGAAGGCCATTGTTTTACAACTAAAGCTTATGACATTGAGTTATTGTTTAAAGATTGTATTCAATTGACGTTTTTAGTTTGATCATGCGAATAAGACAGTTTAAATAAATTAAAGGGTGTCAGTATACAAGTAATCAACTGGTTACATGCATGCCCTGCCCTGATATACTGCAACTTCTTGACATATGCTAACATAATCTAACTACTGTTTGCACTAGTTACTACTTGACTTATTTGAGAAAACGGAAACAGAATGAACTACTTTACATGACCATTGTAACCCGCAAATGCCTCTCAATTGCCTAAGGAACAAAATATGATTGTTGTCACAGAGATCAATTTTGGAACAGATTAGTAATTGGAATGGAGTAGTTAAATGGTGAAAGGAGATGAACCTTTTTGCAAATTTTACCAGTTTTTAGTTGTATATTGCAGCTTTCCTTTCACATTCAAGAGAAATTGATATTACATTTTTTTAAAAAAAATTAACGATTTTACGATTTGAAAGATAGAATTCGAATCACAAACGTGGATATGTACGTCGCGAAGATCTCACTGGTCACTACCTTTTAATAATATTGATATATAATTCATATAGTTATAAAAGTTCTTGAATGAACATTGAAACAGATAACAAAAACATAAGCATTTTCCGGAAATGTTCATCGAAACAGAGTTAGGCAAACCGAAAATGTCTACCAAATTTAATTAAATAAAACGTAGTAAGGGAAAAGGAAAAAAAAAAGGAGGGAAAGGGTTCGAACCTACACCTCCTGTTTAATGAATGTTCATTGTCAGTTATCAAATTGTAAGTACATTAATTATGTACCAAGTAACAAGCCTAAATTAAAGATTTAGCACGCTTTCACAAAGTTTGGGCCATCGTACAGGAGGCTCAAAATAACAGGAAAGGTCCATCAGGGAAGGCCCAACACACTCGTCAGCCCATCAAGTTAGGGTTTATGTCCCCTTGGCCCATGACAATAAGAATCAGGGAATCACCAACGTTAGTGGTGGTCCCCTGTAAGCCGACAAGGGTTTTAACTGTAACACCTGCATAATTAGGGTAATTAATTATGCCTAATTGTTTGTAACTAGTTGTAATTAGTATGTAATAGGACTAATTACAGGCTCTATTTGTATGTATATATAAGGTGAATTATATATATGTGTGTGTACTTACGCGATTTGGATAAATCGTGCGAATTAACCGGACGGAGTCCGACACAGTTTACTTGGACGTTGGTGACAAAAATTTACTTAAATAATGAAAACGTATTTTGTTATATAAAATACGCAACCGAACGAGCATTGTTTATATATTATTGTGACGACATTTTAACTTGCGCAACAAAACGTAATAAACGCGACTTAATAATTTAAATATTGCGACTAATGTTTTTATTATTAATTTCAGAGTATTTTTATTTAAATATTCCAGTTACATTTTTAAAATATAACGGTTTGGTTAAATACTATAAACAAAGGATTAAACGATTAGGACACGGAGTAAATACTGAGTTTTAGGGAGCGTTTGCCCCTCCTTCCTTCTTTGGATCAGCCAAACCCCACCCCCATTCTCACTTCTCTCTTTCATTTTTTCATTATCACAAAACACACACAAACCAAACTCTCTCAACTCCAATCTACACCAAATTTTCGGAATCAAATCCCGACCACGAAAATTACATATTCGGAATCACCATCACGAGTGGAGCAAGAATATCAAGATCGTTTTCATCGTTCCATCCTCCAATTGGCTCGATTTGCAAAAGTAAGAAATTTCTAAAATCTTAGATCTATTCAATTTAGTGTAATGTTTTGATGTGTACACAACTTAGATATAACCTAATACATGAAGAATACACGATTTTATAGCTCGAAAATGGGTTAGGTTTGCGTTTTTGGTCGAAAATTCTTGAAACCCGAAAGTTTCTGGGCTGGTGTTCATACGTGCGACACAAGCCTTGTGTCGCACACTGTGTCGCATAAACCCATTAGTGTCGCACCTTGTGTCGTACTGATCCTTTAGTGTCGTAATCTTTGCGACACAATATTGTGTCGCACTCTATGTCGCATACTATGTCGTATTTTATACGACACAACCGTTATGTCGCTATTGAATTAGCATCGCAAGCTTTTTGCGACACAACCACTGTGTCGCAGGGCTCTTGTGTCGCATCCTTCATGCGACACAACCTTTGTGTCGCATTACAACCTTAGTGTCGCATTTTGTGTCGCAAAACACAGCAGATTCACAAATAAATTCCAAGTTAAGTGTTATACATTTCGGACTTCAAACGACTATACGATATAACATCTAAGGTACATTGAAACATGTTTTTCAAAGATAACAATTCAAACAAGTATAGATAAATGTCGAGATTAACGTTTCAACTAAGTCACCAACGGGCCCAAACATGTTTTCAACAAACGAACAATTACAAACATACGAACAAACATTGGCTATACTAGTTGTGTACAACTAAACGAAACGTCACGTGAGACGCATACTTACATAACTTCATATGAATAGGCATTTGAAGGTTACAGGTTCGGAGAACCTACTTGCTATATTTACTACTTGCTATTTGCTACGGCATATTACCAGACTCAGGTGAGTCTTACGGCCCCACTTTTACTGCTTTATCTTATTGGGGGAGATACATGCTACTGATTTTTCCTGAACACAAGTACTAAACTGATTTCTATACCAAACGGAATTGCATGAGTTAATTACTATTTACAGAAGTCTCTCCATCATATATCGTTAGTTATGGACTTAAGCGCGAACAGTAGTTAATGGATCCATTAGGGAAATGACCCTCCCCACCCGGGGCAGTAGCGCTGCCACGTACCGATTTACACGTATAAACGGGTGACAACTTATTCGTTACTGATGCTTGCTCACTTACGAGCATGTCACGGGAGCAAACATATTATTTACGGGTTAAGCTTCGATTATGAGCCTCATGGCAACGGTATAAACTTATTTATTTACATTTGCTGGATTGCAAATACTGATTTTACGATTGCTGGATTGCAATGGCTGATTTTACGCCTACGGGCACTACTAATGAAATCTCGTGTTCAAAGCTGATATTACTTACAAACCTGTGAGATTCACCAACCTTTTGGTTGACACTTTTTAGCATGTTTTCTCAGGTACTCGGATGGAGTAGGATTACTCCAGGATTTTTAACTAGAGTCGCATGATTTCAACACAACTGCATTAACGGAGATTCTTAGCATTATCTTTTGTATATTTTGATTATGTAATAGAATCTCCCGCTACACGCGCGGACTCTAGGGAAACTACATTTTTGTATACGAAAACACTAAGTTTTCAAACAATATATCATTGGAATGTAACTAACTTACAAACGTTGCATATAGATGTCGTTTACTTTATCTTTGTGCTGTGATATTTGATTAGTAACACCCAAACTATGCTTCCGCAAAACAGTGAATTTCGGGGGTGTTACAGATTGGTATCAGAGCCTAAGGTTATAGTGAACTAGGTTGCATTTAGTGGGCCTAGACTATGACCGTTAGGCGGTATTCTCTTATTAGACATGACTGGTTCAGGAATTACAGCATACAACTTTAATTTAACATAGCCTGATCAACTATGTACAATTAAGGAAAGATGATGTAAGGTCTGAAATAATTATGTTGAACGGGGATACATTAGTTGACTCTGACCACGAGAGAACCGGACCATTACTTGATACGTGCTAGACACTAGGCTGGATATGATATATGTATATATATGTTAGCCTCGTCTTACTTACACTCTGCCACAGGAATGGCAAACACACCACCTAATCCGTCACACTCTCACTCACACGGGTCACGGAACCCACGAGTAGTCAGGAGGAACGCCAGGTCGCCTCAAAACAGCCCCTATCCTGTTCATAACTCTCAGAACTCGGCACATCTCACGTTGCCAGTATGGGCTACCCAATTCCGCCGTCAGGAGCAAAGATTCGAAAGTCTCGAACGGGAACAACACCGAATGACCTACCTGCTTCGCCAAGCACTTGATCATATATCCCAACTCGAGCAAGAACAAGAAGATACCGGCCTCTCTGTAAGCATAATTCAAGATTCAATGACCGCCGAATTAGGTGCGGATGAACTTGTAAGAAACCGACTAGAGGAATGTGAACAGCGTTCACAGGAGACTGAGGATCACTCTCGAACACTAGCACAACGACTGGCCTTGGTGGAAGACAACGCCAGGCAAACCAACAGACTAGCAGAAACCGTGGACCGCCTTGTCGCGCTGATGGAACAAATTAATCTACATGAAGACTAGTGTAGTCTTTGTCTTGTAATCTATCTCGTAATCTTTTGACTATCTAGCACTACTCTATAAACTAGTCGGATGTAACAATTCCCGACACCTTTTGTAATATCTCTGTAGGATGTAACCTTTGAACTCACATTATCTATCAAACTTCCCTTGATATTTCAACTCATAATAATTGTCATTTTTCCATGTTGATGTTATGTATTACTGCTTTTATACATGTACATCTGTGACAATTACAAGTTCCTACAAAACCTCATGTATCTTCATTTCTTTTATTGAAGAATCATGCCGCCAAAGACAAGACCATACACCGATGCCCAGATTACCTCCCTTATAACCCAGGCTGTTACTGAAGCCTTGGCTCGGAATACTCCACCAAATTCCACGAGGAACAGCGATGCCGCTGAAACCCCTACTGCTAAACCCTGTTCATACAAAGACTTTCAGAACTGCAAACCTCTAAACTTTGCAGGTACTGAGGGAGCTATCGGTCTAGTACGCTGGATCGAGAAAGTCGAGTCTGTATTTCTTATCTGCAACTGTGCGGAGGGAGATAAGGTTAAGTTCTCCGTTAGTACTTTTACTGACACCGCACTCACCTGGTGGAACACTTATGCCCAGACTGTGAGTGTTGCTACTGCTTACCAACTCCCGTGGGAGGAGTTGAAGAAGATGTTGAGGGGCGAGTATTGCCCCAGGGATGAATTGAAACAACTAGAAGTGGAATTCTGGAACCACAAGATGCAGGGTGATGACATCACCGGATACACCAACCGTTTCCACCAACTGGCACTTCTGTGCCCAACCATGGTCGATTCTGAGTACAAGAGGATCGAGAAATTTGTTGATGGTCTTCCTGAGAGACTCCAAGACCTGGTAATTTCTTCCAAACCGGGTACTATTCAGAGCGCCATCCGTATGGCCCATGAACTAACGGCAAATTCTGTCCGCCGTGGTACAACTTCAACCCCATCTGCAAACAACAAACGCAAGTGGGAAGGTAACCCCAACTCATCCAACCAAACCTCCAACAAAAAGCCTGAGTACATTAAGGCTTATACATCTGGAACTTCGGAGAAGAAAGGGTACAGCGGGAGCAGACCCTACTGTCCCAAATGCAACCGCCACCATGACGGTTCTTGCCCTTGCTCCAACTGCAAACGGTTCGGGCATCTAGCAAAGGATTGCCGAACCAACATTTCTACCCCCAACACCAATGCACCAAAGGCCTGCTTTGGGTGCGGAAATTCAGGGCACTTCAAGAAAGATTGCCCAAAGCTGAAAAACAACAACAACCCTGCTCGTGGTAGAGCATTCGTTATCAAGGCTGGGGAAGCCAGACAAGACCCGAACGTCGTGACGGGTACGTTCCTTCTCAACGACCTTACTGCTTCTGTGTTATTTGATACCGGTGCCGATAGAAGCTTCATATCTGAGAAATTTAGCCCTTTACTTGATATTACTCCAACTGCCTTAGATGCTAAATACATTGTTGAATTAGCTAACGGCAAACTGATTGAGACTGATAGTATCATACACAACTGTACACTTAACCTCACGAACGAAATATTTCCCATTGATTTAATCCCTGTCGAGATCGGCAGCTTCGATATTATTGTCGGTATGGATTGGTTATCCAAGCATCGAGCTGAAATCATCTGTCATGACAAACTCGTTCGCATACCTCTTGTCTCCGGTGGAACCTTAGTCCTACAAGGGGAGACCGGTAGACGGAATGTGAATATTGTATCCTGTCTGAAAACGAGAAAATATCTACGAAAAGGGTATCAAGCCATCCTCGCACATGTAACGGCGAAGAAGTCGGAGGAGAAGCGACTTGAGGATGTTCCGATCGTGCGGGATTTCCCGGAAGTCTTTCCTGAAGACTTGCCCGGACTTCCGCCACCTAGACAAGTTGAATTTCAAATCGAACTTGTGCCCGGAGCTGCACCCGTGGCACGAGCCCCTTACCGTTTAGCACCATCCGAAATGCAGGAGTTGTCTAACCAACTACAGGAACTCCTGGACAGAGGATTCATTCGACCAAGTTCCTCGCCTTGGGGAGCTCCGGTCTTATTCGTGAAAAAGAAAGATGGATCTTTCCGCATGTGTATCGACTACCGAGAGCTGAATAAGCTAACCATAAAGAATCGGTACCCACTTCCTAGAATTGATGATCTGTTTGACCAACTCCAGGGATCGAGTGTTTACTCAAAGATTGATCTACGGTCGGGTTATCATCAACTCCGAGTCCGTGACAATGATATCCCAAAGACAGCTTTCCGAACTCGTTATGGGCATTACGAATTCCAAGTGATGCCATTCGGGTTGACTAACGCACCGGCCGTATTCATGGACCTTATGAATCGGGTGTGCAAACCATATCTTGACAAATTCATCATTGTGTTCATCGATGATATCCTGATTTACTCTCGCAACGAGCAGGAACATGCTCAACATCTGAAAACCATTCTAGGACTTCTGAAACACGAAGAGTTATATGCAAAATTCTCTAAGTGTGAATTCTGGATTCGAACCGTTCAATTCCTCGGGCACGTGATTGACAGCCAAGGAATTCATGTTGATCCCGCCAAGATTGAAGCAATCAAGGGCTGGGAGTCACCGACCACTCCAACCGAAGTGAGACAATTCTTAGGTCTTGCTGGTTATTATCGCCGATTCATCGAAAACTTTTCAAGAATAGCTGTTCCCCTAACCACACTTACTCAGAAAGATAAAAAGTTCGATTGGACTGATAAACAAGAGTCAGCTTTCCAGCTATTGAAAAACAAACTTTGCAGTGCACCAATCTTGTCCTTACCCGAAGGCACCGACGATTTCGTAATTTACTGCGATGCCTCACACCAAGGACTTGGTTGTGTGTTGATGCAACGAGAAAAAGTCATTGCCTATGCCTTACGACAACTAAAAATTCACGAGAAAAACTATACGACCCACGACCTCGAGTTAGGTGCTGTGGTCTTCGCATTGAAAATCTGGAGACATTATCTCTACGGTACGAAAAGCACTATCTTCACTGATCACAAAAGTCTCCAACACATATTCGATCAGAAAGATCTAAACATGAGACAACGTCGCTGAGTTGAGTTACTTAGTGACTACGACTGCGAGATCAAATACCATCCGGGCAAGGCTAACGTAGTTGCCGATGCCTTAAGCCGAAAAGAACGAGTGAAACCCCTTCGAGTCCGAGCACTTTCTATGACAATTCATAACGAGCTTCCTGCTCAAATCCTTACCGCTCAACTTGAAGCACTCAACGATGAAAACTTGAAAAATGAAGCCTTGCGAGGCTTGGATAAACAATTCGAAATCAAACCCGATGGAACTCGATACTTCTCTAACCGGGTGTGGTTACCCAAATTCGGAAACTTGCGAGATTTGGTGATGGCTGAAGCTCACAAATCTCGATACTCTATACATCCTGGATCTGACAAGATGTATCATGACGTCAAAGGGTTGTATTGGTGGCCTAACATGAAAGCTGACATTGCCTTATACGTCAGTAAATGCCTAACCTGTTCCAAAGTCAAGGCCGAACACCAAAGACCCTCGGGGTTGCTCCAACAGCCTGAAATTCCTCAATGGAAATGGGAACAGATTTCCATGGACTTCATTACCAAACTACCAAAAACTTCGAGTGGTTGCGATACCATTTGGGTGATCGTGGACCGTCTCACGAAATCTGCTCATTTTCTGGCCATCAAGGAAACCGACAAGATGGAGCGTCTGACTCGCATCTACGTCAAGGTAATCGTCTCGCGACACGGTGTACCTATCTCGATCATCTCAGATAGGGACAGCCGTTTTACTTCTAACTTTTGGCAATCACTACAGAAATCTCTTGGTACTCGTCTAGATATGAGTACTGCTTATCACCCGCAAACCGATGGCCAAAGCGAGCGAGCTATTCAAACACTGGAGGATATGCTACGAGCCTGCGTAGTTGACTTCGGTACTTCTTGGGAAAATCACTTACCGTTGTGCGAGTTCTCGTACAACAACAGTTACCATACCAGCATAAAGGCTGCACCCTTCGAGGCACTTTACGGGCGTAAGTGCCGATCACCGATCTGTTGGACTGAGTTAGGAGATTCCCAACTCACGGGTCCAGATATCATTCAAGAAACTACTGAGAAAATCGTTGGTATTCAAAACCGGCTGAAAGCCGCACGTGATCGTCAGAAAAGCTATGCTGACGTGAGACGCAATCAGCTTGAGTTCCAGGTAGGGGACAAGGTACTTCTCAAAGTGGCACCGTGGAAAGGTGTTATTCGATTCGGAAAATGAGGCAAACTAAATCCTAGATACATCGGACCATTCGAAATCCTTGAAAGGATTGGTCCAGTGGCATATCGCCTGCAACTTCCTGCTGAACTTAGCAGCGTACACAACACATTCCACATTTCTAACTTGAAGAAATGTCTGTCTGACGAGACGCTGATTATACCGCTCGACGAAATTCAAATCGATGATAAACTTCATTTTGTCGAGGAACCTATGGAAATCATGGACCGTGAGGTCAAACGATTGAAACATAGTCGTATTCCCATCGTAAAGGTCAGGTGGAATTCTAGGCGCGGCCCTGAGTTCACCTGGGAACGGGAAGACCAAATGCGACAGAAATACCCACATCTCTTCCCAGATAACGCACCTTCTGTGCACTCAAGCTAATTTCGGGACGAAATTTCTTTAACAAGGGGAGACTGTAACACCTGCATAATTAGGGTAATTAATTATGCCAAATTGTTTGTAACTAGTTGTAATTAGTATGTAATAGGACTAATTACAGGCTCTATTTGTATGTATATATAAGGTGAATTATATATATGTGTGTGTACTTACGCGATTTGGATAAATCGTGCGAATTAACCGGACGGAGTCCGACACAGTTTACTTGGACGTTGGTGACAAAAATTTACTTAAATAATGAAAACGTATTTTGTTATATAAAATACGCAACCGAACGAGCATTGTTTATATATTATTGTGACGACATTTTAACTTGCGCAACAAAACGTAATAAACGCGACTTAATAATTTAAATATTGCGACTAATGTTTTTATTATTAATTTCAGAGTATTTTTATTTAAATATTCCAGTTACATTTTTAAAATATAACGGTTTGGTTAAATACTATAAACAAAGGATTAAACGATTAGGACACGGAGTAAATACTGAGTTTTAGGGAGCGTTTGCCCCTCCTTCCTTCTTTGGATCAGCCAAACCCCACCCCCATTCTCACTTCTCTCTTTCATTTTTTCATTATCACAAAACACACACAAACCAAACTCTCTCAACTCCAATCTACACCAAATTTTCGGAATCAAATCCCGACCACGAAAATTACATATTCGGAATCACCATCACGAGTGGAGCAAGAATATCAAGATCGTTTTCATCGTTCCATCCTCCAATTTGCTCGATTTGCAAAAGTAAGAAATTTCTAAAATCTTAGATCTATTCAATTTGGTGTAATGTTTTGATGTTTTGATGTGTACACAACTTAGATATAACCTAATACATGAAGAATACACGATTTTATAGCTCGAAAATGGGTTAGGTTTGCGTTTTTGGTCGAAAATTCTTGAAACCCGAAAGTTTCTGGGCTGGTGTTCATACGTGCGACACAAGCCTTGTGTCGCACACTGTGTCGCATAAACCCATTAGTGTCGCACCTTGTGTCGTACTGATCCTTTAGTGTCGTAATCTTTGCGACACAATATTGTGTCGCACTCTATGTCGCATACTATGTCGTATTTTATACGACACAACCGTTATGTCGCTATTGAATTAGCATCGCAAGCTTTTTGCGACACAACCACTGTGTCGCAGGGCTCTTGTGTCGCATCCTTCATGCGACACAACCTTTGTGTCGCATTACAACCTTAGTGTCGCATTTTGTGTCGCAAAACACAGCAGATTCACAAATAAATTCCAAGTTAAGTGTTATACATTTCGGACTTCAAACGACTATACGATATAACATCTAAGGTACATTGAAACATGTTTTTCAAAGATAACAATTCAAACAAGTATAGATAAATGTCGAGATTAACGTTTCAACTAAGTCACCAACGGGCCCAAACATGTTTTCAACAAACGAACAATTACAAACATACGAACAAACATTGGCTATACTAGTTGTGTACAACTAAACGAAACGTCACGTGAGACGCATACTTACATAACTTCATATGAATAGGCATTTGAAGGTTACGGGTTCGGAGAACCTACTTGCTATATTTACTACTTGCTATTTGCTACGGCATATTACCAGACTCAGGTGAGTCTTACGGCCCCACTTTTACTGCTTTATCTTATTGGGGGAGATACATGCTACTGATTTTTCCTGAACACAAGTACTAAACTGATTTCTATACCAAACGGAATTGCATGAGTTAATTACTATTTACAGAAGTCTCTCCATCATATATCGTTAGTTATGGACTTAAGCGCGAACAGTAGTTAATGGATCCATTAGGGAAATGACCCTCCCCACCCGGGGCAGTAGCGCTGCCACGTACCGATTTACACGTATAAACGGGTGACAACTTATTCGTTACTGATGCTTGCTCACTTACGAGCATGTCACGGGAGCAAACATATTATTTACGGGTTAAGCTTCGATTATGAGCCTCATGGCAACGGTATAAACTTATTTATTTACATTTGCTGGATTGCAAATACTGATTTTACGATTGCTGGATTGCAATGGCTGATTTTACGCCTACGGGCACTACTAATGAAATCTCGTGTTCAAAGCTGATATTACTTACAAACCTGTGAGATTCACCAACCTTTTGGTTGACACTTTTTAGCATGTTTTCTCAGGTACTCGGATGGAGTAGGATTACTCCAGGATTTTTAACTAGAGTCGCATGATTTCAACACAACTGCATTAACGGAGATTCTTAGCATTATCTTTTGTATATTTTGATTATGTAATAGAATCTCCCGCTACACGCGCGGACTCTAGGGAAACTACATTTTTGCATACGAAAACACTAAGTTTTCAAACAATATATCATTGGAATGTAACTAACTTACAAACGTTGCATATAGATGTCGTTTACTTTATCTTTGTGCTGTGATATTTGATTAGTAACACCCAAACTATGCTTCCGCAAAACAGTGAATTTCGGGGGTGTTACATTAACCTCCCATTATTATTGGTCCACGTCATTACAGGGGACCTGCGCACATAACGCGTTAATCATATCCGTACGATCTAAAAATACTGAGATGGTGACTTAACCGTACGATCAATAAGTACCACCAGATGGTGACTTAGCCGTACGATCAAAAGTGTAAGATGATGACACGTGGCAAAACTTGTGGTCGTGCCCCCGTCCGTCGGTCGGGTTTTTACCCCGAATCGTTGCTCAGACCGCAACAGAGACGACGAGCAGAGAAGTTTTAAAAATTTATATTTGCTGGGCTCAAACTATGCAAGCTACCTACCTTGTGGGTAAGGCGACAAGTATAACTCGAGTGTCGTCCAAAATCGGAACGAATTGAATTGAATTGGAACCTACCAAAGATAACTTGACAATATGATGGGTTTAAAACAAGGTAGGTATGGGTTTTGGTTTTATCTAATCTAACCTAAAGACAGAAATTAAAGTGCAGAAAAGTAAACGAGAATATAAGCAGCAGGTAGAGAGTGATTGCTGAAACTTCGACGATTAGGGTTTCGGGATGATATTATATTGATGATAGGTGATTACTCTGGTTAAGAATTTTCTAAACAGTCGGTGTAAATACTAGGACCCTACGTCTAGGTGTAACCCTAAAGCATATGTCACTGAATCCTAGGCTATCCTGATTCTGGTCAGATGGGACTGTCTTCAGACCCACCTCACCGTCTCTTTCGGAGACCAAGCGACCCTCTGAATGGGGTTAAGGAATAAGGCGACAGTCCACAACACTGACTTTTCTTAACACCTATGTCTATCCAATTTTAACAGAGTAATACTGGTTGTATGCTGAATAGGTTAAACTATCGGTTAAGTAGAGTTTATGGGTTTTAAGCATCTGGGAACACAGCCGGCATCGTTGCTTTCATTTCCTAACTCATGTTTTATCTGTTTTAGTTCTAATACTTCCGTCATGGATTAGACCCTCCTTTGCCATCGGTCGTTCATCCCTAGGCATGCGTACAGTGTATAGTGATCTTATTTTCCACAGTACTCTAACTCTAGGTATATCTACGGTGTTTTAAAGACCTATTATATCTTTACACAGCTTTATAACCAGAGGTAGTTTAACGGTGTACTATAGCATTTTCACGGCTTAACAAGACCTAGACCCGTGTCTGGAAGGGTTGCTTCCAGGTAATCCACGGTGAGATAGTCCACCAGCATTTCCTTGGCTTCCACGTATTTATACTCTACCATCGGTATTTCCAACGCTATACCAAGTATTCTGACGTGTTATGGCGATCTCACAGTTTCATACAAACAGGAGATAACTGTGTATTCGTAGTTAGGGTTGATCAGATCCTATCCTAAGGCAACAGTCATGTGAGAGACCAGAAAGGGTAATTAATTAAGTCTACATCCAGGATAAGTCTAAACATGTATGCATCATAACAACTACCGATCGTATATATAGTAATTAAACATCATCCCTAATCCTAACATCTACATTTCAACAATCACATATTAATCTAGCTAATCAGCATGGCAACAATCATAAATCGTACTGAAATAATATGCAAAGTAAACATTATAACAGTAAGAAAGTAAGATAATATCACTGGATTAGAAGAGTAATACTGAGGATTACAACAATCTGACTTGAATAACCTTGCTACAGCTTGATTACCCAATTACAACTTTCCTCTAGCTCTAACCGCTAACTTATATCTCTCTAGTTCTTCCCTAACTCCTAAGAGTAGTGCTAGAGAGAGAAACTAGAGAGAGAACTAATTACAAGAACAATTCCCCTCTAACTCCTAAGAGTAGTGCTAGAGAGAGAAAGTAGAGAGAGAAAGAGAAGTATGTGAAATGAGAGGTGTGTTGAAATGGTGGAATGAATGAGGTATTTATAGGAGAAGCTAGTTGATCTTGGTACAAGTCCTGAAGCATGAAATACAAGCATTCAAGCTGCATACGGGACCATCGGACCAAGGGGGGGGGGGGGGGGAAACGGCACCTCACAAGCCACCAGACCCCGTATACGGCACCCCAAGGGCCGTATATGGCACCTAGGGTACCGTATACGATACCTAGGGCCAAGGGGGGGGGGGGGGTTGGTGCTTGGTTTGGCCTCCGCTTGTTTCTCGGTTGCTTGGTTCGTCCGTATCTTCTTCGTTTGGGCTCCGATTTGCTTGATTCTTGCGCCGTTGGCTTCGTTTTTCCGTTACGCTTCTAATGACACTGAGTTTGCCAAATTTGGAAATGTTTGATTTTTGCGTGTTCCGGATGACGATCGGTGGGCTTCTAGACTGCACATCTTCTTCGTTCTTCACCCGTTTCTCTTGATTCTTTCACCACCAATCTTGGATTTTCCTATTGAATCATAAAATACGCATTAAGATCTACTTTGATAGGATAATCAAGAATGGAATTTTAAGGTGATTGTTTTTGCCTCGGTTTGCGTGCAAAATGGATGTTTTTACTGATTTTTGTAGCAACGCTCGTATTTAGACTACCTTGGTAATTTCTGATGATAAATGATTGTTTTGAAATGTTTTCACCAATGAATAGTCCAAAAAGTGCAGAAATAAGTACTTAAAAACATGACTTTTTGGGTCACATCACTTGCCCACCAAGGTGATCAAGGATCACTATATATACAAGGGTATAAGCACTATTCATGCCCTAACACCTCCAAATATATCCTCACTATCTACACTGCAACCCTCATCATCTGGAGGAGATCACTATTCATCTCCTCGCCGCCGATTCACGCCACCCACGGTTTCGTTCAATACACTCCGACGGGTTATCCACGTAAGTCACGGAGAGCATCGAATCGATCCAACCCATTGCACTCAGGTATATAAATTTATGCTTGATCAAATGGCGCCATCCATTTATTAATACCCTAGATCTATCAAAGAACTAGCCCCATATATTAACTGTTACTCATAAATACTCAGTGATAAACACCATGGCGTCCAACTCCGGTGTACCACCGGTTGAGAATTTCATGCATTTTGCTGCTCAGAATACTCAGACACCAGTCGCACACTCTGGTGAACAAGTGGAATGGGAACGACGATAAGCGTTGGATCAGTCATGTCGTCAGCTGGATTTCAACACTCCAGGGGGGCAAAGCTCCCAACAGCAGGGACAGACAAGTTTTGGCTCACAACAAATGGTTATGGGAATGGGCCATCAGGAGGGGACAACAAACACAGCAGAACACATGGCAATTTACTGTGCAAAACCCATTCCAACAAACCCCCCAAACGGCATTTCAAAATATGCTCCAGCAGCCATTCCCACAGGTCCCTTTGCAAAATCCTCAACAACCATTCCAGAACACACATCAACAATTGTTCCATCAAACATCTCAACAAAATTTTCAACAACCCTTCCAGCAGCCTTTTCAACAGCCATTCCAACAATACTTTCCACAGATGTCTCAAACACAACAGCCGTTTCAACAGCAGTTCTTCCCTCCTGCACAACAATCTACC
The DNA here is from genome assembly GCA_949592205.1 of Helichrysum umbraculigerum. Taxonomy (NCBI): domain Eukaryota; kingdom Viridiplantae; phylum Streptophyta; class Magnoliopsida; order Asterales; family Asteraceae; genus Helichrysum; species Helichrysum umbraculigerum. The sequence goes on along the minus strand of CATIUR010000002.1, from coordinate 85,843,841 downwards.
CAACAACAATTTACACAGCCTACGCAAGCACCCTCAGTGCAGGATATAGCAACGACCTTGGTACAACTCTTGGCACAGCTAATGCAACCACCAGTAACACCACCACCACTACCACAGCTCCCACCAATGTTGGCAAACCTGCTCGCGGTAATGCAAGGGAAAATGTCAACACCTCAAAGTGTCATCCCTGATTTTAATACTCAATTTCACCCGGCAATAGCTAGTGTACCAATTCCCCTGGGAGCCATGGTCCCGGCAACATTGGGCACCTACGATGGGATGACTGATCCTGAGGATTTCATTCAGTCCTATGATCATGCTATAAAAACACAACATTGGGAAGACGCTGTCGCCTGTCAAATGTTTCCCTCTCAGGTCCTACGCGAAATCCTGGTTTTGGGACCTCCATGAAAGGAGCATCACATGTTTCAATGACATCAGGAGGAGGTTTGTTAGCCATTTTCACCAAAAGAAAAAACACGTCAGATCACATGTCGAGGCCCACATGATAAAACAACATCCTCACGAGCCCCTGGAGGACTTCATCGACAGATACACTGACGAGTGTTTAAAAATACCAGGATTACCGGAAAGCCAACAAGTATCTGGATTTATCACCTGCTTAGATGAAAATCGCTTCCAGTCTTTGGTGGACAAATTCATTGGTGAAACTCCGCTAACTTTTGCCGCGCAAGTGTCCCAGACAAGAGATTATATTCGGGCAATGGAAAAACGTCAGCTGAACAGGAGAAACAAACAGTTGTCAAATAATCCCAGGAATGATCATAAAAATCTGCCTTACCAGGGGAAGAATAAAAATCAGCAAGGAAACAAATTTAACAGGGGGACCAGGTTCCAGTCATACAAAAAGATTGCCGAGAAAGACGCAGCAGTCGCTTCGCTGTCAAAAACTCCTCATGAAATCTTGGCAACCGAGCCTGCGGCCAAAGGATTCAAAAAACCACCGCCTATGGGAGCAAAGGCCAAAGACAACGGGAAGTATTGCAAATTTCATCGGGAAGGGGGCCATGACACCAATGAATGCAGGGAGCTAAAAGCTCAAATTTACAAAGCAATCAAGGATGGAAAGTTGGAACACTTAGCCCAGGGAGCGCGTGATTACCAACAGGGGGAAGCAAAAAAAGGGAAAGGTACGACTGAACTCCCAAAGCCTGATGCAGTGATCTTGATGATCAAGTCCCTGGTTCAGGGTCAGAAAAGAAAGATTGACAAAAAAGAGCTATGGGAGTTACAGGAAATTAGTTTCCCTCCAATCCACAGGGTGATTCCCTCAGCTGAACCCCTTGTCATCACAGCAAGAATAGCAAACTTCCAAGTAGGAAGGGTGTATCTGGACATCGGAAATTACACAGAGATCATGTATGAGCACTGTTTTGAGCAATTGCCTGATAGCATCAAGCGTTGCAAGGAAGACTTTCTACAGCCATTGGTTGGCTTTTCAGGAGAAACAAATTGGCCATTGGGCAAAATAAAGCTGGAAGTGACATTAGGAAACTATCCACGGTATAGGACTGTTAACCTGGACTTTGTCATTGTTCGCTCATCCTCAAAGTACAACGTGATCTTGGGAAGAACCGCCATGTTGCAATTCGGGGCCATAATATCCACCGTCCATGGGATGGTCAAGTTTCGAACACTAGAAGGCATTGCTATAGTGCAGGTCACTAAACAGGCACCAATTGAATGTGCCCAGGTGAATCAAAAAATTCAGCAGGAAGCTTCAGAGATACTTGAAAGCGAAGATGAAAAAGTGGTAATTAATCAGAACTTCCCTGAGCAAACAGTAAGCATAAGCAAGAAACTTCCCGCAGGAATCAAAAAGCAGCTAAAAGAATTGTTGATCGAGAACCAGGATGTTTATAACACCCCTCATTCTGAACATCAATATTATATGATTTTTACTCGGAAGCGTATATTAAAAACATACTTTACTATTATACATAATGGAAATGTACATAACTTTTTCAAAATATGATACACCATAGATTAAAGTTATTAAAACACTGTACACATATTACACAAATGGGGTATTATATAATTCCAAACTTAGTTTATAACAAAACTATATCAGAGTTAGCAGAGCAGTCAAACATCCCCTGCCAAAGGCATCAACTTCCTGTCCACCCACATATCTATTCATAACCTGCAGGAAGTAAATGAGGGATTAGCACGAAGCTAAGTGAATGAACTTGTCACACACAATTCAACTTAGCATAACTATGAGTTTACATCAAATAACCGTAAACACACAATATTTCAATGAGGATCGGTGGCTCTGGGGATATCATAATACCCGGGGATTCCCCAAGAACACTTATCGTACATATCCGTATGGCCATAACGGACGAGACCGATAACTATTGGTTATTAAACTCATACACAGGTTTCAAACACAACAAATGAATCAAAACCTGTGTAAATCACATAATAACCAAAAAGTCCAACTACACGTTGACCTCAATAATCTGATACACAGAGGTCCACATATCACGTAGATTAATTCAATAATTAAGACTAAACAGTCTAATAAACACATCTACGTTTACTTGTTGCAACCAAACAGTTACAACTAAATCAAAAGGTGAGTTCCAAATCCACTCACCGATACCTCTGTAGATTCCACACTCAACAGTCTTATATCACTGAGTCTTTGGAGTATCTGAAACACCACATAACACACAAGTTAGTAACTTGTTCCATAATTATCATTCTAACATATTTATCAAATCAGGTAAGTTCCTGAAGTCTAAACAAATAAAAGTCCAATCTGAAATAAATTCAGAAAGTCTCAAAATGACGTTTAAAAACTGAAAAATGCCATTTTGGACCCCTAGATGACCCCGAATGGCCAAAAACTGACTAGGCTCTTAAATTAGAGTCTTGATCATTGGGCCGTTTCAGAGTGGACATGCGAATTTCAGTTCAATCCGAATTAATGAAAAATTTGTAAATTTTCCATGGGTAAAAACACTACTAAACACTTTGTGCACTTTTGAAATTTGCGAAACGAAAATCTCAGCTTGCAGTGATCTCAACTCGCAGGTCAACTCGGTTCGCAGAAACTCGCCTCGCAACGAAGTAACTCGGTTCACAGAGCCATCTCGACTCGCAGAGTCATCTCGACTCGCTTAGCGAGACTCAACTCGCTTCGGAACTCAGCTCGCCTCGTTGGACGAACTGGGTTTCGCTGCTGCTACTAAAATTCGACTCAAATCTCATCAAAACTCCGAAAAACTCATTTCTATGGTTTCTAACACTTTCACCAACATCAAATAACACCTAATAACAATATATCAAGCTTCAATTTGATTCAATCACTCAAAATCAAACTCACTTTTAAAGAAGATGAAAGTGAACAAGATGGAGAAGATGATGAAGTTTAAGATGATGATGTTAATAGTTCTGATGTTGTAGAATCAAAATCACACAAACGAATTGGTGAAACTTGGTTATGGTTTCTTGATTTGGAGAATTTTGCAAATTTTTGGTATAAAGGAAGTGATGAAACTTTGAGGAAATAAGGATATTAAGGTCGGCTCACAACCGCCTTTGACATCTAATTGCTTTAATTTTATTCTCATCCTAAATCTATTGTCTGGAACCCGAAACCCATTTGCGAGAATAATATTTTCTTTTACCATCAACTACAGTAATTTAAAACAAATAGGATTTCACTATTCACAATAAGTCCTGGGACCTATTTACTTAAGTTTCACTAGTAAAACAAATAATAGCAGGTAATTCCTAAAACCATTAAATAATCAAATAAACTAGAAATTACCAGGCCACTGGAGAGGATGTTACAATGTTTTTGCCTTTCAGCCATCAGATATGACAGGAGTGCCCAGAAGCATTGCCGAACACTCCCTGAATGTCAGACCAGGAGTAACCCCATCCAGGCAAAAGAAAAGGGGAATGGCGCCAGAGAGAAACGCTTTCCTGCAAAAAGAAGTGGAAGACCTCGTAGGAGCATGGATACTAAGAGAAGCAAAATACCAGACATGGGTGGCTAACCCTGTCATGGTCAAAAAGCCAAATGGTTCCTGGAGGATGTGTGTTGACTATTCAGATCTCAACAAGGCTTTCCCTAAAGATAATTATCCATTGCCGGAAATAGATTGGAAAGTCGATTCTCTGGCAAATTACTGGCTGAAATGCTTCTTAGATGCTTACAAGGGCTATCATCAAATTCAAATGGCTGAGCATGATGAAGACAAGACAGCGTTTCACACAAATCAGGGAATTTTTTGCTACAGGAAAATGCCCTTTGGGTTAAAAAACGCAGGGCCACATACCAGAGAGTGATTGATTCCGCCTTCAGAAATCAAATCGGCAGGAACGTGGAGGCATATGTCGATGACCTGGTGATCAAAAGCGCGGCGGAGGCTACCATGTTGGTTGACATATCAGAAACGTTTACCACCTTGCGAGGAATAAACATGAAGCTCAATCCAAACAAGTGTAGTTTTGGAGTTGAAGAAGGAATGTTCCTAGGGCACGTAATCACAACAGGAGGATTCAAAGCAAACCCAGAAAAAATCCAAGCAGTAACAAACATGCCTTCCCCGAAAACAAAACAAGAAGTACGGAGCCTTTCAGGGAAACTTGCAGCGCTCACCAGATTCCTGTCTAAGGCTGCAGAGCGGTCTCTACCTTTTTTCTCAACACTAAAGGGTACAGCAAAGAAAGATTTTCAGTGGACTGAACAGGCAGAGAAAGCATTTCAGGAAATGAAGGCCTTCATGTAAGAATTCTGACGCGCCACCAACCGTCACGCGTCGTCAACGCGACCGTATAGCAGCACGTCGGTGTGGAAGTTTTAAAATTTATATTTTGCTGGGGACCTAAGTTCTACTAGAGTTGTATAGCTGAAGTATGACCTAGGGTCGTTCTAAAGAGTTAACCGTATTGTGAAACGATTTGTCGAGACGAAAGTTCAAGTTAGCGATGGTTTGAAAATAGTTTTGAGTGGGGGTTTTATACTTAGGTCCGTAATTAAAACTAATTAAAGCAGTAAATAAAAGCAGTAGGTTGAATCAGTATAGGGGACTTGTGTTTGTTATGACTTCGTTAACTTTTACGTGGGGTGATGCTATATTTGGGTTTTATAAATGAAAACGTCTTTTGAGATTTGTGTCTTGCGTTTACGTAGATACCTTGTGGTGTAAGCACTAGTACCCTACTGATCAGATAAACCAATCAGTATGTCACTGAGTACTAGGCTGTCAAGATTCTGATCAGATCGGACTGTCTTGAAACCCCCCTCACCGTCTCTTAAGATGATACCAAGTGACCCTCCAGATGGGGTGCAGGAATAAGGCAACAGTTTGCAATTTATCCACTGATCTTTCTTAACACAGACAAAGATATCTAAGCTAGGCGAGGCATTTAAGATTTAAGACAGGTGGTGACTGATTAACATATACATTAATGGTCGTGATTGAGTTCAGAGATATTCGGCTGTGATACAGTCTTCAACCCACAGAGTTTTGCACAGTTACTTAGTGTACTTACCCGTATTACGGTCTTTCCTGGATCACAGACTATGCCAGGATGTAACACAGTATACAGCCTTCGACCTTTCCGTAGTTTGTACGTGTTTGTATTCCACCATAGGTGTTTCCAATGTTAAACCGGATACTCAGTCGTATTAGGGCTTTAACTGGGCTACATACTTTACAGCCATCTGAACTCAATATATCTAAGCTTGTATTACAGTAAACCATCTATGATAGCTAAACTACCCGTTCACTTTATAATCCCAAACCAATAAATCCCTGATTGATTCACAGTGTACTATACGATAGGTAGACAGTATTTCCATTGCTTCAAAATCAGACCATGTTATTTTCAGAAAACATAGATAGGTAGTGACCGTTTGACTAAGGGCCGCGAGTCCTTGACATAAAGGTTCTAACCACGTTTATTGGAGGAAAGGCGTTAGTTTAGTTTAAAATCATAAATGTATAGTTAACAGTGCACCGGTTTTCAATATTTAACAATTGGGATCATTATTCCACAACAGATTGTGCCCACGACTTTCATAGCTTCCACGTTCCGTACTACACACATTCGTGATGTTTCCGGTGCTATACAAATGAAAGCCGTATAACGTTACCTCCGTTGTTTCATAACGATGTTATCCGAATTGTATTTAAAGTAGCATCACCCAAAGTATTAACAAGCTAACTACATCATAACAAACACAATAGCTAATCTACTCACTAATCATGGCAATGTATCCTAAATCAAACATAATAATAGCATGCAACATTATGAAAGATAAGGATAGAAATAACCGAAAGTAATGCGTAGATTGAATAGCAGCTGAAAGATTACACGGACAGAGCTCCGAAATATCTCGAGAAATATTACAAAGGAGATCCTCCAAGAGTTCCAACTCTATTACAAAAGCTACCCTACTAATGCTCCTCTAACTCCTAAGAGTAGTGCTAGAGAGAGGATGCTAATTTCCTACTAATTCTCCTCTAACTCCTAAGAGTAGTGCTAGAGAGAGAATGCTAACCTAATTCTAGGGAGAGAATGAGAATGAGATGAGAGGTGTGTGAAAATGAGAAATGGAGGTGGCTATTTATAGGAAAAGTAGGAAAGCCTTGGTACAAGCCTTGAAGCATCAAATACAAGCATCAAAGCAGCATACGGGACAAGCGGACCAAGGGGGGGGGGGGGTCAAACGGCACCTCACAAGGCAAACACCCCCGTATACGGCACCCATAGGGCCGTATACGACACCTAGGGTACCGTATACGGTACCTAGGTGTCCAGGGGGGTTGGTGCTCCGTTTGGCCTCCGCTGATTCCTCGGTTGCTTGGTTCGTCCGTATCTTCTTCGTTTGGGCTCCGATTTGCTTGATTCTTGTGCCGTTAGCTTCGTTTTTCCATTACGATTCTAATGGCACTGAGTTTTCCAAATTTGGAGGTGTTTATCTTTTGCGTGTTCCGGATGACGATCGGCGAGCTTCCAGACTTGTATCTTCTCCGTCTTTCGTCCGTTTCTTCTGATTCTTTCACCTCCGGTCTTGGATTTCCATACGGAATCATAAAATATGAATTAAGATCTACTTCCATAAGTAAATTAAGAAGGGAATATTTAAGGTGACATTATTTGCCTCGTTTTGCGTGATAAACGGATGTTTTTGGTGATTTTAACAACAACGCCCATAATTAGACCACTTTGGTGATTTTAAGTAAATAATTGATGTTTTAAGATGATTTCACCAAATATAAGTCCAGTAAGTGCAGAATAATGTGCCTAAAAACATGACTTTTTAGGTCACATCAAGTATCCCACACTTAGACGTTGCTTGTCCTCAAGCAACACATCCATGCCTTGTGAAAAAGATATTTTAAAATCTGGTTTTGGGGTGAGTCAGAACATTTTCAAAAGTCATCATTTTCTCATATTCATATATTTGCTCTAAAAACATCAGGAAAAAACAAGATAATTATTTCAGAAACAAGTAATGACTCTCTTTAAGCATACTTCCCAAATCTCGTGATCTAGGAGTGCACATGAATAGGCGATCTCACTAAGGTGGTCACTCAATTCACTCAAGAGTGTTTTGGGTTTCCTAATATTCTAAACAAAGAAATCGCTCAATTAGCCAGTCATGCAGTACTCATCGTCATAAGCTTGATCGAGAATCGGATCTCCACCACTTAGGTGAGAACGATGCTAATTATCCCAAGACATTCAGGGGTTGTAATGTTTGTGAGGGTTAAGGGGTATGGATAGTGGATATTTTGGGTGTAAGGGTGTTGCTTATTCTAGGACTCCTAAGGTCATGAAAAACTTAATTTAGAAACGGATGAAAGTAAAGTAGCTTTTGTCTTCTATCGGATCTTCTTCTTTTAGGGCGATACTTCGAAGTACTAGCTTTATTTTCTTTTTTTTTTTTTTCTATTTTCTTTTTCTGATTTTCTCTTTTTTTCTTTTTTTCTTTCAGAACTTCATTGCCAGAGAATTTCCAAGGATTATTAAATGCAGGAATCCTTCTTCTCATCTTTCTTCTTCGAGTCTTTTCATGGTGTCAATTTTTCACACCAAGGATATTTCTTTTTCGGAGAGCACGAGAGAGTAAGACAATTTGAAGGGATGTTCTTAAAAAGCGTTTTTCATAACCTTAGAAATTCTAGGATAAGTTTTTGGAAGTTTGGGAAAGTGGGGGTTTAAACATGTGGGTTTATGAAATGAAAAGGTTTAAGCTCAACAGGGTTTACTACGTGGATCATCGATACTAAAAATAAGCATCGGAAAGGGTTTTGGGCTTGAAAGGGAAGGCTAAAAAGTGGGTTAAATCCTAAGGAATGTCAAGGTCATCTAATTGCACCTGTACCACCTACGGTACTCACCAATGTGGTCTCGAAGCGTATGTCAAGAGCAAGTTCTAATTCAGATATACATGCATCGGCACACACAAGAAATAAACAATGTAGCATTAAAGATGAATGCTTTTAAGGCTCAAGTCCTCACTGCAATTGGGTTGTATGTGCCTAGTCATGTTCTTTATTAGATTATCATTTCTTGCTTAAGCAATTATTAACTTATTTTCCTTAGATTTTAAACAACTTATTCATATTTTGAAAATGACTTCTCTTAAAAACATCAAAACTCAAAAATTCAGAGTTAATCGGATGATTAAACTCGAAAATTTTTGAAAAATTTAGAGGAACATTTTCTGTGTTAACTATTTTGAACTAAAATCATTAAAACAAACTAAGGTATTCTATACCTGCTATCCCACACTTAGAGGAACATTGTCCCTAATGTTCTCTTGAGTTGAGATTGTAAAATCCCACACTTAGAGTTTGAACATGTAAGAAAATGTTTCTCAAGTGTTTTGTTTCGGGGTGGAATCCCAAACTTAGTGATAAGTTTAGGATAGAGTATAGACTACTTTTATTATCATATTAACAAAATAAATAAAAATGAATAAAGATAAAATAGATAAAAGAGGAAAGGATCAGATACTCCCCAGATAGTAAGTTGCATAGGAGCTGAGTTTCTAAATTTACAGAAGAAGATGTGGCCAAGATCTGCTTCTGAGTTCTTTATGAGGATTGGCTCGGCTTCAAGCGACTTTCTTATTTCCATCTCAACATCTCAATTTTATCCTCATGAAGAGATCTCTTAAGTGTGAACACGTTGGATGTACCCTTTTTACAAACTCGGTTTTGTTTTTGCAAATGAAAAGAAATCACTGTCTTGGATTTTGAAAGATGTTTTCTAATACAAACTTGTTTTATAAATCATGTGTTTTTAAACGAGTTTGAGCATAATGCATAAAAGTAGTATGCAAGTACCTCAAATGCTTGAAACACAAGATGATTTTCCTATTCATCCAAGAACAGTGGTTTATTTGCAAAACGAGTTGTATTTAAAGATGTTTTGGTTAAAAGTTAGGTTCATCCAAGTGTGAAGGATAGTCGGAGATCTACTTCATTTCTCAGGTTCTCTTTCTTTCTTTTATTCCATGGGTTGCCTCCCAAGAAGCGCTGCTTTTAAAGTTGAGAGCCTGACTTTATTTCACGGGTTGCCTCCCGAGAAGCGCTGCTTTTAAAGTCGAGAGCCTGACTTTGCCTTCCTTCAGTCTAGTTGGTGCTGGAACCTCTAGGGTCGGAAGTGCTCAGAAGTGGAACCCTGGGATTGCGTGGATAGATCCTCAGAAAGTGGCGAGAAATGATTTCAACGATGTTTGGAATCTCTTCTGAAAAGATAGGGAAAATTTCAAGATGTTGCTGAGTAACCCTTTTCATGTGCAGAAGGTCCCAAGTGATATCCCTGATTGCTCTGGATATAGGTCCGCAGGAATCAACTATAGAGAAACCATCAGATTCAATCATTTCTCTCTGAGGGTGCTGTTGTTTGAATGAGTCCATGAATCCGAGAAATTGGAGGTGTAAAGTGTCGTGATCTGCTATGCCAGAGCTTCCTCTTATTTCTCGAATTGAATCATGAATATCCTAGATGAGCCTATTTTGATAATTGGTGAACGTGAGATTTGAGTCTTTGAAGGTGTTGCACACTATATCGTACACCTCACGTAAACCATAGTGAAATATCTATCGATGCTCGTCCGGGTTATCCTCAGCAAAGATTTCTTGGATCCGATCAGTGAGGAAGTTCGCGATGTTAACCATCGAACCTTCTGGTATAGAGGAAGGGATGTCACGCGACCTTTCGGTAAAACTTACATACTCGAGATCTTCAGCAATCTTGTGAGCATGGAACTCAATAGTGCAGTCGATGTAGAACCTGTGAGGAGTAGTCTCGTCCATGTGGTCGTTCCTTGCCATAGAATTAAGTATGCCCCAAAGATTATTCATCAGTCTAATGTCAGCATCTGCATCAGGGTTCCCAGTAGCACGGTACATTTCCTCGTGGAATGAGTGTAAAAACTCACTTTGCTCTCGGGAATAGGAAATGCGGATCTGATCAGAGTGTCTTAGATCTTCCTGTAGATGCGCTTCTGTTCTTCAAAGAACTCCAGCTCTTCAGATGTTGGTCTAGTGCTTTGTTGCAGGAGCTGAGCGGCGAGATCTTCGGCGAAGGCATTGAGACGATTGTGGAAGAATCTGTAATCTTGGGAATTCTCGGCTTGGTTGACTTCAGACTCGGCTATAATTTCCTCGATCAGGGCCTGTTGTCGTGGAGTGTATTCGTTGGTAGAGTTGAGGATAATGCTGGTCATAGTGGGTATGTCATCTTCAAAGTCTTCGATAGCACTTATCATCTCCTCATGGTTGGTGATAATCGGAATTTCTGGAGAATGTGGATTAGATGGAGGCGTAGGAGGATGGATAGACCGGATATCTATTAGAATATCAGCGTAGATGACATCATCCCTATCACTTTCTATCAGTGGAGAATCCCTAGCCTGGGAATCAGGGAACTCAACATGGTCAGATGGTGGCTGGGTGTCATCGGAGATTTGAGATATCGGTTGTGAAGAGTGCATCTCTATATCTCTCTCCTCCTGAGAATCAGTACCTCGGCTGGATTCAGAGGTGCTTCCAAATTCGAACAGGGTTCACGGCGCAGATGCGTCGAAGGTTTGAATCCTTTGGGAAGGCTCTATTGAATGTAACTCCGGTAATCGGGAAGTTTTGTAAGCTGAGATCTTCATCGGGAGTTTGTCTCTAAGCTCTGGGTGTTGTTTTGCTAACGCAATGGTTTTCTCAATGTTTAACAGAGCGTCGAGTCGAGGCGAGATAAGAGGCTTAGAGGGGTCCATGACAGAGGCTATAAGCCTTTCCATGGTTATGCCGAATCCTGCATCATATGGTTCATCTGTAGGTGGATCATCATCTGATTCATTATCTGACTAGGGAATAGCGTTTTCGATCTGCATGATTTCTTCTATCGGATAGTGAGAATCAGGTAAGCAGTGATGCGGTGGGATGGATTGGTATAAGTCCTCCTCTGGGTCTTCCTCCATTTCTTCTTGTTCAGGTTCAGTTTCTTCTTCCTCAATTTCTTCCGGTTCTGACTCATCTGGCTCGGAATCTTCACTCTCTTCTTCTGACTCTGACTCTTCTGTTGATGATATGAGGCAAGTGTGCTCATCTGGTATGTATGTGTCTGATGGTTCCGAATCAGAAGTGTCATCATCCGAAGTGATCTTGCCCATAGAGATGGCGTATATTTCTGCTTGCTCTGCGAGAAGCTCATCAGCCTGATTGATTCTGAATGCAACAGTTTGTCCATGTGCTCTGAGGCTGATAGTCTGCGAGTAAACATCAATAATAGCACGAGCAGTATTCATAAAAGGCCTTCCTAGGATAATGGGTATATTGATGTCTTCCTGAATATCCATCACTATGAAGTCAGTTGGGAAATAGAACCTATCCACTTTTACCATGACGTTCTCAGCTATGCCTATAGGATATCGGATTGTTTGATCGGCAAGCTGGATGCTCATTCCATTGGGTTGCAGTGGTCCTAATTCAAGTCTGGAGTAGAGTGAGTAGGGCATGAGGTTGATGCTCGCTCCGAGATCGGCCAAGGAACGGATCATGCCAGAGTGATAGATAGAGCAGGGCAAGGTGAATCGGCCCGTGTCTCCTAGTTTTTCCGGAAGGGAATTCTGAATGACGGCGGAGCATTCAGCGTTGAGAGAGATTTTAGGTACTTCTGGTACCTTTTCCTTAGTAACCAGCATGCGTCGAATATACTTGGAGCTGGAAGGGATTCTAGACATGGTGTCTAAGAATTTTCCATCGAGTTTGAAAGATTTAGCGTTATATCTTTTTCCGATACGATGTGGGAAGGGGACTCGAACTTCCTGAATAGGAGTAGGTACGGGTTTGGTCTCAACTGTCGTCGGGACAGGAGTAGGGTTCTTCATCAGAGAAGATGTTTCAGAATGGCTCGGTGCCTTCTGGTTATCCGTGGAGTTCAGAGTCTTAGCCTCCTCAACGTGGGGGTTGTGAACAGTATTGCTCGGTAGCGATCCTTGGGGTCGAGTGTCAAGACGGTGGGCTAACTGACCAATTTGATTCTCGAGGCTCTTGAGAATCGAGAGTTGATTTCGAAGGAATAGGTCGGTTTGATCTTGTCTAGCCGTCGTCTTCTGATTGAAAGCATTCTGCCCCTGGATAAACTTGTTCAGGTTGTCATCAGTGCTCGTGACTGGGACGATTGTCTTCACCGGTTCAGTAGGCTGGGTATCCTCAGTGGCGGTTAATGGAAGTGGTTTATTGTATGGAAGTTGTGGCTGTTGTGGGTACATCGGATATCGAGGCTGAAACCTGGGTGGTTGATTGTTTCGTGGAGGAAACTGGGTTCCTCGTGCTCTTGGCGGAGAAGTTCTAGCGAAGCCAGGTGGATTTTGTTGTCTGGTTGGGAATTGAGCATAGTAGACAGTTCCGTCAGTAGGATCTTCATACTCCACAGCGTATTCCTCGGTAGGATGATGGGCACAGTTCTGGCAAGCCTGAACTTGGTGAACCTGCTGTGGTTGCTTCTTCAGTTCTCTAATCTGCTTCGTTAGAGTTTCGATCTGCTCGCTCAGAGATTTGATTGCTTCAGCTTGTGCGGTGCTTGCAATAGGCAGGGATGAGGATTGCTCATCGGATTTCCAGTCGTGGTGATGCATCGTCATGTCTTCGATTAAGGCCCATGCTTCATCGTCGGTTAACTTCATGAGGTTGCCTTGAGCAGCTGCGTCAAGCGTGATGCGATGGATAGGATTGAGACCATTATAGAAAGTATAGAGTTTATCGGTTTTGGTCATCTGGTAGTTGGGACATCTCCTCACCAAATTCTTGAATCGCTCCCATGCTGAGTAGATTGACTCGTCGTGAGCTTGTGAAAAGTTCACGATGTCATTCTTGGCTTTAGTTTGTTTGGACGGAGGGAAATATTTCGTACGGAATTTGTTTCCCATGTCCTCCCATGAGGTGATTGATCCGGTGTCAAGCCCCTCAAACCAGCTCAAAGCATGTAAAGCAAGAGAAAAGGGGAACATGTGTAGGCGCACTATGTCCTGATCAACCCCATTCTGCTTATACGAGTTGGAGATTTGAATGAATTTGTTAATGTGGGCGTTAGGATCTTCATGGGGTAATCCGTGGAATTGGCAGTTGTCCTTGATGAGTTGGACGATGTGGTATTTGAGTTCGAAAGATGGTCCGTCGATCACTGGATAGCTAATCGGTCCTCCTCGTCCTTCGATGGATGGTTTGGTACTGTCGGCGAGAGTAACACGAGCGGCCATTGGTGGAAAACGGGAACGTCTTTCTTTGGGGATGGTACGGATAATCGACTCAGGATCGGGTACGAAAATGAGTGGTTCAGATCCGGCTGATCGGGTTGAATATCGTTGTTGATTGTGGGAAAGAATTTTCGGTGGTTACGAGAGAGAAATCTAATCTACGGGTATCACTAAAGAGAAAGTTCGTCGGGACGCCTCAGAATCTTATGATTAACTTCCCCGGCAGCGGCGCCAAAAACTTGATGCGCCACCAACCGTCACGCGTCGTCAACACGACCGTATGGCAGCATGTCGGTGTGGAAGTTTTAAAATTTATATTTTGCTGGGGACCTAAGTTCTACTAGAGCTGTATAGCTGAAGTATGACCTAGGGTCGTTCTAAAGAGTTAACCGTATTGTGAAACGATTTGTCGAGACGAAAGTTCAAGTTAGCGATGGTTTGAAAATATTTTTGAGTGGGGGTTTTATACTTAGGTCCGTATATAAAACTAATTAAAGCAGTAAATAAAAGCAGTAGGTTGAATCAGTATAGGGGACTTGTGTTTGTTATGACTTCGTTAGCTTTTACGTGGGGTGATGCTATATTGGGGTTTTATAAATGAAAACGTCTTTTGAGATTTGTGTCTTGCGTTTATGTAAATACCTTATGGTGTAAGCACTAGTACCCTACTGATCAGATAAACCAATCAGTATGTCACTGAGTACTAGGCTGTCAAGATTCTGATCAGATCGGACTGTCTTGAAACCCCCCTCACCGTCTCTTAAGATGAGACCAAGTGACCCTCCAGATGGGGTGCAGGAATAAGGCAACAGTCCGCAATTTATCCACTGATCTTTCTTAACACAGACAAAGATATCTAAGCTAGGCGAGGCATTTAAGATTTAAGACAGGTGGTGACTGATTAACATATACATTAATGGTCGAGATTGAGTTCAGAGATATTCGGCTGTGATACAGTCTTCAACCCACAGTGTTTTCCACAGTTACCTAGTGTACTTACCCGTATTACGGTCTTTCCTGGATCACAGACTATGCCAGGATGTAACACAGTATACAGCCTTCGACCTTTCCGTAGTTTGTACGTGTTTGTATTCCACCATAGGTGTTTCCAATGTTAAACCGGATACTCAGTCGTATTAGGGCTTTAACTAGGCTACATACTTTACAGCCATCTGAACTCAATATATCTAAGCTTGTATTATAGTAAACCATCTATGATAGCTAAACTACCCGTTCACTTTATAATCCCAAACCAATAAATCCCTGATTGATTCACAGTGTACTATACGATAGGTAGACAGTATTTCCATTGCTTCAAAATCAGACCATGTTATTTTCAGAAAACATAGATAGGTAGTGACCGTTTGACTAAGGGTCGCGAGTCCTTGACATAAAGGTTCTAACCACGTTTATTGGAGGAAAGGCGTTAGTTTAGTTTAAAATCATAAATGTATAGTTAACAGTGCTCCGGTTTTCAATATTTAACAATTGAGATCATTATTCCACAACAGATTGTGCCCACGACGTTCATAGCTTCCACGTTCCGTACTACACACATTCGTGATGTTTCTGGCGCTATACAAATGAAAGCCGTATAACGTTACCTCCGTTGTTTCATAACGATGTTATCCGAATTGTATTTAAAGTAACATCACCCAAAGTATTAACAAGCTAACTACATCATAACAAACACAATAGCTAATCTACTCACTAATCATGGCAATGTATCCTAAATCAAACATAATAATAGCATGCAACATTATGAAAGATAAGGATAGAAATAACCGAAAGTAATGCGTAGATTGAATAACAGCTGAAAGATTACACGGACAGAGCTCCGAAATATCTCGAGCAAAATTACAAAGGAGATCCTCCAAGAGTTCCAACTCTATTACAAAAGCTGCCCTACTAATCCTCCTCTAACTCCTAAGAGTAGTGCTAGAGAGAGGATGCTAATTTCCTACTAATTCTCCTCTAACTCCTAAGAGTAGTGCTAGAGAGAGAATGCTAACCTAATTCTAGAGAGAGAATGAGAATGAGATGAGAGGTGTGTGAAAATGAGAAATGGAGGTGGCTATTTATAGGGAAAGTAGGAAAGCCTTGGTACAAGCCTTGAAGCATCAAATACAAGCATCAAAGCAGCATACGGGACAAGCGGACCAAGGGGGGGTCAAACGGCACCTCATAAGGCAAACACCCCCGTATACGGCACCCATAGGGCCGTATACGGCACCTAGGGTACCGTATACGGTACCTAGGTGTCCAGGGGGGGTTGGTGCTCCGTTTGGCCTCCGCTGATTCATCGGTTGCTTGGTTCGTCCGTATCTTCTTCGTTTGGGCTCCGATTTGCTTGATTCTTGCGTCGTTAGATTCGTTTTTCCGTTACGCATCTAATGGCACTGAGTTTGCCAAATTTGTAGGTGTTTATCTTTTGCGTGTTCCGGATGACGATCGGCGAGCTTCCAGACTTGTATCTTCTCCGTCTTTCGTCCGTTTCTTCTGATTCTTTCACCTCCAGTCTTGGATTTCTCTATGGAATCATAAAATATGAATTAAGATCTACTTCCATAAGTAAATTAAGAAGGGAATATTTAAGGTGACATTATTTGCCTCGTTTTGCGTGACAAACGGATGTTTTTGGTGATTTTAACAGCAACGCCCATAATTAGACCACTTTGGTGATTTTAAGTAAATAATCGATGTTTTAAGATGATTTCACCAAATATAAGTCCAGTAAATACAGAATAATGTGCCTAAAAACATGACTTTTTAGGTCACATCAAACTCCCTATGCTAACCGCACATATCCCAGGAGAAACATTAACACTATACTTGGCCGCCTCAAGCGCAGCGATAAGTTCGGTCCTGATAGCCGAAAGAAATAAAGTTCAAATACCAGTATACTTTGTCAGCAAAGCACTGCAACCAGCTGAGTTGAATTATTCTCCAATAGAAAAGTTGGTCCTAGCTCTGGTACACACAGCACGGCGCCTGCGTAGATACTTCCAAGCGCACCCAGTCGTTGTTTTAACAAACCAGCCAATCAAACAGGTGCTGCTAAAGCCAAAAAAGTCAGGGAGGATGGCTAAGTGGGCAATATAGCTGGGAGAGCATGAAATCACCTTCTGTCCGAGAAGTGCAATGAAAGGCCAGGTGATGGCAGACTTCCTAGCTGAGCTTCCAGGAGAGGTAGAAGGTAAGAACTCACTGACCGTCAACACCACACCAAAAGAAATCTGGGAACTCTATACTGACGGTGCAGCAAGCTCTGGGGGGTCAGGAGCAGGGCTAATCCTCACAAGTCCAACTGGAGAAGAACATACCTATGCCTTAAGGTTTGAATTTCCGGCGACAAACAATGAAGCAGAATAAGAGGCGCTGATAGCTGGATTAAGAATCGCTGAACAGATGGACATCACATCTATCCCAGTCTACGTTGACTCTCAGTTGGTAGCCAATCAGGTGAATGGGAGTTTTGAAGCCAAAGAGCAGGCAATGAAAAAGTATCTGGAAGTTGTGCAAGAGGTAAAAAACAAATTCAGCTATTTCAAAATCGATCAGGTTCCAAGAAGCCAGAATAAGAAAGCTGATGTTTTAAGCAAGCTGGCCACCCTCACGTTTGCTCACCTCACGAAGGAAGTATTGGTCGAGGTCCTAAAAGAGAAATCAATTGAAAGTAGTCAGCAGGTCAGCCCCATAGAAGAATCAGGGGATAACTGGATGACTCCCATCAGGGAGTACTTGCTGAACGGGACACTTCCTACTGATAGAGCTCAGGCGAGAAAAATTAGAGTCAAAGCACCAATGTACACAATTGAAAAAGGAGAGTTGCTCAGGAAGTCTTTCCTGGGACCTAACCTCAGATGCGCTAGCCCCAGGCAAGCCGACAATCTAATCAGGGAAGTACATGAGGGTTCCTGCAGTCTTCACTCAGGCCCTCGAGCAATCACAGGGAAGATAATGCGACAAGGATACTTCTGGCCAACAGTGCATCAAGATACTCTGGCCATAGTTAGAAAGTGCTAGTCTTGCCAGATACATGCTCCTATCTCCAGGACCCCGAAGCATGATCTAATCCCTGTCACTTCCCCATGGCCCTTCTTTAAATGGGGAATTGATATTGTGGGACCTTTCCCACCTGCAGCTGGGGGAGTTAAATTCATTGTCGTCGCAATTGATTATTTCACCAAGTGGGTAGAAGCGAAACCGGTAGCCCAAATCTCAGGGAAGAAGATGATAAACTTTGTCTGGGAAAACATTGTCTGCAGATTTGGCATCCCTCATGAGATAGTAAGTGACAACGGAACGCAATATGCAGTTGACTCGTTCAAGTCATGGTGTGATGAACTCTCCATCAAACAGACATTTACTTCCGTGGCGCACCCACAGGCAAATGGGCAGGTGGAGGTAACAAACAGGGATATAGTTGCGGGAATCAAAGCTAGGCTCGGGACTTCCAGAACCGGCTGGGTCGAGGAGCTCCCTAATGTCCTATGGGCTCATCGAACCATGCCTAAAAATGATAGCACCTGGGTCACCCCTTTTAGCTTGGTATACGGAACAGAGGCAGTTATCCCTGCGGAGATCAGTGTACCCACAGAAAGAGTTCTAACGTATGAAGAGGATGCTAACATGATATCTCTCCGGGAAAATTTGAACCTAGCGGAGGAAATCAGGGAAATGGCTGCAATCCGACAGGAAAGGAATAAGCAAAAGATGGCCAGGTACTATAACAGGAAGGTTCAACCCCAGGCATACAAAGCAGGTGATTACGTATGGCGCAAGAATGAAGCTTCAAGAGTTGAGGACACAGGAAAGCTTAGCCAAAACTGGGAAGGACCATACCAAGTCACTGAAGCTCACGGTAATGGTGCCTATTCCTTAGCTCTCCCTTACGGCATAACCATACCTCGCACCTGGCATGTGACCAATCTGAAAATATGCTATGTTTGAACAACTTATTGTAAGCCCCAGAGGGATTGATCACCCCTCCTGAATGGCATTTCCTTGTTTAATCGCTTTATTCAATAAAATTTAAGTTGTTCATTCCAGAATGCATTTTCATTGTTTTTATTCTCAAAACACAAATATGTACATCCAAAGCCACCCCAATGGCCAGGGCAATCAAAGTTACCCCACCATGCCTCGCTCCTTGCACTTGGCTAACAGTATTACCCAACTAGCAAACAGGAGTGACGGTCCTGCCATAGTGGAAGGTGAATTCTAGCCCTATCCCTGGCAGAGATCCACCTCAACCAATAGGTTGGCAAATGTTGGGTCAGACCAAGGCAGGAATGACACAAGCATTCCCCAATAGGCTTGCTAGCTGGACATTCCCTGCACCAAAGGCAACCTAGAATTTGCCAAGTCATGACTAAACAGGGGAATATCCCACATAAACATCAAATTGACCAAAATTACAAATATAAAACACAAACGAGTACTCACAACAACAAGCAAAGCACAATACATATATATACAAACAGTATTGTCCCCAGAGGTACAGAATTGCAATCCACAGCAAATACAAATAAAATTGTTTCTAGTAACAAGTACGAATTACATACAATAATCACGGCTTCATGGCTAAAATGGCATCCACGGGAATGTCCAGATTCTCTGCAATTTTCTCAAGAAAAGGAGTAGTGGTCATTTCAGATAAAACTTTTCCAGCTGCTCTAGCCTTTGCTGCAGCGTCAGGATCAATCTAAGAAGCGATCGCAACAGGAAGTGGACTCAGGTGCTCTGTACACAGGAATGCCACCTCATGCCTACCCTGGTGTCTAGCACACTTCACTACATTTGCAAAAGGAGTTTTGAATACAGGGTCATTCATGGCACTAAAAAACAGATCGGGTACACCTGCCTGCAGCTTCTTTTTCTCCTCAATTGCCACATCCCTGTCAGATATTGCCTGGTTTTTTTCAACCAGAGCCAAATCCCTGGCCTGGATAGCTTCATCTTTCTGCGCAATGGAAGCGTTAAGCTCCGAGCCACTCTGCTGCAGTAACACTTCCATGTCCTGAGCCCTCTTTTCCTGCTCAGCAAGTTTGGCCTTCAACAACTCAATATCGGAAGTCATCTGTTCAACCCTGGAAATATCTGCTGAATGTTCAAGCTTAAATTTCTCAAACTCTTCCTGCCCAGCTTTCACTAAACCCTCGGCTTTCTCTATCCTTGATCTGTCTTCCTTCATTGCCAGCCCTAGTTTTCGATTCATTTTGTCCACATGATCGGCAACATGGAGGGTATTTATATTCCACATAAAATTGTCAAAGGTGGACTTGATACCCCGGTTAATACTTTGACGGATAGACAAGGAGCTCATCTTCATTCCAATGGCAGGGGGCATGGCATGCCTGACAAAATCCCTGCAGGAGTGAAGATCCCTTCCGGGGTTGTCAACCTGGTATCCCCAAGCCGGCACAAAGATAGGAGAATCGCCCAAATAACCCACAGGGCCCGAAGAAATAGGACCCCGGGCACCTTCCAAAAAGTCAGTACAGTCATCATCCTCATCCATGTCCACCAGAGAGTGACTGGAACTGCTATCATAAAACGGCCTGGACATACCACCTACACCGCCTTCCCCGCTGGGCGTATGCTGCACTATCTTCCTCTCCGTGATCTCCACAACGTCATCCTCCTCTTCATCTGAAAATAGGGTAAGGATTCAAAGACGCGAACGAGAGTGCTACAACTACAATAATTGAGAAATGCAACAGAAATTACCTGTGGGTTCATCCACCAGGGAACGGATAGATCTCGGCCTCTTGTTCGGCTGTTCAGTCTCCTGAGCAGTGACCTTATCATCTGGCCCGTGTGTCGAATTGGAGACATCAGCCACATCCTTAGAAAATTTCTTCTTCCTCTGGGTTGCTGTCTTTTTCTTCTTCTTCCCAGTTTCCAGGGTGTCCACGACGGTGAAATCAGGAGGAATTACAGATCCAGGAGACAATGTCTCAGCGGTAGATCCATCAGGATTGGCTGGGAGATTGTCAACAGAAATATGACCAATGTCAACGCCAACAGGGTCCTCCTCCGCAAACACATAGTTGATATCCATCACTGCAAAAATTGTATAAGAATAAAAGACCTATAAACACACACGGAGACTAAGGTGGATTAAAAATAACCATGGAATTGCCGAACCCACCGCTGACCCGTACCTTTATTTTTATGCCTGCAAACCAGGACCCTGTCCTTGCGGTTCCAGTTCCTGCTCATATTAGCCATGGCCAGGAATGATTCCGGATATGGCCTCATCACCACTTTAGCCTGGGATAACAGGCGGAAAAAGCCCATATCATTCTCATTATCCCGTAACTCCGGGGTAGCATTCTTCACCGGCCCAAGACTCTTTACCCAAGTTACAGGATCTACCCACAATAAAAGTTTCTCTTTTCCTATGGCAAAATTCTGTCATCAACGAAGAAAAAATGGTCCTTCCAGTTACGGAGACCATCAACCCTGGGTCCACAAAAATTGGTCCTCCTGCTAGTCCTTTTAGCTACAGAAAACCAACTCCCAGGAGAGTTGGTCAGGGTGAACTGCGAAGTAAAAAATTAAAGGGAGGGTTCTTTCTTGTGCAGGCGACAATAGACCTCAAACATAATTATCTTTTGTAAGCCCAATGGGTGCAGCTGGGTAAACCCTATCCCATAATACTCTAACAAAGAAATGAGGAAAGGAGAGGGGGAAGCCTAAAATTGCTAGTCACAAACCAGTGAGTATATACAGTAACTTTCCCTTTCGGCGGCGCATGAGCTCACTGCTCAAGAGTAGGGGCAATAGCATCAAAATGGTAAAGGCGCGCAAATTGCTCAGCGAAGTCCGCAATATCACTTTCCCTTACCTTACTCTCAATCTTATCTACTACGCCGCCGGAAAATTGCAAATTAGCATTACCGGTGGTCGGCGCCGACTCAACGGCGGTCAACGGCGGGACGGCAGATAATGACGGTTCCATGGTTAAAATTACCAAACAAAAACAAAAATGCACAAATAAAAGAAGGGGGAAGTCGAAAAAGGTTCAAAGTATGAAGAACACGAACCTAAAAGCTGCCAGAATAAACTTGATTCGGATGATGCTTGATCAGAATTTCAGAAGAGTAAAATGTATCCGGCGATGGCAAAAAATTGAAAAATAAGGCGTGAAAAGGAAAAAGAATGAAGTAACCACCTATTTATAGGCAGAAAGAGTAACCGTCTAAAGCCCATGGGCCTATGGGCCTCGATCACAGGCGTACACGTGTATGGATATTACATAGCATGTGACCAGCCCTCACAATCAATAAACGGCGTGCCTTCCTTTGCAGCGGGGTGCACGCTACTCAAGGTACACCCAAAGGACACACGCATTAAATGCGCAGCGGATACAGCTACCTTTCTGACAACGTGACAAGACGCCATCAGTCAAAACTTAACGACCAAAAATCGGCCACGTGTCCCCTGATCATACACTTCTCCTGAAATATTTCAAAGTCGCGAGTTTCCTGTGTCGGGACCACTCTCACCCCAAACAAAGTCTACCTCGAAAACATGTTTACTAAGTAAAAGAAAAACTTACCCAGTACAGGAAAACACATCAAGGCCAATACCCTTTCTGGTCAGGGAGGGAGATGACTATAGTTTAGTCCCCTGGCGAACGCACCAGCGTACTAAACTGGGGGGACTTAATCATGTACCACGTAACAAGCCTAAATTAAAGATTTAGCACGCTTTCACAAAGTTTGGGCCATCGTACAGGAGGCCCAACCATCATGGAAGGCCCATCAGGGAAGGCCCATTACACTCGTCAGCCCATCAAGTTAGGGTTTATGTCCCTTTGGCCCATGACAATAAGAATCAGGGAATCACCAACGTTAGTGGTGGTCCCCTGTAAGCTGACAAGGGTTTTAACCTCCCATTATTATTGGTCCACGTCATTACAAGGGACCCGCGCACATGACGCGTTAATCATAGCCGTACGATCTAAAAATACTAAGATGGTGACTTAACCGTACGATCTATAAGTACCACCAGATGGTGACTTAGCCGTACGATCAAAAGTGTAAGATGATGACACGTGGCAAAACTTGCCCACCAAGGTGATCAAGGATCACTATATATACAAGGGTATAAGCACTATTCATGCCCTAACACCTCCAAATATATCCTCACTATCTACACTGCAACCCCCATCATCTGGAGGAGATCACTATTCATCTCCTCGCCGCCAATTCACGCCACCCACGGTTTCATTCAATACACTCCGGCGGGTTATTCACGTAAGTCACGGAGAGCATCGAATCGATCAAACCCATTGCACTCAGGTATATAAATTTATGCTTGATCATACATGCAATCTAAATGGTGGCTCCATCTTATCTTATTTAAATGTGATTGATCGGGTCCGAGAGGTCAGTTGCGATTTGACTCGCGTTGTTGCAGGCCTTCCTCCTGTCGCGCCGGTCAGTGGTTTTTAAATTTATGTTTTGCTGGGCGTAAGTATACTTAAAACTATTAGGAGTACAGTAGTAAGTATGACCTAGGGTCGTTCTTCAAACTACAACGGGCATAGGATCTAGGCCTTTTGATTGTCTTTCGTAATTTAGCTGATTTATCAGGAGTTTGATAGGGGGTTTTGTTTCTTTTCTATTCTAACCAACTAATTTAAAACTAAACTTAAGATAGGGGAGGTGAGGTGGCTACGAGAACTACAGATTAACGCGAGTGCTTGCTATGACAATCTTATATGCTATTTTAGGGGTAGTTATTTTAGTTAGAGTATTAGTTATGATGACTGAGTCAGGATTCAACAGACGTACTTGGAATAGTCAATGACAGCAAAGTAATCTACCTACATCCTTTCCTTAGCTCCCACGTATTTGTATTCCACCAGTGGTGTTTCCAACGCTTATACCAGTATTCAGCTGTTTTACGGTATTTCCGTTACAACATTAAAAGGTCCTTGTTATCTATCCTAAGTTATATATCCTAATGAACCATAACTACTAGCCTATTATCTATCTAACGTAGAGTTGTCCGCAATCAGATAAATAACATGTCACGAAGATAGCAGCTATGGAATGTAAACTACACCGGAAGTTCTCCCAAATGCAGCAACCAATTTAACCAACAACCATCCTCGAATCTTGTTCCCCAATCTCGGACATCCGAGATATCCGAATCATGACATGAATTGTTGAATAAACAAAAACATGAACATGGGCTTCCCACCGGAATAAGTTGGGATGGTCTGGTCTAATGGATGATTAAATTGTTCATCATTATTTTACATAAATCATCATAACTATTCTACGCATGTTAAACTGGAGTATGCAGTCAATTTATATTCGAAAACCTAATCATATATCCAATAGCACAGGTGATACTAGCATGCAAACCCTAAAGTAACAATCAAACAAGAACATGCAGCAAAGCAGCATACAAGGATCAGTTTATACGTGCAGAGTAACTGGATAATTGGTTAAGTCACAAATATTCTGAAAGTTCTCTCTAAAATATTTGTTGCATGAAATGAATCTAACCTATCTCTAATCTTACGCTCCGTGTCTCCCTCCAGTGTATTTCAACCAGGAGAACACCTGCAATGTCGAGTTCAACGATCATCAGACTCAGAATAATAAGCGGCGTACCACCAGTTAAGGACCAGCAGTAAGTTACAAACCACAGCATAGGTTGGATAGATAAACATTGGAGACTCAATTCATAGATTCAAATATATATTAACAGCATACAGACAGAGTAACGGCATGTTACATTTGGGTGCATTATTTCCATAACGGATTGTGCCCATGACTTTCATAGCTTCCACGTTCCGTACTACACACATTCGTGATGGTTCCGGCGCTATACAAATGAAAGCCGTATAACGTTACCTCCGTTGTTTCATAATGGTGCATCCCAATTGTATATTAAAGTATAACTACCCTAGCATAACGACTATCATAGCAAACACAGATTTGTTTAGCTAAGCATGGCAATAATTCTAGCAAGCAATTCTAAATAATCATGGCAGCAGCACAACATATTTAAAATAACAAGATAGAGATTATAATAAAACCTGACAAAGCGTTATTACAAATCTTGCGTAATCGCAGTCTCGGAGCACCTCCGTTACAACCAAGCTAGAAGCTAATCTACTAGCTTAACTATACTAAACTAATCTAATTATTTCTAGAGAGAGAGTAGAGAGAGAAATGAAAGAAATGAGAAAGTGTTGGATTATGAATGATGAAACTGAGGTGAAATGATCCCATATATATACTAGTTGCTCAGCCGTATCATCCAGCCGTATTCCAACCTCCAAAAGCTCAACCGTATCGCTCAGCCGTATCAAAATCTCATCTTGTACGGGAGGGGAGCACGATACGGGAGGACCAGCCGTATTTCGGGTGGAAATTGCACGATACGGGCGAACACGGGCTGAATACGGGAGAACGAGGCCGTATATGGGAGAACACCAGCCGTATACGGCTGGACAAGGCCGTATACGGTCATGCCAGGCCGTATACGGTCAGTGAATGGCCGTATACAGCTTTTTCCCCCCGTATCCGGCTTGGTTTGCCCGTATTGGTCTTCTCCGGTTGCTTGGATTCTTCGTTTGGGCATAACTTTTGACTCGAGTGTCCGTTTTCAGCGTTCTTTATATCCACGTGACGCGCACCCAGCGGTCGGTTCGGGAATTGCTTCCTATCGTTGTAGACCTTTCCACTAGGCGTGGCGTCAGGTGGTAGTTTTAAATTTATAATAGTCGGGGGAGCCTAAACCTCCGTACTACCTACTGGTACTGGTACGAATACCTTGATACGAGTATGCGGTAAGGATGATCCAGGGTCGTTCCTCACGATGGTAGAATTGAAACAGAGCTCGTTCCGATAAACTAACTTTCAAGCTAGGGTTTGAATAAGTGGATAGGTGATTGTTTTTGGTTTTTATCTAGTTAAACTACTAAAACTTATAAAGCATAAAAGTAAAGGGAGACTAGCATATGTAGCACCTAAGGATAACAAAGACATGGTTCACCATGATTTAGGATAGTGTATGTGTAGAGATGATGATTATGTGGGGACACATTCAGTTGACAAACAAATAAACTTAGGTGTAAACACTAGGACCCTACTTATTTAGTTCCGGTTCTAAATTAGTATGTCACTGAGTACCTAGGCTATGGTGATTCTGATCAGAACAGGTTGCTCAACCCCCCAACACTGCCCTTGTGACGGTACAGTGACCCTTGCTCAACTACCCTGTTACGGAATAGTGAGTCTCTGGAGATAACTCCGGGGTGCATGCATGAGGTAACAAACTGCCATTAAGGATACTCTGACCTTTCTTAACACCTAAACCTAAATGTGTCATCTAAATGTATACTGGTTATTTAACTATGTTATTCTAAACTATCGGTTATGAAGAGTTAAGGGGTTTAATCATCTGGGAATACAGCCGACTCCTTGCTTTCTTTTCAAAACTCATATTCTATTAGTTAAGCTCAAATTCTTCCGTCTTGAATTAGACCCTCTTTTACAATCAGACGTTCATCCCTAGGTATACTTACGGTGTATAGTGCATTAAGTATTTCCACAGCTTGTATAAATCTAAGTATACTCACGGTGTACAGTACTTTTAAGGTTTAGCATTTCCACAGCTTTATGTATCCTAGACCATGTTCTAGAAGGGTGGCTTCTAGGTAATTCACGATGAGATGATCCTACGGCATTTTCTTAGCTTCCACGTATTTGTACTCTACACGAGGTGTTTCCAACGCTATACGAAGTACAGTGCTATTTAACGGAGTCTCATAGCTTCATATTGTAACACAGATAACTATGTTTACGTAGTATTCGGGTTTGCAAAGTCCTATCCTAAGGGCAATAGTCACGTGAAAGACCGGAAAGGGTGAACGATAAAGTCTATATTCAGGATAAGTTTAGACTGATAACAAAGTATAACAACTCCCATTTATATAATAATCGGGAACATTATTCCACAACGGATTGTGCCCAAGACTTTCATAGCTTCCACGTTCCGTACTCCACACATTAGTGATGTTTCCGGCGCTATACAAATGAAAGCCGTATAACGTTACCTTCGTTGTTTCATAATGATGTTATCCCAATATCATATATTTGGAGTAACATCATCACTACTATTTAAATCATGGTAAACATACAAGCAACTAATCACAAAGCATATCAATAAACATTTCTAATATTAATAAATCACAAACATTATGACAAATTAATAATAGAAAGGATAGATAAAACCGATACGAATTGCGAGCAGAATAACACTTGTATTTCTTCATAAAATCCATGCATTACATAAGCTAGCCTCTACTAATTAATTACATAACTAACCTACTATAAAAGTAAAGGTTTCCCTCCCTAATCATCTCACTAGTCCAAGGGTTTAAAACCCTAGTAAGAAACTAGAGAGAAACACTAGAGAGAGAACCTACTACAAGACTAATTCTCCTCTAACTCCTAAGAGTAGTGCTTGTTGCGACTCTCGCGAGACGAACGGGGTAGTTTTAAAATTTATGTTTGCTGGGATCTAAGTGTGACTTACAAATACTGAACCAAAGGTTAGTGGATGGTAAGTATGACCTAGAGTCGTTCTTAAAGAGAAACTGAATTGAAACGGAGGTGATCCAATCAATCTTTCTTTTCTAGTAAATGTTTTAAAGAGTGCGTTGGGGGTTTTGGTTCAGTTAACTAGGTAAACTAAATAAAGCGAATAAAATATAATAATAAATCAGATAATAAAAGAAGTATTTGTTGTGAGTTCGTTAGCTTATAATGTGGGACGATGACTTTTGGGGAAAACGTTTACTAAATCTGGAATGTTCACTAGGCTTGATAGTCCATGGTATAACCAGTAGATTCCCTATTAGTCGGTTATCAACTAATATGTCACTTGGAACCGAGGTGTCATGATTCTGGTCAGACGGACAATGCTCAACTCTCCACACTCTCCTATGAAGAAGTTAGTGGCCCTTATTATCGAACGCATTTGCTCTTGGGCGAAGGAATAGAGTAGCAAGTCAACAACAAGTCTAACCGTTCTTAATACCATAAAACTATAAATCCAACAAACAACTAACTAAGCAAATATGTTCGGACTTAGTTGATCAATTCCAATTAATGAAGTTTAAGCGTGGTAAGCGAAGAAAGGTGTTGAGGCTTCTTGCGTACCTTACTTTAGATTTCATAGGTTAAGGAAAAGTATCGTTTTAAAATGGATTTTAAACTTGCCTTTCTCGATACAATTAACAAATCCCTAGGTTTTCGTAAATGATTATTTAGCCTGTAGCCTACCTACTCTAATCTAATCTAAACTAACTAATCTAATTAAAACCTTAATTAAAATGCTGATGGCTTTTTGCATAAAGTTAAACCCAGACCATGTCAGAAAATGCTATGGTAATCCACAATGTATTTAATCGTTTACCGATGTTTCCATTGTGGTTTAATTGCTTCGCAATGTTTACATAATAAGTACATTGTGATTATAGGTGTACAATACTCATGGCAATTCCATGTAATCACATTGCATTTTATGATTCTTACATGACGTTACAATTAAAACCATAGTTTTTACACAGATAACTATTGACCAAGTATTAAGGTTCGCGACGCCTCTTTACAAGGTTACAATCACGTTTGTTAATCAAAAGGCGAATATGAGTTTTAGGTTTAAAATCGTAAAATAAGTCCGTTCATAAAGTTTCCATTTTAATAGTGTCAATCTATGATACAACTACCTTCAGTCATTACCGGCTTCCATGCATTTGTACTTTGCTCGAAAGCATTTCCAGCACTATACCAAGTAAACAGTCGAATAGGGGCCGTCATATTATTTCATGACACATTTAAAGTCATCCCACAATTATATACGCTAACTACATCACAACAAATACAATAGTATTCTACTCGCTAATCATGGTGTAAACAATCTCTAGCATAATTAAAGTAAACATGTTTAATTAAGATAGATAAGGA
The DNA here is from genome assembly GCA_949592205.1 of Helichrysum umbraculigerum. Classification (NCBI taxonomy): domain Eukaryota; kingdom Viridiplantae; phylum Streptophyta; class Magnoliopsida; order Asterales; family Asteraceae; genus Helichrysum; species Helichrysum umbraculigerum. Next base: position 85,815,077 of record CATIUR010000002.1, on the reverse strand, counting down.
TAGAAATAACCGAGATTAATATGCGAGAATGAATAGACTTGAATTAATAAGATTGCTCCAAGCGTACACCACAGATTACAATTGCGTTCCTCACCAAGGATTACAACTCGTTCCTTGCTTCTATTTTACTAGCCTACTACTATTCTAAAGCAAGAAAATAAACAAAGAAATAAAAGCTAGAAGCTATAGAAAGAAAGCGTGTTTTCCAAGGATGGAAGGTGTATGTTCAAATGAAGCCTAAGGCTTCTATTTATAGGGAACTCATGGTGCATTTTAGCGTCCAAAGGCTCACATTAGCATTAGGTGGAAAAGTGAAAAAGTTAGTGGCCTCGGGTACGAAAAAGGGTGTAAAGGTGGTGACCCGGGTACGGAAAAACGCGTAAAGGCCTAGCACCGGGTAAGCAAAAGGACCAAAAAGCGGAATCGGGACGGGGTAGTGGTGGCCGGCACCGCCCCCATGATGGCCGGCGGCGGTTGGGTGGTGGCCGGCGGCGGCTGGCACCCCCCGCCCCGGTTCGTCGCCTTTTGTCTCGTTTCTCGATTCGTACGTGTTTTCTTCGTTATGCGTCCGTTTGAGTTGATTCTTTTTTTGTTAGATTCGTAATTCAAAAACGAAGAATTTGATGAAAAGATATCCCAAAAATATGTCTCTGAACTTTAGATGTGTCGTATGAATCGTTTGGATCTTCCGGCATACGTAGAATCTTCATTCTTCGTCCGTTTTAGTTGATTCTTCTTTTGTTGGATTCGTAATTTGAAAACAAAAATATTGGTTGAGATGGATGTTGGTGATGGGCACTTTTGTCTTGAAATCTCGTTTTGATGACTTGAATCTTCAAACGTGTGTGGAGTCTTCCTTTTTCATCCGTTTTGCTTGATTTTTATCGTGCAACCTTGTTTTGACCATCTTGGCATAATACTATTGATTTTTAATGTTGTTTGAGTTAATATGCCAAGAATTGTTCCAGAATGAGAGAGATATCGGTAGTAAAAATGTGACTTTTTACGCGATATCAAGTATGCCACACTTAGAACTTTGCTTGTCCTCAAGCAAACTTGTCTTCAACATGTTTAAAAATAAGAAGATAATGAAAAGTTTAAAGGCGGAACGTTTTACTAAGGGGTTTTGGGAAAGTAAAATACTTGTTCTTTGAAAAGGAAAGATTGTAATCTTTAGGAGCATGCTTGTGATCTTTGATCTTGGATACATGACTAGGCGATCCTCTCAAGGTGGTCACTCAAATCACTCAAAGTGTATAGGGTTTCCTATTCTATTATATCAATCGCTCAGAACGCCAGTCATGTATCGTTTATCATCATAGGCTTGATCGAGTATCAAATCGTTACCTTTTAGGTGAGCGCGAAGTCGATCTAGCCACAATCATTCTAAGGGGAGTGATGTAGGGTTTTTGGAGTGGAGTGTTGGTGGTGTGAGAGGGGGTTTTGTT